>JADMNL010000037.1:36252500-38973750 GCA_016271365.2 Neoceratodus forsteri | reverse complement strand
TGGCTGAGAAGGTACCCTAAGTGCCTCTTTATCTTTGAAGTAGGCCCACCAGGCTGCGAAGAGCTCATTAAGAACTTGTGGAGGATTCTACAGCAAGTCCAGAGTGCCTGGAGTTGGACGGTTAGGCGTGGATGGCCCTGCAGCTGGTCATCAGCTTGGGGTAACCCAGGTGTCGGTGTAGGCAGATCCAGGTTACCCGGCATCAGACTCAGAGGGACAGTGCCATCTGGTGTCAGACATAGAAACATAGAAATGTAGAATTTGATGGCAGATAAGGACTGTCTGGCCCACTTAGTCTGCCCATTTTCCTACCTATTGGATAAACTGCAGATCCTAGTTAACCAACAGCCTACTTCCTCCTACCCCTCACTAGAATCACCTTATGTCTATCCCATGCATTCTTGAATTCCCCCTCTGGTTTTGACTCCATGACCTCCTCAGGAAGACTGTTCATGCATCTACAACCCTCTCTGAGAAAAAATACTTCCTCACATTAGCTCTGAGCCTTCCCCCCTCTATCTTCAAATTGTGCCCCTTGTTCTTGCACATCTCTTTTTCTGAAAGATGCTACCCTCTTGGACTTTTTTGATTCCCTTGAGGTACTTGAAAGTTTCTATCATGTCCCCCTTCTCCCCCTTTCCTCAAGGCTATACATCTTAAGCTCCTTTAGTCTTTCTTCATATGTCTTCTGGTGCAGACCCTGCACCATTTTGGACCCGGAATCTGATCATCTGGCGTCTGTGGAGGATGGCCTTCAGGCCCCGCCGGTGACTTGGGAGGGTTAGGTGGTGACAGGGTCACCCCAGGAGGTGAAGAAGTCAGTGTTGAGGGGACTGACATAGGCTGAGGCTGGGCTGGGGAATCAGACGTCGGCAGCCATGGAGGAGTTGCTTGGATAGGGGATCTGACTCCCAAGCAGGATGTTCATCCCTCTGTCCTGGAGCAGAGCAACTGTCCTGGGTGTCATCTGGTAGCATTGGCCCCTGTCATCAGGGAAGACTCATCAGACACCCTGGATAGGAGAGTAACAGGTAAGGACCTGATGCCCAAGGATCCGCTGGCCAAGCCACTCTGCTTAGAGCCTGTTGGCACCAAGGGCCTAAGCTTGAGTGCTTCTCCTAGTGCTTGTGTTTGCTGCTCAATTTCTTCTCTTTGTGAGAAGAAGAGGCCCCAGAGGCCGGAGAAAAGGATCAACTCTTGAGGTGAAGCTCCTTCTCCATCTCAGATAGTCTTTTGGAAAGCAGTAAGGCTTTGAGGGTCTTCTGGAGGTGGAACCAAGTGTGTTGATTAAAATCTTGGCAGTGCTTGCAGGTGTCAATATTGTGATCCGGGCCTAGGTGGAAGAGGCAGGCTGAATGGCCATCTTCGTGAGGAATCTGCTTGCCACATGCACACTTTGAAAGCTGCCTCTTGATTGAGGAGGATGGAGAAGAAGAAGAAGAAGAAGGGCAAGTGAACTGATGAAGAAATCACTGGTTTTGACAAAAATAACAAAATGAGGTTAAGCGCTATGAAAAATGGTGGTTGACTAGCTGAAAACGTCTGCAGAGGTCTGACTTGCACAGTTGACGGCGGTAAAAGAACTGGGGATGGGCTGGGGGACCGCCACCCCTTTTATACCATACGTGACGCCACGGGCAGGCTGACATGGGGGGACAGTCCCATGCTGTATAATGCCAGCTAGAAGTTTTCCTTGGGGTCCTGGCACTTGATGGCTTCAGTCCTAAAGGTGTTACCTGCTGCAAGTGAATCTTGAAGTAAGCTAGGGTGTTACTGCAGGGTTCGACCTTAACATACCTTTACTAGTCCGGGACATAGTACAGATTGCCTTGGACTAGTGCAGATGTCTCCCTACCTGTCCCTGTGGGCTAGTGCGTTGTGCATCAGGTGTCAGTTTCAGAGAGTCAACTTACTTCCCGTTCCGAGCGCAAGTACTGATCCATGGTGCAAGACAGCAAAATTACACCGAGGGCATGGAACTCTAATCGGCCACTAGTCAGTCTAAATAGCAGTGGGAGACCCCAGTACTTCCACAGTTCCTTGCAAGTTCCTAACCAACTTGTGATAAGGCAGTCTATTGGCTAGCAAAGTTTGTTGCCGAAGTGTCATATGTTCCGATTGGCTAGCCCTGTGTTTCAAAAGCCAGCAGGGAGGGGGAAGCGTTGGCAATGGGAGCAGCACCAGGAGCTTACATCACAGCAGAGGCCACCAATTATATTTTTCACTGCAGCAGCAGGGGGGAGTAGAGGCAGGAGATTAGAACAGTGCAGTAAATGTAGATGGGTGGGTGCACTGCACAAGGCTGATCACAGGATTGGGCAATTTCCTGCACGTGCATGGTCATTGGCACCAAGCAGGGGTGGGGCGGGGCTTTACTGTGCTGGAATGGGGAATATAAGGTGTCGTTTGTAAGGCCATAGCGACGGAAGATTTAAAAAACTGGACAATGAAGAAGGCGTGGTGATTGTGAAAGACTACACAGGCTATTTGACTTCTGAGGACCTTGCTACATAACTTCAACTTTATGGAAGATTTGCAGTTTAGGTGGTCTGTGATCAGATCTGTTTCGGGACTTGGGAGACTGCTGTTTGACTTTGGAGGAGTTTGGACTTCTCGTGGACTTAAAAACCAAAGATGAACAGACTGTGAGCTGGTCACTTGACTCTCCGCAGAACGCTAGGCTCAGTCATGTAAAGTCTATGTTTTTTGTTTTTTACAGACTACATTTCTGAGGTTACGGCAATGCGGTGGGCAGGGAGGAATGTGCCTACAGAGTTTGCTGGCTGTTGGGCTGTATTTTAAATGTTGAAAAAATACTGCTTTACTGTGTGATTCTCTGGCTTTTTAACTGCTTATTTTCCCAATTTGTTGTTTTAATACTAACACAATTAAAGCCCCAGCCCTGTAAATGCAAAGGGGGATGGGTGTATAAAATTCTCCTGTTTTTCTCTTCTGTTCACTGCCTGCAAAAAAGAGGAGGTCTGTGGCTTGTTGTGGGGCTGCCCATTTAGATTGTTGTGAGGATGGGCATGTTTGGCGTGCTGTGAGGCTGGTGGTGTTGGGGAGGGGAAGAAGAGCAACAAGCATTACATGTACTCAGTGTCTGCTGCAACAAGTATAATGTTGTGTGGTTTGTTCTTATTTTTCCCCATTTTCTGCTGTTTAGTTTGCTGCTGAATGAAAGCCCCAGAGATTGCAAAGGGGGGGTGGGTCTGTGGCTTGTTGTGTGGGTGGGCGTGGGCATGTCTGTGGCTTGCTGTGTGGCTGTTGGTTTGTAAGGGCCAGAAGAACAATTCATTTCCTACCCAAAATGTACTGCTAGGTTGAATCATGTCTGCAGTTATAAGGTGGCATTTGTTTTGTGGGGTGGGGATGTGTGGAGTACGGTGGTGTTTTATTGTAAGGTTGTATGTGGACAGAGGGTAAATGCACTTAAACTAGTAGTGCCCCACTGCCTTTTCTTTTCCTTTTTTTGTGGCTTCAAACATTGATTATGCCGAGCTTAAGTAAGTCATGGATTTAAATCACAGTAGATCTGGTTACCATTCTGCAGTTTTGTGGGGGGCAGTGGGGAACTCTCTGAAAGTGTATCTTCTGTTCTGGGTTTGCCGATGTTCTCATCTTGTATAAAATATATTTTGCAGACAGTACAGATGTCACAGTGGATTATTCTGTGCTGCTTTACTGCTTTTTCCCTCGGGGGGGGGGCGGCAGATTTTTCTATATTTATTTATGAGTTACTGAATGCTTATCTTTTGAAACAATTGGTCATTTTGTGTTACTTCATCACTATATAAATGTAAATACATTTTTTAACTGTGCTGCTTTCATTATTTATTCTTTTGTGTTGTGGGTCAAAAGCACATGATAACTTTGAGTGCGGACTAGTGCAAATCACTGCGGGTTAGTGCAATTTTAGACTGACTTGTCCTGCTGGCTAGTGAAAAAAAACTTAAGGTCATCCCCTGCAGTGTTACTTGTGGTAGTTTAGGGATTCAGGTGAGGCAGCAGCAGGAGTTTAGCCATTGGTTTTACAGTCATTACATTGTAGTAGTGCAATGTTGTGGTTTTTTAGTTCCTATCAGGAAGGGAAGGGGAAATTGTTTAACCAGAAAAGGCATACTAAGCCAAAGCTTGTTTCTAGGTGCGACCTGGGAGTGCAAGGAAATTAATTGACTTGTTCCTTCCTTGAGCTCACTGATGTACAGATAGAACAATATGGGTCCCAGAACTGATCCATAGGAACTCAACTAGTTACCCTTCTCCAATCTGAACTGAATCCCTTTATCAGAGCTGGGATGCAGTAGTGGGAGATTCAGTGGACTGCAATGCATGTTAGAGCTTTATAAGCTTAGATCAGATGTTTTCCAGTCCCACTGTTTTCCTGGAGCTAAGTACAGTCCACTGTGACTGTACATAGCCCTGGGGGGACCACAAGACCAGCAAACAAAAGGGCAGAGCTTTTTATTACATTTTAGAAAATGGCAAAGAACATTCTTGTGAACTGATTGGCTGGTAGGTTCCCAGAGGTGGGCAATTATTTTTTGATAGATGCCCTCCAAAAAACAAATGCCAGCTAGTGACAGTCTGAGTTTAAAAACTTTTTGCCACCATTTTTGCCCTCACTAAGCGAGAGACCGAGCAGGAGGGCCCGACCCTTGAGTCCTCAAACCACCACTCCCCACACAAACAAATCAGAAGTTACAGCATATAAATACCCAAAAAACAAGAAAACAACCCCAGCTTCATCTCCCCCCACCAGAAAACCGCACCCAACAGAGGTATTCAAAGGGCTCACATCCCAACCTCCGATCCCCACTCTCACAAGCGCTCCTACCCGGCTGCCTGACTCTATCTGGTGAGCACTGTTCACAC
Organism: Neoceratodus forsteri; assembly: GCA_016271365.2. Classification (NCBI taxonomy): domain Eukaryota; kingdom Metazoa; phylum Chordata; order Ceratodontiformes; family Ceratodontidae; genus Neoceratodus; species Neoceratodus forsteri. Next base: position 38,968,875 of record JADMNL010000037.1, on the reverse strand, counting down.
AAGTCCTACCCCACCCTCCTCACTGTGCTTCAAACTCCCGACTAAAAACACTCACCTATTAGCCCAAATAGTTGGCACAAAAGATTAATAAACAAATTAGCCAGCCTGGGAGTGGGCCCTAGGGTGGTAGCCTGGGTAAAACACTGGTTGGACAACAGGACACAGCGGGTAATAGTAAATGGAGTCCACAGTGAAGAAAGGAAGGTTACTAGTGGGGTACCACAGGGTTAGTACTGGGGCCGGTCCTTTTTAATGTCTTTGTAAGTGACATTGCAGATGGACTGGAAGGGAAAGTATGTCTCTTTGCAGATGACACAAAGATCTGCAACAGGGTTGATACACAAGGTGGGGTGGAAAGGCTGAAAAGGGACTTGGCAAGGTTGGAGGAATGGTCAAATGTATGGCAGCTTAGATTCAATGCAAGAAGTGCAAAGTAATGCACCTGGGAAACAAAAACCCAGGGGAAAAGTACACAATGGAAGGGGTGAGATACTGACAACAACAAAAATGGAAAGGGGCCTGGGGGTAGTCATATCAGATGACCTAAAGGTGGGCCAGCAATGTGAGAAGGCAGTAAGGAGGGCTGGGGGGATACTAGGATGCATAGGGAGAGGCATCACCAGTAGAAAACAGGAAGTTGTTGGCCCTCTGTGTAGATGGTTGGTAAGACCACATCTGGAGTACTGTGTACAGTTCTGGAGATCCCGTCTCTGCAAAGACTTAGACAGGGTGGAGGCTGTCCAGAGGAGGGCAACCAAAATGATGCAGGGTCTGCATCAGAAGACATATGAAGAAAGACTAAATGAACTAAAGATGTATAGCCTCGAGAAAAGGAGGGAGGGAGGGACATGATAGAAACTTTCAAATACCTCAAGGGAATCAACAAAGTCCAAGAGGGTAGCATCTTTCAGAAAAAGAGATGTGCAAAAACAAGGGGCACAATTTGAAGATAGAGGGGGACAGCTCAGAGGTAATGTGAGGAAGTATTTCTTCACAGAGAGGTTGTGGATACATGGAACAGCCTTCCTGAGGAGGTCGAGAGTCAAAACACTGGGGAATTCAAGAATGCATGGGACAGACATAAGGCAATTCTAGTGGGGGGTAGGAGGAAGTAGGCTGTTGGTTAAATAGGATCTGCAGCTTATCCGTTAGGTAGGGAAATGGGCAGACTAGGTGGGCCAAGCTGTCCTTATCTGCCGTTAAATTCTATGTTTCTATGTTACTTCACCTGCCGCAGTCTTGCGATTCTTTCTGTTTTTTTAAAGGCCACCCGATTCTTGTAGTGTCACAGGCTACTGCGATCTCAGAGCATACAACTACAAGTCCCAAGAAACCGTGGGGCACAAATCAACATCAGCCCAACATGCTCCCCTAATCAGCAGCACCCACTATTGGACACAGCGGCACAACACAGGAACTACTTTACAAAAAATCTAGCTTTATTCTATTTTTAAAATGTATTAGACTTGTTAATTATCATTCTATTTTATTAAAAATATTACATATGTGCTATTTTCTAAGTGTAATAATACTCTCCGGGTGGACGGTATTAGAAAATACCAGACCTTACAGGGGCTGTAGGGTCCTCAGCCTACAGTGTCAGGCCTCATGTCCCCGGGCAGTCCGGTATTTCCCAATACTGCCCCCACCGTTGAGTATTAGTGCTTACCTAACATGCACTGCAAGTTATTGAATCTCTCATTGCTGCAGCTCAGCTCTGACATCAGCTGCAGGGGATTCTGGGATTTCTGGTTACAACAAATGTCAGCTTGGGAGTCAGCAGAATGAGTCTGATACAGTCTAGTACTGGATACTGCAGAAAAAAGTAAAAACAATTGTACACAAACTGCAAATTGAACCCCTACACTTTGGTGTGAGGTTATTAGTGCTGACTGTTCCCTCTAAGTGTAGCGCCCAAGAGTTGGGGCACCACAGAAATAAAAAAATAGAAAAGTGTCCAGCTTTAAAAGGTACCTCAATACAGTAGAAAGGTGCCCCAAACATGCCAAGGTGCCCAGTTTAGGATGCCAGCATCAAAACCTGTTCAAATAGTGCCTAAAATATTGTACATAGTTCAGAAAATAACGCAAAAGTTAAGTTTAATGTCATGCTGCAGCAAGCAGAATGCCAGGCTGAGTAGGTGAAATGCTCACTGTGTGGCACCTGCCATGCCTTCCAGAACCAGATCCCAGAGTGTTACAGTTTTAAAAATAATCTGTTTGGGAGAATCATGGTGACTGTGGAGGAGAGAGGACACAGAAAGTGAGGAGGGACATGAAGAGCTTGCCAGTAGGGCTGCAGCTGTCTCTGAGGGCTTTGCTGTGTGCCCCTCTGCCTCCAGTCACTGAAGAAACAGCATACCATCAAGTGCTCAGTCCATGGAGCCTTGGTGAGGCACCAGAAAGTGAAGAAAATGTTCCGCTGTTTCCCCATGAGGGCTTAGCGCCCTGTTTTGTTATTTTTATTAAAAAGGACTGTTTCAGTCCCCCGAAGGTGGCGGTAGCACTGCTGCATCATTCGCGCAGTCACAGGACCTCGCAAGGTCCCCATTTGCCCGATCTGTGCCTAAGATTCCTTCCCTCACCTCCATCTCCGAGCAGCACCTCCCACCTCCTGTCTGCTTCCCTGGTTTGGTGTGGTGAGTCAGCGGCAACCTGTTGCAATGTGCTGTCCGCCTCAGAATTGAAAGCAAAGTCTGTTTATTTATTTGCAGAGCTAAGCACAAGGAGTTACAAAATGGCTCAGAGCTGTGAGGGAAAGGCCACAGAAGGCCCGATTTGCATAACTAGATATGCATTGGGCATGGAGACACCCAGGGGAGGGGCCCAGCATTAAGGCTACTGAACGGGCTCTTGAATATTGATTAAGGGGTGAGGAAAACCCCTAATAAGGTTGAGGACCAGTGTGTAAAAGGGCAAATTAGGCCCAGAGCTGTCAGAAAGGGGCAGGTTAGCCCACCTTTACCTCATAGGCCCAGGGAGGCCCAACAATTTAAAAGGTGCCCAGCCAGAAGGAGGCCCTGTTCTTAAAGGGCAATACAGGCCCAGCTGTTCATTTAAGAGGGCAAGGGAAGCTCAGGACCCAAGGGACAAGTTAAGCCTGCTGCTATTAAAAGGGGCAAGTTAGGCCCACTGCTGTATAAATTGGCAAGTTCGGACCACTGCTGTATAAGGACCAAGTTAGGCCCACTGCTATTACAAGGGGCAAGTTAGGCCCACTGCTGTATAAAGGGGCAAGTTAGGCCCCTGCTATGCTACATTATACCCAAGGCCCCTGGAATTCTGTGATTTTGCGGTTGTGGAATTTTCTGCAGAATTTGCATCATGCCGCAGAATATTATATAGTGATGCAGAATTCATTGGTTTTGATAAATTTTCATTCAAATATACTGTTTTTCTATAATGTCAAACTTTCTTTCCCATCATGTTTATCCTGAAGCCCGTCCTCTATGCTCAGCATATGATGTCAGTGATGACATCACAACATATTTAGCCAATGGCAGGACTGCATTCTGCCAGAGAAATGAATAAATCATGCCGCAGAAATCAGAAATTTCTGCTGCAGAAGCCAAGGAGCCCTGCTGCAGAAATTAGAAAATTCTGCCACAGAGCACTAGGGGCCCTGATTATATCTAAAGGGGCAAGTTAGGCCCACTGCTAGCCATTTAGATTCCCCAGGTGTTATAGGGGCAGAGCAGCATTAGTGACCCTGGATGTGTAGAGAGTCTAGCTAGCCATACGGAACCACAGTAACAGGAAGAACCCGATCTAGTCAGAGGGACCCCTGCTAGTTAGGTCCACCAGAGCTAAGGTTCACCCAGAAATGTGAATTGCCTGTATATTTACTGTGGTCTGGACATTGAGACTGTGTAATTGACCACTGCAACAAGAACTGAGACTTTATTTGTATTACTATTATTACTACGAATGGTAAAAGTGCTAGAAAGTATTGCTTTGTTGCCAGCATTTCAGTGTTACAGCATGTTTAAATCAGTCTTCAGCAAGTTTCCAGAATCCTTTCACCAACGTGTATCCAGATAAATCTTCCTCAGGTACTCCAGAAATCATCTTCAGTGCATCTCCGAAGCAGCCAGCAACAGATCTTTGAAGAACCGTGCCGCAGTCGTCTCAGTTGCAACGTCCTGTTTATTATTTTCTCCTCTTCAGTTTCCCAGTGTATGGCCTGGCCCAGTATAAAGATACTGTCTGTTTTCTTGTTTTATCACCTGTATTGAAGTGCCATCCAGATCTTCTGCAGCAGTATCCTGCATCATCTTCCTGTTTCTTATTTTGCTTAGTCCTTGGCTCATCCAGCCATGGTGCCCAGAACCCCATTGTTCTCTCACATTTATTTATTTAGTTATTGAAATAGTTTCACCAGGAAAGGCACACTGAGCAACAAGATGCTCGTCTCCCGGTGTGACCTGGGGGGAGGGAGTACAAGGGGGTTGGCTAACATGCAGGTTATCAACTGAGCAAATAACAGAGGCAAGTAGCAGCATATGGATACAATTGCATTAAATGACAAGCTACAACATATGGAGTACATTGGATATTGTATGGAGCATATAACAATTACTTGACATATAGCAGCAATACAAGGGAACATTTAGCACATAGTAATATGAGGGTATAAGCAACAGGAGACATAGAACACATGGTGGTGCAGGACAAAAAGGCACAGGACAAAAGTGCATGGGTTGGGCCTATATGTCAGCATTTACAGCAATGCTAAGGCCGCTGGTCGGGCAGTGGGGAGGGGAGCAATTGGCACATGGCCAAGTCAGGTACAGGAGCAATTAGTAGTGAGGAAGTTAGCTAGGGTGGTAGAAAGAGAGTGGGCAGAGGAGGAATGCCGAATTTGAGGTGGGAGATCATTCCATAGCTTGGGTAACCGGTGTGAGAGGGCGGCTTGCCCGGCAGTAGTTTTCTGCCTAGGGATTGATAGTTGGTGGTAGTCGCAGGAACTAAGGTAATGGGTGGGGGAGGGGGCAGCTGAGAGCATGGAGGAGAGGTAGGAAGGGATGGTGCCAAGCCATAGATTAGATACATATTTAGCACAGTGTGAAATGCAGCGGTTTCCGAGGGACAGTAGTGCCAGGGACGGTAAAGGTCTCAGTGGTGGGCAAGGGGTGAGGCATCGAGAGCAAAGCGGCAGAAGGCATTAAAAAGTGTGTCCAGCTTAGATAGGGTGGACTTAGAGGTTGCACCGTAAACAATATCACAATAATCAAAGGAGGGAAGTATCATCTTCTGGACCAGTTCATGTGCCACAGACTTCTTTCTTCTCAGTATCTTCTTTGTGTCCCAGCAGTCCTGAAGTGGGCTTTGGCTGGGTGTTCAGCTTCTTCTTTGTGTCCTGACTGTCCAGAAGAGGGCTGTGGCTGGGTATTCAGTATCTTCTTCATGTCCTGATAGTCCAGAAGAGGGCTGTGGTTGGGTGTGCAATGTCTTCTTCTTCTTCTTCTCCCGGCAGTCCAGAAGTGGGCTGTAGCCAGTTGTGCAGTATCTTCTTCATCTCCTGGCAGTCCAGAAGAGGGCTGTGGCTGGGTGTTCAGTATCTTCTTCGTGTTCTGACAGTCCAGAAGACAGCTGTGGCTGGGTGTCTTGCATCTTCTACTTCTTCTCCCAGCAGTCCAGAAGCAGACTGTGGTTGGTTGTTCGGCATCTTCTTCGTCTTCTTCTTCTTCTTCTCCTGGCAGTCCTGAAGCAGGCTGTGGCTGGGTTTGTTGTGTTCCAATTCCAGCGGCCCTTAGTGGGTTTTGAGCTGAGGAAATCTTTGCATTGTTCTGAAATTCCGGCAACCCTGGAGAGGTGGGCTGTGGCCGAGAACCTCATGGCCTGTTCAAAATCCTCTCTGCAGTCCCTTAGTTGTTAGCCCAGTCAGCCAAGTGTTCCCCTTTTGTTTCATATCCTGCAACCCAGTTTTTTCTCGGTGACAGAGAAAGCTCATCCGTGCACAAACTGCCTTTTACGATTGATGGAGAGTCTTGTAATAATATGTTTTAGAGTTCCTTAAAGTAGAATACTCGAGGTAATAGGCCCTAGGTAGAGGTGCACCTCAGGGTAGTATTAGATAACTGCGTAGCGAGTTGCTGATCTTAGAGTATAGACTGATCGTGAAGTGGAGCTGTTACGGTTGATTATTGCAAGTGTGCATAGAGTCACCTTCGTACAAGGTATAGAGTGTAGACCACTCGTAAAGCGGAGCTGTTACAGTCATTGGATTTAGAGTTTTTATTTATTTATTTGAAAGTATCGGAATTATAAACCTTTGAGTCATGGACTTATTTCCAAAGGCTCCACATCAGTTAACATTAGACAACATAATACGGTACATACAAATAAAGTTTATCCTCGTATAGGAGAGTAGGGATAAGAATTCCCTGGGACCATGTTCCCTTTCCCCCTTTTGTAGGGATAAAATCCTGAACAGTATTTGGAATCTATTTCTGACCATTTGGGATCTATGTTAGTAATTTGTGTGCAAGTTACTGGTGTGATCGACACAGTTGCTTTATTTACCCTTTTTATATTGATTGCGTGCATGCGCAAGAAACATGTAGCAGCAGCTTGCTGCAGAAGCAGGCTGTGTAGGTGTGGCACTGTTGTGGCCAATGCCCCCACTGCCTGTTAAGGCTTGGCCCATATTACCCAATGCCATGGCATGCTGCTGCTGACACTAGTTCAGCCAGCAAGCCACAACCTTGAAAAGTTTCAGCTGCTGCAATCAGGGGCCACCTCATCATTGCAGCATCATCCACTGCAATGAGGGAGCGACCCTTCATTGCAGGGTGGTACCTAGCATTCCCCCATTTGTTGTCTGCTGAAGGGGTGCCCAATCCCCCTTGGCATCATGTTCCTTCCCCTCTTTCTTTGCCAACAGGGGTGCCTAATCCCCGTCGGCATGTCCCCCCCCCAGTATGTGCCGATGGGGGTGCCCAATCCCCGTCGGATCCAGTGCCCCCACCCCAAAACATGTAGGTGGCACGCTGGAGCCCACCCAAAATGCCAAACATACCTGCTGAAAGGTGTCCTGCTATGTCTTTTTTTTTAAACCCTGTAACAAAGAAAACAGTCCTCACTGTCTGCGCCCAACCCGCCCTCCACTGTGTACCCACCTCCACATCCCACCCTCACCTATACTTACCTGCGGAGTCTGGCATGACGATCTTTGGTGGACTGGGAACACGTCTGCACTCTTCAAAGCCGACCGCGAACTGAAGAAATGCCAGTAAGCTGTATAATGGCATAAATAGTTGTTTTTTTTAAACTTTGGTGCATATCTCAGGCATATTTTGAAATTTTGGCACCAAATTTTCAACATGGGGTTTTTGGGACGCCTCCTCATGAATTCTGCCACTGTCATGGAGTTATTCGGTCCCGAAAGATGATTTCGCGGTCATTGCGTGGAATCACCTTTCAGGATGGAGTAACAAAACAACAGTGCCAGTGTTCATGAGGTGGGCTCTCAAAAAGCCTATGTTGCAAATTTGGTGGAAAAACCAAAAAAAAAGAGTGTTTTATGAGCGTGCGTTACGCAGTTGCTACACATGCTCGTAACTTCGCAAATTAGCAATATTTTCACACCAGATTTTCAACGTTGGCATATTTTCACACCTCCTTGTGAACAGTATTGCTGTCATTTTTCACATCCTGGCCAAAATTGTTTTCGCACTTCTGGCGCAGAATAGGGCGGTCGCTGTGGCAAATCAATGTTCAGAACAGATTAAGAAAATGACAGTGACATTGTTCATGAGCAGAGGTCCTAAAATTCCTATGTTGAAAATTTGGTGACGATAGTCCATAACATGACTGTGTTACGAGCGTCCATTGCGCAGTTTGCACGCATGCTCGTAACTTCGCAAATTTATAATATTTTCACTCCAGATTTTCAACATTATCATTTTCCCACACCTACTTATGAACAGTATAGCTGTCATTTTTCCCATCCTGGCCAAAATGTGTTTTCTCATATCCCGCACAGAATAGCGTGGTCGCTGTGGGAAATCAGTGTTCAGGACAGATTAAGAAAATGACAGTGACACTGTTCATTAGCAGAGGTACTAAAATGCCTATGCTGAAAATTTGGCGATGATAGATAGCCCATAAAATGACTGTGTTACAAGTGTGTGTTGCACAGTTTCCACGCACCCTTGTAACTTCACAGATTTGTAATATTGTCACTCCAGATTTTCAACACTGGCATTTTTTCAAACCTCCTTATGAAAAGTACAGCTGTCATTTTTCACATTCTGGCCAAAATATGTTTTTGCACTCCTGCATGAGAATAACCGCAGTCGCTGTGGAAATCAGTGTTTGTGATGCGGCGGCGGTGAGGAGAGGAGGAGTGACCAAGCTCAACTTTCTTTGTGGGCAGAAAAAGGCGCTAATGCAGGCAGGAGCCCAGTACACAAGGGCAGCCTGCAGCGTCAGGAGAAACAGAATGAGCGAGTGAGGGAGGGGGAGTAAGCAAGCTCAACGGAGCTCTGTTGGGACTGCTGTGGATTTCTTTGTGGGCAGAAAAAGGCATTAATGCTGGCAGGGGCCCAGTACAAAAGGCCAGCCTACAGCGCCGGGAGAAACAGAATGAGAGAGCGAGTGGGGGGGAGCTAACCCAACGGCTTCCCCATATGTGGACTGCTGCAGATTTCTTCTTTGTGGGCAGAAAAAGGCACCAATGCAGGCAGGAGACCAGTACAAAAGGGCAGCCTGCAGTGCCAGGGGAAACAGAATGAGTGAGTGAGAGAGGGGGAGTGAGTGAGCTCAATGGAGCTCTGTCGGGACAGCTGTGAACTTCTTTGTGGGCAGAAAAAGTTGCCAATGCAGGTAGGAGAAATGTGCTGGGGAGGATGGATTACTACTTATTTGGGCCAGTGATTGGCTGGGGAGACCACCAGACAGCAGGGAAGATTTAATTTTTGGGCCGGTGAGCAGCTGTGGGGGGGACAACAGTCACCGTTAGTGGCAGCAAGCCCACCACCACACGTCTATAATGTAAAATTTTGCCCACAGGTGGCAAAATTTCACCCACAAATGAAATTTTACCGGCTTGGGGGCGAAATTTTGCTCACAACCGCAGGTGAACTTTTGCCTTTCGCCCAGCAAAATATTTCACGAAATGCGCAAATTACATGAAATATTTCACTGGACAAAATATTCCAATTTTGCACAACTCTAGTAAATTCAATTGGGTCAGCTTCTTCAAGTCCTTCTTTAAGTCCAAATATTCTTAAATTATTTCTCCTGCTTCTACTTTCAAGGTCCTGCACTTTGGCAATTAGATCAATGATTTTCCTAATGTTTATTCTCTCAGCTATTTCCTTTGTAGCTCTGTCTTCTATGTTGTTTACATGAACTTCTACATCTGACAGCTTCTTTTTATGTTGTGCTAGCTCCTCTTTAACCTCCTTCATATCTCCAGAAACTTCATCTAGAGTTATTTTCAGACCTGTTATTTCCTGCATAATCAGTTCAAAATGTTTTATTGTGAGAGGTTGCTCCATGTTTATTTTTTTGGCTTCTGAACAGTGTGAGTTTACTAAGGTTGGATCACTTTTCTCTAAGGAACACTTTTTACTATTGAACTCTCCCTCAGATCCTGTTGATTCTAACACTGTGACCAGATTATCCTCCATGAGTTTAGTTGATGTTTTATTTATACAGAAGTTCCCACTCCAAGATCTATGTCAAATTATTGATTTAAGCAGGGCTTTTGTAAAGTAAAACAGCACAAAAAACACATTCAATGGCCAACTAAGCCAGTACAGTGTTACGCTTGTGCAGCTGTGTTAGTTTGGTTTTGGCCAGTCACACTCTCTATTCCAGAAGGAATTACCACCCTGTAGGGGAACCAAAGGCAAGGAACCCTCAAAGAGGGTTCCATCCCTAGGGGTGCCACGGGACAATTGTCATAGCTAAAGGTACCTTAGGAAGGATCTCCAAAAAGAATGACATACGAAGCATATAAGCAAGCAGTAACTGTGACGTAGTAGTAGATGCACATATATAGTTTGATAACGTAATGAGCTGCTCAGGTTGGTAACGTAAACGAAATGCCCAGGTTTGCGTGGCATGATTCTGATGGTTTGCGTTGAAAATGAGGGGATCCTCTAAGGAGAGAGAGGGAATGGCAGGGACACCATCCACCTCCATCCAATAGTGGAACCTACCTAAAGAGACTAGGGACACTACTATGCTAACTAACAGTTATGACCTGAGGCAAAGGAGGAGAGAAAAAAACCCTATGAGGAGGAAATCTTTGGGGATCTAAGGTCTAGGTCGCCTTCCCTCCAGGCTTTGGATGTTTTATTTAGTGACGGCTCTGCAGCTGCAATTTGGAAACCCAATTAAAGGGAAGTGGAAAATATTCCAATTTGGAGGATGGCTGTCACTCAAAACCCTCTAGTGGGAACGCCATGGAAGGTTGCGAGAAAACTCTGCAACGTCACGTGCAACCACGACAGGAGGAGGAGAGCAACAACTGCTGAGGCACTCACCTGGCCTACATACTCTAAACTCAAACCAGGTGAACCAGAGGCAGTCGTAGGGAGAATGCGGTGAAGATACCTTGCTAAGGAAACCACTAAAGCCGTGGATACCCATTATAGTGGAACATTAGAGCCAAAGGAGGTAACTTTCCACCCTTCACAGCTAGTCTAAAATTCTACACCAGAAGCTGCTGTTGTGTAGAGAACAGCTAAAGCTGAGCCTGGAGTGAGGACATTCCCAGCTATGGGCCAGGTGAGAAGGACCCCACCCCAAGCCAGGCATGCTCAAGATGCGGACTAAATGCAGAGTGAGACCGTTGGCTGCAGGGAACCCTGCACTGGAATGTATGGCTGGCATGTCCCAAACTGACAGAGAGCTGAAAAGCTGGTGAGCAGCTGAATGAGCACAGGTATGCTGAAATGTAATGAGTGTTGAATGCTGAGACCTTGCTAGGTCAAAAGCAGATTGAGTGCAGCAGACATCCCAGAGGCTGTAGCCGAAGGGTTGCGGTAGGCATGAGCAACAATTGCGTAAGCAAGAGGACCCGCACATAGATCAGTAAGCAGAGTAGCAATAGGTGGACCTGCACATAGGTCTGCATAACATAGTACCAATGATCAACACTGAACAGTGGGGCAGGCCAGCCAAGCATCCAAAAAAACCAATAGAGGTGACACATATTCAGAGGATTTGTTGGTGGCGGAGACAGGATTTAAAAGAATTAGCCACATGGGACCACGACTCCTCAAACACCTCCAAGTCCCCTCTGTAGGAAAAACAAGAAAGTGATGGAAATGCTGAGACCCACATGCAGGTATTGAAACTAAGTTACAGCCTCAGCAGTAGCTTTAGCTGACCTCTGAATATAACAGGGTGAATAAACATAGAAGCAACATGTGTATGGAGTACGCTGAGTTGCAAAACTGCAACAAACATAAGTAAAGAGACACAATGCTCTGAAAGCTCTGAAAACAGGTGTAACCAGGCAATGCAATGAAGCTGCTGCAGTGAGGTAAGTAGAATGAGAGCATGACTGAGCTGCATAGTTAGGTTCAGAAGAAGCCTGAGTCAGGTGAAAACAATTGAGTATGCAACATGGAGCAGCTATGGTTGAGCTGAAACACACAGATAATGACTGCAGTTGCATTGCAGTAGTTTGAGAGTTGAATGGACAAGAATATGATGGAAGGCATTCTTAGAATGGCAGAGAAAGGGGAGATACTGTTGATGGGAGACCTGAATATGCCAGATGTTAACTGTAGCACATTTGCTGCAGCCACATTCAAAAGCAGGGCCATTCTTGACGCCCTACAGGTGACAGGCATTAGACAGCTAGTTTGGAACCCACTCGTGAGGAGCAATCTTAGACCTTGTACTCTCAAACGGGGGCAGTGAGAGGATCTCAGATCTAGAAGTAGGTTGCCATCTGGGGACAAGTGACCATCAAACAGTGTGGTTCACATTAAACTCAGCTACAGAGTCAAGCCATACAAAGTGAGGGTACTGGACTTTAGGAGGGCTGACTTTGGCAAGATGGGAGAGTGCCTCAGAAAAGCACTAGCAAACAGGCTAGAAGGAGGTGTGGAGCAACAATGGGGAATTATCAAAACTGCCATCACAGGGCAACAAGCCTTTGTGTGAAGCAAATAAACAAATCAAAATGAAAGAAAAAGCCACTATGGTTCTCAAGAGAGGTGGCTGTGAAAGTCAGGAAGAAAAAGATAGCATTCGGAGTATAAGGAAACACAGAAGGAGCAGGACAGAGAGCTGTACCAGTTAAGGCAGAAAGAAGCAGGGAGGGAAGTCAGAATAGCAAAGGCCCAAACTGAGGAAAGATAGCCAACTCAGTTAAGAAGGGGATAAAATCTTTTATAGGTACATCAGCGGCAGTAGAAAGACAGGGAGGGATAGTGAGGCTGAATAGAATGGACGGTGGGTGGGCAGAGGGGACAGTGAAAAAGCAGGAATACTGAATGAATATTTCTGCCCAGTATTCACAAAAGAGGAGAAGTGCCTAATCCAATTAACAGAAGCACTCTTGATAGAGGGTCGATCCCAGTCCTTTCACAGAAGAAAGGCTCTGCAAGAACTCCTAAAACTGAAGGTGGACAAAGCAATGGGTCCTGATGGAATTCACCCCAGAATTCTAAAAGAATTAAGGAAGGAACTAGTGAAACCACTGGCTACTCTTTTTAATAAATCATGGGATGATGGTTTGGTACCCGAGGACTGGAGGAAGGCGGATGTGATTCCCCTTCACAAAAGTGGGACCAAGACAGAGGCAGGAAACTACAGACCTGTCAGTCTGACCTCTGTGGTAGGGAAAGTGATGGAGTCACTTCTGAAGGAAAGAATAGTTGAGCACCTAGAGGTCAGTGGAGCACAGGATCCAAGACAGCATGGGTTCTCAGCGGGAAGGTCATGTCAGACGAATCTAATAGATTTCTTTGACTGGGTGACCAAAGTAGTAGACCAGGGAGGGGCTGTGGACATGGCCTACCTAGACTTTAGCAAGGCATTTGACACAGTCCCACACAAAAGATTGATAGTCAAATTAACCAGCCTGGGAGTGGGTCCCAGGGTGGTAGCCTGGGTAAAACATTGGCTGGACAACAGGACACAGAAGGTAATTGTAAATGGAGTCCACTCTGAAGAAAAGGCGGTTACTAGCGGGTACTGCAGGGTTCAGTATTGGGTCCAGTCCTTTTAATGTCTTCATCAGTGACATTGCAGAGGGACTGGAAGGAAAAGTAAGCCTTTTTGCAGATGACACAAAGATCTGCAACAGGGTTGATAAACAAGGAGGCGTGGAAAGGATGAAAAGGGACTTGGCAAGGTTGGAAGAATGGTCAGACGTATGGCAGCTAGATTCAATGCAAAAGTGCAAAATAATGCACCTGGGAAACAAGAACCCAGGGAAGAATACACAATGGGTGGGAGGTAGTAACAACAACAAAACAGGAAAGGGACCTGGGGTAATCATATCAGATGACCTTAAGGTTAGCAAGCAATGTGAGAAGGCAGTAGGGAGGGCCGGGGTATACTGGGATGTATAGGAGAGGCATCAGCAGCAGAAAACAGAAAGTTGTTGTCCCTCTGTACAGACAGTTGGTGAGACCCCATCTGGAATACTGTGGCCAGTTCTGAGACCCCATCTCCTCGAAGGACATAGACAGGATAGAGGCAGTCCAGAGGAGGGCAACTAAATGGTGCAGGGTCTGCAAGAGAAGCCATATGAGGAGAGACTAAAGGAGCTTAATATGTATACCCTTGAGGAAAGAAGGGAGAGGGGGCATGATAGAAACTTTCAAGTACCTCAAGGAATCAACAAAGTCCAAGAGGGTAGCATCTTTCAGAAAAAGAGACTTGCAAGAACAAGGGGACACAATTTAAAGATAGAAGGAGGGCGGTTCAGGGCAATGTGAGAAGTATTATTTCACAGAGAGGGTAGTGGATGCATGGAACAGTCTTCCTGAGGAAGTTGTGGGGTCTAAAACTGTGGGAGAATTCAAGAATGCATGGGAAAGACATAAGGCAATTCTTGTGGGGGGCAGGAAGATACAGGCTGTTGGTTAACTAGGATCTGCGGCCTATCCTGTAGGTAGGGAAATGGGCAGACTAGATGGGCCTAGTGGTTCTTATCTGCCGTCAAAGTCTATGTTTCTATGTTTCTATGTTTCTATGTTTCTATGTAATGTAACTGAACATAAAGTAGGAGCTCAGGAGCGATATGCTAGGAGCTTGGAAACAAAACCCCCCCAGAAAAACAAAACCAAAGACACACAAACACAGAAAACAGGGAACAAAGACAGAATAAGCACACACAGCCAAAGGCAAACTACAAACCAGAAGCAGGAAAGAAACACAGAAATCCAGCAGATGAGCAGGAGCAGCAAGGTGGTGGTGGGGGGGTAGGCCTTAACCAGCTCAGAGGACAGACCAACAGAGTCTTCTGCTGCAAAGAAAAAGTTATTCACAAGTAGGCTGAGAGGAACAGCTTATACAGCTCAGGAAGTGGGAGTGACTGGCTGCTTGTCCATTGAACTCCAAGCTAAGCCTTCCAAATGTCAGCGTGACTGTCTGTGAAGTTTTGGTCTGTTAGTTAAGATGTGGTGTTTTAACCAGAAGTAAAATTTATATTCTCAGTTGGCCCTGGTATTTCTTTTTCTTTAAAAGTACTTTTTTGCTAAATGCCCATCCTTTCGTATGTCAGAGAAAACATTTTTCACTAGGGAATTTTACTAGAATCAAACCTGGTCATTCCTGTAAGACAGACATATGTCAGTAGGTGGTGTGCCGATACTAAATTCTACTCTGCGAAACATCCGCTTTAGTGATCAAATTTGTACTGCTTGTTCAGTCTTCATCCCAAATTCATCTGATGTCCATTTACTATTAAAATAAGAAATAAACGTGAATCATTTATACTTCAAAACGCGGTTACATTCAGCGCTAGGAGAAGGGCCATTACAGAGCTCAGGGACACACGTCTGCTCCGGACCACTGCATTTGATCAAATCATGTTACCGTTTCCTATGCACCCCAGAATGCCACTGGCTCTCCCCACAGCCTTGCCACATTGTTTGGTCGCCTTCAGGTCATCATATATAATTATCCCAAATCCATTTCCTGCTCAGTGAGTCAGTATCTTCCCCACATCATGTAATCGTCCCCTGGGTTCTTGCACCCAAAATGCATGATTTTTCACTTTTTTTTGCATTGACTCTCAGCTACCGCACTCTTAGACAATTCCTCCAGTTTACCTAGGTCCCTCCTCATTTTTTCCACTCCTCCCAGCATGTCCACCCTGTTGCAGATCTTAGTGTCATCTGCAAATAGGCATACATTCCCTTCCAGCCCCCCCATAATGTCACTCATGAAAACATTAAGCAGGACTGGCCCCAGAACGGATCTGTGTGGCACCCCTGTGGTCACCCTCCTTTCAATCAATCAATCAAAATCTTTATTTTGCCAGGCAGAACATCATTAAGACAAGCTCATTTACAAGATCGACCTGGGGCAAAACAATTGCCAACAGGGTTAAGACTTAACAGGTTGAGTGAACGTACATAACAATTACATAGTAATAATAGCAACATAATAACATAAAACTATCACGTGACAAGATACTTGCAACAGAACATAGCAATAGGTTCAACAGGAGGTAGTGCCATTTAAATACAATTGCATGGATACAGATATATGGACATAAGGTAATGAGCTAAAGTTTATACAGTAAACATCATTGGAGGAGTCATAGTGAGCAGGAGTGGCAGTTCCTCTAGCGTCAAAGTACGAAGAAGATTGAGATGTAAGAGTCCTTTGATGAGTACTGTAGGCATGTCCTGGCAAGTGGGGTGGGGAGGGGGGTATATGGAGTGGGGAGGGAAGGTCAGATGAGATAGGAGAGGGTTGGACATGATGGCCTAGGGAGGAAGGACTGTTCAAAGGGAGAACATGACAAATCCCACAGGCAATGGTTGGGGTTTAAGTCCAATATCTGAAGCAAAGACGGATTGTGATGTTGGGGACCTTGATTAGGACAATGACAGAAGGGAGGACTCAAATGACACCTCAGGCAATGGTTGAGGTTTAAGTCCAGAATTTAAAGCAGTAACAAATCATGATGTTAAGACCTTGACTTGAAGCAATGACAGGCCTTGGAGAAGGTCCTCAAGAACAAGGATTTGAAGAGGGAGAACGTGATAGGGGAAGCAAGCCTTAAGGTTTTCTGGCTGTTATTCCAGAGCGTAGGAATAGTGAATGTTATTGAGGCTCTACCAAAGCGCATTTTAACTTTAGGGATAGCCAGAGATAAGATGGTAAGACTTCTAAGAGAATAGGCACTAGGGATGCAGGGAGTTAAGCAGCTTGTGAGGTACTGGGGTAATTTATGAATGATTGCCTTATATGTCCATAGACTAGCATTCTTTTGTCTCCTGAAGCTAAGGGAGCTCCAGCTTATGGAAGAATAGAGGATGCAGTGGTGTGTGTCACAAGGGGCATCCAAAATTAACCTAAGGGTTCTGTGGTACAGGGTATCAAGCTTGGAGAGAGCTGTGCTAGTACTATGGCCATATAGAAAGTCCGCATAGTCTAGGAGAGGCAAGAAGGTAGCTTGGACTAGGAGTTTTCTAACCTCCTGAGTTAGTGAGTGCTTGATCCCAAAGAAAATACTGAGTCTTTAATGCAGTTTCTTAATGAGTTCTTCAATGTGATCAGTGAAAAACAATTTGTAGTCAATCCAGACCCCCAGGTGTTTGAATTGTTCCACGAACTCCAGAGCTTCTCCCAAAAGGGTGCTTATGTGAGGAACCTTATATGGGTTTGTTTTTTTTGAGATGAGGGGCCAGTGGAGAGAAAATCATGGCCTTAGTTTTTTTGGCATTGAGCAGGAGTTTCAAGTTGAGTAGATTTTTTTGGAGGATGTCAAAATCGTTCTGGAGGTCCAAAATGGCTTGATCCGGAGTTGATCTGTCAATGTATAGCACTGTATCATCAGCGAAGAGAGGGATACTAGATGACTTTAGGCCAGTGTCAATTTGATTAATATAAATGGCAAAGAGAAGTGGACCAAGTATGGATCCTTGGGGGACACCTATAAGGAGTATTTTTTTGGCCATAGTAGGATGGTCAGATTGAGCTCCATTTACCACCACCCTCTGTTTTCTCCCTTACGAAATTCATCACAATGGCAATACAGTGGTAAAACAATGGCAACATCATGGTAAGCAGAAAAATCCACAATGGTACTACCCAGTGGTACTCTGGTATCACAGTGGTAGGCAACATATTGATTTGCTACGGTGCACTGGTAGTGCACTGGCACAATGGTATCCCTATGGCATTTTTTACCTTTTTTTCTCTCTCTCACTCACACACACTGGTAATACAATGGTATCATGTAATTTTTAGATTTTTGTCAGTTCCCCCGAACACAGGCACAATTGTAGCACCATGGTAGTGCATTATTTTGATATTTCAGTATTTGGCACCTCTCACAGCAACCCAGGACTCATGTGGTAGCACAGTGGTATCAGTATTAATCTCATTACACTCAGTGCTGTAATGCATTGTTAAGATAAATTACATTAACCTCATGGAGGAGAGTTAGGTAGTGCTCCCCAGACTCTGCACAGCATTCTCTCCACTCCGCAACCTGCCACTGTTTGACACAGAAGTCATGGGTTACCCCCAAGTCGTTCAGTAAGTGTCTGATCTATACAGAGCCCCGGGAGCAGGCACTGCCAAACACCTTTTGCATCTGGTAGAGCCTGCACCCAATGTTTTGATTAAGTTGGACACCACATATGACTCCTGGAAAATTAAGGGATTCTGTATCAAATAATGGTAGGTTGTGGAGCGGGGAAGAGTACATGGAGTCTGTGGAGCATAGTATTACTATTGACTAGTATGCTTAAAGTGCTTTTTAGAAAGCAGAAGACACCAGTCCTTACACTGCAAAAAAATATCTTGACAAGCTTAAGCATCTTATTTCACTAACTAGAAATCTTGCATATTTAACCACAAGATTATCTCTAAAGTTTTTTCTTACTAATTAAGAAAAAATGGCTTACATAGAAACATAGAAATTATTGGCAGATAAGAACTGCCAGGCCCATCTAGTCTGCCCACAGGCCCTATACATTGTATGTTGCCATTGGCCCTATGTGATCAATGGCTTGTAATCACTCCCTCCCCTCTCAAGGTTCCTTTGTGCCTGTCCTTGGCATGCTTAAATCCCTCCATTGTGCTTGCCCCCACTACCTCCTGTGGCAGACTATTCCAAGCATCAGCTACCCTTTCTGTGTAGAGAAACTGCCTCACATTACCTCTTAATCTACCCCCTCCAACTTCATATCATGCCTTGTTCTAGTACTTTTTCTGCATTGAAAAAGGTCCCCCACCTGCACCTTGTTTATGCCCTTCAGGTACTTAAATGTTTCAATCATGTCCCCCCACTCTCCTCCAATGAGTATATATTGAGGTCCCTTAGTCCCTCCTACGTTTTCTGGTGCAAGCCCTGCACCATCTTTGTTGCCCTTCTCTGGATAGTCTCCACATTGTTTAAGTCCTTGCACAGGTGTGGCCTCCAGAACTGCATGCAGTACTTCAGGTGCGGCCTTACCAATGTTTTATATAATGGCATCACCACCTCCCACTAGTGATACCTCTGCCTATGCACCCCAGCATGCCACTGGCCCTCCCTGCCACCTTTGTGCACTGCTTTGACACCTTAAGGTTTTCAGAGATGATAACTCCTTGGTCCCTTTCCTCCTTGGTGACAGTCAGGTCCCTCCCCCCAACATGTAGCTCTCCCCAGGGTTCCCTCTACTCAGGTGCATCATTTTGCACTCTTTTGCATTGAATCTCAGTTGCCACCTCTCTGGCCATCTAACAAGCTTCTCCCGGTCACTCTTCATTTTCTGCACCCCTTCTAGAGTGTCCACCATGTTGTAGATCTTGGTGTCATCTGCAAACAAGCAGACCTTTCCTTCCAGCCTCTTTGCAATGTCACTAATGAAGACATTGAACAGGACTGGTCCCTGTACTGATCCCTGCATGCATATCTGTCTGGTCACCCCCCCCCCCCAAGACTGTCGCCCATTTACCACCATCCTCTGTCTCCAGAGTGTTAACCAGTTCCTAACCCAGTTCACCACCTTGTCTCCCATGCGCAGACTACCCATCTTGTTAACCAACCTTCTGTGTGGGATGGTGTCAAAGGCTTTGCTGAAATTTAAGTAGGCAATGTCTACTACCCCTCCCTAAATTACTTCCCTAGTCACTCAATCAAAATAAAATCTATCAGATTCATTTGACATGACCTTCCTGCTGAGAATCCGTGTTATATGAAGGTTTATATCAAGGCAAAATATCTTGTTTCATCTTGTCAAGGAAAACAAGCTTATTTCATTGTATATTTTCCTTAATTTAATTAGCTGAATCTCAGTGAGTAAAACTCTTGGGCAGGATTCACAAAAAAGG
Organism: Neoceratodus forsteri; assembly: GCA_016271365.2. Classification (NCBI taxonomy): domain Eukaryota; kingdom Metazoa; phylum Chordata; order Ceratodontiformes; family Ceratodontidae; genus Neoceratodus; species Neoceratodus forsteri. The sequence continues at coordinate 38,949,397 of JADMNL010000037.1, read as the reverse complement.
GCAAACTGCAGCACAAAAGTTTGCACCATACCTAGTCACTCTGCAGGGACCAAAAACTGATATTCACAATTGGATACTGCACGGCCCTATCCAAATGTGAATAGGTGCAGCTGGCAGCAGCACTAACCCTGGAAAACACTGGGAACATGGCAGTATAGCCTAGAGGTTAGAGTAATGAGCGGTGAACAATCTTGGTACATCCAGCAAACCAGACCTGTGTTTGCTTCTCACAACCTCCACTTGCATACTGTGTGACTCTGAGCAAGTTTTTTAACCACCCAGTGCTCCCAGACCTGAAAACAGGCATTTGTGCCTAGTGGGCCTTACCTGGTTACCAAAGACTAAAATAAAAGAATAAACCTCAGTAGCGCTGCAACCCACAGCCAGCCATAAGAATGGGCCACCAGCAATAGCGCTACATGTTAAGCCCCCATTCATGAAAGAAGACATGCAAATGTGCCCATTGGGCATGCAAGACACTAGTGCCCATTAACATGCCTAGAATGAGTCCATTTGCATGACATGTGGGTGGCTTAGTTCAGCCCCCATCTGACCGAGCTCCATGCAGCCGCAGTCCCCCATGGTGTATTGCCAACCTACTCCGATCACTGTCCTGATGTAGAAATTGAATGTTTTTCCATAGTGTAGTGTCCCTCTCTCTTCTCCAGTCTCCAGTTGCCGACCCTGTATTAATAATAGTAATCTTTTTCATAGTGTAGTATCCTTCCCCATACCTGGTTCCCGATTGACGACCCTGTATTAATAATAGTGATCTTTTCCATAGTACAGTGTTCCTCCCTGGTCCTCAGTCGCTGACCCTATATTAATAACAGTGATCTTTTCCATAGTGTAGTGTCCTCCCTGGTCCCCAGTTGCCAACCCTGTATTAATAGAAACATAGAAGTTGACGGCAGATAAGGACCGCAAGGCCCATCCAGTCTGCCCATTTCTTTTTCTACCTTATAAATGTGCCATCGGCCTTTGCTCTGTCAGTGGCCTATCTATTCATAGTCATTTGTATTGCTCCCTTATGCCTATCCCATGCCTGTTTGAAGCCCTGCACTGTATTCATAGCCACCACTTCTTGTGGTAAACCATTCCATGCATCCACCACCCTTTCTGTGAAAAGAATTTCCTCACATTCCCCTTAATCGGCCCCTCTAATCTCATGCTGTGTCCTCTTGTCCTGCTATTTTCTTATATTTAAACATGTTAGACTCTTTCACCTTGTTAATGCCTTTAAGGTGTTTGAATGCCTCGATCATATCACCTCTCTCCCTCCTTTGCTCAAGGGTATACATATTGAGCTCTATTAATCTGTCCTTATATGTCTTCTGATGCAGTCCCTGCACCATTTTGGTTGCCCTTCTCTGGACTGCCTCAATTTGAGTTAATGTCCTTGTGAAGGTGTGGCCTCCAATACTGCACATGAGTACTCCAGATGGGGGCCTAACCAGTGTCTTGTAAGAGGGATTACTACCTCCCTCTTACAACTTGTGATACCCCTACTAATACACCCTAACACCCCCCCTAGCCTTACCTACTGCTTTAGAGGTCTGCTTGGATGATTTCAGGTCATCAGTAATGATGATGCCCAAGTCTCTTTCTTCCTTTGTGACTGCTAGCAACTCTCCTCCCAGCCTATAGGTGGCTTCAGGGTTTCTCTTCTCTATGTGCACTTCTTTGCATTAAATCCCAGTTGCCACTCTTCTGACCATTTTGCTAGTTTATCCAGATCTCTTCTCATTCTGCCCACCCCATCTGGATCATCTACTCTGTTGCAGATCTTGGTGTCATCTGCAAACAGACAAGCCTTACCCTCTAGTCCATCTGCAAGGTCACTAATGAAGATGTTGAGAGGACTGGCCCCAGGACTGATCCCGGTACTCCATTAGTGACTTGCATCTCTTCTGACTGTATACCATTTACCACCACTCTGTTTTCTGCCCGTCAACCAGTTTGCCACCCAGTTGACCAACTTCTGACCCACCGAGCCTACCCAGCTTATTTATCAATCTTCTATGTGGAACAGTGTCAAAAGCTTTGCTGAAGTCAAGGTAGGCGACATCAACTGCTCCCCTTGGTCCACCACTCGTTACCAGTCAAAGAAATCTATGAGATTAGTTTGACAAGACCTTCCTTTGTAAACCCATGCTGTCTTGGATCTTGTGCCTATGGTTCCAGGTGTTGCACTATCCTTTCCTTAAGGATTGCCTCCATAATCTTGCCCACTGCTGAGGTAAGACTGACTGGCCTGTGGTTCCCCGCCTCCTCCCTGCTACCACTCTTGTGGGCGGGATCACATAAACCCTTCTCCAGTCTTCTGGGACCTCTCCTGTGCTCAGAGACTCACTAAACAGTTCTGCTAATGGCTCTGCTAGTTCCACCTTTAGCTCCTTAAGTACCCTGGGATGTATGCCATCAGGTCCCATTGCCTTAGCCACCCTGAGCCTTAGCTCTTGTAGGACCCTTTCTTTTGTGAAGGGAGTTGTGCTCACCTCCCTCCACCCTGTGTCCATGATGCTGAGCTGTGGGCCCTGCCCTGCCTTCTCTTCAGTAAATACTGAGCAAAAGTATCTATTTAGGATAGATGCCTTTACAGGGTCCTCCTCCTCACATGCTCCCTTTTCTCCATTAAGCTTAGCAATACCCCCTCTGGACTTTCTCCTTTCACTAATGTATCTATAGAAAGTCTTGTCACCTTCTTTTACTGTTCGTGCTAGTGTTTCCTCTGTTTGGGACTTTGCCTGCCTTACTGCCTTCCCTGCTTCCCTTAGGGCAGTTTGGTATGCCTCCCTATCTTCATCCCGCTGAGTTCCCTTATATTTCCTGAAGGCCAGCCTTTTGGCTCTGACCTTTTCTGCTACTGTATTTGAGAACCAAAGTGGTTTCCTTCTTCTTTTGCACTTCCTTTTCTGTCTAACACAATGGGATGTTGCTTCAAGTATTGCATCCTTAATGCTTGCCCACTTTGCCTGTACCCCCTCACCTGTGTTTCTTTTTGCCAGGGCTAGCTTAACTCTGTTGGCCATCTTATCAAAGTCAGCTCCTCTGAAGTCCCATATTTTTGCCTTGGAATGGGATGATTTAGATGTAGTAGCAAATTGAACCATACCATGTGATGGTCACTGGCCCCGGGTGACCTTCTACCTGGAGATCTGTGATCCCTTCCTTGTTAGTCAGTACTAGATCTAGGATAGCCCTGTCTCTTGTGGGTTGCTGTACCAGTTGTTTGAGGCCCTCCCCTGCAGGAATCCACCATGTGTCTAGTTCTGGCAGATGTTCCTGCTAGTATTGACCAATCTGTATCCGGCATGTTGAAGTCTCCCATTATCAGAACCTCCCCTTTAGCTGTCATGTTTTGTATATCTTCTAACAGTAATGTGTCTATGTCCTCCCCTGGTCTGGGGGCCTGTAGACAACCCCAGTTCTTATGGCTGTCCCATTTCCTGTTTCCAGGGTGACCCATAGTTCTTCTGGCTCCTTATGTGTATTCTGAATTTCTGTAGCTTTGATATTTTCATTGACATACAGGGCCACTCCTCCCCCCCTTTTTGCACCTCGGTCTCTTCTGAACAATACATAGCCAGGTACTGAAGTCTCCCAAGTGTGGTTACTGGTAAACCACATCTCACTAATGCTACTATGTCCAGTTTAGCCTCTGACATTATTGCCTGCAGGTCTGGGATCTTATTTCCAGGCTGTGAGCATTTGTGTACATGATTTTCCATTGGCCAGATTTTGGTGTGTTAGTTGTTGGGTGAGGTTTGGCATTACCCTGTGTGCCGTATAGGGAGACAAACCTTTTTTCTTACCTGGTGATTCAAATGAACTGCAAACATGCTGAATCCCTGTTTGACCACTAGCTGAGGGGGGAGGGGTGTTCTTCCCATTTGACGTATGAGGTGCTGCACCCCTCTCCCCATTTGCTAGTTTAAATATTCTGCAAAGACGTCAAACTTCTGCCCCAATGCACTGACTCCCTCCTTAGTCAGATGCAGTCCATCAAATTTAAAGAACTTTCGCTCCCAGAACTGTTGCCAGTTCCCTACAAATCTGTGTCCTTTTTCCTGGCACCAGCCCTTGAGCCATGTGTTTAACTCCCCTATCTCCCCTTCTCTGACCTTCCGTCCATCTGCTCCCCTCTCCCAGACTGGCAGGATCTCAGAGAAGGAGATGCCGGAAGAAATAGATGATAGTTTGTCACCCAGCCTGGTCAGGTGTTCCTTGGTCTCCACAACTGACCGGCTGGCAAGATCATTAGTCCCTATGTGTACTAGGACATCAATGTTTTCTCCTGCTTTGTGAACAATTTTAGCAATGCGGTCAGTGTCTCTCCATGCTGATATACCTGGGAGACATCTGACCATTACCCCTGGCTGGAGATGGGTATCAACTCCCCAAATCATAATGATCTTTTCCATTGTGCAGTGGCCCTCCCTGTTCTCTGATTGTCGACCCTGTATTAATAATTATGATTTTTTCCATAGTGTAGTGCCCCTCCCCCTACTTAGTCTCCCATTGCTGACTCTGTATTAATAAAAGTGATCTTTTTCATAGTGTAGTGGCCCTACCTGGTCCCTGATCGCTGACCCTGTATTCGTAATATTGATCTTTTTCCATAGTGCAGTGGCCTTTCTGCCTCCCTGGTCTCCAATCTCCATCTGCATGGTGATAAAATGAGATCCCTGTTAATCCAGTGTTCCCTCTCCCTCCCTATTGTCTGAATGCTATCCCCGTGGTGACAAAAGAGATCGCTGTTAGTCCAGTGCTCCCTCCCCATCCCCACTGCCTAACAGCCATCCCCGTGATAAGAAACACAAGGATCCCTAGTAGTGCAGTGCACCAACCCCCCTCCCTGTTGTCTGATCCCCATCCCAGTTGTAATATAAAATTATCCCTGGTAGTCTAGTGTTCCTTCCCCCCTCCCCCTTGTCCGAGGGTTGACTCCATTGTGAAAATCAGACTCCCTGGTAGTTTAATGATCCCCTGTCTGGTAAAGGTGTGATGCACCACCTTATTCTCCCCCAGCTGGCAAGCAGCACAGCCCTCCTCTCACCAGTGCAACTGGCTACTGACCGAGCTTTCAATGAATGCATACTGTATACAGCACAGCCCAGTGACAGTGATTGACAGCAACCCAACCATAGTTTGTAAATACCAGTGCCATTAAATGGTTCACTGTGCACAGACAAAATACACCCCTCCCCCGTTCTACCACTTTGTGTTATTTACTTTAGAACTGGCAATTGATCTGGGATGTATTGCTTTTTGCATATATTGAGTATGTGGGGAGCACCTTTTGCATTTTATATATAGCCACATGTATCTGTGTTTGTAGCTTGATGTTTAACTATTGCTACCCTAGCTTGATTTTTGAACTTGTTTCTTTAAGTCTTCTAAACAAATTCATGGTATCAGCTCTGTAACTCCGCCCCTAATGATGCATCACATTTTCAGACGCTAAGTGCTGGGGTTTAGCAATGTGGCTTTCCTGGACTCGATAAATAGACTTGGTGGTATGAAACCTTTAAACATGTAAATAGCCTGGGTGGGAAGACAAGAGGGATTTAAATGGAGAAGTTCCATATAGTGGTCATAGGGCTGGTGCAGGTGGAGGGACATGGGGACATTGGTGGGAAAAGGACAGGGCTGGGTGGGCAGGCAGGGAAGTCATAGATGTGGAAGATTAGTCTGGTGGTCCAAGGGATTATGTGGGTGAAGGAACATGGTGACATAGGTAGGGACAGCCAGTATGGTTTCCCAGGGATAGTCTAAGTGGGCAAAAAGGGGAGAGGTTGCTAGGAAAAGCTTGTCCTTGGATCCCAACAATGATCCAGATTGAGGGACATGGTGAATAAAGGTGGTGGAGGCAGATCCAGTGCTCTCAGGGCTGGTCCAAGTGGGTGTACAATGGAAACATAGACATGGAAGGTCATTTCAGTCATTATATGACTGGTCCCTTTGGGGTTACCATGGGGCATAGGTGAGGCAGACAAGCCCAGCAGTCCCAGGGCTGGTTCAGGGTGCGTACAGAGAGAATTAGGTGTGGAAGGCTGGTCTGGGTTCCAATTGCTGGTCAGGGTGGACAGAGAGGGGAGATATAGTTAAGTGATGCTAGTCAAGCGGTCTCAGGGATGGTCTGAGTGGAAGCAAATTGGCCCTTAGGTGGGAGAAACAAGTCTGGAGGTCCCAGGGCTGGTCTGGGTGGACACTGCAGACAAACAAGACATTACTAGGGGAGGCTAGTGCGTGAGACATGGGACAGCTAGGTGTGGGAGGATGGGTGGGGAGGAGGAGCTGGATGTTTGGTGCCATGCTGGGGTGGGGCTCTAGATACCAGGGCCCTGGACCACAACCTGTGGTGCATGACGGTAAGATTTCTTGTGACTAGTAACTGAATACTCCACTGTTTGACACCAGACCAATTGCTGGTCTGCACCCCATAGCAGGTGCTGGTTGCAGAAGCTGAAACAGGGACCAGGGATCATTGGCTGGGGCGGGGTGGTTCTTGGGAGATGGAGGCACTGCTACAGGTACCGGCTGCAGACTTGTTATTCAAGTTTAGGATTATTGCAGGAATAACTCTCTTGAGCAGGCTCATTCACAAGGAGGTCCTGATAACATTTAACAGGAACAAGCACAGATGAACATCAAGGTGGAATATGTACATCAATCAAGAGGGGCTACACTGGATAAAAAAATGTGTGCTAATTATATAACAGTGACAGTGTTTATAAGGCCATATCATCTGCAAGTAGCAGAATACAGAGAAACAGACAGCTGACATGTTAAAACAAAAGGCACACAAATAAGTGCAAAGTAGCCTGGGGCCCAGATAGCAAGGAGAGAAAAGAGGAAGATGAGGACGAGAAGATAATAGAGTGGGACAAGGAAGGGGTAACAAACAAAGTTATAGCGGGATATAAGGGTGGAGCATGGTGAAAGAGAAAAAAGGAAGCGTGATAAAAAAGGGGAAAATGAGAGGAAAAAAGGTGAGGGGAATCATCAGAGCAGAACGGAGAAAGTGGTGAAAGTATAAAAGAGGGCGAAGTGGAGGAGATAAGATAAAGAGGAAAAGGGGGAGGTAAGAAAGAAAAAAGCATGTGGGGAATTGGCTAAACAGATCAGGGAGATGGTGTAACAGAGGAAGAATTGGAGAAGATAAGGAGGCTAGGGTCCAACGGACAAAAATATTCAGGTCCTCGCACATACATTTGCATTGCATCCCCTGCACAGTTTGCTCGGCTGCAGACTCTGTTTGCACATGCAAACCAGGCTTTTGAACATAGGAAATCTGCTCAAAGCCCAGTTTGTGTGCACAAACCAGCATCTGCACAAGGGAAAACATTTGCATATTGGGTCCAGAGCCAAGCCATACAAAAGTGAGGGTACTGGACTTCAGGAGGGCTGACTTTGGCAAAATGGGAGAGTGTCTTAGAAAAGCACTAGCAAACAGGCAAGAAGGAGGGGTGGAGCAACAATGGGGAAACATCAAAACTGCCATCATAGAGGCAACAAGCCTTTGTGTGAAGCAAATAAACAAATCAAGATGAAAAAAGAAAAAAGGCCCCTATGGTTCTCAAAAGAGGAGGCGGGGAAGGTTAGGGAGAAGAAGACTGCATTTAGCAAGTATAAGGAAATACAGACGGAGCAGGACAGAGTACTGTACCACTTAAGGCAGAGGGAAGCAGGAAAGACAGTCAGAATAGCAAAGGCCCAAAATTGAGGAAAAGATAGCCAATTCAGTTAAGAAGGGGGATAACATCCTTTATAGGTACATTGGGGAGCGTAGAAAGACAAAAGGAGAGATAGTGAGGCTGAACAGAATGGACGGTGGGTGGGCAGAGAGGGACAGTGAAAAAGCAGTGATACTGAATGAATACTTCGGCTCAGTATTCACAAAAGAGGAGGAGGGGGAAGTACCTAATCCAATTAACAGAAGCACTCTGGATAGAGGATCGATCCCAGTCCTTTCACTGAAGAAAAGGTTCTGAAAGAACTGCTAAAACTGAAGGTGGACAAAGCAATGGGGCCTGATGGGATTCACCCCAGAACTCTAAAAGAATTAAGGGGAGAACTAGTGATACTACTGACTACCCTTTTTAACAAATCATGGGAGGATGGTGTGGTACCTGAGGACTGGAGGAGGGTGGATGTGATTCCCATTCACAAAAATGGGAGCAAGACAGAGGCCGGAAACTACAGATCTGTCAGTTTGACCTCTGTGTTAGAGAACATGATGGAATCACTTCTGAAGGAAAGAACTGTTGAGTACCTAGAGGCCAGTGGGGCACAGGACCCAAGGCAGCATGGATTCACAGTGGGAAGGTAATGCCAGACAAATCTAATCGATTTCTTTGACTGGGGGACCAAAATAGTAGACCAGGGAGGGGCTGTGGACATGGCCTACCTAGACTTTAGCAAGGCATTTGACACAGTCCCTCACAAAAGATTAATAAACAAATTAGCCAGCCTGTGAGTGGGTCCCAGGTTGGTAGCCTGGGTAAAACATTGGCTGGACAACAGGACACAGAAGGTAATAGTAAATGGAGTCAACTCTGAAGAAAGGGGGGTTACTAGTGGGGTACCGCAGGGTTCAGTACTGGGTCCAGTCCTTTTTAATATCTTTATAAGTGACATTGCAGATGCACTGGAAGGAAAAGTATGCCTCTTTGCAGATGACACAAAGATCTGCAACAAAGTTGATACACAAGGGGGCATGGAAAGGGTGAAAAGGGACTGGCACAGTTGGAGGAATGGTCAGAAGTATGGCAGCTTAGATTCAATGCAAAGAAGTGCAAAGTAATGCACCTGGGAAACAAAAACCCAGGGGAAGAGTACACAATGGGGGAGGGGGGAGGTAGTAACAACAACAAAAATGGAAAGGGGCCTGGTGGTAGTCATATCAGATGACCTTAAGGTTGGCAAGCAATGTGAGAAGGCAGCAGGGAGGGTTGGGGGTATACTGGGATGTATAGGGAGAGGCATCACCAGCAGAACACAGGACGTTATTATCCCTCTGTACAGACAGTTGGTGAGACCCCATCTGGAGTACTACGTCCAGTTCTAGAGACCCTATCTCTGCAAGGACATAGGATGGAGGCAGTCCAGAGGAGGGCAACTAAAATGATGCAGGGCCTGCAAGAGAAGCAACATGAGGAGAGACTAAAGGAGCTTAATATGTATACCCTTGAGGAAAGGAGGGAGAGGGGGAGGACATAATAGAAACTTTTAGGTACTTCAGTGGAATCAACAAAGTCCAAGAGGGTAGCATCTTTCAGAAAAAGAAATGTGCAAGAACAAGGGGACACTATTTGAAGATAGAGGGGGGACAGCTCAGGGGCACTGTGAGGAAGTATTTTTTCACAGAGAGGGTGGTAGAAGCATGGAACCACCTTCCTGAGAAGGTTGTGGGGTCTAGAACTGTAGGAGAATTCAAGAATGCATGGGACAGACATAATGCAATTCTTGTGGGGGCTAGGAAGAAATAGGCTGTTGGTTAACTAGGATCTGCAGCTCATCCAGTAGATAGGAAAATGGGCAGACTAGTTGGGCCAAGCGGTCCTTATATGCCGTCAAAGTCTATGTTTCTAAAAAGTAAAGGTAGGGAACGGGGTGTTGTTTTTTCTGAAAGTCATGAAATTCAAATGTTGATAGAATGTGATGTAACAGAGCTCTGCTGATACAAACTGGTGATCCTTCGCTTGAAACAAAAAAAAAATCCTCTTTAAGCACACAGTCTGGGCCTACTGATTGGAACAACAAAACAATGAGACACGAGGTACTGGGTTCGAATCCTGATATAGTCACTGACTCACCTTACTGCACTGCAGTTGTGCTTTTTATTGTACATAAATGTAAAAATTCAGAAATGACAGCAAAATAAGTTCAGTTGAAAAAAAAAGAGCCAGTCTAAGAAGTTGAAAAACCTTCTGCATCTTACGGCATGTGGGCTAGGAGGAGTTCTCTGGTATGGCAAGTATGGGCACTGAGGACACCCATGACTGCCCCCTTCTATAAATAATGTTTTGAATAGAAAGGAATTTATTTCCCTGTCTCACTGAGAATATCTGACCCTGCTCAATTTAATATTTAACAATCATACACATTGCTCGAAAGAAATAAAACAGTGAGTATAGCATTATGCTTACTTTTTAGGCCTGCCAGCTGCTTGGAGTCAGACTGGCCAACCAGGACACCAGGACATTTCCAGGTGGGCTCTCTTCTGTTCAGTATCGGCCACCTTCTAAACTCTGAAACTCTTTGCATTTGTCATCTGTTTTCTAATTAGAGTATTTTGGGCACTGCAAGTGAAAGTAAGAGTAAAACAGAGCTAGTGTATACAATATGAGTGCATCACCTCGGGTCCTCCCCTATCGATTTTCCAGGTGGTTTTCAACATTTTAGGTGGGCTGCCTGTACCCCAGAACAACCCAGCAGCTGCTGCTTCTTCTTTTCCATGCTACACAGGGCCAACTCAAACTCCTGCAAGTTGGTGCTATTTTACCTGGTGGGGCGGCAGGATTTTGTTCGGCTCATTCTCTTGGTGCTATGCCATTGTCTCATCTTCCATTTGCTGGGTATACTAAATGAGGTTATGGCAGTGGAAGTAGAGTTAGGTCACCATTTTGGAGAATGCTTCATTCTTCTGCAGATTGAAATCATAGAGTACGGGGTTACTGCAGATCCCAGCTGCAGAGTATATGCCTTTTGGTGCTCCTGAGGGGATTTAGATTGGATGTCTATGGAGGGGAGGACAGCAAAAGAGAGAAAAGCTGTGTAAACACCTCTGACATCCCCAAAAGCCAAACATCCACTGCTTCTGGATGCCAACATCAAATGTATCGTTGGCAACTGGCAACCACCACATGAGGTTTCATGGGGGTGAATGGGGGATATGCCTCTGAGAAACAGGTCCTAAGTTCTGCCTCAGTTATGTTCAGGAAATAAGGGGGTGGGTAAAGGCCCCTCATCCATTTCGTAAGCCACAAGAATAGCCTGGAGATCCAAGGTCCTCAAGGAGTCACCTCCCCACAGCTTAAACTATGCCATCTCAACAAAGCTGCCTCCACCACTGGAAGGGCATCAATATATTTCCACCACCTCTAGAAAATGAGCTCCTTTCCAATGGCAAAATGTGGATTAAGCTTTCCAGGGCCAAAGTTTGTATCACTAGAGTCTTCCATTGACCCTGCATGGGTTTAACATGGGACACTTAGGTGTTTTGTATACATTGCTGGGCTAACACTAGCAAAACTCTAATAGGTCAATTGTATGGTGCCCACCCCTGCTTGCCAAAACCTTCTATCCCCAAAAGCAGGGACAGTGACATGTTTGCCATCTGCATAGCAAAAATGTGGGAGAGCTCATGTGCAGTCGATTACCAAAATGGCTTCAGGTTTGGGCATTCCCAAAAGTAATGTATGTATGTGACAGCAGCGCTATTACAATGTCTAGAGATGAGGGACACCACAGGGTGAAATTTATATACTATGGCTGACGGCAGTAGGGCCTATGTAGAAATTTAAATTGTGATTCTTTAAATTTATTACAAATGAAGAGTCCCATATGTAATTTAAACATTGTCTCCCAATCATCATCTGCAATCATGAGCCCCAAATCCCTTTCCCATAGACTCTTAACCTTTATCGAAAGATTCTGTGTTGCCATCTGCATAAAAACTGGGCAACTCACAGAATTCATGAGCCACCTATTTTCTAATTTCCATTAAAAACATGGCTGCAGCCTTTACTCATATGTAAAAAAACTTCAACTAGGCCCTAAAAATAAAAGTACATTAAATTAAAGTAAGTAACAAATTTAATGTTATTTGCATAGATACATAGATACACAGACAGTGTCGGCAGATAAGAGCCTATTGTCCACCCAGTCTGCCCATTTGAGCTTGCAAGTTTACTTTATGTTTTCCTAGAAGCCTCTTGCCCCTTAACCCTGACCTCCAGAATTCCTTTGTGTCTATCCCATGCAGTCTTAAATCCTGTGATTGTTTCAGCCCCCACCACTTCCTCTGGCAGGTTGTTCCACTTGTCCACCACCCATTCTGTGAAGAAATTCTTCCTCACGTTTCCTCTGAATCATCCTCCCTCCAACTTCATCCCATGCCCTCTAGTCCTGGAACATCTTTTTCGCTTAACAATAGTGTATTCCTGCACCCTGTTCCTCCCTGTAAGATACTTGTATGTCTCTATCATATCCCCTCTCTCCCTCCTCTCCTCCAGGGAGTACACATTCAATTCCTTCAACCTGTCCTCATAGGACTTGTAATGCAATCCATGTACCATCTTTGTTGCCCTCCTCTGAACTTTCTCTACCCTGTCTATGTCCTTACATAAGTAAGGTCTCCAGAACTGTACACTGTACTCCAGGTGGGGCCTCACTAGTGTCTTTTATAGTGGAATTATGACCTCCCTTTTCCTGCTGGTGATACCCCTGCCTATGCATCCCAGCATCCTATTTGCTTTACCTGCTGCCTTGTCATACTGTTTCCCTACCTTGAGATCATCAGAGATGATAACCCCAAGATCCCTTTCCTGCTTGGTGCATGCTATATCCTCACCCCCCACTGATATATTGTGCCAGGGATTTTGTGCCCCATATGCATTATCTTGCATTTCTTTTGCACTGAATTTCAACTGCCAACCCCTGACCATTCTTCAAGTTTCTGCAGGTCCTTCTCATTCTGTCTACACCCTCTGGTGTGTCTACTCTGTCACAGAGCTTTGTGTCATCAGCGAACAGTGAAATTCTGCCTTCTAGGTCCTGCGCAATGTCACTGATGAAGATGTTGAATAGGACCAGTCCCAGCACTGATCCCTGTGGTACCCCACTGGTCACTTTTCCCTCTGTGGAGTGACAGCAATGTACCACCAACCTCTGTGTCCTGTCGCCCAGCCAGTTACCTACCCACTGCACTACTGTCCTGCCCACACCCATATTCCCCAGTTTGTATAATAGTTTTCTATGTAGCATAGTGTCAAAGGCCTTGCTGAAATCCAGATAGGCCATGTCCACTGCCCTTCCCTGATCCACCTCCCTAGTCGTCTAGTCATAAAATTCAATGAGGTTGGTCTGACATGACCTCCCCCAGTGAAACCATGCTGTCTTGGGTCCTGTAGTCCACTGACAACCAGATGTTCCACCAATCTCTCCTTCAGTAGTGCTTCCATGATCTTCCCCACTACCGAGATGAGGCTGACTGGTCTGTAGTTCCCCGCTTCCTCTTTGTTCCCACTTTTGTATAAGGGGACTACATCTGCTGTCCTCCAGTCTCTGGATACCTCCCCTGTTTCCAGTAATTGGCTAAACAGGATTGCCAGAGGTTCAGCCACCACCTCTCTTAGTTCTTTAAGGACCCTGGGGTGCACCCCATCTGGCCCCATTGCTTTATCAACTCTTATTACTTCTAGTTCCTTCAGGACCCTTTCTCCTTTTTCTCTAACCTTGAATGTCGTCAACTTGGCCACCACCTGGCCTACCTCTCTCGTTCTCCTGTGGTCTGCTCCTGCCCATACACTCTTGAGTCCCCCCCACACACACACATACACACAAATTAAAAAAAACAAGTACTGTTCAGAGTTTCCATTGCTGGTGCTTCTTTGATGACCATGAAAAATCGCCCTCCTATTCCTACCACTTTGCTAGAGAACTCCCTTTTCCTTACCTGGCAACAGATAAAATCGAGGTTCTGGCTCCACTTAAGCCCTGTGTGTGTGCCTTTGTTACTATGCTAGTTGAACTCTGAAGAATTTTGAATTCATGTATTCCATGTTACCATTCTGTGTGTGAGTTGGGGAGGTGGGTATTTCACTACTGGACTAATGCAGAGCTTTGAATTATTCTATTCCATTGTAAACAGTCACACAATGTATTGAGTGTGAAGAAAGACAGATGATTGACAGGTAAAACACATCTATGGAGGGACTATTTTACATTATTTAGCAACATCTTTTGGATGAGACATTAAACCAAGGTCCTGTCTGCCTGTTCTGGTGGTTGTTCAGGTGGACATTAAAGATCCCATGGCACGTCTCGAAAAGAGTAGGGGAATTGTTTATTGATACTTCCAAAACAAATCACAAAAGCACGTTAATAGCATGTTCAATACACCCAAAACAAATCCCAAAAGCATGTTAATAGCATGTTCAAATCACAATCATCTGAACATAAAAGCTAAGGAAACTTAACAACCTAAAGTACAACCAAAATCTAAATAGTGTCATAAGTGCAGTCCTATGTATCCCCTTTCCCAGCCTTCTCTTTTAAAGAGCAACTGACACATCTAAAAAGACGTGCCAGTAGTACCCTACTCTACCTACAGTATCTTCTGGTACAGAAAGTACCTCAAACTGAGGTACTGTAAGGCAGAATTGTACAGTAAAGTTGTGGCAGAGTGCAATGTGCACCCCCTGCTGCAGTCTCAGGTCCCCTTTCTGATCCTATCCCTGTGGATAACATCAGGTTGGGATGGGAACCTGGTGAAATTCGATTTTGCTGGCAAAACTGCTACAAAATGCCACTTCTATAGCACTCTTGTTGGTGAAATGGAATTTTGCCAAGTCCCCATCCCGACCTGATGTCATCTTCAGGCTTGGATCGGGAAGGGGACCTGAGGCTGTGACAGGGGGCGCGCACTACACTCCACTGCAACTTTACTGTAAAATCCTGTTTTACAGTACCTCCATTTGTGGTACCCTCTGTAACAGAAGGTACTCTAGGTAGGGTAGGGTAGGTCAGCACTGGCACGTCTTTTCAGACGTGTCAGTTGCTCTTTAATTCATAGAAACCAAAAACAGAATTGTAAAAAAAAGAAATAAAGATGTACACTAAATCATAATTGTTTCATAACTGTTAAAAGGAAAGAGGAAGGTAAAATTAATAATAATGTAAAACATTAATATGTGTTACTTCATACCAAACTTTTAATACATACCCCTTGAACCTCAGACTGCCAAACGGCATTATAAAAACTGCTAGTCTAAAACATTCAGAACAAAAATTAATGGATCATCCTACATAATACTTGCACCCATTATCCATATTTTTGAAAGAAAGGCAGTCCCCTCCACTATAACTGTACTTTTGCCCTGGAATGTAATTTTAAATCATTCTCATACACTTCTTTAATAGCAGTTTCACACAGAGTGCTAAAGGAAACATAAGACATTCTGTCCTGATGAAAAAGCCACTGGCTTCTTGCCTACCAGAAATAAAACTTTAAGATTGCAAAAACAACAATAACAGTATTATCCCACCCACTATGCATAAGAGTTGAATAATCCCCTAGAGCTATATTGGCATAGGACATGGATTTTAACCATGGCAATTTCCATTTTCGAGCCAAAAAGACTCACAGCTGTTTTGTATAAGGACACAGTAATGAAAAATGTTCCATAGTTTCTGTCTGAATTATACATTCCAGATAAGGACAACAGCGTTCCTCGACAGCTTTTTTTACAGTTCCTCTTCACATCCAACCTGCCATGTGCAAACAATATCCCACATTCCATAGGGAATTTGTTTATTTAGAAACATAGAAACATAGACTTTGATGGCAGATAAGGACCACTTGGCCCACCCAGTCTGCTCATTTCCCTACCTATTTGATAAGCTGCAGATTCTAGTTAACCAACAGCCTACTTCCTGCAACCCCCCACTATAATTGCCTTATGTCTGTCCCATGCATGTTTGAATTCCCCCACTGTTTTAGACCCCACAAACTCTCTAGGAAGGCAGTTCCATGTGTCCACCACTCTCTCCATGAAAAATAATTTCCTCACATTAACCATGAGCCATCCCCCCTCTAACTTTAAATTGTGACCCAATGTTCTTACACATCTCTTTTTCTGAAAGATGCTACCCTCCTGGACTTGTTGTTGATTCCCTTGAGGTACTTAAAAGTTTCTATCATGTCCCTCCTGTCCCTCTTTTCATCAAGGGTATACATATTAAGCTCTCTCAGTCTCTCTTCATATGGTTTCTGATGTAGACCCTGCACCATTTTAGTTGCCCTCCTCTGGACTGCTTCCATCCTGTCTATGTCCTTGCATAGATGAGGTCTCCAAAACTGCACGCAGTACCCCAGATGGGGTATCACCAACTGTCTGTACAGAGGGATAACCACTTCCCTTTTTCTACTTGTGATGCCCCTTCCTATGCATCCCAGTATCCTCCTGGCTCTCCTTACTGACTTCTTACATTGCTTACCCACCTTTAGGTCATCTGATATGACTACACCCAGATCCCTTTCTATTATTGTTGTCGTTAGTACCTCCCCTGCTATTGTGTACTCTTCTCCTGGATTTTTATTTCTCAGGTGCATTACTTTGCACTTCTTTGCATTGAATCTAAGTTGCCATATGTCTGACCATTCCTCCAACCTTGCCAAGTCCCTTTTCATCCTTTCTACCCCCCATGTATCAACTCTGTTACAGATCTTTGTGTCATCTGCAAAGAGGCATACCTTTCCTTCCAGACCCTCTGCAATGTCACCTATAAAGACGTTAAAGAGGACTGGACCCAGTACTGAGCCCTGAGGTACTCCACTAGTAACCCCCCTTTCTTCAGAATGTGTTCCATTCACTATTACCTTCTGTGTCCTGCTGTGCAGCCAGTTTGCTACCCAGGCTACCACCCTGGGACCCACTCCCAGGCTGGCTAACTTGATTATTAATCTTTTGTGTGGGACTGTGTCAAATGCCTTGCTAAAGTCTAGGTAGGCCATATCCACAGCCCCTCCCGCTATTACTTTGGTCACCCAGTCAAAGAAATCGATTGATTACGTCTGACATGCCCTTCCTGCTGTGAATCCATGCTGCTTTGAGTCCTGTGCCCCGCTGGCCTCTAGGTACTCATCAATTCTTTCTTTAAGAAGTGATTCCATCATTTTCCCCACCACTGAGGTCAAACTAACAGGTCTGTAGTTTCCTGTTTCTGCCTTGCTCCCACTTTTGTGAAGCGGAATCACATCTGCTCTCCTCCAGTCTTCAGGTACCACCCCATCTTCCCATGATTTGTTAAAAAGTGTGGTTAGTGGTGTCACTAGGTCCCCCTTAGCTCTTTTTGAGTTCAGTTTTATAAACTGATTAATAACCAGGTCTATTTTATTTGCTAAACACCCTTTAAATTCTGGTCAGGAGGTCCGGTGGCATCTAAAATTTGATTATATAGAAAGCTTTCCTGGATTTATGAAGCATCTGAGACCTCGTCACTCCCTATTTATATAATTTCTGTAGGAAAGGTTTATAAAAGTCTGGAATCTTCAGTCTAGGATGTAGCTTTACCAGGGTCTCCACCCATTCATTAAAAAAAGAAGGCACATTGTTATACAACTATGTTGTTGCTAAGGAATCCTGGTGTTGTACCACTAACTGAAGAGAGCTGGACCAAAAATACATATGAAAGAAAATTACAGGATTAAACATGCTTAAATCACCCTTATTTTCAGGTAAACATGTGACGTCCCTTTTAACAGGATTTAACCAGGAACCTCAAAGCATCTGAAAAAATACCCTTAAGACTTTTGTTTCACAGTTACAAGGGAGAGGGAAAAACTGAACTCGCATACAGCAAACAGGGAACTAAGAATCATTTTATGATATACACCCATTTAGGTTTTGACAATTTCCAATTTTTCCACCTTAAAAAATTGTCTTCACAAATTTTTAAACTCCCCTCCCAGTTTTTTTTAGCCATTTCTCCTTTGCCAAAATGCACACCTAAAATTTTTTTATAGGGTCTTGTGATATGGCAATACCTACAACAGGTTACCACAGGAAATGGTGAAGACCTACAGTTCTGGGACCCCAGTGGGTCATGTCTATGACAATTAATGGGACTGGGAAATGCAGTGGTTCTAAGGGGCAGTCCCCTGAGGGACCAGAAGATTGTCCAGCTGCAAGAGCAGAGACTGAGAAGGAGTCTCTGAGTTTCTAAGTCATAGAATTGAAGAAAAGAGAAGGATTTCTTCAAATATTCTGTGTCTCTATAAAGGGACAACCAAACATGAGTATAGTTACATGGACATGTTCTGAGGGAGTCAGTTGGTGGTGTATGTGCCCAGGGACAAGGCTAGATCACATTTCTCAGAACCTCAGTGTCACCACCAAAATGTTCTGAATGTAAAGTATTAATGTGTGGTGGAAGCCTTTGCAATCTCCAGTGAGACTGGAGGATTCGGTTTGTGTTTCTGAAGGGAATGGCAGAGGCTGGGTGGGGCTAGGGTAGGCAGACCCTCACCTAAAACTCTAATCAAGGCTAACTGATTACCCAAAAGGCAAAAGGTTACCTTGAAGGTGTTAACGTAGTCCATCTCTTCAGGAGGAATGTGAATTTAAAGTGTGTGACAACCCCCACATAATAGAGAGGAAAAAAAATGAAACTCTAGAGATCCCTAGGAAAGAGGGATGGATATTGTGTTTGGGAAAGGGAAATGTAAAAGATGCAATTTCTGTCTGTTTTGGAGAAAAAACAGTTCTGTGTTGCCTGTAAAGTATAGTACCAACCTGGGGACCAACCCCTTTCTCTTTCCATCTGTGTCAGAATAAAGCCATACTATACAATCCCATCTGTAATAGTGGACATTCCATCTGTGCTTCCCAGTGTGAGATTGTTTATGGGCCCCCTCAGATAGGAGACACAGCACAGCCCTGGCACCTCTCTCCCAGAACTTGGTGTAAATATATATTTTGTGCTCTAACCCCCAGCCCTCATAGATGCTAAGCCAGGTATTTGCCCCAGTCCCAAGGGTGATGCCTATGTTATGCCAACTTGTGTTATGTTGCCTTGTCTGTAGTACAAGTTAGGAGGGTCCTGGCTGCAAGATGCCACTCTTGGCCAGGGTAAGGGTTGCACTTTGTTAACTCCATCTTGAATATACCTATGCAAGACTTGATCTAGAATTGAATTTGACTTGCAAAGTCTCTGAAGTTCCAGGAGTTTTAGAAGTTTTCTTTGTCTTTGACCTTTGGACAGCTGCTAGAGCCTTCAGTGTCTTAAGCTTTGGTAAACGGGGAAAGAAAAGTACAACCCAGACCCATAAGGAACTTATTTGTTTTTATAGTTTTTATTCCTGGGTTTATTCCGTTATTTAGACTATTTATTAGTTCCTTGCTTTATTGTCATGGATCAGAAAAAAAAGGGAGGGCAGGAAAAGGGGCATAAAGTAAGACTCACAACAATAGAATTACTTTAAGGGATAATTTAAGTAAATGCTCAGGTGTTCAGGAATTAGCTGATCCATTTCCATTTAATACTGTAAACTCTGGGGTCAGGTTTGAGTTTATGGAGGAAATTAAGAGATTTGAAGATCCTGAAAAGATAAATAAATTACACTCAAAAAGGATGAATATAAACTGTCCTGTTTTTAACCCCAAGAACTCTTTAAATCCTCCAACTTTGACAAATACAGTTATCTCTGTCCCAGAAAACATGATTCACAATAATTCTAAAAAGGCAGACATAGTTCTGGAAGATTCACAAAAAGTGCAAACTGAATCTAAGGTACAAAACTAAAGGTAGGGAACGAGATGTTATTTTTCCTTAAAGCCATGAAATTCAAATGTTGGTAGAATGTGGTGTAACAGAGCTCTGCTGATACAAACTGGTGATCCTTCGCTTGAAACAAAATAAAAACTCTTTAAGCACAATGTCTGGGCCTACTGGTTGGAACAACAGAACAATAAGACAGGAGGTACTGGGTTCGAATCCTGACATAGTCGCTGACTCACCTTACTGCACTGCAGTTGGGCTTTTTGTTGTATGTAACCCCCTTCTTCTCAGGGGTTACTAGAATCCCATTAGAATCAGTGGCAGGTAGGGAGAGGCAGGTAGTGAAATGCTAGTTAAATGGATTTCACAGTGTCACACTCTGTTTTTCAGTCTCAGCTGAACTCGAGTGATGATGTAATCTTGGAACTGTTGCAGCAGCATAAGCCACACAGTTGGCAGCTGCAGGGAGATAGAATTAGAATGTTCAGTTAGTGTATTGAGTCTGCAGTTGGAATCAGTGGAGGCAGTTGCAGGTAGTGCAGCTCCTCTCTTCAACTCTCTCAGAGAGCTACCAGTAGTGTTTTTGTTTGTTTCTCACCCTAGTGTGAGCCAGTACAGCCTAGTGGTGAAGTGGTGGAAACCAGGCCAAGTGGTTTTCACAGTGCCCCATCCCAGGGCGGATGGGGGGGATTCCAGGATTCAGGGGCAATCCCCTGGTCCAGTTCTGGACTGTGTTGAAGCTGCCTGAGATTCAACTGCTCTGTGAGTACCTGTGACATTTGTGTAGAAAAGGCCTGGGGCACCTCCATTCCTTTTGGTGAATTTTCTCCGACAAAGGGACCCTGTCACCTAGACTGTTTTTTGTTTAAAAAGTGTCTGCTAAAGTTGGGGTCTAGTGAAGACAGTGCCAATTCCAGAACTTTTAACTTTCTGACACCTCAGAGGTGTGTAATGTAGTATGTTAAGTATGAAAGACATTTCAAGATAGCATCTACAAGTTTTCTGTGAGGGTGTGTTATTAACCAGATGAATGGCTGAGTATAAACTTGGAAGCTAAAGGTGGGAGACCTCCCCCAATCTGGAACAACCAGTCTACCTCTCCGGGTTCAGTTTGGGCACCTGTGTTTTCTTTCAGTGCATTTGGTCAGTGCCTGAAGATAATAGTTTATCCAGACGTGGGTTGGATTTTCTGTGAGCCTGTATGTGCTCTTTGGTGGTCGATCGTGCCACCAGCAATTCCTCATGAAATATGGGAAAGTCTCCTAGTACTGGCTGTGTGTGCTAATCTCCTAATTCAGAACCATAGAGTTCGCTGTGTAATTCAGAACCAGAGTGTTCGCTGTTCAAGTCAGAACCACAGAATTCACTGTGTTTGTGTTTTTACGCCTATGCTAAATGGGAATTCAGGAAGTCTGTACCTCAGTAATCTGCAATACCAGCAGGAGTAGCCCTGTGGGAGTCCATCTTTGCTTTGTGATTATTCTCTGTGTATGTGACTAAAAGCCACACTCTAGAATCCCAACCTGGTTTGGACAGTACTCTTATTGCTTCCACTGTGTCCGGATTTACTAGGGTGCCCCTGACCAGAAGTGCAAACCTAGCATAATTGTGAGCAAACGTTTTCTCCCAGGGACCTAGGTTAACGGCCATGGTTAATGGTCCCAGCAGGTGTGTGCTAGGTAGTTGCCACACCTGATTTACCTGTCTGTGTATGGCAGGCTCGGAAGGAAATATACTGTAAACTATTACGTAAACCCCATCCCTCTCTTTGGTGCCATGTGGTGAGAGGAGCAACCTTGCTAGTTAGACAAAGGGGGGCCAGTGAGGGGCTTGCAAAAATGGAGGCACCGCTGTGGATGTGTTTTAAATTTGGGAGAAAATAAGAGATGTTTGCTCAAGTTGTGGCTAGAGTTTTGTCTGTCTGGCAGTTGGTAGCCCAAAATAAGAAGCTTTGTGCATAAGGGATTTGCCCAGAGTAGTTCCATCTCTATGTGCCGCTGGGTGCCTGCTGTTCATGTGCTGCTGTGATTGTGCCAACGTTTACCAAGGAACTATAAAGCCAGATTGTGTGTGCCTCTTGTCCTGCATCAAAAAGAATGTTTGCCAGCTTTAATTTTCAAGTTGTGACAGGAAAAAGTATTATGAACTGTGGGAAACAAAGAGACAATCATGCCCTGAAAGTTTCAAATGCTTGCTGTGTGAACTGGGGGAGTCACTAGAGAAATTACCATGAAAAATGGTTCAAAATGGTGCTCCTGCAGTGGTTACAGTTGAAAGAAAAAAGTTGTTTTGCAGTTTAAATTTTGCCTGCTTGACGATCGCTGTGAAGGAGGAGAGCACGAGAAGAGAGAGAGGCTCATTTGCATGGCATCGAGTGATTGGTGAGACTGTAATCAGTTTCATCCCCTAGCCAGCTTCAGAGTGCTGCCCAGTGTTCAAGAGGGAGAGAGCAAGTGGTGTGCGAGCTGGCTAGCCAGGAGGATCGCCGTGGTGACTGCGAATATTCTAGAAGTTAAAACAACAGACTTTTCTGTGCTAAATCGGTCTCAACCAATATTCCAATCGACTAGGGAGAAAGCGTGGTGTTCGTAGGGGCAATCAGTGGGATTGACAGGCCGTTTCAACCGAGAGGCCTTCCAGGATCAGCTTTAGGCCAAGATTTTCCATCGAAAAGCCAGCTACTGATTCAGTGAGTACCATTCAGCAAAACCGAGCTCAAACTGTGTTGCGATTTTTCAAAAGCCAGCTGGATCTGTGTGTAAACAGTGTGATTGTTTTACAACGAAGGACTGTATAAAGTAATTGAACCCAAGCAAGAATTCTGAGGAATAGACTGTGAGCATATATTATGGATTCAGAAACAGTGTTATTTTCTGAGCAACTAGAAAGACTGTAAGTTATATGAGAAGCTGCAACAAACAGGCAATCCTGTTCAAGAAATACTGTGGCTTTAGTGACTTTAAGCAAGTAAAACTGATTGAAAACTAATGTAAAGTCCTAGAAAATCATATAGATGTGCTGAGGAAGAAAAGCAATGCAGTCAGTGCAGTTTGAGTAAAATGTATCAGTATGTAGTAAATCGGATGCACAGTGGCTTGAGTCAGATGCAGATTGTTGATGAGTCAGGAGCGCTGCTGCTGCCATTACAGGGTGGGGCAGTAAAGTAAACACAGCAGGAGGGAGCCATTTTGTGAGACTGTTCCAAGTAAAGTGAACTCAGTAATAACAGTGAACTTTTGTGTGTTTATCTACAGTCATGGCTTCGGGACCATCCTGCTACCCGGATGATGCCCGGGCTATGATAGTTGAAGAGGTTACCAAGCTGAAAGAAATACAGCAATGTTTCTACAGTAGAAGTTTGCCTCCTCATGTTGCGATTCCCAGATACCCTGTGAGAGAGTATGCATAATGTGCCTCAAGGCTGGAAGGGACATATTCATGATTCCTCGCTGTTCAGGGTGTTTAGAGAAGCAAGGTCTGTCCAAGACACCCAAAATCCGTTTGGCTCCCACTTGGACAAAGCTGCAAGATCCTGCAAGTAGCAGCACACAGCACCAGGTGGAACCTGTTGGGGGAGGCCCAGCAGAGTGTGGTACAAAGGAAGAGGGTGTAGATGTACTGCCAGAGCAGAGTCCTCGTGATGTCTCCACACCTGTGTCACAGATGGACAGTGTGGAGGGAGAATCAGTGGATCCATGGAGAGAGGGTCCTAGTCCTAGCCTCGTGGGAGAGGATGAGGTCCAAGAAACCTTAGATTGGGAGGTGTCTACCTCCATGTCCAGTGAAGAGTGGACTGTCACGGGAGTGAGGATGACTGCTCACTTCTGGGTCCAAATCCTAAGTGAGGAAGAGGAAGAGGAAGCTATGTACCTTATGTTGAATGTACTAGTCTGCAGCCTCAGGATCTTGCCTTGGAGGAACTAGGAGAAGAAGATGGTGACTCCACATCCCTGCCCTCAGAAGGGGTCAGGGACAAGTTCTATGTAGCTTTGAGTATACAACACTGGCAGAACCAGAACTGGCCACCCCAAGCCAGGCCAGGGGTCACAGACTGATGAAGAGTAGTAAGGAGGAAAGACTGGTTCGTAGGAAGGCAAACGAGATCTATGGAATGTCCTTTCCTACCTTACCTCGGAGAGTCTGGGAGGAGATTGAGAAAAACAGGAGAGTCTGGTTAGTGGAAGATGCAACCAAAAACCTGTATCCAGGTGCGAGTTGTTGTGCCAAAAACAAAGTGTACAAAGACAAACACAAGTTTTGGAAGTTGGGCAGAACACTGTTCATAGACACTGTACATTTCATGGATGATAAAGGAAACAAGACTTTCCATAATGTGAATTATGAGTGCCCAGACGGGGTCACAATTCTTGCACCTAACCCATTGTTGTACTACCCTCAATGTTATCATCATCTTGTGAATGTGCCCATGCCTACCAAGTGGGAAGCAGAGCAGTGGTGGCCAGTGCTGCCATGCAGCCATTGCCGTACCCATGTTGTTCCACCAGTCTGGTATTCCAGGATCCAAAGGTGTGTCCAGATTCATCAGCCTTGCAGTGTGCCTTTCTAGTTCCATCACCTGGCCTTCCAGATGACATCAGTCCGAGATGACATAAACCCAGCTGTTTCCTGATTCATTGCATGGGATTTCAGATGATATCAACCCAGCTGTTCCTTTCCTGTTCCAAGGTTCAATCTCCTAGATGACGTCAGCCAGAGATGACATCAACCCAGCAGTTTCCAGGCATCCATCCTGTCATTTCCAGAAGATTTCCACCCAGCTGTATCCAAAAGGTGCTGCCAGGTAGAGTCTTTGGCTGGAGATCCAGGTGCTGTTCTATTTTTTCATTCTTCAAGGGACTGGTAAGTCCAGACATTTCTTACTTTATTGACATTGCAATACACATCCTACACCTGGCAGACTACAGACTGTTGAACTGTCAACAAAGACTCTCCCCTCTTTGGGATTACAGTACGTCAAGAACTGTGCTTCACCGGGCTCCGGCCCAGGTGAGACTCTTTCATGGACCCTGCCTTCAGGCACTGTTTGTCACTAGTTGGGACATTTAGGGCCTTCCATCCCCAAAAGGTGTATTGTACATGATGTTGATATTTTCTACTGCTTTGTACTTTTCTACTTTTTCTAAAAAAAATATTTTTGGGGATTCTCCAGTGTTTGATGGTAAGGGTTACTGTTGTTATACTGTGTATTTGCAGATTTGGGGTGTCGTTTGTCTCTTTTTCTCTTTCAGGTGGATCCTGGTGAAGAAAGAAGAGAAGACAACAAGAGGATTAGAGGGACTCATTAGAGTTCCTCTGTGCTTTGAAGTGTTTTTTTAAAGTACAGTGTAGTTGTTAACATATGTTAACCTTTTCCTTCCATAGGTGTAGTTGTGGAGGAGTGTG
The DNA here is from genome assembly GCA_016271365.2 of Neoceratodus forsteri. Lineage (NCBI taxonomy): Eukaryota > Metazoa > Chordata > Ceratodontiformes > Ceratodontidae > Neoceratodus > Neoceratodus forsteri. The sequence continues at coordinate 38,924,485 of JADMNL010000037.1, read as the reverse complement.
GGACTGTAATGCTTGTGTATAGTGTTAGCTCTGTGGTTTTGTTTGCAGATGTCCAGGGATGGGAGAGGTTCCCCTGTTTTGCATAGGTTTGTTTTGGTTAGATAGGTTTTCCCTAGAGGGCTAGGGGGATAGACAGGCTGTGGTCCTGACTGGCCAGATGGTCCACAGTTTGGTCTTCTAAGGCTATACTCTGGACAGTTCTTCCAGGGCCACTGGTTTCTACAGTAAGATTGTAGTGTAGGGGGCTGATGTATCAGCCAATAGCCTCTGGACCCTTTGTGTTGCCTGCCTGTGCCTGGCACATGGTAGGAGAAGACCTGATCACCCCTCTCCGTAGGTAACACGTAGGGTAGGATGGTCTGGTGGCAGGTAGACAATGACTGGGGACGGTCATTTTCCAGGCTGAGGGTGGGTGTAACCCCCTTGTTCCCAGGGGTTACTAGAATCCCATTAGAATCAGTGGCAGGCAGGGAGAGGCAGGTAGTGAAATGCCAGTTAAATGGATTTCACAGTGTCACACTCTGTTTTTCAGTCTCAGCTGAGCTGGAGAGATGATGTAATCTTGGAACTGTCGCAGCAGTATAAGCCACACAGCTAGCAGCTGCAGGGAGATAGAATTAGAATGTTCAGTTAGTGTATTGAGTCTGCAGTTGGAGTCAGTGGCGAAGGTTGCAGGTAGTGCAGCTCCTCTCTTCAGCTCTCTCAGAGAGCTACCAGTAGTGTTTTTGTGTGTTTCTCACCCTAGTGTGAGCCAATACAGCCTAGTGGTGAAGTGGTGGAAACCAAGTCAAGTGGTTTTCACAGTTCCCCATCCCAGGGGGGATGGGATGGATTCCAGGATTCAGGGGCAATCCCCTGGTCCAGTTCTGGACTGTGTTGAAGCTGCCTGAGATTCAACTGCTCTGTGAGTACCTGTGACATTTGTGTGGAAAAGCCTGGAGCACCTGCATTCCTTTTGGTGAATTTTCTCCGACAAAGGGACCCTGTCACCTAGACTGTTTTCTGTTTAAAAGTGTCTGCTAAAGTTGGGGTCTAGTGAAGAGACAGTACCAATTACTGAACTTTTAACTTTCTGACACCTCAGAGGTGTGTAATGTAGTATGTTAAATGTGAAAGACATTTCAAGATAGCATCTACAAGTTTTCTGTGAGGGTGTTATTAACCAGATGAATGGCCGACTATAAACTTGGAAGCAAAAGGTGGGAGACCCCCATCCTGAGTAACCATTTTACCTTTCCGGGTTCAATTTGAGTACCTGTGTTTTCTTTCAGTGCATTTGGCCAGTGCCTGAAGAAAATACTTTACCCAGATGTGGGTTGGATTCTCTATGAGCCTATATGTGCTCTTTGGTGATCGAGGGTGCCACCAACAATTCCTCATGAAGTATGGGAGTCTCCTAGTACTGGCCATGTGTGCCAATCTCCTAATTCAGAACCAGAGAGTTTGCTGTGTAATTCAGAACCAGAGAGTTTGCTGTGTAATTCAGAACCAGAGTATTCGCTGTTCAAGTCAGAACCTGAGGGTTCTCTGTGTTTGTGTTCTTTATGCCTATGCTAAATGGGAATTCAGGAAGTCTGTACCTCAGTAATCTGCAATACCAGTAGGAGTAGCCCTGGGGGGGTCCATCTTCGCTTTGTGATTATTCTCTGTGTATGTGAATAAAAGCCACACTCGAGAATCCTAACCTGGTTTGGACAGTACTGTTATTGCTTCCACTGTGTCTGGATTTACTTGGGTGCCCCTGACCAGAAGTACAAACCTAGCATAATTGTGAGCAAACGTTTTCCCCCAGGGACCTAGGTTGATGGCCATGGTAAACGGTCCCAGCAGGTGTGTGCTAGGTAGTTGCCACACCTGATTTACCTGTCTGTGTAAGGCAAGCTCGGAAGGAAATGTACTGCAAACTATTATGTAAACCCCCATCCCTCTCTGTGGTGCCATGTGGTGAGAGGAACAACCTTGCTAGTTAGACAAAGGGGGCCGGTGAGGGGGTTGCAAAAATGGAGGCACCGCTGTGGATGTGTTTTAAATTTGGGAGAAAATAAGAGATGTTTGCTCAAGTTGTGGCTAGAGTTTTGTCTGTCTGGCAGTTGGTAGCCCAAAATAAGAAGCTTTGCACATAAGGGATTTGCCCAGAGTAGTGCCATCTCTATGTGCCGCTGGGTGCCTGCTGTTCATGTGCTGCTGTGATTGTGCCAACGTTTACCAAGGAACTATAAAGACAGATTGTGTGTGCCCCTTGTCCTGCATCAAAAAGAATGTTTGCCAGTTTTAATTTTCAAGTTGTGACAGGAAAAAGTACTATGAACTGTGGGAAACAAAGAGACAATTGTGCCCTGAAAGTTTCAAATGCTTGCTGTGTGAACTGGGGGAGTCGCTAGAGAAATTACCATGAAAAATGGTTGAAAATGGTGCTCCCGCAGTGGTTACAGTTGAAAGAAAAAAAGTTGTTTTGCAGTTTAAATTTTGCCTGCTTGACGATCGCCGTGAAGGAGAAGAGCACGAGAAGAGAGAGAGAGAGGCTCATTTGCATGGCGTTGAGTGATTGGTGAGACTGTAATCAGTCCCATCCCCAAACCAGCTTCAGAGTGCTGCCCAGTGTTCGAGAGGGAGAGAGCGAGTGGTATATGAGCTGGCTAGCCAGGAGGATCGTCGCGGTGACTGCAAACATTCTAGAAGTTAAAACAACAGACTTTTCTGTGCTAAATTGGGCTCAACCAATATTCTAATTGACTGGGGAGAAAGCGTTGTGTTCGTAGGGACAATCGGCGGGATCGCCAGCCTGTTTCAACCAAGAGGCATTCCAGGATCAGCTGTAGTCCAAGATTTTCCATCGAAAAGCCAGCTACTGATTCAGTGAGTACAATTCAGCAAAACTGAGCTCTAACTGTGATGCGATTTTTCAAAAGCCAGCTGGATCTGTGTGTAAACAGTGTGATTGTTTTGCAAAGAAGGACTGTAAAAAGTAATCGAACCCAAGCAAGAATTCTGAGGAATAGACTGTGAGCATATATATTATGAATTCAGCAACAGTATAATTTTCTGAGCAACTAGAGAGACTGTAAGTTGTATGAGAAACTGCAACAAACAGGCAATCCTGTTCAAGAAATACTGTGGCTTTAGTGACTTTAAGCAAGTAAAACTGACTGAAAGCTAATGTAAAGTCCTAGAAAATCATATAGATGTGCTGAGGAAGAAAAGCAATGCAGTCAGTGCAGTTTGAGTAAAATTTATCAGTATGTAGTAAATCGGATGCACAGTGGCTTGAGTCAGATGCAGACTGTTGATGAGTTAGGAGTGCTGCTGCCGCCATTACAGGGTGGGGTAGTAAAGTAAACACAGCAGCAGGGAGCCATTTTGAGAGACTGTTCCAAGTAAAGTGAGCTCAGTAATAACAGTGAACGTTTGTGTATTTATCTACAGTCATGGCTTCAGGACCATCCTGCTACCCGGATGATGCCCGGGGCTATGATAGTTGAAGAGGTTACCAAGCTGAAAGAAATACAGCAATGTTTCTACAGTGGAAGTTTGCCTCCTCATGTTGCAATTCCCGGATACCCTGTGAGAGTATGCATAATGTGCCTCAAGGCTGGAAGGGACATATTCATGATTCCTCACCGTTCAGCATGTTTAGAGAAGCAAGGTCTGTCCAAGACACCCAAAATCCATTTGGCTCCCACTTGGACAAAGCTGCAAGATCCTGCAAGTAGCAGCACACAGCACCAGGTTGAACCTGTTGGGGGAGGCCCAGCAGAGTGTGGCATAAAGGAAGAGGGTGTAGATGTACTGCCAGAGCAGAGTCCTCGTGATGTCTCCATGCCTGTGTCGCAGATGGACAGTGCGGAGGGAGAATCAGTGGATCCATGGAGAGAGGGTCCTAGTCCTAGCCTCGTGGGAGAGGATGAGGTTCGAGAAACCTTAGATTGGGAGGTGTCTACCTCCATGCCCAGTGAAGAGTGGACTGTCACGGGAGTGAGGACGACTGCTCACTCCGGGTCCAGATCCTAAGTGAGGAAGAGGAGGAGGAAGCTATGTACCTTTATGTTGAATGTGCTAGTCTGCAGCCTCAGGATCTTGCCTTGGAGGAACCAGGAGAAGAAGTTGGTGACTCCACATCCCTGCCCTCAGAAGGGGTCAGGGACAAGTTCTATGTAGCTTTGAGTATACGACACTGGCAGAACCAGAACTGGCCACCCCAAGCCAGGCCAGGGGTCACAGACTGATGAAGAGTAGTAAGGAGGAAAGACTGGTTCATAGGAAGGCAAACGAGATCTATGGAATGTCCTTTCCTACCTTTCCTCGGAGAGTCTGGGAGAAGATTGAGAAAAACAGGAGAGCCTGGCTAGTGGAAGATGCAACCAAAAACCTGTATCCAGGTGCAAGTTGTTATGCCAAAAACAAAGTGTACAAAGACAAACACAAGTTTTGGAAGTTGGGCAGAACACTGTTCATAGACACTGTACATTTCATGGATGATAAAGGAAACAAGACTTTCCATAATGTGAATTATGAGTGCCTAGACGGGGTCACAATTCTTGCACCTAACCCATTGTTGTACTACCCTCAATGTTACCATCGTCCTGTGACTGTGCCCATGCCTACCAAGTGGGAAGCAAAGCAGTGGTAACCAGTGCTGCCATGCAGCCATTGCCGTACCCATGTTGTTCCACCAGTCTGGTATTCTAGGATCCAAAGGTGTGTCCAGATTCATCAGCCTTGCAGTGTGCCTTTCCAGTTCCATCGCCTGGCCTTCCAGAAGACATCAGTCCGAGATGACATCAGCGCAGCTGTTTCCTGATTCATCGCATGGTATTTCGGATGACATCAACCCAGCTGTTCCTTTCCTGATCCAAGGTTCCATCTCCTAGATGACATCAGCCATAGATGACATCAATCCAGCAGTTTCCAGACATCCATCCTGTCATTTTCAGAAGATTTCCACCCAGCTGTATCCAAAAGGTGCTGCCAGGTAGAGTCTTTGGCTGGAGATCCAGGTGCTGTTCTATTTTTTTCATTCTTCAAGGGACTGGTAAGTCCAGACTTTTCTTACTTTATTAACATTGCAATACACATCCTACACCTGGCAGACTACAGACTGTTGAACTGTCAACAAAGACTCTCCCCCTTTGGGATTACAGTACATCAAGAACTGTGCTTCACCGGGTTCTGGCCCAGGAGAGACTCTTTCATGGACCCTGCCTTCAGGCACTGTTTGTCACTAGTTGGGACATTTAGGGCCTTCCATCCCCAAAAGGTGTATCGTACATAATGTTGATATTTTCTACTGTTTTGTACTTTTCTACTTTTTCTAAAAAAAATATTTTTGGGGCTTCTCCAGTGTTTGATGGTAAGGGTTACTGTTGTTATACTGTGTATTTGCAGATTTGGGGTGTCTTTTGTTTCTTTTTCTCTTTCAGGTGGATCCTGGTGAAGAAAGAAGAGAAGACAAGAAGAGGATTAGAGGGACTCATCAGAGTTCCTCTGTGCTTTGAAGTGTTTTTTTAAAGTAGTGTAGTTGTTAACATATGTTAACCTATTTCCTTCCATAGGTATAGTTGTGGGGGAGTGTGGGAGTGTAATGCTTGTGTATAGTGTTAGTTCTGTGGTTTTGTTTGCAGATGTCCAGGGATGGGGGAGGTTCCCCTGTTTTGCATAAGTTTGTTTTGGTTAGATAGGTTTCCCTAGAGGGCTAGGGGGATAGACAGGCTGTGGTCCTGACTAGCCGGAGGGTCCACAGTTTGGTCTCCTAGGGCTATGCTCTGGACAGTTCTTCCAGGGCCACTGGTTTCTACAGTAAGATTGTAGTGTAGGGGCTGATGCATCAGCCAATAGCCTGTGAGCCCTTAGTGTTGCCTGCCTGTGCCTGGCACATGGTAGGAGAGGGTCTGATCACCCCTCTCCGTAGGTAGCACATAGGGTAGGGTGGTCTGGTGGCAGGTAGGCAATGACTGGGGACAGTCATTTTCCTGGCTGAGGGTGGGTGTAACCCTCTTGTTCCCAGGGGTTACTAGAATCCCATTAGAATCAGTGGCAGGCAGGGAGAGGCAGGTAGTGAAATGCCAGTTAAATGGATTTCACAGTGTCACACTCTGTTTTTTAGTCTCAGCTGAGCTGGAGAGATGATGTAATCTTGGAACTGTTGCAGCAGCATAAGCCACACAGCTGGCAGTTGCAGGGAGATATAATTAGAATGTTCAGTTAGTTTATTGAGTCTGCAGTTGAAATCAGTGGAGGCGGTTGCAGGTAGTGCAGCTCCTCTCTTCAGCTCTCTCAGAGAGCTGCCAGTAGTGTTTTTGTTTGTTTCTCATCCTAGTGTGAGCCAGTACAGCCTAGTGGTGAAGTGGTGGAAACCAAGCCAAGTGGTTTTCACAGTGCCCCATCCCAGGGGGGGATGGGATGGATTCCAGGATTCAGGGGCAATCCCCTGGTCCAGTTCTGGACTGTATTGAAGCTGCCTGAGATTCAACTGCTCTGTGAGTACCTGTGACATTTGTGTGGAAAAGCCCTGGGGCACCTGCATTCCTTTTGGTGAATTTTCTCTGACAAAGGGACCCTGTCACCTAGACTGTTTTCTGTTTAAAAGTGTCTGCCTAAAGTTGGGGTCTAGTGAAGAGACAGTACCAATTACTGAACTTTTAACTTTCTGACACCTCAGAGGTGTGTAATGTAGTATGTTAAATGTGAAAGACATTTCAAGATAGCATCTACAAGTTTTCTGTGAGGGTGTTATTAACCAGATGAATGGCCAAGTATAAACTTGGAAGCAAAAGGTGGGAGACCCCCCATCTTGAGTAACCATTTTACCTTTCCTGGTTCAATTTGAGCACCTGTGTTTTCTTTCAGTGCAGTTGGCCAGTGCCTGAAGAAAACAGGTTACCCAGACGTGGGTTGGATTCTCTGTGAGCCTAAATGTGCTCTTTGGTGATCAAGGATGCCACCAGCAATTCCTCATGAAATCTGGGAAAGTCTCCTAGTACTGGCCATGTGTGCCAATCTTCTAATTCAGAACCAGAGAGTTTACTGTGTAATTCAGAACCAGAGAGTTCGCTGTGTAATTCAGAACCAGAGTATTCGCTGTTCAAGTCAGAACCTGAGGGTTCTCTGTGTTTGTGTTCTTTATGCCTATGCTAAATGGGAATTCAGGAAGTCTGTACCTCAGTAATCTGCAATACCAGTAGGAATAGCCCTGTGGGGGTCCATCTTCGCTTTGTGATTATTCTCTCTGTGTGTGAATAAAAGCCACACTCTAGAATCCCAACCTGGTTTGGACAGTACTGTTATTGCTTCCACTGTGTCTGGATTTACTTAGGTGCCCCTGACCAGAAGTATGAACCTAGCATAATTGTGAGCAAACGTTTTCTCCCAGGGGTCTAGGTTGATGGCCATGGTAAACGGACCCAGCAGGTGTGTGCTAGGTAGTTGCCACACCTGATTTACCTGTCTGTGTACGGCAGGCTCGGAAGGAAATGTACTGTGAACTATTATGTAAACCCCCATCCCTCTCTTTGGCACCATGTGGTGAGAGGAGCAACCCTGCTAGTTAGACAAGGGGGGCCGGTGTGGGGGGTTGCATGTACTTAAATGTAAATATTCAGAAAAGACAGCAAAATAACTTCAGCTGAAAACAAAGAGCCAGTCTAAGAAGTTGAAAAACATTCTGCATCTCACGGCATGTGGGCTAGGAGGAGTTCTCTGGTATGGCAGTCATGGGCTCAGAGGTCACCCATGATTGCCTTCCTTCTATAAGTATTGTTTTGAATAGAAAGGAATTTTTTTTACTATCTCAGTGAGAATATCTGACCCTGCCCAATTTAGTTTTTAACAAACATACACATTACTCGAAAGAAAACAAAAAAGTGAGTATTGCCTGATGCTTACTTTTAAGGCCTGGAAGCTGCTCGGAGTCACACTGGTCCACCAGGATACCCAGACATTTCCAGGAGGACTCCCTTCTCTTGAGTATTGGCCACCTTCTAAACTCTGAACCTCTTTACATTTGTCATCTATTTTCTAATTAAATAGAGTATTTTGGCACAGCAAGTGAATGTAAGAGTCAAACAGAGCCAGTCTATACGATATGAGTGCATCACCCCGGGTCCTCCTCTATTGATTTTCCAGGTGGTTTCCCTGTTTCAACATTTTAGGTGGGCTGTCTGTACCCCCAGAACAACCCAGCAGGTGCTTCTTCTTCTTTCCCATGCTATATAGGGTAAAATCAAACTACTGCAGGTTGGTGTCATCTTTACCTACTAGGGCGGCAGAGTTTTGTTTAGCTCATTCTCTTGGTGCTGAGTCCTGATCTCCTCTTCCAATTGCTGGGTATACTAATTGAGGCAGTGGATGTGTAAATAGTGTTAGGGCACCATTTTGGAGAATGCTTCATTCTTCTGCAAATTGAAATCACAGAGTCCAGGGTTACTGCAGAACCCAGCTACAAAGTATATGCCTACTGTGCTTCTGAGATTTGGAACAGATGACTATAGGGCTGGGGATAGCAAGAAAGAGAAAAGATGTAAGGAGACCTCTGACATCACCAAAAGCCAAACACCCACTGCTTCTGGATGCCAAGAACAGATATATTGTCGGAGACTGGCAACATGTGGCCACAACATGGGGTTCCCTTGGGGAGATGCCTCTGATGAACTGGTCCAGAGACTGGTTCTAGAGGTAGCATCTGGTGAATAGGAATGGATGGGGGGAATATATTGATGCATCTGTGTTTTTTTTTTGTTTCTTATTTATTTATTTAAATTTTGATAACCGGGTAGGCCCACTGAGATTATGACAGTTCCTTTTTCAGGGGTGACCAGGAATTAGTTACAAGTACCTAGAACGGAGCAACCATTTACAAACTTTTCACTATTGACAATATACAGTAATATACACATGTTAGGTACATACATTTACAATAACATTTACAGCAAATATGACCTATCTAAGCGCATAGGAACTAATACATTGGTCTGGCTTGTAGGCACCAAAGCAGTCCGTTTTCAAGAAGTAATAACACTCAAGACAATATACAGACACTAAAATACAATCAAGACAGTATGCAGACACTAAAATAGATCATACTACACCATAATGTAAAATAAAGATTATGAAGTGGGTAATAAGAATCTAGGCTTACTGATTGGTTGAGAGCTCCTTTCAGCTGGGACACTAACCCCTGCACAATGGCCCGGGTGAAAGTAGCTTCTGTCAAAAGGGACTGTGTACCTAAAAAATACCCCTACTCTCAGCTCAACTGTCCACATGAAGCATTGTACCTGTGAACATAGATCTCTGTCACACACATCCTCTGGTCCAACTGGGTCAAGAACTGACCCTACTGAATACCCAGTTCCAGTCTTTCCGGTGTCGCACATCATGTTGGTCCCCTCACCAAACACTTTTCCTTTTTTTTTTCCAAGTTTAATTGATAGATTCCATTACACACATAGGCAGCTGCGTCTTGATCAGGCTCTGAGTCTCACACATGCTGCACCAAAGGAACCACTGGTAACCATTTTAAAAAGAAAAAAGAAGCAAACAGCATAGGTCCCAAACTGTGTAGTGCTGCCTTCAAAACACTAAAAGAAGGCGAACGTGACCTGCTCAATGTTCGTGCCAGTCACTAATTACCAACATGATTTAAGCCACAGTGCCAACGCTGCTTAGTCGAGCTCACATATACAGCATTGGCGCCACCTGCTGTCAGCGAGGGGAAAAAAACGCAAGCTTAAACTTGGACTATTTTTTCTTTGAAACTGTTATTTCACATTGCTTAAATTTTTTTCTTCTAAATGTATTAAACAAAAAAAATTTTAAAATACTATGTACACTTTACTAACAGGGACCCATTTCATAATCGCAACGAGGCACTCCAGGGGGGCGTTATTATTTATTTGTTTATCTAAAATTGATGACTGAGAAAGGCACACCAAGCCGAGGCTTGTTTTCAGGTGTGACCCAGGTACAGAGTGTATGCAGAAGTGACAAGAGTTACAGTACAAAATAATTTGTCGTACACAACAAATATACAAGTGCAAAGTAAATGTACAGGAATGAAACAAGATTCCCATTTGCAGGCTAGGGTTTATAAATTGAGACCATAGGAGGCCTTGGATATGAGGGTTAAGCTAAGGAAGTGGTGGGTTTGAGGCTGGGAGGGAGGCAACTCCGGTCAGCATGTCAAGAGAGAGACACTGAGCGGGGGCTAGTGGAGAAAGGTTTAAGTGGAGAAACACAGAGCGGTGACTGGGGAAGAGGGGACTGAGTGGGGCGTAGGGCGACGTATTTGGTCCTTTGGGGCATTTGGGGCAGAGAGGGCTGGGGAGGAGCCTGAGGAGTTGTTTAATTGATGAAAGAGAGGAGGCCAGGTGCAGGTCAGAGTGAAGGTTGTTCCAGAGAAGAGGGGGATAGTATGAAAAGGTAGCTTGGCCGGTAACAGTGTGAGGGTGAGGGAGGTCAAATGTGCATGAGTCCCTGTGACGAAGAGGGTAATCTAGGGAGCTGTCTGGGGTACTACGGGAAGTGAGGTGGGGGGAGGGAACCAGACCAGTATTTTGTTATGAGGGAGGCACTGTGGATGGTTCTCCTGTGGGAGAGCGGGGTCAGAGAGTGTGGTGTGTAGAGGGTGCAGTGGTGAATGAGTGGCAGGGGGGATGCAGAAGCAAAGTGGCAGAAAGAGTTGAGTAGATTGTCTAGTTTGGAGAGAGAAGAAGTTAGGGCCATTCCATAGACAATGTCGGCATAATCCATTACTGGCAAGATTGTTTTATGTACCAGCTTGCAACAGGTGGGAAGAGGTAGGCTGGCTTTGTGGCGATACAGGAAGGCAAGTTTGTGCCGGAGTTTAGTGCAGATAGCCTCAATGTGAGTAGAGAAGATGAGATGGCCATCCAGCCAGACTCCCAGGTACTTGAGGGCTGGGACCAACTCAAGGGGAGAGCCATCCAGGGTAGTGATCGCTGGAGGAGCAGGGGAGGAGGCAAGCTTCTGTCTGGATCCAAAAAACATGGTGACAGTTTTATCGGCATTGAGTTTAAGCTGGTTTTCCAGGAACCAGGACTGGACTCAGTTGAAGTCGTTTTGGAGATTTGGAAGGACACTGTTGTGGGAGCAGCCCAAGGCACAGATGATAGTGTCATCTGCATAAAGATGCATGTTGGAGGAGAGACAGGAGGAGGGAAGGTCATTTATGAAAAGAGAGAAGAGGGTGGCGCCTGTGAGAATTAATGGGACTGTGAAATGCAGTGGTTCTAAGGGGCAATCCCCCAAGGGACCAGAAGATTGTCCAGCTGCCAAGAGCAGAGACTGAGAAGGAGTCTCTGAGTTTCTAAGCTATAGAACTAAAGAAAAGAGAAAGATTTCTTCAAATGTTCTGTGTCTGTATCAAAGGGACAACCAAACCGTGAGTACAGTTATGGACATATTCTGAGGGAGTCGGCTGGTGGTGTATGTGCCCAGAGACAAGGCTAGATTAACATTTCTCAAGACCCCAGTGTCACCACAAAAATGTGCTAAATGTAAAGTTTTAAGGTGTGGATGCCTTTGCAATCCCCAGTGAGATTGGGGAATCCAGTTTGTGTTTCTGAAGGGAATGGCAGGGGCTGACTGGGACTAGAATGGACAGACCCTCACCTAAAACTCTAGTCAGGGCTAACTGATTACCCAAAAGGCATGAGGTAACCCTGAAGGTGTTAACATAGCCCATCACAGCAGGAGGAATGTGAATTTAAAGTGTGTGGCATCCCCTACATAATACACATTTTAGAGAAAACAAAATCTAGCCAGAGCCGATAGGACTGTGACAAGCCGCTAAGTGAGCAAACTTACACGTGTGCGTAGAAATTATTGGATGCCTTTGTGTAACTTGGCCATTTATTTTGAGGTGTTGCACACAATTTTCAGCATGGCCTTTTTTGGACCAGTCCTCATGAAGAGTGCCAGTGTCATTTTGTTCACTTGTCACGAAAGGTGATTTCGCTGAGTGACTGCACCATTCCGTGCCACAGGTGTGAAAACATGTTTTAGGCAGGATGTGACAAATGACAGCTGTACTGTTAAAAAGGAGGTGTGCAAAAATGGCAATGTTGAAAATGTGGAGTAAAAATATTAAAAATTGGCAAAGTTAGGAGCATGCATAGAAACTGTGCAATGCACACTCAAAATGCAGTAATTTTTGGGAATTTTTACACCAAATTTGTAACACGGGCTGTTTCTGACCCCATCTCATGAACAGTGCCACTGTCATTTCATGAGTCAGTCCTGAAAGGTGATTCCATGCAGCGACCATGAAATCACCTTCCGGGACCGAGCAACAAAATGACAGTGAAAGATTTCATGAGGTGGGGTCCCATGAACCCCATGTTGAAAATTTGGGGCCAAATTTCCAAGAAATGGCTGATTTAGCAACATAAGTTGAAAACTCCATTAAATGGCATTATAGCATGCTTACCTTCCATTCTTCAGTTTGTGGTTCGGCTTTAAAGAGTGCAGACGTGTCCCAGTCCAGAGAAGATGACAGTGCCAACCTCCGGAGGTAAGTATGGGGTGAGGGGGGGTGCGGGGAGGTGGGTGCTCAATGGGAGGGTGGGGATGGGTGAGGGGCTGGGGCAACAATGAGGGACCATTTTCTTTTTTATGAAAAAAAAAAACATGTCGGTGGATGGTTTTCTTTATTTACAGGAAACAAAAAAAGAAACAGACATTTGGGAACACTGGGGTGGGCTCCCAGTGTGCCACATGAGTGGGAGGGGGTGGGTACATGATGGTGACGTAGGGATTGGGCACCCTGATGTCGGCAGTGGGAGAGGGAAAAAAAACATTTGGGCACACTGGTGTGGGCTCTCAGTGTGCCACACGAGTGGGGGAGGCTACATAATGCTGACATGGGGACTGGGAACCCCGATGTTGGTGCATAAATGGGAATGGAGGGAGCAGGGAGGACAGCAGCAGTGGGAGGGTGTGAGACGATTTGTTGCCGGTGCTGGTGGCAGCGATGCAACTGCGCATGTGTGGCACTCACACATGCACAGTTACAGCCACTGGCATTTTGCTATTCACATGACAGCACCAGCAGAACTGCACATGCACATGAGTCGTGCATGTGCAGTTCATTCCCCAGAATGCGGAAGTAACAGCAGAAATAGTGTGGCTGTTTTTCCTTAGTGGCCGATCATGGCAGAGGGTTTCAAGCTCCATTGGGCTTTTGGAAGGATACTTCCAAAAGTCCAATGGAAGGTTCCATGATCGGCCATTTTTAGAGCTACTGAGTGATCCCAAAATGGCTGTAGGCTCTGCCCACAGCCCTAAAAAAAAGGAAAGTCTAGAGATCCCTAGGAAAGAGGGATGGATATTGTGTTTGGCAAAAGGAAATGTAAAATATGCCATTTCTGTCTGTTTTGGAGAAAGAACAGTTCTGTTTTGCCTATAAAGCACAGTACCAACTTGGGGGCCCACCCCTTTTTACTTTCTATCTGTGTCAGAATAAAGCCATACTATACAATCCCATTTGTAGTAGTGGACATTCCATCTGTGCTTCCCAGTGTGAGATTGCTTATGGGCCCCCTCAGGTAGGAAACACAGCATGGCCCTGGCACCTCTCTCCCAGAACTTGGTGTAAATACATATTTTGTGCTCTAATCCCCACCCTCATAGATGCTGAGCCAGGTATTTGCCCCAGTGCCAGGGGTGATGCCTATGTTATGCCAATCTGTGGTTTGTTGCCTTGTCTGTGGTACAAGTTAGGAGGGTCCTGGTTGCAAGATACCGTTCTTGGCCAGGGTAAGGGTTGCACTTTGTTAACTCATTCTTGAATATACCTATGTGAGACTTGATCTAGAACTGAATTTGACTTGCAAAGTCTCTGAAGTTCCAGGAGGTTTAGAAGTTTGCCTTTGACCTTTGGACAGCTGCTAGAGCCTTCAGTGTCTTAAGCTTTGGTAAACGGGGAAAGAAAAGTACAACCCAGACCCATAAGGAACTTATCCATTTTTATAGTTTTTATTCCTGGGTTTATTCTGTTATTTAGATTATTTATTAGTTCCTTGCTTTATTGTCATGGATCAGAAAAAAAATGGGAGGGTAGGAAAAGAGGCAGAAAGTAAGACTCACAACAATAGAGTTACTTTAAGGGAGAATTTAAGTAAATGCTCAGGTCTTCAGGAATTAGCTGATCCAATTCCATTTAATACTGTAAACTCTGGGGCAGGGTTTGAGTTTATGGAGGAAATTAAGAGATTAGAAGAACCTGAAAAGATAAAAAATGTACAGTCAAAAGGGATGAATATAAACGGTCCTGTTTTTAACCACAAGAACTATTTAAATCCTCCAGCTTTGGCAAATACAGTTATCTCTATCCCAGAAAACATGATTCACAATAATTCTAACAAGCATTTGTCAATGCCGAACGTTCACTTGCAAATATTTGCAGTGGTGTTTGGCACGTATGGTGCTTTACCCTAATGCCCTGTGTGATTGCTGGTATTTACACAATGAATTTTCAGCATGACCTTTTTGTTACCCCCATTGTGCGCTACATGGGCGGAACCAAGTTTTGGGCAGGATGTGAAAAATGACAGCTGTACTGCTCATAAGGAGGTGTGGTAAAATGGCAGTGTTGAAAATCTGGAGTGAAAATATTGAAAATTTGCGAACTTACGAGCCTGCGTAGGAACTGCACAATGCACGCTCGTAAAACAGTCATTTTTTGGAATTTTTGCACCAGATTTTCAACATAGGAATTTAGGACCTTCTCATGAATGATGTCACTGTCATGGCACTATTCGTGCCGAAGGGTGATTTCACAGTGACTGCGCGCTACTGCGAAGTCACCGTCGGGCGAACTGCGCCATGACAGTGACATCGATTCGAGAGAAGTCCCAAAACTTATGTTGAAGGTGCAAAATTCCCCAAAAAATACCTAAGATATGCAATAAAGTTGAAACCCTATCTAGTCCATTATACAGCTTACCGGCATTTCCTCAGTTAGCGGTCGGCTTTGAAGAGTGCAGACATGTTCCCGGTCCACCAAAGGTCGTCGCCGAGCTCCGGAGAGTGAAGTAGGGTGAGGGGGTGTGTGAGGGGCAGGGTACACAGTGGGTGGGTGCGGGTTGTGGGGCGGGGAGACTGCGTGGGACCGTTTACTTTACAGGTTTTTTTTCATTGATGACGTGGGATGTTTGCCACACTGGGGTGGAAGCTCCCAGCTGGCACAAGGATGGCTGGGGGCCGAGGGCTGATGGGATTGGGCACCCCGTCGGCTGACAAGCGGGATGTTTGCCACGCTGGGGTGGGCTCCAGCGTGGCACCAGCTTTGGGGGCGTGGCGGGGGCAGCATGACGTGGTCTGTATGACTGTGGTGGTTTTCTTTGAAGCGAAGACCACCGCTGTCATACACAGCTCCCGCACCCATTGGTGCAGGACCGCCACACCTGCTCAACGGAGCAGTGGATTGCAAGGGAGAGGCACACCTCTAAAGTGTGCTACTCTCCCAAAACGTTCCTTGCGCATGCGCTCAAGCGAAAGTAAAAAGGGAGACATAGTCCTGGAAGATTCACAAAAAGTGTAAACTGAATCTAAGCTACAAAACTAAAGGTAGGGAACGAGGTGTTATTTTTCCTTAAAGTCATGAAATTCAAATGTTGGTAGACTGCGGTGTAACAGAGCTCTGCTGATACAAACTGGTGATTCTTTTCTGATAACCAGAAAACCTCTTTAAGCACAATGTCTGGGCCTACTGGTTGGTGCACAGAACAATGAGACAGGAGGTACTGGGTTCGAATCCTGACATAGTCACTGACTCACCTTATGGCACTGCGGTTGTGCTTTTTGTTGTACATAAATGTAAAAATTAAGAAATGACAGCAAAATAACTTCAACTGAAAAGAAAAGAGCCAGTCTAAGAAATTTACGGCATGTGGGCTAGTAGGAGTTCTCTGGTATGGCAAGTGTAACCCCTAGGTGGCACTGTCCCAAGGGCTACTACCCCTGCCTGCTTAGCTAGTTGCAGGTTAAGGGACCTAAGTACTGAAACGGGTGCCTCCACCCGGAGGACAGGGTTATTAGTAACAAGGCTAACCTGGGTACAGCCCTCTGGGACACTGTAACCCCCTCTTTCCCCTCCAGTGGCCTCGACAATATGCAACAAA
This sequence comes from Neoceratodus forsteri, assembly GCA_016271365.2. Classification (NCBI taxonomy): domain Eukaryota; kingdom Metazoa; phylum Chordata; order Ceratodontiformes; family Ceratodontidae; genus Neoceratodus; species Neoceratodus forsteri. Next base: position 38,908,349 of record JADMNL010000037.1, on the reverse strand, counting down.
CACTTTCACAGTAGCCCCATTCAGCATACAAATCCCCACACTGTTCGTACTTACCACCAGGGCTGGTTCTACCAGTTCGACCCTGGAGACCCCTGTAAAACAAGGTTAGGCACAGCAAATAACAACAGTACAGTGCTTTGTGTACAAACTGGAACCACAGTCTGATTAAATGCAAAAAAGAGTTAGATCTGATTTATTCAATGGAACTGAACAAGGGAGGGGCGTAATCAGGTTGATTGATTTGAAAACTGATCTAGACAGGCAATTATGCATGCACTTTAGTCCCTACACAGTAACATACTCTGGGTATCCAGCTGGAAGTAAAGTGGGCTAGCCTGGAACGCTGCTGGGGTAGGCCAGTGTCGCAGCTGGTTGGGGTCCTGTGATGAAAAGAAAAGGTATGCACAACCACACACAATTTATGATCCAAAGCCTGAAGGCTCAGTTCATGAAGGGAAAAACAACAATGCAATCAGATGACAACACTTGAGATTTTGCTGTTGTTGCAGAGAGCTACCCTGATTGTTACTCATGCTACCCAATACGAGACACAGGCTAGACGAAATGGAGACTGCAGATTGATGACTGGCTTACCAGAAGAAGCAGGGCTCACATGAATCACCAAGGTGTTGTTCCTGTTCGAGATGGTTGAGCAGGGGGCTGATCCCAGAGCGAGTCTCTCATTGATGATGGTTTCTGTGCCTGAAGCAGCTGGCTTGGCCAGGTGGCAAGGCCCAGGCCGGATGGAACAGTTAGGATTTTGAGTCCAGTAGTGTTGGATGCAGCTTCCAGCAAGCGTGGCACGTTTACACAGTGGGGAACCAAATCATGACCCACAAACAGCACACAGCACATTTATACTAAAGCAATCACCATACCACAATGCGAAAGGCAGTCCGACCACAATAGCAGTGTCTCTCAGCAAAACCAGGAATTCTGTAGTAAATGGATGTCCTGACAGGCCAAACGCATACAGTAAATCTTCGGTCTTCTTCAGGTTAAAATCTGGTCACTCTTCAGTGGCTTTGTCACACTCCAATTCAGATACAGTCTGATTGCTAAGCCTTTCAAAGGATTCCCTCTCGAGGGACTGCAGGCAGACAGAGCAAAAAGCAGCTGCTTGAATCACTGAAGCTATTTATTCTTCAAACTGTAACTCCAGACTGACTGACTGCAGCAGGCAGCTTGGGAATTTCCCTTCGGTCCAAAAGGTTCTGGTTGGTTGATCCATCAGTCTGTCAAAGCAAGGGCTCCCCCTCCGGGTCTGTTTTGGAGCCAAAATGCAAAAACTTCAATTCCTACAGAAATTTTCTCCCACAAGACCCCTGGGGACAGGTTCCATTTTAGAGTCCCCAAAGGTACTGACTGGTGCTGACTGGCAGTCCAAAACCAAAATGGTGGTGCAATACAGAAAGTCCATGCTGCAAAGGAAAGCAGTTTAAACAAACTACAACGTTATCACTATTACATAAAATACTACGCAAACAGTCATAGCTCTCAATAGGGCTCCCTCTGCGCAATTAGTGATGGCAGAATGGAGCAAAGACACTGCAGCCCAGGCGTGACTCGAGCCTAGACACACTCGGCCGCCACACAGAATAATTATACACTGCAAAATAGGCAGCTCTTACACAGACAGGCACAAAGGCGATTAGGCACTCTCATGCAATTTCTTTTTAAACAGCTAAAACTCAGGACACCAGCCTGGCAGAGGCATTTAGGCACACCCAAGGAAGGTTTTCAGGAACCGCATTTGTAGGGGGGGTTACACCAACATGGGCTCAGAGGACACCCATGACTGCCCCATTCTATACATAATGTTTTAAATAGAAAGGAATTTGTTTCATTGTCTTAGTGAGAATATCTGACCCTGCCCAATTTAATATAAAACAATCATACACATTGCTCAAAAGAAAGAAAACAGTGCTTATATCCTTATGCTTTCCCGTTCTTCTGCCTGCAGTCATTTGTATGTTGGCTCGCGCATGTGCAGCCAACATATTGCGCTAGTAGCAGATTTGGAGGCGCGGTCACTGTTGGGCGAATGCAGGGCACACATCAGTAAGTGCATCCCTCATTCCCCAATCAGCCTGAATGCTGGTGCCACACCATGCATACTTAATGTGGTGATCACATCACATGAAAGGTCCGCTGCAATGCAAGCAAAGCTCATTATATGCAGTGGACCTCCCGACGTGCTTTCCCTCATGTTGAAAAAAGATTAACGTGGGGCACACTGCCTGCCGCATCGCTGCCGACTTCAGAGGTGCCTAATCCCTCTGTCGGCATGCTCCTACCTAAATGTATGTGCTAATGAGGTGGCCCACCCCGTCGGCATAATGCACCCCCATTTGTTATGTGCGGGTGCCCAATCCTCTCAGCCCTTGCCCCCGCTCGTTGTTTGCCAATGGAGTGCCCAATCCCGTCAGCTACAGCAACCCCCAAAACACTTATGTGGCACGCTGAGAGCCACTGCAGTGTGCCAAATCGCTCTGAAAAATAAAACTGTCCTGAGAGGTTTTTTCTTTTTAAACACTGTGAAAAAGAAAATGGTCCCTCGCCGCCTCCCTGCCCCTCCCGTAACCCGGCCTCACCCACTGCACACCCTGCCTCCCCACACTCTCACCCCGATACTTACTCCGGAGTCCGAAGCGCTGATGATCTTGGGTGGACTGGAACATGTCTGCACTCTTCAAAGCCGACCGCAACTGAGGAAATGCCGTAAGCAGTATGATGGAATAAATAGGGTTTTTTCAACTTTGATGCATATCTCAGGCATTTTTTGGAATTTTGGCACCAAATTTTCAACATGGGGTTTTTGGGACCCCTCCTCATGAATTCTGGCACTGTCATTGCGTTAATCAGCCCCAAAAGGTGATTTCATGGTCACGCGCGCGGAATCACCTTTCGGACCAATTAACAAATGAAAGTGCCAGTGTTCATGAAGTGGGCTCTCAAAAGCCTACGTTGCAAATTTGGTGGAAAAATCCCAAAAATTACTGTTTTATGTAGCCGCAGTTATGCAGTTTCCATGCACGCTCGTAACTTGAATTTGTAATATTTTCACTCCAGATTTTCAAAATTGGCATCTTTCCACACCTCCTTATGAACAGTACAGCTGTCATTTTACATATCCTGGCCAAAATGTGTTTTCGCATGTCCGCCACAGAATAGCGCGTTCGCTGCGCGAAATCAGTTTTCGGGACAGTTTCAGGAAATGACGATGACATTGTTCATGAGCAAAAGTCCTAAAATGCCTATGTTGAAAATTTGGTGACAAAATTCCATAATTGACTGTGTTACAAGCGTTCATTGCCCAGTTTCCATGCACCCTTGTAACATCGCAAATGTGCACTATTTTCATGCCACATTTTCAACACTGTAATTTTTTTACACCTCCTTATGAACAGTACAACTGTCATTTTTCACATCCTGCCTTAAATGTGTTTTCGCACCTGTGGCGCACAATGGCGTGGTCACTGTGTGAAATCAACGTTTCGGGCACATCAACAGAATCACACTGCCACTGTTCATGAGGGGAGGTGCCAACATGCCTACGTTAAAGATGTGTAAAAAAAATCCGAAAAATAATTGGGTTACTGACGTGTGGTGCACAGTTTCTATGCATGCTCATACCTTCACCAATTTTTCATATTTTCACTCCAGATTTTCATTGTTGCCATTTTTTACATCTCCTCATGAACAATACAGTTGTTATTTTCCACATCCTGCCCAAAATGTGTTTTCGTCCCTGTGTCACCAAATGGCATAGCCATGGTGCAAAACCACCTTTTAGCTAACAAACTGATAGTGCTGCTTTTCATGAGGTGGGCTCACAAAAAGCCCATGTTGAAAATTTGGAGTGAAAATACCAACACACGCCTACGGTGTTAGGGTTTCCAACTGTAGCACCCCACCCTGTAGAGACTGACAGGCATCAGGGGTGTGACTTGGGATCATCGGCTATAATGCTCACGCCATTCCACCCCCCCCACCCTGCAGCCAGTGACAGGCATTGTGGTGTGCCTTGCACTGTTCGGCCACAAAGTTCACCTCATTCTCCTATACTGCACCCACCTCAGCATATTTCCTTATGGAATGGGGTAAGTATAATGCCCAAAGATCCCAAAGCACACCATGACACTTGTGAGTGTCTACAGGGTAGGGTGAGGTACAATACCATGAGCATTATAGCTGACGACCAAAAGGCACACCCCAATGCCTGTCGGTCTCTACAGGGTGGGGGTGGGGTTGGTGTCACTTTAATACTTCACTGCCATTCCTATTATGCGTCTCTAACTCCGGCACTACCAATGCCAATGCCAGCAAGACAACATTCGGCATTGACAAATGCTTGTTTTGTATTGTATTTAACCTGTCACCTCAGTTGCTGTGTCTAGGTTTATGAATGTACAGAATTTAGAGTCAGGATTCAGAGTTTATGATTTCCTTGCTGAAAGTCTGCATAGCATATTCTGTGATGATTTGCATATGCAGCCCATGATGCTTTGCATTGTGGGGGCATGTGTTAATTTATATTTGTTTGAAACTTGGCTTCCTGGCCAATGCCCTTTGAGGTAACCATTACCTTAGTGCTTGCATACAGAGTTCTTTGTCTTTTAAATTGTTTTTTTTTTAATTGAGTTCACCACAACATAATCCAGATAGACCATCTTAGGGTAGCTGGTTCATTCCACTGGGGTGTCAAACAGATGAGGCACACTGATGAGTCCTGGTAGAAAGAAACACATGTCTGTGTTTTCTGTTGGCACCTTTTGCAAACTGTGTGAGAGGGCTTTCGGCACCATGCATTTCTGCTTAAAGTTGAACCAGCATAATATTCTGTGGTGATTTGCATATGCAACCCATGATGCTTTGCATTAGGGAGCATGTGTTATTTTCTATTTCTTTATACTGAATTGTGGTATTGTAATCAAGTGTAGCTACCATTTTAATTTCTCCCTTAGTTGTGTCCTCCCCCGCCGTTTTACAAATCTCAGTTACAGAGCTGGTGCCTATCTGTCTGCTTCCTGACCCATTATTTGTCCCTTTTTTAGTAAATTGCAGCTCTTTTATCTCTGTGCTAATCTTCATTCCACTCCCACCCCCTTGGAGTGCTTTAAATCCCTGTTCTGTCCCTTTACCAATAGGCATCCTTGTAGCCCACTGGGCTACCTACCGCACCCACGATTCGCCCCCTGCATGCCTGGACACCACTCTGCACTTCTCTCTGCGCCAAGGAGCCTGCTGCCACCAGTCCCTTGGAATCAAGCATCATGTACGGCCTATACACAGCCCCGGCTACTGCTCCTGCTGCCAAAGTTTTCTCCCACCAACCCTCCCTCTCCCAGGCCACCCTTAAATACACTTAAGCTCCTCCCTCTCCTACCCCATCCTGTCCCATTGGCTGCCAGTACTAGTGCTCTGAGCTTAAAGCTTTCTGTCTCCCCACCCCCTTTGTTGATCTGCTTGCTCACCATATCTACAGTAGGATAGGTGCTCTTTGCTGCTAATATTTGTTGGTGATTTCTGTACTGTGTAATCTATATCCTGAATTAGCTCCAGCCTGCTCCAAGTCTATTTTTTACCCTGAGTGGACCGGGCTGAGTTGATGTTTTAACACTACTATTCCTGAGTTGATGTTTTAACACTACTATTCCTGGCTGACTGTAATTTACAGAGTGGGAGTTGTCTGTAATCTCAAGATATTTCTGCCTGCCTAAATAGAATGTTTAATCAGTTTTAGTTAGGGCATACCTTTGCTAGCTTGTCAGTGTACTGTGTTCACTAGCTATCCTGACTTGATTCGCCTCCAGCTGAGGCTTACTTCAACTGAACCTGGTGATCCTCCCAACAGTTGGTGGGTGGGTCACTATATAGGGAGGGTTTGATTTTTGTCCAATCATTCTGTCATGGAGGCCTCTCAGCCCTTCCCACTTAGCACTGCCCTCATTATTGGTCTTTTCACTGCCTTATGCCTCTCTCTTGTGTTTGCTGGCCACTCTCCTTCCTTGGGGGCCGTTGGGATACTTTTTTCCAGCATGAGGTGTTTGACTTCACCTTCTCCAATCTACTAGCCCATGGCAGACAGCACTTTTGACCTTTCTGCTGCCTTGACCTCAGGTGCCTTCTGTATCCGGTCATAGTGGTCGGGCGTCCTGCTTGCAGGCCTTCAGCAGGTGGTGGCTCCCCCCCCCCAAAGGCAACTCCTCTGGCTCTTTCTGGTGATCCTAGTCCTGGCTGGGGACATTGAGCGAAACCCTGGTCCTGCCTATCAGGCCTCTGCACTTTCTGTGGACTGGCTATCAGGCAAGGGGATGAAAATAGCTCACCTCAACATCTGCAGCCTCTTGCCCAATCAGGATGAACTCTCTGCCTGGGCTGCGCACTACAAGCCTGATATCCTGGGTGTCACCAAGACTTGGCTGAAACCTTCCACCCGACTCGGCCTGTGAGCTCCCTGGCTTTGATCTCATCAGACAGGATCAGCAGGGGAAAAAGCAAGGAGGTGGTATCTTGATTTACTACAAGAGTCACCTTAATTTGTCTGTGGTGTCTCATCAGCAGTCCTCCCTATCTTCGTATGAGCTGCTTCACTCTGTCCTATTACTTGGGAATACTAAGAAGCTGCACATCATCTGTGCATACAATCCTCCCAAGGGAGGCCTGCCTGCGTAAGCCTATCTCCTTGATACCATTGGTGCTAAGACTGGGGATATTATCTAATGATCTTGGGAGATCTTAATTTAAACTGGCGAGGAGGAGGAAATGCTAAGCTGTTTGAACCTCTTCTTGCTAGCCTCTCCTTGTCTCAACTTATTCAGGAGCCCACTAGGTGGTCTACCAATTGTGGTACTAGCTCCCTCCTGGACTGGGTCCTGTCCAATCGGCCAGAGAGGATCAGTTCCGCTGGTACCCTTCCTGACTCTATCTCTGACCATACCCCTGTGTCTGTGTATAGAAGATCTCCTCCCCGAAAATCCCCCACAAAATCATTCAAGTAAGGGATTTTTCCGAGATGACCTGAGGTTATTTCACATGGGTCTGAGGCTCACTGACTGGTCTGCAGTGCTTAATGCTCAGGACCCTTCCACTGCTGTTAGTTTCTTAGCACCTTTGGCACTTTGCAGGATAAGCATGCCCCCCCTTATCAGGCAGAGAGTAAGGGCGTCTGCCACAAAATGGCTGCATGGGAGTCTCCTAGCCCTCATGAAGTCTAGAGACAAGTGTTAGGCCAACTTCAAGACCATGATGGACCAGGCCATATTTCAGCAATACAGAAGACTTAGAAATGAATGCAAAAAAGCAATCAGGGCAGCCAAAAGTGAATACTGTAAAACTACCTTACTCAGCTCAGCTAAGGACCCTAGAAATTTCTGGAGGAACATTAAAAATATAACTAGTGGTTCCTCCAACTGTGGGGTCTCTGGCCTGCTCGTGGGTGGGTCTAATTGTAACAATCCACTAACTATTGCCAATGCATTCAAATCCTACTTCTCGGACCTGTCCGCCTCCACCTCCCTATTCTCTGCTGATGGAAGTGATAGCCGTCTCCTGGCCTCCACCCCACAGGTGGCCCTCACCTCCTGTCTGTTATTTTACTTTAAGGCTGTGATGGCACTGGAGATGCAGAGACTTCTCTCTGGTCTCTCCCCACATTCTAGTGCTGGCCACGATGGCATGGAACCTAAGCTCCTCCATCTTGGTGCCCCTTTTATAGCCTTCCCGGTGGCCCATATCTTCAATATGTCCCTTGTCTCTGGTGTCCTCCCTGACATCTGGAAGGTGGTGAGGATTGTCCCTGTTCTCAAACAGGGCAACCCTAAGATCCTTGACAATTACCGACCGATAGCCATCTTATCAGCTATCAGTAAACTTCTAGAGAAAGTTGTGGCTGGGCAACTCACGGATTATATCAAGGCCCATGAGCTACTGTCCTCTGCACAGCACGGCTTTCAAAAAGGGCACAGTACATCCTTGGCCCTTGTCACTGTCTCCTCTGGAATCCGGCCTGCCATGGACCAGGGCAAATTCACAAGTGTCATATTCATTGACCTATTCAAGGCATTCAACCTAGTTGACCGTGTCTTACTTTGCTCTCAGATTTGGTCCCTTGGTCTGTCCCCACCTGTCCTGAGTTAGTTCAGTAATTACCTCCAGGGCAGGCAGTAACTTACCAAATTCAGCAAGGTCCTCTCAGGCACCACTCCTGTGACCTCCAGTGTCCCCTGGGGATCAGTTCTGGGGCCCCTTCTCTTCTCTATTTTTGTCAGCAATCTACCAGCTACTGCTACCAACTGTAGTACTATCCTATACGCGGATGACCTGGTCATCCTCACCCATTCCCGGGACACTGGGGTCATCAACCATCAACTGAGTGAGGATTTCAGAACTATCCAGTTCTGGGTAATGACTCACAAGTTGGACCTCAACCTAAAAAAACTCAGGCCATGCTTTTTGGGTCCCTGGCCAAGATTAAGGCCTGCCCTGCCCCTCTGTATGTTATTAGTATCAGTGGCACTCCTCTTCTAACCACTGACTCCATCAAATACATTGGGGTGATACTGGACCCCCAACTTGACCTTGGATGCCACATCCAAAATGTATGCAGAGCTGTCAATGGCAAACTGGGTTTGGCCTACAAAGCGAAGAAAAATCTTATGTCTGCTGCTCGGCTTGCATTGGCCAAAGGAGTGTTACTTCCCTCTCTTTGCTATGGACGTCTCCTGTTTGCACACATCTCCAAAGTGCACCTCATTAGATGGAACACAACCTACAATAACATTTGCCGCTTTGCACTTGCTGCTCCTTGCCTCACTCACCACTGTGACCTATATGACAAACTCGGGTGGCTCTCCCCTCCCAACCACATGAACTTTTTCCTGGGCTGCTTCATGGGCAAGGTGCTCAGTACTGGCACTCCCGCAGGGCTGGCTGAGCTTTTCAAACTGGCTGTCTCTTCTACCTACTTCCTCAGGTCTCCGGGCCCTGGCATTCTTAAATTCCCTATCACCCACACACAAATGGGGGACAGGGATTTTGCTTCATCTGCCCCTAGGCTATGGAACTTCTTTTCCACTCAAGTCCACTCCTCTCCCTCCCTCTCGTGCCTCCAGAGCTCCCTGTGGTATCACTTGAAGCTCTCCTCTGCATGTGGGTGTCCTAGACCTATAGCTATTTCCAGTCCCCTGCACTGGACTCACATGTCCTTCCTGGCACCCCTCTTGCAGCTCCTGTTGATGCAGTCTGTCTAACTGGACTCTGAGGTGCATATAATGTATTTTTTTCTCTGTTTCAGGAGATACTCAGACTGTGGCTCTGTTTGTGGCTTGGAGCCGTATATACCTTGTAAAATTGTACTGTTCCTAGCCTTGGTGTCTCTATGTATATATATTCCTGTACATATCTTAACTGTGCTTACTGTCTACTGGTTATGTTCACATGGTTCTATTTTGACTCCGTATACTGCCTAACTTGTGTCATGTTGTCCTCTGTATGAACCAGTATCTCACTGTATCTGTGTCTCATTGTACTCTCCTGGGTCGTACCTGAAAATAGGCATATAATTTGTCTAGTGTACTTACATGGTCAACAAAAGCTAAATAAATAAATTCTTTTAAGGCCTGGCAGTGACTCAGAGTCAGACTCGCCAACCAGGATACCTGGACATTTCCAGGTGGGCCCCCCTTCTGTTGAGTATTGGCCACCTTCTAAACTCTGAAAATCGTTGCATTTGTCATCTTTTTTTCTAATTAAATAGGGTATTTTGGGCACTACAGTGAAAATAAGAGTCAAACACATCTAGTGTGTACTGATATGAGTGCGTCACCCCGGGCCCTCCACTATTGATTTTCCTGGTGGATTCCCTGTTTCAACGTTTTAGGTGGGCTGCCTGTACCCCAGAACAACCCAGCAGCTGCAACTTCTTCTTTCCCTTGCTACACAGGGCCAAATCAAACTCCTGCAGGTTGGTGCCATCTTTACGTGGTGGTGCGGCAGGATTTTGTTCGGCTCATTTTCTTGGTGCTGTGCCATTGTCTCCTCTTCCATTTGCTGGGTATACTAAATGAGGCAGTGGCAGTGGAAGTAGAGTTAGGGCGCCATTTTGGAGAATGCTTCATTCTTCTACAGAATGAAATCATAGAGTATGGGGTTACCGCAGAACCGAGCTGCAGAGTATATGCCTTTTGGTGCTCCTGAGGAGATTTAGATTGGATGGCTATGGAGGGGAGGACAGCAAAAGGGAGAAAAGCTGTAAGAAGACCTCTGACATCACCAAAAGCCAAACGCCCACTGCTTCTGGATGCCAACATCAAATGTATCGTTGGAAACTGGCAACCAAAACATGGGGGTCTCATGGGGGTGAGTGGGGCAGATGCATCTGAGGAACTGGTCCAGAGAATGGTTCTAGAGGTAGCATCTGGTGAGTAGCAATGGATAGGAGGAATGTACTGGTGCATCTGTGTTTTTTTTGTTTCATATATTTATTAAATTTTTTCAAGTAGTAATAACACTCAAGACAATATACAGACAGTAAAATACAATCAAGACAATATACAGACACAAAAAAAATACTACATCATAATGTAAAATAACCAAGATTATGAAATGGGTAGTAAGAATCTAGGCTTCTGATTGGTTGAGAGCTCCTTTTAGCCAGGCCATTATCCCTGCACAATGGCCTGGGTGAAAGTAGCTCCTAGCAAAAGGGACTGTGTAGCTAAAAAATACCCCTACTCGTGGCTCAGCTGCCACAAAAGCACTGCACCTGTGAACATAGATCTCTGTCACACACATCTTCCAGTCCAACTGGGTCAAGAACAGATCTAGCTGAATATCCAGCTCCTGTCTTTCCAGCATTGCACATCATGTTGGTTCCCTCACCAAACAGGTTTCCATTTTTTTTCTTCAGTTCCTACCATAATGCACCCCCCCCCCGTTGTGCCTTATTGCTTAAATAAGAAATCCATGTCATAAACAACCAAATCCAGACTTAATGCAATTGTTCAATAAATAACTAGCAAATCAAATAAATAAATGAAAATACACACATATAAATTATATAAGTTAAGAAAAAAGATGCAACAAGATAAATAATTGACCAGTGTTCCATCTGCTAAGCATATCTTAAGTTCTGCCTCAGTTATGTTCAGGAAATAATGGGGCGGGTAAAGGCCCCACATCCATTCCGTAAGCCACAAGAATAACCTGGAGATCGATGTCCGTCATGGAGTCACCTCCCTGCAGCTTAAACTGTGCCCTGTCTCAACAAAGCCGCCTCTGCCACTGGAAGGGCATCAATATATTTCCCTCACCTCTAGAAAACGAGCTCCTTTCCAATGTACAAGATGTAGTTAACCTTTCCAGGGCCAAAGTTTGTATCAATAGAGTTTTCCATTGACCCTGCATGGGTTTAACATGAGACATTCAGGTGTTTTGTATACATTGCTGGGCTAACACTAACAAAACTCTGATAGGTCAAGGGTATGGTGCCCACCCCTGCTTGCCAAAACCTTCTATCCCAAAAAGCAAGGACAGTGACATGTTTTGCATTTGCATAGCAATAATCTGGGAGAGCTAATGTGCAATCAATGACCACAATGGCTTCAGGTTTGGGCATTCCCAAAAGTAATGTATGTATGTGACAGCAGCGCTATTACAATGTCTAGAGATGAGGGACACCACAGGGTGAAATGTATAAACTGTGACTGACAGGAAGCAGAGTCTATATAGAAATTTAAATTGTGATTCTTAAAATTTTTTACAAATGAAGAGTCCCATATGTAATTTAAACATTGTCTCCCAATCATCATCTGCAAACATTAGCCCCAAAACCTTTCCCATCGACTCTTGACCTTTATCGAAAGATTTGGGAATGTGTCCCTATTCTGTGCTGCCAGCTGCGCAATTATGAAATGAGCAATGAAATCCCTGTGTCCTGATTGGCTGAGACTTGGTTCTAGCCATGGCAATAAGAGAGTACCACCAATGGCTAAAACAAGTCCCTGCCAACCAGGGCAACTCACAGAACGCATAAGCCACCATTTTCTAATTTCCATTACAAACATGGCTCAGCCTTTACTCATATATATATAAATAAAAATTCAACTAGGCCCTAAAAAATAGAAGTCCATTAAATTAAGATAAGTTGCTGGCCCGTCGGTGCAGCAGTTGGATTTCTGCTTGCGATGCCGGTGACCCAGGTTCAGGAATGGACCTCAGTTGTTGGAGGGCCAGCTAGGGGGAGAGGGATGGAGCATCCCATGGACAGGTCTCCTTCTCCGGGGGAGGGCAGGGTAAACATCTGGTGCTTGATGGACCCCTGGAAGAGACTAGGGGTACCACAGCAACCAGTGTCTGGATGTCCAGGGGATGGGGCGGACGCAGGACATGCCCACCCCCATGAAAAAACAGGGGATAAAAACTCCATTCCAGCACCTATATGATGCCCGCCTCACCGCCTCTGTATCAGCTCCCAGGCTGGCTCCCCCCGACCTGACCGATGTCAGCGATACCTTGGTCGGTGCCGTGGCCTTGCCCTGGGAGGCAAGCCAAGGGGGCAACGGGGGAGAAGTTGCGCACATGTGGGAGTGGGGGGAAGTGAGGTCCTTGACCGGGTAGATAGTCCCAGCGCTGGAGTGGGACAAAAAGCATAATAATAATAAAAAAAATTAAGGTAAGTAAATAATTTAATGTTATTTACACTCATGAGCCCCCCTCCCCCCTTACACACATACACAAATGTAAAAAATCAAGTACTATTCAGAGTTTCCATTGCTAGTGTTTCTTTGATGCTCATGAAAAATCCCCCTCCTATCCCAACCACTTTGCCAGAGAACTCCCCTGCTCCTTATCTGGCATCAGATAAAACTGAGGTTCTGGCTCCACTTCAGGCCTGTGTGTGTGTCTTTGTTTGTATGCTAGTTGAACTATGAAGAATTTTGAATTAATGTATTCCATGTTACCATTCTGTGTGTGAGTGGTGGGGCATTTCACTACTGGAATAATGCAATTCTTTGAATTCTTCTGTTCCATTGTAAACAATCATACAATGTATTGAGTGTGAAGAAAGACAAATGACTGACAAGTAAAAAAGATCTGTGGAGGGACTATTTTACATTATTTAGCAACATCTTTTGGATGAGACTTTCAACCAAGGCCCCATCTACCTGTTCTGGTGGTTGTTCAGGTAGACATTAAAGATCCCATGGCATGTCTCGAAAAGAGTAGGGGAATTTTTTATTGATACTTCCAAAACAAATCACAAAAGCACATAAACAGCACATTCAAATCACAATCATCTGAACATAAAAGCTAAGGAAACCTAACAACCTGAATTACAACCAAAATGTAAATAGTGTCATAAGTACAATCCTGTATATCCCTTTTACCAGCCTTCTCCTTTAATTCACAGAAACCAAAAACAGAATTGTAAAAAACAGAAATAAAGATGTACACTAAATCATAATTGTTTCCATTTTTAAGTAAGGAAAGAGGAAGAATGTAAAATTAATAAAAATGTAAAACATATTAATATGTATTACTTCATACCAAACTTTTACTACATATCCATTGAACCTCAGACCACCAAACGGCATTATAAAAACTGCTGGTCTGAAACATTCACAACAAAAATTAATGGATCATCCTACATTATACTTGTATCCATTATCCATATTTTTGAAAGAAAGGCAATCCCCTCCACCATAACTGTACTTTTTATTTTATTTATTGATGTTTCAGAAAAGACCTTTGAGTCAGAGACTCATTTACAAAGGCTCCACGTCAGATTGAACAATAACAGAGACAAGGTACAATTTCAGGTAAGACAGGTTACAATAAGCAAAATTATTCCAAGTATAGACAAAATCATACATTAAGGTGGTAACTCAGTTATAATCCATGGTGGGGGAAGGAGAGGGGAGAGGTGTGATAAAAGAAGGAGAGGGGTGGGGTGGAGTACCAACAGGGAGAGGAAGGGGAGGGTAAGACCAGGGGTAGAGAAGGAGGTGACTGGGGAGAGGGGCAGAGGAAGAGGCTGGCCAGGGACCATTGTCAAGGGGGGGCTTAGGGGCAGGAACATGCGGGTAAGGACAAGGGACAAGAGTAGAAAGAAAGAGGGGTTAGACCGGAGGTGGTCCCTGAGGTGAGATTTGAATGGGCCGAGTCTGACATTGGTCATAACAGGGCTGGGGAGAGCATTCATCCAGGTGGGGACCCTGTAGCTAAAGGTTCTCTGGTATTGGGAGGTCTGGCAGTGGGGAACAAGAAGAGGGCCTTGATTAAGTGATCCTGGTCACAGGTGAGGGGCATATGAGCGCAGAGAGGCTGGGAGGGAGAGACCAAGGGAGATCTTTTAGGCCATCAAACAGGTGTGGAACTTGATCCTGTTATCCAGGGTGAGCCGATTTGTGGAGCTATAAAGAGAGCAGGTATGTGTGGACCAGTCACAGCCCAGGATGAGTCGACAGGCCTTGTCAAGGGATAGGAGTCTATTGAGGGCAGATGTGTCAGCTGTGCCGTAAATGAGGATTCCATAGTCTAAGAGGGAGAGGACAGAGGAGGAGGAGGAGGTAACGAGCTGGAGAGCATCAGGGGTGAGGCAGTGTTTATAATGGTGAAGTAGACCAATTCTGGCATTAATGGCGTTGGCCAGGAGGGGAATGTGATGATGGAAGTCGAGAGCCAGATCCAAGGTGAAGCCTAGGTATTTGAAGGATTCCGCTTGTTCAAGAGGGAATTGAATGGAGTTTAGAATTTGGGGACATGACTGATTGAGAGAGTTCTGTGGGTGGGCAAAAAACATAACTTTAGTCTTTTTATCGTTTAGAATCAGACATTGACTTGTGAACCATTTTTCAGCTTCAGAGAAGGATGCTTGGTGGGACTGGTGCAATTTGTTAGGGTCAGAGTTGGAGGAGTAAATAACAGCATCATCTGCGTATAGAAGTATGTTACCCGAGCAGGCTAATGGAAAAGCATTTAGATATAGACTGAAAAGCAGTGGTCCCAAGATAGATCCCTGGGGAACTCCAAACCGAACAGGGAGGCAAGTGGAGAGGGAGGTGCCAATTTTGACCAGTGAGATAGTCGGTGAACCAGGTTAAGGCTTCCTGGGAAAGGCCAAGCAAGGAGAGGGAGGACAGTAGGAGGGCAGGGTTTATGGTGTCAAACGCTTTGGATAAATCCATGAAGACAGTGCCCAAGGTCTAGCATGGAGTGTATGTGGGAGGTAAACTCAAGCAGAGCTGTAGTGGTGCTATGACCCTTACAGAACCCATGTTGTTGTTTACACAGAAGGTCATCTCTGGTGAGGTGGTCTGTGAGTTTGTCCGAGAAAATGCACTCCAGGGCCTTGGGGGAGATGGAGATAAGTCGGTAGTCATTTGTAGCAGTAGTGTCCCCACTCTTAAAGATAGGAGTAATAGAAGCGGTTTTCCAGAAGGTGGGGAATTTCCTGAGGCAGAGGGAACGATTGAGAAGGTGGGTTAGAGGGGTTAGGACCTCTTGAAGAGTAAGGAGGAGAAGTTTCAGGTCCAAAGAGTCGCTACTAAAGGGGCCTTTTGCCCTGGGATGTAATTTTAAATCATTTTCATACACTTCTTTAATAGATGTTTCACACAGAGTTCTAAAGG
This sequence comes from Neoceratodus forsteri, assembly GCA_016271365.2. Taxonomy (NCBI): domain Eukaryota; kingdom Metazoa; phylum Chordata; order Ceratodontiformes; family Ceratodontidae; genus Neoceratodus; species Neoceratodus forsteri. The sequence goes on along the minus strand of JADMNL010000037.1, from coordinate 38,892,714 downwards.
AAACATAAGACATTCTATTCTGCTGAAAAAGCCACTGGCTTTTTGTCTGCCAGAGATAAAACTTTAAGATTGCAAAAACAACAATAACAATATTATCCCACCCACTATGCATAAGAGTTGAACAATCCCCTAGATCTATATTGGCATAGGACATGGATGTTAACCATGGCAATTTCCATTTTCTAGCCAAAAAGACTCACAGCTGTTTTGTATAAGGACACAGTAATGAAAAATGTTCCATAGTTTCCGCCTGAGTTATACATTCCAGATAAGGACAATAGTGTTCCATGACACCGTTGTTTACAGTTCTCCTTCACACCCAACCTGCCATGTGCACACAACCAAACAATATCCCACATTCCATAGGGAATTTGTTTATTGATTAACTGATTAATAATCAGGTCTATTTTATTTGCTAAACACCCTTTAAATTCTGGTCCAGAAGGTCCAGTGGCATCTAAAACTTGATTATATAAAGCTTTCCTGGATTTATGAAGTACTGCATCTGAGACCTCATCACTCCCCATTGATATAATTTCTGTAGGGAAGGTTTATAAAAGCCTGGAATCTTCGGTCTGGGATATAGCTTTACCGGGGTCTCTACCCATTCATTAAAAAAAGAAGCCAGATTGTTATACAACCATGTTGTTGCTAAGGAATTCTGACTTCATACCACTAACTAAAGAAAGCTGAACCAAAAAATTGTATGAAAGAAAATTACAGGATTTAACATGTTTAAACATCTGTTTAACATCTACGTCGGTGACATAGCAGTGGGACTTCAGGGGAAAGGTCTGAGTTTTGGCAGATGACACAAAACTCAGTAACAGGGTGGACACCCGGAGTGGAGGCAATGAAGAATGATATAAGGTTACTGAAACAGTGGTTGGATTCATGGCATCTGAAATTCAGTGCCAGGAAATGCAAAGTGATGCACTTGGGGAGGAGGAATCCAAATACCACGTACACACGGGGGGGGGGGGGATGGCAGCAACCAGGCAAGAGAAGGATCTAGGGATTATAATTGCAAATGACCTTACGGTGGGGACCCAGTGCAGCAAAGCATTGGCAAGGCTAAAAGGATACTGGCATGCATAGGGAGAAGGATAACCAGCAGAAGGAAGGAGGGAGGTGCTGATGCCACATTACAGCTCCATGGTGAGGCCACACCTGGAGTGTGGGGTACAGTTCTAGAGGCCCCATCTAAGAAAGGATATAGATGGCATGGAAATGTTGCAGAGAAGGGCCACTAAAATCGTACATGGGCTAAGAGGGATCGCGTATGATGAGAGGTTGAGGGAACTGGATTTGTATCCTCTGGAGATAAGAAGGGAAAGAGGGGACATTATTGAAACATTCAAGCATGTGAAGGGGATCAATAAAGTGGGGAAAATCTTATTTACAGGGAAGGTAGATACAAGAACTAGCGGGCATGGACTAAAGGTGGAAGGGGTAAGGTTTAGGGGAAATGTCAGGAAGTATTACTTCACAGAGAGAGTGGCCAGTACTGTGGAGAGATTCAAGAGGGCCTGGAATAAACTCAGAGGGTTGTCAAGAGGAGGACGAGGGAAATCATGGGGGAAGGTGGTGACAGGTAGAGGGAAGGAATGGGCAAACTTGATGGGCCAGGAAGGCCCTTTTCTGCCATCACATGTCTATGAATCTATGAACCTATAAACCACCCTTATTTTAGGTAAATATGTAATGTCCCTTTTAACAGGATTTAACCAGGAACCTCGCAGCATCTGAAAAATAACCTTAACCCTTTTATTTCACAGTTAAAAGGGAGTGAAAAAAAAACTGAACTCACACACAGCAAACAGGGAAATAAGAATCGCTTTATGATGTACACCATTCAGTTTTTGACAGTTTCCAGTCTTTCCACCATAAAACCTTGCCTTCACACATTTTTAAACTCTTCTCCCAGTTTTTCTCAGCCATGTCTCCTTCATCAAAATGCACCCCTAAATTTTTTATAGAGTCTTGTGATATGGCAATACCTGCTACCTGTCCATATCTTGTAGTCTGTGCCCCAACCCTAATACCTGTGCATTTATTCATATTTAAACTAGCCCCACAAGACCTTAATGTATCTGTCCATTTCTGTTAACATATTAGCAGCACAGTCATCATTTTTTTTAAAATAAACAGATATCATCCACATAGACAACCAGTTTAATTTCCTGTGGAGGATAAATACCCCTAATTCCCTGTATTCAGTATTGTCATATAAATGGATCCAACACAAAAATGTATAATAATGGGCTTAAGGGGAACCCTTGTCTAACCCCAATTTGTACTGGGATCAATTTCCCTTCTCTACACACTATTAGAGGGGTCACTGTAGCCTGAGTATATATCATTTGCAGCCATTTAATAAATATGACAGGAATTACATAATGCTGCAGAACATTAAACATGAAGTTATTTCTGACCTTATCAACATAGAAACATAGAATTTGATGGCAGATAAGGACCGCTTGGCCCACCCAGTCTGCCCATTTTCCTACCTACTGGATAAGCTGAAGATCCTAGTTAACCAGCAGCCTACTTCTTCCTATCCCCACCCCCTAGAATGGCCTTATGACTGTCCCATGCATGCTTGAATTCCACCACTGTTTTTGACTCCACAACCTCCTCCGGAAGGCCGTTCCATGCATCCACAACCCTCTCTGTGAAAAAATACTTCCTTAATTACCTCTGAGCCACCCCATCTTCAAATTGTGCCCCCTTGTTCTTGCACACTTCTTTTTGAAAGATGCTACACTTTTGGACTTTGTTGATTCCCTTGAGGTACTTGAACGTTTCTATCATGTCCCCCTCTCCCTCCTTTCCTCAAGCTATACATATTAAGCTCCTTTAGTCTCTCTTCATATGTCTTCCGTGCAGACCCTGCACCATTTTAGTTGCCCTCCTCTGGACAGCTTCCATCCTGTCTTTGTCTTTGTGGAGATTGGGTCTCCAGAACTGCACGCAGTACTCCAGATGGGGTCTGACCAGCTGTCTGTACAGAGGGATAATAACTTCCTGTTTTCTACTGGTGATGCCTCTCCTATGCATCCCAGTATCCCCCCAGCCCTCCTTGCTGCCCTCTCACATTGCTTGCCCACCTTTAGGTCATCTGATATGACTACCCCCAGGTCCCTTTCCATTTTTGTTGTTGTTAGTATCTCACCCCCCATTGTGTACTCTTCCCTTGGGTTTTTGTTTCCCAGGTGCATTACCTTGCACTTCTTAGCATTGAATCTAAGCTGCCATGCATTTGACCATTCCTCTAACCTTGCCAAGTCCCTTCTCATCCTTTCCACCCCACCTTGTGCATCAACTCTGTTGCAGATCTTTGTGTCATCTGCAAGAGACATACTTTTCCTTCCAGTCCCTCTGCAATGTCGCTTATAAAGACATTGAAGAGGACCGGTCCTAATACTGAACCCTGCAGTACCCCACTAGTAACCTCCTTTTCTTCTGAGTGGACTCCATTTACTATTACTCTCTGTGTCCTATTCTTCAACCAATTATTTACCCAGGCTGTCATCTTGGGACCCACTCCCTGGCTGGCTAACTTGTATATTAATCTTTTGTGTGGGACTGTGTCAAATGCCTTGCTAAAGTCTAGGTAGGCCATGTCCACAGCCCCTCCCTGATCTACTACTTTGGTCACCCAGTCAAAGAAATCTATCAGATTCGTCTGGCATGACCTTCCCACTGTGAATCCATGCTGCCTAGGGTCCTGTGCCCCTCTGGCCTCTAGATACTCGACAATTCTTTCCTTCAGAAGTGATTCCATTATTTTCCCTATCACTGAGGTTAAACTAACAGGTCTGTAGTTTCCTGATGGCCTTGTGTTGGTGTAAAGACTGCACGTAACCAGCTTGTTCAGTTCTATTACAATATTCTATTATATCCCAGATAATATATAAGTTTTCCTTAATAGTCTGATCAGGAAGAGAGCAGGTCTGAACAAAACGTATCAGATGTTGTGCCACAGATCTTAATCTTTTTTTTTAATAGTGTAGTCAACAATGTTAAAATCTGAATTTAAAAGACAAATTGGTCACCACTTATCCAGATTCATTGTATCCCCCTTTCTTAAATAAACAAAACTAGTATCCCTTTTGAAAAAGCTGGATATACAGTATTACATTATTGGAAATAAATAGTTGAAGAGCAACTTACATACCTCTGTAGAGACATGCCAGTAGTGCCCAACCCTGCCTACAGTACCTCCAGGTTCAGAGAGTACCCAAATGAAGGTACTGTAAGGCAGTATTTTTACAGCAAAGATGTGGCAGAGTGCAATGCACGCCCCCTGCCATAGCCTCAGGTCCCCTTCCCAATTCAATCCTGAGGATGACTTCATGTCGGGATGGGGACCTGGTGAAATTCTATTTTGCCAGCGGAACCGCCTTGGAATTGACATTTTGCCAGTGAAAGTGGCATTTCACTGGCGAAATTGCTGCTAAATGCCAATTTCGCTGCATTTTTGCTGGCGAAATGGAATTTCGCCAGGTCCCTATCCTGACCTGATGTCATCCTCAGGACTGTATTGGAAAGGGGACCTGAGGCTGTGACGGCGGCGCACATTTCACACCACTGCATCTTTACAGTAAAACATTGCCTTACAGTACCTCCATTTGTGGTACTCTCTGTACTGGCAGGTACTGTAGGCAGGGTAGAGTACTACTGGCACTCCTTTTTTGACATGTCTGTTGCTCTTTAAATGCCTTAGCTAAGCAAGGGGCTATTATGTCTCCATATGTTTTATAAAAGGTATTCAGTATTCCGTCTCTACCGGGGGATGTACCACTCTTTAAGGAATTGATAACATGCAAGATTTCTTGAGAGGTGACTGGCTATGTTAATTAACACCTGTCATTCTCTGCTAATTTAGAAACCATAATATCCATTAGATAATTTTGAATTTCAGAGACAGATACGTAGTAGGGTGTATTAAGAAGCCTCACATGATTCCCAACATCAGTTCTTATTTTAGTATCTGTCTGTAATACCATATCCTATGGGGTTTGTAATTCTGAAAAACTAGAATTTTGTCTTTTCTCTTTACATGTTTTGCATGGATCTTTACAAGGTGTTTTCTGCATCCCAAAAGTCATTTTAGCCTTTAATGAGGCTGATCTGTCATACTGTAATTTAGTCATTTGTAATTTTAACACTGTAATTTGTTTGGAATAATCAGCTCTTGTGATACATGTCAAGTAAAGTAAAAGTTGTGTCCTAAATGTAATATATTCTAATCAAGCATCTGTCAATGCCAAATGTTTGCTTGCTTGTATTGGCATTGGTAGTGCAGGAGGTAGAGAGACGCATGATAAGAATGACAGAAAAGCATTGATGTTGTGTATGTGAATGAGTTCAGAAATAGGTAGGCATGCAGTAGTTTGAAAACATATTTATTGAGAACAGCGGGGAGTGAGAAGAAGGTAATAGTGATATAAGGCTGCAAACAGGTAAAGTTATACAGCATATATTTATCTAATCATTTATTTATTTATGTATTTATTTCACCTAACCTGTCTTCTCAAATGGAACTACATGTGTCTTCCATAACTGTGTCTGTGCAAGTATAAGTAGTTTTAATTGAAATTTACTAGTGAGAGTCCCGGGTGCCAGTCCAACAAGTCACTGGACTTATAAACGGGCACGTTCAATTTTCTTCAGATTATTTATATCATACATCTTTTTTTTTTGTTGTTTTAATTTTGTTTTTTATTTGGCTTGGGTTCCACTCATGGAAATATCCAAATCAGCCAGACAGTAACACACAGAAACAAACATTGTGTCACTCTGTAATACTGAACAGCAATCACTGTCAACATTATGCTGATCAAAGAAATGAAAATTAAAGCGAAGGAGGAGGTAATCGGAAACTAAGGGTTCCTTCTGTAAGCTAGTCTGTCTTTGATAGAATTTGCCCATGTATGTAACAGCCCTATATGAAGTACTGTATATTCAGCCTGAGGTGTGTGTGTGTCTCTCTCTGTCACTCTGTAGGGGTCGGGGAACAGCCAGTTTTCTACTGTATGTGTTTTTTTTTTTGTACTGTTGAAGTGTGTTTTTTTTGTTACTTTGATGGACTTGTAGCAGTTTCTACTCACTGTGACTGACAAACCAAATAAAATGAGAGATCGACCAAGTGGCGGGCAGCGGGCGGGGAGCAAGAGAAATTGTCAGCTAACAGGATGGGAGGGATTACACTCAGGAGCACAGTAAAGGCAGTTAAGAACAAGTTTACTGACACAACAGCGCTGACTTTTTTTATACTTCTCCATTTTGCTCTGTCAATCACTCAAGTAAAGTAGTCAAGATGCATATTTTTTCTTACAGTACCAAAAGGAACTGCTGCTGACAAAAACAAATACTGTGTTAAATTGTCTTGATAGTTCATTCAGCCTGAGGTGTGTGTGTCTGGAGGAGCAGGGGATAAACAAGGAAGCTAACTGCACCAAGGTTGGAATGAACAGTGTCACAGTTCACCTTGAAGCCAGATGGCTTCATGCAAATATGTGGAATAACGAGGAGAGAGAGGGGTCAGCATTATACAAATCACATGACTGAAACTGTCCCTGATTGCAGCAGTACATTTGTTTCAAGTACACAAAGTGATTACCCATTTCAGTCTGACCGCTGTCATAGGCAGTTTGCACATTTATTGGTGTATCAGAGAGGAGTCTATCGAAGTTTGACCTACATTGGACAGGGTACCCCGTTAACTGAGTGCTACCAGAATAGAGCCGCACTATATGGCACTAGCCTGGTGAGCGCTCATGTGATCAGCGATTGGGGATTTACAGAGCATGCCGTAAGCACTCCCCTGGTTGCTGTCTTCAGGACAAGAGCACCAGGAGTCATAAGGGTTGCCAAGCTGCTCCTGTGGTGTGGAGAGCTAGGGCATCAAACAGCTCTGCCAGCAGCAGTAGAGACCAGGGTTCTAATCATGGTCTCTGATCTTTTTAGCACACTGCGGGACTTTAAAATTCTTTTACATGGGGCTGTAATGGCCCCGTGATTTTTAACTTTCCTGGATCCACTCCCCTCGGAGTGAGACTCCTTATAGTGAAGGGCAGAGCCCCCCACACACACACACACACACACTAACAGCTTAGTGTTTCTGGAGCACAGTAAAGTAAGTAAAAATCAAGGCTACAAAACTGATCAAAAACGTCCTGTTGTATAATTTTTGTAGTACTACAGCAGCCAGGTCATTTTTCATATCTCCTTGTTTTTTTTATGTTGAGCAATCAGCTTTGCACTGTGACGAACAGACAGAAAGTTAGAAAGTGATAGCAACAGTGTGATGAATACAAGGCTTTCTTGAATTTTATTTATTTTCTCTTGCTTTCAGCAGCATACAGCCAGAGAGACAGAGGGACAGGCAGACAGACAGAGCAAGAGAGCTGGAGATCTGCAGTGAGCGGGTGTCACAGCATAATATCAGACAGCATGCCAGTGACACTTTGGAAAAGAAAAAAATCATGATGCAACAGTTATTTTGCATTCTACTGGGATAAGACAATACACGCAGGTAACAAATCACGCTCAGTTATGGGAATCTGTGCAACTTATCATCATGGATGGTCTCGATCTGCAAAACATGGTGACATTAACCACTACATATCTCTCTTGCTGTCTCTGCTTATATTGTTACAAGCAAATACTGTGCCTTTACCTCAAATTTCACATAATATATACAATTAATTTAATTAGACTGCAAAATGGTGTTAAGCCATGGTATAGCTGTGGGATGCTTCCACATAATATCACTTGTTGTATGTGTTTTCACTGGAATACAAATAATTTTTTATACGATGTTTGGGTTTATTTGCAGTAAAATGTTAGTGAAGGTGTAGACTGTGCCATTTCTTTTGTCTGGATTTCGAGCTTAGATCAGTATTGTTGCAGGACCCTGGTAGCAGGAACTGGGGGGGGGGTGCAGCATCTGGAGTTAGTCTAGCACTGGAATGAGAAAAAAGTTTAATTACAGTGGCGAAAACATTCATAAATAACTATTGCACTGCCCAGAGACAGAATTAATTATCTTGACAAGGCATCTTTCTTTGTAAAGAATGACAACTCAGAAGATGTCTCTAGGCCAGGGACCCTGATTGCCTAATTCTCATGCCCAAACTGCTGTGCCAGACAAATGAAAAAATTCCTTTTTATCTAAACTTCCAGGTTCTGCAATGCACTATGAATGGGGGTGGCAATATGCAAGGGTTAGAAGTTTGATCATGAAACATCTTGGCTGCACACACACACACACACACACACCTGGAAAAACCTGTCAATCCTCCCTCCCTGCTTCTAAAAATATTCACTTATCTACAAAAGGAGAGGAGAAAGACAGAGAGTGAGAGAGCAAGAGACAACCAATATTTTAAAGCGTGATTCCCCAACATGCTTTCAAATGTTAGCTGCTATTAATGCCAATTAGCTGTGGTCTGCCTGAGCCTCTGTAATCATTGAGATTCACGGCATCATAGCCTTGATCAACTGTATGTCATCAAAACTCTACTCAGTGTAACGTCTGGAAAAATAAATTATAAATAAATAGGGTTCTGTTTTTAAAGGAGCAGTGCAAGATAAAAAAAAAATCTGCACTTTTTCGACAGTTTATTCCTTGTGCTCTGTTGAGCATGTACCTGGTACTCTTTCCTGCTGGCATTGTACTATCACCCTGTTATTTGTTCCATTTTCCTTTGTTTTTGTCTACATTTCTGTCACCTGCCATGTTGAAAGCAGCAGTACTAGACAGCAGATGCTATATTTACTGTGGCGCTACAAAACTGGAAACTGATCACTTCCTGATTAACATTCCAGAAATGCAAATGGAAGAGTTCTGATGAGTACCTAACATTTGAAAGCATATTGGGCAATCAAGTTTTAAAATATTGGTTATGTCTTTCTCTCTCTCTCTCTCTTCTCTCCTTGGGGAGATAAGTGAAAATATTTTTAGAAGCATGGAGGGAGAAGCAATGGTCAGTGTGGCAAAAAAGACACAGAGCCTCAGATCTGCCAGTGGGGGGATAGGCACTAAAGGGAACAATAGACAGGGTCAGTGGATCCATCGTTTTCTCTCTTTTTTTCTTTCCAAAGGGAAAGTGCAAAAATGAGATTGTGCAAGTGAATGGAGAGTGAGGGAGCTGGAAGGGGTTACAATTCTGCGAATGTTATTCTCTATGGGAGCAATCAGGTATGAATCCAGCTCCGGTGTGTGTTGATTGGGGGTAGAGGGTGTGTGTGTTGGGGGGGGGACAGAACTAACACACGTGTGCATTGGTATGTTAAAGGGTAGAGTAGCAGGTGGTAGCAGTGACAGGCAGAGGGGGAGTTTGGCATCAATAATCAACCCTTTTTATGCACAATGCTGATATGTCTCATAGTTAAAGGCTTTGGTAATAGTATGCACACAATGTGACTAGATGCAGGAACCTTAGAACACAATATTATCAATAAGATCCAAACAGTGATTTGCTGCAGTCAATTAACATTTGTGTGGATAAAGGCACTATTAATCATTTATATATGACGTAAATAAAGTATGTCAGAGATTTTTAGTTGATGTCTCCCCAAACCAATTTGCACTGTGATGAGCAAATTTCACGAAGATCTAAGATATAGTTTATTTATTTATTAGCTTTTGATGACTGGGTAATTACACTGGACAATAACCCTGCCCATTTTCAGGCACGACCCAGGAGATTACATAATACAATCAGTGATCCATATCTGGTGGGATGCAGGGGTTGGATGTTTTCTTTTATTTATTTTTATTTTGTGTGACACAATCAAACCCAGCTCGGAAATTGTTTATTACCAAATTATTTAGGCAGTAATGTCTGGGGCTGGGAAATAAACTGCTCTGACAGAGGTTGTCTTTTGGTGCCCCTTATTTTGTTTTGACATACAGAGGTGCTGTTCCTTCCCATTGCAAAGTTCTGTTATTTTATGACTGTTACCATTTGTCTTCTGATCTTTCACTCACCCACTCACTCACTCACTCACCCACCCACCCACCCACTCACTCACTCACTCACTCACTCACTCACTCACTCACTCACTCACATTAAATGTCTTAGCAGTCCTGGAGCACAATAAAGTAAGTAAAAATAGAGGATATGGTAAGTTCAGATACCTGGGGGTACAAGTCCCAAGGAACCTAAACAAGCTATTTCAAAGTAATTATATGGCACTTTTGAGTGAGGTGAAAAGAGACTGTGAATGATGGGCAGCTCTTCCTCTTTCAATTACAGGAAGGGTGGAATCAGTCAGAATGAATATTCTTCCAAGGCTGCTCTTTTTATTCGAGGCTCTCCCTCTGACTCCCCCAAAGAGCTTTTGGCAGGAGTCCCAAAAGGTGGCAAGCAAATTTATCTGGGCTGGGAAGAAACCCAGACTCAGCTGGGCTCTCAAGAAGCTACCGAAAGGACAAGGGGGTCTGGGGGTCCCAGATTTCAAGTGGTACCACAGAGCAGCTCAACTGCAACACTTAGGGACATATATTTCACCCCAAGAAGGGCAAAGTTGGGTCAAAATGGATATACAGTTGCTAAAGCCATTCACGGTCACTTCCATTTTATTCAATAGGATTACCCCCAGGACAATACAATCACTGAGGAACCCAGGTTTTAAGACCACAGTAGCCCTGTGGGCACAGACCATTAGGGAGCTGAAAATAATTCAGCCTTGGGTTCTAAAACAAGGGAGAATTGTGGAGAGTATAGATTTTCTGCCTGGAAGAGAGAATCCGCTCTTCAAGTGCTGGCGGAGGTTAGGATTTGAGAGGTTTTCACAGCTTTTCGAGGGAGAGATGGTCAAGAGTTTTGCCCAACTAAGGCAGGAGTTTGGCTTTCCCTCTTCGGATTTCTATGGGTACTTACAGATCCAACATTATATACAGGGGTTAGAGAAGGATGAAGGGGGGGTTAAAGACAACTTAGCCTACTCTTCTACTAGACCAGCTGGAAGGACTTTTCGGCGGGTTGACACCCCAAAATCACCTAATTTCTAAATTATACGCTGCAGGAGCACCGAAAGGTCTGGAACCTAGATTGCGAATACAAATAAAGTGGGAAAAGGGTCTGGGGTTGGAGGGAGAGGCAGAGGCTCCAAAGTGGGAGACGATAAGGAGGATGGCGCATAGAACCACTGTTTCACCCTCTTGGAGGGAGTTCAGATGGCAAGTGCTGGTGAGATTCTTCAGAACACCACAAATAGCTAAGCATTTTGCCCAGACCTTTTTGGATAGGTGCTGGAGGGAGTGTGGGCAAATGGGCACATAAGAACATATCTTCTGGAGTTGCCCTAAAATTAAAAGTTTTTGGAGTCAGGTGGCTCGAAGTATGGGGCAAATATTCCAAATAGATATTCCAGAACAGGCCCGATATCTTGTGTTAGGGAACCCCCCCCCCCGGTCTCAAGGGTCCAAAGGCACAATATTTGTTCCCCATCCTAGTGGCAGCTGCCCAAAAAGCAATTACGAGGTTATGGTTAAATGAGGTCCCTCCAGGGGAAGAACAGTGGCTGGAGAGCTGTAATCAGATTAAGATAATGGAAAGGCTTACTGCCAGCCTAAATTTAAGGCTTGAACAATTTAAATCTCGCTGGTTTCCCTTTCTTGAGTTCTTGGGAGCAAGAGAAGGGATAGACATTATAGAAGTCCTGGCTAATGAAACGTTGGATTGACCTGAGAGAATCCTGGGCCGGTAGTGTCAGGGTCAAAAGGACATAAATTGAGATGAGGGAGCGAGGATACAGCCCCGGTGGATAAGTATACTCACCACCTTGGGCAGGGGAGGGGAGAGGAAGGAAGATAGGATTAGGTTAGTACTGGTGGTCTGGTTTTTCATAGAGAAGGGAGGTAGGGGGAAGGTTGGGGGGTGTTTTTTTTTTTTCTTTTTTTTCCTTTCTTTTGCTTTTCTCCTCTCTCTTTGCTTCTTCTCCCTCTTGGGTGCTATCTCTTTGAACTGGGTCCATATTTTATAGGCTAGGAGTACAAGGATGGATGTATTAAGGGAGATTATAGTCGGAAAGGGCAAATGGGTGTTAAACCAACTTGGACTCCCCCCTTAATGATGGAAGGGGATAGTGAGATGATATTCAAGGTTAATAACACAATTAAGTTTAAGACCTTTATAAGGAGAAAGAAGTGGGTGAAGGGTTGATCTCTATTTGGATGACTGTACTGTCTTTCTTTTTTATTGTTTAATTAATTCGTTATTTTGTAACTTGTCTGGTTTTTAATGTAAAAATGGAATAATAATAAAAATTGCAATTTCAAAAAAAAAATAGAGGATATGAAAATGATTAAAAACAGCAGGATGGGAAATTATTATAATAGTGATGCAGCGTGTATTTTTCTTGTTTCCTTTATATGTCTTCATTTTTATGTTGCTTGCACGCATGTGCAAGAAACATAGTGCCATCATCGGAGATTTTGGAGGTGTGTCACCTCCTCCTCCAATTCAGTCAGTGAGCTGGCAGCCCGCGGCCCCTGTAAGCCAATACATTTTGGAGCTGTCTTGCCATGCGCTCCAAAATGCAGTAACCTCTACAGTTGAAAGGAGCTACGCTTCGGTGAGCAGCGATAAGCGTAAGCTCCCCACTGCATGAGCGTCGTGCCCCTCACACACTGTATAGCCGGACGGGTGCCCAATCCCCGGCGGCTGAGCTCGTCGTCCCCCCAGTAGTAGGTGCCACGCTGGGAGCCCACACCGCGTGCAAGCAGTCCTTCGCCCAACAGGGGTGCCCAATCCCATCGGCTGAACACCCCTGTCCTTGTACCATGCTGGAGCCCACCCCGGCGTGGCAAACGTCCACGATGTCTTTTTTTTTAAACCTGTAAAACAAAAGCGGTCCTTGGCGCTGCCTCCGACCCCCTCCCACAACCCGCGCCACCCACTGCGCACCCAGTTCTCACACCCCTCACCCCATACTTACACTCCGACTCGTGCGACGACTTGGTGGACCGGGAACACGCTCTGCATCTTCAAAGCCGACCTTAACTGAGGAAATGCCGGTAAGCTGTATAATGGGCCAGATAGGGGGCTTCAACTTTGTTGTGTATATCTCAGTATTTTTGACATAATATTTCAACATGAAGTGACTTTTCGATGGTCATGGTCGTGCATTCAGGTTCGAAGCGGGTGATTTCCGCACGTGATCATGTAAATCACCCTTCGAGCTAGAATAACGCCATGACAGTGACATCATTCATGAGAAGGGGTCCCTAAACCCCATGTTGAAAATTTGGTGCCAAAATTCCAACAAATGACTGTTTTACGAGGTGCGTTGCGCAGTTCCTACGCAGGCTCGTAAGTTCACGAAATTTCAATATTTTCACTCCAGATTTTCAACATTGCCATTTTACCACACCTTCTTATGAGTAGTATAGCTGTCATTTTTCACATCTCACTCAAAATGTGTTTCCGCCCATGTAGCACAGAATGGCGAGTCGGTATGCGAAATCAATGCAAGGACAAATTAAGAAAATCACAGTGACACTATTCATGAGCAGAGGTCTTAAAATGGCTATTTTGAAAATTTGGTGAAAAAATTCCTAAAATGACTGTTTTAAGAGTGTATTATAGTTCCTCACTTGACGCTGTAAGGTTGCAATTTTCAATATTTTCACTCAAGATTTCCAACATTGCCATTTTATCACACCTTCTTATGAGCAGTACAGCTGCCATTTTCACATCTCACCCAAAATGTATTTCTGCCCATGTAGCACACAATGGCGCAGTCGGTGTCTTGAGATCAATGTACAGGACAAATTAAGAAAATCACAGTGACACTGTTCATGAGCTCAGGTGTTAAAATGGCTATGTTGAAAATTTGGTGAAAAATTCCAAAAAAATGACTGTTTCTGAACATCACGTTATACAGTTCTCACATAGCTCGTAAGTTAAGCGTATTTTCAATATTTTTTATCCAGATTTTCAACATTGCCTTTTACCACACCTTCTTATGAGTAGTACAGCTGTCATTTCTCACATCTCACCCAAAACATGTTTTCCATGCCTATGTAGACATAATGGCGCAGTTGGTATCTTGAAATCAATGTCGGGACAAATTAAGAAAATCACAGTGACACTGTTCATGAGCAGAGGTCTTAAAATGGCTATGTTGAAAATTTGGTGAAAAATTCCCTTCAGATGTTCTGCAATATTACTAATGAAGACATTGAACAGAACTGGCCCCAGGACCGATCCCTGCAGCACCCACTGGTCGCCCCTCTCCTAGACTGCATACCATTTACCACCACTCTCTGCCTCCTGTCTGTTAGCCAGTTTCTAACCCAGTTTACCACCCTTTCCCCCATGTCCAGCCTACCCAGCTAGTTTATCAGCCTCCTATATGGGATGGTGTCAAAGGCTTTGCTGAAATCAAGGTAAGCGTTGTCCGCTGCCCCACCCTGATTCACTTCCTTTGTCACCCAGTCAAATAAATCAACCAGATTTATCTGACATGATGTCCCCACTGTGAATCCATATTGTCTATGGTCCTGGGTTCCGATGGCATCTAGATGCCCCACTATCCTTTCTTTAAGCAATGTCTCCATGATCTTCCCCACTACTGAGGTGAGGCTGAATGGCCTATTGTTCCCTGCCTCCTCCCTGCTGCCGGACTTGTGTAGAGGGACCACATGTGCCCTCCTCCAATTCACTCATGTTGAATGACTCAGTGAACATGGCTGCCAGAGGTACTGCTATCTCCCTTCGCAGTTCTGTTAATATCCTTGGGCGTATGCCATCTGGTTCCATCGCTTTGTCTACCTTCAATTTAGTGAGCTCCTGCAGGACTCTTTTGTCCACCTCTTCACCCCCTTGGCAACTGCTGTACTGCTGTGGCCCTTGCCCCTCCCACTCTTCTGTGAATACTGAGCGGAAAGACACAGTGGATGTCTTGGGAGGAAGGCATGAAACTGTCACTTCCAAATACCTAAACAGCACATACAAGCAAGCAACATTCGGCATTGACAAATGCTTGTTTTGTCATGCAATCAGCACTGCACAGTGAGGAACAGAAAGAAAGTAGGACAGTGAGAGAAGCAGAAAAATTAATACATGGCTTTCCTGACTTTATTTTTCTCATGCATTCAGCAGTAAAAGTAGAGAACCTGGAGTGAGAGAGACAGAGAGACA
Organism: Neoceratodus forsteri; assembly: GCA_016271365.2. Taxonomy (NCBI): domain Eukaryota; kingdom Metazoa; phylum Chordata; order Ceratodontiformes; family Ceratodontidae; genus Neoceratodus; species Neoceratodus forsteri. The sequence goes on along the minus strand of JADMNL010000037.1, from coordinate 38,877,550 downwards.
CAGAGAGAGAGAGAGAGAGAGAGGGCGACAGACAGACAAAGAGAGAGACAATGACGGAGACTCAGAGAGAGAGAGACCGAGACATACAGAGAGAGAGATGAAGACGTGCAGTGAGGCAGTGTCACAACCTCTCTTGGACAGCATTCTAATGACACATTGTATTAGAAAAAGACTTAGGGTGCCACAGTTATCTTGCACCATATTTGGAGGAGAAAAAAACTTGCATTTTATAAATCATGCTCCTTGATTAGGATACGACAGTCTTTGTCTGAATTCGATCACATATATGCTGTGATATCAACATAATCTGTATCAATCTCACTCACTCTGACTCTCTCTCTGACTAAATTGTTACAAACATAAACAAGCATTTGTCAATCCCGAATGTCGATTGCTTATATGTGCTGTTTAGGTATTTGGAAGTGAAAGTACCATGCCTAAGAACTGTCATGTGCCCCCCACCCAAGAGATCCACTGTATCTTTCTATTCAGTAGTCACAGAAGAGGGGGAGGGGCAAGGGCCACAGCAGTACAGCAGCTGCAAAGGCTATAGGCCGGTCAGCCTCACTTCAGTAGTGGGGAAGATCATTGGTTAAAAAAAGGATAGTGGGGCATGTAGAAGCCATCGGATCCCAGGGCCATAGGCAACATGGATTCACAGTGGGGAGGTCATGTCAGACAAATCTGGATGATCCCTTTGACTGGGTGACAAAGGAAGTAAATCATGGTAGGGCAGTGGACAACGCATACCTTGATGTAAGCAAAGGCTTTGACACCGTCAGACATAGAAGCGTGGTAAACTAGCTGAGTAGGCTGGGCATGGGGGAAAGGGTGGTAAACTGGATAACAGACAGGAGGCAGAGAGTGGTGGTAAATGGGGCGCAGTCTGGGGAGAGGTGGTGACCAGTGGGGTCCGTAGGGATTGGTTCTGGGGCCAGTCCTGTTCAGTGTCTTCATTAGTTACATTGCAGAAGGGCTGAAGGGAAAGGTCTGCCTGTTTGCAGATGACACCAAGATCTGTAAGACCGTGGATACCCCAGAGGGGGTGGAGAAAATAAGGAGGGACCTGGGGAAGCTTGAGAAATGGTCTGAGGACTGGCAACTGAAGTTTAATTAAAAAAAGTGCAAAATTATGCACCTGGGACACAGAAACCCTGGGGAAAGCTACAGGATGGGGGGGAGTTGCTGACAGTCACAAAGAAGGAAAGGGACCTGGGGGGTTGTTATTTCAGATGACCTGAAAATGTCAAAGTGGTAAGGCAGCTGGGAGGGCCAGTGACATGCTGGGGTGCATAGGCAGGGGTATCACCAGCATAAGGAGGGAGGTAGTGATGCCGTTATATAAAACCATGGTCAGGCTTCACATGGAGTACTGTGTGCAGTTCTGGAGGTCGCACCTTCGTTAGGATATTAACAGGCTGGAGATGGTCCAGAGAAGGCCAAATGAGATGGTGCAAAGTTTGCAACACAAGACTTATGAGGAGAAATTAAGGGACCTCAATATGTACTGAGAGGAAGAGAAGAGGGAAAGAGGGGATAGGATAGAAACATTCAAGTACCTCAAGGGTATAAATATAACTACTGAGAAGCCAGAGACAGCTGCTATAGGCACATGTGCCAGCTTCTGTGTGATATTCTTCTGTTCTTCTAAATCTGTAATCTCCAGTATTTCAGTAACCACATGACCACATTGCCTTCTGTAGGCAATTTTATGCTGGTTGATGCCTGGTGTCAGATGGCAGACAGAAGGCTCACCAGATTGAGTTGCCATTTGAACAACTTCATAAAGTGTTCTTTTACTGGTAAGCATTTTGGAAAGCTGGTGAAGGTCTCACAATTTTTATTATGACTGTCTCTCCTTATGTCTGTCCCCTTTGGTCCCCCCATCCCCACACTCCAACAGTCATCAGTGGCCACAGCTGCAGCCTTCTTCTTGCCAAGATGGTGGGTGAGAAACATAGAAACATAGAATTTGATGTCACATAAGGACCCCTTGGCCCACCTAATCTGCATATTTCCCTACCTGATGGATAAGCTTCAGATTCTAGTTAAACAGCTTACTTCCTCCTACCCCCCAGTAGAACTGCCTTATATCTGTCCGTGAACAGCTGCTTTCAGAGTCTATGAAGTCTGACGTCTTTCAGTACCGCTTATTGGTCATCTTCCAACACAGACGAGGCACTGCCAGCTGAAAAGTAACTCAGGACAAGCAGGTTTCAAAGTGGGGAAGAAATGGAGTGAGCAAGAATCCAGTACTCATTCAGATGCGGCGCCAATTTTAAGATCAGCATACTGGTGTGGACACTGCAGATAGAACCCCAGCTCATTAAGCAGCCTTATGAAGAGTAAAGGCTTCTCGAAGCACTGGGGTTGTGTTTATTGTACTGTATGTGGGCTGCATCTAACTCAGTAATTGCTGTACCTTACATCTGGATGTATGGTAGGGACAACTTTAAATAAACACTGCACCTGAATTAACACATGATGCCACAGAAACATAGAATTTGTCAGCAGAAAAGGACCGCTCAGCCCATCCAGTCTGCCCAAGTGTTCTCTACCTACTTGTAACTCCTGCCTGTAATGAGTACTGGATTCTTGCTCACTCCATTTCTTCCCCACTTTGAAACCTGCTCTAGTGCCTCTCTAGCACACTGCACTGACAATATAAGCATACACATTGTATAGTATATATATTTCTATATAACAAATCACACACACACGCGCACACACACACAAATACAAAAAAAAAAACTAGATAAACATGTGGAGAGTAGTGCAATGTAATGGCTGTGGGGCAGCAGTCTTCCGAGAGTCTTTCTGGAGGCTGAGATGCTGCCCTATTTGCAGACAACTATCTGCCCTGAAGGAGGAAGTTGCCCGTCTTCAGGCCGCACTGGACAGTAGTAAGGAAACCTTCCCCCAGGCCACACTGGGCAGTAGGAAGGGAACCTCCCCCATCCAGGGAGCACTAGTGCCACCACCACTACCTCAGAGGTTGCGAAGAAAGCACAGCAGTTGGACCACAGTGGGCTCAGGGAGGGTGAGGAGGGTGGAACAGAGGCACACCCAGTCAATTGTTCCATTCCACAATCCATACACCATTCTGGGGGAGCATAGCTCCCCTATGGATGGCACCCGCAGAGAAGACTGATGACAACTGTCACAAGGGAGGCCCACAGGAAGGAGGCAGAGGACACCAAAGGGAAAGGAAGCAGCTCCTGGTGGGGGACTCAATTATTAGGGGTATAGAACTGGGGGGAGCTGGGAAAACTGAAGTAAGGTGCCTGCCTGGTGCCATGGCTTGGAGGGACAGAAAGTGCATCCTCAGGATCACGAGAACAGCTGCAAGGGATTCTGAGCTGGACGTAATTGTCCACCTAGGGACAAATGACTTGGCTCATCATGAGATTAGAGCAGTGCAGGAGGACATTGCAGAGTTGGAGAGGGACCTAAGACAAGTAGCACACACAGAATCCTTCTCAGAGGTGCTGCCTGTCAAAGGCATGGGGGAGGCGAGGGTAATTGGCACCATGCTGTTTAATGAATGGTTGAAAAAATGGTGCAGAGCACAGGGGTTTGGCTGCATTGCGGACTGGGGTTCCACCTGGAGGGACACCAGCCTATACTGGCAGGATGGTCTGCATCTGTCCAGGAAGGGAACAAGTCTTTTGAGCAATCGGTTTAAATGCTTCATTTGCAAGCTTTTAAACTGGTCAAAGGGGGAGGCACTGACAAGCAGCAGGAAAATCCCAGCCTCTCCCTACAAAACAGGGTACTAAATGAGAAAAAGACCGAGGTAGAACGGTCAGTGGGGGATGCTGCAACAGAAGGTAAAGCCATCAAAAAATGGAGAGCAATGAGTACCAATGCCCGTAGTCTGGGTAACAGGCTTCCTGAATTAGTGGCCTTGATGGAGGAGGAACATCTGGATATCGTGGCAGTCACAGAAACATGGTACACACAAAACCATGACTGGGGCATAAACATACCAGGATACACTGTCTACAGGAGGGACAGGGAGGGTAAAAGAGGAGGAGGAGTTCTTTACATAAGGGAAGGAATAAAAGCAACAGAACAAAAGGGTAAACAGGGAGGAGAAGAAGCACTGTGGGTAAATTTGGAGACAGGCAATGGCACCACAATACGCACAGGGGTTGTATACAGACCCCCTTCTCAGGGGAAGGAAATGGACAGGGAAATGATAGAAAGTATACTTAGAATGGCAGAAAAAGGGGAGATATTGCTGATGGGTGATCTGAATATGCCAGATGTTAACTGGAGTGCAGTTGCAGCTGCCACTTCGAAGAGTGCAGTTATTCTAGATGCCCTACAGGGGGCATGCCTTAGACAACTAGTACTGGAGCCCACTCGAGAGGGAGCAATATTAGACTTGATTCTCTCAAATGGAGATGGAGAGAGGATCACAGATGTAGAAGTGGGTAGCCATCTGGGAACTAGCGACCATCGAACAGTATGGTTCACAATAAACACAGCAATAGAGTCAAACCATACAAACACAAAAGTACTGGACTTTAGGAGGCTGACTTTGCCAAAATGGGTGAGTGCCTAAGGAATGCACTAGCAAATGGGCAGGAAAGAGGGGTGAAGAACAATGGGGATAATAAAACTGCCATCACAGAGGTAACGAGCCTTTGTGTGAAGCAAATAAACAAAACAAGATGATGTAAGAAACCACTATGGTTCTCAAAGGAGTGGCAGTGAAGGTTCAAGAGAAAAGAAAGCATTCAGGAAGTACAAGGAATCCAGAAGGAGCAGGACAGAGAACTGTATCAGTTAAAGCAAAAGGAGGCTGGGAAGGCAGTCAGAACAGCAAAGGCCCAAACCGAGGAAAAGATAGCCAACTCAGTTAAGAAGGGGAAAAACCTTTATAGGTACATCAGGAAGCAAAGGAAGACCAAGGGAGGATAGTGAGGCTTAATAAAGGGAGGGAGGGTGGGCAGAGGGAGACTGTGAAAAGGCAGAGATACTAAACAAATATTTTTGCTCAGTATTTACAAATGAAGAGGGGAGGTACATAAAACAAACAGTAGTAACACTCTGGATACAGAAGTTGATACCAGCCCATTTACGAAGAAAGGGTTCTGAAAGAACTCTTAAAACTGAAGGTGGACAAAGCAATGGGCCTGATGGTTCATCCCAGAATTCTAAAAGAGCTAAGGGTAGAACTAGTGACACCACTGACTACCCTTTTCAACAAATCATGGGAGGATGGGGTGGTACCGAGGACTGGAGGAGGGCAGATGTGATTCCCTTCACAAAAGTGGGAGCAAGGCAGAAGCAGGAAACTACAGACCTGTTAGTTTAACCTCAGTGATAGGGAAAATGATGGAATCACTTCTGAAGGAAAGTATTGTCGAATATCTAGAGGCCAGAGGGGCACAGGACCCTAGGCAGCATGGATTCACAGCGGGAAGGTCATGCCAGACAAATCTGATAGATTTCTTTGACTGGGTGACCAAAGTAGTAGATCAGGGAGGGGCTGTGGGCATGGCCTACCTAGACTTCAGCAAGGCATTTGACACAGTCCCACACAAAAGATTAATATACAAGTTAGCCAGCCTGGGAGTGGGTCCCAAGATGACAGCCTGGGTAAAGAATTGGCTGGAGAATAGGACAACAGAGTAATAGTAAATGGAGTCCACTCAGAAGAAAGGAGGGTTACTAGTGGGGTACCAGGAGTTCAGTATTAGGACCGGTCCTCTTCAATGTCTTTATAAGCTACATTGTGGAAGGACTGGAAGGAAAAGTATGTCTCTTTGCAGATGACACTAAGATCTGCAACAGAGTTGATGCACAGGGTGGGTGGAAAGGATGAGAAGGGACTTGGCAAGGTTAGAGGAATGGTCAAATGTATGGCAGCTTAGATTCAATGCTAAGAAGTGCAAGGTAATGCACCTGGGAAACAAAAACCCAGGGGAAGAGTACACGATGGAGGGTGAGATACTAACAACAACAAAATGGAAAGGGACCTGGGGGTAGTCATATCAGATGACCTAAAGGTGGGCAAGCAATGTGAGAGGGCAGCAAGGAGGGCTGGGGGGATACTGGGATGCATAGGGAGAGGCATCACCAGTAGAAAACAGGAAGTTATTATCCCTCTGTACAGACAGCTGGTGAGACCCCATCTGGAGTACTGTGTGCAGTTCTGGAGACCCAATCTCGCAAAAGACATAGACAGGATGGAAGCTGTCCAGAGGAGGGCAACTAAAATGGTGCAGGGTCTGCACCGAAGACATATGAAGAGAGACTTAAGGAGCTTAGTATGTATAGCCTCGAGGAAAGGAGAGAGAGAGGAGGACATGATAGAAACTTTCAAGTACCTCAAGGGAATCAACAAAGTCCAAGAGGGCAGCATCTTTCAAAAAAAGAGGTGTGCAAGAGCAAGAGGGCACAATTTGAAGATAGAGGAGGGGCGGCTCAGAGGTAATTTAAGGAAGTATTTTTTCACAGAGGGTTGTGGATGCATGGAACGGCCTTCCGGAGGAGGTTGTGGAGTCAAAATCAGTGGTGGAATTCAAGAATGCATGGGACAGTCATAAGGCAATTCTGGGGGGGTGGGGTAAGAAGAAGTAGGCTGCTGGTTAACTAGGATCTGCAGCTTATCCAGTAGGTAGGGAAATGGGCAGACTGGGTGGGCCAAGCGGTCCTTATCTGCCATCAAATTCTATGTTTCTATGTTTCTGTGTATATGTTACTGCATGTCTTATTCTGCCTATGTCCATCAGGACCTCCTTGTGAATGAGCTTACTTAATGGATTTTTCCTGCAATGAACTTGAACCTGCATCACTTCCATAGCCCTGTTGATCTTTGTTGACCCCCTCCTTCCCCTTTTTCTAATATACCCCTATGTTTATCCCATGCATGCTTCATGCCCCCTACCATTTTAGGTTCCATCACTTCTCCTGGCAGTCTGTTTAAGGCATCTACTACCCTTTCAGTAAAGAAATATTTCTCCACATCTATCCTGAATGCCTCCCCCAGCTTCATTGTATGTCCCTTGGTTTGGGTGCTCATCCTCATTTGAAGGGAACTCCCCAAATGTACCCTCTTTACCCATGTGAGGTACTTTGTAGGTCTTTATCATGTCACCTCTCGCCCTTCTCTCTTCCAGAGTGTACATGTTGAGATTCTTCAGCCTTTCCTTTTAGGGATTCCTGTGAAAATTCTGAACCATTTTAGTTGCCCTCCTCTGTAAAACCTCCACCATATGTCCTTTCTGAAGTGTGGACTCTAAAACTGGACACAGTACTGCAGCTGGGGGTATACCACAGAGTGAGACAATGACAGCACAACATCCCTTGTCCTCCTGCTGGAGATGCCACTCCTTATGCACCCCAGAATCCAATTTGCCCTGCCCATAGCCTTGTCACACTGTTCTGCCATCTTGAGGTCCTCTGATACAATAACCTCAAGGACCTTTTCATGTCAAGTGAGTATCAGTACCTCCCCCCATCCTATACCCAGCATCGGGGTTCCTATATCCTAGGTACATGATTTTATACTTGTTGGCATTGAACCCCAAGTACGTAAGAAAATGGAATTGATTTGAATGAATTGCAGTCTTTTGAGCAGCTTTTCGGGGAGTGTGTATGTGTGTGTGTGTGGGTGGGGGGCTCTGCTACTATAAGTATTTCCTTTTGATTTGGTGTAATGTGTGAACAGACTAACCCTGCTCCCCACTCCGTGTGCTATATCGGAGATAAAGAGCCCAAATAGCATTGGGCCAAGCATTGAGCTCTGCGGCACCCCACTTGTCACTGCTCTGGGTGCCGAGAGCTACCCCACCACCACCACCACCCTCTGCACCCACCCCTGTAACCAGTTCTCTATCCATTTAGTCAGACCACCTTCCACCCATACCCCTCTTTCTCCTCACTCTTCTCCTCCTTGGCCTGTGTCCCTCCTCCATGAAGTCCGCACCCTTTCTCCTCCTTATTCTTACTGGGTGGTGGTGCCTTCTGTATTACACTCAGACCACTCTGCCTGCCCCCTTCCAGGGTTACTACACCTCCGCCTTTACCTATATCTAGGGGGTGAGCTCATCAGGCTCCCCTGTCCAGACCTTTCTACTAACCTCAGTCTTTTGACCACCCCCATTTGTTTAAATCCACCTTGGTAGAGACATAACCCTCTAATCCTGACTTTTTTATTATTTTTTACATATTTTCTCAGCGCTACAGTCGACTTGGTCATCCCGACGAACACCCCTAGCCCTGCCTCTGACATCAGGCCGACCTGCTCACCTCCACGGATTACCCCTGTGCTGGGGTGGTGAGGAGCTTCCCAGGTCAACCCACCAGAGTAGGATCCAGTTGAGGAGGTGCCATTCGGAGCAGGCGGGGGGGTCGGAAGCTCATGCTGCCTGACCGTAGCCCATTTTCCACTTTTCTCCCCTTTGCTGAGTGTGGGTGTACAATGATGCTTAGGCACAGCATGCCAACGTCCACCACACTCTGCCACCCTTTACTACACTGCTGTAGTAGCATCCGCACTCATCACCAGGGGCCGCTATAGAGCGGTGGGGCCCTGGATACTGCCCTGGGATAGGAGAGTAGTCCTCCAGATGCTCAATTCTATCCCTCCCTTGTCAACCCCTGGCAGCCCAGGCTTGCATCTGAACCCAGGTCTCCAGTGTGGCGTGAGGTGTGGAATCCAGCACCTCAAACCTCAGTGCCAGTGGCCCCGCATACAAGTCACTATTCCCCCCAGACCCTACCCCAGTTAGTCACTAACCCAGAATGTTTTGTGTGGCAGCAATCCCTTAGCCACTTGAACTCCTCAAGTCTACCCTTCCTCCCCATGCTTGCACATGGTACTGGCAGTACCTCCAAAAATGCCACCAACTTCCCAACCCCCTCACACTGCCTGCCCACGTACTCAAACCTCCTCCTCACTACTTCCACAGTGTCCCCCACCAAGTTGTTTGTACCCACATGCAACAGTAAATGAGGTTTCTTCCTCCCCCTCGCTGTACACTTGAGCAGTGCCTGCCCTGCCCCTCCTGCAGTCAACCTGGAGACAGCTTCAACTCAAATATGGCTGTGCCTTTCCCCCTTTCCACCCCATCTCACCATTTTCAGTATAGAATCTCCCAGGATGAGTACCCCCCTGCCCCTTACCCCCTTTCCCTTCTAATGCCCCATCCACCACCCCAGTATTCATTCTTCTCTGTCCCTTAGCCATGCCAACTGCACCCTCTGTGACATCTGTATCATACCCCTTACTTCCACCTCACCCCTTTTCTCTGCCTTATTACTCCCATCCCCCTTGAACCCCTTCCCAGCCTGACTACTTCCTACTGGGCTTCCCATGTCGACCTCCCCTCCTCCCCTGCTGGTTTCCAACCCCTCTCCTATCCCCGCTGTTGTCGATTTAGAGCCCCCATTCCCTTCTACCCTGATAGTGATGCCCCTCCCATCCTTTCCCCTTCCCATAGCCTTCTCTCCTTCAGTCACCACCCCCTCCTTCTTTACTAGCCCCCTTCTACCCTTTTGTCCTTGCTATCTCTTCCCCTACCTGTTGCCATCCCTCTCATGCCCTGCTTGTCCTTCCCCTTCAGTATGTTCCTGCTCCCCCTCTCTGTCCGTTAGCAGAGTTTTGAATCTATTCCTAGTCGATACCTGTCCTACATCTCTTCCTCCCTATCAGCTCCCCCTTCCTAGTTGTTCCTCTCCATGCCACCCCTGGTCCCTCCCTACCTGCAGCCATCTGCTCTCCCCCGGTACTCCTCATGGGCTCTTCCTCCCCCATCAGGAGCCCCCCCCACTCTTGCCTCAGGCACCCCCTTCCTTCTCTCTCTTTTCTGCTAATGCCTCTGATACTGGGGTCGGTTTCAGTCCCTAGTTATTCTTCCTCCACCCCTTTGCCATTCCTATTCCCCCTCAGGATACCTACCATACTCATCTGCCCTGCCACTTAGACTCCTCCCTAACCTCCACAGTTCCTCCCTCAAACTAGCCAGTCATCTACAGACCATACACCCTCCCCATATCCTCAAGCCCAGTCCAGGATCATGGCAGACCCACACCCTGTACACCCCTCCACCCTTCCAAAAATGTCCCCCAATTGACATGTGGCACCTGCCCCATTTTGGCCCCCATCTTAAGTTACGGGCTCTTACTCCCAGGTTCTGTATCCTACTACAACTGTTAGGCCTCTATTTACTCAAATTCCTGTCCCCCCACAGTAGTCCCCCTACTGACCCCTTGCTGACCGGGGTAATTCAGTCTCAAATCTCATCCGTTAGATACTGCATTACTATAGCAATCCTAAAGCCTCCTTGTCCATTTTTCACCCCTCAGCTACCATACTTTTTGTTCTTGGCTCTCATATAGTTTCACTTAGCCCAGTTAGAAATTCTATTGCACTCCAAGTATTACTCAGCTCAGTTAGAGAAATAAACAGAGCAAATAAATATGTATTATTACAACAATGATAACAGTATAGCTCAGTACTTAGGTCAGTTAGAGAAAGAAACAGAACAACTAAATCTGTATTATTACAGCAATCCTAAAGTATCCAATCATTGCTTTGTCTCCAGTCCAGAGACCCTGCTGTGATATAGGACCACAGAGGAACCTGGGCGGGAGGATGAGCAACTCTAAAGTCCCAGCAGAGCTCCATTGAGCTCGCTCACTCCCCCCCTCACTCGCTCGTTCTATTTCTCCCTACGCTGCAGGCTGCCCTTTTGTACTGGGGTCCTGCTTGCATTGGTTCCCTTTTCGGCCCACAAAGAAATCTGCAGCTGTCCCGACAGAGCTCTGTTGAGGTCGCTCATTCCCCCGCTCTCACTTGCTCATTCTGTTTCTCCTGGTGCTGCAGGTTGCCCCTTTGTACTGTGCACCTGCCTCTGTTGGCGCCTTTTTCTGCCCACAAAGAAATCTGCAGCAGTCCCAACAGAGCTCCATTGAGCTCACTCACTCCTCCTCCTCCTCCCTCACTTGCTCGTTCCGTTTCACCTGGCGCTGCAGGCTGCCCTTTTGTACTGGGATCCTGCCTGAGTTGGCAGCTTTTTCTGCCCACTAAGAAATCTGCAGCTGTCCCGACAGAGCTCTGTTGAGGTCGCTCACTCCCCCTGTCTCACTCACTCATTCAGTTTCTCCTGGTGCTGCAGGTTACCCTTTTGTACTGTGCACCTGCCTCAGTTGGCGCCTTTTCTGCCCACAAAGAAATCCGCAATAGTCACGATACAGCTCCAGTGAGCTCGCTCACTCCCCCTCTCTCACTTGCTTGTTCTGTTTCTCCCACCATTGCAGGCTGCCCTTTTGTACTGGGTCCCTGCCTGCATTGCTGCCTTTTTCTGCCCACAAAGAAATCTGCAGCAGTCCCAACAGAGCTCCGTTGAGCTCCCTCACTCCCCCTCCCTCACTCGCTCATTCTGTTTCTCCCAACACTGCAGGCTGCCCTTTTGTACTGGGCTCCTGCCTGCATTGGCACCTTTTTCTGCCCACAAAGAAATCCACAACAGTCCTGACAGAGCTCAGTTGAGCTCGGTCACTCCCCCTATCTCACTCGCTCAATCCTAATCTGTCCCAAACGCTGATTTCCAAAAGTGACTGTGCTATTCTGCACTGGAAGTGCAAAAACACATATCAGCCAGGATGTGAAAAGTGACAGCTGTACTGTTCATAAGGAGGTGTGAAAAAATGCCAGTGTTGAAAATGTGGTGTGAAAATATTACTGATTTGCAAAGTTACAAGGGTGCGTGGAAACTGCACAACGCATGCTCGTAACACAGTCATTTTATGGAGTTTCATCACAAAATTTTCAACATAGGCATTTTAGGACCTGTGCTCATGAACAGTGTCACTGTGAATTTCTTAATGTGTTCTGAACACTGATTTTCCGCAGGGACCGTGCTATTCTGCGCTGGAAGTGCAAAAACACATTTCGGCTAGGATGTCTAAAATGACAGCTGTACCATTCATAAGGAGGGGTGAAAAAATGGTAACATTGAAAATCTGGAGTGAAAATATTGCAAATTTGCGAAGTTACAAGCGTGCATGGAACCTGCGCAATGCACGCTCAGAACACACTCATTTTATGGACTTTCATCACAACATTTTCAACATAGGCATTTTAGGACCTCTGCCCATGAACAGTGTCACTGTGATTTTTTTAATGTGCCCTGAACCCTGATTTCCCACAGCAAAGAACCATTATGTCGATGGGGAGCAGTGTCTTGCAGGATGTTGTTCTGAGAGATCAAAGGGATATATTCCTATTCTGCGCTGGAACTGCAAAAACACATTTCGGCCAGGATGTGAAAAATGGCAGCTGTACTGTTCATAAGGAGGTGTGTAAAAATGGCAATGTTGAAAATCTGGGGTGACAATATTGCACATTGGCAAAGTTATGAGCGTGTGTAGCAACTGCACAATGCACGCTCGTAAAACAGTCATTTATTTAGACTTTTCCCACCAAATTTACAACATAGACTTTTTGAGGGCCCACCTCATGAACACTGGCACTGTCATTTCGTTAATCGGTCCCGAAAGGTGATTCCACGTAGTTACCACGAAATCACCTTTAGGGACTGACTAACATCATGACAGTGGCTGAATTCATGAGAAGGGGGCCCAACAATCCCATGTTGAAAATGTGGTGCCAAAATTCCAAAAAATGCCTGAGATATACTATTATACAGCTTACCAGCATTTCCTCAGTTCGCGGTTGGCTTTGAAGAGTGCAGATGTGTTCCTGGTCCACCGAAGATCGTTGCGCCGGACTCCGGAGGTAAGTATGGGGTGAGGGGGTTGTGGGGAGGCAGAGTGCACAGTGGGTGGGTGCAAGTTGTGGGAGGGGGCAGGGGACAGCAAGGGACCATTTTCTTTTTTACAGGTTTAAAAAAAAAATCATGGGATGGTATTTTCTTTACAGGGGCACTGGGCATGCTGAGGTGGGCTCCCAGCATGCCACCTTAATGTTTTGGGGGGGTTGTAGCTGATGAGGGCTTGGGCACCCCCGTCGGCACATATGGAGTGCTGGGGGGACAAGTGCCAAGTGGGATTGGGCACCCCCTCAGCATAAATCGACCATTTTGGCAGGGGGGGGGAACCATTATGTCGATGGGGAGAAGTGTCTTGCAGGATGTTGTTCTGAGAGATCAAAGGGATATATTCCTCTGCTGCTGTCTGACTCGGCAAGAGTGGCACACCCGCTCCTATTGTCCTTCTACTTCCAATCCCGAAAGCTGAAAGGCCTCCCAGGCAGGGTCCGGAACCCATGAACCATCTGTAGCCTCTTTCCAGCCAGCCCCTCTAAGTGCTTTCTCCAGAGAGCAGGCAGTGCTATTCACTGATATGTTTGTTACCCAAAATTTTGTATAATATATTCCTGAGCATTAAGCATTTTCTTCACCGTGTCATGGTGACCCTTCCCTGGTGGTCACTTAACAGCCCTGTCAGTTCCACCAAAAGGGTTAAACAGTAGTCGGAAAGTTCAGTGAACTGATAGAACCTAGTTGCCTGATGGTACATTTATTTTTTTGTATTCAGATTTATGAGTTGAAAACTTCAGACGGCCGCCAGCTGTTCAGCTAGCACCACTGACAGGCCACCTCTCACAGTTCATTGTTTATACTAAACAGGGCAAGGATGGAAGCTCCTCACCAGAATACAGACTTAGATATGGTAAAAGAGATGTTTTCAGAGATCCAACCTGAGATCTCAGATATGAAGCAGAGTATTGGAAATATTAAATAACGAAAGCATTAATACGCCAATAACCTGGAAGAGTCAGTAAGCAGAATAGACATTTTAAATGATGCTGTGGCATTTTGGGAGGATAAAATAAAGAAACAGTCTGAACACAGATCCAGTTTCTATTGCACAAAGTAGACGACTTAGAAAATAGAGGGAGGAGAAATAATATTAGTATTGTGGGAGTTCCTGAGGGGGCAGAGAAAGGGGAGATGATACCTTTCTTACAGAAAATGCTGCCTGAACTTTTACATTATGACTGGCCATGGCCACTGGAGATAGAGAGAGCCCATAGATCTCTTTCTTCTAAAAATCAACAAAATAAAAGACCGATGTCCATAATTGCTTATTTCTTAAGGTACAAAGTAAAAGAGGAAGTTCTAAGAGTAGCCAGAGAACACAAACAACTACATTGGCAGGGAGAGTGCATATTCTTGTTCCAGGACTTCTCCACAAACATTGTTGAATGAAGAAAATCTTTTACTGAAGTAAAAAAAATTTACAAAAGTTGGGGTGGAACTATTATTTCAAATATCCAGTTGGATTAATGGTGGCAATTACAGGGAACTCAGCAAAAATGTATGATTCCCCTGACCAAGTATGGGAACTGATGAACAATCATTCAGAAAGGCCCCATCTCAAACTGTCTCTAGAGAATCAAACAGACCAGCATGTGCCAATACAGCACACATGTATCCTTTACAATCAGCTATGCAAGCTTCTCCCTCACAAGACAAATCTACAGTGTATGGTGGAACGCTGTTCCGCATGGAAATCCATGCCTGGAACAGCACTGTTGTCTTCACGCAGTGCGTCGCCCCATGTCTTGTTGTGCTGCGGTATGTCACCAGTGCAGCACAACAAGATCGAACGATTCTGCATGCAGTTGAGCAGCCCACGGCAATGTGGAAGCAAGCATGCGGTGGCAGACACCAAAGTAAGCCTTTTTTTTGGCCATAGACTTGTTCTGGGGTTCACGGAGTACTGCTTATGGTTACCCATACACTATAAAACATTACCACGGAAACCTCTCGATCACAACTGCCTTGTTGTGTATGCTTGCTCATACACAATCCTCTATGTGCCCCCTCCCTCCACCAAGAACTTATCTACTCAAGTGGCCAGTACAGAAATAAAGGTCTGTACGCTATTCCAATATGCTTCTGTGGTAGGTATAATATGCAGTAGATTGCTCCTGTTTTAATATTGATTTTGGTCTGCCCTGGCTTCTACTTCTGCCCCTTTGATTTAAATTTTTTTTTATTTTTTTATTTTGAATTGTTCTAGTTCAAAACATGTCCCATTAAATAATCTGTCATGGCTCTTTCAAATTTTTTGATCTTTTGAGCCTTAAAGGGACACTATCAACCCTTTTTGCAGCATATTATTTCCTGCCGAAAACCCACATGTTATGATCGTTTACTGTATCTAAAATTCATTGATATTGTTGCTTGTTTTATCTGCTGCATTTTACCTCAGGGATCAGTACTGGGTCCAATCCTCTTTAATGTCTTCATTAGCGACATAGCAGAGGAACTGAAAGTTAAAGTCTTCCTCTTTGCGGATGACACCAAGATCTGCAACAGAGTGGACACTCGGGGGGGGTGCAAAGGATGGTAAGAGATTTAAAATGACTGGAGGAGTGGTCAAAAGTTTGGCAGCTAAGATTTAAAGCAAAAAATGCAAAATAATGCACTTGAGTCACAGAAACCTGTGAGTGGAGTACAAAATGGGGGGAGAGATACTTGCAATGACCAAGAAGAAAAGGGACCTGGAGGATAATCATACTGGATGACCTGAAGGTGGCCAGACAATGCGACAAAATGATAGGGAGAGCTAGTGGGATGCTGGGTTGATGTTTAACAGTTCACTCGAGATGGTGTGGTCCTGGAGGACTGGAGAAGAACAGATGCAATCTCACTTCACAAAAGTAGCAAGGAGGAGACAGGAAATTATATGCCTGTCAGTCTCACTTCAGTGGTACAGAAATGAATGGAAAAACTATTAAAAGAAAGGATTGTGGAATATCTGGAATCCAGTGGACTGCAGGACCCAAGGCAGCAGAGTTTCACAGAAGGAAGGCTGTGCCAAACCAATTTAATAGATTTTTTTTGACTAGGTAACCAAGGTGTTGGACCAGGCCAGGGAGGGGTGGTGGGTGCGGCCTACCTGGATTTCAGCAAGGTCTTCGACACACCGTTCCACTCAGGAGACTAATAAACAAGTTGGGTAGCATGGGGGTGGGCAAGAAGGTGGTAACCTGGGTGAGAAACTGGTTGTGGGATAGGAGGCTGAACGTAGTGGTAAATGGAGTTCACGCCAAGGAGGGGAAGATGGGAGGATGATCAGCAGGGTACCTCAGGAGTCAGTACTGTGGCCGGTCCTCTTTAATGTCTTCATTAGTGACATAGCAGAGGAACCAGAAAGGAAGGTCTGCCTCTTTGTGCATGACTCCCAGATCTGCAACAGAGTGAACATTCGAGGGGGGGGTGCAAAGGATAGAAGGAAATTTAAAATGGCTGGAGGAGCAGTCCAAAGTTTGGCAGCTATGGTTTAATTAAAAAAAAGTGGAAAATAATGCACTTGGGTTACAGAAACCCGGGGGAAGAGTACAGAATGGGGGGAGAGATACTTGCAATGACCAAGCAAGAAAAGGACCTGGGGTAATCATATCAGATGACCTGAAGGTGGCCAGACAATATGACAAAGTGATTGGGAGAGCTAGTGGGATGCTGGGGTGTAACGGTAGGGGTATCACCAGCAGGACATTGGAAGTGATGTTGCTTCTATATAGGTCATTGGTAAGATCCCACCTGGAGTACTGTATCTAGTTTTGGACACCACATCTCAGGGAAGACATAGACTGAGTGGAGGTGGTCCAGAGAAGAGCTAACAAGATGGTGCAGGGTCTGCATCAAAAGCCTTACTATGAGAGACTAAAGGAACTCAATATGTAAACCCTGGAGGAGAGAAGGGAGAAGAAGGATATGATTGAGGCCTGTAAATACCTAACAGGGGAGAATAAGGTACAGGTTGGAGGTATTCTTTGGAGCAAAGATGCTCTAGAACAAGGGGTCATGATATGAAGCTGGAGGGGGAGGGTAGATTCAGGAGAGATGGAGAGATGTGAGGAAATACATCTTCACAGAAAGAGTGATGGAGGCCTAGAACAGACTTCCAGTGGAGGTGGTGAGGGTGAAAACAGGGGTGAAATTAAAAAAGTCTGGGACAGGCACAAGAGAATCATAAAGGAAAGGAAGGGGGTAGAAGAGACAGTGCCATGACCAGGGTGGGTCTGCAGCAAAAGCAATCACAATGAAAATGGGCAGACTGAATGGACCAAGCAGCCCTTATCTGTAATCTCTTTCTGTGATGCAGTGCTCGCTTCTCCTCCCACTACATCAAGAGTGGCTAGACTGTGTTTGGGTTGTTCCCAAGTCACAAAAAGATGCAGTGGGAGTTGATCAAGGAATGTGAATAAACATGGTTTTGTGTGGTGACACCAGTATGGTGGACAATCTGTCTTCCACTTTAAAAAATAAAACAAGGAATCATAATCCAACTATTATCTACATCAGCAGACTCTGTATAATGTTAGCAGTCGAAACAAGAGGTTTTCTGTGCTGTTTACAAATATATCTCCCACAGGCACAGAGGTGGAGGGGGACTGTTTGAGAGTAGAAGTCTCAATTTCCTAAAAGGACTAGACTAGCTCTCCTCTTTTAGACTGAACAACTCCCTGGGAAGTCACCCCTTGGACAGGCATGAAATACCACCATGAGAAAAGGGCAATCCCCCTGAAGCATGTGACAGCACCACCACTTGTGAAAGATCGTCCCTACCAGGACTAGGGCCCTGATCGGTGGCTGGAAAGTGCTGAGACTGGAACTGCACACATTCCCTGATCAGCTGTTTACTACAAGGATGCACACTGTTTTATACTGGGTATTTATACTGGGTGATAGACAGAAGAAGGCTCGAGGCCCATCCCGTCTGTCTACCTGCATTAGCAGATTGGTAAGAGTTGGGTTTTGGAAGCATTAAATAGCAGTGCCTCAGCAGCCTTTTAGCACTTCCAAAATCCGCTAAATATACCACAGTGCCCTGTTTGCAAGAGGGTATCCTCATCTGCATGGGGTAGTGCTGTATTCAGAGTGATCATTTTATCCACAGTGTGCTGTGCTGTTGGCTCCTTTGAACATGGTCTCCACCCAATTCGGAAGCTCTACGTGTGGTTAGCATGACGCTGTACTTGTAAGTGCAGTGCTAACCTTCTGAATATGTGGGCCACTTCTTATGAATTCATGGTAGGAATGATAAAACTGAACTAATGAAGCCTGAGGGAAAAGATACCTAATTTAATTAAAATGTCTTCAATAATAACTAAAAAAAAAAACCCAGAAAGTCATGAAATTCAAATGTTGGTAGACTGTTGTGTAACAGAGCTCTGCTGATACAAACTGGTAATTCTATACTGATAACCAGAAAATCTCTTTAAGCACAATGCCCAGGCCTATTTGTTGGTACAACAGAACAATGAGACAGGAAGTGCTGGGTTCAAATCCCAACTTAGTCACTGACTCATCTTATTGCACTGCAGTCACACTTTTTGTAAATGACAGCAAAATAACTTCAACTGAAAAAAAAATAGTCTAAGGAGTTGAAAAAAAATCCTGCCTCTCATGGCAGGTGCACTATGAGGAATTATTTGGTATGGTAGGCATGGTCTCACAGGACACCCATGACTGCCTCTCTACTATAAACAATGTTTTGAATAGAAAGGAATTTGTTTCACTATCTTGCTAAGAATACCTGACCCTGCCTGCTTGTTTGGCAGTGTCTAAACATTATGCCACTAACCCATTTAATATTTAACAATTATACACATTGCTCAAAAAACAAACTCTTGTCAGAACCAATAAGGCTGCAAAATAATGAATTTGTAACATAGCCTTCTTATTGCCTTGCCTTATGAACCCCATAAGTGAAAGTGTCCTAATCCCTGCCAAAATGTGATTGTCCACCACTGAAATGTCATTCCATGCCACAGGTGCAAAAAAGCATTCTGGCCAGGATTTGAAAAATGACAGTTAGGCTGGGCCAGTGGCATGGAGGGCTGAAGGCATCATGCCTTACCTCCTGCCATGCCGATGACCCATGTTCGCAGACTGAGTGGGTCACCAGTGATTGGCTGGGGAGGGAGAGGATTGAGCATCCAGGAGACAGCTCTCCTCTCCCAGGGAGGTTGGGGACCTTTAACTGGCATTTGCCTGACACCAAGTGGAGGCCGGGTGTTGGCATGCCGAGTCCCCACATGTTGGGGCGCAGAAGAAGAGGAACAGCTAACCAGTGTGCAGTGTACAGACACACATGCTACATGCCATTGTCAACACTGCATGCCCCACCCCCCTGCAAGAGAAGTGGAAAATGGACCCTGGGCGAGCGGCATGAAATCGTCCCCCACAGGCACTGCCCTGAGATGGCACCTCCTTGGAGCTGGATCCATTCGGGTGGGGTGAGTCTCTCCTCACCAACATGACAAGAAGGGTAAGTCATGGAGGGTATGAGGGGAGGGGGGTCTAATACTCAGGTGATAGTGCTGGAGGGATGGGAGACAGAGAGAGAGAGAGAGAGAGAGAGAGAGAGAGATGGCCAAGTCCGTGTGGAGAAATAATAACGAAAAAAAAAAGATAACTGTCACGTTCATAAGGAAGTATGAAAAAATGGCTATGTTGAAAATTTGGGGTGAAAATATTTACAATTACCAAAGTTATGAATGAGTGTAGAAACATTTCTTTTTTTTGTAATGTCTCTTTATTAAATTATTTCAGTAAAACTGGACAAACAATAAAGGACAAAATAGACTTCAGCAAAAGCGTCTCAAGTTAGTAATTAAATATACATTACTTGACAAAATTGACTGAAAAAAACTGATGGATCCAATAGTCAAACACATAATTTGCTTTGATGAAAAATCCCCTAATGAATTTTGGTATTTTCTCCTGATAAATGTGATTTTAAAAATTGATTAGGTTTTAAAAGAGTAAACCTGAGGTAGAGGGTGATAGACTAAGACCGCCATCTTGGTCACAACCAAATGGAACTTCTCCCCCATTCAATTAAAATGCTACCAATAGCTTAACTGCTTCAATTTCAGTTGGTTTCCATCTATACCCCCTTCTTCTGGGATGAGGCTGAATTGCCTACCCTCCTTCCCTGGTCAACAAACACTAAATATAGTATATGTGGAAAACATTCTGAATATCTGACCTAGAAGTTTTCCTATGGTCATATGTGTCCACAGACAGTGTTGTCACACATGGTTTTAGGAAAGGGAACCCCATCTAGGTGGGCCAAGAGGTCCTTTCCTGTTGACAGCTTCTGTTTCTATATCTCTTCTAATCAATAAAAAAGGCTTAGTAAGACTGCAAGTGTCTGTTGCAGGTGTTATTTTTTTTCTGAGAAAGAGAAGATTCAGCCCAGATAATGAAGTGAACCAAAATATCTGTCACAAAAGGGGCTTTCTACACTGCAACCAGTCCCATTCTATGTAGCATCCTAAATAGTTCATGCAGAAATTAAGAGATAAGGTGTCACTGTACAAAAAGGTAGAACCAGTTTTGTACCAAGAAATGAGTGATGAAAGAGAGTGTTTAATTTTACTACATAGAACAGTGGTAAGGGCGTGCCATTCAAAAAGGTATAAATACTGTCTGTCATGTGAAGTGATGTACAGTGCTCATAGCTCTTCACTTGCAGAGGAGAGGGAAAGATCAACTCATCATGTCTCCAGGTGAGTAGGCAGCTACCAAGAACCAGTTCAAAACAGAGGGGTTCCAAGTGTAAGGTGTGTTCTATAATATGGTACAGAACAGGTCACATTAAACTTATTGTGCAACCAGTTCAAGCAGCAGATCATTCTGCAGTCAGAAGTTTGTACCTATAGCTTGTTATTCTATTTTAGGGTGCCCTTGCTTTCCTGTCTGGTAAGATGCAGATAAAATGCACTTTTCAGGCTAGGGTGACACACCTTCATGTTGCCCCAGTTTTTACAAATTAGGATATTTTTCTGGGAAAGGCAAACTGACCTGAAGCTTATTTCCAGGAATGTCCCAGGAGCACAGGGAGATTAAATGACTCGCTCAGAGCTGTATGTTGTGCAAGTGGCAGTTGTGGGTTTGAACCCCAGGGCTGCTGGGTTGCTAGGTTCATGGGATGGCACTCTAACTTCTAGGCTACACTTCCTCATTGGCTTGATGTGGCCAGTTTATTTTACTGAAATCAAGAACTAGCTGTGTTGTGACTCTGGAGGAATTTGTATGGTACTGTGCTCCCGCCTCAAAAGGGTTCCCATTATGGCAACAGACATTTGCAGTCACAAGTGAACATCAATGTTTTTGTCCTACTTCCCATGGTGGATAGTCCCCCACAACCCAAGGTTAAGTACCACCATTAGCATGTTTCACAAAGTAATTTACTGTTCATGAGAGGAAAGAGAGAAAGAATGATGCTGTCCTTAGGCACACAAGGATATTCAGACAGCACAGAGACAAGTGAGAGATCACAGGGAGGTTAAGTGACTTGCGTAGAGTCACACAGTGAGTAAGTGGTAGCAGTAAGATTTAAAAGTGTGGGATAAGGGGTAGGTATGGGTAATGCTACTGTACACCTCTGTCGGAGAGCTTCAGGTTGAAGCTTCTGTTAGGTATGACTATGGTTAACAAGAACTGCACTTTGCTGGGAACAGTATTGAATACTTTGTACCATCTCCTTTCTTGCCTCTGGTTCCTGCTGAGCCTGTAAGACTCGTAGCGGAATTAGTACTGTTCATCATGGAACGGTTCAGGTTACATTAGGGCTCTCTGTGACTGGGTCAGTAGAGGACACCTCCACTTCAAACATCATGTACATTCTTTTTTTTTTTTTTTTAAATTGTTCATGCCCACTACTCACCAGCCCTCCACTTCTTGGGACCACCATGCACCTCCCGATCCCTCTGATTCCCCAGCCATGGCCACCTACCTCAATGGAGCCTTGGTTTTGTCCCCAGGCAGGGTCAAGGTGGAGGGTGCCTTTGGACATCTTATTGCATCAGGTGGAGCTTGTGCTCGCAAGGCAGAGGACCCAGGTGTAGCAGGAATGCCTTCCTCATGGAGGTGTTGGGGCCATGGTATTTTTCTCCTTGCTGCTGTCCACAAGGACATCAAGTACAGGACATCAAGGTATCCATGCATCTGCACACCAGGATTTGCAATGTACCCCTCTGCCACGACTGTCTCCAGCTGCACTGCCAACTGTGGTCACCCAGGTGGCAGTATCCTGGTGGAGAATGGAACCGGCCCTCTACAGAGGAGAAGAGAACGTCCAGTGGAATGCTCAGTCCTCCTCCCTACAGCCAGTCCACAGCAACCCAGGCTCCATTATATACATTCTGACTAATGGATGGGGAAGAGTTAGAGCATATCCATCCCACCCCCAAAGCCCAGTTATTGGGGAGAGTAACCCTGTACCTGTGCCACTCATGTTGAGGACAGGTGCTGTGATTCATGTAGCAGTAATCAGAGTGAGGATGGGGAAGCAAGGTCGGGGAGGTCATACGCAAGTGTTGCCTGTTAACTGACCACCTTAAAGAGTGGGCAACTGACCTGGGGCACAGCCTTCAACTTAAATAATATTTGAAGTTACCTAAAACACACTGAGCTTCTGGGATTAAGAATTCCAAATGTCACAAATCATTTTAGCATCAGGCAAAAATGTCATTCCCTCTCTCCCTCCTTCCAATGTGAAGGTAGGTATTAAAATAATATGAGATCCAAGGAAGTTGCTTGTAGTCAGAGACGAGAAGGCCCTAGGTTTAATGGCTTGGTGCCCTTCTGTTCCAGTCATACTGATTTCAACAGCTTGGTTTGGAATTGACACCTGTTCTACCTACGCCTTTTGAACATAATGCAGTTTGAGTGTTTTCACCAGTCTGCCCAGGCAACGACTGGTTAGCCCAGCAAGCCTGTTCCTCATAAGTGGAGTTTCATCACTAGCAGCCCACTTTCTCCCCATAACTTTCTATTCTTTCAGAAACAACAAATTGAGTTCCTAAATCTTCACATACTGTGCTTGCTGCTTCATTGTTCTTTAGTGACAGTCTATTCCAACAGTGGGATGGATGGTGTAGTGTTAGTAAGAAACATTTAAGGCACTTTGTATAATTACTCTTTTTGGTTTTTGCCTTAAAGCACTGCTGATAAAGTCATGTGACCTTCAGTGTGAGAAAAACAACAAGCTGCATCGAACTGACGAGATCAGCAAAAGACGGCTGATAGTGAGGAGAGGAGAACCCTTCGCCATCACAGTCGGTTTCCACGCCAGAGGATTCATTCCACAGCAGGATCGCATCACTTTGATTGCTCAAACAGGTACAGCATTCTCAGCCCTACCTTCACCCTGACAGGTATCTCCCACCTCTTCTCATCCCCTATGCCTGTGTTTCACCCACTACCATCACCCAGAAAGATGCCTGTGGCCCCCCCAACAAATAGAACTCACTGCCCTTCCCCCCAAAGCATTGCCCAAAATGGCAGGTAAATCACTGACTTCTTTCTACTTTATTTGCATTCCTTCTTCTTATCATAATTTAAAAAGGAGTGCTTATTTTCACAGTTCAGCCTAAGTGTGAATAAGCATGACCACTAAGACATGGTGACTCCTCATAGGCCAGGTCCTACTCTATTATTTTAAACCATTTAACTAACTCTAACACTCTCTCTCTCTCTCTCATTCCCCTTGAAAATACCACTCTTATAGTCTCAGATTTATAAATTGCAGTCTACAAGAAGCTGCCAGGTGGCCATTTGGGAAACATGTTGAATGGAGAAGCCCACACCCCTCCTAGTCATTTAGCAATTTATGGTGTAATATGCTCCACCCACAACCATCACCCAGACAGATGCTTTCTACCCCATCCACAACCCAACAGCTATACTCCACCCACTACTATCCCTGAGCTGGCAGACACAAGTCTTTCTTATGTACCAAATACAGCAGTAGATTCCAGCCCTCCCATTTCCCAGATGGGCATACTACAGCCATATTCCAGACAGGTACACTCCAGTCTTCCTGTTATCCAGAAGAATATAATCCAGCCCTCCACTCACCCAGATGAGTATACTCCATCCCTCCCATAACCCAGATGGGTACAAATCAGCCCTACTATAACCCAGGCAGATACATTCCAGTCCTATCTTCACCTGGGCTAATACACTTCAGTCCTTCCATCAACCAGATGGTACACTCCAGCCCTCCCACCACTTGGACAGGTATGCACCAACCCTCCCAACACCCAGACCAGTACGCTGCAGCTGTTCCATCACCTGCATGAGTACATTCCAGTCCTGTTGTCACCCAGTAGGTATACTCCAGCCCTAATATCACCCAAAGTGGCACACTGCAGCCCTACCATACCCTAGATGGGTACACTCCAGCCCATCCTTCACACAGACAAGTAAACTCCAGCCCAATCATGCCCTAGATGGGTACACTCCAGACCTTCCTTCACACAGACAGGTAAACTCCAGCCCTACCATACCCTAGGTGGGTACACACAATCCTTTTCATCACTCTAACAGATATATTACAGGTCTCCCATCACAAAGATGAGTACACTAACCTTCTCTTTGCCTGGGCAGGTACACTCCAACCCTCCCATCACCAAAAGATATACACTCCAGTTTTCCTAGTACCCAGATAGGTACACTCCATCCCTTTTATTGTCTAATTTACTGTTATCCTGCTTTCTTTCACACAGGACCAAAGCCACTGGCATCAACTGCGACAAAGGCTATGATGATCGTGGGGAGTCAGGCTCAGATGTCATGGCAGGTAACTGTCCAAGATAACAGCAACAACAGGTTAATGCTGTCTGTGTCCACTCCTGCCAATGCCTGCATCGGGCGCTACACCATGCAGATGCAGATTTTCACCGAAGGTCAAACCACAATCTACCCCCTGGGAGAGTTCATCCTGCTCTTCAACCCCTGGTGCACAGGTAAGGCTAAGGCAGACACAGAATTTGTAAAATAAATTGAAACTTGGTGAGTTTTGTTTATCCGGCCATGCTGTCACATGAATAACCTGTTCCTATTTTGGGCAAACAGGGTCCATGTAGGTCACCAACTGAAACCTGCATTTCATCTGAAAAAGCTCTGTTATCTCTGCTCCTTGTACCACAAACTGCAAAGATGGCATGGGAGATTTCTCAGCTCACTTGAACCATATCTAAACCAATACCCTTCGCTCCTACTGTGTACTAAAAAGGAACTGGAGGGAGACATTCTTCTTGTGTCTGTCCTCTGTTCTTGGGCAGACACACCTTCAGCCCTTGCTGGGAATCAAATGTGAGACCCTGACTCCAGAAGGCAGCAACTCTAAACATTTAGTGAAAGAGAAATTCCCTCCCTCTTTCTAGGAGGTCAGAGTGCTCCTTTAGCTTTCCTGAATTGCTGTTGCAACAACAATTACTAGAGGTCTCTATGCTGCTAAATTTCAGCTCTGCAGGACTTTATCAGTTGCAACTCTCACATCTAGATGGCTTTTCACAGACTGCGTTGTCACACGAGCAGCCACTTTCACCAATAAGATGATGTTATTTAAGCAATAAAGCACGACCAGGTGTGTGTGATGCTGGGATAATGCCATGTCTTGGGTGTGTTATGAGGCACAAGGTGCAGTCGAGTGCCTTGAACCACCTGAAAAATAATGTTAATCAGCATCACACAGCCTGAAGTGTCTTATTGTGTTTACAAAATGGATGATATCGAATAAGAAAGGGCCTTTTGTATTATAGGTTTTTCTTTAGATTAGTTTCACACTATAATATTGTACAGAAATAATGTCACAGCAGGAACTGCCTTTAGACCAATCAGCTTTTAAGATTTTTCTATCCATTTTAGAATATTTCCATCATCAAGGTAATTGACTGACAGAAAACATTTTAAAATCATTCCCATTTTCTTTGCTCTCTGCACCAGGTTACAACTGATTTCTAAAACAACTATCCCCCCTAAATAAAAACAGAATCAGAAATGCCTTTATAGAGGCATGAACACTGGCACTGGCCTTAGAACATTGAATTCCCAAGAAAGAGACCTCTTGTAACCCCTGCAAGTTGACAGAAAAACATCTGACACCAGACAGTGATAAGACCCACAGGTCTACACTGGCAGAGTGAGTTCCAATACTGGGAGAAGGTGGACTGTGAGCGATAAAGTCACGTGACTCCCACCTGGAAGGGTAGGGCTTGTGTGCAACCTCCAGAATCCTATGCAGGAACTGATTGGGAAGGGGGGGATTGAGTGCCTCCCAGAGGTGAGGCACATGGTTGAGAGAATGGAGGGAAGGTGTGGGCCTCCTGTCATTTTGGCACTCCCTTCTGGTCAATTATAGATCAGCAGCAATGGTGTTAGCTGTGAGAGTAGCCACTCATTAACCACCTGGTCAGAGCAAAGGTGCAGCCGCACACTCAGCAACCCCAGACATCAAGGTGGGAAGGGGGCAATGAACCTTAAGAAAGGAAAGAAGTAAATTAAATATGAAAGCCAGGATCTGCAGTTGTCAGCTACAATGGGCTAAAAACATGCAAAAGGTTAACGGACAATGAAGTGTTTTTATAAGTTTGCCCCTAAATGTAAATGCAAAGCTCTAGTGGGATTGTACATGTCCCTCTTCTCTGTATCAAACAAATAGAAAAAATAACCATTAGTATTTTTAATTACTTTAAGCCTGGGTGTCCCCAGTACAGTCAATGTTGTAGTTTTTGAAGTTATACAAAACAATAAGGCATTTCCAAGAGTGTGTCCATTTATTCTGCATACTTCATCATTACGCATTATACTCCAAGACTGCAATCCACTATTCCTTTTTGTTTACCCACAATAAAAGTAAGAGGACTTGAAGAAGATGGGTGACTGGTTCCACTCTTGGTACCACAGGTTCAATGTATACAAATGCAAGACCCTTCACTTGGGAAGGAAAAATAGAGGTAGAAGCTGCACCCTATGTGGAGCTTCTCTTGCTGCTGTACAGGAGGAAAAAGTACCGGGGTCATAACAGACAAGAGCTAAAGCATGACAAGCAGATGTTGTCAAGAGGGAAGGAAGAATACTAGGGAGCATCAAAAAGGGATGAATGATCAGCAGAGTTTAGATGCAATCTTACTTCTTTACAAGGTCCTGGTCAGACCCCACCTGCAGAACTGTACGTAGTTCTGGGCTCCACAATACAACAAACTCTGGTTGGAGCCAGAGTGGCTGCTAAGGCATTAATCTGATAAGTGGTATACAATTACTGTGTGGCTTGGATACTGAAATCAAATAATCAATAAGTGCCACAGTGTATTCCGTAGAGAGAGATGATAACTTACTGTGCTCACAGACCTTCTAAATGTTAGTACAGATTCTAAATAGGGAGCCATAAATACAGACCTGCGGAACACCATTGAAACATTTAATGGCCAAAACACTGTTTTTTAATACATATTGATGGAAGTTTGTTTAACAAGTAGGAGCTATGCCATTTGACGGCACTACTGTCTAAATAATTTGGTCTCCCCTTCATAGAGTTTTTTTGTTATTATTTTTTTTTAATTTTCTTTTTATTAAAGAAGAAAGAATATGACCACAATACATTACAGACATTTACTTTGTTAGTTTGCCTTATTCTACAACTCTTGTCCACACCTTGATAAAAAAGTAAGGCCTACAAGCCCCTTGTACTTACACCTTGATGCCCATGAGGAGAGAACGCCACATCCTTGTTCAGGGTCTCTCCCCCGATCACCCTTTACATCATTTGCTTCCCATCTTCAAGGTACAAACTCAGGGTCTCTACTGGAAATGTAAAATACCCATGGTCTCCACAATAGCTCAGCCTGTGAGGCTTTGTTATGTAATTTAGCTGTAAGAATCTCTAGATGATAGATGCTGGATACTATCCTGTTCCAATCTCCTATGGTCGGAACCATCTCTGACATCCATCGTCTTGTTATGGCCTTTTTGGCAGCCGCTATGTAAATGGGTAATAAAGTGTTATGCCAAACTGGGGTACGTGGGGGAAATATTGCCAGGAGAACCATTTCTGCAGTTAATTCTACCTCTTCTCCCAAACATTCTGACACAGCCTGTTGGAGATTACACCAATATGGCATTAATAGGGGGCATATCCAAAAAATATGGGCAAGGCCAGCTATCTGGCATCTACAGGACCTCCAGCATCTATCATAGGAGGGGGGAGATATTTAAGTAGAATAACTGGGGATTGTAAAAAACGTACTCTGCATTTCCAGGCAAATTCCCTCCAAATACATGAGTGGGTTATCTTATAAGCCATAGGGGAAGCCCAAAGCCAATCCTGTTCGGAAATTTACATTTCCAAATCCCTACCCCAGCTTCTCATGATGGAGAGTGATGAGTCACCCAAACCCTCGCGTATGATCTGGTATATGTGGCCAACCAAATATTCCCAATGATGACCAGTTATAGCATGTTCTAGGAGCTTCCAAAAAATTGGAACTGGATTGGGCAGTTGAGACGTTACGTCTCTTTGTCTTAAAAGATCATTTTTAACCTGAGTATATCTATAGATGTCCCCTTCAGGTAAACCATAGTCACTTTGTAATATTTCAAACTGGGCAATGCCCTTATCGGTTATAAATTGTCTAAAAAATTGAAGTCCCACCCTCCTCCACCTAATAAAGGTATGGTCTAGTGTGGCTGGGATGAAGGATCCATCCTCCGAGATCAGAGCAAACAGAAAAAAAAATTCTTTAAAGCATTTATATTTCTTTAGGCGGTACCATTGTGTTAAAACTTGAGCTGTAAAGGGTGTAAAGTCCCTCATCTGTGGGGCCTTGTTTATTGAAGCCATGGTCATTTTCAGGATGTTGTATAAATCATTTGTGGCAAACTCCAAATCCTTCCAAGGAGCTTCAAAAGACGGGGAAAGCCATAATATGAGAATCTTGAAAAAAGATGCCATAGCATATAGCTTTAAATTGGGTAGGTTTGTACCTCCCTCCGTCAATGGAAGGTGCAACAAGGACATTCTTATTCGAGGTTTCTGGCCGTGGCAGATAAAATTAGAAATGATTCTATCCCAAGACTTAAAGTAAAAATTAGCAGAGAAAGTTGGAATATTTTGAAACAGATATAACAATTTCGGTAGGATGATCATTCTAATGGACTATCCTCTGAAAAAAGCACAAGGGCAAAGTGGACCATGTTGTTAACTCTGACTGAATTTGTATTGACCATGGTTCATAATTTAGTAACTCCACATTTTTAAACTTTTTTGGGATTACTATACCCAAGTACTTAATTTGTGTTTTGTGCCATTTTAAGGGGTATTTATTTTTTAATGATTTGGTTGGGGAAAAGTTTAGAGCCAGCAAATCTGTTTTGGTTATATTTAAAACAAATCCCAATATCTCGGAGAAAAGTGTCAGGGAATCCCACAGGGCCGAGAGGAAAGTCTCTGGAGAGAGGGTTGAAACCAAAATATCATCAGCAAATAAAGCCACCTTGTATTCCCTCTGACCCAGAGGGACCCCCTCCACACCTACGTTTCTCCGAATTAACTCTGCTAGCCCTTCATAGAATTTTGATGAATGCATTTTTTCTTGCAGCTGCTCAAGCCACATGGCCACGATACAGAGGTCCATCCTGGGATCAGGGCAGTCAAGCAACAGGGTCACATCATGGGGTCCTGGCCCGGTGGTGCTGAGGGTTGGAGCACTGGAAGCCACACCTCGTGACATGCTGGTGACCCAGGTTCGGGACATCAGGGTTCAGCAGGGGAGGCCTGGGATCAAGCATCTGCAGATTGCTCTCCTAGTCCTGGGGTGGGCTGGGGAACTCACCATATTGTAGCGGCCCCTGTGGATGCCCTGGGGCACTACTAGCATTGGTGACAACAGAGGGGAGCATGGCAGATGTTGGCATGTTGTGCCTGGATGTCATTGCACGTCCATGCTCCAGGGGGCCAATAGGAAGAAAAATGGCTGGGCGCAACCGTGCAGCTTGAAGGCTGTGGTCAGAGTCACCCAGAGGACTTTGGCGGAGTCCTGTCGGGGAGGGTCCAGGGCTGTCCTGGCTGGTAGAGGCAGAGGGGAGCCCTCCAGCAGGATGGCATGACAGCCGTCCTGGATCCTCCTGGGTGCATTTCAAGCTACCCAGCTTTACGGGCAGGCGGAGCTGGCAGCTGGATGCCCTAAGCTGGAGTGTACCGTAGCAAGGAGGAAAAAATAGTAGTGATAAAAAAAACATCATGGGGTCCCCAGGCTGGAGACAGTCAAGTGGCATGGCTGTATCATAGGAGGCACCACTAGGCCTGAGGACAGTCAAGAGGTACGGCCACATGATGAAGTTGCTAGTCGGAATCTTTAGATTTCTCCCAATGGGCCAGCTTCAAATCTCAACAGGCTTTGTGAATGAGTTTTTGGGGTATTACAAACAAAATAGCATGCCTTGCAGCTCTCTGATCTGAAACGGTGGTGCTGGTGGAGTCTTAGGTGGCAGCACTTCTGAGAGAGCACCCAACTCTTTAGCCTGCAACCTGCTGATCCTGCTACTGTGAGCCTGCTGTTATTGGGGAGCACATCTCAGGAAGGCTTACACTGGGGCAGAGTGTTGCCTCTAGTTGGCTTCACAGGTCAGCAAAGGTCTGGAAGAGGGTCACAATCCTCTGACTGTACCAAGGGATCCTCTCAGCTACAAAAGAATGATGTAGGTCTCACATGCAACATAATCTTCATAAACAGGTACACCAACAGAGGTCTAAACTCTCTTATCACAGAAGGAATGTATCGCAAATTTCCAGGCAATGTTAGAGATGTGGCTTATTCCCAGATCAGTTTTACCACTGACAAGCTATTTTAAGAATCTCTTGAATCCTGAAATCCAATTTAGGTGATATGGAATACATTAGATACCAAAACAATCACACTAGAATCCTGATTATCAGAACGACTGGGTGACATACATTAGGTTTGGATAATCAGGAGTTCAGTAAACCAGAATTCCCACTGTCTCTGTCATGTTCCACCAGACTACCTCTAAGTTGACAGACAATCTCCACGAACAGGCACTCAGCACTGAATTCACCAACCATGTTCGCTCCTGTATCTTTCCCCGATGCAAGCTACTTTCATTTAGCTGACTGTCCAAAAAAGTAAAAAGAAAAGTTACTTACAGTAACAGTGGATCTTCAACACAATCTCCTCCATTTGGGCACATTATTGTAGCAGTAATCCATCAGCTTCAGGACCACTCGGAAACTTCTGCTGAGGGGGCTTTCCACAAGGAACTAAGATGTCAATGCCTATAAAACACGAGCATCCTCATCACTCCTTAGTTTCCCACCATAGACAAGCTCAGAGGGTATCTATTCTGGGAGGAACCAGGAGAGCAGACTAGAACCAGGCACACTTAGGGTGGCATGGGACTGGAGTACAGAACTATTAACATTAGGCACTTACAAATGCCCCAACAAGGCAGTAGACAACTCTGCCAGCACAAACATCAGTAATTGGCAAGTGTTGGTGCACTGGGTGCACTGTGTATCAATGGAGGAGATTCTCTCAAACTAAGATCTAGTGTTCACACATCTGTCACTAGCCAGCCTGTCAGCACATCTATGGGACTTTTGTTTGCAGTGCTGTTGACCCAGGTTTGGGAAACAGCCTGCAGAACTGTGGGCCAGCCAGGGTGGAGGATCCCAGTGGACCTTCTCCTCCAGGAAGGAAGGGCTGTGTACTCTGTAATACTACCGTCACCTGGGTGTCCTCAGGTGGCTGTGCGGCAGGAGTCACGTAGCAAGCAAGGGGATGCCACCTGCCATCAGCATGCCAAAACAGCCTGCCAGTGATGTCCCAGGGGACTGAGACAAAATGCGATTGAAAAAAATACTCTGCCAGGTGCAGGGTAGCTGCAAGCCCTAACAGACAAGCAGGGCAAGGCAATTATTTTACAAAGCACACTATCAGACTCAGAGCACCCTCCCCCCACCCACCCCACTCCCAAATTAACATTAAATTCTATAACAGAATAACATTACGGGAAGCTGTTAAGGACATAATTCAGAGTCTCTTGTTATATACACTATATACTAAAACACATATCCTATATTGTGAAATTCATATGTAACCCACCTCCCCCATGGATGGGGCTTACCTTCATTTGTCCCATGGGTCCTGCTCTGTCTCCTGACCTCTCACTGCCATTGGTCCCAGTCTTGTAATGCCTCTTGTTGCTCCTGCCAGCCCCTGAGTGTAGTCATGCGTGGGGAACCTGAGGAGCATTGTTTCCCAGAGCTGGGTTGCCAATTAGGCAAACTAATGAGGTGCACTACTGCACAACTCACATCAGCAATGTGCAAGCAGATGGGGGTCTAAAAACCTGAAAGTTCAGGTTCGGTCCAGGCTTGGTTCATGGACAGAACCTCCCTCTAGCAGGGTGCGCATGCACAGAAACAACATTACGGTGCTTAATATTAAACCCACTTGGCAGCTCCCTACAAGCATTATTCATGTGTTTTGGCCCTGGGGACAATACAAGTGGTAAAGGGGGTCTGGAGGCACATGGGAGGGGTCAGAGAAAGAAAATAAAATGTCTAAAAGAGCAGTCTTAAGCTCTTAAGGGGTCAGTCAAGTGGCAAGTGTTTCCCCACCGTCCCCAGAGGAGGGGAGCAGTCCATCAGATGCTCAGTCCTCCTCCCCCTGACAGCCCTGATGCCCTGAGATCGTGCCCAGTTCCAGGTTGCCAGGCATGGGGGCAGGTAATGTATGATGCCTCAGCTCTCCATGCCACAGGGCTGGCAATTCACCTTACAGTTTGATGTTTGGCAGGGAAGCAAGATTGCCAGTGGATGTGTGTTTTGGTGTCTCACCCGATGGCATCCAACCTGAAAACTATTCGCAGTGTGTCAAACAATTGAAAGAGCAACTAAGTACCGCATACAAGTTAGCTGTTGAAGCTGCTGCAAAAAGAAACCATGCAAAGAAAAAAAGATATGACAAGAAAGTCAAGGCTTAAGATTTATTACCTGGTGACCGAGTATTGATGAGAAATTTAGGACTCCATGGCAAACATAAAATCACTGACAGATGGGACAGTACCCCCAATGTCATAGTTGAGAAATTACAAGATACTATATGCTGGTATACAAAATTCACCCTGAGGGACCTACCAGTGGTTACCGAACCATTCACAGAACTCATTTGTTCCCTACTGGTCAAATGACTAATGAGAACACAGAAAATGAGATTGTGCCTCCCAAACCTGCTGAAACTAGAGCTGCTGTGTGCAAACAACAAATTAAACAAAGGGCCCAACAATCTGGAGTTGTCCCAGTAACTTCCGATGAACCAAGCGGACCCAGAATGTTCAGACTCTGAGTCAGAGAGAGAGAAATGATATATTACCCAGCCTATAGTTAGTTATCCCACACCAGAACTTGTTTGACCACTACAAGGGACACCTGAGACACCAAGCAATGTGACAGATATGCCCCCTGCAGAGCAACCAACACCAACTGTAACATCTGAACCACTTGTAGAGACTGCACCCTCAGATGACCGGTGGAATCCAAAGAAGCAACAGAGCAAGAAAGTGAAGAACCTGCAGAGCCCAAAGACATAGTAGAAATACCTTAGGAGATAGCTCAAATACCAGAGGAAGTTGTTGAACCACTTTGAGAATGCTTCATTGGTGGACAATGAAACAGGGGGATGCCTCCTAATGCCAAAGAAGACGTGCACGTGCCATTATGATGCTCTGAGAGAACTGTTAAACCTCTACTAAAGCTCTTCTATGACTCTTCAGGGGCTCCAGAGACTTGTCCATGATTCCATGTCATAACGGCAATCGCAGAATAGCGGTCGCTGTTATGGCAAGTGTACATTACCGAAAATTAATTTTGGCAATGCACACTCGCGGCGAGGAGAAAGAGGGTGCCTGAGACCTATTTTTTTTTTTTTTTAATGCTGGCCTTCACCCCCCCACACACTGCCCTACTAATAAATTCTCAACTCCAAGGGGAGTGTATGTCGGGGGGAGGTGAAAAACGTTCAAAATGAACACTGCATGCCTCAAATAAAAGTGCCACACCATACCCAAACCCTGCACCTTGCACCTCCCAACCGACCACCCTCCCCACCACACTAGTGGACCAGCTTGGGCAGCTACCCACCACAACTCCTCCCACATACTATCCCTCCCCTGCCTCCCCGCATGTGTGCGTACATGTGTATATGCGCGTACTTCCCGTCACCGTATGTCACCCACCCCAGTATCTGGTCATCCCCCACCAAGTAGCCCTGAACACAGGCACCGTAACTGAGTCACTGTTTTTGTAGGTGCTCAATTGCAGTCACCTTGCTCACAGGTTACCTTTGCCCATACACATAGTCCACAAGGGCGTATTTGTCACCTCAAGATCTCTGCCCAGAATCGTTGTGTGCCTTCCCAATGCCAAACCATCCAGAGCGGGTAAAACCAGAAAAAGGAAAAAGGGAAGGTTAAAATATGTTCTTATGGTATTAGTCTAACCTTGTTATTTAACAGAGCTTTAAAAACTTAGTTGATCTAAGGTATACCTACAGTTATGACCATGGTCTACAACCTGAACAGTTTTTCATTAGTTGTTCCACCTATTATTGCTTAGACAGTTGGCATTTCTCTAGTCTAGACTGTGTCTGATTGCCTATACTAACTAGGAATCATTCTTCTAGGTAGACTAGAAATGTACGATTGTTATTTTAATAGTTATGTACCTCAGGGTCCTATTATGGACTTGGTGCTAACACAAAGTATTTAGGCAGGGGATATGTAAAACCCCCCCCATGGGCACTGTTCTGTCTCCTGATCACTCACCACTGCCAGTCCCAGTCCTGTAATGCCTTCTGTTACTCCTGCCAGCCTCCAGGTGTAGGTTTGTGTAACCTCCCAGTCCCTGGGGTTACTAGAATCCTATCAGTATTACTGTTAGGAAGGCAGTAGGCAGCTTGTAGGAAGCTCATTATGGGATCCTTACATAATGACATCATTGTGTACTCAGCTAGCCTGTGGGAGGAATGATTAGGTCAGTTAGAACTCTCGCAGCATCATAAGCCACACTCTGTGGATAGCTGCTCTGGGGAGCTTAGAATGTTCAGGCAGTTCTGAGTTGGAGTGTTCAGTCAGTTGTGAAGTGAGGAGGTGAAAGTGGTAGTAGTGTGGCTGTATCAGTGCCTGTACGGGCACTGATCACCGAGCAGACTCCATAGACCTAAGGACCTACTCTGCTGGCTTGTTAGTATGTTAGTATAATATGAAAGTTTATTTTATGTATGTTTAGATGAGGTATGATGTGGAGTTGTCAAGTGGAGCCATAAGCCTGCAGGCGAGGTTAAACAATGGTAGCTAAAATGAGAAAGTGTAATTGTTTTGTGCAGTTCTAGAAACACTGCAGCATGACTATGACTCCAGTTTTTACTGTTTAAGGTAATTTCAACACCTTAATGGGGTGTTTATTAGCCAAAGCTGCCAAATGATAATGTATTAAATGATTTTTATTGGTTTTGCATTGGCTAGTATTATTTTTTCAGAAATGATGAAGCTGATTAGAATGGGGCAAAAATGGTGAATATTAACATTTGCTCTCCCCTGACAATCAGAGTCTCTTATGCAGCGTGTAGCATTTGAAAAACCTAGAACACGTCCAGAACCAACTCACCATGAAAAAGTACTTAAGAATGTAACCCCCCTACAAATGGGGGTTCCCAAAAAGTCTTCCTTGAGCTTCCCTAAATGCTCACTGCCAGGCTGGTGTCCTGCGTTTTTAGCAGTTTAAATGTGATTACCAGAGTCTGTATAGCCTCTGTGTACTGTCTCTTTAAGAGCTGCTTGATTGCAGCATAAGTAATTTGAGATGGAACTCTGTTGAAAAATGTAACTATTTACTGAAAACCATTTAGAATGATAATGGTAATGTAGTTTGTCTAACCTGCTTTCTTTGTAGCAAGGACTGTTTTGTTTGTCTCCACTATCTTGGTCCTGGACTGCAAATTGGACCAAACAGTTCTGGTGGGACCTAAAATGTAGGAGCTGTCTGAATTCAAAATCTATAGGAACTACGATTTGAGTTTTTGTGCCTTTTTTTGCAACTGAAGGGGGAACTCTTGCTTTAACTGACAGCCAAATCAGCCAACCAGATCTTTTGGATCTTGGGGAAGTCCCAGGCTACTTGCAGTTTTTAGTTTAGTTCTGAGCTGGAAGCTCAAGAAGAAGGAGCTGAAGTCATTTTGGCAGAAATCCTGAGTGGATTCGCATGGGAAAACTGTGAAAGGGTTGAGATTTTGGCTGCATGTCTGCTGCTGCTCCATGAGAGGGAGAGAAGAGAATTATTTTGGACTAAATCCAAGTTTGTGTGACCAAAGTAAGCTACTGAAGTGGGCCAGGCTCAACCTGAAGAAGACCGAATATGTTTGCTGAATGTGATCGGCCTTTCGGGAGTTCCAGCTACCCCTAAGCTCCTAATGTGTGCAGAGACTTTGCGATTGTGATGGAGGAGCATTTTGCCTGGTACAGTAGAATTCCTATACATGTAAATGTGCTATGAGCTGCTAGTGGGTTGTGAGTTAGTTCCCCCCTGTGTGAACTGTGTTCTGCTTGCTGGAAACTGTATCCAGCCCAAAATGGACTGCATCCAAACTTGTCTCCATGTGGTCTGGGCTTTGCCAGACTGGCCCAGCCGGACTACCCACTGTACAGAGAAGCCATCGACGAGAGACCTGCATGGGGATCAGCTCCCCTGCTCCACGCTTGAACAGGAATGACGCCTCTGCGACGTGTGTGGACCCTGCTTCTCCTGGCATTCCAGATCAACCACCTGCAATCTCGATTTTCATCTAGCCTGTGTCCAGTCTTGAGTATCATGAGTAAATACCCGGGTAGCTCCCTGCACCAACAGCTTAATCTGAGTGTGTCATCTCATTGTCTTGTTGTTTCGTTTCCTTTACGAACTGAGCCCTCTGGCTCCAGATTACAAATATTGTGTACTGTACATGTTGTGTTTTCCATCACAGGGCCCCAACCGACTACAACCCCGGGCAACTGTCCTGGCTAACCCATCTCTTCCCCATCTGGGTACCCAGAGGTGGACTGTGTGGGGGGACTCAAAGCGCATGCATAACTGCTTAACTGATATAACCTTTAAGCTAATTAACCTGATTTTGCCCCTCCCTTGTTCAAGACCCCTGAATAAATCAGATCTAACTTTTTCTGCACGTAATCTGACTGGGGTTCCAGTTTGTGCTCAAAGTACTGTACTGTTGCTAGTTGCTGTGCTTAACCTTGTTTTACAGGGGGACCCCAGGGTTGAGCCAGAGGAACCAGCCCTGGTGATAAGTGCAAACAGTGTGGGTACTTGTGTGGCATACCAGGGGTATTGTGAAAGTGATTATTGTACAGTGTTCAGGCCACTGAGGGGGAAAGAGGGGGGTTACAGTGTCCCGGAGTGCTGTGCCCAGGTTAGCTTGACCACTACCAACCCTGATCTCCAGGTGGAGGCACCCGTTTCAGAACTCAGGTCCCTTTACTTGCTACTAGCCAAGCAGGCAGGGGTAGTAGCCCTTGGGATAGTGCCACCTAGGGGTTACAAGAAAATAAACTCCTGTCACCTACAAGTGAAAGTTGTCCAAGATCTCTCCTTGTGTCTTTTAAGACTACCACCTCACAATGTCCTACCAATACCAAATGACGTTGATGTTGTTCACGCTGAGGTGATTCCTTTTTATGTTTGCTTGCACGCATGTGCAAGAAACATAGTGCCATCATCCGAATTTTTGTAGGTGTAGCACCCTGTCTTCTAATTCAGTCAGTGTGTTTGTAGGCACCGCCACAGTTCACCAATAAATGCTGCAGCTTTCTACGACAGCAGTTGAAAATGCAGTGGCGTGCAGTTGAAAGGGAGAGACTGCTTCAGTGAGCAGCGATAAGATAGTGCTAATTAGCATATTGCATGCTCATGCGCTCCCCTCACACACACACACACACACACACACACACACACACTCTGTATGGCCGACGGGGGTGCCAAATCCCCCATCGGCTCTGCTGCCCCCCCCCAACAGAGTTCCAGGTGCCACGCTGGGAGCCCAGCATGGCAACGGTCCATAAGGCCGATGGGGGTGCCTCAATCCCCATCGGCTCCACGGCCCCAAACAGCCTTCCAGCTGCCACACTGGGACCTCATCCCAGTGTGGCACAAGTCCCATGTCGCTCATGGAAAAAAAATAACCTGCAAGAAAACGTTCCCTGGCTGACTGTCCTGACCCTCCCCACCCGTG
Organism: Neoceratodus forsteri; assembly: GCA_016271365.2. Taxonomy (NCBI): domain Eukaryota; kingdom Metazoa; phylum Chordata; order Ceratodontiformes; family Ceratodontidae; genus Neoceratodus; species Neoceratodus forsteri. The sequence continues at coordinate 38,839,458 of JADMNL010000037.1, read as the reverse complement.
CCCACCCTCTGCACACACTGCCTCCCACATACTTCCAGGTGCCATGCTGGGAGCCCACCCCAGCATGGCAACAGTCCGTATGGCCGATTGGGGTACCCAATCCCCTGTTGGCTCCACTGGCCCCTCCAAACAACCTTTCAGCTGCCACACTGGGAGCCACCCCAGAGTGGCAAAAGTCTCGCGTCATCTTTCAAAAAAAAACAAACAAAAAAAATCACCTGTAAGAAAAAACTGCCCCTCGTTAAGTGTCTTGCCTCTCTCCCCAACCCACACCCATCCTCTGAGTGCTCCACCTCCCCACACCCCCACCTCACCCCATACTTACCTCCAGAGTCCGGCGCGACGATCTTTGGTGGACCGGGAACACGTCTGCACTCTTCAAAGCCGACCGCAAAGTGAGGAAATGCCGGTAAGCTGTATAATGGAATAAATAGGGTTTTTTCAACTTTGATGCATATCTCAGGCATTTTTGGGAATTGCTTCACCAAATTTTCAACATGGAGTTTTTGAATCCCACCTCATGAATTCTGGCACTGTCATTTTATTAATCGGCCCCGAAAGGTGATTTTGCAGTCACTGCATGGAATCACCTTTTGGGACTGATTTACGAAACAACAGTGTCATAGTTCATGAAGTAGGCCCCCAAAAACCCTATGTTGAAAATTTGGTGAAAAAAATCCCAAACATGACTGTCGTACGAGCATAAATTGTGCTGTCCTTATGCACGCTCATAAGTTTGTGAATTTTCAATATTTTCACTCCAGATTTTCAACATTGCCATTTTACCACACCTCCTTAAGAGCAGTACAGCTGTCATTTTTCACATATTGCCCAAAATGTGTTTCCGCACATGTAGCGCACAATGGTGCAGTCGGTGTGCAAAATCAAAGTTTGGAACAGATTAAGAAAATCACAGTGACACTGTTCATGAGCAGAGGTGTTAAAATGGCTATGTTAAAAATTTGGTGAAAAAAGTCCAGAAAATGACTGTGAAACGAGCGACAATTGTGCAGTTTACAGGCATCCTCGTAATTTCATGCATTTCTAATTTTTTCAGTCCAGATTTTCTCCACTGGCATTTTTCCACACTTCCTTATGAATAGCACAGATGTCATTTTGCACACCATGGCCGAAATGTGTTTTCACACTTCCAGCGCAGAAATGTGTGGTCGCTGTGGGAAATCACTGTTCGGGACAGATTAAGAAAATCACAGTGACACTGTTCATGAGCGGAGGTTCCAAAATGCCTGTGTTGACAATCTGCTGTAAAAAATCCCCAAACTAATTACATTACGGGTGTGCGTTGCGCAGTTTCTATACGCTGGTGACTTCACCAGTTTTTTTAATATTTTCACTGCAGATTTTCAACATTGCCATTTTTTGCACCTCCCCATGAACAGTACAGCTGTCATTTTTCACATCCTGTTTGAAATGTGTTTTCGCACCTGTGGTGCCAAATGGCATAGTCGCTATGCAAAATCAGCCTTCGGCTAATGAACTGATATTGCCACTGTTCATAAGGTGGGGGTCACAAAAAACCCATGTTGAAAATTTGGAGTGAAAATGCCAACGAACACCTGAGGTGTTAGTGTTTCCGACTATAATGCCCCACCCTGTAAAGATTGACAGGCATCAGTGGTGTGACTTGGGATTCTCGCCCGTAATGCTCATACCATTCCACACCCTGCAGCCAGTGAGAGGCATTGAGGTGTGCCTTGGACTTTTTGGCCCCAAAGTTCACCCCATTCTCCTATACAGCACCCATCTCACCATATTTTCTGATGGAATGGGGTGAGCATAAGGCCCAAAGACCCCAAGGCACACCGTGACACTTGTCAGTGTCTGCAGGGTAGGGTGTGGTGAAATGGCATGGCTGTTATGCCTGACGACCCAAAGTCACACCCCAATGCCTGTCAGTATCTGCAGGGTGGTGGTGGTGGGGTTGGCTTCAGTTCAGTACTTCACCGCCATTCCTATTATGCAGCTCTCTAACTCCTACACTACCAATGCCAATGCCAGCAAGCAAACATTCAGCATTGACAAATGCTTGTTGGACTAGTTTCAACTACAAGCTTGCCACAAAGAACAGCACCTACACAGCAGTTGCATATGTACCTATTGTGGATGCCAAACCAGCTGACCTGGCCACAGTCTTTACTACAATGCTGAAATGTAAGGAAGCGTCAGCAGCTCCAGACCAACGGCATGTCATTCAGATTATGTACCCTGTTTCTCAGCAAGTAAAATGGACTCTCCCAAATGAACTTGGTACAAGTGTGATTCACCTGGGTGGTTTTCACACCCTGTGTTGTTTTATTGCATGTATTGGGAATTTTGGGGGAGGCACTTATGGAGTTCCAGCATTTGTCTGACAAATGTTGACTGGCACTCAAAAGAGGCTTTAGTCTGAAGACATTGAGTCCTTACAGCATGTCATTAAAAAGACTGATGATGCCTTAACTCAGCATATGCTACCACTACTGGAGGAATTTCAGATATGGGTGTAACCCCTAGGTGGCACTATCCCAAAGGCTGCTACCCCTGCCTACTTGGCTAGTAGCAGGTTAAGGGGCCTGAGTCCTGAAACGGGTGCCTCCACCCAGAGGTCAGAGTTGGTAGTGGTCAAGCTAACTTGGGCACAGCCCTCTGGGACACTGTAACCCCCACCTCTTTCCTTACTAGTGACCAGAACAATACACAATAATCACTTTCACAATATCCCTGATACACCACACAAGTACCCACACTGTTTGCTCTTACCACCAGGGCTTTTCTCTGGTCTGGCCCTGGGGACCCCCTATAAAACAAGGTTATACACAGCAAATAACAGCAGTACAGTACTCTTGCACAAACTGGAACCATAGTCAGGGTAAATGCAAAAAAGAGTTAGATCTCATTTATTTAAGGGACTTGAACAAGGGAGGGGCGTAATCAGGTTAATTTTCTTAAAGGCAGTATCAATCAAACAGTTATGCATGCACTTCAGGGTCTATAAACAGTCACACACTCTGGGTACCAAGATGGAGAATGGTGGGCTAGCCAGAAACGTAGCAGATGGTTGGGGCCCTGTGATGGAAGAAAACAGCATGCACAACACACACTATTTGTAATCTAGAGCCAGAGGGCTCAGTTCGTGAAAAGAAAACAAGACAATCAGATGACACACTTTTAGATTAGGCTGTTGTTACAGGGAGCTACCCTGATGATTACTCACGATACCCAAGACTGGATGAAAATTGAGACTGCAGGTGGTTGATCTGGAGTGCCAGGAGAAGCAGGGCCCACACGATTTGCCGAGGTGTCGTTCCTGTTCAAGCATGGAGCAGGGGGCTGATCCCCAGGCAGGCCTCTCGTCGATGGCTTTCTCTGTGCAGAGGTAGTCTGGCTGCGCCATGGCAAGGCCCAGGCCAAATGGAGACAAATTTGGATGCAGTCCATTTTGGGCTGGGTACAGCTTCCAGCAAGCAGAACACAGTTCACACAGTGGGGAAACAAATCACGACCCACTTTCAATACACAGCACATTTACATGTAAGGAAATTCTACTGTACCAGGCAAACCACTCTCCGGTCATGATTGCAAAGTCTCTGCACAAACTGGGGATTCAAAAGCAGCTGGAAATCCTGACAGGCCAATTGCATTCAGCAAAATCTTCGTTCTTCTTCAAGTATGAGCCTGGTGAAAAATCAGTGGCTTACTTCGTTCTCACAAACTTGGAATTAGTCCAAAATAATTCTCTTCTCTCCCTCTCAGGGGCAGCAGGTAGGTATGCAGCCAAAACTCGGGCCTTTCCAGAGACTGTATTGAGCTCTTGCTTCTTCAGCTCCTAACTTAGATCTGATTCAAACTGCAGCAAGCCTGGGAATTTCCCCAAGATCCAAAAGGTTCGATTGGCTGATTCATCTGTCAATCACAACAGGAGCTCCCCCTTCAGGTGCAAAAAGGCATCAAAAGCCCAAAACTACAATTCCTACAGAGTTTGACTGTAGACAGCTCCTGTAGTCCGGCTCCATTTTAGGTCCCACCAGAACTGATTGGTCCAGTTTGCAGTCCCGGGCCAAATGGTGGGGATAAACAAGACAATCCTTGCTGCAAAGAAGGCAGGTTAGACAAACTACTTTATCATTATCAGTCTAAATGATTTTCAGCAAATAGTTACATCTTTCAACAGAGCTCCCTCTCAGATTACTTATGACTGCAATCCAGGCAGCCCTTAAAAAGACAGTGCACAGAGGCTATACAGGCACTCTCTGGCAATCACATTTAAACTGCTAAAACGCAGGACACCAGCCTGGCAGTGAGCATTTAGGCAAGCTCAAGGAAGACTTTTCGGGAACCCCCATTTGTAGGGGGGTTACACAGGGATATGCCCAGTCTCCTACATTCCAGTTCTGGAATAATTTTCTCCAGGTTATGCAGATATACTTCTAAATGTCCATACAGAGTGAGAGAGTGATGGGAAACTTCATCTACACACTCAGAGTGCCATTCTTCAATACGTCTTTGCTGCAAACAGGTCCAACTATGCCAGGTAGATTCCAGTCTACATTCTTTATATGCTAAATCTCCCTGAAGAAGTACACAGTGCCTTTGAATCTGGGGAATTTGCTGTGCATCAGACTCCTGGTTCTTTCAGTGGAATTTGGAGTGATATGGGACAGAGAAAACTGGCATTAAAGGTTCAAAGGGCATCAGTGGGATTGTAGGACTGACAAGAAAGAAGCCAGCTCTTGTCAGATGGACCCTCACAAGACATGTCCTGAGTGAATATGCAAAATCTAAGAGAGAAAGAAGTGGCCTATCAACAAGTAGTGAAGATAAAGTCCACAAACAAGTCCTTGCCTCTGCACCGAAGAGGGATAAAGAGCAGGTTACAGCCCTTACCAACCATTTCATCAACAATATGACAATCACGTTTGACCCTGAATCACATCCAGAAGTGATTATCAACATATCTACCGGACTGCACGTAACATCAGAGCCCAGATATTCAGAAATGTGCCAAAGCCCGGTGCAAGTCTGGCACAGTGCACTTCCGATGCGCCATGGTGCAACTGCAGCCATATTCAGAGATTGTGCAGGCCGAACAGCGCCAGCACAATGTGGCTAAATACGGCAGAGTTGCGCCATGGCACAAACAGAGATGCTCCAGCGCAAACGTTGCAGCGCAGAGCAGCACAGCATCATAGGGGGCCAGGGCACAGAGAACAGACCTAGGGACAGAGCCACAGAAGCAAAGTGACAGCGGCCATGGGAGACCTCCACCAGCAGGGTGCAGCAGGGCACACACAGGCACCCAGACACTGGACCCCAGAACACAACAGTGGTATGGATAGCAGGCAACAGGAGGTGCTAACGGCCAACGAAGGGCCACCAAGGGAGCCCCCGACCCCTCCTGGCAGGCCACTGGCCATGCCCCCCCCGATGAGACCATAGCAGGCCACACCCAGGACCATGCAGCCAAGCACACACACGCCACACAAGCACACAGGGAGCCCACACAGTGGGCACTAAATGGGCCAGGATGCAGGCAGTATGGCAGACTGCATGGGACAGGCTGCACATTGCCAAACAGAGGACACCAACACAGTGTGCAGACAGTACCCAAACAATGGCCATGGCCGTGTGCCACCACCATGCACACATCTGCCACACACCCCTGACTGCCACCCCATGGGCACCCCAATGCACAGCCACCGACCCAGGGGATGGACACCACCACAGTGGGACACACCACAACACACAGCAGGGAACCATGGAAGCACAACACATGCCACCTTTCATGCACACAACATGGACAGACACTGGGCCACTGCAGCATGGCAGGTATGTCAGAAAATATTTATATGAAACAACTACTGTATGTACAAAAATAACAAGGGCTGGGAAAGGGTAGGTACAGCGAGGGAAGGGGACAGGAAACAGGGACTGTACAATGGGAGGGGGGACTGTAGGGGAAGGTGCAACAGGGAAATCAGGGGAAAATAACAACATCAACATTAGCAACGGCCCCGTCCAGCCATCCCAGCAAGCTGTTGCTCCCTCCACTCCTCTGCCATCATGCGCCGCTTTGCAACCACGACCTCCAAAATGCTTGAACATACCAGCAATGTCTGCTGCATGGGCCTGCTGAGCATCCTTCTTGGCGGCCTCCGTGCTGGATGGCGGACTTCTGTAGCAAGGGACAGGACTGGTGATCAGTGCAATGGCCCAAGGCACCATGCCCACCCACAGTGCGTATTGGGCAGCGGGACCACACACCCCTGGAGGGCCTGGAACAGACACCCACGGGGGGTGGGCCAATGCCAGCCAGCAACATGGTGCACCATGACGTTGCACAGAGGTTGTCCTCACTGCACAATGGCCACACAACTGTACAGTGACAGTCACATGGCACACTGCACTGGCAGCACCGCAGCAACAATGGTGGCAGACGAGCGCGTGCCCGCCCCACCAACAGCCAGAACACGTGTCCAATGGATGCACCACAGTGACATGCACCATGTACAGTGTGAGACACACAGCTGCCATTGCACATGGCACAGGTGGCCATACCCGCACCCACTTCCCGCTGCCACCCCTCATGTATAGTGAGAATGACCATGACAGTGCTTACCTGCCCCCTGCAGTGCTGCTTGTGCAGGTCCTCCCCCTCAGGTTGCACCACCTGGATGCGCACCGCTGCAGCCCTGGCCCGCCTGTGGCCCTCCGGCCCTGGAAATTGAAAGAAGATAGGTGCACATCAGTAACTGGCCACAGCAGCTCCCCCCCCCATAGCCCTCTGTGCAAAGGGTGTGCCCCTCCCCGACACGTCCCACACACCAGCACGACTGCATTGCAATGCAAGTGGCAGCTGGCAATGCCACCCCATGATGTGCACAATGACAGTGTACCTCACTGCAGGGCATGCCAGGCAGCAAAGCCAACACCACAGTACAGCACCAGGGCAGACATGCAACACGGGATGACTCACCTGGCTGTGGCACCGCACCACGCTTGACGCATACCTGAAGCCTCCAAAGATGGTCAGGGTCCCTTCGCGTTAGGTCACCATACCAGTGCTTACACTGTTCAGCCATCCTGGGCACCCCGGTCCTCCTCTCCAGGCTGGCAGAGATATCCTGCCACACACTGCCCAGGCCTGCTGCAAGGGCACCTGGCCAAACAGCTGTGTGCTGTGGGGCTCCACACAGGCCACCAGGTTAACCAGCTCCACATCTGTCCAGTTATGGGCATGGCGTCCCCTACCCTGCGCCATTGCACTGGATCTGATTCAGCAGCGAAAATGGTGGGAGCAGGTGCACTTGTCAGCCACAGGTGCTGGATGCGTGATGTGTGGGAGAATGCGCAATGCCCGGCTATCATGCAGTGCTGGAGATACACAGTAGGTGTGGCCCGGTGGGGTCACAGGGTCATGGAGAGGACCCAGGGGTCAGAGGTCAGCAGCCAGCACACAATGCGCATGTTCGCGATAGGGAACATGCCAGCAAGCGTGCAATATGTGCATAGCTGGCTACGCAGCTATGCCAACAATACATTGCACTGTTTATGCATCTTGCACGATTGACACCATGACAGCGCAGTGCGCATGTGCACTGCAGGCCCAAGCACCATGCACGCATGGCCATTGCACCACCACTTGCTCCAGCGCAATACCATTATGCACAGTACAATATCTCGATATTCAGATGCCAAATGCAAATGAGCTCATCAGCCAATGGGTGGTGCAGTGTGGTGCATTAGCATATCATTACCGTTGCGCACAACCTCATTTGCATGCATTGTGCCTCATAAGCACCATGAAACAGCACAGGCCATGTACCGGTATTGCAACCATGACAGGTAAGTAGTGGATGCCGCAGCAGCTCACTGGAAGCAGACAGCACTGCAAGGTGGGATGGACCAGGGAGAGGCTGCCACTGACACACTGTAATGTCCATGTTCACAGGAGGCAACATGTCGGCACAGGAAGAGGGTGAGGAGTTGGGGCCAGCACAGAACAGCAGGCCCAACTTCACGAAGGGAGAGACAGATGCCCTGTTTGAGGCCTACCCCGACAGGGAGGCCCTGTTGAGTGGTGCCACGGGCACACCACAGGACAGGGCTGCTGGATAGAAGGAGGTGGCGACCTATGTGAATCAGCACAGCAGCCACCAGCAGTCATCGCAAGAGTGTCACAAGAAGGTTTGGACTCACAAGCGGCACATAAAGGAGAAGGTGGCAGCCATCAGAGCATCCCAGAATGCCACCAGAGGAGGGCCAGAGAATGCACATGCACTGACGCCAGTGGAGGAGTTGGTGACAGCCATCATCCGCCGCACCTCGGCGGAGGGTGTGCCTGGAGGAGGCTTCCAGATGGGTGGCAGCCCATCACTGCATGGTATGTCTGTCAGCCGTGCACAGCTGGTGGCCCGGAGGGTGTGTACACGGGTGTGCTGTCATGCATGCGGCTGTCTTGCATGGCATGTGCATGTGTGCACACCCATGCACATGCCATGCTGCAGGATACATGTGGTAGTAGTGTACGGGGGGCACATGTGGCACTGCATCACTGACATGCCATCCTCCTCTTGCAGCACCAGCACGCCTCCGTGCAGAGGATGGGGTGGAGGCAGTGGCACCCATGGATGCTGGCACAGCCCCAGAGGATGGACCATCAACATCCACTGGCATCCGGGGGCCCGACAGGCTGCAGATCTGTACCACGCTGCCTGTGGCTGTCCTTGGCCTAGGGTCAGATGAGGTTCTGGATGTGATCATGTAGGATGCCAGCCTTGGCATCCTGTGCACAGAGACACAGATCAGGGCAGGGTCCAACTACAATAATGACCTCACACACCTCCTGGACAGCATGGGTGACATTGTGAGCATGTCGCCCCTGCTGGCAGGCCAGCCAGATACAGCACCCAGCGCACTTCCAGAGGAAGAACAGCTGCCTCCCACCACTGCGGGTGTGGTGATGTGTGGTGCCATGGATGTGCCCTGCGTTAGTGGTGATGGTGGTGCGGCCATGCAGGTGCAGGGCAGTGAACAGCAGCCGGAGGGATGACAGCAGCAGACTGCAGGTGCCACCAGGCAGCCGGACACAGGGTTCACCACCAGGGTGCCTGCCGTACCCATTCCTCCTGCAGACCCCACTGTGCAGCATCCACCAGAGAGGGGGGGGCTGTACAGCATGGGAGGTCACCTCCAGAGGATCGGCGTCCTGCCCATGAGCCCCAGGATGCAGACCATCTGGCTGAGCACACCCGGCTGCTGTGGGTGTTCATTCAGCAACAGGTGCTGCTCACTGCTGGAGTGTGTGCACTGCATGCGGAGGTGCACCAGTTAGCTGAGCAGAGGACAGGGGCACTGCGCAGATCTTGGAGGGGATGTAACGCATGCAGGAGGCCACAACTGCATCCTTGGATTGCATTGCCAGTGCAATTGCAGATGGCTTTGCATTGCTGGCTGCCACAGGGCGTGGCCTTGCACAGGAGACCCCCCGCAGTGTGCTGTCCACCCCATGGACCCAGCATCGGGTGACCCCATCACAGTCGATGCCAGGCTCTGATGTAGGTATCCCAGGCACACCCAGGGTGGGCCTGTTAGGGCACCTCCACCCCCCGCGAGGACACGGTCATGGTCATGGTCTCGTGCTTCCACCCTTGGGGGGCTGTTGGACACCCCCCCGGCTGATGCACAGCCTGTGACTGTCGATCGGCCATGACGCAGCTGCCCCATGGCCCTGGTGGCCATGGTACCAGGCAGCTGCCCTGATCTGTGTGCTGCCCTGACCGCAGTCTCCAGCTGATGCCCTGTGCACTCATGGGCAGTTGTGTGTGCGCCATACAGATCGTGGCATGCCTGTGTGACGTACTGCATGCTGCCTGTGTGTGTGTATGGCCGGCCACTGGACTATGTGGCGTGGGTGTGATGAGGACAGTCTACCACCAGTTGTGCCTGTGTACCGGTGCCATGCATCTGATCCATGCCACAGTCCAAATGCCCGGGTGGGTGGGTGCGCATGTGTATGTGTGTTGCAGTGTGTGAGTGTGTGCCACTGACTCCCCTCCCCCTGCATCATGCCTCTGTGTGTGCATGCCCCTTGCCATGTACGTCCCTGCATGTGTGCTGTACTTGTCTGTGTGGCCCATGCATGTGTACCGCACCACCTACCTGCGTTCCCCAAAGTGTTCCTGGGCAACAGTATCACGGTGATGTTGTACCTGCTGTTGCAGTCGGGGTTCCCTCCACCAAGGGGGTGGCTGTCCACCACCCTCTGGGCCCATTGTCTCCATTATCCCCACTACTGTTGCCCTCATCTGCCTTGACAGCTATTCCATGGTCGATGGCCATGTTGAGCAGTATGCAGCAGGCCAGGAATAGGCCACAGGCTTTCGAGGGGCTGTACTGTAGGGCACCGCCTGACCTGTCTAGGCAATGGAATCGTACCTTCAGCATGCCAAAAACATGTTCGATGATGTTGCGTGTGCTGGCATGTGCCTCGTTGTACCATTCCACTTCTGGGGATGACGGGTGCCAGTAGGGGGTGAGCAGTCAGGGCCTCAGCGGGTATGCACTGTCACCTGTGTGGAGAATGACATGGTTAGCCCTATGGTCTGCTGTGCTGTGCGCCTTGCCTGTCCCTGGTGCCCACACCACCATGCACACCCTGCCCACCCCCACCCCAGGTCTGCTCTGCCCATCGCCCCTTGCCCATGCCATACTCACCCGCTAGGTAGCCCATGGTGATTTCCCCACATTCAAACCTGTGGCACAGCGCAGAGCTGTGCCAGATGAATGTGTCATGTGCACTCCCAGGGTGTGTGGCGCAGACATTGATGATGCACCCCGTGGCATCGCACACCACCTGGCAGTTGATGCTCAGGCTCCCTTTCCTGTTAATGTATGGCACTCCCTTGGGCTCAGGTGGCATGTGGATGCCCACGTAGGTGCAGTCAATGGTCCCAATCATGACGGGCATGCTTGCCACCCTGTGGAAGTCCTGCACGTTCACTGTACGCTCCACCTGTGTGCTGGGGAAATGGATGAATTCCAAAGCAAGTGGTAGCAGGGCATTGAGGAACTGTGTGATGAGGCGGGATGTGGCCAACTGGGTGATGTCCATGGTGTCCCCTGTTGATCGTTGGAATGTGCCCGTGGTGAGCAGGCACATGACGGTGGTCACCTTCATCTCCATGGACATGATGTGGCTCCGTCTGGTGGGTGCCTACATCTTCTCACTGCACAGCTTGCAGACCTGCCTCAGAATGGTCCTGGTCAGGTGGTACTGGCCCACGAACTCGGTGTCACTATAGTTCTCAAAGGTGATGCGGGCATGGTACCACCTGTGTTGGGCATACTGCCGACAGGCCCTTCATCGGCCACGTAGCTATTCCTCCTGCCTCCTCACACCCCTCATTACTGCCTCCATCAGGAAGGGTGCACTGTCCATCTCTCCTGCTGTCCACTGTTCCCCTGGGCTGTTCGCTGCTGGCTGTTTGCCACCCCGGTACACTGTTTCTGTGTCTGTGTGTGTGTCTCTCTCTCTCTCTCTCTGTCTCTATGTCCCTCTCTCCCTCTCCCATGCCACCTCTCTGTCTCTCTGTGTCTGTTCATGTGTCTGTCTGCCTGCCTGTCTCTCTCTATGTCTCCCTCTCACTCTCCCTCTTGGTGCAACTGCTGTCTGTGTGTTTGCACCCTGTTTTTATAGGAACAAGTCGGGTCAGCGCAACTTCGATTTGCTCCACACTTGCGTCATGGTTTGCCGATTAAATATTACGTTACACTGGATATTCATGGGAACGCCCCGTGCACTTGCACTGCTTACATTATAGTTGCACATTGATGCAATGGATTTTGTGCTGCACAATGGCTCCCACTGAATATTGCTCTTTGGCGCAATTCCTTACTTATACTGGTGTAACTCAGTTGTGCTATGCCCAACTGCTCTGAATATCCAGACCCAGATGTACAAGTGTCTCTACTGAAAATAGCAGATGGTGAAGAACAAATGGAGTGATTTGTGAGAGGTGCACTTGATTCTCATGGGACACGCAGTTTCTTCAGCCCCTTCAAGAAATCAAGCATCAAAACATTTGCTGACATGGCCAAGAAGACCAGATTTAAGTCTGGCAAGGGAGGGACAATCACAGCAGCTATCAGTCCAGAAATTGTTTTCCACTGAGCCCTGTCCTTAGAAAGATGCAGAGATGATATTTCCATGGCAACTGTTCTTAGTCACCTAATAAGACCTGTGCTTATGTTCCGCTTCTATGTTGATGGAACAATGAGAAAAACAGACAAAGCTGAATTAGGCATCAGCTGGAAGTTCAGGCTGAAAGCATCCATGAGCCATGAGGATGCAACAAAGAAACCATCGTGTACATCAGAGATACCATGGCTGTCATTCAAATGATGGCTGGAGACAAATTCCACACATTTGACGAATTGGCTGCTGAGTACTTGAGGCAGGTCCTAAAAGGATTTGATACAGCTAATTCTGTAATCGAAGTCTTTGACAGATATGGCAACAGTAACTCTGTGAAAACTGCAAGAAAAACAGCACCGGACTGGATCTAAGGTTGGATGCAAGCAATACCAGGTGATTGTGGATGCCCTGTGCCTCCATGGAAAAAGTTTCTAAACGTAGCCTCTAACAAGCAGTCACTTGCAAAACTCTATGAATATTTGGTTCAAAATGCACCTGAGAGTGTAAGAGCACACCCAACATAAACACTCCTTCTTGCTGGTGGCTTTTCCAATGGAGAAGCAGCAAAGTCCATCACCAGTAGAGGTGATGAAGAAGACCAAGACTTGTACACTACTCAAGAGGAAGCAGACATTAAAAAGCATCTGCATGCTGTATGTGCCAATATGGCTTTTGGGTCTCTTGGTGTCAAAGGAACCATAGTAATTAGGTCACCTGATACAGGTGTTTTGGTCCTTGCTGTTCACTACCTTGCAAAAATGGAACACGTGGATAGCGTTGATAGAAACAGGCACCATTACCAGCACAACTGACAAGTGTCGCGTCATACCTGTCATGCATTTTGTGATGCACTCACTCCTGACTTCTGCAACATACTTCCTGCTGTGCTCGCATTAACTGAATGTGACTCTGTGTCATCCCTATTTGGTACTGGGAAAAAAAAAATCTGTGTTTAATGTTGTCAAAACAAAGGGAGCTTACTGCTTCGCAGATCTTGCCAAATTGGGGGAGAGTGATGAACAAGCTCCAGTTTCTGCAACAGGAAAGTAAGTAGCAGTGCTATATTACCAGAGGGAGAAAGAAAAGAAAACCCCCAGAGACCTGAATTCCTTGTGCCTCAATCTAACCATCAAAAAAGACAAGTCACTGGTGAAACTCTCACCGTGTGAAGACAGTTTTGAAGAGCATGTCAAACGATCATCTGGGCAAACAAAGATTTGAATGTCTTCGCACGTACTGTAGGTAAACCAGATGTTGGATCACCATTCAACATGGATGGAAAAATGTGGATGATGAACTACTTCCTGTATTCTTCTAGGGCCCAATGGCATCTGAGCTTCTACAATACTTTATTTGTGCCTGTGCCAGTAGGGATTGCTACACAATCAGCTGTGTTTGCAGTCAGAACAATCTTGCCTGCACAGAACTCTGTACATGCCAAGGCAATTAAGACTGGTAATCCATGCTCGCACGACAAAGATCATGCTGATGAACAAGATGATGATAATGATGTCGACTAGAAATGTCACCAGTGCTATTATGTTTCAATGACAGATACCTGTACACATTTATTATTAGATTTTGTTTTATCCTTTAGATTGCTGCTGTGATGCTTTGAGGTCAAACTGCCAGCAGCACAGAGGCAGAATCAGCCAGATAGGAGTAAAATATTTCAATGCCAGTAAGTTATAAGAAGCATTTGTCAATGCCGAATGTTCATTGCGTTGGTCTGTTGAGCTCGCCCACTGCCCCTCTGTCACTTGCTCAGTCTGTTTCTCCCGGTGCTGCAGGCTGCTCTTTTGTACTGGGTTCCTGCCTGCATTGGCAGCTTTTTCTGCCCACTAAGAAATCTGCAGCTGTCCCGACAGAGCTCCGTTGAGGTGTCTCACTCCCCCTCTCTCACTCGCTCATTCTGTTTCTCCTAGTGCTGCAGGCTGCCCTTTTGTACTGGGCTCCTGCCTCTGTTGGTGGCTTTTTCTGCCCACAAAGAAATCTGCAGCAGTCGGGACTTAGGTCTGTTGAGCCTGCTCACTCCCCCTCTCTCACTCACTTGTTCTATTTCTGCCGGTGCTGCAGGCTTACCTTTTGTACTGGGCTCCTGCCTGCATTGCCATCTTTTTCTGCCAACAAAGAAATCCACAGTAGTCACGATAGAGCTCCGTTGAGCTCGCTCACTCCCCCTGACTCACTCACTCATTGTGTTTCTCCTGGCGCTGCAGGCTGCCCTTTTGTACTGGGCTCCTGCCTGCGTTGGAACCTTTTTCTGCCCACAAAAAAATCCACAGCTGTCCCAACAGAGCTACGTTGCGGTCGCTCAGTTCCCCCTGTCTCACTCATTCATTCTGTTTCTTGTGGAGCTGCAGGCTGCCCTTTTGTACTGGGCTCCTGCCTCTGTTGGCACCTTTTTCTGCCCATAAAGAAATCTGCAGCAGTTCCAACAAAGTTCTGTTGAGCTCGCTCACTCCCCTTCTCTCACTTGCTCATTCCATTTCTGCCAGCGCTGCAGGCTTCCCTTTTCTATTGGGGTCCTGCCTGCATTGCTGCCTTCTTCTGCCCGCAAAGAAATTTGCAGCAGTTACAGTAGAGCTCCATTGAGCTCGCTCACTCCTCCTCTGTCACTCACTCATTCTTATTTTCCCGTCACTGCAGGCTGCCTTTTGTACTGGGCCCCTGTGTGGTTTGCTGCCCTTTTCTGCCCACAAATAAATCTGCAGCAGTCCCAACAGTGCTCTGTTGAGCTCACTCACTCCCCCTCCCTCACTCACTCATTCTGTGTCTCCTGCCGCTGCAGGCTGTCCTTTTGTACTGGGCTCCTGCCTGCTCTGGCGGCTTTTTCTGCCCACAAAGAAATCTGAAGCAGTCCCGACACAGCTACATTGAGCTCGCTCACTCCTCCGTCTCTCACTCACTCATTCCATTTCTGCCAGTGCTACAAGCTGGCCTTTTGTACTGGGCTCCTGCCTGCATTGCCACCTTTTTCTGCCCACAAAGACATCCGCAGCAGTCACAATAGAGCTCTGTTGAGTTCGCTCACTACCGCTCTGTCACTCGCTTGTTCTGTTTCTCTTGGCACTGCAGGCTGCGCTTTTGTATGGGGCTCCTGGCTGCATTGGCATCTTTGTCTGTCCATAAAGAAATCCACAGCTGTCCCAGCAGAGCTCCATTGAGGTTGTTCAGTCTCCCTCTCTCACGCGCTCATTCTGTTTGTCCTGGCGTTGCAAGCTGCACTTTTGTATGGGGCTCCTGCCTGCATTGGTGCCTTTTTCTGCCTACAAAGAAATCCGCAGCAGTCCTGATAGAGCTCTGTTGAGCTCACTCAGTCCCCCTGTCTCACTTGCTCGTATTGTTTCTCCCACCACTGCAGGCTGGCCTTTTGTACTGGGCCCCACCTGCATTGACGCCTTTTTCTGCCCACAAAGAAATCCGCAGCAGTCCTGACAGCGCTCCAGTGAGTTTGCTCACTCCCCCTCCCTCATTAGCGCTCTCATTCTGTTTCTCCCAGTGCTGTAGGCTGCCCTTTTGTATACTGGGCTCTTGCATTGGGGCCTTTTTGTGCCCACAAACAAATCTGCAGCAGTCCCAACAGAGCTCAGTTGAGCTAGGTCACTCCCCCCTCTCACTCGTTCAATCTTAATCTGTCCCAAACACTGATTTCCCACAGCGACCGCTCTATTCTGCGCTGGAAGTGCGAAAACACATTTTGGCCAGGATGGGAAAAATGACAGCTGCACTGTTCATAAGGAGGTGTGAAAAATGCCACTGTTGAAAATCTGGCATGAAAATATTGCAAATTTGCGAAGTTACAAGTGTGTGTAAACAGTTCAACACACACTTGTAACACAGTCATGTTATGGAGTTTCATCACCAAATTTTCAACATAGGGATTTTAGGACCTCTGCTCATGAATAGTGCCACTGTAATTTTCTTAATCTGTCCCGAACACTGATTTCCCACAGCGACCGCGTTATTCTGTGCAGGAACTGTGAAAACACATTTCAGCCAGGATGTGAAAAATGACAGCTGTACTGCTCATAAGAAGGTATGAAAAAATGCCAGTGTTAAAAATCTGGTGTGACAATATTACAAATCTGCGAAGTTACAAGGGTGCATGGAAAATGTGCAATGCACACTTGTAACACAGACATTTGATGGGCTGTCATCACCAAATTTTCAACACAGGCATTTTAGGACCTCTACTCATGAACAGTATCATTGCCATTTTCTTAATCTGTCCCGAACAGTGATTTCCCACAGCGACCGCTCTATTCTGCACCGGAAGAGCAAAAACACGTTTTGGCCAGGATGGGAAAAGTGACAGCTGTACTGTTCATAAGTAGGTGTGGGAAAATGGCAATGTTGAAAATCTGGAGTGAAAACATTACAAGTTCGCAAAGTTACAAGCGTACGTGCAAACTGCGCAACGCACGCTCATAACACAGTCATTTTATAGAGTATCATAACCAAATTTTCAATATAGGCATTTTAGGACCTCTACTCATGAACAGTGTCACTGTCATTTTCTTAATCTGTCCCAAGCACTAATTTCCCACAGCGACCGCACTATTCTGTGCCAGAAGTGCAAAAACACATTTCAGTCAGATGTGAACAATGACAGTTGCACTGTTCACAAAGAGGTGTGAAAAAATGCCAATGTTGAAAATCTGGCATGAAAATATTGCAAATTTGCTAAGTTACGGGTGTGTGTAGCAACTGCACAATGCACGCTCGTAAAACAGTCATTTTTTTTCCCACCAAATTTGCAACATAGGCTTTTTGAGACCACTTCATGAACACTGGCATGTCATTGTTAATCGCCCCAAAAGGTGATTCCGCTCAGTGACCGTAAAATTACCTTTCAGGGCCAATTAACACCATGACAGTTCAAGAATTCATGAGGAGGGGTCCCAAAACCCCATGCTGAAAATTTGGTGCCAAAATTCCAAAAAATGACTGAGATATGCATTAAAGTTGGAAAAAAACATTTATTCCATTACACAGCTTACTGGCATTTCCTCAGTTCGCCGTCTGCTTTGAAGAGTGCAGACGTGTTCCTGGTCCACCCGAAGATCATCGTGCTGAGCTCCGGATGTAAGTATGGGGTGAGGGATGTGTGGGGAGGCAGGGTGCACAGTGGGTGGGCGCGGGTTGCGAGAGGGCAGCAGGGAGACCTCCGAGGGACAGTTTCCTTTTTTACAGGTGAAAAAAAAAAAGACACCACAGGACCATTTTTAGTTTACAGTGGCATGTGGCACGCTAGGGTGGGCTCCCAGGGTGCCGCCAGAGTCTTCCTTTTGGGGGGGGCAAGCTGTAGCCGATGGGGGATTGGGCACCCCCATCGGCACACAACAAAAAGGGTGAGGGGGACATTATGCTGACGGGAATTGGGCACCCCATCAGCAGAGAAAATAAGCGGGGGGTTTAGCATAATGCCAACGGGGAGTGGGCTCCCCCATCATGAACATAAACATGGGGGCACTGAAGCCGACGGGGATTGGGGCCCCCCATTGGCAAATGAACACTGTGGGTGGGCCAATATTGTTTGTGAACATGGCAGCAAGCCACCGCCATGTTCACAAACTATATCAGTGTGTTAAGATCCCACCCTGCAATGACAGATCGCTCCCTCATTGCAGCGAATGGCTTACGCTGCAATGACGAGTTGGCCCCTGATTGCAGCGGCTGATTTTTTACAAGTTGGTGGCACGCTGGCTGAACTAGTGTCAGCAGCAGTGTGCCACAGCATTGGGTGATGCTGGACAAGCCTTTAAAGGCTGTGGGGGCATTGGTCACGTCAGGGCCGCGCCTCCGCAACCTGCTTGTGGAGAAAGCTGCCACAATAAGTTTCTTGTGCATGCGCGTAATCAACATAAAAATACATTAATTTTGTGAAACAGCTAATCAGGCCATGCCGTACACCCAGGTATGGGCCGATTTGTTATGGACATTGCCCTTTAATAAATAGTAATGGAATATGTCATCAGACGCCAGTAGTGAGTTTATGTTTTTGAGTGTTGCTTTATGAATTACAGATGTTCTCCTCTGTTGCTTCTTGTTTGAGAATAAACACTCTGGGGGGGGCAACTCTGCACTTCAGAACATACTTTATAAACATGTTTCACTATTAAAATGTACAAGTGAAAACATTTTTGTAATTTTCAGTTTGCCTTCCTAGGATTTAGAACCCATTTGTAGCCCAGGAAGAGAGTATAAAAAGCATCTGCCTGTCCCAGCAGACCCTCTGACTTCTGAGGCTGTTCCTGACCTCATGTCGTTGGTGCCCTGAGTGGTAGCACTGTCACTGCTCCGGCAAGCGATCAAACCCGTTTTCTAAAGTAACATGGTTTTGTCTAGATGTTTAATAAATACTGATGGAACTTGCCATCAAACTCCAGTAGTGAGTTTCTGTTTTTGAGCTCTGCTTAACAAAGTACAGATGTTCTCCTCTGTTGCTTCTTGTTTGAGAATATACACTTCTATGGGGGAGGGGCATTCTGCACTTCAGTATGTGCTTCATAAACATGTTTCACTATTATAATGTACTAAAGAAAACATTTTCATAGATTTCAGTTTGCCTTCCTAGGGTTTATAACACATTTGCACCCCAAGAAGGGAGTATAAAAAGGATTTGCCTGTCCTCAGCTGACTGCATAGTGCTTTTGCTTATTACATCGAGTGTTCACCTGACAACAGACTGTGATGTCACAAACAGCAATGGTAAGGTCAGGCAGGGACAATCAGAGTCTTTCTGAAAGGCAAAATGAAAAAAGTGCTGCACTATGTGAAATATTTAATAGACCAACAATTGGGGAAAGTAATAAATAAAATAAAATAACCCTAAAGTTAAATGTAACCAGTTGAACTTTACAGTATCAGCCTACCTTGCTGCTGACTCCTGCCCCACGGTAGGGGTTGCTACCTTCGTTGGCTGTTGAGGGAGTTGTTACACAAACCATTTCTATTAACTCAGGAAGTGGGGTGAGCCAATGCACTGGGGACCTGCATAGTCATGATGGAGAACATGAGAGGGGCAGTCGGGGGAAACGCAGGTTACTTGATGGAGGCTGGCATAGAGTGTTACAATAAATTTGAGCTACTAAACAACCTAGAGGGGGAGGAAGGGGTTGATGGAAATGGGGAAACTGATACAGAGGCTGGGGGGGGGTCAGATACCCATAGGGCATCACAGACCAGTAATGGAAAGGATAGAAATAGTCCCTGAGGGAGAAGGGGAAACGTAAATGTTAAGCAGATGGGGGAGATGCAACATATTGCAGACATGTGGGAGGAGAGCATGACTGGAGAGAAACTGGGAGACAAGGAGGCAGGGGAGGGCCCCCCCTCAGGAGGGGGGTCTGTACCAAGGATGGGGCCCTAGGTAAAGGGGACCCACAGAGGGCCTCTGGAGGTAGGAGTACTATTACAAGGGAGGAGGCTGGTGGTGTGGGGGAAGGGGAAACCATCACGGCCAGGATAAATGGTTCGGATAAGAGAGGGTTAAAGGGGACACCTATTCGGGGGTCTGAGTTAAGTGGGCAAAATAACAAGGGAGGCAGAAAGGGGAGGGTGACAAGGGGGTCTCTAATAAGGCAGGAAAACTCCCATGGAATTGAGATCACGAATAAAGGGGGATGGGGGTTGAGAGCGATAGTGGAGGTAACCATAAGGATGATGGCGGTGTTAAGGTTCTGTTATTGGGAGACCTGATGAGGAGGGGTATCCATCGTGAGGAACAGGGGGGTGGATGCCATAGCCAGGTGAAGGTAGTGAGTATCTCTGGGCTGATGGTGCACAGAGCAAAGTTCATGGTGTATGAAATGGTTAGGGATTGTGGAGGGAAACCAGATTTCCTGGTGTATTTGGGAACTAACGATCTAGAGGGAAACAGCATTTTGGAAATCCAAGCAAGGTTCCAAGAACTTGCCAGAGTCTGTTGGGATAATGGATGCAATATTTCCTTTTTGCAGATATTGCCGGTACCAAAGGCCTCAGTGGAGAAAACAAGCATTTGTCAATGCCGAATGTTTGCTTGCTGGCATTGGCATTGGTAGTGTAGAAGTTACAAAGCTGCATAATAGGAATGGCAGTGAAGTATTGAACTGAAGCCAACCCCACCACCACCCTTCAGAGACTGACAGGCATTGGGGTGTGCCTTTGGGTCGTCAGGCATAATGGCCACGCCATTTCAAAACACCCTACCCTGCAGACACCGACAAGTGTCACGGTGTGCCTTGGGTCTTTGGCCCTTATCTGTACCCCATTCCATCAGGAAATACAGTGAGATGGGTGCGGTATAAGAGAATGCGGTGAACTTTGGGGCCAAAGAGTCCAAGGCACACTTCGATGCCTCTCACTGGCTGCAGTGTGGAAAGGTATGAGCATTACAGGCAAGAATCCCAAGTCACACCCCTGATGCCTGTCATTCTCTACAGGGTGGGGTGCTATGATCGGAAACCCTAACACCTCAGGCATTCATTGGTATTTTAACTCCAAATTTTCAACATTTTTTTTTTGTGACCCCCACCTCATGAACAGTGGCAATATCAGTTTGTTAGCGGAAAGTTGCTTTTGCACAGCGACTACGGCATTTAGCCCCACAGGTGCAAAAATACATTCCGAACAGGATGTGAAAAATGACAGCTGTACTGTTCATGGGAAGGTGCAAAAATGGCAATGTTGAAAATCTGCAGTGAAAATATTAAAAACTGGTGAAGTCAAGGCAGTATAGAAACTGTGCAACGCACACCCATAATGTAATTAGTTTGAGGATTTTTTTACAGCAGATTATCAACACAGGCATTTTGGGACCTCCGATCATGAACAATGTCACTGTGATTTTCTTTTCTGTCCTGAACAATGATTTCCCACAGCGACCACGCATTTCTGCGCAGAAAGTGTGAAAACACATTTCGGCCATGCTGTGAAAAATGATAGCTGTACTGTTCATAAGGAAGTATGGAAAAATGCCAGTGGTGAAAATCTAGACTGAAAATATTACAAATTCATGAACTTACGAGTGGAGACTGCGCAATGCTCACTCATAACAGTCATTTTATGAACTTTTGTCACCAAATTTTCAACATAGCCATTTTAAGACCTCTGCTCATGAACAGTGTCACTGTGATTTTCTTAATCTGTCCCAAACATTACTTTTGCACACCGACTGCACCATTGTGCGCTACATGTGCGGAAACACATTTTGGGCAAGATGTGAAAAATAGCAGCTGTACTGCTCATAAGGAAGTGTAATAAAATAGCAATGTTGAAAATCTGGCATGCAAATATTAAACATTCGCAAACTTGTGAGCGTGCGTAGGAACTGTGCAACGTACGCTCCTTAAACAGTCATTTTGGGGAATTTGTTCACCAAATTTTCAACATAGCCATTTTAAGACCTCTGCTCATGAACAGTGTCACTGTGACTTTCTTACTCTGTCCCAAACATTGACTGCGCACACCGACTGCCATTGTCTACTACATGCAGGAAACACATTTTGGGCGACATATATGAAAATGACAGCTGTACTGCTCATAAGGAGGTGTGGTAAAATGGCAATGTTGAGAATCTGGAGTGCAAATATTAAAATTATGAACTTACGAAAGCGCATGAGGGAACTGCGCAATGCACGCTTTGTAAAACAGTCATTTTAGAATTTTTTATTAATTTTCAACATAGCCATTTCAAGACCTCTGCTCATGAACAGTGTCACTGTGATTTTCTTAATGTGTCCTATACATTGATTTCGCCCACCAACTGCACCATTGTGTGCTACATGTGCGGAAACACATTTTGGGTGAGATGTGAAAAATGACAGCTATACTGCTTATAAGGAGGTGTGGTAAAATGGCAATGTTGAAAATCCAGAGTGCAAATATAAAAAGTTAAGAAATTCCTATGAGCGTATATGTAGAACCAAAGAACACATTATAAAACAGTTTATTTTTAGAATTTTTTTCACCAAATTTGCAACATAGGCATTTTGAGAGCCCACCTTATGAACACTATCCTGTCATTTCATTAATCAGTCCCAAAAGGTGATTTACGTGCAGTGACTGTGAAATCACCCTTCGGGCCCAATTAACACCATGACAGTTCAAGAATTCATGTGGAGGGGTCCCAAAAACCCCATGTTGAAACTTTGGTGCCAAAATTCCAAAAAATGCCTGAGATATGCATTAAAGTTGAAAAAACCCTATTTACCTCATTATACAGCTTACCGGCATTTCCTCAGTTCGCGGTCAGCTTTGAAGAGTGCAGACGTGTTCCCGGTCCACCAAAGATCATCACACGAGCTCTGCAGGTAAGTATGGGGTGAGGTGGGGGTGTGGGGAGGCATAGTGCACAGAGGGTGGGCACGGGTGGGCAGGGAGACCACGGAGACCACCGAGGGAACTTTTTTTTGTTTACAGGTTGTTGTTTTTTTCTTGGACGACGCGGGACGTTTGCCACGCTGGGGTGGGCTCCCAGCGTGGCAGCTGGAAGGCTGACAATACGGGATGTTTGCCACACTGTGGTGGGCTCCCAGCATAGCAGCTGTAAGGCTGTTTGGGGGAGGGCTGGAGCCAACGGGGGATTGGGCACCCCCATCGGACATACTATACAGTGTGTGCTTGGGGGGGTGAAAAGAGCACGCAATGTGCGTGCATGCGTGTGGAGGGGGGGAGCTCTGTTCACTGAACTGGAGCACTCTCTTTCAACTGTACTGCACTGCATTTTCAACTGCTGTCATAGACAGCTGCGGCATTCATTGGAGAACTGGGGCCGCATCTGCAAACACACTGACTGAATTGGAAGACGGCTGCCACACCTCCGAAAACTCGGATGATGGCACTATGTTTCTTGCACATGTGTGCAAGCAAACATAAAAATGAAGATCACAGAGATTAATGACTGGCTCAGGAAGTGGGGTGAAGAAAGTGGGTTGAGGGTGTTAGGGAACTGGAAAGGAGTTTGGGAGGATAAATGACTGTATGCCAAGGACAGGCTTCATCTTGCCCCGTTAGGGAAGGAAGTCCTTAAACAGGGTGTGGCTGACTCCATTCAAGAAAGGTGGGGTTTAAACTCATGAGGGGGAGAGATAGGAAGGGCTGACCAGAAGTCCTCTCCTCCAGATGAGGGAGTAGCCTCAAACCCAAGGGGGAAACAGACTGGGGAGGAGGTTTCAGGAGGAGCAGAGGAGGATGGAAATATAGGAACCTGGGTGGGATTCGACAAAGGGGACCAGGGATAATGGGTGGGGGGTTGTGTTAGTAAATGCCAGGAGCTTGGGAAACAAGTTGCTAGAGTTCCAGGCCATGCTGTTCGGGGGGGGGAGGTGGATGTGGTGGCGGTCACGGAAACGTGCATCAACCAAAACCATGACTGGCACCTAAACATGTGGGGGTACACCATGCTTAGGAAGGATAGAAAGGAAGGCAGAGAGGGTGGAGTGGCTATGTTCATTAGAGATGACATAGAAATTGCTAGGGTAGAAGAAGCAGAGGGAACCGTGGAGGCCTTATGGATCATCTTATGAACCTCAGCAGGAGGTAAGGTCAAGCTGGGTGTAGTATATAGACCCCCGGGATGGGTGATGTTCTGGAGGATGGTTTGCTGGACAACATCATTGCCCAGTGTGGACCAAAAGGGGAGGGAGTGGTGTTGATGGGGGACCTTAATATGCCAGGTACAAATTGGGGAACCATGTCCTCTAAGGTGGCCAAGGAGCAGAGGCTGCTTGATTGCTTCCAGGATGTGTTCTTAACACAGCACGTGATGGAGCCCACAAGGGAGGGGCACATCCTGGACGTGGTTCTGGCAGATGGGGATCTGGTAAGGGTCCTGGTTGTAGAGGATCCCCTGACTGGGAGCGACCACAATACTGTCTGATTTCAAATAAGCATGGGTGGGGGGAGAGAGAGATCTGGGACACTGGCAGTGGACTTCAGGGGGACAGACTTTGTGGGCATGGGAAATATTCTCAAGGATCACTTGAAGGGGATTACAACAATGACAAATGTGGAAAAGAGATGGGAGGTCATAAAACAGGGACTTCATGAGGCAGTCAGGACCTGCATTAAGGTGAAGCGTAAGGGAGCAAGGTCACATAAACCATGCTGGTGGTTCAGTGAGGTTTAGGTAGCGGTCAGAGAAAAGAAGGCTGCCTACAAAAAATATAAAATAACGAGAGGGGATAGGGAAAAGGAAATGTACCATCTTGCATCTAGAAAAGCCACCCAGATGGTGTGGGGGGGGCAAAGTCCAGTAAAGAGCAGCAGCTGGCACAGGGGATACGGGAAGGGGAAAAGGGGTTCTTCTGGTACATTGGGGAGCGGAGAAAAACTAAGGGCCATCTTGGCAGATTGAGATCAGAAGCAGGGTGGGTGGAAGAGGTAAGGGACCAGGCAGAGGTATTAGAGTACTTCGCCTCTGTGTTCACTAGGAAGGGGGATGGGATATCTACAAAGCAAGGCACAATGGGATAGAAGCGGTAGTGAGTGGGATCAGGGGAGCAACAGAAATGGAGCAAGAGGGAGGGAGAGGTACCCCAGGGGTGTCACATCAGGATAAGGATAAAAAGCCCAGTAAGGTGGAGGGGACGGATGATGCTATCTCCACCGAAAGGGTGTGGTTAGCCCTCAAGGCCCTAAAGAAAGATAAATCTCCTGGGCTGGATGACATTCATCAGAGAGTACTATGGGAATTGCAGACATACTGGCTGCACTCCTGGCGGAGCTCTTCAACAGGTCACTTGAAACAGGGAAGGTACCTAGGGATTGGCGAGAGGCACATGTGGAGCCAATCCATAAGGGGGGGGGGTCAAGGGAAGTACCAGGTAACTATAGACCCATCAGTTTGACCTCGTTGGTGGGAAAATTAATGGAGAGTATACTAAAGGGATGATTGGGGTGTACTTGGAGGAGGTGGAATGTCTGGATAGTCGGCAACATGGGTTTGTGCCAGGTAGATTGTGTTAAACCAATCTTGTGGAGTTCTACGAATGGGTAACATCAGAACTGGACAAAGGAAAGCCTGTGGATGTATTATTCTTGGACTTCAGCAAGGCGTTTGACTCTGTCCCCCACAATGGTCTGGTGGAGAAACTGACAGGGTTGGGAGTAGGCCCTTTGATGGTCAGATGGATTGAAAACTGGCTAGCTGGATGCCACCAGAGAGTAGTGGTCAGTGGGGAGCTCTCAACCCCAGAGAGGTCGGTAGTGTAGTACCGCAGGGCTCGGTCCTGGGTCCGATCCTGTTTAATGCATACATATCGGACATCAGGGAGGGTATAGGGTGTGAAATAAGTCTTTTCGCTGATGACTCCAAGATGGGAGCAGTAGTAGAGGGGGAAGAGGGGAGGTTGGCTCTGCAAGGGGACCTGGACACCCTGGAAAGGTGGGCTCACACATGGAAATTAAATTTCAATACCACCAAGTGCAAGGTGTTACATCTTGGGTGGGGAAACCCTAAACACAGGTACACCCTGGGAGGGGAGGCGTTGGAGGCCTCAACAGGGGAAAAAGACCTAGGGGTCATGGTGGATGCATGTATGAATAACTCTGAGCAGTGCAGGAGAGCGGCTAGCAAAGCAAACAGGATGTTGGGATGGATCGTAAGGGGGAATCACCTCTAGGAGCAGGGAAGTGATTCTGCCGCTGTACAATGGGCTGGTTAGACCACAGCTTGAGTACTGTGTACAGTACTGGAGACCACACTTGAAGAGGGACATACAGCTCCTGAAGAGGGTACAGAAGAGGGCGACTAAGATGATACGAGGACTAGGGGATTTGACTTATGAGAACAGACTTGAGGAGCTCTGCCTGTTTTCATAGGAGGAGAGGAGAGACGGGGGGACATGATTGAGGTCTTCAAGTACCTCAAGGGAATAAATAGGGTAAACATGGAGGGGATCTTTAGACTAAAGCAGGGAGGTATCACCAAAGGGCATGGTTTGAAGTTGGAAGGTGGAAGGGTGAGTGGGGAAAAGAGGAGGAGGTTTTTCACTGAGAGGGACCAGATCCTTGGAACGCACTGCCTGGCGAGCTGGTTCAGAGATCCACGGTCGAGGGCTTCAAGAGAGGGTGAGACAGACACAGAAAGCAGATGTATCAGATGATGGCCTGGCCCGGGGGGGGGGGTGATGGATGATAGGGGTTTCTGAAACACAAGGGGGGGGCCTCGGTACCCAACTAAGGATCTGAGGTTCGAGCAGACTTGATAGACCGTAAAGCCTAATCCGCTGGCAATTAGTATGTTAGTGTGTTAGTATGTTAGAACCAGAAAAATGCAGCAAACGCAAGGAATGCCCTGTCCTTTAACTAGAATCAAGTAGTATGTTGTATTCTGTCACAAGATAGAAAACAGACAAACATTTTGCCCCACTGGGGCTGCAGGTGTAGAAGGTAGAAACAATACACAGTCCATTGCACTGTATACAAAGTCCAAGTGGGTCCCTGAATTAGGGATTAAGCAAACGTCTCTTTATCCATCCCTTTTCTAGGATCAGAGCCAGGGCAGAGCATGTCCTCACAGGATCTAAAGAACTTTGGGTTCACAAAGCACAATTTCTCCTCAGAAACTCTTTAGGAACAGCCGATGTCCTTATTGAAAAACACTTTACTTTTCTTGTCAGAAAAAACTGAGACATTTCTGGAGACAGCTGATTTTCTTACTTGCAAACACACTTGTCAGAAACTGCAACACTTTGGAGTAAACAGTTTAATATCACATGATGTATTATCAATAGAACTAAAGCCTAAACACTTTGTACATTATTGTGTTATTTGTTATTACTGTTGTTGAAAAACGACTAATAAAATGATGGGGATAGAAGCAGTAGTGTGTGGGATTGGGGGAGCAACAGAAATGAAGCATAAGGGAGGGACAGGTACCCCAGGGGTGTCACATCAGGATAAGCATAAAAAGGCCAGTAAGGTGGGGGGGATGGATGATGCTATCTCCACCAAACAGGTGTGGCAAGCCCTAAAGGCCCTAAAGAGAGATAAATCTCCTGGGCCGGATGGCATTCATCTGAGAGTACTATGGGAATTGGCGGACGTACTGGCCGCACCCTTGGCGGAGCTCTTCAACAGGTTGCTTGAAACAGGGAGGGTACCTAGGGATTGGTGAGAGGCACATGTGGTGCCAATCCATAAAGGGGGTCAAGGGAAGTACCAGGTAACTATAGACCTATCAGTTTGACCTCGGTGGTGGGAAAATTAATGGAGAGTATACTGAAGGATCGATTAAGGGTGTTCTTGGAGGAACTGGTAGGTCTGGATAGTTGGCAACATGGGTTTGTGACAGGTAGATCATGTCAAACCAACCTTGTGGAGTTCTATGAATGGGTAACATCAGAACTGGACAGGGGAAAGCCTGTGGATGTACTATTCTTAGAATTCAACAAGGCGTTTGACTCAGTCCCCCACAATGATCTGGTGGAGAAACTGACGGGGATGGGTGTGGGCCCATTGATGGTCAGATGGATAAGAAACTGGCTAGCTGGATGCACACAGAGAGTAGTGGTCAGTGCAGAGCTCTTGATCCCTAGAGGGGTCGGTAGTGGGCTACCGCAGGGCTTGGTCCTGGGTCCGATCCTGTTTAATGCATACATATCTGACATCAGGGTGGGTATAGGGTGTGAAATGAGTCTCTTCGCTGACAACTCCAAGTTGGGAGCAGTAGTAGAGGGGGAAGAGGGGAGGTTGGCCCTGCAAGGGGACCAGGACACCCTGGAAAGGTGGGCTCACACATGGAAATTAAATTTCAATACCACCAACTGCAATGTGTTGCATCTTGGTTGGGGGAACCCTAAACATGGGTACACCTTGGGAGGGGAGGTGCTGAAGGACTCAACAGGGTAAAAAGACCTAGGGGTCATGGTGGATGCATGTATGGATAACTCTGAGCAGTGCAGCAGAGCGGCTAGCAAAGTAAACAGGATGTTGAGATGCATCGTAAGTGGGATCACCTCTAGGAGCAGGGAAGTGATACTGCGACTGTACAATGGACTGGTTAGACCACACCTTGAGTACTGTGTACAGTACTGGAGAACACATGAGAAGATGGACATACAGCTCCTGGAGAGGGTACAGAGGAGGTCTACCAAGATGATATGAGGACTGGGGGATTTGACGTATGAGGACAGACTTGAGGAGCACTGCCTGTTTTCATTGTAGGAGAGGAGAGACTGGGGGGACATGACTGAGGTCTTCAAGTACCTCAAGGGAATAAATCGGGTAAACACGGCGGGAATCTTTAGACTAAAGGAGGCAGGTATCACCAGAGTACATGGTTTGAAGTTGGAAGGTGAAAGGATGGGGGGGGAGAGGAGAAGGTTTTTCACTGAGAGGGTGGTGGATCCTTGGAACGCGCTGCCTGGAGAGCTGATTCAGATTTCCACGGTGGAGGGCTTCAAAAGAGGGCGGGACAGATACAGAAAGGGGATGTATCAGATATAGGCCTGGCCCAGAGGGGTGGGGAGGGATGATAGGGGTTTCTGGAACACAAGGGCGCCGGGGAGGGGCTCCGGCTCCCAACAAGGGATCTGAGATTGAGCAGACTCGGTAGACCAGAGGGCCTAATCTGCTGGCAATTAGTATCTTAGTATGTAAAAATTCAATAAAAAAAAAAAAAAGAAACTGCAACAGTTTGGGTACATATTATGTCCTTTACTTGAAAACACACATTCTGTAACATAGAGACTCTGTAGTACATGGGCCATTCCTCATCTTCTAGCCAGAGAGGTTAGTGTCCCACTTTCCAGTCAGAGTGATCCACGCTGTCCCCTACAAAAACTGCGCCAGTGAGGCATGTCTCAGACCATTATCTTTCAAACATACTCGCAGACAAATTGAAGTTTAGTCCCTCTAAACCCCACAGGCGTTTCCACCGGGGCCATCCTGGAGGAGCCGGCTCTGGGCTGCCACACATAGAAAATGTCTCTCACAGTTCAGGGAACGTTTTCCACATTTTACTCATGGTTCTCAAGCCCAGGTGTCTTAAAAGTCCTTCACTTTACACTGAGGTATGCCACAGGAGAAGGCCCCTGCCACAGCTCAACACTCAGCTACTCAGGGATTAAACAAGGGACTGAATTAGGACAGGAGAGAGTTGGAACCTCTCCTGAAGCTCTCTTCGGTCAGAATGGTGACTGCTCTGCTGTCAGTAAGCAACTGACTACCACTGTAACATTCCATTTTGGCTTATGCTGCTGTGGGGCCCCTCCCACTTGGAACCTCTCTCCAGATGACTGACAAGTGTTCCATGGGAGGCTTGAAAGTTAATCATTTGCTGCCCAGAGTGACTAAAACAAAAACCCATTATACTGCATAGGATTCTAGAACACTTTTAAACACTTTGTAAACACTGTAGTAATATTATAGTAAACACTCTAGTAACCTGGGAGGCACGGGGATTACATAAACGTTGTAAATCTAATAGTTTTAAATCTATTTATTTCAGTAGAGAGATGCACTTGAAGAGGTTCTGCAAACGTTAAATCCCCGTTTAACAGTAGGCTTGAGTAAGGTACATAGCCAGAGAAAGACTTGTTCAACTTTGGACTGCAGAAACTCTCTTCTTTTCCTGTTGCAGAGGATGTGGTGAGTCTTCCAGATGAGGCACAGAGACAGGAGTACGTGATGAACGATCATGGCATTCTGTATGTCGGGTCTCCATATAATATTAGTCCTGATCCATGGGGCTTTGGGCAGGTGAGCTGACAGTACTAGATGTGGACTGCACTCCTGGGGTTGACTGTGGAAAGTTACAGTAAAGGGAATGTGTACTACTGTGCAGTCACGGAAAAGTCTGAAAGAGAGTTCTGCAAAACACAATTATTTTATTATTTTCACGGGTTAAAAATATATATATTTACCTGAAATATTTAATTGTCTCAGTTATTTATTTAGCACCATTAAATGTATTTGTTTATTTTATTCTATGTTTATTTATTTCATGTCAGTGGAATCTCACTGCAACCGAGTTCCTTTTACAGAAATACACAGGCAGACACATACAAGTTACAGTGAAAACAAGCGTATTTAAATAAACTTAAGTTGTCAGCTCAGGGAAGAAAGTCCCAGTCAGCCAGCAGTGGAACACAAGTCACAAACTGACATTGTACAGAACACACATTAACAGCTGATGGAACAGCCAGCAGTAACTGTGCCCTCATATTGACTCTTGCCTTTCAAAATTCATTACGTACATACAATAACACACCCCAGGGAGTGTGATTATGGTGCAAAATTCCCACTTTCCCACTTATGAACATACGAATGTGCCAGCAGAAACAGACCACCTGGTCTATCTAAGTCTGCTCGAGTGTGCAACTAGCACCTCTAGTTTTCAGCTGCCCCACCCCCCTCCTCTTTGTTATCCCACTGCCACCACCCCACCCCGACTCTCACTTTCCCCTGTTCCCTGTCCCATGCCCTTTTGAAGCTGTTCACAGATTTACATGATACCACCCATTCTGGTAGTGCATTCCATTTTGCTACAACCCTCTCTGTGAAATAGTGTCTCCTCATTTCTTTCCTAAATCTTCCCCCCTCTATTCTTAGCTCATGCCCCCTGGTGACCCTCCCCCTCCTTAGCTTAAAGACCCCATCTGCCCCATCCTTATTGATTCCCCTCAGATACTTGAATGTCTCTATCATGTCCCCCCCGTCCCTTCTATCCTCCAGGGTGTACATATTCAGGTCACCCAGCCTGCTGTCATAGTCTCTCCTCTCCATTCCACATATTATCTTTGTTACCCTCCTCTGCACCAGCTCCAGTAGTCTGATATCACACTTTAGGTATGGCATCCAAAACTGCACACAGTACTCTAGGTGCAGCCTTACTGGTGACCTGTAGAGGGGTAAGATCACCTCTTTTTGCCTGGATGACAAAAACCTTGCTAGGTGCCCCAGTATTTTGTTCGCTTTTGCAGCCATTCTCCTGCACTGGGCAGTGTTGCTCATGGTCCCTGTTATCATTACCCCTAGATCCTTCTCCTCCTCAGTGATCCCCAGCTTAACCCTCCTCCTCAGCCAGTATTCTCTCCTTGGGTTCTTCACCCCGAAGTGCATAAACCTACACTTCTTTGCACTGAACCCCAGCTGCCACCTTTCTGACCACTCCACTAGCTTGCGTAGGTCCCCCTGCAGCTGCTTCCATCCCGCCTCTCCATTCACCACTGCTCTGATTTTGGTGTTGTCAGTGAACAGACTTACCTTGCTCACCACCCCGTGTGCAATGTCTGATATGAAGAGCCCAAATAATACTGGCCCCAACACAGAGCCCTGTGGCACCCCACTCATCACCGGCCTTGGAGTTGAGAGCTCCCCTCTCACCACCCCCCATTGCAGCCTCCCACTCAGCCACCTTGCAATCCTGTTCATCATTTTTGCACCTACCCCTGCACCAGTTAGCTTCCCCCCGAGCTGCCCATGAGGCACACAAGGTCTTTAATCTAACCAAGTGTCTCTAATATGTCTCAAGGCATGGTGTAATTTTCACACACACCCCAGAGTGAGTGACTGTTTACCTGATGGTGATGGGTATCCCATGTACAAGGCGACTGCAACTGAGCACTTTCAAAAAGGGAGACTCAGTCACAGTGCCTGTGTACAGGGCTACTTGGCACGGGGGTGACCACATAGGGGGTAGGTTAATATAGCACAGGATGTCGCTATGTATACACCTGTTGGGGGGGGGACCACACCGTGTGATGAGCAGAAGGGGATGGAGGGTTTGTGGGATGTAGTGCGGTGGTGGGCTGCTGAGCTGGCCGTGTGGTGTGGTGGGTTGGTGGCAGGCTGGGGTTGAGATTTTTGTGCTGGGTTGTTTTTTTTTTTTTTTTTTTTAGTTTTGCCCCCTCCACCCAATATGCACCCCCCTGGAGTTGAGAATCCTTTAGTATAGGTTGCAGAGGGTGAAGCCCCCCATGGGGGAGTGAGGGGTCGCATCTCCCTGCATAAAATAAAAAAATAAATCTCGGGCATGCTAGAGACATCTTTCACCCCACAACTCCGTAATTTGCCAGTACCATTAATTTAAAGCAAAATTAGGAGACATATATATTAATTCCTGTTCGTCATTCAGCAGAAAGCATTACAGACATGAAAGCACTTATTTTCATGGGATTTCAAGTGCCTGTCTTCAGGATATAATGTATGCCACATTTTGACTCGATTTTCTACAGTAACCCACATTTTGGGCGACAAAAGCATGAGGTATAAGTGCTTTGTTGCCCTCTCAGTTATAAAATAAATTAGAGACGGGACCCCACTGTAATACATATGCTACATCTCAGCTCGGCTTTTATTAAGCAATAAGGCGTGACAGGGTGTGTATTACTATAGGATAATAGCACACCTTGGGACGTGAGGCATAAAGCAGTGCCACACCCATAAAATTCTGTTATCCCACAAGTGCGCACACCCTGGTGTTCCTTATTCTGGCTATAGAATGGTTCCTCTGATTTTTAATTCCAAAACTGAGTGTTCTGCAGGAATAATGCAGTGTCATGTGATTACATCTGACCAGTCACAGGTCTTGGTTTCTCTTACCCATTTTGTAATAGTTAAATAAACTGTTCCAGGTAAATAAACTGCTCAATAGGAAATAAATGAATTAAAGAGCTAGTAGTTAATTATTAAGTGAGCTGATTTCCTGACAAAACCATGTCAAGTACAGGGGCAGGAATGCCTCTATGAGGAAAGTCCATTTTGTACTGAACATTTATCTAACAGCAGATAAAAGCACATAAAGCTGAACCAGTCAGCAGTTCTTCTAATGCCTTTCCTCTAAGCAGGAGAGACAGACTAACTCCATTTTCTGTGTTCCCACCTCCTATCCACAGTTTGAGGAAGACATTGTGGACATCTGTCTCAAGTTACTGGATGTGAACCCAAAGTACCTGAAGGATCCTGTTAAGGACTGTGCACGCCGGGGTGACCCAGTCTATGTCAGCAGGGTGGTGAGTGCAATGGTAAGGAGCGGACAGTGCCTGTAAGGTGTACTGCCTGGTGGTACAGAATAAGCATTTTGTCTCTTTGTCAATACTTCCTTCATAGATACTGTACTCTGTGACACAAAAAGCCTACCCCCCTCCCCATTCATCCAAAATAAATGGAATAACCACAGCGGAAGTAATGGACTGCTAGACATCTAGAGGTATTGTACTTTTGTTGACTTGTGAAGAACTGGTAATTCTCAAATGCAAATGTACATACCTCTCAGCATTAAAACGCATTGCAGGGGTCTTCTAAATGCAGAACATATGGTCATAATGAGTAGGACATTCAATTTTAAAGAATAACAAGTTTAAGAATAGTGGCCACCATTTGTTTAGAGTCAGGTAACATTTCTATCAAGTTAGTTTAATTTTTAATTGTTTGTGTATCAAGCAATAGGTCTAATATGATGTGGTAATGTAAGGTAAAATGTATATAGTACTAGTGGGTTATATCCAATCTCTATATCTGTCATGCTGTTCAGCTGTTTTCACTCTGACCTGAAGAAGAGAGTTTTATCTCTCGAAAGCTAGTCTCAGAAATAATTGTATTAGTCCCATAAAAGGTATCACCTGCAACATATTTTTTTTTGCCTCTACATTTATATTGCAACCAATCCCAGAGGCTCTGAGTGCCTTACAGAATCAAAAATAGACAGGGTAAGCAATAATGATAGATTAAAATAAAGGCTCTAAAACGTAATACATTTTTTTTTTAAATACAGACATAAATAAGTTTATAACAATTAATAGATAATAAAAATAGATTTAAAAACACTATGGCTAGTTCGGAAAGGCTTGTTTGAAAAGATGAATCCTTAGGCCTCCCTTAAATACCTCCACTGACAAGGCTTCCCTTACAGAGCTGAGAAGTGAGTTCCAGAGGGCTGGGATGGAAGGTCAGTATACAATATCTTTGTGCAGCAATGACAAATTTGGGTGTACAGTGCACCATGCACTG
This sequence comes from Neoceratodus forsteri, assembly GCA_016271365.2. Lineage (NCBI taxonomy): Eukaryota > Metazoa > Chordata > Ceratodontiformes > Ceratodontidae > Neoceratodus > Neoceratodus forsteri. Next base: position 38,805,323 of record JADMNL010000037.1, on the reverse strand, counting down.
CACAGTGCATATCACTAGACAGGTATGCAACTCCAGTGTCTTGTGCTGTCAGAAAGGACTGAGTGCTGACCATTGCCTTCCTAGAGAGCTTTGGTGGGAATGACTGACTCCCTGTGACAGGATATATGACTAAATGCATTTATTCTTTTTCTGTTAGTTTAAAAACCATTCTTCTGTGACAGGTTCTGTTGCTGACTTTCACGTGTGAAGATTACTGGCAAGACAGCATGCAGGAGACATTAGTAGAACTGACACGTCAGAGATAGTGTTAGTAGTGCCCCATTCACATACAGTACCTCCTGGTACAGTAGATTACCGTGAAATGGAGGTACCGTAAGGCAATATTTTACTGTAAAGATGCGGCGGAGTGCAATGCTCACCCCCTGCCACAACATCAGGTCCCCTTCCTGATCCAAACCTGAGGATGACGTCAGGTCGGGATGGAGACCTGGCGAAATTCCATTTCGTCGGCAAAAGTGCTGCGGAGTTAGCATTTCGCTGGTGAAATGCCACTTTCACTGGCAAAATGCTAATTCCACTGTACTTTCACCTGCGAAATGGAATTTTGCCAGGTCCCCATCCAGACCTGATGTCATCCTCAGGTTTGGATCAAGAAGGGGACCTGATGCTGCGGTGGAGGCATGCATTGCACTCCGCCACATCTTTACAGTAAAATATTGCCTTACAGTATCTCCGTTTGTGGTACTTTCTGTACTGGGAGGTACTGTAGGCAGGATAGGGCACTACTGGCATGTCTCTATTGAGACGTGTCAGTTGCTCTTTAAGTCATAAAGTTACTGTGAGGGTCTTTTCCTGGAATATGCTCCCATGTCAGATAATGGATGTAGGTGTAAGTTGTAAAACCTTCTAGGGACAATGGGGAAGTGACGCTCATATATATATATATACACACACATATACACACTCACTCACTCATATGGAGTGGGAGGGGTCTGTGGGGAACTGTCACTCAAAGGGTGAAGCCACTCCCCATAGCCAGAAGGGTATAAATTGAGAGAGTAAGTAAGCAAATGTTTATTTATACAGTGCTCAATCCTAGAGGCTCTGGATACCTTACAAAAAGTCAAACAAGCAGGGCTGAACAGACAGAATATACAGGGTATATAAGTTTTACAATAAATTAATAAATAAAATAAAAATAGATAAGTCACAATAAAATCAGCAGCAATTTTCCAGATATGCGTTTTTAAAAAGATAGGTTTTCAGACCCCTCTTCAGTGTCTCCACTGACAGAGTCTCCCTCAGAGATCTGGGGAGTGAAAACTTAAGGACTGGGCCAGCCACCTCAAACGAATGATCACCCAAGTCTTCAGCCTGACCCTTGGAACTGCTAGGAGGCCCTCAGTGGAGGAGTGGAGGGAGCATACTGGGATGGCAGGTGTGAGGAGGTCAGACAGGTGGCCAGGGCCCAAGCTATATAGGGCTTTATAGGTGGGCAAGCCCACCTTGAAGATTATCCTCCACCTGACAGGCAGCCAATGCAGATCTTGCAGGACTGAGGTCTCATGACAAGACCTAGGCAGGCCTGTCAGCAACCTGGCCGCCACATTCTGCACTAGCTGCAGTTCTCGCCACCAACCCTGAAGTACAGAGCATTACAGTATGGATGTGACAAAGGCATGAACCAGTGAGGACAGGTCCTGGGGTGGAATTAGGGGTTTAATCTGGTCGACGTTCCTTAAGTGGTAAAAAAACACTTTGGACCACAGACGACACCTCAGCATCAAGTGTCAGCCTCTCATCAAGGATAACACACAGGTTTCTCACCCTAGAGGATGCCATCCACAGGGTAGATCCCAGGACTAACCCTGTTACCATCCCGGAGGAACCCCCATCATGCCCGCAACCAGATTCAATCACCAGTAGCTCCATCTTATCAGGGTTCAGGGCTCAGCAAGTTGTGAGACATCCAATCCTGGATCTCAGCCAGGCACTTATTCAGCACTTCTATGGTGTTATTCGTTCCTGGGGAAAATGGCATGTACAGCTGGGTATCAGCTGCATAACAGTGAAAACCCAGACTGTAATGTCTAATGAGCTTTCCCAAGGGCAACATGTACACTGCAAACAACATCAGTGATAGGACTGAGCCTTGAGGAACTCCACATCACAGGGGCTTCCGAGAAGAGGAGGAGGAGGAGGAGAAATTCTCCTTCATGACCCATTGCCTCCTACCCAAGAGATAGGACTCAAACCAGTGGATGACAGTTCCGGTGAGTCCACAATATTCTCTAAGGTGATCCAAAAGCACGATGTGGTCCACAGTGTCAAATGCTGATAAAAGTTAGAAGAGAATAAGAATTGACCAGTCTCCTCTATCCTTCGCCCTAAGGAGGGTTTTTTTGCACCCAAACTATGCAGTCTCAGCGCTATGCTTAGCCCTAAATATGGACTGAAATGGTTCATAGATGTCAGAGGCACAAGGTGTGCCTACAGCTGCAGTACTACCACTTTCTCAACGGCCATCCCTAAAATTAGGAAGTTGGACATAGGGCTATAATCTGCCAGAATGTCAGGGTCGAGCAATGGTTTCTTCAGGATGGACTTCACTGATGCCTCCTTCAAGGCATCGGGGAGGAACCCCTCCCAGAGTGAACAACAGACTATCCTGGTGAACAATAAACCAATAGCCCTGGCACATCCCACTAGTAGATTAGTCAGGCCAGGGTGTAAACAGAGGAGGCATCAGCTGGGGCCAGATTTCCTTCTGAAGGGAAGTTGGGTTGGATCAGACAGAAGGCAATGGGCAAGGCTCAGCTAGCTGATCTTACCTTTCAGAACGTGAGAGAGATAGCAGACAGTGCTGAGGACTCTGAGGGTATCAGAAAGTCAGTTTATTGGGAGAATCGGGGGCTGTTGTACAGGTAGTGTATATCACATAGTGGGCTAGAGGAGAGATACCATGGCATCTGGTAGTTCCCTGGGACAATCACAAGCAGGTTTTTCCCCTGGCCCATGACATCCCTTTTTCAGGCCACCTGGGTATTAACCACACAAAAAGGCGGCTCACCAAGAACTTCTTTTGACTGAGCATGTACATAGATGTGGCAAATTACTGTTGGAGTTGTCCATAGTGCCAGAGAGTGGAAAAGGTAGGGGACAAAGCTAAGGTGGCTTTGATGCCCCTGCCTTTTATTGACGAACTCTTTAAGAGGGTAGTCATGGACATAGTGGGGCCCATGAGCACTCCAAGTCACACTGGCAAAAGATACATACTGGTTGTCATGGACTATGCAACCAGGTACCCAGAGGCAGTGGCCATGTCCTCCATTGAGGTGAAATAAGGGGCTGACGAACTCCTGGGAATCTTTAGCTGAGTATGATTTCCCCTGGAGATTTTGTCAGGCTGTGGACAAATTTCACATCATCACTAATGACTAGTCTGTGATAGAAGTGTGGGGTGAAACAGCTCTATTCCTCACTCTATCACCCCAAGACAAATGGGCCTGGTGGTGTGATTCAATGGGCCCTCAAAACTGTGCTCAGGACATTTGCTGACCACCACAAGAGGGATTGGGACAAATATTTGTCCCACCTCCTGTTTTCATACAGGGAAGTTCCACGGAAGTTCACAGGATTCTCACCCTTTGAGCTCCTGTTTGGTCACAGGTTGAGGGGCCTCTAGATTTAGTCAGGGATGAATGGCAAAGTGACCTTCCTACCAAGAGGAATCTGTTGTGGAGTATGTCCTGAATTTCAGGACCTGGCTTAAAGAGCTCATGGGGCTTGCCCAGGAGCATGTAGCCACTGCACAACAGTGGCAGAAAACCTGGTATGACCATGGGGCCAGAGTCTGGGAGTACAAAGTCAGGCAACAAGTGATTGTGCTTGCCCCAGTCTGACACAATAAACTGCAGGCAGCACGGGAATATCCATTCTCCATAGTTAGGAAGGTGATTGAGGTCAATTATGTAGTAGGGCTGCCTGACAGAAGGGGCAGGTAGAGGGAATGTCATGTTAACATGATGAAGCCCTACCATGATAGGGATGAAATGGTCCTCACTGTGTACAGCATACCAGAAGAGGAAAATGAGGTGGATATCCTGATGGACCTCCTCGGGGATGTGCAGGAGGGATCCTCAGTAGATAACCTTACCATCTCAGGGCAGCTAACACCAGCCCAGACAGAGGAAATGAAGGAGGTGCTGCGAGAATTTGGGGACATGTTCATGAAGAAACCAGGGTACACCATGATGGCTGAACACCATGTGGACACTGGGACCCTAGTGTCGCTGAGGCAGTCCCCCTACAGGATACCAGAGGGGGTTATGCAGACCATGCAAGAGGAACGCCGGGAAATGCTGGCCCTTGGAGTGATCCAGGAGTCCAGTAGTCCCTGGGTCTACCCTGTGGTCCTGATCCCCAAGAAGGATAGTACCACATGGTTCTGTGTCGACTACTGGAGGCTCAACAGCTGCATGGAGTCAGATGCCTACCCCATGCCCAGAATGAAAGAGACTTTGGAATGGCTAGGGGGAGCCCGGTTCCCAACCATGATAGACCTGACCAAGGGCTACTGACGGGTACCCCTAACTCCTGCAGCCAGGGAGAGGTCTGCTTTTGTCACCCCAGTTGGCCTCTTCAAATTCCGAGTAATGCCATTTGGGATGAAGAATGCACCCACAACCTTCCAGCAGCTTGTGGATCACATTCTGGATGGGGCAGGTGAATACACACTGGCATACATGGATGACATAGCCACTGACAGGTGGACATGGGAGGATCCCATCAGGCATGTGAGGGAAGTGTTCCACTACCTGAAAGCTACAGGACTGATAGTTGCAGTGGAAAAATGATAAGTAGGCATCGCTGAAGTGTCCTACCTTAGACACTGGGTGGGCAGTGGATGCATCCATCAAGAGCCTGGAAAGGTTGAAGCCATCCAGGCCTGGCCCACCCAGAAACAGGTGAGAGCATTTCTGGAGACAGGCAGGTACTACAGGAGGTTTGTTCCTCACTATAGTGATGTGGCTAAGCCCCCGATAGACCTAACAAAAAAGAAAATGCCTGAGAAAGTTCTCTGGACAGAGGACTGTGAATCTGCCTTCCGACAGTTGACAGAGGCATTATGTGGGTCAACCGTGCTTGCTAGCCCCAATTATTACCTCAGGTTCATAGTGCATGTGAATGCCTCGGACCATCAGCTGGGTGCTGTCCTAAGCCAAGTTATACCGCAGGGGAAGGAGCAGCCCACTGTGTATTTATTTATTGAAAAGTTTCACCAGGAAAGGCACACTGAACAATATGAAATTGTTTGTCTCACGGAGTGTCCTGGAGGAAGGGAACATGGGAGTATAATAATCAAAAACATTTACATGAGGTAATATACAGTGTCTGAGCCAGAAGCTTCTGCCCAGGGAGGAAGCATATGTCACATTCGAGAGGGAGTGTCTGGAGATAGTATGGGCCATTCAGAAGTTGCAGCTGTATTTGTATGGGCAGAAGTTCACTGTGGTCACAGTTCACAACCCCCTCACATAGCTCCATAGGACTAGTGGATAAAGTACAAAATTATTGCACTGGAGTTTGATCCTACAGTCTTATAACATGACCATCCAGCACTGGAGTGGTGCACAGAATGCCAATGTGGATGAACTGTTAAGGCAGGGATAAAGACATGGCATGATCCTTTAGGCACTCCCAGTCCCTACACAAATGGTAGTGCCTCTTGGGGACTCACCTTCATTATTTGAGAGGGGGTGATGTGGCAGGATATGTGACCAGATGCATTTGTTCTTTTTCTGTTAGTTTAGGATGTGACAGCCGCAGGGTATGAGACCAGATGCATTTATATTTTTCTGTTAGTTTAAAAATCATTCTTCACTTACAGGTTCTGTTGCTGACTTTCTCATGGGGAGATTCCTGACATGATAGCAAGCAGGAGACAAATAAGTCGTAAAGCCATTGTGAGGGTCTTTTCCTGGGATATATTCCCATTTCAGACAATGGACTGAGGTGCATGTCATAAAACCTTCTAGAAATAGTGAGGAAGTGGCGCACGCACATACACACACATACACACACACACACTCATGTGGAGTGGGGGACTGTCACTCAAAGAGTGAAGTCACTCCTCACAGCCAGAAGGGTATAACTTGAGGGAATGGACTTGCCTCCCCTCCCGTCTCTCTCTCTCTCTCTTTCTCTCTCTCTCCCCCTCCCTACCCCCCCTCAAGAAAAGGTAGCCCCACCAAGGAAGCTACCTGTCTGGTAAGAAAGCACAATTAGGGGAACTGCCTTCTGTAGCTAGGGCTGGTTAAGAGTTTTAGGTGAGGAAAGTTCAGATTTTTCTGACCATCAACTGTCTATGTAACTTGCTTTATTTTCTGTTCCTTAGTAACGTGCAAACCTTTTGTCCGACTGTAAATATATCCTGTTTGTAAATAACTGTAGTATTCTCTAGTAAAGAATCTTTTTTTTTATAGAACCAGTGACTGCTTCATTATTAAAAATGTAATTCTATTATTTCTGCTAGACTCTGTTTGTAGTCCATCTCTGACGGGTACTCTACCAATAGGTATTATGTTGACCTTCCTGGCCTTGAGCAGGGAGCAAAAGACAGGTTTTCAGATTCCTGGTAAAAAATCAGGTGGTAGCAGGGAATTAGAAGTCCCCAACAAACTGCTCTGTAAGCTGAGATGGCACAAGGGGTGGTTTTTGTTGCAATCCCATTTTCAGTATCCATTTTTGGAGGTAAGATTGGTTTTGTCCCTGGGCAGGAAGCCAGTCAGTTTGTCACAGATAACTAATTTTGGACTCTGGTTTTGTTGACTGTCCAACCCATGACCTTCTGCACCCAGAGTATTAACACATGTGCAAGCGGTTGGTATGGTTACTCTCCATAACCTTAACATACATGACCACTGATTGGTTGGTATGGTAACTATTGGTTATCCATGGCAAACATGTTAACTGGTTGGTATGGCTACTGTGAATTATCATGGTGTACACACACACACACACACACACACACACACACACACACTGATTTGTTGGTATGGTTTCTGTTAGTTATCCATGATAGATACACACACACACACATACACACACACACAATGACTGACTGGTATTATTACTGTTAGTTACTTATGGCACACATGCACACACACACACACACACACACACACACTCACACATACATTGATTTGTTGGTATGGTTACTGGGTTAATGTTCGTTATCCATGACACACACACACACACACACACACACACACACACACGATGACTGGCTGGTATTATTACTGTTAGTTACTTATGGCATGTGCGCACACACACACACACACACACACACACACACACACACTGATTTGTTGCTATGGTTACTGTTAGTTATCCATGGCCTACACATGCACTGATTGGTTGATATGGTTACTTTTACCTTGTGTCTTAGCCAACATTCCCTTTTCCCGTCAAGCAGGTCTCCATACCAGTGTCTACTGCCATGTCTAGGTGTTCTTGACCAATTAATAGCTGCTACTACATTATCCGTAACTAGACAACTCTCTGGTATCTGTGACATTTTGAGATACTTGGTATGAAAGGTAATGTATGAATCCGGGAACAGCAAAAGAAAAAGACGGCACTCAAACTGTTGGAAAAATCAGGCAGATGAAATATTTATTTTATCAACCAAATGACAGCAGATATTCAAATGCTCAGTATAGAGGCCAAACTCCCCTACGTAGTGAGGCTCTCTGCCTTGGTCAGGGGTTGGAGTTTGGTACCAAAGATGCTCTTAAATGCCAATGCCTTAAAGTGACATAACCTGAAATGAAATACAATACTACATTACACAAGAGAGGAAAACGGGAAAAATAAAAGAAGTGATTGAAGGACAGAGTACAACCCACACAACAAGGAAGACAGATGCCCCATCATTTTCTTTTGCTGTTCCTCGGCTACTGGTTTGATCAGGTGGCTGCTCCTTTAGAACTTTGTGTGCAGAGTTTTCTTTCCCTGCTGGCTAACAGGTATACACATCCAGATTATACTGCAGTATTTCAAAAACATAAACCAGAGTTCAAATTCTCCTCCTGAAAGTTTATAAAATGATTTATAAGGTACAAAAAAGACTTAAAAAGTATGGTTCATCTCCAGGTCAACTGTAATGATGATAAGGGGATTTTGGAGGGACGATGGTCTGGTCACTACCTTAATGGAGTTGCACCACAGAAGTGGAGTGGAAGCGTGGCCATCCTTCGCCAGTGGTACCAGTCTGGCTGCCAGCCAGTCAAATACGGTCAATGCTGGGTGTTTGGTGCTGTCATGTGTACAGGTAAGAAAAGAACAGGCCACACCTCGATTGTTTAGGAGAGGTTTGCTGAGAGCATGGAGCCCTGAGACCTGTGGGGATTCCAGCAGCCTCGATCCTTCAAAATGACCTCAGCTCTAACTTATTTTGTTTATTATTAAATTATCCCCTCCTCCCCTTGTCACCATGGTTCCTCCTGTCTCCCACTCCAATAATTGGGGTCTGCTGCAGCTGCTCCAGTTCCTCTGTCTGTGAGGGGTGGGTAGACGGGAGGTTGAGCAGCTGACTTCACAGTTGATGCCAGTGGCTTTGGTTGGCTGGCGTGGATACATGAACACTGACTGGCCTGCATGAAGGGCTGCACAAATGCTGTGTGGCCCATGCCTTCTCACACTGGGAACCAAGCATCTCTCAGGCTTTACAATGCACTCAGCCAGCCTTAGTAAAGTACTGGGGAAGGTGACTGACCAGCACAAGTATAATTTTAGAGTATAAGTTAATTTTAGATGCTGTCATGTTATTTATTGCTTTAAAATAATTTGTATGTTGTATGTATTATGTGTATATCTGTATCACCATACCTGTCTTATGTACGGTGCCCAGAGCTTCAGGGATTGGGCACCGAATAGACAAACTTGCCTTGCCATTTATAGATCACAGGCAAATTCTGGTCTCTGAGGTGGCAGAACAGCATTATCTTTTCTGTGTTTGTTTGTTTGCTGTAATTAGAGCTTGAACTTTTTTAATTAATTCCAATTGTGTTGCACAGTCTTTTATCTATGTATCTATCCAGTCACCCATCTATCCATCTATCCATCGGTCTATACAGTATATATCTGTTATTGTTTATGCACCCACTATTTGACACAGCCTTCTTCCCCTGGCACAGCCCGACCTCAGCCCCCCCACCCTGGCATCTCTCTACTTCCCTCCTGCTGTTTCCAACCCCACAGGCCACAAACACACACACGCATGCACGCTCGCACAAACACCATAGCGGGGTTGGGCCATTCCAGATCCAGTCTCCTCCTGTGAATGGAGGCAGGAATTAAAGGGATAATATTATGAAAAAGAATCTTGCAAACAATTTATTTTATTTAGTTTTTGTTGACCAGGTAAGTGCACTAAACAAATTCTGCCTATTTTCAGGCCCGGCCTGGGGGGAGGGGGATACAGATACAGATGAATGCCAACTGACCTTGAACCAGATTAAGCTGTTCGGTGTCACGGTTTCCCTATGGGAAAAAGTGAAAACCCATATATTACAAACCAGTCTGCGATGCTCAGTTTGACTGAAGTTTTTATAGAGGGCTGTCTGCACAGTGATTCTTACAAATTTCAGGGGGACAGTGTTTTGAAGCCCCCAACTCCACCTTGCATCCAAAGCCATTTTTAAAGGGGTTGTTTTGGCCCCATGTCTCTGGTTGCAAGAGTGCAATGTGCACTGGTGACAATTAGTGTTCGGCCCAGAAGTGGATGCATGCAGCTATTTCCTAGGTCCACGTAGACCACTTGCAGTATTTGTGGTTTAAGCAGACTTACTGAGATGCAGCAGATGCATCTAATGGTGGGCATACCTTGCCAGTCACTGCAGCTTAGTGTCATAAATCAGCAGTGGTTTCAAAAATAGCACTTGATGTATGTAGGTGGGGATGGATGCAATGGGTATTGTGAGATGCAGGTATAAAACCTCTGTAGGGTGAATATCCCTCCCAACTGGCTTAGGGGGCAAAGCACCTCTACCTTACACTGCCACCCAGGTACCGTAAATGTTTGTGGTGGTTCCTAGACTCTTTTCTCTCTCAGCAATGTGGGGGTTCATATCCAAAGGAAAGAAATGTGTGCTGCCTCCACCCAGAGAAAGATTCAAGTGAGCCAGAGGTCTGGTCAGTACAATCGCCTGGAATATTGTACCTGCCCACCTCCCTAGTATGGTCAGACCTCCCGCAAACCCCAGAAAACTGCAGCAGCCCCCCCCCCCCAAATTAACATGCACAGTTTTTCTGCAGTCAATAATGAAAGCGGACAACATTAAAATGCAACTTTATTCTTAGGAACCAAGCCTAGAAAAGGAAGAGATTAATACAATCACTTTTCTTACTGGGGCACTGCTTAGGTGCCCTACAAGGCAGGACTAAAGCACCTGCTCTACATATGGCTTTTCTCAGTCAGGCCTAACTTAGGCTCAGCCAGATAACCCCAGTCCTGGCTGCTTTAGTCAAGTCCTAACAGGTGCAGCCTTTTGCTTACTGTCTGTTTCCCCACTTTGTCATTCACATCAAAGAATGCCGTTGGTCGTACTCTTCCTGTACTGTAGGTCGCTACCCTCGCCATGTTCAAAAACTTGTAGTATTCCTGGTCTCTCAAAAACTCAGGATGAAATAAAGCAGACGAATGGCAGCAAACCAGATTCAAACAGCAGTTTATTCACTGAAGCATAACTGCTGCTCACTACCCTGGTACCATGATTTCCTCTTAAACGCTATGCAAGCACCTTTTACGGCAGTTCCTGAGTACACAGGGTTGGATCGGTACAGGACAGATGTTGGCACTGTGGGGTCACTTGCAGTGATGTACTTTGAATTAACAGAGCAACAGAGTCAAAACAGCAGTCCCCCACCAAAGGCCACGCATATACTAAATGGTTCGATTCAGACTTCGCACATGATGTATTTGTAATTCGGCCTGATGGTTAACTTGTACACAAATCCAAAAAAACAAGGAACATTTTCTCTTTGAAGCAGGGAAAGCCCTTAAGTTACTTATGGTTCCCCAACTCAAAGACTCCTCAGGGTGTGGCAGGCCTCTTTGACTCCAACCTCCATTATCTGGGGAAACCTCTTGATCAGAGAAACTCTCTCTCTTCAGGCTTGATCCCCCTGGATGCTGCTGTCTCAGATGTCCACTAAGACATTCATATCTCTCTCTCTCCCCCACCCTCCCACCGACTGCTGAGATCCTAGACTGACACACACGTTCTGGTGTTTAAACCCTCAGGGCAGTGGCAGCACAAAACCTGGCATTAGTGTCTGCTACTGGATCTGTACCAACAGCTCTGAGTTCAGCTTCTTGGCACCATGCTGTCACACGTGTTGTCTAACATGTGAATGCCACTCTGTGTCTCATAAAGCTTTAACGTCTTCCTATACAGTTCATCTCCCAGACACAAGGCCTGGAATGGCGCAGTATGAATCCTCCCCCAGGACAGCAGGTCCCACCTTTATGAGATCTCTCCCAAATCTGCCAACCTCCCGCTCATTTCCCCTTATGTAGCAGCAATTCAGAGGCAGTTCCCATTGGTTTCCACATGGTCACTAACAAACTTTAACATTCCATAGGTCCAAAAAAGGCACCAGAATCCACTGTCTCGCCTTTTCCAAGAGGCCCTTGGCTTGGTTTTAGCAGGGATCTCTTTTAGTCAGCATTACAGGTACATGGTGGAGGGTTTCAGCATCAGTGGGGACTGAAGACAAACCTCGAATAATATGGACCTCTACAGAGGTGACAGCCTGCAGCCTTCTGGGAAAGGAACCACATTCCTCAGTGGACAGTTTAAAGCAGCAGAACTAGCTAATAAAAATGTTCTTTTTACAATAGTTATGTCATACAAGCCCCACAAATGACAACATTTGAATTATTTGTGTAACCCCCAGGTGGCACTATCCCAAGGGCTACTACCCCTGCCTGACTGACTACTGACAGGTTGAGGGGCCTGGGTCCAATGGTGGGTACCTCCACCCAGAGGTTGGGGTTAGAACAGTCAAATATGACCTGGTCACAGCCCTCTGGGTCACTGCAACCCCCCCTTTCTTCCCACTAGTGGCTCACCAGCAATTCCTACACTATCGTTATGACTTACACTTACCCCGAGGTCAGGATGGCCAACTTGGTGCTGAGGACCCCCTGTAAAATAAGGTGCAGTTATACAGTAACCCATGCACAAAAGGGTAGCACAAACACGCAGTTCAAACGGTATACCTTGCAACAACAAATTTGATTTATTAAGGGGGAAGTAACAAGGACGGGGGAGATCAGGTTGATTAGCTTAACAGTCTAATATATATATATATATACACACACACACACCTAGGGCACTGTGCACAGGCCAAACCTATAAGTCACTGTCTCTGGGTACCCAGGCAATTGAAGGCTAGCCTATTCAGTGCAGCAGGTTGGGGCCCTGATGCAGAAAACAAGCATTTGATACCTAAATGAATTAAGCAGAGCCAGCAGGCTCAGTTCATACAGCCAGTGGAGCAGCCAGACAAATCTTGCCCTCACAATGAACATCTGACAGGGAGCTACCCTGATTTAGTACTCACGACTCCTGCAGAAAGATCGCTCTCACACCACTCGCAGGACCGAGCCTGAGATCCAAACACTTCTCCACACATTTATATGAAGAGCAGAGGGGTAACATACCAGGCAGTTGCTTTATACTCCCGATCGTTTTCACTGCAATAACCGGGCCAAACGATGGAGCTTCACATGTCCTGACAGACCGAGCGTGATTAAAGCAGATTCTCCAGTCCTCCACAGGGTGAGCCTGGTAGGTAGCTGTAAATGTACAGCCTCCTCTGCCTGCACTCCTCCACGGATCTTATCAGCTCCTTCTGGCGATGCTGTTGCCCGACTTCTTGGCCTGCCACACACGCTTCCCGCGGAAAGACTTCCAGAGCGCAGGAGACAGAGCTCCTTCTACCTTCACGACTACCAATGACTCTGCCCCTCCAGAACAGTTGCAGGGCAGTTTCCTCTCACTCCACAGGGCTCCGGTTGGCTGCTTTGTTTTGTCAGTCACTCCATACGCCCTCTATTGGTGCAAAAAAAAGGCACCAGGGTCCAAACTACACTTCCCAGGAGCACCTGCCATATATTCCCCTTCAGGCAGGCTCCCAGAGGGAGTCCAAATTCTGATCAGCTCCAGCGGTCTCCATTTTAAGGCCCCCTTTCCCAAATTGGCCCATCTCATCAGTTCAGGTCCAAAATGGAGGGGCTGAACACACAGAGTCCCAGCTGCAAATAAGGCAGGTTAAACAAACTACATTTTTGCAATGGCACTACATATTTTCCAGCAAACAGTTACATCTTTTAACCAAGCTCCTTCTGCTCTCTCAGCGACTGCAGAAATGGAGCAATTCAGGCAATAACTTGAGTGGGATTTCAGCAGTAAACCCAGTCCCACTACACAAACCAATAAAGCCTGTAAGCAGGCAGCTCTTAAAGAGACAGTACCAGAGGCTCTAAAAGCACTCACAGTGCCCACATTTAAGCGGCCTTACGCCAAATGCCAGTGAGGCAGGGAGCACTTAGGCAAGCTCCGGGAAGGCTTTTAGGAACCCTCATTTGTAGGGGGGTTACTTTGCTTTTAAAGAGTACCTTTCATAGTCCATAAATTACCCCCTTCTTACATGTGTAACCCCCCTACAAATGGGGGTTCCCAAAAAGTCTTCCTTGAGCTTGTCTAAATGCTCACTGCCTGGCTGGTGTCCTGCATTTTAGCAGTTTAAATGTCATTACCAGAGTCTGTATAGCCTCTGTGTACTGTCTCTTTAAGAGCTGCTTGATTGCAGCATAAGTAATCTGAGATGGAGCTCTGTTGAAAGATGTAACTATTTGCTGAAAACCATTTAGAATGATAATGATAATGTAGTTTGTCTAACATGCTTTCTTTGTAGCAAGGACTGTTTTGTTTGTCTCCACTATCTTGGTCCTGGACTGCAAATTGGACCAATCAGTTCTGGTGGGACCTAAAATGTAGCCAGACTACAGGAGCTGTCTGAATTCAAAATCAATAGGAACTGTGGTTTGAGTTTTTGCACCTTTTTTGCAACTGAAGGGGGAAGCTCTTGCTTTGACTGACAGCCTAATCAACCAACCAAATCTTTTGGATCTTGGGGAAGTCCCGGGCTGCTTGCAGTTTTCAGTTAGAACTAAGCTGGAAGCTGAGCAAGAAGGAGCTAAAGTGTTTCTGAGCAGCTATCCTGAGTGGACTTGCATGGGAGAACTCTGAAAAGGCTAAGTTTTTGGTCTGCATGCCGGTATGCTGCTCCTGAGAGAGGGAGAGAAGAGAATTATTTTGGACTAAGTCCAAGTTTGTGTGACTAAAGTAAGCTACTGAAGTGGGCCAGGCTCAGCCTGAAGAAGACCAAATATTTTTGCTGAATGCGATCGGCCTGTCAGGAGTTCCAGCTACCCCTAAGCTCCCGGTGTGTGCAGAGGCTTTACGTCGTGCCCGGGGAGTGCTTTGCCTGGTACAGTAGAATTCCCGTACATGTAAATGTGCTATGAGCTGCTAGTGGGTTGTGAGTTAGTTCCCCACTGTGTGAACTGTGTTCTGCTTGCTGGAAGCTGTATCCAGACCAAAACGGACTGCTTCTGAACTTGTCTCCATGCGGTCTGGGCTTTGCCAGACTGGCCCAGCCAGACTATCCACTGCACAGAGAAGCCATCGAAGAGAGGCCTGCCTAGGGATCAGCCCTCTGCGCCACGTTTGAGCAGGAACAACGCCTCTGTGACTTGTGTGGGTCCTGCTTCTCCTGGCATTCCAGATCAACCACCTGCAGTCTCGATTTTCATCCAGCCTGTGTCCAGTCTTGGGTATCATGAGTAAATACCAGGGTAGCTCCCTACAACAACAGCTTAATCTGAGTGTGTCATCTGATTGTCTTGTTGTTTCATTTCCTTTATGAGCTGAGCCCTCTGGCTCCAGATTACAAATATTGTGTACTGTACATGCTGTGTTTTCCATCTCAGGGCCCCAGCCACCTGCAACCCCAGGCAACTGTCCTGGCTAGCTCATCTCTTCTCTACCTGGGTACCCAGAGGTGGACTGTGTGGAGCGACTCAAAGCGCATGCATAACTGCTTGATTGATATAACCTTTAAGCTAATTAACCTGATTTTGCCCCTCCCCTTGTTCAAGTCCCCTGAATAAATCAGATCTAACTTTTTCTGTATGTAATCTGACTGTGGTTCCAGTTTGTGCTCAAAGTACTGTACTGTTGCTATTTGCTGTGCTTAACCTTGTTTTACAGGGCGTCCCCAGGGTCGAGCCAGAGGAACCAGCCTTGGTGGTAAGTGCAAACAGTGTGGGTACTTGTGTGGTGTACCAGGGGTATTGTGAAAGTGATTATTGGACAGTGTTCAGGCCACTAGAGGGGAAAGAGGGGGGTTACAGTGTCCCAGAAGGCTGTGCCCAGGTTAGCTTGACCACTACCAACCCTGACCTCCGGGTGGAGGCACCCGTTTCAGAACTCAGGCCCCTTAACCTGCTACTAGCCAAGCAGGCAGGGGTAGTAGCCCTTGGGATAGCGCCACCTAGGGGTTACACATTGATTCTAAAATTGTATTTCATTCCTGTCCACAGCAGTTAGTTTTTGCATTCTGAACTGCTAAAAACTGCAGGGTGTACCAGAGCTTCTGTAGCAAGCCTGGTGTTGCTGTGGGCCTAGGGTTGTACTGCTGACATCACGATAGGGCAGAGTCAATGTAACAAAAAACACTAACAAAAAAAAACATACTGACAAGGCATTTGGATTTTGGCATAGCGCATTTCTAACAGGGTGTCTTGGGGAAAGGGGAACACAGTATGTACACTGAGTACTGGTAGTTTTCTCTTGCAACAATGTTGCAACTGCACGGTACTGCACAGTATGAGTCACTCCTCTGCCTTTTAGTGATGTCATCAGGAGCCAGCAGCCCAGCAGCTGAACAGCAAAGGCAAGGGCAGCAGTGCTCTAAAACAAATCCTAATTATGGAAGGCAGAGTAAACCTTGGCCAAAAATAACAATTGCTGACACCCTTTCAGGTCTAGTACTGAATTTTATAATGACTACAAGCTGTACCTTTTTGGACCATCATGAAAGGTGCTCTTTAATGTTTTTGTTTATTTGTATCCTTTATACTCTGTTTGTCCTGACAGTTTACCACAGTCCCTTCCCAGGAGCATTATATTGGATTCTGAGGGAAATGGGGTGCTGCCATTCTCTCACTGGTTATTCTGTCTGATGTAGCTGGAATGCTCCACCCCTTCCTTTGCCTGCTGAGTGTTTATAGGACAAGTAATGTAAACAAAGGGTGAAAAACAGGAAATGGTATGTGGGCTGCCATATTGTCTGAGGATCCACGCAACATTATAAATCAAGGGAAACAATCATCAGTAAATAGTAGTAAATGGCAAAAGTTAAATCTGAAATGTTAACCTACCAGGCAGTACATAAATCTGGGAAGTGATGAACACTTCCTGGTTAACTAGTACTGTTACTTTAAATGCTGCTTGGATTATCATTTTAACTAGTCAAGGGGGCAGGCTGTATTACCAAAGGAGGCATAAACTACCCCCGCAGGCTGATGCAACAAGGAAAAGGACCTGAAAGAGATAAAAAAGTATGCAAGACGAAGGGACTATAGACCTGGTGGAGGACGGGGGGGGGGGGTTAAGAACAAAGGAGGCAGATATGAAGTTGTAGAGGTGATAAGAAACAGACAGAGTAATGAAGGAAGAGGAGAGTCAGGGGAAGCTATGGGGAACAGCACAGGCAAAAAAAGGGGGTGAGGAAGGAGGTGTAGGCAGGGAGACAGAAAGGTCTGGAAAGCCATGTATGCCAACACAAGGAGTCTTGGAAATAAAACTCGGGACCAGAAGCCCATCATGGTTGAGGCAGACCTGGACATGGTGGTGATACCTGACTCATGATGCACTGAAAATCACAACTGGGACACTGCCATGCCAGGCCGCTCTCAGTTCAGATGAGATGGGGAGCGGAGGAGGGGTTGTTCTATATGTGAGGAAGGGTATCAAATCTATGAAAGTGTATGGGAACGTAGAGGTAAAGGAGGGGCTGGAGGTGCTGTGGGTCACCCTGGAGACAGGAGCTGGGGTCACCATTCGTTCTGGGTTGATTTACCAACCTCCAGCACAAGGGGAGGAGTTGGATAACAGACTAGGGAAAACCATCAGCAGGATGGCAAAAAAAGGGGCCAGCCCAGTGGAGGAGTGGTTGCATGTTTCCACCCCCCCAGCCAGTGACTCAGGTCTGGGAACAGTCGAGGGTCACTCAGTGGATGGGCAGGGTGAGGGAGATTCTTTCATCCGATGGCAGCTCTCCTTCCTGGGTGAAGAGGGGGGACCAGTTCTTGCTAGAGGGATTGCCACCTGGTGGAGGCCAGGCAGTAGGGCAGTGGGAATGCACACAAACAAGGGGCAGGGCTGGAGCGTGACGTGCTGGTGCACACATCATGATGCTCCAGTCCAAGGGAGAAAACCAGAGGAAAAAGATGCTGGCCACTCCTAGCTGGCACCATGCACAGAATGTCACACAGTCAATACAGCTGGCCACTCAACCACCAGGGTCTGTGTAAGTGGTGGATAACCAGTAAGTCCATGAGAGGGTCAGTGATGGGGCTGGGAGGGGTGCTGTCTGGCAGACTTGGCCGTAGGACAAAATACTGATAGTCAAAAAGGATAGCAAAAAGGGGGAGGGGCTTCTAGTTCTGTGGACTTTAATTTGCCAGATGTGGACTGCAGTTTAGGCTAGAAGCAGGATCATCCTTAACTCCTTGCATGGGACATTTCTCAGGCAGCTAGTAGGCGAACCCACTAGGGACAAGGCAATACTGGACTTGGTGCTTAATAACAGACACAGTATTGGAGATATCACAGTGGGCTGTCCCCTGGGGACCAGTGATCACTGCACCATGTGGCTCAACATTAAGATGGGTGCAGAGGCAAACCACACAAAGACGAGGGTCCTAGACATTAGGAGGGTGGATTTTAAAGAAATGGGAGACTGTTTCAGAAGCAGCTTAGCCAGGGAGGATTGCTAGGAAGGGGTATAAGAACAGTGGAGAAAATTATGGTAAGGTATGGTGAATGCAACCAGCCTCTGTATGAAGGAACTGAGCAAAAGCAGGAGGTGAAAAATACCATTATGGTACTGTAGGAAAGTGGTTGCAAAGGTGAAGGATAAAAGGGTGGCATTCAAGAGGTACAAAGAAAAGCAGAGGGAGAAGTATAGGAACAGGTACCAGATAAAACAGAGGGAACTTCAAGCAGTAAGGCAATGAGGAGAGCAAAGGTGTGAACAGAGGAATGGATAGCCAAAGGGCTAGCATAAGAGTCCAAGACTTTCTTCGTGTATATAAGTGAGAAGAGGAAGGCAAGGGAGGATTAGTGAAGATAAGGAGGACGGCACAGGGAGACTGCACAGAGGAGGATCAGGAAAATGCAGTCACCCTGAACAGGTACTTCTGCTCAGTCTTCACAGTGGAGGGAGAGGGGGATGGACCACCAAGGAGCAGCAGAAATGCTGGGGTTGGGGAGGGAGGTGGACACAAGTCCATTTTCAGAGAAAAAAATCCTGAAGGGACCTGCAAATCTTAAAGTGAACAAGACCATGGGACAGGACAGGATACACCCCGGGATGTTAAGAGAACTCAACGAGGTGCTTGCTGCACCATTGATGGCCTTATTCAACAACTCACTGGAAACACGAGTGGTTCCAAAGGACTGGGGCAGAGACAACATTGTCCTGCACTCCAAGGGGGCCATGCATCAATGCTGGGCCAGGTATGCATACATATGAACATATGAAAATGCCAGCATATACAGGCCATAGCAGTCCATCAAGTCTGCTCCAATATGCAGCTCTAAGTCTACTCTACTGCAACTGCCCCCCAACACCTGTGTTATCCCCCCCAGACCACCTCCTTCCCCTTCCCTGTTTCACCTCAGTTATGATCTTACCACTGACCCTGTCCCACCCCCTCTTAAAACCGCCCACAGTTGCCAATGAAATCACTTCCTCTGGCAGTTGGTTCCACTTACCACCACTCTTTCTGTGAAATAGTGCCTCCTCATTTCTCTCTTGAATCTTCCCCCTCAAATTTCAGACTATGCTCTCTCATATTCCTCCCTTCCCCCCTTAGTCTGAACATCTCTTCAGAATGTACCCTATTTATCCCCTTTAAATATTTATAGGTCTCAATCATAGATCACTCTCTCTCTCTCTCTCTCTCTCCCTCCTCTCTCTCTTTTCCTCTCTCTCTCCCTCTCTCCTCCCTCTCTCTCTCTCTCTCTCTCTCTCTCTCTCTCTCTCGCTCTCTCCTCTGTATTCCATAGCATGATTTGCATGTACCCAGACCGAGTAGCTCCACACCAGCAAACACACATGAGGTGGTCTGCATTCCTCCTTTTTTTTTCTGTATTGCTTTTTTCTGAGTGGATTGCAGCAGGCAGGTTTCTCAGCCATGTCCCCGCCAGGTGACATGCATTCCTGATTCTCAGCCTCTGCCGTGCAGCTGTCTGTGGCTCTGCCCCCCCAGCATGCAGCTGTGTGGGGTTAGATCAGAAAACACAGGCAAGCATCCCATCAAATGCCCATTCTGGTCCCTGGCCTAGTAGATCCCCTGCTCTGCTCAGAGTGGGGGATTCTGGGATAGTGTGGGATGCTCTTTTTAAAAAAGATGGGTAAGTGCCCGAATGGCTGCTCCTAGCCCTCCCAGTTAGCCCAGACAGCTGTGTCAGCAGGGTGGGGGATAACTGTACTAGACAGTCCCAAATATGTGAATGAAATCATTCACATATTTGGGACTATCTAGGACAGTATGCCCTGCAAGCCCATACTGTACCTGTCATTTGGTGGGCGGCCGGGAGGTATGCGGGCGGGGTTGCAGCTGTCTGCCGGCTGATGGGGGCAGGGTGGGAAAAGGAGTTCTTTGTGGGTGGGAGGGGGGGATGCCACTGGATCACCAGGGAATTATGATATGGTGCTGTACCGTGATCGCGACAATGGGGGGGGGTACCACCAGACTACCAGAGAACTACATGAAGGTCTTATTCCAGCGATCAGGGACATGGGGAGGCCACTAGACTACCAGGGAAGGTCTATCATTACATTTATCGGGGCATCGGGGACTCGGGAGGGGGGGTCCACTGGACTACTAGGGATATGTGTGTGCTTGTGGACGGTGTTCTGGGTGGGCGGGTGGCCACCCACAGCTGGCGGCTTCTATGTTGCTTCTGCAATACAGCGGCCCACCTGTGGGAGGCTGGGAGTTGTTCCCACTCCTCACGGGCTTAATTTTGAGCCCCCCTATGCGGCGCACTGCGGGTTTGCAGCAGCATATGTGCCGCACATCCCGGGCTGAATATCAGGATGTGCCGCATATGCATGGGCACGCCCCATGTATCTGCACCGCATACAATTACATTGAGCCCCAGCGCATCGGGTTTTATGCTGCACCTGGCAGCCCTTTCAATATCCCGTCGGGACGCACTGCGGGGTTACGCCAGTGCAACTCGGTTGTGCCATGCGCAACCCCTTTGAATATCCCAGCCTCTGTCACTTGCCTGTTTCTTAGTGCCTGCAGAAAAATAATTACTTTCAATCCAATTCCTTGTTAATTTTTTAGACTCATTTGAATCCAAATAGGTCTCCTGTATTGCTATAACATCCACTTTGATTTTCTTTAGCTCTTTTAAAGGGTGAATTGATGCCATTCACATTGAAGGTGGTACACTTAAACTATGGAATTATTTCAGCCATATAACTGTATAGGAACAAGCAAACTAAAAAGCTTGGAATGAGTGAAAATTAAAGAAGTAGAATAATTTCCCTCTGTACAAATATCAGATTATTTGAAACCCTCTAACTCCCCAAAAACCCACTTGCTTAAGTGACTAAATTTAACCCCCATCCCCAGTGGGGCTGGCGTCTCCCTTTAAGGAATGTTTAACACTAGCACTCTTGGAAAAAACAACAACAAAGGTTACCTAAGTGAGCTCGCAGCCCCTCTTGAAAAGAAAGTCCCAAAAAGTTATTTAAGGTAACCCAGCTGGTACCACATAATAATAGTGATCCAAAATGAGCAACTACAAAAATAGCGACTCATTTTGGGCACTATTATTCTGGGCTACCCTGCAGAATAGTGAGGGTATGGGACAGCAAATATGGGGAAGGGCGAACAGAAGGGGAGGGACATGGAAGGGGTTTTCAGGGACTGGAGTACCTGCTGCTGCCAAACTAGCAGTGTGGTGTGGTGGTGTGTGAGGCTAGCTCTGGCAGAGTAGGGACTGGGTGCAGGTTGCACTTTGCCAGAGCTGCGGCACTTAATTTTTTCCAAGATCCAGATTTTGCCCCTCTCCCCGACATGCACCCCCGAGTAGAGAACTTAATTCAGGGAGTATAAAGCCCCCTCATATGGGGGAATGGTTAGTCAGCCCCAAAAACACTTTTTAAATCCAGAAGTTGGGTCGCCTTAAAGTGTATATTGCTGATTTGCTTTTTGGTGACATACACTCGCCATAATAGTGATCACTGTTTTGTGATTGCTATTATGATATGGAACCTTCCAGCTCAATTGAACTGGCAGAGCATCTTGGTTTTTAATTGCTCCGTACTCCCCTCTCCCCTTATCTTACTCCCTCCTTTCCTCTGGTGCATGATTGCTTTCTGTTCCCATCTTACGCCTGAGACAATCTAGGGACACCACTCATTAATACCAAAGCCTTGCCTTGTCTAGAGCACTTACCCAATCAACAAAAACTAAAATAAATAAAAATAAAATAAAGAACAGAATGCCCGATCCCGTTCCATAATCGTAAGGATTCTTAACTACCAGGACAGGCAATACATATTGCAGTCGGCCTGGAAACAAAAAGAACTGCTACTAGTCGGCCAGCACATTCCCTTTGGCAGGACTTTCCTGATTACCTAAAGAGCCAGAGGAGGTAAATGAACGATATGATTGGGCATGCCAAAGAATAGAACATTAAAATTCAGATATTATATCCAGCCCTTCTTCATGTTCCTACAGACAGAGGTCCCCTACTTTTTGACTCACTGTTTGAAGCTGCTTCAACTTTAAAAAAACTCAACTTCCAAGTTCTGGAGTCACCCTCCATCGCTCAGCAAGAGATCAGCCGTGTGGCATGGTGAAGGGCAGGCGACCCATGGAAGGGACAAAGAACTCTATAGGCAAAAACATCCAAATTCATTCAATTTTCCCTTCCTAGCCTGGTTTCTTGAAATCTTAAAATATTATATGTTTTTACTTCTTCTAGTCAGCTTTTATCTTCTAACTTGGCTTTAAGGCCTGCTATATTCCAGCATAGCATAAATAAAAGTAATCCTTCCTGATTGTTGTCCAGTCACTTTGATTTATCTGTAATTTCTATAGTGTTATTGATCTCTGAATTATCCTCAGTTTTTGAAAACTTTTCCTCACTAGTCTCTTCCAAGCTTGAGTCGGACAATATTGTGCTATTATTTATTCTTAGTCCTTGTATTATGTGTGTGTGGTGTTTGATTGAACTGTCACTCGTTAGCGGCTGGAATACTAGTAACTGGCAGATTTTGAACTGGTCTTGTTCTACACCGCTCGTAAGTGGCAGCATATCTGAGTGTGGCTTTTGGTCAAGTGCCGCTCGTTAGCGGCTGGAATTTTATTCAGCTGGCAGATAATGCCTGAGTGTGTCCCTACCTGCTGACCTCCCTCTCCCCTATTCGTTTTAATCGGGGAAATCACAGCATGAGAGGCTGTGTTAATTTCACCTGATTTGGCTGATATTGGAGGAGTGGGAGGGAACTGGCTCTGTTGTGAGGGTTGGGGACAAGTGTCTGCATATAAGCAAGCGCCGCTTGCAAGCGGCAGCTGTGTGTGTGGTGTTTGATCGAACTGCCGCTCGTTAGCGGCTGGAATACTAGTAACTGGCAGATTTTGAACTGGTCTTGTTCTACACCGCTCGTAAGTGGCAGCATATCTGAGTGTGGCTTTTGGTCGAGTGCCGCTCGTTAGCAGCTGGAATTTTATTCAGCTGGCAGATAATGCCTGAGTGTGTCCTTCTTTGCTGACCTCCTCTCCCTATTGGTTTTAATCGGGAAATCACAGCATGAGAGGCTGTGTTAATTTCACCTGGTTTGGCTGATATTGGAGGAATGGGAGGAACTGGTTCTGTTGTGAGGGTTGGGGACAAGTGTCTCAGAAGTCATAAGCTGCCGAAGGCTGAAAGTGAGTATGCGACGCCACTCGTGCCAGAATTATACTCTGTTTGTAATGAATGAGTTGGGAAGTAGTTTTGTTTATTAAGGGCTTTAGATTGTAGTAGGTTTCTTAATTAGAAATGTTTTAAACTTGTTGAATTAGTTTAAACTAAAGTCTATCTGTCATTTTTATCTTTCAAACTAGGAATGTGTAGGGGGTCTGAAGGACAACCTGCAAGGGTTAGGATTATTTACGGGAAGGCACAGCTGCATGCTTTGCATCCCTTTGTTCCTCTCCCTGTGTCCACTGTTACGTGCAGGCGTTGCAGGGAGGTGGGGATTACAAGGGACTGTTTGGCTTGCGAGCTGTGGGCTGACCAGAAGCGGGTTGATGGTAGAATAGAGGTGGTTGGATCGAGGAGACGCCCTGGTTTATTTAGGGCACCTAGGCGATGCCAGATGTGGTTGGTGCCCATTTCCAGGGAATCCACCAGACCGAGTGGTCAGGTAACCCGAGGGGTTACACCACCTGCCATTCCTCTGTCAGCAGTGCTGTGCAATGCCAGGTCAATTAGAAACAAGACGGCAATTATTGCCACCTTGGTTTCCTCAGTCGACCTGGCTTGCATAACGGAGACCTGGGTGGGAGATGATGCTGGCCCTGTTTTTGAGGCTGCAGTCCCCCCAGGTTATACCGTTGTGCACTGCCCCAGAGGAAATCGCAGGGGTGGCGGTGTAGCCATTTGTTATAAATCTAGCCTGACCTTCACCGTGCACCCGGTGGGAACTCCTGATTCATTTGAGTGTGTGGCCGTCCGTGGAGGACTCGGTATTGGCTGCAGGATCCTCCTCATCTATCGTCCTCCTGGCCCGGTGGGGGGGTTCCTGCGGGAATTTGCCGAGTTCATTGCCAGCGAGACATTGGACTCCCCTAGATGTGTTATTCTGGGGGACTTCAATGTTGGGGCTGAGGATAAAACTCAAAGATGTATTGACGAATTTCTGCAGAATATGTCCTTATTAGGGCTTCTGCAGTTCGTTGATGCACCTACCCATCGGGATGGCCACACACTGGATCTGGTGTCCTCACTGGGGATTGAGATCTTGGATCTCATGGTTGATCAAGTACTTTGGTCTGATCATAGCACGGTGAGGTTCATGCTTGGGCTCCCTACGTAGCCTCTCCCTGCTGAGATGATCCGCTGCCGCCCTTTAGAGATCTTACCCTGTGGGTTTTATGGCGGCTGCTGATCTATCTAGTTTAGGTGATGTATGCGTCGCAGCTGTTGGTGTCGGTGTGGATACCTATAATAAGGTACTATCCGACGCCATCAACTCCCTCGCACCTGTCCGTGTACGACCCAGAACTTCTTACATGAGGTCTCCATGGTTTGATGGAGATCTCAGGGAAATGAAGAAGATGGGTCGGAGATTGGAGTGCTGCTGGAGGAAATCCCGCCTGGAGACGGACAAACTGGTCCTGCGTGCACACTATTGTGCATATCAGGAGGTAATCGACCGAAAGAAGACATTGTTTTTGTCTCGGGAGATTGCTTCTGGGAGAAACCGACCAGCCTCGCTCTTCCGGACTGTTGACAGACTCCTTCATCCTATCTGTCTCCAGCCCAGTAGAGTCTCTTCTAACGAGGATTGTGAGGATTTTGTTCGGTTTTTCTTGGACAGGGTGTCTTTGATCCGGCAGGAGGTTTCTTCAGCCAGCAATATCATTGCTGTCAGTGGTCGTCAGTCATGTACTGAGTGCACTCCGCCTGACTGGGGTGAGTTTAGGCCAGTGGAGGACCGTGAGGTAATTGAGGTGGCGGTCAATCTGAAGCATACCTTCTGTGAACTGGACCCAGTGCCAACGCGTTTCTTAATGAAATGTATTGACTCTGTTGGCCCGGTGTTTGCCCTGATTGTCCGGTGCTCCTTAAGTCAGGGTGTCTTACCGGATGCCTTGAAGGAGGCTCTGGTTAGACCCCTTTTAAAGAAATCTTCTTTGGACCCGGAGGTCAGGGCAAACTACCATCCTATCTCGAATCTCCCATTTTTGGGGAAGATTGTTGAGTAGGTGGTATCGCTTCAGTTGGAGGAACATCTCATGACTCACAGGTTGTACGATCGCTTCCACTCGGCTTTTCGGGCCAGGTATAGCACTGAAACTGCGTTAGTTCGGGTGCAAAATGACCTCCTCAGGGCTAGAGACTGAGGAGACAAGACAATTCTTGTTCTCCTCGATCTCTCTTCAGCATTTGATACTGTGGACCATTGTGTGTTGCTTCTCCGCCTGAGGGAGTTATGTGGACTCACCGGTATTGTCATCAAGTGGTTTGAGTCCTTTCTCACAAATAGGAGACAGCGGGTTGTGATGGGAAATTTCTCATCAACACCCAGTCTCCTTTTGTGTGGAGTCCCTCAGGGTTCGGTGTTGGCCCCAATGCTGTTCGCAGTGTATATGCTGCCCTTGGGGGGGACCATTAGAAAGTATGGACTGAGTTTTCATTGCTATGCTGATGACACTTAGCTATATTTATCTTTTGCCCCAGGAACACCCAACACAATAGATGTGCTGAACATCTGTCTGGCTGAGATTAGCGACTGGATGGCCTCCAGCTGGCTTAGATTGAACCCTGATAAGACTGAGGTATTGGTAGTGGAGTCGAACAGAGTTCGTGATGGGATGGCCTCTGATTCTGCAACTGACCTTGTGCTAGGGGCTGCGTCATTGACGGCCTCCCCTTGTGGGTGCGAAATCTTGGCGTGATGTTTGACAGGAATTTGCCCATGGAGGTTCAGATTTCTTCCGCGGTCCGTTCCTGTTTTTTCCATCTTCGAAACATTGCCAGGATTAAGCCCCCTGTTCCGCCTCTGGACCTCCCTACCTTGATACATGCCTTAGTCACTTCTAGGCTTGACTACTGTAATGCCCTCTATCTCGGGATCTCTGGGGGGTTCTCTCCACAGACTGCAGCTCGTGCAGAACACTGCTGCCCAGCTTTTAACTGGGCAGAGTAAATTCTGTCACATTACACCTGTGCTACGCGAACTGCACTGGCTGCCTGTCAGGTGGAGAGTGCTCTTCAAGGTGGGGTTTCTCACCTATAAGGCCCTACACGGACAGGGCCCTGGTTACCTGTCAGATCTCCTGATACCATCCTCCTCTTTCCGCAATCTCCGTTCTTCTGATGCTGACCTCCTAACTGTTCCAAGAGCGAGGTTAAAATCTGCGGGGCGACCGAGCATTCAGTGTCGCCGCTCCCGCTTTTTGGAATTCATTGCCAGTTGCAGTTAGGAAGGCCCCGAACCTTATTACCTTTAAGGTTTGCCTTAAGACTTACCTATTCTCACATGCTTTTGGGGTTTGATTATGATTATGTATATGTGTTCTATTCTTTTATGTATTTATATGGCATGAAATGCTATAAATTCTTCTCTACCTCTCTTTTTTATTGTGCGGCGCCCAGAGCCTTTGGGATTGGGCGTCTTTTTAAATAAACATGACTTGACTTGACTTGACTATTCTTCTGCCTCTAACATATTGACTCTTATTTTCATCACCTTTTTAGTTTCTGTTCCATAACCACTAGTTTCATGAAAACTGGTATTCTGTGTTGACGAGGTTCTGCTAAAGGCTCCGCTGTTACTTCTTTATTATATATTCTTTCTTGTCCTTTTAAATTACCCTGACTCATGTCTAATCTAATTGTCATATTTAAAATTATTCCTATGTTTTAAACTCCTTTGCATTGTCAAATACCATTTTCCTTTTTTCTGTGTTTTTGAATTGGATGCAGCTTGTTTGGTTCAGCCTTATATCTGTATGTACTGTGGTTATTAAATGGTCCCACCCTGCCTTCTGGTTTAATATCCCTTTTAATAAATTATAAACTGCCAACTTTAAAACAATCTGGTTTTCATTTCTAGTTTTTGGTAAACCTCTCATATAAATTTTTGGTAGTGATCCACCTTGTTGGATCAGCCTCTCCTTGTATTCATCTTTCCCTCTTTCTTTCTCTAATAACTCCATTGCTTCATGATTTGTCTGATCAAATCTCACTTTTCCAGTTTTTTTTTAGGAGAGTTTCCTTTTCCCGTACCACTTTGAGATATTAACTTCATAGAATCATAGAAACCTGCCGGCAGAAAAGGACCGCACAGCCCATCTAGTCTGCCCAAAAACTGATACCCACCTCCCCCTCCCATTTACCCCCTCCCCCTGGCCTCTCTCTCCACCCCTGCCTAACCCCATGTAAGTATCCCATGTCCTTTTGAATTTCTCCACTGTATCCACCTCTACTACCCATTTCAGCAACTTATTCCAAGGCTCTACCCCCTTACATCTTCCTGATACCTGCCCCCCACCAGCTTAAGTGCATGGCCCCTGGTGGTTTTGTTTCACTCAGTCTGAAGATGCTAGCCCCTTTGGCTTTATTTATCCCCTTCTTGTATTTGAAAGTTTCCACCATGTCCCCCCCATCCTTTCTCATCTCCAGTGTATATAGACCAAGCTCTGCTAGCCTCTCCCCATATGGTCTCTCATTCAGCCCCTGGATCATTTTAGTCACCCTTCTCTGTGCTCTCTCTCTAGCCTATCCTTGTCTCCTTGAAGATGGGGCCTCCAGAATTGTACTCCATACTCCAGCTGTGGTCTCACTAGTGTCTTATACAGTGGCATGATTACCTCCCTCCTCCTAGTTGTGAAACCTCTCCCTATGCACACCAACATTTTTGTTGCCTTACCCGCTGCCATTTCACACTGGTTCCTAACCTTTAATGTGTCAGTGATCCAAATACCTAGGTCTTTTTCCTGCTCAGTGACTCACCCCCTAGGCAGTAATTTGCTCTTGGGTTATTTCGCTCTATGTGTATTATTTTGCACTTCCTCGCATTGAATCTCAATTGTCACTTTTCCACCCACTCCTCCAGCCTGGCTAGACCTTGCCTCATCCCCCCCAGCTTGTCTGTCCAGTTATAGATCTTCACATCATCCGTGAACAGGCACTCTTTGCCATTTAGACCCTCCGCTAAATTCCCCGCATACACATTGAACAGTACAGTATGCGACGCTTGTAATGGACTAGTTTGACATGTGGTATTTTCTCCATTACAGGCGGCGTCCATTACATCAATGACACTGTGATCGGGGAACTCTGGATGCAGATAGTGAACAGCAAAAGCTCCAGCGTGCAGAGTGAGAGAGAGAGAGCGAGAAGGACATCGGGAACAGCATCTCCCTAGCAGACTCGCTCTCTCTGCATAGTGCTGCATGCTGCTGTCTGTATTGGGGGGCGGGGGCTTACAGCAAGAACCTCAGTGCGGCATCTCTTGACAGACCAGGAGCTGTAGGCGAATGACACATTGAGGTGAGTGTTCATTCAGGCGAGGGATACGGCTGACATAGGGAGGTACTGGCAGTCACACTGTGTCCTGGACTGCTGCAATATGTTTCTCTCACACAATGTCAATTTACACAGCAAAAGTAAAGTTGGGGCAAGCTTTCAATCTACTCAAATGTAGCACTACCATCAGCTGGACTCTAAAATTAACACATTACGGTTGCTAAACATTAAAAATTAACACCTGTCTGAGGTGTCTGAAGTGTCAAGGAATCTATTAAGTGGCCACTAGGTGGCCACTAAATGTGGAATCACAGGTCCGCTTAATCAGGATACTTTAGCATTGAGCCAGATAGGAAATGGCATTTGGCAATCAAGATTCGTCCGTTAGAAGCGGACGTCCGTTACAAGCATGTCCGTTTAATTTGGCGCATACTGTACTGGACTCAACACCGATCCCTGTGGTACCCCACTCCTGACCCCTAGTTCCCTGGAGTGCCTTCCATTTACTACTACTCTCTGTGTCCTTCCTCCCAGCCAATCCTCCACCCACTTTGTAAGCTTTGCCCCGACTCCCAAGCTGGCTAACTTGCTTACCAACCCTCTATGGAGGACGGAATCGAGCGCCTTCCTGAAATCCAGGTAGGCCACATCCACCAACCCCCATTGATCATGCACCTTCGTAACACCCTCAAAGAATACTACCAGGTTGGTCTGACAAGACCTACCCCCTGTGAACCCATGCTGGTTGTCATCTCTTAGCCCCATCTCCTCTAGGTGTCTTACCAGTTTCTCCTTAAGGAGGGTTTCCACCAGCTTGCCTACCACAGAGGTGAGGCTGACTGGGCATCATCATCAAAGATGACCTGAAATCATCCAAGCAGACCACTAAAGCAGCAGGTAAGGCTAGGGGGATGTTGGGGTGTATTAGTAGGAGTACCCCGTCTGGAGTATTGCGTGCAGTACTGGAGGTCACACCTGCACAAGGACAGTAACAAAATTGAGGCAGTCCAGAGAAGGGCAACCAAAATGGTTCAGGATCTGCATCAGAAAACATATGAGGACAGATTAATGGAGCTCAATATGTATACCCTAGAGCAAAGGAGGGAGAGAGGTGATATGATCGAAACATTCAAACATCTTAAGGGCATTAACAAGATGAAACTATCTAACATGTTTCAGTATAAGAAAAATAGTAAGACAAGAGGACACAGCATGAGATTAGAGAGAGGCCAATTAAGGGGTACTGTGAGGAAATTTTTTTTTCACAGAAAGGGTGGTGGATGCATGGAACAGCCTACCTCAGGAAGTGGTGGATATGAATACAGT
This sequence comes from Neoceratodus forsteri, assembly GCA_016271365.2. Lineage (NCBI taxonomy): Eukaryota > Metazoa > Chordata > Ceratodontiformes > Ceratodontidae > Neoceratodus > Neoceratodus forsteri. The sequence continues at coordinate 38,775,402 of JADMNL010000037.1, read as the reverse complement.
GCAGGGCTTCAAACGGGTGTGGGATAGGCATAAGGGAGCAATACAGATGAGTATGAATAGATAAGCCATTGACAGAGCAAAGGCCTATGGCACATTCATAAGGTAGAAAAAATGGGCAGACTGGATGGGCCTTGCAGTCCTTATCTGCCGTCATCTTCTATGTTTCTATGTTTTTATGTAGGTTTAGATCCCCAACTACTAGGCTTTCTCCTGTATGGCCCTGGCCATCTCCAACTTGTTGGTGTTTTTTTGTCTCATTTAGTATTGTTCCTGTATTTACATTTCTTTCTGTCACTATTATTGTATCTCTTTGGCAGCCTGTGTTTAATTTGGGATTTCTATGATTGGTGCTATGTTTATCTATTGCTTTACTTTTTTTGTCTCGGTTTTAATTTTGCTGTTAAATCTTGCACCTCTTTACGTTCCCTCTCCACTATGTTTTCTGTTGTCTTACGTATTTTGGTCTTATTTGTCTCTATATTCAGCCCCACATTAACCTTTTTCATCTTACTATTTTTTTATTGTTCAATTTTTGCTTCTTCTCTCCTTTTATTTTTATGTTAGTTTCTACTTTGCCTTTTCTATCATCAGTAAGATATTTTTTGATTGTTTTCGTTAATTTTACCAATCTGGCTAAATATGAATTATTATTTGCTATTTCATTTTTTGCCTTTCTTAGTTCTCTCTTCAGTTGTAAAACCTCATAATACTACTCTTCTTTTGTCAAAGATATAATCCTATTCCCACTGCTACTTACATTACTTGTGTTACTTGTGGACCATAGGTGTGGGATGACAGGGGGTTTACTTGAGGAAGGGTCCAGTTTCAAATATTTTACATAAGGAGTTTTAAAAACTTTCCAAATGACTCAGAAAGGAGTGCTGACTTACATGCTCACACATCAACTTATTTTTATGTTGATTGCGCGCAGCACAGGAAACATATTGGGACAGCTTGCTTAGAAGCAGGTTATGGAGGCGTGGCACTGTTGTGGCCAATGCCCCCACAGTCTGCAAAGGCTTGTCCCACTTCCCCCAGTGCCGTTGCACACTGCTGGTGATAGTAGTTTGGAACCTTGCCACCAACTTGTGACAATTTCACCGCTGCAATCGGGGGCCGCCTCATCATTGCAGCGTCAGCCATCTGCTGCAATGAGGTAGCGACCCGTCATTGCAGGGCGGAACTTCCAAACCCTGATATTGTTTGTGAACATGGCAGCAGCTTGCTGCCGTGTTCACAAACAATATAACCCCCCACCGTGTTTATGTGCCGATGGGGGAGCCCACTCCCCATTGGCATTCTGTAACCAGCCCCCCCACAATTTTATTGTCTGCCAATGGGGTGCCCAATCCCCGTCGGCATAATTTAAGCCCCTCTTTTGTTGTGTGCCAACGGGGGTGCCCAATCCCCTGTCAGCTACTGCTGCCTCCCCAAAGAAAGAGTCCTTTGGCACACTGGGAACCCACCCCAGCATGCCACATTGCCCTGTAATGTAAAAAACGGTCCCGCAATGTTTTTTTGTTAACCTGAAAAAAAGGAAACGGTCCCCGGTGGTCTCCCTGGCCCTCCTGCCACAACTCACACCCACCCACTGCACACTCTGCCTCCCCACACCTCCCCTCACCCTATACCTACCTCTGGAGCTCAGCGCAACGATCTTCGGTGGACCAGAAACAAGTCTGCACTCTTCAAAGCCGACCATGAACTGAGAAAATGCCGGTAAGCTGTATAATGGAATAAATGGGGGGGGGGGGTTCCAACTTTAATGCATATCTCAGTCATTTTTTGGAATTTTGGCACCAAATTTTCAACATGGGGTTTTTGGGACCCCTCCTCATGAATTCTTGAACTGTCATGGCATTACTTGGCCCGAAAGGTGATTTCACGGTCACTACATGGAATCACCTTCCGGGGCCGATTAATGAAATGACAGTGCCACCGTTCATGAGGTGGGCTCTCAAAAGCCTATGTTGCAAATTTGGTGGAAAAAATCAAAACAATGACTGTTTTACAAGCATGCGCTGCGCAGTTGCTACGCACACTCGTAACTTCGTGAATTTGCAATATTTTCACACCAGATTTTCAACATTGACATTTTGTCACACCTCCTTGTGAACAGTACAGCTGTCATTGTTCACATCCTGACAGAAATGTGTTTACGCACTTCCGGCGCAGAATAGCGCCTTTGCTGTGGGAAATCAGTGTTTGGGACAGATTAAGAAAATGACAGTGACACTGTTAATGAGTAGAGGTCCTAAAATGCCTATGTTGAAAATTTGGTAATGATACTCCATAAAGTGATTGTGTTACAAGCGTGCGTTGCGCAGTTTGCATGCACGCTCGTAACTTCGCGAAATTATAATATTTTCACTCCAGATTTCCAACATTGCCATTTTCCCACACGTACTTATGAACAGTACCTGTCATTTTTCCTATCCCGGCCGAAATGTGTTTTCACACTTCCGGCGCAGAATAGAGCGGTCACTGTGGGAAATCACTGTCCGGGACAGATTAAGAAAATGACAGTGATACTGTTCATGAGCAGATGTCCTAAAATGCCTATGTTGAAAATTTGGTGATGATAGCCCATCGAATGACTGTGTTACAAGTGTGTGTTGCACGCTTTCCACGCACCCTTGTAACTTCGCAAATTTTAATATTGTCACACCAGATTTTCAACAGTGGCATTTTTTCACACCTCCTTATGAGCAGTACAGCTGTCATTTTTCACATCCTGCAAAATGTGTTTTCACAGTTCCAGTGCAGAATAACGCAGTCGCTGTGGGAAATCACTGTTCGGGACAGATTAAGAAAATGACAGTGGCACTGTTCATGAGCAGAGGTCCTAAAATGCCTATGTTGAAAATTTGGTGACGAAACTCCATAACATGACTGTGTTACAAGCGTGCATTGAAGTGTTTCCACGCACCCTTGTAACTTCGCAATTTTGTAATATTTTCACGCCACATTTTCAACAGTGGCAGTTTTCCACACCTCCTTATGAACAGTACAGTTGCCATTTTTCACATCCTGGCTAAAATATGTTTTTGCACTCCTGCCAGAGAATAGCATGGTCACTGTGGAAAATCACTGTTTGGGACAGATGAAGATTGAATGAGTGAGAGAGGGGGAGTGACCGAGCTCAACTGAACTCTGTCGGGACTGCTGCGGATTTGTTTGTGGGCAGAAAAAGGGCCAACGCAAGAGCCCAGTACAAAAGGGCAGCCTGCAGCACTGGGAGAAACAGAACGAGAGAGCGAGTGATGGAGGGGGAGTGAGCGAACTCACCGGAGCGCTGTCAAAGGCTGCTGCGGATTTCTTTGTGGGCAGAAAAAGGTGTCAGTGCAGGCAGGGTCCCAGTACAAAATGCCAGCCTGCAGCGGTGGGAGAAACAATACAAGTGAGTGAGACCAGGGGACTTAGTGAGTTCAACAGAGCTCTATCAGGACTGCTGCGGATTTCTTTGTGGGCAGAAAAAGGCGCCAAAGCAGGCAGGAGCCCTGTACAAAAGGGCCGATTGCAGCGCCAGGACAAACAGAATGAGTGCGTGAGACAGGGAGACTGAACGACCTCAACGGAGCTCTGTCGGGACAGCTGCAGATTTCTTTGTGGACATACAACAGTGCCAATGCAGCAAGGAGCCCCATACACAAGCGCAGCCTGCAGCACCAAGAGAAACAGAATAAGTGAGTGACAGAGCGGTAGTGAGCAAGCTCAATGGAGCTCTATTGTGACTGCTATGGATTTCTTTGTGGGCAGAAAATGCAGCAACGCAGGCAGGAGCCCAGTACAAAAGGCTAGCTTGCAGCGCCAGCTGAAATGGAATGAGTGAGTGAGAGAGCTCAGTGGAGCTGTGTTGGGACTGCTTCAGATTTCTTTCTGCCCAGAATAAGCTGCCAATACAGGCAGGAGCCAAGTACAAAAGGGCAGCCTGCAGCGGCAGGAGACACAGAACGAGTGAGTGAGGAAGGGGGAGTGAGTGAGCTCAATGGCGCTCTGTTGGGACTGCTGCAGATTTGTTTGTGGGTAGAAAAAGGCAGCTATGCATGCAGGGGCCCAATACAAAAGGGCAGCCTGCAGTGGCGGGGAAAACAGAATGACAGAGTGAGAGAGGGGAAGTGAGCGAGCTCAATGGAGCTCCATTGTAACTGCTGCAAATTTCTTTGTGGGCAGAAGAAGGTGGCAACGCAGGCAGAAGCCCAGTAGAAAAGGGCAGCCTGCAGCGCTGGCAGAAACGGCATAAGCGAATGAGAGAAGGGGAGTGAGCGAGCTCAACGGAGCTTTGTTGGGACTGCTGCAGATTTCTTTGTGGGCAGAAAAAGGCACCAACAGAGGCAGTAGCCCAGTACAAAAGGGCAGCCTGCAGTGCCAGGAGAAACAGAATGAGTGAGTGACACAGGGGAGTGAGCAACCTCAATGGAGCTCTGTCAGGACAGCTGTGGATTTCTTTGTGGGCAGAAAAAGGTGCAAACGCAGGCAGGAGCCCAGTACAAACTGGCAGCCTGCAGCGCCAGGAGAAACACAATGAGCGAGTGAGTGAGGGGGAGTGAACGAGTTCAATGGAGCTCTATCGTGACTGCTGCAGATTTATTTGTTGGCATAAAAAGGTGGCAACGCAGGCAGGAGCCCAGTAAAAAGCTAGTCTGCACGTCGGCAGAAACAGAACGAGTGAGTGAGAGAGGGGGAGTCAACAGGCTCAACAGACCTGTGTCAGGACTGCTGCAGATTTCTTTGTGGGCAGAAAAAGCCACCAACAGAGGCAGGAGCCCAGTACGAAAGGGCAGCCTGCAGCGCCAGGAGAAACAGAATGAGCGAGTGAGAGAGAGAGAGAGAGAGAGAGAGAGAGAGAGTGAGCCACCTCAACGGAGCTCTGTCAGGACAGCTGCGGATTTCTTAGTGGGTAGAACAAGGTGCCAATGCAGGCAGGAGCCCAGTACAAAACAGCAGCCTGCAGCACCGGGAGAAACAGACTGAGTGAGTGACAGAGGGGCAGTGAGCAAGCTCAATGCACCAGTGCAATCAACATTCAGCATTGACAAATGCTTGTTATCTAATACATCATGCACTCCTTGTACTTGAACATTTTCCTAACCTGGGCTACATGATCACTTCGTATTTGGGAAACTTCAAATTCAGATAGAGTACCTGCCCAGTGGCTTCTAAGGGGTCAATTAATAGTGACTCTTATTTTTCTGCTATTACATTAGCTGATGCTTCCAATCTATGGATTTCTACTGAAACAGAATTTATAGATACTGGGGAAGAGGCAACTGTTTTACAAGTTCCCAGGCTAGACAAATATGTGTGAGCCAGGGATGATGTTAATGTAGGTTTGAAGGTGTCATTTCTTGTAATCTTTTTATCCCCTCTTAGCACCATATAATCCTTTTCTTGCTTGTTAACCTGAAATAAATCCATGTTCTTCACTTCCCCCTCCCCTTTTTGTATGTCCCTGTTTTTGTTGTTTTTTTTTCCAATATATTTTTTATTGTCAGATATGACCTTGGCCTGGTGTCGCCCTGTCACATTTAGCTGTAAACTGTGCTTCTAAATAAAATATTTTTAATCTATGCATTTTCTTAGCTAAACCCAGGGATGATGTAAGACAAAGATACAAAATGAGATACAGTGCACACATAAAATTAAAACAAATTGAAGCAGTTTAAAGAACAAAGCCCAAGTCAGATTACAGGGTGAATGGTAAAAGGTTTAGACAGTCTATTTCTCTAAGTTTGGCGTTTTGTCTTAGTTACCTTAGTAGCCTTAGAACCGGGTATTTTCTTGATTCATATTCCTTTACATCAACTTCTGTTACTAACTTGATACTTGAAACATGGATTTTCGGTATGGAGTTATCAGTTCCTTAATCTCTCTCTCTCTCTTTTCCCTTCTTTAAAAATTGCCAGCATTGCCTCTTGCACAAGTGTTGCTCCCACAACGAGGCTGAACTATGATAACAGAGGCCTGAATCTTGTTTCTTAAAGTACAGTTCTTATCAGTAGGATAGTATTAATATCATCAACAACAGCAATGATCTTTTCAACAAATGTCAATTAAGATCTATGTAGCAAGGGGGCTGCTTATCCTAATCTATCTAAAGCAGCTGAGTGTTAGTGAACATGCATTTAATCATCCCTAATAAAACTTACGTTAACTCTTATATCATCACTATCACTTATTTTTTAATCAAACGTAAAAAGAAAACAAAAACTTTTGTATTAGAATAACTTACAATTCCATCCTTTATTTCCCATGCATGGAATGAAACCATGCTTCTATTGCTCACCCACTGTAATTGCTGTAGAGAGCATCCAGCAGCAGCGGAAACAATGGCAGCTATGGTCCTGGTGTTTTCGTGACGTAGTGATGGTTGAAGAAAATTGGCTTAATTTGGTTAAAGTTGTATAGGTAAAATCGGGCAAAGAGCAGCTGCACCGTCTGTAACTTGGTTACTGAGGCAAACTAACTACCAAGCCTGCCAAGCCTTGATTACAACATGTGATGTAGCTCTTTAATAAAAAGGTTTTCGGATCTGAGAAAATAAATGGCCAAAGTTGAAGTGGAAAGGATTTATCTTTACAGATAAAGGAGATACACAAGCAACAGCTTTACAGCACTGGGCACCCCACTGCACAACCTGCAGAACGCCGGTGCATGTGCCTTTTTAACTTGGGCAAGTAATGCTCAGAAATATCACCTGCCAGGTTAGTCACCTGACCAAGTGGAGCAAAATTTGAGTTTAAATAAAATAGAAATTTAAATATAGTATAGTAACTGTGTGTTGCTGTGAATATTTTGCATAAAGAACCATGAATAAAACTCAGCAGTATAAATTATAACTATATAAAAAAATACCGGGTGAGTATTGAAGAAATGTTTCCTTTAGACCACAAGCTCGGGCACACTAACATTTTAACTTAAACTATTAAAATCCTTTATGCACATACAAACAGATGCATGAAAAAAGAAGGAAAGTAATGGAATGGAAAAAGTGGAGTATAAATGAACCTAAAAGAGGAATCTAAAGTAATAACTAAAATAAAGTGCAAGTGGTGCATAGAATGCTGTCCATGCAACCAGCAAACAGTAACGTGTAAAGGAAGTATAAAGGGGAAAAAAAACACAAGGCAAGCCAAATCAAAAATTAAAAAAATAAAGTCAAATTCTACTCTAAATATTTGCTCTGAGTTAAAATTTGTCGCACCTCACCTATAGTTCTTTCAAGTTCTCCAATTCACCAAGGTTTGTTCTTGAGTCTTGTTTTCAGTAAAACTCGTCCATTCTTTCATTCTGCCATTGTTCTCTGGCTCGCACCCAGTTAAACTGGACTAGGTCTGCCTGCCAGGCTGGCGTCCTCTCCTCCCGTGAGACATACTGCTACTCCCTCGCAACTGCGGGCTCCCCACTGCTAGACTCCAAGCAGCTGTGAAGGCAAAGCCAAAACTTACAGGACTAGTATCTGCAGCACAAATTGGTCCAGAAAGATTTATGAGCTGTTGTAACGCTCTCAACTCTCAAAATGCAAAGCTCAGATAAAACTGAGTTGCATTAAATATTAGGCAGTGGTGGCATACCTTTTATAAAACAACAGAGCGCTTTTCCTTAATCCTGCTATGATAACTTCTCCTTAGCCATCCAGCGTGCAGCCATTCCACTTGCTATATTTAGAGTTGCAATGAAGTTTCACATCATTGACGAGGTTGCTGCGAAGTGGCCAGAATTCACATTTGCAGAGTTTTGCGATGTTTGCATTGCCATCAGCAATTTCAACTATGCCTAAAATTGTAAAGTTTTCACTACAAAGTGTGAAATGTGCCTGTGAATTGCAGACTTTGAAGGTGAATTTCACAATTCATGGGCAAATTCTGCTATTTGTGAGTGGAATTCCGCACTTTGTGGATAAATTCTGCACTTTGCAAATTGCACTAACTTTGCGGATTAATTCATGGAGTGAATTTTGCGAACTTCACAGATCTCTGGTTGGAACTTCTTAAGAGCCATCAGTATGCTCTATATACAGTGTTAGGGAAACAGTGTGGCTGAACTATTAGAGCAAAAGACTGAGCCAGGAGATTCTAGTTTCCTAGTACTGAAATGTCCATAGCTGACTGCTTTCCCAGGACTAAGAGCTCTATCACTGTAAGTTTCCCAGGATTGAGAGTTTCATAGATGACTGAGTTCCCAGGACTGGGAGTTACAAAGTAGGCTGGTTTCTCAGGACTGGGGGTTATACTAGTTAACTGGTTTTCCAAGACTAGGAGATACACAGCAAACTGTTTTTCCCAAAACTGGGATTTACACAGCAGATTACTGTTCCAAAACTAGAAATTATTCAGCAGATATATTTTCTAAAACAGGGAGTTACTGTACACCACAGATTGTTTTCCCAAGACTGGAGGTTACATAGCTGACTGGTTTACCAGGCCTGGAGTTGCACACTAATTAGTTTCCCAGGGACTAAAAGTTACAAAGTTATCAGGTTTCTCAGGACTGGAAGTTAAAATTACACATTTAACTGACTTCTCAATATTAGACAGTACGTAGCTGAGTGATTTCCAAAGAGTTACTGTAAAAAGAGGTATTTTTGCTGTAAGAAAATTTGTTTGACTTGTTTTCCATACCTGTTCTGTCCCCTCTCCAGTATTCATTTGAATGGCACCTCCATGTAGCACAAAGGTAATTTATTAATATGATTTCCCTTCTAGACTTTAAAAGCACTCAACATTTTTCCTTGTCATTCTCTTTAGTTATGAGGTGTTTGGGTGTTCCATCCCGTGTGGTGACAAATTTTGAATCCGCCCACGACACAGAAGGAAATCTGACCATCGACGAGCACTACGATCAAAGTGGCAAGAGGATAATGAAAAGCAAAGATTCCATCTGGTAAGGCAGGGTTATTTTAAGAGAGGCCCAGGCTGTGGTATAATCTAGGAGTTCTTTCTAATGAAAAGGATTCTAGCAAAACCAGTCATATGGTGTACGGGCCTGTGCAACAGAATTCCCTACTGCCAGGGGTTACATTTCAGTTCTACAGATTTGTATCACAGTAGCAAAAAACTTAGCAGTCACCCACTAACCAAAAAAGTGTCACTGACACAAATATTTATTGCAAAAATTAGTGATAATTTATTAAACTTACATACGTAAGATGGTTAAAATGCCAAAGGCGGTAGCATCAAATCTCAACATTCCACACCTACAATGCTTTATCAAGAGAGTTAAACTGAGCCCAGGTTTACAAAATAAGTGGGTACAGTGTGCAACTCCCTATCTTTGAGAATAGTTATTTACAACTAACAGATGTTTATTTCTGGCTGTAGTATATTATGTTGTTTCTACTTCTGGTTTCCTCTATTATTTTTAACATTACTTTTTTCAGAGTGAGCTTCAATTATATATTATGTTTGAGGCATGCACTTTGGGTCTTACATATATTATTTCTTTTTAGAGTGTGCACTCCTTTTTGCATTGGGAAACAACCTATTTTATGCCACTGGGCTCCGCTATAGAGCTCTAGAGGAGAGGCTGCTGCCTATTATCAAAACACATCACATTTAGGAGAGATTACTTTTATGATGTGCAAAACTCTCTTTTTGTCTGCATCCTTTATTGATGGATTTGATGCCAGTCAGTGGAAGACTATTGGATGCTTACTAAACCATGTTAAAATGATCAATTTTGTGCAAAAGGAAAGCTTTTTCTGGATGACACAATTCAATACTGTTTAACTAACTGGATTATCAACTAAAAAAATACCATCTGCATGAAGTCATCGAGTCATTTAATCCTTTAGCCCTTTTCACGTGGCAGTAGATGCCAATGACACTGCATCAAGAGTCATGGCCCTTGCTATCTCCCTGAGCAGAGTTGCCTGGCTCAGAACCACAAGTCTAACTCAAGACACTCATGTAAGAATAATTCACTTTTTGGTGACTAAACAGAGGCGTACATAAAGACAGTGGAGGAATACAAAACCACCTATAAGAGCAACACTGCTAAGGAAAAAGTTTCCATTTCCTGCAGGCCACAGGGAAGGGGAGGTAAGTGTAGGGATTACTACCCTAGAGCTTTTTATACCATGCCTGTGCCCTTCAACTACTCTCAGATGAAAGATTACTTTAGGAGCAGAGACAGAAAAGCTTCCAAATGGGCTGAGTTGACCGCTACACCCAAGGCTCAGCCCAAGCAAAACCCTGACAGATATGTGCAGGTCGCCAGCCCATTGCCAGTGGGAGGAAGGCTACCACACTTCTTCCAGGAGTGGAAAAAACTTAACCCCAGACCAGTGGGTCCTGGAAGTGGTGAACCAGGGGCTCACTCTGCAGATCAAAAGATTCCTCAGACTGCAGGCTCGCAGAAGCTTCAAACCTCCACTCCAACACAAAGATTCCTACTGGAGTTGGAGGTCAATTTTTTTTTTATTTAGTATGCTTTTTACAGCAAACCCGCCTAGAGATCAATTCCTACCCTCTATGATCCCCCTCTTTGTTCTCAGGACTTACCTCCTTTCAGAACAATACCCCCTGGATTGGTCCCCCTGGGTGGGGCAGCCACACCAAGTGCGAATCTGCACGATGACAGGAGAAGGTTGTCAGTAGGGGCACCCACTGGCATTGCTTCTCTGGATTGCCCCCCCGGGCAGGGCATGGAGTTTACCCAGATACGTCAGATGTTGGAATAGGTTGGCTTTTCAGAAGTGCTGCAGTGGATGATCCAGGCCAGGAGAAGCAGGGAGTCATATGTAGTGGCAACTATTTTTCCTTGGTGATGATTTTCCCTGAAGGAGGTGTGACATACAATGATGCCAGCATCCAGCATGCCTACTAAGGAATCTAAGCACTGGTCACAGTGAAACCTCCAGCCTCTGCTAGGTGTCCACCTTGTGCAGGACACACAGCCAACCTCCCCCCAAAGAAGGAGAGCCATCCCAGGGACACTCAATCCTTCTCCACCTGGCTGGCCCTCCAACTTGCCAGGTCCATTCTTAAACCTGGGATGATGGTGTTGCAGACACATGCCATGCCACTGTGCTGGCAGGCCAGCTGACAAGGTCAAAAAGTTGCTGCAGGCAAATACAGTAGAAAGAATCCCTCCCTCACAGTGGGGAAAAGGCCTATTCAAGACACTCTCTCACTTGAAAGAAAAATGGGGAGTGGCAACCCATTTTGCATCACAGGTTTTAGAGCAAGCTCCTGAAAAAACAAATCCAAACTGGTCACTCTGTCAATAGTGATCCCATCCCTACCACAAGGGGGCTGGCTGGCATCTCTGGACCTGAAGGATGCTTACGTTCCCATCCCAATCAGGACCAGTCACAGGAAGTACCTAAGGTTCAGGCTTCCTTCTGGCCATTACCAGTTCTCAGCCCTGTCCTTCAGCCTTTCATCTGCCCCCAAAATGTTTACAAAGTTGGAACGGGATCGGGTCACTTGGAGGTTGGCAGGGGGAGGAAGGATTGAGTATCCATAGACAGCTCTTCTTCCTCGAGGAGGGGGAACAGTGCAGCGCACTGTAGGCTGAAACCCAGCAGTGGCTGGGTATCGGCACAGGTGAGTCACCCAGAAGAGGGGAGGGCACCATCCAGGGCATATGACTGCTTCCACGGAGGCGGGGCAGCTGTCTTGTCCAATGCATGGTTCAGGTGCCCAGGGGAGAAAGCCAGAAAAAGGCTGGGAGCCGACGAGGTCCATGATGTCCCAACACATTCGGATCAGAGAACAAGTCCCTCCAAGGGAGGGACGGAATTACCTGTTGGCTCTGCAGGGAGTGCTAAAAAATACAAATCTTAAAAAACAAGAATGTTTAGAAAGTGCCTTGCTGCAGTGGCAGCCCACCTCAGAAGGCAAGGTGTAACTGTCTTTCCATATCTGGACAACGGGCTAGTCACAGAAAAGCCACATCAGTAGGTCAGGGACTGTCTCCAGCTAACACGGTCCACTCAAGAGTCATTGGGTTTTCTCATAAACACCCAAAAATTCTCAGACAGAGCTTGTTCAACTGATGGAATTCATAGGGGCAGAGTTTAATACCGAACAGAGCAAAGCATTTCTTTCACTGGGCAGAGTGGAGAATCTTCAGAACCTAGCAAACTCCTTTTTCCTCCGCCAACCCAGGCCAGCCAGACTCTTCTTTAGTTTGCTGAGTCATATGGCTTCCACCACATTATTTGGCTACACTCAGAGATTGACCTATTTTTCTATTACACATGTTTTGTGTTTGCACAAGCATCATGTCATTGTATGTTGCTGATATTTGATTCTTGTGTTCTTCTGCATTTTTTTGTCAATGTACTTAACATTGTACCGCACTTGATGTATTCATTGTATTGCCTCTCTGCTTAGCTTCTTTGCCACCCTAATTGTTTATTTTGAACTCTGCTCCTTATTTGTAACTTGCTGATGTGTCCTGCTGAACTGTAGATTGTACTAAAGCTACTCAATTATTTTTGTACCTCTGCCTCCAGGATGTACTTGGAAAACGAAAATTACATACCTACCGTAATTCTTGATCTTCTCTTGTATCTTCACCATTCATTACTGCTGGGTGTAAGCCAGAGGCGTGCACATGCCACAGGAGCTTTTTTGGGGGTAGGCGTCAATGGTGCCGCCCAATTGGCTGATGCACTACGCGGAGCACACAGGTTCACCGTTAGGCACCGTAGACTCCTCCTCCATCCCAGTTCTATTGAGCTGGAGAGGAAGAAACAGGTTCCAAAGAAAGAGAGTGAGGCAAGAGAGCCAAGGGATAGATAAAGGAAAGGATATAAACTGAAAAAAGTATAAGCCAATTAAAGGACAGAAAAGAGAGAACCCTACCCTAAGTAGCCATAGGGCCTCAATCCTTGTGCAGTCTCGGGAGAGGGAGAAGGCAAAGGATAGAAGGAAGAAAGATAGAAGAGATGGAAGTAAGGGATAAAGGGGGAAGGAGAAGGACTGTCTGCTATGATAAATTTGAAGACCACTGGCTTGAGAGTTTCAAAACCCCTTTGGGATTGAAGACAAGGAAGCAAGGATCCTGCCAGTTATGAGGTTATTGAACCAAGGTCTGAAAGGGATTAATGGTCTTGCTGGACTTGGCAAAGGCAGACCTTTCCTCAAACCCTTTATCTGTAAACGTTAAGAAAATCCTAAAGCCTAGGTCTCACAGACTGTCCCTTGGAAGGCAATCAGTCCTGCTCAGAAGAAGGAGTGAGTCCTGACTTAGGTGTAGGGAAAGAAATCTAGTACAAGTTTTCCCATGGGAGTACTGGTGTAGTCTCCACTTCCGGAGAAGAGAACCATGGGACATCTGTGCCATAAGAAAAAGAGAGGGAGGAAATTCCCACAGACTCTCTTACGACTGGACTGAAGATATGACAGCCAGAGAGTGACATAAGCCAGATGATTACACAAGCCCCAAGTGGAGGACATCTTAGAGAATGATGAAGAGAATCTGAGGAAGTTCCCTCAGAGGCAAGGGTGAAGACCCTACTCGCCATCCTCCATGGTGAACGCTCCATGACCTTTTAGAGAAGGAACAGAGAGCCTTGAGGTACCAGGGAGACTCGGCCCCCAACTGACCTCTAGGAGGTGGAACGCGAGCAGGGTGGAGGCAACGCCCAAGAATTAAGACCCATGAGGGGATGGAAGGTGGGAATCAGTAATGAATGGTGTAGATACAAGAGAAGATCAAGAATTACGGTAGGTACATAATTTTCTTATCTCCTCTTGTCAGTCTTCACCATTTATTACTGCTGAGTGAGTACCAAGCCCCCCCAGAGGGGACCTGGCACAGCCCTGAGGGAACAGGTCCCTCAGCCTCCTGTGGGGGAGGTGCAGGAGGGGAGACCATAGAGCCATACTAGACTATTGAGATCTAAGGCTGTTCAGGATGAAGAGGTGTCCCCATGGCCAGGGGGAGGGGAGGGGAGGCACCCCCTGAAGAACTCTCCTTGTCCTGTGGGAAACAAGTCAGTTCCCCCGGTAAGTGGAGGAGATCACCCTGTGCTGGGCAATGGGTGACAACCTGGATAGACGAAGCTATGCCGTCAACTTAATGCAGATCGCGGTCCCTGCTAGTCTAGATGCCACTTCACTGGCGTCATAAGATGCCCTTGCCTGGTGTCTTGCAAGCTTCAGACCTTGAGCAGAGAGGGCAATGGCCTGTCTAGATTGCTTCATGTCAGGCAAAGATGCTAGAACCTGTGCTAGCATCGACCACAGGTTCCTGTTATAGGCAGCGTGGTAAGCCTGATGAGAACTTATGCACATTAATGCATGAGCTGAAGAGAAAACTCTGTATCTCCACTGGTCAAATTCTGTGGAACCCAGATCCGGGGATCAATCGTACGCCAGGTACTGAAACCTGGAAGGAGTGTCTAGGGACGTCAACCCCAAAGGCGGGTGAGGTAGGGAACCTAGAGTCTCCTGGAGAGTGCAATACCATCTCCTGCAGTTCACTAGGAAAGGGGCAGCTGGAGACTGCCAGGTGTGGATAAACACTTCCTGGAAAGGAATGGACCAGGAGGGTACCACCAGATGGTGGGCACTGAATTCACTGAGGAAAGAGCATGTCTCCCACTAGGTATTGCTTCTCAGTACATGAGAAATGCAAAGCTCCTGAACCAGCCACGAAAGGAACCACTGATATTCAGTGAAATCAGTGTGGGAGGATAGGTGGACGGAATGTTCCTCTCCTTCAAAAGAGGGAGACGAGGAGAAAGAGGAGCTTGAATGTTTAGAGGACTCTTGCGGCAGGGGAGACAGGTGAAAAACCCACTTGTCTATGGCTCTGACATAAGTGGGAAAGGCCGCAGCAGTGGCTGTGAACATCTCTCAGGTCAAGGGCCCCATGGGACATATGTGGCCTGGGAGAGGAGGAAGAGGTGTCAGCAGAGGGATGGGGGATGGGCACCGAACTGACAGTGCCCAGTCTCTGCTAGGGCTCTGAGACCCAGAGACTGGTCCCACTAAATGAGAGGACCCTGGGGCCACACTGGGTTGTGAAGGCTATGTCTGAGATGGCAAATTCTAGAACAGCCCTAAGGGAGAATCTCCCTTGTGACACGACTGGGGTTGCATGTGTCTAGAAGGGCAACACTACATGCTACCAACCAAGGAAGCCTCTGAGATTTTATGGTAAAGGCAGCGTTCAGTGCTGTGGCTCCTTCCCACCCCCCGCAGGGCAGTGGAAGGGGTAGCCACACCTCACCTCACTCCCTCAAACCCTCAGACTTGGAGGCTGCCCTCTTCCTCAACCCCAACGAAGCTGGGTCCCCCAATCCCACAGGCCCCACCAAGGAAGACTGCAGAAGAGGAGGCCCCAGTCCCTGCCAAAGGGCCAGAGCAGCACCAGGAATGGCAGCTGTCCATTCCCCAATGGATCCACGGCCACCCTCAGCTGAAGGATCTGCCAGAACAACAAGGTCTGGAGACCCTTGGATAGGGCTGCTGGGCCACCGGTACCATGTTTCAAGGGATTCTCTGACTCCAAAGAGTCAGGGTGCCAGTCTGGGTTGGCCTGTGAGTCATCCTCCTCTGAAGGGGAAGTGACCAGGCAGACCTCCAGTCTAGCGATCCCGGGAGGGCCCCTGGAAGTGGCACCGTGACACGGCACCACCCACGGTGCCTCCCCGATCACTGGCACTGCAAATGACACTGGAACCCTGAACAGTGGTGGGAGGTGGTGCCAAGGGTCCACCAATGCCAGGCCCAGCAGCCATGGACCGCGACACTGAGGGAGCCTGCACCTCCATGGAGGTGACTGCCGGGGCGGTTCCAGCAACGAGATTCCACAGGGAATCACATTTCTCCTCTGGCACTGCAAAAGAGGCCTCCTCCTTGCCAATGCTAGAATTGGAGGAGGCCTCCTACTCACTGGGCTGTATAGACCTGGGAGGGTACCCGGAGGAAGGGTCAATAGTCCTGGCCTTGGTGACCTGCAAGCAACACTGCCCTCTGAAAGTTGATGGGACCCTACTGACCTTAAACACGTCAATCTTGAGAACACGGCAGTCCATAGAGAAGCAGGCATCACAATGATCCATATCGTGATTGGGTCCCAGGCATAACAAGCAAACATCATGCCAGTCCAAAACTGAAAAATGCCGGCCACAAGGCCACTGACGCATGGGAGCACAGCCCGCTTTAGATTTTCTTTTTGCCCCAGAACTGGATAAGATGAGAAATTAAACACAAACTGAGCAGATGATCCCGGTGCCATCAATAAAGTAAACAGAACAGTCTTACCGGACTTACAATGGCATCAGAATGACAGAACTGGGATGAAGGAGAATGGCAGCATTGAAAATGAAGGCCTAGTGGTGTATTCAAAATTGTTCAGAACTCACACAGAAGGTGTAACCTTGACGGCGGGAGAAACAGAACTGGGATGGAGGAGGAGTCTACGGCACCTAACGCCAACCCACGTGCTCCACACAGTGCATCAGCCACTTGGGCGGTGCCATCAGCACCGACTCCTCCTTGAAAAAAAAAATCCCATGGTGGGTGCACACCTCTGGCTTACAACCAGCAGTAATGAATGGTGAAGATTGACAAGGGAAGATAAAGTTTTTCTGCTCAATGTACCTTCTTGGTGAAATGTTTAAATAAATAAAATAAAAAAACACAGTAGTGTTTCCAGGTACTAAGTTTCAGATGAGAGACATTTAGTACCATTTGAGGGTCCACTGGTCCCAGAAAAGAGACCCTGTCTATAACCTGGTACCAGCTGCAAAAACCCTGTTGTAGACCCTTGAATGGTGAAAAGAAATGGGCAGCCTCAGAGAAGGAGTTCCTTTCCAGCAGAAGTCATCCTCAATGGTACTGACAACAGATGCCTCCCTACTCAGCTGGGGAACTCATCTAGGGAACTGGTCAATAAGTGGAGTCTGGTCCCCTCAGGAGTCCAGGCAGTACATCAACTTCCTTAAGCTGAGGGCAATCTTCCTAGTGCTGAAGTCCTTCACACCTCAGTTGAAAGGTCACTCAGTTCAAATAAAGACAGGCAATACCAACACTATGTACTACATGAACAAACAAGGAGGCACCAAATCCTCAAAGCTTTGCACAGAAGCCATGGGGATTTGGTCTCTGACTTTCTCAATGGAGATACATTTGTCTGTGATTCACATTCCAGGAAAGGACAATGTCATGGCAGACTCCCTCAGTTGAATCTGTCAGGGACACCATGCATAGGCTCTAAACAAACAGGCGCTGTCCACAATTTTCAGGAGGTGGGGCACTCCAGATAGAGCTCTTCACTTCCAAAGAGAATCAACAGCTTCCTCTGCTCTGTTGCAGACCCCAGTAGTGGGCTCAGTACCCATGGATGCCCTGACTCTAGACTGGACAGGGAGATTCTTTTATGCCTTTTCTCCCTTCCGTTTACTACTGAGAGTCCTCCTGAAATTGAGGAGCCAGGTTGCAACTATGATTTTCATGGCATCAGAAGGGGCCAGACAGCCATGGTACTCCCTTCTTCTAACCCAGTCCATCAAGCAGTCCATTTGTCTCCCTCCAAGACACAATCTCCTAACTATGTCAGGGCAGGATAACATTTTCCAACCTCAGGTCACTTTGCCTCAGGTATTGGCACTTGATGAGTTCAAATCTCCTGATTCAGTTTTCAGAAGGGGTCGTCAAGGTTTCCAGGAAACTCACTACCAAAAAGACATACACTTCCAAATATGGAAGAGATTCTCCCTGCGGTGTAAATCTAAGCAGATCAATCCCTTGCAAGCGGATCTCCCTGCTCTGCAGGGTTACTCAGTTCACCTTCAGGACCAAGCCTCAGACCTTCACCTGGCTGATATATCTGCATATATTTCAGTGGGCAAGGATAAAATGGTGATTTCTCATCCCATTTTCAAAAAAAATATTTAAGGGTCTGCTGCACCTGCATCCTCCTCTTAGGGAGCCAGTCCCTCCATGGGACCTAAATTTGTGCATTGGCAAGCTCGTTGATCCCTTATTTGAGCCCATGGCTACTGCAGACCTAACCTGGAAGACAGTCTTCCTAGTGGCCTTTGCCTCTGCCTGTAGAGTGTCTAAGCTTTAAGCTTTAAGTTCTTCACACTGATCCTAACTATATCAATTTCCACAGAGGTAAGGTAGTCCTTCTGACTAACAGAAAACATCTTCCCAAAGTGTTGTCCAAGTTCCACTTGAACCAGTCCATCACCTTCCCTGTATTCTTCACAGCAAAATCCAGCTCTGGTGAGCTGATGCTGCACAGTTTGGATGTCAAGAGGTCACACAGCTACAATCTGCAGCGCACTAAGGATCTCAGACCTTCCCATTCACAGCTGTTCATTACCTATGGCAACATAAGTAATAGCAGGTTAGCTTCTAAGAGAACTGCTACCTGCTGGATAGTCTCTTGTATCCATTCTGTTACAACAAGGTTGGCAAACAGCTACCACAAAGCCTCAGTGTGCACGCCACTTGTGACACTGCTGCATCTGTGGCAGCTGCAAGGGATATCCCCTTGTTGGAGATTTGTAAAGCAGCTACCTGGCAAACTGTACATATCATTACAAAACACTACTGCCTGGACACGCAGTCCAGAAGTGATGCCACGTTTGTCACTTCAGTTCTGCAGAACTTTTTTTCCTAAGTAGGTTTGTGGATTTCGTCATTGGCGAGGTGTTGGAGTCCCCCAGATGTTTAATTCTGGGCGACTTCAACACCTGGGTCAATGACAAATCCTCGCAATTTGATTATGACCTCGTCCAGTTGATGTCATCCCTAGGTCTGACACAGGTTGTTACTTCTGCGACCCATCACCACGGTCACATGGTCAACCCGGTCTTCTCGCTGGGGCTTGAGGTTGTCAACCTCAAGACTGATCGGGTCATTTGGTCTTATCATTGCACGTGAAGTTCCAGTTTGGGCCCTCTCTCCCCCCCACGAGGTCCCTCCCCTGCTGAGATGGTCGGCTACCGCCCTTTACGGGGATTGTCCCTAGAGAGACTCCTGGCAGTGGCTGACTTACGTAGTGTAGACACTGCATGTGTGGTTGGCATGAGCGAGGCAGTGGCTGCCTATAATAGTGTGGTCTCTGAAGCACTTGATGCCATTGCACCAGTCTGTATATGATCCAGAACCTCTCACTTGAGATCCCCTTGGTTTGATGGGGATCTCAAGGAAATGAAGATCAAGGGTCAGAAGCTGGAGCATTGCAGGCAGAAGACCCGCTCAAGAGGGACAATCTGGCCTTGTGTGAACATTACCATGAGTACCAAGGGCAATCAGCTGTAGGAAGGCAGAGTTCCTGTCTAGGGACATTGTAACAGGGGAACACAAACCATCTCACCTCCTTCGAACTGCGGACAGACTGCAATATCCTATCTGTCTACAGCCGAAAAAAGCTTTTTTAATTATGTTGTGTGAGGAGTTTGCTCTGTTTTTCCTCTGACAAGGTGTACTGCATCTGGGTGGGGATTCCATCAGTGAGATGAGCTTTGTCTTGCAGTGATCAGCACAGAAGGAGCAGAGGCACTCAGTCAGTCTGAGATGAGTTTAAACCGGTGGAGGTGGCCGAGTTCATTGAGGTGATATCGAAGCTAAAGCATGCTTATTGTGAACTGGACCCGGCCCAACTCTTTTCTTGATGAGATGTGTCGGGACTGTAAGCCTGGTGTTCACTAGGATTATTCAGTTGCCTTAGAAGAAGCTCTGGTGAGTTCCCTCCAGAAAAAGCCATCTCTCGACCTGGACGTCCTGATGAATTACTGTCCAATCTCCAATCTGCCATTTTTGGGCAAAGTTGTTGAGAAATTAGTGGTGCAACAGCTTGAAGAACACCTCGTGTCCTTTGACGTCTATAAGCCATTCCAGTCGGGTTTCAGAGCTAGGCATAGCACCAAAATGGCGTTAGGGTGCATAGTGACCTCCTTGAGGCTACAGATAGAGGAGACAGGTCAATTCTTGTTCTCCTCGATCTCTCATCGGCTTTTGATACTGTGATCACATCATGCTTCTTAATCACCTTTGAGAGTATTTTGGACTCACTGGAACTGTCTTCAACTGGTTTGAGTCCTGTCTCTCTGGCAGGGAGCAGTGGGCAGTGATAGAGAATTTATCTTCCCTTGGGCAGAGGGTGACTGTGAAAAGGCAGAGATACTAAACAAATATTTTTGTTCAGTATTCACAAATGAAGAGGGGGAGTTATTTAAACCAAACAATAGGAACACTCTGGATACAGGAGTTGATACCAGCCCATTTACAGAATAAAGGGTTCTGAAATAACTCTTAAAAGTGAAGGTGGACAAAGCAATGGGACCTGATGGGATTCATCCCAGAATTCTAAAAGAATTAAGGGTAGAACTAGTGACACCACTGACTACCCTCTTTAACAAATCATGGGAGGATGGGGTAGTGCCTGAGGACTGCAGAAGGGCAGATGTGATTCCACTTCACAAAATTGGGAGCAAGACAGAAGCAGGAAACTATTGACTTGTTAGTTTAACCTCAGTGATAGGGAAAATGATGGAATCACTTCTGAAGGAAAGAACTGTCGAGTACCTAGAAGTCAGAGGGGCACATGACTCAAGGCAGCATGGATTCACAGCAGGAAGGTTGTGTCACATGAATCTAATTGATTTCTTTGACTGGGTGACCAAAGTAGTAGATCAGGGAGGGGCTGTGGACGTGGCCTACCTAGACTTTAGCAAGGCATTTGACACAGTCCCACACAAAAGATTAATATACAAGTTAGCCAGCCTGGGAGTGGGTCCTAAGATGGTAGCCTGGGTGAAGAATTGGCTGGAGAACAGGACACAGAGGGTAATAGTAAACAGTCAACTCTGAAGAAAGGGGGGTTACTAGTGGGGTACCGCAGGGTTCAGTACTAGGACCAGTCCTCTTCAATGTCTTTATAAGTGACATTGCAGAGGTACTGGAAGGAAAAGTATGTCTCTTTGCAGACGACACAAAGATCTGCAACATAGTTGATATACAAGGTGGGGTGGAAAGGATGAGAATGGACTTGGCAAGGTTGGAGGAATGGTCAAATGTATGGCAGCTTAGATTCAATGCTAAGAAGTGCAAAGTAATGCACCTGGGAAACAAAAACCCAGGGGAAGAGTACACAATGGGGAGTGAGATACTAATAACAGCAAAAATGGAAAGGGACCTGGGGGTAGTCATATCTGATGACCTAAAGGTGGGCAAGCAACGTAAGAGAGCAGTAAGGAAGGCTGGGGGGGATACTGGAATGCATAGGGAGAGGCATCAATAGTAGAAAACAGGAAGTTGTTATCCCTCTGTACAGACAGCTAGTGAGACCTCATCTGGAGTACTGCATGCAGTTCTGGAGACCCAATCTCTGCACAGACATAAACAGGATGGAGGCAGTCCAGAGGAGGGCAACTAAAATGGTGCAGGGTCTGCACCAGAAGACATATGAAGAGAGATTTAAGGAGTTTAATATGTATAGCCTCAAGGAAAGGAGAGAGGGGGGGACATGATAGAAACTTTCAAGTACCTCAAGGGAATTAACAAAGTCCAGGAGGGTAGCATCTTTCAGAAAAAGAGGTGTGCAAGAACAAGGAGACACAATCTGAAGATAGAGGGGGGCAGCTCAGAGGTAATGTAAGGAAGTATTCTTTTACAGAGAGGGTTGTGGATGCATGGAACAGCCTTCCTCATGAGGTTGTAGAGTCAAAAGCAGTGGTGGAATTCAAGAATGAATGGGACAGTCATATGGCAATTCTAGGGGATGGGGGTAGGAAGAATTAGGCTGTTGGTTAACTAGGATCTGCAGCTTATCCATTAAGTAGGGAAATGGGCAGACTAGGTGGGCCAAGCAGTCCTTATCTGCCATCAGATTCTATCTTTCCTCCCCAAGGCTCCTGTCTTGTGGAGTACCTCAGGGTTCAATCTTGTCAAAATTGTTATTTGCAGTATACATGCTGCCCCTAGGACAGCTCATTAGACAATACAGTTTGGGGTTTCATTGCTATGTAGATGATACCTAGCTGTGTTTGGCATTTGCACCAAGAACACACAATGCCGTGGAAGTGATTAACAACTGCCTGGCCGAGATCAACGACTGGATGTCATCCAGCTGATTACTACTGAACCAGGGCAAGACAGAGGTACTGCTGATTGAGCCAGGTCATGGGCGCGATGGGGGTGCTTCTGGAGTGGGTACAGGATTGTTTCTGGGATCCACACCATTGATGGCCTCCCCTAGGGTGTGGGATCTTAGCAGTGAAACTTGGGTGTCATCTGTGGTCAAAAGTGTTTTTTACCACTTGAGGAACGTCACCCAGCATTAAGCTCCTGGTTTCATCCAAAGACCTGCCATCACTGGTGCATGCCTTTGTGACTTTGAGGCTAGATTACTGCAATGCATTATACTTTGGGGGCCACTGAAAGGACCCTTCACTGACTGCAGCTGGTGCAGAATGCTGTGGCTTGGTTGCTGACAGGCTTGGCAAGGTCCAGTCATGTGACCCCAATCCTGTGGGCTCTGCACTGGCTGCTTGTCAGGTGGAGGATCCTCGTCAAGGTGGTCTTTCTCACCTACAAGGCCCTATACATCCTGGGCCCTGGCTATCTAACTGATCTCCTAACACCTGTCTCCTTGGTCCGTTCCCTTCACTCCTCAACTCAGGGCTTCCTTGATGTTACCAGTGTCAGGCTAAAGACATCTGGTGACCATGCCTTTAGAGCCATAAGACGGACCCTATGGAACACTTTGCCAGCTGCTATCAGAGAGGCCCCAACAGACGAGCTGTTTAAAAAGGTGTTAAAGGGCCACCTTTTCTGTTTGGCCTTCACCGACGAAGGTGAATAATCTCTTCTAATTTTAAGAAGTTTATACTCATGCTAAGATCTATGTATTAATTGTTTTTAAAATGTTATTCACTGACCTACGCAGCCAGTATAGTGTTATGCTTGTGCAACTGTGTTAGTTTGGTTTTGGCCATTCACACTCTATTTCAGAGGAATTACAACTCTGTAGGGGAACGAAAGGCAAGGAATCCTCAAAGAGGATTCCACCCTAGAGGTGCCATGGGACGATTCCCGTGGCTAAAGGTACCTGTGAACGGGCGTGGGAAGTGATAAGCTAGACACAGATGTTCTTTAGAACACACAAGACTTTGTGTGAAATTTATTTACAAAAAAACCTCAAAATAAACTTTTCAGAAATTAACTATAAAGAAAATAAGCCAACAACACGAAAAATGTGGCTTTCTCTCAACTTGAGACTGTCAGTACTTTAACAGCTTGAGTACTGCCACAGAGTAGATGAGCTTAAGCCCCAGCACATCTACCATCCTCTGTGCTCCTCTACCATCTGCTCTCTTGCACAAATCTCCACCTTATATATGTGAACACTCTGACATCATTGATCAGCTGATCCACCCCTATTCTAATACATTTAATTTCTACCCTAATACATTAAGTAGGGGGATCAGCCTAACCATAATAAAATACATTGATTGGGCTTGATTATACCCAGAATGAACCACCTCTTAATTAGTTTCACAAGACAGAAACAAAGCTTAATTAAAAATCAAGGGTTTAACTCCTCCCTTCTGGCGCTGACTTGCCACACCTGTACCCTATAAATATATGTTAGGAGATGTCACTGGCTCCTTAGAGTGCAGTACCTGCAGCAAGTGAGACAGCAAGTGGACCAGGTAAGGGCTTCATTTCTTTCATAAATACCCAGGAAAAATAACTATTTAACTTTATATTTATTTCTTGTAAGGTACCTCATTTTGTTATTTAACTACAGCATAACTATATGCTGAGATGCTTGCTTGTTTTGGAACCTAACTGGGGCTGCTTCTTATTTTATCAAAAATCCTGTTTACAATGGTAACCTTACATTTCAAAACACAAGCACCGCAGTGACAACAGAGAACATTAGAGGGGTAGAAAAGAAGAGATACCATGATGGGAGGCCACCCCTTCATGGTAGAAATGTGAAATAAGACAAAGGACAATGGAGAAATTACTACTGCAGTAGATTTGAGAGACTATAAGGGTAAAGAGGAATGTCCCCGTGGTGCTGGGGGGAGTTACAACTATCACACACCCCCAATGTTAAGCGAAAACTCCTTTTTCCCCTGCAGGAAATACTAGGGGTTTTCAAGGCAACCTACCCAATTCAGATGGGTAGGATGGAGTTTCCACCCTCCCTCACTTGGAAACTCCACCCCAGCGCACCCTTAACAAAAATTAGGAAATTAACATCAATATGTGACACATTACCATCAAAATAGTCACATGTTTCTAAATAGCCCTGAGGTGTCATAACTGTATTGTATTAATCTTTACCACATTCCTATACGTCACAATTTAGACAATATGCAACTCATTACCTTGTTGAAGAGATGCTAAGTATCTACTCGAGCCCCATGTCTGGACAAAAAATCTGCATTTACATGCGTTATTCCTGCTCGATGTTTTACTGTGAAACTGTATGGCTGTAGGGCGAGATACCATCTCATTATCCGGTTATTTTTTTTTCTTTCATCTGGGATATGAAGCAAAGTGGATTATGGTCAGTTATTAATGTGAAGGGAGCACCCCATAGGTAGAATTTCAGGGATTCAATTGCCCACTTGGCTGCCAAACATTCCTGCTCTATTGTTGCATACTTTTGCTCTCTATCATGCAACTTTCTAGAAATATAAAGTGCTCCTCCCCATCAATAGTTTGACTCAGCACAGCCCCAATACCTTTCCCAGAGGCGTCAGTATGTACTTCAAATGGGTGTTCAAAGTCTGGGCTTTTCAGGACCGGGGATGAGTAGAGTGCTGCTTTGATTTTATTGAATGCTTCCTCACATTCCTGGGACCATTTGATTTGATTCCCAAATTTCTTCTTGGTTAAGTTTGTCAATGGCACTGCAATTGTAGCAAAATTGGGAATAAAACGCCTGTAGTACCCGGCAAGACCCAAGAAAGACCGAACGTGTTTCTTAGTACTGGGTACAGGACATTGGGCAATTGCTTCTACTTTAGATATTTCTGGCTTTATGAGACCATTGCCTAATATAAAGCCAAGATATCTGGTTTCCTTTATCGCAATGGTACACTTTGTGAAGTTAATGGTTAGCCCTGCCTGCTTGATAAAGGAGAGAACTGCTTGTAAGTGTTGTAAGTGGGTTTCCCAGGACAAACTAAAAACAACCGCATCATCCAGGTATGCTGCACAAAAATTATTATGGGGTGCCAGCACCTGGTTCATGTAACGTTGAAACTCAGCTGGGGCCCCATGGAGCCCAAACGGCATAGTTCGGAACTGAAAAAGACCCACTGGAGTACTAAATGCAGTTTTCTTCTTAGCAGAGTCTTCTAAGTGAATCTGCCAATACCCTTTAGTGAGATCCAGTGTAGAGATATAAGCAGCATTACCAATTCTATCTAGTACATCATCTACACGTGGCATTGGGTATGCATCAAATTGAGCAACCTGGTTTAAGCTTCTAAAATCCAGGCAGAGTCTGATCCCACCTTCCTTTTTTGGGACTATTACCATAGGAGAACCCCATGGGCTTTTTGAAGGTTCTATGATGTTTAGGGTTCGCAGTTTCTGAATCTCCCTTTTTACCTCCTCCCTCAGTCTTTCTGGGAGTCTATAGGGATTTTTTCTAGTGGGAGTGGCATCAGTACAGATGTGGTGCTCTACACCTATGGCCTCACCCGGAGTACTGGTGAATGTACTTTTAAAATCATTTAATAGAAATCTTAATGACTGGAGTTCGGATACAGTGAGGTCTGGGTTTATGGTGACAGTTTCCAACTCCTGTTTCTCCCTCCAGTCTTCCATAGGCTAACTCCATCTCTGTTTCTTTCGGTTCAGGGATTACCATCAGTCCTACCCCTGAGGTAGCTCTCTCATGCCATCGTTTTAAAAGATTGGCATGGTATATTTTCTTTTTCATTTTCTTATCCGGGGTCCCAATTTCATATGTGACGGGACCTGTCTGTCTTAATATCTTGTAGGGCCCCTGCCACTTCATTAATAGCTTATGTGTGGAAGTAGGTAGAAGTAACAGTACCTGTTCTCCAGGAAAGAAAGATTTTTCCTTGCCAGTGCCCTGGTCATAGTATTGTTTCTGGTTTGCCTGTGCCTGACACCCTGTTTCATGTGCTTTGGTAGTATATAATACCAGTCTTTGTCTCAGCTGTCTCATATACTGTGCTATTCCCAGGGACTTTAGTTCCTTATTATCCTCCCAATGTTCCTTAACCATATCTAAGGGTCCTCGAGGGGTTCTCCCGAACAGCAAATCAAAAGGTGAAAACCCTGTAGAGGCCTGTGGTACCTCACGGTAAGCAAATAAAAGGAAGGGAAGATATTGATCCCAATTGTGTCCCTCCTCCTGTACAAATTTCTTTAACATTCGCTTCAGGGTTTGATTAAACCCGCTCAACTAAGTCATCTGTCTGAGGATGGTAGGGAGACGTTCTTATGGCTACAATTCCCAGAAGGTGGTATAGTTCTTTTAACAATTCTGCATTAAAGTTGGTCACTCTGTCAGTAAGAATTTCTTTAGGGATCCCAACTCTACTGAACAATTTTACTAACTCCTCCACTATTCTACTGGTGGTAACTGTGCGCAGGGGTATGGCCTCTGGATACTTGGTGGCATAATCACATACCACCAAGATAAATCAGTTGCCTTTCTTACTTTTGTCAAGGAGTCCCACAATGTCCATGCCAATTCTCTCAAAAGGAGTGGTTACTAAAGGGAGAGGAATAAGAGGTACTACTTCTTTTCTGTGGTTTGAACAGTACATTGGCATTCTGGGCATTCCTGACAATATCGGGCTATATCCCCATGTATTCCAGGCCAGAAGAACCTTTGCAAAATTCTACTGGAAGTCTTATTCCTTCCTGTATGTCTTGCCCAAGGGACATCATGACCCAATGCCAAAATATCCTGCCTATAACATTGGGGTACCAATAGCTGCTCCACTATTTCCTGGGTATTAGGGTTGGTATACACTCTGTACAATAGATCTTGTTTTATTTGGAATTCAGGGGCACCTAATTTCTCCCTTTTTCCCACCTGTAAAAAGAAGGGCTGTAAGGTAATATCTTTCTTCTGCTGGTCACTCATGTCTGCCTTAACATATACATTATTTTGTTCCACCTTCAACCCTTGATTTTTTTGTTGCCATTTTTGTTTCAGTTTTTTCTTTGTCCTGCAGGTTTTTCTATCCCTTCCTGGGGGTTCCACTACCTCCCCTTCAAATGGAAATATTTCCCCCAAAACAGCTTCCTTTTTACTTTGGGCCCTTGCAGTTACTGCTGACACTGCCTCTTGTTCAAACAGAAATGAGGCAAACCCAGGAAAGTCATGTCCAATGACTACTGGAACAGGGAGGGAAGGTACTATGCCAGCAGTTACCTCTGATATTACCTCCTTATACCCATCGATAATCATGTTGTGGGGTATTGGTGAGAGTCACCATGCACACAAATAACATGTATGGGGAACCCCTTATGGATGGACATGACTAAGTCCTTTCTAACCAGGGTGTTTTTACTACCCGAACCCAAGAGCCCCACCACCTTCTTACCATTAACAGTAACATATGTAAACATATATCCAGAATGTAACAGTGCTAAATGTACTACATCAGGTTTCTTAGAAGGACAGAAACGAGCAATATGTCCCAGTCCTTTGCAGTTATTACATATTATGTCAGATGGAAAAGTTCTCATGCCTTGGCTATTCCTCCCCCTTCTATCCCATTCCTCTTTCTTTGAATATACAGTCTGAGTATTTCTTACCATACCAGTCTGGAACTTTATAGGTGGTTCGGCCTGTCTCTGACCTCCTTTTCTGTAAGGTTGATGAGCTGTCAGGAAATCTTCTGCCATAGTCACAGTTATCTCAGCAGATTCTGAATTGTGCTCTTTTATCCAAATCTGTACCTCAGTAGGAAGAATCTGTAAAAACTGTTCTAACATAAAGAGTTTAATAATATCTGTACATGACTTTCCTTCTGGTTGGATCCATTTAGCACACAGTTCTCTTAGTCGTATATAGGTTTCTCGAGGGGGATCATGGGGAGAATGCCTTAAAGCACGAAAGCGTTGTCTATATGTCTCTGCATTGATATCATAATGCTTCAAGATTTCCTGTTTTACAAGATCATAGTCCTCTGCAAGATGGGTATCCATATTGCTGTAAGCTAACTGGGCTTTTCCAGAGAGGTTGGGGGCTAACCTGACTACCCATTGTGTTTTAGGCCAGTCACATGCTTTAGCAACCCTCTCAAAAGTTGTTAAATAGGATTCTATATCTTCATTTATAGTCATTCTGGTTAGCTTAATGTCCTTAGGGTTATTAACATTGGTACTGGTGTTATTACTTCCCCCAGTTCCTTGTCCAGCCCCCATGGACTGAATTAATTGCAATGTCTCGGCCCACCTCATGTCTTGTCTTTGGTGTTCTCTCTCTCTCTCTCTCTTGGGCATCAATGTCCCTCTGGCATTCAATTTCTAATTGGCACATGGCCAGCCAATGGAGAAGGTCTGACAGTACCTCAGGAGGTCTTTCACCAGCCTCTGGTCACTGCTCCTGGCATCCTTCCTCTTCTCCCTCACTGTCAGTCTGCTCTTTAGGCAATTCTGCCGCACTGCGGTCTCCAAACCAGGATGTAGGGGTACACCGGTTCTCTCTGTCTATGACTGAGTCACAGCTCCCATCGTTTTAGTATCATCAGTGCCAGTTGCCATTGTCCTCACTTATCACTGTACCAGTTCTGGTACTAAGCTGGTTTCCCCCAGAATAGCTTGGACAACCAGTTGATCCCACCACTGCCACCACTTTGTGAACGGGCATGGGAAGTGATAAGCTAGACACAGATGTTCTTTAGAGCACACAAGACTTTGTGTGAAATTTATTTACAAAAAAAACTCAAAATAAACTTTTCAGAAATTAACTATAAAGAAAATAAAGCCAATAACATGAAAAAAGTGGCTTTCTCTCAACTTGAGATTATCAGTACTTTAACAGCTTGAGTAGTGCCACAGAGTAGATGAGCTTAAGTCCCAGCACATCTACCATACTCTGTGTTCCTATATTATCTGCTCTCTTGCACAAATCTCCACCTTATATAGGTGAACACTCTGACATCATTGATCAGCTGATCCACCCCCTATTCTAATACATTTAATTTCTACCCTAATATATTAAGTAAGGGGATCAGCCTGACCATAATAAAATACATTGATTGGGCTTGATTATACCCAGAATGAACCACCTCTTTATTAGTTTCACAAGACAGAAACAAAGCTTAATTAAAAATCAAGGGTTTAACCCTTCCCTTCTGGCGCTGACATGCCACACCTGTATCCTATAAATATATGTTAGGAGATGTCACTGGCTCCTTAGAGTGCAGTACCTGCAGCAAGTGAGACAGCAAGTGGACCAGGTAAGGGCTTCATTTCATACATAAATACCCAGGAAAAATAACTATTTAACTTTATATTTATTTCTTGTAAGGTACCTCATTTTATTATTTAACTACAGCATAACTATATGCTGAGATGCTTGTTTGTTTTGGAACCTAACTGGGACTGCTTCTTATTTTATCACCATTCCTGTTTACAATAGTAACCTTACATTTCAAAACACAAGCACCGCAGGGACAACAGAGAACATTAGAGGGGTAGAAAAGAAGAGATAACATGATGGGAAGCCACCCCTTCATGGTAGAAATGTGAAATAAGACAAAGGACAGTGGAGAAATTACTACTGCAGTAGATTTGAGAGACTGTAAGGGTAAAGAGGAGAGGAATGTCCTGTGGTGCTGGGGGAGTTACAACTATCACAGTACCTTAAGAATCCCTCTAAGGAGAGAGTGCTGCCACTGGAGGAGGAGGAGGGGAGGATGGTGGGGCAAATAAAAAATGCTTCACAATGAGGCTGAGAGGAACTACTTATATAGCTCAGGAAGTGGGAGTCACTGGCTGCTTGGACACTGAACTAGAGGCAAATCCTTTCCAATTCACTGACCTACACAGCCAGTATAGAGTTATGCTTGTGCAACTGTGTTAGTTTAGTTTGGGCCATTCGCACTCTCTATTCCAGAGGAATTACCACCCTGTAGGGGTACAAAAGGCAAGGAGCCTTCGGAGAGGATTCCACCCCTAGAGGTGCCACGGGACAATTCCCATGGCTAAAGGTACCTTAGGAATCCCCAAAAGAAATGCATACTCATCCCCAAAGAAGGAGGCAACATGAAGCATATGAGTAAGCAGTAACTGTGACATAGGAGCAGTAACTGTAACGTAGTAGTAGAAGCATAGGCAGTTTGATAATGCAATGAGATGTTCAGTTGGATAACGTAATAAATGCCCAGGCTTGCGTAGCATGATACTGATGGTTTGCATTGAGATTAGGGGATTCCCTAAGGAGAGAGGGAATGGCAGGACATCCTCCACCTCCATCCAACAGCAGAACCTACCTAAAGAAACTAGGGAAAACAACTATGGTAACTAAGTGTTATGACCTGAGGCAATGGAGTAGAGAAATAAAGCCCTATGAGGAGGAAATCTCTGGAGATCCAAGGCCTAGGTCGCCTTCCCTCCAGACTTGGGATAGTTCATTTAGTGATTGCTCTGCAGCTGCAGCTTGAGAAACCCAATTAAAGGGAGGTGGAAAATATTCCAATTTGGAGGAAGGCTGTCACTCAAACCCTCTAGCGGGAATGCCGTGGAAGGTTGTGAGAAAACTCTGCAACAATATGTGCATCCATGGTGCAGGAGGAGAGCAACAACTGCTGAGGCACTCACCTGGCCTACCTGCCCTAAATCAAACCAGATGAACCAGAGGCAGTCTTAGGGAGAATGCGGTGAAGATGTCTTGCTAGGGAAACCACTAATGTCAATGGCTAACCGTTACAGTGGAACACTAGAGCTGAAGAAAGTAACTCTTTCCACCCTTCACCGCTAGTCTTAAATTCTACACCAGGAGTTGCTGTCACGTAGCAGGCAGCTAAAGCCAAACCCAGGGTAAGGACATTCCCAGCTATGGGCCAGGTGAGAAGGATCCTGCCCAAGTTAGACACGCTCAAGATGTGGACTAAATGCAGAGTGAGACCATCGGCTACAGGAACCCTGCACCAGAACAGAATGGCTGGCATGCCCCAGAAATTGACTGAGAGCTGAAAAGCTGGTGAGCTGAATGAGCACAGCGTGCTGAGATTGTAATGATCATTGAGTGCTGAGACCTTGCAAGGTTGAATGCAGATTGAGTGCAGCAGAATCCCAGAGGCTGAAGCTGAGGGGATGGCAGTAGGCATGAAGCAATGGTTTGCGTAAGCAAGGAGCAACGGTTGCATAAGCAAGTGTGGACCTGCATGTAGGTCAGCAAACAGAGTAGTAATAAGTGCACCTGCACATTGGTCTGCATAACGTATGGTAAACAGCATTGAATAGTGGGGTAAGTCAGCCAGGCATTTCAAAGCCGAATCAAGGTGACAAACTGAGGATTTTTGGCTGTGAAGACAGGATTTAGAACAGAAATAATTAGCCACATTGTCCACAACCCCCCAAACACATCCCAGTCCCTGCTGCAGGACAAAAAGAAAGCAATGGAAGGGCCAAGAACCACATGCAGATATTAAAGCTAATTTAATAGCCTCAGCAAGAGCTTTAGCTAACCTCAGAGTAGAACAAGGTACAATAGCAATGGGAGTAAACAAAGCAGTAGCAGTAAGCAATTAGGCCTGAGCAGCAGTAATGAAAACAACTAAGTACACTGAGTTGTAACTGCAATAAACAAAATAAAAGGAGGCACAATGCTCTGAAAGCACTATAACCAGGCAGTACAATGAGACTGCTGCAATGAGATAATGAGAACAAGCATGAGTAGGCTGTATAGCTAGGTTCAAAGTAAATCCGAGTCAGGTGAAAGTAATTCAGTATGCAACATGGAGCAGCTATAGTTGAGCTGAAACACACAGATCAGGTTTGCAGTTGCAGTGCAAGTAATTTGAGAGTTGTGAGATACTGAAAGCAAGTAGTATGAGCTCTGGAGTAGCAGTATGCTAGGAGCTTAGAAACAACCCCCCCCCCAAAAAAAAAGCAAAGACACACAAACACAGAAAACAGGGAACAAAAACAAAAGGAAGCACACACTGCTGAAGGCAAAATACAAACCAGAAGCAGGAAAATAAACACAGAAGCCCAGCAGAGACAAGCAGGAGCAGCAAGTTGGGGGAAGGGGGCAACCAGCTCAGGGGACAAACTGACAGAGACTTCAGCTGCAAAGAAAAAATGCTTCACAATGAGGCTGAGAGGAACTGCTTATATAGCTCAGGAAGTGGGAGTGGCTGGCTGCTTGGCCACTGAACTCCAGGCAAAGCCTTTCCAATTGTGTGTTATGTGTGTATTGGTCCTACCTTTTAATGGAAGGTGCCCAGAGCCTCAAGGATTGGGCGCCAGATAAGAAAAAATTACTTACCATAGTAATCTGGTTTCTTCAAAGGGATCACTCATTATGATTAAACTGATGCAGTCACACTCCTGTGTTGAACTGCCCAGAGAGATGGAATTATATGCAAATGATGGAACTCTCAGTTGGCTCATGCCAATTTCATACTGTGGCCCTAGCAACTGCTGCACTCTGAGTGTTTCAGATTCTTACATAGCCTAACTGGGTATAAGACCCACTAGTTAAAACTAAAATTTTATAAAATAGTTGTTGTCCTCTCAGGTCAAAAACATTCTTAAGAAACAAACTTACAAAACTTGAGACCACAAGGAAACCAACTGGTTAAACAAAAAGTGAGTCTTTAACCTAACCTATACAGAAAAACACCCTGATGCAGGGATGCAGAACAACCATTATAGTTTCTAGTAGGGAAGGCAGGGTGAGAGCTTTAATCATAATGAGTGATCCCTTTGAAGAAATGATTACTATGGTGAGTATTTTTTTCTTCTAACCCCAGGTATCACTCATTATGATTAAACTGATGCAGACTACCAAGCAGTACCTTTGGAGGTTGGGCAGAGAACCTATTTTGAAAACAGGTTCTGCAGCACTGCTGTACCAAATTTGGCATCACTTCTGGATTGTAGATCCAGGCTGTAATGCTTTGTGAAGATGTGTACTGTTTTCTATGCAGCTGCTTTGCAGATTTCCAGTAGTGGAATTTCTCTTGAAGCTGCCACTGAAGCAGCTGTGCCCTTGGTGGAGTGTGCCCTCAGGCCCAAGGGTGCCTGTTTACCCACTTTACTATAACAAAACTATATACATGACACTATCCAGCGAGCAATTGTACATTTTGTGGCAGCTCTACCCTTACCTACTTCACCATAGGTAAGAAAAAGCTGTGTTTGACTTGATCTGTAAGACTTGGTTCTGTCAATATAGTGGCTAAGTGCCCTTTTGACATCAAGGGAGTGAAGCCTCCTTTCTGAAGAACTGGAGTTCTCTGTGAAAAAAGACAGGTAGTGTGATGGACTGATTTAAGTGGAAATCAGACACCACTTTGGGAAGGAATTTTCTATGGGTCCTGAGGACCACTTTATCCCTGTGGAATGAGATGTAGTCCACATCTGTGCACAGGGCTTGTAACTCACTGATCCTTCTGGCTGAAGTAATTCCAATCAGAAAGATTTCCAAGTGACAAACTTCAAATATGCAGCTGCCATGGGCTCGAATGGTGCATCCATAAGCCTGGCAATACAGATATTCAGATTCCAGGCCGGGCCTGCTTCCCTCAGGGAAGGGTGCAGAAGGTTGAGGCCTTTGAAGTATTTCTTGAAGACTGGATGAGAGGCCATGGATCTCTTCCTTTACCAGCTGACAGATAAGCTGAGACTGAAGCCAAGTGGACCTTGAGGGTTGAAGGCTTCAGGCCTAAGAAATGTAGGTGTGTCAGGTAATCCAGGAGAATAGCTAAGTCAGCCCTGGAGGTGTCAGTACCCTTACCCACAGACCATATGGAGAACCTCTTCCACTTAGAAGAATATGTTTTCTTAGTGGAAGTCTTCCTGGATCCCCTAACTACTGTCAGCGCCTGTTCTGACAGTTTAAGGTTAGTAAATTCTAAGTCCTCAAGAGCCAACCCTTGAGTCTCAGTGATCTGAGGTTGGGGTATAGGATTCTGCTCTGAGAGGAGGTCAGCAAGTTGTGCCTCCTGGGCAAGTGGATTGGGGAAACTACTGATAGAGTCAACAGAAGTGAGAACCAGTATTACTTCGCTCAACCTGGTGCCATCGGTATCATTGTTGCTGGATGGGACCTCAGTTTCAACAGGGTTCTGAATATCATTGGAAAAGGAGGGAAGACATACAGAAACTTCCCTGTCCAGTCCAGGGCCATTGCATCTAGGGACAGTGTGCCCTTGAGAGGGGCCTGCAACAGTATATTGGTTAACTGGTGATTTTCTACAGAGGCAAAAAGATCCACCTCTGGAGTGCCCCACCTCCTGAAAATTGTACTGAGTATCTGGGGATTCAGACACCACTCATGGTGGTCCTGACTTATCCTGCTTGAGAATCTGCCAGTACATTGTCCTTCCCTGGAAGGTGCATGGCTGATAAGGATACTTTCATGGAGAATGCCAAGGACCATAGCCTTACTGCTTCTGTGCACAGTGGGGCTGACCTGGTTCCTCCTTGTTTGTTGATGTAGTACATAGTTGTAGTGTTGTCTGTTCTGACCTGCACCACCTTGTTTTGAAGATGTGGGGCAAATGCCTGTAGAACTAGGTAAACTGCTCTGAGCACCAGCAGATTTATGTGTAACAGGGACTCTTACGGAGACCATGTGCCACTTGCTGTGAGGTCCAATATGTGCGCTCCTCAACTTAAAAGGGGGGGCATCTATTGTTAGAATTAAGGAAGGCTGTTTCTTTAGAAAAGGTACACCTACCCGAAGGTTGTGCTCATCCAGCCACTACTGCAGTGCCTGTAATAGGCTGTGGGTGACTGGAACCAATTTGGACAGTGAGTCTGTCCTTCATGACCAGTACTGTCTCAAATGAAACTAGATGTCTCTCATTTGAAATCTGGAACCTAGCACCACTGTGGTGGCAGCTGCCATATGGCCCAGCAGCCTGAGGAATTCTCTGGCTGATTTGAGTTTACTTGGCACAAATGAGTTTGCAATTGCAGAATGTTGCTTACCCTGTTCTGTGGCAGAAAGGCTCCACCTAGCCTGGTATCTAGTTCTGCTCCAATGAACTCCAGTACTTGGAGTCATTTTTGCTGAGACCTCTGCTCATCTATGAGAAAATCCAGGGATTCCAGAGTAGATTTTGCTAGTGCTAGGGAGTGCTCTGCATGCTGCAGAGACTGACCCACTACTAACCAGTCATCCAGGTAGAGAAAAACTGTTACCCCCCTGTTTTCTCAAAAACTCTACCACTATGGCCAGGTACTTTGTGAAGGCCCTTGATGCAGAAGTTAGGCCAAATGGAAATGCTGCAGACCGATAGTGGCCTGAGGCTAGCCTGAATTTCAAGCACTTTCTGAGAGCTGGTCTGATAGGGATGTGAAAGTAAGCATCCATTAGATCTCGGGAGGTTAGCCAGTCTCCCTTTTGTAGTGTGGGAATGATTATTGAAAGAGTGACCATTTTGAATTTTGGCTTCAAAATGTGTCTGTTTAGCATTCTTAGATCCAGAACAGGTCACCAATCCCCATTTTTCTTCCTAGTGAGGAAGTATCTGGAGTAAAAGCCTTTGCCCCTTTGGATTAGGGACACTGGCTCCACTGCTTTGATTGGCAGAAGACGTTTTACCTCTGCTTCCAGTAAGATTCTGTCTGCAGATGTAACTGGTGCAAAGGTTCTTGTTCTCAGCTTGGGGAATGAGCTGAAGCTGAGTGCCAGACCCTGGCTCACTACCGCTAGGACCCGCTTGTCTGTGGTAATGGTATGCCAAGCCTGGAGATAGTGAGCCAGTCTGCCACCCACTGGTGGTTCTACAATAGGGAATGTGACCTGTACCAGCCTGTCAGGGGTTCTGTGTGGGCTGTTCCTAAACCTGTGGGGAGGGAGAAGCGCTTCTTATAGGTCTCCTGACCCTTCCTCTGAAATAGCCTCTAGGCTGCTGTTGTGGCTGAGAGACCTACACCTGGAAAAAAGGTCTGTAATAAAATCCCCTACCCCTGCCTCCCCTAGACTGGGGTCTATAGGAAGTACAAGGTCTGTCCTTCAAATTACTTCGATAGGTAGACTTATATTCTTCTACCTTTTTCATATAGGCCTCAGTTTTATCACCAATGAATCATTTTCAATAGGGAAATCCATTGCATTGGCCAGGGTATCCAAGGTGAGGTTGGTGGCTCTGAGCCATGCAAACCTCCTAAGGAAGACAGCTAATGCCATTAGCCTGGCTGCAGTGTCACTGGCATCCACTGCCATATGGGACTGGTATTTGGTGGCATCAAGTGTAGCTCTTGCTGTATCTTGCAGGTCAACTGCCACTTCACCTGGCACCTTGTCATCCAGAGCTAAGATTGTATTCCAGACAGCCTTCTGGTACTGCACTCCATATGCAATGTAGTTGGCTTGCCTGACTATAAAAGAGGCAGCCATGTAGCCCTTCTTTCCCATGGCATCCATGTTTCTTGAATCTTTATCTGGAGGATGGGTAGCTAGGGGTATCATGGCCTTGTCACGGGCAGCAGCCTGAACCACCTCTTCAGGGTCAGGGTAATTAAACAAAAAAATCAGCCATAGTTCTGTCTAGCTGATACTTTTTGTCAACTTTTTTATCTACCCCAGGGATAGAAGCTGGGGTCAGTAGAAAACAGCTATCTTCAATTACAGCTTCCTAATGCTAGTTTTTGACAAAGGATAATCTTGCTTTTAGAGCAAGTAACAGCTGACTAAGGCCCTGTCCACACTGCCTTCTCTGTAACAATACAGAGCTGTTAAACAGTTACAGGGTTTTGTTAAAATGGCTCACTTCTGTATCTGTAACATTACTGATACCATTTTTGGATCTGATCGCAACACCTGCTCAGAGGTAGTCTTG
Source organism: Neoceratodus forsteri (assembly GCA_016271365.2). Classification (NCBI taxonomy): domain Eukaryota; kingdom Metazoa; phylum Chordata; order Ceratodontiformes; family Ceratodontidae; genus Neoceratodus; species Neoceratodus forsteri. The sequence goes on along the minus strand of JADMNL010000037.1, from coordinate 38,738,444 downwards.
AGATTGGAATGAGAACCATTACACAGTTGGTAACTGTTTGATTACCAGTTTGGATGCTCGTCTGGAAGGTGAAATAGTCTTCCTTGCTACCAGAATACCGCAGAATGTGAAATACTGTTCTTACAACCAGTAGCAAACATGGATAATTTTCATCAATGCGGACGCAACAGCACCAGATTGTAACGTTTTCAAAAATGTTACCATCACAGTATGGATGCATCGTAATAGTAAGTGCAGTAACGTTTTTGAGAACATTACAGCACAACATGCTGAAGTGTGGACAGGGCCTAAAACTACAGCTTTTCTCACTGAAAAATCACTTCTATCTCAGCAGGAGTCAGTGCCTGTTGGGATTAAGCAAACAGATACTTTATTAGAAGCAGGAGGTCTCATTTAAATAACAAAAAAAAGAAGAAAGTCTCTGTGTTTCTCTGTTTGGAGAAGGGTGCTGTGTCAACTTAGTTGCTAAATCAGAAGTAGAGAAGTTGATTGGGAGTGTGGCTTGAGCAGTAGAAATGCAGCCATCCCCAATAATAGCTTCCTGCCGCTAGTTTTTGACAGAGAAGAATCTTGCTTTCAGAGCAAGTAACAGCTGACTAAAACTACAGCTTTTATCACTGAAAAAATCACTTCTATCTCAGTAGGAATCAGTGCCTGTTGGGATTAAGCAAACAGATACTTTATTAGAAACTGGGGATCTCATTTAAGTAAAAAAGGGAAGAAAGTCACTGTGTGTTTCTCTGTTTGGAGAAGGGTGCTGTGTCAACTTAGTTGCTAAATCAGAAGTAGAGAAGTTAATTGGGTGTGTGACTTGAGCAGTAGAAAAGCAGCTGTCTCCAACTACAGCTTCCTGCTGCTAGTTTTTGACAGAGGAGAATCTTGCTTTCAGAGCAAGTAACAGCTGACTAAAACTACAGCTTTTCTCACTGAAAATCACTTCTATCTCAGCAGAAGTCAGTGCCTGTTGGGATTAAGCAAACAGATACTTTACTAGAAGCAAGGGGTCTCATTTAAGTAAAAAAAAAGAAGAAAGTCACTGTGTGTTTCTCTGTTTGGAGAAGGGGTCTGTATCAACTTAGTTGCTAAATCAGGAGTAGAGAAGTTAATCTGGGGTGTAGCTTGAGCAGTAGAAAAGCAGCTGTCTTCAATTACAGTTTCCTAATGCTAGTTTTTGACAAAGGATAATCTTGCTTTCAGAGCAAGTAACAGCTGACTAAGGCGCTGTCCACACTGCCTTCTCGGTAACATTACAGAGCGGTTAAACCGTTACAGGGTTTTGTTAAAATGGTTTGCTTCTGCATCTGTAACGTTACCGCTACCATTTTTGGATCCGATCACAACACCTGTTTGGAAGTAGTCTTGAGATCGGAATGAGAACCATTACACAGTTGGTAACTGTTTGATTACCAGTTTCGACGCTCATCTGGTAGGTGAAACAGTCTTCCTTGCTACCAGAATACCGCAGAACATAAAATACAATTCTTAAAACCAGTAGCAAACATGGATAATTTTCATCAAGGCAGAGGCAGCAGCACCAGACTGTAACATTTTCAAAAACGTTACCATCACAGTACTGATGCATCGTAATGGTAAGAGCAGTAATGTTTTTGAGAACATTGCAGCACAACATGCTGAAGTGTGGACAGGGCCTAAAACTACAGCTTTTCTCACTGAAAAATCACTTCTATCTCAGCAGGAGTCGGTGCCTGTTGGGATTAAGCAAACAGATACTTTATTAGAAACAGGGGATCTCATTTAAGTAAAAAAAGAAAAGAAAGTCACTGTGTGTTTCTCTGTTTGGAGAAGGACTGTATCAATTTAGTTGCTAAATCAGGAGTAGAGAAGTTAATTAGGAGTGTGACTTGAGCAGTAGAAAAGCAGCTGTCTCCAATAACAGCTTCCAGCTGCTAGTTTTTGGCAGAGGAGAATCTTTCTTTCACAGCAAGTAACAGCTGACTAAAACTATAGCTTTTCTCACTGAAAAGTCACTTCTATCTCAGCAGGAGTCAGTGCCTGTTGGGATTAAGCAAACAGATACTTTACTAGAAGCAGAGGGTCTCATTTAAGTAAAAAAAAAGAAGAAAGTCACTGTGTGTTTCTCTGTTTGGAGAAGGGGTCTGTATCAACTTAGTTGCTAAATCAGGAGTAGAGATGTTAATTGTGTGTGTGGCTTGAGCAATAGAAAAGCAGCTGTCTCCAATTACAGCTTCCTGCTGCTAGTTTTTGACAGAGGAGAATCTTGCTTTCAGAGCAAGTAACAGTTGACTGAGGCCCCATCCACACTGCCTTCTCGGTAACACTACAGAGTGGCTAAACCATTACACGGTTTTGTTAAAATGGTTTGCATCCGCATCTGTAATGTTACCACTACCGTTTTTGGATCCCATCTCAAGACCTATTCGAAGGTAGTCTTGAGATCGGAATGAGAACCTTTATACAATTGGCAAGTGTTTGATTACCACTGTGGACGTTTGTCTGGTAGGTGAAACAGTCTTCCTTGCTATCAGAATACCACAGAATGTGAAATACCGTTCTTAAAACCGGTAGCAAACATGAATAAGTTTCATCAATGCGGACTCAATAGCACCAGACTGTAACGTTTACAAAACCATTATCGTCACAGTATGAATGCATTGTAACAATAAGGGCAGTAACGTTTTTGAGAATGTTACAGCACAACATGCAGAAGTGTGGACAGGGCCTAAAACTACAGCTTTTCTCACTGAAAAATCACTTCTGTCTCAGTAGGAGTCAGTGCCCTGTTGGGATTAAGCAAATTGATATTTTATTAGAAACAGGGGGTCTCATATAAGGAAAAAAAAAAGTCACTGTATATTTCTCTGTTTGGAGAAAGGGCTGTATCAACTTGATCACTAAATCAGGAGTAGAGAAGTCAATTGAGGATGTGGCTTGAGCAGTAGAAAATCAGCTATCTCCAATTACAGCTTCCTGCTGCTAGTTTTTGACAGAGGAGAATCTTGCTTTCAGAGCAAGTAACAGCTGACTAAAACTGCAGCTTTTCTCACTGAAAAATCACTTCTATCTCAGCAGGAGTCAGTGCCTGTCGGGATTAAGCAAACATATACTTTATTAGAAGTAGGGAGTCTCATTTATGTAAAAAAAAAGAAGAACGTCACTGTGTGTTTGTTTGGAGAAGGGGGCTGTATCAACTTAGTTACTAAATCAGGATTAGAGAAGTTAATTGGGGTGTGGCTTGAGCAGTAGAAAAGCAACTATCTCCAATTACAGCTTCCTGCTGCTAGTTTTTGACAGAGGAGAATATTGCTTTTTCAGCAAATAACAGCTGACTAAAATGATTGCTTTTCTCACTGAAAAATCTATTCTATCTTAGCAGGAGTCAGTGCCTGTTGGGATTAAGCAAACAGATACTTTATTAGAAGAAGGGGGTCTCATTTAAGTAAAAAAAAAGAAAGTCATTGTGTGTTCTCTGTTTGCAGAAGGGGTTGTATCAACTTAGTTGCTAAATCAGGAGTAGAGAAGTTAATTGGGGTGTGGCTTGAGTAGTAGAAAGCAGCTGTCTCCAATTACAGCTTTCTGCTGCTAGCTTTTGACAGAGGAGAATCTTGCTTTCAGAGCAAGTAGCAACTGACTAAAACTACAGCTTTTCTCACTGAAAAATCACTTCTTTCTCAGCAGGTGTCAGTGCCTGTTGGGATTAAGCAAACAGATACTTTATTAGAAGCAGGAGTATCATTTAACTAAAAAAAGAAGAAAGTCATTGTGTGTTTCTCTGTTTGGAGAAGGGGGCTGCATCAACCAGTTGCTAAATCAGGAGTACAGAAGTTAATTGTGGTGTGGCTTGAGCAGTAGAAAAGCAGCTATCTCCAATTACAGCTTACTGCTGCTAGTTTTTGAAAGAGGAGAATCTTGCTTTCAGAGCAAGTAACAGCTGACTAAAACTACAGCTTTTCTTACTAATTGCCCTCCTTCCCACCCCTCTGCCCTCCCACCATAAGCCAGTTTTATTTTTAAAGCCACTGGCTTTGACTGACACAGGAGCTTCCTGGTTGGCAGTAGGAAGGAAAGGATCACTGAGGCACATTAGTTTCATTAACCTTAAAGGAAACAAAAATAGCACTTTCTCTCCCATCGCCCCTCCCCACCCCCAGCTGCTGGAGGTCTGAATCTGAGCAAGGAAAGAGGAGACTACTGAAGACTACAGGAAGTTCCTGTCCCAGAGCAGGAAGGGCGAGAGTTGTAAGGGCACATAGGCAGTAGGAAAGTAGGTGTAAAAATACATAGAGAGAGGAGAGAGTAAGCATACAAAGCAACAGGAGAGGGGACACAAAATAAGTCATGATGGGAATGGTGCAGTGCAGTGGCTGTGGGGCGGCAGTGTTCCAGGAGACATTCTGGAGGCTGCAATGCTGCCCTATTTGCAGGCACCTCTCTGGTTTGAGGGAGGAGGTTACCCATCTCCAGGCTGACCTGGCAAGGGTTTGTGAAACTTCTTCCCCCACCCAGGGACCACCAGGGCCACTGCCGCTACCTCACAGGTTGCCAAGAAAGAGGAGCAGTTGGATCAAGGTGGGCTCAGGAAAGGAGAGGGTGGTGGAACAGAGATGCATCCCTCCAGCTGTACCTCTGCACAATTCATATGCTGTTCTGGTGAAGAGTGGTTCCTCTATGGAGGCACCTGTAGTGGAGACAAAGGAGGATGCTGGGAACCTCCACAAAGGAGACCCATAGGAGGGTGGCATCAGACCCCACAGGGGAAGGAAACAACTCCAGGCAGGGGACTCAGTCATTAGGGGGGTAGAAATGGGGGAGGAAGGGGAAAGGGAGGTAAGGTGCCTACCTGGCGCCATGGCTCGGAGGGACAGGAAGCGAATCCTCAGGATCATGGGAGCAGCTGCACAAAGGAGGGCGCTGGATGTCATTGTCCACCTAGGGACAAATGACCTGGCTGCAAATGGGGTCAGAGCAGTGCAAGATGAGTTTGTAGAGTTGGGGAGAGGCCTTAGACAAGTAGCACGTATGGTAACCTTCTTGGAGGTGCTGCCTGTCTATGACAAGGATGATGCTAAGGTACTCCACAGCATGGGATTCAATGAATGGTTGAAAAACTGGTGTGGAGCTCAGGGTTTTGTCTTCAATGGGGACTGGGGAGCCACCTGGAGGGATGCAGGCCTATACTGACACAATGGTCTGCATCTGTCCACAGGGTGAACCAGGATCTTAGGTGATAGGTTTAAATGCTTCATTGGCAAACATTTAAACTATCCAAGGGGGGAGGCACAGAACAGGAGCAGGGAAATCCTAGCCTCCCCCCACAAAACACAGTAATTAGCAAGGTAAACACCAAAGTAGAGAAGTCATTCAGGAGCAGGACAGGGATTGGAGCACCTTTGCTGCAGGTACATCCAAGAGTAGGGTCATTCTTGATGCCCTACAAGGGGCATGCCTCAGACAGCTAGTGTTGGAATCCACTTGGGGGGGAGCAATCCTAGACCTGGTACTCTCAAATGGGAATGGAGAAAGGACCTCAGATTTAGAAGTGGATAGCCATCTGGGAACAAGTGAGCACCAAACAGTGTGGTTCACAATAAACACAGCCATAGAGTCAAGACATACAAAAATAAGAGTATTGGACTTTAGGAGGGCTGACTTTGGGAAAATGAGGGAGTGCCTCATAAAAGCACTAGCAAATGGGCAAGAAAGAGGGGTGGAGTAACAATGGGGAATAATCAAAACAGCCATCACAGAGGCAACAAGTCTTTGTGTGAATTGAATCAGCAAAACAAAATGAAGGAAAAAAACACTATGGTTCTCAAAAGAGGTAGAAAGGAAGGTTAAGAAGAAAAGAATACCATTCAAGAAATATAAAAAAAACACAGAAAGAGCAGGGCAGATAACTTTTTCAGTTAAAGCAGAAGGAGGCAGGAAAGGCAGTCAGAATAGCTAAGGCCCAAACTGAGGAAAAGATAGCCAACTTTGTTAAGAAGGAGGATAAAACCTTTTATAGGTACATTAGGGAGCAAAGAAAGACCAAGGAAGAGCTACAGAGACTTAGTAAAGGGGAGGGAAGGTGGGCAGAGGGTGACAGTGAAAAAGCAGGGATACTGAATGAATATTTCTACTCAGTATTCACAACAGAAGAGGAGTGGAAGGTACGTAAACCAAACAAGAGAAACACTCTGGATGGGGGGCAATACCATTCCATTCACAGAAGAAAGGGTTTTGAAAGATCTCTTGAAACTGAGGTTGGACAAAGCAATAGGGCCTGATGGGATTCACCCCAGAATTCTAAAAGAACTAAGGGTAAAACTAGTGACACCACTGACTACTCTCTTTAACAAGTCATACCATTCCAAGTCATGGAAGGATAGAATGGTACCTGAGGACTGGAGGAGGGTGGATGTGATTCCACTTCACAAAAGTGGGAGCAGGACAGAGTCAGGAAACTACAGACCAGCTAGTTTGACCTCAGTAGTAGGAAAAATGATGGAATCACTTTTGAAGGAAATAAGTGTTGAGTACCTAGAGGCCAGTGGAGCACAGGACCCAAGGCAGCATGGGTTCACAGCAGAAAGGTCATGTTAGATGAACCTAATAGATTTCTTTGACTTGGTGACCAAAGTAGTAGACCAGGGAGGGGCTGTGGATATGGCCTACCTAGGTTTTAGCAAGGCATTTGACACAGTCTCACGCAAAAGATTAATATACAAGCTAGCCAGCCTTGGAGTGGGTCCCAAGGTGGTAGCCTGGATAAAAAATTGGCTGGACAACAGGATGCAAAGGGTAATAGTAAATGGAGTCCACAGTGAAGAAAGGAGGGTAAGTAGTGGGGTACCGCAGGGTGTGGTACTGGGACCGGGTCCTCTTTAATGTCTTCATAAGTGACATTGGAGAGCACCTGGAAGGAAAAGTATGTCTCTTTGCAGACAACACAAAGATCTGCAACAGGATTGATACATAAGGTGGGGGTGGAAAGAATGAAAAGGGACTTGGCAAGGTTGGAGAAATTGTCAAATATATGGCAGCTCAGATTCAATGCAAAGAAGTGCAAGGTAATGCACCTGGGAAACAAAAACCTAGGGGAAGAGCACACAGTTGGGGGGGTGAGATAATAACAACAACAAAAATCAAGAGACCTAGGAGTAATTATATAAGATGACCTAAAGGTGGGCAAGCAATGTGTGAAGGCAGTAAGGAGGGCTTGGGGGATACTGGGATGCAAAGAAAGAGGCATTAACAGTAGAAAACAGGAAGTTGTTATCCCTCTGTACAGACAGTTGGTGAGACCCCATCTGGAGCACTACATGCAATTCTGGAGACCCCATCTCCGCAAAGACATTGACAGAGTGGAGGCTGTTCAGAGGAGGGTAACAAAAATGGTGCAGAGTCTGCACCAGAAGACATATGAGGAGAGACTAAAGCAGCTTAATATGTATACCCTTGAAGAAGGGCGGGGCATGATAGAAACTTTCAAGTATCTCAAAAAAATTAACAAAGTACAAGAGGGCAGCATCTTTCAGAAAAAGAGATGTGCAAGAACAAGGGGGAACAATATGAAGATAGAGGGTTGGGAAGGCTCAGACGTAATGTTAGAAAGTATTTTTCACACAGAGGGTTGTGTATGCATGGAATAGCCTTCCTGAGGAGGTTGTGGAGTCAAAAACAGTGGGAGAATTCAAGAATGCATGGGACAGACATAAGGCAATTCTAGTGGGGGGGGGTAGGAGGAAGTAAGCTGTTGGTTAACTAGAATCTGCAGTTTATCCATCAGGTAGGGAAATGGGCAGACTAGGTGGGCCAAGCAGTCCTTATCTGCCATCAAATTCTGTTTCTATGTAGACCCATCATATTGAGGAACTCTGCTTCCTTCATATCCTCTTCAGTTTCCTGAAGAGAGAGATTAAAGGTCTCTACCATGTTTTTACGAAAGCATAGTGAGAGGAGTAATCTTCTGGACCCCTAGGAGGAGATCCAAACTCCTGTTCTGGGGAAACCTCAGGATCTATTGGTTCCCCTTCAAAATCCTCCTCATCCTCCTCACCATAAATATCTTGAGGTTCCTAAGGGGCAGGAACCGGGAGTAGGAACCAATGCAGCCGGTGTAGGAACCGGGACTGCAGCCTGCAGGACTTGTAAGACCTGTAAGGTTTTAGCAATGTCCTCAGCCGAGGGCATATTATGTTTGTCTGCTGGGAGCTCCTTAGCCTTCTCGGCTGGAGGCACAGCGACATGCTTTTTTTGCAATTTTTCTTTAGTGCGACAGACTTGGCCACTATCTCCACAGCCCTTTTTGGCTTACCTTGTTCAGATTTTTCTGAACTCTTGTCAGGGTCCTTAGCTTTGTCTCCATCCTCCTTAGGGATAGAGGTAGATGCACTACTATCAGTGGCAGAAGCAGAAGCCATCTCCTTTAACTTGTTATCCCTTTTTCTTAAAGTTTTAGGACAAATAGTCTTACAGATCTCAGAATTAGCAAAAAATGACTGGTACCCAAACAGGAAACACAAAGGGAATGTCTGTCTGCTTTTGCTATAATTTGCCCACAAGACTAATAATATTTAAACCCAGTGAGTCCTGTGCACTTTTTAGGCTTGTCTAAATGGACTTCTGATGGTGAGCAAGACAGTAAAACCCAATCACAAAACTTTTATTACTACCTCGGAACCGGAGATTTCAAAAATAAACAGCTGCTAATGGTTCCTGAAACTGAGAGCTACTCGGTTCCTGAGGAGAAAAGGAACCAAGAATTACTCTAAATTTAAATAACAAATAAAGCAGTCAAAGGAACTGACCACAAATACAAATTTTAAATAGTAAAACTGAAGTAAACCTCACCAAAAGATGCAGAACCCTCGGTTCCAAAGAATTGTGATGGAACCGCTAATAATACGAAAAACTACTACAACTACCAAATAAACTAAATTCTAAGGCAGCAATTTAAAATTAAGCTTACAACAAGTGCTCATCTAACAGATAATTTATTCTTAAGACAGTTCAAGGAGAACTCTCCAGGACATCCTTACTAGGCAGGTGGAGTAAAGAATCTGAAGCACTCAGAATGCAGCAGTTGCTAGGGCAGCAATTTGAAACTGACATGAGCCAATTGAGAGTTCCATCACTTACATATAATTCCATCTCTCCGGGCAGTTCAATACAGGAGGCTGACTGCATCAGTTTAATCATAATGAGTGATTCCTAGGGTTAGAAATAACATTTGCCTTGCCTTCTGTACCCTACCTCCTCAAGGCACTGATTGGTAATCTGCTATAGTAAGCATACTAAGTGATTCCTGGGGTTTCTACTTACCTTAGTACTATTGTTTATTCTAAGGAATCCTTCAGTATGCCTCTATCTCCCACCACCAGTTCTGAGTAGCACCCCGGCACTGACATATTTCATGCGGCAACAGAGTGGAGAGCATGGGGGAGGGGACTCCTTAGACAGTAATGGAGATTTTTTTAAACACTTTTTTATGTTAGATGGCCAATTTGAAACAAATCAAGGCCACTGCTCAGCTAACAAGGGTCTACTTAACCGAGCAGTGGCTTTGATTTGTTTCAAACTGCCCATCTAACGTACAAAAAGAGCATTTAAAAAAGTCCCCTTTACTGTCTATGGAGTGCATCCCCAGTGCGCCATAGAGCCTAAACAGTATCTCTGCCCTTCCTAAATCCCATAATAACAAAATGATCTTTTGTGCACCAGATGACTCCTGTGGAGGTAAGGTTCCTGTGCTGGTTTTGTGGGATTTTTTGGCAATGAGCACAATAGATGCTCTTTCAGCATTAATTTAAATTAGAGCATGGTTAGCTAGTCTGAATATTCAGTACTTTAGAGTTTTTAGAATTAATGGCAGTAAAAGCTGGGTGAGATGGTTACAGAATAGCTCTTCAGTTTAATATCTTTTTTTGGAAATAAATAAGGTGTCGATGCTCTTATGACACTGAGAGAGAAATTAAAGAGATATCTCACAATATACAAATGCTATTTGTTATCATTTGACATCAATTCATCTCTGATAGTACCCCAGAAAACCAACATCTTTATTATTTCTTCCTTTTTTTGTGTTAATGCTATATCATCTTATTTTCAAAGGCATATCCTTCCTGTGTGGTTTAACATCACTGATAAAAAGGTCCAGTCTCGAGAAATGGTGGCCAAGTGGTGTGTTGTAATCTTTGTGTGTAATGGTAAATCTGTGGAAGTACAAACACACACACACACACACACACACACACGTGCATGTTTTTTGTTTGGTTTAACTTTACCATAACAATAATAAATTAAACACATTTCCATCTCCAGTCAAATCTGGAAAAAACTTACCCGTGAACATATCTTTTACACCCAGATGAACTCCATCTTGTTTACAAGATATTAATATACCATTATACCTAAAAAAAATAACAATTAAGTATTATACATGAAGGAAAAAGAATATGATCGGCAAGAAAGAAATTAGTGCATGAAAGCAAATTACAGAAAAGAGGTAGACAACAAGCATTTGTCAATGCTGAATGTTTGATGCATTGGAAGATGTCCACCCCTGCACCTTGTTTATGCCCTTGAGGTACTTGAACCTGTCTATCATGTTCCCCCACTCCCTCCTTTCCTCCAACAAGTACATATAGAGGTCCTTTAATCTCTCCTAGTATGTTCTGTGTTGCAAGCCTTGTACCATCTTGGTTGCCTTTCTGTGGACCGCCTCCACCCTGTCAATGTCCTTGCGCAGTTGCGGCCTCCAAAATTGCACACACTACTGTAGGTGAGGCCTCACTAGTGCATAATACAATGGCATCACCACCTCATGCCTTCTGCTAGTGATACTTCTGCCTATGCACCCCAGCATGCCACTGGCCCTCCTTGCAATAAATGGGCTCTGTTTTGACATCTTTAGGTCATCAGAACTGATAACTTCTAGGTCCCTTTCTTCCTTAGTGATCGTCAGCACCTTTCCCATCCTGTAAATCTCCCCAGGTTTTCCTATTCCTAGGTGCATTATTTGCAATCCTTTGCATTGAACATCAGTTGCCACTCCACAGGTCATTTTTCAAGCCTCTCTATGTCCCTGCTCATTTTCTCCACCCCTTCTGCAGTATTCACTCTGTTACAGATGTTGCTGTCATTTGCAAACAGGCAGACAGACCTTTACTTCTATCCTTTCTATAATATCTAATGAAGACATTGAACAGGGCTGGTCCCAGGACTGATCTCTGAGGTACCCCGCTGGTCACCACTCTCTCTCTGGATTGGATCCCATTACCACTACCCTTTGCCTCTTGTCCATTAGCCAGTTTCTAGCACAGTTTATCAGCTTGTGCCCTGTGGCCAGACTACCCATTTTGTTAATCAGCCTTCTATGCTGGTCGGTGTCAAAGGCTTTACTGAAATCAAGGTAGGTGACGTCCACTGCCCCTCCCTGATTTACTTTCTTACTGAGGCATTAGGGTTTCCAACCCTAATGTCAACCCCCACCCCCAGCCTGCAGAGACTAACAGGCATTGGGGGTGTGCCTTTGGGTCATCGGCCATAATGCTTATGCCATTCCACCTCACCCTACCCTACAGACACACACTGACAGGCATCATGGCGTGCCTTGGGGCCTTTGGCCTTTATGTTCACTCCATTCCATATGGAAATAAGCTGGGATGGGTACAGTATAGGAGAATGGGGTGAATGTTAGGGCCAAAGAACCCAAGGCACACCTCCATGCCTGTCACTGGCTGCAGGATGGGGATGGAGTGAGTTGGGGGTGGAATGGCATGAGCATTATGGCCGATGCCCCCGAGTCACACCCCTGACACCTGTTAGTCTCTACAGGGTGGGACATTATGGTTGGAAACTCTAATGCCCCAAGTGTTTGTTGATATTTTCACTTCAAATTTTCAACATGGGCTTTTTGGGACCCCACCTCATGAACAGTGGCACTATCATTTTGTTACTCAATTCTGAAAGGTGATTTCATGCAGTGACTGCACCATTCGGCACTACAAGTGCAAAAACAAATTTCAGGCAGCCTGTGAAAAATGACAGCTATACTGTCCATGAGGTGGTGTGAAAAACTGGCAATGATGAATATTTGGAGTGAAAATATAAAAATTTGCCAAAGTTACATGCATGCATAGTGAATTTTCAATGACAGTAAGTGATTCTGGCATTTATGTATACATTGGTACTAAATTTTCAACGTGGCCTTTTTGGGCCCAGCCTCATGAGCAGTGACACTGCGGTCTCATTGGTCCATCCTGAAAGTTGATTTCGCAGAGGAACCGTGCCATTCTGTGACATGTGTGAAAACATGTTTCGGTCAGGATATGAAAAATGACAGCTGGACTGTTCATAGGAAGATGCGAAAAAATGACAATGTTGAAAATCTGGAGTGAAAATATAAAAAATTGGTGAAGTTACAAGCATGCATAGAAACTGTGCGACGCATGCTCAGAATGCAGTCATTTTTTGGAATTGTTTTACCAAATGTGTAACATGGGCTTTTTGGAACCCCACCTCGTGAACAGTGGCACTGCCATTTCATTAATCAGTCCCGAATGGTGATTCCATGCAGCGACCATGAAATCACCTTTTGGGACTTAGTAATGAAATGACAGTGACAGTGTTCACAAGGTGGGGTCCCAAGAACCTCATGTTGAAAATTTGAGGCCAAAATGCCTAAAAATGGCTGAGATAACAACATAAGTTGAACACCCCCCTCCACATTGACTGCCATTATACACTGCTTACCTTTGATTCTTCAGTTTGCCGGTCAGCTTTGAAGAGTGCAGATGTGTCCCAGTCCAGAGAAGATAACAGTGCCAACCTCTGGAGGTAAGTATGGGGTAAGGGGGGGGTAAGGGGAGGTCGTTGCTCAGTAGGAGGGTGGAGATGGGGAGGGGGGACAGGGGAGCCCACAAAGGACTGTTTTCTTTTTTGCAGGTCAAAACAAAATATGTTGGGGACAGTTTTCTTTATTTACAGATAAAAAATTAAAAAAATACTTTTGGGCGCACTGGGGTGGGTTCCCAGTGTGCCACATGTGTTGAGGAGAGGGGATACCTGCTGCTGACAGAGGGATTGGGCACCCCACATCGGTAATGACAGTAGGTTTGGGGGGTGGTGTGCATACGACACGAGAAATGGGCATCCCACTGTCAGAAAGATAAATAAATATAAAAAAAACAATTATCTGGGCACACTGGGGTGGGCTCCCTGTGTGCCACAATGTGGGGAGAGGGGAATACATGCCAACTCAGAGATTGGGCACCCCAATGTCGATAAAAATACATTGGGGTGAACAAACCAGTTCGATGCAAGATTCTGCATCAGGGAAAAGACATCAGTGGACAGTTTTCTTTTTCACAAGTTTATTTTTTTAATAGTACATTTTGGAACACTGGGGTGGGCTCCTAGTGTGCCACATTAATGTGGGGGGGGGAATACATGCCGACACTGGTATTAGGCACCCCGATGTTGGCTTTCACCGAAAACTTCACCGCAGCTAATGTTTAGGAGAGGGCACAGAGAACTGGGCACTGGGAGAGAAAGCTGCACTGCAGCTAACATTTAAGCTTTTGGGGTGGGGGTCAGAGGAAGCAAAGATGGTCCGTAACTGCAGCCATGCGCATCAGTGTGCACTGTTATCCTCATGGCCAGAGTTCAGGCTACAGAAAGAAATGAAGAGATCTCATTGAAGAGGTTCATTTCTTTTATGTCCAGGACACACGATGTCAGCAAAACTGAGCTGCTGTCATGACCAGAGTGTCTAGTCATTGGTGTGCACTTCCAAAACCCCTGCAGTTTCAGCTATAATTGACTTGGTAGTGACACACCTTTCATTTCCCATTATTGTCCCAAGATGTTTGGTGCACAAGCGCATCAAACACAACAAGCATTTGTCAATGCCGAATGTTTCCTTGCTGGCATTGGCAGTGGTAGTGTAGAAGTTGCAGAGCTGCGTAATAGGAATGGCAGTGACGTATTGAACTGAAGCCAACTCCACCACCACCCTGCAGAGAGTGACAGGTATTGGGGTGTGCCTTTGGGTTGTCAGGCATAATGACCACGCCATTTCACCGCACCCCACCCTGCAGACACTGACAAGTGTCACGGTGTTCCTTGGGGTCTTTGGCCCTTATGGGCACCCCATTCCATTAGAAAATAAGGTGAGATGGGTGCGATATAGGAGAATGGGGTGAACTTTGGGGTCAAAGAGCCCAAGCCATACCTCAATGCCTCTCACTGGCTGCAGGGTGTGGAATGGTATGAGCATTGCAGGCAAGAATCCCAAGTCACACCCCTGATGCCTGTCATTTTCTACAGGGTTGGGCGTTATGGTTGGAAACCCTAATACCTCAGGCATTTGTTGGTATTTTCACTCCAAATTTTCAACATTTTTTTTGTGACCCCACCTCATGAACAGGGGGAATATCAGTTTGGTAGCCGAAAGCTGCTTATGCACAGCGACTACGGCATTTAGCACCACAGGTGCAAAAACATTCCGAACAGGATGTAAAAAATGACAGCTGTACTGTTCATGGGGAGGTGTAAAAAATGGCAATGTTGCAAATCTGCAGTAAAAATATTAAAACAAATGGTGAAGTGACGAGCGTACATAGAAACTGTGCAGCGCATACCCGTAATATAATTAGGTTGGGGATTTTTACAGCACATTGTCAACTCAGGCATTTTGGTGCCTCGATCATGAACAGTGTCACTGTGATTTTCTTAATCTGTCCCAAACAATGATTTCCCACAGCGACCACGCATCTCTGCGCTGAAAGTGTGAAAACACACTTCGGCCATGTTGTGAAAAATGACAGCTGTACTGTACATAAGGAAGTGTGGAAAAATGCCACTGGTGAAAATCTGGATTGAAAATATTACCAAGTCATGAACTTACAAGGGTGCGTGGAAACTGCGCAATGCTCACTCATAACACAGTCATTTTATGAACTTTTGTCACCAAATTTTCAACATAGCCATTTTAAGACCTCTACTCATGAACAGTGTAACTGTGATTTTCGTAATCTGTCCCAAACATTGCTTTCGCACACCAACAGCACCATTGTGCGCTACATGTGCGAAAACACATTTTGGGCGACATATGAAAAATGGCAGCTGTACTGTTCGTAAGGAAGTGTAATAAAATGGCAATGTTGAAAATCTGGAGTGAAAATATTAAATTTGCAAACTTACGAGCATGCATAGGAACTGCGCAATGCACGCTCGTAAAACAGTCATTTTTTAGGAATTTTTTCACCAAATTTTCAACATAGTCATTTTAAGTCCTCTGCTCATGAACAGTGTCTCTGTGATTTTCTTAATGTGTCCCATACATTGATTTCGCACATCGACTGCGCCATTGTGCGCTACATGGGCCGAAACATATTTTGGCCAAGATGTGAAAAATGACAGCTGTACTGCTCATAAGGAGGTGTGGTAAAATGGCAATGTTGAAAATCTGGAGTGAAAATATTGAAAATTCGCGAACTTACGAGAGTGTGTAAGAACTGCGCAATGCACGCTCATAAAACAGTCATTTTTAGGAATTTTTTCACCAAATTTTCAACATAGCCATTTTAAGACCTCTGCTCATGAACAGTATAACTGTGATTTTCTTAATGTGTCCCGTACATTGATTTCACACACCAACTGCAATATTGGACACTACATGGGCGGAAACACGTTTTGGGTGAGATGAGAAAAATAACAGCTGTACTGCTCATAAGAAGGTGTGGTAAAATGGAAATGTGGAAAATTTGGAGTGAAAATATTGAAATTTCGCAAACTTACGAGCATGCGTAGGAACCTGGCAATGCACGCTCGTAAAACAGTCATTTTTAGGAATTTTTTCACCCAATTTTCAACATAGCCATTTTAAGACCTCTGCTCATGAACAGTGTCACTGTGATTTTCTTAATGTGTCCCATACATTGATTTCGCACACCGACTGCACCATTGTGCGCTACATGGGCGGAAACACATTTTGGGTGAGATGTGAACAATGACAGCTGTACTGTTCATAAGAAGGTGTGGTAAAATGGCAGTTTGAAAATCTGGAGTGAAAATATTGAAAATTCGTGAACTTACGAGCGTGCATAGGAACTGCGCAACGCACGATCGTAAAACAGTAATTTTAAGGAATTTTTCCACCAAATTTTTGAAATAGTCTTTTGAGAGCCCACCTTATGAACATTGGCAGTGTTGTTTCATTACTCATTCTAGAAAGGTGATTTCGCGCAGTGACTGCGAAATCACCTTTCTGGCCCGAGTAACGCCACGACAGTGCAAGAATTCATGAGGAGGGGTCCCAAAAACCCAATGTTGAAAATTTGGTGCAAAAATTCCAAAAAATGCCTGAGATATGCAAAAAAGTTGAAAACCCCCTATCTATCCCATTATACAGCTTACCAGCATTTCCTCAGTTCGTGGTCGGCTTTGAAGAGTGCAGACGTGTTACCAGTCCACCAAAGATCGTCGCGCCGAGCTCCAGAGGTAAGTATGGGGTGAGGGGTGGTATGGGGAGGCAGGGTGCGCAGTGGGTGAGTGCGGGTTGTGGGGGCAGGGAGACTGTGTGGGACCGTTTTGCTTTTCAGGGCTTTTGTTTTAAAAAGATGGCCAGGGATGTTTGTCATGCTGGGGTGGGCTCCCAGCATGGCACAAGATGCTGGGGGCGTGGAGCCAGCGAGGATTGGGCACCCCGTTGGCTATATGATCAGTTGCCACGCTGGGGTGGGCTCCCAGCGTGGCACCTGGTACTTCGGGGGACAGTGGAGCCGAGGGGGATTGGGCACCCCGTCGGCTATCATAACAACTTGCCATGCTGGGATGGGCACCAGCATGGCATTTGAAACTTTGGGGAGTGCAGCACAGCCAATGGGGATTGGGCACCCCGTCGGCTATAGAGTGTGTGCATGGGGGGCACGCACGGTATGCGTGCGTGTGTGTGCGTATGTGTGCATGCGTGTGTGTGTGTGTGTGTGTGTGTGTGTGTGTGTGCGCGTAGGGGGAGCTGCGCATGAGCAGGCAATATCTTATCGCTGCTCACTGAAGCATAGCTCCCCCTTTCAACTGTATGCCACTGCATTTTGGAGCTTGTCATAGCTCCAGCATGCATTGGCGGACAGGGGCTGCGCCTGCCAACTCACTGACCGAATTGGAAGAGGGGGTGACACACCTCCGAAAACTCGGATGATGGCACTATGTTTCTTGCACATGCGTGCAAGCAAACATAAAAATGGAAAAGAGAGAGGTAGTAGAGTTAGACAGTGTGAACATGATCAATCCATTGAGGTGAATGGAATATGGTGAGTTAGAAGACATACAAAAACTCATAACATTTCTGCATTTGTCCTCTAAACTAGGGATAGGCAGGTCGGCTGTGACACACTTCTGATTTCAACTCTGATTTTTTTTTTTCAAAAGGTTTTGGTTTACTCTAATTTACTCTGATGAACTGTAGACCTATTTTAGTATATTTGAGTATGAGAACTACATCAGTATTATTCTTTTAGATCCCTCTGCTAAAAATTTTAATTTAACTTCAAAAACAAAATTGTGTTTGTATTTTTATGTAATTTCAAGGTCAGCAAGCAACCTACAGCAATAAAATAAACTGACTGTTGTTCTTGCCAATCCTGTGGGTCAGCCACCATATGACATTTGTGGATAACAGTGGGCTGGATTCACAAAATGCTTGAAAATCCCACAGTAGCAGGAAAAACTCGGCACAACTGGGTTGCCACTGCAGAACTGCAGTTTCTCCCAAAGCTACGGTATTCTCAATAGTGGAGCCAGTTTACAACTGGCTCCACAATTTATGGCAGCTTGGGGGTGATGTTGCTGTGGAAATCATCTGAATTTCACATGCTGGACCATACCACTGGGTTGTGCCTTGATACGGCAGCTGGCAAAAATTACAGCCGGGATCCTTTGGCCTCACCATAGGATCAGAATACCTGTCTCAGTGAAGGAGGACTTGATGGACTGGGCCACTTTCTTATAGAAATTTAATGGGATAAGGCTTGGACAGAGGCAGAGGTGTCTAATGCGGACCTGGAACTGCTTACAGACTTCTCTTGGGGCCAAGGGTTCGGGGCATATGTGCAAGGGGCCTGGTTCACTGGAACATGGCCTGCAGCATCATGGGCGGACCAGGACCTGACTAAAAACAACACCTCCTTGGAATTCCTCCTGATAGTGGTAGCACTGGTAGTGTTGGGGAGGAAACTGAGGGATAAGAAAGTGCTCTTTCGGTCCAACAATACTTAGGTGGTGCACATCATCAATCAACAGCGGGGAGTGGCTTGGCCAATCACTGACCTGCTCCAGATATTCATCCTAAGGTGCTTGCTGCATAACATACAGTTTAGGCCTAGGCATGTTCCAGGGGAGTGCAGTGGTATAGATGACACTTTATCTCATTTGCAGTGGGAACATTTCAGGATCCTAGCACCCAGATCAGACGACACACTGGAGAAAATCCCACAGTTTCTGTGGAACCTAGGGATCTCCACGACTGGGCGTTGATGCACTAATCACTGGTGCCTAGCACTCGCAATGCACATAAGAGAGGAGTACAGGAGTCTTTAAGGATTTGAGAAACCCATGGCTAGGAAGAAATTTGTCCGATCCTAGAGAGGCAGCTGCACTGGTTTGTGGTGGCTGTTAAGGAGGAGGGTAGCTCAGCGGAAGTGGCGAGCCACCATCTGTCGGGTAGACACTGGTTTAGCAGGCCAATGGGGTTGCAGAATTTGATACAGGCTTCAAGTTCAAGTTCAAGTTTATTGGCAAGAAAAAAAAACTCTGTTGAGCAGGCTCATTTACAAGGAGGTCCTGATTAACAACAAGGACATTACACAAGCATATACAAAGTAATATGCATTAAACACACAAATAATCCATGAGAAGAAAATAGGACAATTGTATTTACATCATGTATACCTATGCACACTAAGGCTAGGAGTTAAATAAATGGTTAGCACTGGGTAACAAGATAGTGCCATGTGAGGGAAGTAGAATTACAAGGCCAGCAAGGAAAGGAAAGATAGTGGCACAGGTGGGGTGGGATAAGGTCAGAGGCTTTCAGGGTTAGGAAATTACTGGAGGGTTGGGGATGAGGGTAGGTTACAACCTAGGACCTCAGACAGAAAAGGGCCATTGTAGTCTCAAATGCTTGAGTGCATGGTGGGGGGTTTACCAATGCTGTCTGCAGGCTGATAGGAGGCATGGCTGTTCCAAAGATCATTTCTGTTGATTGTCTGCAGAGCCTTTTGAGTGTCCAAGGTCACGGCAGCAAGGAGACAGGATCCATGCAGGAGAGGCTTGCATGTGGGAGATGTGGTGTTGTCCAAGGATGGCACACTGGTGCGGACCTGGAGGTCAAAAACTGACCAGTGGGCATGGGCAACAATTCAGGACTGGGGATGGGGATGGAGGATCAGGCGGGTGCTAGCAAAATATGATGTGGGTACACAAGATGTTGGGTGCACCTATTTTAGATACAGGGACTGGACACCACTGACTCAGTTTCAGTTTACAAGAGTATTCCAGAAAGCTTTACAGGCAGTGGGGGAGGAGCTAGGGGGTTATAGTACTCATTCACCATGGATACGAGCAGCTACTTGGGTGGCTAGCAGGGGAATGTCACAGACAGAGATTAAAGGGTTAAGCAGATGGAAATTGCAAGCCGTCAGAACGTACATACACCTGCACATTCTCTAACATGTTCTGTTCTAGTAAACAGATCAGAGGGAAACTAGGAAACAGGTGTGGATATGTGGGCACTCTTTCATTCATTGGGTGGTGGTTTGGGAGTGGTCCTGTGCTGGGGGAACAAGCATGAACATCAGCAATATTCCTATTTATGTGCAGTGGCTGGGGCACAGGGGTATGCACTGGGGTCAGCTGGTTTCCAGATCAGGGAAAGAGTGCCTGAAGGACATGAGAAGACAGCCATGTTCCAGCACATCCTGCCAGGTGCCAAGATACTGAGGTCACATATTATGCAAAGGCAACACTGGCAAGGAGTGGCCAAGGACAAGTTGATGGACAGAATGAGAAGGAAGATCAACAGGGAGATGGAAACATTTATGAGCCAGTTACCCAGAGGTGTGGTTAAACATGATCACATCACATCACATTGGACTCATCAGAATTGTTTTGACCAGAAGTCATACACTTGTCTGAAGCAGGCAGTGATCTATTTTGCAAGGACATTAACAAGGTTATTGGTCCATTACTAATGGTGATGGGAACAGGGGACCTGGTTAATGGGAAGTGATGTGACGTGTTGGTACTGGGCATGGGTGGTAGACTGGTTGATATTATGCAGTGTTGTGGGGGACCTGATCAGGGATCAGGTTGGTGGTGGATAGGGAGTGTCTCCAGCATTTGCCTCAGGGCAAGCTGGGTCAGCCCAGCTCAGAAGTTGGGGAAGGGGGAAGCACCAGTGCCAAGCACAGATTGGGGCCTCTCTTACAGGTGATCTGATAAGTAGCGCGGCCTACACCCAGCACAGATGGGTCGAGATCACCAGGGATGTGCTCCAGGGACATGCTGTGCCCACAGGGGACTCCACTGTGTGGGGCCCTGAGGGTGCGATTCCCTGTTGGAGGTGAGCAATCTCCAGGGTCAGTTGAAGGAATGCAAAGGGCCATGCCCAGCATGGACAATGCAAGGCACCCTACCCTGCTACTCTGGCACCATGAATAGCCAAGTAGCCCACAGTCTTGCAGAAAGGGGCAGGCTGGGGTCAGGAGCCCTCTCCCTCATGGAAGGGAGAGCTAAGGGGCTATTAACCTTGGATAGACTCCCTTCAGCACATATGCAGCCTGTAATAGGAATTTGCTTAATAAACACAGGGCTGTGGCCATTCAGATCCCAACCTGGTGTGTTTTGTCTCAGAGGGAAAGAAGGTTGGGGAGACCTGGGCAACCAATGGGCCTTCACTGAGGATTCGAAGGGGAAGGGGGATTGGTGCCTGGGCTGCCCCCCACCCATTGCTGTCTGACCCAACAGGACAGTGGATGGGGGCTGGGCTACCTGAGACTGGCTGAGCCCTTCCCCAGCTTCATCACCTGTGGCCCAGGTGGTCTGGAGGCAGAGACCCAGTTGGCAGGGGGGAGGCTGAATCAGGGAGGTTGCCCTGGTGACCATGGCAGTGATTGGCCTGGCCATGGCAGGGGTGGAGAGGTGTAGGGAAGAGTTAAAAGGGGCTACAAGGAGAGAAGCGGTCTCCTTTTCCCTTGTGCCTCTCTGAGGAAGTAGCCCACCCACACACATGTAAAACATAGTGCAGGATTGCTGCCCCTTATAGGGGGAACCACCAGCAGGGGTTGCAGAGAAATTTTACCAGGTTTTTCCCTAATAAAAAGGGTATTTTTCCCCAAGGTTTTTGCCTCTGCCAATACAGAGCTCAGTGATTTGACCATTTGGGTGCGATGGTAGCATTAATATTGTAGCCTCTTTTTGTAAGTAGATAGGGAGTGTCTCCAAGGTGTGGCTCAGGGTGAACTGGGTCAGCCCAGCTCAGATGTTGGGGAAAGGGGTGCACTATCACCTAGCTCAGACTGGGGCCTCTCCTATGGGCAATCTCATAGGGGCCGCAGCCTGTGCCCAGCATGGATGGGCCAAGGTCACCAGGGATGTGCCCCAGGAATGTGTCATGCCCACGGGGGGGGGGCCACCGTATCAGGCACCCAAGGATGGGATTCCCCATTGGAGGTCCATCATCTCCAGGGGTTAGATGGGGGGAGGGATGAATAGGGCAGTAGGAACCAATAAAAAAACTGTTCAGTTAATCTGGCATCAGACATGTCACCGGTGCAGCTCCATTAAGACCGGTGGGATATGACTTTATTTCTTAATAGAAAATAATGGCAGAACATTGAACAATGTTCAAGTGCTGGGCTAGCCAGAGCACAAATGTTGCACGTGACTCCTATTAATTGCTATTTGCTGCTAATCTGTGCTTTTTTACATTACTACTCACATATAAGTTTAGTTTTTGATGCTAAAAATAGACCCACAAGAAGGTGGAACTGACTCATCTCCAAGGTTAAATTATCTGCGGGTAAACCATTTTTGCAATTGTGTAACCTGATTTTGTGTCCATTTCTGACCACAAAGACAAATTCTGTGCCTGATGTTCATCACAAAATAGGTTCTTCCATACAGTTTGGGCAGTGAAATAAATAACGTCTGTAATTTTGCCAAAATTGTCAAGGTGGGGGGGGGGCTGACTTACAGGAGAGGTCTACTTATAGGTGATTACATACAGTACTTTCTTTCTCTGAAGTTGGTAATAATGTATTTTGTTATACTTTGTATTTATGTAATGACTCGCTTCTTCAGTAAATAAGCATTTAAAAAGATCAAGAAAATAATGGTAGAGTTGTGTATCAGCTGCAAATGCCAGATCAATTTTTCTGGTAAACCCAAATAAAGTGTGTCGCATGAGTACACAGCAACACCTCCTGAGACCTCCAGCAGTCAGATTTGACTATCACCCACAACCCGGGTGCTTGTCCAAAGTCTTGTATGAGAAGTAGGCTCAGTGTTGAGCCTTCTGTGTGGCAGTCTTTAAAGAGGAATACCAAATTTGCAGTGGCCATAAAGTATTAACATTCAGTATTGTGTAACATGCAGCAAACACCAGAGGGGTTCAGAACCAGATTCTGTGGCTTATTACAGGAACTTCCACGTCTGGAATGAATGCTGGATGGCCCGGCCCGATTTGCAAGGAGATTATGGTGGATGGCAGGTGCTGGATGCAACACCCCAAGAAAGAAGTGAAGGTAAATACCAGCAAAGTCTACCACGTGAGGCAGTGAGACAGAATGGGTTCTGCTATTAGTACTATAAATTGTCAGCACTGTTCCAGCTAATTAAAACAGAGAATGACCATTTGTGGCAAGACCCTATGAAGGCAGACCTTAAGTGAGTGGCACATTTTATTAAACGGAGCACAGAGCAACTAAAGCTTTTTATTTTATTCACAAAAATATTTATTTTTTAATTTGAACTAGCAAATTGATAATCAAGGTACCAGCTTTATAGTTTATACCAGACAAAATGGTGTTAGTATTTCTCCTTTTCCCCAGTTAGTACTAGCAAGATTCTGTGACAGTCATCTTGTGTTCATGATAGCCTCCTGCCAAATTTTCTAAAACTTGGGAGCTATGGCTATTGCTACCGTATGTATGCAGATTATATTATTCTCTTTACTGCTGGTCCCAACTCTACTGCTGATAACCACTCTGAAACTTGACTATATAGAGGATAATGTATGGTCCTCTAGAGGTAACCGGTCTGTTAACCATCGAGAGGTTGCCAGGGTGAACGTGTAAACTTTTACATCGCCATGGCAACCTCGAGAAGGTTAACAGTAACCGGTTGCCAATAGAAGGACCATACATTATTTTTTATAGAGTATGATCCCCACAAAAAAGGAAATGTCCTACTTTTTGAAATATAGTCACGCTGCAACCGTTCGGTCCTTCTGTAGCCGCTGCGTGCATCCGTCGATTCCAAGTGCATAAAAAAGGTGTGCACAGTGCGGGCCGGGCCCGTTGATAACCTATCGATGTGATCGAGCATCGATAGGTTAACAACATTTCTACGTCACATCGATAGGTTAACAACCTTAGGAAATGATGATTTCCTAAGGTTAACAGCGTTCTACCATACATTATAAAAGTCTCCTTCTCCTAAGGGATGTATGTCCAACCAATTGGCAATCAAACAAAAACTTTTTCTGAGCTGTTTGGTACTAATAAATGTTTACTACCTTGTGCTAACTTCAGTGTTACCTTTTTGGATGCTTCCATATTAGTTACTGTAGCCCAGTACAAATACTTTGGGATCCTTCCAAACAAGAACCTCAACTTCTCTTTACAGATTCAGTTTTTGGTCCCTGACCTTGGAAAAAAACGTAGTGCCCTTTACTGGGTAATTGCATTTTCCTATGGGTGAGAAGATAACCTGTTGAAAAAATGATCCTACACACCATTGATTATGGGGATATTATTTATACCTTTGCCCTTAAATCTTACTGAATCAAATCGGACTCCTTATTTATCTCCCTCTGATGGTTTATTCTCTGCTGCCCTTCCTGCACTCACCACTGTGTCTTGTATGATCATCTGTCTGGCCTCTGCTCGCTTGCAAGATGCTCTCGACAGCTAGATCTTTTTGGCTTTAAATACTAGTTAGGTAAATTTGCCAACTACATAAATGAACTGCCTATCCCTGCTTCTAACACTGGCTATAACATACATTCTCAACTTACTGTCCTGTTCCTCATCTCTAGATGCAAGAGAAACTCTGGTCAACTCGCTATCCATTGCATGCTTTCTCACATTTAGTATAACCTATCTCCTGCATCCGCTTACTCCATTAGCTTTCCCTCTCCCAAAAAGATCCTCAAGCTGCACAGGACTTCCATTTGAGACTGTACCTGGACATTCTGCCTTACCGCCTATAATCGCTTGCTTCAGTTTTTGATACGCTACACTATTTGTTGCTCTTGTGTGTACATTTATTGCCTGTTTTCTTTGAGATGCCTTTTTCTGATAAGCAGGTTGCTTTATTGTCTCTCACTCCCCAACTACCCTTCCCCCAGGTCGTTTCTGTAAATGAGATTACTGTTTATCTCTGTATGTTTACCCAGTAAAACAATTTTTGGATAAATAACTAAATAAAAATCATGGAGTTTGACAGTCTGAACTATGGACACCAGTAATAATCATAGAATTTCATGGCACTTGAGGTTTTATACCTGAGCCATGCATCCACTTTACTGTAAATTATATCCTAAGCTATCTAAATTTTGTTTCACTTTATATACAGTACAATACACATATATGTAGGTAAGTGTAAATATAAATATATCTATCTATATATTGTAGGGGCATGGTCATGCATCATAGTAGTTAGGGTTGGTACAGCAATTCAATGTTAAATCCCAATTTTTGCATCATAATAACTTTGGCACCTTTTTGATGAAGCAGCCCACAATGTGGCTTGTACGGTCATTCTGTCAGTGTCTGAAGATCTGGAAAGTTTTCTGTTAGCATCTTGTATGGTTTTTGAGATATTAAGTGGTAAAAAAAACAGGGAAAAATATTTATTTCCCATAGATTAACATGGGATTTTTGCCATCATCTACAGCCCATATGGAATTAATTTTGTCTCTGAAATTTTTAGGGATGATGGGATGTGTGCCAAGGGTATGCCTTTCAATCATTTGGTGAAAAAATGTATTACCATTTTTGAATTATACAGATTTTTGTGATAGCCACAAGACAGGCAAGTAAATGAAAACAGATTGAACTGTAAATTTACTGTCTGAACTGTTAATTTACTGATCATGCTCAGAGAAAATACCGTTTGTGCTGTCAGCCATCTTGTTTTTCTAACAATTAAAAAAAAATAGTGCTGTACACAACTGCTGCCTGCTAAGGACAACACAACATCTGTATTTAGGTCTCATTGATGCTTAGTTTGATGTTTGTTTTAAAATTAGTATATCTCCATGGCAAATATGTATTTTTTTTACTGAAAAACATGCCCCCCATATCACTCACTGAATAATTACTGCTTGATTTATTTACTGTTTGAACTTTAATGTTCAAAATCTCAAAATCTGGCTAAGTTATGCATAAAAGTTGAAACTTCCATTGAAATACATTGAATTGCATTTACCTTAGTTTCTCATATTTCAGTCGCCGGTTCCAGCAGCAAACGTGTCTTTGATCGGAGAGTGGTTCTTGAACCAGTGAGCTGTTCAGGTGAGTTAGGGTGTGTGGGGGTGTACTGGGGCCTGTGGGGTGGAGGGTGCTGAGTGGGAGGTGGGGGTAGGGGGCTGATTGGCAAAGGACCATTGTTTTTAGAGGTGCAAAACAAAAATCAAAGGACCATTTTCTTCATTTTACATTCTGATGGGGATGGGGGGTGGGGGCTGCCACTAGACACCAGGGATCTAAAATTTAACACCAGGGACAGTAAAAGGCAGGTGGGGGTTGTGAGTAGAAACTAGGGGAAATGGTTAATAGTGATCGACGGATGGGGGTGCCACTAAACACCAGGGAAATGAGGAACTGCAATCAGAGGGTGTGGGGAGGAACTGCAATGAGATGACTGCTAGTTATAAACACTCCCTGAAAAGTCAGTTTCAGAAGAGATTAAGCAGGCAGGAAATCACAGCTGGAAACTTACATCATAAAACATTTCAGGGCTTTGGGGTGAAACTGGGTAAATGTTATTTTGTCTAGAAAATGAGTGCACTCACCAGGGCCTGCTTTGTACTTTAACATTTTTAAAGCTACTGTCCTCTTAACAGCAAACAATTGCATTCAGGGAAGAGGTGTGGAGTGAAGGGAAGGCTTTTTTGTTATTATTTTATTTCTTATTTGGCTTCACTCTCTCACCAGACTGATGCAGACTCTCTCGGTACCGCCACCCATTTAAAATAATAGATTTTTCAAAAGTAAAACCGGCTTACCCCAGAAAAGCCAGTAACTCAGAGAGACAGACAGTGAGCAGAGAAAATACCATTTAAGCAAACCAAATGCATGCAGTCTTGTCTTCCCTTCACATTCAAGCAGATATGGGTTATATAATACATATATATATATATATATATATATATATATATATATATATATAATAGATAATCCACTCTAGGGTGTGCGGTCACGCTTTGATATGCGCACACCTTGGTGTGCGTTGTGACGGACGAGGCCGCAAGCCGAGTTCGTTCAACCACTCAAGGCATGTGTATATCAGAGCGCAACTGCACACCCTAGAGTGGATTATCTATCTTATAAAATGGCCACAAATATTGTGGGGGGAGAGCAGAAAAGTAGTCCCTGTGTGACATGAATACATGGATCATCAGTAGATGATCTGGTTAAAAAAAAAAAAAAAAGATGTTTATTTTTCTGTTTCCTTTACTTTTCTGAAAAGTTATTACCTTTACAGGGAGAATGAGTGGGAACACTTTCAGTTTTATTAGTGAAATGTAGCGTGACCAAGCGTGGTCAATAATCAGTAATGATGTGTAGGCAGAATCCGAAAGTAAGTCCCTCTCTGTTAAAAAAACGCAAAGTAACCGTGTACTTTACATTATTTTCACGTAGAATCCTGTAAAACAAGTTACCAACTGAAGTGAGTGAAGAGCGAGTGAGGAGCACTGTCACTTTCATTAGAGAAATGTAGCGTGGCCATGCGTGGTCAGTAATGGTATGTAACATGTTGGCAGAATCTGAAAGTAAGTCACTCTCTCTTGAGACGCAAAGAATCTGTGCAGAAAGAAAAAAGCTGCCACCTGAAGTAAGTAGGGAGCTAATTGTACAGCGAAAGTGTTGGCTCACTTCAGATAGAATGACATACAAAGCAGGCGAGTAGTATTGCTATAGCAACACTAAATCGCCTTGCTGTCTATCTGAAGCAACCAACACCAAAATACACTAACTCAGATGGCGGCCCCTTTCGGCACAGGCTCTTTCGTTCAGAAATAACTACTTCATTCTGCTAACACATTCTAACAACATAATGCTCACCCTCTTCGAATAATAACATTTACAGTCTATAATGTAAATACACAATTACTGTGTTTTGAACTCACTGATTCTGTATTACTGATTATCACTGATCATTGACAACGCAATACGATACATTTACATAATAAAAAGTGAAAATGCTTCCCACTCATTCTCCCAGCAAAAAACAACACCTTTTTCCTTAGATAAGTAAAGGAAATAAACATTGTTTTTTAGTTTTTCAACACACTGAGTCTTACTTTTAACTTCCAGCAACAAGCAATTTATCAGGGGGAGTTGTATATTAATGTTGGTAGCAGTCTGAATCTCTCACTTGTTTGTGTGTGGCTACCTATGTGTGCCAGGTGTGTAGCGATCTCACTACTGGTGAGAAGGTTTTGAAGACTAAAAAGTAGTTTAGGCGTGCAGTCGTAATGGGAGGTGTGCAGTCATTGGGAAATAATGCACGGTCATGTGATTAGTGGAATTTCTATGATTTTACCAACCATTTTATAAATATATATATATATATATATATATATATATACACATACATACATATATATATATATATATATATATAAAAATATATATATAATTTCAGGCTGGAACCTGTGAAAAGAGGCTGTGCCTGGATGGTTCTGATCTGGTGAGAAGGATGAGCATGAGCCTGCTCGGTTCCGAGTCCAGTTCCTGCAGCTGATCCTGTTTTCAATGCCTATTTCTGCAGTAAACTCACCACAAATAAGCCAGAGGAATTGGGAAATTAAGTAGACACACACTCGTGTACTCAGACAAGAAAAACTCTATGTACTGTAGGTCCTACTGGCCAGAATGTGCGATATAATATTTAACAGACAGTATGCTGGTCCAGGACGGGGTTCAGTGTGTCATAAATCCTTTTTTATCACTCGAGATCCGTTGTCATTAGAAAGAAAAAGGATTCATAAAAAAGGATCTTAGCAAGTGACGAAAAAGGATTTAAAATGTAGAAAAAAAAATTCCAGGATCATTTTGGTACCAGACAACTGCAGAATCAAATGAGCAAGATCCATTTCCACATAGATATATATAAAAGTCCTGGATAGTAACTTGCAATCTAATTGGCTAAAACAGAGTTAAATGACCATCAAAACATGTGTTCTATAGCCCTGTTGTCATAACTGTGTTTAATATTCTGTGAACTGTTGCCCCCACAAACTAGTTAGTGGCCTTCTGGGCATGAACAATGCATTCCTCAACCTGTCTGCTGTTCTCCAAAAGCTGCTGCTGATCTTAAATGTTGCAGCCCCCTAATAACAAACTCTAGTCAGAGCCAATACAGCTGCACAATGATTGTAGTGATGGTGGTGAGAGGTGTGTGGAGAAGATGCAGTAGAGGAATGATGAATGAATCAGTTAAGGGTTATTGTGGTTTACCAAAGTTATAGTGCATCTTGTTGAGATCCTTATAATCAGATCATAAATACATGGAAATGTCCTTCAATTATGAATGTCCAGATTTCAAAGCAGGATCATAAATTCATGCAAACATCCATAATAATGCACTATGCTGCACAGTGACTGAGAGATCACTGTAGCTAAAGCCTGGAAGAAGTAATGTTTCCATCTGGCTCATA
Source organism: Neoceratodus forsteri (assembly GCA_016271365.2). NCBI lineage: Eukaryota > Metazoa > Chordata > Ceratodontiformes > Ceratodontidae > Neoceratodus > Neoceratodus forsteri. The sequence goes on along the minus strand of JADMNL010000037.1, from coordinate 38,709,310 downwards.
ACATAAGTATGGCACCCCATGGTTTATGAATGATGTAAGCACTACCGTTATTAATACATAATTATTTTAAACTGCAATTTCAATTAAGTGCAGTACAGTGGTAGAGGAGAGAGAACAAAGACAGTCAGTGCAAGGGAGGGTGGAGAGATATAATTGTACTGCGAATAATACATATTGACATCATTTACCTGTTATCATGGAGATTTGCATGTATTTTGCACCCTGCTGTACATTATGGTCATTTGTTATAGTTGCTGGATATTTGTATACATTTAGGACAGGTAAGCTGTCATCATGGACATTTCCATGAATTTAAGATCCTACTTAGAAATCTGGACATTTATAGTTGTGATACATTTGCATATCTTTACAATTCTCTTTTGAACATGGGGATATGTATGGGCTTTCTGATTGAATATGACTTTTTGGTATGCTAATTTATCAACGTTTTACTCTGGGTTCTTTTTGTACTCCTTGCTGCTGCTTATGTCTTTTACTATCCTGCTCATTAACCTGCCCTGATATGTATCTGTGTATCTTGCATCTTGTGGAGACCCTTATAATAGGATCCTAATTACGTGAAAATGCCCAGCAATTATAAATGTCCAGAGTTCAAATCAGAATCCTAAAATCATGTAAATGTCCATGATAATGCACTGCACGACAGCAGTGACTGAGCGATTACTGTAGCTAAAGCATATAAGAAGTAATGTTTACATTTGGTGGACATCAGTAATGGCAAAATCTGAGGGATCTTTGGGGTCACTACAGGGACCCTCCACCAACTGCAGCTAGTGCAGAATGCTGTGGCAAGGTTGCTGATGGGCTTGTCAACATCCAGTCATGTGATCCCAGTCCTGTGGACTCTGCACTGGCTGTCATGTGGAGAATCCTCTTCAAGGTGGGTTTGCTAACCTAATGTATAAGGCTCTATATGCACTGGGCCCTTGCTACCTGACTGATCTCTCAACACCTGTCTCCTCAGACTGTTCCCCTCCATTCCTTGATCCGGGGCCTCCTTCACATTCCTAGGATCAATCTGAAAACATCCAGTGACCGTGCCTTTGGTGTCACTGCACCAACTGTGTGGAACACTTTGCCAGCTATTGTCAGGGAGGCCCCAACAGTCGAGCAGTTTAAACAAGGGCTAAAGGCATATCTCTTTGCCTGGCCTCCCATGATGAGGATTGCTGACTGGATAAACCTATAAAACTATTTTGATATACTGTACTGAGATGTATTTTATGTATTTTAACATTTTAATTGTATGTTATATTGTACTGGTCCTATTTTGTTGTAAGGCACCCGGAGCCTCAGGGTCTGGGCGCCAGATAAATAATATTTGCTTTGTCTTGGCACTCCACAATCTATGATATAAGCAATCACTCCTACTCTAATGCAATACTGTATTCCTTTGATATTGTCTGGTCTGTACATTCAAACACTCTAGAGTCACCATATTAACAGGCTGACAATGACTTCTTTCATTATGGTTGGCATGTGTCTCACTGTTTTTCCCTTTCCTGTGGATCTGTTACATAATAAAATATTACATGTTGTACTGCAGGTACTGAAATGTCAAAGAGTGATCCCCTCTGCCTTATTAAAAATGCAGTAACCAGAAATGAGTCGAGGGGAAGTCTCAAATCTTTTCAAAGCAATCTTTTCCTATCTCCTTGTGTTTTTTTCAAATATAGTCTTTATTTATTCATACACAAAACATTAATAGATAAGCAAAAAAAAACATTTTATACAATTAACCTAACTAAATCCATAACATTTTATAATAGAACAAAAATTATTTAAGAAATAGAGAGCCCCTCACCCTCTTCCTCCCTTATCAAACATTGATGTAAGTTAGTATTTCACCCTCTCCCCTACCAAAAATTGATGGAGATTGATATTTTACCCCTTCCCCACCTTGCTGGAAGCTTCTATTTAATATTAATTCTTCTGCTACTTTACGTGATCGGCCTCTGATATACGCACACCTGGGTTACATAAAGACACTTACCTCTGCCTCATGCCTCACTGCATACCCTGGTAACTGCATGCCATGGATGAATCACAAGGTACAATTGTTTCTGCAGTTACTCTGCAAACCTTGTATCACTTTTCTGTGATCAGTCTCTGCTATATTTTATTTTGTATTTTATTTTTATTTATTTAGTTTTTGTTGACCAGGATGAAGGCTTAGAAAAGTGTTGCCTGTTTTCAGCCTCGTCCCAGGGAAGGGGATACAGATGGATGCCAACTGAAATTGAACCAGATTTTAAGCTGTTGGTAGTATTTTTGGAGAATGGGGGAAATTTGGCCAGGACACCAGGAAAATTCCCCTACTCTTTGCAGGGGGCGCTAGACTGCTGCAGGAGTTGGAGAGTCCAGTGCCATGCAAGCAGATAGTGGAGGAGGACGTGCTTGCCTTGTCACAGAGCAAGCACCTGTGTGTGGTGAGGGAACAGGAATGGCTGGGATGCATCTTGATGGTGGCCAGCATATCATTTCAAATCCCTCACCTCTTGGAGTGGAGAATATGGGTGCAGTAGACTATGCATCTGGGGTCATTTTGGATGGGACCCCCCCCACCCTGCCCAGCAGTATATCCTTAGATTCAGAGATGGCCGATTTGGCAGATGACATGGAATTATTACAGCAATTGCAGGACAAACAGCAACAGATTTTATTGGCTAAGACGGAGCTAAAGCTCCTTCAAAGAAAAGCAGAGGATGACCAGAAACAAAAAAAGCTTCCACCTACATCCCCAGACACCATTCCTGAAACTACATCGAAAGTTTTTGTTGTTCATGCCAACCAGGTGGACCCGGGGAATTTGTGCCAGCCATCCAATACTGAGAATGCTCCATGACAGATCCAGGATGCTACTTGGCCCACGGAGAAAGCACTATCGGGAGACGGCTAGATCTGAAAGGGAACAGGAAGTTGGGTCCTGGATCCAGAGATATTGCTCCCTGTGACCTCATCGGTACCTACGGCAACTAGGAAACACTGCATTCCACATACAGTTTTACAGCAAGTTGCTACCATGAATACTGGCGTTGCCACAGAACACATACTCCCACGATCGACTGAGTCTGGTATGGGACTAGGTGACATTATAGGAGAACTGCAAGCTGCTGTGACACAGTCAGAGCATGAGACACAGGCCTCGACAGGCAACCCCTCATTCTCTCCTCTGGGTACCTCACAGGATGAATTTTTTGATGCCCTATCTGAGCCTCATAGAGACTTACAAACTGAGTCTGATAATCTTCCCAACAATATTACTGCACCTCATGTTACTGTAGAGCAAACATCTGACCCTACTCTTAATATTGAGCCAGCGTTTGCCAGTTTATTTAATAAACCTATTTCCCTGGCAAAAAGAAGAAACACTGGCTCTGGTTTGTCATTGCTATAGACACTATGACAGATAGATTTTATGTGGAAAAGGTGTTATTAAAACAAATGCTAGGGTTTTCTCCGGTGGAAGCTTGTGCCTTGATCCACATGCTGGGAGAAAATACCTATGACATTAGCTTCAGGACTCCAGATGTCTTAGATAGATTCTGGATGAAATATACTCATGTTAAGACTAATCCAGCCTGGGTGCATTTCCAAGCTATACCCTTGACAAAACAATCCTTTAAAGTCATCACAACCTTATTTCAAAATGAGGGGGTTAATGTGATGGATATCTCTTATTGGCTAGGAAAAAAGTACAAAATTCAAGGCAATCCTGAACCTATATTAAACACGGAAGGTTTCTGGAATGGGGGATGGAGGTATAAGATCAACCTATTGCAAACTGATGAAGGTTTGCATCATCTTCCTAGTTGTTTCTACCTTGGCAGAGATAATGGATTTATCTTTTATCTGGGGCAGCCTAAACACTGCTATAAATGTGGTTCAGGTAGACATTTGAGCAGAACTTGTGATATTATAAAGTGTGCCCAATGTGGAGAGGCAGGACATCCTCTGTGTGACTGCCATAATCCCCCCAAATGTAATCTTTGTGAAGAAGGTAATCCCTTTACTGATTGTCCTTGTGCTGCCCATAACACCACACATAGTGACGTTGAGATTCAGAACTTCTACGTTTCTATGGCTGTTAAAGCTGCACACTGTCCTACGGCCTGTCCCTTATATTGAAGCCCACTTGCTAGGCCTGAGAATCTGTTCAAAAGTCCTGAAGTGCAACCATCTCAAGACATAGTATGGAACATCCCTACTGGGAGTCCACCCCCCTCCATTACGCCTGACACTACTATTCTTGAGACTGTAACTGATGCAACAGTTATACCTTCCCACCACCACCAGAAGATTCCTTCACTGTAGTACACTCAAGGAGAAGTAACCCTAAAAACTGGGGACTTGCAAAACCAACCCCATCTTCTTCCCATGTTACTGTGCAGAATTCATATGCTGTTTTGCAGGAAGATGACATGGATGCTGGAAATCAATCAGATTCCACATCAATATAGTCCTCACAGCCTGAGGGAGGCTTTGATACTGAACAGGTTTCAGGGGAGATGACGTCTTTGCCCAGACGAACTAGATGGGGATCCCAGAAGTGGGTAAACAAAAATGATGTTAGCCTGACATTGATTTATGAACCAAACTTTCTATGATTTAACTGTCACCTCTCTGAATGTTAACAGTATTCAGTCAGAGAGAAAACGGTAACTTACTTATGCCCTCTTTCAAAATATGTATAATGACATAATCTTTCAGATCACAAGGTTGCATAGTGTTCAGCTCATGGAACAAGCTACAACTGACTAGAGATGGGAAAAATCCTTTTGGTCATTAGGGGAAGATCAGTGCAGTGGGGTAGGTATTTGTGTAACTAACCCAACAGCTAAAGTCATACATGCTCTTGACATATTTCCTGGGAGAGCATTCCTACTATTTATCCCCTTATATGACATGAATTTTCGCTTTATTAATGTTTATGCCCCCGAAACCAAAGTAGGCAGGACTGAATTATTTTGCCTGATACAACCTTATCATTTTACTGCTCGGTATGTGTTTTTGGGGAGTGATTTCAATTGCAGTAGATATCTTAAAGATAGAAGGTTACAAGCTACTAAAATGTGCTGTAATGCTAACTGCTTGAATAATTTAATTTCTCAGACTGGGCTGGTGGATGCCTTTGCACTCAAAGGGCAACCAGAGAAAACCTTTTTCCATGGAACCTTAGCAACATGAATAGATTTTTGGTTTATTTACATAGATACATAGATACATAGACAGTGTTGGGAGATAAGGGCCTACGGCCCACCCAGTCTGCCCATTTGAGCTTGTAAGATCAGTTTATGTTTTCCTAGAAGTCTGTTGCCCCTTACCCCTGACCTCCAGAATTCCTTTATGTCTATCCCATGCTTCATTAGCTATAAAATACACTAAAATTCTGCCTGTGGCTTCTTCTGACCATGCCTTATTACATTTCAAGGTGGCAAATTATGATGGTATGCATCATGGGCCTGGATATTGGAGACTGAACCTAGAGTTTCTAAATATTCCCCCAATACGTGAAGGCTTCACCCATCTGGTTCATGCAAGAAAATCAGTGACATTTGTGTACGACTCCTCCATTAAATGGTGTGAGGATACTAAACAAGATAGCCAGGATTATTTTAAACAGATGGGAAGGATTTATGGGAAGAATAAAACAAATTTGTATAGTTCTTATCGGTCCCAATTCAAATGTATTTTGTCTCAACAAAATCTGGGAGATACGGCTTATCTGAAGCTGTGGCAGGCATTAAACAAAAACTGGCAGACCTGCAATATAATAGATTAAAATCCTTGGAGTTTGAACAAAGGTTTTGGCACACAGTGTAAACAGGATTTCATTAACCCATTCTAATTTTGCTCTATACAAAAATTAAAGAAAGATTTAACATATATCACCACAACACAGGGTACAGTTTTAACAACCAAATCTGACATGTTACATGAAGTGGACAACCATGTTGCATCTCTGTTTACTGAAACCGATTTTCTTGGCTCAGGATTATTACCATGGTTACAATGCTGTAATTTGCCATGGTTGTCCCCTCAGAGTACATTAGGTTTATTGAGCCCAGTCTCTAAACAAGAATTGCTTACTGTTTTGTCTCTGTTAAAAGATGATTCAGCCCCAGCACCGGATGGCCTTCCCTATGAATTATGCAAAATCTTGATTCCTTTATTGCTAGAATTTGTAGACCTTTTGAATGACATGCTGTGTTCTACTTCACTTTCTGATAGCATGAGTGTTGGTTTGGTTATTCTTATATATAAATCTAGAGATCAGTCTCGATTACAAAATTGGTGGCCCATCACATTACTAAACTCGGATTTCAAAATTTTTACAAATATTCTAAATACAGTAATAGATTAATGATTTGTGCAGATAATGTGATCCATTCTTCCCAAACGTGTGGAATTCCCAATAGAAAAATTACAGATGGTCTTTTATTGAGAGAAATTATGGAAAAAGGCTGTGCTAGAGAATTAACTGTTTTTTGTTAAGCATTGATCAGGCCAAAGCATTTGACAAGGTGGCACACCCTTTTTTACGGACTTGCTTAACTGCACATGGCATTCCAGAAAAGTTTATTTCTTGGATACGGGCATGTTATTCCTTGGCAATGGCTCAATCTTTTTGCGATGGGTGGTTAGGACAAAAACATAAGGTTAATAGAGGAGGTGGCAGGGCTGTCCCTTAAGCCCCCTGCTGTATGTCTTTACTTTGGATCCTCACATAAGGCTTACTAATAACTCTGCAGGGATAACTGGGGTTTCATTCTCTAGTATGGGCAATGAAATTAAAAGTGTGGCTTATGCAGATGATATCTGCATTACTGTAGTGGATGACAATTTGGCTCTTTGTGTAGGTAAGATGTCTGAATTTTCCAATCTCACAGGAGCGCAAGTGAATTATGGAAAGAGTGAATGTTTGCTTATTGGAGACTTTGAGTATGATGCACATGTCATTCAAATCCCAGTCATTCAAGATACTTGCTCTGCCATGAGGAGTGGGTGGGGCAGCATGATGGCCGCACTGCTGCCTCGCTCCCCACAACTCGCTCCTTGTGCTCCAGATACTGAGTTGGAGATTCTCTTTCAAAGATTTTATGAACGAAACTTAAACTATTTTATTCAAGACTGTTTACAAACAAGCTGTTTATTGATGATGTCTTGGTGAATCATAGTTGCAGCGTGGAGAAAAGTGCACAAGTGCTTAAGATACTATTAGCATTAAGATATTATTTCACCACCTAGGATGCCGAGTGCCGAGAGTATCGCAGATAAGGTCAAGGAAAGGAAACATTGCGGAAGAAAAATGCCTGCAACTATGGCAGCACAATTTGTGCTGATTGGCTTATGAAGCCTTAGTAAAGGTATGCTGTGGTTGCCTGGGGGTCATCACATTACTTAATTGCTGGCTTGTTTTATTTTACTGCTCTTAGTGGAGTGCCCTTTCTATTGATTTTACAGGAAGAACAAATCATTGGAATGGAGAAGAAATGAAGGAAAGCAAGGAAACATGAGGAGTGAAAGGCTGCAGGAAACCTGAAGGATGTAATACCTGTGAGCTTAAGACACCCAGACTGTTGATGGACACTATGAACTCCCAGATTACGAGAGCTGAGTTGAGTTTCCTACTGTCCTATAATACTTGTTATGTTTGCATGTGCACATGCGCAAGAAACATTATGTGGCAGCTTAGGAGAGAAGTGGGTTGTGGGGGTGCGGCACTGTGGCAGCCAACAAGGGCTCTGCATTTGGGGGCTTGGCACTGGTGGACCAATGCAGGCCCAGTGTCCTGATGACACTGATTCTGCAGAAGTCCCACCAAGTTAAAACATTTTCACCACTGCAATTAGGGGCCGCCTCGTCACTGCAGCATCAGCCATTTTGCTGCAATGAGAGAGTGACCCACCATTGCAGTGGGGTACCTTGCCATCCAGATGCCCCCAACCCAGTACATTTGCCAACAGGGAGACCACCTCATTGGCATACTGTAACCCCACCCCATTTGTTGTGTGCCGAGGTGCCCAATCCCCTCAGCATCATGCACCCCCCAACAGCCTTCTTTGCCGAAGAGGATTTGTCCCCCCATCAGCTTCAGTTCCCCCTTCCCAGTTCAATTTGCTGATGAGGGAGACCACTCCTCATTGGCATAATGCCCCCCCCAATTTGTTGTGTGCCAAGGGGGGTGTCCAATCCCCCTCGGCTCTCCCCCCCACTTGGTATGTGCTGGCGGGGGAGCCCAATCCTCTGTCAGCTACAGCTCCCCCAAACACTCAGGTGACACACTGGGAGCCCATCCCTGCATGCCAAATGTCCTTGTAAAAAAATAAAAGTCCCATGATGTTCTTCAGTTTTTTTTTCTTTGTTTAAAATCTGTAAAACAGAAAACGGTCCCTTGTTGAGTTTGGTGGCCCTTCCCCCAACCCGTGTCCACCCTCTGCGCACCCTGCCTCCCGACCCCATACTTACCTCTGGAGGCTGGCTCAACGATCTTCAGTGAACCGGGAACACATCTTCACTCTTCAAAGCCGACCGCAAACTGAAGAAATGCCTGTAAGCTGTATAATGGCATAAATAGAGGTTTTTCAACTTTGGTATATCTCTCAGGCATTTTGGGGAATTTTGCCACCAGATGTTCAACATGGGGTTATTGGGACCCCTCCTCATGAATACAGTCACTGTCATGGCATTATTCAGTCCCGAAAGGTGATTTTGCGGTCACTGCATGGAATCAACTTTCGGAACCGATTAATGAAAAGACAGTGCCACTGTTCATGAGGTGGGCTCCCAAAAAGCCTATGTTGCAAATTTGGTGAAAAAAATCCAGAACATTACTGTTTTACGAGCGTGCATTGTGCAGTTTCTACACATGCTCATAACTTCGAGAATTTGTAATATTTTCACTCCAGATTTTCAAAATTGGCATTTTTCTACACCTTCTTATGAGCAGTACAGCTGTCATTTTATACATCCTGGCCAAAATGTGTTTTCACACTTCTGGCGCAGAAAAGTGTGGTCGCTGTGGGAAATCAGTTTCCGGGATAGACTGAGAAAATGACAGTGACATTGTTCATGAGCAGAGGTCGTAAAATGCCTATGTTGAAAATTTGGTGATGAAAGTCCATAAAATGATTGTGCTACAAGTGTGCAAGGCGAAGAATAGCACAGTTGCTGTGGGAAATCAGTGTTTGTGAAAGATTAAGATCAAGCGAGTGAGAGAGGGGGAGTGAACGAGCTCAACTGAGCTCTGTCGGGACTGCTGCAGATTTCTTTGTGGGCAGAAAAAGGCACCAATGCAGGCGGAAGCCCAGTACAAAAGGGTAGCCTGCAGTGCCGGAAGAAATGGAATGAGCAAATGAGAGAGGAGTGAGTGAGCTTAATGGAGCTCTGTCGGGACTGCTGAGGATTTCTTTGTGGGCAGAAAAAGACGCCAGTGCAGGCAGGAGCCCAGTACAAAAGGGCAGCCTGCAGCGCTGGGAGAAATAGAATGAGCAAGTGAGAGGGGGGACTGAGCAAGCTCAACGGAGCTCTGCCAGGACTTTAGAGTTGCCCACCCTCCCTACGATGGTCCTCGGTGGTTCTAAATTACAGCAGGGTCTCTGGGGTGGAGACAAAGCAATGCTTGGATACTTTGAGGAGTGCTGTAATACTGTAATACAGATTTAATTGTTCTGTTTATTTCTGTAACTGAGCTATACTGTTATCATTGCTGTAATAATACATATTTATTTGTTCTGTTTATTTCTCAAACTGAGCTAAGTAATATTTGGAGTGCAATATGATTTCTAACTGGGTTAAGTGAAACTATATGAGAGCTGAGAACAAAAAGTATGATACCTGAGGGCCAAAAAACAGACAAGGAGGTTTTAGGATTGCTACACTAATACAGTATCTAATGGATGAGATTTGAGACTGAATTACCCCGGTCGGCAAGGGGCCAGTAGGGGGACTAGTATGTGGGGGCGAAAACAGGAATTTGAGTAAATAGGGGCCTAACAGTTGTAGTAGGACACAGAACCTGGGAGTAAGAGCCTATAACATAAGATGGAGGCCAAAATGGGGCAGGTGCCACATGTCAATAGGGCAGACATCTTTAGAAGGGTGGTGGAGTGTACAGGGTGTGGTTCCGCCTTGACCCTGAACTGGGCTTGGAGGATGGGGGGGGGGTGTATGGTCTCTAGATAACTGGCTAGTTTGAAGGAGGCACTGTGAAGGTTAAGAAGGAGTCCAAGTGGCTGGGCAGATGAGTACGGTAGGCATCCTGGCTTGGGGAGGAATACGGGATGGAAAGGGGGGGGAGGAAGAACAACTAAGGTCTGAAACAGACCCCAGTATCAGAGGCATTAGCAGAAAAGAGAGGAGAAAGAAGGGGGTGCCTGAGGTGAGGGGGGCTTCCTGTTGGGGGAGGAAGAGACCACAAGGAGTACCAGGGGAGAGAGCAGATGGCTGCGGGTAGGAAGGGACCAGGGGTGGGACCAGGGGTGGCATGGAGGGGAACAAGTAGGAGGGGAGAACCGATAGGGGGAAGAGATGTAGGAAGTGTATCAAATAGATTTGAGCCTCTGCTGTGGGAGAGAGAGAGGGGGAACAGGAGCATACTGAAGGGGGGAAGGACAAGCAGGGCATGAGAGGGATGGCAACAGCTAGGGTAAGACATAGCGAGGACGAAAGGGTAGAAGGGGATAGTAAGGAAGGGTGGGTGGTGACTGGAGGAGAAGGCTATGGGAAGGGAAGGATGGGAGGGGCATCACTATCGGGAGAAGGAATGGGGGCTGTAAATCGACAACAGCGGGAATAGGAGAGGAGTTAGAAATCAGCAGGGGAGATGGGGAGGTCGACATGGGAAGCCCAGTAGGAAGTAGTCAGGCTGGGAAAGGGCTCAAGGGGGATGGGAGGAATAAGGCAGAGAAAAGGAGTGAGGCAGAAGTAGGGGGTACAGATACAGAAGTCACAGAGGGTGCAGCTGGTGGGGGTAAGGGGCAGGGAAGATCGAATACTGGGGTGGTGGAAGGGGCATTAGAGGAAAGGGGCTAGGGATGGGGGGGTACTCATCCTAGGTGATTGTATACTGAAAGGGATGAGATGGGGTGGAAGGGGAGAAAGGCACAGCCGTATTTGGGTTGAAGCTATCCCCAGATTGACTACAGGAGAAGCAGGGCAGGCACTGCTCAAGTGTGCAGCAAGGGGGAGGAAGAAACCTCATTTACTGTTGCGTGTGGATACAAATGACTTGGTGGGGAGACTGTGGAAGCAGTGAGGGGGAGGTTCAAGTAGTTGGGCAGGCAGTGTGAGGAGGTGGGGGAGTCGGTGGCATTCTCTGAGGTACTCCTGGTACCATCTGCAAGTATGGAAAAGAATGGTAGGATTGAGGAGTTCAACGAGGGGCTGAGGAATTGGTGCCATACCAAAAATTATGGGTTAGTGACTAACTGGGGTAGCGTCTGGGGAAATAGAGACTTGTATGCAGGGGACAGGGTACAAATGAGCAGGAAGGGGGGAGTATTAAACGCAGGATTAGAGTGGTATATCTCTACTAAGGCGGATTTAAACTAGTGTGGGAGGGGTGGCCAAAAGACTGAGGTTAGTAGAAAGGTCCGGACAGGGGAGCCTAATGAGCTCACCTCCCTAGATATAGGTAAAGGTGGAGGCGTAGTAACCCTGAGAGGGGTGCGGGCAGAGTGGTCTGAGTGTAATACAGAAGGCACCACCACCCGGTAAGAATAAGGAGGAGAAAGGGTGCGGACTACCAGGAGAAGGGACACAGGCCAAGGAGGAGAAGAGTAAGGAGAAGGAGAGGTACGGGTGGAAGGTGGTCTCTCTCAACGCAAGAAGCCTGGGGAGCAAAATTGCAAAGCTTTAGGTGCTCCTTTCAGAGGGAAAGGTGGACATTGCTGCAGTGACAGAGACTTGGTCCACAGAGTACCATGATTGGGGCTTGGCAATTCCTGAATATAGGATATACAGCAGGGACCAGGGGGTTGGAAGGGGGATTGCACTCTATGTGAGGGAAGGGATTAAATGTATAAGGGATGAGGGAGAAGAGGAGAGGACAGTGGCACTTTGGGTGCAGCTCCTGGACTCCAAGGACAGAAAGTTGAAGCTGGGAGTGGTGTATAGACCACCAACCCAATCCAGGGAACTGGATGGGGAGTTGGCAGAGCAGATAAGGAGGGTGTGTAGAAGAGGGAGTGTGGTGATAGTGGGGGATTTTAACCTACCACGGGTTGACTGGAGCACCCCGGCCACTATCAGTACCAGGGAGCAGGTGCCCCTTGATGCATGCCAGGATAGCCTTCTGTCACAGTTGGTAAGTGGGCCTTCAAGGCTTGGTAACACTCTGGACCTAGTACTGGCAAATGGGGAGGTGGTGAGGGAGGTAAGGGTGGAGGACTCACTAGCAGATAGTGACCACCAAACAGTGTGACTCGTTGTCACGCTGGGCAGGGAGACAGGAGGCACGGGCACTAAGGTAGTGGACTTTATTAGGGTGGACTTTGGGGGGATGGGAGCAATACTGCATGGGAACAATACTGCATGGGAGACTCCAGGATATAAGGCCAGGGATGGATGCAGAACAAGAGTGGAGAGTCATAAAGACTGGGCTAACAGAGGCCACAGTAGCCTGCACCAGGGCCAGGAGTAAGAAGAGCAGAGGCAAGAAACCATGCTGGCTGAACAAGGAAGTGCTGCAAGAGGTGAGGCAAAGACAGCTGCATACCAGAAGTACAGGAGAACAGGGAAGGAAGAGGATAAGGAGGCTTTTGGGAGTTGGTGAAGGGAGGCTGCCAGGAGGGAGGAAAAAAGCTAAAGCCTCCAGGCAATTAAGTTCTGCACAGGGCATAAAGGGAGGGGAAAAGGACTTTTTTAGGTAAGTCGGGGAAAAAAGGAAGTGCAAGGAACATATTGCGACGATAAAGCGGGGAGGGGATTGGGTGGAAAAGAGGAGCAGCAAGTGGAAATTCTAAATGAGTACTTCTGCTCCGTTTTCAGTAAGGAGATGGATGGCCCACTACCAGAATGGACTGGGAGGGGTGAGGAAAGAGGGGGAAGAGGTGATGGACAAAGTGATCACAGGAAGTAGGGTGCTAGAGGGGCTGTGGGCAGTAAGGGTGGACAAGGCACCATGTCCTGATGCCATCCACCCCAGGGTGCTGAGGGAGATGATGGAGCTACTGGCTGAGCTGCTGGCAGATCTGTTCAACACATCTCTGGAAATGGGGTGTGTGCCCAGGACTGCACGGTGGACATCCGGTGCAACTTCCGGGTGCATGGCAGCCTAACTCATGAGCTCCTGGTCTGCCCTCCTAATTAAAACACTAAAATCTGTCCAGAAATCAATAAAGTAATCATCTTAAGGACTAAGACTATATGGCAGCTAACAAACATCGAGTGGGACTGAACCGATTCGCTGCAATACAACTGGAGACTGGGATTTCCGACGAAGACGCTACCAATTCGGGGGCCTCTACAAAATCTGCTTCTACCAAAACCCCCAGGAGAAATAAATCCCAGATGGCACAATCAAACAATACAAACAAAATGGACACTAAATTAGACAAGATCTTGAGCAAACTCCAGCAATTTAAAACAGACTTCCACTCCTTTAAACAGACACAAGAAACCTTCCAAAAAGACCTCACTAAGCTCCATACCAGAGTTACTTCCCTTGATCAACGCTCACAGGAGCAGGCCTCTCTCATATCCCATCTTCAAAACACTCTTCAGCAAGTTGCTCATCTTTGTCACCTTACGATTGAATGCCAGGAAGATGCTATGAACAGTAATCGACATACCAACCTTAGATTGTACAGGGTCACCGAGAACAGTGAGGGTTCAAACCTGCACTCTTTCGTGATCACCCTCCTTAGAGACTCTCTTGAGTTGAGCACAGATCTAGATCTTGAAATTGAGTGAATGCACAGGGCCTTGGGCCCAAAACCTACCCAGTCATCAGCCCGCCCAAGGTCCATCATCATCAAGTTCCTTCGGTACCAGACAAAAGAACTGATCCTAAGGAAGTCCTGGGCCAAATCTAAAATGTTTTACAGTAACACTTGTATTTTTGTAGATAATGATTACGCCCCGGCCACAATGCAGAGGAGACGGGCGTACATCCCTCTGTTCCCACTGTTAAGGCAACACAATCTTAAATTTCGTACCCCCTATCCCAGCAAGTTACTTGTTCAGTTTCCATCAGGCCAGCAGTCTTATGATAGCACAGAGGAAGCCTGCACGGACCTAAAAAAGCATGGATACACCCTGCCAGCCTCAGTGCACCTCCCTCAGAGAACTACAGACAATCGTGGCCTCGTGGGGACACCCTCTTCTCAACAATGACCAGATCAACAAGCAACCATACAGTCAATTAAACAAATGCTGGCCCAGTTTTCCAGGCAATCCAGCTAAATTATTGTGTTGGCACGGTTTCACAGTGAGTACCTTTGTGGGGGAGTTTACTGGAGGGGCCGGGGATTGCCCTATCGGTGTTCCTGCCGGGTGGGGGGATGAGGGGTGCCTGGGGATGAGCTGGCAGAGTGGGGGGAAAACCCTGCCCAGACACAGTAGATCAAGGGGGTGAGAGAGGCAGAGGGGAATCAGCAGTGGGCTTGTCTTCTCACTGATCATCCGGACTTGGTTGGGGATGTGTTTTCAACAACATGAGAGCATTACTGTCGGGAGCTGGCAATGCAATTGTGTGTGTCATCTCTGGGTGGCCTGAGGCAGGAGGATATTGGCCTGGGGCTGGCATGGCTCTGTACAATTTTGGTGACCCCCGTACTTTAAAACCCCGCTAAATAGGGGTCCTCAGGAGCTCTCCAGCTTGGGATGGGGTGGGTAGGCCGGGGGCCAGGCCTCCAAACCCCTCCTGGGACTTGGAGATGGGTCAGCTTCATAAACAGTGGCCGGATGCATTATATGTCCCCATTAAATAGGGGATGGCTCCTCGGTTTCCTTGGCCCTGGGTGGTCTGGTGACATTAGACCACACTTGTGATTCACATGGTAACATGGGAAAACATATTGTGTGGCCTGAGACTTGATTTTGAGACTCTCGGGTTGTTGGAGGGCTTGCTCCTGCTTTCCTAGATCTTGAGGTGGATAGCGGGGATGAATATTAGGCCTGCCGGTTGACTTCCCTGATACCCCTCCCCCTTTGTGAATCATCTCTGCACAAAATTGCCCTTTCTGAGATCATCATTACTTTACTGAGTAAGGTGCAATCTGGATGACAGATGTTTTTGGATACTCTGGGGCCCCCCTGATGCTCCCCCATTTATGGTGCCCACCCTGTGCCCCTCCCGGGTTGGGATGCATGCAGGGATTGCGGTAGCTCCTGGCTCCCCCATGGGACTTTAACTGCCCATTGCCAACTTCCCCTTTTACTTCCTTACTTATCTCGGAACTGGATGATTACTACTTTATGTTGAACCTCCACCAGGCCAGTTTCTTGAATCTGATCTCCCACAGACTCTGTCCTGAACTGAATATGGATTACAATTGAGATTTTTGCATTCCCCCCCCCCATTTTATTTTTTATTTTAATTCGTATGCTTAATGTTGATGGGAGAAGATCAGTATGTCTTTAAGGGATCTTATACTCCTTTTCTAAATATCATACCTTGACCTCAGGATGCGAATATTTCTGTGATACATTATGCCACAATATTTATCCCCCTCTGTACTACATAATGGGGGGTGGGCAACAAGCTCCTAATCAATCTGTAAGCAGGGCCCTGATGGAACAGCACTTTTTTTCCCCACCTCACTTTCCCACCCTCCCATTCCTTTTCCTACAGCTACCTGTAATTTATGTTGCCCTTATTACTTACCTCCCCCTCCTTAATCTTAGGGGCAAGAGTTTCCCCTCGGTCCCATTCCACATTTTCGAATGGGTCCCTACCTACGGACAGTCAGTAGACATGCCCCTAATTTGTTGCCTATATTATATTGCACTATAGTTATGCCCAGTTGGCATGTTTGTTACCTCTTGGCTGACCACTGGTCATACATAATACATTGTATCATAGTTGGGCCTATTTGTCCTTATTGTAATTTCCAGGTAGTTAATAGTTTTTCTTACCCCACCCAACTAGACCCAGAGCATCTATATACAGTACTTTATATAACCTGGAAGCACCATGCTGTACAGGAAATCCATGCCACGGAAACATGGAACTTTGAGGGAGGAGGGGTCTCGGGGGACCATGTTGATTTTACTAATAGATTTAGATATGCAATTTCCCTTTAAGGTTGTCTCCCATAATGTCAATGGGCTGGCCGGCCCCATTAAGGCTCTCAAGAAACTAAACCCAGATGCTCTTTTTTTACAGGAGACCCACCTCTCCTCTTCGAAGCATCAAAAACTGCTTAAGTTTGGATTTTCGGCAATAGTAGAGTCCTCTTATCAGAGAAGGCGTAGAAGGGGGGCTGTTGTTCTGATCCTGAGACACTCTTCATTACAGATTATAGATCAGTCCTTGGACCAGGGGGGTAGGTTAGCACTTGCAGTGGTTCAATTAAATCAACAGATACTTACACTTTGTAGTATATACATCCCCCAGGCACCGATGCTTCCTCCATCCAGCACCTTGTTGATGCTGTTCTAACACGTCAACGAGGAATTCTGATTTTGGGAGGGGATCTCAACTGTATTCTTAATCCCGTGCTGGACTCCTCTGTCTCACCCCCCCCCCATAATCCTCTGGCCAGAAACATCTTAGAAGCTGGATCAGAGACGTGGGCTTGACAGACACTTGGAGACAGCTCCACCCGACACAACGAAAATGTACCTATTTTTCCAATGCCTTTAAGCATTACTCTAGACTCAATTACATTTGCATTCCAAAAGAATATACAGATCTGATAAGATCAGCGGATATTCTCAACACCTACTTATCGGATCATGCACCCATTACAGTTGAACTCAATCTCAATAAGGAGAGGAAAAATTCTCAGTGGAGATTCAACCCTTCTTTACTCCGAGACAAAGAGTTTAAGGAATATTTGGAGGCACGAATCTCTGCGATACTTCGGGGCAACACTTCTCCCCAGGTCTCCCCCCAGACTCTCTGGGACACCGTTAAAGTAGTGCTCAGAGGCCACATTTTGTGCATATGCCTCGCATAAGAAGAAGGAGGCCAAGGCAAAACTACATGCACTGCAGGAGAAGCTTCAGTTTCTCCAGGAGGCTCACATGCAAGAAGACTCAGATTTGTTCCCCTTAATCTCTGAAACACAGGCCAGGATACAATGCCTATTGACGGCTAAAACAGAACAGGCTCTGGCCTGGCTCAGACAATGTTACTACGAGGGTGGGGCTCAGGCCTCCAAGATCTTGGCATACCGCCTGAGAAATCAGATACAACAACGTGTCATCCCCAAAATTAAGGACCCTGTCTCTGGACAGATTCGTTACTCTACCAGACAGATCCTTGATTCATTTAAAACATATTATCAGTCTCTCTATTCACCTCAGGAAGTGCCTGATCCCTACAAAATATCTGTCTTCGTGACCCAACTCCAATAACCTGATCTTTCAGAGTCTCAGCAGACACAGATAGCAGCCCCACCCACTGAATTGGAACTCCAGACTATCATCAAAGGCCTCAAAAATGGGAAGTCCCCAGGACCTGATGGTTTCGGCCCCGAATTTTATAAAAGCACTCTGGAATCGATACAACCTCCCCCCCCCCCCAAGCTTTGCGGGGAGGTCATACCGCATCCTCTTTCCCGGTTTCCTGGAGACAGACTACAATCTCGGGGATCCTGAAACCACAGAAACCTCCACACCTCTGTGACTCATACTGTCCCATATCAGTACTCAACCAAGATTATAAGATTTATACCAGCATGATGGCCTACAGACTAAATTAAATTCTCCCTACTTTAATACACCCGGATAAATCTGGGTTCATTAAAGGTAGACAGACCACAGATAATATAAAGCATACCCTTTATTTAATACAGCATGCTATTTCAACAAAATCTCCCCTTATGATCCTTAGTCTAGACGCTCAAAAGGCTTTTGATACAGTCTCTTGGGGATTCCTCCAAGCTGTCCTACAAAAGTTTAACTTTCCTGGAAAATTTTTAGATACCATCAGAGGCATATACACTAAACCAGAGGCGGTGGTGAGACTGAATGGATCACATTCTGACCATTTCCCTCTTTTTAGAGGTACACGTCAGGGTTGTCCCTTTTCCCCCTACTTGTTCACTATTTTTGTGAAACCCATCGCCCAGCTCTTCCATCAAACCCCTAATCTACACAGTTATAAAATTTCGGAATCCTCCTTTCATATGGTAGCCTATTCCGCGGATGACCTTCTTCTGTATATTACTCACCTAGAGGAATCCTTACAGACTCTCACTACTCTTTTACACAAAATAGAGGGCCTTACAGGTTACACTATAAACCCGAATAAATCCGAAGTTCTACTTATACAACCCTCCTTGCCTCCTGAACATATTCAGAGATACCCCTACAAATGGGACAAACCTTACATAACCCACCTGGGAATCAAGATCCCCCAGAATTTCTCAGATCTCTATTCCATCAACTACACCTCAACTCTTGCTAAAATTAAATCTGACCTGGAGCGATGGACCCCTGTCCCTCTTTCCTTGTTGGCTAGGGTACAGTCTGCCCAGATGAACTCCCTCCAAAAAATGTTATACCTAATGCAAAATATCCCAATACCCTTACAAGGCAAATATATAAGAGACTGGGACTGTTCAGTTAGTAGATTCCTATGGATGTATAAACAACCTAGATTAGCACTTAACAAGCTTCAGTGCCCTAAGGATAGGGGAGGCTTGGCTCTCCCTTGTATCTTTAATTACTGGCTAGCAGCCCTACTCACACATATAACGTCTTGGTTCCTCCCCCAGATGCAGTTCCCGTTCTGGCTTGGGGTGGAGAGGACGATGGCAGATCGCCCATTAAATTATCCTCTAGTGCTCCAACCCCATAATTCTACTCCACTGGGGAGTGGATCCAGTTTCACTAAGGGGCTTATCCAATGCTGGACTAAGTTTTTGACCCGGCGAACTAATAAGTTTCTTTCGACCAGGATTAGTATTCCGGCGGAGGATCCTCAATGGCCTCTGGCACAACTAGACATAACATTCTGTAATTGGACTCGTCGAGGTCTGAAACATCCTTTTCAATTTCATGACAGGGGTGTTTTTAAATCATTCAAACAACTTAGGCAGGAGTTCTCCCTGAATCAGAAGAACTTATTTCGGTTCCTACAGATCCGCCATTTCCTGGACACTAGAATCGGGTTGGATGTCACAGACCATCCTGTTCCTCCATTGTGTCCCTTATTAATTCAAGTGGAGAGAGGGGGAGGATGTAGCCATTTAATATCTCATTTTTACAGGACCATACAGGGAAACCCTTCCCATATCATGGACCTGGTACAATTTCATTGGGAGGCTGAACTCCAGATTGGCCTGTCCCAGGAAGACTGGGTTCGAATTTGGCGTAGACAACACAAGATATCTAACTCATATATTTGGAGGGAATTTTCCTGGAAGGTGGTCTCCAGATTCTTTTATACACCCCGGATTACTGCCAAATATTCAGAGCGATGAGATTCCAGTTGTTGGAGACATTGCAGATGTGGTGTGGCCACCCATGCACATATTTTTTGGTTGTGCCCAGTGCTAACAGCTTGTTGGGCAGAGATAGAAAGTAGGATCCTAGATCTTTTTCCGGGCTTAGGTACACTTTCCCCAGACATAGGGATTCCTTTACATTACCCAATTCACTTTAAAGACCCACATCAAACATACCTCCTCAATATTGTCTTGAGCGCCGTGAAAAAATGTATCACACGATTGTGGCTGCACCCGGATCCCCCCCACTATATCGACCTGGGAAGATACTGTATATGATATATACAAGCTGGAACACATGACAGCCAGACTTCAAAACAGAGTACCAGAGCTGGTGAACCGTTGGAACAGGTGGTTCATAGACATTGCACAGACCCGCCCGGACCAACCCCCTTAAGCTTTCTTCTCGGGATATCCGGCCCTCCTTTGTGGTCCAGTGGGTAACCGGCCAGCCTATGGACCTTTCTTCTCTGGAGAGTAATCCCCGGAGACCCCAGGGATGGGTCCTGATCTAATTAGTTCTTGGGTGCAGATGACTCGGTCCCCCGGCTCCACTTAAATTCCCCCCCGCATCTTAACTCTGCAACAGTCCACTGCCAGAGTGTATGTATTATAAGTGAGAAATCCTGTAAGCCTTCCCCTGCATGCATATAGCGGTGACATAAGTACTTGGATATTTCTCTTGTATTTGAGATATAATTTATGTGATGCTTCAGTTGACAACAACTAAGATGATAAATCTTTTTCAACAGATGTGTAAAGATATTTATATGTAATGCTGCTCCATGTGACCTATGTAAAAAAAGAAAAAAACATAATAAATAAACAGTTTTAAAAAAAAAGGACTGCAGGGTGGCCCATGTGGTGCCCATACACAAGACTGGACCTAGGGAGGAACCAGGAAATTATCAGCCAGCAAGTCTCACGTCCATAGTGGGTAAGCTTATGGAGACGATACTGAAGGAGAGGCTAGTGGCATTGCTAGACAGTAATGGCCTCCAAGATGGGCGGCAACATGGGTTTGTCTCAGGGAGGTCTTGTCAAACCAGTCTAATAGAGTATTGTGACTGGGTGACAAGGGATGTTGGACAGGGGCTAAGCGGTACATGTTCTGTACTTGGACTTCAGTAAGGCCTTTGATACAGTGCCTCATGGGAGACTGGGGGGGAAGCTGACAGCAATGGGGGTGGGAAAAAAGCTGACTAAATGGATAGAGAACTGGTTAAATGGGAGGGTGCAGAGGGTGGTGGTGGTGGGGGAGCTCTCGGCACCCAGAGCAGTGACAAGCGGGATGCCGAAGGGGGTCAGTGCTGGGCCCGGTGCTATTTGGGCTCTTTATCTCTGATATAGCACATGGAGTGGGGAGCAGAGTTAGTCTGTTCACACATTATACCAAATTAGGGGCAGTGGTGGATGAAGAGGATGGATGGGAAAAACAGCAGAAGGACCTAACCAAACTAGAGGCAGGGTCGGTGGAGTGACAGCTAGAATTCAATACAAAGAAGTGTGAGGTGATGCACTTCAGGGCTAAGAACCAGAAGAGAGACTGCTGACTGGGGATCAGAGAGGAGGAGAAGGACCTAGGGGTCTTGGTAACTGGGAGCATGAACAACACAGCCCACTGCACGAGTGCAGCAGCGAAGGCAAACAGGATGCTGGGGTGCATGGCAAGGGAGTTCTCATCCAGACACAGGGATGTGATCCTACCTCTCTACAGATCATTGGTCAGACCACACCTAGAGTACTATGTGCAATACTAGAGGCCATACTTGAGGAGATATATAAAGTTACTGGAGGGAGTGCAAAGGAGGGCAACAAAAATGTTAAAGGGGATGGAAGGAAAGGAATATGAAGATGGGCTGAAGGAGTTAAACATGTACACACTGGAGGAGGGATAAGGGGGATATGATTGAAGTGTTTAAATGCCTGAGGGGTAAATAAACCTAGCACTGACGGTGTGTTTAAACTGAGGAGTGGAAGATAGATGAGGGGACATGGACTAAATTTGAAAGGGGGACGTTTCAAGAGGGAAATGAGGAGGTACTACTTCTTTGAGATGCTGGTGTCTAGTTGGAATGCGCTGCCAGAGGGGGTGGTAATATGTAGGACAGTCAATAGCTTTAATGGGGAGTGGGATAGAGCAAGAAGAAGAGTCGGGGGGGCAGGAACTGGGACAAGCGGGGGAGGAACTGAGGGGGAGGAGGCTGGGGTAGCTGCAATCTAGTGTGCTAGCTGCACACTCGAGCAGACTTACATAGACCGATTAGTGTGTTCTGCTTGCAGATTCGTATGTTCATATGTTTGTATGTATGTTTGTATGTAAAAATCACAGTGACTCTATTCATGAGCAGAGGTTCTAAAATGCCTGTGTTGAAAATTTGGTGACAAATGTCCATAAAATAACTATTAAAGCATGCATGATGCAGTTTCTACGCACCCTCGTAACTTTGCAAATTTGTAGTATTTTCACTCCAGATTTTCAACATTGGCATTTTTCAGACCTCCTTATGAACAGTACAGCTGTAATTTTTCACATCCTGCCCGAAATATGCATTTACAGATCTGGTGCAGAATATCGCGGTTGCTGTAGGAAATCAATGTTTGGGACAGATTAAGAAAATCATAGTGACAGTGTTCATGAGCAGAGGTCACAAAATGCCTATGTTGAAAATTTGGTGAAATAATTCCACTAAATGACTGTGTTACACTCAGAGGTTTGAGTATTTTTAAAACTTTCACTAGAGATTTTCATCATTGCCATCTCTTCACACCTCCCTATGAATGGCTCAGCTGTCATTCTTCACAACCTGCCCAATCTGTGTTTTTGTACATCTGGCACACAATGGCATGGTCGCTGTGGAAACTCAAATTTCAGGACTCATTGACAAAATCACAGTGCCACTGTTCATGAGTAGAGGTCCCAAATGCCTTCATGAGGTGGGGGACACCAAATGGCAATGCTGAAAATTTGTACTGCAAATATCAACACATGCCCAGGGCGTTATGGATTCTTACAATAACGTCTCACCATGTACAGACTGACAGGCATCAGTTGTGTGCCTTTCGATTGCCGACTGTAATGCTCATGCCATTCCAACCCCACCCCCCACCCTGCAGCCACTGACAGGCATCGAGCTGTGCCTTGGACTCTTCAGCTCTACAGTTCACCCCATTGTATATTGCATCCATTTCAGCATATCTCCTTATGGAGTGGAGTGACTGTAAAGCCAAACACCCCAATGCACACCACAACACTTGTGATTGGCTGCATGATAGAATGAGGTGAAATGGCATGACACCTTATGGGCAACGACCCAAACGCATGCCCCAAAGCCTGTCCGTCTCTGCAGGGTGGAGGTGGGGTCGGCGTGAAGTTCATTACTTCACTGCCATTCCTACTCTGCATCTGTCTAACTTCTGCACTTCCAATGCTAATACCAGCAGGCAAACATTCAGTATTGACAAATGCTTGTTTTTTGATAGAGCCTTTGCTAGAAGCAAACACTGGGGTAATTCTCTCTCATTCTGAGAGCCACAGTCATGGTTCTCTGATGAACCCGACCTGCCAGACTGCCATCCGCAGTCCAGGTCTGAAGCCACCAGCCCCTCACAGAAGCTCAGGTAGTCTGAGAGCCACAGCCATGGTTCTGACAAACCCAACCTGCCAGACTGCCATCCTCAGTCCAGGTCTGAAGCCACCAGCCCCTCACAGAAGCTCAGGTTGTCTGAGAGCCACAGCCATGCTTCTCTGATGAACCCAACCTGCCAGACTGCCAGCCACAGTCCAGGTCTGAAGCCACCAGCCCCTCACAGAAGCTCAGGTAGTCTAAGAGCCACAGCCATGGTTCTGACAAACCCAACTTGCCAGACTGCCATCCTCAGTCCAGGTCTGAAGCCACCAGCCCCTCACAAAAGCTCAGGTAGTCTGAGAGCCACAGCCATGGTTTTCTGACTAACCCAACCTGCCAGATTGCCATCCACAGTCCAGGTCTGAAGACACCAGCCCATCACAGAAGCTCAGGTAGTCTGAGAGCCACGGCCATAGTTCTGTGATGAACCCGACCTGCCACACTGCCATCCGCAGTCCAGGTCTGAAGCCACCAGCCCCTCAGAGAAGCTCAGGTAGTCTGAGGGCCACAGCCATAGTTCTCTGATGAACCCGACCTGCCAGACTGTTATCTGCAGTCCAGGTCTGAAGCTATCAGCGCCTCACAGAAGCTCAGGTAGTCTGAGAGCCACAGCCATGGTTCTCTGATGAACCCAACCTGCCAGGCTGCTATCCTCAGTCCAAGTCTGAAGCCACCAGCCCCTCACAAAAGCTCAGGTAGTCTGAGAGCCACAGCCGTGGTTCTCTGATGAACACGACCTGCCAGACTGCCATCTGCAGTCCAGGTCTGAAGCCACCAGCCCCTCACAGAAGCTCAGGTAGTCTGAGAGCCACAGTCCTGGTTCTCTGATGAACCCAACCTGCCACACTGCCAACTGCAGTCCAGGTCTGAAGCCACCAGCCCCTCACTGAAGCTCAGGTAGTTTGAGAGCCACAGCAGTGGTTCTCCGATGAACTTGACCTGCCAGACTGAAATCCACAGTCCAGGTCTGAAGCTACCAGTCCCTCACGGAAGGTCAGGTAGTCTGGGAGCCACAGCCATGGTTCTCTGATGAACCTGACCTGCCAGACTGCCATCTGCAGTCCAGGTCTGAAGCCACCAGCCTCTCACAGAAGCTCAGGTAGTCTGAGAGCCACAGCAATGGTTCTCTGATGAACCCGACCTGCCAGACTGCCATCTGCAGTCCAGGTCTGAAACCACTAGCCCCTCACAGAAGCTCAGGTACGGACTCGCATTTGGGGACTGATTACCTCCAGGAAGGGAGTCCTAGCTTCCTGATTTTCCTTTGTTACATGAAGACAGTTGTTTCTGGGTTTAAATCCAGTGTCTGTTACTGCTGTGACCCATTGGCTGCAGTCAGCCCCAGGAGCACTCCGATTGGCTCCACATAGCTCTGCACAGTCAATGCTTGAATTATATTTTACTGTATTTTAATTTCTGTTAATACTGTCCTGCTAGCATTTTAGAGTTCAAGTTTGCTGATTTAATCTAAGTGCCTGTAGAGTGTTCCCTCATAAGACCCAGTAGCGATCTCAGCTCAGGTCTTGAACCCCCCCCCTTTCACCTTTTTACTCTGGTATTGTGTTTTAAATAGCCCTGTTCTTGCTCTTTCAGACCTTCTGGCACCTTACCTAACATTTTGGGTCTGCAACACACACCCTGTTTTAGTCATTTTGCATTTCATTTTAGCTCCAAGAGCTATCCCACCCCCCTGCCTCTCTTATTTAATTTCCCTTTGTCCTTCTCTTTTCAGGTAGTCTGAGAGCAAAAGCTGTGGTTCTCTGATGAACCTGACCTGCCAGACTGCCATCTGTAGTCCAAGTCTGAAGCCACCAGCCCCTCACAGAAGCTCAGGTAGTCTGAGAGCCACAGCCATGGTTCTCTGATGAACCCGACCTGCCAGACTGCCATCCACAGTCCAGGTCTGAAGCTACCAGCACCTCACAGCAGCTCAGTTAGCCTGAGAGCCACAGCCATGATTCTCTGATGAACCCGACCTGCCAGACTGCCATTCGCAGTCCAGTTCTGAAGCCACTAGCCCCTTACAGAAGCTCAGGTAGTCTGAGAGCCACAGCCATGGTTCTCTGATGAACCTGACTTGCCAGACTGCCATCCGTAGTCCAGGTCTGAAGCCACCAGCCTCTCACAGAAGCTCAGGTAGTCTGAGAGCTACAGCCATTGTTCTCTGACGAACCTGACCTGCCAGACAGCCATCCACAGTCCAGGTCTGAAGCTACCGGCCCCTCACAGAAGCTCAAGCAGTCTGAGAGCCACAGCCTTGGTTCTTCTATTATCCCGACCTGTCAGACTGCCATCCGCAGTCCAGGTCTGAAGCCACAAGCCCCTCACAGAAGCTCAGGTACGGACTCACCCTCAGGGACTGATTACCTCCAGGAAGGGAGCCCTAGCTGCCTGATTTTCCTTTTTTACATGAGGACAGTTGTTTCTGGGTATAAATCCAGTGTCTGTTACTGCTGTGACCCATTGGCTGCAGTCAGCCCCAGGAGCACTCCGATTGGCTCCATATAGCTCTGCATTGTTAATGCTTGAATTATATTTTACTGGATTTTGATTTCTGTTACTACTGTCTTGCTAGCATTCTAGAGTTCAAGTCTGCTGATTTAAATTAAGTGCCTGTAGAGTCTTCCCTCATAAGACCTAGTAGAGATCTCAGCTCAGGTCTTGAACTCCCCCCTTTCACCTTTTTACTCTGGTATTATGTTTTAAATAGCCCTGTTCTTGCTCTCTTAGACCTTCTGGCACCTTACCTAATATTTTGGGTCTGCAACACACACCCTGTTTAAGCCATTTTGCATTACTTTTTAGCTCCACAAGCAGCCCCTCCCACCTCTCTTATTTAATTTTCCTCTGTCCTTCTCTTTTCAGATAGTTTGAGAGTCACAGCCATTTTTCTTTGACGAACCTGACCTGCCAGACTGCCACCCGTAGTCCAGGTCTGAAGCCACCAGCCTCTCACAGAAGCTCAGGTAGCCTGAGAGCTACAGCCATTGTTCTCTGACAAACCCGACCTGCCAGACTGCCATCTGCAGTCCAGGTCTGAAGCTACCAGCACCTCACAGAAGCTCAGGTAGTCTGAGAGCCACAGCCATGGTTCTCTGAAGAACCCGACCTGCCAGACTGCCATCCGCAGTCCAAGTCTGAAGCCACCAGCCTCTCACAGAAGCTCAGGTAGTCTGAGAGCCACAGCCATAGTTCTCTGACAAACCCGACCTGTCAGACTGCCATCTGCAGTCCAGGTCTGAAGCCACTAGCCCCTCACAGAAGCTCAGGTACGGACTCGCCCTCAGGGACTGATTACCTCCAGGAAGGGAGCCCTAGCTGCCCGATTTTCCTTTTTTACACGAGGACAGTTGTTTCTGGGTATAAATCCAGTGTCTGTTACTGCTGTGACCCATTGGCTGCAGTCAGCCCCAGGAGCACTCCGATTGGCTCCATATAGCTCTGCATTGTTAATGCTTGAATTATATTTTACTGGATTTTGATTTCTGTTACTACTGTCTTGCTAGCATTTTAGAGTTCAAGTTTGCTGATTTAATCTAAATGCTTGTAGAGTGTTCCCTCATAAGACCCAGTAGCGACCTCAGCTCAGGTCTTGAACAGCCCCGCCTTTTCACCTTTTTACTCTGGTATTGTGTTTTTAAATAGCCCAGTTCTTGTCTCTCAGACCTTCTGGCACCTTGCCTAACATTTTGGGTCTGCAACACACACCCTGTTTAAGCCATTTTGCATTTCATTTTAGCTCCACAAGCAGTCCCCCCCTCCCACCTCTGATATTTATTTTCCCTCTGTCCTTCTCTTTTCAGGTAGTCTGAGAGTTACAGCTTAACCTGACCTGCCAGACTGCCATCTGCAGTCCAGGTCTGAAGCCATCAGCCCCTCACAGAAGCTCAGGTACAGACTCGCCCTCAAGGACTGATTACCTCCAGGAAGGGAGCCCTAGCTGCCTGACTTTTCAGCCCCTGCACTCACCCTCACCCTGATCCTGTTTAAATACACTTAAACCCCACCCTGGCTTGCTAGCCCACTCCTACAAGTTTCTGCCAGCCAGCTGCTCAAGCTTAGAGTGACAGCATCACTGTCTCTTGTGAATTACTTTCCGTATCTAGTGTAACTCCTCTTTCTAGCTCTCTCTAAAAACCACCAGTTACATTGGTTAAATGTACAGCCTCTCTTTGGTACCAGTGTGTCAGGCTTGATGACTGAATTAAGCTGCCATGTCCCCTATCAAAGGGTGCTATCTCCTTCTGCTCCTTGCTGCCTGGCTTGGTACAGCTGGCACCAGATGCCTAGCTGGGCCGCTGCTACCCCCCACTGAACCACTACTGGGTAGTGCATGGCTGTCAAACGCACCTTCAGAAACTGCCTCCCTTGGCTGTGGGCAGTGACTCACTCGGCCTTACCTTACAAACATGGGTGGCCATATGCCCTCTCCTCGCATAGGGGTAGTAATGGTTGCTATTCCCTAATAATTAAACCAGTGTCCAACCACTTGAATCATCTGAAGCCTCGGCGGCGGAAGGTACGATCCAAATTTAGCTTAAACCTTTCTTCCAGAAAGGTCATCTTTATGCTCCTGCTCCCCTCTGGCAACATTCACAAGAACCCAGGCCCACGCACTTCAACAGGCCCTGGTGTTCATAAGGTTAAAGGCCTAAAAATAGCCTCACTGAACATCTGCAGTTTGACTGCAAAATTTTACCAACTACAGGCATGGATGGCCCTCCATACCCCTGACATCCTATGCCTAATGGAGATCTGGTTAACCAGTAGGTTTAAAGATAGTGAAGTTGCCCTCAAAGGCTTCCAAACAAACAGGATTGATAGAATAGGCAAGAGAGGTAGGGGATGCCTCATCTATGCCAGAGATTCTTTGCAGTGCACCATCCTCCCTGGAACCAGGGTGGCTGAGGACCATGAAATAATAGTGATAAAGGCACAGGTCGGTCAGAATGGCAAAACTCCCATCCTTGCCACAATCTACCTACCTCCCAAGAAAGACACAGCAGGCTTTCCCACAATTATGGATGTTATCAGCACCCTTCCAAAGGGGATGGGGCTTGTCATTACTGGGGACTTTAACATAAACTGGGATGGAAATGAGGCTGCCCCTTTCAGGGATCTGATAACCACCTCCAACCTGACACAACTTGTCACCTGCCCCACCAGGCAGAACAATAAGACAGGAAACGGTACCCTTCTTGACTGGGTCCTAGCAAGCTCACCATCCCGGATCTCTGAGATCAAGGTTCTCCCAGACACGCTAAGTGACCACTCCTCAATCACCTTCCTGTGGTCTAATAAATTTACCAAAAGCCCACCTATCCTCATTGAAAGCAGGATCTTGAGGAAGGGTAAACTTGGAGCCCTCAAATCAGCCCTTGCCCTGCATGACTGTACTCTTATCACCCTGGCACCTACCCTTGATCAGGCCCTCAGTTACTTTATTAAGGGCTTTAGCTCCATCTGTGACATCTATGCCCCACTTATGAAAAGAAAAATTCGGGGCAGGCAAATGGCTGGCTTGATGGGGAGCTCCTCTCCCACCTGAAAAAAGGGACTTTCTCTGGGAGAAGGCCAGAAACACAGGTAGCAAGCATGACTATCGGTGCTACAGAGCAGCCAGGAACTGCTGCACCAAGCTAATCCGGTTCGCCAAAGCCAGCTATCATAAGGCCCACCTTTGCAATTCTTGGGCTGATGGGAAAAGATTCTAGGATAACATCAAAAGCATCCTTGGAAAGGAGGACAAGAAGCACCCTCAGCTGCTCAGTATCAGTAACACCCCCACTACAGACCCCTTAGCTACTGCAGAAGTCTTCAATAAGGCCTTCACTGACCTTACCCTAGTGCTACCACCTGCCTATTTTCAGTCTGGTTTGAACCAC
Source organism: Neoceratodus forsteri (assembly GCA_016271365.2). Classification (NCBI taxonomy): domain Eukaryota; kingdom Metazoa; phylum Chordata; order Ceratodontiformes; family Ceratodontidae; genus Neoceratodus; species Neoceratodus forsteri. The sequence continues at coordinate 38,680,153 of JADMNL010000037.1, read as the reverse complement.
TCCAACAACGTATCTACCGAGTGTTCTCACCCCACCTTCTTCTTTAAAAGGCTGATGGTGAAGGAGGCCCTTACTATGGTCAAGAAAATATTAGGTAAGGCCAGACTGGGCAGTGATGAGATAGACATGAAACTTCTATCTCTCACCCTGGACGTTCTTATAGTGCCCATTACCATGCTGTACAATAAGTCCCTGGCCCTGGCCCAATTCCTGATGGTTTGGAAGCAGGCCCTAGTTACGCCAGTGCATAAAGGAGGTGACAAGTCTCTGGTAGCCAACTAAAGACCCATCTCGATCCTCTACCCCCTGTCCAAGGCACTGGAAAAGATTGTGGTGGGTCAACTCATCGACTACCTCAATAAGTATTATCTACTATGCCCCAACCAGCATGGCTTCAGACAAAATCACAGTACCACCACTGCCCTGCTGGACTGCACAAACTATGCACATAAGGCCCTGGAGGAAGGCAAACTGGTGGGGTCTGTCTTTATTGACCTCACCAAAGCCTTCAATACAGTTAACCACACCCTATTACTGACCCTACTGCGAAACATGGGTGTGGCGCCCAATGCCCTTTGCTGGATCCAAGACTGCCTGATATGGAGAAATCAATGTGTCAGAACTGGGCAAACAGTATCCAGCACAAGAGCAGTATCATTAGGGGTACCCCAGGGATCAATACTGGGGCCCCTACTCTTCAGCCTCTTCTTAAATGGCCTTCCCACAGCCTGTGACACCAAACTCATACTATATGCAGATGATGCTGTGCTCCTGTGTAGCAACACATCTCAGGCTGCCCTACAATCTGAGCTGCAGAACTCCTTCTCCAAACTCGAAGACTGGTTCTGTAGTCATAAGTTGCTACTAAACTACAAGAAGACCAAGGCCATGCTTATGTCCAGCCCCCTCAACAAAAATAAGCACCACCCCTCATCATCTCCAACTCATGCAGTGAGCCACTGGAACAAGTTCACTTGTCAAAGTGTCTGTTCATACTAGATGATACACTCACATTTGCGCATCATATTGACTCTCTGGTCAAGACAGTCAATACCAAGATTGGTGTCCTGTACAGGCACAGGTAATATTTCTCTCCAGGTGCCCTCCACCTCTCAGTCCACAGTTCAATTATATCTACTATTGACTATGGACTAGTGGTCTATGGGGCGGCAATGGATACAGCACTCAAGAGGGTGCGGACTACGCTCAACAAAGCCTGCAGACTCACGCTGGATGCTGAGCGTGGCACTCACACCTGTGCTCTGTCAAATTCCAGACTTGCATCCTAGGGAAGAAGGCTCTGTTGGGTAAAACACTACCTTGTGTACGCAATTTGATCAGGGCAGCCAACTCATTACTGGTCACCAGAGGGAGGACTAGAGGGGCCTTAGCTATCCCCTTCCATCGCACCTCACTTGGGCAATGTACATATGCCTACCAGTCCCCCTAAGGATGAATTAACTCCCTGAACACCTCTTGGCCACCAATTGTCCAGCACAATTCAAAACTGACCTCAAACAGCACCTAATAACACTCTTTAAATGCACCTACCCCTGAATCCAGCCACACCTGCTCTCTCTGCCCCCCCAGCAAGCACTAGGCAGGCCTCAGGTATCCCTTCCTTCTGTCCTTTCTCATGACTTGCCCCAGCAATCAGTTTGCAGCATGCTTTTTCAGCACCCACCACCCCCTCCCCTCCCCCAACTCACAGTCCCGTGTGTTTCCCTTACAGTCACTACTAATGCAGGCTGCCTGACCATGCCCCCTCACACCCCACCATTTACTTTAGCATGTCTTCTCTGCTCAGCCTCCCCTCACCCCACCATTTCTCCCTATACCTTATTGCCCTTCTTCCTCCACATTCACCTCCACCACAGTACATACCTCTCTCTCTCTCTCTCCCATACCTCCTTTCTTCAACCCACTGCCAGCTATCCCTGTCTCTCTGAACTACTGACAAGGCACTTTGTGGCTGCTCCCCCCCACCCTCATAAAGTGTCTTTTTGTTATTTAACCTGTATCTATGTATTGAGATTCTGTAAGTTCTGAATCCAAGCTGTATCATTCATTGTAATGTACCTTTGCTTTCTCCTATTGTACTTTGTTTTGCAATCTATGACATGGAAACTTTGTAAAAGAACTTGCGCTCAAAGGTCTTTTCTGAATCACTAGATAAATAAATAAAAGGTACTCATTTAATTCCTTTCTTTCGAGGATGTGTTCTGTACAGTGATAAGCTATACCTCGATTTTTGGCTCAAGCGACAGGATATTCGATAGTCCATTTTTGTTGCAGTCTTTGGTGTGAAAAAGTTTTTTTCCCTTCAAAATCCCTTCAACGGACACTGACTGGTGATAAGCTAATTCTTAAAAGGTCCTGCATTGTTTGTATGGACTCCTGAGCTTAAATGGAGCCTCTCTGCTTTTATTTATAAATTGTTGGAACTTGTATTCTTGTGTGTATTTAGTCACTGTTTTATTGAAAAGTGGCCGAATATTAAAATACAGAACTGGGGATAGTCCCTAGCATTGGCATTTAGTTAGTAGATATGTTTGGCTACAACGCATGCTTGTACAAGCTCTAGTTATAAAAGTTAAACAGCTGGGCTCCTGATGGAGGTTTGCTGTGGTCTTTTGAACCAACAGCATATTAATGCCTTAATCTGGAGCTGAGACTTGAGACTGCATTTTCAGAAATATTTTTTTGCAGTCCTATCGTGGTCTGGCTTTTTGCTTTTGCAGGCCCTGGTGGGATGTTAACAATATAATTTCTGACGTTGTAAGGTTGTTTTAGGAGGCATTCTTGTAGGAGGTATTGTTTCAGCCTCTAATTATGGGGATACTTGCTCATTGGTATGAGTCCGGAACCTGAATAATATATAGCCATGGAGACAGAACTGCCTTGGTATTTACTTTAATACTATATGGCCATTGGCCTTTTATTTGATTTTTTAAGACTTGTTAGCTTTATTGTAATAATAATAGTAGTGCGAATTATGGTATTTTTAATTTTAGTATTAAGAAATAGGAGTATATATGCATATGTATAATGGGCCTTTATGTAGCCATTAAGTCATTTCAATATGCTGCCGTAAAGTTGGTTATTTGGATGCTAATTTTGATGTACCTAGGGATATGCCTTGGTTTCGCTTGTGGCAGTTGGAGGAAATTGATGGTCATTAGAGTTCCCAACTGCGAAATGCTGAATCTAGAAATTTGGTGGTAAGACATTGTAATTGAAGTGAATTATGCAGCCTGGGAAGGGACACTAATTGCCTAGTAGGGGGTCTTACTGGTGTCCACTATCCAGTATATTTCAAGACAAAGGAGAGTAACCCTTTAAGCATATTCTGAACCCTTTAATAAGAGTATTAAGATAGTGCTTTCTTGGCATGACAAGCCTTTAAAGAGTAATAGAAGGGATATTGGTAGTATGGGGACAGATGATCTCTGTTTTTACCTGCTTCATGTTGGCGTTTTGGGGGTATATTTCCTAGGGACTCATTATGACTCTCATTTGGACAGACTGAGGTAGATATTGTGGTGGATATTGAAGCATGAGATTTATTAATAATATTATGCAGTAAGTGTTAAGCAGTTAGGAATTTCTTTATTTAAAGGAGGTTGTAAATTTAGAGACTATTTATGGTCATGTAATATATTTTTTTAAATGTAATATGAAATGAAATGGTAAATGCTTGATAATTTTATAACTTGAAATTGTAACAACAACATTATGATTGTCAACAATAAAAACCAACCAATTTAAAAAAAAAAGATACTTGCCTAATTTTAGGTATTCATTTTGGGAAAGGAGATATTGCTCTCCTAAATTGGACTATAAAACTTCAGGAAGCCCAGGAATTAGTCATGCAATGGAATAAATGGAGAATGTCGAAATCCAAAAGAATCCACATGATTAAGACATTTCTCTTGTCTACATTCTTACATTTAAGTGCAATGTATTGTTTACCTCCCCATTTAGAAACCAAAATCTATAGTTGTTTCTTCTCCTATATTTGGGGGAACAGACTCAATCATATAAAACAGAGTGTGTTATTCTGGCATAAATCTCAAACGGGCCTGAAAATGGTGAATCCTGTTTTGTTCTTCTTTACAATGTTTTTGAATACCAATATGAGGCCACTTTTCATGGAACAGGATAAGATATGGGTTCCCTGGGTGAAAGATTCTTTAGAGAGTATCCTCTGCTCTTGGGACATACATGCAGCCCTTCCAAGACAAAGACCGTTGACGCAGATTTCTGACACCTTTAGACTTTGCTTTGGGAAGATTAAATTGTGGTGTCTTACTAAAGATCAGGTGTTGAGGTTCCATAGGAAAGAGATTTACTCTGCTATTTTAGATAAATATCTTATGGAATTCACACATTTTGAGACAAAATCTCCACTAGAGAAAACAAGCATTTGTCAATGCCGAATGTTTGCTTGCTGGCATTGGCAGTGGCAGTGTAGAAGTTACAGGGCTGCGTAATAGGAATGGCAGTGAAGTATTGAACTGAAGCCAACCTCACCACCACCCTGCAGAGAGTGACAGGCATTGGGGTGTGCCTTTGAGTCATCAGGCATAACAGCCACGCCATTTCAGTACACCCCACCCTGCAGACACTGGCAAGTGTCACAGTGTTCCTTGGGGTCTTTGGTCCTTATGCACACCCCATTCCATTAGGAAATACAGTGGGATGGATGCGATATGGGAGAATGGAGTGAACTCTGGGACCGAAGAGTCCAAGGCATACCTCAGTGCTTCTCACTGGCTGCAGGGTGTGGAATGGTATGAGCATTACAGGCAAGAATCCCAAGTCACACCCCTGATGCCTGTCATTCTCTACAGGGTTGGGCGTTATGGTTGGAAACCCTAATACCTCAGGCATTCGTTGGTATTTTCACTCCAAATGTTCAACATTACGGCATTTAGCACCACTGGTGCAAAAACATTCCGAACAGGATGTAAAAAATGACAGCTGTACTGTTCATGGGGAGGTGTAAAAAATGGCAATGTAGTAAATCTGCAGTAAAAATATTTAAAAAAATGGTGAAGTCATGAGCGTACATAGAAACTGCTCAACGCACACCGGTAATATAATTAGGTTGGGGATGTTTTTTACAGCAGATTGTCAACTCAGGCATTTTGGTGCCTCTGATCATGAACAGTGTCACTGTGATTTTCTTCATCTGTCCCGAACAATGATTTCCCACAGCGACCACGCATCTCTGCGCTGAAAGTGTGAAAACACACTTCGGCCATGTTGTGAAAAATGACAGCTGTACTGTAAATAAGGCAGTGTGAAAAAATGCCACTGGTGAAAATCTGGACTTAAAATATTACAAAATCAAGAACTTACGAGGGTGCGTGGAAACTGCGCAATGTTCACTCGAAACACAGTCATTTTATGGACTTTTGTCACCAAATTTTCAACATAGCCATTTTAAGACCTCTGCTCATGAACAGTGTAACTGTGATTTTCTTAATCTGTCCCAAACATTGCTTTTGCACACTAACAGCACCATTGTGCACTACACGTGCAAAAACACATTTTGAGCGGCATATGAAAAATGGCAGCTGTACTGTTCATAAGGAAGTATAATAAAATGGCAATGTTGAAAATCTGGAGTGAAAATATTAAATTTGCAAACTTAGGAGCATGCATAGGAACTGCGCAACGCACGCTCATAAAACAGTCATTTTTAGGAATGTTTTCACCAAATTTTCAACATAGCCATTTTAAGACATCTGCTCATGAACAGTGTCACTGTGATTTTCTTAATTTGTCCCATACATTGATTTCGCACATCGACTGCGCCATTGTGTGCTACATGGGTGGAAACACATTTTGGGCAAGATGTGAAAAATGACAGCTGTACTGCTCATAAGGAAGTGTGGTAAAATGGCAATTTTGAAAATCTGGAGTGTAAATATTGAAAATTTGCGAACTTACGAGCATATGTAGGAACTGTATAACGCACGCTTGTAAAACAGTCATTTTTTGGAATTTTTTCACCAGATTTTCAACATAGCCATTTTAAGACCTGTGCTCATGAACAGTGTCACTGTGATTTTCTTAATTTGTCCCATACATTGATTTAGCACACCGACTGCGCCATTGTGCGCTACATGAGGCGGGAAACACATTTTGGTGAGATGTGAAAAATGACAGCTGTACTACTTATAAGAAGGTGTGGTAAATGGCAATGTTGAAAATCTGGGAGAAAATATTGAAAATTTGCGAACTTATGAGCGTGCGTAGGAACTCGCAATGATGCAGCTCGTAAAACAGTGTTGTTTGAAACTTTTCACCAAATTTTCAAAATAGGCTTCTTGAGAGCCCACCTTATGAACACTGGCAGTGTCATTTTGTTAATCAGTCGAAGGTGATTTCACACAGTGACTGCGAAATCACCCTTCAGGACCGAATAACGCCATGACAGTGACATCATTCATGAGAAGGGGTCCCAAAAACCCCATGTTGAAAATTTGGTGCAAAAATTCCAAAAATGCCTGAGATATGCAACAAAGTTGAAAACCCCTATCTAGCCCATTATACAGCTTACCGGCATTTCCTCAGTTCGCGGTCGGCTTTGAAGAGTGCAGACGTGTTCCCGGTCCACCAAAGATCGTTGCGCCAAGGTCCGGAGGTAAGTATGGGGTGAGGGAGGGGTGTGGGGAGGCAGGGTGCGCAGTGGGTGGGTGCGGGTTGTGGGAGGGGGCCAGGGAGACTATGTGGGACCGTTTTTTCTTTACAGGTGTTCTTTTTGTTTCCAATGATGACGCGGGACGTTTGCCATGCTGGGGGTAGGCTCCCAGAGTGGTACAAGGATGGTTGGGGGGCATTCAGCCGATGGGGGATTGGGCACGCCCGTCGCCCAAAGCATCAATTGCCACGCTGGGGTGGGCTCCCAGCATGGCACCCAGTACTCTGGGGGGGAACAGTGGAGCCGACGGGGGATTGGGCACCCCCCGGCTATATCATGAAGTTGCCACACTGGGGTGAGCACCCAGCGTGGCATTTGGAAACTTTGGGGCGAGGAGGCGCGGCACCGCCAGCTATACAGTGTGTCGTGCGTGCAGGGCGCGCATGCCTCGTGTGTGTGTGGGGGGGCTGTGCATGAGCAAGCTTATATCTTATCACTGCTCACTGAAGCTTAGCTCCCCTTTGAACTGTATGCCACTGCATTTTGGAGCTTGTCATAGACAGCTCCATCATGCATTGGCTTACAGGGGGCGTGCCTGCCAACACACTGATTGAATTGGAAGAGCGGGTGACACACCTCTGAAATCTCGGATGATGGCACTATGTTTCTTGTACATGTGTGCAAGCAAACATAACAAACATAATAAATGTATCTTAATTTTTGAAGACTTTTTTTTTTTTGTGCGTGCATATGTGACGTATGAATGAGGGATCCACTCATTGTAGATCAAGAGAGAATGTGAAATGGTGCAGGTACATGGGGGTGTGAACAAAGTGGTAGACAGTAAGCCCTATCAGAGCTTCAGGCTGATGTAGCACAGCGATACATGGGGGGGGGTGAATAAAGTGGTAGACAGTAAGCCCTACCAGAGCTTCAGGCTGATGTAGCACAGCAGGACTAAGGTAAAGGAAGATGTGAAATGGAACAGAAACAAACAAAGAAAACAAAACAAAACATATGAAACAAAAGATTAATACACAAGATAGCCAGCCTTGGAGTGGGTCCCAAGGTGGTAGCCAGGATAAAAAATTTGGCTAGACAACAGGACGCAAAGGGTAGTAGTAAATGGAGTACACAGTGAAGAAAGGAGGGTTACTAGTGGGGTACCGCAGGGTTCAGTACTGGGACCGGTCCTTTTTAATGTCTTTATTAGTGACATTGCAGAGGAACTGGAAGGAAAAGTATGTCTCTTTGCAGATGACACAAAGATCTGCAACAGGGTTGATACACAGGATGGAGTGGAAAGGATGAGAAGGGACTTGGCAAGGTTGGAGGAATGGTCAAATGTATGGCAGCTCAGATTCAATGCAAAGAAGTGCAAGATAATGCACATGGGAAACAAAAACCAGGGAAGCGTACACAATGGGGGTAAGATACTGACAACAGTAAAAATAGAAAGGGACCTGGGGGTAATTATCAGAGATGACATAAAGGTGGGCAAGCAATGTGAGAAGGCAGTAAGGAAGGCTGGAGGGATACTGGGATGCATAGGAAGAGGCATCAGTAGTAGAAAACAGGAAGTTGTTATCCCTCTGTACAGACACTTGGTGAGACTCCATCTGGAGTACTATGTGCAGTTTTGGAGACCCCATCTCCACAAAGACATAGACAGAGTGGAGGCTGTCCAGAGGAGGGCAACCAAAATGATGCAGGGTGTGAACCAGAAGACATACGAAGAAAGACTAAAGGAGCTTAATATGTATACTCTTGAGGAAAGAAGGGAGAGAGGGGACATGATAGAAACTTTCAAGTACCTCAAGGGAATTAACAAAGTCCAAGAGGGTAGCATCTTCCAGAAAAAGAGATGTGCAAGAACAAGGGGCACAATTTGAAGATAGAGGGGGGATGGCTCAGGGGTAATGTGAGGAAGTATTTTTTCACTGAGAGGGTTGTGGATGCATGGAACAGCCTCCCTGAGGAGGTCATGGAGTCAAGAACAGTGGGGGACTTCAAGAATGCATGGGACAGGCATAAGGCAGTCCTAGGGGCGGGTAAGAGGAAGTAAGCTGTTGGTTAACTAGGATCTGCAGCTTATCTGTTAGGTAGGAAAATGGGCAGACTAGGTGGGCCAAGCGGTCCTTATCTGCTGTCAAATTCTATGTTTCTATGGTACAGGTACATGGGGGGAGGTGAACAAAGTGATAGATGGTAAGACCTACCTGAGCTTCAGGCTGATGTTGCACAGCTGGACTAAGGCACAAGCACCCATGGCATGTTCTTATAGTCCCCATTTATATGTCCATTTATGTTCTTACAGCGCTGATTGCCTAACTAAGCCAAGATATAAAACAGATACTAAAATGTCAGGTTTATTTCAGGTGACCAGGATCGTAGTGGGGAGAGGGGGCAAGTGAAACAATGTCCTGAGAATGTGCTTAAACTTATTAACCGTTGCTGAGCCACAGAGTGATACACCGGTCCAGAATCCCTATACGTTCAAATTATGTTTGCAGCCTAAAGGTGCTTAGGTGGATTGGCATTTACATTACTCAGCGGCAAATCTTTTTGATACTTTTTGTGATCATTGGTTAAGATATAACCACTAACTGATGAGACACTTGGGGGCATGATACTGTGCTACCAGCAAAGTTGAATTTGCAAAGCCCTGAATATTTATTTGTTGTTAATTAAATGAAAATTGTCAGCTGATAACATTCACTCACTGTCCATTGCACAGAATAGACATCTCACTGATAGATCTGGAGCAAAGGGACATGCACTTGCCAATAACACCACTACAGCTCCAGACACGGAAGAAAGAAGTTCATGCACTTTCATCGCTGTTAACTTTTTCAGCATTTTAAAACAGTTACTTAGCATCTGCACTAAGATGTTACACGTCGCTGAACTGAATTGTGACACCAGAATCCCTGCGATCAACATTTGTCAGCAAAAGTGAATTGAAAAAAATCAATAGATGTATAAAATGGTAAGTGACACGAGTCAATAACAACATATCTGCATGTAATACTTGGCTTAAAATTTGAGCACCACCATATTCCACACCACAGCGTCAAACAGGGATGCCATTTATAATTCAGCTAATGTCAAGCAGTTTTTGAGCCATAAAAAGTATTACTGTATCAGCATGGTGGCAGTAACAGGATCAGGAAATTACGAAATAAAATGCAACAGCACCCCCGTCGGCCATATGTTGTGCGGGTAGAGGGAGTGCATGAGCACCCAGGGGTGGGCTGTTAGGCGGCTTCAGATTCACCGGAGAAAAGGGTGGATTCGATTGTGAGCTACGGTTGAATTTGTAGGTTTTTTTTTTCTGTGCCTAGTTTTCGCTATTTTGTTAGGGCACATGTCCAACCCTAAGATGTTTAGGGTCACAAGGTGATGTGACTTCATTGAGCATTTGATTTGAGAAAGAGCTGTGTGATTCCATCTAAATGCCAGCTCACGGCAATTCAGAGAAAAAAAAATATTTTGAAGCTGCATTACCAGACTAAGAGTGCAGTTTAGTGAATTAGCACACAGGGGTGTGTATATGACAGCACTAAAAAGTGCATTAAAGTGCTTCAGTCATGAAAATCTCCCCCACTGGCTGCTGCTGAAATGCATAGCAGTATGTTATCCTTTGTGCATTCTGGCAGTTCTTTGCTTCAGCTGCAGGTAGTACAGTACGCTCAAGCATAGGTGCCGGAACCGGGGGGGGCAGAAGGGGCGGTAGCCACTCCACTTTTTATTTCTGTATGGCAAAAACTAGTATAGAAAAAGTGCCCTTTGTACCCTCTTAAGTGCCCTTTTGATTCTCAGCCCCCTCAGCTTTTACCATCTTCTGGCACCCTTGCGCTCAAGTTCGTTTGCATAGGTTTTAGCAGCGGGGAGTTCACATTGACAGAGTCTAGTACAAGAAAACACTTGCAATTACACATACAATGAAGTCTGAGTTTTCACATCAAATGCTGAGGTATTTTTTTTCTGGAGGATTAGAACCCATGGAGTCCATGCAGGTGTGCTTTGGAGAGCTGGCGTATGTAAGGACTGTTAGGCACCCACACAATTTGGTGGTCCTGCTTTGGCAGGGAACAGTTTATTAAAGTAATGATGTGTGGCTTCTCTCTCTAAGCTAGACAAGACTACACCATCCTATCAGGCAACTGACACAGTTGATCTGTGTGTGGGGGGGGAGAAGCTGCTCACTGAAGCATAGCTCCCTCTTTCAACTGTATGCCACTGCATTTTCAACTGCTGTCATAGACAGCTTCAGCAGTGATTGGAGAACTGTGACCACGCCTGCAAACACACTGACTGAATTGGAAGATGCTGACACACCTCTGAAAAACTCAGATTATGGCACTATGTTTCTTGCACACGCGTGCAAGCAAACATAAAAATGACTGGATCTATGTTAATCTCCCCTCGTGTCCCACATCAGATGCGGGAAGTTCTGTGGCTTTCTCTCCTTGGGAAGCCTAATGTAAAGGGAAATTTAAAACATAAGGGAATTGATGAAGAATATTGCCCTAGACATACTTGCACTCTGCAAATAGAATCTATGGCCCACCTGTTTTTATGTTGCTTGCACGCATGTGCAAGAAACATAGTGCCATCATCGGAGATTTCGGAGGTGTGTCACCTCCTCCTCCAATTCAGTCAGTGTGCTGGCAGGCGTGGCCCTGTAAGCCAATGCATTTTGGAGCTGTATGACGCTCCAAAATGCAGTAACACTCTGTTGAAAGGAGCTACACTTGAGTGAGCACTGATAAGATATCGGCTGCTCAAGTGCAGCTCCCCCCCTCCCCCACACACGCAGAAGTGCACGCCCCCGCACGCACTGTATAGCTGATGGGGTGCCCAATCCCCGTTGGCTGAGCTGCGTCCGCCCCCAGTAGTAGGTGCCACGCTGGGAGCCCACCTCAGCATGGCAAGCAGTCCTTTGGCCGATGGGGGTGCCCAATCCCCCATCGGCTGAACGCCCCCCCCCGTCCTTGTGCCACGCTAGGACCCCACCCCAGCATGGCAATAAATTCCATGGCTGACGGGTGCCCACTCCGTCAGCTGAACGCTTCAATGCTCTCTTGTGCCACACTGGGAGCTCACCCCAGCGTGGCAACGGTCCCACAACGCCTTTTTTTAACCTGTAAAACAAAACTCCCATCTCCCAACCCCGCTCCCACAACCCGCACCCACCACTGTGCACCCAGCCTCCCACCCCCACCCCATACTACCTCTGGACTCCGGCGCCAGGATCTTCAGTGGACCGGGAACACGTCTGCACTTTCAAAGCTGACCACGAACTGAGGAAATGCGGTAAGCTGTATAATGGGCTAGATAGGGGTTTCAACTGTTGCATATCTCAGGCATTTTAGAATTTTGCACCAAATTTTCAACATGGGGTTTTAGGACCCCTTCTCATGAATGATGTCACTGTCATGGTGTTATTCAGGCGGAAGGGTGATTTCGTGCAGTGACTGCAAAATCACCCGCCGGCCGAATCACGCCATGACAGTGACATCATTCATGAGAAGGGGTCCCAAAACCCTATGTTGAAAATTTGGTGAAAAATTCCTAAAAAATGACTGTTCTAATGAGCGCGCAAGGCTATGAAGTTCCTACGCAGGCTCATAAGTTCGTGAATTTTCAATATTTTCACTCCAGATTTTCAACATTGCCATTTTACCATGCCTTCTTATGAGCAGTACAGCTGTCATTTTTTCACATCCTGCCCAAAGCGTGTTTCCGCCCACAAAGCACAATGGCGCGGTCGGTATCTCGAAACCAATGTATGGGACACATTAAGAAAATCACCATGACACTGTTCATTAGCAGAGGTCTTAAAATGGCTATGTTGAAAATTTGGTGAAAAATTTCAAAATGACTGTTTTATGATGATGCGTTCGCCAGTTCCTCACGCCGCTTCGTAGGTTCTTGGAAATTTTCAATATTTCTACTCCAGATTTTCCACATTGCCATTTTACCACACCTTCTTATGAGTAGTACAGCTGTCATTTTTCACATCTCAACCAAAACATGTTTCCGGCCAGGTAGTGCACAATGGCGCAGTCGGTGTGTGAAATCAATGTATGGGACACATTAAGAAAATCACAGTGACACTGATCATGAGCAGGGTCTTAAAATGCCTGTGTTGAAAATTTGGTGAAAAATTCCTAAAATGACTGTTTCGAGTGTCGTTGCACAGTTCTCATGCATTTCGTAAGTTTGCGAATTTTCAATATTTCCACTCCAGATTTTCAACATTGTCATTTACCACACCTCCTCATGAGCAGTACAGCTGTCATTTTTCACATCCTGCTCAAAACATGTTTCCGCCATATAGCGCACAATGGCGCGGTCGATTGTGCAAACTCAACATATGGGACACATTAACAAAATCACAGTGACACTGTTCATGAGCAGAGGTCTTAAAAAAAGCTATGTTGAAAATTTGGTGAAAAATTCTAAAAATGACTGTTTCTGTGACGTCGTTCGCGGTTCCTACGCATGTGCTCATAGGTTCTTAATTTTCAATATTTCTACTCCAGATTTTCAACATTGCCATTTTACCACACCTTCTTATGAGTAGTACAGCTGTCATTTTTCACATCTCAACCAAAACATGTTTCCGCCCAGGTAGTGCACAATGGCGCAGTCGGTGTGTGAAATCAATGTATGGGACACATTAAGAAAATCACAGTGACACTGATCATGAGCAGAGGTCTTAAAATGCCTGTGTTGAAAATTTGGTGAAAAAATTCCTAAAAATGACTGTTTTACGAGTGTGCGTTGCACAGTTCCTATGCACGCTCGTAAGTTTGCGAATTTTCAATATTTGAACTCCAGATTTTCAACATTGTCATTTTACCACACCTCCTCATGAGCAGTACAGCTGTCATTTTTCACATCCTGCTCAAAACATGTTTCCGCCCATGTAGCGCACAATGGCGCAGTCGGTGTGCAAACTCAACATATGGGACACATTAACAAAATCACAGTGACACTGTTCATGAGCAGAGGTCTTAAAATGGCTATGTTGAAAATTTGGTGAAAAAATTCCTAAAAATGACTGTTTTACGAGCGTGCGTTGCGCAGTTCCCTTAGCGCTTCGTAAGTTCGCAAATTTTTAATATTTGCACTCCAATGACTTCCAGATACCTAAACAGCACATAGAAGGAAGCAACATTCAGCACTGACAAATGCTTGTTTAATGTCCCTTTGTTAAACTGTTTTGGGACAAATTACGACTGGCATGGCCTACGTCTCCCTTTTATAATTTGAATCTGGATATCTTATGCTTTGGTATTTTACCATTTTTGTGGATGAAACATGATAAAATGACTCTGAAATTTCTCTTGGTATGCTTTAAGTTCTATATTTGGCATGTCAGATGTACACTTACAATCCAATAAGCAGAGTCTTCTACGGATCAATTGCTATTTATGATTGAAACTCCTATTAAGAAATGTAAGGCTCACGAATGGCTCTTGATTTCTTCATAGGTTTTTCACAAACGGTGGGATAGTATTTCATGGATCCCTTACCGGCTCCAAACACACATACTGGTGCGCTTTACTTCGGTTTATGCCATGACTAAAGAGTAAGTACATGATTTAGATTGCTGTGCAATGTGCATGTCCCCAGTTCTAAGAGGTGGGAAAAAGGGAGACTTTATGATTGGTATGCCTTTTTCAAGATTTCTCTAGTTTTAGGGATCTTGGGGACTGGCGGAGTGAAGAAAAAAGAATTTAAAGCTGCAGAGGGTTCGCCAATCGCCGCGTAGTTCCTGTGTGAGCTGTTTCGGCCGGCTCCCCCCCCCCCCGCACACTGGAGTGGTGCAGCACTTGAAATTGAAAGCCACTCTGTGCAGCTGTAAAAGCAGCCTGTCTGTGTGTGCCCTGGCCCCCAAGTGAAAATAAAATGAATAGGGGGTCCGGAGGCACTTAGGGGAGTATAAAATAAATGTTTTTTTAAAGCGCTCTTAAGAGCTAAAATATAAATGGGAGCCTGTCACTTTAAGGGTCAGCTGAGGCTGCTCATGAATAAAAAATGAGCACCGAAGTGCCTTTGGGGATAGCGCTACGAGTGTAGCGATGGGCACATGAAGCCCCTATGTAACTACTTAAGTTAGTCGCTTAATGGGCACAAAGGCAGCTACAGCTGCATGTTTTTAAATAAATATATTACTTCATGGATTGTCTGCAATTTAATGTTAAAGTTGGGGCACTATATAAAATGTTTTGCTGGTGGCCATGTTTTCCCAGCCTGGTGACTGCCAACAGCCAGTCAGAATGCCAGGATGCCGAGGAGCTGCTGTGAGGGCTTCTGGGAAAAAAAGTTGGTGACTGCTTTTGCCACCAAGACTGACGGGCAATAGGGCATCGAGGAAGCTCAACTACCTTTTCTGTGACCGACAGCTGTCATTAACCACTCAGCGGATGCCAGGCTTCCCCATTGTTCTGTCCAACCAATTAAAGACTGTTTGTTTTTTTCTCTGAAGCTCGTGAGGAGAGACAATCAGTTCAGTTCCAAGTGAGTTCTATTCAGTTAGTGGATGTGAGTTTGAATTCAGTCAGTGTGTTGACTGGAGCCCCTCCTCAGGGAGAGGGGGTGCTCCTGCCTCCTTGCTCCCTGAGCCTGTGGGGGCAAAAGAAAAGTAAATGCCTAAGAAATGCAGTGGAGTAGGAGGACAATACCTGGAAGGTGCTCCAGTTCAAAGAGAGAAGTTTAATTGTCTGAGGCAGGGAAGTTGCCTGGCAGTTGTTATGTGCTCCTGAGTGAAATAAAAGAAGGACTGCCTGGGGGTTTGCCTGACCCACAAAGCCCAGGAGGTGCCTGCATGTCTCCCACTGATGGGAATAAAGTGTTTTTTTTCCAGCACAAAGGTGTTTCTGAAGCAGAGTCGAGGTCATCAGCTGGGGTCCCCTGAAGGAAGAGAGGAGCTGCCCGGATGCCTGTGAGTTCTGTGAAAGGGTGAAGGTCCTTTGGGTGCCTGCACGGCCGTTTGAATGCCCAAAGGAGTGCGCCTTAATTTTCAGTGTGATGGAAGTTGAATCTGTTGCTGCACCAGAGTGGTGAGTTATCCTTCTTGTTCGCCATCACCTGCATGAGGAGAAAAAATAGAAATGAAAAATGTCTTCTGTTACCCACAGACTATATGAGCTGAATGTAAAGGACCACAGCTGCCATGTGGGAAGGTGGTTGAAAATGCCTTGTTTTTGTCTTCTGTTAGCCAGAGACTGTGTGTGCTGAAGGTAATAGGCCACAGCTGCCATGCTAGTAGGTGGTTGGAAAATGCCTTTCCTGTCACATGAAGTGACTCTAGAAATTAGTTCAGAGACTGTGTGCTGAATGCCATGGGCCACAGCTGCCATCCGGCAGGTGGTCGAAGATGCCTGTCTTGTCACACGAGGTGACTGCGTTTGTTCAAAAAGTGACATACAATTGACTGTAAAGCAATGAGAGACTGCAGTATTGAGTGGAACCTACAGAGTAACTACAGCTAGCTGTCACCCCCAACACCCCCATCCTGGATACCACTGAAGAGAAAGACACCGGCCTGTCAATTGAACACTGTTTACAAAGGCCATTGTGGTGAAGTTGGAAAGGTTTGACAGGTGAAGACCAGCATCCTTCATCCTGCCTCTGTTCCAAGCTGCAAGATGCCTGCATCATGTCTCAAGCTTTTCAAGTCATCCGGTTTCTGCAATTTCCATCCACCCCAGAGCTACAGATTCAATGCCACCAGAGTTTGCCTGCAGAACCGTGAGTAACTGCAGGGATTGTCCTGCCCATGGGGAACTGTAAATAGTTATTAATTTTGAAGCTACACTCCACGGCGTGGAACATTTTAGAAAGTTTTAAATGACATTTAAGACAATTGCATGGCCTTTGAGGTTATTTTATTTATTTTTTTTAACTCTGTTCACCTTCCCTGGTGAACTCTCTCAGGTGATCTTCTTGTACCCTGGTCTCTACCTTCCATCGTGTCGCCTATCCTACTCCGTACCCCCTAGCTGGCACATCCCCCTGAGTCTGAACCCTCTGGGGAAGGGACGCCCTATCTGCCCAGGGTGCTCAATCTATAGGGTTGAGCTCCAGGCTGGGGGAGCTGGAGAGAACAGAGAGGTGCGACCGACAGTGGAAGTGTGGACCAGAGGGGGAGGCACCTTTGCCTATCACTGGGAGGAGGGATATTTCTCTTAGTGAGTTCCACCCCTATTGGCTCAGATGTGCAATGCATCCCAGCGCAGGCATGCACTTTTCTGTACATGCCTACAGGGTCGCTGCCACAGCCAATCCCCGTGTGTTCCAGATCTCAGGCTCATTGTACCCCTAGCCTCTGCCAGGAGTCCCTACAGCCTGGGATCATGATCTCTCTCCCATCCGGGACAGAAGAGCCATCCTCCAGATACTCGATCCTGTCCCACTCCTGCCGACCCTTGACAACCTGAGCTTGCTCCTGAACTCAGGTCACCTGTGTGGCACAAGGTGTGGCATCCAGCGCCTCAACCCTCAGTGTCACTGGGCCAATATACAAACTTTTTTTTTTAACCAGGAGAGACACACTAAGCTGAAGCTTGTTTAGAGGTGCGACCTGAGAGGACTAGGAAGTTAAATGACTTGCTCAGGGTCACACAGTATGCAAGTGGGGGCTGTGGTATTCAAACCTAGGTCTCCAGGTTTGCAGCTCAGAGCCTTAAACCACCGTGCTATACTGCCTCCTTGCCTTTGGGATTATGGGATTGTTATTCTAATTTTAAAGTGCATCAACTGCCGGCCAACCAGCTGCATCATACAGGCCTGCAACTAAAACCTGGGTGCCCAGATAGGACTCATATGGGTTATACTGGCACCAGTTTAGGAGTGGGTAATGGGTTAACACCTGTGATGATTTAAAGGGAAATGCTGGTGGGAGGTGGTAACTAAAAATATGTTACCTGAAAGGTGAATGTTTTCAGACATGCAAAAACTGAATCCAAATGTTAATGTAAGTCCTCTAGCGTGGTGCCTCTATTTTGTAAGCACTACTCGGGCTAGCCTAGGTTCGGGGAAAAAACATTTGCTCAGCATTATGGCCAGGGGCACCCAAGTAACTCCAATCACAGAAAGCAATAACTGAGACTGTCCAAACCAGTAATGGGTTTTTAGAGTGTGGCTTTTATTCACTTTAACACAAGAATAACAAAGCAAGATGCTCCCCCACAGGGCTTCACTCACTTGAAATGCAGCTTCACAGAGGTCAGAGCATATCTTTTGTACTACACAATACCCTCAGGTTCTGAACACAACAGGGCTTACACGGCCCGAACTGGTACTTTTTTTACTTGGATTCCTTGACATGGCCAGTCCTTGGACACTTTCATTAAGCATGGAGTTTGATGGTGGCTTTCTCAATCACCTATCAGCACTTTCTAGCTCTAAAGGGAAAACATCTTTAATTTTACATTTGGGTACTTTCTGCGGGACACTGGGCAAATGCCTGGGAGAAAGCTATAGGTGCCTAAAGTGAATCTGTGGAGGTAAACCTGGTAACTTTAGATGGAGATCTTCCACCCTTTGTTCCCAAATTTATACCTGGCTATTCATTTGGAACAACACCTTGCTTCGAAACTACTGATTGTACATGGTATCTCGAAATGTATGACACATTTAACATTTTACACTGTATTTAGGTGGTGTCCTGACTTAAACAGTTCTGTTAGTGGCTATGTCTATTCTTTAGACCCCCCACTGTCTCCGATACTTTCAAGCCATACACAAACTTAAAAGCACTGTACTTGGCTAGTCATCTCCTGACCCCACAGTAGGCAGTTACTTTTACACAACTCTGTCTTGGTGAAGCAGGGGCTCTATTTCAAAGCAGACTCACCATGGTATGCAGGTGCCCCAGAGCTTCACTCAAAGGAAACACAAATTCACTAGTATTCTCAGTACAAACTCTTCTGTAAGGCAGCTTTTCCCTTTCCAAGCAGGGCCACAGGATTGCCCCTGAAATGCTGTTTTTCCCTCCCATCCCTCCAGGGATGGGACACTGGAACAACACTGGGAGCGGTCTCTACCACTTTTTTCAGTCTCTTCTGTGTTCTTCTCTAGGGTGAGAACACACTACCCACTTTCTGGTGTAGCTCTATGACAGAGTTTAGCTCTGAGGGGCTGCCAACTGCAGCACACCTCCTCCTTCTCTGGAGTCTGGCTGAAGACTAACTTGAATTCCCCAACATTCTCACCTAACCCCTGCAGCCAACATTCCAGCGTGGCTTACGCTGCTGCGAGAATTCTATGGGTGATGTCATCTCTCCAGCTCAGCTGAGACTGAGGACAGAGTGAGACGGTGTGAAACCCATTTAACTGGTGTCTCGCAAGCTGCCTTTCCCTGCCTGCCACTGATTCTAAGTGTGATTCTAATAACCCCGGGTGATAAGGGAGTTACATTAACTCCATTCCAATTCCCTTTTCCTAGCCTTCCCCTATGTAAATAAATGCGTTTTACTGTTTTGGAACAATAGCTGATTTGTGAGCATATTATTAGCAGGAGTCTTTAATTGCAAATGTTATGAAAATGGAATTTTGGTTTCAAGTATGCCATGTTTGTGTGGGATCACTGTAAAGAGAGGTTGGTAGGTACAGCATCCCGGAGAGTTGTACTGCTAACACAGCAACTGGCCCACTTTATATTTAACTCCGGGTAGAGACACCATGCTATTTACCTAACCTTTTGGAAAGAACCCCATTCTTTCCATCAGAATCCAATCCCAGGCCCCTCAACCTTGTTTCAAGCTGTTGCATAGCTGACAAGGCAGGGGTTGTAGTCCTTTCTCTTCTCTTTCCAGACCATGGCGCTAGGGAAGGGGTTACACAAGCAATGTGAGAAGGCAGTAAGGAGGGCTGGGGGGATACTGGAATGCATAGAGAGAGGCATCACCAGTAGAAAACAAGAAGTTGTTATCCCTTAATACAGACAGTTGGTGAGACCCAATCTGGAGCACTGCATGCAGTTCTGGAAACCCCATCTCTGCAAGGACACAGACAACATGGAGCCAGTCCAGAGGAAGGCAACTAAAATGGTGCAGGGTCTGCACCAGAAACCATATTAAGAGAGACTAGAGGAGCTTAATACGTATACCCTTGAGGGTAACATCTTTCAGAAAATGAGATCTGTAAGAACAAGGGGGCACAATTTGAAGACAGAGAGGGGACGGCTCAGGGGCAATGTGTGGAAGTACTTTTTCATGAAGAGGGTGGTGCATACATGGCATGTTCTTCCTGAGGAGGCTGTGAGATCAAAAACACTGGGGAATTCAAGAATGCATGGGACAGACATAAGGCAGTTATAGTGGGGGTAGGAGGAAGTAGGCTGTAGGTTAACTAGGATCTGCAGCTTATCCAATAGGTAGGGGAAATGGGTAGACTAGGTGGTACAAGCAGTCCTTATCTGCCATCAAAGTCTATGTTTCTATATGTTTCTACGTGCATATCACATCACCACTACACTAGTCTTAGATTACACACTTTTTTCACTGAAAGATACAAAAATCACTCACTGCAATATAACAAAAGTTACACAGTCTTTCTTAAATCCAGCCCTAAAGACATCATTAGCTCAAATTCTGATTTATCCACAAGAATGTGATGCAGATGTCGGGCCAGGGTGACACATTTTTAAGAAATCATGACAACTGGTTAGGGAAATCAGGAGAGCGGAGAGTTTCCCAGCCATAAAGTACTAGCAGGGCTTTTATTTTGATATTGGTGTACTGAGTTACTGTTGACTGGGCATTTCTGTGTGAGGGACAGACCTTTTCATGGGAATCACCATCCATGGAGAGCACACACACACACACATACACATACACAGACCTTTTCTTGGGACTGTCTTTCCAACGGAGAACACACACGCACGCATGCATGCACAAACGCACACATATTGCTCACAATGACAGAATTTATGTTATAAAGTGCTTGAGTGCTGGAATCCAGGGAGCAATCCAAAACAAATTCAGTACCTGTGCCATATAGTACTACGCACTCCATAAAGCCCAGCAGTGATGAGCATTACAAACATATTCTGTAGGCTACAGTCAGTGATTTCATAAATGCATATTTTTTTATCCAAGCCATCAGAATTCTTTCAGTGTACATAGTATGCTTAATCAGTCCTGAAAGGGTTAACAAATCATACAGACAGCACAGACATTAGTAAATTGTTGTACACTGCCACACAGACACAAACACAGACACAGACACAGACACACACACACACACTTGGGAGAGAAATGTAATTTGAGTCTCTGCTGGAGTAAAGCAGTCTCATTGCAAACTCAGTTTTGAATAACAGGGACTTGTTTGGATAAAAATGTGCAAAAATAAGGTTTAGGTGCCCTTTAAGACTAAAGACAGCAGAGATTAATTTCTCCAGTGATGCTTAGTTTAACAAGCTGCCTGTGCTGTTTACACTGAGTGTATCCACTAATTGTAATTTGAACTAGCATGAGTATGCTGCATGTAGGAAAGGAACTGTTTCTCTTCCCCCCACCCCCCCCAAGCACAGTAATTTCAGATAGTTAAGTACTTCAACTCCAAAACTGCCTTTGGTGGGAGTCTGAAGTGCCCTTTTTATGTTGATTGCACGCATGCACAAGAAACATGTTGCAGCAGGTTTCTCCACAGGCAGGTTGTGGAGGTCCGGCACTGTTGTGGCCAATGCCCCCACAGCCTATAAAGGCTTGTCCCGCTTCCCCCAATGCCATGGCATGCTGCTGCTGACACTAGTTCAGTCAGCGTTCCACCAACTTCTAAAAAATTAACCGCTGCAATCAGGGGCCACCTCGTCATTGCAGTATCAGCCATTCGCTGCAATGCGGGAGCGACCCGTCATTGCAGGGCAGGACCCTGAAACAGTTATATTGTTTATGAACATGGCAGCAGCTTGCAACTGTGTTCACAAACAATATTACCCCCCCATCGAGGGGGTGCCCAGTCCCCTTTGGCAGCATGCACCCCCACACTTTATTGCGGCAGGGCCTCCATCGGCATTATATAAACCCCTCTGCTTTGGTTGTTTGCCAGCGGGTGACCAATCCCCATCAGCCCCCTTTGTTGTGTGTGCCGATGGGGTGCCCAACTCATCAACTACAGCTGCCCCCACCAAAAAACAAGATGCCATTGGCACACTGAGAGCCCACCCCAGTGTGCCACATGCCCCTGTGAATGAAAAAATGGTCCCCCTATGTCTTTTTTTTATTACCCTGTATAACAGAAAACGGTCCCTCGGCGGTCTCCCTGCCCCCCTCCCACAACCCACGCCCACCCACTGCGCACCCTGCCTCCTCACACCCCCACCCCATACTTACCTCCAGAGCTCGTGCAATGATCTTGGTGGACCGGGAACACGTCTGCACTCTTCAAAGCCAACCACGAACTGAGGAAATGCCGATAAGCTGTATAATGGAATAAATAGGGTTTTTCCAACTTTGATGCATATTTCAGACATTTTTTGGAATTTTGGCACCAAATTTTCAACATGGGGTTTTGGGACCCTTCCTCATGAATTCTGGCACTTGTCATGGCATAAGCGGCCCGAAAGGTGATTTTGCGGTCACTGCATGGAATCCCTTTCAGGGCGATATGAAATGACAGTGCCAGTGTTCATGAGCTCTCAAAACCTATGTTGCCAATGTGGGAGAAATCAAAAAATGACTGTTTTCCAGCGAGCATTGCGCAGTTGCTATACTGCGCTTACGTAACTTTGCAAATTGCAATATGTTCACCAGATTTTCAAAATTGGCATTTTCAGACCTCCTTGTGAATGGTACAGCTGTCATTTCCACATCCTAGCCAAAATGTGTTTCGCACTTCCAGTGCAGAATAGCATGATTGGTGTGAAATCAGTGTTCCACACAGATTAAGAAACTGACAGTGGCACTGTTCATGAGCAGAGGTTCAAAAATGCCTATGTTGAAAATCTGGTGATGATACTCCATAAAATAACTGTGTTATGAGCATGCGTTGCACAGTCTGCACGCACGCTCATAACTTCACGAATTAATAATATTTTCACTCCAGATTTTCAACATTGCCATTCTTCTGTGCCTCCTTATGAACAGTATAGCTGTCATTTTTCACATCCTGGCCGAAATGTGTTTTTGAGTTCTGGCACAGAATAGCATGGTCGCTGTGGGAAATCCATGTTCAGGACACATAATGAAAATGACAGTGGCACTGTTCATTAGCAGAGGTCCTAAAATGCCTATGTCAAAAATTTGGGGACGAAAGTCCATAAAATGAGTGTGTTATGAATGTGCATTGCGCAGTTTCCATGCACGGTCATACCTTCGCAACTTAGCAATACTTTCACTCCAAATTTTCAGCATTGCCATTTGCCACCTCCTTATGAACAGTGCAGCTATCATTTTTCACATCCTGGCGGAAATGTGTTTTCGCTCTTCCGGAGCACAATAGAGCAGTTGCTGTGGGAAATCAGTGTTCAGGGCATATTAAGAAAATCACATGGACACTGCTCATGAGCAGAGGTCCTAAAATGCCTATGTTAAAAATTTTGTGATGAAACTCCTTAAAATGACAGTTTTACGAGCATGTGTTGTGCAGGTGCCACGCACCCTTGTAAGTTTGCAAATTAGTAATATTTTCACACAAGATTTTCAACACTGGCATTTGTGCACACCTCCTTACGAACAGTACAGCTGTCATTTTTCACATCCTGGCTGAAATGTGTTTCCACGTTTCCGGTGCAGAAAACCGCAGTCGCTGTTGGAAATCGGTGTTTGGAACAGATTAGGATCGAGTGATTGAGAGGGAGGGGGGAGTGACCGAGCTCAACTGAGCTCTGTCGGGACTGCTGTGGATGTCTTTGTGGGCAGGAAAAGGTGACAATGCAGGCAGGAGCCCAGTACAAAACAGCAGCCTGCAGCGCTGGGAGACACAGAATGAGCGAGTGAGAGAGCAGGACTGAATGAGCTCAAAAGAGTTCTGTTGGGACTGCTGCAGATTTGTTTGTGGGCAGGAAAAGACAGCAATGCATGCAGGGCCTGAGTATAGAAGGGCAGCCAGCAGCGGTGGGACAAACAGAACGAGCAAGCAAGAGAGGGGGACTGAATGAGCTCAACAGAGCTCTATTGTCACTGCTGCAGATTTCTTTGTGGGCAGATAAGGGTGACTACACTGGCAGAAGCCCAGTACAGAAGGGCAGCCTGCAGTGCCGGCAGAAATGGAATGAGCAAGTGAGACAGGGTGAGTGAGTCGGGCCAGTGGAGCTGTGTCGGGACTGCTGCAGATTTCTTTGTGGGCAGACAAAAATGCTGACAGAGGCAGGAGCCCAGTACAAAAGGGCAGCCTGCAGCGCCAGAAGAAACAGAATGAATGAGTGAGACAGGGGGAGTGAGCGACCTCAACGGAGCTCTGTTGGGACAGCTGTGGATTTCTTTGTGGGCAGGAAAAGGTGGCAATGCAGGCAGGAACCCAGTACAAAAGGCCAGCCTGCAGCACCAGCAGAAATGGAATGAGCAACTGAGACAGGAGGAGTGAGCGAGCTCAAGGTCGCTCTCTCAGGACTGCTGCAGATGTGTTTGTGGGCAGAAAAAGCCGCCAATGCAGGCAGGAACCCAGCACAAAAGGGCAGGCTGTAGCAGTGGGAGACACAGAATGACAGAGTGAGGGAGGGGGAGTGAGCGAGCTCAACAGAGCTCCATTGGGACTGCTGCGGATTTCTTTCTGGGCAGAAAAAGGCAGCAATGCTCACAGGGGCCAGTACAAAAGGGCAACCTGCAGCGGTAGAAGAAACAGAACAAACAAGTGAGAGAGGGGGAGTGAGTGAACTCAATGGAGCTCTAGCATGACTGCTGCAGATTTCTTTGTGGGCAGTAAAGGGCTGCAATGCAGGCAAGAGCCCAGTACTAAAGGGCAGCTTGCACCACAGGCAGAAACAGAATGAGCAAGTGAGACAGGGGGAGTAAGTGAGGCCAATGGAGCTGTGTGGAAACTGCAGCAGATTTCTTTGTGGGCAGAAAAAAATGCCAACAGAGGCAGAGGGCCAGTACAAAAGGGCAACCTGCAGCGCCACGAGAAACAGAATGAGCGAGTGAGACAGGGAGAATGAGCTACCTCAACAGAGCTCTGTCAGGGCAGCATCAGATTTCTTTGTAGGCAGGAAAAGGTGCCAAAGCAGCCAGGAGTCTAGTACAAAAGGGCAGCCTGCAGCACTGGGAGAAACAAAATGAGCGAGTGACAGAGGGAGAGTGAGCGAGCTCAATGGAGGTCTATTGTCACTGCTGCGGATTTCTTTGTGGGCAGGAAAAGGTGGCAATGCAGGCAGGAGCCCAGTACAAAAGGCCAGCCTGCAGCCCCCACAGAAATAGAACAAGCGAGTGACAGAGGGTGAGTGAGCGACCTCAATGGAGCTGGGTTGGGACTGCTGCACATCTCTTTGTGGGCAGACAAAGCTGCCAATGCAGACAGGAACCCAGTACAAAAGGGCAGCCTGCAGCAGCAGGAGACGTAGAATGAGCGAGTGAGAGAGGGGGGGAGTGAGTGAGCTCAATGGGGCTCTGTTGGGACTGTTACGGATTTCTTTGTGGGCAGAAAAAGGCAGCAATTCACACAGGGGCCCAGTACAAAATGGCAGCTTGCAGCGGCAGGAGAAACAGAATGAACAAATGAGAGAGGTAAGTGAGTGAGCAAGCTCAACAGAGCTCTATCATGACTGCTGCAGATTTCTTTTTGCCCAGAAGAAGGCAGCAATGCAGACAGGAGACCAGTAGAAAAGGGCAGCCTGCAGCGCCGACAGAAATGGCACGAGCAAGTGAGAGGGGGACTGAGCAAGCTCAACTGAGCTCTGTCAGGACTGCTGCAGATTTGTTTGTGGGCAGAAAAAGGTGCCAAAAGAGGCAGGAGACCACTACAAAATGGCAGCCTGCAGCACCAGGAGAAACAGAATGAGTGAGTGAGACAGGCAGAGTGAGCGACCTCAACAGAGCTCTGTCAGGACAGCTGCTGATTTCTTTGTGGGCAGAAAAAGGTGCCAACGCAGGCAGAAGCCCAGTACAAAAGGGCAGCCTGTAGCACCAGGAGAAACACAGCGAGTGAGTGAGAGAGGGGCAGTGAACAAGCTCAGTGGAGCTCTATTGTAACTGCTGTGGATTTCTTTGTGGGCAGAAAAAGTCGGCAATGCAGGCAGGAGCCCAGTATAAAAGGCCAGC
Source organism: Neoceratodus forsteri (assembly GCA_016271365.2). NCBI lineage: Eukaryota > Metazoa > Chordata > Ceratodontiformes > Ceratodontidae > Neoceratodus > Neoceratodus forsteri. The sequence continues at coordinate 38,654,284 of JADMNL010000037.1, read as the reverse complement.
CTGCAGCGCCGGCAGAAATGGAATGAGCGAGTGAGTGAGGAGGAGTGAGCTACCTCAATGGACCTGTGTCAGGACTGCTGCAGATTTCTTTGTGGGCAGAAAAAGCTGCCAACAGAGGCAGGAGCCCAGTACAAAAGGCAGCCTGCAGCGCCAGCAGAAACAGAATGAGTGAGTGACAGAGGGAGAGTGACCCACCTCAACGGAGCTGTGTCGAGACAGCTGCAGATTTCTTTGAGGGCAGCAAAATCTGCCAATTCAGGCAGAAGCCCAGTACAAAATGGCAGCCATCAATGCTGGGAGAAACACAATGAGTGGGGGGGGGGGTGAGCGAGCTCAACAGACCTCTATCATGACTGCTGCGGATTGCTTTGTGTACAGAAAAAGGCAGCAATGCAGGCAGGAGCCTTGTACAAAAGGCCAGCCTGCTGCACTGGTAGAAATGGAACGAGCGAGAGAGGCGGAGTGAGGTAGATCAATGGACCTGTGTCATGACTGCTGCACATTTCTTTGTGGGCAGAAAAAGCCGCCAACAGAGGCGGGAGCCCAGTACAAAAGGGCAGCCTGCAGCACCAGCAGAAATAGAATGAGCGACTGAGAGAGGGCGAGTGACCCACCTCAACACAGCTCAGTCAGGACAGCTGCTGATTTCTTTGTGGGTAGAAAAAATGTGCCAACGCAGCCAGAAGCCCCGTACAAAGGTGCAGCCTGCAGCACCGGGAGAAGCAGAACGAGCGAGTGACACAGGGCCACTGAGCGAGCTCAACAGACCAACGCAATCAACATTAGGCACAGACAAATGCTTTTTTCCCAAAGTGATAGCGAGATGTCTGCAGGGCTCCACCCCCGGCAACCATAAAACTGTGGCAGTGTACTACTGTTTGTTAAGAACTGTTGCTGTTTGATATAAACAGCTCCATCTCATTAAATGTAGCTGCTGGTTAAAAGAGACAGAAAGCTGCACTCAGTACACAAAAAGCATAACAAATCTATCATAAAACAGTTTAATAATGTCAGCACAGTGACGCTGAGGGTTGAGGTGCTGGACCACACCTTGCACCATGCTGGTAACCCAGGTTCAGAAACGCACTCAGGTCACCAAGTTCAGCAGGGGTGGGATGGGATTGAGCATCTGGAGGAGGGTTGAGGGCTCCCACCGCTCTGTAGCGGCCCCTGGTGATGACTGGGGGTACTACCAGAGCCGGTGTACTTAAGGGTGGAGTGTGACAGATGTCGGCATGTTGTGCCTTCTATGTCATTGCACGCCTGCACTCCAAGGGACAAAATAACGGAGGAAAATGGCTGGGCGCGAGCGAGCAGCTTAATAGCTGCACTCATACCACCCGGAGGTCTGTCGTGGAATCGTGCTGGGGTGGGTCTGGTCTCAGCCCAGCATGGGAAGGCATTGGGGGGGCCTACCAGTGGGTCGGGGAAAGGCCATACCAGATCACCCATCATGCGAGTGAGCCTGCTACCCTCCGGACGGGGGGGGGTGATGGTGGCTGGATGCCCCTGCGATAAGTACTGCAGCAGGAGAAAAATAGAGCTGTGAAAAAAAAATAATAAAACAGTTTAATAAAACAAATATAAACTGAAATTCTTGGTTAATAGTAGAAAACTATAACCCTTCAGGTTGAAAAACTGACCTCCAGTGGTAATAATGTTCAAAGCCAGATGGCATCACTTCTATGGATAACTGATGTTGCACAATCTGTTACCTACCTGGGAAGCCAAAGTAAATGTAACCTGCCTGCAACACAACCAGAATAACACTGCACTGCCCCCCTCGAATACTCTGCAACCTGCTTGCAAACCAAAGTAAAAGTAACCTGTCCAACACAACCAAAATAACATAGACCACCCAGCTAATACAACCAAACTAAAACACTCCCAAAAAACAACAGTGCATATATACATCTACAAAGAATAAATTTGCCATGAACATATAACAACACTTCCAAAGGGGATAAACCAAGCTGGAAAATTATCTTATTAATAAACACCTGAAATCATTCAGTGTTTAAATGATTAGCAAATCAGCTGAAACAAATTAAGTTGTTACCCTGTAAGTAAAGTACATACTGTAAGTCAACAAAGATAGTGGGCCGGATTATCAACGTTCCAGAAAATCCTGCAGATGCAGGAAAAACTCGGCACAAGTGGGCTGCCACTTGTGGAACTGCATTTTCTCCTGCAGCTATAGTATTCTCAAACATGGAGCTGGTTTATGGGTCCCGGCGCAGTCCTCTTCAATATCTTCATGAGTGACATTGCAGATGGACTGGAGGGTAAGGTTTGTCTGTTTGCAGAGGACACCAAGATCTTCAACAGAGTAGATGATCCAGATTGGGTGGGCAGAATGAGAAGAGATCTGGATAAACTAGCAAAATGGTCAGACGAGTGACGAATGGAGTTTAATGCAAAGAAGTGCAAGGTCATGCACATAGGGAAGAGAAACCCAGAAGCCACAAATAGGCTGGGAGGGGACTTGCTGGCAGTCACAAGGGAAGAAAGAGACTTGGGTGTCATCATCACCGGTGACCTGAAATCATCCAAGCAGACCACTAAAGCAGTTGGTAAGGCTAAAGAGATGTTGGGGTGTATTAGTAGGGATATCACAAGTCAGAAGAGTAAGGTAATACTCCCTCTTTACAAGACACTGATTAGGCCCCATCTTGAGTACTGCATGCAGTAATGGAGGCCACACCTTCACAAGGACATTAACCAAATTGAGGCAGTCCAGAGAAGGGCAACCAAAATGGTTCATGGACTGCATCAGAAAACATATGAGAACAGATTAACAGAGCTCAATATGTATACCCTAGAGAAAAGGAGGGAGAGAGGTGATATGATTAAAACATTCAAACACCTTAAGGGCATTAACAAGATGAAAGAGTCTAACATGTTTCAATATATTAGAAAAATAGCAGGACAAGAGGACACAGCATGAGATTAAAGGGAGGCCAATTAAGGGGTAATGTGAGGAAGTTCTTTTTCACAGAAAAGGTGGTGGATGCATGGAATGGCCTATCTCAGGAAGTGATGGATATGAATACAGTGCAGGGCTTCAAACAGGCATGGGATAGGTATAAAGGAGCAATACAGATGAGTATGAACAGATAGGCAATTGACAGTGCAAAGGCCGATGGCACATTCATAAGGCAGAAAAAGAAATGGGCAGACTGGATGGGCCTTGTGGTCCTTGTCTGTCATCAACTTCTATGTTTCTATGTCCATAATATATAGCAACTTGTTGGTAGTGTTGCTATAGAAATCCTCACAGCAGAGATTTCGGACCACAACTGGAGTTGCAGTGTGAGACTTGGTTCCAAAACTGTTTCAGAATCCGACCCAGTATTTCCATAAGTTGCAGAGATAACTGCACCTTACATAGAAAAAAATAGAATACTTATACCAAGATGAGTTACTGTGATTTACCAAAATAGTAGGCTTATTTAGATTTTATTTATTTCTTAAAAATATAAGCATTTAAGATCTTAAGTCTTGTTCAGACTGTAATCTAATGTATGTGTAAGCCTACTTCCCTGGTCTAGGGGTACAATTGATGCCATAATGTTTTTTTTTTTGGGGGGGGGCACCCACCCTAAATACCCACTGCATTAACTTGACCTCCAGAGATTGAAACAACCTCCAAGGCTCCACTGGCATACAGCAGGGCAATTCGGAGTTGCAAAGTAAGAGGTTAGAAGAACCTGGGTGTAGAACAAAGGCAAATGTCCAAACGGAATTATAAAACAAATGGGATCCTTTCACTCTGCCTATGTGAGTTCACAGAAACTGATGTTAAAATCTCTTGCCCAGCCTGATGGCACTGGGGGTTGAGGCATTGGAAGCCACACCTCGCACTACACCAGCGATCTGCATTCGGGAACAAATGCTGGTGGCCAGGGGTTGGCAGGGAGGAGATGGAGCGAGCATTCAGTGAACTGCTCTCCATCTCCAGGAAGGGGGCAACCTGCAGTTGGCACACATCTGACCCCTGGCGGAGGCTGGGGCTTGGTGCTATGCTACTGCAAGAAAGGTGGACGGGAGCTCAGCATACACTTGCTGCAGATGTGCACAGGTGCATGCGTGTGCCCAATGCTGGTATCATTGCACGCTGAATGCCCCTAAGGTAGAAATATGGAGGAAAAGACCATGGTGGCTTGTCATTTCGGCTTGATGGCTGTCCCCTGGTGCTTCGTCTCTTGCAGTAACGCCCCAAACAGAATCCTGTTCAGCGAGTAAGTAGGAGGCTCCTCGCAGCCCTGCCACAGGGGGTAAGCCATGGGAGTTGCACGGATGAGGGCCTCAAGGAGTGAAGCAAGGGATGGCAGCCAGACAAAGAGATGACCAGGGCCAGGGGGCAAGAAGATGAAGCGAAAAAAATGTATATCTCGTCACTCCCTTTCCACATTTTAGCTGACGGTCTCTATAACTTGCTCCTTTTTACTGAAGGGAGAACAGTCTTTTATTCCTGGCTTGACTTCAGCCCTGGTGGGGTACACTTGTGGCACAAAACTGGCCCTGAATGGAGGCAACTAATTGCTGTCTGAGTCCACCACCCCAGGCAGCACAGGTGGGGACTCCCTGGGCATCTCCTAGCCCATTTTTCCCACTCACTTAAACTTGACATATTTCACAGTTCCAGAACTAGCGACTGCGAGCAGCAGAAATGGATCCTGTCGAAGACTGTTAAATAAACTGTGACGTCTCCCATAGTCTATTCCTGTACACTTTTCTCACAGATTTATATTTTTACATTGCCACTCTTCATCCACAGGGTCATCTTTCTGGTACCAGCAGGCAATATCCAGACCTTTTACAACAATACTGGCCACAGTTATATTCTGAAGTAAATTACTATGTTCTGGAGGACATTTTGACTTTTTACAGTCACTAGTCTTTATTTAGGGAGGGAGGGCACTGCTGGATTCCAGACCAAGCCACTTTAGAAGAGAAACAGAGTGAACATCACCTCAGATCCTTTGCCCACAGATCTTTCCTAGACCAGCTTTTTCTCAGACAGACCCCAACTTCTGCCTTCACTCCTTTTGCTCATCTGGAGTGGGGGGGGGCACTCCCCTTTGAGGCTCTGATACCACAGCAGCTGCCATGATGGAGCACTTATTCATTGTCAGGCTCTACAGAGAATGTTCAGACCAGTGGGAGCTGGCACTGTGTGCCAGGTGCAGGTCTCCCACCAACTCTGACTCCCCAGTCTCTGCCTTGCAGCACAGAACACTGACTCATCCCCTTTGAAATGCCAAGTCAGATGAGCTGACCCAGTCCTCTAGGGGCATAGAAAACTGGACATTTGTAAAGGTACATAGCTTCTGGAGGGGGGGAGGGGGCAACATAATCTTTTTAACCCTGTATGTAATTTAAAGTTTGATTTCAATAAAAATGTATAAAGTAAAAAAAAAAACTAAGTAAAACAATACTTAACTGTAGCATACATCTTAAGTAGTTGCTCTAAGATCACACAAGTTAGCAGTTTTGCAATAAACAGATATATGAACACTAAAGAGACACACTTTATTTTTTTGTACAGGAAAGCAGACAGTTTTGTAGAGACCCTGGATCAGGCAGCAGCAAAAAGAGGCACAGAGTGGAGTTTACCAGAGCAGGAATGGCTGCTTCCAGGTTCATTGGCGCATGGTGCTGAATCAAAGACAGCAAACGAGGGGCTGGTTCAATGGCTCAGTGGGAGATCTACTGCCTGCAATGCTGGTGACCTGAGACTGGAAGCAATCTCAGGTTGCTGGGAGTTGGTCAGAGGGAAAAGGATTGAGCATCCAGTGGACAGCTCTTCTCTCCTGGGGAGGGAGGTCTTGACATCTCCGCAGGTATCTGTCGCTAGCTGGAGGGCAATTGGCAGTATAGGTCAGAGCAGCACAAAGAGAAGGAGATGCAGGAAACCATATTTGGTGAGGCCACAATAGAGCGATGAGGATGACAGTGGCACTTTTCATCCACATCTTGATCAGCACCCTCTGTATTAGAGGAGCTGGAGGACATGCAAATAGGAATTTCCCTTTCCAAGAGAGGGACAACGCATCTTGCCACAAAAACTCCGTACCCTGGCTTGAGCAATCAGAAACATGGCAGTTCTGTTTTGTGCGGGGATACAAAAAGGTCCAACTGTGGATGACCCTATCCTGTAAAAATGTCTTCTACCACCAAGGCAAACAGTCCCACTCAATCATTCTGAACTATGACCTGCTTAGCCTGTCTGTCAAGACATTTTGGAGACCTGGGAGATGCATGACTGACAGCTGTAGGCTGTGAGACAGAGTCCAGCATCATACTCTCATTGCTTAACTGCATAGTGGGTAACAATGAACACCCCATTGTTGATGTAATACATTATACTGGCATTGTTCGTCTGGATTAATCCAGGACCTGGGCGCAGCTGCTTTGGAAATGCCTCCACGCTGTACAAGACAGCTCTCATCTCCAGGACATTTATATGTAACTTGGCCTCCATCTTGGTCCATAGACCCTGTGTCTGATTAGGGCCAAGATGAGTTCTCCAGTCGGAGCCTGGAACCTCCATGGTAATCTGTACAGGAGCTTGTACAAGGATTGGCACGACCTTTAATAGGTTTTCACAATCCATCCATCCACCATAGCAATGCTCTGCAAAGTGGGGATAGAAACATGTAAACAGAGAAACATAGAAGCTGTCAGCTGAAAAGGACCTCATGACCCACCTAGTTTGTCCCAAGTCACTACCTAGTGTGCCACTGTGGACCCTAATTGATATTTGGCCTTACCCACCACCACCACTTCACCCTGGGTCCAGCTTGTCCATCAGCTGATCGCACTAGTCCCTGAATTTCCACTGGGGAATTATCATATGTAAGCAGGGCAGTGACACTGTCACAATGGCATAAGGCCCATGAGACATGACTTTGTTTTCGCAGAGATGTAGTCGCTCCCGTATATCAGCTGTGCTTGAGCAATCAGGGGTTATTCTCTGTCCTGAGGCAGAGAAGCACATCTCTTCTCTGAATCCAAGGCTGTCCCTGTGTAGTGCAGTCTTTGGCAAGAAGTCAACACAGACTTTGGCACTACTCTGAACTGGTAGCATTCATCCCCAGCACAAACAGAGGTATTTTCTGTGTGCTTTCCTGCTCTTTATATGAAGGTAAGCATCTTTTATGTCCAGAGAACAAAGCCAATCCCCTGAATGTAGCTGGGGAATTAGAGCTTGCAGGGATACCATTCAAAGTTTCTTGTACTTTATATAGAAGCTGAGGTCTATGAGATCCAGCACAAGACATAGCTCCCCTGTCCATTTTTTGGACTAGGAAGTATCTGGAATAGGGGATTAGCTGTAGGGGTGTCTGTAAACTCTAGAGCATGTACCCTTGCAATTGTCTCCAGGATCATTTGTCTGTTGTAATCTTTCTTCATTGTTCCAGGTGCAGGGGAGTCTGCCCCTCACAACCACCCCTGGAAGCATATGTGGAAATGGGGTTGCATCCAGCTATGAGTTAGGCTATGTTGATGGGGGCACTGCCACTAGCATTTCCTGCTTTGGGTGCTTTTGTATGGGCACCTGGGGGAAGGGGAACGTGCAGGGGGCTGGCTCCCTTACCTCAGCCTTGTGGATAGAAACCATGGTCACATCTGGTAGCAGGATGAGGAAAGGATCCTTTTCCATGCCCCCTAACAGGGGCGGGATACAGGGATTTTACAGACCTTAGTGTCATCTTAGATGTCTGAAGGCCTCATAGGGCTTCTTCCACATCATATCCAAAGAGTTTTGTCCCTCATCAAAAGGGCCTGTTGCACATCTGTGGCAAATCCAGCCACTTTCAGTCAAGAATATCGTCTCATACAAATGCCAGAGGGTGCAGCCCTGGCAGATGTATAAGAGACTTTATGTGCTGAGTGGCGCAAATGTTTGCCTACCTCAGCACCAGAAGTTAAAGTTTCAAGCAACTGACTCTTGACAACGCATTCAGGCAAAGCCTGGGCTGCAGTCTTGCCAGTTTTTCACAGGCTATTCCGTTATTTAATCATATGGGCCTGATAGTTTGCAATCCTAAGGCCTAGTGAGGAAGAAACATAAGTACACTTGCCCATCACGCTCATATTGTTAGGTGCCCTGCACATGTCATGAAAAGCCTTGATGACTACAGAGTCAGTTTCAGGCTGGTTAGCATAATAAGGCTTAGAAGACAGAACAGGATACTGCTTATCAGCCTTTCTAGGAACTGCAGGCAGGAATGCAAACTTTTAGGAATCTTTGCAGGTTCTCATTGCCAGTAGGTAGTATTTTTCCTGTGACCAGATTCCCTACTAATCCTTTGTTGCAGGCTGCGCTCAAAATATTGAGGGTACTTATGTCAACTTTGTGGGTGCTAGAGCATCCGAGCACCCATGGAGTCGCATCCTATGACTACAGGCAGTGATTTAGGTCTGTACCATGCAGCAAAGGTAGCATCCTCTAATGAGAGATGTACAAATGGAATTATTATGGAGGGAAAGCATGGGACCACCAGGAATTCCATCAGGTTCTTCCTTGTGGAATCCTCCTCCACAGCAAAGTCTATGGCAGCTTGCATTTGCTGTATCATGGCTTGAAAAGTGGGATCTTCAGGATGAGATATAGGGTATACACCACCAAGTGCTCTCTGCAGGATGAGAGTGTAGAAACAGAGTGAAGTACCACATACTGTTCTCCCTCATATTCCTCCTTCAAAACCATCAGATCAGGGTGATTATATGCTGCTTTATCATCAACATCTCTGCTGACAACGGGAGCTCCAAAGTGTGCTGGCAACACTAGTGACTGAAGGCAGGAATTTGTAATGTGCTGGTAGCAGACTTTAACAGTGGTTGAGTGTTTATAGGGCCCAATGATGGTAGAGCTGCCTGCATAGGTAAGCCAGGCAGAATGCATTATATAATTTCTGCAAATGACAGAGAGTTGATAACAGCGTGGACAAAGGATGTGACTATTTGTGTCAACAATGGGTCCTGTCCCAATGACAAAGCCATTGTACTGTCCATAGTAGGTATAGTAGTGCCTAAGCCAAGTTTGACCTTGGTGTCTCATCAACAGGTGAGGAGACTGTCATTAATGCCATCTGATCTGGTGATGATGCTAAAAATGTACCTTGTCTCACCAGCGACCAGGACCTTGCCAGCGAAGTAGCTCTTTCTTTATCCCTATGCTTGTGCTTGTGGCCTGACGACAATGGTTGCCATGATGTCAATCTTTCCTTGTTCCCATCCTTGCATTTTGGTGGCTATTTCTCGGCCAATGTGGAGGGTGATACTGATGTTGGGCCCAGCTCCTTCTCCATGTCTGTTGATGTTTTAAGGAGAAGGACATTTCCAAAAGCTTCTTGCGGTACTGTCTTATAGTCTGGTTGAAGCTCTGGCAAATCTCATGAGTCCTCAAGTTGTGAAGATGGCCCAGACAACACACGAAGACCTCATGGGTGTCTTCCTTATAAATTTTATCTCTGTACTTACAGTACTAAAATAAAGCTTTTGGCGGCATGCAGAGATAGCAGATTAAACTTGTATATAAAATAAATGATAAACAGCAATTGCTGGTTGACAACATTTCCTTCAACAGGTCCAATGAGGATGATCAATGGTGGGAAAAGAACTGAACAGAGATGGGGCCACACACATTTATATAGACATTGACACATCATGTCATCATCGGCAATTAGCAGAAGTTTCCATGCAGTCCTAGCACTGACACAGGTATAGTTCCAAAGGTGCGGTCTATTGGAAAAGATATCCTCGAAGAAGATCTGCAGTCTCTTACTGAGGTGGGGTCTTAACGTCTTTCCCTAGTTAGTTAAGTCAAAGTGCTAAGAATCAAACTGTGGTCCCTTTGCTGCAGCAGACCATCCAGCTTGCTGTCTGATTTGCTGATCTGCTGTGCTTGAAATCAAATCAAGGCCTATCACTACAGTGGAAGGTCACTCCCTAGTTGTTGCTGTAAATCACTGTGCTGGGATTCAAACTGCAGTCAGTCACTGCAGGGGGGCTCTTATGTTCATTCCCTAATTTGTTTAATCATTGTACCTGGAATTATACCATGGTCTTGCACTGCAGTGGGCTCTCGGAATCACTCCATAGTTTGCTGAGTCACTGTACTGGGAACTGAATCACTTTATCTCACTACTCTACTTATAGATAAATAGAGGCAGATAGACTCCTTAGTCTATTCAGGCAACCCATTTCTTAACTAAGCCTGTGGTCTGAACTGATGACCAACTGGAGTTCCCTGGCTTGTTACCCTTCCAGTGCCCCAGGGCCCCCTTTTACAGCTGTTCATCACCCCCTCTCTTAGATCATACTATCTAATGTGCCTATTTCATCAATCATTGAAACTGGTGACATGTTTGGCTTCTGCCACTGGCTTGGTAGACTATTCCAGGCATCCACCACCCTTCCCATACAAAAGTTCTTAACATCCCCTATGACTTCCCTCCCACCAACCGCCACCCACATTACTTTGAGCTGTCAGTGTAGCCCCATATCTGGTTGAATGCAGTGACTCAGTGAACTAAGAAGTAACCCTGAGATCCCACTGCAGAGTGAGCAAGGGTAAATTTCTAGCACACACTGACTCAACAGTCTAGGTGACTACACCAAAAGCCCACTGCAGACAGACAATGGTTCAGTCCCCAACACAATGGCTCAACAGTCTAGGGGGGCTACACTTCATGCCCACTGCAGATAGAATGCAGTTCAAAGCCTAGTACAGTGAGTCAGTAATTTAGGAGGCTACACCAAAGTTCCACTGCAGTGAGACCAGGGTTCTACTCCAAGCACAAAAACTTAACAAACTAGAGGGTAACCTTGAGAGCCCACTGCATACGAAAAACACGGTTTGATTCCTAATAGAGTGACTCAATGGACTATGGGGCTACACTGAGAATTCATTGTTGTGAGAAACCACAGTTCTATTCCAAGCACCACAACTCAACACATTTGGAAACTGTCCTGAGAACCTATAGTTTCATTCCCAGCCCGGGTGCTGTGGTAGCAGCAACTTGGTTTTGATTCTCACCATTACCACCACTGTTCATCTACAGACCCTGGCTCTGGAATTTAATTTCCAGCAGCGGCACCTCAGCTTGATTCCCCAGTGCTGCTGCTGGTGTAGAAGGGAAAATGCATGGTTTCATGGCCAGTTTTGGTGTTGTGGTTCAATTCCCAACACTTCCAGTGGAGTTTAACTGTTACCGGTAGCATGCCACTGACAGATTTAATTCTGTGGTTCAAATCAGCTAATCAGGCACAACGAACACACATCTGACAGTATCCTCTCGGAAGTCCTGACTTCGTGGCAATACTGTCTGTATACAGTAATATGGTATTTTATTTTCATCTACTAGGAACTGCAGTTTCTAGTAGAGATTTTTATTCTGGTCTGCAGCTCATATTCAACAGCAATTTGTATTTATACATAGATACATAGACAGTGTCGGCAGATAAGGGCCTATGGCCCACCCAGTCTGCCCATTTGAGCTTGTAAGTTCAGTTTGTTTTCCTAGAAGTCTGTTGCACCTTACCCCTGACCTCCAGAATTCCTTTATGTCTATCCCATGCATTCTTAAATCCCGTGATTGTTTCAGCCCCCACCACTTCTTCTGGCAGGGTGTTCCACTTGTCCACCACCCGTTCTGTGAAGAAATTCTTTCTCATGTTTCCTCTGAATCGTCCTCCCTCAACTTCATCCCATGCCCTCTAGTCCTGGAACATCTTTTCGCTTAAAAATAGTGTTTTCCTGCACCCTGTTCCTCCCTGTAAGATACTTGTAAGTCTCTATCATATTCCTCTCTCCTCCTCTCCTCCAGGAGTACATGTTCAGTTCCTTCAACCTGTCTTCATAGGACTTGTGATGCAATCCATGCACCATCTTTGTTGCCCTCCTCTGAACCTTCTCTACCCTGTCTATGTCCTTACGTGGGTATGGTCTCCAGAACTGTACACTGTACTCCAGGTGGGGCCTCACTAGTGTCTTGTATAGCGGAATTATGACCTCCCTTTTCCTGCTGGTAATGCCCTGCCTATACATCCCAGCATCCTATTTGCTTTACCTGCTGCCTTGTCACACTGTTTCCCTACCTTGAGGTCATCAGAGATGATAACCCCAAGATCCCTTTCCTGCTTGGTGCATGCTATATCCTCACCCCCCAACTGATATATTGTGCCAGGGTTTTTGTGCCCCATATGCATTATCTTGCACTTCTTTGCATTGAATGTTAACTGCCAAACCCCTGACCATTCTTCAAGTTTCTGCAGGTCGCAAATTGTATATTTGTATTGCAAATCAATTTTTTAATGCTAAAAATAAAGTATGACACATCCCAGATTTGACCAAGTATATTACTAATGTTCTATTTCATTGCACAAAAGCAAAACAAACATAAACTTAAATCATAAGTATAAAATAAAATGCAATACATTTAGTGATCATACTAAGAAAGTTAAAAACATCACAGATTCCCACTTACTGTGATTTATTCCACACAACCTCATGACTTCAGCCCTGACTAGGGTCTGTGGCTTATGTCTGAGGATGACTTTCATAAAAAATTGCCTATATTCAGCACAGTGGTTGGATTTCCGCTTGCAATGCCGGCAACCCGGGTTTGGGAGTGAACTCAGGTCACTGGAGGGCCAGCCGGGGGAGAACGGCTTGAACGTCCCATGACAGCTCACCTTCTCCGGGGGGAGGTGGGGGGCCATAGCCCACAATTTGCCTGACCCAGAGTGGAGACTCGGGGTACTGCAAGTCCCGTTTGTCAGGGACCGGCAGCCCAGTCACACAGTGGACATCGGCTCGCAGCACCTGACATCAGAGGCACACACTGCGGCAGGAGGAGCAAACGGGAAAATGCCCACTGATTCCAGGAAGATGGGAGGCCTGGAGCATGCCTCCAATGTACCCCCACTCTCCCAACCACCTCCAGACTGGCGCAAGTTGATTTACAGGTGTATGCCACCCCACCTCATCCCTGCTCAGGGGGGGCTAAGCCGCAGCTCCATTGGGTTCATGAGGCTGGCTTGGGTAGAGCAGGAGGCAGGAGGATGACTCCTTGGCCTCCCCGAAGGGTCAGAGTTGGTGGGGTGTGGGAGTAGTAATAAAAAAAAAAATTGCCTACATAGGTAATATTTTTTTTTCTTCTTTCAAAACATACACGTTTCACAAATAGGGTGCTATCAGTTTGTTTACTGGGCTGTAGTCATGGTGAACCAACCTGTTCTAGTCAATGGTAGATCTTAAGAGACCCCATTCTATAAGAAATGGTTGGCAAGAATAATCCAGGCAGCTCCACTTAAGAAATTTGTCTTTATTCCCAGGCTCCAGATTACACTATGGGAGTACCAGGCAACAAGGTCTAAATTAGACTTCTACATTTTGGGAATGTAATGCCTATTGCCTAACCCACAAGTCAAGTTGTCCTGTTTGTCTAAATAGATAACCAGGATACAGTAAATTCCATGGGCCAATTCAACTGTGATTACAAAGAGCAAACTTTCTCTAAACTGTCCTCACATTTAAGGGTAGGAGATCACATTGTAAGTGGTATTTTAGGATAAGCAGATCGCTTCAGTCTATTGTACTGCTTTGATATTTGTCCGCTTCCTCCTATTTAGAGCCAGCAGGTACCAATTGCTCGCTTTAACTGTTTGTCTCAAAGGAATAATTGATCAGTATTGTAATGCAGGTGCCTTGCCTGTATTGTAACAATTATAGTAATGCAGTACCTGTAGCTCTTACATTGCACATGTATATATGTTTGCTGCACTTTGTACACCCTGTGTAAGTTCTAATAATAACTTCTAAAAAAAATGTTCTTACATTCTGCACTACAGGAGTTTTCTGCTGTGGGCCTGCCGCTGTCAAAGCCATCAAGGAGGGACACACCCATCTGAAGTATGACATTCCTTTCATCTTTGCCGAAGTGAATGCTGATATTGCTCGGTGGATTTGCCTCCACAATGGAAATACCGTGAAATCCTATTCTGACACAAAGAGTGTTGGTGTAAAGATCAGTACAAAGAGTGTTGGCAGTAATACACGGGAGGACATCACCAACAACTACAAGTATCCAGAAGGTATAGAAACATTTATAGGATAAGGTATGGGCAACCATTCACAGCAAGGCTGTGTTGCCTTCGAGGGGTGAGATGACATCACAGGCAAAGAGAGGGAAGCTGAGGAGGTCTCTCTTATTTCATCTCACTCCAAGATGGAAACATCAGTCTTATAGTGTATGTTAGAATGCTACAATCAGTAAAAATCTAACATTTACCAGGGTTGTTGTACCATCGATGTGACGCAGTTTAGGTGTTGTACCATCGTCAGTACGTCACATCGATGGTACAACAGCATGGAACATCCTCGGACATGCGTGTTAGGAAATGCTCAGCACCTGTGGAAACGGCCACGGCGGTGAGCTCTATTCTGATACGGGAATGGTCACTGTGGAGAGATCTCTGCCGAAAGACATCAGCACTGCTAAAAGGTGCGTGTTCCCACATTTAAAAAAAAAATCTTGTCTGTTAGAGGGGGAATGTGGATCAAGCAGGGCTTCTTCCTGTTGTGGGGGGGACATAAGCAGCGCCGCAGTGGTCATTAAGTGTGTGAATTATTTACAGCGGTGCTCAAGAAACATTCAGTTTCATTTAGTTGATGCCCATACACTATACAAGACAATGGATGGGCATCAGTTAAACAACAACGTTGTATTAACTTCTCGAGGTTACCTGACAACTGTAAACCTCTCGAACTTCGCTCTCGAGGTTTACTTTGTTGTCATGGTAACCTCTCAAAGTGAATACAATGTTGTTATTAACTGATGCCTATCCATTATCCTCTATGTTGTGTATGGTTGCCCATACATTACTTAGCATAGTACATGCCTGTTTAATTCATTTATCTTCTTTTTACCTCTGTCTTGAAATGTGGTCAAATAAACATAAAACAGCAAACATGATAAGATAAAAGCATTTAATATGATTTAAGTGATAGCTACATAAACTGGCAACAGTTCTAGCAGCTAACATTATAGAATGTATATCCTGATTACATGTGCAACATTGACCCAAGAGAAGAAAGCTCTACAAACGAAACAAACAAACTTAAATACCTTATTGGCATTAGCTTTATTGTGAGCAAAACAGTGTTAGCAAAAAAAGACCAGCACCGAGTGTCAGGTTAAAATAACAATCTTTATTACAAAAAACACTAAGATGTGAGAGAACAACCAGAACCCCCAGTGACCCGGTTTTGCTTGATGCTTTATGAGAAGTCACTGGCACCAAGCACAAGTGAACCCCTTTATACATAATGATCCTTAAAATGACAGTGCACAGTGTTTAAAATCAAAAAAAGTCATCTTCACATACCTTACCCCCCTACAAGGGGGGGTAGGGAGGTAGGTACCCACTTGCAAGGTGTCTATAATTTATTTAAAACACAGTGCTGCAGTTTTGCAGTTTTCAAATGAAGTAGTAACAATATTCACATTTTGTCACATTCTGTGGAATTATAGTTTTACTAGTGGGATATCACAATTATTCCATCTGACCTTGTGAAATGTCATTTTCTGTGAATGTGATGACTTAAACACGGGACTGAATGTTACTAAAAGGATTAACATACTTAATCTACAAGCACATTAGATATGTTAAACTATGAAACCAGATTCCTGAGATTTTATTGCAACTCCCAGCACATTAGATAAAAGCATGTTCTCCTGGTATTTTAAACATAGAAACAGAGAAGTTGATGGCAGAAGGAAACTGCCAGGTCCATCTAGTCTGCCCATTGTCTTTTAGCTTAGCCTTCTAACTGTCCTTGGGTTTGAGGGCTCCCTTGTATCTGTCCCAAGCATTCTTGAAACCTAACCACTGTGCTTGCCCCCACCACCTCTGCTGGCAGGCTGTTCTAGGCATCTACCACTCTTTCTGTGAAGAAAAACTTCCTGGTGTTGGTGGAGAACTGCCCTCCTTGCAGCTTTAGATCACGTCCCCTGGTTTTGCTGCCCTTCTTAAGTTGGAAGAGATCATCTATCTGCACCTGGTTTATGCCTTTTATATACTTGAATGTTTCTCTCATGTCACCCCTCTCTCTTCTCTGTTCCAGGGAATACATGTTCAGTTCTTTTAGTCTATCCCCATAGGACATCTCGTGCAGTCCCTGAACAATTTTCGTTGCCCTTCTCTGCACCGTCTCCACTCGGTCAATGTCCTTTTTGAGGTGGGGCCTCCAGAATTGGATGCTGTACTCCAGGTGAGGCCTAACCAGTGATCTGTACAGCGGCAGGATCACTTCCTTCTTCCTGCTTGTGATTTCCCCCTCCCAATGCATCCCAGCATACTGCTGGCCTTTAATGCTGCCTTCTCACACTGTTTACCTACCTTCAAGTTGTCTGAGATAATGATGCCCAAATCACGGTCTTGGGTGGAGGCAGCAAGTCTTTCCCCTCCAAGGTAATATGCCTTATTTGGATTTCTTTTTCCTACGTGCATGACTTTGCATTTTTTGGTGTTGAATCTCAACTGCCATGCTCCAGATCATTCTTCCAGTTTCTTGAGGTCAGCTTCCATCTTGTCCACTCCCCGCTGGGTGTCGACCCTGTTGCATATTTTGGTGTCATCTGCAAACAGACATACTTTTCCCTGTAGTCTGTTAACTATGTTCGATATGAAAATATTAAAGGGTAGGTGCCCCAGTACTGAACCCGGGGGCACACTACTGGTTACTCTACCTTCTGATGACAGTGCTCCTTTTGCCTGCACTTTCTTGGTTCTGCCTTGCAACCAGTTTTTAAACCATCTAACTATTTCTGATCCAACTCCTGTGTGGTCTAGCTTCTTTACCAGCCTTCTATGTGGAACCAAGTCGAAGGCCTTGCTAATGTCTAAGTAGACCGCATCTATCACCCCACCGTCATCTATAACCTTTGTAATACAGTCAAAAAAACTCAGTCAGGTTTGTCTGGCATGACCTACTTGTGGTGAAACTATGCTGCTTGGGGTCTTGATGGCCACTAGCCTTCAGGAATACCATGATCCTCTGTTTGAGTAGTGTCTCTATTAACTTCCTCACTATGGATGTGAGGCTTATTGGCCTGTAATTTCCAGAGTCCTCTCTGCTGCCCGATTTGTGGAGTGGGACCACGCTTGCCCTTTTCCAGTCTTTGGGTACCTTCCCACACTTTAGGGATTTGGTGAACAGTTTAGCCAGTGGAGTGTATTTCATCTGGCCCCATGGCCTTGTCAACTTGCAGTTCATCTAGTGCCTCCAGAACTTTAGTCTCTGTGAAGGGGCTTGTATCAACCCCCTGTCCAGGGGTGTTGCATTTTTCCATTTCTGGGCCATCCCCTGGGTCCTCCTCAGTAAATACAGAGCAGAAGTACTTGTTCAGGATTTCTGCTTTTTCTGGGTCATCTTCTGTTGTTTCCCTTCCTGAGCTGTAATCTTGACTATACCCCTGTTTGCCTTCCTTCTTTCCTGTATGTATCTAAAGAAGGATTTGTCTCCTCTCTTTGCCCTCTCTGCTATATTTGCTTCTGTCTGCGCTTTTGCCTGCCTTATTTTTTTGCTGGCTTCTTTCTTTTTCTCCTTGTACGACACCCAGTCTCCTTCCTTGTTTGTTCCCTGGTGTAGCATGAATTCCTTCTGTTTTTCTTTCACTATTTTAGCCACTTCATTTGAAAACCATAAGGGGTTTCCCTTTCTTTTCACCTTGGTAACCCTTCTGGTGCATTGGTCAGTGACTGTCTGGATTGCTTTATTAAGTTTCCCCCACATGACATTGACCTCATCCACTTGTAGATCAATTAAGTCATTTCATATGTTGGTCCTCATTTGGTTGAAGTCCACCTTTTTAAAATCTAGTACTTTTATTTTTGAGTGTCACGTGTCCTCAGTTATGTTCACCTCAAAGCTAACCATGCGATGGTCACTGTTACCCATATGGCATCCCACATCAAGTTCCTTGACCCTCTCAGTGTTTGTGAGGACCAGGTCAAGCATGGCATCTCCTCCCGTTAGTGTTTTCATCAGTTGACTTAGTCCTGCTCCCTGTAGTGCCAATAAGAAATCCTTGCTTCTTCTTGTTGCCGTCGTTAGTGCACTCCAGTTTACATCTGGAAGGTTGAAGTCCCCCACCTGTATCACCTCTCCTCTCTGAGGCATTTTGTGTATTTCTTCTATCAGGTCTTTGTCCCCTTTCTGTCCTTGATTTGGAGGTCTGTATTTGACGCCGATCCTGAAGGTTTTTCTGGTTCCTGTATCTATAGTAAGCCACAGTGACTCGGTGTCCCCAGGATGAGTCTTTACCTCAGTGGCATTTATGTCTTCTCGAATGTAAATGGCTACTTCTCCCCCTCTTTGCTCCTGCCTATCCTTTCTGAACAGATTGCATCTGGGTATAGCCATGTCCAATCCATGGTTTTCCATGAACCACGTTTCTGTCACAGAGACCCAGTCCAATCTTTCTACTGCCATGACGGCTACGAATTCGGGTAGTTTGGTTGCAAGACTTCTAGCGTTTGTAACCATCACCTTCCAGGAATGTGCACCTCCTTGGTATGGGGCTGCACCCTCTTCTTGGACAGTGGCAACTTGCTGTTTGCACCCGAGTGACTTGTGAGGTTGCCATCTTGTTGCAGAATGCTAACCGAGACCTCTGTGGTCGAAATGCCCGGCTTCTGAATTTCTCTTTCTGAGTGTGTGTGTGCTCCCTTGGATTTACAGGGAGTGGTGACAAGCCCACCGACAGTGGTGGTGTGAGCTGTCACCATGGCCTTCCAATCATGGCCTCCATCCTCTACTATAACCTCAGTACCATCCCTCCCTTTTCTGTGTCTGCCCCTCCTGTACTTTACATGATATCTGTCCTTTTTTACCTATGGCCACTCCTTGCTCATGGCCTAGCCTGTTTCCTTTAGACTGATGTTAGGGAGTTTCCTTCCATTTGCCGATCCCCTTACCTTTGTATCTTTCTGCTGCATCCTCCTTTAGGTCTTCTTCTCTGTGCTGGAGTCCTCCCAGTTTAAACCCTCCAAGAAGACCTCCAACTTCTGCCTTAATGCTCTTGCTCCTTCTCCAGTGAGATGCAGACCATCATGCTTGAAGAGCTTCCTATCCCAGAAGGTCCCCCAGTCTCCAATGTAGTCCATCCCATTGTTTGCACCCCAACCCTGGAGCCACCAGTTGAATTCCCTGATCTCTTTGTTCCTGATCTTGTCTTCACTTCTGCCCTTCCTCCAAACCGGCAACTCCTCCGAGAAGGCCAGATGTGTTGTGTACTCCTTTAGGCTGTCCCTTAGGGTCTTCATGTCTGCCTTGGATTCTTCCACAGTCCTATTTGCTATGTCATTTGTCCCAAAGTGGACAATGATCCCCGCGAAATCCTGATCTCTTCTCACTGGCCATCCTATTCTGTCCTTTGCACTCCTTATAGATACTCCTGGTATGCATTTCACCGTGGTTTCAGCTCCCTTCACACTGATGGACTATCCTTCCACTTCTCGCCAACACAGAGTCTCCCATGACCAGAATCCTCCTGTTGCTCTGTGTATTTTTTCTCTCCTTCCTTGTACCTCCTTTCTGCTTTCTTGCATCAGGTTTGTCCAGCTCAACTCTTCCTTTTTCCTCACTTGGTTTCTGTTCCCTGGCTAGGGGGTGAAATGATTCTGCATGTGGATATCGTGTGGCTCACAGTGCCCCATCTTAGCTCTAGGTGCCCCACTGCCCCTCTCACCACCCTCCATCCCCCAAGACTCGTGAGCCTTTGGGGGAGAGAGTGGGTAAGGGGAGCAGTGGGCATCCCCAATCTAGTCTCCTCTACAGCCTCGTGATCTCTTCTCTTGCCTGCCATAGCTCCCTCCATAGTTCCACAACTGTCCTGCAGAAGGGGGCACCCTAGTCTCCAGAGTGTCTGCCTCGCTACCAGCCCTCCACAGCTCTGGATGTCCATGTCTGTTTCCTCCCAACCTGTAGGTGTCATGGTTTCTTTCTCCTTTCACTGCATCTTCTCTATCCTTGCTTTCTGTTCTCACTGGTGTCTTCCTTTGGGAGCCCTGCAGGAAGTTCCTTTGGGCTTCTATAAACGTAGAAAGAACCTGGGTGGTTGGGAGGGTAGTGGGAGGGCGGGTTTTACTATTACCACCCCTTAACAGTAGCTGTTAGCAGTTAAGTGATGGTGGAGGGGGAGATTTAGCTGACTCCCCTCTTCCTCTCCAAAATGAGGTACTCTTAAAAGCAAATGCTAGCTCCCTTTCAGTTGCTAGAATCCCTCTCCAAAATGAGGTGCTTTTAAAAATAAATGCTAATTCCCTTTCAGCTGCTAGCTGCTGCTTTTAAAAGCTGAATCAAAATGCAGCTGGGGCACAACTGACTCTGCTATTCACCGGTCACAGGCCCCTCCCACTTAGCAGTAGCTGTTAGCAGTTAAGTGGTGGAGGAGGTGGAGACTTAGCCGACTCCCTTCTTCCTCGCCAAAATATATTTTACCTATATCCCTAATATCTCTATAAATTGTCTAAAAATTCCTGTGATGATGGCACCAATTGAGTCAGACTGACTCAGGCAGTATAGTACCTCACCCCAAGATAGTCTATATTAAGTGTATATACCACCTGACTCAGTTGGTGCCATCAACCCAGGAATTTTGCATAGTGACCCTGCTTCTGTGAGTAACAATTTCAAATATCCTAGAATTATATATTGCAGGGGAAAATTTAAAAGACAAAATAGTTCATGCTACTGTTGGCCCAAGAGGAGGAGATATTCAGAAAATGCTTTTTTTTTTTTTACACATTATTTCTTTGCCCCCTTGCCTGAGGAACTCTCTCCAGCAACTGCCTAACCCACTCTCTACCTCCTGCTGTGGCGACCGCAACTTCTCCCTCACTCCAACCAGGCTGTACCCCTGGATCTAAGCCCCCACAGGGAATGGCTGCCCTGTCCTCCCAGGGCACTCTATATATAGTATACCACACCTGTTGGAGTGGAGGGCCAGGGAGAGGGAGGAGCCCAGCAGTGGGAGTTTGGAGCTGGCAGCAATGCCTTCGCCTATCCTCTGGGGGGGGCATTTTTCTCTGTTTCCCCCGATGCTCGGTTGTGCAATGGTGTCAATGCTACCAGTGCCAATGCCTGCCACAGCACCACCCCTGGCAATGTATGGTGATGCAAACTCAGCTCCCCCTGGTCTCCACCAGAGGTTGCACTTGTGCGATGCATACCCTAGAGCCCTCCCTGGGAAGAGAGCAGTCCTCTGGACGCTCAATCTCTTCCCTCCCCTGCTGACCCCCAATGACCCGAGCTCATTCCCAAACCTGGGTCGCTGACGTAGCGCAAGGTGTGGTGTCCAGTGCTTCAGCCCTCAGCGCCACCAGGCCAGCTGAAAATGCTTTCTTAATGTGAATATTTTGGGATTTTAAAACCGCATACTTTAAGCCTGAAAGGACTGAATGAAGATTTGCATTTACAATGTTTTTTTATAGCTGTTTATTTATTTATGTACGGCATTTGTGTGTTTTTTATAACTGTCACATTTTGCTTTACATACAGTGGTCTTTGAGCAGATGTTATCACACCCCCAAATGAATATGCATGAGTTGCGCCTATTTGAATTTTGGGGTGTCATGAATCAATCAGCTCTGAGGAAGGTAAGTAACCAAAATGTCAGCTGATTGGTGCATGCACACCATGTGCATGCATGCTATCTGTGGGCTGCCGGTCGATTTGCCACTGCAGGATGCACCCAGGAGGTGCCAGCATGATTTTTGTTTTGTGGTAAGCTTATAAGCCCTGTCACTGTGTTTAAGCACTCTGCACTTTGCTGCAGTTTTAGGGCACCCTTATGCATTATTTTGCACCCAATAAAGCCAATGCCAGTAAAGTAAGCTGCGTTTGTTCCTTCCATTTGTAGTGCTTTCTGCTCTTGGGTCAGTACTGCAGATATAATTGGGATGTACATTCCCTAATGTTAGTTGCTTCATTACTTTGTTGCTGCAGGCACCAGACTAGGTTCACACTTCAGTGAAATGAGCCCCTCCATTACATTTGCTTGTGTTTTGAACAATTCTAGCAGTCCATCTTTTAACAAATAGTTCACCTGGGGTGGTTCCAGTCTTACTGATATCCTCATTATGGAGAATCTGCAGTGTAGGTAAGCATGAAGAATCTTTTTTTTAATTTATTAAACTTTATTAATTTTTACAATAAGTCAACAAATAAACAAATTACAACAACCAAAAACAATGAGGAACAACAAACAGAGAACAAAACAAAAATGAATCCCCATCCTCCCATGAATGCTGCCCCAACCATTCTCATCAATATTAGACAAGATCTAAAGAAGAAAACAAAAGATCAATGAAAAACAAGAAGGCAATATGTAAAACAAGGGAAAGACTTCAATAGTGGATAACCAGGCATATAATAGTCCCCTGTTGTGCAGAAATTACTGAGAACATTAGCAATATGTAATTCTGCATTTAAGATGCAGGGGATTTCAACATGCCATTCTATCCAGGAGGGGATAGAATCTGCCAGCCAGTGCTGGAGAAGGACCTTCTAGGCCGCCACAGCAATCACTGTGATATACCCCTGCAAGTATCCCAAAGAGGAGTCTTGAAAATTCCCAACCAAGAAAATTTCTGGCATAAAAGCAGATGCTAGATCAAAAGAGGGGGTCCAAACAAGTTTTAATAGCATCCCAAAAAGGGGTCACCTTAGCACAAGACCACAACATAAGTTGTAAATACCTTCAGCCCCATGATACCTGAAGCAAAGGGGAGAACCCCGATAGCCAACTCAGTACAATTTCTGCAGGGTATAGTATAAATTATGTAAAATACTGAACTGGTGCAGTCTATACTGATCCTGTTTAATATATGTATAGAGAGCTCACCAAACTTGCTTCCAGTCAGAAGAAAAATTCAGTTGAAGGGTATTTTGCCAGTAGTAACAAACACACTAAAGTCTCTGAGGATCACAGGTTTGATACAAAGTATAAATACCAGATATAGTTCAGTGGATGGAGGTAACATGAGTCAGTTCTTCATAATCCAGGCGAGCCTGAGATAATCAAGATGGAGAGCCAAAGTAAGTGGTCAAAACTGAGAAAGTTGCAGGTACCTGAATGTAGTAATACCTGGAAGGTAACATTTCTGCTGAAATGATGGGAAATCCAGCTCTCTGTCATTGGCAGAAAGTATTGCTACCAAGGCAGATGTGTCCAGTGGAAGAAAGTTTGTAGGAAGGGGCAGTGACCTATACAAAAATTAGGGTTCAAAAACAGAGGTTGACATAGACTGTAAGTGTGCAAAAAAGGGAAGTATTTATTGAGCTAAGAATGCACACGGAGGGATCAGTATATCAAGGCCTTCTTCAAGGCCAGGGGGAGAGTGGAAGGGACAAAGTACAATAAGGCTGGAAGTAGGATGTTGAAAGTACGACACAGATCTACCTCAGTGAATAACCATTGTGGAACATAGGGATCCCCAGAAGTTGCAGTGGAAGAGAGGACAAGTTTAAAATAATTACTGCCATAGGAAGTGAAGTAATAAAGATAAAAAATAGGAAAATGAAGATCAGCAGAAAGCTTGGGGAGGTAAGTTTCAAATATGCCCTGTGTGTAGCCTTATTGCTCCATAGGAAAGTGGAGAGGCAGGAATGAAGATGCTGAAACCAGGTTTGTTGTAAGACAACATTCAGCATCCCTAAAGGGAACAAAATGCAGGACAAAATATTCATTTTTTGACATTAATTCATCCCCAAAGGAAAAGAGGAAGCGCCAATTGCCTGTGAAGTTCTGACTTGATAAACTGGAAAAGGAGGGATACATTAAGTTTTGCCAAATCAGAAAGGTGCTGAAAAATATAAAAACCAAGATACTTAAGGGCTTTAGGCTCCCAATGTAGCCTCAGGGAAAGTGAAGCTGGCTTAGACACACAGGAGTTGTGGCAATACAGATGTCTTATCCAGATTTAATTTATATGCTGAAAAAGAATCCAAAGGAAGCAATCTCATCAGGACCACAGGTGCATGAGGAATCTTAACAGACATGGGATTTCATGCTATTGTACCACAATAGTAACATTGCTGTGGTACAGCAGCATTCTGACATCACTACTGTGGTACAACAGCATTCTGACATCACCACTGTGGTACAACAGCATTCTGACATCACTGCTGTAGTACAACAGAATTCCGATGTCACTGCCGTAGTACAACAGCATTCTGACATTACTAGTGTGGTACAACAGCATTCTGACATCACTGCTGTGGTACAGCAGAATTCCGATGTCACTGCTGTGGTACAACAGCATTCTGACATCACTACTATGGTACAACAGTATTCTGATATCACCACTGTGGTATAACGGCAGTCTGACATCATCACTGTGGTACAACAGCATTCTAAAATCATCACTGTGGTACAACACCATTCTGGCATCACTACTGTGGTACAACAGCATTCTGACATCACTACTGTGGTACAACAGCATTCTAAAATCATCACTGTGGTACACCAGCATTCTGACATCACTAATGTGGTATAACAGCATTCTGGCATCACTACTGTGGTACAACAGCATTCTGGCATCACTACTGTGGTACAACAGCATTCTGACATCATTACTGTGGTACAACAGCATTCTAAAATGATCACTGTGGTACAACAGCATTTTGACATCACTGCTCTGGTACAACAGCATTCTGACATCACTACTGTGGTACAACAGCATTCTGGCATCACTGCTGTAATACAACAGCATTCTGACATCATCACTGTGGTACAACAGCATTCTGATATCACTGTTGTAGTACAACAGCATTATAAAATCATCACTGTGGTACAACAGCATTCTAAAATCATCACTGTGGTACATCTGCATTCTGACATCACTACTGTGGTACAACAGCATTCTGACATCACTTCTGTGGTAAAACAGCATTCTAAAATCATCACTGTGGTACAACAACATTTTGACATCACCCCTGTGGTACAACAGCGTTCTGCCATCACTACTGTGGTACAACAGCATTTTGACATCACTACTGTAGTACAACAGCATTCTGACATCACTGCTATGGTACAAAAGCATCTAGAAGTTTATGGATTTCCATATGCAACAACTCTGAACCATATACAGTACTGTATAGTGATGTGAGTTACAAAGCTTCCATTAATTATTTTTTGTGGAAGTCAAAAACTTCTATGGCTCTAAATCAAGAAGTCATTCCAGTTTTTTTGCAAGTCAAAATACTTCAAACATTTTACATTTTTGAAGTTAATAATAGGCACCAATGTTTGGAGAAATCACTCAAAACTTCATGTAACCTAAAGTTCTTTTTTCAACTCTTGGGAATCAGATATTTTTCCCCTCTTATATGAGACATTTTACCTCATTTTACTACATCAAATACCTCGAAAATAAAGTTCAGTGCAGTGCTGCTTTCCAGCTAAGGGTCTTATCATGGATAATCAGACAGCTAGGGCCCAAGTAGCAGATCTATTGTGTATGTTAATGCCACCACCAAGACCACTCTTACAATTGTATGAGTGGTCTCATATACATTCTTAAAGAGCAACTGACACGTTTAAAAAGACATGCCAGTAGTGCCCTACCCTGCCTGCAGGACTTCCTGGTACAGAGAGTACCGCAAACAGAGGTACTGTCAGGCATAGTTTTATAGTAAAGATGCAGCATAGTGCAATGCACACTCCCTGCTGCAGCCTCAGGTCCCCTTCCTGATCCAATCCTGAGGATGATGTCTGGTCGGGATAGGGACCTGGCAAAATTCCAGTTCACTACCAAAAGTGCCATGAAATTGGCATTTTACAACAATATTGATGGTGAAATGCCACTTACAATGGCAAAACGCCAATTCCCACGGCACTTTTGCTGGCAAAATAGAATTTAGCCAGATCCCCATCCCGACTTGATGTCATCCTCAGGATTGGATCGGGAAGAGTACCTGAGGCTGTGGCAGGGGGCGCACATTGCACTCCACCGCATCTTTACTGTAAAATACTGCCTTACAGTACCTCCATTTGCGGTACTTTCTGTGCTGGGTGGTACTGTAGGCAGGGTAGGGCACTACTGGCATGTCTCTACAGAGATGTGTCAGTTGCTCTTTAAGGTATGAGAACCACAAACCGAAGAGAAGTTCAGATGCACTGAGCATGTAAATGAGACCACTCTTACAATGGTAAAAAAGATCTTGGTGGCAGTATTAATATATTATTGCCCCAAACATGCCATTTCCCGGGTCAGCTGCATGTGAAACACTCTTCACAGAATTTGAGTGTCTCATGCAGAGGAAAGGAATGCTCTGATTGGTCGGAAGTGCTCCTCTGATCTGTAATGTACAGTGATAATGTCCACAAGTCTGAAATGACCTATTACTCCATAAATTGCTCCTGCACAGAATGTCTGTGCTCAGAGATTATTGCAGTATGAGAATGACATGACAGTGAGAACCCCAAGGGAGTAGTTGGCAGGGAACAGCAAGGGGGAAGTGTCACAATATGATTGGAATTATGGTATCTTGGCATACTGGAGGAAGTGGGCAGAAACAGTAGGATGGGGTATGCAAGGAAGTTTAACACTTCAGAAGTGGAATTATGATATGTACATTAATACTGCCGCCGAGACCACTCTTGGTAACCTTGGTAAATTGTAGACAGAACTAGAAGAAGACATTAGTCCATCATGACTGTCTCCCACTCAATGTGGAACATTTCTTACTAATAGCCCATATATTTGTCTAATTCTTTTTTAAATGTTTTATGATTGGTGATGTTCACCAATCCTTGTGGTAGTTTATTCTACAGTCTATGTGCCCTGATTGTAAAGTAATTTTGCCTTTTTTTTTGTGTTAGTTTAATGAACTACAAATTGTCTGTTATGCGATCTTAATTTTAGATCCCTTTTTAATGGAATAATATTACAACCTGTTCTAAGCTCATCATTATTTATTATTGCAAAGAACAGAAGATAGTCAACTCTAGTTCTTCTTTCGTTAAGTGACATAAGATTTAGTTTCCGGAGTCTTGCATTATATAGTAAATTTTTAAGTCTTGGTGTATGTTTTGTTACCCTACGTTGCACCCCTCAGTCAGATGACTGTCCTGTTTATTGTATGGTGCCCAAAATGCAGATGCATAACCTAGGTGGAGTCTAACATAGTTGCTGTATAGATTTAGTATGCATTGCTCATCCATAGAAATGAAGGACTGTTTAAGTATGTTAATATATGTATTTACTGTCTGTGTAGATTTACGTATCTGAGCATGTATCAAAGGGAATTGTCAATTATTATGCCAAGATCTTTCTCAGTGGTAGCAACTGGTGGCTGGTAATTTCCCATAAAGTAATTATATTGAGGGTTATTATGTCCCAAATGTAGTACTGTACTGCACATTTATTTAAATTTAGTTCAATTTTATTTTCTGTAGTCCATTGTGCAACATGTTCAAGGTATTTTTGAATGGATAAATATTTAAAGTTAGCATCAACTTCCCTGGTTAACTTGGAATCATCAATAACTTTGATTATTTTATTTTGTATTCCTGCTTGAAGGTCATGTATGAAGCAGTTAAATAAAAATGTACCCAAGACATACCCCTGGGGAACTGCACTAGCTGTATCCCTCACAGTTAACATTGTCCCCCAAAGTCTAACTGTTTGTGTCCTGTTACACAGCCAGGATTGTATCCATCTGATTAGGAAATGACTAAAACCCATATTAATTAGTTTTATTAGAAGATTAGTGTGGGGTACCATGTCAAATGCTTTTCTTAAATCTAAAAATATTATGTCACAGGGTTTACCAGAATCTAGGTTTGCACTGACTGATTCATAAAAACGTAATCAAGTTAGTAGTACAGGATTTTCCTTTAACAAAGCCATGTTGTGTATAATCCTTTAACCCCATATTGGTGGTTTCTTCCTCTAGCCTCATTTGAATTATTTTTTCTAAAACTTTCCCTGGGACAGAAGTGAGACTAATGGGTCTCTAATTCTCAGGTGCAGTCCTACTACCTTACTTAAAGACTGGCGTTATTGCAGCTTGTTTCCATTCAAGCGGAACTTCACCAGTAGTAATGGATTTATTGAATAGTAGTTGTAATGGAAAACTTAAGCTTATTGCAAGGTGTTTGAGGTAACTTGGGTGTATCCCATCCAGACCTGGTGAGGAGTGAGGTTTCAGTGCTGATAGATTGGTTTGAACCTCTTCGAATGAAATTAACTATATATTTTATCATCATTAGTAAGTATGTCCAAATCAGTCTTACTGCTAAATACTGTTATAAACTAATCATTAAAGATGTTAACCATTTCTAACGAGTCATTTACTGTTGTCCCCTGAAAGTTTAGTGCTTCAGTTAAATTTTTCCCTTTACTTATATTGTTAACATAGGAAACAGTGGACTTTTGATTACCTTTGGATATTGCAATTTTAAAACAGAAGATTGCATTTTTCTCTTTTGATCATGCTTTTAGTTTTCCTTAATTCTTCTTTTTATATTGAATATGCTTGTGAGCGCCTCTGTTTTTTTTTTATATTTGTTATAAGCTTTTTCTTTTTTTTATTATCTGTCTTTTTAAATTATTTGTCATCCAGAGTGGGACTGCTCCTTTTTTGTTTCCAGTTGGTTTGTTTGGTATGTACCAATCTTATGTTGTCTTTATAATAGTTTTCAGGGTATTCCAGCATCCATCCATTGTCCTATTATCCATTATGTTTTACCATGAAATTGAATTGAGTATTTCCTGAATTTTCTTATAGTTAGCTTTGCTGTAATTCTTGGTTAGGATTTTATTATGTTTTACATACAAGTTACCTGTATATGTAAATACCTGAGTATTGTGATCACTGCTGCCTAGGGGTTCTTTGATTTGTATTTCTGATAATCCATTATTTAAATTTGTTAAAACAAGATTCAGGATGTTTTTGCCCCTGGCTGGATGCATAACCAGTTGGTCAATCCTGCTGTGGTAATAGTATCCAAAAATGGGCAACAAGACCCCTGAACTGGTGGCCTTGATGGAAGAGGGATGCCTGGATATTGTAGCTGTCACAGAAACATGGTACACAGAGAACTATGACTGGGATGTCAAATTACCAAGGTACATAACCTACAGGAGAGACAGGGAGGGGAGAAGAGGCAGAGGAGTAGCTCTCTATGTAAAGGAAGGGATAAAAGCAACTGAACAAAAGAGAAAGCAGGGAGGAGAGGATACACTGTGGGTCACCTTAGAGACTGGAAATGGCACCACAATCCACACAGGGGTTGTATACAGACCCCCATGTCAGGGAGAGGGAATGGACAAGGATATGATAGAAGGCAATCTATGGATGGCAGAGAAAGGGGAGATACTGTTGAAGGGAGAACTGAATATGCCAGATGTTAATTGGAGCACATTTGCTGCAGCCACATCTAAGAGCAGGGCCATTCTCGTTGCCTTACAGGTGGCATGCCTCAGACACCAAGTTTCGGAACCCACTCATGAGGGAGCAATCTTAGACCTCGTACTCTCAAATGGGAACAGTGAGAGGATCTCAGATCTAGAAGTGGGTTGCCATCTGGGAACAAGTGACCATCAAACAGTGTGGTTCATGATAAACTCAGCTACAGAGTCAAGCCATACAAAAGTGAAGGTACTGGACTTCAGGAGGGCTGACATTGGCAAGATGGGAGAGTGCCTTAGAAAAGCACTAGCAAAAAGGCTAGAAGGAGGGGTGGAGCAACAATGGGGAAACATCAAAACTGACATCACAGAGGCAACTAGCCATTGTGTGAAGCAAATAAACAAAAAATGAAAGAAAAAGCCACTATGGTTCTCAAAGGAGGTGGCAGGGAAAGTCAGGGAGAAAAAGATAGCGTTCAGGAACTATAAGGAAACACAGAAGGAACAGGACAGAGAGCTGTACCAGTTAAGTCAGAAGGAAGCAGGAAGGGAAGTCAGAATAGCAAAGGTCCAAACTGAGGAAAAGATAGCCAACTTGGTTAAGAAGGGGGATAAAACCTTCTTTAGGTACATCAGGGAGTGTAGAAAGACAAAGGGAGGGATAGTGAGGCTGAATAGAATGGACGGTGGGTGGGCAGAAAGGGACAGTGAAAAGGCAGAGATACTGAACAAATATTTCTGCTCAGTATTCACAAAAGAGGAGGAGGAGGAGGTGCCTAATCTAATTAACAGAAGCACTCTTGATGTGGGGGTCAATCCCAGTCCTTTCAGAGAAGAAAGGGTTCTGAAAGAACTCCTAAAATTGAAGGTGGACAAAGCAATGGGGCATGACGGAATTCACCCCAGAATTCTAAAAGAATTAAGTGGAGAACTAGTGAAACCACTGACTACCCTTTTTAACAAATCATGGGAGGATGGTGTGGTACCTGAGGACTGGAGGAAGGCAGATGTGATTCCCCTTCACAAAAGTGGGACCAAGACAGCGGCAGGAAACTACAGACCTGTTAGTTTGACCTCTGTGGTAGGGAAAGAGATGGAATCACTTCTGAAGGAAAGAACTGTCAAGTACCTAGAGGCCAGTGGGGCACAGGACCCAAGGCAGCATGGGTTCACAGTGGGAAGGTCATGTCAGATGAATCTAATTGATTTCTTTGACTGGGTGACCAAAGTAGTAAACCAGGAAGGGGCTGTGGACATGGCCTACCTAGACTTTAGCAAGGCATTTGACACAGTCCCGCACAAAAGATTAATAGTCAAATTAACCAGCCTGGGAGTGGGTCCCAGGGTGGTAGCCTGGTAAAACATTGGCTGGACAACAGGACACAGAAGGTAATTGTAAATGGAGTCCACTCTGAAGAAAGAGGGGTTACTAGTGAGGTACCGCAGGGTTCAGTACTGGATCCAGTCCTTTTTAATGTCTTTATAAGTGACATTGCAGAGGGACTGGAAGGAAAAGTATGCCTCTTTGCAGATGACACAAAGATCTGCAGCAGGGTTGATACACAAGGAGGCGTGGAAAGGATGAGAAGGGACTTGGCAAGGTTGGAGGAATGGTCAGAAGTATGGCAGCTTGGATTCAATGCAAAGAAGTGCAAAACAATGCACTTGGGAAATAAAAACCCAGGGGAAGATTACACAATGGGGGGAAGGTAGTAACAACAACAAAAATGGAAAAAGACCTGAAGGTAATCATATCAGATGACCTTAAGGTTAGCAAGCAATGTGAGAAGGTAGTAGGGAGGGCTGGGGGTATACTAGGATGTATAGGAAGAGGCATCACCAGCAGAAAACAAGAAGTTGTTATCCCTCTGTACAGAGAGTTGGTGACACCCCATCTGGAGTACTGCATCCAGTTCTGGAGACCCCATCTCCATAAGGACATAGACAGGATAGAGGCTGTACAGAGGAGGGCAACTAAAATGGTGCAGGGTCTACAAGAGAAGCAACATGAGGAAAGACTAAAGGAGCTTAATATGTGTACCCTTGAGGAAAGGGGGGAGGGACATGATAGAAACTTTTAAGTACCATAGTGGAATCAACAAAGTCCAAGAGGGTAGCATCTTTCAGAAAAAGAGATGTGCAAGAACAAGGGGACACAATTTAAAGACGGGGGGGGGCAGGGGCAATGTGAGGAAGTATTTTTTCACAGAGAGGGTGGTGGACACATGGAACAGCCTTCCTGAGGAGGTTGTGGGGTCTAAAACTGTGGGAGAATTCAAGAATACATGGGACAGACATAAGGCAATTCTTGTGGGAGGTAAGAATAAATAGGCTATTGGTTAACTAGGATCTGCAGCCTATCCTGTAGGTAGGGAAATGGGCAGACTAAGTGGGCCAAGCGGTCCTTATCTGCTGTCAAAGTCTATGTTTCTATGTTTGCTCCTGTAAAGAATTATAAGTAAGGTTTTCCCAATTTATGCCTGGGTAATTAAAGTCACATAGGATGATTGCCTCATTATTTTCCACTACTGTTCGGATTTCCTTTGATAATTGTTTATTATACTCTGGGCTACCAGCAGGGGTCCATAGCAAGTTCCAGTTATCAAAGGTTTAATGTTAGGTATTTTAAGCTGTATGCACATCGATTCCGTAGTGAAGTCAGAGTCCTCACTTTAATTTCTAATCCTTTATATTTATGTTTTATGTATAAACAAACCTCTTCCCCCTTTTTATCTCTTCTATTTTTATAGAACAGGGAGTACCCTTGGATTTTTCTAGTCCACAGAGTGGTTTCTTCCCACCAAGTCTCTGTTATTCCTATGATGTCAATACTCTCATTCTGTAACTATATTTCCAGTTCTGTTTTCTTGAGTACATTAAAACGCCATGCATTTATAAGTAGGAATTTAAAGTAAAATTTTAACTGAAATTTATTTTTAGATGCGCTTAAGACCTCTTGTCCCCCAGTTTCTAGTTTAAAGACTTCTCGATAAATTGTGTGATTTTATTTTACCTGAGCTGTTACTACACATTTATTCAGATGCAACTCGTCCCAATAAAGCAACCCATAATCATTTTCAAATGTCTCCCAACATGTTAAACATTTTAAGCCTGTTTTCAAGGTCCCGTTTCCTTAGCCAGTTGTTAACCTCTTTAGCTTTATCGTTTTTATAATGACCTGCTCTAGGAATTGGGAGCATCTCTGAGTAACAAATCTGAGCTCCCCATTCTTCCAGCTTCATCTGAAGGAATAAACAATCCTTTTATGGTTATAAGAATGGTCTCATGCACATTCTTAGGGTATGAGTCCCACAAACTGCAGTTGAGTGGTTTTAATATCTGAAGGATGTAAGTCAGATCAGTCTTACAAATGTTAAGAGTGGTACTAAAATATTATTAATCGAGATCGAGCAATGATATACTAAAATGTGAAAAACCAGTCCTGAATGTGTCCATTTCCAGAGCAGCTGCTTGAAACACACTTCATAGAATAAAAGTGTCTTGATCTACAGTATAGTGCTGGAATACTGTGGAGACCAGGCAGGTATGGTATATTGGGGGGGGGAGGCAGAGGTCAGGAATAGTAGGATGGAATATTATGAGCATGTGTAACACTTCAGAATAGGGGCTAGGGATAATCGGTTGCCAATTAGCTGTCAAATATAAATGTTAATTTCATCTAAGAATACATGTTTACAATTCTGATTCATGGGATCATCAAACGGCTTCTACTTCTCCCCACCTCAGGACTTATTCTTAACAGGACATGTACTGGGCATTCCTGTGGTGCAGTGACTGACAAGTGACCACACTGATGGGTCTTTCAGCTCTGAGTTGAGGCTGGGAGGGTGGTTGGCCACACTAATACTCAGTGTTGTACACACTCTGCAGAGTGAAGCAGTCTTGAATAGCAGCACTGTGTGAAATAATCTAAATGATATGCAGACCAATGCAATGAGTTATTGCAGCTTCTTAGACTTCAGTCTCTTGTGAATGGGAGGGAGGGGCACTTCTTCCAGAAAATTACCTGGGTTGCTGCTAGACACCCATTTGCCCTGGTAAGTTAACACTGAAAATCCCATTAGCAGCCCATCCTTCCCTTCCCCCAACCTTACTGACTGTTTCAGTTCCCAAGACCATACCCGCCTGTTGGCTCAGTGACCACTATGCCCTCAGTCACTGCTATGTCCCTGTAAACATCCCAAACCACTGTGGGACATCAGCATGGAAAGCATGGAATAATCTCTGAGGTCAGAAGTTCAGAAAGTCATGAGTTCTAACCATAGTAATAATAATAATAACTTTATTTTTAAGGAGCCTTTCAAGATATCAAGGCACCTGACAAATTTAAGATAATGTATCAAAATTCCAGGTCATAGAGTAATATAAAAACAAATAATCCATTTATACAGTTATTCATTCACCAAAGGCTTGGACCCACAAGTGAGTTTTTAAAGCTTGTTTGACTCCCTCCACAGTCGTGCACTCCCATAACGAATGAGGTAGAGAATTTCAAAGGGTTGGGGCCACGTGCATAGATACACGGGCTCCAGATGATTTCAAACACACCTTCAGAATTTCTAGCAACTCCTCGTCAGCTGAGTGGAGCAATCGTCTGGGGCAGTAGGGGACCAGAAGCTTTTTCAGGTAATCCAGACCTTGTCAGTGTACGGCTTTAAAAGTTAGAAGACCAACTTTAAGGGTGATCGGCCACTGTACTAGCAGCCAGTGCTGTCCGAGCAGCACTGGCATAATATGATAGGATCTAGGAGTTCTCACCAAAAGCCGGGTGGTAGCATTCTGCACTAGCTGCAAGCGGCAGATTTCCTCCCCAGGTAGCCCTAGGTAAAGGGAGTTGCAGTAATCCATGCACCAGGACACAAAAGCATGGACCAACATAGGAAGATCACTGGATGGAACACAGTGCTTAATCCTGGAGATATTCCTCAGATGGTAAAAAGAGGATTTGATGATGGCTGACACCTGCGAATGCAGAGTCAGACCCTCATCAAAAATTACCCCCTGGTTCCGCACCCGTTCAGCAGTCAGAAGTGAAACATCCCCAAGGAAAAGCCTTGAGGGCGAACCCGCCCCTGGCCCCCCTATCCAGCATGCTGGGTCCACAACTAACACCTCAGCCTTTTCGGAGTTCAACTTTAGCCAACTGGAATCCATCCACTCCTGGATTTCTGTGAGGCAGCTATTAAAGGCTGAGAGAGCTCCATCCTGGTCAGGTGCAAAAGAAAGGTAGATCTGGGTATCATCATCATAGCAGTGAAACCTCAGCCCATACCTTCTTACAATGTCTCTGAGGGGCAGCATGTACACAGCAAAAAACATGGGGGATAACACCGAGCCCTGAGGAACCCCATAAGACAGAAACTGGGTCCAAGGACTAAATCCAGGACACCACTCTCTGAGTTCTTCCAGTGAGGAAAGATGTAAACCACCTGAGGACTGTACCTGACAGTCCACAGATGAACTTCACATGGCCAAGCTGAACACTATGGTCCACAGTGTCAAACACTGATGAGAGATCAAGAAAAACCAAGATGGAACGTTTTTTCCAATCCGTAGCCATCAGGAGATCATTGAGCACCTGAGCCAGCACTGTCTCAGTAGTATGTCTCCTTTGAAATCCGGACTGGAGGGGTTCATAGATGCCAATGGATGATCAAATGGTTCTCCAGCTGCATAGCCACTACCTTCTCAATGACCTTCCCTAAAAAGGGAAGGTTAGAGATTGGTCTGTAGTTTGCATGGCAGTCTGGGTCCAAAGAAGCTTCCTTCAAGAAGGTTGTTACCACTGCCTCCTTCAGGGAGCTAGGAAACACCTGTTTCCAAGGAGCACCAGACTATCCGTGCTAGGACCAGACCAATAGACTCAATACAACCCAAAATCAGAGAACTTGGTCCTGGATCCAAACTACAGTACATAGGGTGAGCACCCTGGACAATCCGCATGACATCCATGAATGCCGGTCAGTCAAATGTACTCCAGGAAAGCTGAGAGGTAGTGGCCTCAAGCCAATCCACAGCAATGCCCATAGAGTGTGCTGGTTGGAGTACGCCCTGATGTTGACCACCTTAGGTGCAAAGAATCAAGCAAGCTCATCACACTATTTGTGAAAAGGCTTTTCGAACTTGTAGGCAGGCTAGGTTGCATAATCTGTCTACAGTTCAAAAAAGCTGAGCTGGTCGATTCTGAGCAGCCTCAATCTCCCTGGACAGGAACTCTGCCTTCTTATGGGTGATTGCAGATGATCCATCAATCTAAGGTGGTCAGTCTCAAGGGCAGATTTCCACCAGCAACACTCTAACCTTCATCCTAATCACCTCATCTCCCTCAAAGTCCCATCAAACCATGGGGACCAAGGGCGAAGGGCAAGATGACAAACCCGAACAGGAGCAATGACATCCAGGGCCGCCAAGATGGCAGAGTTATAGGTCATCATGAGGGACTCTGGATCACTGCATGCCGCTAGGAGGAGCTATAGGTCAAGTACAGCCACCAGGCCTTCAGAGCTTACATCTCGTAAAGGACTATACCTGACCATTTCCACAGGGGTAGGCCTACGAAGGGGGGGCACTAAAACTAAACCCCACAGTGTAGTGATCGGACCATCCAACTGGTTCCACCCCCAGATCAGAGGCTTCAATTCCCAGGAGGAAGACTAAATCAAGAGAGTGACTGTGTTTATGGGTAGCAGTGGTAATTAGCTGTGTAAGGCCCAGAGATGTCATCAACTGGAGGAACTGTTGTACAAATTGTGAGAGTTCAGCATCGACCCAGGCATTAAGGTGGCCCAGGGCCATCAGCCTGGGCAACTCAAATGCCATGTCGATGATGAAGTACGCAAATTCCTAAAGGAACAGCTTTTCATCTCTGGGTGGATGGTAGATGTGGGCAATCCTACAACCTACACCTGCTACCATGGTACACTCAAATGACTCAGCCTCCTCAACTGGTACACTCATGAGGTTAAGTTCCCACACCCCCCACGTTCCAGTCTTGGGCAGTGCCAGCTGGAGTTAAAGCCTCAAAGATGGGGCCAGAATTCTCATCCAGCCAGGTCTCAGTGATGCAAGCCAGGTCCACCGCTCCAACAAGATCTGCAATAATTGCAGTCTTCTTCTTAGTGGACCTGGCATTGCATAACACCGCCTGAGTTGAATGAACCTCCCAGGGTGCCCGAACCACCTGCCCACAAAAATTGGTAGTGCCCTTGGGTATGGAAACCAGACAAGGCGGACCACAATTTTGGTTCCATTTCACCCCAGGTCGTCTTCTGGATCCTACGACCCCAATACGATGGCCCCACTCATTCACCCTCCACTGTTTGCACCCCCAGCTCCCCTCCTCCCCCAACAGGCAATACCCAATGCCCTGCACACTGATAAGTTGTAAACTGCAAAGGGCGGGCAGAGGGCGCAGAGAGCAGAAGGTGAATAGCACACAACTGTGGGGGCAGGCCTCCAACATATTCTGGTGACTAATATAGCGAAACAGCACTCCTTTAACTAAATCACTAATATATAAAAACAACATACAAAATACCATGAAAATAAAGTGAAATTTCACAGACCTTTTACTTAAGAAAAAATATCCCTCAAACATCCATCCCCATAATAAAATTAATAAATACCTCCAAACGGACCTCCCCAATAAAATATAACACAAAATATAAACAGAATAATCTGCTTAATAAATTTGATCTAAAAAATAAAACTAAACCTTCATAACACAATAAACTAAACCAAAAACTACTGGGAAAAAAAAAGATAGAACATAGAAGTTGACATAGAAGTTGTCGGCAGATAAGGACTGCAAGGCCCATCCAGTCTGCCCATAAATCAAACCTCCAAAAAAATCTTCACCTCCCCAGGCCCTCCCGCAGTCTCAAGAGATAAAACAATATTAAACTAGAAACAAGTAAAATAAAACATCATATCATACGGTCCGAAACAGCAGTTTGAGTAGAACAAAATCAGTTAAAGTCAGCAAATGAATCTTTAGCACTGTAACTAAACTAGCATTTGTCAATGCCGAATGTTTGCTTGCTGGTTTTGGCATTGGTAGTGTAGGAGTTAGAGAGCTGCATAATAGGAATGGCAGTGAAATATTGAACTGACGCCAACCCCAACACCACCCTGCAGAGACAGACAGGCATTGGGGTGTGCCTTTGGGTCATCAGGCATAACAGCCACGCCATTTCACCACACCCGACCCTGCAGACACTGACAAGTGTCACGGTGTGCCTTGGAGTCTTTGGCCCTTATGCTCACCCCATTCCATCAGGAAATACAGTGAGATAGGTCCTGTATAGGAGAGTGGGGTGAAGTTTGGGGCTGAAGAGTCCAAGGCACACCTCAGTGCCTCTCTCTGGCTGCAGGGTGTGGAATGGTATAAGCATTACAGGCGAGAATCCCAAGTCACACCCCTGATGCCTCTCAATCTCTACAGGCTGGGGTGTTATGGTCAGAAACCCTAATGCCTCAGGCGTTCGTTGGCATTTTCACTCCAAATTTTCAACATGTTTTTTTTGTGACCCCCACCTTATGAACAGTGGCAATATGAGTTTGCTAGCCGAAAGCTGATTTCGCACAGCCACTACACCATTTGGCACCACAGGTGCGAAACGATTTCGAACAGGATGTGAAAAATGACAGCTGTACTGTTCATGGGGAGGTGCAAAAAATGGCAATGTTGAAATTCTGCAGTGAAAATATTAAAAAAACTGGTGAAGTCATGAGCGTGCGTAGAAAATGCACAACGCACACCTGTAATGCAATTAGTTTGGGGATTTTTTACAGCAGATTGTCAACACAGGGATTTTGTAACCTCCACTCATGAACAGTGTCACTATGATTTTCTTAATCTGTCCTGAACAGTGATTTCCCACAGCGACCACAGATTTCTGCACTGGAAGTTCGAAAACACATTTCAGCCATGGTGTGAAAAATGACAGCTGTACTGTTCATAAGGAAGTGTGGAAAAATGCCAGAGGTGACAATCTGGACTGAAAATATTAGAAATCCATGAAGTTACAAGGGTGCGTGGAAACCGCACAATGGTCGCTCGTAACACAATCGTTTTATGGACATATTTCACCAAATGTTTAACATAGCCATTTTAACACCTCTGCTCATGAATAGTGTCATTGTGATTTTCTTAATCTGTCCCCTAACATTGATTTTGCACACCGACTATGCCATTGTACGCTACATGGGCGGAAACACGTTTTGGCCGAGATGTGAAAAATGACAGCTGTGCTGCTCATAAGGAGGTGTGGTAAAATGGCAATGTTGAAAGTCTGGAGTGAAAATATTGAAAATTCACAAACTTACGAGCTTGCGTAGGAACAGCGCAATGCATGCTCGTAAAACAGTAATTGTTGGGAATTTTTTCACCAAATTTTTAACATAGCCATTTTAACACCTCTGCTCATGAACAATGTCACTGTGATTTTCTTAATCTGTCCCGAACATTGATTTTGCACACTGACTGCGCCATTGTGCGCTACGTGCATGGAAACACATTTTGGGTCCGATGTGAGAAATGACAGCTGTACTGCTCATAAGGAGGTATGGTAAAATGGCAATGTTGAAAATCTGGAATTGACATATTGAAAATTTGCGAACTTAAGAGCATGCATAGCAACAGCGCAACGCATGCTCGTAAAACAGTCATTTTTGGGAATTTTTTCACCAAATTTTCAACATAGGGTTTTTGGGGGCTTACCACATGAACTGACACTGTTGTTTCATAAATCAGTCCCAAAAGGTGGTTCCACGTTATGACCACAAAATCACCTTTTGGGGCTGATTAACGCCATGACAGTGACAGAATTCATGAGGTGGTGTCCCAAAACCCCCATGTTGAAAATTTGGTGAAATAAATCCCCAAAATGCCTGAGATATACACTAAAGTTGGGAAAAACCTATTTGTTACACTATACAGCTTACCAGCATTTCCTCAGTTCGCGGTCGGCTTTGAAGAGTGCAGACGTGTTCCTGGTCCACCAAAGATCATCACGCCGGGCTCCGTAGGTAAGCAGGGGGTGAGGTGAGGGGTGTGGGGAGGCAGGGTGCACAGTAGATGGGCGCTGGTGGGAGAGGAGGGTCAAGACAGCAGCGAGGGAAGGTTTTTTCTCTGTTTTTTTTTTATTACTTGGACTACGTAGGACGTTTCCACGCTGGGGTGGGCTCCCAGCGTGGCAGCTGGAAGGCTGTTGTGGGACCTTGGAGCCAACGGGGAATTGGGCACCCCCACCGGCTTTAGGAACTGTTGCCATGCTGGGGTGAGCTCCCAGCGTGGCACCCTGTAGTCTCTTGGGGGGGACAATGGAGCCGATGGGGAACTGGACACCCCTGTTGACCATACGATCTGTTGCCTCGCTGGGGTGGGCTCCCAGCATGGCATCTGGAACTCTGTTGGGGGGAAGCACAGCACAGCCAATGGAGGATTAGGCACCCCCATTGGCTATACAGCGTGGGTGGGAGGAAGCATGAGCATGCAGTATGCGTGTGTGCATGTGTGTGTGGGAGGGAGCACGCATGAGCATGCGATATCTTATCGCTGCTCACTGAAGCGTATCTCTCCCTTTCAACTGTACGGCCACTGCATTTTCAACTGCTGTCATAGACAGCTGCAGTATTCATTGGAGAACTGCGGCCATGCCTGCAAACACATTGACTGAATTGGAAGATGGCCACACCTCCGAAAACTCGGATGATGGTACTATGTTTCTTGCACATGCATGCAAGCAAACCTAAAAACAGAGTATTTGGGGAGAAACTCAGTTTTTCAGACCCCATTGAGCCTCTCACCACCAACAGAAACCGAAACGCCCTCAGGAGCTTCCACCTCCTGAGCAGATTGATGAAAATATCTTGAAAGTTTCACCCAAAAAGAAGAATAAAACCAGATAATTTCCCAAGCAGCAGGCACTCTCACCAACTGCGTTTAGAAAATAACATATGGCACTCTCACTGTCAATTAAATGAATGGAATTAAAAATCTGATCATAACTGAAACAAATGGGGGGGGGGGGAGTCTAACAAAACCTCTTCTGTAAGTGTATCGCTCTGAGCCGGGTGTGAACCCTGAAAAATCTATATGGGCAGCTGATCCTGGTCTACAGCAGGTGCCATGGTTCCTTGACCAAACCCACCAACTAGCAGATCCCATGGAGAATCCCTAGAGGCCACTGGCCCCAGCCACCAGCCCAGGCCCCCACACCACTGCAAACCCACGCCCAGCCAACCCGCAAGATCAGGGCTTACAACACTCAGCACCAAATCAAGTTATTCATCTTACCACCAACCAGCTGCTTTAAGTTCAGACAGTTCCTCCCCCAGCAAAAAAACAGGAATGTAATCCACAGTTCTTCTCTTGAGTTGTTTCAAACCAAATGTCCAAACTTTAAACACACTTCAGCCTCCTTTTAGAGCATTCCCTCTCCAACTCACATCCAGTCCATATGAAAATGCCCAGTGGTGTAAACAATCTGGTGCCAGTATTAAGAGGAGTAGCAAGCCCAGCCGCCGAAAATACCAAGGCGGTAGCAGGAGCCGATTAAGATAGCCCCAATGCACACTACAAGGGAATCCAAGGCAGAGCCCGATATCCTACCCGGGCCCGGCATGCTCAGCTAGGTCCATAAAATGGATCATGAGAGAACACCACAGCAAGCAGTACAGTGGCAGTAAACGACAGTGACAGGACATTGACAATAAATGGAGCCCCGACCAGCACTAAACAGCAGTCTAGTATTACAGAATAGACTTGTGAGCAGTATGCAGTCATCCCAGTGGCAGTAAATGGCAATAAACAGCAGTGGTAGTATGCGGGACACTGGCACTAAACAGAGCCCCACCCGGCACTAAACAGTAATCCAGTACTATGGAACAGAGATACGAGCAATATGCAGTATACAATCATTCCAATGTGTAAAAGTCCCAGCACAAATACACAAGTACAAATGGGGGTATAGGAGAATAAAACAGGAAAGTAAAATAATTGGCCAGTAGACATTCTCTATCCTCAGGGTTCACTTCTCTCCTCCACTGGATTGTTATCCCATTTGAATCTCTCACAAAACATATTTTCAAGGTCTTTCAGTTGAGACACCTCGTTGGGCAGCTGTTTGGGACAGTAGCGATACCATCCCAAACAAAGCCTTTCCTAGATCATATTCAAGAATGTACAACCAAGCCCCATGGTATTGCCAGAATCTATTCTTACCTATTAGATACTAAATTCCCCAATGCTTTATCCGGTTCCAAGATTTGGGCGTCCCTCTTACCCGACTCCCTTGCCTTGGAACCAGATATGGCGTGACACATTCAGATATCTTACCCAAGACAGAAACAGGTTATTACAGTTCCACATTCTGAATAATCTATACTACACGCTAATCAAGCTGGTCAAATTTGGTAGGCTGACTTCAACTAGCTGTACGAGATGTGGAGCAGGTGAGGAACTTAATTCACATATTTTGGGATTGTGATAAGGTGGTCCCCTATGGAACTCAATACAATCCAATCTTGACCCTATCCTGGGTTTGGGGAGTTATTCATGGCTGAAATATGTATACTAGGGATGTACTCGGATATTAGAGTTAAAGAACGCAGGTTTCATATGGCCTTAATTTCCATAGCAGTTAAACGCCTGGTCCTCAAACATTGGTTGGACCAAAGTGTTATTTCTTATTCGGAATGGCTTGATGAAATTTCCCTTTGTTTCAAAATAGAAAGGTTGATCGCTAGTTCCCGGAAGAGTATGTCCTCCTTTAACCAGAAATGGGGCAAGCTATATGCCTTATATTTGCATTAGATCCCATGTGGGGATTTACCTCTGACAGCCTTTTGTACACTCTGCCTCCCCTGTACTGTTTCTAATGTTGGAGTACCTATTGCCATTACTTTTTTTCTACTTGGGGCTGGAGGTGGCACCCTCCAGGGGTGGGTGGGGTGGGCAATGAGGGGTTCTAGGGCTGGTCTGTTTAGATGGTGTCTCTCTTTGTGGCTGTTTATACCCGGGCACGCACCATTCCCAGTTCTTTGTTGTTACACTGGTTACTAGCCCTTTGTCTCGCTACAGATTGTGATACTGTCTGTACAATATGCTTTGTTATCTTTAAAACTCAATAAAGTTGTGGAATTTCAAAAAAAGGAAAGTAAAATAAAACAATAAAATGAACATAAAACTAAAACTAAAAATTTAAAACAATCACAGAGCAACTGATGGCACAACCAGTCCGGCAGCCATATTGAAATGCCACTGCTGAAAGCGGTCATCCCAAGGTGCTTGGGATAACACCCATAACTGACATGGTACTGCACTACAACTAGGGGGTGCAGCACTGCTGAGGTGCTACCCTTCAGATGAGCCTTTAAACTGAGGTCTCGTCTGCCCATGTCTGGCCACAGTACAGGTGAAAGTTAAAGATCCCATGGCATTTAATGATGAAGAGCAGGGGAGTTCATCATGGCCATATTCCATGTAACCCCCCCCCCCCACGAATGGAAACAAGCTATCACAGCTTAATGTGCCATTACTCATCAAAAAAAATATAAATTATAAATCCATACCACAATAATTGTTTGCTCAAGGTAACTGAGAGTGGAGGATGATTGTCTCTCTAGCCAGGAATCAATTGTCCCTCACAGCTGGGGTGAACTCCAGGTGAGCGGAGTCTGCTGACTCTGTTCTTAATATGAGGACAGTGCACTGCATGCATCTGCCCAATTTACTTAAAGGAGAACTACAGTCAGAATTTGCAAAAATATATGTTGTGCACAGCATTTTGATTTCAGTGTTTAGTCCTGGTGTATTCTTCCATTTGTTTGCTATTATGAGTTTTTTCTCAATTTGCCTACTAGTCTTATGGCCTCTGGGGATCTCCATGTTAGCATGGGTTATTGCTCTTCTTTGTCCTACAGTATCTCCTGTCTCATGTGACAGTGATGTGGCTTGGACCACTGATTCAGTGAGGGACAGTACTGCAGCAGTAATCTGAAGATAGGAGCCTGATGTTCTGGCCTCAGTTAAATAACTCTAATTCAGCATGTTTGTCTAAGTCTAGTCAGCAGAGGTAGATGTTTTGCTTTTAAAGCTTTTAATGTCATCAAACTACACCCAGTCATAAAAAGCACACAGATCACCGTAGGTCATCAGTTCTATAGTTAGAAAAGACTCTAGCTGCTTTCTTACAGAATAGCCACTCAATTAGACCTCAAGTGATTGCTAAGCTGTAAATGTAGCCTCCAGTGCTCACTGGATAAGGAAAGTGCCTTCAAATTACAGCTGTACTGCTTTAAAAATTGACAGTATTTGCTGAAGCTATGGTCCGGATGCATCACTGTCACATGGGACAGGAGGCATTGTACAAAAAAGAAGAGTAACAAAGCATGGTAATATGAAAGTCCCCAGAGGCCACAAAACTAGTAGGAGAAGCCATACAATTAGTAGGCAAATTGAGAAAAAAATGATTCACAGCAAACAAAGAGAAGGACACATCAGGACTAAACACACAAATCAAGACACTGCACAACATGATTTTGTGAATTTTGACTGTACTGCTCCTTTAAGCTTGCTTCCTGGCTTGTTGAGCCACTAGTTGTGGGTCTTTTTTAGTTACACTTTATTTTATCACTTTCCTTGGGCTGCAGCCACTACACCACGATCAGGCTGCTTATGTTCCACGCGTTGCTAGACTTGCCACCTTTTAGATGCCTAAAGTGGGAAGTTTCTTACTGAATCATGATTTTTCGCAGGACAATATGTAACCTAGACCAATGTAACAGACTTGTTTTCTCTAAATAATCAGAATTAAGACTGTGTTGTGTTTTTTTTGTTTGTTTGTTTCTTCTATTATTTTTTATAATTTTAAGGTAATTTAGTTAAGATATTATAGGTTTCTGCAACATTTAGAAGAAAATATATTTTCTACTACAAGGTCAAGTCATGTAGTATTTTTAATGTTTTTTTTTACAGGACACAGTTGCCCAAATCCAGACTATCCTGCAAAAATCAGGACAGGTGGTAATCCTGTCCATTGCCTGTACCTCCATGTTGCTAGACTATAACATCAACCCTTCGAGTGCCCTCTCCCCATGACTGTTCTTGGCCTCTAGTCAGCTTCCCAAGAAGGATTT
Organism: Neoceratodus forsteri; assembly: GCA_016271365.2. Lineage (NCBI taxonomy): Eukaryota > Metazoa > Chordata > Ceratodontiformes > Ceratodontidae > Neoceratodus > Neoceratodus forsteri. The sequence continues at coordinate 38,609,683 of JADMNL010000037.1, read as the reverse complement.
ACATTACAAATGAGGGTATTGGGGGGAGTGAGAGGTGATGCAAGGCTCAGTGCCATGGTCAGTGGTGGATGACCATCACTGGATAGCCCAAGAGATTTTCTCCACCGTATATGTCCCACCCTACTCTAGTCCCAGCATAATTTCATCCATCTGCCAGGGCTGGCCTGTGGGAAGAGGCCAGTGTTGTCACCCATTATGTGACGGTCACTCTCTGGCCACAGGAGGCACTATGCAAGTGGGTAGACTAAACCATCCCTCTGAGAGCCTCTGCAATGTTTCCAATGCTCCAGAAGTGCAGGACATGGGAGTCTAGATATGATGTATAGATCCTTAATCATAATGACAAAAATGTAGGGCTGTGATATGCTATGTGAATGCTAATTTTAGTTACAGGATTCCACACTAGTGTCAGCACTACTCTGCAGGTCTGTACCTCAAACCAAAATCTCCTTCTACATGGTCAAGTACTCCTTCCTTTGAACGCTACCTCCTTTATAATGACCAGTCCCTTGTTTTCTGCTCAGAAGACAGCTCTCCCATATAGTATATATTGTTGTTCATGGATTTCCATCCCAACTAAAAAGCTGTTGTCAGAACCCATTACAGTGTGAGCGTGTGAGGGACCCTTATAGCAATAACAGTACTTCCCATGCAACTGAAGAAAGCACTGTGATTGGCTGGGCAGTGTCACATGACGCTTGCACGGTCTATAATATTTTATATAGTTTATGGGGGGTTGTTTTGTTTTGTTTTGATTTTTACGCAGGAATCACAGATGTGCCCCCTCCAAAGTGAAAACAAAAAAAATGCTATTTTTTTGTTCTGTTCTATGTTTAACATCAAATTTACAGACTTTTGTAAGTTGAAAGGTATAGCTTTGGGCACTGGGTGTTTGGTAAGCAGCTGCGTGTGGGGTGGATGAGGAATTTAAAATTGACCTTTGAACTCTGCAGAACAACTTTTCATAATGCTCACAAATGTTCAGAATGTGCAGAACAAGCATTCTGAGCAACTTGATTTGAATACAGAACAAAGGCTAACCATATACTATAGCCTTGTTCTGTATGATTACCCATGCATTATTCCCAATATGTACGCAAAGCTCTCAGAGCAAATACTGTATATATACTAATCTGTGGCCTAATAAACAGCACAAATAATATGTTTATATAAAAAGGTGCTGCCCCTTATGGTGATTATAGATCATGGGAACTCCTCAGACCAATCACAGCACTTCCTTCAGTTGCACGTGAGGTACTCTTACTACTGTAAGAGTACCTCACGCATTGAGCCACTGTAACAGGCTTCTCACTGTTGGGGGGATTGTCTGCTCACACCACCAGCATTTTAAATATTAAAAGGAAGTTGTTTTTATATTTTTTATTTTATTTTAAAAAGTTAGTGATCTATAATAATTGTATGGGTTTGTTTTGAGATTCTCTTATGGAGCTAAGACTGTTGCTTCTTGTGTCCTTTAAGGCCACAAAACTGCTCACCTTAATTTTGTAGTCCTCTGATCCTAAGAACAGACAAGACGACAGTCTTATTTCCATAAAAGGCCCTCCAACTGGATTGATAATAAACGAATAATTCCTGAGAGGGTGGGTGTTATGCTGGGATAACATCCCACCTCGGGTGGTTGGGCCCGAGGCCACTGGCCGAGGGTGTCCAACACCCGAGAAGGGATGTTATCCCAACATAACACCCACCCTGGAGGGTATTATTTCTATTATACAATGGCTCATTGTTTTATACAGAAAAAAATATAATTTTAAATATTTTTTTTTAGTGTTTAAAAATATATTTTTAAGAAAAGATGCAAACCATCATCAAACCTATCTGGCCTATCTAGCCTATCATCATCTAGTTGACCAGCAGGTATGTTATGCCAGGATAACATCCCTGCTGTGATGGCCAACTGACCAATCAGGAGCCAGGATTCTTTCCTGCCATTGTACAATCTTGTATAAAGGTGCATTCTTGAGTGCCTTGGGTGAGAGAACTGTGAAGCAAAGCTGAGCAGTTCTGGCACACAAAGGATTTGAGAAGAAACTCTTTTAACCATAAGTGATGCAGTAACTATACATATAAACATATCATAAATCATGTTGAAGACTACTGTTTTTTAAATAGAATTTGAGTTCAAAATCAAAATGTCTGACTTTGCAAAAACTTGTATAAACTGTGAGTGGAAATGGACTACACCAACTGAACTTAGAACTGCAGAATTTCTGAATGATGGGCTCAATTTTCAGAGCCCTGAGAATGGCACAAGCCCCTGGTGTGCCGATCATTTGGTGCATGGGGCTTGTAGCATTCTTCTGGCCACAGTCTAGATTTTCAATCCTGAGGTCCAAATACCACAAGTTAGACCAGGTTCTCCCCTGGTCTAACTTGCACCATTTGGGGGACCACTTTTACGGGGCTTGCAACAAATATTTGGCACAGGCTGCTGTAAAGTGTGAAAATGCCACACTTACGCTGATGTACTAAAATCGGGGGCAGTTGCATCATATAGGATAGTGCATGGGGAACAATTGACAACAGGGCTATTCTTTCACCGAGTTGACACTATGACGACGGATTACCTCGGGAGCGCAGCTCAAGAGGTAATCCGTCATAATAGTGCCAACGAGGTAAAAGATGCTCTGTTGTCAATTGTTTCCCATGCACTTTTCTTTATAGTGTATGGTGGAACATCTTTTTTTGGGGAAAAAATCACTACAGTATGTTTCTGCTTCAAAAATTTTTACTGGGTTACTAGAAGGAAAAAGAACTTTACATTTTGAATGTTTTCACGCTTGACATTTTAACTGTTTAAGAATTTTTTACATTTTGAACGTTTTAACGCTAAACATTAGTACTGCCTCTGACATTGCTGCTTTTGCTGTGTGTCCTGTCTATGGAGTGAACCCTGTCAAATTCTGCTCGAGGACACAGTGTGATGTTCGCAGTGCAGTGGAAAAAATCGTTCTGCTGCACTGCGAACGTCACCAGCGTATGACTACAAGGTTTCGACAATGATGGATTTTGGTGGAGAACGACGTTCCACCATATACTATAAAGGAGTTTAGTGCTGCTGTGCCTAAGAACGGGGTTGATGCAGGGCTTGACAGAAGCCCTGTGTCAGCCTTTGAAAATCAAGCACTATATGTGCAAGCCACCCTCTTATGGTTATAAGAGTACTTGGAATGTTTAGAAATAAACAATCTTGATTGGCTAAGAATGATGTCATCATTTACACTGTATGCTACTACTTCTGCTGAGACCACTCTTATGGAAGAGTGGTCTCATGTGCATTCTAAGAATGTAAGTGAGGCCACACTTACAACCTTAAGAGTGGTCTTGGTGACACTATCAAGATGTTACTGTTCATGCTTGATCAATAATATATTAATTTTTCAAAAATATTTTTAAATCTTACCTGATCATGCCTGTTTCCATGTCAGCTATATGTGAGACACTCTTTGCAGAATAACAGTGTCTCACATGCAGAGGCAAGGAGCACTCTGATTGGTTGGTAGTACTCCCTTGATCTGTAATTGTGAATATAAACACACAGATTGCTACAGTGTTCTGAGCTTCAGTCTCTAGGGTTCAATGAGGTGTCCTTCATTCTCGCCCCTGTTCCCACATTTAATTATTTTTATTTTTTGACCAGGAAAGGCACATTAAGCTATGATAACTTTTTTCCAGGAGTGTCCGGGGGGGAGGGGGTTGAATGGTCATTGACAGAGGGAATACTGACCATGGCACTGGTTAAGCTATGAATGCAGCACCCCTCATACTGCACTACAGGGTCAGTTTTGGAACCGTAGCCCTCACTTGGGTGGCAACAGGTTGAAAAGTAAGGTACTCACAAGGTACAACTTGTAACTTTCAGGCTCTGTTCAGGAGAGAGAAGCATTTGCAAGAGCTGTCAGGAACGTCAGCAGAGGAAGGACAGATGAAACTGTCACTGAGACTACCCGAGTCGCAGACAAGCCTGTCACACAAATTGGAATTTCCATCAAGCTGGAGAAGACTCCAGAGAGGGGGCAGGATGTGGGTGTGTTGGTGAAGGTCACAAACAAGAGCCCAACAGAGAAACTCCTCAAGCTGCGCTCCAGTGCTCAGGGCATGTGGTACAATGGGAGACCAGGGACTCGCTTCTGGAAAGAGGAGGCCAATATCCAACTTGGGGCTGATAAAGGTACAGTTCAGCTTTTCTGAAGATGCCAACTTACTGAGCTTTGGAAAACTTGTAAATTACATTTCAAAGTACCTTTCCCACCATGCAGTTACACATGTCCTCATTTAACTACATCATATCAGCAGGCTTTGGCCTAGGGTACACAGATTACATACATTGCATCTAAAATATATATCGGTACCAAACCCAGGTCTGGGATGCACACATCCCACACAATACCTCTTGAAGATATCCACCCCAAGCCCAGGCCAAGTTGCACAAATCACATGACTCAGGGCTGAACTATATCCAAGCTCTATTGGTAGAGGGCTCCTTGTCATCAGGCCAAGAGCTACAAGTGGTCATAAGTGCTCAATGGACATCAAACAGTTTTAACAGTAAAAAACAGGTTTTATTCTTTTCTTTTCCCATACAGCTTTTTATCCTTGACTGTGTCTGTAAGTATACACCCTATTCACTGGGACATACCCCATTTTGCGCTGCTGAACACCTCTGCCACCGACCCTGGCCTCACTTACATCTTTCATGAGTCTCCCCTTGGTGGCAGGGGCCCAAGTGGGAGGTATGCACCCCCAAGACAGTCCACTATGTGGATTAGGATCCAGCTTCAGTGTGCACCAGGATTCAGGGGAAACCCAGGAAGTCCAAGCCATCATATAGATGTGCATTTGTTTTCCTGTCTTTGACCATTGGTTACTCCCTCCTCCCCTGGCATGGATGCAGCCCATTGAGTGGCCTCGGCTGCACACATGCAGATGATGGAAGCTCCCTTGGACCACCACAGGGGTTGTTACTGCACCACAGCCCAATTCACCGTCCCTTCCTGACCACAAGTGCACTGCTAAGTGGCAGCTGACGTGGTCTGACCTGCCTTCTGAGTTCATCCCAAACTCTGGCCACCTGCATGGCACTGCTGCTGGGCCAATGAGGTGACCCAAGTTTTTTTCTTGACAGTTTTCAGGCAGGAAGGCAAGCAAAAACAAACCAAAAAATACTAAACTGTTTTCAGTCAGCAAACAGAAAATTCAGACTGAATTTGTTAGGTAAGCACTGCCCCGAACTGTCTGGCCTGGCAGTTCTCTGCTATCTCTGGCTCTCCTCTCCAGTTGAAAATTTGTCTGGGGACAGCCACATATATGCACCCAGCCAACTGCCCCATTTGCATTCCAGAGCCTTATAATTAATACAGTCAAAATACACTGTGTACCCACTGGGGACACTGTTCATGACGGACAAGCAGCCTGCTTTCTATGAAGGAGTATTCAGCTTCCTCACAATCATGATGCATCATTAGCCCTTACAAAATGGGCTTCAGAATCCTAGTAACTTCACTGGTCTAAACACATCACCTGCCATTCATTAGTCTCTAGTATATGAACAGTTTGTAACTAATCTGCCCTAATCTACCTAGCAAAGCCTAAATAAAAATAAAACCTTTTATCATTAAAATAAAAAATAAAACATTTCCACTTTTTAAACACAAAACCCTCAACAGGGCATAGGCTGTTTACTCAAAGGCACCTGCTGTTTGTTACCAAACTCACATATTCTACCTAGCAACAACCTAACTAAAGACAAATGAAACCTTTTTCCATTTTATAAGTGAAATAACCCACTCCAAGACATGCATTTCTACAGAACTGATGCACTTTCCAGGTGCGCTGAAAATCACTTGTCCATTGGCCTCATTTCTTCCAGTACACCTGGGGCATGCATTAATTCTCTAGAAATACGTGCCTGTTGTGGGTTATTGCTTACGTAACTGATGTTTATTAAGAACCGGTAGAAATGGCTGGTGAGTAGGTCTTACTATTATGCATTAAAGTTTTTGTTTCTTAACTTTCAGGGAAAGACTTTCCCTTCAAATTCCTTTACTCTCAATATGAAAAATATCTGACTGAGAACAACCTCATTAAAATGACAGTGGCTCTAACAGAAGAGGAAACAGGACAGGTATTCTTAGCAGAAAAAGACATCTATCTTTCAAACCCCAGCATTACTATTGAGGTAAGAAATTATGTCCATTACCCATGGATTTACGTGCGTGTGTGTGTGTGTGTGTGTGTGTGTGTGTGTGTGTGTGTGTGTGTGTTGGGGGAGCTCTGTGATAGCAGATTATAAAGGTGATTGGTTGTAGTGATTTCAGTATAGAACACGCAAATGGAAAAGAAGGGGGCTCTGGTGAGAAAGTGTCTACCTGAGGAGAGACTCAATGGTAATAGAAGTTGTTGCTTCACCAAAGGTGCGACCATGGACAAAAGAGGCATCTGCTCAGCTGTGCACAGCACCACACAGCACTCAAAAAACTTCTGGGAATGGTGTAATTTATTGAAACAAGCTTACAGGCACTGACTGCCAGAGGGAGAAAACAGTGTCCGATTGTTGCTGCATGATATTCTGCTGCTTCCTGACAGTTTATTTCAGTAAATTACAGCAACCAGAGAAGTTTTTTTCCGTACTACATGGTGCTAAGCAGGTACCTCTTTTTTCAGTATAAAGATTCAACGCACACCAGCTACCTACTCTGTTTCAAACCTGGCTCTCCTCTGTGTAAATACAGACACGAAGAGTCTAGTCTTCATGAGTATCACCATGTGTGTCCTTTGGGTGAGAAGAGAATGAAACAAAGTTGAGCAATTCTGGCACCTAAATGATGCGCGATACATCACTCCTGAGGAGTGCTAAACTGACATGGTGGCCATATTGATATCTTGTTAATCGTCAGATTTATAAAACATTATGGAACAACAAACCACCCTGGAAAAACTGCAACACTGCACAGTCTTTAAACATGTATGCAAAGATATTTTATAATTTTAAGAGGTCCTGATATGCAAGTAAACCTTAGCCAATAAGCAAAGCCCCTGGAATTTTGTGGTTCTAAGGCCATGGAATTTCCCTCCAGAATATTTGCACCATGCTGCAGAACATATATTTAGCCATGCAATTTTGTACTCCTGATGTTTCCTGATTCAACTATACCATTTTCTCATAGTGCTTGGTTCCTGTCCCCTCCTTGTTTATTCAGAAACCTCCTCTATGGTCAGCATGTGGTGTCACTGATGACATCATGTAATATTTCAACGTATGAAAGGACTACATCGTGCCATAGATATTAATAATTGATGATGCTACCACAGACACCTAGGAGCCTTGCAGCAGGAATCAGGAGTGAAGCACTGCGGACAACTAGGGGCCCTGCCAATGATAAATGGTATTCAAAATAGACATGGAAAGGATAAGGAAGGGCATTTGGGTTCGGATGCTTTGGCTGCTCTTGGAGTATGTAAGGACTTAGAATAGGGAACTCACAAAGCCAGCTACTAGGCACATTCCCAGCCTTACATGAGCCAAGCACACAGCACACTAGGAGCATTGCTCACTGGCACTCAAACAGTCTTCTCACCCTGGCCACAGTCTATCTGGTGGTCATTACTATCATGGGAAAAACTAGGGAAATTATGAGAGGGTCAATTAAATAGAAACAGAGAATTTCACGGCAGAAGGAGACTGAAGGTCCATTGACTGCTCCCTTCCTATACTACCTAAAATAAGGGAACAGGCCAGCAAGGAAGTGAGGGCCTTGTAGTGGTGAAGCACCTAGCTCATAGGGAGGTTACAGGTTGCCTGGCATTCGAGAACCCCATACCAGACAACCACAAAACAGTACTGGTTTCGGCAGTGAAGGCAGCTGCATGCCCACTTACCCTCCAGGCTATAGGAAGGGTACAGTTATAAAAGCTGTGATTGCCAGCATGAGAACAAGGGGAAAACAAAACAAAAACTGAATGGAACAATGTCTATGGTAAACAAGAAAAAAGTCACCAAAATACAGAGGGGAGGGGAAGGGAAGAAAGAAAAGGAAGGGGAAGGAGGGACGGGGAGATAATATGTATCTGTCTTTCTGGTGAGACGTTAAACCGAGGTCCTATCTGCCTGTTCTGGTGGATGTTCATGTTAAAGATCCCATGGCACTTCTTGACAGGAGATGGGGAATTTTTATTAGATAGTCTTAAAGGAATACATTCACATCATAAACAGTACACATAAGCTGTATCTACAGTCAAAAACGAGGTTAGAGTTTCAAAAAGGAAAGCTAAGAAATATCTAATTATACACAAAAAAAATAATTAGAATCATTCCTCTAATTATCTGTTATGAAGTCATTTTATCCACCAAAAAGACCCCACCACTCATTAAAAGTTGTTCGGGTAACTGTTCACTGTTCTTTTTCTTGAATACTAAGGATTTCTTTCACAACAATGTGAAATATTTCTTCTTGTGAGACACAGAATTGTTGAATCAGTAATCTGCAACATACTTCCCAGATTCATTACTTGAAATGTGCAAACAGAATTCTTAAACTACTAATGTTATACCATTTAGATTAAAAAATCCCTAGAAAAACACATCAGGAAATATATTCTGGAACACTTTGTTACCCCATTTGCTAGCCAATAAAGTCCCAAACTGTTGTATATATGGACACTCAAAATATAAATGTTCCATAGTTTCCAAGACATTAGTGCAGGTTAATCTTGGACAATATCTTTCTCTTATATACTTTTAGTTTAAGTTGTTTTTTCCATTTAATTTTCCATATGAAGACAGCCAAAGCAAATCTCACATTTTAGTTGCAAGTCTAGTGTCATTTAATATTCAATCCCACAGTTGGTGGCCACGTTGTGCAGGATACAGCAGGCCAGGAATAGCCTGCAGGCCTTTGAGGGGCTGTACTGAAGGGCACCGCCTGACATGTGCAGGGAACAGTACCATGCCTTCAGCAGCACAAACACCTGTTCGATGACATTCCGTGTTGTGGCATGTGTCTCATTGTACTGTTGCTGCGCTGGGGTCATGGGGTGCCGGTATGGTGTGAGCAGCCAGGGCCATAGTGGGTAACCACTGTCACCTGTGTGTAGAGGGAAGTCGTTAGCATGGTGGTCTGTGACACTGTGCCATGGGCCATCATGGCCATTCCCCATGGCACCCCTGCCAATGCCCCACACCCCCCACATCTGCACCCATCATCCAGCGTGCTATGCATACTCACCTATCAAATGGCCAGTGGGGATGTCCCCATTCTTGAACCTATGACACAGTGTGGACTGGTGCCAGATGAAGGCATCGTGTGCTCCTCCAGGGTGCATGGCACAGACATTGATTATGCACCCCCTGGCATCACACACCACCTGGCAGTTGACACTTGGGTAGCCCTTGCAGTTGATGTACGCTACCCCCTCTGGGCCAGCTGGCATGCGGATGCCTACATGGGTGCAGTCTATGGCCCCAAGCATGCCAGGCAATGGTGCTGCCCTGTGGAACTCCTGTATGTGTGCTGTGTGCTCCGCCTGTGTGCTGGGGAAATGGATGTACTCTGCAGAATGTGGCAGCAGTGCACTGAGGAACTGTGTGAGTAGGCATGACGCAGCTGACTGGGTTATGCCTGTCATGTCCACTGTTGGTCTCTGGAAGGTGCCCGTGGTGAGAAGGCACATGATGGCTGTGACCTTAGTCTCCACTGACAGCGCATGGCTCCGTCGTGTGGGTGCCTGCATCTCATCACTGCACAGCTCACAGAGGTGCCTCAGAATCACCCAGTTCAGGTGGTACTGGCCCACAATCTCAGTGTCATTGTACTGTTCGAAGGTGGTGTGGGCTCGGTATGGCCTGTTCTGGGCATACCGCTGATCGGCCCTTCCACAGCCGCGCCTCCCTGCTGCCTGCCTTCTCACACCCCTCATTACCGCCTCCATCTGAAAGGTGGCTCTGGCCATGTCCCTGGCTGGTGTCCCCCGGCGGCTGTCTACCTGGTCTCCCCCCACTGTGTGTTGCTGGTGCTGCCCCTGCACCGAGTACACCTCTGGCTGTTCACCTCTGTGTGCCCTGCCTCTTGCCACTGCCCTCCATCCTCTGTGGCATGCTCAGGCCCTCTCGTGCACACACACACACACACACACACACACACACACACACACATACACACACTCCTTCTCTCACTTGCACACACCTCCAGTGGGCCCCATCTACCTCCTGGCCACACCTGCCCCCTGCTTCCTGTCTTGTCTCCCTGCCACTCTGTCTCCACGCTCCCCTGCTATGGCTCCTCTGTGGTGCATTCATCCTCCCCTCTCTTGCTTCCTTTTATTTTGGCTCATTTCTGCTGTCGTGCAACTTCCACTTGCTCTGCTACTGCGCACGTCGCCTACTAATGAATATCTCACTGCACACATTATTCCTGGTTCCACCCCCTGCAGTTGTGCATGGATTCATTTTTGTTTCGCTGCGGCGCATTGTGTGTTGTGCTGCGCTGCCGCTCCCACTGAATATCGCACTATGGCACATTCCACTCTTGCGCGAGCGCATCTCTATTGTGCATGGCGCAACTGCTCTGAATATCCTATCAAATATGTTTTTTATCTTTATTTATATTCCTTCTGATATATTAGCTAGAAAGGGATGTCATATTCCTTCAAATTCCTCTTCCTGTCCCTCTTTAATAAATTGAATTCTTTCCATAGTCATTGCATCCACTATGTGATTTAACCAACTTTTAATAGTTGGTGGATTAGGGTCTTTCCATTTTGTTAAGATACATTTTTTTGCAGTCATCATAGCTATAGATACAGACACTTGTTGAGGCTGTTCAATCTTATTATCATATTCCATTATTCTAAACATAGTAAACAACATTTTGAATGGTATTTGTTTATTTATAACTTTCTTTATTAGTTTATAAATGTTGGTCCAGAAATTTGTAAGAAAGGGGTAATTATGGATTAGATGTATCAATATGCCCATTGTAGTGGTACATCTTGGAAATTTTTCATTTATTTCTTTATTCATTTTATGCAGTTTATATGGTGTAAGATGCGTTCTATGTAAGATGTTATACTGAATTTGTCTTAAGTTAGTTGCTTTTATATTCACAAATGCTGATGCCAAGATCTCTTGCCATATATCTTCCATCTTTTCTTCCTCAATTTCGGCCCTTAATTCCATTTGCCATTTTTGTTTTAATTTGACCATCTCTTTACTGGGCAATCCAAATAGGGAGCCATATAATACTGATATCAATTTTTTATTTTCTTTTTGTTCCAGTAATTTTTCTAGAATTGGTGTCATTCTTAATTTTAGGTTGCCATTAGTTGTTTTTATGTATTGTTTCATTTATATATATTTGAAATAGTGTGTATATGGGAGGGGATATTTTTCTCTTAGTTGTTCAAATGTAATAAATTCTTCTTTATCAAACAGGTAACCCATTTCTATCAAGCCATATGAAGACCAGAGTTTAGTAATCTGATTCTTAATAGATGGAGGATGATTCCAGCTATTATATAAAGGCGGCTATTTTGAGATTCCTAAGCCATATTTCATAATCTTATGAATTTGGATCCAACTATTAAATGTTGTTCTCACAGAGACTGGAAGCATCCTTAACCTAACTCCATGCGCTTTCTGTCCCAAAATTAAAAGGTTCATTAGAGTAGGGTAATTCCCTTCTGATTGTTCCATTGTAACTGAATTTCTTATTTCCATCTGATAGTTTATCCAGTTCCATATTATAACCACATGTGAAACTAAATAGTATTTATAAAAGTCTGATAGAACCAAATCTCCCATTTCTACCTGGAGTGCCAATTTGTTATGTGCTATTCTTGGATTTTTGTTTAACCAAATAAAGTTAGTAATTATTTTTTTTAAAAGAGTTAAAAAATGACATGGGGACTTCTATCGGTAGTGCCTGGAATAGATACAGGATCTTAGGTAATACCTGCATCTTTACCAGATTGGCCCTGCTTAGTAGTGTATATGGTAAACTCCTCCATCTCTCTAAATCAATTTTTGGTGTTTGTAATATTTTATCATAATTCTGTATATATAAATTATCTGTATTTTTTGTAATTATGATCCCTAAATATTTGAATGAATCTGTTTCTACACCATATTTAATATTCTTGAATATTTCTTTGCCTGTATCTAATATTTTCAATATTGCAGTTTTCTCATAATTAATTTTAAATCCTGATTCTTTCCCAAATTGATCTGTTATTTGTATAAATTCCGTTACAGAATTTTGATCATTATCCAAGTACAGTAAAGCATCATCTGCATATAAGCTTATTTTATGATATGTATTGCTATACATTAATCCTTTTATCTTGTCATTCTGCCTGATATATTCTGCCCAGGGTTCTATTACAATTGCAAATATTAGTGGAGAAATAGAGCAACCCTGTCTTGTTCCCCTTGATATTTTAAATACAGATGATAGGCCATTATTAATTTTTAATCGTGCTGTTGGAAGATAATAAATCAGTTTAATCCAATCCAGAAAGTTCCCACCAAAGTTCACTTTCTGCATCACATGTATAATAAATTTCCATTTGACACGATCAAATGCTTTTTCTGCATTGATTGTTATCATTAGAGAGTCCTTTTTGTCCTTATTTTCCAATATATTCATGGTTCTTCTGATGTTTTCCATAATTTTTCTTCCTCTAATGAACCCATTTTGATCTGAATTTATTAAATCTGGCAAAAATCTATCTAACCTTAAAGCAAGAACTTTGGCGAGAACCGTATAGTCAGAATTTAATAGTGATATTGGTCTATATGATTTACATAGGTTGGGGTCTTTATCTTTTTTTTGAAATAGAAGAATGATTGCTTCATAGAAAGTTTTTGGAAGTTTTTTTTAGTTCTATTATTTTATTAAATAGTTTCACAAAAATAAGGATTAATATTGTCTTAAATCTTTTATAAAATTTAATTTGTATACCATCCGATCCTGGAGCCTTCCCTGACTTAATTTCTTAAATTGTTGTTTCTATCTCTAGATATGGAAATGGTAAATCTAATTTTATTTTCATTTCTTCTGTTAATTGTTTTAAATTTATTTTTTCCAATATACTGATTTGATCTACTGTTTTTTCTTGGGCTATATATAATTCTTTATAATATTCTACAAATGTATCCATAATTTCTGTTGGATGTTTTTTCAATATTCCGTTCATGTCTTTTATTTGTATTATGTTATTTCTTTCTTAATCTTTTTTGTTTACCATGTCATTAATTTTAAAGGTTTACCTGAATTAATATAGTAATTAGCTCTTGTTTTTAGAATTTGGTGTTCCACTTTTTTTGTAATCAATTTATTATGTAAGTCTCTCTTAATTGACTTCAGATATATTTATCCTGTGTTGAAGAATGAAATTGTTCCAGTGACTTGATATCTTCTTCCAACACCTTAAGTTGCTGAGACATTTTTTTCCTTCTACCCCCTATTTCCTGTAAAAGGCTCCTTATCCAGTGTTTAAATGAATCCCAGACCCCCATAATATCTACATTTTGATTTGAATTTCTGTCAAATAACTCCCTGATTTCTTTTTTCCAATAATTCATAAGTAGGGGCATCCTTAAAAACCTGTGAATCCATTTTCCATAATGGAGATATTAACTTTTGATTGTACAATTGTATTTCCAGAATACAGGGAGAGTGGTCAGATATCATTATTCCTGGATAAGATACATTTTTAACTGAATATAATAAGGATTCTGAGAGTAAAAAATAATCAGTTCTAGAATACGAACAATGCATGTTGGAATAGTAAGAATACTATTTTCTTCTTCCATTTGTATCCATGGGTTCACTAATTTCAAGTCTTCCATAACATGTTTGATAACCTTAGCAGCAGATTTAAAGTTATTTGCTAAACCAATTGTTCTATCCAATTTATTTAATACTAACTTAAAATCCCCTCCTATAATATAAGGTGAACTGAAGCATGATGACTGCAAAAATAAACTCTGAAACAAAATGTAGGATTATTATAATTAGGACCATAAATTGTTGCCATAGTCAGTTCTTGATTGTCTATTTTTATTTCGGTCTCTCAAGTCTTTCAATATAGAGGGTTGAGGGTTTCTTCTATGAAAGAACATAGCAGCCCCTCTAGCTTGTGAGGTATAGGGTGAATGTATGCCCATCCCCAATTTTTTTTGAAACCATGTGAAATCAGATTCCAAAAAAATTGATTCTTGTATTAATAAGCAGTTAATGCCATTATTATTAATATATTTTATAATCTTGACCATTTTCGTTCTATTTCTTAACCTTTTTACATTCCATGATAATATTTTTAATGTAGCCATTTTATCTTTTTTTTTTTTTCAGGTTTAGCCTTGATCATTCCCAACCAAATTTTAATTAGATGTTTTTTTTTCCCTTTAGTATCATGACATTTCTTCTTCATTTTTTTTTGTGCTTTCCCATTCTTTAAATAGATGCTTTCCTTTTTTGTTTTAATTAAAAATACCATTGCCCCTCCCATGGGGGATCCATAGGTCCCTTCCCCACCACTCTCTTGCAGAAATGCACTAATTGGCATCACTTGTGCTTTGTTGACTCGGTCACATTTTCTTTTCTATTTTTCCCTTTATTTCTCTATCTCCACTCCTTTTTTCTTTTCCCTTTATTTTCAACTACTCTCCCTTTCTCTCTTCTGTCCTTCAATAAGGCAAGGTGCAAAACAAAACAAAATACACACGTCTTCATTTAAATATCAGGAGAATACTAATACTAGTACTTAATAAGGGCTGAGTCATTCATAATTCTGGTTCCCTTCCTGTATTTTTAGCTCTCTAGATTTAAAGTTTACTTCAAACAGAGGGAACAGCTGGGTAAAAGAAGAATATAATAAAACAGACTATGTCTGAAGGTTCTGTGTAGTGTCACCTAAATTAACTCCATTATACCGCCTTTACTTATTTTAAATATTCTTCTGTGCCTCATATTAGTAACTCTTTCTTTTCCTTTTCCTATTTTCTTTCGTTTTTGTCCACTTTCTTTATAAGTGTTATCCATATGGATGTGGTCTCCCTGTATGGGATAGTGGGTCTGCTGGGTTGCCATAGCATTTCTCATAGGCTTCCTCAGCTTCTACATAGTCATCATAAATCATAATTTTGCCATTTACTAGAAAGCGTAGTTTGGCAGGGTACTACATCGTAAAGCAAATTCCTTTTTCATATAGTTTTTTCTTTAGGGGATTGAGTAGTTTCCATCTGTTCATTGTATCAATTGAAAGGTCTGGGAGAGCATTAAACTTGAAGTCTGCATGTTTTAACCCTTTTTCGGTTCTTGCCTTTTATAATATAATTTCTCTAGCCTGAAATTTATGTGGTTTTATCAGAACTGAGCATGGGAAATTGCTAAAATCACTGTTGAATCTTGCTCCAACGTGGTGAGTTCTATCCAATGATATTTTTTGCTCGGGATAGCTTCTCCCCACTG
The DNA here is from genome assembly GCA_016271365.2 of Neoceratodus forsteri. Lineage (NCBI taxonomy): Eukaryota > Metazoa > Chordata > Ceratodontiformes > Ceratodontidae > Neoceratodus > Neoceratodus forsteri. The sequence continues at coordinate 38,594,192 of JADMNL010000037.1, read as the reverse complement.
CTTCTGTAATCAATTTTTCAAAATTCGTTAAGGGGTCTCCCCCACCTTCTATGCCTTCCAGGACATTTTTTAATTTTATATTTCCTCTTCTAGATCTGTCATCTAGGTCTGCTATTTTAGTGGCCAACATCTTAATCTGAATGTCGTGCTGAGTTTGAATCTTCAGTAGTGGGTCCTTAATATCTTCTACCTGAGAGACCCGTTGTTCTAACTCTTGTGTTCTCATTGATAGCGTAGACATTTTTTCTATTACACGCATTGTGTCTGAGATTCCCTTTATAGATTGACCCAGTTCCCCAAAAGCTTTGAGCACATCTTGCCTTAAGGCAGCCACTGCCTGCATAACATCCACTGGGCCTGCAATCCCATCGATGCTTTCCCCCATACTAACTGCTTCCTGCATGACAGTATGGCCCTGCTGTTGTAGCTTCTTCATTTGAACACTCTCCTCCTGTATCACATCTTGATGTGTGCTTGTAGTTTGAGATTGCTGCTGATTTAGCAACTCATTTTCTTGTGTACATTGGGGCTGCTGCACCCGCCATTCCATCCTACTGAATTTAGCTCCCTCTGATGTCCCTTCCTGTTCGTCAGATATTGCATTTTCCATTTCTTTTTGTGTACTGCCGAGATTACCTTTAGTCCCAGTGTTAATAAACATTTTTAAACTACAAAACTGAGTTATTTTACCAAACCCTTTGTAGTTTACTTCTGTTTTTTGTTTGATAGGAGCATCAGGAAGTGGTGAAATGAAGGGCTTACTTACCCCCACGCTGTTATTTTTCTCAGTGACTGTGTCCGTATGGCTCTTCGTATGGTTCTCCAGTCATACTGCTTCCTCAATGTTTTTCTTACCTTTTGGTAGTTTATTACCTCTGTGGTTCCTTGTAATTTCTTTTACACTTCTCAGTGACTTCGACATTCCTTTTTCTTCTTCTGGATCTCGTTTGCCATTTTTTGCCATGCCCCTCGTCTCCTATTTTTTTTCCCCCGATGGATTTTCTGCTTCCCGGCCTTAATTCCGAAAATAAAATTTATGTTATTTAAGTCAACATAAAAGCTTAGTTATCCAACTTCTACCAGGGAGGACCATCAGCCTTTTAAAACAGCACTCTAAACCACAGGCGTCCAGATGTCAGACTCGCAAACATGTGCTCTTTATCCCCCGACAATCGCACATTGAACGCTTCTCGCTCAGGTTATGCATACTGGGAAACAAGTATTATTTATACAGCATTCAGGAAAAAGAAAAGAAAGTCCATGAAAGCTATAAATAATTCAAAGGGTAACCATGTCATGGCGAACTTGTGCAACCGCGTCCTCTTCAGCGTCTTGCTTCAGCTCTTCCGCACTGGAACTGATGTCATGCTCATCCTCTCCCCCCCAAAGTAAAAGAAAAAAATAAGCAGACCTTTACACATTTCTGCTGGGAGGTCAGATACCTTTAGAAGAAAATTATAAAATTCTAATAATTACCATGGCATAAATTTCCATAAACATTTATAGAACTCACTGGGTAATCCATCTGACCCTGTTGCTGTGCCTAACTTTATATTTAACTGCCATTCCAGTTCAAAATAGGAAATCAGCTCAATCAATTGTGAAGCTTGGTGCTGTGAACCACCCTATCGTTACCAGAAAAAGGCACACAAAAATGTTATCAAACATGGTTCTCCATTATTGTTGGTATAGCAACACTGTCAGAAATTAATTCCCCATCAGTGTTCAAAAGTACAGATTTTGAAGGGGTTTACCTGACAAGTTTTCCCGTGTGCCAAATTTCTGTTTAGGCTCCAAAGCTGTTAGGCTTTTATATTGGTATTTCACCATTTCTTTTTTAATGTAACAATTTGCAATAATAGTGGGTCTCTGTATTTTGTAAGGACATTAATTTATACAGATGAGATCTCAATGTCATATAGTTATGGTAACTAGTTTTACCACTTTGTTTGTAAATATGGTGAAATAAAGCTTGGTAGTCTCTCTTACTATCTTCCCACCAAGAAACAGGGGCATCATAAATACAAAACATTGATTTTCAAGCATCTCTGAGCTGTTTGAGTTCTATCATAATCAGTTCCATGTCATCTGAGCGAGGATTAATGGGCGGGACTTCAATTTGAGCGATTTGTAATGAACAAATATAATTAGAGTGATTATGCAGTACTGCAAATCCAATTTAATCAACTATTTCACTGTACTGCAAATGTATATTATGTAAGCAATAAGACACAACAGGGTATGAGTTGAACATATATTACCGCACGACTGGGGCATTGTAAGTCATGAGGCCGACAGGCCGAGTGACTTCAGCCACAGCCGTGCGGTAATATATGTTCAACTCATACCCCGGAGGGTGTTATTGCGCTTATAAAATGGAGAAATTGCAATAGAAATAAAAAAAAAAAACAAGGAAATTCAGTTTTTGCATTCAAATATTGCTTTATTGGATTAGTGTCCATATGCAACAGGAAATAGTTCCCTTTCAACTGCAACCTTTACTTTTTTAAAGCATTAATTCAGTAAACTGTGTAAAACCTTTACATTTTTAACAATTAATGATGAAGGAAAAATGTGTTTTAAAACCTTTACTTTTTTATTAATCAGCTAGGCAGTTAAAACGTTATAACAATGAATTATTTAAGCAATAATACCCGAGAGGGTGGGCGGTATTGGGCAATACCGGACCGCCCAGGGGCGTAATGAGGCCCGATGCCACAGGCGGAGGGCCTCGATAGCCCTGGAAGGTCCGGTATTGCCCATACTACCACCCTTGGGTATTATTGCATTTAGAAATGGGCACTGTAAAAAAAAAAAAGAAATTAATTAAAAAATGACTTTTAGAACATTTTGAAATAAAATAGTTCCTCCGCCTGCTTTATAAGAATGGTCTGAATAGTTACAAAATTGGTAGATTGCAGCAGATTCTTTATTTGTCTTTTTGTTGTTGAAGAGCCCTCCCCACACTCTGCCCACACACACATATAATAGTTGTTTTATGTACTGGTTTGTTTTATGTTGAGAGGCTGTTTTGTGTTGCTAATGTTTTTTCAGACAGGTCAGAGGTTGCGTGGGGTAGGTCAGAGGTTGCAATCGTGAGAGGCCGGAACATGGCGTGGGAGGTAAGGTGTTGTAGTCGGGAGCCAGTTGTTTATTTTTTTAAACATTCATGGTCCTCGGTGCATACTGTGAAGGGAGTATCTGTTTTACCTAGTGGGATTGTGAAGGGCGCTTGTATTTCAGAAGGAGTCAGCGAGCGGGCGACCAAGCGACCGGAACAGCAGGAGCCAGAATCTTAACCGTTGTGGGAATGAGCGAGACAGCTGCCAGTTGTGTGAATGTAAGTCAGTATCGGGATTGCAGGGCACTGTTGTAGCTTCATTTTGATGACAGAGAGGCGGCAGTGGGAGGCAGATACAAGCGCCAAATATCAATTCATTAAGCATGGCATTTCTTTTCACCACTCGAGGTTTAAATTGGTTCGGTGAATGAGTGGGTGATAAAGCTGCTAAACCGCACTGCAGTTTATATAAAAAACTACCTGAAACTGAGTGAGCAGGAGGCAGCAATCACTTTTGTTAGGAGGGAAAAACAGAGGATTGGTTTAAAGCTGGCAAAACAAAAAGTATGATTTTTTCTTGGTTACTGGCTGCTGTGTCGTTCAAGTAATGACTGTGTGTGTGGTGGTGGTGGCGTGACTTCAGCTAAATGTTCAAAAAAAATGGCGGCAGTTTGACATTTTGTGCCCAGTGCTTCAGCCAATGATGAAGCAGGCTGGGCACAAGGATACTTGGCTGGGCATAAGGCAGGTTTTGGCTGGCACTTTTTATTTGGTAGGCATCTATTGAAAGTTAATGTACCCCTGTGGAATGGGTACCAGCCAATCAGATGCCTCCAAATAAAAAGCCCATTTTCTAATATTCTTTGGTCACATAGGAAGTTAAAACGTTATTAAACGGCAGTAACAATGAATTTTTATTCTTTGGTCAAGTTAATGAAATTGACAGTGCCACTGAAATAGACTGGAGCACTGAAATTGAAACCGGCTGTAGGAAAGTTTATAGGGCATTCCATTGCCTGTAATGAAGCACAAGCGCTAGTCGCATACTGCTGGATTTGTGTCTTGGTCGCGTAAGCAGCATTTCCTGGGCTGATTTGCCACGGAGCCGATTGAGGACCTGTTGATGATTGGCCACCTGTTGCTGTTGGAGGGGGGGTAAGTAGTATTCTCTGGGTTGATGTTTTCATTTTGCCACAGACTAGATGGACAAACTGGCTGACTTGTTGTCAGGGGTGAGTGATCAGGATTTCTTGGGCTGATGGCTTCGTTTTTTAGCAGCAGTATTTTGTTTCGTTTTACTGGTGGTTCAGCTGTCGGAGGATCACTGTTATAGTCAGCAGCTTTTTGACAAGGAATGCTGGTTTCCTCTATGTTAGTTTCATTTCTAAAGATTTCCTCTAGCTCCTCTTCAGTTAAGCTAATATTGAAATTCACAGACTTGTTTCAACATGTTTGTATGCAGGGTGCTTAACAGGATAACAAGATGGCTAACTGAGCCTTTGTGAGTATTCTATGTTTGGCATGTTCAGTACTGAACATTCTAATTCAGAGTATTGATTTCTGACTGCCCTTCTTTTTTCTATGTGTAATAAACATATGACACTGATTTTCTACCCAATCAGTGAGCTTATATTTTCATGCCCATTTTATAAATGCTCATCAGACACACTCTTTCTACCTGCCAGATTCTCTGAACGGTCCTCCTCAGCAAATGCACACCAGGCAAGGCTCCATACACTGCATCTGATGTTCCAGCCATGCACCCTTGTCACGCAAGGGGGTACACTTCTCTTCAACCCTCACGGGGGGGGCTGTGACCCCTGAACCTTCCTTATCTCTAAGATTACAACACCACACCACACCTTGACACAGGGAGTAGGCTAGTTCAATGTTCATAGCCCATTCTGGAGTCATTCAGATTAACTCATCCATTTGCCTTCATCGAAATTACCGCGTTCATTTGACGTGCTACCAATATACTTATGCCTACCAAACCATGGTCAGAAGATTCTGCTCGGATGACTTCTACTATAGAAATGGGGAGTGTGACAGAAATAAACCAATAATACAGGTGGACAGATTCCCATAGAAATAAGTATGCATAGGGGCTTTCATATGCTGAAAATGAGAATCAATTAAATTAGCCTGTAACAGCATGCTTTTGAGAAATGCCATATCACAGGACACCTTCTTTGTTTTTTATATTTTCATCAGCACTCAGTAGGCTGCAATTGAAATCTGCCCCCAAGGAATCCATTTGGCAGTAAACAAATAAGGCTGAATTTGTTTATAGAAGTCAGTGCATGTGGCTTTAGTTTGTGGGGCATAAGTATTTATGAGTCTGAATACCTGATTCTATATGGAAATGTCTAACAATAAAGCTCTGCCCGCATGTATGTCCACCATATAATTAATCACAATCTCAGAGTTTTTAAAGCAAATACTCACAATGCAACGTAAGTCCTTTCCTATGGAGCTGGCCCAGTGGCATGAAGGTTGAGGCACTAGCCTTACCTCATGCCATGCTGGCAACCCATGTTTGGGAGTGGGCTCAGGTTGCCGGGGGTCAGCAGGGGAGGAGAGGAGAGGATCGAGCATCCAATGGACTGCTCTCCTCTCTTGGGGAGGGTGGGTTGCGCATCCCGCAGTTTTGGTGGCTCCCAGTGGAGACTGGGAGCATTGCAACTTGTGGGGCACATTCAAGGGGTATGGAGGTGTCGGCGGATGTCCTGTGGGTAGGAGCGCACCCATCATGCACCGGACATCATTGCACATTTGAGCCACTAGGACCAAGAAAACACAGAAAAAGCTCTGGCACCTGGGAAGGTGAATGCAGGTCCTGCGGATGGCTGCCACTTTCAGTGTCGGATCAGCCCCAGCCAGCCCCTGGCTCTCCTCCTTGCTCTGGATGCACTCTAGATTCTAGATACAGTATCAATCAGGAGTTGGTGGCCCCACCTTGGGGAGGATCAGAGGGATGGCATGTTGAAGTACAGAAGAGAGCAACCCAGGACAGGGGCGGTCTCAAGCAAGCAGGAGAAGGCCAGTGCCCCATATCCTGCTGGAGAGATGTCCTATGGGTCCAGTGAGGAGGAGGAGCACAAAGAAAGTTATAAAAAATTCTCTACTATGGACCAATAAGATTTACCCCATATCCAAGCTACTTGTGCTACTTGTATCTCTGAAGAGGACCTTAGCTAACTGTTTTGTATTTAAAAAAAAGATGTTATATTTAGCATGTTCAATTATAACAAAAGTATCAATGAATCATAGAAATCTGTCAGCAGAAAAGGATCCCACGGCCCATACAGTCTGCCCGTAACCCTCCCCCCCTAGGAAGCCCCTCCATTACCTGCCTGCCCTCTGCCTTAGGGCCCATGTGCATATCCCAAGCTGTTTTAAAGTGGTCTACTGTATCCACCCACCATCCATTCCAGCAGTCTGTTCCATGGCCATACCACCCCTCAGTAAAGAACCTCCTCCTGATGTCCCCTCTGAAACTCCCCCCCCCTCTAGTTTGTAGGTATGCTCTGCAGTGGAATTGTTCTTACTCATTTTGAAGATGTTGTCAACCGTCACCCTGTTTATGCCCTTCAAGTTCTTGAATGTCTTCATTACATTCCCCCTCTCCTCCAATGTGTACAGTCCCAGCTCTCCCAGTCTCTTTTTATAGGACTTCCCAAGCAGCCCCCACACCATTTTGTTTGCTCTTCTCTGGACCTTTCCTAGCCTGTCCTTGTCCCCTTGCAGGTATGGACTTCATATTCCATGTGTGGTCTGACCATGGTTTTGTACAATGGCAGGATCACCTCCCTCCTCCTGCTTGTGAATCCCCTCCCTATGCATGCCAGCATTCTGAGTGCCTTTCCTGCTGCTCTGTCACACTGACTCTGGACTTTCAGATTGTCTGAAATGGTGATCCCAGGTCTCTTTCCTGTTCAGTTACTTCCAGTTCCCCCAACCCAGCCCCAACCAGGTATTTTATTTTGCTCTATATGCATAATTCTGCACTTTTGTGTGGTGAACTGCTGCTGCCACCTTTCTGACCACTCCAGCCTGGCCAAATCCTCCCTCATATCCTCCACCCCCCTTCCTCCATATCAATCCTATTACCACAGATCTTCATGTCATCAGCAAACAGACACACCTTCCCCATAGACCCTCTGTGATGTCCCCAGTGTATATGTTGAAAAGTATGGGTCCCAACATGGAGCACCACTTGTCACCTTCTCTTCCTCTAAGTGCACCCCAATCACCGGGACCCTCTGTGTCCTCCCCTCAGACCAGTGCTCTACCCAGTTTGTGAGCTTGCTCCCCACTTCTAAGCTGTCTACCTTGCCTATCAGTCTCCTGTGGGGGGAATGGTGTCAAATGTCTTCCTGAAGTTCAGGCAGGCCACATCCACTGCCCCCCTCCTGGTCCCATATCTCCGGCACTCTATCAAAGAATTCAGTCAGGTTGTTCTGGCATGACCTACCACCTGTGAATCCATGTTGATTTAGGAGGCCCTCCCCCTCTAGATAATTTATCAGCCTCTCCTTAATAAGTGCCTCCATTAGCTTACCAACCATGGAGATAAGGCTAACCAGGAGGTAATTTCCTGGCTCTTCTCTTCCTCCTACTTTATGTAGGGGTACTACCTCAGCCTTTTTCCGATCCTCAGGAACCCTTCCCTTGTGCAGTGACAAATTAAATAAACTTGTGAGTGGTGTTGCCAATTCCCATTTTAATTCTTTGAGTACCCTCAGGGGAATCCCATCTGGACCCCTCACCTTATCCATCTGCAGCTTTCCCAATTCTTCCAATACCCTAGCCTCCATGAAGGGACTTGAGTCCATCTCACTACCCATCCTTTCCCTGTTATCCACCTTCAGCCCTTTCCCCCTCCTCCACCGTGAAGACCAATGCGATTTCCCTCCACCAGTGCCCCCTTCCCTCTTGAGCTTCATGATCCCGCACTTCTCCTTCTTTCTTTCACTCACATATCTAAAATAATTGTCTCCCCTTTTTGCCTCCCTTGTTATATACTCTTTCATTTTAGCTTTCACCCATCTGATCACCTTCCGTTTCCTTGTTTTTCCTTATACACCTCCCTCTACGATGTTTTATATATATTGAACGCCCTCCTTTTCTCCCTAACTGCATTCCTCATTTCCAGTATGAACCAAAGTGGTTTCCTTTCCCTCTTTTTCTTGCTCACGATCCTAACATATAGTTCTAGTGCCTTCAATATTTCTCTTTTAATTTCCCCCCATAGCTCCTCCACGTCTTCCAGTAGGGAGAAGTAGTGTCTTTTCTTTTTCTGTTTACTGTTTTTTATGATGTTCACATTTAAAGAGGCCAATGCCAACTCAGGAATTGGAGTCATAATGCTGAATGGTGTTTATTACTTGACTTGAGGTGCCATAGCTTCAGATCTTGTTCCCCTTTTTTTCTTCTAACTCAGGGATGGTAAGGACCAGCCTCATTCATGTCAGGGAAAACATTTTTCTATGATAGTGTCACAAAGGACACCACTGAAGAAGCATCACAATACTCTCCCTCATCCATACCTCCCCATTGCCTTAGTGAGGCATATCTGTTATCTAAAGGAATTAAGTCCTGTAGCACAACTTGCTTTTCTCTCCCCTTTACTTTTCCCCTTCCCTTTTCCTACAGTCTGAAATTGCTCCACAGCAGGGATGGGTGGGAGAGGTATTTCAGCTACAGCTGCTTGAGACTTTACTCCATTCTCAGGGTGGGGGGGGGGCAGTAGCTAGAAAATCTGTGTGTAAAGAAGGATTTCTAGAGTATCAGCAGGGGGACCTGTAGCTCTCTCACTGGAAACAGAAATTCCTAGATTTTATACGTTCTTTGAGCTATCCGTAGGGGGTGCTGTGGTGGTAGGATGTTCAGACAAAGAAAAGTGTTTCAGTTTTGATGCTTTCTGAATATAAAAATCCTGTTCCATGTAATTGTAATTATTAGTGTTGTGTGCTGCCCAGGGGCAGGAACTAAAAGTGTGTCCTTCTTAGTCACACAGGTTGCAACGTGGTGTAAATGTACAGTGTAAACCAGGCTGTCCTAGGTCACCACGAGAATTACATTAAATTTGATCACAAACATTATTAAGTTGTAGCAATCCACATTTATAGGAGGATTTGGGATGACCAGGTTAAAAAGAATACCTCTGTCTCTTCCCAGAAAAAAAGCAGCTGGGCAGATGTTGAATGCCTGAGTGAATGTATTGGACTTATCACCCAGAATTTCCAACCTCCAGTCCAAAAGCCTTCACTATCTATGATAGTGTCAGGTGTACCTTGTACGTAACAACATTTTTCCAGCCAGTGAATTATATGTCACATTTACCCCCTCATTGCAAAGAAGAATGGAGCTAGTCTTAAATGAGGGTTTTGTAAGGGGATGACCAAAAAGGGTGTCCAAAGGGGGAAGAGTCTTACTAAATGATACTGGTTCCAAAATTGTTCTAACAAAGCAGCAGCCCTAAAATTTATATCGAATAAAGTATCCCCTGGGCATGAATGAAGGTGTATACATCAGAGGTTGAGAATTTTAAGGAGTGTTTAAAGTTTTACCAATGTACACTCTATCAGGCACAGTTTCCAGGTCACCTTTGTAATGGAGGTGAACAGTGTTGCTTCTCTTAGGTTCTACCGGGTGATGAAAGAGACAGGCATAACTGGGGAGATGGTCGTCTGAAGCTTTGGAAGTGGAAGAGTCATTAGTTCTGTTTGTTGTTGAAGCTGTCTGTTTAGTTTGCTCCAATCATTCATTGCTATGCTCTAAAGTATTGTTTTCTGAAGCTGCAGTGTTCACTGGTGTATGCTGTGCATGTTTCTTTGGGTCAGCATTTTATCTGGTGCATTTCAGTGCTTACAGGGATGGTAGCCAAAGGAGTAGTTATACCTGTATGCTGTGGCATTTCAGACTTCATTCTGGGGCTCAGCTACAGCAGCAGGTGGTGGCTTCCTTTGATGTGTAGGCAGCCCATCACAGCTGTCAGCGGCGTATGAGACTATCAGAACTAAAAACAGGTAAAGGAATCTCCAGATTCAAGATCCACTTGCCATCCTTTGAATCCCAAGTTTATTTATTTATTTATTGTAGAACTGGATTTACAACCTTTGAGCCAGAGGCTCGTTTACAAAGGTACCTCGTCACAGAGAGGACATACAGAGTCAACATACATACAGAATACAATCATACAGTTTTACATAGTTGCTTGAACACAGAGAGTAATTAAAAAAAACATTTTGGCTCAGGGTCACAAAGAGAGCTAGTAGTTGTGCTGGGATTCAAACATGAGATCTCTAGTTGTGTAGTTCCGTGTTTCAACTACTGGGCAACACCACAGCACCTGTGGATTACATTACCTGTCTTGGTTATAACTCTAAAAGGACATTAAGAGAGGCACTTACTGACATGAGTGTCACTTTGCACATTCTTAGGGCAATAACTGCAAGCCAAAGGTGAGCCGTTCTGATGGCCGAAGGATGTAAGAGTTGACACTCTAATACCTATGAGGCCCTCCTAGTGTCCCAAGAAAGTTATTATAGATTGTGTGCAATTAGGTTTTTTTTAACATATATTGCTTATGTACTTAATTATGCCTTTCTTTTGCAGTGTGAACAGAGGTAGAAACAAGCCACTTACTATTGCACAGCGAGTGCGACACCCTAATAAAAATAAGCAGATGTATCTCAACACTGAAACAAACTTGTGGTTGTATATTTCCACTAACAGATCTGTAAGGGATTAAAAGGAATTAAACACAACATTGAATGCTGATAACAGAAACTGTGAGGGAGTCCAAATACATTCTCTTCATCACAGTGAAGCTACAAGGTTTTGTTATACCCAAGAAGATATTCTATCTCTCACACAGTGTAATATATTAACTGACAAACTCTTCCAATGAGCATAGATATATTCACGTTTGAAAGGATTTCACGCACTGGCATTTAATAGCATATGGCAAATAGAACCAGTTAGCAAGCACTTCCATATTATTATAACAACAGGACATATATAGCAGCAGTCACTAACTCAGCAAGTGCGCAGATACAGAATTATCAAATAATTCTAGAGTTCCATATGCAAAATAAAAAAAAAATAATCGGATCACTTTAATCTTGCTTAAACAATAGAGAGTACTAATGTCAACAGGAAACTCTACAATTAAAATCATCTAGAAGCAACATATTCCTGTATAGTAAACACACTGCCCATGAATGCAGTTTTAAGAAACCACAGCAGAGACCACATCACTCACCAGCAGCGAAACTGAATCCATGCTTTCAAAGGAATGCATTCTACAGTATCAAACAATTCAGACATTTCTAAGAAACAAAACATTGTAAATTCACAAATAACAGACTTAATACAACAATGCTGATCTTAAATCAATACTAAGCCCTACATCTGAGCCTGTTTAAATAGCTAAATATATTGAGCTGAGACCATGCCAAATGTCAGCAAAGAAAAGTGAATTCATGCTGTCCAACCAATGCATTCTGTCAAATGATCCTGACATTTCCTCAAAATAAAATGCTACTTATTCACGTAATAAATCACTTAATATTGACAAAGCTGAACTAAAAAAAATACTATTAACTCTTAAAAGTGAGCCTGTAAATGGATAAAAACAACATCCAATTTAAATAGCACTGTTTACAAAGATATTTGTGATATCCTTCCTGACTACTCTGTCAATGCTAAAAACAGATGGAGTACTTTGCTACAATATAATATCACCAATGCACAATGGTTCAGATGTTGGCTCTCCTATCACAAATCTTTTAATGATAAACGCAGTTCCCTCATTCAAACCAAGATCCTTCATTTGTGGTACAGAACTCCTGTTGCATTACAAAAAATGGGTTTATTGGACAATAACAATTGCTGGCGCTGCAGTTCCCCCAATGGGGATTTATTGCATATCTTATGGCACTGTCCCCTCATACAAAAGATTTGGCACTGTACTCACAGATTTGCAATGAAAGTGGTAGGTCAACCTTTTACTAGACCCTAAACATTGCATTCTTGGTAGTTTTAATCACCGTTCTTATAAAATTTCATATTCATAGAGCAGATGGTTAAATATACTCTTCCTTCAAGTTAAACGCACAATCCTCATGCATTGGAGATCCAACATAATCCCTACCCTTCCCGGTATCATTAACCAACTATTGCAATATGCCTCTCTGGACTGTATGACATATATCTTGTCTGACCGACTCATGTTATATAACAATTGTTGGCAGGGCTTTTTTAATTTTTTGGAATCAACTAAATCTTCCAATACCAATGTATGGACTTAATATATATGGATTCTCCTCTTTTACTGATACATCATTGTAGTCACGCTTTTTTCCCCCTTTTTTTTTTTATAGTTTTCCCTCTCTCTCTTCTTAACTTTCTTATATATCTTTTCTTTCCTATACTCTGTTCTCAATTGTTCTTTATTACTCCACAATCCTTTTACGAATGTACTTTTTTCCCTTTTGCAGCATCATATATAATTATGTAACATTTTAATATAAACCATATCTAATCATACTATCTGCTTTAAGTTCACTACAAATGTCAAGTATATGCTAATTACATGACCTGTATTGTTTACTATATTTTAAACCAAAAGCTCCTTGTATTATTGTAGCAATGTTCTTATTATTTGCTGCCTCAATTTCTTAAAAAAAAATCCTCACATTGTACTGTACTGTAAGAGGTTTGTCTGTATATCTTATGAAAAATTAATAAAAAAGTTTAACTGCAAAAAAAAAAAAAGTGAGCCTGTGAGAACAGTAGCCTGTAGCAATCAGGAAATGACACCTCACTGGATGGTCTCTCTAGTCTAACTTACTATTCAGTTATCAGAGTTTATATTTCTCTCAATACATGCAGTTCTGTTTTTGCTAGCAGCTGCCAATGGCAGAAAAATAGTGCCTATGATAAGACTGCATTGACATAACAGAGGGTTTCATAGACCGAGTAAGGAGCTGTGATGTAACTCAAAATTTTCATTAGTTCTGAAGCGTTGTTCGGTGAGAAGGAATGCAGAGTCCTGCTACTCATTGATTGTAAAGGACTGCAGGGCTCCACCCAACTGAAGCTCTAAAAACAAAGCCTTGTACAAGCATTACCTAACATGGATAACCCTCCGAGTAACAGGACCACTCCTTTGTAAGAGTTGTACTGTGCAGATAGTATATTTTGTACACTTTGACCTGAAGGATGGCGTCATCATGATTTATAGACATTTGTCCTTTTCATTTCTGAAGGTCCCTGATGAAGCTGAGCAGTACAAGCCAGTCACGGCTCATGTCTTCTTCTCGAACCCTTTGCCTGTGCCCCTGAACAATTGTGTTTTGACAGTAGACGGAAGCGGTCTGATCTCTGGAGAACTGGTGGTTATGTAAGTCACTGACTAATGACAATGCTGCATTCTCAAATAGCATGGAATCTGTCTTTAACTGATACACATTGGGGTTAGGTGGATATGCTTAAGTGCCCTGTCATATTTGTCTTGATGGCTTCATCTTGGGTAGTGCTGGGGAAATTAATATTTCAAGGGCAAAATCCTGCTGATATCTTAATTGTACATACTTGTACATAAAAGATCGCCTGTAAGTTAAAACATTTTAACCCTTAGGCTGCCGCCAAGATATCTTGTCCTAAAAACCTATGCGTTCTAAATCTTCCAGCAGCCTAAGGGTTAAAATATTTCACTTTACCTGCCCCCTCCCCATCTTTACCACCCTCATGGATATCACAGCCTCCTCCCTTGTCCCACTTACTGGCTCTAACCACCTACACCTCAAGCCCATCCCACTAACCAATATTTACTACCACCTGCCTGCTTCAAGTGGCCACAGACCCAAAAGACAGGAATCCACCACTTGCAAGTTTCCCCTTTGTGCTCATGAATGCACTCTTCCCCTCATTCCAACAGTCTGGCATACGCTACTATAGTGTAGCATATTCTAGAATGGGCTGCTATATCCTACCCCCCCCCCCAATGGGCTACTGTATCCTAACACACTTTGGGATGGGTTATTATATGCGAACACATTCTGCGTGGACCACTATATAGTGACACACTCTGGGATGTGCTACTATATCCTAACAAATTCTGAGATGAGATACTGCTTCCAAAAACATTCTGGCATGGGCTGCTACATGCCAATACATTTGGGATGGGCTACTATATATTAACACACTCTGCAATAGACTACTGTATACTAGCACATTTCCGGATGGGCAATTGAGGGTAACATTTGATTTCTAACATCTTTTAGTAATAAAGGCCACCTACTTCATCAGGAGACATCTATCCCCTCTCTCCCAGCAACTTAGTACTGTAATATTAGAACTACTTGTTCTTTTGAGTTTTTAAAATTGAGAACTTCCCCCTGACAACTCTTCTCTTTGTTCGATGTTTCAGTGCTGGACGAATGGAGCCACGAGCCAAGCAACACCTAAATGTGGAGTTTACTCCCTTCAAGACAGGTGTCCGGCAACTGCAGGTTGACTTCGACTGTGACAAGTTTAAAGATCTCAAAGGATTCCAAAAGATCACCATTCTGCCCAGCTCATTAGAAGGCTCATTTAGTTCAATGCCATACTGGTGTTAGTGTTTGACTGTCAGTTTCTGATAATCAACAGTGCAAATCACACCTTCCTTCTAATTATTCTGTTCATTAGTGTGACTCCATTAAGTCTGTTTCCTACTGGGTAGGTCAGAAATGTAAACTGATTAAAGACTTTGAAAAACAATGTCTGCACACAATTCTTTTTTTAAATCAAGTATCTATTGCCCCCACTTTACTGCTAAGGAAAGCTGCTTGAAAATAGGAGTTTTAACTGAATCAGAATAATACCTACAGAGAATAATTGAGAAACAAAAAGACATATTATAGATCGATGGAGCGCTTCAGACCAATCAAGGCACTCCTTTCCCCTACACACGAGGCACTCTTATTCTGTGAAGAGCCTTGGAAACGGGCACATTCAGGGAACATATTTTTTTTAAATATATTATTGATCACTCTCAATCAATATGCCCCCCCCATCGCCACTCGTTGAAGACAGAGTGGTTTCACTAGCCTTCAGTTTGAGCCAGAGCAGTTCAGCTTCACTTCACTGTTCTCACTTAAGCTGAAGGCACATGAAAAAAATCATTTTGAGCAATGAGTGGCTCCGAGGCACATATTAACACATAGACCACATGGTTTGTTTTAACATGTTTTTTTTTCTTTATTAATAGTAATTACACTGTGTTTAGTAGGTACTTTGTTCCAAGTTCCTTATCTTTTTGATTTTAGCAATAAGGAGCTAGCATTTACCACGAAAAAAAAGAATACATAGCAGATAAAGTCTGTGACTTGTCCTGGTCCTCGGCATAATAAAGATTATCGTACTGGCATAGGTGTTTAGGAACTGTTAATAGTATTGGAAACTATGTCACCTGAGACACATGGAGAAAGGACAATGCAAAGTAAAGAATTTTTCATGCACATTTAGAACTGTTTGCTGTTAGGAATAATCAGACTGTGATGTTGTGTGTATGGAATTTAATTTTGTAATTCACTTCTGCTTTTAATAAAAATATGATACAAAAAAAAAAAGAAAATATGTTTTTTGTTCCACAAGCTTCATCTGCCCAGACTACATGTGATGTCATAATCCTCCCTCTATCAACTGCTGAAGCAATAATTATGATGTCACAAGTGCATTATGACAGGACATAGAAACTAGCAGCAGGAGCAGATAGGATCTAAAGGAGAACTGCACTGAATCTACAAGTCATCCGCCCACCTGCCCACCCGTAGAAGCTGTTTTTTAAATACTGGTTCAAATTCTGTTATTGTTGTAGCTATTCAGGCCACTCAGTTATTCTGTTGGGTGTTTCTAATTTACATGCTGGTGGTAAAACCTGTTTTAGAACTGTATGACTGTAGTTCATGTCCCTTTCTTCTCGTCTACTGTTGGCACAATGCATCCATGTTCTACTGCAGAATTCTGGTTGTTTGGGACATAAACTATAGCCTGCCAGGAAAATGGTATTTACCACCATATTGTGAAGTAAAAACACCCACTAAGGTTACTTAAAAGCCAGTATCTTTGAAACTACAACAGAATTTGAACCAGTACTTACAAATCAGCTTCTATGGAGAAAAAGGCCTTCCAGGTTCAGAGCAGTTCTCCTTAATGGACAAGGCTTCTGTTTCCACACAAAATGCCTTGGTGTAACCCATTTATCTTTTTTCCTCTGGGCACTAGCTAGGGTGGACATGACCCAGAGAAACACTCCGTATCTAGGGGTACAGATGGCATGCATGCTTGCTGACGGGTCCCCCTCCAACAACACCCACAGCCACTACACAAAGTACAGCTCACACCTCTGCTCGTATAGGAAAGTAGTTACGTAAGAACTTACCATAACAGTAGATCTTTGAGAACAGCTCTTGCAGCAGGTTACACCATAATGACTGAAGCCGGCAGGCAGTAGCAGGACCTCACGGAAAACTTCTAGCTAGCTGTACTTAGAGGGGCCTGCCCCCGGCATCAGACCCATCATAAAAGGGGCGGTCCCCCAGCATAACTCAGTTCTCCCACCAGAGACTCTTGGCGTAACAATGTGATTCAGAAGGGGAGACTGAGGATCCGCTTCCAGAGGAAGACTAAAAATTCTGATGCGTCAGAGACACTATGAAGTAGAACCAAATCTCCTGAGGGGAAGGTGGGAGGGGAAACTACCTGCTGCAAGAGCTGTTCTCTAAGATCTATTGTTACGGTAAGTTCTTGCATAATTGTACTATCTTACTTTGAGATACAGCTCTTGCAGCAGGTTACACCATAAGGACTGATTCTCAAGCAGTAAAGGTGTATTGCTAACCTCTTTGGGAGGAGGATAGGAGAGATCGAAAGAGGAGGGACCTCTCAGGACAAAAGTTCCTGGAGGACTGCCAGGCCAAAGCCCACTGTATGCCTGGAGGCGATGTCCAAACTGTAGTGTCTAACAAAAGTGTGCAATGAACTCCAAGTGGCGGCTGCGCAGATGGTAGATGTCACCATATTCTTCAAGGCAGCAAAGAAGGTAGCCACCCCCTCATACAATGGTCCTTTACTGGTCCCAGTAAGGGCGTGTTGCATTTCTGATAACAGAAAACAATGCAGTTGACCAGCCACATGGAGAGAGTTTGTTTCAATATGGGTGCACCCATCATCCATTGGGCGAAGGATAAAAACAGTTGGTCGGACTGTCTGTGCGAGTGGGTTCTGGCCAAGCAAAACCTCAAAATTCTATGCACATCTGGAGTGTGCAATAGGGCTTCCCTCCTGTTCGAATGGTTGGTGAAGTACACAGAAGGTCGATGTCCTGGTTTAAGGTTAAAGCTGAAACCACCTTGGGAAGGAACTAAGGGTTGGTTCGTAAGGACACTCTGTACTTATGGAAAATCAAGTATGACTCTTTGCACATGAGCGCCTGGAGTTCAGCGATTCTCCTTACTGAAGTAACAGCAACTAAAAATAATGCCTTCCATGATAGGAGGCGAAGCTCGCAATCCATGGCTGGTTCAAAAGGAGGCAGCGTAAGCTGTTCTAAGATAAAAAGACTATCCCAAGGAGGAATCGGGTCTATTATAGGGGGTCTTGGGTGTAAGACACCTCGCAGAAAGGTGCGGGAAGCCTCTTATAGGGCTAATGAATGCTGACCAACTGGTGTATGGTATGCCGAAATGGCACAGAGGTGTACTTTCAGAGAGGATTACGCCAATCCCGACAGGAAAAAGGATAGGAGGTAGTCCAAAATAGACTTCTCAGGGCATCAAAGTGGATCAAGGTCACAAGCCTGTGCCCAGAGACAAAACTTCCGCCATTTCAGAGCGTAAGTGGCATGAGTAGATGGTTTTTAAGCTGCCACCAGGATATCGGCAACCCCTTGTGAGACCCCGTGCCTAAGAAAGGCTACATCTTTGGGAGCCAGGTGTGCAGGTTCAGGGATTTGAGGTTCGGATGGACCAGGGAGCCAGCCTCCTGGGACAGTAAATGTATGTTGACCAGTTAGGGTAAGGGAGGCTCCAGATCTAGCTGGTGAAACAGCCGAAACCAAATCTGCCTGGGCCAAAAGGGCGGTACCAAGATCATTGATGCTCATTCTGACTGGAGCTTGAGAAGAACCCTCTGGATCCAAGGGAAGGGTGGGAAATCGTAGAGTAACCTGCCTGTCCAAGAGAGGGACAATGTATCTCATCAGAAAACACCAGGCCCTGGAATTAGTGCACAGAAATTGGACAGTTTTGCATTGTATGAGAACACAAATAAGTCAACATCTGGTGTCCACTATCATAGGCAGGGCCCTAACTTTTCTTCGGCACAGTGGGACCAAGTTCTGTGGCAAGACTACCATTTGCCGCAGAACTTCTGCGGCGGTGGTTTGTAATTTCTGTGGAAGTTCTGTGGCACCAACAAACTACCACATCACAGTGTCAGCTTGTCATCCTGACTTCACTTTCATGGCAGTGGTTATAGCAGTCAGGATGATGGAAAGCACAGTAACACTAGTTCAAAAAATAAGACATAAAAAAATGTATGCCTAAAAAAGCAAAACAAATGTCTCTCCTTTAAGGTCCTAGCCTGTTGCATAAATGACATATGCAGAAGGGATCTTATGTGATAAATAAGGTATTTTTATATGCATGCTATTTATCACACTAATGAGGTTTCCACTGTCTATCACTTATATATTTGTATGTGCTTTCTACACCACTCATGAGGTTCCCACTGTGTATCACTTATATATTTATATGCACTCTGTAACATACATACAAATATGCATGTGTGTGTGGTGAGAGAGACAGTGGTACTGTATATATGTGTGTGTATATATTTTTTTTTTCTTTTTTTTAATTTCCATGAACTTGCATCCTCATTCATACAGGTCCCATTGGAAATGGAATAGAGGATTTATTGCAAAACTCATTTTTCATGTCAACCTGCTTTCCCTGACATACTACATAACACCATCAGGTCATGACATTCATGTGAACCAATTGTGAGATAGAGGTCTCTGGACCATCACAATGCATCCACCATGTGACAGAACATTGCACCATACCTTCACAGGCTCCGAGCAGTGATGTGTTCCACCAATCCTTGTGCTGCCCAGCCAGATCCCAGAGCTAATCTCTGAACCCGAGTTGCCGGCACAGAAACACAGCATACTACCCTCTGGCCAAACAGCTGTCACTGCACACAACATTTCTCAATAACTTTTAGGTGATTCTATCAACCAATGACAATATGCAATCAATAACCCTGGCAAAAATGCGTACAGTGCAATTATTTATTTAACAGGCCTATTCTTTCAACAGGTCTACACATTATTATATTTCACTTTTCTGGGCAGGCATACTTTATTTTTCTTAAAAATTTAGACAGTTAAATTCATTTTACCAGTTATTCATTTCAGATAGCATCTCTATACCTTAAAGGCACAAATAGGTTTGTACAAAGTGAGGTATGGACTTAACAGGTCTGTGCTATTGGCAAGGTTTTGTTTAAGTTGGCCCTAGTGCAATAATGTAAGACTGAACATTGTATTAGGCTATAGTGCAGGTTGAGCAAATATCAACATGCCTGATGTGCTGTGCCACCATCTCTGGCAGTGGGAGCTGTAGTAGATAAGTGACTGTTCATTTCTGTCGCAGAATGCAGCCATTTCATTAGCTAATGTATGATGTTCTAGCAATGATAACATCACATTCTGAGCATATAGGAGGTTTAGGTTATAAAAAGAGGGGAAGGGAAACAGATTCTATGGAAAAACAGAAATATTAATAAAAAATCAACAAGAAGAGTGAATTCTGCGGCACCGCAGAAGTTCTGCGGTATATTGCAAGTTCTGCGCAAAATTCTGCAGCCGCAGAATTCTAGGGGCCTTGATCATAGGAACAGGTCCTCAACGACTTCTTGTAGCAATTGCCAAATGTGAGCTCTGGCCTTTGACTGGCTCAGATCTGTGATAGTGTTGTCCACACCAGGAACATGCACTGCGGTAAGTGTGGCGCCGTGCTGTAGTGCCCATTAACACACTCGCTTTGCCTCTCTGCAAAGGGGGTAGGAGTGAGTGCCTCCTTGCTTGATGTAATACACCACAGAGGTGTTGTCTGTTTGGACTAACACATGACCCAGTGGGATCTCCGAATGTGAGGCGTACAGAACCACCCTCATCTCCAGAACATTGATGTGGAGGTGAGTCTCCAGGGGCGACCAGGTTCCCTGGGTCCTGGTTCCTTCCAGGTGAGCTCCCCAACCGGACCCTGAAGCACTGGTGGTGAGAGTCAGGGATGGGGCAGGCACCACGAAGGGGACTCCCACGGAAAGATGTTCTGGGACACGCCACCACTGTAAGTCCTGAATGACTGGCCCTGTGATTCTGACTAGGTGGTCTAAGTGATCCTGCCTCTGGTCCAACTAGGATCTCAGCATCCACTGAGTAACCCTCATTTCGAGGCAAGCGAAGGGAACTTTGGCGATGGCAGCCGCCATATGTGCGAGCAGGCAAGGTATGGTCCGATTGGGAACTAGATTGCGTGCTGTGATAGTCCTTATCAATGACCTGATGTGTTCTGCCATCCTTGGGCAGGAAGGCTCTCCCTTGATGGGTTTTGAGAACCACGCCGATGAACTGTAGTCTCTGCGAGGGAACAAGAGATGACTTTTCTTGGTTGAGGGTGATCCCTAGAGACCGAAATAGGGAACAGACATCACAAATGGCCTTCTCCAGTGCTTCTGGGGAGGAGGCTATCACGAGCCAGTCATCCAGATAAGGGAGGGCATAATGGCCTTGTCTCCTGAGGGCTGCTGCTACAACTGCCATGCACTTGGTAAAGACGCATGGCGTCGAGGACAGGTCGAACAGGAGTGCTCGGAACTGGTAATGGCATCCCAAAAACTCGAAGTGCAGAAATTTCCTGTGTGACCAGGTGATGGGAAGATGAAGATGCACGTCCTGCATGTCCAGAGACGCTAGCCATGTACTTTGCTTGAGCATGAGGATGAGACCCAGAAGGGTGACCATGTGAAAGTGCTTGTACATCACAAAGATATTTCGGCCACTGAGGTCTAGGATCGGGCGCAAGTCCCTGGTTTTCTTTGGAACCATGAAGAAGTGGGAATAGTATCCTCCTTCTCTCTGGCTCCTTGGTACGACCTCGATGGCATCTTTGGTGAGGAGTGCCGAGAATCTCCTGCTGGATGAGCAGGGCATGCTGTCCCAAGTAGCGTGAATACAGAGGAGATCTTGACAGTGGGTGGTCAAGGAACTCTCAAGTGTCCTTGACTGATGAGCTGAAGAACCCACTGGTCGGAGGTGATCCTCTGCCACCCTGACAGGTGGTAAGCGACTCGACCCCAGACCCTCTCTTTCTTTTGATCCAGAGAGGTGGCAGAGAAGTAGCAATGCAGCGGCGGTGGTGGCTCTGGCAGGTTGGGTAGATTTAGTGTTTCTCTGGCCCTGAACTCCGGAGAATCTTTGTTGGTTTTTATGTCCAAAATTGCCCGTTTTGCTGTTGACCTGACCGAGGTTGTTGCTTACTCTGTCGGCCGCAAAAACGGTTCTGTGGTCTATAAAAGGAACCAGGCCTGGACTTATACATGGCCTAAACCATTCTAACCTCCTTCCTGGCTGGCATCTTGAAGTCTGTTGATGATGACCCTCTCAGAGTCTTCACCGAACACAGTTCCGTTGTAGGGAACATCCATAATTCCTTTCTGGATGTCTGGAGTAAATCCAGAGACCCTCAACCAGGAGTGTCTCCGGAGGCAAATGCCTGTCGAAGCACCTCTCGCAGCAGAGTTGTATGTGGCCCGGAAGACTTAGGTCCCAACATCAGAGCCCGTGCGAAGGAGGTTTAGGAGCTCTTCCTTTTCCCACCATCTGGGAAGTCCTTCAATAGGTCTTGTCCCTGGTCACACAGTGCATTTCGGAATTGCACCATGTGCGTCAAATAGCTGAGAAAGCATGTAGCCAAGGCGTACATGCGACGACCCAGTGAGTCCTACTGTTTGGATTCCTGGTCTGGGGGTTGTGTACTGAGGTGTTGAGGCCTCTGGGAGTAATTGTGTAAAGCCGTTATGACTACCAGGCCAGTCACAGGTTGCTGAGATAAGCAAGAAGCTTCCAGCAGGGCCCTGTAGAGCCTGTCAGCCTTCTTTGGGACCGCTGGGATTGAATGAGGATGCTTCCACGCAGCCCTGGTAGTGTCCACAAGTGAGGAAACCACCACTGGCTTGGGGTCTTTTTGCCTCAAATAGCATGCCAGGCGTTGCCATTCCGGGTCTAACTCTTCTGTCTTCCATCCTATGTTCTCCTGAATGTGGTGCATAATATCAGAGAACAGTGGGTCATCCGGTGGTGACCTAGGCAGGTCATTAGGATCTGGAGATGGAGGCTCAAAGGGAGAGAGGGACCAAGGGGTACCCAAAGGATCAGAACGTGAATCATCGCCTGATGAAGAGGGGGATCTTCATCGAGGCCTTTTTCTTCTGTGGTCACTAGGAGACCCTGAGGGTGTCTTGGAACGTGGAGGTCTCTTGGGACTCGGAGACCCAGAGTGTCTGGTCTTGGACCTACCTCTACGCGGTGGTACAAGGTCCTGAGGCTCGGGTGCCAATGCCCTGGGAGATGCCATGGGAGGTAGTGTTTTGTGGGTACCACATCTTTTTTAATGGTGTCCCACTAAAAAGAGAAGAGTTCCTTGATCTCTTAGATATTCAGGCCAGATGAAGGGCCTGGCATCGGTGTTTGCTCGGTGTTTGGGTCAGGTGTTGGTGGCTTAGGAGTCGCCGGATCTGGCGTTGGGTCCTTAGGCAGACTGACATTGGGTAGGCCATCTTCAATGTCCCCCAACATCTGGTTTTTGGTGGTGTGAGCACCAATATCCTCTTCTGATGTCCCCCAGCAACCAGTGTCAGGTGGCGGGGGTGGCATTGGACCCTTGGGGCATTTGGCGGATGATGGGTCTGATGTCTGTTTAGCCTCAGACGTCCACTTAAGGGACGTGAGCTCAGAAGTCTTTCTCAGAGGGACGTCCAAGCCTTTTGGAAGTTGCGAGACTGAACGTTCGTTGTCCCAGCATCGATCTTTGATGTCAGTGCTAGTCCTAGTCACCGACTTAGACGGATACCTGTTACGGTCAGAAGCCTCCAACCTAGTGGCCGACCGTGAAGGATGGCTATCCTCAGACTTGTTTTTCAGTTGATGTAGGGACACTGAGCCAGAGCCCCCTGAGGTCCTAACTTTAACCGGCGGGGCTGAGAACTGGCTCAGGATGGACAGTGGTCTGACCGGGCGGAGCTGGAGCTGGCTCGGGAGTCTGAGGCCCTACTCGGGGATCTGTCACTATCCTTATCCCGGTGCTTATCCTTGTGTTTCCCTGATTTGTGTGAAGGTTCCCGTCGAGAGGCTGGATCTTTCTCCACAGCCTTAAGTTTCTCTTTCAAGAGAAAAAGTTGAAGTGCTTTCTGGCCGCGGATCCTGGTTCTGCTGTTGGACTGCTGACAGATGGAGCAGGCCTGGGTATCATGGTCCTGGCCTAGATGCCTCACGCAGTCTGAGTGCCTGTCTTTGAAAGGGATCTGTTTGCCGTAAGCACAATTTGAGGAGTGCCCTTCTGTAGAAGGAGTCGGGGAAGAAGACACGTACTTCTTGGATTTTCAATGAAAATTGAAGGAAAGGAAGAAAAATTCTGTCGTCATTCGTCTGCTGAAGGCATCCATGGAGCCAATGCGTACGAGTCGATGGCGGGGAAAAGAACTGAGGTATGCTGGGGGACCGCCCCTTTTATGATGCGTCTGACGTCAAGGGCGGTCCCCCACTACGTATAGCTAGAAGTTTTCCATCGGGTCCTGCTGTCTGCCAGCTTCAGTCCTTATGGTGTAACCTGCTACAAGAGCTGTATCTCGAAGTAAGATCAAATGACTCGGTCATGGTGAATCGAGCAGTGGTCACTGTTTTGTTGACTTGTCAGCAATCATAGTTGGGGGCAACAGTTCCCAGTCACTGTCATTGGCTCCGTATAAGCAAGACTGATCCTGACCCTGGACATAGGTCAAGACCCTTGGGGCTGCTGGCATCAGAGTACAACATTGGGGGGGGTGCTGTACTGCTGGGGTTGGCCGTCCTTCAGATGAGATGTTAAACCGAGGTCCCTTCTACCCATCATGGTGCTGTCCTGGTGGGTGTCCAGGTGGAAGTAAATGAACACAGGGCACTCTTTGTAAAGAGTAGGGGACATTCTCGGTGTCCTGGCCAACATTCCCCTTCCCATAAACTGGTTCACGCAATTGTCCAGGCTGTGTGTGGGTGTTGATGTGCAATATGGCCACCACCACACATTCAGTCACTTCACTATCAATCTAGCATTGCTTTGTAAAGCACTTTGGGATACACGGTGTATGAAAAGCGCTATATAAATGCTGATTCTTCTTATTGAAAAAGCTGTGCCTTGTACACATATTTGGAGCCACACGACTCCCTGAGTTTCCTTTTACATGTGGATCCACACACACATACCACTGCATAAGGTAATGCCCTGGGTCAGAGTCTGATCTACTCTGTGAAATTCACAGGTTAAGCATACTTTGGTGCCATGGCGCCATGCCAGCAAGTGGCGCAGGAAGCATCCACTGCTGGAGGGACAATTCAGTCACTGGTATGATTTACATTCCTTGGACTCTTCGATGTCAGGTCAGCTAGGATTTCAGCTTTTTCCTCATGTTAGGGTTGTTCACACATAGGGCTCACTAAGCAAGGAACAGGACTTGGTTTGTAGTTATGCTGTCTATAGGTTCCCTGATCCTGACAGCATCTGTAGTCTCCCCTCTGGAGCAGAGGTCACCCCTTTGGCAGGTGCCTCACTTCAAAGTAAGACACCCAAAAGGGCAAGCACTTAACCCTTTCCATCATTCAGTTCAGCACTTCTGATGAGAGATGCTGCTGAACTGTACGGAAATGCCACCAGCCCATACCTGTCCCTTTCTCACAGTGACTGCTGCTAAAGCATTACTGGGGCACAGTACTACAAATCCCACCCCACCCCCCTTTAAGGCGACGTCCTCTCTTCTGAGGAGCACTCCTGTGAACTAAAACTACCAGAAACTTCCCTTAAGGGGGAGTCCAGCAGGGTCCCCCAATTCAAAATGACTAGCAAACTAAGAGCAAGATAACTCTTTGCATCCCCTGACGAGGCTCCTGGTAGAATGCACAAGGCAATTGAGCTCATTGTTGTTCTGTGTAAATAGCTGGACTGCAAAGAGTTAGTTTGTTAAACAGCACTTATGCACTGCAGAGCTGGAACTGTAACCTGATAAAAATAGACACAGGCTGCAGCTGCCATAAGCCTCCAGAGTTACCTTATTCTGAGTAAAGGTATCTTTGTTTATTTTGGTATTTGGTAACCATGTACGGCTCACTAAGCACAAGTGCCTGTTTTCAGGGGCAACCTGGGAGCACTGGATGGTTAAGTGACTTGCTCAGGGTCACACAGTATGCAAGTGGAGGTTGTGAGAATCAAACCCAGGTCTCGTCTGCTGGATGTACCAAGCTCGTTCACAGCTTGTTACTCTAACCTTTAGCTTTAGTCATTTTGAAATGGGGGACTGGCTATCCCCTACCTGTGCCAGTCCTGCACGGTGAGTGCTGTCTGATTTTGCATGAGGCCCCTAAGGGACCCTAAGCTCTCCTGTTGTGTCCCCTAACATGGCCTTATTACCAGTGATCTACACTGAATTCCCCCAGTCTTCTTCCCTAGGATCCAAAATGCTGTCTTGTGCCTGTCCCTGTAGATTCTCCTGGTGGCTAGGCATTGAGCTGATCCAATCTCACAAGTCTGGATTGAATGACAGCTGGCAGGCGCAATGTCCTTGCCACCTCAGAGCAAAAACACTTTGAGGGTACCCCTCGCACCATTCTTTCAATCACTAAGGCCCACCCACTGGCTTTCTAATGTAAAAGTCACTGCTAGAAAGTAGGCTCTGGGTCTGGTAATCAACCTTCTGCCCCCTAGTGGTAGGAGGGGTTTGTTACATTAGTAATAAAAGAACAAGTGGAAGATAAAAACAAGAAATACAGCAAATCTTACTAAAGTTATGTGTAATTTGCCAAGTGTTCTCAGAGATGTCATAGGCTCTTTACAAACAGTATTCAGAGAATAAAACCAAAGTGTGACGTAGAAGTGGATTCTCACACCAAGTATGTACTGTGATGTCACAGAAAACAAGAGCAAAGTTAGAATGCTCTAATGACATCACAGTACCTAGAAAGTTTTTAAATTTGTGAGTTCTTCACACTTTGGTCCCTTTTTTTGTTAAATAATATTTTGGGTAGCATGTTTTTGACTTCACTGAATGCCCACCCATGCATCTCCACCGAGGCGCAGGCAATTCCAGCAGGCTACTCCTCTCCTCCTTAGTCACAGCACTATTTTTTTTTTTAAATGAAAGCAACCCCTCATTAACCCATGTGCAACTCACACTTACTGCTATGCTCAACTGTGTTCTGGCTATCTAAGTTGTTCTTAATGCTTCAACATTAAAAACAACTTTTTGAAGAACTGGCCCACCAGCTCTGGGGAAGGACGCCCATCTGCAACACCGATAGCATGGGTTCGGGAACAGACCAGGGACATCAGCGGCTGGCCAGGGGGAGAAGGACTGAGCATCCTAGGGACTGCTCTCCTTCTCCGTGAAGGAGGCGGGGTAGAGTGTCTGAAACAACATGGACCCCTGTCGGAGGCTGGGGGTACCTCCATCCCAGCATAGTTACTTGTGGGGATGGATGCGGGACGTCCCCGCCCCCAGGGGAAAAAAAAAAACTAGCATGAAATCAGCGGGTGCCATCTACGACGTCCCACTCACCCTGGCCCTGACCGCACACTGTGGCACTTCCGGGGACTCAACCTATCCCATCGTCCACTATGGCCAGCTGAATCATGCCCTGCCTTGGGGGACAAGCCAAGGAGGCACTGCCGGTGGGCACTCTTGCTGGCACCCTTGTCCCATCATCGAGGAGGTCATACTGGTGTGGTGGCCCTGCCCTGGGGGGCAATCCAGGGGGTATCGGGTACAGGAAGGTAAGTCCCGGGGTGTGAGGAAGGGGCAGAGTTACAAGGCGGCTTGCAAAAAAAAAAAAAATAAACCTTTTTGAGATCACCTCAAAAACATGCAAATCATATATTATATTGTACATAAATAATGTTGTACCTAATGAGATATGCCAATAAAAAACATTACTGGGATATTGTCTGAAATTCCCTTTAGCTGAATGGTCAGAGCTGCTGCTTTCAAGACATGGGTGCCAAATTTGATTCCCGGCACGGGTTAGAGGTGAGTCTGCCTAGCAGAGTAGGAATGGACATAACTGTGGCAATGAGGATAAGGGACGCTTCCTCCTAAAGAAAGGGGATGCAGTACTGTAAATAAGAAGAGGAAGATTGTTCAAAGTAACGTCATCCAGTACTTAGTTTTTTTTTAAATATAATTTTTATTAAAGTTTTAATGGCGTAAACTTTTGGAAGCATTTCTCAAGAATAGTCTGCCTGCGGAACAGCTTACCAAATTCTGTAGTTTAGTCTGGGTCAGTGGTGATGGTTAAGACCAGCTTGGACAAGTTTATGAGCAAATACAGAATCTCAAGATGTACCCGCTGAGCTGGCAGGGGCTGAACATTATGACCCTTGCTTATAATTAAATTCCTATGTTTGTATGTATAATACAAGCGTTACAATAGCCAGTACACTGCAAACCTTATGAGGAGCAAAGACTTCCTACTACAGCAGTGTATGGGCTCCCATTTTAAAGTAGACTTTCAGCCACATTGGACAGAGTGTGGGACCCACTGACTCGTGTCTAGCCCATGTTATCAATAAAAATACTCAGGCTATGAAGCATGGGCTGGTACAGCATGCCAGCTATTAGCCACAATGAAAAAAGATGGATAGTCAGTTCATCAGTCAGATAATATGCAGGCTGCAAGTCAGTCTACATCACACTTTGCTCTTGAGATCCTGCTAAATGAAATGTCTAGCCTATGAAGATACAAAATTTGCCAGCAGATAAAGGCCTAGAGGTCTATCAAGTCTGCTCGAATGTGCAGCTAGCACCCCTTTTTCTGCAGCTGCTCCTCCCTTCCACCCTTCCCCTTCTTTGACCCTCTCCCTTGTCCTGTCCCATCCCCTTTTGAAGCAGTCCACTGTTCTACTGGATACCACTTCTGCAGCTAATGCATTCCACCCAGCCACCACCCTCTCTGTAAAAAAGTGTCTCCTCATCTCCCTTCTGAACCTTCCTCCCTCCAGTCTCATATCATGGCCCCTGGTGTCCCTCCCCTCCCTTACTTTGAACAGCCCCTCTGTACCTGTCTTGTTTATTCCTTTCATGTACTTAAAGATTTCGATCATGTCCCCCCGTCCCTCCTCTCCTCCAGCGAGTACATGTTCAACTCTCTCAGCCTCCTCTCATATGATAAGTCCCCCAGCCCTTTGATCATCTTTGTCGCCCTGCGCTGCACCCTCTCCAGTAACTTAATGTCCCTCTTCAGATACGGGCACCAGCACTGCACGCAGTACTCCAGGTGTGGTCTAACTAATGACCTATACAGTAGCAGAATCACCTCCTCCCTCCTCGAGGATATACCCCTTGCAATACAACCCAGCATTTTGTTGGCCTTTGCAGCTGCCTTCCTACATTGTGCCGAGTTGTTCATTGACCATGTAATGAGCACTCCAGATCCTTCTCCTCCTCTGTCTGGGCTAGCTGCACTCCCCCCAGCTGGTAATTCCTCCTTGGGTTCTTCATCCCAAAATGCAGCACCTTGCATTTTTTGGCATTAAACCCCAGTTGCCAGGTGTCTGAGCAGGTTTCAAGCTACATTATCATTACATTTTCATCATCAATAAAGATACTCTGCCAGGCTGTGAAGCATTGATTAGTAGGGCACACCATCTGTTGGCCACAATGGAAACAGGAGGACAGTCAGTTCGTCAGCTAGATAATATGCAGGTTGTAAGTCAGTCCAGATTGGCCTTCGTTCTTTTGATCCTGTAAAATAAAACACTTTTCATAGTGCTCCACATCAGTTAATTAGCACCATCCACAGTACCACGCATCGACTCACTTGCACCATCCATGGTTCAACAGATTGCCTTTGTAGCACACCATCCACGAAGCCAAGGACCAACTCGGCATCCTCCATAACGTCAAGGACCAATCTGGCACTCTCCATGATGCTGAGGATGAACCTGCACCATCAGATGCACTGAAGATCAGCTTGCTAGCACCTTCTACCACACAACAAATCAGGCTGCTAGCACCAGTAGATAAAGTCTCCGAGCCTGCTATGTGACAACGCCTTTCAACCTCTCAACATTAAGACCTACAGCCAGAGCTCAAAAACAACAAACATCATTCAGCGGTGTAGCATATATATATTTTTTTTTTATCAAAAGCAAATTTCTGGCATAATTTTATTATACTTTTCCTCCACAGAAATTTTTTTAATTAAAGTTTTTTCTGTCCACATTTCTATTATTCACAAAAATGAGTGTCAGTAACAGCTCCATTGCAGACATGCAGAGCCAGACACTGGCTCCAGGGAGCTTACAGGCTGCCCTTCCTGTTTCAGGCTCAAGATTCAGAGGAACCCACACAGTGTAAGTAAGGGTATCCCAGAAATTAAAGATAGTTAGGTGTCAAGTCCTTGACCTTTTCCATGTTGTGATCGATCGCTCTGTTCAGAAACTGAACCCATCTGTTCTCAGACTCAGGACACACGTGGCTCACCCTAGTGAGAATAGAGAAAGAAAACTAGTTACAGAACTTTCAACTTCCGTTTATAATATTCAGTCTCTTCGCATTTTTTCCCTCCCTGGCCAGAACCAGGACCTTCTATCCAGTAAATACAGGTTACTCACCTGTAACAGGAGTTCTAGGAATGGTATATGTTGTTCATCCACACTGTCTGGCAGGTATCCTTGCCGCTTTAATTCTTGCTGGAAGGTCTTCAAGCTGGCTCCTCCCACCCACCTGGGTGGTAAAACTCCGCCCCATGACACCAGATCTGGCCCGCTGGAAGCTCAGGTTGTGCGTCGAAGCCGGGAGGTCGAATTGGTCGTGTGGATGAACAACATATACCATTCCTAGAACTCCTGTTACAGGTGAGTAACTTGTATTTCTAGGGACATGGATATGTTGTTCATCCACACTTTCTGGCAGACTCCTAGCAGTTCTCTGGGAGGAGGGAGGCAAGGCGCACACCCCCGATACTTACTTGGGAAAGAGAGACTGGAGAACCGAGGCCCCAAAACCAGCATCCCAGCATGACTCGAGGTCGATGTGGTAGTGGGTAATAAAGGTATGTGCCGACTTCCAGGTAGCAGCCCTGCAGATATCCTGGATAGGGACGTCCCTGGAAGCAGCTACCGATGCAGCTGTATGTGGGTAGAATGAGCTCTTATCCCTCTGGGAGGCTCCATGCCTGCCAACCTGTAGCAGAGCTCTATGCAGGAGGTGATCCACCTGCCTATCGTCCGCTTTGCTGCAGGTCTGCCAGATGCGGCTTCAACGTAGGTGACAAACAGCTGGCGAACCTCTCCCTGAACTTCAGCCGTCCGCGCCTTATAATAAGCGAGCACTCATCTAGAGTCCAAAGTATGGAACCTATACTCGGCCTCCGAGGTGTGATTGGGGTAGACCACCGGCAGAGTCAACACCTGGTTAAGGTGAAACTCCGACACCACCTTCGGAAGGAATTTTGGGTGGGGGCGCACGTCAACCTTGTCCCTGTGGAAGACCAGGTAGGGAGACTCGATGGAAAGCACCTGGAGCTCTCCCATCCTTCTGGCTGACGTGATAGCCACCAAGGAGGCGGTCTTCCACGACAGGCGTGAAATATCGCACCTGTGCATTGGTTGAATAAACACCCATAAGCTTGGCCAATACCAGCGATAGATCCGCAGAGTGGAGGTTCTCGCACGGAGAAATGTGTCAAGGCTCTTTGAAAGCGCCCGACCACCTTTCCTGCGCCATCGACTGCTTGCTGGCCAGTGCCCGGTAAGCAGAGATGGCTGCCAGGTGCACCTTAAGGGTCGGCGACTGAAGCCCTTGCTGAGAAAGGGACCACAGGTAGTCCAGAATGCTTGCCAAGGGGCAGTCGGAAGGGTCCAAGCCCTTCCCCTGACACCAAATGGAGAATCTCTTCCATTTGAATGCATAGCATTTCCTGGTTGACTCCTTACGGGACGCCTCAACAACATTGAGGACCTCGTCGAAAAGACCCAAAGCTTGGAACTCTAGCCGCTCAGGAACCAGGCCGTTAGGTGCAGGGATTGAAGGTCCGGATGGAATACCTTCCCTGATTGACAGAGATCAGGTCCGGGCGGCTGAAGCCGGAGTTTGGAGCTGAGGCTCAGAGATCTGATACCAGAATCATGGGCCAGTCTGGAGCTACCAGAATCACCTGCGCCTTGTCCCTCCTCGCCTTGAAGCACCTTGTGGATCAAGGGAAATGGGGGAAAGGTGTAGAAGAGGCCCGGGGTCCACGGCCTCAAGAAGGCATCCCCCTGCAGCGAGCCCTGCTGAGGGGGGCGGGCATGGAACAGACTCAGCTTCGCATTCTCCCTGGAGGCAAACAGGTCCACCTGAGGCGTGCCCCAGTGGGAGAACAGATCTTGTACTACCTCCGGCAGGAGAGACCACTCGTGAGACACAGCCCCTATCCAGCTAAGGGCATCGGCCAGGGTGTTGGAGGCTCCTGCCACGTGAATGGCTAGGAGATCCGCCTCCAGGCTGCGCACGAGGGACCAAATGCGGAGAGCTTCCTTGCATGGAGCGCGTCCCGCCCTGGTGGTTCAGATAATACATGGTCATGGTGTTGTCCATCTGGACCTGAACCATTTGACCCCGTAGAAATGGAGCGAAGGCGGTGAGAGCTAGATGGACCGCTCGGAGCTCCAGCAGGTTGATGTGGCATCGGGACTCCCGAGGGGACCAGAGGCCGTGCGCTCGGTGTTCCCCCAGATGGGCACCCCAACCCATCAGAGATGCGTCGGTCGAGAGAGAGAGAGACCGTTGGCTCGGAGCGGACGAATGGGATGCCCTCCTGCAGATGTGCTGGAACGATCCACCATTGGACAGTGCTGCACATCTCCTGGGTCACTGTCATGGGCTGGTCCAACGGATCGCAGCGTTGTGACCACTGGTTGGCCAGTCCCCATGGAAGGGGACGCATACACCAACGGGCCCAATGGACCACGCTGGTGTAGGCCGCCATGAGGCCCAGGAGGTGCAGGAAGTCCCGGGCAGGGCGCAATTGCCCAACCAGAAATGATTGGGCAAAGGAGGAAAGAACCTCGGCCCTGTCCGCCGGGAGCCATGCTCTGGCTCGCAGAGAATCAAGCTCTGCCCCGGTGAACAGTATCATCTGCTTTGGCACGAGTTCCGACTTGGCCTCGTTGATGAGGAGGCCAACCTGAGAGCAAACCTGGAGGGCCAGATCTCTGGACCGCTCCACTACCTGTCTAGAGGGGGCTGCTATCAGCCAATCGTCCAGGTAAGGGTACACCCGGACCCCTCGGCGCTGCAGAAATGCTGTCACCACTGCCATGCGTTTGGTGAAGAGCTAGGAAGAGGCCGAAGAGCATGGCCCAGAACTTGTAAAGGGATCCCTCTGTTCTGAAGTGGAGGAATCTCTGATGGGACGGATGGATTGCGACGTGAAAGAACGCGTCCTGGAGGTCTAGGGAGCAGAACCACACGCCTCGTTCCAAGGATGGGATTATCTAAGCCAGAGTGACCATCCTGAAGGTTCGAGACCTTAGGAACTTGTTCAGGTCATGCAGGTCAAGAATGGGGCACCAGCCCCCCGTCCGTTTTGGGACCAGGAAGTACCTGGACACAAACCCCGGGTCTGGAGGAGGATCCGCCACCTTCCTGATTACCTCTTTTTCAAGGAGCAGGCACATCGTCTCGGGCGGGCCAACAGCGAGGCTGCAGACCCCGTGGTTCTCGAGGCGATGGCTCAAAAGGTGGGGCCTGCTCAAACTCCAGAGGCAGGCCTTTCCTACCACCTCCAACACCCAGCGGTCCGTGGTGATAGCGGACCAGGCGGAAAGGAAGTGGCGGAGCCATCCCCCCACTGGGGGAACCCAGGGGGGAGTGACAAGGCTGAGGGCGGCACCCCTCAACCCGTCACTGGGCAGGCTTGGAGGAGGAACCGGCCGAGGGACCTCCTGGGCCTTTACCTCCTTGCTTCCTGTTAGAGGAAGCCGCCGGCTTGGGTTTGGGACGCCAAGTGCAAGCCTGCTGGCCCTGTTGCTGGTGCTGTTGGGCCGGTCGAGATGCAGGGGTCAAAGGACGAAAGGACTTCTGCTGTTGCTGACGGCGGCCTTTGTCCCTCTGGGCGGAGGTGACCGAGTCCAGGGTGGCATTGGACTTTTCGATCTGCTGGAGGTGTCCCTCCACTCCAGGGCTAAAGAGGTCAATCCCCAAAAAGGGGACATTCGCCAACTTGTGCTAGGTATCCGCCGTGAAGGTGGATATCCTCAGCCACGCCCTGCGTCGTATGGCCATCGCGGCCGCTACTGACCTGGTACAGGAATCACCTATGTCCAGAGCAGTCTGGAGCTGCTGATTCGCCACCACCCTACCCTGGTCCCGCACCTGACGGACCGTGGTCTGCAGGTCAGGCGGGAGATAAGGAACAACCTCATCCAGGGAGCCCATGAGGGTGTGGGAGAAGTGTGCCATCAGCACGGACGAGCTGGCCTGTCGGAGGCCAAGGGAGGATGCAGCGTACACCTTGCGCCCGGCAAAGTCCAGCTTTTTGGACTTTTTGTCGGGGGGCTTATCCACATCCCGAGCGTTACCGGAACGCCGGAAAACACTATCGGTAACTAACCCCTCAGTAGAGGGGTATTCCGAGAAACCGGGCAAAGAGCCGGTAGGGACCGCATACTTCCTGGCCATCCTGGCCGAGGGCACAGGACAGGAAGCAGGCCGCTGCCAAAGCTCCAAGGCTGGGCCGACAATGGCCTCAGCCACCGGAAAGGCCTCCGTGGGAGAAGCCCCTCGGTCCAGAATCTCCGTCAGGGGATACTTGGCCCGTTTGGACACGGGCTCGAGCTGCATCCCGGTGGACTCCGAGATGAGTCAAAGCAGACCCAAGAAGGACGATGGGCTATCGTCCAGAGACTGGCCCCCGGAGGACTCCAGATCGAACTGCCTGGAGAACAGGGAGGAATCTTCATCGGATTCTGAAGAGTCTGCGAAGAGCTGCCTCGGCCCTGAGCCACCCTCCACCTGCAGGGGACGGTCGGGAGTGAGGGTGACCGACAATCTGTGGGGCAGGCCGTGACCCGACCGAGAATTCTTGGTTGGTGCCACCGACTTCGGTTGTGGAGGCGGAGGTTCCACCACAATCAGTGGAGCAGCTGGTTTCGGCCGAGCAACCGGCCCTGGAGCGGGCAACTCGACTGGAACGAGTGGTTGCTTCGGATGTTCAGGCGACAGCCACTTGATGGCCGGGGTCTTGGCCGGGGTCGGCTTAGGCCCGGACAACAGTAACTGCTGCCACATAAGGTCCTCGTAGCACCGGTGCAACTTGTGCGGCAGCCTCTCCTCATCTGAGGAGGAGGAGGACGAGGAAGAACGGCGTCGCCGTTTACTTCAGTAACGGGACCGAGACCGCCGATGTCGGCGGGAACGGCTGGACCGAGAAGAGGTCCGAGACCGAGACCTTCGGGGGAACCAAGGGTGGGTCTGGGAAGGGGCGGGGGACACCCACTCTTCCCTCGGCTCGGGCACTTTAGCCGGGGACTGTGGCCCAGAAGGCGCAGGCAGATCCTCGGTATCCACCGGGGGAACCGGTGAAGGAGGGTTGTCGGCTTCTCCAGTCGACAGCCCATCTAACGGATCGAGAAAAATCTCGACTTCGTCGACGGGACTCTCGGAAGGCTGGCCTGACGGGGGCACCGTGAAGCCAGCAGCCTCAGCCGCAACCTCGACCGAAGTTGACGGTCGGCTGCCCGGGGAAGGGGACCTCTCCCGCTCCCATGAACGCCGACGGTGGACGACTTTTCTATTCCTTTTGGGGCCGAGAAGAATGTCCCCAAGGCCACTCTCCTTTCGTGGAAAGGGACTGACAAAGCTCCTTGAACGAAGTCAGAGCACGAGGAACCCAGAGAGAGTGGGATAAATGCTGCGGCAGAGGGAGGAGGAGGAAGATGCGCCCGGGCCGCCTCCTCTCGAGGGCGATCAACTGCTCAAGCTGCTCAGCCGAGCCAGCCGCCGACACCGTCCACGAGCCTCTTTAGATTTTACCGGCAGGGAAATGTTTCCTAGGGGTGCGAGCTTCAATCAGGCAGCCTTGATCGTCCAGGAAACGTTGGCCGAGAAAGGCGGCACAACTCACAGGCCTGCGGGTCGGTGATCTAGGCCCAGGCAGTAGACGCACGTGGAGTGTGGATCCATCCTGGACATTTTCTGCCCGCAAGGGCACCTCCGAAAGCCAGGAACAGATTTGTCCATCGCAGCCGCGAGGGAAGATGAAGACCGAAGTTTGGAAAACTTCAAAACCAATTTCGGACAAACCGAAGAGTTAGGATCCAGTCTAAAATGCAGAGCGCTAAGGAGGGAACCTGAGCTTCCAAGTGGTAAGGAAGATCTGGCGTCATGGGGTGGAGCCGAGAGTTTTACCACCCGGGTGGGTGGGAGGAACCAGCTTGAAGACCTTCCGGCAAGAATTAAAGCGGCAAGGATACCTGCCAGAAAGTGTGGATGAACAACATATCCATGTCCCTAGAACCAAAAATACCTTCCACACAGAGGTAACTGTTCCAATTGGGGTTGCCTGCTGCCTTGACACCCTGTCTTACCTACTAACACTGCTCACTGATCAGTCTCTAATATTGTCAGAGAGCTGGGTGTACAAATAATTGATGGCCGCCAGGCTGTTGGCAGGGGCTCATAACTCCTACTTCTCTTAAGTTCGCTTTATTGCCCACGTGGACTATTTAAGCAAGTACACCTGCAGTGCTTGTTGTTCATGCAGCTTCAGTGTTTTTAGCGTTTTTGGTGATTTTAAGTTCAGTGTAGTTAAAGCAGCAGCGCAACGAAATCAGGCAAAAAAATTTGCCCTACTTTGTCTCCCTCCACCATAAAAGATTCTGGGCATCTTCCAGTTTTATTTCGTGGTTCAGTTTTCTATTTCCACCAAAATGTCAGTATTTTGTAAATGTTTTAATTTAATTTTTTTTCTCAAGAAAAAAAAGATGGTTGCCACATTTTGCATAGAAATAGCATTTTAGACCTGGCAAGGGTTAGTATATATTAAAAATAAAAGACTCATGGTGCGTAGCATAAGAGGTACCTAGACAAATAAATGTGACAGGTAAGCTAATATTTTTCTTAACTGTTGCTGAAACAAGTTTTTTTGGAAAAACATTTTTCGTTGCACTGCTGCTTTCAGAGTGAGGGTGTTACTAGTGGTAGTTTAGGGATTCACGTGTACTAGCAGCAGAAGTTTAGCCATATGTTTTACAGTCACTAAGTTATAGTACTGCCGTGGTTTGATTTTAAGTTCCCCTCAGTTACTCTGCTAGACCAGACGCTTGTTCCATCAGTGTCGGAACTTCTGCTGAAAATATGTCAGTAGGAGTAGCTAGCCTCCAGATGGTGTTTGGAGCCATGAGCTGCTCTTCTGTTTAGGATGCCGGGCCTGGGGAGAAGTGAGTGGCAGGTGTACGGCATCTGCTGTTTGGTTCGATGTCCAACCTGACCACGTAATTATATTGGTGAGCGAAGCTGCTGAGAATTGGCTGTGGTCAGACTGGACAGGAGTTCCACTATTAGTGGTGGTGGTCTGATGAGGCTCAGTTGTAATTCCTCCCTAGTTGGGGAGTTTCAGACTTTGTATAACCCAGCTCCAGGTTCTTTCTGGACAGCGGGTTGAGACATGGAGCAGACCAGGGCTTGTCTACAGTTGAAAACTACTGTCTGCTGTTTGCTGGGGCTTTCCTTTCATGTCCATGGCTGAGACTGTAGTGGACTCTAGTGAATTACTCAAGAAAGTAGTTATGTAAGAACTTACTGTAACAGTAGATTTTTTGAGAGAGGCTCTTGTAGTAGGTATTCACATATAGGACTAAGCCACCCGGCATCAGGACCCCACGGAAAAACTTCTAGCTAGCAGTGTCTGGTGGGGGACCACCCCCACGTCAGGTGATCGACGTCAGTCAACGTCAGTATAAAGGGGCGGTCCCCCACAACCGCCTTCCAGTTCTTTCCCACCAAAGGCTAAAAGAGGCATGATGAGAGAGAAGAGGATGTGCCCCCATGGAAGACAGAAAAAACAGAAAACTCAGGGGGACAGAGGGAAGGAAGGCAATACCTACTGCAAGAGCCTCTCTCGAAGATCTACTCTTACAGTACTATCTTACTTTGAGAGGGCTCTTGCAGTAGGTATTCACATATAGGACTGAGTCCCAAGCAGTCCAGTACAAAAAGAAATACGGGAGAAGGATAGTCATCCACAACTGATATAAATCAGGGCTGAGCAGGTCTCATGATTGGAGGCACTGCAGGACAGCCAATCTGAAGCCTGCTCTATGGCAAGAGGCAATGTCCAAACTGTAGTGTTTCGTGAAGGTATGGACGGAAGTCCAAGTTGCAGCTGCACAGATGTCTGCTGCTGACACATTCCTGAAACAAGCAGCAGAGGCAGCTACCCCTCTAATGGAGTGACCTCTGACCTGACCCGGAAGGGTCTTGTCATACTTGTCATAACAGAAAGTGATACAATTCGCTAACCACTTAGACAGGCATTGCTTGGGAAACTGCACTGCCATCTCTTTTGTGTGCAAAAGAAACAAACAGCCAATCCATTTTCCTGAGATCTTTAATCCGATTGGTATAGCATCTCAGGATTCTATGTACATCCAGAGTATGCAAAAGATACTCTCCATGATTGGAGTGTTCCATGAAAAAGGGCGGTAACTCGTTCAGTGTAGACTAAGCCACCACCTTAGAAAGGAAATTAGGATTGGTGCGCATAGCTACTCGTTCTTTGTGGAAAATCAGGTATGGAATTTTACACATCAAGGCTTGGAGCTTGGAAATTCGCCGAGCCGAAGTAATGGCCACCAGAAAAAGCATCTTCCTAGAAAGAAACTTAAAATCTGTCTTCACTGCCAGTTCAAAGGGGGACAGTGTGAGCTTCTCTAGGATGAAATTCAGGTCCCGTGGAGAGGCAGGAATGCAGATAGGGGTTTCAGATGGCGATTCCCTTTGAGGAAGGTCTTAGAGACTTCCAGTTGAGCAAAAGACCTGTCTCCAAAGGGAATGTGGCAGGTTGAAATTGCTGCCATATGAACCTTTAAAGAGGAATGACAGACACAAATCAAAGAGGTGTCTCATGTAATCCAGGACTTTGTTAGCCAGGCACGAAAAGGGCTCTAAATTCTTCAAGCTTGCCCAGGTGGAAAACTGATTTCACTTCATAGCATAGGTGGATCTGGTGGAAGGTTTTCTAGCCTCCACCAAAATGTCCACCACCAGAGGGAAGAGTCCGAACCATGCCTTGGCTATGTCTGAAGGAGCCACGCATGGAGATGCTGATTTGAGACCTGGATGAACCGGGATCCCCTGATCCTGGGTCAACAATTGTTGCAACAGAGGAAGAGGAAGTGGAGGTTCCTCGGAAAACTGTTGCAGAAAAGAACCAAACTTGCCTGGGCCAGAAGGGAGCGATAAATATCATTCGTGCCCCCTCTGCCCGAAGCTTGTTCAGCGCCCTCGGAATCAAAACAATGGGAGGGAGGGAGGGCATGAACAAATCTGTCCCTCCAACAGAGAGACAGTGCATCCCACCAGAAAACATCTTACCCTGGAGCAAGCGAGCAAAAGGTGGGAAGCCTGGTGTCGTCAGGGGAAGCAAAGAGGTCTACCTGAGAAGTCCCCCACTGCCGAAAAATGTTGCTGACGACCTTTTGATCTAGTTCCCATTCGGAGGAACTGGCTGACAAGCAGCTGAGAGCGTCGGCCAGAACTCCACTCCCAGAACATGAACTGCGGTCAGGTAAAGGCTGTGCTGGGCTGCCCAGTACCAGACTCTCATCGCCTCCCGACACAGAGGGTAGGAACGAGTGCCTCCCTGCTTGTTGAGGTACCAGACTATGCACATGTTGTCTGATTGAACCAGAAGATGACCGGGAAGAATGAAGGGAAGAAGAGCCTATAGGGCACAGAGGACTACCCTCAGCTCAAGCACACTGATGTGAAACTTCTGCTCGAGATGAGACCAGCTGCCCTGTGTCTTGTGAGACCCGAGGTGGGCACCCCAGCCCTCTCCTGACACGTTTGTTGTCAGAGTCTGGATTGGAGGGTCTATGTAGAACGGGACCGCCAGACTGAGGTTCTCCTGAACAATCCACCACTGCAAGTCCTTGATCATGGGATCTGACACTAGCACCTCTCGGTCTAGGCTGTCCAGAGTTTGGTCCCATTGTGACCAAAGTGTCCACTGGGAGAATCATGTGGAGCCGAACCAAAGGAACCATCGGAATGGCAGCAGCCATGAGCCTGAGAAGGCAAAGGACCTTCCTGGTTGCTACCCGCTGGAGGCCAGACAAGAGACAAGTGTGATTCTGAAGAGTCTCGGCCCTGTCTGAGGGCACAAAGGCATTGCCTAGGGTCGTATCCAGCACTGCCCCTATAAAGTGTAGACGTTGGCAAGGGACCAAATGGACCTTGGCCTGGTTGATGGTTATATCCAGGCTGGTGAGAACCTGGAGGGTAAGGGAAAGGGAATGCAGGAGTTCTCCCTTGGATGGGGCCGCTAACAGCCAGTCGTCCAGGTAAGGGAAGACCTGCACTCCCTGAGTACGCAGGTGGGACACCACCCACCACCAGGCATTTGGTAAATATTCGGGGGGGGGGGGGCAGAAGAAAGCCCAAATGGGAGGGTCCTGAACTGGTAGTCGGCCCCCTGAAAACAAAACCGAAGGTATTTACGGTGGGAAGGGCATATGGAGATATGGAGGCATGCGTCCTGCATATCCAGAGCACACAGCCACTGTCCCGGCCGAAGCACTGGAAGAAGACTCTGCAAGGAGAGCAATCCGAAATGCTTATACTCCACAAACTGGTTGAGGGAGCTGAGGTCTAGGACAGATCTCAAGTCTCCTGTCTTCTTTGGTACTAGGAAGAAATGAGAATAGTAACCCGTCCCCTGAAGGGGGGGTGGGAACGGGTTCTATCGCCGCCTTCAACAGAAGAGATTGGATTTCTTCTAGCACCAGAGGAAGATGTTGCGGGGAGTACGATGACTGAGGGGGGGTCTGTGAGGTGGTTTCTCGAGAAACTCTATCGAGTGTCCGGCTGATATTAGCTGGAGCACCCAAGCATCTGCTGTTATCCTCTCCCAACCTGGTAGATGAGAGGAGACTGTCCCCCCCCTCCCCGGTTCCTCTGGAATGGCCAGAGGGAGAGGCAGGGAGTCAGGAGGTGGAGGGCAAAGCAGCAGCCGAAGCCCTGGAAGTTTTTTTTTACTGGGCGGAGCTTTGGATGCTGGAGGGACTCTACACTTGTTGGGGCATTTAGCCTGTGTTTGCTTCTGTTTTGGATGGTTTTGGCGTCGAAAGGAACGCCACTGCCCTTGAGGGGGTCTGTACAAAGTCTGAGCAGACTTAAATGCAGTACCCTTTTCCTGTAGTTTTTTTGATGACCCACACATCACCCTCAAACAGCACTGAACTCCTGAAGGAAGCATCCTGGATGGCAGTCTGCACTTCAGTGACCAATCCTGACATGCGGAGCCAGGCATGACGTCGTAAGCCTACGGCAAAAGCCGAGCTTCTACCCGCCATGTCCACCGCATCACATGTAGCACGTAACATGTGCCTACAGGCTGAACGCATGGAACAGACAAGGTCTCCCAGTTCCTATTTGGTTTGCGAATCAGGAAGGGAACCCAGTTTTGCTTCTACCTGACTAAGGAGAGACTTCTGGTAATCACCCATATGGCCGATGTAGTTAAGGGCCCTAACACCTAGGGTTGAAGATGCATAGATCTTCTTCCCATACTGGTCCAGAAGCCATGGCTCTTTATGGGGGGGGTGAGGACGAGCTGAGGTGTTTCGGGTTGGCGGAAAGGCCGTGAGCGGCGCTAATCACCACTGAATCCACCTTGGGGTGAAGACTAAGAAAGTCTTTACCCTCTGGAGCCTGGTAAAGCCTATCCGCCTTCCTAGGAAGGGGGGTGGGGCTAACGAAGAAGGTTGTTTCCAAATAGTGGAAACAAGGTCCATGTGAGGGTCTATCCAGGGTGGAATCAGTGTAGGAACAGTTTCTGGTAGATCCAGATGGGTAGCGAGTTTTTTATGCTGTGGATCTAGCTCCACTGATTGCCACTGACAGGTGTCCTGGATTTTTCTTAGTAACTCTAGAAAAGAAGGATCCTCCGGAGAAGACTTCAGAGGGTCCTTCAGCCTGAGATTCTCTGGAGTTCATGGCTCGTCCCCAGGGTCAGAGGGATCTGAGTCGGAGTCCAAGTCGGATGGCTCTGAAGAGGAAGAGGAAGACTCCTCCTGCTGGGGTATGACCTCTGGGGTAGCCCAGGGTGCGCTCTCTCCCCGCCAAGAACCAGATGGTTCTCCTCTGGCATCGGGTAAAGATGGAGGGGTCTCCTGTCACCAACGTAAGGACTGGCGTTGGCAGATGACTTTCAACCTCCCTGGTGAGCTGGACCTTGGCTTCTGCCCACCAGGAGGCCAAGACCTCCTACAGGTCCACCGGTGGTGGCGGAGGAGGAGGAGGAGGGGCGCTCGGGTATGGGTAGTTGGGAAACCCATAGTATGAGTATCCACTGCCTGATGGCGGGTAGCCCGACATTGGGTACTGAGGTGTCGGATATTGCGGTGCCAGGTACTGCAGCATCAGATACTGGGGAGCCGGGTATTGCGGTGCCAGGTATTGTGGCATCAGGTACTCTGGTGCCAGGAGCTCTGGTGGAGCAGAAGGACCTGGCATCGGCCCTGCAGGTGGACCGGAGTGTGGGAGCATCAGTCCCGAGGGTGACTGGTCCGGAGTAGCATGATCCCAGGAAGGGTCCGATGGCCCTGACGGTGGAGCAGGTCCTCCATTGGGTCCGGCATCTGAGGATTTGGCATTTGGGGAGGGGGGCACCCCTGATGGCAGCGTCCCTGTATCCTCGACCCCAGCCAGGGACTGAGGAGCAGAATCCCCTGGGGAAACCTGAGGAGACGGGAGGTCTCAGAGGGCAACATTACGATACACTGTGGCAAATCCCAGGCATTGGGCAAGACATCGGAGCCTTATGTGGGTTCGCTGGCTGGGCAGTCGTCAGAGGGGCGGACGACCAGCTTAGCAGCAGTGTCATGGCAGACATCGGCAGGGCCGGCGTCCAGCTTAGCGCACTCACTCTGTCCATAAGGCCGTGAGGGAGGAGCAGCCTTAGAGGAAGAGGAGTGGGCTGGGCAGTTGTCAGCAGCGCCGGCAACCAACTTAACAGCCTTGTCTGGGCAGATGTCAGAGGAACTGGCGTCTGACTTACTGGACCCACTCTGATTGGACGGCCGTGAGGGAGGAGCGGCCTTGGCGGGAGTGGTGGCCTCCTTTGCCCCGGAGGCTCCCAAAGGGCCTGAGCACAAGCCCGCCGGGAGGGGAGATGCCGCCTTGGTAGCCACCAAGATGGCCATCGAGGATCAGTCCCCCTCAGAGGGGCAGATACCTTAAGGGCCGTGACTCCAGCCAAAGTTGCGGTGGCTGTGGACGATGAGTCCCAATCCCGGTTCTTCTCTTTGTCTCTCTTCTTTTCGTGGTCTTCAGGGGAGATGGATGACTGCCTAAGTTTTTTCAATTCTTTCTCCATGGATGCCATTTTCTTCTTGAGTAGGTGGGCTTCCAGGGACTGCTGCCTCCATTTTTGGGTAGCCGAACTGAATTTCTGGCAGTGTTGGCACTCCTCCATGCGGTGGTCCGGGCCTAAGCAGAAAAGGCACAAAGAATGGCCGTCCTTATGAGGGAGTTGGGAACTGCACGAGTTGCACTTTTTTTTATGCGATTCGGAGGGCACCGGGGACGACGTACACAGCAGATGTTGATAATTATCAAAGCACAAGAAAAATGCAAAGTTAGGCCAAAAAGCAATAACTTTCAGCCAAGAAAGGTGAGATGAACGAGTGCTGTTCTACCGCGAGGAACTTTCACATGCCGACAGCAGGAAAGAACCAGAAGGCGGGCATGGGGGACCGCCCCTTTATACTGACGTCAGCTGACATCGATCACCTGCCATGGGGACGATTCCCCACCAGAGGCTGCTAGCTAGAAGTTTTTCTGTGAGGTCCCGATGCCTGGCGGCTTAGTCCTATATGCGAATACCTACTGCAAGAGCCCTCCCAAATTAAGATCTATGGATTGCAGTGCAAGTGGACCAACTGGTGTTGAGAGAGAAGCTGCTGACACAAAATGATTGCGTATCTTTTTTGTGTTTATTTTTGTACACTGAAGTGGTCAGGGTACTGCTTATACAAGCTTTGTTTACCTACTGAGCCCAATTCTGGTGAGGATAGAACACACTGCTCTTGGGGGTAATCCTTTCCCCCTCTACATTTGAGCAGAATGCTGGTTCTGGATACAGACCATATTTCAGGACTTAAAGAGCAAATGCAAAGCTTTAAAAAAACGGGTTACTCACCTGTAATAGTAGTTCTAGGAGTGTTATATATGTTGTTCATCCACACTTGTTGGCAAGCACGTTGCCGCTTTAAGATGTGCCCAAAAGTCTTAAAGCTGGCTCCTCACTCCCACCCAGGTAGTATAATCCTCGGCTCCACCTCATGATGCCAGATCTTGGCCTGCTGGAAGCCA
Organism: Neoceratodus forsteri; assembly: GCA_016271365.2. Taxonomy (NCBI): domain Eukaryota; kingdom Metazoa; phylum Chordata; order Ceratodontiformes; family Ceratodontidae; genus Neoceratodus; species Neoceratodus forsteri. The sequence continues at coordinate 38,550,187 of JADMNL010000037.1, read as the reverse complement.
GGTGTGTGCATCTTAGCCAGGGAGGTCGGGTGGGTCCGTGTGGGTGAACATCATATACCACTCCTAGAATTACTGTTACAGGTGAGTTACCTGTTTTCCTAGGATCGTGGATATGTTGTTTTATCCACACTTTCTGGCAGACTCCTAGCAGTTCTCCGGGAGGAAGGAGGTGAGACGCACACTCCCTACTTAGGGAAGAGGGACTGGAGAACTGAGGTTCCAAAACCAGTATCCCAGCGTGACTCAAGGTTGATGTGGTAATGAGAAATGAAGGTGTGTGCCGAGATCCAGGTAGCAGCCCTGCAGATTTCCTGGATAGGGATGTCCCTAGAAGCAGCCACCGATGCAGTGGCGTGGCAGGTGTAACGAGCCCTTAGCCCAATGGGAGGCTCCCAAGCTGCCAATCTATAGCAGAGATCAATGCAAGATGTAATCCATCTAGCTATTGCCCGCTTGACTGCAGGTCTGCCAGGTGCGGCTTCACTGTACGTGACAAACAGCTGGCGAACCACTCCCCAAACTTCCGCCGTTCGCTCTCTGTAATAGGTGAGCGTTCATTTCAGATCCAAAGTATGGAGCCTATACTCGGCCTCTGTGGTGTGATGGGATGGAACACCGGCAGAGTAATCACCTGGTTAAGGTGAAATTCCCACACCACCTTCGGAAGAAATTTCAGGTGGGGGCTCAGGACAATCTTGTCCCTGTGGAAGACCAGGAAAGGAGACTCAATGGAGAGCACCTGTAACACCCAAGTCCTGGCTGACGTGATAGCCACCAAGAAGGCGGTCTTCCACCACAAGTGTGACATGACACACTTGGGCATAGGTTCAAATGGCTTTCCCATGAGCTTTGCCAAGACCAGCAGTAGATCCCACGGAGGTGGAGGTTCATGAACCGGAGGGGATAAGTGATCTAGACCTTTGAAGAAGCGCCAGACCACCTTCTCCAGCACCACAGACTGCTGACCGGCCCGCGCCCGGTAAGCAGAGACGGCTGCCAGGTGCACCTTTTGGGTCGTTGACCGTAGCCCCTGCTGGGAGAGGGACCAAAGACAGTCTAAACTGCTAGCCACTGGGCAGGACGAGGGGTCCAATACTTTGCCCTGACACCAGATGGAGAATCTCTTCCCTCTAAAGGCATAGCATTTTCTGGTAGATTCCTTACGGGACGCCTCAACAACGTTGAGGACCTCATTGGAGAGACCCAAGGCCTGGAACTCTAGCCGCTCAGGAACCAGGCCATCAGGAGCAGGGATTGAAGGTCTGGGTGGAGTACCTTCCCCTGGTTAACTGAGAGCAGGTCCGGGCATGCTGGAAACCGCCTCGGGAGCCTGGAGCTGAGGCTGAGGAGATCTGGATACCAGAACTGGCGTGGCCAGTGTGGGGCTACCAGGATCACCTGCGCCTTGTCCCTCCTGACCTTGATGAGTACCTCGTGAATCAAGGGAATTAGAGGGAAGGCACAGAAGAGGCCTGGGGTCCATGGCCTCGAGAAGGCATCCCCCTGCAATGAACCCTGCTGAGGATGGCAAGCCTCAGCTTTGCGTTCTCCTTGGAGGTGAACAGATCCACCTGGGGGGGGGGTCCCCAGTGGGAGAACAGATCTTGCACTACCTCCTGGAGGAGAGACCACTCGTGAGATGCCCCGCCTATCCGGCTGAGGGCCTCTGCCAGCTGATTCGAGGCTCCCGCCACGTGAATCATAAGGAGATCTGCCTCCAAGCTGAGCACGAGGGACCAAATGCGGAGAGCTTCCTTGCAGAGGGGCAAGGAGCACGCCCCGCCCTGCCTGTTGAGATAGTACATGGTTGTGGTTTTGTCCGTTTGGACCTGGACCACTTGACCCCAAACAAACGGAGTGAAAAAGTGGTCAGGGCTAGTTGAACCACTCAAAGCTCCAGCAGGTTGATGTGATATCAGGACTCCTGGGGGAGCAGAATCCATGGGCTCTGTGCTCCCCCAGATGGGTACTCCAACCCATCAGAGAGGCATCGGTCATCAGGATGACCGTCGGCTCGGGCGGACAAATAGGATCCCTTCCTGCAGGTGGGATGGGACAGGGCACCACTGGAGGTCGTCCCACATCCTCTGGGTCACAGAGACCAGCTGGTCGAGATGATCTGAGTGCTGAGACCACTGGCTGGCCAGTTCCCACTGAAGAGAACGCATATGCCAGTGGGCCCATCGGACCACCCTGGTGCAGGCCGGCATGTAGCCCAGAAGACGCAGGAAGTCCCGGGCAGGGCACAATTGCCCAACCAGAAATGACTGGGCAAAGGAGGAGAGAACCTCTGCCCTGTCCGCCAGGAGTCGAGCTCTGCCCCGAGGAACTGGATCACCTGCGCAGGTACGAGTTCCAACTTGGCCTCGTTGATGAGGAGGCCAAGTTCTAGGCAAGTCTGGTGGGCCAGATCCCTGGACCGCTCCACCTCCAGCCTGGAGGGACCTGCTAACAGCCAGTTGTCCAGGTAAGGGTACACCCGGACCCCTCGGTGCCTCAGGTATGCCGCCACCACTGCCTTGCATTTGGTGAAGACCCTGGGGGCTGAAGACAGGCTGAAGAGCATGGCTTGGAACTTGTAAAGGGTTCCCTCGGCTCTGTAGCGGAGGAACCGTCGATGGGATGGACGGATCGGGACAGGAAAGAAAGCGTCCTGAAGGTCTAGGGAGTAGAACCACATTCCTTGCACCAGGGGTGGTATGATCTGTGCCAGAGTTATCATCTGAAGAGAACCTGTTCATGTCATGCAGATCTAGAATGGGGCACCAGCCCCCCATCCACTTTGGCACCAAGAAGTACCTGGAGACAAACACTGGGTCTGAAGGCGGGTCCGCTACTTGGCACTCCACCTCCTTGAGGAAGAGCTGAGCTAAGTCGTCTCTGAGAGCTGACCAAGAAACTGCAGACAACAGATCCCCTCCGTGGGGCATGGGCTCAAAAAGGAGGGGCCTGCTCGAATTCCCGAGACAGGCCTCGACCTACCACTTCTAGAACCCAATTGTCCATGATGGCAGCTGACCAGACGGAAACGAAATGGCTGAGCTGACCCCCCCCCCCAAGGGAGGTTCCAGGGGAGGTGTGACAGGATTGAGGGAGGGCCCCCCCAATCCGTCACTGAGCAGGCTTGGAGGAGGGTCCAGCAGAGGGGCCACCAAGACCTTTCCCCCCAGGCTTACTAAACGAGGACGCCACAGACTTGGCCCGAGGATGCCAAGTTTAAGCCTGCTGGCCCTGCTGTTGCTGCTGGGCCGGTCTGGCCTCAGGAGTGAACGAACAAAAGGGCTTGCGGTTGTCATGCTTGGGGCCCTTGTCCTTTTGAGCAGATGTGGTGGAGTCCAAGGTGGCACTGGACTTCTCTATGCTCTGGAGGTGGCCATCTATACCAGGACCGAACAGGTCGGTGCCAAAGAAGGGGACATCTGCCAACTTATGCTGCGTATCCGCCGTAAAGATCAAGATGCACAGCCAAGCTACTACCGAACGGGCACAGGAATCGCCAATGTCCAGAGCCATTTGGAGTTGCTGCTTAGCCACTGCCCTACCATGGTCCCGGACCTGCTTGACCGTAGTCTGGAGGTCAGCCAGGAGATGAGGAATAACCTCATCCAGGGAGCCCAAGAGGGTGTCGGAAAAATGTGCCATGATAACGGCCGAGCTGGCCTGACGGAGACCAAGTGAGGAGGCTGCGTACACTTTCTTCCCGGAATGGTCCAATTATTTTGATTCCCGATCCAGGGTCTGTCCACATCGCCCTTGTTGCCTGAATGCCGAAAAACGGAGTCAGCCATCAACCCCATCAAGGGGTGCTCCAAAAAGCCCGACAGGGACCCCATGGGCACCGCATATTTGCGGGCCATGCAGGCAGAAGGCGCAGGACAAGATGCTGGATGCTGCCACAGCTCCAAGGCTGGGCCCACAATGGCCTCAGCCACCAGGAAGGCCTCCATAGGAGTATCCCCTTTATCCAGAATCTCTGTAAGGGGGTACTTTGCCTGTTTCTGCACAGGCTCCAACTCCATACCCGTGGATTCAGAGATGAACTGACAAATTTCCATTGGCGAAGTAGGGCCCTCGACGACGGAGAGAACCCCAAGGACTCGATGTTCACTGGACAGGAGACCATGAAGGAGTCTCGGACTACGAAGAGTCCTCGTAAAGCGGGCACCCACCTGTGTCGCTCTCCACCCGCCTTGGGTGATCGGGAGTGAAAGTGACCGACAACCGATGGGGCAGGCCTTGGGCCGAGAATCCTTGGTCGGAGCTCCAGACTTCGGTTGCTCGGGCGGCGGCTCCACCCAGATCGGTGAAGTAGCCGGCTTTGGCTGAGCCAGCGGGGCCTTAACCAGCACCTCTGTGATGGTGGCCATGGCCGACGTTGGTTGCCCAGCCACTTAATAGCTGGGGTGGAAACTGGAATTGGCTTAGACTCAGACAGTACCAACTGCTGCCACTTGAGGTCTTCGTAGCGCCAACACAACTTGTACCGGAGCCTCTCCTCACCAGAGGAGGACAAAGACGAAGAGCGGCACCACCGCTTCCCATGGCATCGGGAACAGGATCACCAGTGAGGGCGAGTCCTGTATGACACAGAAGTCGAGGAATGAGACCATCGGCGGGGCCAATGGGGGGCCTCAGAAGGAGCTGGGGAACCCTCCAGCTCCACCTGGTCAGGTTCCTTGGTGGGCGGGTCCTGCCCAGTGGGTTGAGCTGACCCGTCCAAAGACAATGGGAGCACCGGTGTCCAAAATAAAGAGTCACCAGCCAGATTGGGCAACAACACGCCGATTGGTTCGAGAAAAATCTCCCCTGCATCAACAGGCGTCTCAGCAGACTGGTCTGACGGGGATACTGTGAAACCAGCAGCCTGACCCGTAACTTCGACCAAAGTCGAAGCAGGGGTTTGCTGTGAGCGGGACCGCTCCTGGTCCCAAGAACGTTGACATGTAGACTTTTCTTTTTCCTTCTTCGACTCATTCTTCCTGGAGCGTGACACATGTGACCCTGAAGGGCCCTCTCCCTTAGTAGAGAGAGACTGGCACAGCTCCTTGAAGGAAGCCGAATAGGAGGATCCCAGTTGAAGCAGAATGAAGGCCGAAGCTGAAGAAGAGCCCACCACGGCCTGCGCTGCCTCCTCCTCGAAGGCCTTAAGCTGTTCCAGCTGCTCGGTGGACCCGGTAGCCACGGAGACCACCCAACGGGCATCCTTTGATTTGACTAGTAGGTAATGCTTCTCCAGTCACCCCAGCTGGAGTCAGGCAGCACGATCATCAGGCACATTCGGGGAAAAGGACCAACAGTGAATGCAGGTCTACGGATTGTGACCCAGTCCCAGGTAATACACACACATGGTGTGAGGATCCATACGAGACATTTTCTGCCCGCAGGGGCACCGGCGAAATCCGGGGGCTGATTTATCTTCCATCACGGGAGTAGAATGAATCCTGAGAGTTTAAGAATTAGTTTTGGAGGTGAATCTGAAGACTCAGAAGTCAGGGCTACTAAACGCAGGAGCGCTAAGGAGGGAACCTGAACCTTCCACAAAAAGGAAGATCTGGCGTCATGAGGCGGAGCCGAGGGTTATATCACCTGTTGGGTGGGAGGAGCCAACTCGAAGACTTTCCGGCACATTTTAAAGCAGCAAGTTACCTGTCAGCAAGTGTGGATAGAACAACATATCCACAATCCTAGAAATGTACTATTTGTCCCATGAGGACAATTAGGCATCATTTGTCACAAATAAAGTTCAGAACATACAATCATACGAAGAAGCCATCAGAGGAAAGTCATTTGGTCTATCAAGTCTGCTCATGTTGCAGGGTCCACAGCTTGAGCTAATGTCCCTTCCCCTCTCCCCACTCCTCCCATTCTCCCTTCCCATGACCCTTCCCTCCCCCCTATACCTGTCCTAGCCTCTCTTAAGTTGCCCACTGACTTCAACGAGATTACCTCTTCTGGCAGCACACTCCAAGTGCCCACCACCTTCTCTGTGAGCCTATGAAGAACTGCTTCCTGACCTCCCTCCTGAACCTTCCACCCTCCAGCTTTAGACTGTGCCCCTTAGTATTATGGTTGCCACTCAGCTTAAAGAGACTCTCCTTATCAACCTTATTTATCCCTTTCAAGTACTTAAAGGTCCCAATCATGTCCCTTCTCTCTCCCCTGTCTTCCAGGGAGTACATGGTCAGTGCCCTCAATCTCTCCTCATATGCCATACCCTGCTGACCAGCTATCATCTTTGTAGCCCTCCTCTGGTCCTTCTCCAGTAAGTTAATGTCATTTTTGAGGTGTGGGCACCAGTACTGAACTCCATACTCTAGATGTGGCCTTACCAGTGACCTGTACAAGGGCAGTATAACCTCCTCTCTCCTACTACTGATCCCCCTAGATATGCATCCCAGCATCTTGTTTGCCTTTGCTGCTGCTTTCTTGCACTGCGTGGAGTGCTTCAGATCACTAGTGATCATCACTCCCAGGTCCTCTCCTCCTCTGATGCAGATACTAGGACTCCACCCAGGTAGTACTCTGTCCTAGGAGTCTTGGCTCCAATATGCATAACTTTGCATTTCTTGGCATTGAAGCCAAGCTGCCAGATCCTGGACCACCACCCTAGCTTTTCCAGATCTTCCTGTAAGTCCTGTATCCCTTCAGCTGTGTCCACTCTTCCACAGAACTTCATGTCACCCTTGAATAGGCACATTTTGCCCTCAATGCCATCTCCAATGTCATTGATGAAGACATTGAACACCACTGGCCCCAGCACCAAACCCTGTGGGACCCCACTGGTTACCTGTCTTGTGCTTGGTTACCTGTCTTGTGCCAGATAACTCTCCCCCACAACCACCCTCTGGGTTCTGTCCCTCAGCCAGTTTTCCATCCATCTGGCCTTCATTTCTTCAACCCCAAGATCCACCAACTTCCTGATCAACCTTTTGTGGGGCACAGAGTTAAAGGCCTTGCTGAAATCAAGTTAGAGGATGTCTACTGCTTGGCCTCTGTCTACTGTCTTAGTGACACAGTCAAAGAAGTCAATAAGATTTGTTTGACACTATCTCCCCCCCCCCCCAATGAACCCATGCTGCCTCACATCCTGGAGACCATGTTCCTCTAGATATTCCACTAACCTTTCCTTTAGTATGGTCTCCATGAGCTTGCCCACAATGGAGGTCAGACTGACTGGTCTGTAATTCTCTGGGTCAGTCAGTAATTCCCTGGGTCATCCTTGGGGCCGTTTTTGTGAAGCAGCACTACATGTGCTTTTCTCCAGTCCTGTGGTACTACGCCTGTCTCTAGTGAACTATTAAACAGATCTGCCAGTGGCCTTGCCAGCTTCTCAGCCAGTTCCTTTAGTACCCTTGGATGTACTCCATTCGGGCCTGGTGATCTGTCCACCTTCAATGCCAGCAGCCCCTCTCTCCCTCACTCTATCCTCTTCTATCACTACATCTGTGTTCCCTTCCCCCTGCTCCTCTTTTTCCTCCTGAAGGCACTGGTCTGCCCTTCTCCCTTGTGAAGACAGAACAGAAGTATTCATTTAGTGTATCTGCTTTTCCCCCATTATCCTCCACCCCTTTCTTAAGCCTAACAATCCCTTCCTTCTTGTCCCTTTTCTCACTTATATAGCAAAAGAAAGTCTTCTCCCCCTTTTTAATTCCTTCAGCTATCTGCAGCTCCTTCTGTGCTTTTGCTTGCCTGACTTTCTTACTTGCCTCACTAGCCAACCTTAGGTAATTTTCCCTATCCACCTCTCTCTTGGTCTTTGAGAATTTTCTACATGCCAACCTCTTTTCCCTTATTGCCTGCACAACCCCAAAACTGAACCAGCTGGGTGTTTTGGCCCTTGTGTTCTTACCCCTCAGCTTAATGCACTCATTTGTGGCAACCAGTATTCCTTCCTTAATGATGGACTGCCTTTGGTCCACCCCGTATTTGCTCTGATACCCACCAGATGGCTCCTTAGCATTTCACCCATTTTCCTGAAGACTGCCCTCCTGAAATCCAAGATTTTGGTCTTAGTCGGGATGCTTTCCCTGCCCATATCCAACTGGAACCACACTATGCAATGGTCACATCCTCCCAGTAGCTCCCTGACCAGTATTTCCTGTACATGCTCCCCATTTGTGAGCACCAGATCAAGAATTGCCTCAGCTCTTGTTGGTTCAGTGATGCCCTAAGTCAGGAACCCACATTGCAGTCCTTCCAGGATCACCTGACACATGCTGTGCTAGAAACTGCAATTAGTCATGTATGTTATTTTGTTGTCTCTCTTATTTGATGGTTTTACAAAAAATCCCCCAGACTTTTTCACACCAGCCAGCAGAATCTTGGATTGGTACTGACAACATTCAAACAATTACATAATTTTCCTCCAGGTCCTGTCAGCTTAGTACACACAGTATAACAACTGTCAAAAATCAGTCTTTGTTACCAGTTTTCTAATGGGGCTTTTAAAAATGGACTCATACCAGTTAAACAAAATGGTAAATATCTGGTAAGTTCCCTAGGTTAATCATCAACCAGTTGAGCACCATATGCCCCCTCCTAAAAAAAAAACTCTCGTACTCTTAAAATGTAACTTTATTTTCCTGTGTTCCCATTCCAACCCAAAATGCAGCCTCCGCACCTCCCTCCTAATTTATTCTTTTCAGATTCACTCCCCTTTGGTGAGTTTCCAAAGCGTTCACAAAAAAAGGTGCTACTACCCCAGTACCTCTCCCCAAATGGATAATCTCACAAAAACGTACAACTCTATCATGCCTCTCCCTTGTAATTATCCGAAAACATGACCACACCATTTCTAATGCCACCTTGTACCACTCTTGTGATCTATACCTTTCTCCCACACACCTCCTGAAATACAGATTTACTACTGCATCCCTCCTAAAATGTGTACCTCTGTAACTCTCAAAAAATGTTGCATGCATCCTTAAATCTGCTCCCTCACCCTTGGTATCGCTACACCTACCTTGTACCCATTCTAATATTTGCCCACTCGCACCGGTTGTATCCCCACTCTACCCAAACAATATTTGTATCCCATCCCCACTTACCCAAGATGTGTGCTCATCTGTGCATGTCCCAGATTTATACCATACATTCTCTTACAACCCTGTATATATAACTCTACCCTATGACTCCTGAAGCTTGTACCCCCTGCACCGCTCCCCCAAACCTGCAGTCTATAACAACTTTGGCCCCGCCCCAACCACTAAATCTATACTTCCGCCTAACTCACTTCAAACAATTTCTGCCCCTGCACCTGGAACCCAATAAAGTTTTAGCCCTTCCCCACACTCTGAAAACTATTTACACCTACCTCCATGCTCCACAAGATTTTTACCTTCTGCTGTACCCTCCCAAAATTAATTCCAAAATCCACACTCGTACCAGTTTCACCCCACTCCCTGCATAAATAGCAACATTTGCAAGGTTGCCAAAAAAAAAAAAAAAAAAGCATCCCTTCTTTTGCAACCCTCACACATTTTACATGCCCACCATTACACCCCTCCACATATTAGCACACTATGCCCTACAATACTACTCCGAAGGTAGGTACTGTACCTTTCACATACTACACCCAAAGTCTGCACCTCCACCTTCTGTACAATTTAAGAGGTGTGAGAGGGTAAAGATTGGGAGAGATGCCTATTTCAGCATGGGGGCAAGTGCAAATTTCAGGAGGGGTACAAGTATACATTTTGGGAAGGGTGCAAGTACAATTTGTGGGAGGGGTGCAGGGTAGAGAACAAATTTGGGGTATGTGCAGAGGTACAAGTACACATTTTTGAAGGGGTACAGGGGTGCAAGTACACATTTTGGAAAGGATGCTAAGGGCAAGTACAATTTGGGGACTGATTCTGTGGTATACGTAGAAATTTCAGGATGGGTGTAGGAGTACGAGTGTAAACTTTGGGTGTACAAGTTGAAATTTCAGAAGGGTTGCAGGGGTGCATGTGCAAATTGTGTGAGTGTTGTAGTTACAGATTTGGAGAGGGGTGCAAGTGGTGTACATTTAGGGGAGTACAGGGGTAGATGCGCACATATACGGTGGTGTGGCCTAAGGTACTGGTTCTGAGATGGGGTGTAGAAGACAGGGGTTATATTTGGATGGATACAGGAGTAAAAAGTGCAAATTTTGAGAAAGGAGGGATAAATGTATAAATACTGTGAGGGTACAATAAAAGAGGTGCACATTTTAAGAAAGATGAATAAAGGTCTTACATTAGCAAAGGACGGGTAGAACACAAATTATGAAGAGTCGCAGGACATAAGTAAATATTTTGGAAGGGTTACAAGGGCAGCGGTACAAATTATGGGAGGAAGAGAACCCATTACAGGGAAAATGCATAATATTTAGTGTTGTAGAACCTCAGCAAATGGGGTGAAGCAAAATACAACTACATTTAAGTTAGTAAGGAAAATGGGGGGAACATTACCTGACCTGAGGATGTTTTGACACCCATCCTCTTGTTTAATACTGTCTCCAACTTTTTACAGATTAGTCTGTGAAAGTTGCTAGATATTTACATACATACATACACACACACATAGTTGCCAGCAGATTAGGCCAAATGATCCATCTTGTCAGCCCAGCACAGTTCACTGATGAGGAACAACGGCCGTTCTACCTCCCAACATCACCCTGGTTCCCCATTCTCCTGCCCCTGCATACCAAGGATATTTTCCTTCACACCAACCTCTACCAAGCCCCGTATCTGTCCCAGCCCCTCCTGAACCCAACTACCATCTCTATCTTTATCAACTCTTCAGGAAGTGCATAGCAGGGCGCCACCACCCTCTCTGTGAAGTAATGATGTCTCCCTACCCTCTGTACTGTTCCCCCACCAGTTTTAGATGATGGTCCCTCATATTTCCCTCCCCCTTCAGACTGATCAGATCCTCTCTTTTCACTCTGTTAATTCCCTTCAAATACTTGAAGGTCCCTATCATGTCCCTTCCCCCTGTCCTCTGAGTACGTTTAACTCCCTCAGTCTATCATCACAGCACATTTCCCCCAAACCGCTGACCATCCTTGTCACCCTTCTCTGGACTCTCTCCAGCATTGCAATGCCTTTTTTTTAGGTGAGGACACCAGAACATCACACAATACTCCATATGCGGTCTCACCAATGAGATGTACAGTGGCATAATAATTTTCCTGTTCCTAGATGTTATCCCCCTAGATATAAATCCGAGCATTTTATTTGCCTTAGCTGCTGCCCTTCTGCACTGTTCAGAATTGTTCCATTTAGCATCAATCATCACCCCTCAGATCCTTCTCCAACATGGAGACTGCCAACTGAACTCCACCCAACTGATAGCTATACCCAGGATTTCTAGTGCCCAGATAAAGGATGCTGCATTTACGCACATTAAACCCCAGTTGCCAGGTGTGTGCCCAGGCCTCTAGTGTCCACAATTTTTTTTTATTTTACAAAATGTTACACCAAGAAAGACAACATGAGCTGAGGAACAGCTCGTTTCCAGAAGCATCCTGGGGGGAGGGGAGTATGAAGGTTGGGAGAGCAATTAAACATAACATAATATAAACTTAATACATAGTATCACAATACAGGAAAACATCTTCATAATAGAGTAGTGGACCTAGGTGAGTAACCTTCATGAGAACTTATATGGTACCACCCAGGGTCGAAGACCAGGAGAACAGAGGGTGAAAGAACACAGAAGATCTGTGAGGGTTAGAAGCAAGGCTTGAGTGAGTGCTAATGAAATCCTAGGGAAGGAGCAAGGGCGGGGAAGGGAGGGAGAAAGAAAGTCTGGTCCAGCTAACCCCTCAGGATGCATGGAAACCCTGCCAGGAGGGCAGGACCAGATGGGAAAATTGGAGGAGAGAGAAAAAGAGTGAGGGGGGAAGAAGAAGGGGGGGGGGGCGGTGACAAGGTGACTAATAATAAGGGTGTGCGAAGAGGAGGGAGGAGTAAAAGCAAGTCTTCCTGCAATGTCCTCCTACCATTCTCACTGTCCACCACTGCCTGCACTTTGGTGTCATCCGCAAACAGGCTCATTCTACTCCCAACTCCCTCCCCTATGTCCGTAATAAACAAATAAGGGGATGGGTCCCGGTACTGAACCCTGTGGGACTCCACTAATGACCCTTCTGTGAGTCAAGCCAACTACCCTTTGCTGTTTATCTGCTAGCCAGTTTGCCACCCATCCCACCATTTTCTCCCCCATCCCTAGGCTTCTCATTTTCTAGATCAACCTCCCATGTGGGACCGAGTCAAAAGCCTTACTAAAGTCCAGATACAGAACATCAACAAGCTTTCCGCTGTCCAGGCCTCTTGTCACCCAGTTGAAATATTCCACCAGGTATGTCTGACAAGATCTCCCCTAGACAAACCCATGTTGATTTTCAGCTTAAACACCACAAGCCTCTAGAAACTCCACCATCCTTTCCTTTAATATGGTCTCCATAACCTTCCCTACTATGGAGGTCAGGTTGACCAGCCTGTAGTTTCCTGGTGCGTCCCATGGCCCACTCTTGTGGAGGGGCACTACGTGTGCCATCTGTGGGACGCAACTTGATAAGAGGGAAGAGTTGAAAATCTGCCAAACTGCCAGGACATCAGCCAGTTCCCCAAGAACCCTGGGGTGGATGCTGTCTGGACCAGGGGATTTATCCACCCTTACTGCCTTGAGCGCCACTAACACCCTCTGTACCTGAATCACCCCATCTGTGAGTGCCCCCCGTACCCACCTTAATCCCACCAACAGGCACTGGACCATCCCTTTCCCTAGTGAATACTGAGCTGAGGTAGCCATTTAATGCCTCAGCTTACTCTACTGACCAATCTCCCATCCCCCTCCTTTCTCAGCCTACTGATCCTCCCCCACCCTTCTTACGCTCACTGACAGATCTATAGAATTCCTTCTTTTCCCCCCACCCCAAGCTAGTTTAACCTTCTTCTCAGCCTTGGTAGCCCTGACCCTCCTGCTGACTACCCTGGAGATCACGTGGCATTCATCCTGGTGGTCCTTGCTATGGAATAATTTTTTTTATTTATTATTTATTTATTTATTCTAGGATTACAATTTACCTTTGAGCTCAAGGCTCTTTTACAAAGGTTCCATGTCATAGGTTACAAGGATAACACAGGTTGCAAGAAGGGAACATTTGGTAGAGATAGGTTGAGTGGGGTAGGAGGAGAAAATGAAGGGGGGAGTAGCAGGCGATCAGAGAAGGAGAAGGCAGGAGAGAATAGGGTGGGGAGCAGGGAAGGGTGCAAGGCAGCCAGGCGGTGTTGTCGGCATAAGTACGGGAGAGAATGGTGGCCCTGGAAGGACAAGTGCGGTGGGCAAGGGACCAGGCATAAGTCAGCACAGGAGGATGGGTGCAGAATACTAGCCATGGCAATCACAGGTGCTGAAGGCAACAAGGGTGTAACGGAGCCTGGATTTGAAGGCCCCAAGATCAGTGGTGGTGATAGTATCCTTGGCAGGACCATTAAACCAGGTGGGGGCTCTGTAGGCGAATGATCATTGGCCTTGGGTTGTGCGGCAGCAAGGGATCCAAAACAGTTGTGGCTTTGATCCCCTGGTGATTCTAGAGCTGGCTATTGTTTGAAGAAGGGTACAGACTCCGGGGGTGGCAATCCCCAACTGGATTTCCTTTGCAACCACACAGGTTTGGTACTTAATTCTATTTTCAAGTTGCAGCCAGTTTGCTTGTGTGCAGAGGTCACAGGTCTGTGTGACACTTTTAGCACCAATGATGAGTCGACAGGCCTAGTTTAGGGTGATGGTTACCCTACTGAGTGCTGTGGCAGTGGCGGCGCCATAGATGACAATGCCATAGCCAATCTGGGAGATGATGGAGCTTTGAACAGCAGCAGTGAGGGCCTCTTTAGTCAGGTGTCGCCGTAGACGATAGAGTAGGCCCAGTCTGGGGTTTGCAGTTTTGGCAACATTAGTTATGTGGGTAGCGTAGGACAGGTGGGAGTCTAAGGTGATTCCTAGATATTTGAAGGATTCGACCTGTTCCAGCGGGCTACCTAAGCAGGTGTTTAAGGAGAGTTGGAGATGTTTGTGCTTGTTTTGGTGGCTGGTGAAAATCATGATCTTGTTTTTTTTCTGGTTGAGAATTAACTTATGTTCTTTGAACCAGTTTTCGACCAAGGTGAAACTATGTTGAAGGATTTGTTGTAGGTGGCTTGGGTCCTGATGGGAGGCAAGAATCACAGTGTCATCCGCATAAAGTATAATTATTTGAGTACAGAAGTCCTGGAGAGCATTGAGGAACAGGCTGAAAAGTAGTGGGCCCAGGATAGAGCCCTGGGAGACACCAGAGCGTGTACTTTCTGAATGCTCTTCTTTTTATTCTCAACCACTCTCGCTCTGTCTTTGACCACCAGCATGGTTTCCTAGCCCTGGTCAACTTACTTTGGGATCTAGCTCAAGTTTTTGTGGCCTCTAGGATGCCCAGATTCAATATCTACCACTTAACCTCAATGCTCACATAGGTTTAATTTCCTCTTTACGTTTTCCGAGAATGCCCGCCATCTTCACAAAATCAGCCCCCCTGAAATCCACTACTGTGGTCCTTGTCTGAATCCACTCCTTTCCCAGGTCTAAAATTACCCAAACAGTGGAATGGTCTCTACCAGCCAATGACTTATTAACCACAAGGCTTTTTATCTGATCCCCATCTGCTAGCACTAAGTCCAGAATATTTTCCTCCTTAGTTGGCTCCCCAACTAGTTGAGTCAGAAATACAGCCTGGTGGCGCTGAGGGCTTTTATTTTATTTTAATTTTTTTTATTTATGACAATTTGGATAACACCTTTGAGCAAACAGTGCTCTTTTACAAAAGTTACACGTCTTGGAAAATGGACAAGAACAGGCAGGCAGAGAACAGTTAGTACAATTACAGTACCTGAGTTGCTAGTGGCTTTGTCAAGATAAGACAAAAGAATTAATAACAGGTAAAACATTACAGAATGCATGAGCTGCCAAAGGCTTTGTCAGGTGATCTAACAAGTGCATGAGAGGGCCAGAGTTAGTTGGTGAGAGGATAAGGTTGTAGAGGACAGGCAAAAACCGAGGGGGGAGGGGTATTGGAGGGATAAGGTAGGTGGTGATGGAGGGGAGGGTAGAAGGAATGGAAGATGTAAGTGGGGGTAACAGGATGGGTGGGGAAGGGAGAGAACAGTTAGTATGGGCAAGGAGGAGAAAGGAGAGAGAAATGAGAACTAGAAGGGAGTTAAGGAGGGCTACAGGAGATGGGAGAGAGAGAGAATATAAAAGCTAGGAAGTGCAGGGGGTAATAGGTAAGGAAAGGGACATGGATGTGAGAGGGAATAGAGAGAGGGAGGAGTGAAATCTTGGGGGGCCAAGGGAGAATGCTGAGGTAGCTGATGTGAGATATTGGAAGGAGTTAATAAGGAGGGAGTGGGGTGTGATGAGAGTGCATAAGTAATGGAGAGGCCAGGAGGGCGAGCAGGGAATTTAAGTGTAGTAGTCACAGTAAGCACTGGCCACCAAGTGCTGTCATAGTTTGTGGTTAAAGGAGTTGAGATTTGGTATATTGGTAATATCCACTGGGAGTGTGTTGAACCAGTTAAAGGCCCTAACTTTGTAGGAGCGCTGCCCTTGAGTGGTCCGGCAGCGGGGAACTGTGAAGATTAGTGTTCCAGAACTCCTGGTAAGGTGGGTAGCACAGTGAGGGGAAAGTAGGGGTTGAGGTGTTGGACGCCAAACCTTGCACCACGCCGGTGACCCGGGTTCGGGAGTTCACCTTCTCCAGGGGGAGGAAGGGGATCCAACCCGGAGTGCAGTGACCCTGGAGAGACCTGGACAGTCAGGAAAGACGGTGGAAGAGACAGGCTTCATGGGTGACTCTTGATGGGGCTGCTCCAGCAGGGACGTAAGTGGGATAAAAAGAAATATAAAAAAAAAAAAAAAAAAAAAGAAATAGTTCTTGGTACTTCCAGTGACGTCACAAAGCAATACGGTAGCGGGATAAGGGAGCTCAGGAGATCCGACTGACAAATTAATGTTTTTCACCCGGTAAAACCACAAAATGATCCAATTTAAGCAGACTTGAGGAGGTAGTTATGGCAACTTTGACAAAAACTGAAAGCCGATGCGGAAAAAAAAAAAGCAAAGGCGGTTTCCTCTCCTCCTCATAGCTGAAGCCGCAGCTGCTAGTCGACCAGTAGACCCACTCCCCTGATGGCTCCAGAGACAGCGAGTCAGACGAGGGAGAAGAGCAGCAATTCACAATTACCTCCAGGTGCTTATATTCAGAATTGAGGCGCTTGGGGGATACTATGGATAAAATAAGATCGGAGGTGGCAGACAACAGGGCAAAGCTGAAACAACAGGAACACAAAACCTCTAAACTGGAATCACCTGGAAGAATCCTCAGACCTCCATAATGGGACCATCCTGTAGCTGCACGACCAAGAAGAAAAAAAATACTCACTTTGGTAATGCTGTTTCTTCTAATGGAGTCTTGCTGTAGTCTGACTATATGCCGTTAGCCACAGCACTTGAACTGCTCCGGAGAGTAAAGAGTTAACTCTATGCCAAGGCATAGAACATTCAGCTCAAGCTCGGTTTTCAAACCTCTGTCTGTGGGTAACTGTCAGATTCTTACAGGCACTAAACTAACTCACTCTCTTCTCTTGACGAGGTGCCTTTGTAAATGAGTCTTTGACTCAAAGGTCTGTAAACCAATGCTCTAATAAATAAAATAAATAAATTAATATATAACACAATAAATAGAAACAGTTTCTAAAATGTTTACGCCAAAGGGCAATAACTAGAATTGTTAGGGTCAAAAGACTCAAGTCGAGAACCCCCCAAAAGAATCTAAGCAGGTAGTGAAACAACCAAAATATTCTTAATAAAAACCAGAAAAAGCCTTAATAAGATAAAGGCATGCCAAGTACACCACTGGGGTGCAGCACTGTGCCTGCCCAGCCACATCCCAGAACTGCTAGGTTCCAGGAGAGGAGGCAGGAAGGGAGGTCAGAATACAGCAAGACTCCATTAGAAGAAACATTACTAAGGTATTTTTTCTTCAAACGTGAAGTCTTGCTGTATTCTGACTATATGCAGACTACCACGCAATACCCCACTTGGAGTAGGGAGTCACAGAACCTGTTTTGGGAACAGGATCTGCAGCACAGCTATGCCAAACCTAGCATCACTTATTGACTAAATGTCCAGACAGTAATGCCTGGTAAATGTGTGAAAAGTTTTCCAGGTGGCTGCTTTGCCGATTTCCACGAAGGGTATATCTCTAGCTTCTGTTACCGGAGCAACTATACCTCTGGTAGAATGAGCCCTCAGGCCTGAGGGAGGCTCCTTCCCAAGCTTTGAATAGCAGAACTGGATACAGGAGACGATCCACCTGGCAATAGTTCTCTTGGTGGCAGGTTTACCCTTTCCCACTTCCCCATAAGTGAGAAACAACTGAGAACAGCCATTTCTATGGGCCTTAGTGTGCTCCACATAGTAACTAAGAACCCCCTTTACATCAAGACTGTGTAATCTTCTCTCCCCAGAGGAAGAATGGTCAGTGAAAAATACAGGTAATGACAGATTGATTCAAATGAAAGTCTGAAACCACCTTGGGAAGAAACTTTCTTTTGGTTCAAAGGACCACCTTATTATCCCTGTGAAATGAAAAGAAGTCAGGTTCCACTGATAAAGCCTGTAATTCACCGATTCTCCTGGCAGAGGTAATGGCTACCAGGAATACAGTTTTCCAAGTTAAGTACTTCAGCTCAGCTGAGGACAGATGTTCAAAAGGGGGCTGCATAAGCTGTGCAATACAGATATTCAGATCCCAAGAAAGGGTAGGCTCCCAAAAGGGAGGGTTAACATGTACTAGACCCTTGAAAAATTTCTTGAAAACTGGACAAGATGCTAGGGAAGAGCCCTTACCAGCAGAGAGGAAGGCAGAAACAGCTGCCAAATGTACCTTGAGAGTAGTAGGCCGGAGGCCCAAACTGTTAGGATCCACCAAATAATCCAATACAGTGGCCATATCAGCCAGCTCTGGCTGGATATGCCTTTGGGAACACCAAAATCCAAATCCTTTCCATTTGGAGTTATAAGTCTCTCTAGTAGCAGGTTTCCTGCTAACCTTTAAAATGTCCAAGACTGATTACGAGAGATTCACACTTGCATATTCTAGCTTTTCAAGAGCCAGGCTTTGAGCCTGAGAGCCTGGAGTCTGAAGACTGGGGTAAAGAATCCTCCCCTGTGAGGAGGTGAGGAGATTGAACTGTCTGGGAAGACACAGAAACATTGTCACTGACAGTGACAAGAGTAGAGGATACCAAGACTCTCTGGCCCACTCTGGAGCCACTGGAATCACCTTGCAAGTCTGAGACCAGATCTTGCTCAGAACCCTGAATATCAGAGGAAAGGGAAGAAATGCATACAGAAACCTGCTTGTCCAGTTCAACAATAGAGCATCCTGAGGGACAGGGCCCAGAAGATGTGGTATGCAGCAAAAGAGAGGAATTTGGTGATTGTCCGGGGCTGCAAAGAGATCTCTGGAGTGCCCCACCTCTAGAAAATGACCTGAAGAATTAGAGGGTTCAGGGTCCATTCATGGTGACCCTGAGAAATCCTGCCGAGAGCATCTGCTAGAATGTTGTCCTTCCCTGGAAGATGCACAGCCATCAGGGAAGCCTGAAGGGAATAAGCTAGAGACCATATTTTCATGGCCTCTGTGCACAAGGCCGAGGACCGAGTGCCTCCCTGCTTGTTGCTATACCACATGGTTGTGATATTGTCTTGTCCTGATCTGTACTACTTTCCACTGAACAGCAGCTGAGAATGTCTGAAGTGCCAGAAAGACAGCTCTGAGTTTGAGAAGGCTTATGTGTAGAACAGACTCCTGGTGAGACCAGGTTCCCTGAGCTGTAAGCTGATCCAGATTAGCTCCCCCAACCCAGTCAAGAGGCATCTGTGGTGAGGGTCACTGAAGGAGCCTGATGATAAAGGGGACACCGTGTCGAAGACTGTACTCCTCCAACCACCACTGGAGTGCCTGAACTAGAGTGTGAGACACTGGAACCAATTTGGAGAGAGGGTCTCTTTTCTAAGACCAATAATATCTGAGATGAAACTGAATATCTCTCATCTGAAACCTTGCTCCTTGGACCACTGCTGTGGAAGCTGCAATGTGACCCAGCAACTGCTGGACGAGAAACTAGAGGATGAAAAGAGGAGGCCAGAGTGACAAGGGACTGAACCCTTGAGACAGGGAGAAATGTTCTTGCTTGAATAGTGCCTAGCTCCATCCCTATGAAAGTGAGGAGCTAAGCTGGTTCCAGAACAGACTTTTCTAGATTCAGAATGAAACACAAGGAATCTAGAAGCTTTCGAGTGACCTCTAGGGCTGACTTGACTTGGTCTGAGGATTGACCCACAATGAGCCAGTCGTCCAGGTATGGAAACAGAAGGATACCCTGTCTCCTGAAGAATGCCACCACTACTGCTAGAAACTTGGTGAACACCCTTGGAGCAGATGTTAGGCCGAAAGGCATAGCTCTGAACTGGTAATGGCCTGAGGGCAACTCGAACCTGAGGTACATTCTGTGGGAATGTCTGATAGGTATGTGGAAGTAGGCATCCTTGAGATCCAGGGAGGCTAGCCAGTCTCCTGGTCTGAGAGAGGAAAGTATTACTCCCAGTGTCACCATTTTCAATTTTGGTTTTTAAGTGTTTGTTCAGTTACCTTAAATCTAGGATGGGTCACCACTCCCCTGTCCTTTTTGGGGTAAGGAAGTATCTGGAATACAGTACTTTTCCCCTGTGACAATGAGGTACCTCCTCTACTGATGGCAGAAGTAGAAGAGGGGAGACTTCTGCCTCTAAGGCCTTTGTCTCCAAGGGAGAGGGAAGACTGGAGGATTTGGCTCTCATTTTTTGGAACCTTTTGAAACCGAGAGCAAGTCCCTGGCTCACTACTTCCAGCACCCATTTGTCTGAAGTAACAGACTCCCAAACCTGGAAGTACTGAACCAACCTGCCCCGTACTGGAACTGGGGAGGCGACCCTGACCAACACCTCAGGGTGTCTGTTTGGCAGGGGGCTTAGACTGTGTGGATGATGGGGTTCTGGTCATCCCACGCCTGCCTCTTCCCCTAAAGAACCCCCTATTGCTGGAGAGAAGAGGAGGGGGCCTGAGCTTGGTAGAAAGCCTGTGAAAAGGCCTGCCCCTGCCAGCCCTAAATTGCTGCCTCTGAGGAGTAGCCTGCTCTTCTTTGGCTGCAGCACTCCTACAGGTGGTCCTATATTCATTCATCTTCTTCATGTAGTTCTCTGTTTGCTCCCCAAACAAAGAATTACCAGTGACAGGAAACTCCATGACCTTAGTCTGGGTATCCTGCAAAAGACTGGTACAGCTAAGCCAAGCAAACCTCTTCATGGAGCTAGGATACTGCCTTGATCCTGTGGTGGAGAGGCCTAGTTAACTAGCTGTCCAACACTCTTCCCTAGATGGAGCCTGCAGGACCATGGCGTGGCTTTGATCTGGCCCCTCCCTCCATGGGCTCTTTTGGAACTCTCAGGTAATCTTCTTCCTTACTCTAAAGTACACCCCCTCCTTTTAGAGTTACCTCATTGGATAGAGAAGTAAGAAACCCTCTCTGGTTGAAATCAGAACTACCTATAAGCAAAATCCCTCTGGTCGAACTGTAAAATTCAATCTATTTTTCTATATATATATATATATATATATATATATATATATATACACACACACACACACACACACACACACACACACACACACACACATGCATGCAAGGATGAAAGTTATAGCTCATTAATCAGCATATACACAGTATTGGATAACTGAATAACTTTCCAAGATAAAAGTTTTGATTGTTATCGTTAAGTTAAGCAATACAGTCTTAATACAAGAGTTATAAACTACTCTGTATTAATAGAATTGTGGTCAAATGCTGTGGCCAAACATCTATATTCTTTGTTGGTGACTTTCAGATGCGCTTTGAATAAAGAGGAGTTTAAAAAAAAAAAAAAGGAAGAACTACATCCTGGAAGGCGTCGAGAATCATTTGCTCCCAAGCCGAATGGGACACCATTGTGCTCCAGTCAGCACCTGGCATGTTAAAATCCCCTACCAACACGTTCCCACCTCTACCCCCCGTCTAATACCTACAGTATGTCTTACAATACATTTGATACTGTTTGAAGTGACAACTGTTTTTTGCCATTTCATAATATGAGGTACTGTGTGTATGCTAAGCTGCCAGGACCTTGATGAAAACGATGCATTTCTTGCTTAAATGACATCACCGCTCACCCAAGATTCCACCAGCTGGTCTGAAAACATTTGAGGCACTTTCTGTGAAGCCATCAAAATAAGAGGGGCAATAAAATCGCATTTCTACATAAAACATTGTAATTCCTACAGTTTATCTGTAATACATGAGGCCTGACTATCTTTGAACTAGCAAAAAGGGTACATTTTTAAAACACCTTTGCATCTGATGAATTGCATTCTGCATTTGCTTCCTTGGATTCTGTGGCACAACTATATCCGTTACTGCTATAAAAACAAGCTTTGTTTTGAATTTTGGGTGGCGGTATGGTTGTTGTATTAGGTCAAGGTAAATGGTTTTAGTGTGTTATAGGCCAATTGCTGTATTTATTGTACTAGGTATATGTGTAATTAGTACGTGTGTATAGGGTTTAGTGGTATGTATAGTGTATGAGTAGGAATTTGGTGTGTATTGTGAGCAATTAAAGTGTGGTATTAGAGGGTGGTGCTGGAGGGCAGTTAATTTATTGTAAGGTGGCTGTGGGTGGGTCTGCTTTGTAAGAGGGTTTTGGGGGTTGTTTTAAGCTTAATAAAACTTAACAGCTGCAGATATTTTATCAGATATGGCCTAGGCCCCCCTAGGTTTAGCTAGTCCTCAACCCAACTGCATAACCTGTGCCCCTCTCTGCCCCCCCCCCCCCGTGAGCTGCCTCATGTATGTGCAGAGAAGGGGGCACAGAGAGGAAGCCATGCAGACAGCAGCTGGGTGTGAGGGGTGCTAATGAGGGGAGTGCCTATAGGGCAGTTGGGACCAGAAGATGCCCTGGGGTGAAATGGGAGCTGGAGAGAGGCAAGATGTATTTGGTTCCCATAGTCAGGGAACTCACCATACCAAGTGGGCAGGTAGCCATTACACTGGCTACCTCACTCTAGTCCCTGTGGGCAGTGCTTTGCAATGCAAGATCAATGAGGAACAAGACTGCCATTACGGTAGATTTAATTTCGGGTTCCTTGGTCGATCTGGTTTGCATCACGGAGACCAGGCTGAGTGATGATGCCGTGTTGAAAGCAGTGGTCACAGCTTGATTCTCTGTGGTACACTGCCCATGGACAGATCGTAGGGAGGGGAAAGGAGGGGTGGCTTTTCATTTTAGATCTGTGCTGAACTTTACGGTGAACTCGTAGGAGACACCTTGTCATTTAATGTGCGTGAGTGGGGATCCATGTGTAGACTGCGACCGCCACGGTGGGGGAGTGATTTTCTGCAGGAAATTGTGGACTTCATCACCAAAAGGGTCTTGGATTCATCTAGATGGATTGTTATGGGTGACTTCAGTGCCACAGTCTATGCTGAATTCTCACATTTGGAAAGAATTTCCTCCGGATGATGAGCCCTGCAGAAGTTATACTTCTCTAACTCACCAACATGGACACACCTTGGATTTGGTCTTCTCCTGGGGGTCAATGTTAGTAACCTTGAGACTGATCCTGTCAGTTGTTCGATTCATTGCATGGTGAAGTTCATACTTCCCTAGTCCTCCCTCTTTGTAGATGGTTCAGTACCACCTTTTAAGAGGCGAAGGCCATAAGGACTGTTGCTGGTGCTAGAACACCTTGGAGATGTTGGAAGCATGTGAGACGGACTCTAGAGAATACGGTGGTAACCTATAATAGGGTTATCACCAAGGCCTTTGGCTCCATAGCACCCACCTGCATATGACCTCAGATCTCATGCTTCGGTTCCCCATGGTTTGATGGGAAGCTTAGGGAGCTGAAAACCAGGGACTGGAGGTTAGAATGCTGTTGGAGAAGATCCAGGGCCCAGGACGACAAATTAGCTTTCAGCCACTATGGTGAATATCAATGGGTAATCTCCTATATGAAGGCAGTATTCCTGTCCAGGGAGATGGCAGCTAAGAGGACTAGTGCAGCACTTCCGTACTGTGGAAAGGTTACTGAACCCAACCTGTCTTCAGCCAGTAAGAGTGGCTTCATCTGCCAAGCGTGAAGAGTATGCTCAATTTTTTCTCAGACAGATTGTCATTTATTTGAGCTGGAATTTCTCCAAGCAGACAGTCACACAGTCACACATCCAAAGAGTTCAGCCTACATTGCATGCAGGTGCCTTGGGGAGAGTTCTGGCTGACTGTGATGAAGAGGTCTGCAAGGTGATCTTAGAGTTGCGACACACATTTTATAAACTAAACCCAGGCCCCATGCATCTACCAGTGAGTTGCATTTTGCTTCTGGAGTTGGTATTTGCTAGAATAGTTTGGTGCTCCCTTTCAGGTGGGGTCTTCCCAGGGGCACTGAAGAATGCACTGGTTCGACTCCTTCTGAAGAAACCATTGCTGGACCTGGATATTCTTTTTTTAATCACATCCTTATTTTTGTGCCTCTGCAGCGCTACCAGCAGGGGCATCCAGCCGTTGGCTCCAGAGAGCAACAGGCTCACTCACATGATGGGGTCCAGTCGCCGCCCAACCCACTCGAGGGCCTCCCTTACCTCTCGGGCCGGCTGGACCAGACCCCCAGCGGTTCCACAATAGTCCTCCAGGTCAGCGGGAGCGCAACCATCAAGCTGCTTGGCCGCACCCAGCCTTTTCCTCCATGTTGTTTCCCCTGGAGCCAGCAGTGCAATGACGTACTACTGGCGTTAGCGAGATGTCTTGCCGTGCTGCACCCTGCCCAGCACTGCAACTGTGCTGCCCTGAGTGGGTCGCAGGGGCTGCTCCAGCATAACAGACTTCCCAAAGCCAACTCAGAAGGGAGGATAGCAGTCCTGGGACGCTCGATCCACCCTCTCCCTGCCAACCCCAAGTGCCCAGAGTCCATTCCCGAATCCGGGTCGCCGGTGTGGTGTGAGTTGTGGCGTCCAGTGCCTCAACCCTCAGTGCCACCGGGCCGGCTGAACCTGGATATTCTAAAGAATCATCATCCTGTCTCTAACCTACCTTTTTTAGGTAAGGTTACTGAGAAGGTTGTGGTGTTACAGCTTGAGGCACACCTCGTAACTCATTAACTCATTACATCTATGAGCCCCTCCAGTCTGGTTTCAGATCTAAGCATAGCACCAAGATGACATTGGTCAGGCTGCATAATGACCTCCTTAGGGCCAGAGATAGGGGCGAACAGTCACTTCTCATTCTCCTCGATTTCTCTTCAGCATTTGATACTGTGGACCAGAGGTTGCTGTTGGACAGACTAAGAGAGTACAGATGGCTCACTGATACTGTCATTCATTGATTTGAGTCCTACCTCAGGGATAGGATGCAGAGGGTGGTGATGGGAACTTTCTCATCATCCATGATGCCCTTCCTCTGTGGTGTACCCAAAGGTTCAGTCCTCTCAACTATACTGTTCACAGTGTACATGCTGCTGCCCCTAGGGAGGATCATTCGACAATAAAATTAGGGTTTCCACTACTATGTGGACGATACTCAGTTGTACTTGTCCTTTGCACCCAGGATGCCCGATGCTTTAGACATGTTGATTTGTGCCTCTCAGATTCAGAAATGGGTGGAGTCTAGTTGGCTAAGACTCAGCCTGGACAAGAATGAGGTACTAGTGACTGAGCTGGGTTGGGGGTGGGGAGCAGAAGTAATCATGGGAGAGAAAGGGCTTCGGCTTGGGTCATCCAGGCTGTTGGCTTCTTCAAAGGTGAAAAATCTGAGAGTCATTTTTCATGACTGACTGACACTGGAGGCTCAGGTGTCTGCGGTTGTCAGGAATGACTTTTACCATCTCAGAAGCATCAGCTGAATTAAGTCCCTTATCTCTGCTGAAGATCTGCCGACACTGGTACATGCGTTGGTAATGTCCATGTTGGACTACTGTAACGCACTCTACCTTAGGGTTAGTGGAGGTACCTAAGATGCTTACAGCTGGTGCACAATGCAGCAACCAGGTTACGGACTGGCCTTTCAAAGTTTAGTCACATGACCCCACTTATGCATGATCTGCACTGGCTGCCTCTAAAGTGGCATGTTACCATCTGTTTACTAACTTATAAAGCCCTACATGGGTTGGGTCCCGGCTACCTGTCAGATCTTCTGAATCCACTCTGCTCCTCACTCCCCCTTCGTTCCTCTGAGGAAGGTCTCCTCATGGTCCCAAAGGCCTGGCTTGAGTCCTCCGAGGATCGTATGTTTGAGGTTACCAGTCCTTTGCTGTGGAACACCTTGCCTAGGTGACCGCAGGAGGCCTCCTGGTTGGACATCTTCAAAAGGGGACTGAGGTCTTCTCTGTTTAGGCAGGCATTCGGGGACTGAAATCTTGGTCTCCAGGTACTATTTATGAGTCACTTGCTGCTATAAATTATTTTAATTGAGTTTAAAGAGTGAATCTCCTTATCTGTGGAAATTATTTAATATTGTTTATTTCTTTATTCTTTCGTTTTTACCTGCCTGTCTTACTTGTATGATGCCGTAAACCTCGGAAGAACACTCTATAAATTAATATACTGCCCATGCCCCTCCGTCCCCACTTGGAATATGAGAATTTTGAATCACAAAAATCACAGTTGTGCTCTGGCACTGACCCTTTATATTTAAAAGATAGCACCGGTAATGTAGAACAAATATTCCAGCAGATTTATGACCCCCAGATTTTCCATGCTGACACCCTCTTTGCTAGGGCAACAGCAAGCCCTGTTACACCTCTCTTTATCCTTCAAAATTAGTCCGCCGGAGCTCAAGGATGATCGGACAGCTCCTTTTTGGGATCCACTCCACCTATTACACCTGGGGCTGGGCAAGCACCTTCCCTTCAAACTACAACCAAATGAGGCAAGTTCTTTGGGGGAGGACGGGTGCTAGAAGGCCACTGCCCTAGACCACTTCACGTAGCTAGAGCAGCCCAGCTGCGGTGTTAAACTCCCGAGTTCGGGAACGGACTTGGGATACCGGGGATCGGCAGGGAGAGGATAGGATTGAGCGTCCGTGGAACTGCTTTCCTATCCTGGGGTGGGACTGGGGTTTGCCTCGCTCAAGCAGCAGCCCCCAGTCGAGACTGGAGACACTGCAGGAGCGGCGCGTAAAGAGGGAACCTACAAAAAAGCGAAAAATGGCATCCAAGCAATCGGATGATGGCCGCCTGGATCCCCCGCCTTCATGGAACCCCCGAAGAGCCAGGAAATATCGATCCCAGTAGCATCAGGGCCGAGAGAAAGAATGCCTGAAGGCAATTTCCCCCCGGAAGGAGGGGACCCGTCCGACGATGGGTTACGTCAGGCTACCCTGGTCGGCTGCAATCTGGGGTCAGGGGAAGCTGGCAACGGGAAGGGTTCAGATTGGAGATACAGGTGTAGTCCTTGGCAGAAGGCCTGAAGGAGAGGCTGGTCGGACGCAGGGGGTGGTAAATAAATAATGCAAAAAAAAAAAAAAACTCTTCCCCACCCCACAGGGAGACAGTACAGCCTAGTGATAAGAGTACAGATTTGTGAATCTGGAAACACGGCAAACTTGGGTTTGAATCCCACAGCTGCCACTTGCGTACGGTGCGACCCTGAGCAAGTCACTTAACCTCCCTGTGCTCAGGGGTCCCACCTGAAAAAGAACTTTGGATCAGTGTGCCCTTCCCAGACAAAAATTCTAAAATAAAAATACAATCCCAGCCCTCTCAACATTTAGTGCGTGCTCCACCAAGAACACTTCACATTATCCACACCTCAACCAGTGCTGATAGCGCTACTCCTACCCCACTTCCTTGGAGAACTAAGAGGAGAATGTAGAGCAGCAGAAGGCTTCCTTCCTAGGCTGGAGGTGTAGGGCATCCCTGTAGACACTGGATCCACCTCCACAGACTTGCAGTGAAGACCCAGACTTGAGACACGAACCTAGGATGCTAACACGGCAAGCCACTGTGCTCTCGAGATGGCTGCTTTGAACATTTTGGCGTTTGTTTTTTTTAAAGTAAGGTGTAGAGGGGTATGTGTGGAAGCTCTCTTTATTCTTAACCCCTTTCATTCTCCCTTCCTCCCAAAGCAGACTTGAGTAACCACTACTATAACTCCACAGATAATCATTCCATTTTGCCATTAACCTCTTCATACCAACTCCTCTTTGCAGACCTGAACAGTAACTCCATCAGATAATCACCCCGCCCCCCCGTTTTTTTTTATTAATCTGTTAAGGACCAACAGGCTTATGGCCTGTTTTCAGGAGTGACCTGGGAGCACTGGAGAGGCTAACTGACTTGCTCAAGGTCACACAGTATTGCAAGTGAGGGCTGTGGGAATCAAACCCAGGTCTACTGGATGTACCAAGCTATTTCACAGCTTGGTACTATAACCTCTGTCTAGGCTATACTGCCAGCCTCTTGACTGCATGTATCTGCAAGTTAGCTTGTTGTTT
Organism: Neoceratodus forsteri; assembly: GCA_016271365.2. Lineage (NCBI taxonomy): Eukaryota > Metazoa > Chordata > Ceratodontiformes > Ceratodontidae > Neoceratodus > Neoceratodus forsteri. Next base: position 38,522,566 of record JADMNL010000037.1, on the reverse strand, counting down.
GGCTGAAGTACCTCCCACACACACTATTCTACTCCGTAAGTCGACTGGGTATGGGGGCAGTGTTAAGGATAACTATATATCCCAGAGGCACAAGTCCAGACACTGTGCTGGCACACTGATCATTCAGCTCACTTCACTAATGCAATCCCACTGGGCAGGCTTTGTCTAGTGTAGGGAAAAATGCACATTTTATATACTTACTTCACAATGTCCAGGACTTTCTTTAAAACTGAAGCAAGCTTGGCTGCCTGGGTGAAAAACAAAAGAGGAATGGATTAGCCTCGGAACAGGAAATGTAGTGGGAACTGTTCAGGTTGGCTGAGTGTTGAGTCATCAGTCCCAAAGGAAGATGCAAACTTTAGAGGCACAATTCAAGGTATCAGGGTCAAGTGAAAATCTCTCTGTCTATTCCTCCAATATATTAAGGTGACTGGTGCAAAACCCCTCTCCAGTTACCATTATACCCATCAGCGCCATATGGCGTCAGAACCATCCATTGCTTAACCTGACCCAAAATGGCAGCATCAGATAGAATGAGTTAAGGCCCAAAGCTAAGATTCTTTTGCAACAACCTAAACAACTGCACTGGTTTGGAGACCCACATCTACGACAAGGACCTCGAGTTTTAACTCCACATAGTAGATCAATAGACAACATAAATTAGTGAGTACACTTTCTGATAGTATACCCCCTGCCAATTACCAACATCAATTAAACTTAAAAACACTAAAGGCAGTTTTACATTTTCACTCAGAAGCACAGTCACAAAGATGGTTAAAGTAGTTATGCAGGACATGGGCACAGCTGAACAATAATGGGGTAAAATAAAGTCAACTTCCAGGTAGCCCCAACCACCAACATGTGTTTTGTTGCTATTGTATGAGCTCAAATGCCCCAATAGTCTACACCCAACAAATGACCCTGCCATGAACTCTATGGATCAGCAACAAAAAGTGCAGTACTTACATTAAACCGGACAGAAGAGTAATTCATAGGTGGGTACAGACATAAGACCAATTCATCAACACTGTGGACGAACACAACAGTTTTAGAATACAACAGGTAATTTTTGCTCATAACAAAATTCTGAACATTCCCCCCTTCCCCACCCCACTTCAAAGCTGCAGAAGGGGTGGAGATGTCTGACATCTCTGGAAACCAAAGTCCTCAGTTTATCCACAGTGCTAGGTGCAACGTGGGCAGTAATGTGCAGGCTTCCTCACACTGTGATGCATTTAGTGCTGGTGAATGGTGAGAGATGGACAGCAGTGGAGACTGACATCATGCACTTACTCACAGGCCCAGCAGAGTGCACGCTCCCCTCCCACTGTGATGTATTCAATGCTGGTGGAAGGTTAGGGACCGACAATATCCACAAAGCAAGTACAGTGTGGACAGATAAAGTGCAGGCTTCCCCAAACTATGATGTATTTAACACTGGTAAAAGGTGTAAGAGTTACAAGTCTGGAGACTGAACCCATGTGTTTATTCACAGGCCAGGTACTATGCAGTCTCTCCTCCACACACACAGTAATGTATTTAATGTTGGTGAAAGGTGAGGAAATAACAGCACTGGGGACTGAAGCCCTCTGTTTAGCTGTAGGGTCAGAAACAGTGTGGGGCGGGTACAGTGCAGGCTTCTTCAAGCTGTAGTGTATTTAGTATGAACAAAAGATGAAGACTGAAGCCAAGTGTGTATTACCACTACCCTATCTAGTTGGTCTGCTACTCACGCCTCCACTGAGTGGCTTATAGCAGAGGTGTCCATCAAGACCACAAAAAAACTGTACATCGGCTGCTGCTACAATCCACCCAAATGTGGCATTGCCAGTCTCTCTCTCTCTCCCCTCCTGAATAGCCTTGGATACCTCTCCACTCCACCCCCAATGGGACACCACTATGCTGGGAGACGTCAATCCATTCTTACCAGTAGAGCTATAAGACGTCAGAACCATCCCTTGCTTAACCTGACCCAAAATGGCTGCACAAGATAGATGAGTTAACTGGCTGGGAAGTACCCACTCTGACTGCAACAATCTCCTCAAACAGTTCAATCTCACCACACTCATTACTACCCCCACCCGCCTCAAAAGTCAGTCAGTCCCTAAATCACTCCACCACTGACTGGATTCTGACTAACCGTGAAAACAGGATCACCCATGCTGGGATCTTATCTGACTCCATCAGTGACCACTCACTCGTCTACTGTATCTGGTCCACAAAAACTCCCCACCCTCCTCCCAAATATCTGACTTTCCGGGAATATTTCAAATACAATCGCTCACAACTACACATGGAGACCATGTGTAAAAATTAGTTCTCTTTTACAAAATGAAAGATGACTCCTCTGCACTTGGCTTCTTCATCGCCACCCTCTCTAGTATGCAAGATAAGTACTTCCCGCTAACCACTAGGAGAGTGGGCAGCGGTGATACCAGTTGGCTCACCAAGGACCTCATAAGACTGATAAAGCTGCATGATACCAAATGGACATCTTACAAAGCCTCCTCCTCCCATCGGCTATGGAATGAATACAGACAATTGTCACCACTGCAAGAGACATGTTAAGTCCTGTAAGGCTGCTTACTTTCGCAACCTTCAATCCCACAGCCATGGTAACACAAGATACCTGTGGTCTGTAATCCTCTCACTACTTGCCCCAGGGGCCAAGCAGCTCCCTCTCCAACTTAACACCCCAAACGGTCCACTGGCTGACCCGGCAGATGTAGCAGATGCATGCAATACCACATTTACCAACCTTGCCGAACACCTTGCCAAGCTCCCCCTACCAAATTCCAGTCCTCCACTCAACGACCAAACCGTCACTCATCCCAACATACCTCCTTTCTATTTCAGAGCCATCTCCCCCAGTGAAACACTCAAGCTCCTCCACAGCTTCCCCAATAAGGGTACCACTGGTAGCAACGGCCTCTCGCCCCACTTCCTCAGAATTGTGGGTCAAGCAATTGCAAAACCCCTCACCATGATCTTCAATATCTCTCCCTCGCCACCACCTCAGTAAAGAAACAGGTTAGGGTTGTCCCAGTCTTTAAATCTGGAGACCCTCGTAATATGGACAACTACCGCCCTTTATCCATCCTCTCCCATCTAAGCAAACTGCTGGAAAAGACTGTTCACCACCAGGTCACAGACTTTGTAACAAAACATAACCTCTTCTGCCCTCAACAGCACAGTTTCAGAAAAGGCCATAGCACCACTATGGCCCTGGGAAGTTTCTCTGACCACGTCCTCTGGCACACAGATGATGGTAAGCTTACTGTAGCGGCCTTTGTTGACCTCTCCAAAGCACCTGACCTGGTAATCCACAACATCCTCCTTGGCAAACTAGGTAGCCTTGGTTTGTCCCCTGCCACTACCGACTAGTTCCAAGACTAGCTCTACCGCACCCAAGTGGTCTACACGGGAGGTACAACCTCTTCTGCTTTGCCTGTCTCTACTGGTGTCCCCCAGAATCTATCATTGGGCCCGTTCGTTTCTCCCTCTTCATTAACGCTCTCCCCAGGACTGTCTTTTCTGCCACTCCTTATTATACACATGATGATCTCTTCCTCCACCCGAGTGAAAATTGCCTGTCCTACCTCTCCAGTTCACTTACCTCCAGCTACTGTAATGTCCACAAATGGTTCACTGCCAACAAATTGCTGGTTAATGGCAAAAAGAAAGGCAATGCTCTTTGGGTCCAAGCCCAAGCTAGCCAATCTAACTCTAGCCCACAACTCTCTCAGCATCCTATCCCCTGATGGTTCGCTTCTGGAGACCATCAATTCCTTTAAATACCTGGGTGTCACCCTCCTCCCCACCCTTACCTTCTCAGACCACACTGAGATCCTAATCCATCGCATAAATCAGAAACTGGGGATTAGCTACCGTCTAATCAATTACCTCACCCCAGAAGCCTGACTTGCCGCTGCCCAGTGCAATCTCCTTCCTCTAATGCATTACTGCTCCCCTACCTACTCTTAAACCTCCTCCACAAACCTGGCAAGATTAACCACCACCTATAATAATATTCGTAATTTTGCCCTTCTGGCTCTGTACTCCTCCTACCCCTGCACCCTCTATCAGGCCCTTAACTGTCTCCCCTCTTAAGCTAGACGTAGCTACCTCCTGGCCTGTACCACTGACAAGGCCATCCATAGTCCTATGACATCCCCTCTCTCTCCCCACTCCTTTGACCCAAGATGTTTAGCCAGGACCTCCACCTCTCCATAAGCCCAATGCTTGTATGTCCGCTAGTCTCCACCTGCATGGGTCAGAGGGCATTCTCATCCGTGGCCCCAACCCTTTGGAAGAGCCTCCCTTCCCCCCTTAGAGTCCTTGACTCCCCACGGCACTTTTACTCTCTCCTCAGGGTGCGCCTAATGTCCACGATCACCTGCTCTTGCTCACTTGGCTGACTGGCATGTAACCTTACTCTCTCCCTGCCCCCTATGGCCCAAACCTCACTGTTACTTTGTGCAACCCATTTAATTTTTTTTTTAACACTTCTTTTTCCCTCCAGTCAAACGAGCCTGAGGCATCCCTCAAGAGACATCTGCTTGTTCCACCCTGCCTGAGACCATCCCTCATCCCAGATCCCCTCGGAACCCTGACCTGGCATCGCAAGTCCAGCAAGTAGACTCCCTGACTTGTGCACCTCAGGGCAGGGCCCCCCCCCCCCACTTACCTTGGGTGCTCCTTCAATTTAGTCCTGTGGGCTAGGATGCAGGCCAAGCGATATCGGGATCAGGAGAAGGCAGGGTCTGACACTGGGCATGGGGCAGGCATCCCATAGTCTCCTCAGGTGCTAGGGTGTTTTCTGCTTGCATGAGCATGATCCCTGGGGGTGCGGATGTGCAATGACATCCGGCACAAACGGAGTGTGCTCCCACATCCCTCTTGCGGACATCTGCCAACACTTCCACCCCTTGCGTGCATGACCCCCAGCTGATGCAACCCCAATCTCCACTGGGAGTCGCTACTGCCAGGGAGTCATCAACCCACCTTCCCCAGGAGAGGAGAGCAGTCCTCCAGACGCTTGATCCTTACCTCCCTGGCAACCCGAGCTCATTCCCGAGCCCGGGTCGCCGGCATGGTGCAAGGTGTGACGTCCAGCGCCTCAACCCTCAGCACCACCAGGCCAGTTTGTGCAACACTATTTATTTGTATCCTGCTTCTGCCTTGTCAGGACACTGTCACAAAATTGGTCTACTAATCTAGTGCTCATTTCTATTTTGTACGTGTGCCTGACAATGGTCCCTGGACCAGTGCACCTAACCAGTCATCAAATAAATAAATATGCACAGGCCAGGCAGAGTACAGGCTCCCCCACAGAGTGATGCATTTAATGCTGGTGAAAGGCTGGGGGCTAACAGTACTGGAGACAGAAGACTTCTGTGTATACACAAACCAGGTGCAGTGTGGGCAGGTACAGTGCAGACTTCCACAAACTGTGATGTACTTAGTACTGGTGAAAGGTGAGGGACTGATAGCACAAGCGATTGAGGCCATGGTATTCACCAGCCCATGTACAGTTCATGTGTCTCCCCCCCAACAGTGATGCAGTCAATGTTGGTCTAAAGCACAGGAAAAACTGCACTGGAGAGCGAAGCCCTCTATTTAGCCACAGGGTCAGAAACAGTGTGGGGCAGGTACACTGCAGGCTTCTTTACACTATGATGTACTCAGCAATAGTGAAAGATAGGGACTGGCAGTAGTGGAGATTACATTTCTCTGTTTATCCACAAGCCAGGTATAGTGCAGGCTTCCCCACACTGTGATGAATTAAGTGTTGATGACAGGGGTGTGACGCCATTCACAATGAGGTTACGTACAGCACAGGAAAGGACACTGTAAGCTTCCCCATCCTGCTCCACCAAGGCACCTCCAGGAGCAAGAATAATGAAACCCAGGGTTTGCCCGTAAATGGTATGTGGCTTTGATATGTGAACCAACACAAAGCTCTATCTCGTCTTGTCAAATGATGTTTTGTACTTACCTTGGGCTGATTTCATTGGTGCTGTCAGCCAGGTCATCCAACTGAGCAATATGCTCTGGTCCATCTATTTTTCCGTGATCCTTCACTGCTTCAGAGACTTTTTTCAGGCATGCTTTAGATGCTTTCATCAGGCCCAGGCAGGGGGCCATGAGCTGGCGGTCCTCCTCCGACCAGTAGGTGTCCCGATTCCCTCTCGCCTCCATATCGCTGTCATCAAGAACATCACTGAAAGGGTCCCCATCAGCATTCTGTGCCTGCGCAAGAGACAAATAGAGAGGTTACTTACTTGTAACCACAGGTTAACTATTAGTATTCAATTCACAAGCACACTTGGCAGTCTCCACTGAGCATGCTCAGTCACTAGAACAGACTCCGCCCCCTTTGCACTCTGATCTGTAGGCTGGAACACAATCCAAAGTATGCCTTGCCAGGGGAGGTGGAATAAGTTATGTGGATGTTAACTGAATACTGGCAGCAGCAGATCTCTGGTTATAAATAAGTAACCTCTATTTTTGACTAGCTAGATTCAGTTCACTACCCACACTTTGGGAGATACCTACCAGCCCGGCGGGGGGGGAGGAAGAGAGGCATGCACCCCAAATTAGATGAATGGAGATTAGAGGACTAAGGATTCAAAAGCAGCATCATAACAACTGAGCAAGTCGATGCTGGAATGGGAAATGAATGTGCACACATTCTATCAGGTAGCAGCCCTACGATATTTCAGAAATAGAAATGTACCAGAGGTGTGGAGGAGAGAGAGATTAGATATGATTTGGGGTTTGTACACCTTCTGCGGATGAATGAATAAGGGGAAGGAACCTAATTTAAATAACTAGATAATATTCCTAGGATAGTCCTATGTAACCAACTCCTGGAATTGAGTTTAGGAACTTATATATACCCATCATATTTAAATGATTTGTCAATTGATATGATTACAAAAGAAATGTAACTAGGAAGTATAAATGCAATGCGTCTTTCCAAAGTGTATAAAAAAAAATAAAATAAAAAATAGTAATGCACATGCAGCACCAAAAGAAGTAGCAGTATGTATGGTGCGGTGAGTATACAACCCCATGGGTGGCTCCTCCCCAGCCAACCTGCAACAAATAGTGATTCAGGAGGCAACCCATTGAGCAATCAGCTGCTTGACTGCAGGACTACCTTGGGCAGCTTTAGGGTATCTGGCAAACAGCTGGTGAGCCTCTTCACGAAAGTCTGACAAATGCTCCCGGTAGAAAAGTAGAGTCACGTGAATATCTAGTGTGTGGTGAGTTTGCTCAGCCTCTGAAGCATGATACTTCAGAAAGAAGGTCATTAGAATGAATGCCTCATAAAGGAACTCAGACTACCTTTGGCAAAAATTTTCACATGGGAATATAGAAGAAACTTGTCCATATAAACAAGCAAACAAAAAATAAAAACAAACATATTGACAATCTACAGAAAATGCCCAGTACTCACTCTCCCCTCTGTCCAAAGTGATTGCGAAAACGCAGTCTTCTATGACAGATATGAGTTATCACATGTTCATAGGCTCGGACGGTTATAATAATAACAAATTTATTTATAAAGTGCCTTTCAACTTACCAAGGCGCTGAACACATTAAAACAATAGCATCAAATACAAATCCAATAATACATATAAAGAAGATCATAGCATAACAACATCAAACAATAAAATCAGTTAATAAAATATAAAATAAGATCTTAACACAGTAACAATTGCACTATGAATAACCATCCAAGAAGGCCATTCGCCAGAGATAAGTTTTCAAGTTATTCTTGAATTCCTCCACGGAGGTGCACTCCCATAACCGGCGTGGTAGAGAACTCCAAAGAGTGGGTGCAGCATAAGAAAATGCTCTGCTGCCTGAAGATTTTAAACTCACTCTCGGAATCTCTAGCAACCCCTCATCGGCCGAGCGGAGCGATCGGCTGGGCACCAGGAGTTCTTTCAGATAGGCCTGACCCTGATCGTGAAGGGCTTTAAAAGTCAGTAAAATGACTTTAAAGGTGATCCGCCACCGTACAGGAAGCCAGTACAGTTCGCGCAGCACCGGGGTAATATGACAGGACCTACTTGTCCCAGTCAAAACCCAGGCTGCTGCATTCTGCACCAGCTGTAGGCGACGGATTTCAACCCCAGGAAGCCCAAAGTATAGGGCATTGCAGTAGTCCAAATGCGAGGACACAAAGGTGTGGACCAACGTTGGCAAAGAGTCAGACGGAACAAGGTGCCTAACCCTGGCAATATTCCTAAGATGGTAAAAGGAAGTCCTGACAACAGCCGACACTTGAGACTGTAGGGTCAGCCTGTTGTCTAAGACAACCCCAAGGTTACGCACTCATTCAGAGGTCGGGAGTGACACCACCAAGAAAAATTCTAGAGGGCGTGCCATCACACGACCTCTCTATCTGACAACCCGGGTCCATAACCAGGACCTCTGTCTTCTCTGAGTTCAACTTTAACCAACTGGAATCCATCCAATCCTGGATTTCTTCCAGACAGTTGTTAAACACTGCGACAGCTCCATGCTGGTCAGGTGCAAAATACAGGTATAGCTGGGTATCATCTGCATAGCAGTGAAACCTCAGCCCATACTGTCTTATAATGTGTCCGAGGGGCGGCATGTACACCTCAAATAACATTGGTGATAGCACGGAACCCTGAGGCACCCCACACAACAAAGGAGTTGGGCCAGAGGAAAAAACTCCGGACACAACTCTTTGTGATCTCCCAGTGAGGAATGAGGTGAACCATTGTAGAACAATTCCCGACACTCCACAAATTTGCCTCAGGCGTGCTATCAACACTAGGTGATCCACAGTATCAAAAGCTGACGAGAGATCAAGGAGAACCAGAATGGAATGTCTCTTCTGATCTCTCGCCCTCAGAAGATCATTAAGCACCCGAACCAGCGCAGTCTCTGTGCTATGTTTTTTAAGAAAACCGGATTGTAAGGATTCGTAGATGTTATGGATGGTTAAATGGTCTTCCAATTGGGCTGCCGCTACCTTCTCAATAACCTTCCCAATAAAGGGAAGGTTAGAGACAGGTCTGTAGTTTGAGAAACAGTCTGGATCCAAGGTAGCTTTCTTCAAGAGAGGTGTCACCACCGCCTCTTTCAGGGAGCTAGGAAACTCACCTGACTCCAGGGAGCACCAGACTATTTGCACCAGGACTGGACCGATGATATCACTACAACCCAAAATAAGGGGAGTCGGTCCAGGATCCAAACTACAGCTTCTGGAACGCACACTAAGGATGATCCTCATAATATCCATGAAATTAGGTCAACCAAAGGAACTCCAAGAGAATTGGGGTACTGTGAACTCACACTGTTCTACAGCATCACTCTTAGAGACTGGTGGACACAAGTCCGCCCTGATGTCGGCCACTTTAGTTGCAAAGTATCGAGTGAGCTCCTCGCACTCTAATTGCGAAAAGGCTTTTCGAACTTGCAGACAGGCTGGGTTGCACAGTCTGTCTACAGTCCAAAACAGCTGAGCCGGTCGATTCCGAGCAACTGCAATCTCCCTGGACAGGAATTCTGCCTTCTTATGGGTGATTGCAGATTGATAGATAGAACAATGTTCCATCAATCTAAGGTGGTTGGCTTCAAGGGTGGACTTGCTCCAACATCGCTCTAACCTTCACCCCAGTCTCCGCATCTCCCTCAATGTCCCATCAAACCAAGGGGACCTGGGGTGAAGGGATAAGGGGCGCTCACGAACAGGAGCAATAAGAACCAGGGACGCCGTAACGGCCACATTATAGGCCGACACCAGCGTATCTGGATCACTGTTCGCCAACACGGGGGATGATAGGTCAAGGACCGCCGCAAGGCCTTGGGAAGTAATATTCCGTAATGGGCGGTACCTGACCATCTCCACAGGGGAAGGCCTTCTCAGGGGGGTGCAAAAATTGAACCTCACGGTGTAGTGGTCTGACCAGGTGACTGGTTCCACCCTCACGTCACCGATTAGCACCAGCAGTGAGTACCACAGTGGAGGGGAGGTGTTTCCCACGATGGACGGGATAGGTGGTCCAGCCATTTGAACAACTGGATGATCACTTTGCCCTGCGCCACTGCTGGCCTCCCTGGCTTGGTACAGAGTAACAGCATGGCGGCACGATGCACTTTGAAGGACGTGGCTCACAACCCTGCCAGAGGCAAGGACCAGTCAAGTAAGAGAGACATGAAACAGGAGCGGGACAACAAACCTCACTCATCACACCAACACAAAAGCCTCGACCACTTGCAAGTGTACATCTTGTGAGTCGACTCCTGCAGGGATGCCTCCAATACTCAGAGAACATCTTCAGGAAGCCCAAAGGGCCTAAAACTCTAGCTACTCAGGAACTGGGTGATCAGGTGAAGGAAATGCAGGTCCAGATGCCTGACTATCCCCTCAGGGCTAGTCAACAGTTCTGGCAGGAGTGGTAGCAACCATGGAGAAGGTCAGCTGCTAAGACTAAGTGAGTTCCGATACCAGAATTGGTGCAGCCAGTCCTGCGCACTCAGAATCAGGAATGTTTTGTCCTCCATTCCTTAAGGACCACCTTGTGGACCGGGAGAATGGAGGGAAGGCATGCAGGAGGTCATGAGTCAGTACCAAGAGAACACGTCCCATAGCAGAGTGCCCTACTGATGGGGGCAGGCACAGAACAGTCTCAGCTTTCTGTTTTACCAAGAAGTGAACAGATCCACTGACAGTGTTACCCACACTGAGAATATTTGACATATAACCTCTGAATGTAGCGACCACTTATGAGATGTTTCTCCCACATGACTGACTGCGTCTGCCAGATGTCTGCTCCCATGATGTGGACTGCCCACAAGTCCACATGCAGGGTGTGAGCTAGAGGCCGTGTCTACCAGTTGAAAGGAGAGCGTGCCACCCTGTTTGTTCTGGTAGAACATGGTGGTCATGTTGTCCATGCTGATCTTGACCACTGAATCATGAACCAATGGTGCAAATTTCACCAATGTCCAGGGAACTGTGTGGTGTTCCAGCATGTTGATGTGGTGTGGAGTATCACTCAGAAACCAGAATCCATATGCTGGGTGGTCCAGCAGATAAACACCCCAGTCCACCCTGACACATTATCAATGTGATCAACGGTTCCGGACAGACGAGCTTCTCTCAGAAAAGTTCAAGGGGGAATAGCCACCAATGGATGCTATCCAGCATCAGCTGAGTCACCAGGAATGGGGATCAGGGCTACGTGGCACTGATCACTGGTGCCCCATTCCCACTGAACAGGTTGTATGTGCTAGTAAGCACAATGCACCACAGCTGTGGAAGAGACCATGAAGCCAAGAAACAAGAAGATGCCCTGGGCCGGGGCGCAACTACCCAACCTGAAATGATCAGGCAAAGGACAGCACCTCTTGCCTTGTCTGGGGCAGATGAGCTCTGGCTTGAAGGAAGTCTAGCTCCACTCAAATGACAAGGATCTCTTGCTTCAAGGTGATCTTGGACTTGGCAAAACTGACCATCAGGCCAAGATCCTGGAACGATTGGATGGACAGATTCCTTGGCCAATCCATGTCCTGCAACAAGCTCCCTGTGATAAGACAATCCACTGAGGTACGGAAATACCTTTTAACACCTGAGAAAAGCCACCATGAACACCAGATACTTGGAGAACACCCTGGGTGCTAAGGACAGGATGAATGGCATTGCTCTGAAATAATACAGGGTGATAGCCACCTGCAAGAGAAGGAACTGTCTGTGTGACAGACAAATGGATATGTGGAAGTACACATCCTGGCGGTCAAGGAAACTAATCCAAGCCCCTTGCTCCAGGGGCAGAATAATCTGGTGCAGAGTAACCATCCAAAACTTCCAACTGCGAAAAAACTTGTTCAACACTCGAATGCTGGAGAATGGGGCACCAGCCCCATGTCCATTTGGGAACCAGAAAGCACCGCAACATGAACACCTGCTGAGCTCAAAGTTCAGAGACAGGCTGTATAATGTGCTGCTCAAGGAGCTGAAGAAGTTCATGAAGAGACTCCAGTGACAGCATGTCCTCCAACACCACCTGGGAAAGATAAGAGGCAAGGTCTCAAATTCCACAGGCAATACCAACCCCATTACTTCCGGGACCCACTTTCCTTAGCTACAGCACACCACTGTGGCAAGAAATGGAACAGTTTGTCCCCAATGGGAGCTGTAGCAGGATCAGAGATGGAGGGTGAAAGAAGATCCCTAATCCATCAATTTTTATTGTTGCATTAGCACCGAAGGGATCTGATGGCTTGGCCAGTCTGCACTGTTGATACTACTGCCTCTGCTGAACTAAAAAGTCCCAAAAGGGTCCATGTAAAGAGCACAAGCTATGTGACTTGGGCTATATCTCAGGGTTGGTGACTGATATCACAGAGTCCAGGGTCATATTGGACTTTTCAACGCATGTGAGGTGGTTCTCAACAACTGGCTCAAAGAGATCCATTCAAGTAAGGGTAGGTTAGCAACCCATTGCTAGATCTCTTGTGTAAACAGTAAAACTCACAACCATGCATGCTGGCAAATGGACACCTCACGAGCTGACATGCTGGCCACGGCTAGGGCCACCAGCAGCTGGTGCTTAGCCACAATCAACCCTAGATCACAGACCTCTAGTAGATCTGGTTGGCTCACATCAGGGAGCAGGTCAGAGAAGCTGGAGAGCAGGACAAATAGCTATAGGCTATACCATGCCGTCAAAGCCATATAGCTGTCCTAGCAGATGTACAGGGACACAGCTGCATGGACGATTTGGCCACAGTAGTCATGCTTCATGAACTCCATGTCCGGTGACTTGTCAGACTTTCCTTTCCCTCAGCCTTGTAGAACACTGCATCTGCTACTAGCCTCTCTGGTAATGAATGTTCAGAAAAGTCAGACCATACGCTTAGGGGACCACACAGTTGTGAGCTATACAACCTAGTGGGGCCTGGCAAGAGAGTGGGTGCTGCCAGATACTGAGTGAGTGAGGGATGATGCTGCCAAATTCAAGTTCAGTGTCAGTGGATCAGTAGGTAGCACACTCGCCTCTAAGGCCGGGAGATCCAAAGGCTGTGGGTTCTATCCCCACAGCAGGCACTTGGGTTAATATCCCAATACTGACAGTGCAGTGCAGCATGAGGGGGGGTGCTGCAATCCTGAGATGCCATCTTTCGGATGAGACGTCAAAGCGAGGTCTCATCTGCCTGTTCTGGTGGTAGTTCAAGTAGATGCTAAAGATCCCATGGCACTTCTTGAAAAGAGTAGGGGTGTTTTTATTGCAAAATTAGTTAACATACCAGACAATTTTTTTTTTTTTTTTTTTAAAACATTCTTTATACTCCCATACCCCCTGGGCATCCTTCGGGAGTGCCCACTCACATAGACCACTACTCCTGGCCTGAACCCCCCGCTTCTCCCCTCCCACATGATCCCAAGGCAGGCTCAACCCTCGGTATCACCTCCGAGGCTGGTTCTGCCCTACCCCTGGTGGTCAATCTCCTATGTGTGAAGTGCCTACCTGGATCCACATGGGCCTGGCTAGGAGAGATCCGGGTGCGTCTGAGCCGGCATGTAGGATGTGTGGTATTCCCATGGGGCCTCCGTCATCTCACCAGAGGACTGGGAGGCTTTTTCCTTTTTGGCTATTTTTCCCCCTATGAGTGAGTGCGTGCAATGGCGTCAACACACAGGCAAGGCCCCGTAGATGCCTGCCGCGCTCGTCCCCGCTTGATCCCCCGCAGGTGAAATCCCCAGTCTCCACCAGGGGTCACTGCTGCGTCGGGGAACCCCTGGATCCCACCCCAGGGAGAGGAGAGCTGCCCCTTGGATGCTCAATCCATCTCCCTCCCCTGCCAACTCCCAGCACCCGGGCTCGTTCCCGAACCTGGGTCACTGGCATAGCGCAAGCTGTGGCGACCAGCGCCTCATCGCCACCGTGCTACCATACCAGGCAACTGACAAGAAATCATTAACAAAAATGCATATACATGCGTGGATAAAGTTTGTTCAAAATTAAAATAAAATAAAAGGGGAAAAAACCTCATACAAAATGTACATACAACCTACCTATGGATCTATATCTTAGTATCCATCAAAACAATATATGTTCAGAAAACCTGCTGCTATCTAGGAAATTCAACCTAATCCATACCATTTTTGTTTAAATGTATCGTTGGACTTACATTCCTTCCTACAGATGTCTTGGATATTGTCCTGGAAGGCCTGCCAAATCTGTGTTTGTGTCCATGTTTATTGTTGTAGTACCAGTTTACACTGTGCTTGCCAGATCCAATATTTGAGTCCCGTTATCAATATTCTGAGAGTACCTTCATCATAACTGTGATTAAATTTGGGAAATATGTGTAAAAATAAAACTTCAGGTGAGAGAACTGCTCTTGGAAATCCCCTCCATTTCCAGGACACTAGGTCCCAAAAACGTGTGATGAATGGACAATCATAACACAGGTGTTCCATAGATTCTAACTGTGCTGTATATGTTTGTCTGGGGCACACTAGCTCTGATAGTCCCTTATGTTTCATGTTTGCCTTTACTTGAAGCCTGCCGTGAACACACAACCGCAACGTTTCCTACATTTGTGGTGGGATGCTTTTTTCCGTTAGAAGAGCTTTAATGTATGAAGGCTCTGGGAGTAATCTTCTCAGAAATGCTGGTTGCTGACAATAATGTTCTTTCTGAATGAGCATATAAAGTTGTTTCCTAGTGTGTGACTGAATAGTGTTCCAGGAGAATTTCCATGTTTTTAGCTTACCAATGTGGTCACTAATACACATAGTATATGTAGCAAGTTGTGTTTGTTTAAAAATTATCTTGTTTTTGGCCCATCGTTGTAGTAAACTATCTATCTGGTCTGATACCCATGAGTCCCAAATGACTGATTGTCCTATTCTTAATGGGTTTATATTGGCATACAAAAAGATACTGTGATAAAAGACTATTGGATTAATTAAGACCCCCTTCCGCTATATCTCTGTAATCACACCTCTTTTGATGGGGTTCAGGCGACTGCCCCAAACCCCTTAGAAGAAGCAATTTAGAAGTCTGGTTTCTAAAGCTTTGGGCGGGGGGGGGGTACACATAACTGAGATAGAGAAACATCGGTAGTAAGAAGGTATGTAACATATACGTTCTTTTTTTTTTTTGCTCATCCTCCACTGGTTCCATTTTTGTAGCCCATCTAGAGCAATATTTATTAGGTATTCCCAATTATAGTGAGCTGCATTTGGATATCCAAAGAAAATTCCTAGGATTTTCCCTCCCTCCGGAATAGTCTGAATATTAATAATCTGTGGGACAGTGACTGTATTCCTGCCAATAGGTATGCATTTACTGTTGTGCAAATTAATTTTAGAACCTGAAATACCAGAAAACTCTGTCAATACCCTTTCTACCGGGATGGCTGAGTGGTGGTATGCTAATATTAAACATATGTCATCAGCATAAGCCAATGTCTTTATCTCAGTGTCTTGACTAGAGACTGATACACCTTGTATAGCTGGGTACAAATTAAGTCTTCTAATCAGAGGGTCCAATGATAGAATATATAATAAAGGGCTCAACAGGCACCCCTGTCCAACCCCTATGTTTAATTTGCATACCATCCTATACATCCATTAATGTATGGTGAGATAGTGACATTATTATAAAATAGTTGTAACCACCGGATAAACTGATGTGGAAACCCGTATTGCTCCAGACATGACCACAAATAATCGTGGGCCACTCTGCCAAAAGCTTTGGCTTGGTCTATAGTCACCAGGAATCCAGTGATTTCTTCATTGTCACTTTTGGAGGACACCTCCCTTAATAAAATCAGTAAGTCAGAAATGTTCTGACCAGGAATAGAACGCATTTGTGTGTGATGTATTAGTAAGTAAAGAATACTGTTCAGTCTACTGCTTATTAATTTTGTTATGATTTTGAAGTCGGAATTTAGCAATGAGATAGGTCTCCAATTGTCCAAATTGTCTTTATGTCCAGTTTTATGTAACAATATTAATAAACCGTTACTCATAGAATTAGGCAATTCTTCCCTGTGCAATAAAAAAAAAAATTGTACATCTGAGTGAGTTCGGGTAACATATGTCATATTAATTCTTTATAAAACCCATTAGGAAATCCATCTGGACCAGGTGCTGTGCCTACTTTAAGTTGTGCTGTTTGTTCCAATTCCTTTTCAGATATTGTTAATATTAATAATGGAATGTCCTGATCCATTAGTTGTGGCAAGAGACAATCTTGCAACCACCGAAGTGTATGTATCAGGGTATTATACAGCTGTCCATATAGATTACTAATAACATTTTCAATTTGCCATAATTCTAGAATTACCTGTAATTTGTTGGGTCCTTTTTTTTTTTTTTTTTATTTATTAGAGTCTAGGATTACAATTACCTTTGAGCCAAGGCTCTTTACAAAGGTTCCATGTCAGGATGAGAACAAACAAGCATGACATTAATTATTACAGGATAACAGGTTACAGTTTTTTATCATCACGAGTCCATACAGATTAGGTGGTACTAGGGGCATGCACAGGACAGGCATAACATTGATAACGAGAACTTGGTGAGACACGAGAAGAAGATGCTGCCAGAGGCAATTGTCAAAACACACAGGAAGTGCAAGTGGAAAGTGCAAGTAAGAGGAGGAGGAGGAGGAGGAAGTGGGAAGGTAGAAGGGCAGAGTAGGGGGTGGATGAGAAGGGACAACTGCCAAAAAGGAAATTTTATTTTATTTTTTTTATTTTAGTCTTTGGTAACCGGGTAAGGCCCACTAGGCACAAGTGCCTGTTTTCAGGGGTGACCTGGGAGCACTCGGCGGTTAAGTGACTTGCTCAGAGTCACACAGTATGCAAGTGGAGGTTGTGAGAATCAAACTCAGGTCTGGTCTGCTGGATGTATTAAGCTCGTTCACACCTCGTTCCTCCAACCTCTAGGCTATACTGCCAGCCCAATAGCAGGTTGGAGAAGACAGTCGTATGTGCTAGAGGCAGAGAGGAATAGGCGGAGGTTAGATTTGAACAGGCCTAGCTTAGGTAGGGAGCAGATGTCCCTGGTGAGACCATTTAGCCAGCTGGGAGCTCTGTAGGCAAAGGATCTTTGTCCCTGTGAGGTCCGGCATCTTGGAATATGCAGTAATGGAGATTCAAAGCCCCTGGTGAGGTGGGGATTCTGTGCAGGTTGTAGCAGAGCTTGAACTCCAGGGGAGGCAAAGCCCATCAATGTTTTTTTAGCCATTATGCATGTTAGATACTTGATGCGGCTCGAAAGTTGAAGCCAACCAGTTTGGGCGTATAGGTCACACGTATGGGTGAGACGGTGGGATCCTTTTGAAATACTATTTTTTTTTTTTCTTTGTATGCGTCTTGCAGGTCTCAAATGGATTGGCCTGCAACTGAGAACTTTGAGTGGTGTATATTTGCTCAAATTCTAATGATTTAGTCCTAGCATATTGATAGTGTACCATATCTTGTTTAATAATTCTGATTTGAGCCGAAAAATCCTGATTAGTTTCTATTTCTAGGGAAATTAATTTGTATAATTGTTGTTTCAAAGTCTCATATTGTTGGGTTTGAAAAGTCCCTAATAATTTCCCTATTGTTTTAAAATAAGCTGTGAAATCCTTTTTGCTGTGTTCCCACCATTCTACAGGATTTTCGTATAGGAAAAAAATGAAAATTACATACCTACTGTAATTTTTGATCTTCTCTTGTATCTTCACCATTCATTACTGCTGGGTGTAAGCTGGAGGCGCACACCCGCCTCGGGAGCTTTTTTTTTTTTTAGAGGGAGGAGTCAGGGCAGGCATACTATGCGGGGCACGTGGGTTGGCTGTTAGGCGCCATAGACTCCTCCTCCATCCCAGTTCTGTGTAGCTGGAGAGGCAAAAAATAGGTTATAGAAAAGAGAGCGAGGCAAGGGAGCTGAGGGATAGACAAAGAAAAAGGATATAAACTGAAAAAGTTATAAGCCGAATAGGAGACAGGAAGGAGAACCCTACCCTAAGTGGCCACAGGGCCTCAATCCTCTGGCAGTTTTAAGGAAAAAAAGAAGGTAAGGAATAGGAAAGGAAAGACAGGAAGAAGCAGAAAGGGATAAAGGGAAGGGGAGGAAGGACTATCTGCCAAGGTAAACTGGAAGACCACTGGCTTGAGATAGTACAGTTACATAAGAACTTACTGTAACAGTAGATCTTCGAGAGGAGCTCTTGCAGCAGGCTATAACCATTAGGACTAGTGCCGCAGGCCTTAGGACCCACCGGAAAAATCTTAGCTAGCAGTACCCAGCGGGGCCGGCCCCTGACGTCAGCCCGGCCCCGACATCGGTCATACTACAAAAGGGGGCGGTCCCCAGCTCCATCTCAGTTCATCTGCCAAAGACCCCCAAACAGGCCCCAGCAGACGAACCAGGCGAAGTTTAATAAGATGATGCAGAACTCACTAAGGGGGAAAGAGAGCAGGAAAGCAGCGCCTGCGGCAAGAGCTCTTCTCGAAGATCTACTGTTATGGTAAGTTCTTACGTAACTGTACTATCTTACCTCGAGTGGGCGCTCTTGCAGTAGGCTATAACCATTAGGACAGAGTCCCAGGCAGTCCCGGAGAAAAGAAGGCAACCAGCCCCTGGGAGGAGGAGAAAAAACAGCCAACCAAGATGGCCTTGCCTAAAAAATAGGCAGACAGACAGCAGGTCAGGACAATAGTCCTTAAAAGACTGCCAGGCCAAAACAGGCACGGTGCCTGGAAGCAACGTCCAGGCTGTAATGCCCGATGAAGATGTGTACTGAACTCCAAGTAGCTGCTGCACAAATGGCTCTGATAGAGACGTTCTTCAGAGAAGCAAAGGACGTAGCCACTCCTCTGGTAGAATGACCTCTAACCATACCTGGGAGAGGTTTGCTATATTTATTGTAGCAGAAAATTATGCAGTGGACTAACCACCTGGAGATGGTCTGCTTAGACACTGGTTTGCCAAAATGTTGAGGCACAAATGCCACAAACAGCTGCTCCGATTTGCGGTATGCCTCTGCCCGCTTGAGGTAATACCTCAGCGCCCTGTGGACTTCCAGAATGTGCAAGAGAGCTTCTCCCCTATTAGATGGAGTTGAATAATAGACTGGAAGGTCAACCGACTGGTTGAGGGTTAATTCTGAAACCACCTTGGGTAGGAACTTAGGATTCGTTCTGAGGGAAACCCTTTCCCTGTGAAAAAAAAGATAAGGCTACTTATACATCAGGCCCTGAAGCTCGGAAACTCTTTGAGCTGAAGTAACAGCAACTAAAAAGGATACCTTCCAGGACAAATAACACAGCTCACACTCTGCTGCAGGTTCAAAAGGAGGGAGAGTAAGCTTCTCTAGCACAAAGAGGAGATCCCGGGGGGGAATAGGATCCCTGAAGGGAGACTTTATATGGGGAATCTCGCGTAGGAAGGTGCGGGCCACATCCAGCTGAGCAAGGGTCCTGCCTTCCACTAAAACGTGATGGGCAGAAACGACAGACATGTGCACCTTAATAGAAGACTAGCTCAAGCCTTGATGCAACAAGGAGAGAAGGTATTGTAGAGCTGAGTTCACTGGACAAGTAAGGGGATCCAGATGATGGGATGAAGCCCAGAGACAGAAACGCTTCCACTTCATAGCGCAAGTGGACTGAGTAGAGGGCTTTCTCACTGAGACGAGAACGTCTGCCACCTCTTGGGAGACCCCATACTTCGATTTGATCACATCTGCAGGAGCCATGCATGAAGATGCAGAGACTTGAGATCTGGATGTACTAGCTTGCCCTGGTCGTGGGACAGCAAGTGAGAGTAAATTGGCAGCGGAATTGGAGGTTCCGATGACAACCACTGAAGTAGCGGGAACCAAATCTGCCATGGCAACAGTGGGGCGATTAGGATCATCTGGGCCCCCTCGGCCTGTACTATTAACAGAACCCTCTGAATAAGAGGGAAAGGAGGAAAGTCATAAAAGGAACCTCCCTGTCCAGCAAAGGGACAATGCGTCTGGCCAAAAAACACCAGGCGCATGCTCTCGTGAGCAGACACTTGGCAGTTTGGCATTGCGTGGGGACGCAAAGAGGTCCAGCTCTGGAAGACCCCATGTGTCGAAGAGCTGGTCCACTACCGAGTGAAGTAGCTCCCACTTGTGCGCCTTGGACTGAGACTGACTTAGTCTGTCTGCCAAGGCATTCTGGACACCTGGAATGTGCACTGCGGTCATAGAGATGTGGTGCTCCAGTACCAGACCCTCATCGCCTCAATGCACAGGGGGTAGGAATGAGTTCCACCTTGTTTGTTGATGTAAAAGACAATCGCCATGTTGTCCAACTGAACTAGAAGAGGGCCTGGATGAAGGTCCTCCTGGAAAGCCGTTAAGGCTTTGAGGACTGCTCACATCTCTAATACATTGATGTGTAAGTCTCGCTCCTCCAGGGACCAAACTCCCTGGGTCAGGCTGTCCCCTAAGTGAGCCCCCCAACCTAGCTCAGAGGCATCCGTCGTTAGGGTCCAATGTGGGGGCTCCTGCCAAAATGAGACCCCATTCTCCAGATTGAGGAGATCTAACCACCAAAGATGGGCCCTCCTGACTGGCTCAGAGATCCTGACCAGATGGTCTAGACCGTCTGAGCCCTGGCCCACTGCACCCTGAGCATCCACTGCGAGACCCTCGTGTGGAGGCGAGCCAGGGGAACTACAGGGCTGGCCGCTGCCATGTGCCCCAGAAGCATGAGGAAGGTCCTGGCTTGGACCTGGGTGGCTACAAGAACCGCCCGTGCCACTTCCCACAGGCGATCTCCCCTTTCTTTTGTGGAAGGAAGGCCATGCCCTGGACTGTGTCCTGGACCGGACCTATAAAGACAAGTCTTTGGCTGGGCTCTGGGGATGACCTGGAAAGATTCAGGGTGATCCCCAACTCTCAGAATAACGTACAGGTGTCTCAGAGAATGAGCAGAAGGTGCTCCCTTGACAAGACCTCCAGGAGCCAATCGTCTAGGTAAAGGAAGACATAATGACCCTTGCACCTTAGAGCCACAGCTACCACTGCTAAGCACTTGGTGAAGACTTGAGGAGCAGAGGATTGGTCAAAGAGCAGCACCCAGAACTGATAATGCCTCCCCCGGAAGCAGAACCTCAAGAACTTCCGGTGAGGGGGATAGACCCAGATATGCATGTAAGCATCTTGCATGTCCAGGAAGCAGAGCCAGTCTCCTTGGTGAAGCAAGGGAATCAGACCTGGAAGGGTCACCATACTGAACCTTTTGCATTCTATAAAATTGTTTAGAGAACTGAGGTCCAGAATGGGCTGAAGATCTTGAGTTTTTTTGGGTACCAGAAAGAAGTGGAAGTAATACCCTTTTCCCTGCTGCCGCAAGGCGACTGGCTCTATTGCCCTTTTCTGCAAGAGGGCCTGAATCTCTCCTTCTATGAGAGGAATGTGAGAAGGAGGATATCTTTAGGACCTCAGTGGTGTTTCTGGGGGGATCCAAGTGAACTCTAGGACATGTCCTCTCCCTTGTGATATCGAGAACCCAAAGGTCTGACGTGATTGAGCTCCATCCCTCCAAGTGAATGGAGAAGTGACTCCACCACCTCCGCTGTGTGTCCTCTGAAGGAGGGGGGGGTTAACAGGGAGCCATTGGGAGGAACCGAGAGTAGGCAGAGAGGTCTGGGAGGACTTGGGGCCTCGAAAAGGGGCTCCCCCAGATTGCTGGGTTGTGGCTTTCCCTTTGAAGCCACCTCTCCAGGCTGTTTGAGCACCATGGGCAGAGTGGCCTGAGGGCTTATGAAAAGGCCGTTTGTGAAACCATTTCTCGTCCCTTTTGTACATCTGACAGATGGACCAGATTGATTTGCACGATTCCTGGAGATGAGAGACAAGGCCCTTGGTCTCCAACCCAAACAACACGGAGCCATGGAAGGGAAGGTCCTTGATTCCATTCTGCAGATCCTGGGAAAATTCTGCGACTTTTAACCAGGCATGGCACCTCAGGCAGACACCTGCCACTGCCACCCCTGATGCCGCATCTGCAGTGTCACATGAGGCATGCAGAACATGTGTGCCTACGTCCGAGCCCGACTTCAAGAAATCCAGGAGCTCCGTCTTCTGCGCAGAGTCTGGCAAGGCCTTGGCTATCTCCTGTCCTTTTTTCCCACCACGCATTTTGGTACTGATCCATTTGCGTGAGGAAGTTTATGGACCTGATGGAACAGGTGGATGCAGAGTAGACTTTCTTGTCCACCTGGTCCAAGTAACGGGATTCCAGGCCGGGAGGCTGGGAGCTGAGGTGCCTGGGCTGCCGGGACTTATCGTGAGCAGCCGCTATGACTGTAGAGTCAGCCTGAGGGTTTTCCACCAAAAAGGGCTCATCCCACAGCGCTTGGTATAGCCTGCCTGACTTTTTGGGAACTGCTGGGACTGTGGCAGATGTTTCCAAGTGATCCTTGTTAGGTCTTGGAATGTGTCCACCAAAGAAGGCACCACCAACAGTTTGGGCTCCTTTTGCCTCAGGTACCGAGACAGTCTCCAGCATTCCGGATCCAGGTCCTCTGTCTCTCACTTGTTTGGGGCCTGGATATGCCGCATGACGTCCATGAAGGTCAGATCGTCTGGCAGTGATCAAGGAACATCCTTCTCATCAAGAGAACCCCGAACTCTTGAGAGGGAGCGGTCCAAAGAGGAGGAAGATGAGGACCAACTCCTGCTAGGATGAGGGGAGGCCGAACCACATCTGGAAGGGCTCTCCGGCCCCCCAGAATGTTGGTCGTTTTCAGACCAGTGACGGTCACAAGACCCATAGACCGGTGATGGCTAGCGGAGTGCCCATGCCGGAAAGAAGACTTGGGCTGGCTGTGGGACCTGCGACGGCTACAAGACAGGGATCGGTGCCATCGGTGGTCCCGAGACCGTGACTTAACTACTGGGGGAAAGCGGGACCAGGTCGCTTTCGGCCGCTCATCTGGGGGCTTAACCGGTGACTTCGGCACTGGATCCCCAGTGTTTTGGTCATCTGGTCGGTCGGGAACCGGTGTCTGAACCGGCTTCAGTGGAGAGATATCCTGCTTGACCTAACTCCACCAGAAGAACAACTCAGGCAGTTCTTCCTTCGAGAACATCGAAGCCGCAGTCCCTTTCAAAGGGACTGGCGAAGCCAGGGGATCAGGGAGGGCCTCAGGGGAGGAACCGAAAGAGAAGCCCTCCGGGGTTGAGGTTCTCGGGCACAGCGACAGCGCTTTAACCGGGGCGGGTTTCTCCCGAGACTGGTCGGCCTTCAGGACTGAGGCCGGTGCCATGGCCGGCATCTGGGCCATAGCCGGCTCGGGCTTTGCCAACTTAGAGGGGCAGGACCCCAAAGAAACCTTAGCTGAGAGATCCCACTCCTTAGTCGACAACTTCCCCGGAGCCCCGGGCAAGGTCGTGGCCAAGGCCTTCTTCAATGGGGATGAGGCCTGCGTCGAAGAGGATGCTTTAGGAGCATCCACCAAGGCTGCAGAGACCCACAGGGGCGCAACCTTTGCCTTGGTCGGGGCCTTCTCCACAGTGGCCCCTGGTGGGGCCGACTCTGGCGTCTTGACGGAAGCTGGTGTCTTAGCGGGTTCCTCGTGCTTGGTGTGGCGCAAGTAGTTGGACCCGCCCGAGTCCAAAGAGGAAGCCTTCCTGTGCTGGGAACACGACCGAGACCGCTGGTGGGACCAGCTACGGCCCTTTTCCTGGGACTTGTCCCAGTGCTTCGCATTTTCCCCGGGACAGCTCTGCATCATGGAAACCTGCTTCACCAACAGGTGGGCTTTAAGGGCCTTCAGGCACCGGATTCTAGTCCTGCCGGTGAAACCCCTGCAAATCTCACAGACCTGGATGTCATGGTCTGGGCCCAGGCAGAAGACACACTCGGCGTGGCTGTCTTTCAATGGTATCTGTCGGCCACAGGCACACTTCGTCTTCTTCGGGCCGGAGGATGAGACTGACGATGGAGAAGACATGCGATGGAGAAAAAACACTAAAGAAGAAGAAATCCTGATGGATGAAGGACGAACGAGAAAAACAACCTTGAAATTCGCTAGAACTGCTACCAACAAGTGCTAAGAACTTTCCAACGAGAGCGGGTCTGCGGCGGGAAAGAACTGAGGTGGAGCTGGGGACTGCCCCCTTTTGTAGTATGACCGACAGGGAGGGGCTGACGTCAGAGGATGGGCCCCACTGAGTACTGCTTGCTAAGATTCTTCCGGTGGGTCCTAAGGCCTGTGGCACTAGTCTAATGATTATAGCCTGCTGCAAGAGCTCTTACTCGAAGTAAGATTTTCAAATTCCAAACAGGATTAGAAGACAAGGACAAAGACAATGTGAGAAGGCAGTAAGTAAGGCTGGGGGGATACTGGGATGCATAGGAAGAGGCATCAATAGTAGAAAACAGGAAGTTGTTATCCCTCTGTACAGACAGTTGGTGAGACCCCATCTGGAGTACTGTGTGCAGTTCTGGAGACCCCACCTCCGCAAAGACACAGACAGAGTGGAGGCTGTCCAGAGGAGGGCAACCAAAATGGTGCAGGGTCTGCACCAGAAGACATACAAAGAAAGACTAAAGGAGCTTAATATGTATACCCTTGAGGAAAGAAGGAGAGAGGGACATGATAGAAACTTTCAAGTACCTCAAGGGAATCAACAAAGTCCAAGAGGGTAGCATCTTTCCGAAAAAGAGATGTGCAAGAACAAGGGGGCACAATTTGAAGATAGAGGGGACGGCTCAGAGGTAATGTGAGGAAGTATTTTTTCACGGAGAGGGTTGTGGATGCATGAAACAGCCTCCCTGAGGAGGTCGTGGAGTCAAGAACAGTGGGGGAATTCAAGAATGCATGGGACAGACATAAGGCAGTCCTAGTGGGGGGGCAGGAGGAAGTAAGCTGTTGGTTAACTAGGATCTGCAGCTTATCTGTTAGGTAGGAAAATGGGCAGACTAGGTGGGCCAAGCGGTCCTTATCTGCCATCAAATTCTATGTTTCTATGTAAGGGAGCAAGGATCCCACCAGTTAAGGATTAAGAATTCAAGGCTGAATTACAGGTCTTGACTGGCTTGGAGAAGGCAGACTTCTCTTCCCACTCATTCATCTGAAAACTTCAGTAACCTAGACCCTAGGTCTCACCAACTGCCCCTTGGAGGGAAGCAGTTCCACTCAGAAGAGGAGTGAGTCCTAACTTAGGTGTAGGGAAAAAATCTGGTATAGTTTTCTCATGGAGTACTGGCATAGTTCCCACTTCAGAAGAAGAGAACCACGGGTCAACCATGAAACTAAAAGAGAGGGAGGAAACTCCAACGACTCTCTTAAGAGTGCATTGAAGTAATGACAGCTATAGGGTAACAAGCCAGAGGATTATTCAAACCCCTATCGGGGAACACCCCAGAAATAAGAGAATCAGAGGAAGTTCCCTCAGAGGGTTCAGGGCGAAGACCCTACTCAACATCCTCCAGGGTGAACGCTCTGAGACTTTAGAGAAGAAACAGAGGTATCGGGGGACTCAGCCCCCAACTGGCCTGAAGGAGGGGGAGGGAGAGCAGAGGAGACGCCCAAGAATTGAGGCCCATGAGGGAAAGGTGGGCGGGATATCAGTAATGAATGGTGAAGATACAAGAGAAGATCAAAAATTATGGTAGAGCACGAATTTTCATATCTTCCTTGTCAATCTTCACCAGTCATTACTGTTAAGAGTACTAAGCCTCGGAGGGGACCTGAACAGCCCTGAGGGAACAGATCTCAGCCTCTGTGGAGAGACGCAGGAGGGGAGACCTTAGCCGTACTAGACCAAGCAAGGTCTAAGGCTGTTCAGGACGAGGAGGTGTCCCCCTTGGCCGGAAGGGGGGGAAACAGATGGCACCCCTGAAGAATCCTCCTTGCCCTGCGGGAAAAAAGACGGGTCCCCGGAAAGCAGAGGAGATTACCCTACGCCAGGCAACGGGTGACAATCTGGATAGACAAAGCCATGCCATCTACCTAATGCAGATCCCTGTCCCTGCCAGCCTGGAAGCCACCTCACTGGCGTCATGAGATGCCCTTGCCTGGTGCCTTGCAAGCTCCAGACCCTGAGCAGAGAGGGCAATGGCCTGTCTAGATTGCTCCGTATCAGGAAAAGATGCTAGCACCTGAGCGAACACCGACCACAGATGCCTGTTATAGGCAGCATGGTGTGCCTGATGAGAACCTATGCACATCAAGGCACAAGCCGAAGAGAAAACCCTTCATCCACACCAGTCGAATTCTTCAGAATCCGGATCCGGGGTTCAGTCATACACCAGGCGCCAAGGCCCAGAGGGAGTGTCTAGGGACGTCAGGCCTGAAGAAGGGTGAGGTAAGGAGCTCCCGCTGTCAAGGACACACTTGCTGCACGAGTTCAGTTTTTTCTGCGCCATTAGACCTTTACTTGGTTCAAAGTCAACTCCTTCATCCCGATTCGTTTCTACCCGCCACCGTTACAGACCGACAAGACCATTCTTTTATTGTTATTGTCAACGGTGTCTGGTCTTTTGCTTCAGTTTTTGTACTTTTCTTTAGCATCATGTCTGGTTCTGGGGCTAAATGTAAGTCGAAAGCGGGCTGTGCCCCCATGCATCGGTGCCCCTGTGGCTGGCGTTTTTCCATTTCAGACAGGCATGATGTCTGCCTTTGGTGCCTGGGACCCAACCACGATATGGACCACTGCGACGTCTGCTTCTCCATGAACCGCCAAGTCTTAAAAGTCTGCGTGTTTAAAGTCGGAAGGGCTCCGCCTACTTTTGGAAGACATCACCTGAGGGCTTCCCAGTCCAGGACCTTAGACCCTCCAGCTTACACCCAACAGTAATGAATGGGGAAGATTGACAAGGGGAAGATACAGATTTTCTGGCTGTTATGATATCCAGGAAACTTTGCTCGATTTCTGGATTATCTAATAAAGACATATTAAATCTCCAATAACCTTTCCCTGGTGTAACTTCAGGAGAAAAGGAGAGTTTAAACTCTAAAAGCAAATGGTCTGAGGTTGCTACTGGATGCATACATGCGTGTGCCATGGGGAGATACTGAGAAATAAACCAAGAGTCGATCCTAGTTTTCAAGGATTCTCTAAAATAAGTATATTGCAGGGTGGAATTTTGTGCATAAAAGACATCTTTAGGTTTGGTGAGGTTAAGCAGTGTATTTAAAAACCCCGCATCACAAACAATTTTATCTGTTTTTAGGCATCTATCTTGTTTAAGTCTACTACAATTAAAATCTCCCCCAAAAAGCACTGCCTTAGCCTGAAGTAAATAAATAGAGTTGAATCATACTAAAAATGTGTATTCTGTTAGCTTTCTCCTGTGGTGCATAGATATTTATGAGCCTAAAGTCCTGATTGTCAAAGGAAATATCAATGAGCATAGCCCTTCTCAGGAAAATGTCCACTATTCTACTGATTTTAATCTGGGGGTTACAAAAACAAATGCCCACCCCGCTACAAGCGTCTTCCCCCACCGACCAAGAGGAGGGACCTAGGACCCAGTCTGCACTTGCTAACTGAAGGTCTCTAGTAGTAAAGGGGTGGGTATCTTGGAAAAATACTATATCAAATTGATCCCTGAAAAAAAAAATCAAATGTTAACTTTCATTTTTTCTCTGATTTTAAACTATTGGAATTTAAAGAGGCTAAATGTAATTCCTCTGTCATTTATTGAAGCGCACTAAATCAGGTGGTTTGTTTCTGAAGACTATATCTGGTGCCCATACGATTCTTCTTTTGCTTCGTACTCTCTCCTTGGGTCCTCATGGTCTGAGACACCTCCTTTACAGGAAGAATGTTCAGAGGTGCCATCCAATTCCTCTGCCATCTCAGTCTCTCCCCACTGTAAAGGTGTATATTTATTTGTGAGAAGGAGCCCTGTCTCCTATGGCTGCTTCTCCTTACTCAATTTGGCTAAGACTGTCTGAAAAGGTGTCTGCCTGGGGTGGGGGAGGTGGCATCTCCACTGAGGGTAACTCTGGGTCTATTGGTAGATGTACAGGCTCTCGTGCTGCTGTCGTCAGGCGTATTGGGGGGGTCAGGCTCTCTCTGTTGATCTGCTTGTCGGCGTGGTTGAGGTCTCTGCTCCTTTGGGGGGGGGGGTACCCCTATCTTGTGACGCAAGTCTAGTGGCTTTGTTAATGTAAAAGTCCTGCTCAGCAAAATCTGAACTACCCTTATTATAAGAAGCCCAGGGACAGATTTTGAAGGATTGACCCTCTTCATCACACAAATGACAGATCAATGTTTTGGTACAACTGCCAGTAGTGCGTCCTGTGGTCCCACAATGCAAACAATGAATAGCATCACAATTGTTACTAACATGTCTACGAGAACCATATTTATAACACCGTCTGGGTTGACACTGATGAAAAAGAACCCCTTTGTCCATACTCAGATAGAAAGTTAGGGAGGTGTTTGATCTCTTGGTCATCCTGATGTAACTTGACCCTAAACCTCCATTCCCCCTGTCCAAAAACCATCGTTGTCTACTATGCGTTCAGGTTACCCTTGCACATTACATTTATTTCCCAACCAGTACAGAATATCTGAAATGTTGACCCCTTCATTCCGAAATAGCATGGTAACAACTTTTAGTGTAGGTTTTGTGAGAGGTATCACAAAAAAGGGGGACCACAGTGGTGTACTCTTTTGACTGTTATACAGTAGCCAAATTATATCTAGTAATGCAGATGACCTAAAACTAACATCAAATGCAGCTTCGCCTGGTACGTGAATCAGCATACACCTCAGAGGGCATAAAGCCCATGTCAGTTTTATGAAGTTGTTTGCCCACATAAGTTCTGTCTGGAGGAAACTCTAAACCTCCCATATAACATAATCTGACAACACGTCTCCATTTTGCTTGTTCAAGCATTTTTTTAAGGAGACTGGCTTAAGTGGGTTGTGTATTAATGTGCTCTGTTGATTCCTGAAGCCCTTCTGTAAAAGTAGGCTGATCTGAAGTGTGTGTATTGTGTGGCACCACCTCAGTTAGAACTTCAAAAACTAAGTCAGGGTTGCTATCCACTGGTGAATAAGAAATACCTGCATCCTCTGTGAGTTGAGTCCCACGGCACTGCGCAGTATCTTGGGGTCTGTGATCTGAACCATCCATTACATCCGCAATCTGGGATTGTCCCCGAGGTCTTGATATTGGCTGGGAGTCCATCAGTTCTTCCATAGGAGTGGGAACTTCTGTGGCTGTGCCAGGCGTCCCTCCTGTTATGCCTGTCAGATTGTCCACCGACACTGAATTAGTGGCAGTGCCCTGTATATTTAGAATTTGTGCTCCCATTGCCGCTTGCATGTCAGGAGATCGAGTGGTGAACTCGGCTGTGTTGCCCAGCGGTTGCGAGTCTGTTTGAGCTGTTGCCATTTCAGTTGTGCTGAAGTCCACCCCGGGGGCCTCTCCAAGTGCAGCACTGGTCGTTGCACCAGCGGTTGACAAACCTGGAAGCGGAATATGTGGGTCCGGGATCCAAGACCCATCTGCCTTCTGAAGCCATCCCAAATTTTACAGGGATGTTTCGGGAGATCAACCAGATTCTGGTATGGTTCCCTTGATTGGACTAATGGTACTGACCATTTCCAGACCTGCAGCCATTTTTGTGCTGAAAATGAAGATCTTTGGGGGGCCGAGTTACCATCCAGTGAGAGATCCAGATCTAGTTTCCTTTTTTTTGTTTTTTTGCTCCTCCAAATGCTGAACATTTTTGTGATAGTCCTCCTCTATTTGAGCCAATTGTGCCAAAAATGCTTCCTTTTTATTGTTGGCCTCCAGTGCCAACTGTCATTCGTCTTGAGCAATCGCCGAATCATCCTGTTGGTCATCAACATCTAAAGGTTGCCCATCCCTGGGCTGTTGAGGGAGCTCAGTCCCTAGAACAATTTGCTGGCCACCCGCCAGTACAAGGTGCATCCCAGCTGTTCCCTCTATCTGCTGAATCTCGTCTGGTTCCTCCATCTCCTTGGCCAGTGGTTCCCCCTACTGGATAGTAGGGGAAGTTACCCCGGTGCCCTGGCCAAATTTCCCCCATTCACTAAAAATACCACCAACAGCTTAATCTGGTTCAAGGTCAGTTGGCATTCATCTGTATCCCCCTCCCCAGGTCGTGCCTGAAAATAGGTAGAACTTGTCTAGTGCACTTACCTGGTCAACAAAAACTAAATAAATAAAGTTGGGATAGAGGACCATAGACATGTGGTGTGGATGACTCTCTCCAGCAGTGTAACCACCACTGACAGGGGATAAGGAAGCTCGGACTCAGACCTAGAGTTCTTGGTCTGAGTAACCAGACTTGGTCACTGCAGCATGGCCGGCAATGCCGGGGGAGTGGGGGGGGGATGACAGCGTGGCACACAACTGGAGTCAGTACTGGGACAAACAATCAAGGCTGGTATGTGCCTACTGGCATTGCAGGTTTACCTGTACCCTGGGCAAATGCACCATAGGCCACTTCTGTCTGGCTGCTCTCTGCCATCTGTGATGGGCCTGATGTCAGTGGTGGGAACCAGATGACAAGGCAGAATTTGAAGTCAGCTGACGACAGCGATGATGATGAGAGTGAGGCGAAGAGCAAGACCATGCTCTTGATCATTGTCTCAAACATCGATGTTCAGATACCTTAATGGAGTGACCCTGGATACCAAACAAACAGGAGGCAGCACCAGGGTTAGGTCAACCAGCAGCTTCTGAATTAGTGGGGGCTTGACCGACACTGTCTGGGCTGGGCTGGGCCGTGGCCAGCACCAAGGCCTGAGATAATGAAGAATCTTCCCCTAAACAGGGTCAACCATCAGATTACCCAGCTTTGTCAGCTGGGCAGAAAGAGACTCCACGAGTAGATCGACAGGCTTCTTAACTGTATGACCTCTCCTGAGGGCAGCACATTATAAGAATACTCCAGACAGGGAGAACTCAAATGGACTCTTGACCAACAGTGATCCCATAACTGGCTTTGACTCATCTTGTTTTTTCTTTGACAAGATGGGGATTCACCTTCAAAGTAGTGTAGAGATTGAATGAAGTTTTTAACCTTTTTTCTTTATGAGGAGTTGGTAGAGCCAGAGAAAACGTATTCTCTGTCACCAACAGAAGGTCCAGGACCAGCACATCTTTGCCAGTCTCTTCTGCCACCTGGGTCTGTAACCGCACCGTCGACCAAGCAGCCACAGGCAGCACATGTACCTTCACTGGTTTGCCCGGAGCACCTGCAGCTGTTGCTTCACGAAGGCGGATGGGTGCAGGGCTGGATACCAAGTGCACTGCACAGCGTTGTAGCAAAAGCCCAAACAATACATGCAGGTACATGTTCAGCAGTCACAGACATTAGGTACCTGCACACCACACACATTTTAAATGCCTGCTTCTTCTTCCGATCCATGCCATTGCAATGACAGAGCAGGAAGCCAACGGTGAAGGTAGAAAATTGAGTTGGAAATGGAGCAAAACTTCTAGAAAAATGCTTGAAAACTAGTAGCACCCTATTCACTAGCAGAAGCTGTGAAGGAGGAGACCTGCTCCTTCCAGTGGAAGAAATGTTCTGCATGCCCAGGGAGTAGAGCCACAGAATCACATGGTTGGGTGGTAGAAGGAATCGAACTTGAAGACTGCTCCACTGACCAAGAGGGAGCTACAGCCTGTATCTGCCCAGGCACCCCCTCTGGGGGTAAGTGGTATTGTACTAATTCAGGAAGAACCCTACCTGGGGAAGGGCATCACCGTGCTCGCATGGAGACAGAATATCATCAGTCAGGTAAAATTAGCATAAGGGATGAATCACGCTGACTGGGAAGGTGGGGGGGCATGTTAGAGGGAAATAGATAAGAGATATGGGGTTCAACAGGATCTATATAGCAGGACTGCTGTGTAGCACAGAGTGGTTGGGGTAAGTTGGGCAGTGTGGTTTGGGGAGGGGTGATTCAGTAAGGGGAGAGAGGGAGGGAGGGAGGAAGGGTATGCAGGACACTGGGGATTGGAGAGGGAATGCAGTGTGAGGAGGGCTGGCAGAGGGAGTTAATTAGCTGCAGGGGATGTGGTGTGGCTGTCCTTTGAGCTCTGCTTTGGAGAACCAGTGCATGTGCCCTGTGTAGGAGACTGGCCATCATCAATGCAGAACTTGATGTGGCACAAGTCAAAACATTTTTTTCTGCCACAGAACTTTTTCTACCGTGGTTGACACAGATGAATTACTCAGCCCTGTCCCTGCCTCCCCCCATCCAGTATCTTCTTCCCCTAGACTCATATTGCCTGCATTTTACCCCCATGGACTGCCTCTGGTGGTGGGGCCTGGAATGGAAGGCCCATCCTCCCCCCACCTGGTGTCTCTCATCCAGAACTGGAGTCGGTTGTTCAGGTAGTGATGGAGGGATGGGGCAGGCACACAGGGCATCACTAAGCCAGTGCCAACCTTTCCATTTTCTCCTGGGTTCCCCAGCCACAGTGGCACGTAAGCATGCGTGCATGGAGGCACACACATGCTACAGAACTGCAGCCTCTCCCTTCAATGTCACTTGTGATTCTGGCACTACCACCCAGCCTCCACTAGGTGGCAGCCAAGGACCGAGATGGCATGCATCCCCACCCCAGGAGAGGACAGCTGCCCAACAGATGCTAGACCCCGGCCGACCCCCAGCAACTCGACCTCCTTCTCACACCTGGGTTGCAGCGTGTGAGATGGGGTACACAGCGCCCGGCCCCTCCATGCACTCAGGGTCAGCTGCACAAGTCAAATTTGGCAGCTATTCAGCAAACTGGATTGTGGGCTGGGGCTTTTCAGAGACTGCACAAGTTGAATCCAGCTGAATCTCGGCACTCTTTCAGAATGAAATATCAGCAACTTTTGAAACAGAAGGTAAAGCCTAGGGAGCATGGTGCTGCATTTCAAACTGCAGTATGTTCTCAGTTTAGACTAGACAAGGGCCATAACCTCCATAACCTGAAAAGAAGCTGCAGTGTGAGTTCTGCCCAGCCAGTGCTACTACACTAGGACTCACAGAGACACCTGCTGAGAAAGGCTGGAACTGCAGCAGCTATGACCTAGCCCACAGCCCGAGCTCTTACAACATTGTGTACACTGACTCCTGCTAAGCATGTGCTGCTAGAGATGGAAGGGAAGGGAGCTCTGATATTGTCATTCAGATTAATTCAACTTATCATAAAAATGCCTTTCAGATACAAAGTTTATACTTGCCTCCCCCTGTACTACACATCCTTGAATTAGTGCTCTTAGAAAAATCTGGAACAGAACGGATGTGATACTGCCATGAGTCCCCAAAGGTGTTCCCCGCCAGTACTAATGTGATCTTTCCACAGGTGCGCCTTTCCCTATCCTGCTGTGAGCACCACCACATCTCACCACAGGTGTAATCTGTCAATACGACTACGACCATCCCCACAGGTATGCTCGGACATTATTAGTGTTCCCTGCCAATACTGCTGCTAATGACCCCACAGGTGTACCCTGCCAGTACTACTGCTATTGTCCCCAAAGGTGTACCCTGCCAATGGTTCTGCTAATGTGTCCACAGGTGTGGCCTGCCAATACTACTACTAGTGTCCCCACAGATGTGCAATGCCAATATCACTGCTATTGCACCCAAAGGTGTTCCTTGCCAGTACTACTGCTAATGTCTCCACAGGTGTGTCCTGCCAATTTTGCTGCTAATGTCCCCATGGTGTGCCCTGCCAGTACTACTGTCAACAGAGTTGGACTGGCTCACCAGGATACCTGGAAACTTCCATTCGAGCCCCCTCTATTGGGTACTTGGCCACCTTCTAAACTCTGATAATCTTTGGTTCTGTCATATATTTTTTTTTCTAATTAAACAGTGTATGTAGGGCCCTGCAAGTAGGTATAAGATGAAAACACAAAGCCAGTGTCTCAGAATGAATTAGAATCCTGATGAGAGTGGGTCACCATGGGCCCTCCCCCTACTCATTTTCCAGGTGGGTCCCTGTGTCAACTTTCTAGGTGGGCCCCCTGTACCTCAGTCAGACACTGAAAGTGACCATCCCTACAGGTGTTCCCTGCCAATATTACTATTATCATCCCCATAGGTTTACCCTTCCCATATTACTACAACCACCCCCTACAGGTGTTTCCTGCCAATACTACTGTGATCATCCTCACAGGTGTACCCTGACAATACCACTGTGACGATCACTAAAGGTGTTGCCTTACAATACTGCTGCAATTGTCCCAACAGGTGTGCCCTGCCAGTGCTGATTTGGGTTCCAGTGCTGTGGATCAGCTCAGCAGTGCTAAGTACCCCACCCCAACAGGTGGCACACCCTGCAAGATCAAAAAGGGGAGAATGAAGGATGGCATTTGAGGATGGAGTTCTTGAAAGAAGTACCTGTTCCATTTCTTCGATAGCATCTTTAACAAGTCTGGAGTATGATGACATCACTGAGAGCACTGCTACCTGGTTATCTGAGGGACAGAGTGAGAGCAACAAAAATTAGCCCAGTGAAGAGGAGACTAATGTGAGAGTGGCGTGTGCATGTGCACACACGCCCCCCCCACACACACACACACTCTCTCTCCCTCTCATGTTCAACAAGCAAAACTTCTACAGTGAGAAGGCTACTAAAATTTGCTGTAAAAGGAAACAGCTTAAAGGAAAACTGCACCCTCATATCTTCTAAATGTAATTTGCTTCCATGTCAACAGACAGCTCTTTTCATTTAGCTGTTAAAGATGTATGCAACTGCTTCTGTTAGTTTTCACACTTCATACTAGGCACTGTCACTCTTCTGGGAGGGTCCATTTCATGGTTGTTGAAATCTCATTGTCCCCGAGAGCTGCATTAGCATATGAGAACATGATGTCAGATCAACCATTTATATCATGTATCTCTATGCTAAAATAACAAATACCCTGCAAAAACTCTCTGGAAACTTATAAACCAAATGGAGTTTAAACATAGAAACATAGAATCTGACGGCACATAAGGACCGCTTGGCCCACCCAGTCTGCCCATTTCCCTACCTACTGGATAAGCTGCAGATCCTAGTTAACCAGCAGCCTTACTTCTTCCTACCCCCACCCCCCAGAATTGCCTTATGACTATCCCATGCATGCTTGAATTCCACCACTGATTTTGACTCCACAACCTCCTCCGGAAGGCCATTCCATGCATCCACAACCCTCTGTGAAAAATACTTTCCTAAATTACCTCTGAGCCACCCCTCTATCTTCAAATTGTGCCCTCTTGTTCTTGCACACCTCTTTTTTTGAAAGATGCTACCCTCTTGGACTTTGTTGATTCCCTTGAGGTACTTGAAAGTTTCTATCATGTCCCCCCTCTCCCTCCTTTCCTCGAGGCTATACATATTAAGCTCCTTAAGTCTCTCTAAAGGGGAAAAAACCTGCATTACAACTCAGATAGCTTGAAAAACTCACTGAAGGTACATGTGGTATTTCACATCTTCTTACAGCTTGGTTCTTTTAAAACTACTTAAGCAAACAGGCATACTGGGGAGTTTAAAGGTTGATTACACATCACATTCTCATATGCTAATGCAGCTCTCAGGAACAATGAGATTTCAACAACCACGAAATGGACCCTCCCAAGAGAGTGACAGTGCCTAGTATGAAGTGTGAAAACTAACAAAAGCAGTTGCATACATCTTTAACAGCTACATGAAAAGAGTTGTCTGTTGACACGGAAGCAAATTACATTTAGAAGATATGAGGGTGCAGTTTTCCTTTAAGGTATAGAGTATTCGCAGAGGTAGAGAAAGAGATCTACCTGCATAAGAACGGCACGAAGTAGCACAGACCACACAATGAGAAATTACACAGGGACTCCAAACATCCACCAACATTCAAACATAACACAATGAAACCCAGCAGTCACATACACAACAACAGTGACATAAACTATACACAGCGGCACTGCCATGACAGTGGTAAAACACACTCAGTAACACACTACCTACTTATCAGTGACAGGAAACAGAGACACCACACACACAAGCACCCAGTGACACCCTTGCTCCTCAGAACCCCCAGGCCTAATGACATTATTAATGGTTCAATAATAATAAAAAATACTTTTTTACTGAAATGTAATTTTTTTAATGGATAGTTTGGAATTTTTGTGAACTCAACGAAGAGTAAAACGTGACCAGTACCCAAATCTAATTAAAATGTGTTATTTACTCAGGTCTGGTGTGAATGTCTACTTTTCTTTTTATTTGAACAGAAGAGGAAACATTCTTTTTCCACATGATTACATTTACACACAAGTATAAGAAATTCTATTATAGTTAACATAATTTATTTTTTGTTCATGCCAAGGTTGTCAGTGGGCTATTCTTAACTACTCCTGGCAGGATGACATAATTACCCAGCAGTTATGAACAGCCCAGGGACAATTTGGAATGACAGAAATAAAGCAGTCACCACTTTTTCTTCTAATATTGAGTGCTGGTGCTTTTTGGCTCATTTTGCGTTGCTAGGCAGTTTGGGATCTAAGCACCAAGACAGGAATGCTCATCTTTGCAAGAAGAAACTCTTGCTTTTGGTCCACAAGAAGTGAACCATGCTAGGGGTACATTTTAGTTTTTTTGTTTACTAAATTCTTTAAAACACACAGAAACATATTTGATGGTTGGTGGAATAAAAGCTTGCCTTTTGTTGTTACAATGCATCTTTATTGAGGTATTAGGCGCTTGACAGAAACTCCCCGCATATGAAAGTGATGATGAAACTGCTGCACCATGAAGGGGTCCCTCTGCTGGCCTTGGGAAAGGCAGCAACACTGTGGCACCAATAAAAATTCCCCTGCCAGATGCGGGACATTCCAGCAGCACCGTTGCACCAACAAGTATTCCCACACCATGCCCAATGGATATGAACAACACAGTCAAAACTTCCTGAACTCCCTCCCACCAGGCCCGGAGGGGGGGAGGGGGGGAGGCAGTGCCACAGAGCAGGGAATCCCACTACAGGTCTGGGGTTCACGAGTGGCACTGTTGCTAGAGTTCCATCACTCCATTAGATACTCCCCAGGCAAGAGCATGTTGTGGAGGAAAGGAAT
This sequence comes from Neoceratodus forsteri, assembly GCA_016271365.2. Lineage (NCBI taxonomy): Eukaryota > Metazoa > Chordata > Ceratodontiformes > Ceratodontidae > Neoceratodus > Neoceratodus forsteri. The sequence goes on along the minus strand of JADMNL010000037.1, from coordinate 38,485,493 downwards.
TACCTGAGGTTTGAAAATGTTTGATATACATTCAGGAACGGAAAATACATGGGAACTACATCACCAACAGATACACCACATGGCACTTTTCACAATTTTATTCCTGGTGTCCTGGCTTAAATTTCCTTAACTAAAAAAAAAAAAAATTCTGCAATACAATTGCCATGTCTGTGAGTGGATCTCAAGCACATAATTGCAGCAAATGACTGCGTACAGTCCTGGCACAACCAGTGTGTATATAACCAATAGCTTTATAAAGTGCTTTGAAATACATTATGTGAAAGGCACTGTATAAATTCCAAATTTATCCATTTATTCATATGCCTTATATGTTATTCTCGGTACCTCTGGGTAAACAAGCAATCTTGTCACAAGCCTCCCAGACACCACCAGTGGACATCAGCTGCTCCTGCGATAAGCTGCAATCAAAAGGAGAACTAGTCAATTAACAGGAAGGTTTGTATGTGAAACAGCATTAACAAGCAAGGCCAGACTGGCAGTCATGTTAACGCTGACACACCTGCCATCTGTAGCCTGCCAATCATCTGGTTGGCCTTACTGCTGTGGCAGATGGCCACTGATGGCTTTTGGCAGGAATGAACTGACCAGCACTGCAGGACCAATTCTGGACAGTGGTTCAGATGTAAAAGAACAGACACCCAGCACTTCAGTAACTGAATGAAAGTTTAGTTGGGCTGACAAGACGACAGATCCAGAATTACCACTGTGTCCTTGTGCTACCTAACTGGATACTGTGGCTCAGGACTACACTTGGTACAAACAATCTGGTTGCCCAGACTCCTGTTTGGGGGTGGGGTGCACACTTACAGCTATGGTAAGCCAACTAAATCAATGCAGGAGCTCCCATCACACAACCAGCATTTCTAGAGTTCCATCAATTTGTTATATAGGACTGTTACTTGCCAGTAACACTAGCTCTTTGAGATAAGTTCCTCCATACAGCCCTGCTTGCAGACCTCGAGAACACTTTTCAGAGCTGGGCTGCCCGTCCCCGGCGCCCCCACATCACAGTAGGACACCTTGCCATTGCCCTGTTACGCTGGACAGTCCTCATCCTGACCGATTATTTTTTTATTCTGTTTCTGTCCCCTTATCGTTTCTGGTCCTCGCTTAATGCGTTCAAGATCTCCAGGCTATCTCCATGGGGCACTCCGTGTTGCATCCTCCATGCTACCTTCAGATTACTCCCCGGGTGAAGGATTTACCCAAACACCCTATGCATGTCAGAAGGCACCGCCTAGTTAGAAAGGGGCACAGCCCGGAAATGCAGGGTCTGTCATTGTCTAGGACAGGGCCACTTTCCAGGTTATGGTCACCCCCCCCCGGAGCTCCACAGTACTATGACATCTATGGAGCCATACTTATGACAAGCACGACGACATCCCGATGTCTCATGAAGGCTTCGCCCACCCATCAGTCCTCCAACCACACTGCCACTTATGGTCATCCAGGCGGCAATACTGCAGCAGAGGACAGACACCCACCCTCCCCCGAGAGGGAGAGTGTCCTGTGAGATGGTCATCCCTCTCTCTCTGGCTGGCCCGTGACGAATCAGGCTCATTCCTGAACCTGGGTCACCAGCGTCACCCGTGGTAGCGCTACCACTGCATGGACGGGCCAGCCTGAGCAATCATTATAGAATCTCCCTATTAAAACAACTGGGTAACAGAAAGGCAGGCCGCACACAGACGTCCTCCTAGCCAGGGGACGGAAGCTGAGAAAAGGCATGGCTCTGTGGAGGAGATTCTCTTGAAGATCTCCTGTTACTGGTAAGAAACAAACCAATCTTAACTGACGATATCTCCTCTGTAAAGTAACATTCAATGGCCAAGTACAAAGCGGAACAGGATCCCAAACAGACCTTGTTAAACTCTGGGATACCCAGACCTCTCTGGATATTTTACTAATTTCTGAAACCTGGTTGTCCACCAGAATCCCCTCCTCTTATAGCACCACAACCGGTTTCTCTGCCTACAGACAGGACAGAGGCAAGCGGTGCGGGTCATCTTTTATATTGCCTCTTCCCTGAATTTCACCCTGGATTTTGCAAAAGTTGTACTTGGATCCCATGAGCTAATATGTGATGCACTAAATTTTCCTCGCTCGATTCCTCTAATTATTACTGGAATGGACTGCTCCCCGGGTAAATGTGGCGCTGCTATCTCGGATATCATTTCCTACCTCCTTGTTAAACTTACCCCTCTCTTACCAGAACACATAATTTTGGGTGGCCTAAACCATAATTGGCTGCGCCCCAAATCCTCACTGCTACACTCCACAATAAAAGCCCTAAATCTCCACCAAATGCTATCAAAGTCAGCAAGATTTAATAGCCAGTTCACTAACCGCTCCCTCATTGACTGGATCCTGTCCTCACACCCCCATTGTATTACTGCTGCACATGTCCTGCCTGACGTATTCAGTAAGTGCTGTATCACATACAGTGTCCAGAAGATCAGATCTCCCACCCTCCACCCCCCCAACATTATCACTGGTTGCTCCCTAAGGAAATTCTCTCTACCAGCCTTTCTGGCAGGCCTCTCCACTGCTAGCTGGAACTCTGTTTTTCACTCTCCCAACCCTGAGCAGGCGCCAAGTAAATTTACTTCCATCTTCTTATCCATCTGTGGCATTCATGCTCCTGTAAAAAGATTCAGGGTGCAGAGTAAGCATCTCCGTTGGGTATCTTCTGATAGTTCAACTTGTTCAAGCAAACAGATGCTGCTTGGTCTGCCTATAAGGCCTCTGGTGCGGTGCCCCTGCTAACAAGCTGCATTGCAATGTGCTCAGAAATCTCTGCACCAAGGTATGTAGGACAGCTAAGGCTGCTTCCTTCCATACCAGACTCATCAATGACTTCTACGTCCCATTGCCTTCCAAATTCTGGGACATAGAAAAAAAAATTTACTTCAGCCTGCTCGCTCTGCCTCCTCCATCCCAAACCTCAAGTGTGCCTCTGGCATAGTCTCTGACAACAGATGGCCCCTTGTCAGTGTCACCTCCATCCCTTACTAGTGCCACCTCTTCTCCCACTCCTAGGTATCTCCATTCTGATGGCCACAGGTTTTTATTCCTCTGGGATCTTTGTGAGCTTAAGCTTTTAAAACCTAGCACTTGCCCTGGGGATGATGGTCTCTCCCCCCCCCCCCATGCTAAAGTTGACTGCTCCAGCTATTGCAGCACCAAGCACCCATATCTTCAATTGCTCACTGACCACTGGGCTTTTTTCTGACATCCTGGAAATGTGTTGTAGTTATTCCTCACATAAAAGTGGTCCCTCAAACTCTCCTGTAAAATACTGGCCCAACTCGCTTCTACCTTGCCTCTCCAAAACTTTAGAGAAGTTAGCTGCCAGACAACTTACAAATTACTGTCTTCTCAATCTCTTTTCTGACTATAAGTCAGGTTTTTGAGCTTCCAACTCTACATCCACCTCCCTCGTTTGCTGACTATATCCTCACCCATATGGACAATGGGCTGCCTACCGGTGTTATATTGTTTGATCGAGCCAAGGCATTTGACATGGTGGATCACACCTTCTTATTGGGTAAGCTTGGTGCCTCTGGTCTCGCCTCCTCATCAAATTCCTGGCTCTTCAACTACCTCTCTGATCACATCCAGATAGCCTCTTCTGGTTTCGCACTCCCAGGCCACTGGAAAGTTACCATGGGTGTCCCTCAAGGGTCTGTACTGGGCCCCCTTTTTTTAACTATATTTGAGAATGACCTACCAAGAGTTGTAAGATCATGTAACATCCAGATGTAGCCAGATGACACTATTTTATTTACATCTGGTAAAACTCCTGCCATTATGTTGGCTGACCTGCAGTCAGACTTTGATACCCTTTCCAATGTGTTTTAGGCCAACAGGTTAGAATCAATCAGACCAAAAGAGTGTCTATATTGTTTGGATCAAAAAATGCTTGATGACTGGCCCTTCTCTGGCTATTAATACTCCTGACAGTACGACCCTTGAATCTGTCTGGCACTCAGTTTGACAAGTCCCTAGATTTTGCCTCTCAAATTCAATCTATGGTGTCCAAATCATTCAGAAAGCTTGAAGCCTTATACAGAGTAGGTGACTGCCTCTCCCAAACCTGAGGAAGGCTCAGGAAATCCATAGTAGAACACCCGATTCTCCTGATAAATGACTATGGTGATATAGTCTATGTTCTACCATCTATCTAAGCTAGATTCGCTACTAAATGCCCTCCTGCAGGTTCATTCTCTGTTGCCCAGAGCTTACCCATTACTGCTGGCTCTATGAGCACTTAAATTGGCCTTCTCTGGGTGACAGACATACTCAGCACCTTGTCTTATGTGGTTAATAAGTTTTGGCTAAATAAACTCCCAAGCTACCTGGGGTTCATGCTTACCCCATCTACCCCCTTCAGTCACACCCTTATATCTAGCGTAGGTAACAGATTCATTGTTCCTAGGTGTAAACTTAACTTGGGGTGATCAGTTTTCAGCTTCAAGCTTCCCCCAGTTGTGGAACAATCTGGCCTTGACTGATAGCCCTCACTCCAGCATAGCCTCTGCTAAACTATACCTCATGAATTGTATTACCACATCTTGTGACTGTACCCGACTATGACATGTATTGTTTCACTTGTTCCTCTATGGATTTGATTTGCAAAAAACTTGTTGTTGTAGGCACACTGTTAGAGTAATGCAAACTGCATTTTGCTGCCGGTACATGTTGTGCTTAGACTATATATATATACACATATATATATATATTACATACATATACACGCGGCTGTGTATAAAATGTACCATACTTTGAGTTTACCTCCTCTCCCTCATCTCCCCTCCCCCAACTGTCAGATCTGTAAATGAGCTTATCCTTGTATCTCTGAATGTCTACCTGGTGAAATAATTTTAAATAAGTGTGGTAAGTATAGAAGAGGACAGTGCCCCCTAAGACAGCAGACTTTTCAGCACAGCCAAGTCCAAATCAGCCCTCCTTCAAGAGACCAGATCTAGACTGTAAAGTTCAACAAACTTATGAAACTTACTCCAGGTAGCTGCAGAACAAATTTCAGATGTGTAGACTGACCTGAAGCAAGCCATAGAGGCTGCCACACTTCTAGTGGCATGCCCTGAAACTGTACCAGGAAGCTCCCTCTTAAGACTTTTCTGGGTGAGTACCAAGGTCTATAAAAATCTGCCCAAATGCCTTAGCCAATGTGGTGACTGGAAACACAAAAAAGCTAGTCAAAATAAAGTTACTGCAGCCACTGGCGATGGCGGCAAATCTTTAGAGCACACCCAGCTTTTGGCAACACATTGCAATGCAGGAAGACATTGACTGGGACAGACACTGCTTAGGTACTGGCCTGCTCAGTGTACACAAATAGCTGAGAGGTCTGCCTGACATCCCTGGTATGGTCCAGATAAAAGCAGAGTTCTCTGTTCATGTCCAAGGAATACAGGAGAACCTCACCCAGATGAATTTATTCAAAGTTCAGGCAGAAATTTAGGAGGAGCCCTGAGCGCCACCCTATCTGGATGAATGGTCAAGCTAAAGGAGGCCAATTACCAGAGCCCGAAGTATGGATGCCCAGCAAGCCGAGGGGACAGTCACCCAAAAGAGGGTTTTCTAGGACAGAAACCTGAGGTCACAGGAGCTTTAAATGGAGCCCTGGTTAAAGTCCAGAACCAGGTGCATGTCCCATGCTGAGAAATGTTTATGGACCAAGGGATTCATGTGGAGAATAACCATTAAAAACCTAAGAGAAACCTCTAAATAAGCCCTAGTTTTTTCATCAAGGAGTGCATGATAGGCCAAGACGGCAGACATAATGCACTTTCACAGAGAAATTTTGAAGTCTGGGCCAAGATAAGAAGATAGGTTTCAGAGATTGAGGCTGGCACCAAATGCTAAAGCACTCCCACTTTAGTGAATGTGTACTGGTAGATGGTTTTCACACTGCCAGCAAGACAGTTGAAACCTCTGAGGGTAAGCTAAACCATGCCAGCTCTGTGTTCTCAGAAGTCGTGCATGCAGCTGCAGGGACAGGAGGTCTGGGTATAGCAGCTGGCTCTGAAATTGTGACAACAGACCAAAGCTGAGGGGCAGCTGAAATGGTGGTTTTACTGCCATGTTCTACAATGTTGGGAACCAGATCTGCTTGGTCCAACATTATGGCTACCAGAATCATGGCGGCTGGCTCATTCTTGAACTCTGTGTGGCTTGACTGAACTCTTGGCAAATGTTGAACGGTGCGGCCGATACTGAGGCAGTTAACACAGCAGTCACAGCCGTCATCACAGAAGATTTTATTAATGCAACAGCACTTGCAAAAAAAGCAATGCCTTTTTCACCAGTGTACTCAACATCATACAATGCAAAGAACAGTCAACAGCGATCCTAATGGATGGCGTCTTGCATGGGTAAAAAGCAGAGTTAATGAGAAAAAAAAAACAGCTCTTCTTTGGTGAGCAAACGTCAGTGAAGAACTACTCTCTACTTGTCGGATTTGAACCCAGCTCTCCCACGTTATATACTATTGGTGATGCTGAAGTGTTCAACATCATACGTAGGGGATGTAGAGCAAAATGGGTGCACTACTTCTGAAAAGTCTTCCATGAGGTCATGATACCAACATTACTGCCCACTGAGGATGGCTATATGGAGAAAATACACTTGAGGAAGATCCCCGAGTTAGCCCAGCACAATATGCCAGTAGTAACCCCAACACAAGACTAGAGGACATCTGCAGTACCCTGGTCAATTAACACTCTCTCTCCTAGTGGAACATGTTCAAAAGCTTATTCTCCATGACATTGTGGGTTGAGACCAAGTCAGTGCATGACATCTGTCTACCCTTGGTCCCTGTAACACCATTTTCCAAATCATTATCATTGTTTTTCTAAGTACTGTACTTCCAAAAATTATGTGTATGAAAACCATAATGTGACTGTCATTCCATTTCAATGCTATTGTTTCATTTCATTTTAATTTTTTCAACCCTATTAGTAGAGCAGTGACTTTCATTTCCATCTTGAGTTGCTTACAGCTTCATAAAATATCTTTTAAAAAATGCCCCATGGACTTGTATAGGGCTCACCCCCATGCTCTACCTGCTCACGTCACAAAAACACCGAACGCGGGGCGGAGTAGAGCGAGTAGGAAACTGGAAGGGATCAGCTGGCAGTGGCTACAGAGCCAGCTATGATCCCTTCACTACATCAACAGAGTGAGTAAAAAATGTAATTTCAAGTAAAAACAGCTCATGCTGGCATAAGGTATTGGCCATGGAGTCCAATACCTTATGCCAGAAACTTCCTTTAACAAAAAACAATACAAAACTGTAAACAATCAAACCATAGTTTAAAATCATCTCATACTGGAGATTCCGTACCTCTGTAGTGGAGTGTTGAGAATAACCTCGATAAGCTGTATGACCCCATCCACAACATCCACCGTGGCATCTCTTACTATCCGACGCAGGCTGATGCCTGCAAAACAGAAGCCAGAGAATTCAACTGCATGCTGTCTTTACACTTTAGTGTGATCGCTTTTTTTTTTTTTTAAACTTGTATTTTATTATTCTAATGTAATCAAACATTACATCAGCTTGCTACCAGGTTGACATACAGAAGAGTGTAAATAATACACGTTGTTACAGTAACTATATAATTAATGTCCATGTTCCTTGTTGCAGCGCTTAGGAGTTCACTAAATATGTCCACTAGTCTAGTATAGAAAAAAAAATAACTACATTGTGCATCTAGCGCTTCAGGGCAAGTCGTAACCTTAAGAGAAAATCCAATATATAGCCTTGCAGTGATGAGCCAGGATGGTACAAAAGACAAAAATATTAACATCGGGCACCCTGTCTAAGGGCTAAACATCCCACCCAGATAAGATCTTTAAACCAAAAGCAAATGCCATCCCCCACAAAACCCACTAGGAGACACTCCACATGAACAACTCTTGCTAGACCTCAGTTTAACCCTTTTTTTAACATTGAACAAGTATATGGAGTATGAGCTCATTTAGAACGAAACTTTATATAAACTTAAAATTATTTATACTGATACCAGGCATGCAGTAAAACCAGCCTGTGTTCCCGGAAGGGAGAACATGAAAAGAAAAAAAAGAGGAGCATTCCCAACCATTGTGTAACTGGACCTCACATAAAGACCCTCCCCTCTCAGGACCATTATACTCCAAGAGATATTTAAGCACAAAAAACGATAAGTGCACAAAATATTTTACGTCCATAGGAGACCAGATGTTCAGTCCAAATCCAACAGAATGATGAATATTATGTTAAGTTACCCACTCTTCTTCTCCCCTCCCAAGAGTAACAGTTCTTTAACATATCATAAGTCAGGTGTTTTCATCCTCATCCGATTCAGAGGACTCTCCTTGAGCAGCAAATTGTTTCTGGATTTTGTCCATTAGTTTTGCTGCCTCCGCTGCCTCAGAGAACTGGTCAGTCTTACCTCCATACAGTATTCGAAGACTTGCAGGCATGAGGAGGACATGATGTATACCCAACTCCCGAAGTCTTTCTCAGATCCCGTTGAAAGCCTTGTGCCACATATGCGTAGCATAGCTTAAATCCGGAAAAATATGAATCCAGGAGTCTTGCCAAGTGATCGGGCTCACACTCTTAGCATATTGCAAGATCAGATCCCATTCCTGAGAGGACTGAAGCTCTATCATGATTGTCCAAGTGATGGGTACCCTGGTATTTGAGCGTGACTTACTGCCACATGGCGTGATGCGTTAGGCCTTCATTATGGTGAACTCGGTCTGTAGATTGAGTAGGTCAGACAATCAGTTTCGTAGAAATGCTGCCAGGTGGTCTCCCTCAGTCTCCTCCGGTAAGCCTAGCAGATGAATGTGTGTAGCTCAAACTGTATTTTCAAGGTGCCGCCGGAGAAGCCCATTTTCTTTTGCCACACCGGCCGTGATTACCAGGGCTTTGTCTGCATGTTCTGTTGCTCCTTTAGTGTTGTCCTCGAGCTTCCCAACCTTCATGTTCAATATCTTTAAGGTTGGTACCAACATTTTCCATTTTTTGATCCAGGCTTTGGACAGCTCGAACCAGTGCGGCATTTGTTGGTTGAGGCCCCTCCAGCTCAGATGCACCAGTCGGAGTCTTGACTACCGCTCGGTGTAGGCTCTTCCGAGTGGGCCCCTGCCGTGGTTACTCCCGATTTATTTGTTCGACCCATTGTCGTTCGTCGAGTTACCAGGGCCCTCCAAGTCCGGTATCGAAATGTAGATAAAAAGCTATACTTCAATCTGGTACGGGTCTTTATTAGGAATGTGACCCCAAAAAAATACAGATTTATTAAATATTGAATGTCGCCTGTGAAGCTGTAGGGAAAAGTTGTTCACAGCACAGCTACTGGCCATGCCCCCCTGATCACTTTTTTCTTATTTTATAGAATGCAGGGAGAGGGGGAAACCTCATCCCAGTGACCTTACATGGAGCTTTCAAAACCTGGTTTTGTGTCAGATTCTCAACACAATTTTTACTTGAGTACCTCCTTCTGCTGCATGGCTGCCCACTGGTTGCCCAGAGAAAGTAGAGCCATGCAGGAAGGAACCAACTGGTCCCACAGTGCAACCTTACATCATCATGCTCATAGCAGGGCCGTCAGGGGATTTTTTAAGTGAGGGTGGGCCACACTCCTCCTTGACAGCCCTGTCCGGCTGCTTGGCTGACCTGCTCCACAGGACCATAACCAGGGAGGGGACGTATAATGGCTGAGCATTTGCAGGATAAAATTACCCCAGCAGCCCCTGGCAGATGACACCACAGTAAAGCCATGCCAACTCCTACTGCTGAGCCTCAGCCAAGATGTTTGTTCCCTGGCCTATGGAAGCAGGGAATTCAACCTACAAGGGACAAGCTGTAGGCTGAGGCTGGAGGCACCAGAGTAGGTCACCAAGCAGAGGCTGGTAACAGTGAGGATGAAGGAAGACTCCTGTGGAGGGCACCAGAGCATGGAAAGGTGGAAGAAGGACCTGGTGGCAGGCAGATGAGAAATTTAATTTATTTTATTTAAAATTTTGGTAACTGGTAAAAGCACACTGAGCCAAGGGGCGACCCGGGGACAGGGGTAACGTAACATACAATCAATACAAGTGCGAAAATACAGTTTAGGCATGGCAGGTTGCAAGGCGTTTTCAGTTTCAGAACTTGTTTAGAGAAACATGGTTATACATTAGACTGCTAAAATTTCCCTGACAGAGAAGACTAATTACTTTTTAAATTTGCTTACTGTAGTGTGGTGGGTTTTTTGTTGGGGCGTCGAGGGCAGAAGCACATGGGGTGGGGGAGAAGGCATAGTTGTTGTTTGATAGAGATGTGTGAGGGAGAGTACCACAGTTGAGGGGTTTGTCTGTTCCATAAAAATGGAAGTCTGTAAGAGAAAGCGGAGTTGCCTGCTACCAAATAGGATTGGAGAAGAGAGAAGGAGCAGGTGCCCCTAGTGCACAGGGCATAGGAGGTGGGGGTTGCAGGGGATAGCATGTCAGAGAGGTAGGGAAGTAGTAGGCACAACCAGAACTTGGCTATTAGAAAGAGCGAATGCGTGTAACGTCGGTGGGATGGGGCGAGATGCAGAGTGAGGAGTAATGGTAGCAGTGGTGGGTTTGGGGGGGGTTGTAGCGAAACGGCAGAAAGCGTTTAGTAGGGTGTCAAGTTTGGATAAGGAAGAGGCAGGTGCTGTATACATCTGCATACTCAAAAATTGGTGTGATCATTTTAGTTACTATTTCACGTGTGACTGGGAGAGGAAGGGAGTCTCTATTGCGGTACTATATGCCTAGCTTTGAGGTAAATGGTGTCTATGCGAGTGGAGAAGTTTAGGTAGGGATCAAGCCCCACATCTAGGTATTTGTTTGATGAGACATAGTCAAGCGGGGTCCCATCCAAGGAGGAAAAGGTTGGGGGTGTGGGTGCTCTAGTCACTTTTTGTGCAGAACCGAAGGTCATTGCCAAGGTTTTGGTGGTACTGATTTTCAGTTGGTTTGCACGGAACCAGGCCTGCATCTTATTAAAGTCTTGTTGTAGAAGGGTGTGGACATCAGTTAGGGCAGGTCCGGAGGCAAACAGGATGGTGTCATCCGCATACATGTGTATACGGGAGCTGGAGCATATAGAAGGGAAGTCACGGATGAATATCGAGAACAGGATGGGGCCAAGGATGGATCCTTGTGGTTCTCCTGTAAGCATGGGAAGTGTAGGGGGGAAGGAGTTGCCCACCTGTGACAAGGTTGAATAAGGCCCTGTCCCATTTGTATGCAGAAAGAGTTTAAATGCAAGGGGTCTGTTCTAGCCTCTCCTTTTCTGTCTCTTGTCTGTCTGATTGTGCAACCAAATTTACTTTTGAGACCTAGGAACTGATCACTCAGACGGTTTAGCAACTCTCTGCCTTTCGTTATCTTTCTGCCTTCACTTGCTATTTCTGTCTTTTCTCCCCCCTTGCATATCTGCAGGTATGAAAATATATGTGAATCTTTATGTGGAATTATCACTGATACTGGGATACTTTGTCTAAAACTGTATATAGTTATACTGTTGAAATGATTGCAAAGCTATTTGGAACTAAAGGGGACACCTGAAATGCAGTTTTTAAGCCTCTTGCAGAGATGTAAACAAGAGGTCAGTTCTGGGTCATTGTGTACTGTTTTGCTGCACCTGCTGAAACTGACAAGAACGCTGTGTGAGAAGCATGCTGTTTTCTTAACGGGTTCCCCAGTCACAGACTTATAAAAAGAGCAGCAATGCTTGCACAAGGGAGAGACAGAGACTGAAATGTAAAACTGAGAAGAAAAACTCAGAAGAACTCTGCTTTCTGTGTCTGTACTGCCATTGTAAATAGTTATACTGAACAATTGTTATTTTTTATTTTGCTGTTATCAATAATAAAACGCTACTTGCGAATTTTGAAACTGCTCCTGGTTTTCCTATGCCTCCTGACATGTGCCTTGATGACACCACCCCAACAGACTGCAGTTAGTTTTTAAGGTATGATTTGAATCACCCATCGGTGAGGAGTGCCAAGCCGGAAGACTCAAGCTTAGCAAGGAGATGGGGTGGGAAACTGAATCAAAGGCCTTGGCTAGGCCCACAAAAAAATGCTGCAGTCAAGTGGCCTTAGTCCATGACTGAGTGAATATGTTCTGTGATGTGTAAAAGCTAGGAGACTGTAGAATGTGGTTTCCGGCACCCAGATTGGAATTGGGAAAGGAAACTGGACGCAGTAAGGAACTCTGTCAGTCTGGATTGGACAAGGGATCTGTATACTTTGGCAAGGGCTAGAAGGAGGAAGATAGGACAGTAGCTTCCTGGTAATGAGGGGCTGCCGCCTTTGTGAAGGGGGATTACACTAGCTGATTTCCAGGCCTTGAGGTACTGTTCCAGAGGAGAAAGAGAGGTTTAGTATATGGGTTAGTGGTGCACTGATTTCAGGGGCAGATATGCAAAGTAGATTGGGGTTGAACCCATCAGGGCTAGATTTACTGCAGTTGAGGGAGCAGAGAGCCTGTAAAACTTCCTGCATGGAGATGGGTGAGAAAATGAAAGTATTGTGTGAGGGGTCCAGGCTGGGGGGAGGGCAAAGGATGGTCAGGAAGGGCACATGTGGTAAAGAACTTATTTAGGATGTCAGCTACACTGAGAGGATCAGTGATAGGTAGACCATTTTGTTTCAGAACTGTTTGTGCAGGGGGATCAATTGGAGAGTGAGCCACCTTCCAGAAGGAGATGGGCTGTGCATATTGCAGGTGTGTTTTAAAGTAGTCTGCCTATGCTTATTTATTTATTAGCTTTTGGTAACCGGGTAAGTGCATTAGGCAACAATCCTGCCTATTTTCAAGCACGACCCGTGAGAGTACAATTTACAAACGGGTAAGTACATACAGTTTACAAAATACGGTTTCCAAACAATACAGGGTAAATACAGTAATACAGGAGATCACTGAGATGTAACAGAATCTGGGATAACAATTGCTGACCCAGTAAAGGGTGTAGCATCGTAACAGTAAGGCTAGGGTTTATAGACAGACAAGAGAGCAAACACTGTAGAGTAAGAGAAACCAATAAGGAGGACACAGGGAGACAGAGAGGAATTAGGTACAGGCATAGGAATCAAGTGCATGAAGGTGGGAAAAAAGTGCAGATTTAAAAGCTAAGTGAGATGAGGAGCCCTTTAGGAAGGCAGGTAGGGAGTTCCAGAATTTAGGGGGAAAAGCAAGCTCCCCCATTTTTGTCGAGCAGTGAGGGACGGAGAGCAGAGACAGGTTAGAGGACCTCAGAGTTCGGGAATGGATCAAGGGGGACAGCATAGCTGCAATACTGTCCAGGCGGAGTACTCTACTCATTGAGTCAATAAAACAACCCAGAGAGAAGGAACGCTGCGATTTAGGGGACAACCAATGCAATGAGGAGTACAGGAGACAGTGATGAGTAAGGCGAGGGACTGAAAGGGCAAACCTACAGATGTTGTCATAGGAGGTGTCCCATTTATGGAGGATACCCGCGTTTGCATGAGATAGAGTAGGGAGAGCATAAAGTAGTCTAGGAAGCAGTACACCTCGCACCACAGAGGTTCTGGCAGCAGTGGTAAGGGAGGGTCACACGCGGTAGGCTGCACCTAACTTGGCATTCACAGATCTACATACCTCATTTATGTGTGCAGAAAAATCTAGCACAGGATCTAGGGTCACACCAAGGTATCTGAAGGAATCGGTTGTCTTGACTGCCGTCCCATCACCGCTGAGCACATGAAGCTTAGTAGACTCAGTATGTACTTTCCTGGCAGATCCAAAGAGCATGGCCCAAGTCTTTGGGAAATAGAGAATGAGAGCATTGGAGGACAGCCAGTTTTGGATCAGTTGGAACGAGACGGCGAGGTGAGTGTTAATTTCGAGGACAGACTAGGAGGCAGAGTAGAGCACATAGTGGCTGCGGGGAGAGCAGTACCCACAGCAGAAAGCTGCTGAAGCAGCAGTCGCCAGGAGCAGGGGGAGAGCAGGTGCCGTGGGGAAAGCAGGTGCCGTCAGACCAGCGCTAAGGCTGAGGATCGTTCAGGAGCGCTTCCTTAAGCAGGTACTGGAGCAAGAATTAATTATTAAAACAGTAGCCTGCAACGATTTAGAATAATTCAAGCCTCGAGGATTTGGCTTGGTTGGCAGGGACTACAGTCCGATTAACATTAGCCTGCACTCACAGGATTGATACTGAGCCACAAGGGGGAAGGTCCAGGCCTTCAGCTCACAAAGGAGACAGTACTGCATATGTAAAGCAGCCTCAGGCTTAAAAGGAAGACTTTTGTTGGGAAAACCTCCTAAGAATAACAAACAGATCCTAGATACTAGGCAAAATTAAAGAGCAGTGCTCCTACACAGGCCAGATCCTAGATACTAAGCAAAATTACAACAGCAATGCTCCTACTCCGGCCAGAGGTGCAGTTTAGCACAGAGACTAGAAAATATTTCCATAGTCACGGTAGAAATTGGTAGAGACAACGCCGTGTAGAAAAAGGTGCCAAGTTTGAAATCAGTGGACAAATGCCGTCCGTTCTAGTACCTGTAAATTGCTTCAGCAGACGATCCCACAGCAGCTCCGTGGGCAGAGAGCCCCTGTGGTTAAGGGGTGGCTGTAAATTGCTTCAGCAGACGATCCCACAGCAGCTCCGTGGGCAGAGAGCCCCTGCGGTTAAGGGGTGGCTGTAAATTGCTTTGGCAGGCAATCCCATAGCAGCTCCATGGGCAGACAGACCCTGCAGTTAAGGGATGGCTGTAAATTGCTTCGGCAGATGATCCCACAGCAGCTCTGTGGGCAGAGAGCCCCTGAGGGGACAATGCATATTTATAGTGGGACCAAGCCTTGTCACGGGCTTTACAATGGGCAATAAGTGAGGCAGAGATCCAGGGATATGGGCAAATATAGAATATTTAATAGCTACCATATAATAAAGCCCACACAGAAATTACCAGGAAAAAAAAGCACAGCATAACATCATCACTAATATACGACACAGGTCTTACGCATTAGATGTTCACATTTTGTTGCTATTACAATGTATACATTACAAACCATGTAAACTTGGAAATGCCAAACAACACACTGGCAAAGGAACAGTTCAAAGAGTGCAAAGTATATTAAACAGTCAACTGGCTGCTGAATTCCAAGTCAACTTAATAAAGCAGCAACGATAGGGCTATCACTCGCTATATGGTGACCTGGGTTTGGAAGTGGACTGAGATCGCTAGAAGGCTGACCTGGGAAGAAGGATCGAGCTTCCCAGGGAGGAAGGGAGAGAGGACACAACGTTCTGCTGTTTGTCTGCTGCATTGTGGAGGCCAGGAGACAGCATAGTAAGGCTGCAGCAAGGGAAGGGGCAGCTGTCACATACCAGCATGCCACCATGTGCATTACTTCACAACGGCACTCTTGGGGAGAAAAAACAGGAGTTGGAGGACAAAGCCCTGGCTTGCGTTGGCACCCTCACCCCCCAGGCCCATGCATGACCAATATGGCATGTCACTCACCACTACTGTGGCCCTGGGTAAGTGGCGGATTTGACTCCTCTTGCAAGATGCCCTGTCTTCAATATTTGGGGGTTCAGGTTACCCTTTTTTTTTTTTTATGTTAACACGAAAGATCCCCCACTCAATATGGTTGCTCCAGGTTTTCATTAGTATTCTCAGCTGCATTTAAACACCCTTTGTTCAACATCTCTTTTCATCTAACTAGGATAAGCTAGCATGCAAGAGAAACTGCTCCCCGGCTAGCACATAAGCTGAAGACTGGGGAGTCAGGATAAAGGGGGCAGTTCTAGTGACTCCCATTTCAGCTTATCTCCTGGCTGTAAGAACACCAAACTCACTCTCTTCTACCTGACCACAGAAGCGGATGCACAGAATAAATGAAAGCCCCTCTCTGAAATACTATGACTAATGGTGCTATCTCAGAGCAGTTAAACAGTGAGGAATAGAAAAAGTAGAGCAGTGGTGGATGCAGGGGGCAGGAAGAGGTAAAATGATTCCTAAATGGAAGGAAAAGTAATAAGGCCAAGAGCTCCTGTTTTCAAAAAAGGGCAATTCTCTTTTACAAAATCTAAAAATGTTTTTCTCCAATGCTGAGTGCAAATCAGCATGTTCTGCACTAAAAATGTGGCACAAGAAGAAGGTTTTACACCAGTCTGGCACCAAGTGTGGATGTAAATGTGTTTCGAAGTGTTTCTATATATGAAAATACAGCTATGTTTAAAAATGGAAAATTCGCTTTTTAATACCACCTTTTCCATTTTCACTGTTAAACGGTGATCCTATGATTAATACTCATGCAAGTTTTGAGATGCATTCAAAATAGCAGACTCTTCAGTGCTTACGGGCAGGCATGTTAACCTAGTGGTTACCGCCGAGAGCTGCGAATCTGGAAACCCAAATTTGAATCTGACAACTACCACTTACTCACATGAATGACTGAGCAAGTCACTTAACTTCACTGTGCCTAATCTTTATTTATTTATATTATTTGTCTTTGGGAACCAGGTACGTGCACTGATCCAAAGGACCGTTTTCAGTCACGACCCGGGCCACACAGTGGCAAAAACAGTACATATACAAACAGTACTAACAATATACAGCACAGAATGCATACCCCGCTTGAGGTGGTGGGGAAAAGGTATACAAGAGGTTAAGTTGGTATACAAGGACAGTGTAAACATAAGCAAGGAGTACACAATAAAAGCAGATGGTACAGGTAACAATAACAATATACAATCTCTGTTCTCTTTGAATATTCATCCCTCTCTTGGATTGTAAAACGCTTTGCAATACAGTTTGTCCAAAAATTGCTATATAAAAAATATTTTTTTCACAGTTGCATCTGCAGATCAGAAGATAACACATCGTGCAGCTATTGCTCACCCCAGCCCAACTTCCACTCACCACAGTCACCAGCATCGTCATCATCAGATCACATAAAATGCCAAAAAAAAAAAAGTGTCTAGCTGAATCTCATGTCTTTCTACGATTAGCGTCCCTGTTCAATACACAGTATGCTTCTTTCTTCTGCACCTATATCCCTGTGACGTTTGGATTTCCAAACAGGAATGTTTTAAAACCCCAAATTGGAATGTTTTCACTCTGTATGTAATTCTCAGATGCGCAAGGAATGAACGTCTCCTGAGGAAGGGGTTGTTTGCCCCGAGGCACAGAGGCATCCAGCTTTGAGTGGGAGCATTATATTTTTCACTGTCAATGCGACTACAACAAAGCGTGTGCAAATATTCATCTCTGTAAATATTGCAGAGATTGCACATTAAAATCACTTTTCACTGAATTTCTTGATGTCTTTGAGTGCTGGTTTTTATTATACATGTAGAAATGTTTTAGAACCCCAAACTGGAATGTTTTCACTGTGTATGTAATTCTCACATGTACAAGGAATGAACAAGCTGAAGGCCTTGCAGTACCTGCTTCAACCCCATCAAACTGTTCCTTGCGGAATCTGGTTGCAAAGCTCAGTTCAGGGGAAAAACAGTACTGTACCTTCCTAACCATTGCTGGCAAAGCTGAGCTCACTGTCTTTAATTGGTTGGCCCAACTTCCCAGGTGCACGCAGCGGGTGATATGGTAAGCTGCATGAATGGTCACAGCAGTAAACCGATTCTCCAAATGTACAGTTGTAGGGAAACATTGTGTTAAAAACACCAATACGAAGCCATCACGTTAGCATAGTGGTAGAGTTACCATTCCCGACACCAGTGACCAGAGTTCAGGAATGCGCTCGAGTTGTCGGGGGCTGGCCGGGGAGGAGGAGGTGTAAGCGTCCCAGAGGACAATTGCCTCTTATGGGGGAGAGGGGATTCCATCCTCCGCTACAATTCTGCTAACTGGGGACCAAATGCGGTAGTGCGGGTGGCAGGTGGAGGAGAGAGCAGGGGCATCGCTGATTTCGGCAGGCAGACACGCACACAGGCATGTGCAGGGCTCCCACTGACGTCTTCATATGCGATGTTCCTGGGGATGGAAGAAACTACGGAAAATGGCCCCAGCACCTCCACATTGATGGCCCACTGGAGCTCCCTGAGCCTTTGTTGTCCGCTGGATCGTGGCACTCACCTGAGAAAGCATCAAATTTCAGGGGACTGACCCCACCTGGGGGTTCCAGTCAAAGCTCTGTGGAGGCGACGACTGCGACCAGGGGGGCTTAGGGAGCTGCCCGCGAAAACGAGAGGCATAAATAGAAACTGGAAAAAAAAATAACATCCAATACGCCACCTCCCTCATACACCTCCAGGACCCCGCTCTCTCCTCCACCTGCTATTTGTTTAATGTTTATATGGATTATTTTATTTTAACAATTTCTGTGTTTTATCAATATATTTTTTAAATATGTGTGTATATATTTGTGCAGCGCCCAGAGCCTCTGGGATTGGGTGTCTTTTAAATAAATTTTGCCTTGCCTATTTTCAAATCAGAAGCATTTGCAATATTTTCAAGTGACTGCAATCTGTACCTCAGACTGGAGTTCCTTTATCAGTCTGTTCATCACCGTTGGGCGCTCTTAAGGCTCTGTTCTGGCTTCGGTCACTGTGTTATGGATCACCTCCACTTTAGTATCATGTGCCCCCAAAACATCAAGAAAGCAGTCTGCTTTGGGATCCATAATAAGAAAGACTGCTGACAAAGTTTGGTAAGTGGACTACTCCTCACTGTCTTTTTGTTGCATGGTTCCTACTGGATAGAGGCCTGCTCTATTCGAGCCAGACAATACGGAATCACAACTTTGGCTGCCTCCTTTTGGTCATCTCATTTTTCAAAATTGGATTTTCATATCATACAAGCTGGTAAGAACAGTCAAAGTAACAGAAAAAACACTTTGTGCTAGGGTACACAGTAGTGCGCTTCTTAACCTTGCGAGTCTCAATGCAGCTGCAAAGAAGTGCACCTGCCTCCCAGTTGAGACCTCACAGCATGTGCTCAACAATGTTTAAAAGTTAAATGGTACTTACTGGGGAGCTTGGCCAGCAAGTTGTGATTACTGTAGGATATTTATAATATAAAAATATAGTATGTGATTGTCTCACATAAGACAGCCTGTGCTTCCATGGGTGCCATACACCCCAGGTTTCAGTGAAGCTACAGGATATGAAAACTGACCAGGAACCATTTAACTGACTTCCTTCAGAATGGCATTTTATTATCTTTTTATGACATGCCTAGGCTTTTAGAAGTGCAAACCAAATGTGACTTTATGACTTAAGAAACAGGACATCATTAGGCTGATTCCTGTTAGCTTTTTAACACATTGGTGCCAGTGTGTGATTGCTAAGTTCAAAGGAAACATGTGTAATTAAGGAGTTATATATAGGAAATTTTTTTTTGTCTTCTGATGGTACCTTATTTAAAATACCTCCTGACAGGAAATCATTTTTTGTAATTTTATATTCTAAAAGGAGGAGCTATATGAGTCACAGAAGGGGTGTGGAGACAGAGTTTAAACTGATACTTGTGTCTGAGATGTACGTCATATCATCTTGGGACTCTAGGGAGAGACAGCTCTGTGATCTAACTTAAACACGCACTTCCAGACGTAATACCTTAGATAGCAAACATCTAAATGTATTGTGGTAAGAGTTTTGCTTTGTAATTGTCCCTTGTTCTTTTATGTGATTGTGAGCTCTTTGATACATTGTTCTGTGTTTACATTTTCCATATTTTTTATCATCTTTTAGTAAAGTACGTTTTCTTAAGATACTGCCTGGGTGTGTCTTTCAAGTTCTTTTTGCACGTGATGTATACGTGGTTAGGTCTGACAGCTGTTTGAAGGGCTTGATGGCGTTACTAACTGGGAAAAGGTAAGAATATACCTAAGGTCTCTTAGAGTTAAAAGGGTTCACTTTGGAAGCCTGTCTGGGTGCCCCTGGAGAAAGATTGTACCGCAATCCCAGAAGAGGGTACGTATCTCAGCCTTTTCATTGGGCATGCTAGCATAAGGTTCACAGTTTGAATCCCCCCCCCCACCAGAACTTGAGGCTTAAGGTGATTCGGACCCAAAAGCAGACAGGAGGGTTACCCTGTCTGTTACCTGTTCACACTATTGTGCTCTTAGGTTGGCACTGTGGGAGCAGACACCCTGATCTGCTGAGTGCATTTGTGACATTTACCACACACAGTCACTTGTTGCTGTCAGTATCTTTTATCTTCACAAAACTGCAATTTGCTTTGCAGAACAAGTTACAAGCAGCAAGATGTAGCTCAACACTAGACGAGTTCAAGGCTGGGCTAAAGGAGTACATGCTGGAACGCTGCCACTGCACCTGCTACCCTTGAACCACTACCCTTGCCCCAGGTATGCTATAGTGTATTGGTTCCTATCCTTGATGAACTATCACGGTTATAGAGTAATGCAAGACCCTATGGAAATGATGACCTGGACCATTCTGATCAATGTCGTTTACTACAAGACTTTCCTTTGTGACTAATTAATACTGTGATTATGCTGTAACTCTGTACCCATCTCTGATGTGTTCCTCTGTTCATGAATGTTGTAATTGTTGTACTATATATGCTGTATGTAATTAATTCTGGGTCGCCCCTGAAAAAGGACCTTTGGTCTCAGTGGGTTTACCTGGTTACCAAAATGCTATATATAAATAAGTACTAAAAAATAAATAAAAGCAGGTTGGTAATAGAGCAGGTATGGACTCAGGAGCTAAGCTACATCAGAGTGACACACAGGAACTAACGTTTAGCTCCTTCCACTTGGGAGCTTCAGCAGACTCTGAACACTGTTGAGCACATAGTGCGAGGTCTCAACCAGGAGGCAGGTGCACTTATTTGTAACTGCATAAAGATGGTAAGAACACTGAGCAATACGAAGAAATGTTGAAACAGAGATCAACATTGCTAAATTTATCTGTTTTCTGAAATCTCAGTGCTGGAGTTCTTCAGTGTTGCATACTGCAGTAGACAGTCTGCCTGTAGGTTAAGACTGTGGAATGAGCCGGCCCAGTGGCGCCGAGGGTTGAGGCACTGAATGCCACACCTCACGCCATGCTGGCGACCCGAGTTCAGGAACGAGCTCGGTCGCCGGGGGTTGGCAGGAGTGGGGAAGGATCCAGCATCCCTAGAACTGCTCTCCTTCCCCAGGGGAAGGGCACTGGGGATGTCCGATGTCCTAGGGACCCTCGGTGGAGACCAGGGGCACTGCAGGATGACGGACCAAGGTAGCATGGGGTGAGCGTGGCAGACGTGGCCGTGCACCATGGCGTCACTGCATGCCACTCTCGGGGAGAAGAGCCAAAAAAAAACACTTTGGCCCAGAGAGACGACAGCATTCCAGTGCCTGGCCACCCCCACGCCCGATACTGGACCTCTGCCTCTGCCCCTTGATCTCCTCGTGGACCTTGGGCCAGGCGCAGAGAGCACCGATGTCCTTCAGAAGGTGGGTGGTCACAGTGGGCAGTAAAGCAGCAGGTGAGTGGACTGCCCGAGAGTGTTCCAGACCGTAGGAGATAACAAATAGAGTTAGTAGAAAAAAAAAAGAAAAACAATAATGACTGGGATGAAGGAAGACGGAAGACTTTCTGGGGAAGAGGACAGCAGCTACCATACCACACCATGTGTACCCAGGAATAAATGAATAATGGCTGATTCTACTATGGCCTTAGTGTCCAATCAGAATACTGACTCAATCGGTGTCTAGGACATGACTATTCTGAAAAGTGGAGAATTCTGGGCAACTGTTAGGTATCACATATTTCAAGAAAAGATGGAAATACAAATATTTGTTACCCCACCGCCCACCTTCCTGGCATCACAGCAGTGGTATCCCTTAAGCAAGGAATGTGGGTGACCCAATGCCCCTTGGTGCCCATCAATAAGTGCTTCTACACTGACCAATCAATGCTCTGACCCACAGAGCATGCTCACCATCTCCAGTATATACTTTTTGTAAAGGAGGCCCGCTATGGTCTGAATCGGTTTCACATGCTGAGATTGACAGAAAATTGTAACACAATTGGCCTCCGGTCTTACCTTGGCATTTCGGCAGCCAGTAATATACAGCTGCCACAGCGACGACACACTTTTTAATATCTTCAGTGAGTTTCTGACAGTCCTATAACAATACAAAAAAAAATGAAAGAAAAGATGAAAAAGGAACAAGTTTACAAAAATAAAGAGCCGTTTCCCATGGCCACAGCCTGTCAGAACTGTTAACTGTGACTTCTGCTGCTGATCCCAGGGGATCTCTGCCTTTCATGGTGCATGGCGAATACTAATGAGTTGCTACTGAACAGTGCAAGTCTCAAAGATGTCAGAGGAAAGAGATGAAATTACGCACACAAATTTATATCTCCAATTAAGGAGGCTCTACAGCTTATGTTTGCCACAAAGGCCTTGAAAAGGGAGTCAAGGGATCGGGGTTCCGCCACCAGCTCTCTCCCCACTACGCAGAGACCATATCTTAGACTAGTCACATGAGCTCCACCTGTTTCAGTCCCTTCTGGCTGTTAAACTGAGCAGATGAGGGTGGCCCTTCAGCACAGCAGTAGGGCTTCCTCTCTCGACACCTGTGACCTTGGTTCGGGAGTGAATCAGAGATGCTGGGGTCAGCCAGGAGGAGGAGGAGGCCCTCCTACAGGGATGGAGGGAAGCAACACCTCGCTCTGCTGCCACTAATGTTGGGTGTACAGGTGAGCTGCTTGGCAGAGGCATGTGCTCGTACACCATGACCTGCAGCCAGTGAGGGAGCAAAAACAGTTTAAAAAAAAAAAAATAAAAATAAAAAAAAACACAACTGAAGTCGCTGCCCCTCAGCTGGTTTATCCGAGGTAAATAAAAATAGCTGGATGTCCCTTTTGGTTTAGCTTAACCCACACCCATCCACCCCCTTCAAGGAAACTAAAGGTAAGGCGTCTCTGTTTCTGTAACAGCTGTTGGTTCTCACCCCCCAATCCAAAAAGGCAGGTACTAATTAAGTTTACATCCTCAGTACCTTGGGCCACAGTGCAATATCTCTGCTAATGAGACGATGACTCTTGAACACTCGTTTTAAAGTTGTAGTCACAAGGTGTTAATTCAGTAAACTCACTTTAGACAATTAAAAGCACATTATATTCAGTGGCTGCTCCAGTCTCTCCAACCAGATGCTGGCAGCCTTCCAGGTTGTCCCAGCTGTTTGTATTGTAAAAAAAAAATTCACCACAAAAATGTTTTTAAAACTAAGAAACTTAAATAAAAAAAAGTTTAAATCATGATGAAAAATGTGACTTCCACAGAAGGTGAAGAGCTTAATATCCATCTAAGGCACCGTGTTTAACAGTAAGTTACAGAAAATATTACATCTGCTCTTTACCAGAGGAAGTAGGTCTGTTCCCAGATGGTATTATCCTGTCATGCAGGTCCCAAAGCTGCCGCATTTCACATTTCTTTGATTTATTCAGTGTTTTTATCAACGACACATATTTCAAAGATTACTCCCTTATTGTAGAGGTGCATCAATCACAGTTCCTTTTTATAGGTCATTTACTGTCAGACACAGCCCTCTGATGCAGCATGATGAAAGGATGCTTAGGAGTTAACGTTTTCAATAATACTGTACACTAAGTAGGTGAGATTGCATTCCAACGCTTCATCTGTATTCTGAGCTCTCATCAAGGAGGCATAGATTTGTCTGG
Source organism: Neoceratodus forsteri (assembly GCA_016271365.2). Lineage (NCBI taxonomy): Eukaryota > Metazoa > Chordata > Ceratodontiformes > Ceratodontidae > Neoceratodus > Neoceratodus forsteri. The sequence continues at coordinate 38,461,797 of JADMNL010000037.1, read as the reverse complement.
CCCGGTAGCACTGAGGGTTGAGGCACTGGATGCCACACCTCACGCCAGTGACCCGGGTTCGGGAATTGACTCGGGCCGCTGGAGGGGGGGGGGTTGAGCGTTCAGAGGACTGCTTTCCTCTCCTGGGGAGGGTTCTGTGGATTCCCCGTATGGTGGAGACTCCTACTGGCAACTGGGGGCTCTTCACACCATACTGGGGCAGCCAAAGGGGATGGTGGCAGTGGGCGACTGTGGGGGGGGGGGGAGCGCATCCTCCGCGTGCTGTCGCCATTGCACGACCGTGTCATAGGGGGAGTAAAACCAAGTAAAAAAAAAACCCTGTGTGCCGGTAAGTGAAGGTGGGACCAGTGGTCAGCCCCATGTCCAATGCCGGGCTTCCCAGCCCCCACTTCCAGTTCTCCTTCCAAGTTCCTGGTCGCTCTACTAGATTGTAGACAGAGCGCCAGGAGGAGTTCAGCAGTCCTGCCCTGGTGGGCTCAGAGCCAGGGGGTCATGCGTCCAGAAGAGGCAAAGAGGAGAAGGGCCCAGCCAGAGAGATGGGGAGCTGGAGGCTTCAGGTGGGCGGTAGAGTCGTGCTGAGTGTCCACACCGGAGAGAGTCTGGTAAGGTAGGCGAATAAACAGAATTGTCAAAAACAAAAAGGAGATATACAGTCTACAAAATTTAAAAACTTATGTTCAATAACAGTCATGGCACTTACCCAGGGCATAATGAAAAAGTTCAGTTCCACGTCCATATGAGTTCAACTCAATGTTCATTTATTTTATGCCTGCAAGCAGTAAAAACAAACGACCCTCCTGGGTCAGGGGAAACAAAATGTGCTCCAACATTTTAACTCTTACGAGTCTTTATAAAGATTTTTTAGAAATAATTTTTTTCATTATGCCCCGAGTAAGTGCCGTGACTGCTGTTGATATATGTCTAACTAGCTGTCACTGAGCACCCCAGGTCACCTAGCGTTATTCCGTTGGAATTCAAAAGTTAAAAACTGTTCATGTACTTTAACATATACTGTAACATAAGCAATTATGGGGGTGGGGTATGTACACCTACCTCTGCTGAAGGTAGGGGAGGTTTCGAAAATGCCAAACTGAACTTGGTCGCTTCCTGGGATGTCGCTTTGAAACACTGCTCTGCATAAGTTGAAAAATAGTTATAGTTAGTTGGAAGAAAAAAGAAGACTGGCCAGATTGCAGCAGAGCTGGGGGGAGCAATTAGAGCCTGCTGTTACAGAATAAGCCCGCTCTCAGCACAGACCTCTGAAAAACAAACATGAGGTAGCCTTCACATCAAAATGTGATTGTTTCTGCACAACATAATAGCAGGAGATTTCTGCCCAATATAATAGGAGGACACTCTCTCCTCTCAGAGTACGAGTCCCAGTGGAGTCTAAAGGAATTCATACAAAATGTTTTTGCAGAGGGTAGTAGGGGAGCACTGAGCACTAAAAGCCCCATACCCTGGTCCCAATTTGCACTTTGTGAGCAAACACATATTTTTTTACTTACTGTTTGCTGCAGTATAGTAGACTGTATCAGACTGATTCCGTTGGCTTCCAAGCTGACATTTTCTGTAAACCAGAAATCCCAGAATCCCCTGCAGCAGACACTGGAGCATGGCTGCAGCGATGGGATATTCAATAGCCTGCAATGCTTGATAGAGTTTTGATAATCTCTGATCTTTTGTTTGCCGGTCTCACTGTCCTCCAGGGGCTAAGTACAGTCACAGAGGACTGTACATAACCATGGGAGAACAGCAGAACTGGCAAACATCTGATCTGAGCTTATAAAATCTCCAACATGCACTGCAACCTATTGAATCTTTCACTGCTGCAGCCCTTCTCTGATGTCAGCTGCAGGAGATACGGGGATTTATGATTACAGAAAATGTCAGCTTAGAAATCAGCAGAGTCTGTTTAATACAAGCTATTATGCTGCACTAAACAGTAACATAACATAGAAACATAGAAGATGCCGGCAGAAAAGGACATCTGTGTCCATCTAGTCTGCCCTCAAATTCCTTACCTCCTGTGTTACCACAGATCCCACTCGATCTGTGGTCTTACCCCTTCCCCTGCCCTGTTATTAATGTTCCCTTGTGTCTATCCCATGCAAGCTTGAATCCTGTTCCTGTTTTGGTACCCACCACCTCTGCTGGGAGTCTGTTCCAGTCATCAACCACCCTTTGAGTGAAGAAGTAATTCTTTACATCCCCCTCTGAGCCTCCTCCCACCTCCAGCTTCAGAGCATGACCCTCATCCTTGAGCATATCTTTCTCTTTAAAATACTACTCTCCTGTACCTTATCAACACCCTTGAGATATCTGAATGTTTCTATCATGTCTCCCCTTTCCCATCTATCCTTCAGTGTGTACATATTTAAATTATTCAGTCTGTCCTCGTAGAGCTTCTGATGCAGTGCCTGGACCATTTTAGTTGCCCTTCTCTGTATTGCCTCTTCCCTATCTATGTCTTTCCTGTGATAGGGCCTCCAGAACTGGACACAGTACTCCAGGTGTGGCCTCACCATTGATCTATTACAGGAGCACCACTACCTCTCTCTTTCTACTGGTGATACCCCTCCCTATGGCCCTGTACACATTACGAGTGAAGATTTGTACCATTTTAAATAACGGTTTCAAAACATTTTAAAACTCACCACAGTAGCCCGTCCACATTATTGTTCACCGAGTTTGAACTCGATTGTAACACGGTGAACTTCTGTCTCCGTCAGCACCGAGTAACGTTTTTAAACTCGGCAATCCTCCTCGATCGTAGCACGGTTATGTTGGCACCCTAATTGACGGAAAAATTGCACGCCCATTCTCACAAGGTAACACGCTTTCCTCCTTTAAAAGCGTTTTGAAGCGGACTTGAGACTAGCTACTTGTAGCAGGGTTTAAAACGCGGTTTCTAACACGCTTTGAAACCGTGCTTAAAGACTTAAAACGTTTAAGCACCTCAAAACGTTTTAAGTGGCCTGATGTGTACAGGGCCTGTGTGTCCCAGCATTTTGCTTACCGTACCCACTGCCTTATCACGCTGCCTTGCTACCTTCAGATCATCAGATAGGATGACCCCCCCAGGTCCCTTTCCTGTTTTATTGCGGACAGCTCCTCCTCTCCCAGTTGATACATTGCCCCGGGTTCCTGTGCTCCATGTGCATAATCTCATACTTTTTGGCACTGAACCCTTGTTTTCTACTTCGGTTCAGCCCTTCTGCAATGTCGCTAATGAAGACATTGAAGGACCAGTCCCAGAACTGATCCCTGTGGCACCCGCTGGTTACCGTGCCTTCTTCCAAGTGAACCAAGTTACCATCACTCCCTGGCTTCTGTCGCTCAGCCCACTTTGTGCCAATTTTACTACCTTTGAGCCCGTTCCCAGGCTGCCCAGCTTGTTTACCAGACATCTGTGAGGGACAGTATCGAAAGCCTTACCGAAATCTAAGTAGGCCACATCCCGACCGCCCTACCCTGATCACCCAGTTAAAGAATTCAATCAGGTTTGTCCGGCAATATCTCCCCCATGTGAACCAAAGCTGCCACAGATCCTGCAATCCATTTGTCACCAGGTATTCCACTATCCTTTGAGAAGTGTTTCCATGACTTTGCTCACCACTGAAGTCAGGCTTACCGGTCTATAATTCCCTGCATCCTCCCTATTTCCACTCTTGTGCAGTGGGACCGCATCTGCTGTTTTTCAGTCCCCCGGAACTACTCCGGTATTCAGTGATAGGCTGAACAGTCATCAGTGGTGCAGCAAGCTCTTTCCTTAGTTCTTTCAGTATTCCGAGGTGAATTTTGTCCTGCCCCATTGCCTTAGCTACCTTTAATTGTTTTAGTTCCTTGAAGATTCTCTCCTCCATAAAAGGGCTAGTGTCCACTCTCCTGCCATTTATGCCCTTTTCTCCTCTCTGTGGCCCATCACCCACCCCTTCCTTTGTAAATACTGAACAAAAGTACTTGTTCAATATGTCTGCTTTCTTCTTCCCCACTCCCCTCCTTCCCCTTTAGTCTTACTATCCCTGCCTTGTTTTCCTCCTTTTGCATCAGTACCTAAAGAATGTTTTAACCCCCACTGTAAAAAATAAAAATAAAAATACAGTAAGTAAAAAATGTTTTTGCACACAAGTTGAAATTAGGACCAGCCCCATGCTGTTCCTCTTTAATATATAAAGCAAACTATCTAGGGCAGCAGTAGAAGTCAAGAGCAGAAATTGTTTAAAAAGAGCTTGAGAAGGTTATCAAGAAGGAAGGATTCAGACACTACAGATAGCTAGCCATTTTCACACTGAGGTGACAGAAGCGATCACAGAAGACAGCAGACAAGGACTACTTGGTCACTACCAATCCGACTCCCAAGCGTCCAGTGCTCCTAAAAGGACTTGGCAAGCCAGCCTGGTGTCACGGAGGGCTGAAGCACTGGATTCCACACCTCGCTCCATGCCTGCAGCCATTATTCAGGAATGAGCACGGGTCGCCGGGGGTTGATCGGGGAGGGAGAGGATCGAGCATCCCAGGGACAGCTCTCTTCTCCCAGGGAGGGAGGATTTCTGGCTCTACTGAATGACTGCCACCAGCTGGAGCCCTAGTGGTAGTGGGGAATGGCAGAAGCAGCAGTGGGAGGTGCTGGGAGACTCTGTGGTGTGCGCATGCCTCTGCGCATGAACGCCAATGTGTGCGCCCCAGCAACAGGAGCTTGGGAGAAAATCAGAGGAAAATAGCGGCAAGGCAAACATTCACAAAATCCTGCCTGCTGGTCCCTCGCCCACCTAGGCACCAGGACACAGAGGACCAGAAGCAAATCACTGCTCTTGATGGGGAAGGGAGGGGGGGGAGAGAGGATGGCCCTTCTTCTCCTGACCCCACCACAGGAGGAACATGATGCAAGTCCTGGGAAGGCTGGGGATGGTGTGGATCATAGAAGCAGGCTAGGAGGAAGACTACCCTGTCCCAGCTGCAAGGAAGATAACAAGCTATATGAAAGGAAGAGGAAAAAAAAAAAAGGATTTAGCAAGACAGAAACTGTTCGGTAACAAACCTAGTGTTTCCCAAAAGTGATGTAGATTCAAATCTTCAGTGGATGCTCTGGATTCACCATCTGTAACAAGAAGATCACAGGCCACAGATTAGAGATCAACTACTGTACTGGGAAAGGACCCAGGACATACTGCAAGGACATGGGACTTACTGACCAATGACGGTAGAAAAAACAATTTTTTACACTTTTTTTGGCCGCCCCATCTAGCTTCCCCCACATAACTCCTTTGAGACCACCAATCCCCGATTTCTGCTGGAAGTAACTGGTCTCGGGCAAGCCACCCTTGGATCCCAAGAGGTCTGCAACACTATCCTGGCTCCACTTTTCTCCCTCCACTGCAGACCCTAATCGCCTCCAAGAACAGCAAGTGGGGGAGAACAGAAATTCTCTGTATGACCAGGGGGTGGTCTCAGGGACTTCTGGGAGGCAGATACGGGCGAGTACAGACCAATTAGTAGAGGTGGGGCAGGGTGGCCAGCATCAAATGAAGGGGCTGGCTGTTTACACATTACAGTCCCAGCTTACACGATGCGGCAAGACCTCTACACTGACTTTCAAGCACTGTACTGCTTACCCCCAAACAAAACACATACAAATATCTGCACTGTGGCTGACTTTGTCTTGGTGACGCCTCCTGCCGAACACTGGTGATACCCGCATAGTGATACAAGCAAGCCCTCCCTTAAGGAGGAAGGCATCACAGTGTTTATTTATTAATGTTTAAAGCAGAACAGAAACACAGAATGTGATGCCAGGAAAGGGCCGCTTAGCCCATCCAATCTGTCTAACCTACTTAGTACATGGGTAATGACCCATATACATATATATATATATATATATATTTTTTTTTTTTTTTAAATAGCAACCTTATCCTTCACTGATCTTATCAGATCACTATGCCTGTCCCACCACATTTTGAATCCCCCCACTGTTTTTGCAGACAAAGTCTCACTGAACAGAACATCCTGAGTGCACCTCTGGTCTTTCCATCCCAGGATCGGAACATGAACAAAGGTTACCAGTGTTATACGAACATACAAAGAAGCCAGCAGAAGAAGGCTATTTGGTCTACCAAGTCTGCTCGTATTGCAGGGTCCACAGCTTGAGCCAATGTCCCTGCCCTCCCTCCCATCCTCCCTATGATCCTTACTTCCCCTAACCGGTTCCCTACTGCTCTGTGCCACTGAGCCCACTCACTGCAATTGAATGCTTAAAGGTGAATTTAAAGCAAAATGGGGAACATACACCTGTATTATGTTGTAAATGTTGTCATTTGTGTTGACTGGGTAAGTACACTGGTCTGATGGACCTTTTTCAGGAATGAACCAGGCTTAGACAATAAGGAATAAGGGGGGGACATGGTTATACACAAGTTGAAAAAATACATCTGCAATGCAAACAAAACAGAAAGTACAGATAAAAAGTATAAATTGTAATTAATGGGGTCACTAATGCAAATAAACTAGAAAAATACTAATGTAAGGTCCTCTCCCTGGTCCAGGGTATATGGATAGTACTGTCGTTCAGGGAGGGGCCTCACCCAAAAAACTGAATACTTCTTACTTGACACGCCCGAGCCAGAGCGTGACTTCGGGGATGCCACTGACATGCAGCAGGAGCTAATTGAGCTACAGAAGGACAGCGTTAGCAGAACTTGAAGCATAACAAAGGCAAATTTCCAGACTTCCGATGATGTCAGGCTCTAATGGCCACTTAACTTGGAGCTCCCACTGCCTCCTAACTTAAATCTACACACATCGGCTACCTAAAGGTGGATTCCCCAGCGCAAGTACAAGGGTGAAAACAGTTCTGACTAGGAACATGGGGACCCCGACACAATGCTTAAAAGAGCGGATCCTTCTAGAAAAACAACTTCTAAATATGTCAGGGCCCACAGATGACAGCGCAGTAGGCCCAAACCAAGAATCTCCAGAGACAGATAATCTAATCGCATCCATCATTCAAACCGCCAGGACAGTAACCAAGATTGATAACACCCTTACCCAATTGACAGCTGACATCAATAAAACAGAACATAAAATGGACCAAATGGAGTTGTGTTTGACTCAGGTGTCAAAGCAGTCAGACCAGCAAGATAGATTGGTGATGTACTTACCGGCAGGGACTGGGAGCTCACTCACCATCCCAACGATCTAGAGGGCTGCGGCAGGCACCAAAATATTTGTGTGTATGGGATCCCAGAGGGCACTGAGAAGGACTCCCCAAGCATTATAGTCTTCCTGCAGAAGGTGCTGCAAGAACTTCTCCAATTGCCTGGCGACATGGATCTATCGATGGACCAGGCACATAGATTCCTAGGCCCAAAGCGATCGAATGCTGGAGCGCGACCTAGGTCCTTTGTGGCACAACTAACCAACTATGACACAAAGGAAGATCTCTTGAAGAGAGTGTGGCAGTGCAATAACCTACAATACCAAAAGAGCAAGGTCTCCTTGTATAACGATTACATGACTGCTGTGCAGGAAAAAACGAAAGCAACTGTGGCCTATCCTAAAGCAGCTTAAGCTTTGCAATATAAAAGCTCAAACCCTGTACCCAGCTCGGCTCAAAATCACTACAGAAAAGGGCACTAAAACCTCCAAAGATCTGCTAGCGGCTGCCCCTCATCTCCAGCAGTTGGGTATCTCGACCCCTTCTATGGCAAGGAAAAACTGGAAAAGGACCTACTAAATTCTGCCTGGTCGATTGCCCGCCATGGCCTGAAGTGACCTGGGAATCAACAGTGAATGGAAGCATCAAATCTTCGTGCTGATATAGGCTCACTGCTTAAAACATATGGGGACTCCTTGAAAATGGATAAAAACACAAACCATTTGCAGATCACTGATGAGGAGACCAAGACCTCAGGAGAATGAATAACCAAAGCAGGACTTTGAATTTGTGACTCTTCTCCTACTCCCAGGTAATATTTAACCTGTGGACCAGTGGATCTGTAACACTCCCTTACAGCTAAAATTTACCCCTTCCCAGAAGATCCTTGGACTGGCCCTGCCCCCTAAAACCCTAACCTTCCTTTCCTTGTAGCTTTTGGCTAACCTGCACACAAACTGGAGACTATTAATGCATTTGCTGGGGACTGAACCCCCATCGTGAGGCATCTTAGTAAAATATATGGGATGAGCCTAGAACCATCTGACAAGTGGCAGAGGCACAGTATAACGTAAGATAAGCTAAGCATGAAAATGTATTCAACAGATCTTGAGTCTTTGTGGGGGCACCATGCTTCTCCCCATGCATTTCAACCCCAAACCTCTCGAACTGCAGACTAGGAGAGCAGTGAAGAGGAAGTGGAAGCCAGCTTAAGACCATGACTTAATCTCCCAGGGCCTATATCAGTTCATGGGGAGAACATGAGGGGCACGGGGAGGTAGAACCCACCACACCCGCAGTCTACGTATGACATGCAGGAGACTCCTGTTCCAGACTAAATAAATAAAAACACTACAAAATAAAGAATAGATACAAACAAGGGTGAGAAAGAGTAAGTGCCTCAGCTGGGAATTGAACACAGGCCACCCAGAATGCCGTTCCGATTGTACTAACCGGCTGCGCCACTGAGACAACTAGAACCTGGGATGTCCCTAGGCATGCTATTCTTTCTCAAATGCACAACCAGATGGCAACACAAATATTTACTTCTAACAATCACACAGGAGTGTGGTGTGCATATTTTATGGAACACATACAAACAAAGGTGAGAAAGAATAAGTGCCTCAGCTGGGACTTGAACCCATGCCACCCAGAATACCATTCAATTGCACTAACCAGTTGCACCACTGAGACAACTGGTACCTGGGATGTCCCTGAGCACACCTCTCTTTCTCAAATGCACAACCCAATGGTAAGACAAATATTTACTTTTAACAATCACACAGAAATGTGGTGTGCATATTGTATGGAACACATACAAATAAGGATGAGAAAGAATAAGTGTGTCAGTCCCAGCTCTGTGTGTGTGCGTGTGTGTGTGTGTGTTCTATACAATATGCATACCACACTCCTATGTGTTTGTTAAAATAAGGAATAGCCCAAACAGAAAAAAGGTAATGAGGGGTCGGGTGGGGAGGGAAATAGCTGGCCCATATTCCACCAAACGCTGATGCAGCTACAATTAGGGAACTTGAAGAGGAGTTCAACTCTCCTGATTTTTTGGCTACTCGCTAGTTTAAGTGAAGCCCAGTGCTCCGGTCAGGAACTTTCAACACTGATCGACCTAGGAAGTCATTTCCATTCTGAGGAGCAGATATTACTCCCTCCAGATCTTATGAAGCCCAGGGTTTGGGCTTTACACACTGTACAAGTTTGGCAGGTGAACAAGACCTGCACCCAAATTGAAAGATGTTGGTTAAATGGTTGTCAACAGTTTCTCTTGTTAGGTTTAATGGTTGATTATGTTCATGTTTATCAAGATGCTCACAGTTCTGTCTGAATGGGTGTTATAGCTGGTTCGAATATCGTATAGCAATGAACCCGGTACAGAAAGAGTTTCAACAAAACAGGGAACATGGCTTGCAGTATGGCTAAAGTCTTGCCTTAAAACATAAGTGGGATTAACAGGCCCATAAAAGGAAAGAAACTCTTCACATATTTGGGCAAACAAAAATGTGATTTCAACTTTATTCAAGAGACATCTCTCGCCTAAAAAGCATTAAAACTTAAGACAAGGGCATTAGTTACTGTATACTATGCATCCCTGGAGCAGGAGGGAGAGAGGAGTGGCCATCCTCATATCTAGCTCTGTTCCTTCATAGAGGAGGAAGTGACAGCAGATCTGGGAGCCCAATATCTTATAGTCACGAGGAAAATACAAGACACCCCAGGTTACCTTAGTTAGTGTCTATGCCCGCCTAACTCTCAGGAGAATTTTATATAGACCTCATGAAAATGGTTGCTGAAAAATCCAGAGAGCAACTGATTATGGTGAGGATTGGAACCTTACCTTGAACAGAGATCTAGACTCTACGTCACAGATCCCTAGCTTGAGGAATAAAACAGCAAAACTTTTCCCAAAAATAATCAAGGAACTGAGTATGGTGGATGTCTGGCGCGAGAAGTACCTGTTAGCGAGAGACTATATGTATTACTCCCCGCACTTTAAAGAGACACTGTCAACCTGTTTTGCATCATATTATTTTTAAGTAAAAACTCACATTTTATGATTGCTTACTGTCTCTAAAATGCATTGATGTTGCTGGCTGTTTCATCTGCCTCCTTGCTTATCAGAACAAAAATGCAAGGTAATGTACAGCTATGCTCTGCTTGGTTTTGATCCACATAATTGAACTACTCTTAGTGCACACTTACTGAACATTAGAAACACCCTCAAGCAGTGAAGCCACTCATGATACAATAGTCTCCTCTACTCCCACTGCATAATGAGTGGCTAGATTGTGTTGGGGGTGTTCCTGGGTCCAGGAAAGATGTACTGGAAGCCGAGTCAACAAACGTAAACAAACATGTTTTGGTGTGGTAACACCAATATGGTGGGAAGTCAGTTTTTCACTTTTTAAAAGAAAAAGGAATCTGAATCAAACTACCAGCTGCATCAACAGTCTATAGAATGTGAACAATCATAAAATGTGTTTTTAAAACTACAGACACTTTGAGGCCTAAGGGGGTTGACAGTGTCCCTTTAAAACCTACTCTAGACTGGACATGTTCCTGACTTTCAGCAGGGACCTTGTCTTATTTCCCTCCATGTGGGTGGGGATGGCCACTCTTTCTGACCATCAACCTATTCTAGCTGAGGCTGATATCCAACTTCCAAGAGAAATACACAGTGGAGGCTCAATGTGTCTCTACTCGAGATAAAGAAGGAATCTCAGCTGTCAAATAGGTTATAACAACAACAATAGAGCTGAATGGGTGCCGGATGTCTCTCCCAAATTCTCTGGGACACTATTAAACTAATGGTGGGGAAATCGATTGTAACAGCCGTCCATAAAAAGGAAAGACAAAACGAAACACAGGACTTGCTGACACAGTTGAGAACATTAGAAACGCAGCAACAAATGAAAATGGGAGGAACAGGTGAGAGAGAAATCAGAGTTATAAGGGGCAAGATATAGAGTATACAAAAATATGAGACAGAAAAAGCACTAGAATACCTAAAGCAATGTTACTATGAGGAGGAGCACAAGCTAGTAAGTTCCTGCGTACAGACTCAGACAAGGGCTGCCACAGCCCACATAGCTACAATACAAAACCCTAAAACAGGTAACACCAGTTTTAAAAGTGACCAGATAGCACAGGCATTTGTGTCATACTACGAGTCCCTCTACTGGCCAGGCAGGAATCTACAACTAAGGAGAAAATTGCTTTCTCCAGGCATTAAATCTCCATAAAATAACTCAAGACAAGGACCAAGATCTGGTGAGACAGATATTTTTATTTTATTTATTGAACAGAATCAAATTACAATCCTTTGAGTCATAGACTGCTTTGCAAAGGCTCCATGTCAGTACAGAAAGCACATTTACTAGTATTTATACATAGGTCACATAGTACAGTGTATATACACTGTGTCAAAGATCCTAAGTAGTCCTTTGGTCTAAGCTGTGACACAAGGTAGATTACAGATTTGGAGGTCTTCATCTCCTGCTGGAGAGGGGCATTCCCCTTTCAAGAGGCGTCTTTGATGGCAGCCGCCATAAACAAGTACATTTTCTCAATGCCAGGCTGTATGGAAAAACTTTCAGGGCAGTGGAGCTGGCACTGCATGCCAGTTGTACATCTTCCACCAACTCTGACTCACCAGTCCCTGCCCTTTAACACAGATCACCAACCCCCATGGAATGCTAAGTTAGATCAGTTGACCCAGTCCTCCAAGGGCACAAAAACTGCTATGACCTAGAGTTGGTGAGACACCTTTAAAAGGTACATTAAGTAACTCCTGAGGGGCTACATTAACTTTTGCTTCTCACTGCAAAGAGGATTTTGACACCAGAGACCAAGTTTGCAAGTGACATAACTTTTTTATCTGAAAATAGAATTCTCATTCCATCACCACAGCAACAGGTTCTCATTCTTGAGACCGTCAGAAAATATCATTCCCTTCATCCCTTGGGTACCACGGATCACCAGGGTACATCTGAACTATAAAACTGCCAGCAGAAACAGGCCTCATGGTCTACTGAGTCTGCTCAAGTGTGCAACTAGCACCTCATCTCACGTGGTACCATGGATCAGTGTAAAGGGACTAGTTGGTGTTACTATATATTCCCGGACTGCCCTGCACTTTTCTGAAAAGTAGATCACAATACAGTACCGACTTGTGCCTTTGTGCCAGACGGCAGCCACAACTACACCACTACAGACTACATTAAAGCAGTATAACGTAAAAAAAAAATTGCACTTTTTTGACAGTTTATTCCATGTGCTCTGTTGAGCATTTCCCTGGTACTCTTTCCCGCTGCACTGTACCATCACCCCGTAATGTGCTCCATTTTACTTTGTTTTTGTTTACATTTCTGCCACCGGCCATGTTGAACAGGAACACCCTCTGCTGCCAGCGGCACACGTGTATGACTGGCAGTACTACACAGGGACATCAAGAGTGTTTGGGACAGGGTCCCACTGCTGTAATCAAAAGACATGATGTGATGTGAAGGGTAGCGAAGCTGAAAATTAAGCAGCCGTCATATTTATTGTGATGCCACAACAATTTGAATCAATTTTAAATATCTAAAAAACTAAAGATCACTAGAAAAAATATTTACAGACATGGAAACCTCATCTATGGCCGCATGCTTACAACCAAGGAAAATAATTTTGATAATCATTTCCTGATCATGTTGCACTGCTGCTTTAAAGGTAAAACTTTCTATGCACCCTGGTGCACTGATTAAACTGAAACTGAGACTCCAACTTCATCGGGCACCTGGTGTGTGTGTGTGGGGGAGGCGGGCCCCACAGAAACAATAAAATCTAAAACGTTCTTAAATTTATTCTAATGTATTGCACATTACATCCAGAACAATCGAAGCAAATGTATATGCAGTATTAATGCATTGACATTACATCAAAAACAATTGAAGCAAATGTATAAACAATTTGAATTTTGCAGCATACTTCACACAGCATTTTCAATATTGCACATACCTCATTTGGTTAGTATCTCACAAAAGAAAGCAACAAAAGCAAGAGTCCATGAACCTGTGGTGTAAACATATAGGGCCAGATATTCAAAACTTTGCCCCGGGGCTAAATTAGCACTGCTCGGCGGGCAAACTGTGCCCAAAGCAAAAAGATAGCTATATTCAAAACGAATAGCCCGGTGCAAAACCAGCTGAATATTGCAAGCGACGGAAGCCAGGCAAACAGGCCCAGAAGTGCAGGGCAAACATTGCCCAGGATTAAGACAGCACTGAATACAGCAACAGGGAAGTGCAAACTGCAGCTGCAGCTTATTAGGCTCTGTAGCAAGCCAGTGTTGCAGGTGGAGAACATTGTGTGTGATTGCACAGAGATGTCACACAGCTACTGCAAACACACCTCTCAACCTCCTGCCTCATAACTCAGGGACAAGGCTTAAAATCAGGGACACACCTTATAAATTGGAGGGATCTACTCAGGAAGCTGGTAGAATAAGTGGTGTAGTATAAAATGCATTTGCTAGGGAAGAACACATCTGTAACAGTAATGTCTGACATTATGTTATGCATACAACCCCCACAGTATGGTCATAGAAACACAAGTTGTAGGAGGGACGAGTAAACGTTTGAGGTAAAATCAGGGACGTCCCTGAAAAGCAGGGACAGTTGAGGGCTATGACTGCAAACAACAATGTAAGCCACACACTGCAGAACTGTGCTATGCTGAAGTGAGGTTGTTTGCCCGGGGCTAACCTTATTGCACAGTGCTAACACAGTAGCCCAGCGCAAACTGGTTAGCCCAGGGCAAACGGGAGCTATATTCAAAGCTCCCATGTAAATGAGCCTACTTAGGTAATCCGTGAGCAAACAAGTACATTTGCATCTCATTAAGTGCTGTGTAGAATACATTACCATGCAGTTTGCCGGTGCTACTGCATGGGCAACTCCCCTTTTGGTCGGAATGGAAGTACAGGCTGGATGCTGCAGGCCAGCATGCCCACAGCATCCCTGTTGGTCGGAATGGATGTACAAGCTGGCAGCAGCAGAACTGTGCACTGGCAGGTACGAGCAGTGCATACAACATAGCTATGTAGCACTGCAAGCAGTACATAATGAGATATATAGATCCCTAGTGATCTATAACTATAGATCAATACATAGACACATGCATATACATATATATCTATCTACACACACACTACCAGTGGCCACACATGCCCTGGATGATGCCCCCACTCCACACCAACAGAGGCAGCCCACAGCAGGTGTGGGTGGAACACAAATATGCATGGGGCAGGCATTAGGCAAACCTGCTGGGGATGGGGGTGGGTTGTCAGCTGTAGGGTCACTGGGCTGTGCAGCGCAGCCAGCCAACACATAGGGACCTGCGCAGACAGGCTGGGCCAGGCAGCCCTTCACAGCCGTCATGGTCCCTGTGTCCACCTGTGTTGTTTCCACTCCCTGGTAGTCCAGTGGTCCCCCTCCCCAGGCACCACTCCTGACCCAGTGTAGAAAACAATATTCATTTTCCTGGTAGTCTAGTGGCCCCTAACCCCAAGCACTGCTCCCGACCCGTTGTAATTATAAAACTCTCATTTTCCCTGGTAGCCTAAGTGCCCCCCTCCCCAAGCACGCTCCTGACCCGTTGTATTTATAAAACTCTCATTTTCCCTGGTAGTCTAGTGGCCCCCTTCCCCCAGCACCGCTCCCGACCCTGTTGTAATTATAAAACTCTCATATTCCCTGGTAGTCTAGTGGCCCCTCCCCCAAGCACCGCTCCCGACCCGTTGTATTTATAAAACTCTCATTCTCCCTGGCAGTCTAGTGGCCCCCCTCCCCTCAAGCACCGCTCCCGACCCCGTTGTAATTATAAAACTCTCATTTTCCCTGGTAGTCTAGTGCCCCCTCCCCAAAGCACCACTCCCGACCCCGCTGTAATTATAAAACTCTCATTTTCCCTGGTAGTCTAGTGCCCCCCCCAAGCACCGCTCCCGACCACGTTGAATATTAGAGTCGCGTAATTCCCTGGTAGTCTAGTGCCCCCGCAGTGACAACCCGCCCATCCATATAGTTTCCCAGAATGGAGCCAGCGACCGGCTCAGCCCTCCTCTCACCACCCGGCCGGCACAGCTGAGGCAGGAAGCTCTCCTTCCTACCTCAGTCGGCGGCTGGCGTGGTAGTAGTGAGAAGAGAGGCTAGGCAGTCGCAGCTCCATTCTGGGAAACTATGGATGGGCGAGTTGTACCTAACGAAATCACTGCTACCAGGCTTGTTGATTTATAATTACAAGCGAGGGTTGGGAGGCGGTGCTTTGAGAGAGACCACTAGACTACCAGGGACAATGTGATTTTATGTCCAGCGGGTGGGGAGCTGCTGGAGAGAGGACAGACTACCAGGGAAATAAGATGATTGCCCGGCAGCCGTGGTGGGAGGCGATACTGAGGGGACCACTAGACTACCAGGGATACATCATTTATGTTGTGGTCAAAGGGGGGGATGTGCTTCATGGCCGGGCACCTCTGCATTACCGCCAGCCTTTTTGTGGCGGTAGTTAGCGCCGCGCTACAGGTTGCGCTAATGCCTGTAGCTGGGCGCTATACCTTTCAATATGCTGTTGCGCAGGCAGTCAGGTCCCGTCACCTCAGTCCCTCCCCTGCATACATTATGATTTAGCGTTGGTGCTAACACCTAGCGCCGACACTAAATGTCCTTTTGAATATTGCTGTTGGGGGCAAATTCGGTGCTAATCCAGCGCAACAGATTTGTGCCCGGCGCTACCCTTTGAATATCTGGCCCATAATGTGTCGGAAAACGAAACTGGTCTGAGTTCAGTACATAATCCTTTAATATTACTGCTTATTGATGTTACGCCAAGATGCCAAATATTTTCACCCCCCGGTGTAGTTTCTGCATTATAGTATCTGTACTATAAGGGGTTGGGGGGGACAGAGCCCCCAAAATACTAATATTTGAAAATATTCAGCATCTCACAATTAGATCAATAGCTTCACAAAACAAAATAGATATAGGGGAATAAATGCTTTTAAGTCACAATACACCACACAAGTATAAAGGTGGTGTGGACATTTACAATAGTACGTGTAAGATTATCTATTGAAATAAAAAAAATGTGTTTTTTACTGTAATAAACACAACAGCATGTTGGCTGTCATCATCCAACTTTAGAACATCATATTATATAAATGATGACTTGTAATTTATCCAATCCAACTTGTATGATACCTTATTGTAAGCCAAGGTTATACTGAATATGATGTAGGTATGATGTACGTAGTGTCTTTTAATTAAATGTTTAACTTCAGAAAATATTCAGCATCTCGGTGCAACACAAAATAGTCGGTGGAATCAAAATAATATTTACTAAACGATCGACTATTTTGCATCGCTGAACTACATGGGGGTGTCTCGGCATCTCAGAGTAACAAAATATTATTTTGCATCTCGTTTTGAATCTAGTTTGCATCGATGCGGCAGTACAGTAAATTTTGTGGCTGCAGCTACAAGTCCTGGATTATAAAATAGCATCGGTGGGCTTCATCTCAACCGAGCACGTCACAGGTATAATGCCCCAAAGTTGGGGCACCCAGAAAAACTAAAATAAATAGATAAACTAGGGTTTACAGGCACCCAGGGTGCCTGCTGTAAGTAATGGGCAGTGCGATACAATGAAAAAAGGGCCCCTAAGGTAAAGTTTCCCCTCCTGATAAAGGAAACACTGTAAATGTAGAAAAGTGCCTTGTGCACTTAAATCCTGGTCAAAAGGTAGATTTCTATGCAAGCTGTAACAACAATGGCTTGGATGGAATGCTGTGCTGAGCTGCTCATGCACAGCATTCCAGTCCAAACACTCTAGAACCTGAGGGTTTGTTTTTAAAAATAAAACAGTTTTTTTAGGTAGTTCCTGCTAGCTGTGGAGAAGAGAGGACACAGAAAGTTAAGGGAAACCAGGAGGGCTTATCCTGATGGGCTGAAGCCGTTCCCCGAGGACTGTTCTGTGTGCCTGCTCGAGCTCCAGCTAGTGAAGCTGTCCAGTAGCTGCTGGTTTGCCCCATCGTGTGCATGATCGGTGGTGCCATTGGGGCACCACGAAAAAAGAGCATGTCCTGTCCGGTCGTTTTGGGCTGAAGAGCCCCATCGCTTTGTTGTTTGACCCCCGAGTTGTTTAAAGTTAACCGTCCCTCGCTGCACAGAAGAGCTGCATCACGCCCATTTCCTCGTCGGCCGCCTGAGTCCCTTAGTCATCCCCCCAGCTGCTTGTAACTCTCCTCCCACTGCCAGCTACCGCCCACCTCCAGAGACCATCTTCAGCCCTCCAGCAGCTCATCGAGGCGGTGAGTCTGCGTCAGCACCACGCCTACATGCTGACCGCCTGTGAGGGAAACTTTTTTTTATTTTAAAAGAGCACATTAGGTGCAAAGAAAGGCAGCCAAGCACCGCAGCGGCATCGTGTCTATAGGACCCTAATTTGGTATGCGGGAGGGGCGGGAGTAGTGACGCCTGATAGGAGGGGCCAAAGCAAGGCCAGTTAAGGGCCTCATAAATATTCATAAAGGCGGTGGGATTTTGGGCGGCGATCTGCCAAAAGAATGGCAGCAGGCTCAGAGCGCCTTTCAGATTTAAGCGGCCCTGCCACTCCTGGTCCCATAAAGTCTTAAAGGGCCCTGCCAGAAGTTAAGTGGGCACAAGACCCAAGATAATATAGGGCTACCAGGCCCAGAATAGAGTGGGGCAAGTTAGGCCCACAGTAAAGAGAGCACAGGCCCATTTGGAAGGCAACAGGCCCATTGTAAATCAGGGAACCAAGCCCATTTCTGAGAGGGCACCAGGCCCATTTCAGAGGGCACCAGGCCAGTGTAAAGCAGGGCACCAGGCCCATTTCCGAAGGGCACCAGGCCCATTTCAGAGGGTGCCAGGCCCAGTTAGAGAGAGCATCAGTCCCATTATAGTGAGGACGGTCAGGCCCAGAGGTAAAAGGCTGCCAGGCCCAGCGTCAAGGTAGGGCATCAGGCCGAGGTAATGGTAGGACATTAGGCCCACAGCTAAGTAGGGCATTAGGCCGAGGTAAAGCAGGTTCCAGGGCAGCCCCGGCCTAGTGGTTTAGGGCAAGCCACCTAGTGGTAGTAAGGGTGGCCCCGGCCTGAGTGTATTAAGGAAAACCAGCCTGGTGGTGGTAAGGCGGCCCCGGCCTAGTGCATAGGGCAAGCCAGCCTGATGGTAGTAAGGCAGGCCCAGCCTGAGTGTATTAGGGCTAGCCAGCCTAGTGGTAGTAGGGGGTAGCCTCGGCCTGGTGTACTAGGGCAAGCCAGCGTAGTGCTAGTAAGGGCAGTTCCAGCCTGGTGGATTAGGGCAGGCCAGCCTAGCAGTTAGTACGGCATATAGGCCCCATAGCAAGTAAGGCATGTAGGCCTTTACTGTTCCTGGCAATTAGCACAGGGCAAGTGGTACCCTCAGTATAGTGGTTAGGACATCCACAGCAAAACATTCAGGGGTAGCCAGATCCTATTCGGGAAGGCCCTACAGTCAGGGAAAAGGGTCCATCCAAGGGTGCTCAGCTCACACATACTGCAAAGTAACTGTAACAACTGTACTGTTCATGTAACTGTTTATTGCTAAAGTATCTGAAAGACTGTGAGCTTGCCAAGAAGCACTAAGACTGTATTGTATATGGATTGTGGTTATTTGTCCCTGGTCATCTGAACTATTGCCCTAAGCATCTGAACAATTGCCCCAGCTGTAATAATCATCCCTAGATTTATAATTTGCCCTTCTCCTGGCAAATTATCTGATCATTCCACAGTTCCCTTGGCATTGCAGAAGGGTGCATCTTTTAGCTACATTGTCACCAACGTATGGGGACAGTCTCAATCTTTTATCACACTGCAGTCCCATAGTGTGGTCTGTAATACTACGTACTCAGAATCAGTCTCTACTCAGAAGGGGACGTCTGTTCACCATTCTTCACCCAAGTGGGATCGACCATCAGATCATCTCCTCCATCTGTGTCGTCTGCCGAAGTCGAGTCTGTCGCCAGTCATACAAGTCGTACCGGCCGTTTCTTGTTTTTCACAGCTCGAAGTTACGTCTGCCGAAGGGCATCGCAACAGCCATGCCAGTGTCGTTTCGTATGGTTCCTGACCCAGATGTCCTGAAATTGGTCGCCCTCCACAGAAGAGTGTGCACATCCTGGAGAACCTGGTCATTCGCCGAAAGTCGAGTCAGTCAAAGCCCAGTTTGAGACACATCTGCCGTTTCTTTATTTTGTTCTAGGTTCTGGTGACAAGATTGCAGAATCTACCATCCTGTCTACAGATTCTTCTGGTTCCTGGTCCTATCGGAGATCCTTCAGAGTTTAGCTGGCCCTTGGGGTGTTGCAGCATCATTCAGGTCGTGGTAGTCCTCGAGTGGATTCGTCACCACACAGATCCTGGTTTCTCCTCGTCCTTGGTGGCCCTGAAAATGGGTTTTTGCCAAGGGATCCTTTGTCTTCAGTTTGGAATCCAACAGCCTGTAAGTGGGTTATTCCAGGAACCAGTTGCTCTGGTTCTTTCTTTCCGGCAGCCTTGGAGAGAGTGGGCTTTTGCCGAAGAATCATATGGTCTATTTACCAAACCTCTCGCCACCCAGTTGCCGTTACAAGGTCCCTGCTGGGAACTGTGTTTAGTATCGACCATTCTGTTTGCTTCCTTTGCAGCTACCATCGTAGAATAGACGGTGTACGAAGGCGTCAGACCTCTGGACTTAGGTGACATTTGGACTTGGTAGAACTCTGTGGCCATAGTTAAACCAAATATTGGTGTGGGTAGTACATAGCATCTGATTCTTGTCTAAGTTTAGTAATAAGTATAGGTTACTGTTGAAGGATTGTAGGCGTATAGTGGCAATAGGCATGGTCGCCATAGAGAAGAATAACATAGAGTTTAGACATTTTAGAGTTTAGTTGTAACTGTTTAGATATTCATAATGTTGTCCATACTCCCTACTGTTCTTGTGGTTGGTATGTTTCTGTACGACCATGTCCTCCATCCCCTCCTAATAAACGTCTTTGCTTCATCCAATCTCTGTGTACGACTCCTGCCTCTCCTTGTCGGGTGATTTCACCAGCCCAACCCCATTCGGACCTTAAGCAGCCCCTCGCCATCCCACCTGCTGTGGGTGTCGCTGGTGCTGCTAGTAGTGAGACAGTTCCCGTCACCACTCCGAGTGAAGAACCCTAAGGTCTATCAGTGCAGCGACCATCACACGGGATCCCAGAGTACAAGCCATATCCCACAGAAATCGCAGTCCCTGTCCCTCTGCAGAAAACAACAGGGAAAGCGAAATTAGGCACTACCAAGTTCACGGTTGAAAGACCTGGGTGTAACCCTCGACAGTACACTTGGCTACATTATGCATAAACTGTATCGCCAAAACTGTGAATTCCGGTTAGGAATGCTGTACAGACACAGAAACTGCTTCACGCCTGAAGCCCTAAGGACTACAATCCAGAGCTCAATCACCTCCCAATAGATTACGGACTAGTGATCTATGGATCAACCACTGATACACTTTTCGACATATATTTACATAGGGCTAAACAAGGCCTGTCGTCTCCTGACCTCAGCCTCACACACCTGTGATATCTCGAACAAGCAAACTGGCTACAATTATCTGGCAGACTTTGGTATCAAACCAGTATACGTAGCGAAAAAGGCCACGTTGGACCTACTTCCCCCTAGAACAACAGCCTATTGACCCCCCCATGGAAGTTCACGCCAAACCAGAAGCTCAGAATCCCTTACTTTTTCTGTTTCCCACAGACGCACCTCACAATGACAACGCTCTTTCACTTTCAGAGCCTCAATCTGGTACAATTCCCCATCTCCATATGTTACTAACAACACATCCCTTGGCACTTTCAAACAGAATCTTCGTCAACACCTCATCTCTATGGCCTCCTGCAATTGCTAACCTAGCCTAATGAAATCACCCACCTTCCCACGTCCTCCTTTCAACGTTTTCCCTCCTTTCTCCTCTCAACCCCTTTCTTCCCAGCATTCTTTTCCCTCACTGCCCGCCTCCCCTACCTAGTTTCCTCTTGTCTCCTCTCCAGGAGTCTTCCTCACCTCCCCACCCAATCTATCTAAATTATGTTCTGTAATTGTTTGTGCATGCAATTTAGCTCACCATGCCTGACAAAGCCTTTGGCTGCCAATGAATGTCTAAGTTCATCCTATGTTTTATTGCCTCTATGTTGTTTTCTCTGCTTGACAAAGCATTTGGCTGCCAATGATTTGTAAAAGCTTCATCCTATGTATATTGCCTCTTGTTGTTTCTTTAATAGCTGACGTGGAACCTTTGTAAAGGAGCATGACTCAAAGGTGTTATCCGAAACATAATAAATAAAATACCAGGGTCCAGCTATTCTGGGCTTTGTCAGAGATGACATTCGGGGTTGCAGTTAGTTGTCACTGTTATGTCCTCACAAGTTCCCTGAACCCTCAATATAATTGACTTAGCTCCCCGTTTTTAATTAAAATTAAGGTTTGTCTCACGGTAGTTGGGAATCAGGGCCAGCCCGTGTAGGAAAGTGCCATCTCTGCCAGGTGTATCCGCTCTGCCGGCTCCTGCGATACTGATTCAAGGGTAGGGACGGGACACACAACAGTATACCTCTCCACCTTCTGTAACTGAAATGAGGGACAGGAGCACTCAAAATGTGGAACACTGAACCCCCAGAATGAGGGACACGTCCTTAAACATGGAGACAGGTTCATAGCACAGTGGAAACCGTTGTGTTTACATCTAAAAAGTTGTTTGATTTTGCATCTTAGACAATATGAATTTCTGCATTAAAGTTTGAATTTAGCACATTCTCTGTAACGGCAGTACACTTTCAACGAGGGACTGAGCAATTTTGAGGGTAAAATTAGGGACGTCCCTCGTAAGCAAGGCAGTTAAGGTATGAGAGAACCTTCCGAGCCTCGCCCGGGACATGGCCACGCCGCCACCGGATTAGTTCACCGACAGTCCCCAGTTGGGCCCCGTTTGGGGCCTCTCTCAGTCCCGCCTCAACCGACTCACCTCGTAACTGATTCAGCACGGAGCGCAATGAGTCAGATAGATTCCGCAGTGGTACAGACAAATCGCCCGAAGCGGGGCAGCTCCCTCCCCAGACACGCTGCCTCCATTTCGGAACTATTATGCTAGGGTGCCCTGTCCGCCCGGCGCATCATATCGGACGGACTCAGTGCACGGCAAACGCCAATGAAATCCAACCTCAACCTCCATTGAGGTTAAGGCGCGATGATGCATGCTACGCACTGCTTGCGCTCCACTTCCGGTGTCTCCACCTACACAATTCTAACCTCTAAACACACATTCCCTTACCCGAAGCAAGGAGCTATAAAACGGGACTATACCCCTTTTGTAATGCAAGATTATTGTTTTAATTAACATATGATTTGTGGCGAAGGGGCCGGGCTCTCTGTCTGCCCGCCGCTCTCGTTCGAGTTAGGCACTCCCATACCATTCTAAATGTACCCCAGTCTCTTGTTTCCGGGGAACGTGCTGTTGTGTGGCACATTCCAGTTCCGTAACTCACATTTCCGGTATAAGTAGCCGTACGACGGGCGCCTCTTTTGGTTCCCGCGGCGGAATTTTTTTTTGTTGCTTCTCGAGTCGAATCCGCCGTCCAGCGGACCCATCCAGACCGCAACCATGGTGAGTGGGGCTGATAGCGGCAGCTGGGGATCGAGGCACCCCGGAGACTCGCCATTTGGGGGACTGGAAAGGTTTTGGGTGCGTCGGTTGTACGTTGTGTAGCATGCTATACAGACGGGGAAGGATGTGCGCCAAGGTATCGCGGTTGGTACGGAGGTGGTGGGCTTCTACTGTATAGTGTCTGCGGCCAGGTGGGCCACAGAATATCTCGCCAGAATGGCTTGCAGAGGGATTGCTGTCATCACATTTTTCAGTACCGGTCACTAGGAAGAACATATGCGGCCTCTTCAGACACATGAGTCCGCGCGCTCTGGTCACTAACCCGAGTCCGACTCGCTCCATAGAACTGGCATCGCCTTTTGTGTGTTTACGTTTTTCTTACCGGGATTGCACAGAGTCTGTCTTTTAGTTGCACGAGGGATCTCGCACAGTAAAATAGAACACACGCTAGTCAGTCGTGGTGAAAGTTATCGATAATAAAGAGCCAAACAAATGGGCCAAATCTGGGTGTGGTAACGAGCGATAGGCATGCCTTGCTGCCATAACGCTATTTTATACAGTTAATGTTTGTGGATGTGTCTTTTTGAAAGCTGTATAGCTTATTGCGCCTGGTCATAAACTACGCATTTTTTCGTCTAGCATGAGTCTAACACTTTGTGCTGCACAATCGAGCAAACGCGATAGACCATTTGGCCTGTATCTTCTGGCAGTTTCGTATGTAATACCTAGGAGCTGCCCCTCCCTTTCGTGAAAATAGCTTTCATCTGGTGGAGTTCTCCAATTACAAATCTATAGTGTATTGCATATCTTCGGTTGTGCAGTACAGTATTCCCTGCATGCCCATTTGTCCACAGTGTGGTCCAGTGGGCTTACAGCTCTACTGTAAGCAGTCAGTCGGCAGGTATGCACAAGGGTTACAGCTGCCTGCTGATGATTTTGGGGAGGGGTGATAGGTAGCAGGGGTCCTGTGTGGGTGGGGGTGCCACTGGACCACCAGAGAATGGAATCCATTGTTTGTATGGCGATCGGGGGTATCACTAGACCGCCAGGGACTGGATCTTTACTTATTCACTGCACTGGGGATACGGCAGTGAGGGGGATCCACTAGACTACCAGGGAATAGATCTTTACATTTATACTGTGATCTGGGCTACGGGGGTTACCAGACTACCAGGGACTATTTGGGTGCTTTGTGGACTGTATTCTTGGTTGGGCAGGTACTATGTTGCACCCTGCAATACAGCAGCCCGCCTGTGGGTGGTCAGGCTTTTCTGACTCAACTTTGTGCCCTGGTATGCAGGCATCTGGGGTTGTGCCAGCAGATGCTCCAAACATCCCGAGCAGGATATGTGGATGCACTGCATATACATGGGCACGCCCCCTTCAGATGCCCCACATACATTAACAATGCGCCCTGGCACACAGGATTTGCACTGCGCAGGTCACCCTTTTGAATATCGTGCTGGGGCGCATTGCAGGCAACCCCTTTAAATATCCAGCCTGTTTGGTATAAATCTCAGTTTAACATTTGGGCTGGTGAGGCATTTAAAATATAACCTGCTAGAATTCTGTACTGGTCTGTGGCACGGCCCCACATGGGGAGTTTAGTATGCCCCCCACCACCACTGCACTTGGGGCACTGTGAGGCGCCTTTGCTTTTTACTCTTAAGACATCTTCGCATTCTTGTCTGCAGCATTGCTGCAGTCTCATTATGTTCAATAGTCTGCGATTGTGTCGATTATCAGACCAGTGTAATTATTCTAGTGTAAATGCATTGAGAATTTGGCATTACGTCGCGTTACTTGAGCTGGTTCCTTTCCTGTAGTAGTTCATTAGGAAAATAAAGGTATTCATTCGTATGAATTGGGGCTGCGTCCACGCACCCCTCCCCACCATAAATGAAGGGGGAAAAAAATGCATGGGGGTGTGTGGGGGGCAAAGCCCCCGATTCAAAAACTAGTACCGGTTTGCCATAGTACCATTTCGGACTGTGCATAGCTGGCACGTCACACAGTAAAGGATACAAAATTAGCCGTATTCGGAAAATACTGTGTGAATTGGGGGGCTGTGTCCCTCACAGACCCACTTCCCTATAACAAAAGAAAACAAATACACGAGGGGTTGGGGGGGCACAGCCCAGACAAAAACAAAAACTATTGTCACGTCACTCAGTAAAGATGCATAAGTGATCACACAAGAGATTACGCCAGCATATGCTGGTCCGATAATCTATAATCGCCCAATAGTCTGCATGAACGCTTTGCAGCACTGGGTCCTTCAGAACACAATATTGCTAGCGTGGTGCCAGCCTTACTTACTCCATATCTGTATCTCTACAGGGGACATTCTTTGAGCAGTTAGCAGGTGGGCCCAGTTGTGATGGGGCAATACTGGACCTGGTACTGCTTAACGGGGACATCGTTGCAGATGTCTGGGTGGATGGTCACTTTGGGATCAGTGATCATTGTGCATGTGGTTCAGTATTAGAATGACTGGAATTAAACCACACAAGGGTGAAGGGTCCTGGACTTCAGGGGGTCATATTTTATAAAGATGGGCAGATGCCTCAGGGATGGCCTGGGTGGAGTGGAGGAACACTGAGTGACGAGAGCATAGTAAAGGCAGCAAACCTCTGCGTTAAACAAGTGAGCAAAAGCAAGAGGCAAAAGACTGTTGTAGTTCTCTAAAGAGTTGGCTGAAAAGGTAGTCAGAAAGGGTAGTATTTAGAAGGTATAAGACACAGAGAGAGGAGTATAGGGAAATGTATAAGGGGAGCGGGGAAAGCAGTAAGGAGCACAGATGTGTAAAGTGAAGAGAGAATAGCACAGGAGGGAGGTAGCACAACAGGATATTACTTATGTGAGTGGAGAGTAAGACCAGAGGTGGGATTGTAATGTTAAAAAGGGAAGGGTTGGACTGCGGAGGGGGAACCAGGAAAAGGAAGACATCCTGTACAATAAGGTTTTTCGACACCATTATATATAGGAAATCTATAAACTAGCAGAGTAGCTTAGGAGTGTGTCCAGAGATGGTAAATTGGATGATAAATCAGTTGGTGGAGTTCACTCCAAGGAAGGGAGTGTGGCCAGCAGGGTGTTTGGTTATCAGTGCTGGCACCATTCCCATAATGTCTTTATAAGGAACGTTGCAGAGGATCAGGAAGAGAATGTCTTCCTCTGTGGATGACACTAGCATCTGCAATAGGGTGGACACTCTGGGAGTGGGGGTGTGTGGAAAAGATGAGCAGTGACCTGAGAACGTAAGGTGTAGTCATTGGGTATAGTAGATGGGTTTCAATGCAAAATAATGCTTTTGGGCGGAGAATCCCAGGGGTGGGTTACAAAATGGATAGTGGTATTGACAACCACCAAGCACAATTGACCTTGGGGTAATTCTATCTGATAACCTAAAGGTGGCCAAGCAGTATGACAGAACAGTAGGGAGAGCTAGTGGGATGCTGGGGGTGCATAAGGGAGGGTTCACCAGCAGAAAGAGGGAGGTGGTGCCTCTAGGCTGGATATTTAGACTCGCCTGGCAGTGGTGCAGTCGTGGGCACAGCAGCACATCTGGGAAGCCATGGCGCAGCACCGTTTAATATGGTGCAGAGTGGGGATGGCACAGTGACAATGCGCCGGCGCAAGCCACTGGTAGGGAGCAGTGGGGATGCGCAAATGCAGTTGCGCTGGGCGCAGCACCCTAGCTATTCAGAAGAGGGCATGCAAATGGGTCATAAAATATGCATGGCACAAATGGGTCCATTAGCATGTCATTATGGCTCCATTTGCATGCGTTGTGCAGGACAGCCTGGTGCCCTGTGGAGCTGCTGGGTCCCTGGTGCACTAGTGCCCCCCCCCCCACCACCACCACCTGTATGCTCGAACGTGTGCTCCCATAGCAGAAAAGGCTACTGTGCTAATGGCCCCCCGTGTGGCCTGATCGGAGGCAGTAGTATCCCAAAGCCTTAAACCTGTTAGTGTAGTGTTCTTGTCTCCTCTCCCCCGTTCTAACCAATTGCAGGCATGTGATATATAGCAAACCTGGTGGCCCAGTGGACTCCCATCCCAGTTCTCCTCTCCCCCGGCCAATCTAGGGACAACAGCACCACCTGCATACCGCCGACCAAATGATAACATACAGTATGTGCTATATGCATATTGGTCCACACTGTCTGGATAATGTTTCCACCCAAGTTTCTGTTGTGTGCGGGGATGACCAATCCCCTCTGCATCATGTCTCTTCTCCCAAAAAAGATCTTTCTTTGCCGGCGGGGCATCTGTCTGCTTCAGTCCCCCATCCCAGTTTATTTAGCTTGACGGAGGCCCTCTCCATCGGCGTCATGTCCCACCCTGATTTCTGCTGCGTGCCAGCGAGGGGACGTCCCGACAGCTTTGGTCCCCCTCCCACAACTGCAGGTGGTACACTGGGAGCCCACCCAGTGTACCAACCTTCTACAAAAGAAAGCTGACCTGCATGGTCTTTTTTTTTTTTTTTTAAACCTGTAAAACAAGAAAGCGGTCCCTCACGGTCTCTCCTGCTCCCAACCTGTGCCCACAGTCTGCGTGCCCTGCCTCCTCACCCCGCCTACTTGCCTCCGGGCCTGGTGTGACTATCTTGGTGGACCCGGGAACACGTCTGCACTCTTCAAAGCAGACAGCGAACTGAAGAAATGCCAGTAAGCTGTATAATGGCATAAATAGGGTTTTTCCAACTTTGGTGCGTATCTCTGGCATTTTGGGAGTTTGGCACAGATTTTCAACATGGGGTTATTGGGACCCCTCCTCATAAATTCAGTCACTGTCATGGCGTTATTCAGTCCGAAGGTAATTTTTTTTTTTTTTTTTTTTGCGGTCACTGCGTGAATCACCTTTGTAACCGATTACTGAAAATGACAGTGCCACTGTTGAGGTGGGCTCTCAAAAGCCTATGTTGCAAATTTGGTGAAAAATCCAAAAAATGATCGTTACGAGCGTCCACAGCAGTTTCCACAGACATCCGTAACTTCATGAAGTTGTAGTATTTTCACTCCAGATATTCAACATTGGCATTTTCCGCAACCTACTTATGAACAGTACAGCTGTCATTTTACATATCCTGGCCAAAATGTGTTTCGCACTTCCGGTGCTGACTAGCATAGTGCGCTGTGGAAATCAGTGTTTGGGACTCATTAAGAAAATCACAGTGGCGCTGTTCATGAGCAGAGGTCCTGAAATACCCATGTTGAGAAATTGGTGGCGAAGATCCGTAAAATGACTGTTGCAAGCATGCATTGCCCAGTTTCCACGCACCCTTGTAACTTCACAAATTTGCAGTATTTTCATGGCAGATTTTCAACACTGGTATTTTTTTCATCCTGGCTGAAATGTGTTTTCACACTTCCGGGGCAGAATAGCGTGGTTGCAGTGGGAAATCGATGTTTGGGACAGATTAACAAGAAGCGAGTGGGGGGGGGGGGAGTGAGCAAGCTCAACGGAACTCTGTCGGGACTGCTGCGGATTTCTTTGTGGGGAGAAAAAGGTGCCCGTGCAGGCAGGAGCCCAGTACAAAAGGGTAGCCTGCAGCACTGGGAGAGACACGAGTGAGGGAGGAGGAGGAGGAGTGAGTGAGCGAGCAAGCTCAGCGGAGCTCTGTTGGGGCTGCTACACATTTCTTTGTGGGCAGAAGGCAGAGCCCACTACAAAGGGAAACCTGCAGCTCGGAGAAACCCTGAATCTGGGGGCAGTGAGCGAGTTCGGTGGAATTCTGTCAGGACTTGAGTTGCCCACCCACCTGCCCAGGTCCTATATTACAGCAGGGTCTCTGGGGTGGAGATAAAGCAATGATTGGATACTTTTACAATTGCTGTGATAATATATATTTAGTTTTGTTTGTTTGATTTGAGTAATACTGGGCTTGCAGTACTATTTGTAACTAGGCTAAATTAAACTATTGAGGGCTGAGAACAAAAAAGCATGGTAGCTGAGGGGTGAAAAATGGACAAGGAGGCTTTAGGATTGCTACAGTAATACAGTATCTAATGGATGAGATTTGAGACTGATATTAGTAGTTGGGGGGGCAGTAGGGGCTAGTGGGGGGACAGGAATTTGAGTTAATAGGGCCCTAAAAGTTATAGTAGGGTACAGAAACTGGGAGGCGAGCCCATAACATCACGATGGCCAAAATGGGGCAGGTGCAGCATGTTAATAGGGTGGGCATCTTTGGAAAGGTGGTGGGGTGTAAGGTGTGGGTCCACCATGATCCTGGACTGGGCTTGGAGGATTTGGGGGTGTATGCTCTGTAGAGTTGGCTAGTTTGAGGGAGTAGCTGAAAGTTAGTGGGGGGGTCTAAGTGGCAGGGCAGATGAGTATGGTAGGCATCCTGGCTGGGGGGAATAGGGGATTGGAGATTGGCAAGGGGGCGGGGGAAGAACTAGGGCTGAAACTATCCCAAGTTTCAAGACAAACTGAAAAGAGAATGGAGAATGTGTGCCTTAGGTGAGGGAGGGCCTCCTGATGGGGGAGGAAGAGACCACGAGGAGTACCAGGGAGAGAGCAGATGGTCTGGGTAGGGGGCACAGAGGGGAACAAGTGGGGGAGTTGAGGAGGTATCAGGTAGGAATGGATTCAAGCCTCTGCTATGGGAGAGGGGGGAGCAGGAACATACTGAAGGGGGGAGGGCATGAGGGATGGCAGGTAGGGGAAGAGATGGCAAGGATGAAAGGGTAGTAGGAGGGCTAGGAGGGAAGGTGACCTGGAGGAGAGAAGGCTGTGAGAAGGGTGGAAGGAGCATCACTATCGGTTGATGGGAAGGGGGGCTCTAAATTGACAACGGTGATAGAAGGGTTGGAAATTAGGAGGGGAGGTCAACATAGGAAGCCCAGTAAGAAGTAGTCTGGCTGGGTGGGTCTTCAAGGGGATGGGAGATAAGGTAGAGAAGGGGTGAGGCAGAGTAGGGGTACACCAGATGCAGAAGTCACAGGAGTTAATGACTGGCGGTCGGGAGGCAGGGAGGAGCGAATACTGGGGTGGGGTGGCGGGGGCATTAGAAGGAAAGGGGGTAAGGGATGGGGTGCTTGTCCGGGGATCTTGTTCGAAGGGGTGAGATGAGGGGGAGTGCACAGCTGTATTTGGGTTGAAGCCATCTCTGAGTTGACTGCAGGAGGGGCAGGCACTGCTGAAATGTTCAGCGAGGTGGAGGAAGAAACCTCGTTTACTGTTGCATGTAGGTACAAACGACTTGGCGGGGGAGACTGTGGAAGTAGTGAGGTGGAGGTTCTAGGAGTTGGGCAGGCAATGTGAGAGCATGGGGGAGTCGGTGGCATTCTCGGAGCCCAGTGCCATGTGCAAGCATGGGGAGGAAGGGTGGGATCGGGGACTTGGGTGGCTGATTGGTGCCATACCAAAAATTATGGGTTAGTGACTAACTGGGGTGAGGGTCTGGAGGTATAGTGACTTGTACACAGTGGACAGGCTACATTTGAGCAGGGAGGAGACTGGAATATTAAAGCTGGACTAGAAGGTATATCCCTACTAGGTGGATTTAAACTAGTGGGGGGTGGCCAAAGACTGAGATTGGTAGAAAGGTCTGGACAGGGGAGCCTAATGAGCTCCCCGGATATAAAGAGAGCAGGAGACATAGTAACCCTGGGAGGGTGGGCACAGTGGTCTGGTTGTAATACAGAAGGCACCACCACCCCATAAGAATAACTAGGAGAAAGAGGTGGGTGTGGACTACTGGGAGCAGGGGCAAGAAGGGGAGGTATGGGTGGAAGGTGGTGTCTCCATGCAAGAAGTCTGAGGAACAAAACTGCAGAGCTTCAGGTGCCCCTTTTAGAGGAGAAGGTGGATCCTGCTGCAGTGACAGACTTGGGCCACAGAGTACGATGATTAGGACTCTGCAATCCCGGGATGCAGGACATACAGCAGGGACCTGGGGGTTGGGGGGGGGTACGCTCTGTGTGAGGGAGGGGATCAAATGCATAATGGATGAGGGAGAAGAGAGGACAGAGGCACTTTGGGTGCAACTCCTGGACTCCAAATACAGAAAGCTGAGGCTGGGAGTGGTGTACAGACCATGAGCCCAATCCAGGGAACTGGATGGGGAGTTGGCAGAGCAGATAAGGGGGTCTGTAGAAGGGGGAGTGTGGTGATAGTGGAGGATTCTCTCTCCTAAGCTGGTCTCGGGCTTCCTTATGCCTGGGCTGTACCTCCTGATGCTGATCCACAGGCAGGAATCGGATCTCTGCAGCAGTGGACATCCAGCCCTACACTTCCTGTTCTCAATTTACTTCCTGCCTGCCATGAGGCAGGTTCTCTGCAGGGCTCTGCCACTATGGTGGCAGAGCTGAAGACATCAAACTGTAAATGCAGTTATTTTTCTCAATGGAAGAGGATTTTGCAGGGAGAAACTTCAAGGAGCAGGAGCTCCAGCATTGCCTCACAATTATCTAGGGGCCCCAGTCTCAGCCATGCATGCTGCACAGACTGGACCTCTTCTCGCCTGTTTTTTCCCGCACTTAGGGGCACGCATTCTCCCACGCCCCCCACAGTAATTTCTCGGGCAGGCCCTCGCACTGCCAGGGGGGAGCTGCTAGAACACCCGGGGCAGCAGGAGCTTTACGGGGGAGGCTGCTAGAACACCTGCGGCAGGAGTTTCAGAGCGCAGTTTTTCGTCTCCTAGTTGGCCGTTGCCCAGGCAGTGTGTACTGCGCTCGTCAGCAGGCCCCCCGACCTGCAGGCTCGTTGACTCGGAGGGGGCTACAATGCTACACAGCAGTAGGAGCTTCATTTTCGCCCGGCATGAGCCACGCTGTAACAACCTGGTCCTGGCACTTTTCAGCTGGAGGACACCAACAGGGCGGTGGCGCTTCATTTCGGCTCAGGAGGAGCTGCGCCACAGCTCCTCGAGCACAAGTAGAAACAGCAAGCTGAGCATTTTCCCTGGACAGTGGCTCTGTTTTCGACTCTGCAAGAAGCACTACAGCTCCTCATTGCCGGAGTGCGCCACACTTGCGGGGCTGCGTTTGTGGCAGAGCACAAGCAGAGGGGTATTCCCATAGACTGCTCCATTTTGGCTCGGGAAGAGCCGTGCTGCTCTGCCTCGCAGTCATTCCGACGAATGATCTTGCAGAGGTAGTGCTTCACAACAGGCAAGCACTCCACAGCAACATTGGGCTTCATTTTGGCCCAGGCCGAGCGGCGCTACACCCCTCATCGAATACGAGGCAACTCGTCAACGGCTGGCAATTTACCTTAGCTGGTAGTTGACGAGAGACCTGTAACGTGGCTTAGCGGTTCGTCCTAGTTCGGGAATTCCAGGGACAAGCGCTATAGCATGGAAAAAGCTATTCAACAGCCTTGCTCAGGGTTCTGTCTCTTCCCCAAATTTGTCACGAAGGGATGGATGCCCAGAGGGTTATCTACATAGGCTCCCAGAGGCTAGATCTTGGATCCCTGTTTGAGCTTCTAGGAGTAAAATAATTCTGGAATTGGGACTGGCACAATTCTTAAAGGGCCAGCACATTAATCTCTGCTTCAGTTGTGTGGTGTTATTCTCACACATGCCTTACAGGGACAGAAAAGATCAGCGCTGCTAGTTCCGTACTGCTAATTCCCTTTGGCTGGATTGCTGCACCTAAAATGTATGACGACTGGGAAAGGAATATGAAGTTAGGCTGAACATGTACACACTGGAGGAGAGGAGGGATGGGGGAATATGATTCAAGTGTTTAAGTACTTTGGGGGGGGTAAATCAACCTAGCATCGGGTGGGGGTTAAACTGAGGACTGGAAGAGATGAGGGGCATGGACTAAGGTTGGAAGGGGACGTTTAAAGAAGGAAATGAAGAGGCACTACTTTACTGAGAGGGTGGTGTCTAGTTGGAATGTGCTGCCAGAGGCGGTGGTAACATGTAGCACAGTCAGTAGCTTTAAGAAGGACTGGGCTAAAGCAAGAGGAAAAGCCTGGGGCAGGGACAAGCTGGGGAGGAACTGAGGGGGAGGAGGCTGGGGCAGCTGCAATCTAGGGTGCTAGCTGCACACTCGGGCAGATTTAGATAGACCGATTGGTCTATTCTTCTGGCAGATATGTATGTTGATATGTAAAATCACAGTGACTCTGTTCATGAGCAGAGGTCATAAAATGCCTATGTTGAAAATTTGGTGACAAAAGTCCATAAAATAACTGTTACAAGCGTGCATTGTGCAGTTTCCATGCACCCTTGTAACTTCTCAAATTTGTAGTACTTTCACTCCAGATTTCCAACGTTGGCATTTTTTCAGACCTCCTTATGAACAGTACAGCTGTCATTTTTTTACATCGTGCCAAAATTGCATTTACACATCTGGCGAGAATAAGCACAGTTGCTGTGGGAAATCAATGTTCGGGACAGATTAAGAAAATCATACTGACAGTGTTCATGAGCAGAGATCACAAAATGCCTGTGTTGAAAATTTGGTGAAATAATTCCACTAAATGACTGTTGGCTTGCAGTTTCCACGTA
This sequence comes from Neoceratodus forsteri, assembly GCA_016271365.2. NCBI lineage: Eukaryota > Metazoa > Chordata > Ceratodontiformes > Ceratodontidae > Neoceratodus > Neoceratodus forsteri. The sequence continues at coordinate 38,428,445 of JADMNL010000037.1, read as the reverse complement.
CACTCAAGTTCTTGCAATTTTAATATTTTCACTACCAATTTTCAACATTGCCATCTCTTCACACCTCCCTATGAATGGTGCAGCTGTCATTCTTCACAACCTGCCCAATCTGTGTTTTCGTACATCTGGCACACAATGGCACGGTTGCTGTGAGAACTCAAAGTTCGGGACACATTGACAAACTCACAGTGCAGCTGTTCATGAGAAGAGGTTCCAAATGCTTTCATGAGGTGGGAGTCCCAAAAAGGCCATGTAGAAAATTTTTAGTGCAAATACCAACAAAAACCTGGGGCGTTGGGGTTTCTAACCATAACGTCCCACCCTGTACAGAGTGACGGGCATCAGCAGTGTGCCTTTGGATTGCTGACTGTAATGCTCATGCCATTCCAGCCCCACCCTGCAGCCAGTGACTGACATTGAGCTGTGCCTTGGACTGTTCGGCCCCGGAGTTCACCCCATTCACCTGTATTGCACCCATTTCAGCGTATGTCCTTATGGAGTGAGGTGACTGTAAAGCCAAGGCACCCCTCAACACTTGTCAGTGTCTGCAGGATAGGGTGAGGTGAAATGGCATGAACGTTATGGGCGACAACCCAGACACATACCCAGTGCCTGTCTGTCTCTGCAGGATGAAGGTGGGGTTGGCGTGTAGTTCAGTACTTAACTGCCATTCCTACTCTGCATCTGTCCAACTCCTGCATTTCCAATGTCAATACCAGCAAGCAAACATTCAGCATTGACACATGCTTGTTTTTATTTTGTTGCGGGCCATTGTATGATGATTCCTATTCCCCACACGGTTGCAATGACGTTTTATGATTGTGAAAAGATGGCTTTTGGCCTCTGTAGCAGGTGGCAAAATGCAGTCAAAAAGGCACGACTGTCCTGAGACCACTTGGCAGTTGTCCTCGGGATTAAGTAGGGCCCTAAAAATCTAAGCGAAAAGGGTGCTGAAGAAGCGATAGCATATATGACTAAAGTGCTCCTAATTTAAAAAATGGAGCTGTGTGTGTTTCAGAAATTAGTAGCACTCTGGCATTTAGCATACTACCGATTACAGAGTTATTTAACTGGCATGGTTAAAACCCTGAGACTTGACACGGTGGTGCCTGATGTCTGTCCATGTGTACAGAGAAACTGGTTTAACATGTAGTGGTTCTGCTGTTTGCAAAGCTGAACCTTAGCATCCCTAAACATAAGTATGGAAGTTAACACATCAGGTGACATTAAATATTCTACGATTTCTCTCTATAAATAAAGATGGGTACTTAACTCGGAAGTAGGTTGATGTCCAGTATCCCTGGGTTAGGATTCCCTCTGACATTGAGGGATTTTTGTAATTTAGTCTCACTGGAGGTGTGGGGGGAGGCATTACCCTCTTTCAGTGGCTAGTTCCGTGATGATGTAAACTGTGTCTGAGGCTAATGACGATTCTTGGTTTTTAGCTCTAGAATTACTCTGAGAATGCTTCCACTGACGATGGGAGCCAGCAACTTTCTCTTCTGCCATTTCTGCTCCCCAAGCTACTCGGGGTGATGGCAGCCATAAAGAGAAAGAGGGACTTGTTTAACCAGGACAGGCACACTAAGCCAGAACTTGTTTCCAGGTGCCACCTGGGAGCACAAGGAAGTTAGTGACTTACTCAGGGTCATACAGTATGCAAGTGGGGGCTGATGGGATTCAAACTCGGGTCTGCCAGGTTTGCAGCTCAGTACTTTTAAACACTACGCCATACTGCCTCCATAAAATATATGTATTTTTTTGTATAAAAGGGCACCACTGGGGTTTGCGTTGTTACTTGTTGCGCACTTCAGCTGTAATTTTCTAATACTATAAGGTACCTGCTTCATTTTCTGTTTTTAAACAAAAAAATATATATTTTGTTTTGAGACTTGTATATCCATCTCATTTATACAAGTTTATAGGGATGCTAGAGAGCCTCTTGTTATGCAGTGTCTCCTTGCACTTCTTGGGGCAAGAGAACATGAAACTGAAGCTGCTCAGTATCTTAAAGAGCAACTGTGATGTTGCGCCCCCCTCAAAGCAGAAAGAACCCTTACCTGCCCCCAAATCATGTTTATATATATTTAAAAAAAAAAAAGGTTCGCAGTTTGGGAAAGGTTGTATTTTTTGCTCAGAAGCCTCACGGCACGATCCCTTCTACTTCCTTGTAGCTCTGCAGAGTGCACTCCGCCCCTGATCAGCTGCCACACTACCACATTGATGGCCACCGCTTAACTAACAAGGGTCTTGTTAGTTAAGCGGTGGCCATAATTTATTCTGAATGGTCATTTAAAGTACCAAAACTAAATTTTAAAAAGCTGCCCCATTAATATCTATAGGCGGGAGCAGACTGCACTCTATAGAGCTGCAAGGAAGTAGAGGATCTGTGCCATGAGCTCCTCTGAGCAAAAATCGATCCTTCTCAAACCAGGGCACCTTTACATGATTTGGATTCAGGGCAGGTAAGGCTTTTTGTGCTTGGAGCAAACAACCGCACAGTTGGGTTAAGGATGTAAGAGGCAATACTTTGTATCTCATGAGGCCCTCTCTAGTCCCCTATAAATTTCTTTGTATGTTGTGGCACCATTATAGAAACATAGAATCTGTCTGCAAATAAGGACCATACAGACCACCTAGTCTTCCCATTTCCCTACTTGGTCTGGTAAAACAAAACATTTTTATAGCCTGAGGCAGTTTTTTAACAAGCTTGTTAGTCTGAGCATGTAGGGTACTCCTAGGGCAGCAGGAGTGCCTCACTTGCAGCTGAAGGGAAGCACTGTGATTGGTCAGCGGGAGCATCGCATGATGCATCCATGATCTATAATGTATTATAGAGGCACTGTAGTTCCCCTGTAGCTGGGGTTGAGTAACCTGTTTAACGTTAATCACAGTTGCACATTAATAATTTTGGTGTAGTTTTGTCAGAATAGCCCCAAATTTAGCATGCATGGCCAGGCTGTCTGTCAAGAGCGTAAACCATTTCATGACAGCATTTGTTCAGTTTTGCGATAAGAGTGCCAAAAAAATGGGAGGGAGACACACATTTGGTTTCCTATCCTAACATTGTGTATTTTTTGCTGTGGCCCCAACTGGCGATGTGGAATTTTTTTATGGTTGAAGGGACCTGTGCCAAATGTGTGTCTTTGAAAGTTTCATGAAAAAATATTGTATGGATTTTTTGGGGGGGGGGGCAGCAAAATTAAAATGGTAACAAAAGCACTGTCTGAGCTGTTCACCAGTATTCAGTACGAGAACAGTGGGACTTTCTTGAATGCTGAAGCTGCAGTTATGCTGCTGGCTATCCCTGTTTTCTTTGTCTTACGTGGAGTGGGGTGCCTACCCCTGGTGCCACTTGTCATGACCTTCCCTTCCCCCCCACAGGTCCTTCTCTTCACACCCCTTCCCACTAAGTGGCAGCACTAGGGTGCCCAGTCCCCAGTGTTAGGAATATCCCCTGAAATAAAATTCTTTCAATTTTTTTTGTTTAACCCTGAAAGAAAAAATCTGTTCCTTGCTGATCTGAGTCACCCACCTCCCCAATCTCCACTCTGCACCGACCACCACACCTCACTCACATGAACATATCTGTGTTGGTCCACTCTCCCATTGAAGACACTTTTTGCTGCTGGAACAGGCAACTGTAATGGAAAATCGGGTAAGTGTGGGTTAATGTATTTCACTGGGGTTTTGAGCTCTGATTCATAACTTTGTTGTTTTTACATATTTTGACCATAGATTTACTACATGGCCTTGTTTGGACCCCACCTCATGGCAGTGGCATTTTATGCAAATCTGGCCTGAGAGCAATTTAGCAGTCACTTTTAGAAATCATTTTGAGCAGGATTTGAAATTCCCCTGCCTTATTCATGTGAGATGGAGTAATGAGGCAACAAAAATTTGGTGTACAAATACAGTACAAATCCTAGGTTACAAGTGAACATTCGGTATTGCATAGGGCATGTGGAATAGGCAAAAGGGCACATCTCAGGGGTTGGGTGGACATATGGTCACTCTGGGATGTGAGGAAATGAACAAGCAACATCACGAGAAGCTCTCTGTGAGGAGAGGCTGCTTGGAGGGAGCAAAAGGGGAGGAGTAGAAGAGAGCAACACGTGGGCAAGCATCACACTTACAAACCGTTTCACCCTATTATATCCGGAGATGATGTGGAGAAGGCTGATGGTGGGGGAGCTAGAGGACAAGGAGGGTTTGGTCAGTAAGCAGAGGGGCTGGGAGACAGAGGAGGGTGCTGGAACCATAGGAAAGGGTGGAGGGAGAGTGACAAGAGCCTAGGTTTGGGGAAATATGGCAGATGGGGGTTGAGTGAGGACAGGGTGGAAGGTGGCAGGAATGTGGTGGGCCAGTGTCCAGGTTGGAGAAGTCAATCGGGGGCAGAGAGAGGTCAGCTGTGAGACAAGTTTCATTGGAAGAGGTGGAGAGTAGAGTAGGGAGAATTTCAGCTAATGGGGTGGGAAGTGCAGGTCCGGAAAGGGGAGGATGAAGAAAACTAGTGGAAGGTTGCTCGGGTGGGGATTGAGGATCATAGCTCCAGAAGGGTGGGAGTGGAATTGGGCGCATTCTCTGGCTTCCGAAAGTGGGGGGCAGAGCAAATTGGCAGTCTCGGTAGGAGTATGGTAGGACTAGAGCATGAGGGTGGTCTCCATGCTAATGGAGTTGGGAGGAGTAAGCAGGGGTTGTCGCCAGAAAGAGGAGCCTGAATGGATCTAAATGGACTAATAAAGATTCTCAGGCTGACAGGAGAGCAGGAGTAAGCAGGTGTTTGATGGAAGGAGTCTGGAAGGACCAAATGGGCTAGCAAAGTGGGGAGTGGGGTGAAGGTGATACTGCTGGGGATTCCATGATCAGGGTATCCAGTGGGAGGAGTGGGGAAATAAAAGCAGCCCCGTCAAGGCTAAATGCATGCCAGAATTATCCATACACAAGGCCAGATTCCACCTATACTCGATGCACTGGAATGGGGGAACCCTGGACTTCCTAGTACATCTGGGGACTAATGACTTGAAGGAACAGTAAGCTAGAAATACAGGCTAGGTTCCGGACCTGGCAAGGGTTTGTCACTCTAGGAAGCAAAATTTCTCTTCTGAGATTCTGCCAGTACCAAGAGCAACTGGGGAGAGTAAACTAAAACTTAGAGGGGTGAACCAGTGGCTTGGGATTGGTGCAAGGCAGAGGTATGGGCTGGTTGGAGATTAGGGAGATACTTGGGAGGATAAGGGCTATATGCAGAGATAGATTACGTCTCGGTCTGGAGGCGGAGATCTTGAAACTAAAACTTGCTGGTTTTATAGGAGAGAGGTGGAGTTTAAACTTGTAACGGAGGAGGTCAGATAAAAGATTGGCCCCAGGAAGCTGTTTGTGGGTCAGGTCTAGGGCAATTGAAGAGTGAGGGGGAATGCAATGCAGATCTAAGGAAAATTGGGTAGAATAAGGACTGCGCAGGGCTGGGGAGATTGGATAGGGAGGAGAGGTCGGGGTGGAGGGCAGTACTGATTAATGCCAGGAGCATGAGCAATAAAATGCCTGAGTTACAGGCTATGCTGGCTGAGGGATCAGCGGATGTGGTGGCAATTTACAGAGACATGGGCCACCCAGAGAAATGATTGGGACCTAAATCTGGAGGGCTATTGGGTATTCAGGAAAGATGGAGTGGGGGAAGGGGTTGCGCTGATAGAAATGTTGATGATGATGATGATGTTAGTGGAGTGGGGGAGGCTGAAGGAGTGGAGGCGATTTGGGTAACATTGCAAACGAGGGGAGGAAAATGTTGAAAATAAGGGTGATCTACAGGCCCCCCTCAATTGATGAGGCTCTGGAAGATAAATTGGTTGAGAACATTAAGGGTCATTGTGACCTTGGTAAGGGTAGGGTGGTGGTCATGGGTGACCTTACTATACCGGGGGTGGACTGGGGCACCATGACATCCTCTGTAGCCAGGGAATAGCGACTGGTGGATGTGTTTTCAGGATGCTTTCCTGGCCCAACAGGTAAGCCCAACAGGTGGGGGAACCTACTAGAGAGGGGCGGATATTGGATGTTGTCCTGGTGGACGGCGATCAGATAAGAGGCCTGGAGGTGTGCAGTCCGCTGGCAGGTGGAGACCACGCCACGGTCTTGTTTCTGCTGTAATATAGGGGATATGGGGGTGAGGAAAACCGTACTAACACAGCAGTGGTAGATTTTAGGGGAGTGTATTTACGTGGGCTATGGGTGAGGATTCTAAGAGGTTGAACAACATGGCGGACATGGACGCTGGAGGATTATGGGAGACTATTAAAAAAGGAATACAGGAGGTTCTATGACTGGGTGACGAGTGCCTTGGACCTGGGTAGGCCAGTGGACGTCCTCTTTCTAGACTTCAGCAAGGCATTTGACTGTTCCTCACGTGGGCCTGTTGGATAAGCTGGGAGAAATGGGGTGGGGAACCAGATGATCAGATGGATAGGCAGTTGGCTCCAGGACGGACCCAGAGGGTCGAAGTTGACGGGATAGTCTCATCCCCAAAGAGGGTCATTAGTGGGGTCCCACAGGATCAGTCCTGGGGCCCTCCTGTTCAACGCCCCATGCCTCTGACATAAGGACAGGAATCAGGAGTGAGATGAGTCTCTTTGCGGATGACTCAAAACTGTGGGCAGTGGTGGATGGGGAGGAGGGAGGGAGGTGGCCTACAGGGGACCTGGAGGCTCTGGAAAGATGGTCTAGAAAGTGGAAGCTGAAGTTCAATGCAGGAAATGCAAGGTACTCCACCTGGGGAGCAGAAACCGGGCCAAGTGTACACCCTGGGGAATGCTACAAGTCTCGATGGCTGAGAGGGACCTGGGGTGCTGGTGGATGTCAAGATGAACAACTCTGAGACTTGTAGGAGGGCAGCAGCCAAGGCCAACAGGATGCTGGGATGCATCGCTAGGGGATCCCCTCAGAAGGAGGGAAGTGATACTCCTCTGTATAACTGCTTGGTGAGGCCACACCTTGAGTACCGCGTGCAGTTTGGAAGCCACACTTAGGGGACATTAAACTCCTGGAGAGGGTCCAGAGGAGGGCAACCAAAATGATTTGGGGCTTGGGGGACAGGACCTATGAGGAGAGGCTCAAGAGCTAAATATGTACACATTGGAAGAGAGAAGGGACCGGGGTGACATGGTAGAAGTCTTCAAGTACATGAAGAGGGTAAATGGGGAGGAACAGTCAGGATGCTTCGAAGGAAGGAGGAGTGGGCCACTAGAGGGCATGGGTGGAAGCTGGGGGGAGATTCAGGGGAGAAAGGAGGAGGTGCTGCTTCACTGAGAGGGTGGTGGAGCCATGGAATACACTGCCTAGGGGGCTGGTGGAGGGGTTCAAGAGGGGCTGGGACAGGTATAGGGGAAGGGTTCTGGAAGCAAAATCCAATGCAGCAAGAATATCTTGAACTGAGAAGGGAGAAGCCAGAGAAGGCTAGGGGGCACCAAGGTCAGCACCCAGGGTGGGGCTGACCAATCAGCAGCAACTTCAAAAGACGCTAGGCCTATTCTGCTGGCATTTTAGTATGTTAGTATGAGGTTACTAAGTACTGTACAAAATTAAAGCAAAAGCATGGTAGAACCATTAAGCCATGTTGGTGGACTAGGGAGGTGCAGGAGGCAGTGATGGATAAAAAGGCCGCTTGTGCATGTTTGAAACGCTCAAGGGGGGACAAGGAGCGAGAGAGTAAAATATCTGCCAGGAGGGTCACCAGAGTGGTGAGAGGAGCCAAGGCAGGGATGAAGCATAACCTGGCTAGGGATATCTTTGGGGGGGGGAGGATTCTGTAGATATATGAGAGAAACACAAAGAGGACACACAGATCAATAGGGTTAAAATTATACTAGGATGGGCCCTAGAAGCAGGGGAACAGGCAGAGGTGCTAAATGAGTACTTTGCATCAATCTTTGCAGATGGGGACTGGGAATCCCTACAGGCTGATGGGAGGGAAGAGCATTCAGCTAAAGTGAGAAGTGTCTATCTGTCTGAGACCAGAGGATGGAATGAGGCTAGGGTACAGATAGGAACAGACCCAGAAAGGGGAGGCTGAGTGAGGTGGAGGAATGGGGAAGAAATCACAGTGGATAGGTGAGGAGGCACTTCAGAAGCTAAAGACTGATAAGGCGCCAGGGCTGGATGGGCTACACCTGGGGATTTGAAGGATTGGCGGAGGGGCTGCAACTCCACTGGCTGCTCTCTTAATACCTCTTTGCAAAGAGGATGGGTGCCCCAAGACTGGAGGGTGGCTTACGTGAGTGCCTATTCATAAGGGGGTCTAGAGAAGAGATGGGGAATTATAGGCCTGTCAGCCTTAACGGTCTGGTAACAGCAAAGTCATGGAGGGCTTTATCAAGGAGAGGATTGGGAGGCAACTGGATGGTTAGGGCACCCAGGATGATAAACAGTATGGCTTTGTTCGGGAGATCCTGTCAGTCCAATCTTGTAGAGTTTTATGAGTGGGTGATGGGGGCCTTGGACAGACATAGGCCGGTGGACGTCCTATACCTAGATTTCAGCAAGGCGTTTTATTCAGTACCACATTATGGGATTATAAGATGGGGGAGATGGGGGTGGGAGGACAGGAGCTCAATTGTGTTGAAAATTGGCTCTCGGGGCGTTTACAGAAGGTAATGGTGGGTGGGGTACTCTCCTCTCCCAGGAAGGTAATCAGTGGGGTCCCTCAGGGTTCGGTATTGGGGCCACTCTTGTTCAACACCTATGTCTCGGATATTGGAAGGGGGTTTAGGAATAGGTTGAATCTCTTTGTGGATGATTCAAAACTGGGAGCACTGGTGGATTGTGAAGCGAGGGAGGCAGTCCGGGGGACCTGGATACCCTGGAGGGATGGTCAAGGAGGTGGGGACTGAAATTTAATGCCGGGAAATGTAAGGTATTACATTTTGGGGTTAAAAACAAAAAACAAACAAAACCAAAAAAAACCCGAGTCATGAATACAGCCTGGGGGTTCGCACTGCAAGCCGCATTGGGAGAGAGGGATTTAGGGGTGGTGATAGACATCAAAATGAATAACTCTAAAAATTGTAGAAGAACTGCAGCAAGCATGAAACAGGATACTGGGCTGCATAGCCATGGAATTGCGCCCAGGAGGTGATCCTCCCACTATATAATGCCTGGGTCAGGCTGCAGACTACTGTGTACAGTTCTGGAGACCTCATCTGAAGAAGGACGTAGCGCTGCTGAGAGGGTCCAGAGGAGAGCAACCAGCATGATTCAGGGCATGGAGGAGAGACTGGATGATTTTGGGCTTTCCTCACTGGAGGAGAGGAGGGACGGGGAGATATGATAGAGGTTTAAGTATGTAAAAAATAAACTGGAGTGGAACCAAGGAGCTTTTTAAGCTAAAGAAGGGGGGAACCAGGGCCAGGAGGGAAACTGAGGGGAACTACAGGGGAGTGTAGGGAGCATTTTTTTCCACTGAGGGTGGTGGAGCCGGAATGCATTGTCTGGGAGACTGGAGGAGGCACAGTGGAGGGTTTCAGGAGGGGTGGGGCAGGTACAAGGAAACTGAAACCAAGAGGACCCTCTTGGGGGCGTGGTAAGGTGAGCAGCCATCGGGTTGCTGGCTTTCGAGCAGACAAGACTGACCATTTGGCCTATTCTGCTGGCTCATTAGTATGTTAGTATTTCATTGTTCGCTCAACTTTGCTAATTTTCAGTATTTTGACTCCAAACTTTCAACATAGCCATTTTTCATACCACCTCAAATGCGATTGGTGTCTTGGATGAGACATGTTTTGCACTTCTGGTGTGAAAGAACATTTCAGCCAATATACTAGCAATGGTACAGGTCGTGTTTACAAGGAGAATCTAAAACAAGATTCTTAATTTGTTTTGTGTCAAAATTTAAACTATATACAAAGACATTTTATATGTAGTGCCAGGCTTCACCCCAGCGGGTATACCTTGTAATCCCGTGCAGGTGAGCTGAGTTCGGTGGGGGTGAGCTCAGTGTCCTAGCTGGGGTGGGGGATGGTACTATTATATTTTTATATGTTTTGTGTGTGTGTGTGTGTGTGTGTGTGTGTGTGTGTGTGTGTGTGTGTGTGTATGTATGTATAATATGTATATATATTTATATGTGTGTGTATATCTATATCTCACACTCACACACTGACAGGGAATAAGCTACAGGGTTGTCTGCATGGGCCCAGGCACTATAGTGAGGACAGCTGTCCTCTTGGTATAGAGCCTTGTGCATTGGGTGACAGATGGGACTCTGCCCTGTGTCTGTATCTGCAAATATGTGGCCAATGGGGACCAGAGGGCCCTGCACTTCGCCTACCAGACAGCCCCATGAATTCTTGACATCCGTCACACAGTTCTGTAGGTGGACAGTCTTCCCTTGGGCCCTGCATTTGGGAGAAGATTCCACTGTCTCAAATAGAGGAAATTCTTTGCAAAAAGTTAATGCACCAATTGGGGTTGACTTTTTATTTTTATTTCGGTTTGAGATTAATACCTTTGAGTCAAGGACTTCAAAGGTTCCAAGTCGGTCCTATGCAGTACATAAACACACTTAATAAACAGTATAAATAGTGAGCGGATCTTGTAATACAGACATTTACATCAGGTAGTTGAACAGTTGTACGTTAACACATAGTGAGGGAGTTACAAATACAGTGAGATGGAGCAATAACCTGTCGGCACAACTGTGTGCGGTCTAGGTTCTTGGAGGCATTTGGTACAGTCTAGGGGTGAGTGTCCTGTCTAAACAGGAAAAATAGCTGAAGACGGTAATAGCCCATTGCGAGGGAGCATGGGTGAGGGTGGAGGAGCGGCCAGATGCAGGCTTTGTCGTTAGTAGCCAGATGCAGGCTTTGTCGTTTTTAGTGGCATAGATACTGCTATGAAATGTAGTCAGTGGGACTTGGTAGGAGGAAAGTAGTCAGGAGGAGAGGTGAGCTCATGAGGGTATGGAGGTGGGGGGGTGAGTAGTACCTATAAGTAGGAGCATAGTGGGGTGGGGGGAGAGGGGTAGAATAGTATGATGGGGTGGGAGAGGTTGGGGTAGGAACCAGCAGTGCACATGGTGGTTTTAGCTAGGGCATCAGCAGCCCTTATCCAGTTCCAAGTGTGACTTAATGCCACAGAAGTTGGGAAATGTGGCGTTATGGTTTCCAACCCTGACCCCCCCCCCCTTCCAAGGAGCAAAAGGGGGGGGAAAAATAGGGTGTGGGTCTTGGGGTTGTCTACCCTAATGCCTCCCCATTCTCTAAGCAAACAATGTTAGACCTGATTGGGGCCCTGCGTGAAGAAAGGTAAAACAGACTGTGTTGGCAACATGTGTCGAGGCATACTTTGAAGAGGGCATCACTGTAAGGCACTGGCATAGAGCTGTTTATTTTGTTTAAAGTCTTTGGTTACCGGGTAAGTGCACTGATCCAAAGGACCATTTTCAGGCACGACCCGAGCCAACAAAGTGGAGCAAACGTCTGCGTACCAGTACAGTCGGTGTACATCAGAACGAAATAGATGCAGTGCTGTATAAATGTTAAGGGAAAGCATGTGCAGTACAAATAAGTGTTTGAAAGAACAAGGACTTTACAGTTTATACTTGGTAAAACAGTGGGGAAAGGTATCAAGTGAAAACGGCGACTCAGATTTGAGCAACTCTCTCAGCACCTGTAGTGTCAGCAACCCTGAAAGGGTAGCAACAGAGAAGGACAAGATGAAGGGAAGAGCGGGCATACCAGAAGAGGAGGGGAAGGTATGTGAAGGGTGGTGAGGTGGGAAGCCGTCAAGTTGGCGGTGTGGTTGAGGGTGGCTGGCTACAGTGGGGAGGTTGCAGGGTTCTGGGCTGGGGAGGAGCACAGTATCTTTTTTGTGCTTTTTTTGGAGCAGGTGTTTGGATGATTTTTTGGGGGGGAGGGGGCGGTTCTCCCCCATCCTGACGTGCATGTGTGCACACACACCCTGGAGTTTATTCGTAAGGGTTGCTGGGAGGCCATGTAAATACTAAACGCGAGTTGCCTCGCTGCAAGTGTACATTGCCGTTTTTTATTTTTGTCGCTGTACTCGCCCTAATGTCGTCATTATCACGTAGAACCGTGGGGGAAAACTGTATGAATAGGCAACAAATATACATTGTGTATTGACTCCTCTCATAGGAAAATTGGATAGAATTGAGGAGCAGGAATAGAGTGGTAGAGTAGTATAGGAGTATAGCATGAGAAGGGGTAAAGGGGAGAAGGAAAAGCAGGCTAAGGATTACCTAGGATGGCACAGGCATTTGGCCACATTCAGTAACCAGTGTTTGAGCCATAGTTTAAAGGTGCCTTGGGAGTAAGGAGATCAGAGTGAAACGGGAGGCTGTTCATGGGGAGCAGTAACTGGCATTTGCCACCCATGGTGGAAATGTAAGATATTTCCATAAGGGGTACTGAGGACACGTGCAGGAATCTGGAAGCAGCTTGCATTTTTTTTTTTTTTTTTTTTGGGGGTGCATTGCCAACTCTTAGGTGTTATCAAACATGCAGCCAAATGTAGTCGGACAGCCGGAGAGTGAAGCCAACCAAGAGATTTGTACAGGTAACCGTGATGAGTGGAGTAGAGTGCCAGAAGAGCAGATCCACAAGACGTAGGTGGAGGTTACACAAGCAAAGAGTAGCGGACATGAGGGAATAGATGGTGGAGCAGTAATCTAGGATCAGGACAGGTTTCCTTGGCTATTGCTAAGGCGGGCCTCCTTGATCAAGAATTGTTCGCCAATGGGCGACTCTAAGCTTTTGGTTTACCCACTGAATGATGGAGCTAAAAGGAGAGAGGGGGGTAGAGGGTTACACCCAAGTATTTAAATGTGGGTCATTTTCCAGCAAGGGTTCATCTGGCGTGAGCACTGAGAGGAGCCTGATTTGATATTGGCCAAGTATGGCTTGGACCCAAAAAGCATTGCTTTGGGGGTGATAATAGTGCTTCAGGAGAGGCAGTCGGAGGGAGGGAATTAATGAATATGGAGGATAAGTGGGCCCAGGATGGAGCCTGGGAGCATACTTCTGGAGACAGGTATGTCATGGGAAGTGGCAGTTCAATACATACGGATTGGGATCGGTAGCTCCTGAACCATTGCTAAGTCGTGGGGAGCAGCCATGTTGCAGAAGTGGTATGAAAAGGGGGATTGACCAGGTAAAGGCCATGGTCAGGGTTCACAAACACTGTAAACCCATAGCTTTGCCCAGTCCATGTTTCTAAATACATGATTGTAAACGGGGCCAAAGCAGATGTGGTGCTGTGGAATTTATGGAAGCTGTGCTGCTGGTCAGACAGTTGACAGTGGACGATCTTCTCTAGTAGCTTGCTCAGTTGGGGGAGCAGGGAGATGGGTCTATAATTGTCTGCTGAGAGAAGGTTCCCAGCTTTAAAATGGGAACCACCTTGGCAAGCTGCCTTGTACTTCAAACAGGAGGCTATGGGCAGAGGAGGGTGCGCATTAGAGGTGAAGGAGGGTCCCACCACTAAAGTCAAGAGGCTCCGGAGACCTAGTACCCTAATGGTGTGGCTTTTTGTTTGTTTTTCCATTTGCTGCTTGTGGAGTCCCAAATGCCACTTTTCTACTTTGTGATAAGTTGAACCCCTAACTGGTGCATTAACGTTTTTTTTTTTTTTGCTAAGGATATGGACATGAATAATATCCCTGCCCTTGCACTGATGAATAGGGGAGACTGACTGGGGCACCAGTAAGACTTGGTTTAATGGGTTAGTGTGTGTGTGTGTGTGTGTGTGTGTATGTGTGTACTTCCTGAAATTCGTGGTACTGCTTTTGTTTTAACTGATCTAGTAACTGCTGTTCTGCTTTTTTGAAAGGTTACCTTGGCGTCCCGGAGCAGCATTTTCCTTCCTTGTTTCATCATGTCACGCCCAACAGGAGGTACCATGGTCTAGGATTTTAGGTGCCAGTTACTGGCACAGCCTTGTGAGCCAGACTTGCTCAACGATTTTCAAACCCATGGCACCTTGCGTTTGGAATGAGGCTGGAGTATGTTGTGGAGAGCCGCACAACAATTTATGTACCAGTTAATGTGGGTGCTGGCAGCAGTACTGCTGTGGGAGTTCAGATCCCAGAGTAAGCAGTGATGGTATTGATTGCCCTGTGGCAGTACAGAAATAATTTGTACCTTTTCTGTCCCCCTTAGACTGTGGGAAAGAGCAGCAAGATGCTTCAGCACATCGATTACAGGATGCGCTGCATCCTCCAGGACGGCCGCATTTTCATCGGAACCTTCAAGGCCTTCGATAAACATATGAACCTCATCCTGTGTGATTGTGATGAGTTCAGAAAGATCAAGTAAGGAGCTGGAGGGTTGGGCACATAACCTGAAAGGTGGGGGTTGGTTTGTTACCTAGCGGGGTAGGGTGGAAGGAGAGTTTGGGCACTTTACAAAGTTGTAGGTTGATTTCCAGTTTCCCTGGGTTAGGATTCCCTATGACGTTGAGGGATTTGTCTATTCTCGCTAGAGGGGTGGGGAGAGGTGATGGTTGGCATCGCCCATTTTCAGTGACCAGTTCTGTGATGATGTAAACTCTGTCTGAGGATAATGACGATTCTTGTTTTAGCTCTAGAATTACTCTGAGAACTCTTGTCACTGACTATGGGAGCCAGCAACATTCTCAATTCTGCCATTTCTGCTCTCATGCTACTCTGGGGTGTGATGCTTAGAATTGTAAAATGCACATTGCAGGTCCCCTTGGATACAGACTGCAACATCTTTGCATGCTGGATAGCTTTCAGGATGCATCCTAGCCAGAGCCTGTGATGTCTCTTATGACCCATCGGGTGCTTTTAGGATGCATGGTTGTATCCCTGACACCACCTTCAGTGTAACAGAACACCCAAAGGAACTGTACTGGATTTGCAGGCTTTGGTCCAAAACTGTCAATTTTGGGAGTCCTGTGCTTTATCAGAGACCCTTACACAGAATTGGACATGTTATAACCTCAGTGGTGCCTAACTTAGTGTTGTGTTTTTTCAAATTCTCTGTTTTCTCATTAGGCCTAAAAATTCAAAGCAGCCAGAACGTGAGGAGAAGAGAGTTTTGGGTCTGGTGCTTCTGAGGGGAGAGAATCTTGTATCCATGACTGTTGAAGGCCCCCCACCCAAGGATGTAAGTTTGGAGTTTCTGGTTTGTGCTGCACAAATTGATGAAGGGTACTTAAGTTGTATTTTTTTTTTTTTTTTTAAGGAGTGGGTTCCCCCAAGTTCTCTTAGTTTGTGTCTACTCTGGCACCCTCCCAAATAGTCCACTTGTTCTGTGGTGACAAACTGAAACTGCACAACAGGGGTGTGTCAGCCAGTGTGTAAATAGTCCAGAAATTCCTTCGTGCCTGATTCCTCAGAACAGTTTGAGAAACCTAGAAATTGTTGGCAGACAAGGACTGCTAGGCCCAGTCTGCCCATAGACCCTATACATGAGTGTGTCCACTCACCCTAAGTGGGCAATGGTTTTTCATCACTTCCTTCCTACCCAAGGTTCCCATGTGCTTGTCCCAGGCATATTTAAACCTTTCCACTGTGCTTTCCCCAACTACCTCTTGTGGCAGACTATTCCAGGCATTCACAGCCATCTCTGCAGAAAAATGTCCTCACGTTACCTCTTAACCCCCATCTCCAATTTCATATTGTGCCACCTTCGTTCTGGTATATCTTCTGCATTGGAAAAGACCCCCCCTCCCCCCCGTGCACCTTGTTTGTGCCCTTGAGGTGCTTCGAAACTGTCATGTCGCCCCTTTCTCTCCTCTCTTCTTCAGTGAGTACATATTGAGGCCCCCAGGTCTCTGCATATGTTTTGTGGTGCAAACCATGCAACATCTTTGTTGCCCTTCTCTGGATAGCCTCTACCTTGTTTATGTCCTTGCTCATGTGTGGTCTCCAGTACTGTGCTAGTACCCAGGTGAGGCCTTAATGGGGGATTTTTTTTTTTTTTAAATACAATGGCATCACCACCTCTGTCTGTGCACTCCAGCATGCAGCTGGCCCTCCCAGCAGCCTTTGCGCACTGCTTTGATACCTTAAGGTCATCAGATATGATATCCCCTAGATCCCTTTCCTCTTTGACAGTCTGCACCTTTTCCCCCAGGGTTCCGCCTACCTAGGTGCATTATCTTGCACTTTTTGCATTGAACCTCAGTTGCCACACCTCCGACCATCCTTCTAGCTTCTCCAGGTCCCTTTTCTTTTTCTGCTCCCCTTCTGGAGTATCTACTCTATTGCAGATCTTGATGTCATCTGCAAATAGGCGGATCTTTCCTTCCAGCCCCCTCTACAATATCACTAATGAAGACATTGAACAGGAGTGGTCCCAGTACTGATCTTGTGGTACTCTGTCACCCCTCTCTCCCCAGAATGGATCCCATTTACTACCACCCTCTGCCTTCTGTCTGTGAGCCGGTTTCTAACCCAGTATGTCACCTCATGCCCCATGCCCAGACTACTCTGCTTGTTAACCAGCCTTCTGTGTAGGACAGTATTGAAGACTTTGCTGAAATCTAGGTAGACTACATCTACGGCCCCTCCCTGATTCATTTTCCTAGTCCCCCAAATGAAGAAAATCCATCTGATTCGTTTGACAAGACCTTCCTGATATGAATCCATGCTGCCTCAGATCCTGGGCACCAATGGATTCCAGGTGTGCCACTATCAACAGTGTCTCCATGATCATGAGAAGCGGAAACTTTTATACACACACCCCCGCTTATTAAAGATCTCTGCATTTATTGTTGTATCTGTATCACGAAGGATAACTGCTTGAATGTCTGATCCTCCTTCTGGGATGGCCTTTGGCTGCCTGTATTCATGTGCTTTCAGAACCCTCTCATTATGAATTGTAATTAGGCTGCCATGAAAATAGTCAAAAGCAGGAGATTGCCATCAAGTGTAGACAAGCAGTAGGAGCAGGTGAAGTTCCAGGGACAGATATCCATTTTTATGCAAGTTTTTGGTAATAAAGAATAAACTTAAGGTAAACATGACATTTGCAAAATAAAACTGATACCAAGAAATTGTAGAACTGTGTCCAAAGGGTCACTTGGCCCACCCAGTCAGACCAGATGCTCCTGCCTGGTCTTATCTAGATCCCAACTGGTTTCTGGCAACCAGCCCTCCTCCCTGCCTGTTCAGTAATACTCCCCATGTGTATCTCATGCAAGCCTTAAGCCCTCCGTTTTTGCTTCCGCCACTTTGCTAGCAGTCTATTCAGGAGTCTGCAACTTTCAGTGAAGTAGTAATTCCTCACTTCATTTCCCACCCCCACCCCCGCTTTACTGCATGCATGCTTTCTGACCCAGGAGACCTGAGAGTTATGCAGGCAAGAACTGTTTGCTTAACAATAAAAGGGTAATCTGCATGGATAGAACTCCATTTATAAATTTTTTTTTTTTTTTTGCTGAATTAAGCAACTGGGAAGCAGGTTGAGGCAACCTGACGACAGGAGCACTCTCAAATTTAGAATTTGTGCCTGTGAAGATGGGGGTGGCAGTGGGATGGGATTGATGACTTTCAGTGGCCAGTTCTGTGATGATGTAAACTCTTTCTGAGATTAATGACGATTTTGTTTTAGCTCTAGAATTACTCTGAGAAACGCAGCCACTATTTGAGCAACTGTTTCCCTTCTACCGTTTTCTTCAGACTTTTCCCATTCTGTTGATGCACATGCCAACAAGCCACATTTTAATCGTCAGTGTGCTTGACCTGTTGCCCCATGACTTTCGGTGTCATTGGCTTGGTGCTTGCCACCCATGCGTTGGTCACCTTCCCACATAGATTGTGTACTGGGAGTCATTTCCTGCTCATCTCACATTCATCGATGCGCCAGTGCACATCTGGTTCCACAATGTTTTCTGTTGCAGTGTTTTGCCAAGAATGCATGTGGGCATCCCAGCCATTGTTGAAGTTGCTTTATTGAAGGCTACAGTGGCTTTGAAAATTGATTAACCTGCTAGCTAAACTTTTCATTTTAGTGACTAAATGAAGACCACTCTCCTTGTTTACCTAGGGTGTCCTTACTGGCTTTTCTACCCCATTTTTTTTAGCCTGGTGCCTTAGATAAGTTACCTTTGTTTTCTGTAGGGAAGGATTCAGTTAGTCAGATTAGGTTGGGGAGTGAGGCAGGTGGTGTGTGCTGTGTGATTTACCTTGTAACTGTTTATTTCCTCTAACATTCTGGCTGTCACAGTCCCTCCCTTTTTTGGGGGGGGGGTGGATGTAAGTTAATCAGTTGAAGGGGATCTCAGCCCTCCGTTAGCCTGCTCCATTTTTCTGTTGGGGAATATCGTAGACCCCCCCCCCTATTTTTTTCTCACCTTTTTCCATTCTTTGGTCAATGTGCAACAGATATTAAGCATTGTTGTCAGAGTAAGTAACTGCCTTAAAGCACTTTCTATGGCTGGTTACCATTCAGAGCTACCATGGACACTGGCAAGCTGCCAGCTTTCTTTGCACTCCTCGTGGAGTGTTTTGCTAGTCTGTGCCTGCTCACACTGAATGTAGTAAACTGTGTCTTGCCGATGCATTTATGTCACGACATCACTGTGCACACCCAAGTGTGCCCATCCTCATGGGGGTCTTAACCCCTTACTACTGACTGTACTTCTCTCAGCAATTCAGTGCTTAGCCAGTGGACTACTCGAATGTCAGACCTTACGCTAATATACAGGGGTGGCTTCTATCTTGAATTGCAGCAGACTGCACTTCTCAGATGAGGTAAACGTGAAGGATGCTTGGGTGGTTAGCTGTTTAGGCGTTTCAGAGATTGTGCCCTGGTTCAGGGCTGCTCAGTGGCCTGAAGTGTTAAAACTAGAGGAGTTAGTGTTAAGATTCATAGATCTTGCAGCAGGGCTTAGTGTAGATAGCTTGGAGTTTGTTTCCATACTGATGTAGGTTTCTTCTGAGTTGCACCATGGCATGTAGGAAGTAAGTAATTCTTTAAATGATAGAAGACCTGCAGGAGGATGAGACCCTTGCCCTGGGGGTCGTATTGTTCCAACTGTGTAACTCTGTCTAATACATCTTTTCATGGTAAGACTGATTTGCGAAAATCTGTTGCTGCTTTTAAAAGAACGAGATGTTGGGTGTGGGTGATCCACAGGCCATCCCCATCAATACACCTGAACCGGAGATTGGCCCTACAGGCACGTCCAGGTGCACCAGAGCAGAGTGACCATGCCCACCCAGTTCTGCGAGGTGACCCCAACCTGCCAGATTGGAAGGTCAAGTGGTGGATGATTTGGGGTCTGGGAAGACTCCTGACCAGAGGGATCTGGAGCGGTCTTGGGAGTATCCCTCTGAAGAGTGGACGAAACCAAAGAAGGATTCAGATTCTCCCCAAAAAAAAAACAACATGTTGGTCTCCTTCTGCTTACTCCATGCAAGCTTCCCCTGTGCCTATAACCCTGCTGCATCCCATGTGCTGCCTCCAGCTTACCATCTGGGGCTCTGTATGCCATCTTCCCATTTGGGTTAATGGAGTGGTGCACCCAGGGTCTGTCGTGGGGTGGACAAGCATCTGCCAACCTTGTGCCTCTACTCACATTTTTCCCCTGCCACTACCAGGAGCATGCATCAGGATTGACTGCCGTGAAGCCTGATGCAGCTAACCCATGGGCGTGCTCCAGAGGTCCCTTCCACCATCTCTATCTACTGCACCATCACCTGTGGTCAGAGACCTTCCCTCCCTGGAGGAGAGCATCCCATGGGACACACTGTTTCTCCTCCCCCTCTCTGTGAAGTTACGTGGGCCCATCCCTGCGCGTGCGTGCCCCCCCTTGGCAGAAGACTGCAGAACTTTTGCCAGCGATTGGCCCACTTAACAGATGTGTGGGTGTTGGAGATCATAACTCTGAGCTGTGCTATAGTTTTCTGTGGTCCGTCCCCATAGCAGATGGTTTCGTACAGTCTCCTATACCACAGAATTGAGTGGTTAGGAAGGCAGTGTGGTAGGCCTTGTATCACTTGGGACAAATAAGGCAGTTGTGCTTGTTTCCACTAACGAGGAAGGCCTGGGATTCTATTCAGTTCATAGTTACCAAGAAGTCTGTGGAATTTCTGGATTTGAAAACATTTAAATGTTAGCTTGCCATACAACGTTCAGGATGGAGACCGTACGGTTCATCATTCAGGTAATCCAACCACTGGATTTTCTAGAGTCTATTGGGTGCTTGTCTCCACTTTCTAATTTGCCAGTTGCATCAGAAGCGCCTGAAGTTTGCAAACCAGAGACATTTCCAGTACAGGGCTCCCCCCTTTCAGTCTGGCACCAGCGCCCAGTATGTTTTCTAAGATCCTCCTCCTTGTGCTGCTGGCACAGTTGAGATAGGAAGAACATCACATCAGTCCCTTCCTGAACAATCCACCTTCCTTGCCGTAGGAGCTCAGATGAGCAGAGAGATCTGTGGCAAGGTCTTAAGAGGTCTTAAACACATGGCTGGAGCATTAACCAGAAGTAAAGCTACCAGACACCTTCTCAAAATTTTTTGCACAAGCACTTTAATAATTGGTAGCACTGTAGAAGAATGGTTGTTACAAGGAGTGGGTATCCTCTGGAGAAGCCTTGCCCAGACAAGGTGAAACGTAAGGGTATTTTTGCCAATAAGACAACCTCCCATGTAATTTTTTGATGTCATGTATTCTACACACTTTGCTCTGTTTGACACCTAGCAAAATTATCTGGAATAATATTGAGTATTCTATTTAAACAATTTTTAATGCAGTGGTTTTCGGTTAGGAGTGGGTGCACTGCTCTGTTTTGTTCCTTTGTTTTGGGCATTTCTGTGCTGGAGACTGCCCCATATTGTTAGAGCCATGTTTGGAATTGCCTGGTTGATGTAAATGTTTTCTTTTCTATGCAGACTGGTATTGCAAGAGTTCCTCTGGCGGGAGCTTCGGGAGGCCCTGGAGTTGGCAGGGCCGCAGGAAGAGGTGTGCCAGCTGGAGCCCCAATGCCACAGGCACCAGCAGGACTAGCAGGCCCAGTCCAAGGAGTGGGTGGGCCTTCCCAGCAGGTAAACTGTTAAATTTCTTCTCTCCTTTTTAATGGTGCTTTTCCAAAAGTCAAAACTCCTCCTGGGAATATTGGAATCGGGTAATAAAATAAAAAAAAAAAAAGAGGCCTCCCTTACAGTACCGCAATAGTAAATCGCATAAAAAGCGATGGGGGAGAGGGTGGGTGGGTGTTTGAGATGGGGAGTGAACCGCCTGTAGTGTGCTTTAGTGATTGAAGCACCTCATTGGGAGACTGCAGCTTCAGACCCCACCGAGCCAGATACTTTTCAGTTCACATTACTTCCCACTGTTCCAGTCCATCCGGCTGTGGGAATGGGTTGAAGCAGGACTGTGCTGAAGTTGTTTCAGCTGGGCTAACTCAGGTAAATTGTAAACAAAACTGGTCAGTTTTTTGGAGTGAAATTGATGGTCGTAGGCCATATGACTGCCCTTCCCACCAAAGGTAAGGAATGGCAAAGGGGTAAAAGCAGTGCTATATGAAAAGAATGAAGGGGGTGTATATTGGAAGCTTAATGTGGGATGGGGCAGAGGCATGGCACGCTGGTGGTGGGTAAAGAACCAGCTGTGTGAGGAACAAAACATTTAATTTTGGAGGCCTTTCTGTCTCACCCATTTTCTCTTGTTCCATCCCAGCAGGTGATGACTCCCCAGGGTCGTGGAACAGTTGCTGCTGCTGCAGCTGCAGCAACCGCCAGTATTGCAGGTGCCCCAACGCAGTATCAACCAGGTCGTGGGGCTCCACTTCCACCAATGACCCGAGCAGGACCAACGCCAACACCCCCTCCAGGTAAGGTGTAGTCTGTTGCTGTTAATATTGCAAGAAATGAAGTAGACATGCTTGCTGAGAGAGCATCCTGTTTCCTGGCTATGTTCATAAAGCTCATGCTCAGGAATATCCCTTGTAAAGGGAGGGGGCCCATCAAAGCTTTGGGGGGGGGGCACCAAAGCATAGCAGAGGCGAGAGCTCTTACACTGACAATCGTGCATTGGAGAAGTGTAGGTATTTACAATCTGTAAACATTGCCATAAGATGCATACTTCCATCATTGGGCACCATGTCAAATTGAAGAAGGCTCTAAATTGTGGTACCGTACTAGTTTACAGTTCATTAATATGAATTTCACTTTAAAAGTCGCTAATTTCTTGCCCCTGGAGTCCTTTAGCATCAGTAACTTAGCAGTTAGCTAGCACGGGGCAACTGCTCCAGAAACTTACCTTTTTAAGAGAAATTTAAATGAGCTTAGGGCCATAACCAATTTAAAAAAAAAAAAAAAATTGTGGGGAGCTGAGTGAGAGCTGCTGAAGGCTTCAGAATTTTTTTTTTTTTCTCCACTGGACTAAGCAACCTTGTCCCTGAGGGTGTCAACTTTCCTTGTTGACAGCCTCCTAGTGCGTGATATCTGGGTAAAGTTTTTCTCATATTTTGTTTTACTAGTGTGCTGAGTGAAAGTATTAAATTCATTAGTGCCATGCTATTTTTTATTTTTAGTGTAACCGGCTATTTTGACTTTTTTTTTTTTTTACGACTGTTCATTTTAAATGTTTTATAAATTGGGTGTAATTTGATGGTTCCTCTTTTCTGACCAAATTCTTGTGGAAACCGCTAATTGGGGACAGCTGCCTTGTGTTCTACCTCAGACCTCACGGGTTGTACTGCGAGGCACTCCTTTCAAATTCAGATCTTAACGGTGCCTAGGGATCTCTCTCAGGATTGGCTTTTTTTTGTATAATCTGTTTATTTTGTCATACAGCACCTTCAGAAAGTATTCACCCCTTGGATTTTGTCACATTTTGTGATGTTGCAAACTCAAGTTAAAATGCATTTATATGGGATTTTTGTTGCGTATCTACACAAATTACTCTGATGTCAAAGTGGAATGAAACTTCTGGAATTTTTTGTACATGTAATTTAAAATAAAAACCTGAAATGTCTTGTAGATAAGTGTTGCATAAACTTATTCTGAGCATGTCTGGAATGTGAGAAATCTAAGGGAGTGGTGGTTGTAGGTTGTGGGGTACCTGATGCTATCTTTCTTCTGTTCTGATTGACCCACGGTAGATGGCTGTTGTATAATCTAGGTTAGTCACATGACGATTAAAATGGTGTACTGACGAACATTGAAATCCCCACAGCAACAATTTCAACAGGTTTCGAAATTGTCACGGTGTTGGGACCTGCAGGCAAATTTCACCTTTTGCTGTATGGGCCATTTCTCTCTTCTCCCCCTTCAAATCCAACTGACTTGGAGTTGATCATTTTAGAAGGGAGCACAAGCCCCGGAAACACTCAGTGCTGAGCAGGGAAACTTCACCTGTCGACATTGGGATCTCAACTATGCCGAACATTGACATTGATGTCATCGGCATAGGTAAACTGATTAAAACTATCAGTTCAAGAGGGACTGCAGGGGTTAAGGCCCTATACACATTGGGCTTGTAAAACGTGTTAAGGTCTCTTGAAACATTTTAACAAGCCCTAACACTGTTTGCATCCATGCTGAACGCTGTTTGAAACCATGTTTAAACCCTAAAGAGACCTAATCTTAAAACCGGTTTTAAACATGGTTTCAGACCTAGCATGGTTTACCATGTAGTGTGGACTGGAGATCAATCTGGGTTTCTCTTGAAACAGCACTGATCCGTGCTGGCATTGGGCAGTGCAGCTGTAACCAAAAAAAAAAAAAAAAAATAGAAATGCATTGCTTACATAAGCAATAACCCACTCCAGGGTGTGTGGTTACTGTGGATTAATCAACACCCCGGATGTGCTGTGAGGCTTCGAGGCACAAGGCTACAGGCAGTGTCCTCTCTGTGCCTGGGGCGTTGATTAATCCCCAATAACCACACACCCTGGAGTGGGTTATTGCACTTATAACATGGGATGTCACCAGAGTGGGGGGGACAGGAGAGCATGATTACGTCCTGAAAACAAAGGAACTTTTATGTGCTCTGCCACATCACACCTACTGTGGTGGTGACAGTGCTGAATTGCTCTGTATGCACACTGCTCACACTGCTGACTTGGGGACACCAAGAACACAACATAAGCACAGCAGCAGCGCATTAAAAAGCAAGTACATGCATCCGGGGTTAGTCAGTGTGAGGCACGTTGCTGCGATATCCTGTGTCTGGCACGAAGTGACTTCTGCACTGTCATCCATCCAGTGAGGGAGAGCAAGAGTGACAGATTCATACTGACGACTGAGCACATAAGCATGCCCAGCTGCAGCACATTTTTCCTTTATAATGTCATCCAGTTAAGTCAGTCTCTCTCATTCAAGTGCTGAGCTGACTTTCACAGCCATGTGTAGGGGAAAGTTATGAAATCTGGATATTGCAGAAGCAGTGCCAGACCTCGAAGATACACAGGACTATCTTCATAGGTACAGCTTGTTCGAGAGGTACTGTGCATCATACTTGCAAATGTAATGTGGTTCTGTGGCATTCTCTCCCCACACCTGCCCAGCCACACTCCTTGGGACACACAGGCTCCTCCTAGTGTTCTGTCACCCTTTCTCTCCCTAATCAGACAATTCAGTGCAAGAACTCAGTCATAGCTGCTGGCCCCCTCTCACCCACACTCTCTGCACACTGAGGTCGATCTGGTGGTGACAGTGAGTCTGAGCTCAATGACAGATTTACACTTGCATGCGTAATTCTAACCCGCTGTCACTAGCTTGCAGTCAGTGAGGCACAACGTTTTTTTTTGGGGGGGGGGGTCTGGATCGGTGCTAGGGCTCTAGCCACGGGAGAAGATGACTGAACACAACCATTGGCATTTCTTCAGTTGCAAAAGGACAGTTTTGTAGGAAATGCCACTCTCTGTGGGATGGGTGGCTAGAGCCACAGCCTGAGAAAATCAACTTCTGCAGCTGCAAATATTGGTGCACGGTGCATGCCCAGAACAGGCATGGGAAGACAAACACTACATGTTGGACGTGGCTGCCATTGCTTGGGAGAGGGGGCAGGGACAAGGAGCGCTATGTTGGTAGGCCACTGTCACTACCGCATCCGCAAGCAGTGGTGAAACACAGTGATGGCAGGTAGAGGTGTCACAGATTTTGTGTGGGGGTTGCATATACACTCAGTCGTGGTTTGTTCGGGTTGGGTAGGCTGATGCATAAACCGGGGCTGTGAGTGACAGGGAGCTCCATGGAGTGATGTGAAACACAGGCACAGGATAACTTATTTCACAACTGCATGCTGTGCCTGTGTCTTGCTCTCTCCTGTGCAACAGATGATACGGATCTCTGTCTTGCTTAGCGAGAAGGATTAATGGCTGCCTTCCAAACCGTCTTTGGGGCAGAATAACAAGATCAGGGTGCTTCTTGATCTTCCCGGGGCCCCTATCTTTTTTTATTTTTATTATAACTCTTCACCACTTACTGTGCGGTTAACAGATTGGTAGATGGGCAACACCTGACCATTAATCAGCTCACAGATTTCTTCCTCCCAGTGTTATAATTTGTTAACCCATAGCATGCCAGTCATGACCCGTGAGTAAACAAAGCTAATTTCCTTAGTTTGCTCCACTTGACATAAAACTAAGCTCGGTACTACTACTTTATCTAGCAACAAACATGGGCCTGGAGGCTATAGGGGCTTTGGATTATAGTTGAACTACTTGTACTTATGTAATTCAGTATAGTGTAGTGGTTAAGAGCACTGAGCTACAAACTTAGAGAACTGGGCTTGAATCCCACAGCCACCACTTGCATATTATGGGACCATAGGCAAGTCATTTAACATCTGTTTGCTCCCAGGATGCACCTGAAACAAGCCTGAGATTCATGTGTCCACAGCCAAAAAATGCTATTTTGTAGTCTGCCTGGACTGTTTTAGGTGTCAGACTGGCAAATGAGTACTGGGTTCCCTGATGAATGTGTGCCCACTGGCCTGGCTGGATGAAGCTGCAGACTTTTTTTTTTAACTGGCATGACATTGGTGTGTTTTGTTTCTTTAGGGATGATGGGCACCTCCTGGCATGAGACCACCATGGGACCACCAATGGGACCAATGCCACCCGGGCGAGGTACACCAATGAGAATGCCTCCCCTGGAATGAGACCACCACCACCAGGTATGAGAGGGTAAGCTGGTAGTCTGGGTGGGGTTGGGGGGGTAGAATTAAAACTGGTAAGTGGTTCATTTGGTTGGCTGTCAGTAAAGGACTGTGCTGCCTACTTACAAGTCCCTCTGCTTTGAACTCCAGGCTGTGCTATCCACTGTTCTGAACAGATTATTCACTGGGTGGTCGTCCTACTTTTCATACATCTCATCATGCATTTTAACCAGGCCACACATTACTTGTATGACCAAGGAGGTAGAACCTCTCACCTACTGCTAATACTAAAGCATCAGTAGGACTCGCACTTTGAAATTTCGGTTAGCTGTTGGGCGGTAACCACCACCAGCCTGATTTATGTGGGGACTCTGCACCTCCTTAAAAAGCTTCTCTCTAGGGAAACAAAATATAGATCTGTGTGTGTGTTTTGTTTTTTTGTGTCCACCTTTGTTGTGTTACTGAGCACAGCTGCTTGATCATAGAACCTTGTGCCCATGCATTCATCTAGCCTTTTGCCTGTCTGTGTGTGGGGTCACAATCCTCCATTTCTGAATTGCAGCTTATAGCTGGAGAATTCTATCTTGTACAGTAATGGTAGCAGCAGATCTTACTTCAAAGGTGTCTCTTGCAGGAGGCCACACCTATGGAACTATAGGTGCTAGTACCATATGGAAACTTTCTAGCTAGCAGTCTACAGGGGACCGCCGACTCAGACGTCACATGCTGATGTTGCCCTGTTCTGTAAAAGTGGGCAGCCCCCGCACACTCCTTAGTTTTTTCCTTCTTTTGAGACACTCTGAGATCCTGCCAGCTTCAGTCAACCACTGTTTTCTGTGTGTTCCCCCCCCCAGGGTAGCCTCTCTTAACAGGGATCTCTTCTGTTTTTATATGCAGAGCTTGGTCTCCAGCAAACTCTGAGGACAACCATGAAGCTTGCATCTGCTGCCTAGGCATCAGCCCTGACACCCAGGCCTGTGATCTGCTGCATCAACCAAGCGGCACCATCAGAAGACCCTGGAAACATTCCTGCATCCGCAGAAGGTCGCCCACATGGAAAAGGAGCTGCCACTTTCCCAGCCCCGTCCTCTGGTTTGCACTTCACCAAGGCCTGGGACAAATCGGGCAGGAAACCTATGCACCGGGGTGGGGACTGGTCCTCCAGACTTGCTCATGGTCACCACTTTGTACCATGGCTGGGCCATCTTCCTTTTGAGGTGGCCCCTCTGCCTCGCACAATCTCTTCCCCACCGGCTACGTTGCAACCCCTTGCCAACCTCAGCTTGGCAGGCTTTGGTTTCTTGGGCAGGTGTCCATCAGGCGTCTCAGCCCCAGCTGTACCCGGCCCCTGTTCTCCACAGGCCACCAGTCAGAGGCTCAGCAGCTAGACTTCAACCGGCGCAGGCTCTGGCGCTCTTTTGGGGGTCTGGCTTCTCCTGACACCATCCTTGGCAGTTTATTCTGCCACTGTCTGGCGTTGCCCAGGGCCATTCCTCAGTCATCCTCACCCTCCTGACTACCACTTCGGCAGGGAGACATCTAAAGGCCTTGGCCTACCCAGCTACTCATCCTTGCTCCACCGTGAGAGCTGGCCCCAATTCTTCCCTCAGCCGCGCTGACCATTGTCCTGACACTGCTCATGGTGGAATTCCAGGCCATGCTGCTTTCACTGTGGGATTTCATGCAAGCTAGGCTTGCTCCTCCACAAGGGCTGGTGCAGAGGGACCTGCCATGTCTGCCCCCATGACCCCTCTCCCTCACGGAGCCACAGCATGCACCTCTGGACCAGGTGCCCTCTAACCACCCTCAGGATCCCGGGGACGAGGATAAGTACTACCCAGACCTCCTCCCCTGATAATGAGGACGAAGGGGATGCTGAAGATGGAGGAGTTGCTCACTCCACCTCCATGGTGTTATCTGATGGTGAGGAGACCTCGGTGTGTCCTATGGTCTCTTCTCTCCCCCCCTTGTTTCCATGCTGAGACAATTACAGGCTGCCGTGGGGTTTGACACAGAGGAGCTGGACTCTGTCCGGCACTGTCTGTCCACTTACCTCTGCCTGCCAGATAACCCTCTTGTCATTTCTCCTTTGGAGCCTTTTAAGGATGCCACCATGGTTGCCTGGCATCTGCCGAACTGGGGTCTATGCCATGCCTGGGAAGGTGAGGCAGTTATCCCAGGCTCCTGCTCAGCAAGCCTTCTTGCAGAACAACCCCAGACAGATTGTCATTAATGCTGCCCACAACTGTCCCAAGCGCCCAAACACCTCAGTCTCCTTCCCCCTGATAATCCCAGAGGTTGGACCTTGTTGGCAAGAGGACTTTTGCCTCTGCCACCTTAACCATAGAGGTCCTTAACTATGTTGTCTATATGGTCCAGTATCGGAACAAACTCTGGGCTCTGGCCAAAGAATCTGCCAAATCCTCCCAGAGGACCCCCTGAGATGGCCGTTGCTGCAGAACATTGTCTGGCAGAAAGTCCAAAATTTCGTTCCTTGAAATATTTTGTGAATTGTGCTTTCGCAAAGCGAAATTCACCACTTCAGAGCGCCAGATCGAATTTTGAAGTGTGTAATTTCCAGGTGAAATATCCACACTTTGCACACTTACTTTTGGCCACAATGGAAAAATATATAGAGAGGTGGGGATGGATATCTGTGTACGTGTGTGTGTGTGTGTGTGTGTGTGTGTGTGTGTGTGTGTGTGTGTGTGTGTGTGTGTGTGTGTGTGTGTGTGTGTGTGTGTGTATACACACACACCCCCCCCCTCCCTACTGGTAATATCTGGTACTTTGACCTAGTAAATCCCTGGTATCTAGTGGACCACCACTCAACTGCTGATCATTGGCCCTGGTGTCTACTGTAAATTGAGCAGAAATGAATGTACTTGTATAAATACGGCCTCATTTCCGCTCAGTCTGGCGACCAGCCGTGTTGGAGAGTGGAGGGCTGTGCTTGTTGCCCGATCGGGTTGGGGGGTGTCCACTAGACACCAGGGATTTAATTAATAAGGTAATGTAACAGTGACTAGTGTCAGAGGGTGGGGGGACCTTTAGACACCAGGAATTTTAAACCATCATATTTGACTGGGGATTGCAATTTCCAACTTCTTGCGGGGTGTGGTATTTTTTTTTTTGCACTTTGTGAGTGTGTGTGTGTCTGAGTGTGTGTACACAATAGGGGTGAGTGGTAATTGAGTGAGAACAGTGCATCATCCACTGCAGTGTGATATTTTTATTCTCTGCTCTACTGTGATATCAACCATTTACACACAGGTCACAGAAGGTCATCACTCTAGGCAGCTTTCTCATCACCATGTACTAAACACCTGTGCTCTTGCAATAGACACAGACAGCAGAACTACTTCAGAGTCTCCTGCTGCCTACAGCTAACTCAGTGAGCATTACAAACACCCACCCCAAACTTCTAGCTTATTACTATAACTGCAGCCAGAATTCTAAACGGCGCAGCTTCACAGAAGTCTAAACTACCACCTGCAGCTAACTCTACCACGAAAACGCACTCTCACTTGTTCCTCAAACTCTGATTCTCACGCATTACAATTACTGTGATACTTCAAGCTTGACTGCAGCCAGAATCCTGAAGAGCACAGTTTCACAGAACATTCTGCACTCTGCCTGCAGCTAACTTAATTACCACTGAACAGTATCAGCTGTTCTGACACTCTCTCAGCTAATTACAATTACTGTGATGCTCTCAGCTTCACTGCAGCCAGACTTCTAAACAATACAGCCTCACAAAATTGTTTCTCACTCCTACCTAAAACTCTCATTTAGCATTGCAAAACACACTGTCTCCCAGAGTTTATAACACTGCCAGCCCATTCAGAAAAGCTCACACACAGAATGAGCAAACACATAAACAGTAACAGAACACAAGACAGCATAACAAAACTTCTAAAACTCTTGGCCTGTGTGTGTGTGTGTGTGTGTGTGTGTGTCATACATACATATATGTGTATATATCAAAAGCAAAGCGACCTACGATTGACTAATTTGTCATTAAACAGATCAGCTCCACAAAGTAACTCACAGAAGCGAATTTTGCACCTTCGCCAGTGAAGTAAAACTTTGCTGCATCTCTAGTGGCAGACCTCTGCAGTCACCTTCAGTGTTCTGTCCACGATGCGCTTGGTGCCTCTGCCCGTGTATCCGCTGCGGGTATCTGGCTGCAGTTGTCAGGCTTCACTAAGGAAGTGCAACAGTCCATTGTGAATGCCCCTTTAGAGGTATGAACTGTTTGAGGCTTTCTACTCTGCAGGCCTCTGCCTGCATGTTGCGGTTGGTCCTGTAGCATAAAACTGGGCTTGTCGGTACCCTTTCCTTGGGCCACTTGTAGGGCCAAGCCTTAGGGTGAACCTAGAGCAGCCACAGCCCAACCTACCCCTGCCTGCACCATTGGAAAACCTCAGGGGAGTCGGTGCAGCCATGGCCACAGTTTCTACTTCAGCATGACCCCTTGCCTGACATAGCTCGGTACGTGGTTTTAGGGAGTAGTTTCTCCCTGGACAAGTAAAGGGAGATCTTACTTAGAGAGGGCTCTTGCAGTAGGTAATTGCATATAGGATTGATGCCGGCCGGCATCAGGACCCCACAGACAAATTTCTAGTTAGCAGTCTCTGGTGGGGGCGGTCCCCCACACCCACCTTCCAGTTCTTTCTGCCTTTGGCTCATGTCGGCACCCTCACGGTAAGTTCAATGCCCGTCAGCTCTGTCACCGGTAGTATTTACCGTAGTTTTTTTTTTTTTTCGGATTATTCGACTTAATCATCAGCCTTTCATTGGTGAATGTCGTCCCCTACACCCTCTGAGCACAAAAATAAGTGCGACTCGTGCGGTGCCCAACTCCCTCACAAGGACAGCCGTTCCCAGTGCCTCTTCTGCCTGGGCCTGGACCATCGGGTGAAGTGCCAGCACTGCCTTAAATATATTGCCGCGGCCCAGCAGTCCCTGGAGACCCATATTCTCAAGATGTCCTCCATGGAGGAGGAGTTGAAAAGCTCCAGCAGGCGTTCACTTCCCCCGAAGGCCATCGTAAGAAGGACAAGGAGAAGCATTGGGACAGGGGCTTCTCATCCACCGTGACTCTGGTTGGAGTCGCCGTGCTTCAGGTATTGTCCCCTCCGGGGAACCACTCCGAACGGCCGTTTTTGGAAGTTTCCAAGGTGGCAGCAGCCTGCCCATCTGGCTCACGCTCAGGCCCTTCAGGCGCCTCTGGGCTGTTGGAGGCCTCAACTCCCGGTAAAGCAGTCAGTGTGCGGCCTACTGGTTCGAGCAGCTCCGGTAAGCCGGACATCGGCTCCTGATGCTCGCACGGAGATGGTTGATACGTCGCCCGACCCTTCGGGGCAGCGCCCAACCAGGCCGACCCTCCTTCGCGACCTTTTTGGGCGATGGGCCTGCTAAGTCTGACGTCGGCTAACCCGATGACCATGCGGCAGCTGAGACGACGTCGGGGCCTCTTATATCCACCATTCCTGGCTCCCCGCAGCCTTTGCTGCCCTCCGGGGACCTTGGGTCTCCTCAGCCTGATCCCGGGAATTTTTTCCCCACCATCCCTGGGCGATGCCAAGGTTCCTTCTGCGCCCCAGTCAGGCCTCCGTCCCACTGGGCCAGACGCCCTAAAGTCTGTTCCCTGGACGCCGGGCAACCTCCCTCTCCCGGATGCTGGGCCCTCCACCCACCAGGCTGTACTGCTCCGTCAAACCCCAGAGTATCAGACTCGGTCTTATCGGTGCAGTCTTACCCGGCTCCGCAGTATCAGACGCCAGCCTACCTGACACCGCAGTACTTGATGCCTCACTTACCTGACACCGGGTTACCTGCCGTCTGATTATGGATACACACCCTATGGGTACACTCAGTATCCGTATCCCCCTTCTCCTCCACTGCCCCCTCAGCTGCTGGTGGACTTGAAGGAGTCTCTGGCCTTCTGGTGGGCTGAGGCCAAGGCTCAGCTCACCAGAGAGTTGGAGAGTCTTCTCCCGGCGACTGTGCCAGTTCCTGCTCCCTTACGCCCCAGACGACAGACTCCTTCCCCACCTTAGGGTACCAGGGGCGAGCCTTCTGGTTCCAAGGCGGGGCAGGACACGCTTCCCCGAGGGCTTCCTAAGGGGTACATTCCTCCCCCATGCCAGGAGAGGGAGTTTTCTTCTTCCTCTTCAGACACCTCACATGACTCCAGTTCCGACCTGGATGACGAGCCACGCTCTCCGACCAAACCCAGGCCTAGGACTCCTCCGGAGGATCTTTCTTTGAGTTGCTGTGCAAAATCCAGGAAGTTCATAAGTGGCGCTCTTTGGAGCCGGACCCACAGCGTAAGAAACTCGCTGAGCACCTGCATCTGCCAGAGACCACTCCGACCTTGGTGCCACCCTGGATTGAGCCTCATGCCAACTTTGTTTCCACCATTTGGAAGCAACTGTAGGCATTGGCCCCTCTTCCTTGGAAGTCTAATAGGCTAGACCAGGCTCCCGAGGGTGTTGACTTCCTTGATTCTCACCCTCGAGCTGACTCTGGCGATTAGCGCAGCTCACAGCCTGTCAGCTAATTCGAAGCATTTGAGCTCGTCTCCACCTGACAAAGAATCCCGTCTTCTGGACCAGTATAGCAAGAAGATCTATGCTTCTTCTACTCTGGGTATTAGGGCCCTGAACTTCATCTGTCACATGGGGGATTACCAGAAGGTGATTCTCAGTGAGGTGGAATCCAAGTTGGACTCCCTTCCTGACTCTCGGGTTAAACAGGAAGTGGCTGACCTTGTCCGTTCTGCTTGTTCGGCCAGTCGGCACATGTTTCGTGCCATGTACGATGACGTGGACACTGCTGGTAGGAGCTTGGCTTTCACCGTAGGATTACAGCATCATGCCTGGCTCCGTGTGTCAGGTTTGGTCCCTGAAGTGCAGTCCACTATTCGGGAAGTGCCCTTCCGGGGTTCGGTGCTGTTCGGTGGTGGTGTCAAGGACGACATCACTGATCTGCAGGAGAAGGGGACTGCACTGAAGTCTGTGGGCTCCATGTACAATCCCCCTCCAGCGCAGCGTCGTCCCTTTCGCAGGTGGAATCGGCAAAGGGGAAACCACAGGGAAAGCGGGACAGTAAATGTCGGGCCCTCCGCTGCCAAGCCCCACCACCCAAAAAAGCAGCAGGAGCTTCAGCTGCAATGCTGCCCCACACCAACTGACTCCTTTCCTCTCCCACAGCCTCTGGCGTTTCCAGAGGAACCAGTAGGGAGGTCCCCCCCCCCCACCCACCTCCCGGGTTGGGAGAGGATGCCATTCCTGGGTGCTCCAACTCATCTCAGAGGGACACTCGATATGTTTCTTCAGAAACCCCCTTGACAACCTTGGGGGAGGATGTCTTACTCGCAGGAGCATCTTCTTCTGGTCCAGGAAGAAACTTCCTCCCTTCTCTTAAAGGAAGCGATAGAACCCATCCCCATTCCTCTTCAGGAAAGGTACTGTTCCATTTTCTGGTCCTGAAGAAAACTGGGGACGTGAGGCTGATTCTCCACCGCAGCTCCTTGAACTTGTTCGTGAAGTACAAGAGGTTCAGGGTGCTCTCGCTGCAGAGCTTCCTGCCCCTTCTCTGGCCGGGACAGTGGCTGTGCGCTTCAGATATGCAGGATGCCTACCTGCACATCCCTATCCGCCCTTCCCACCACACATACCTGCATTTTGCATTCCAGGGGGACCACTACCAGTTCAAGGCCCTCCCATTTGGTCTTTCCTCGGCGCCCCGGGTATTCACCAAATGCCTTTTGGTGGTAGCGGCCTACCTGCATACCCAGGGGGTGCAGGTTTTCCCGTACCTGAACGATTGGCTCCTGGCAGCCTTGTCCAGGGAGGAACTCCTGCACTTCCTTTCCCTTATCCAGCAGGTCTTTGCCTGCCTGGGTATTACCATCAACCAGGCCAAGTCCCATCTGATCCCATTCCAGAGGCTCCAGTTTTCGGTGCAGTCCTGGACACTATCTCTGGCATGGCCTTCCTGCCACGGACAGGGCCACTCTCAGGCCCAGGTCAGCCTGTTGTCCAGCCGCGGGTGGGTCAGCGCCAGGTCAGTCCTCCGCCTCCTCGGGCTAATGGCGGCCGCAATTCTGACAGTCCCCTTGTGCTCGGCTCCCACATGAGTATCTCAGTGGACACTTCGGTCTCAATGGGGTCGGCTAATGGATGACCTAGATCAACTTATCCTGGTCTCCTCCCATGGCTCGGGACTTGCAGTGGTGGATGGTTCGGGAGAACCTTTGCCGGGGAGTTCCCTTTGGTCTCCTTCCCCCCTCAGACTCTGACTACGGATGCCTCCGGCGAGGGTTGGGGAGCCCATCTTGGTTCTCACAGGACCCAGGGCTCCTGGTCCAAGCTCTAAGTCCTTTCACATCAATGTGCTCGAACTAAGGGCAATACTGTATGCTCTTCAGGCTTTTCATCTGTCTCTCCCAGTCACCTAGCTGTACAGACTGACAATATGTGTGTGGTCTGGTACATCAAAAAAACAGGGAGGAACTTGTTCCTACCCACTTTGTGGAGTGCTGGGATTGGACTGTGCAGCACAGCCTTAGCCTCACAGCATCTCGTGTCCCGGGGTCAAGAACACTCTCTGGCAGACAGGCTCAGCCGGTCATCTGCTGTAGCTCACGAATGGGAACTGGATCGGGTGCGTGGACAACATCTTCCTGCACTGGGAACTCTACAGGTAGACCTGTTTGCATCCCTCAAAACACAACTTCCCTTCTGCTTGCTCCAGGGCATGGCTTTTTTTTTTTTTGGAAGAGACCTTCTGTAGACTGGAAGGGCAGATTCATGTATGCCCTTCCCCCAATTCCACTGATTACGAGGTCTTGCAGAACTTTGTTCAGAAGGAGCCCAGATGATTCTGATCGCTCCTTTCTGGCCCAGGCAAGTTTGGTGGTCTCTTCTGCAGCAGTACTCTGAGGAACTTTCTCTTCCTCTGTCGCTAATTTTGCTAACCGAGGATCAGGGACCCTGGTCCATCCAGGCCTCAAGTCCCTTCAGTTGCAGCTTGGCTCCTGCAGGCGTAGCTCAAGCCCAATTTGCGCCCCGGTGGCTGAGATTCTGGTGGAGGCCAGGAAACCCTCAACCAGATCTAATTATGCCATGAAATGGGGCGGTTCTCTATTTGGGCTTGCTCCATTGATGTCGAGCCTTCCCATGCTCGGTCGGCGACTTCTGGATTACCTCGACACCTCTTCGATCTGGGTCTCAGCCATTCATCCTTAAATGTTCACATGGCTGCCATTTTGGCCTATCATATCCCCTTTGCAAACAGAATGTTTGCCCAGCTGGAGGACTCCAAGATATTTTTGAGAGGGGTCTTTAACTTATGACCCCCTATCTGGGTTCCTGCCCCTCCTTGGGATCTGAATTTCATTTTAGAGAAGCTTACTCTGCCTCCTTTTGAGCCAGCAGCTACAGTGGACCTAAAGTTCCTTTCTTGGAAGACTCTCTTCCTAGTGGCCATTACTTCTGCTCGACTGATTTCTGAGCTCCAGGCCCTGATGTGTAAAATCCCGTATTTGATTTTTCACAAGGACGTGAGGCTCTGCATACCAACCCTAAAGTGGTAGCGGAATCGCGCTGAATCAATCCATAGGGTTGCCTGCCTTTTTCGCAGCACTCTAACCATGGAGAGTACCTCCTGCATTCTTTAGATGTTCACGAATTCTGAGATGCTACACCAACAGGATGAAGGATCTCAAAGACTGATCAACTGTTCATCTCTTTTGCTCATAAAAGAGAAGGCAGTGCTGTTTCTAAGCAATGCCTATTGAAATGGTTGGCTCATTGTATCACTTTGTTATGACAAGTACAAGACCCTGCCGAGTCAAGTTAGAGGCCACTCCACCAGAGGGGTCGCTGCCTTTGCGGCTTGTTTCAAGAATGTCAGCAGCTGACATTTGTGCAGCTGCCACTTGGACTTCTGTCCATACCTTTACGAAACATTAGTTT
Source organism: Neoceratodus forsteri (assembly GCA_016271365.2). Taxonomy (NCBI): domain Eukaryota; kingdom Metazoa; phylum Chordata; order Ceratodontiformes; family Ceratodontidae; genus Neoceratodus; species Neoceratodus forsteri. The sequence continues at coordinate 38,392,367 of JADMNL010000037.1, read as the reverse complement.
GGACATTCTCTTGCAGTAGAACAGGCTTCGGTCTGGCTGTTTTGCAAGGCCTCCTTTCCTAAGGCCTTCACAACCAGAGGGTCTACTTCTGAGTAGCTTCGTCCTCCCGTTTGGTCCTCCTTGTTCCAGACTGCTTGGGACTCGGTCTATATGTAATTACCTACTGCAGAGCCCTCTCAGTAAGATAGTACAGTTACATAAGAACTTACCGTAACAGATCTTCAAGAGAGGCTCTTGCAGTAGGTAATACCTTCCGCCTCCATCCCCCTAAGCTTTTTCAGTTCCTTTTCCAGGAGGGAAATGTCGCTTCTCTCGTCTTGCCTTTTGGGCTTTGGCGGGAAAAGAACTGGAAGGCGGGTGTGGAGAACTGCCTTTATACTGATGCCGCATGGCGTCAGTCACCTGACATGGGCGGTTCCCATGAGACTGCTAACTAGAAATGTTTTCGTTGGGTCCTGACACCGGCTGGCATCAGTCCTACATGTAATTACCTACTGCAAGAGTCTCTCTCGAAGATCTACTGTTACGGTAAGTTCTTGCGTAACTGTACCTTCACCAGAGACACCTGGGTCTTGAAGCTCATAGGATACAGCCACATTCTAGAGCTCCTGAATTGGCCTCTGGAAAAACCTCTGGTCCAGTCCATTTATACTCTGACACATTCCAGTGCTGTGGGAGGAGATTCGCACATTGTTGCACAAAAGGGCCATAGAACCCATCCCAGAGAGACTGCAGGGCGGGGAGTTCTACTCCCACTTCTTTCTAGTCCCCAAATGCACCAGGGATCTTGGGCACATTCTGGACCTTGGAGAGCTAAACTTTTTATTCTGTACAAAAAATTCTGGATGGTGACTAGACAGGGACTGCTGCTCCTCTTCCATCAATGGGATTGGATATGTTCCTCGACGTGCAGGATGCATAACCACATATCGAGGTGTGTGTGCCTCCTAACAGGAAATACCTCTGGTACCAATTCCAGGGAGAGCACTTCATTTCCAGGCCCTACCCGTTGGCTTATCTTGGCGGGGGGGGCTGTTCACCAAATGCTTGGCACTAGTGGCGGCCGCCCTCAGGCGGGAGGGACTCTGCGTCTTTCCCAAACTGGCTCCTCAAGGCTCAGTCCTGGGAGCTCCTGCTGTACACTCTGGAATGTACCAGCCAGCTGTTCCAGGACCTGGGAATCATGAGCAGTCTGTCTTGTTCCCCTGTCTGCGCCTTCAGTACATGGGCTAGTTCCGGACACAACTCCGGGTATGGCCTTGCTCAGGACAGGGTGGACAGCCTAATGGCTCAAGCCCACCTACTCTAAAACAGCAGAAATGTTTTCGCCAGACAGAACCTTTCTCCAGCTCTTGGATCTGATAGTGGTAGTTGTCACAGTACCTCTAGCCAGACTGCACATGATACCCCAGTGGACACTGAGGGTCCAGTGGGATCAGTACACTTGACAACTTAGAACAGCAGGCTGTAGTCTCCTCTCAGTCAAAGGTTCTGCTTAGTGGATGGAACCTGGTAACCTGTTGAAAGGGTTCCTTCTCTCTTCCCCCACCCCAGCACATCCTTACCAGATACTTTAGGGTTGTACCTGGGGCTCATCTGGGGCCTCACCAGAACACGTAGGGATATGGTCAACAGAGAGGCCACACTCAAGTCCTGGAGACGAGCAGGCCTTCCAGACTCTGTCCCCATAGGTGTGGCCTGCTGCAAGAGATGCCCTCTGAGATGGTACAGTTACTCAAGAACTTGCTGTAACAGTAGATCCTCGAGGGGATCTCTTGCAGCCATCCATGCCATCCCAACTTCCATCCCTTGAGGCTTGTGGGTCTTTTTGTCTCCATGTTAGCGGAGAGCCTTCTGCCTTTCTGTTTATACATTGGCAGGAACCATCAGCTCTTCCCCCATTCTCCAGGAGGAGAGTGGTTGCTTATGGTCTCCAGCGGGAGAACTGAGGTGGGCGTGGGGCTGCCCACTGTTATAGGACAGGGTGACATCGTAGTGGGTGGCCCCCTGGTAGACTGCTAGCTAAAGAAGTTTCAATGTCCTGGCAGATATAGTTCGTAGATATGGCCTGCTGCAAGAAATTTCTCTCAAAATCTGATATGGTAAGTTCTTGTGTAACTGCACTATGAAGTGCCCTTTACGTTTCATCCTTGTGTATTACTTGGGGGAGGGGGGGTTAACGTTGACCTGTCTTGGATTGTACTTAAGATGTTGGATATCACAGTAAGCTTGTGGCTGGATCCATGATGAAAGAATATAACTTGCTGACACTTGTGATGAAAGCAAGCAGGATTACTCTGAGATCCAGCCCTGTAACTCTTCTCAGGATGAGTAAATATTCTGTGAGCATAACAACTCTGGCAAGCGAAGAAATAAGGTTCAAATAGTTATCAGCCCTTGTGACTTACTAGTTGTGTGGTCAAGGAGATGTCTCCCCAGGTAAGAACCTCTGGCCTGCTGCTCATGACATAGCATTGGTGGAGCTCACACCTCAGTTCAAATTAGCTGTTGGACTGTAGCCACCACCAGCCTGGATCATGTGGGACTCTGTGTATATGTGTATATACACACACACACACACACACACACACACACACACACACACACACACACACACACACACACACACACTCAGCACACTCTCCTTAAAGAACTTGATTATTCTCTTTCTAACCCCAGCAATTTCTCACTTAGATGTTTACATTTTATGTAGCTCTCCAAGTTGAGTGACGCTCCAGAGATTAGAACCTGTGCAAATTTTCAAATATGGAATGTTGGTTTAGAGACTGCACCCATACTCCACTCCAGCCATTGCTCAGATCTCTTCCATTTGAAGAGATCAGGCTCCCTGTAGTGAGGTGTATTTTAGTTGTTCAGTTCCTGTTAGCTAGGTTTTTTTTTTGTGTTTTTTATAATTGGTCTGTTTTCCCCAATTGATTCCCAGGAACTGGAGACTATCCTAGCTTTCTACCCTATTTTTGGCCTTTTCTTTAGCTAACTCACTTTTACTTTAGCAGTGGTTTTAGTATTCAAGCCACAAGTAAGAGTCTTTCACTTTGTCCATGCCGTTTCACCTTAATCAGCTGTTCTTACAGGAGCCACAATTTGATCTTTGGCACAGTTTCATCAGTACAAGATCCATTGTGGTGTTTTTTTTTTTTGTTTGTTTTTTACTATTGGGCTTTTGTACTGCATCGTTTTTGGGAATCATGTTTTATTATTTCAAGGTTCTCTCAAATTGGTATGTCAGAAACCTTGTGGACCATCAGAAAAATAAGTTCTGTCACTTTTTTGCCCAAAAACACATTAAAAAGGATAAACCATTTTAAAAAGAGCATGCCTTCTCAGTCTGCCCGTCACCTAAAAATAAAGCTCTGAGGAATTCCAGTGATGGTGGAAAAGCACACATCTGAAGGGCTCATCTCCTTGTGATCAGCAGCAAATCATGTTAATGGTGACAAAGATAAAGCTGCACAGCCATCAGCTAGGCTTGTAAAGATGGTTTGGAAATGAGGGTGTCCAAAGGGAACCCAGAATCCAGTGATGGCAAAAATATGAATAAAGGCCCTCTGAGCATACATGGAAAGAATGTCCCTGGGCTGGCAGTATAACCTAGGTTAAAGGCTGTGAGCAGAGCTTGGTACATCCAGCAGACCAGACCTTGGTTTGTTTCTCACAACCTCCACTTGCATTCTGTGAGACTCTGAGCAAGTCACTTAACCACTCGGTGCTCCCAGGTTGCCCCTGAAAACAGGCACTTGTGCCTAGTGGGCCTACCCAGTTACAAAGACTAAAATAAAAAGAAATGAGAAGGAGCAGGCAGATGGCACAGGAAAAATTCCTTGAGAGGACATGATCAAAATGTGGCAATTTTCCAGGCAGTCAGGCCACGGGAAGTTTTATACCTGGGCCCGCATACCCGCAAACTCACGCTCAGGTGCCAGCCTATCTGCCTGCAGAGGAGGAGGAACAACATATGTACAAATGGAGGAATGTGATCCCATGGAATTGGAGGGTGCATCTGACCAGATTTCAGACCCCTTCCAAGGCATACTGACACATGATCAGTAACATCAACATCCCCAACTAGAGACCAAGGAAGATGGAAGAGTGCTTTTTGTTTAGTTTTTGTAGGACACGTTGGGGAATAACTTCAAGAAGAATGTTCCTTCCATACATAAACCACTTAAAAAGGCATAATAGTCATGTCTGCACTGCAGCCATAGATGAGAAAATATTAATGGACAGACGAGGTGGAAATATCTGCATGCCCATCCCGATTATCACGGAGTAGTCCAGGCTGCTGCTTATGCGAGTCAAAAATCACCGCCGGTGCAACCCCCTTAAAAGGACTCTTGGATACTATGGCCATAAGGTTTATGCTGTAGCTTGCCTGCTTGTCAGGCAGCTTACTCTCACATACAGTACCAGAAAGCACTTGAATAGAATTCTAGCACTGCCAGAAAGAGCAGATGATTAACTGGCACAAGACCAGGTTGCCACGGCGGCTACACCAGCGACCAGGGTTTGATAGCGAGCCTGGGGGTCTGGTGAGGGGGTTGGCGTCAAGGACCACTCTCCTCCGGGGAGGGGGATTGGAGCTCTGATCGGCTGACTACAGGTGGAGGCCTGAGGGCAGCAAGCCCAGCCACACACATGGGGCAGTGTGATGGATGTCTTAGTTTGTGCCTTGACGGGCGCATGTCCACAGAGGAAATCGGGAAAAGCTCTTCCTGTGCTCCGGTGGGCGCCAGGCTCAGATCTCGCGCCCTGTCTCGGACTGGTTTCCCGCGACACTAAGGAATTTGGGGGGCTTATGGCCCCGCCTAGGGGGCAACCCACTGCTATGCGAGGGACCAGCCATTCTGGGCTCCAGGTATTTATTTTATTTTATTTTATTTATTTATTGAATTTTGATGACCGGGTAGGCCCGCTGGGCCCCGGAGGTCCCTTTTTCAGGGGCGACCCGGGTGAAACAACAACTTGCAGGTAACAGATCAGTACAGTCAGGTGATTGTAAAGTTTTTAACAGTAAGAATACATAGGTTTACGGGCGGCAGGTAGTGGAAGACATGCAGGCTGTAAGGACATAGAGGTTACACATCACAATTTAGTGATTAGATTAAAAGTGCTCTGGTAAGGCGAGCAGTAGCTAAAGACCTAGGGTTAGCTTCTTTGTGGGCATATTGGAAGGGGGATAAGTTGGGACATAAGTGCACCCCATCATTAGGGGGAGGTCCGTTATGCTGCCAGGATGGCGAAGTCTGGCACGGTCTGTTGAGCTACCAGGGTGGCTGTACGTGGTCAGGTCCTGTGGCAAAGACATGTGCTCCTGTTGAGCAGATGTCCCTTAAGCTTTGTCCGGAAGCTGGTGACTGACTCGGCCTCCCATACCTCCAAGGGGAGGTTGTTCCAGATGGAAGGGGCGGCGTATGCAAAGGACCTAGACCCGGCTTTAGTCCTAGTCTTGGGAACCACGAGGAGAGTTTGGCCTGATGAGCGCAGGCACCGTGGGTTGGGTTTCACCCTGACGAGACCATTCAGGCTGGGGGGAGTGTGGGACCCAGTAGCTTGAATGTAAGGGAGGGTTGGGTAGGAGAGCCAGCCCAGAGACTGCCACCTGAGCCTAGATTGGGCCTCGCAGTGGTGAGTCCTCGGGTGTGACATGGTGGCAAAGCGGACTATCTTATTGTACAAGGTCTGCAGCCTTCCTAACTCCATCACGGCCACGCCCTGGAGAATCGGGGCCACGTATGTGAGCTTTGGGAGGAGTACGTTAGTGGCAATGGCTACCCTAGCTTCCGGGATAATCTGGTCCTTTAGTCTATAGAGGATTCCAAGTTTCCCATGGATGGATTTGGTCTACGTGATTTTTTTAGTGTGAAGCCTTGGTCCAAGTATTTGGTGGAGGTGACCACCTCAAGTTTTACACCCCCCCCTGGACTGGAGTTGTAGGAGATGTGACCTCTCAGTTCCCAGGGATCTAGGGCCAAAGAGCATTACCTTCGTTTTGTTGGTGTTTAAAACCATTTTGTTCAGAGTGAGCCAGTCCTCCATCTGATGGATGTCTTCTTGGAGGGCTGTCTCCAACTCTGGTAAATTAGGGGAAGCTCTGTAAATGACCGCATCATCCGCGTACTGGATAGCGCTGCTACTCCCGCAGTGTTTATGCAGATCATTTATGAACAGTGTAAAGAGAAGGGGGCCGAGGATTGACCCTTGAGGTACCCCTTCTTTGAGTGGAGCTAGCTTGGAGACTTTATCCTCCCACTTCACCCTCTGGGTGCGTCCAGAGAGATGACTCTTGAACCATCCCAGTGAGTGGGTGTCAAGGCCAAGTGAGCACATTTTTTGTAGAAGAAGGTTGTGGTTTACCAAGTCGAATGCTTTAGATAGGTCAATGAAGACTGCCCCTGTGCTGACCCTCCGTCATTGTTGCTCAGTACTTCTGCTGAAATTTAGTTAACACAGTGTCCGTCCCATGCTTGGCCCTGAAGCCGTGCTGTGACGGTGAGATTACCCTGTGGATTTTTAGGTAATCTCGGAGTTGGGAGTAGACTAGCTTCTCCTGTACTTTTGCTATGACACACAGCAAAGAGATAGGCCTGTAGTTCTCAATAGGCTCTGTTGACCCTCCCTTGTGTATGGGAATCACTAGAGCCTGTTTCCAAAGCTTTGGTACAGACCCCTCCATAATGGACCGGTTTATCAGCCAGGTTAGGGGCTTAGCTAAAGCTGGAGCTCCCTCATTGAGGATTCTGGTTTGAATCCCGTCGGGGCCCCCAGATCCTCTCGAGTGTAGGGATTTAAGGGTGATCAAACCTCCTTTCCCTGACCAACCTCAGGTGAAACAAAAGGGCAGTCAAGGTCCAGGGCTGTTGTGCATTCGGCTCACTCCTCCTGTCAGGGGTCCCTCTTGTATGCATCCAGGTTCGTGAAGTAACTGTTAAGGGTCTCAGCAATGAAAGATCCTCATCGATTAATTGCCGATTAGCCAAGATTGGGCTGGGTGTAGTTTTTGCTCCTTTGAGGAGTTCATTAATGTGCGATCAGAAGAGCCTAGGTTTGCCTAGGTTATTTTTTGAAGGTTGGTGATATAGACTTTTTAGCTAGCTTTATGGCCTTTTACATTGGTTTCTAAGGGCCCTGTAGCCTGCTAAGTCCCCGTAGCTTTGATTTCCTGTACTTTTTCCAGGCCTTGTCCCGGTGGACATCAGAGCTTTAGAGGAGGCAAGATCCACTTGTGCAGCTCTCCTTACTCTGTGGGTTTTCATAGGAGCTAAGAGGTCCGTATTCTGGTGAGGGATGTCTGAAAAATTTAACGACATCCTCCAGGTTAGGAAGGTGTCTTTTATATTGCTCCAGTCGATGCCATTTAAGTACCCAATGAATTGGTCAGGGAGGAAGTTAGAGTAGTCACTGGTGGTAATAATCCTGGGCGGGACTTTGTTCGCATGGTTCTTCCAGATGGCAAATACCGGCGAGTGGTCGCTCAAGGCATTGGCCAAGGTCCCTGCCATTTTTACATTGCTGGGGGTAGAAGCCAGGACCCAGTCTATTTATGGTATGCCTTCCTGTTGCATGGTTCATTCTGGTCGGTAGGGAGATGACTTGGGTGAGGTGGGAGTCATTTAATATACCATTGATGGCAGACTTCGCCTCAAGGGCCCAGTTTAGGTTGAAGTCACCCAGTAAGATAACCTCAGAAGCAGATTCTGCTGCTGGGTTCTTCAGGAGCGCATCCAGAGAACCGAGCGCATTGGTGGGGGGGCTATAAGCGCAGCCTATTGTGAGGTGCTTAGCCCCGCCTAGAGTGAGCCGTATGAGGATTGCTTCTATGTCTGGGGTCATGCCTTGTGGCATGCTAACGAGGGAGGATGTAATTGTCCCTCACATATACCAGAACCCCACCCTCTTCTCGAGGGTCTGTCCTTTCTGTAGAAGGCGATCCAGAGGCAGCTACCTCATGGTCCAGAATGTGGGGCTTTAGCCAGGTCTCCGAGACTGCTAGTATGTCTGGTTTGTAGACAGCTAGCCATGCTTGGACTTCGTGGATCTTGGGTCTCAGGCTGCAGATGTTCATGTGCACCAACCTCAGGCCCTTGGCACCATCCCAGGCCTTATCTGATGGGGAATAAATAGATACATTAGGTGTCCCTGGGCCTGGGTTGAGCTGGATGTCTCCCGCCAGTAGCAGCAGCGCTGCTGTAGCGCCCGAAGAGTGAGGGTTAGAGGAGGGTATAACCAGTGTAGATGGACATGAGGGTTAAACTCCTGGTGAGGAGAAGGGATCATAGAGGTAAGAGGGCAGGAACAGATGCCAGGAGGAGCACAATGAAACGACGCAGTTCAGAAGTAGTACCTAATTAAGCATCTTGGTTGACGTTGCATACTAGTATTAGAAAGCAGTCAAAGCTGTGTCTGGCCTGTTTTGTTTCAGCCGCAGAGATCTGCGCTGCTGCCACTTGGAGTACAGTCCATACGTTTACCAAGCACTACAGTCTGAACATTACCTCCTAGGCATGGGGCAAATTTCAGCCTAGCTGTGCTTCAGGGCATTCTTTCTTAGGCTCTGGCTTCCAGCCAACCAGACTGCTTTGGCTGTAGCAACTGCTTGGAACACATTCCATAGGTGTGGCCTGCTGCAAGAGATGCTCTCTAGTAAGATAGTAGTTGCACAAGAACTTACTTTAACAGTAGATCATATTTCAAGTATGGGCTCCTGCAGCAGGCTACACCATAAGGGCTATGCTGTCAGGCACTAGGACTCTATGGAAGACTTGTAGCCAGCAGTACTCTGCTGGGGCCTGCCCCATGCATCTGTCCACCGACCGGCATCCCCCTCTGTATAAAGGGGTGGTTCCCAGCCCCACCTCTGTTTTCCCACCATTGACCCATGCGCTTTGGCTTCTGACGCCTCATTGCATTTGTCAACCGCCATTTTTTTTTTTCAGTCAAAAGTACCAGTTTTATTTTTATTAATGGTCTCGATATTCCGATGAATGTAGTTTTCGACCACACAACAGAAATCCAAGTGTCCGTGGTGGGTGGCAGATTCCTGCTAAAGACTTATTCTCTGTGCTCTTCTGTTTGGGGCCTGATCACAATGTTAAAGCCTGCCTGGACTGCGGTAAATTCAACCAACAAACCTGCTGTCGCAAGATTCTCCAGGCCTTAATCATGGAGCAGCAGCTCACCGCCCTTCAATGCCCATCAAAGGCCAGCTCTTCGGCCTCCTGGTCACTGACTTCCCACGAGGAGAAGCACTCGGGAGGGAAGCACCAGCAGCGGAACAAGAAGCATAAGTAGGTTGGAGTCTGGATCCAAGTCTCCTCACAAAGAGAAGCATTCAAGTTTGTGTTCTGGAGAGCGTGGACTTGGTCTCTCCGTCAGGCCTATTCCTCTGGCCTGCCGGTGACTAAGGCTCCCATCCTTACCCTCTCGGCATGCGGCAGCTCTTCGGGGCAAGGATGCCTGGGTCCATCCTTCTGCTTTGGGCCCTTCCAGCATTCCTCTGGGCCTAAGACAGGGACGTCAACCGATAAGGTTCAGGCGTCTTGTTCTTCCAGCTTGTCATCAACCTCTGGCAGCAGACGCCAGGAGCATTCCCACTCTAGGGAACACTCTCCCAGGGACAAGTCGTCAGCAGATAAATTTTAAGACCCTGACGCATGCCCCGAATGACCGGTCTGACTAATGGAAGGACCAGTGGCAGACGCCGCAGGGTAAGGCGTCTAGTACCAAGATATCCGCAATGGCCACTACAAGTCTGACACCTGTGGAGCTGCCACCTCAGAAGCGGACGTCCGCTCAGACCATTCAGCAGCCTAACAATGGGCCACCTGTCAACAAATTGCCAGACCAAACCCCCTCAGTACCAGACGACCTAACGTCAGGCGACCAGACAGATCGTACTACTCCAGAGTCCTTGTGTACCCATGAGACTCCAGGATCTAGCAACCCTACTGGTACTTCTGCGGAGCCCAGTGGTGCACCACCATTGCATGTGCTGATGGTCCTCCCATGACATTGGAAAACTCCTACCTCATGGTGGAACACAGTAAAGGGAGATTTACTAAAAAGGATGACCTCCCACACCTCCATGACTCCAGACACTGGTTCTGGACAAAGCACTGGTCCCAGACTACTGCCACAGTCTCTGTGCACAGCCCTGGAGCCTGACCTCTTGAGGATCTGACTCTGAGCATCTCAGGTGTAGGGGCGAACGCCACCACTCCTCCTCCAGGTAATTTTCCTCAGACAACAGGAGCAGATGCCGGCGTGGTCATAAATGCTGTAGGTCAGCCTCATCTACCTCCTCCAGGAGCCGCCCTCACTCCTCAGATGACTCTTATGGAGGCTACTCTCCTGAGCCAGCAGTTCCCTGCAATTCACTCTGGTCCCACCAAATGACCTGACATTTATGGATGTGATGTGCTACATTCAATTCCTAAATAAATGGGACACCAAGGAATTGGACCCAGAGAGGAAAAGGCTTCATACTTGTTTGGGAATGAGTGACCAGACCTCCTTGGTAACTTCCCCCTGTGGTCCCTCCATTTCAGGACCTAACCAGGCTGGCACAGGACCACCCTTCATCTTTTCCAGCTGTCCGCAGGAAGGCAGATGGACTGTACAAGCCTCCCAAGGCAGAGCCCTTTTTTGGAGAAAATCCAAGGGCATACTCCATGTCCTAAACACAGCCCATGGCGGGAAAAAACAACCTAAACTTATGGGCTCACAGCCCCTGACAAGGAATCTAAGAAATTAGACATGTCCGTCAGGAGGGTCTATGCTTCTTCCACATGCTCCATACAGTCCCTAAATTTTTTGGCACCCGGTTTTACCAAAAATTTTTATGGAAGAAAGCACTCGAGTTGGCCCAAAGGCAACCAGTTAAGCCATCACACACTGTGCTTTTAGACGTACTTTAGTCTGGCCTGGACATAGGAAGACTCCTACGATTCGGCGGACACAGCAGCCAGAGCAGTGACCACTGGGGTCCGTCTCCGTCACTCCTGGCTGAGAGTATCTGGGTTTCGCAGGACCTCCAGAATTCTATCCTTAATGCTCCATTCCACACGCCTGTCCTTCAGGGAGGAGGTACAAAGATCATAACGGAACTGCAAGACTCGGAAAGTGGTTCAGTCTGTTCACCACATGTATGAGTGGACCCTCTGCAACCTAAGTGCAAGCCCTTTCGGTGCCAGAGTGCCAACAGACAGAGATTAACAGCCCCAAGGCCCTTTCAAGAGGGAGGCTCCCAACCAGCAGGTAACAGCGGGGCTAGGAATCCAAAATCCTCCCAGCCTTCACTGCCCACCCCATTCGCACACGCATGACTCCCTGCCAGCCAGCTCCCCCAAAGCAGAGTTGATGGGGAAAGTGGTAGGGTGTTGGTACTCCATCTACCTAGACGGGTGGACCAGTATCACATCAGACATATGGGTGCAGGACATTATCAAAAAGGGTTATATGCAGGAGTTTACCGAACTTCCTCTGGACAACCCTCCAGCCCCCTCTCAATACCCACCCACGTAGTTCTCATCAGGAAGAACTTCCAGACCTTGCTCGAGCAATCGAGCAGGTCTTCTCTCTCCCAATCCACCCAAACAAAGGAACCGTATTACTCCCATTTCTTCTTGGTCCCCAGAAGACTGACTTAAGACCCATATTAGACCAGAGTCACCTGAACCAGCACATCGAATACAAAAGGTTCAGAATGGTAACTTCCAGAGCTGATGCCTATGCTATGCCAAAGGGACTGGCTATGCTCTCTGGACTTGCAAGACTATACTTGCACATACCTTGAGCTGGAAACACCGCATCTTTGGTTCACTGCTCAAGGAAACCAGGGCTATTCTTTTTTTCGTCTCCTCTCTACGACTGTGTTCACGAAATGCCTTGCACTAGTGGCAGCTGCTCTTTGCAAACAGGATCATTTAGTCTGCCCTTACCTAGAAGATTGACTCCTAACTGCCCCACCAGGTCGCAGTTAGTTCACGCTCTCTCGGACATATTCCAAATGTTCCAGCAGCTGGGGATAAGTCAGTCTCCCAAAGTCCTGTCCTTGGCCCTGTCAACGTCTACAGTACATAAGAGCCATCCTGGATACACAGCAGGGAAGAGCCTTACTCCGACAGGACCTCTCTACTGAGACCAGGCCTCCAAAGTAGCTATAGCCAATCTAGTCACGGCAAGAACAGTGTTGCTGCTCCTAGGGTATATGGCTGCGGCCATACCCACAGTATCACTGGCACACTTGCCTGAGAGTTCCTCAATGGAACCAAAGGGTGCAATGAGACCAGACGTCAGACTATCTTGAGCGCCCGATAAGGGTATCGAGGGCTGTCCAACAAACGCTGTCATGGTGGCTGACTTCACCCAAATTGGATTCAGGAGTTCCTTTCTTACTCACCGAGCCATATCTGCACTACAGATACATAGGGTCTAGGATGGGGAGCTAATTTCCAGAATCACCATTCTCTGGGCACATGGTTGGGCATAGAAGTGTCCCTGCACATCAACATCTTGGAGATGAGGGCTATTCTGTATGCCATGCAAGCCTTTAGACTCTTCTTTCCCCAGGGTCCCTGCTTCTCCAGACTGACAATATGTCAGTCTTTTATATCAACAAGTGGGGCGCACATTTCTACCTCTGTGCAGAGAAGCCACGAGTGAGACTGGGCCCTGGAACACTGACTCGCACTGACAGCGGTTCATGTTCCAGGAGTCCAAACGCCCCTGGCCGGACTAGCTTAGCTGCTCTAATCCAGAAACCATGAGTGGGAGCAGCTTCAAGAAGTGGTGGGCGCCTCTTTGAAAGATGGGGCATCCAGAGCTGGACCCTTCGGTCCTGTACAGGCAGAACTGCCCAATTTCTGCACGCTATAGCCTGGGCCTGGTGTTTTCTGGCAAGATGTATTGTCCTTCTGCTGGCCAGGAGGTTCCTTTACACCTTCCCCTTCTGCAGAGGGTGTTACTCAAACTTCAGACTGATGGCCACAATGATTTTTGGTAGCTCCATTCTGGCCACATCAGATATGGTCTCCTTTTAAACAATTAGCAGTGGAACCTCTGTTCTCAGCTAGCATATTACCTACCTTGCACTCCCAAGACCTGGGCACATTAGTCACCCAGACCTTGGTCCTTACACCATCATGCATGGCTTCTGCAGATTCTGGCCATTTCCAGGCATGGGGTTTCACAAAGGGTGACCAAAGTCCTAGTAGAAGCTGAACCTTCTACAAGGGCCACGTATGCCAGGAAGTGGAAACTTTTGTATCTGGGCAGCTGCAGTTTCCCTGGACCCAGTCTTGCTCGTGAAGTCAGTCCTGAATATCTATCGCTTTCAGATGTAGGGCTTAGATACTTTTCCATAAAGGTGCATCTCTGTGCCATTTCTGCTTATCACGCACCTGTGGAGGGTCTGAATCCTGCTCAACTGGACCTTGCCCATACATTCCTTTGGGGCATGCTTATATGAAGTCTCCCATTAGGATCCTGTTCTCCCCATGGGACCTTCTTTTTGTTCTAGAGCAACTGACATTGCCTCCTTCAAACCGGCCGTGGATTGCAACCCTACGCTTCTTGGAAAGCATTATTTTAGTTGCCATTACTTCAGCTTGGAGAATTTCTGAGCTACAAGCATTAATGTGTAAAGAACAGATTTAATTTTACAGACTAGGTGTCTGTGCACTAACTCAAGTTTCTTCCGAAGGTGGTGTCAGTTAACATTAAATCAAGACCTCTCCCTTCCAGCTTATCCCAGAGTATTCAAATTGTGGGAGGCCATTCTTCATACTGTAGACGATACAGGATCCTCCGTATTTGAACTGCATAAACCCATCCGGCAATCTGATCAGTTTGTTCTTTGTGCTTGCCTCTCAAAAAAAAACTGGATTTTGGGGAAACCAGTTGCAAGACACACCATGTCTAAATGGTTGGTTGATATCATTACCTTCATCTCCAACAAGTATGAAGAACCCTTACTGGGAACAGTCGAGGGACATTCGACAAGGAGGATGGCTGCATCTTTTGCAGCTATGAAAAATGTTTCAACAGCAGATATATGTGGTGCCACAACATGGAACTCTGTGCATACTTTTGAGCACTACACCCTGGATTTTGCTTCCAGAAAGAGCAGGATTTGGCCTCTGTGCTCAAAGGCCTAATTTGCTAAATAATTCAGGAGTTTTTATCCCTGCCTCCCTTTTTCTTCCCTTCAGGGACACTGCTTGGGACTCTGTCCTTATGGTGTAGCCTGCTGCAGGAACTTATATTTGAAGTAAGGTAGTAAAGTTATGTAGGAACTTACTGTAACAGAAGATCATTGAGACTAGCTCCTGCAGCAGGCGCTATTTTCCCTCTCTCTCCGTCCCCCTATTATGTTTCTCCTTCTGGGATTTGTTTCAGCTCCTGCCTCAGATCTCTCCTGCTAAGTAACCTCTGGGTCTCCAGCAGGTGAACTGAGGTGGGGCTCTGGGCCGCCCCTTTATACAGAAGGTGATGTCAGTGGCCGGACCATAAAGGTGGGCCCCAGCTGGGTACTGCTGGCTAGAAGTTTTCCGTGGAGTCCTAGTGCCTGGCAACATAGTCTTTATGGTGTAGCCTGCTGGATCTACTGTTGCGTAAGTTCTCACATAACTGCTATCTTGAGGATCTCTTGCGCAGACCATGCTGTCCCAGCCTCCATCATTCAATGTCTGTGGCCCTCTGTCTGTCTCCTCGTTAGCTGAGAGCTTCTGCCTTTCCGTTTCTTTATACATTGGTGAGAACCATCAGCTCTTCCTCAGTTGCCCAGGAGGAGATCGGTTGCTTATGGTCTCCAGTGGGAGAACTGAGGAGGGCGTGGGCCCGCCCACTGTTGTGGGATAGGGTGACATCGTAGTGGGTGGCCCCCTGGTAGAGTGCTAGCTAGAGAAGTTTCCATGTGGTCCTTGCAGCTATAGTTCATAGGTGTGGCCTGTTGCAGGAGATCTCAATCTGATACGGTAAGCTCTTGTGTAACTATACTATAAAGTGCCTTTTACGTTACATCCTTGTGTATTACCCGGGTAACTGCCTGTCTTGACTGTCATTGTTAAGATGTTAGATGCCACCATGTGCTTGTGGCTGGATCAATGATGAAAGAATATAAGCTTGCTGACATTGATGATGAAAGCAAGCAGGATTACTCTGAGATCCAGCCCTGTAACTTCTCAGGATGAATGAATATTCAGAGCTGTGAGAATAATTTCTCTCTTGGCAAGCAAAGCAGTAGGATTCAAATAGTGCCTTTCATATCGGCCCCCATATGACTACTTGTATAGCCAAGGAGATGATCTCCAGGTAAAACCTCTGTCCTGCTGCTAATGACTGCATCAGTGGAGCTCACACCGAAATTCAAATTAGCTGTTGGACTGCAACCACCACCAGCGTGAATCATGTGGGGTCTCTTCGCACAGACTCCTTAAAGAGCTTGATATTCTCTTTCTAACCCCCAGTAATCCCTCGCTTCATATCTGCAACCCCTGATCGGGCATCCAGCGAGCGGCCCGGCTAGTCCTGCCAGCCACCCACACCTCCCTTATCAAACCAACCAGGAATCGCCGCAAGCCAGATAAGTGACCCGGCTGCACTGAGCGGCTCCCATTGGCTGCTGCCTGCTGCCACCCTTCTCTTATTGGACTTCTGCTCTCCACTGGGCCACTGATTGACCCTGTACATTTTCTGGGCTTGTGCCCATAAGATTGCACAGACTTTTGCCAAAAATTTGCGTTGTTTACCCTGCCTGCATTGTAAAGCTTTGTTTTAGCTTCTGCATAGTTTAAACACTTGTCTGTGTACAGTACTGTATAAGGTTTTTCTATTTAATTCATTCACACAAGAGCTCTTTGAGACTTCCACCACTTGTGCCCTGTATACTCTTAGCACTGCATCCTGGGCCTTTCTAAGCAAAATCAAACCATAATCGGCATGCCACAAACAAATGTGAATAACTTTTGAACCGTAAGTGCTACACACAGAGTAAGAGTGGCAGAGTTGTTCAGCACAACATTACCTTTCTAAAGGTGCTTAGGTGAGGCTCGAGAGACAAATCAACCATACACACCATACTTTAAACAAATGCAAATAATTCCTAAAATATATATGATGGACACAAAGTATCAGCAGAAAAATTGTTCAGCACAAAATTACCTTTCTAAAGGTGCTATGCAATTAATTCTAAGCAGTTCGGTTTGCTTAATATTTAGGTAAAAACTGCTGACTTCCTCAGTTTCCTGGCCTGAGTGAAAGTCTGCTGAGTACATCTATAGGCATTATTGGCCTGAGTGGCTTTGCTTTCAGACGCCACCTACAGGCGTATCTAGGCCTGAGTGAGTTCAGACGCTCAGAGCCTGCACTGTTTTTCTGGCCTCCCCCTGTTTCGTTCCCCTGAACCTAACCTCTCCCATCTAAGCCCTGCATTCTTTCGCTTGACTTAACTTCTTAATTAATTTGTTCTTTTGTCCTCCCTCTGGCGCCAAGTCAGTGTGGTAGCTCCATCTTGTTTCTGGCTGCTGACCCCCACTCGCTCCAGCTTGCTTAATCCTCTCTCTTTCAGCGCTCCACACACCCCCATTTAGCCCTACATCATCCTTTGTGTTTTTCCTCTTCTAACCTCTGTTCTGCTTTCCTTCCCTCAGATCTGCAGCCCCTGATCGAGCATCAAGCAAGGGCCACAGCTAGTCCTACCAGCCGCCCGCACCTCCCTCATCAAGCCGATCAGTAATCGCCACAAGCTGGTAAGCGATCCGGCTGCACTGGGGAAGCACTGAGCGGCTCCCATTGGCTGCTGCCACCCTTCTCTCATTGGACTTCTGCTCTCTGCTCAGCCACTGATTGGCCCTGCTCATTTTCTGTTGAAACTACATTTTCTGGGCTTCTGCGCCCATAGGATTGCATAGACTTTTGCCACAAATTTGCACCCGCCCCACCCCCTCCTCCTACCTTAATTAAATAGGCATTAGCTCCACCCACTTGTCCTAGGATCCTGCTCTGTTTGAACCCTATTGAGTTTGCCAACTTGGGACCTCCCTGCTTGCCCACCTCCCTCTCCATACTTCACCACCACAGGCTGGTATCATGCCTCTCCGACTCGACTCTTTTATCTCAACCCCACCCCTAAGCATAATGGCTCTGCCCTTCTGCCTTTCGCCTTATCTTCTCCTCTCTGTTCCTCTGTTCTACCTACCTGAACCAGATACCCCCCGAGCTACCAGATGAACTATATCTGTTTTCACTCAGGCACCCTTCCCTCTGGGCATGACTCTGCATTCTCACCCACTACTAGGAAAGGCTGGCAACACCCAAAGAACCAGGACAGGGTGCTGTATGTTCGCCTGTTCCCACTCTCACCACGGACTCTCATCACCTCACTCTGGGACCATAGACTGCAACATTGCCTTACCTCGCAGGAAACTGATGGGGGAGACCTCTAAAACTATTACAGTGATGCTCTCAAAGCCTGCTCCTTCTGCCAGTTATCTGGCCCTAAAATCCCAACCCAGACCACCAACGGAGTCACCGGGGCACTCACCTTTCAGCTCTCAACATCTGTAGCCTCCTACCTAAACTTTATGCCCTGCAAATATTCTCTAACCAACACAACCCAGATATCCTTGAAGTTGTCAGCCTGGCTCTTCCAAAAATCCCTGATATGGCAATTGCACTGCCAGGGTACAATGTCTTCAGACTTGACAGGAGTGCTAAAAGAGGCGGTGGCTGTGCTCTGTACCTTAGACCTTACTGGGCCACCGCATAACCAACCCTGTCTCGGATGCATCTTCGCAGATCCTACTTATTAAAATTTTACTTGGGGCTCACAACAAAGCTCTGACCGCTGCTGCTGTTTACATCCCTCCAAAAGAGCAAGGTAAAGGCCTCAGCTCAGTTTTGGACCTCATCTGTACCCAACCCTCAGGCGCTGAGACAATCCTAATTATCAGTTGTCTTGCCTCAGATACAGGGGGCCTTAAGGATGCAGTCTCTGCAGCCAGCCTAGCTCAGCTGGTAGACTCCCTCACCAGATACAACTATAAAACTGGCACGAGTACTCACGTAGACTGGATACTGACCAGCCACCCTTCTCGCATCTGTTTCCGTCCCTCTGGATACGCTAAGTGACCATTCCCCAGTCATCTGCGAATGGTCGAACAAATTCGCCCTCAAAAAAAAAAAAAAAAAAAACTAATCAACAGCAAATTCCAGTTGAAACACCTCAAATCCCGCCTCAGACAGCAAGATTGGTCACCTATATACAAAGCATTAGATATCAACTCGGCCTTGGACTTTTTCATTAACTCCTTCAATGTTGCCTGTGACTCCCATGCCCCCTTCAAAAAGTGCAAAGGTCTTAGCAATCCATGGCTCTCCGTTGAACTCCTAGCACAGCTAAAAGCTAGGGACCTCTGGCTTCGGGCACGGGCCACAGGTTATCAAGCAGACATACAGAACTACAAACGTGATTGAAATGACTGCACAAAATCAATCCACCAGAAGAAAGTATGTACTACAAAGATGCTCTCAAACACCTGGGGGAAAGGGAAATTCCTTCTGGAACAGTCTTAAAGAAGTTACTGGGAAGCAGCCTAAAACTACACCCACTATGATGGACATTGATGGGGTCATAACTCTTGACGCTACCTTGATGGCAGATGCTTTCAATGCAGCGTTCTCAGACCTCAGTAGTGTTCTCCCAGCGGACTTCTTCGATAAAGACTACCCTCCAACACTTCCACCAGGCCCCCCCCCCCGCTCTACTTCAAAGCAGTCAGGACGCATGAAGTCTGCAAATGTTAGTAAAGCAATTGCCAAATCTAGAACAAGTGGGAATTCACTCAGCCTCAAACTGCTGTCCCTTGCCCTTGATGAAGTGCTATCACCATTAACAAAGATGTTCCAACTCTCCCCAGCTAGTTCCCTGATGGATGGAAATCCGCCACCATAACTCCGGTCCACAAAAGTGGGGACAAGGCCCTCCATGTGAACCATCTGCCTATCACCATACTACCCACCCACCCACCCCCACCCCCAGGCCATTGAATGTATTGTTTCTGACCAGCTCACGGAATACCTGGACAAACGCAACATCCTGTGCTCACAACAGCACGGTTTCAGAAAAGGTCACAGTACTATGTCTGCCCTCTTTGAATTCACCGGTGCTATTCACAACTCCCTGGACAATAGTCTTCTAACTGGGTCGGTCTTCATAGACCTGACCAAGGCTTTTGATACTGTCCATCTACTATTAATCACACAGTTGCTAATTGCTGGACTCTCCTGAGTCATGGTTCAAGAGCTACCTGGAAAATCGCTCCCAAAGAATGAAAATAGCAGATGTCCTCTCTGATGCAAGACCCATTCGCTCAGGAGTCTCTCAAGGATTCATTCTCGGCCACCTCTTTTAGCCTCTTTTCTGAATAGTCTTCCACAATCTTGTCCTGAACAAATCCTCCTTTATGCCGACGACGCAGTCATCCAAACCACTCACAAGGACCTGCTCCTCCTTTAATATAATCTGCAGCTTGCTTTCATCTCTCTTCGAAAATTGGCTTAGTACACACAAATTGGTACTCTACTATTTAAAAAAAAACTGTGCTTTTCTGCAGCTCGCACAACAAGCACAGGCTTAAACCCATCACGATCACAAACTGCCTTGGTGCCACTCTCTGAACAGGTTCAATCCTTTAAATATCTTGGAGTGACCATCGACAATCTTTCATGATACCCACATCGATAACGTCGCCAAAGCTACACACACACACACACACACACACACACACACACACACACACACACACTGGCCTACTGTACAGGCATAGGCAATGCCTTTATCTCAGATGCCTTAAGGATCGCAGTACAGAACTCAGTAGTCTTATTAATCGACTATGGCCCGATCATTTACGGCTCTGCCTCTGCCACCGCCCTTAGGCGCATATCCGTTGCCTTAAACAAAGCTTGCCGGCTCATCACTGGCTCCCACAGTCTCACCCACACGTGTGACCTCTATGCTTAAACTGGGTGGCTTCAACTTTCAAACCGCATCAAGTACCAAACTTGCATAATGGCAAAGAAAATAACACTGGGCCTTGCACCCCCAAGTGTCCAAGCTCTCCTCCACATGGCATGGAATCCTCTCCTCGCCAAGGGCTCTGAATCTCCGCTACTGCATATCACCCGTTGCCGCACCACGCAGGGGCAAAGCTCTTTTGCTCACAGAGCTCCTTGCTGGTTAAATTGTCTCTACATCGACATCTCCTCAATGCCAAAGCTAGGACTTTTCAAATCCAACCTCCGTCACATCTTCTCTGCCTCTAGCTCCTACGACTGTCTTCTCTAATCTTCTGCCTTCTCAAATTTGCTCTTCCCACCTAACGCTTAATTCACTCCACCCTAAACTCCTACAGTCATTCCCCCCCACCCCCACTTGCACTTTCATTGTTGATCTGACAAATGCCTCTGGCTGCGCCCACAGTTGTCTCTTCCATGCCTTGTTAACACTGTTACCCAGACATTCCTCTGGCATTTGGTACCTCCAAAGTGTATGTATACAGCTGCATGTAAATGTCTGTAAACCTACTGTTCTGCCTGTTAAATTGTCTTGTGTGTACTGTATCTCAACTGACGAATCTTTGTAAAAGATCCTTGGCTCAAAGGTACTTGTAATCCTAGACTCAAATAAATAAAAACTTAGATGTTTACACTTTATGTAGTCATTTAAGTGAGAGTGCTGCCCCAGAGATTAGAACCTATGCAAATTTTTGAATTTGTAATGTTGGTTTAGACTCTGCACTCTCATTCCACTTCAGCCGTTGCTCAGGTCTGTTCTTCCATCTGAAGAGATCAGGCTCCATGTAGTGAGGTGTAATTTTAGTTTTCAGTTGCTGTTAGGTTTTGTTTGTGATTGTGGTCTGTCTCCCAGTTGATTCCCAAGAACTGGAGACCATCGTATCTGACTACCCTGTTCTTTTGTCTATTTTTCAGCTAACTATACCAGTTTTACTTGGCAGTGGTTTAGTATTCAAGCCACAAGTAAGAGTGCTTTCACTTTGTCTTTCGTTTAATCGGCTCTTTTTTACAAGAGCCACAGTTTGATCATTGGCACTGTTTCATCAGTACAAGATCTTTTTTTTTTTTTTTTTTTTTTTACTATGAGCTCTTGTACTGCATCGTTTTTGGGAATCGTTTATTATTTCAAGGTTCTCTCAAATTGGTATGTCAGAAACCTTGTGGACCATCAGAAAAATAAGTTCCATCACTTTTTTTGCACAAAAACCTATTAAAAAGGATAAACCATTTTAAAGAGTATGCCTTCTCAGTCTGCCCATCACCTAAAAATAAAGCTCTGAGGGAGTTCCTAGTGATGGTGGAAAAGCACACATCTGAAGGACTCATCTCCTTGTGATCAGCAGCAAATCATATTAATGGTGACAAAGATAAAGCTGCACAGCCATCAGCTAGGCTTGTAAAGATGGTTCAGAAATGAGGGTGTCCAAAGGGGAACCCAGAATCCAGTGATGGCAAAAATATGAATAAAGGCTCCTCTGAGCAGACATGGAAAGAATGTCCCTGCCATTCTACGTGAATGGAGAAGGGAGCAGGCAGATGGCACAGGGAAAATTGCCTGCAGATATAAATCAGAAATGTGGCAATTTTTCCAGGCAGTCCAGGCCATGGGAAGTTTTAATACCACCTGCCATGCACGCACACAAACACGCACTCTGTGTCTCGCTCACTCACTCTCGGGTGCCACCTTATCTGCCTGCAGAGGAAGAGGAACATACTATGTACAGATGGAGGAAGGTGATCCCATGGAATTGGAGGGTGCACTTTGAGCAAGATTTCAACCCCCTTCTGAGGCATACAGACATATGGTCAATAACATCAACATCCTCAATTGGAGACAGGAAGATGGAAGAGAGTGCTGTTTTTGTAGTACATGTTGGGGAATAGCTCCACCAAGAATGTTCTTTCCATACATAAACCACTTAAGGCATAATATCTATGGCTGCAGTGCAGACATGATTAAGAAACTATCAAGTGGACAGACGAGGCGTGAAACACCTGCGTGCCCATCCTGATCATCACGGAGTAGTCCAGGCTGCTGCTCATGCGAGGGCAAATCAGTGCAACCCCTTAAAAGGACTCTTGGATACTATGGCCATAAAGGCTTATGCTGTAGCTTCCTGTTGGTCAGGCAGACTGCTTACTCTGTGTATATATAGCAGAGTACCAGCAAACACTTTGAATAGAATTCCTATACTGGCAGAAAGAGGAGATGGTGAATTGGCACGGACCAGGTTGCCACAGCAAGATCAGCCCTGGATGGGCGGCTTGCCAGCTCAGCGGTAGTGCGACGCCAGAGGGCCAGCCAGGGTGGGAGGGGTTTGAGCTGCCCAAGAACCGCCCGCCTTCTCCGGGAAGGGGGATTGGGGCTCTGTGCTCTTCTGACCACCGGCAGAGGGGCAGCAAGCCCAGTCACGCAGCGCAGAGAAACTGGAAATGGGTCTCACTGTGCTCCCAGTAGGCTGAGCACCAGGCACAGATCCCCAATGCCGCTGCCTATCTCGGATGTCCTTACTACACTAAAGAAATCTGGGTGTACGAGCCCCACCTCGTCCCCTGCCTGGGGGCAAACAATGGCTACATGGGGGACCAGCCACTCTGCTCCAGGTAAGAGGGTGGGGACAAATGCCAGGAGGAGCGCAGTGAGAAGACCTAGTTCAGCAGTAGTACCTAATTACATCTTGGCTTACACAAAACTAAGTTACATATTAGTATTAGAAAGCGTCAAAGCCGCCTCGCCTGTTTAAGGAATGTTTTAGCTGCAGAAATCTGCGCTGCTGCCACTTGGGAGTACTGGCCACACCTTTACCAAGCACTACAATCTGAACATTACCTCTAGGCATGGGGCCAGTTTCAGCCTAGCTGTGCTTCGGGGCCTACTTTCTTAGGCTCTTGGTTTCCAAACACCCAGACTGCTGCTTCAACTGTAACAACTACTGGGAACTCATTCCATAGGTGTGGCCTGCTGCAAGAGATGCTCTAAGAACGATAGTACCGATGCGCAGAAACGAATGGTAGATCTTCAGGAGGATCTCTTGCAGCAGGCTACGCTGTCCCAACCTCCATCCCTCAAGGCCTGTGGGCCTCTTGTGTCTTTTCTCGCTGGCAGAGAGCCTTCTGCCTTCTGTTTCATACATTGGCAGGAACCATCAGCTTTCCCCCAGGAGGAAATCTGTTGCTTATGGTCTCCAGCAGGAGAACTGAGGGCAGCGTGGGGCAGCCCACTGTTGTAGGATAGGTTGACATTGTAGTGGGTGGCCCCCTGGTAGACTGCTAACTAGAGAAGTTTCCATGTGGTCCTGGCAGCTATAGTTCATAGGTGTGACCTGCTGCAAGAGATTCTCTCAATCTGTTGCGGTAAGTTCTTGTGTAACTGTACTATAAGTGCCCTTTACATTATGTCATTGTGCGTTACTGGGGGGAGTAACATTGGACTGTACTTGTTAAGATGTTGGATGCCACTGTGCACTTGCTGCTGGATCAATGATGAAAGAATATAAGCTTGCTGACACTTGTGATGAAAGCAAGCAGGATTACTCTGAGATCCAGCCCTGTAACTCTTCTCAGGGTGAATAAATATTCAGAGCTGTGAGAACAACTCTGGCAAGCAAAGAAATGGGATTCAATTAGTGCTTTCATTGGCCCCTGTGACTACTTGTAATGACCAAGGAGATGGTCTCCCTCAGGAAAGAACTCTCTGGCGTGCTGCCTGTGATGGCATCGGTGGGGTCTACACATCTAAATTCAAATTGGTGTTGGACTGCAACCACCACCAGCCTGAATCATGGGATTCTTTGCACATAAATTCCTTAAAGAGCTCGATATTCTTTTCTAACCCCAGTAATTCCTCACTTGGATGTTTACACTTTATGTAGTCGTCTATGTTGAGTGACTCCCCAGAGATTAGAATATATGCAGATTTCATGAATTTGGAATGTTGGTTTAGACTCTGCACCCATGCTTCACTCCAGCCGTTGCTCAGATCTGTTCCATCTCAAGAGATCTGGTTCCCTGCAGTGTAGTGTATTTTAGTTTTTCAGTTACTCTGTTAGCTGTTTTTCCGTAATTGTGGTGTTTCCCCAGTTAATTCCCAGAAACTGGAGACTATCCTAGCTAACTACCCTGTTATTTTTGGCTAAAATACCAGTTTTACATAATTTAGCAGTGGTTTAGTATTCAAGCCACAAGTAAGAGTGCTTTCACTTTGTCTGTGCCCTTTCACTTTAATCTGTTCTTTTTACAAGAGCCACAGTTTGATCTTTTGCACAGTTTCATCAGTACAAGACTTTTTTTTTTTTTTTCTCTTCTTACTATTGGGCTCTTGTATTACGTCTTTTTTATTATTTCAAGGTTCTCTCAAATTGGTGTGTCAGAAACCTTGTGGACCATCAGAAAAATATTTTCTTTTTTAGCCCAGAAACCTATTAAAGGGTAAACCATTTTTAAAGGAGCATGCCTTCTCAATCTGCCAGTCACCTAAAAATAAAGCTCAGAGTTCCCAGCAATGGTGGAAAAGCATGCATCTGAAGGGTCCCTCTCCTTATGATGAGCAGCAGATGTTAATGGTGACAGGAAAAAGGATACAGCTGCACAGCCATCAGCTAGGCTTCTAAAGATGGTTCAGAAATGAGGGTGTCCAAAGGGGCACCCAGAATCCATTGATGGCAAAATATGAATAAAAGCTCCTCTGAACATACATGGAAAGAATGTCATTGTCATTCTATGTGAATGGGAGAAAAGAGCAGGCAGATATGGCACAGGTAAATTCCCTGAGAGGACATAATCAAACATGGCAATTTTCCGGCAGTCCAGGCCATGGGAAGCTTTAATACCTGCAACACACACACACACACACACACACACTGTCTGTCTGTCTGTCTCTCTGTCCCTCCCTGTCTCCTCCCAAAAACACTCACCTCAGGTGCCAACCTATCTGCCTGCAAAGGAGGAACAACTTACGTGCAAATAGAGGAAGGTGATCCCATGGAATTAGTGTGTGCATCGGACACTATTTCAGACTCCTTCCAAGGCATACAGACATGGTCAATAACATCAACATCCCCAACTAAAGACAGAGGAAGAGAATGCTATTTTTGTAGGACATGTTGAGGAATAGTTCCACCAAGAAGAATGTTACTCCCATACTTAAACCACTTAAAAAGGCATAATAAAATCATGTCTGCAGCCATAGATAAGAAAATACAGTATCAAGTGGACAGACAAGGCATGAAATACCTGCAATGCCCATCCTGATCATCATGGAGTAGTCCAGGCTGCTGCTTATGCGAGAGCAAAATCACCTTTAGTGTAACCCCTTAAAGGACTCTCTGGATACTGTGACCATAAAGGTTTATGCTGTAGCTTCCTGCTTGTTAATCGGGCAGCTTACTCTGCACGAGCAGTATAGTACCAGAAAGCACTTTGAATAGAATTCCAGCACTGGCAGAAAGAGTAGGTAGTGAATTGGCACAGGACCAGGTTGCCACAGCAAGATGAACCGTGGATAGCTGGCTGCCGCACAGCGTAGTGCTACCGCTGGCAAGACTGGTTCAGAAACGAGTCTGGGGAGTCTGAGGGCCAGCCGAGGGAGGAGGTTTGAGCGCCTCACCTCTCTAGGGAGGTGGCATTGGGACTTTGTGCTCTGCTGACCACAGGTGGAGGCCTGAGGGACAGCAAGCCCAGCCACACACATGAGGCGCGTGACGCATGTCAGCACTTGCGCTCGGACGTTGGGGTGCACGCCACGCAGCAGAGAAAACGGGGGTCACTGTGCTCCCAGTAGACTGAGCGTGAGGCACAGATCCCCAATGCCCCTGCCCATCTCAGACTGGTGTCCCACGACATTAAGGAATTGAGTGTACAGGCCACGCCTTGTCTTTCACTGGGGCAACGACTGCATGGGGCCAACCACCTGGCCTCCAGGTAGGGTGGGGAACAGATGCCAGGAGGAGCACAGTGAGAGAAGACAGTTCAGCAGCAGTAGTACCTAATTAAGCATCTTGGCTGACAAAAAGTAAGTTGCATACTAGTATTAGAAAGCAGTCAAAGCCGTCTCTGACCTGTTTAAGGAGTGTTTCAGCTGCAGAGATCTCGCTGCTGCCACTCTGGAGTATGTGGTCCACACCCTACCAAGCACTACAGTACTAACATTGCCTTTAGGCATGGGACCAGTTTCAGCCTTGCTGTGCTTCAGGGCCTACTTTCTTAGGCTCTTGGTTTCCAAACGCCCAGACTACTCTTTTGGCTGTAACAACTGCTTGAAACTCATTCCATAGGTGTTGTCTGCTGCAAGAGATGCTCCAAGTATGATGGTACCGTTACGCAGAAACTGTAACAGTAGATCTTCGGGAGGATCTCTTGCAGCAGGCCATGCCGTCCCAACTTCCATCCCTCGAGGCCTGTGGGCCTCTGTCTCTCCTTCTCATTAACGGAGAGCCTTCTGCCTTTGTTTATACATTGGCGAGAACCATCAGCTCTTTCCCCAGGAGGAAATCTGTTGCTTATGGTCTCCAGCGGGAGAACTGAGGGTGTGGGCAGCCCACAGTTACAGGATAGGTTGACATTGTAGTGGGTGGCCCCCTGGTAGACTGCTAGCTAGAGAAGTTTCCATGTGGTCCTGGCAGCTATAGTACATAGGTGTGGCCTGATGCAAGAGATTCTCTCCATCTGTTGAAGTAAGTTCTTGTGCAGCTGTACTATAAGTGTCCTTTACGTTAACGTTGGCCTGTTTTGGACTGTGCATGTTAAGATGTTGGATGCCACCGTGCGCTTGTGGCTGGATCAATGATGAAAGAATATAAGCTTGCTGACACTTGTGATGAAAGCAAGCAGGATTACTCTGAGATCCAGCCCTGTAACTCTTCTCAGGATGAGTAAATATTCAGAGCTGTGAGAATAACTGGCAAGCAAAGAAATAGGATTCAAATAGTTTAAATAGTGTCTTTCACGGCCTGCTGGCGCTAAGGGCTGAGGCGCTGGACGCTTGCCTCCATAGCAGTGGCGACCCGTGTTCAGGAACGATGATGGGCTGCCGGGGTTGGCAGAGTTGGATTGAGCAGCCGAAGGACTACCTGCTTCTCCAGGGAGGGGGACATCGGCACTCAACTGGCTCCCAGTGGAGACTGGGGGACAGTGCACAGATGCTGCAGAAGAGGGGCAGGGATGGGACAGGTGCCTGGAGAAGCGCGTGTGGACACTTTGCAATCCACTCTGCTGGCGTCATTGCACACCCTCCCGCAGGGAAAGAAAGCAAGGAAAAATCTCTCGGCCAGAGATAAGAGGCTGCGCGCTAGAGATGCGCTGAAGTTAGCCCCTCCTGGCCCGGCTTTCTCCAGGTGTCCGCAGAGTGGTGGGGTAAGTACCAGCTGTGATGCGCCGGGTGGGGTTGTGTGGGAGAGGTCCAAGCCTGGGTCATGACTGGGCAAACCAGGAAAGCTAGCTGAGGGGGCCCTCATACACAACCCCCAGCCGAGGATAGTGGGGTGCCTTCATATCAGTTCCCATGTGACTACTTGTATGGCCAAGGAGATGGTCTTCCCCCAAGTAAGAACCTCTGGCGTGCTTGCTCATGATGGCATCGATGGGGTTCACACCGCGAAATTCAGATTGGCTGCTGGACTGCAACCACCACCAGCCTGAATTGTGGGGACTCTGCACATAAACTCCTTAAAGAGCTCGATATTCTTTCTAACCCCAGTAATCCCTCACCTAGATGTTTACACTTTATGTAGTCATCTAAGTTGAGTGACTCCCCAGAGATTAGAATCTGTGTAAACTTTCAAATTTGGAATGTTGGTTTAGACTCTGCACCTGTGCTCCACTCCGGCCGTTCCTCAGATCTGTTCCATCTGAAGGGATCTGGGTCTCTGTAGTGAAGAGTATTTTAGTTTTTCAGTTACTCTGTGTTAGCTAGGTTTGTTTCGTAATTGTGGTGTTTCCCCAATTGATTCCCAGAAACTGAAGACTATCCTAGCTAACTACCCTGTCATTTTTGGCTAAAATACCAGTTTTACTTAATTTAGCAGTGGTTTAGTATTCGAGCCATAAGTAAGAGTGTTTTCACTTTGTCTGTGCCCTTTCACTTTAATCTGCTCTTCTTACAAGAGCCACAGTTTGATCTTTGGCAGTTTCATCGGTACAAGATTTTTTTTTTTTTTTTTTTTAAACTTTTGGGCTGTTGCACTGCATCGTTTATTATTTTGAGGTTTTCTCAAATTGGTATATCAGAAACCTTGTGGACCATCAGAAAAATTTGTCACTTTTTTGCCCAAAACCTATTTAAAATGGTAAACATTTTAAAAAGAAGCATGTCTTCTTAGTCTGCCTCTGTCACATAAAAATAATGGAGCTCTGAGGGAGTTCCCAGCAATGGTGGAGAAGAATGCATCTGAAGGGTCCATCTCCTTGTGATCAGCAGCAAATCATGTTAATGGTGACAAGAATAGAAAGCTGCACAGCCATCAGCTAGGCTTGTAAAGATGGTTCAGAAATGAGGGTGTCCAAAGGGGGAACTCAGAATCTAGTGATGGCAGAAATGTGAAGAAAAGCTCCTCTGAGCAGACATGGAAAGAATGTCACTGTCATTCTATGTGAATGGGAGAAAAGAGCAGGCAGATGGCACATGTAAAATTAACTGAGGACATAATCAAAACTGTGGAAATTTTCCGAGCAGTCTAGGCCATGGAAGTTTCAATACCTGCAAACACACACTCTCCCACTCACTCACTGGTGCCAACCTCTCTGCCTGCAGAGGAGGCGGAACAACATATTCTATAAAATGGAGGAAGATGATCCCATGGAATTAGAGGGTGCATCTACAAGATTTCAAACCCTTCTGAGGCATACAGACATATGGTCAGTAACATCCCCAACTAAAGACAGGAAGATGGAAGAGAGTGCTGTTTTTGTAGGACATGTTGGGGAATATCTACACCAAGAAGGTTACTTTCAAGCCAGCCCGGTGGCGCTGAGGGTTGAGGCACTGGACGCCACACCGGCGACCCATATATTCGGGAACAAGCTCGGGGGTCTGCAGGGGAGGGAGAGGATTGAGCATCTGGAGGACAGCTCTTCTCTCCTTTCCCTGGGGTGGGTTCTGGGGTTCCACAGTGCAGTAGACCCCCGGTGGAGACCGGAGGTACTACTTGCTCCTGGTACACGAGGGGAGGAGTGTGGCGGGTGCCCACAGCTTCTCCGTACAGGTGTCATTGCATGCCTGTGCTCCTGTGGCAACCTACAGCAGAAAACCTAGTGCCGAGGCTGGGCGAAAGCGCCTCCAGTCTCTACCATACTCCCAGTCAGGCTCGCTTTCCAGTGGGGTCTGTCGACTCTCGCCCAGGGCACTTCATTGTAGATAGAATGCCAGGGCGGGCGGTCCCTCCGGGGGGGAGGGGCTCAGAGCCAGTTCATCTGCTGGGCGGAGTCTGTCTCGATTGCGGGCTTCAGACCAGGAGGTAAAACAGGACTGGTAAGGTAGCTGGAGAGTTTCCTGGTCACTGGTGAGTCTACCAAAAAAGGTTACTTTCATCCATAAACCACTTAAAAAGGCATACGATCATGTCTGCAGCCGTAGATAAGAAAATACAGTATAAAGTGAACAGACAAGGTGTGAAATACCTGCAGTGCCCATCCTGATCATCACGGAGTAGTCCAGGCTGCTGCTTATGCAAGAGCAAAAATCTCCTTTAGTGCAACCCCCTTAAAAGGACACTCGGGATACAGTGGCCATAAAGGTTTATGCTGTAGCTTCCCTGCTTGTCAGTCGGGCAGCTTACTCTGCACATACAGTATAGTACCAGAAAGCACTTTGAATAGAATTCCAGCACTGGCAGAAAGAGCAGGTGATGAATTGGCACGGCACCAGGTTGCCACAGCAAGATCAACACCAGATAGCTTACCTGCTGGTGCAGTAGTAATGCTACCGCTGGTGACACAGACGACCCAGGTTCGGGAACAAGCTCGGGGAATCTGAGGGCCAGCAGGGGGGAGGAGGTTTGTCTCGAGTACCGCTCGCCTTCTGCGGGGGTGGGTGATTGGGGCTCGGAGCTCAGCTAACCACAGGTGGAGGCCTGAGGGACAGCAAACCCAACCACACACGGGGCAGCGTGACTGTTGTCTGCACTTGTGCCTTGATCTCGGGACATACGTTATGCAGCAGAGAAACGGGAGGGCTCACTGTGCTCCTGGTTGATGGAGCAGCAGGTGCAGATCCCCCAACCCCCCTGCCTGCCTCGGACTGGTGTCCCGACATTATTAGGGAATTCGGGGTGTACAGGCCCCACCTGGGGGGCAAACCACTCTGGGCTCCAGGTAAGAGGGTGGGGAAAGATGTCAGGAGGAGCACAGTGAGTGGGGGGAGTATAAATTGCAAGTTAAAAAAAAAAAAAAAAAATCGTCCCTGGATGTCTCAAAATCAGTTCCACACTGCGGTGGACAGTGACACTTGTGTGTTTGCCACATGCGGTGCCTGTGTGAAGGTTTTTCCTGGCTGTGGACTGCCAGTCTTCCACCCCTTCCCCCTTTCAGGATAATCAAAACGAGGTCCTGGATTTCTTCTTTGAGGGAAATTCATTATTTGGTGACAAAACTGAGGACTACATGAAAAAAAAAGTGGATGAAATATGAAACCACTTTACAAAAAAAAAAAATAACCTTGAGAAGGAAAAGGCCCTGCCTCCTGAAGGGGCGGGCGGTAGGGGGTGCGTCCCAAAAGCCTGTCTCTCGTACCCCCTGTGAGTACCAGTCATAAGAGGTTACTATGGGGGGGGGGAGGCTTCCAGGCGTAATGCTGCAGCTTCACTTAAGCCCCAACCAAAACAAGCCCCCTGACAAGATTTCCCGGGTCTCCCACCAATTGCCAGTGAGAGGAAGACCGGCGCACTACTTTCAGGAATGGGTTCAGCATTACCATGTACAAGTGGGTTCTGGAAGTAGTAGGCCGGGGTTGTCTGCAGTTCATTTTCCAAACCTGCAGAAACACAGAATCTTTGAGGATATCTCCTCCATTAGGCCACATCTTTGGAACTGGAAGCCATCTGTATGAGGACCACTCGGAAACTTTTTACTAGCCAGGGGCAGCCCACAGTGACATGCAGTGTTGACATCTATGTGACCTGGGCGACCCCATCAGTTTTTTCCCCCACAGTCTGTCATCCTCGTTGGACCTGCTGAAGGAAACTGTCAACTAAGCCATTTATCTTCTGTTTAGTGTGCCATCATTGTTTCTGCATGCCTCCAAAGTCTAAAGAGCCTTTGTTTTGATATTGAATGTGCATATAAAAATTTACAGGGAAAATGCACTTGATTTTGTGTGCTGTTTGGGCCTGTCTTATAATGTGAAAACTTTGCCAGAGCTCCAATCGGGCTACAAGGTGACCATAAGAAAGCTCTAGAATACTTCCTTGCATTAAAGGTGTTGAAAGCCATGGAGAAGAAAAGGGGCTCTGACTGCTTCTGCCTCATCTACCGAAAAATGGTAATCTAAGTTTAAGGATAAGAACAAGGAACATTTGTAGTCTCTGGACACCTTCTCGTCAGCCATAAGCACAAACACTGAGAACAAGGGCAGGTCTGCTTCGCCGATCAGGTCACAGTTGCTGTTGAGAAAAGGAACGTCCTCATTAGCGCTCTCTGATGCTGTTGACTAGGTTCCCTTCAACCATCAGACACCAGGGTTGGGCCTTGGCTTAGGCACTGCCGTAACTGTTTTGGACGGCATGATGCCATCATTGGGCCAAGGCTAGTTGATGCAGGTAGTCCTGGCCTCTTTCAAGGGCTGTAGAGTCCCAGGCTGTGTTTGCATTCTCTGAAATGATTAAACTCATTCTGCCAGGGTTGCCATTGCAGGAAGTTGTTTTGCTGATGGGGCCTTATTGGGTTCTGCCACTGATGGATTCTACCAGCATGCCACAGATTACTGCCTCTCGGTCATCGCTGGTCTATACAGCGGCTCCCATTGTTGTTCGTACTGACCGTGAGTAAATGGAATATTATCCTGACCTCATGGACTTGGAGGAAAAATGAGGGTGAAGAATAATTTGTGGAGGGTTCCCCTCGTTACAGTTCTGCACTCTCATCCTGTAGTGAAGACTTGGTGGTATGTACCCTGAGGACCCATCTTTCCAAGCAAACAAATGCAGTCTGCTGTGAGCATTGATGTGGCACAGGAAGAAGGAATTTTGAGGTGCCCTACTCCCCTTCCGTGTGTGTGTGTGTGTGTGTGTGTGTGTGTGTGTGTGTGTGTGTGGTGTTTTTGTGTGGTTTTATTTATTTTTCTTTAGTAACGAGTCAGGTCCACTAGGCACAAATACCTGTTTTCAGGGTAACCTGGGAGCACTGGGGAAGTTGAGTAACTTGCTCAGATTCACAGTATGCAAGTGGAAGTTGTGGGACTCTAACCCCGGTCTGCTGGATGTATCCAGCTCATACCATTATTCTACTTGTATGTCCTGCATTAGAGGATGCTACTTTGTCTGCATGGTACAGAACACTCACTGCCCACGGTCCCTAGAAAGACTGCTCAGCAGTACCCTGTACCATCTGCCAAGCCTTATGCCAACCAGCTTGAAACTGACTCTGGTCATCGTGACTGTTCATGATGGGTTTAGAGTAAGAAATCTTAAGAGGCTGGATGTGATGGGCAAGCATACTTAAGCCTTTGCATTACTGGGCCTTAGGACTGCAAACTACCAGGCCTACAAAATCTGTTATCTGAACAGGCTATGGAAAGCTGTTCATAGTGCATCTAGGGTTTTGACTGATGGCTCTGCCAAGACTGAGTTGCCTAAAACATTGTCTGCTGATGCTGAGGTTGCAAATATTTGCTGTGCTGCACTTATGTCTTTGATGTTTTTAACAATGATGTATAACAGGCAGTTTTAAATGCTCTCTTTTAAGGGTCTAAATTATTTTTGTCACGTTGAAGAGGCCCTGTGTAACATTCAGACTTCTAAAATTACGAAGGTATGTGAAGTCCCTGTATCCCACTCTTGCTGGGGGTTGTGGTCAGAGCTCTTTTCGTCAGCCTACTGCTCAAGGTAGTCATTCCTGCTGTCAACAAAGGTGTGGTTCCCCTCTCCCTGGTGCACATACAAAGGAATCCATCTTGGTGGCCCTACCACCCCATTCCTCCCGACACTCTTCAGTCTCTTCCCTCCCCAGCTGTTCTCCCAGGGTTTTTATTTTTTGGGGAGACAGGATCTCGCATCTGACACAGTGGCAAGAGTTCACTATGGGCGAGTGGGTTTTTGGGGGGAGGGTGGGGTGCATGGTCATCCGTTTACAAATCCTCCAGTTCATCCTCTGCCTCCTTACTTTTATTCTTAAGGTCATTTGTCTCTTCTGAAGGAAGTTCACGCCTTTCAAAACGTGCCATAGAACCAATTTCTCTGCAGAAAAGAAACAAAGGGGTTCTAGGGACGTGGATATGGTGTACTAGCCACACCTCTGGCAGGATCTTTTCCCTTTAAGAGCTGACCAGAACGTATTCAAGCTGGCTCCTGGTGTTCTCCTTGGCACTGCCCTGTGATGTCACAGCCCCATGACATCCGAGCTTCCTTTGCTCTGGAAGCTTCAGGTTCCCTCCATCGCAGCTCCGTGCTAGATGTAGGCCTTACTTTTCTAAATTTCTTTTTTCGGTCTTCGAATATTTAAAATTTGAAATTCTGCTTTTCAACATGGAACACAGATGCCAAAGTCATTCCTGGCTTTAATAGGTACTTGGTCTGTAATTGGAAGAAGTCGTTCACAGACCTGCACTCAGTGCGTTTTACTCTAGGGCTGCAGCACAACCTACAGGCTTACAAGTTTGTGCCAAGCCCTTCAGCCCTCCACTTTGGAGAACCATTATACCTGCCTTGTGTTAGGCCGCTTGGATGAAGGCCACCCACCCCCAGTCGGATCCAAAGAAGCACATAGGGTAGTCTCGCCGACCACGGTTTCCGACACTCAGTTCACTGCTTTCAAAGAGGCAGTGACCCAGGTCACTTTGGCTTCATCATCCGCCTTGGCCTTGTGCTTGGGTGCCCGTTCTGAGACTTGTCAGTCCCTTCCTACTTTCGGAGAGGGCCCTCACGGAGAGTCCAAGTGGGATAAATAACCCGCCACAGATCATGGTATTGAGAGCGGTCCTATTCCTCTAGTTCCTGTGCTTCTGCAGGCTCTGGCCAGCGAGCCCGATGCTCTTTCTGTATTCCAGGTTGCTGGTCCCATGGTAACCCCATCGGGCTTGTCTGCTGAGACCCAGTCTGACCCATTGTTTTGGAATGGAGATGATTCCTTATCCAGGACCTGGTTTCTGGCTGCTCTAGCTCAAGAGGGCTGGTTCATTCCACTGAGCTGGTAGTCTCCATCCTTCTCCCCGAGCCTAATCCTCTGGAGCTCCGGGCATCCTATACCTGCCTCTGCTTCCCTTCTTTCAACCCAATTGTCTAGGTCAGGGTCCTGATCTTTCTCAAGTTGAGACCTCTGGACTCACGCCATTCTCAACAGTCCTGCTCTGTCTTGACCAAGAGGTGCCGCAGATGCTGTTTGGTGTTTTCTTCTTTGGATAAGAAACTGCCCTGCTGTAAAATGTGGTATGGATCTGAAGAGCTTGTGTCCAAGGCTGTGCTCCACAGCGTTTACTGGTTTCCTGGTGTCCGATCCTTGGGCAGTGTCTCTCCCCACAAAAAACAGTGCTGATGCCATCCTCTCCCATTAGGTGGTGCCACACACACCCGCAGCCCAAGGAGGGTGTCCTGCCACAGGACTTGGATTTCCTGCACGGACAAGTCTCGTATTCTTGGTGGGGACAGATGGTCAGCAGTATTGAGGAACCCTCTGATTCAGAAGGTTCTTCCATACTACAGGGTTCAACTGGGGATTCAAGTGGGGACGTTTCCTCGGAGACTGGCCCTTATTCCTTTGGGTCTTTACTTTGCCTAATCTCCAAATCTATGGGATCCCACTAGAACCAGTTCAGAATCTGGTAAAATGTCCCTTCATGGAAATCTTGGAACAGGATCACTCCCTCTTGGTTGCCTTCCTTTAGCAGAGGCCATCTTGGGTCTGGCTTTGGAGCTGTGGCAGCACCCAGCCTCTTGCCCATCGCCCTTGGCCTGTATGGTCCACAAGTATGTGGTACCTACCAGGTCCTTGAGTGAATTCACTGATGATCCTTCAGCCAAAGGCTGGGTTGCAGACTGTCTTTGGGCACTCTGGCAATGTCTGGGATGTCGACAAGACCCCCAACAAAGAGTTCAGGATCAACCACAGAGTGAAGATAGTCTGTGCCGCTTCGTCCTCGAGTCTTTGGCAGGTCAGTGCTGTGGTTATGATGGCCCACTTCTCTCATGCCCTCGTGGCCATGTTGGACCAAGAGTATTCCTGATTTTCAACTGGCGGTTAAAATGGTCTAGGATCTGGGTCATGCCATAGCCAAACTGCTTCCATGGCCCTGGACATTAGTGACCCTTTTGCTAGGGCCATGGCTGCAGCAGTAGCCATGAGGCGCTGAGCATGGCTGAGATTGTCAACCTTCACTGCTGACACTCTGCATAAGTTGATGGATGTCCCCTTCTTGGGTACTGACCTTTTCAGTTCTGGTGTTGGGCATTGAGAAGTCCAGTGCTTCCTTGGACTCTGCATTCTCCCAGAATGCAAAGGGGCAGAAAATGCAGAAGAAGCACTTTCAGTTTCGTCCCCATTGCTCTGCAACCGCAGCCCCAGCAGAGGCATCACCAGGCCTGGTGGTCTGTTTTGTCTAAGCCCAAACCAGCTGCCACTAGCTCTAGAAGATCTCCAGGCAGAAGTTCGGGATCTCTCTCCCCAAATCTACCAACTTCATAGCCGCCTCTAAGCCTGGCCATTGACTGGTCAGGGAGGGTGTCCCCCTCCTGTGGGGCTGGCTCCACCTCTCTTCTGCCTGGTCCCTTATCACTTCAGACCGATGGGTGCTCAAAGTGGTAAATTAGGGATTACTTATGGAATCTGAGGATACCCTGCTCAGCTGAGAGCCCGCACACCATGGTGGACGTGGTGCCTGTGTACATGCTGTCTGCCCTTCGGTAGGATGATATTTAGCTGTTGCAGAAGGAGAAAGTGCCCTTTCTCTTGTGTCCTGGCCTCCACGGCCAGTCCAGGATTCATCTCCAGATACATTCTGGTTCCGAAAAGTTGGTGCCTCATAGTGGACTTGCACTACAATAAGTATTTCAAACATTAAGTCTTGCTGTATTCTGACAATATGCAGTTAGCCCCAGCACTTGAACCGCCCGGAGAGGAAAGGGTTAACTCTGTGTAGCAGCATAGAGCGTTGAGCTAGAGCTCTGTTTAAAACCTCTGTCTTTGGTAATTCTCAGTGTAACCGTCAGATTCTTTGCTCTGCCTGACAGTGAAGTCGCTCGAGATTTCTCCTCTGCTCTGTTAGGTAGAGTTTTAAAACGTTAATGTCCCGTTCCCCCATTGTTTTGGATTTCCAGTCTCTTACAGTAAGGTAATGTTGTAGATAGGTAGTGACTTAATTTTCTTTTCTGTGGAAATGGAAATTTCCTGTTTCTGATCGGTTGGTCCAGTTGGAAACCGACATTTTCTTTATTTGTGTCTTTTGGGATTTAGTGTGGTGTTCGCTGGAGTTCCTCTAGGTGTAAAAGAAAAACTACTGTTTTTTTTGGGGTTCCACAGCCATAACACGGTTGGTGACCGATGGGGGAGTATTACCTGGCTTAAAAGCTATTCAGGGTAATTCGTTAGAGTGGCCATGTCTGAGAAACCCAAGAAAACAGTCCCACTGGGTTTCAACACTGTACTGAGTGTGGAGAGGCCTTTGCCAAGGCTGACCCCACCTCATCTGCTTTTATTGTCTGGGGTTTGACCACCTCAAAACACAGACAAATCTGCAAGAATTTTCCTAAAGCCACTGGGGGTTGGGGGGGGGGAGTTTATGGATCTGGATGGCCAGCCCGGTTCGGTTGCAGCCGAACCTGAGGAGGTGCCCACTGACCTGGGCGTTGCGTCCTCTGGCAAAAGGAGATCTGAATGAGGGGTTAGTTCGGGCAAAAAGAAAGTCAGACTGTTCGGATCCAGCACTGCAAACTCCAACCACTGACGAAATAACCAAAGTGATAAGTATAGTTCAGTCGCTTCGCCCGGTTCCATCCGAACCAGTACCGCAGGTTGGGCGATTGGTTCAGTCAGATCAGACTACATCGGATTACGATCCGGATGCTTACTATGATGTGGAGTGGGAGGAGATGAAGAGTATCCGAGGATGATGATTATAATTTTGAAGGGCTGGATGTGACCATTGAACCGGACATCTCCCTAGACAGGCCTTCTAATGACCCCGGCTTTAAGTGCCCTTCCGTTCTTGTTCTACAAGAAGGTGGTTGAAACCCTCCAGCTCCCATGGTAGAAGCTGCTGAGGAGGAAGAGCCTGATTTTGTTGAGATGGACATCCCAGAGTCCAAAAGATTGTCTCCCTCTTCACAAATCTTTGGGGAAATGGACAAAAAAGATACTGCAAACACCTAACTCCGTATCTCCTGTAGTTGACTCATTCACACC
Organism: Neoceratodus forsteri; assembly: GCA_016271365.2. Lineage (NCBI taxonomy): Eukaryota > Metazoa > Chordata > Ceratodontiformes > Ceratodontidae > Neoceratodus > Neoceratodus forsteri. The sequence continues at coordinate 38,354,738 of JADMNL010000037.1, read as the reverse complement.
ACAAGAGCTCTTTGAGACTTCCACCACTTGTGCCCTATATACTCTTAGCACTGCATCCTGGGCCTTTCTAAGCAAAATCGAGCCATAATCAGCATGCCACAAACTGAATAACTCTTAAACCGTAAGTGCTACACACAAAGTATGAGTGGCAAAGTTGTTCAGCACAACATTACCTTTCCAATGGTGCTATGCAATCAATTGTAGTCAATGCAGTTTTTATTTTGCATTAGTTGAAATACCAAACTTCTGTAGGGTTTTTTCAGATTTTTTTCGTGGTGCTTAGGTGAGGCTCGAGAGACAAGTCGGCCATGCACACCATACCTTAAACAAACATGAATAACTCCTAAAGTATATGTGGTAGACACAAAGTATTAGCAGCAAAATTGTTCAGCACAATTACCTTTCTAATGGTGCTACGCTATCAGTTGTAATCGATTTTAGTTTTATTTTATACTAGCTGAAATACCAAACTTTTTTTTTTTTTTTTTGGGGTGTTAGATTTACTCAAGGTGTTCAGGTGAGGCTTGAGAGACAAATGGTCAGCCATGTACACCATGCTTTAAACAAATGTGAATAACTCCTAAAGTATATGTGGTAGACACAAACTATCGGCTGAAAAATTGTTCAGCACAAAATTACCTTTGTAACTGTGCTATGCAATCAATTCTAAGCAATTTGGTTTGTTCAATATTTAGGTAAAAATTGCTGACTTCTTCAGACGTTTCCTGGCCTGAGTGAAAGTCTGCTGAATACGTCTACAGGCGTTATTGGCCTGAGTGGCTATGCTTTCAGATGCTACCTACAGGCGTATCTAGGCCTGAATGAGTTAAAAGAATGGACAGGAGGTACATGTATCAGGCTGAGGTACGGAGTTTTTATATAGTCATTGCAGCAATGTTGGGGTAGTATAGGCTGCAGCCTGTGACAGGGCTAATATTCCTGTGGCGCACACACCTCCTGACAGACTCTAGTAAAGTGGATACCATGGCCAAAAAAACATTTGGCATCCTCTTTGGGACTCAGGCAGGCTAACTATATGGCCTACACAGCAAGGTACCAGAAGTCCAGGTGGGATACGGTTCTGGAACTGGCTAAACAGGCCTCTTCTTCTCTCCCCAAACCTAGCTAAAGAGCTGGAGGAGGTGGCTGCTGATGGAATTGAGGCATCTAAAGTACAATTCCATGCGGCTGTAGACTCCCAACAATGTGGCATAGAGTCATGGCTACATCTGTGTCTCAAGAGACATGCTTGGCTCAGATGTACCAGCCTTTCTCAGGATGCTAAGGCCATGGATTTCCCTGTGGTGGATAACTCTCTGGGGAGCAGACAGAGGCTTACATGAAGAAAATGGATGAGTACAGGACCAACTACAGGAGTGCACAGGCCAAAGAAAGGCAAGCCACTCCCGAAGCAGCAGTCTAGGGCAGGCCTTTCACAGGCCTTTTACCAAGCCCAGGCTTTCTCTTTCCCACAGAGGGATTCTTTCAAGGGAGAGGCAGGAGGGGATGAGCAAGGCTGCATTATCTTCCCAGTCCAAGGCTCCTGCCAAGCAGACACCCTGTCAGCCGGATCAACTCCCCATTCCAGTAGGAGGCAGGCTGGCTTACTACTTCCAGGCCTGGAAGTCTGTTACCTCAGACAAGTGGGTCCTGGAGATAGTAGGCCAGGGACTGGCCCTCAGTTTCAAATGGTTCCCAAGAATGAGGGTCAAGTCCTCTCTACCATCTCAGAAACCATTGCTCTAGAGGCAGAGGTTTCTTCTCTACTGGCTCTGAGCTGTAGAAAGTTCCTACTCAGCACAGGGGCAATGGTCTGTATTCTAGATACTTCCTTACCCCGGAAAAGACTAGAGTGGTGACCCATCCTAGACTTTGGTTTTGTGATGTTTGTTCAAGTACCTAAAGTTCAAAATAGTGACACTGGGAATAATTTTTCCCCCTCTAAGGCCGGGGGATTGGCTAGCATCCCTGGACCTCAAGGATGCCTATTTCCATATTCCAGTCAGGTGCTCCCATGGAAAGTACCTCCAGTTCGAGTTTCCTTCAGGCCATTATCAGTTCAGAGCCATGCCCTTCAGCCTAACATTTGCTCCAAGGGTATTTACAAAGTGCCTTGCAGTAAGTAGTTGCCTTTCTTAAAAGGCATGGTATATCTATCTCTTCCCCTCCCTGGTTGACTTGCTCACTGTAGGTCAGTCCTCCGACCAGGTCAGTTCGGCTCTGCAGATCACTCAGAACTTCTCCCAAAGTCTGTTCTCGAACCAGTACAACTCCTTACTTTCATAGGGATAGTTAGATACTGTTCAGGCAAAGGCCTTCCTCCCATTAGCAAGGGTAAAGACCATCTCTCTCTCTCTTCCTCATTTAGACGTATGGTCTCTCATTCAGCAAGATACTTTCTTCAAATCCTAGGTCACATGGCAGCTTCCACTGCAGTGGTACAAGGAGCCAGGTTTCAGATGAGGGACATTCAGTTCTACCCAAGGCCCTTTTTATCTCTGAAAAGACTCTCACCAAATTGGTTCCAGTGACTCAATCTCTGGTCCAAGCTCTCCATTGGTGGCTGGATCAGGACAATCTGACAAGATGTACCATTCCTCAGTCAAGCTCCCTCTGTGGTCCTAACCACAGAATGCTTCTCTCCTAGGCTGGGGACCCCATTTGGGAGCCCTCATAGCTCAGGGTGTTTGGTCTCCACAAGAGTCTCTCTCCTTCATATCAATCTCCTGGAACTCAGGGCAGTATTCCTGGTCTTTCAGGCCTTCTCGGCCTCCATCAAACAAGGTGGTGCAGGTCAGGGCAGACGCCACTACAGTGGGACCTGTTTTTGGTTTACAGGTGGGGGAAAAAAAAAACACGTGGGAAGTTTGCCACACTGAGGTGGGCTCCCAGCGTGGCAGAAGGATGGCTGGGGGGCCCGAGGAGCAGGCGGGGATTGGGCACCGTCGACCAAACAACGCTGGATAGTTTACTACGCTGTGGGTGGGCTCAGCGGCACCAAAGATTTGGGGCGGACGCAGTGTTTCAGGCGACAGCAGTGGTTTTCTTGTGCTTAAGACCACCTCTCATCATCACAGCTCCCACACCCATGCGCAGGACTGCCACGCCTGCTCAACGGAGCACTGGATTGAAAGGGAGAGGCACACTTCCAAAGTGTGCTACTCTCCCAAAACGTTCCTTGCGCATGCACGCAAGCAAACGTAAAATTGTATATGGTATCTATAAATGAAATGCCACTCGTGTTTGTAGATTTTTTTTTTCTGCTGAACAGCTTTCATGAATACAGTACCATGCTATCTTTTTTCATTTTTATTCACATTTGAATATGGGTAATACTGCTACTGAGGCCAGACATTCTAAATGAGTTCTGGAGTGGTTGTGACATAGCTACTATAGGGATCATATTTTTGGTTTTTACTTTCCATTTTCGCCTCCTTCCCCCACCCTGGAGCTATGCTTCTTTGGGAGACACCCAAGTACCGCCCATGACTTGCCTCAGAGTCCGTAGTGGTTCCCATCCATGGAGCTGTGGACGTACCCCTCCCCCTGGGCGGGGCCCTGATGTCTTCGAAGTTTTTTTCGTCTGGCCCCCTGGTGGTCAGGCAGGCAGTCATAGTTGGTCGGTACTGGTGTTCCAGCAGTGGTGTTCTTCCTCCTGTTCTAAGGGAGTGGCTTGCGCACCGATGTCAAGGTGTCTCCGCCGATGTCTGCCACTCCCAACACTGTGTGCTCCTGTGCTTGCTATGCCTCCAGCTTCCACCAGAGGCCAGCTAAGCACTGAGCAGGTACCCTCCCTCCCAGGAGAGAGCTGTCCTTGGTCGCTTAATCCTCTCCCTCACCTACTGAGTGCCCGGGTTCGTTCCTGAACCCGGGTCGCCGACATGAGGTGTGGTGTCCAGCGGCTCAACCCTCAGCAAAACTGGGCCGACAGATACATTTTATTTATTCAACGGCTGTGAAGATAAAAGGATTTATTCAATGAGTTTTGAGCACACTCCTATTTCATAAATCTGTTTATCCCCATATCACTTAGAATTTATCCCACATGAGATAAATGCTCCATATCACTCAAAATTTATCCCTTGTGGGATAAATGCAAGCTGTCAATCAGGCCCGCCCCGCACTACTTCCAGCTTTCACACAGTGACAGCCTTGGCCTAGTTTAGCTCACTCTGGAAGCAAGTTTTCAAAAAAACATTGCACCAGTGTCTGCAGCATCAGACTCTACTACTTTCCCCACAGTCCAATATTATTGTTCCTTATTTTTTTATGTAGCTTTTGTTTGTTTTCACTTTTCCCCGACTCTCCTCTTTGGAGCACAATACAGTCTGATCCCGCTCTGTCAACCTCTCATACTGCTCTAGTTTGCTCCCAAATACACCACCGCACCCACTTGGACTCTCCATTCCTCTTTCTTATCCTGACCAGCAAAAATGTTGTTTTCTAAACTAGCTGGAAAGCCGTACATTACCAGTACTACTGGCACGGTCTCCATCCTGATGTGACCTGATGCGCGCGCATGCTCACTGGCTCAAACATTTAAAAAAAAAAAAAAAGCAGACTACAAAAAAGGCAGGATCAGACAGATAAAAAGTGCAGCACATTTAATTAAAAATTCATGCTGACCTCTCCAAAACTATAGTGACCACCCATTACTCTCGTGAAATGAGACATGAAGCCACCATATTTTTCAAAATCTCTGGCCCTCCCACACTTAAAAGCCAATTTCAAGCTTTTCTGTTAACGGAGGGGTATGGAGTCCCTAGCAGCCATGAATCGGTCCCTAGCAAACCTTTTGTGAACTGTGCATTAACGCACACAAGATCATAACATAATCCTCCCTATTTCATTAAAAAATAGACAAAGTTAATTTACACCAAAAACAAAAGCATCCATGTCTATAAATTGGATATGCAATGGGGAACTCGTGGAATAAATTAATCTGCACTCGAGCAGTTTGACCTCTAACGTGTCACTAGTGAGGTTACCTGAGGTCAAACTGCTCTTGTGCAGATAATTTATTCTGCTCGACCCCATTGGATATCCCACATATCTTGTGTATCTCTGTACCTTTCTACAATGTATGTAGCCTATATTTTAAGTGTTTTATTTTTATTTTAATTTTTTTTGTGATTTGAGACTTGTAATGACTAGCTCTGTTTTTGTCCTGCACTATATTGTATTTGTATTGACTTTCTCATTTGTACTCTCCCGGGTCATGCCTGAAAATAGGCATTTCTATGTCTTGTGCACCTACCCAGTTATCCAAAACAAAATAATATGAAATGTGTGCATTGTTTTTTTCTCTTTCACAATGTAACTGACTCGTGCAGTCTATAGAGGTTCTAGAATGCTGTTGTACCACAGACATGTACAGTGACATTCCGTGACGTTTGAACTGTGGTACAACAGAATTTTGAAAAGGATGGATTTCTATGTGGAACAATGCTCTACTATACACTATTGTGTTTAGTTTTTTTGGTGCCCTTCTGCACACGTGCACACACACATGGATGTTGGTACTGCACCTTCTGTGTTTATGCCTTTTTGTGCTGGTGGCTGGCCCAAGTCAGACGCACACATCTCTGGGTATTTTGATATGGGTAAGTTCCTGTTTACAATTATCAGTAAGAGAGCAGGTGGAAGATGAACGGGAATTATATTGGAAATGCAACGTTTTTTCTTTTTCTTTCTGGAAAACTAAATCGGGTGCATTCTTTAGACTGGCCTGTGCTTTGTCAGCTGCTCTGCATAATGGGATACTTTTTTTAAAATGTTTCCGTTTGTTTCTACAGGTCCACCACCCCCTGGTATGCGTCCCCAGAGACCATGAAGTCACCGTATGAGTTTCAGTTCTTCTGTCTGGGCAGGATGCAGGGTTGAATGCACAAAGATTTATTGCGCTGTGAAGTCCCTGTTGGAAATATTCTTTGCCACTTTTTGGCTAGAACTCTTAATTAGAGGGGGTCTTGGACACCCAGTTGCCTGACACGTTGCATTTGTGTATAAAGTTTTTTTGTTCCCGTTTTTTATTGACTGTAATATTGAGAGTTTTTAATAAAATTGAACACATGTAATGTACGTCAGTGTTTGTGGTCTACATTTCTGGTTAAAGTTTGATAAGAGAACTGCTCCTTGCCCCTTTGATTTGGGTAATTGTCCGTTCAGCCTCATTTGAGGTTTATGGTAATTATAAATGTGTTCCATTTGCCTGGCTAGAGCATGTATGAAAAAGACCTGTTGCACCACAGTCTGGACTGCTGGATAGTTTCAGCCTATTCTCCCCTTCCCAGGTTACACTACATTATTCCAGTAGGCAGTGAACTGAGAGCAGGGTGGAAGTATCTTGTTGTCTGGATTGTTGGCAGTGATGCATTTGAAGTCAAATAATTTACAGTATAGCCAGAAATCCCAAAGTGCCCCTGAAACTGGAGCCTGGACTATCCTAATTGAAAAGATGTTTTTTTTTTTGTCAACCGGGTAAGTTGTGCTAGCCATAGGAATGACTATTTTTAGACACGACCCGGGAGGTTACAAAGCAGTGGAACAGAGTACATGAGCATAATCGGAGCAAGTAAGTGTTACAAAGTAGTGGTACAGGACACAATGGCGAGAATACAGAATTGGTACAGAAAACATGGCGGAAACAGAGACCAGCCAGAACATGGATAAATGCATAACAGACTGAGCAATTCTTAGTACAGACTAACTCAGCCATTCTTGAAACACTAGGTAAGGTAACTAAGAGACAAAATAATGGAATTAACCAGCATGTCATAAAGGGTAAGTGCTACCATAACAGGGCAGAGCATACTTTAATATTGCACTACAGAAGGAGTGTGAGCTGGGGTGTAAGCAGGTGATGTGGGTGAAATGTGTTCACATTTGTATTCTGCATTAGTAAGAAGAGACCATTCTTTTTGAAAGAGGTATGCGTGGATGAGAGCCATAAGTTGAGGCAGCTCATTCCAGTATTTTGGGGTGGCATGAGCAAAAGCATTGGCACCCTTGAGTTTACATCTAGGTGTTTGAAGTAGGGCATGATCGGCAGACCTGAGGACGGGGTGGAGCAGCGAGGGAGGTAGGGTGTCGATCTCATAACACTGTCCATAACGGAGCCAAGGGCCAACTTTCTGATTTGGGGGTGGGCAGTTGAGGTTAGTGCAGAGTTGGCAGTGGTGCTTGAACAGAGTGGCTGCTGAGGCGTATCGGCAGATGATATTGTACATATCCAATTTGTGGAGAGAGGCCTTGGATGCATTAGCATAGATTGCAGCACCATACGAGAGGGATGGGAGTAAGATGCATCTGGCAATAGCCAGTCTCTCAGAGGAGGTTGGGCATAGTTAGTTTTATAAGCCACTCCAGTTTTGGAGTTGACTGATTTGCAGGTGGTTAGGATATGTTGATTAAAGTCAAGGGACCCATCCAGTAGAATCCCTAGATATTTAAAGGAGCTTACCGTCTCCAGTACAGAGCCACTGAGATGAGATTTTCAGAGTTTTGTCTAGTTTTGAGTTTTGCTGCTGAGCCAAATAACATAGCTTTTGTTTTGCCTGTATTGAGGACTAGCTTCTTGGACTGGAGCCAGGTTTGAATGGCATTAAACGAAGTCGTGAGGTTGAGATTAATCTCCGAAATGTCTGAGCTCGAGTACAGGACCAGATCATCTGCGTAGTGGAGGGATGAACATAAAGGGTTATCATTTGCAAACTGGTTTAGAGAAGAGCAAGGGACCAAAGATGGAGCCCTGGGGGACGCCAGTGTTGACAGAGGTGTGATCAGATATGGTCGAACTGAATTTGACAACCTGGGTTCTGTTGGGTAGTTTTCAAACCATCCCACGGCCTGCAGAGAGAATTCAAGGGAGAGGAGACTGTCAAGAAGAAGAGTGATCCATAAGGCCAAACGCTTTGGTACGAAGTGAAGACTGCTGCGTCAGAAAACCAGCATCCATGGCACAGATGGTGTCATTGGTGAACTTATGACTTGATTTTAGTAAGTAAATGTTTATTTCTGTAAGGCGCCCTTCCCAAGCTCAGGGTGCCTTTACAAAATCCTACATACAGTATTAAAACCACAATAACAACATTATATTCAAAACAAAATTTAGCATAATTTGTCACTAAAAATGCTTGATTAAAAAGGAAGGTCTTTAGAGCGCTTTTAAAGCCCTCCACAGTCGGGCTATTTTGTATCTGGCAAGGTAGAGAATTCCACAGAGTAGGAGCCATGAAGGCAAATGTTCTTCCACCAGATGTTTTTAAGGTTACCCTGGGAATCTCTAGCAATCCCTCGCCAGAGGATCGGAGGGAGCGGGAGGGACAGTAAGAAGTCAGGAGTTCTTCCGGGTAGCAGGGTCCCAAACCGTGTAGGGCTTTATAGGTCATCAACATGACCATGAAAGTGATCTGCCACTGTACAGATTAATGAGCTTGTACATCAAGTAAGGGTCCAAGGACTGGATTTATTACATTAGGCTCTTGCCAAAATGCCAGGGGGTGGTGGTTATAAATGATGCACAATTGTTTTTTTTTTTGTTTGTTTTTTTTTTTTCCCTTTCACCCTGTGTTTTAAATTACTTGGGACAGATCTGAGAGAAGTCCACTCCCTCAGTCATTTTCTGGCTGACCTTGGTGGTTGACGGCTACTTGTTCTGCAGTGACCTTTCCTTGTTTAAAAGTTGCTTTGCCTTTTCAATCCCTGGATTGAAACCAGACCAGTGATGGTTTGGTGCTCCATCCTAGGACTGGTCTCACATTGGATAATTGGGCCTGTCCCCTCTTAGTCCATGCCCAGGTCACTAATGGGTTATTTGGTCTATCCCATCTCGATCTCTGGACTGGGCACAGGTCAGTAATGCCTTTAAGACTATGGCTGTTCAAAAAAAAAAAAAAAAACAATATTAAGTAAGTTGTGGTAGTGTCCACATTGCAGAAAGGCCAAAAGCTTAACTGGAAGGGAGTCGGAACTATGGAATGATTTATCAAAGTGTGTGTACGCACAACAAATCTGTTACCCGAAGATTTTAAACAGATTTGTTATGTTAACAAACTAAGTTGGTCTAGTGCAGTATGAATACTAAAATAAAAAACTTCCACTTAGCCAAAGGAGACCAGGCCACGCTGCAGAGGCAAGGGAGTTTAGACTGTAGGAAACTGACTCCCTGAACTGGTGGCCTTGATAGAAGAGGGATGTCTGGATATCATGACAGTCACAGGAACATGGTACACAGAGAACCATGACTGGGATGTCAACATACTAGGGTACACAATCTACAGGAGAGACAGGGTGCCCTGACAATGTCCACTGGGCAGCATCCAAACCGCGCCACTCTATACTTATACCACAAATTTTGACACTGCTCCTGACTACTATTACCATAATATACGGCTGTAACCTGTTAAATTACCACTGACTGCTCCATTTCCAGTCTATATGTTGTCACAATAACCAATCTGGCCTCTCTGATATCGGTCCAATCACCGATTGATTGATGTTCCATATCCTGTAACCATAAGTGAGCGTTTGTATATTGTATTTACTGCTGTATCTATCATGTTCTTCACAAACGTGTATGTTAATTCCATGTAATCCTACATCCTGTAACATGAATGTCTGTGCTGTATCGTCCTCTTTGTGACGAGGTACCTTTGAAAATGAGCCCCTGGCTCAAAGGTTGTAAACTGATGTGCTAATAAATAAGAGGAGGAGAAGTAGCAGCTCTCTATGTAAGGGAATGGATAAAAGCAACAGAACAAAAGGGTAAACGGGGAGGAGCGGAGGCACTGTGGGTCACCCTGGAGACTGGAAATGGCACTACAGTGTGCACAGAGGTTGTATACAGACCCCCATCTCGGAGGAAATGGACAAGGATATGGATGGCAGAGAAGGGAGGGATAATGTTGATGGGGGACCTGAATATGCCAGATATTAACTGGAGCACCTTTGCTGCAGGGCCATCCTCGATGCCCTACGGGGGACGTGCCTCAGACAGCTAGTGTTGGAACCCACTCGGGAGGGAGCAATCTTAGACCTGGTACTGTACTCTCAAATGGGGACAGAGAGAGGATCTCTGATCTAGAAGTGGGTAGCAATCTGGGAACAAGTGACCACCAAACAGTGTGGTTCGTGATAAACTCGGCTGCAGAGTTGAGCCATACAAAAAGTTAGGGTATTAGACTTCAGGAGGGCTGACTTTGTCAAAATGGGAGAGTGCCTCAGAAAAGCACTAGCAAACGGACAAGAAGGAAGGGGTGGAGCAACAATGGGGAAACATCAAAACTGCCATCAGAGGCAACAAGCCTTTGTGTGAAGAAAATCAAAATGAAAGAAAAAATCACTATGGCTCTCAAAAGAGGTGGCAGGTAAGGTTTGGGAGGAAAATATATCATTGAGGAAGTATAAGGAGCAGGATGGAGAACCGTACCAGTTAAGGCAGAATAGCAAAGGCCCAAACTGAGGAAAAGAACCAACTCTGTTAAGAAGGGGGATAAAACCTTTTATAGATACATTAGGAAGCGTAGAAAGACAAAAGGGGAAGGGATAATGAGGCTGAATGAAGGGGACAGTGAAAAAGCAGGCATACTGAACGAATACTTCAGTATTCACAAAAGAGGAAGGGGGGGTACCTAATCCAGTCAATAGAAGCACTCTGGATGGGGGGGGGGTCCATCCCAGTCCTTCCACAGAAAAAAGGGTTCTGAAAGAACTCCTAAAACTGAAGGTGGATAAAGCAATGGGGCCTGACAGGATTCACCCCAAAATTCTAAAAGACTTGGAGAGAACTAGTGACACCACTAACTACCCTTCTTAAAAAATCGTGGGAGGATGGTGTGGTACCTGAGGACTGGAGTAGGGCGGCTGTGATTCCCCTTCACAAAACTGGGAGCAAGACACAAGCAGGAAACTACAGACCTGTCAGTTTGACCTCTGTGGTAGGGAAAATGATGGAATCACTTCTGAAGGAAAGAATTGAGTACCTGGAGGCCAGTTGGGTACAGGACCCAAGGCAGCATGGATTCACAGTGGGAAGGTCATGTCAGATGAATCTAATAGATTTCTTTGACTGGGTGATCAAAGTAGACCAGGCAGGTGCTGTGGACATGGCCTACCTAGACTTTAGCAAGGCATTTGACACAGTCCCACTCAAAAGATTAATAAATTAGCCAGCCTGTGAGTGGGTCCCAGGGTGGTAGCCTGGGTAAAACATGTAGTAGAAGTTTTATTTCTGATAACAGGATAACCCAGTTTAGCAGAAGCTAATTTACAATGGGGTCCTACTGTAAGAAAAATCAGTTCTGCACTTGAATATAACATACATAGACAAAACTACTATAAGTGAAAATCGCTCAAATACAACTTTTTGGAGACCGTGCAGCCTTTTCAAGCTAAGATCTTAACATTCTAAGATGTTTTGTTAGTACATGACCTCAGATGACCTGGCAGTGAGTTCCACAATTTTGGGCTCTTGTATACATAGCAATGTTGGCCCCTCGCTGTTCTCATGAATGGCACCCTAAAGTTCATTTCCCTTGCAGCGAACAATCCTTCCTTGACACTCCACTCCTCCAAAAACTGTTAGGTGCTTTTTTTAAAGTAACAATGGGTCAAACGCTGCACATGTGTGTTACGCCATTCCATCAAGGATATCCAGTTTAAAGCTTTATAAAGAGTGCAATGTGTATTCCAGGGTGTATCTAAACACACACATCTATTAAAAATAACATCTAACCTTCCCAAAGTGCCTCTCGCAGCCCCATTGTACACATCCATAATCAATATGAGGAATTATCGCATTCACAATTTTTAACATGGCTTCAGATGAGAGGCAATCTCTGTATTGATACAGTAACCCCAGCTTCTTCAACTTATATCAGATCATCAATATGAAAGTCCCAGTTACAATGGAAGTCCATCCAGGCTCCCAAGTATTTATAACAGTCCACAAGGGCCAGGCTACACCCAATGATCCTACTTCAAGTGGTAGCTCTTGCAGCAGGCTATAACAGTTAGGACTAACGCCACAGGCATTAGGACCCACCGGAAAACTTCTCAGCCAGTGGGAACCGTCGGCTCCAACCTGAGGTCAGCCCTGGTACAAGAGGGGGCGGACCCAGTTCTTTTTTCCCACCGCAACCCACGCACGTTGAAAAGTTCTTGGCTTTCTAGCCACCAGCAAAAAATTTGTGTTTTGCTTTTTTTTTCTCATTTGTTCAACTGATTTTTCCAGCAACCAACATATGTCGTCCCAGTCATCTGTCTCATCAGTACCCCATCGCCATACGTGCAGCTGCGGCTGTCAGATTCCAGCCAAGGATGGCCACACCAAGTGTGTATTCTGCCTGGGGCCTAACTACGGCACTGTGGCCTGTTCCACCTGCCGGGGCTTTACAAGTAGGACCAGGTTCGGCAGCCTAAAGGCTCTCAAGGCATACCTGCTTGAACAGAAGATGGACCTATACACCTCCGGGGAGAAGGCCAAACATTCTAGCAAGGAGAAATCCAAACTGTCCCAAGACGAGGATCATAGTCGGTCCTGCCACTGGTCCAGGTCCTGCTCTTGCTCACGGCCCTCCCCCAAGAAAGTCCACTCTTTGGGCTCTGGTGAGCATTCTAAAAAGCCTTCCACAAAAAAGGCTAAAGCAGGTCCGGGGGGAGAAACCAGCTAAGCCAAAGGAGATGCCACTCAGTCACCACTAAGACCTCAGAGGCACAAGCCACGGCCCTGCCTGCCAAGGTCACAGCGTCTCCCAATAAGGGCATGCCCCTGAAGTCTGGGGACACTCCAGCGTGCCCCCCACATGAAGCAGTCGCTAGTCCTGGTACCGATGCTGGTAGAAGGGGCAAAGAATCCTGATGCTGTTGGCGCAAGTACGTCATCCCAAGCCCTCCTCCCCTCTGGGCTGTCCAGGTGGCTCCCCCTCAAGGCCGAATACTTCTGAGGTCCCTTTTCCGGGGACAGCGGCCTCGGTGTTTACCAAGGAGGAGCTAAAGGATCTTTTTTCCTTTTGGTGGGGCCAGGTCCAAAAGCAGACCCCACCCCACGAAGCCGGCCCAGTCACCGGTACCAGACCCATCGGGTAAACCCTAGCCAGAGGGTGTTCCTTCACTGCAGAAGGCCGCTACCTCGCCTGCCCTCCAAGGCCTGTTCCCGATGTCTGTCCACAGACCACCGGCACTCACCAAGGTCGGGTAGCAGACACTGGGTCAGGTCTCGCACCAGGAGCCATTCCCGTTCTGATAGGCTGGTCCTCGGACCGACATCAGTCACCGCTCTGTCTCGTGACAGCCTGTCCTCTGACAGACGTCTGTCAGTGAGCCACCGACGTTAGTGGGGCTAGTCATAGGGGCAGGTCCGCTACTCGTCACCTAGTAGTCGGTTGCCCTCTTCCTCTTCTTCTGTCTCGGGGGTGGGGTTCCAGAGAAAAGGACCAGCCCCGCTCACCACCTGATGATCCAACCTTTATGGACATCATGAGGCACATCCAGGCCTCTATCGAATGGAGCACAGCGGATCTGGAACGCCGTCAACTGGCCAAGTACCTGAGGCAGAAGGAGCCCAAACCTCTTGTGGGGTGCCTCCTTTAGTGGACACCTTCCAGGATCTCACCAGGATTACCTGGAAGTGTCCAGCTTTGGTCCTGGCAGTTCCTAAAAAGTCGGGCTGTACAGAGCCCCGAGGGATGAACCTTTCCTGGCTGAGCATCCTCTGGCAAACTCTTCCGTGATTACGGCTGCCCACAATAAGTTAAAGCAGCCAAAGCACCTTAGCTCTCAGCCTCCCAACCCCGAGTCTCGCTATTTGTACCAGGTGGGCAAGAAAGTCTAGTCCGCCTACACCTGCCCCATTAGGTACCTTAATTTCCTGACTAATATGGTCCAGTACCAGAATGCACTCTGGGAGCGGGGACAAGAGCTAGTGAATGCCTTGCCAGACTCCGAAAAGAAGACAGATTCTGGATGTCCTTAAGTCTGGCTCGGACGTAGGCACGCATGTTTTACATGCCTCATACGACACTGCAGATACGGCGGCCAGAGCAGCAGCGGTAGGGGTCTGTCTCCGGCGCCACGCTTGGTTGAGGGTCTCAGGCTTTCACCAAGACCTGCAGTCCGAGATCCGGGACCTACCGTTCCAGGGTAGCATTTTGTTTGGGCAGGAGATGGTCACTCATCTCCAGGAGTCGGAGAAATCCATCTGGTCTGGCAGTCAGATGTACAGAGGAGACCAAGGAAGTGGCCATTTCGTAAGCCCTCAGGTGCCCAAGCCCATTGTAACCAACAGGGCCAGAGAGGTGGCTTTCGAAGGAGAGCAGGCAACCAGCATTCTGGAGGTGCTTCTTCACGTGGCCCCAAGTCCTCCCAGGCCTTTCTGCCCACTCCTGGTTCCGCCTAATGACTCTCCCGACCCCCCACTCCTCCGGCTGGAGGTCTGGGAGAGACAGTAGGGGTCACTTCTCTTCATCTGAAGGGGTGGAGCTCTATTACTGCAGACTAGTGGGTCCTCTATATCATAAGGAGGGACATACGTTAGAGTTAAGAGATTCCTCCAGACACCCCACCAAGGTCCTCGAGATATCCTCCTTCTCACATTCCGCTCATAGGAGAGACCAGGCACTCTTACGCCACAAGGGCAATAGGGCAGTCCCTCTGCAGCAGTGGGGGAAAGAGCAGGGCCAGAGTTTTTCATGATTCTTGTGGGTCGCGACAAACGCAGAAATATCTGCGAATTTGCTGTCACCAGTGGAATTCCTGACAAGCCAGCGAACATCCTTTGCCGATGGGGTGCCCAATCCCCGATCTGCTTCCGTCCCCAAGCTGCCTGGTACCACGCTGAGGCCACTGGCATGGCAAAGTCCCTAGTTGAGTCTTTAAAAAAAAAAAACTTCCCTTTTTTTTGCCCCTACCCAACCCGCACTCACCCTCTGCGTACCAAGCTCCCCACACCCCACCTCAACCCATACTTGCCTCCGGAGCCCAGTGCGACTATCTTCGGTGGACCGCGAACTGAAGAAATGCTGGTAAGCTGTATAATGGCATAAATGGATTTTTTTTTTTCCAACTTTAGTGTGCATATCAGCCATTTCTGGGAATTTTTTCACCAAATTTTCAACATGGGGTTTTTGGGGCCCCACCTCCCAGAACTATTGACACTGTTATTTAGTTGTCGGTCATGAAAGGTGATTTCCGCGGTCACAGCGTGGAACCACCTTTCGAATGATAGCGCCGAGAATGAGTGTCAGTTCTGGGTAGGCTCCCAAAAACCCTATGTTAAATTATTAAATAGTCCCCAAAATGACTTTTACTGAGCATGCGCTACGAAGTTCCCACGCACGCTCGTAACTTCAGCCTTTAATATTTGCACTCCAGATTTTCAGTATTGCCATTTTACCATTACCTCCTTATGAACAGTACAACTGTTATTTTTCACATCTTGCCCGAAATGTGTTTGCACATGTAGCGCACAGTGGCGAGGTCGGTGTGCGAAATCAGTGTTTGGGACAGATTAAGAAAATCAGTGCTACTGTTCATGAGCAGAGGTCTCAAACTGGCTATGTTGAAAATTTGGTGACATCCCATAAAATAACTGTTATGAGCATGCATTGTGAGATGGCAAAAAAAGGAAAAAAATTAAGGGTAAAAATGTGCCGCAGAATTGCCACAGAAATTGGTGTTGAGTGCCGCAGAACTTTGGTCTGATGTGCCACAGAAAAATCGGGGCCCTGGGAAAGAGTATTACTCCCATTTCTTCCTGGTTCCAAAAAAGACACAAGACTTTCGTCCCGTTCTGGACCTCTGCTCTTTAAACTATTATATAGGGTACAGAAGGTTCCGGATGGTGACCATTCCAGGACTGCTTCCTCTGCTGCATCATAGGGATTGGCTCTGCTCCCTAGTCATGCAAGATGCGTACATACACATCGGGGTCTTTCCCCTCTCACAGGAAGTACCTGAGGTTCCACTTCCATGGGGAACATTATCAGTTTTGGGTTCTCCCGTTCAGCCTATCGTCCGCTCCTCGAGTCTTTACAACATCCTTGGCAGTAGTGGCTGCGGCTATAAGGCGCAAGGGGCATCGTCTTCCCTTACCTAGACGATTGGCTGCTTGTGGCTCCATCAAGGTCACGCCTTCTTCAAGCTCTCTGAGACACCTCTACTCTATTCAGAGATCTGGGGATCACCCTGAATCTTCCCCAGAGCCCAGCCAAAGGCTCGTCTTCATAGGAGCGGCCCTGGATTTGGTCTAGGGCATGGCTTTTCTACCATCAGAGAGGGGCAATCGCTTGAGGGAGATTGCAGGTGTGGTCTTAGTAACCCCTCGGGTCCAGGCCAGGACCTTTCTCAGACTTCTGGGGCACATTGCGGTGGCCATTCCCATCACTCCTCTGGCCCGCCTCTACATGAGAATCCCACAATGGATGCTCAGGGTGCAGTGGTATCTGTGCTTGGACGACCTAGACCACATGGTCAGAGTCACAGAGCCAGTAAAATGGATACTTCTTTGGTGGATGGACCCGACAAATTTGGAAAAAGGGGTCCCTTTCTGTCTGGAGCACCCAAATCGGACTCTAACGACAGATGCCTCTGATTTGGGTTGGGGGTGCACCTTGGGGACCGCCAAACACAGGGTACCTGGACCCCCATGGAGCGTGAACTCCACATCAATGTCTTGGAGATGCGAGCGGTCCTCAATGCACTACATGCCTTTCGAGAGGACCTCATTCTAGGCTCTCTTGTTCAGACGGACAACATGGCGGTGGCCTTCTATATCAACAAGCAAGGGAACACTCATTCTTACCCCCTGTGCAGGGAGGCGATGAGAGTCTGGTACTGGGCATTGGAGCAGCACATCTCTCTGTCTGCAGTGCATGTTCCAGGCATCCTAAATGACTTAGCTGACTGCCTAAGCAGGTCTCGGTCCAAGGCGCATGAGTGGGAGCTACTTCAATCAGTAGTGGACCAGCTCTTCGACACAAGGTCGTCCAGAGCTGGACCTCTTTGCATCACCATGCAATGCCAAACTGCCAGTTTTGTGCTCACGAGAGCCCGCGCCTGGTGTTTTCTGGCCAGACACATTGTCCCTTTGTTGGGCAGGGAGGTTTCTTTACGCCTTTCCTCTCGTCCAGAGTTTTCTGTTAAAGTTACAGGCCGAAGGGGCTCGGATGATTCTAATCGCCCCTCTGTGGCCTCGGCAAATTTGGTTCGCACTGCTTGAGCGGTTGTCCACGGAACCTCCAATCCTGCTGCCAATATGCTCGCAGTTGCTGTCCCAGGATCAGGGCTCGCTGGTCCATCCCGATCGCCAGTCTTTGTACTTTCATGCTTGGCTCTTTCGAACATAGCAAAGTCCAGGTATGGGGTATCCCAAGAGGTGGCGAACGTACTCGTCTCAGCGAGGAAGCCCTCTACACTCTCCACTTATGCTATGAAATGGAAGCATTTCTGCTTATGGGCATCGTCTCACCATCTGGACCCCTTTACCTGTCTGGTGAACTCAGCATTGCAGTATCTCCTCTCATTATACCAACAAGGCTTGAGCTACTCCTCCATAAAGGTGCACATGTGGGCCATTTCTGTTCATCACACCCTTTTGGGGAGACAGAACCTTGGCCCAATTGGATGTGGCCCGCACCTTTTTTTACGGGGGATTTTACACATGAGACCTCCCCATTCGGGATCCTATCCCTCCCTGGGACCTATTTGTGTTGGAGAAGCTTACTCTTCCTCCATTTGAACCTGCAACTGACTGTGAGCTGCATTACCTTTCCTGGAAGGTTTGTTTTTTAGCTGCTGTTACTTCAGCTCGAAGAGTTTCCGAGCTCCAGGCTCTGATGTGTAAAGAGCTGTACTTAATTTTTCATAGGGAAAGGGTTTCCCTAAGAACAAATCCTAAATTCCTTCCTAAAGTGGTCTCTGAATTGAGCTTCAACCAGTCAGTTGACCTTCCAGTTTATTTCTCCTCTTCCTCTAATAGAGGAGAAGCTCTCCTTCACACACTGGATGTCCACAGGGCGCTGAGGTATTACCTTAAGCGCACGGCTACTCACCGTAAATTGGAGCAACTGTTTGTGGCATTTGCACCACCACACTTGGGTAAACCGATGTCCAAGCAGACTATCTCCAAGTGGCTTGTCCACTGCATTACGTTTTGCTATGAGAAGCACAATAAACCCCTTCCGGGATCGGTTAGGGGCCACTCCACCAGATGAGTGTCTGCTTCCTTTGCTGCTCTGCGGAATATCTCCATTAGGGACATATGTGCAGCTGCTACCTGGAACCCGGTGCACACTTTCATGAAGCACTACAGCTTGGACATTGCATCCAGATGCAATGCCGGCTTCAGCCTGGTGGTCCTTCAGGGACTCCTGTCTTGACTTGCTGTTTCCAGTTATTTTCCACCTTTCGAGATTCGGCACCTCCTTGGTGCGGGACTTCTTGGGATTCAGTCCTAATTGTAATAGCCTGCTGCAAGAGCTCCCACTTGAAGTAAGTACAGTTACACAAGAACTTACCGTAACAGTAGCTCTTCAAGAGGAGCTCTTAAAGCAGGCGTTGCTTTCCCGCCCTCCATCCCCCGAATGATGTGTACAGATCATCATCTTTAAGCCGCCTCCTTCTTTGTCAGGGCCGTTTGCGGGTCTTGGCGGAGAACTGGTGGAGCTGGGTCCGCCTTTTTATACCAGGGCTGACTGGGTGGAGCTGACATCCGAGGCGGATCCTGCTAGGTACTGCTGGCTGAGAAGTTTTCCGGTGGGTCCTAATGCCTGCAGTGTTAGTCCTAATTGTGATAGCCTGCTGCAAAAGCTCCTCTCAATCTACTGTTACGGTAAGTTCTTACGTACTGTAACTGTACTTTTTTTATATCTGAATTCAGGGATACTTTATTTGAAAGAAACATTACCTGTGACTTTAGGGGGTTTAAGACCAACCCATGTTCCCAAAAATATGCTTGCAATATCAAGTGTTTTTGTAGATCTTATTTTGAGAGGGCTCTTACAGTAGGTAATTACAAATAGGACTGAAGCCGGCAGGCGTCGGGACCACACGGAAAAAATTCTAGCTAGCAGTCTCTGGCGGGGGACCGCCCCCACATCAGGTGACCAACATCACTATAAAGGGGCGGTCCCCCATGCCCGCCTTCCAGTTCTTTTCCACCGTTAGCCCGTGCAGCGCCTCGCAGTTAAGTTCACTGCTTCGCAGTCCATCGTCTGTAGTTTAACCGCCTATTTTACCACTTTTTTTCTGATTTTCGTCAGCCTTACCTACAGCTGCCCTGTGTGTCATTCCCGACTCCTTCCAAGCACAAAAAAAGTGTGATTCTTGCGGCGCCCAGCTCCCGCATAAGGACAGACATTCCCAGTGCCTTTTTTGTCTAGGCCCCAATCATCCCGTCGAAGTGCCAGCTCTGCCAGCAGTTTAACACGGCCACCTGAAAACGGAGGCAGCAGTCCCTGGAGGCCCACGTTCTCAAACAAAAATTTACCTCCATGGAAAAGGAACTGAAAAAACTTCAGCGGGCTTTGACTTCTCCGGAGGGCCACCACAAGAAGAAGCACCGGGACTCATCAGTCGCCGTGGCCTCAGCTGGGGTCGCGGTGCTGCAGGTAACGCCTCCCCCGGGAGGCAGCTCCATGGTGGCTGTATTGGAGGCTTCCAAGATGGCGTCAATCCTCCCGTTGGGCTCGCGCCCCTCAGGAGCCCTCTGGTCTGGGGAGGCTGGCAGCTCAAGTAAAGTGGCGCTAATGGCCACTTCTGATTCGAGCAGCCCCAATAAGTAGGACGTCGGCTCCTCCGCACGGCCTCCAAAGCGACTGTCAAGGCTGCCCCTCCTTCTCAGCCTTCGGGCACTGGGTCCAATAAGTCTGAGGCCAGCTCCTCCAATGTCCGCCCGGATCCCGTCGATGAGACAGACATTGGCTTCTCCACTGTCCACTCGGCATTAGAGCGGACGCCAGACCCTTTGGGCCTATCCATTGTCCCTAGCTCGCCGCAACGCTCGTTGCATTCTGAGACGCCAGCGTCTCCTCTGCTGGATCCCGGGGATGGTAATCCTTCCCCAGGTGACATGGAGGAGGTGGGTATGCTGCCGTCGGGTCTCCCTCCCGCTGGGTCGGATCCTCGGACGTAGACACCAGCCTACCCGATACCCAGCAGTATCCCATTGCCAGAAGCCGGGCCTCCCGTTCTTGGCCCGCCCGCTGGGCCATTTCCAGGGCCTTCTGCTCCCACAGACCCCCCTTCCCCCGGTGCCTGGGTATCCATCCCGTCTTATCCGACGCAATCATTCCCAGGCCCGCAGTATCCAGCACCCGAAGCTGGCCTACCCGACGCCGCACTACACGGTGCCCCAGTACCAGACACCGGGCTTCCTGCCGTCAGGATATGGATATGCACCTTACAGATACCCTCAGTATCAGTATCCCCCATCTCCACCACTCCCTCAGCCGCCAGTGGACTTGAAGGAGACTTTGGCTTCCTTGTGGGCTGAAGCCAAGGCTCAGCTCACCAGGAGGTAGAGAGCTGTCTTCCGACACCAGTCCCGGTTCTCGACTCCTTACATTGGAGACGAGAGACCCCTTCCCCACCTCCGGATACCAGAGGCGAGCCTTCCAGTTCCAGGGCAAGATACGCTTCCCCGAGGGCTTCCCAAGGGGTCCGTTCCTCCCCTGCGGCGGGAGGAGTTGTCTTCTTCCTCTTCATCCTCCTCGGATGACTCCGATGGTCGTTCCGACCCAGACGACGAGCCACGCACTCCTGACAAGCCCAGGCCAAGAACTCCCCCGAAGTCTCCGGAGGATCCTTCCTTTACGGAGTTGCTGCGCAAAATCCAGGCAGTTCATCAGTGGCATTCCTTGGAGACAGATCCACAGCATAAGAAACTTGCTGCGCACCTGGATCTGCCAGGGACCGCTCCTACCATGGTGCCACCCTGGATTGAACCTCATGCCAACCTTGTTTCCACCATTTGGAAATGACCGTCGGCATTAGCCCCCTTCCTAGGAAGTCGGACAGACTTTATCAGGCTCTAGAGGGTGTTGACTCTCTAAATTCACACCCTCGAGCCGATTCAGTTGTTATTAGTGCTGCTCACTGCCGGACGGCTAACCCCATGCACTTGAGCTTGTCACCACCTGACAAGGAATGCGGCCTTTTGGACCAGTACGGGAGGGAAGGTCTACGCTTCTTCCACTCTGGGTATTAGGGCCCTGAATTATGTTGGTCATATGGGGAATTACCAGAAGGCAATCCTTAGCGAGGTGGAGGCTAAATTGGACTCCCTTCCTGAGTCTCAGACGAAGCACGAAGTGGCGGATCTAGTCCAGTCTGCGCGTTCGGCCGGTCGGCACATGCTTCGTGCCACGTACGATGCAGTGGATGCTGCTGGTCGGAGCACATGGGTTTGCAGCGTCATGCCTGGCTCCGAGTGTCAGGTTTGGTCCCAGAGGTGCAGTCTGCTATCCAGGACGTGCCCTTCAGGGGTTCCGTGCTGTTCGGTGGCGATGTCAAGGACATCATCACCGATCTGCAGGAGAAGTGTACTGCACTTAAGTCGGTTGACTCCATGTACAGACCCCCTCGGGCACAGCGTCCTCCCTTTCGCAGACATTCTCGGCAAAGGCGAAACCTCAGGGAAAGCGGGCCAACAAACGTTGGGGCCCCTCCGGCTACCAAGCCCGCCCTGCCCAAAAAAGCAGCAGGGGCTTCAGCCGCGACGCTGCCCCACACCTCCTGACTCCTTTCCTCTCCCACAGTCTCTGGGCCTTCCAGAGGAACCGGTAGGAGGGAGATTCTCCCTCCATCTACCTGGTTGGGAGAGGATCACTTCAGACAGTTGGGTGCTCCTGCTGATTGCAAAAGGACACTCAATAGAGTTTCTTCGGAACTCCGCCCCCCAGGTCGTCTTACTCCACAGAACACCTTCTGGTTCAGGAAGAAATATCCTCTCTTCTTCTGAAGGAGGCGATAGAGCCCATTCCTCCCCATCTTTGAGGGACGGGTTACTACTCCCATTTCTTCCTGGTCCCGAAAAAGTCAGGAGATGTGAGGCAGATTCTGGACCACAGCTCCCTGAACTTGTTCGTGGAGTACAAAAGGTACAGGGTGCTCTCTCTGCAGAGTCTTTTGCCCCTTCTTCGGACGGGACAGTGGCTGTGCGCTCTGAACATGCAGGATACATACCTGCATATCCCTATTTGCCCTTCCCACCGCAAATACGTATGATTTGTGTTCAAGGGGGACCACTACCAGTTCAAGGCCCTCTCATTTGGTCTTTCCTCGGGCAGTATTCACCAAATGCCTTTGGTAGAGGCAGCCTACCTGCATACCCAGGGGTGCAGGTTTTCCTGTACCTGGACGACTGGCTCCTGGCGGCCTCATCCAGGGAGGAACTCCTGCACTTCCTTTCCCTTACCCTGCAAGTTTTTGCCTGCCTGGGTGTTACCGTCAACCAGGCCAAGTCCCACCTGATCCCGTCCCAGAGGCTCCAGTTTATCAGGGCAATCCTGGACACGACCTCCGGCATGGCATTCCTGCCACTGGACAGGACGGCCTCACTCCAGGCTCAGGTCAGCCTGTTGTCCAGCTGTAGGCGGGTCAGCGCCAGGTCGGTCCTTTGCCTCCTTGGGCTCATGGCGGCTGCTATTCCGACAGTCCTTCGCGCTCAGCTCCACTTGAGAATCTTTCAGTGGGCACTTCGGTTTCAGTGGGATCAGCTGATGGACGACCTAGAGCAATTAGTTCTGGTCTCCAGTCCTATGGCTCGGGACTTGCAATGGTGGACAGTTCAGGAGAACCTTTGCTGGGGAGTTCCCTTCTGCCTTTCTCCCCCCTCCCAGACGCTGACTACAGACGCCTCTGGCGAGGATTGGGGAGCCCATCTCGGGCCTCGCAGGACCCAGGGATCCTGGTCCAAGCTCGAAAAATCTCTCCACATCAATGTGCTCGAGCTTCGGGCTGTGCTTTATGCTCTTCAGGCTCTGCATCTTTATCTGCTTCCCGGACATCTGGCTGTCCAGACGGACAACATGTGTGTAGTCTGGCACATCAACAAACGGGGAGGAACTCATTCCTACCCTCTCTGCATGGAGGCGATGCGGGTTTGGTAATGGGCAGTGCAGCACAACCTTCACCTCACAGCCATTCACATGCCGGGGGTTGAGAACACGTTGGCAGACCACCTCAGTCGGTTGTCTGCTCACGCCCACAAGTGGGAACTAGATCAGGGGGTAGCAGACGATATTTTTCTATGCTGGGGGACCCCTCAGGTAGACCTGTTTGCGTCTCCTCTCAACGCAAAACTTCCTGCCTTCTGCTCGCTCCAGGGCGTGGCATTTTTTGGAGAGACGCTCTGTCTCTAGACTGGAAGGCTGGAAGGAAGATTCGTCTATGCCTCCCCAATCCCCTTGATTCGAGGGTCTTACAGAAACTCAGCTTGGAAGGAGCTTGCATAATTCTCATCGCTCCTTTCTGGCCCAGACAAGTTTGCTTCTCTCTTCTGCAACAGTATTCAGAGGAACCTCCTCTTACTCTGTCGCAACTTGTGCTGACCCAGGATCAGGGGACCCTGGCCCATCCAGGCCTCAGGTCCCTTCAGTTGCACGCATGTCTCTTATAGACGTAGCTCAAGCCTGATTCGGGGTTTCCCCGCTGGTGGCTGAGATTCTGGTGGAGGCCAGGAAGCCCTTCACTAGATCTACCTATGCCATGCCATGAAATGAAAACGGTTCTCTATTTGGGCCGCTTCCAAAGATTTCGAGCCTTTCTCGTTCTCTGTTGGGTGGCTTTTGGATTACTTGTGACACTTCTTTGATCTGGGTCTGTCATTCCTCTCTGAAGGTTCACATGGCGGCCATCTCGGCTTACCATGTTCCTTTTGGGGACAGGACTTTTGCGCAACTGGAGGTCTCCAAGACCTTTCTTAGAGAGGTCCTCCACTTGAGACCCCCCATTCGGGTTCCTGCCCCTCCTTGGGATTTGAATTTTATCCTTGAGAAGCTTACTTTGCCTCCTTTCAAGCCGGCAGCCTCAGCAGACCTAAAGATCTTACTTCGAGAGGGCTCTTGAGGTAGGTAATTACATATAGGACTGATGCCGGCCGGTGTCAGGACCCAGCAGAAAAATTTCTAGCTAGCAGTGTCTGTTGGGGGACTGCCCCCACATCAGGTGACCGACATGCGACGTCAGTATAAAGGGACGGTCCCCCACGCCCACCTTCCAGTTCTTTCACGCCATTAGCTCGTGTCAGCGCCTCGTAAAGTTCAACACTACTCAGCTCTCTCATTGGTAGTTTTTACTGTCTTTTTTTTTGATTCTTCGACTAAATCGTCAGGCATTCGTTGGTGTATGTCTTCCCCTACACCTTCAGAGCACCAAAATAAGTGCAACTCATGCGGCGCTCAGCTCCCGCTCAAGGACGGTCATTCCCAGTGCTTCTTCTGTCTAAGCCCGGATCATCAGGTGGAGAAGTGTCAGCACTGCCTCAAATTCAACGCCACCACCCGTAGACGAAGGCAGCAGTCCCTGGAGGCCCATATACTAAAGAAGAAAATGTCCTCTATGGAAAAGGAGTTAAAAAAGCTCCAGCAGGCGTCCACTTCCCCCGAAGGCCGTCTTAAGAAGAAAGACAAGGAGAAGCACCAAGATAAGGGCTGCTCATCCACCGCTTCTTCGGGAGTCGCCGTGCTACAGGTAATGTCCCCACCGGGGCACTGCTCCACGACAGCCACCTTGGAGGCTTCCAAGGTGGCGGTGGCCTGCCCGTTTGGCTCGGGGTCCTTTGGGTGCCTCCTGGCTATTGGAGGTCTCCGCTCCCAGTAAGCCGGACGTCAGCTCCTCTGACGCCCGCATGGAGACGGTCGATAAGTCGCCTGACCCTTCGGGGCAGCGCATGGCCCCTCTTCCACCCGACCAGGCCACTCCTCTTTCGTGACCTGCCTCTGGCGATGGGTCCGATAAGTCTGACATCGGCTCCTCCAGCATCCGCTCAGACTCCACTGATAAGTCGAACATTTGCCTGCCCGATGCCCACACGGTGGCTGAGCCGACGCCGGACCCTCTCACGTCCGCCGTTTCCGGCTACCCGCATCCCTCGCTGCCCTCCAGGGACCCTGGGTCTCCTCAGCCTGACCCCAGGGATTTTTCCGCTCCATCCACGGGTGATGCCAAGGTTCCTGCTGCACCTCCCGTCAGGCCGTCCACCCACTGTGCCGACTAACCTGACGTCGGTTCCCCGGACGCTGGTTCAGACGCCGGGCGACATCCCATTCCCGGATGCTGCTCCAACGCCTGGCCTTCTGCTCCAGGCCCGCGCATGGGCCCTCTGGCCAGGCATTCTCCAGCAGACTCCCCGGTTCCCAGGTATCCAACGCCGTCTTACCCGGCTCGGCAGTATCCGCCCCAGTACCAGACGCCGCAGTACCCGGTGCCTCAATACCCAATGCGGGTTTCCCGCCGTCGGGTTATGGATACGCGCCTTACGGATACAATCAACACCGGTATCCCCCTCCTCTTCCACGGCCCCCTCAGCCGCCTGTGGACATGAAGGAGACTCTAGCCTCCTGGTGGGCTGAGACCAAGGCTCAGCTCACCAGAGAGGTGGAGAGTCATCTCATGACGACTACGCCGATTCCGGCTCCCATACGTCCGCAACAGACTCCCTCCCCACCTCTGGTTCCAGGGTGGGGCAGGATATGCTTCCCCGAGGACCTTCCAAGGGGCCCGTTCCTCCCCCCCCCCACGGCGGGAGAGGGAGTCTTCCTCTTCATCTTCTTCCTCCTCTGACGACTTTGACGGTTGCTTAGTGCCGGACAACGAGCCACACTCTCCGTCTAAGCCCAGGCCTAAGTCTCCTCCGGAGGACCCTTCCTTTACAGAGTTGCGCAAAATCCAGGAGGTTCACAAGTGGCATTCCTTGGAGACAGATCCACAGCATAAGAAACTCACTGAGCATCTGGACCTGCCCAAGACAGCTCCTACCTTGGTGCCACCCTGGATTGTCTCATGCTGATCTTGTTTTCACTATTTGGAAGCAACTGTCGACTTTAGCCCCGCTTCCTCGGAAGTCAAATAGGCTATATCAGGCTCCCGAGGGTGTTGACTTTCTAGATTCTCACCCTCGAGCTGATTCAGTTGTGATTAACGCCACTCATGGCTGGACAGCTAACCTGAAACATCTGAGCTCGTCTCCACCTGACAAAGAATCCCATCTTCTGGACCAGTATGGGAAGAAGATCTTTGCTTCTTCCACTCTGGGAATTAGGGCCCTAAATTATGTCAGTCACATGGGGGATTACCAGAAGACAATTCTTAGTGAGGTGGAATCCAAATTGGACTCCCTTCCTGACTCTCATGTCAAACAAGAAGTGGCTGACCTCGTTCACTCTGCACGTTCGGCCAGTCGGTACATGCTTCGTGCTACATACGATGCAGTGGACACTGCTGGTAGGAGCTCCGCTTTCGCTATAGGCTTACGGCGTCATGCCTGGCTCTGTGTGTCAGGGTTGGTCCCGGAAGTGCAGTCTGCTATTCAGGAAGCGCCCTTCCGGGGTTCAGTGGTGATGTCAAGGACATTATCACCAATCTGCAGGAGAAGGGGACTGCACTGAAATCTGTGGACTCCATGTACCACCCCCATCAAACGCAGCGCCATCCCTTTCGCAGGTGGAATCGGTAAAAGGCGAAACCCCAGGGAAACTGGGCCAATAAACGCTGGGCCCCTCCAGCTGCCAAGCCCCCTCTGCCCAAAAAAAGCAGCGGGTGCTTCAGCCACGATGCTGCCCCACACCACCTGACTCTCTTCCTCTCCCACCGGTAGGAGGGAGGTTTTCCTTCCACCTCCCAGGTTGGGAAAGGATAACTTCAGATTCCTGGGTGCTCCAGCTGATCGCAGGACGACACTCAATAGAGTTTCTTCAGAAACCCCCTTGACACCCTCCCCCAAGGTCTTCGTACTCTCGGGAACATCATCTTCTGGTCCAGGAAGAGATTTCAGCACTTTTGCTGAAGGAGGCGATAGAACCCATCCCCATTCCTCTTCAGGGCACGGGGTACTTTTCCCATTTCTTCCTGGTTCCGAAGAAAACGGGGGACGTGAGGCAGATTCTCAACCTCAGCTCCCTGAACCTGTTCGTGGAGTACACGAGGTTCAGGATGCTCTCGCTGCATTCTCCGGCCGGGACAGTGGCTGTGTGCTTTGGATATGCAGGATGCCTAGCTGCATATCCCTATCCGCCCTTCCCACCGCAAATACCTGTGCTTTGCGTTCCAGGGGGACCACCACCAGTTCAAGGCCCTCCCATTTGATCTTTCCTCAGCGCCCCAGGTGTTCACAAATGCCTTTCGGTGGTAGTAGCCTACCTGCGTACCCAGGGAGTGCAGGTTTTCCTGTACCTGGATGATTGGCTCCTGGCGGCCCCATCCAGGGAGGAACTCCTGCGCTTCCTTTCCCTTACCCAGCAGGTCTTTGCCTGCCTGGGTATTACCATTAACCAGGCCAAGTCCCATCTGTTCCCGTCCCAGAGGCTCCAGTTTATCGGGGCGATCCTGGACACGACCTCTGGCGTGGCCTTCTTGCCACCGGACAGGGCGGCCACTCTCCAGGTCCAGGTCAGCCTGTTGTCCAGCCGCAGGCAGGTCAGCGCCAGGTCAGTTCTTCGCCTCCTCGGACTAATGACAGCTGCAATTCCGACAGTCCCTCGTGCTCGGCTCCACATGAGAATCTCTCGGTCGCTTCGGTCTCAACGGGATCAGCTGGTGGACGACCTTGATCAACTTGTCCTGGTCTCCACTCCCATGGTTCGGGACTTGCAGTGGTGGATGGTTCAGGGGAACCTCTGCCTGGGAGTTCCTTTCAGTCTTCCTCCCCCCCTCACAGACGTTGACTATTGATGCCTCCGTCGAGGGTTGGGTAGCCTATCTCCGACCCCACAGGACCCAGGACTCCTGGTCCAAGCTCAGAAAGTCTCTTTACATCAGTGTGCTTGAACTAAGGGCAGTACTATATGCTCTTCAGGCTCTGCATCTGTATCTGTCTCCCGGTCACCTAGCGGTACAGATGGACAATATGCGTGTGGTCTGGTACATCAACAAACGGAGGAACTCATTCCTACCCCACTGCAGAGAGGCGATGCGAGTCTGGGATTGGGCAGTGCAGCACAACCTTCACCTCGCGGCATCTCATGTCCCGGGGGTCGAGAACACGCTGGCAGACAGGCTAAGCCGGTCATCTGTTCTAGCTCACGAATGGGAACTGGATCAGGGGGTTGTAGACGACATCTTCCTGCACTGGGGAACTCCACAGGTAGACCTGTTTGCTTCCCCTCAAAACACAAAACTTCCCATCTTCTGCTCGCTCGCTCCAGGGCGCGGCATTTTTTTGGAGAGCGCTCTGTCTCCTAGACTGGAAGAGGCAGATTAAGTCTATGCTCCCCAGATTCCACTGATTACAAGGGTCTTGCAGAAACTCTGTTCAGAAGGAGCTCGAATGATTCTGATCGCTCCTTTCTGGCCCAGGCAAGTTTGGTTCTGTCTTCTGCAGCAGTACTCAGAGGAACCTCCTCTTCCTCTGTCGCTATTTTTGCTGACTCAGGATCAGGGGACCCTGGTTCATCCAGGCCTCAAGTCCCTTCAGTTGCACGCATGGCTCCTGCAGACGTACCTCAAGCCCGATTCATTCCCCCCCCAGAATAGCTGAAATTCTGGTGGAGGCCAGGAAACCCTCAACTAGATCTACTTATGCCATGAAATGGAAGCGGTTCTGTATCTGGGCTGCCTCCAATGATGTCGAGCCCTTCTCGTGCTCTGTTGGCCGACTTCTGGATTACTTGCGACACCTCTTCGATCTGGGTCTCAGCCATTCATCCTTAAAGGATCACATGGCGGCCATTTCGGCCCATCATGTCCCCTTTGCAGACAGAATGTTTGCTCAGCTGGAGGTCTCTAAGACCTTTTTGAGAGGGGTCCTTCACTTACGACCCCCTGTCCGTGTTCCTGCCCCTCCTTGGGATCTGAATTTCATTTTAGAGAAGCTTACTCTGCCTCCTTTCAAGCCAGCAGCCTCAGTGGACCTAAAGTTCCTTTCTTGGAAGACTCTTTTCCTAGTTGCCATTACTTCTGCTCGACGGATTTCCGAGCTTCAGGCCCTGATGTGTAAAATCCCGTATTTGATTTTTCACAAGGAACATGTGGCTCTACATACCAACCCTAAGTTTCCCCCCTAAGCTGGTAGCGGAATTGACGCTGAATCAATCCATAGAGTTGCCTGCCTTTTTTACGCAGCACTCCAATCAAGGAGAATACCTTCTGCATACTTTGGATGTTCACCGAATTCTGAGATACTACACCAACAGGACGAAGGATCTCAGAAAGACCGGTCAACTGTACGTCTCTTTTGCTCATAAAAGAGAAGGCAGTGCTGTTTCTAAGCAATGCCTATCAAAATGGTTGACTCATTGTATCACTTTCTGTTATGACAAGTACAAGAAGACTCTGCCAGGTCAAGTTAGAAGCCACTCCACCAGAGGGGTCGCTGCCTCTGCGGCCTGTTTCAAGAACGTGTCAGCGGCTGACATTTGTGCAGCCGCCACTTGGACTTCTGTCCATACCTTTACGAAACATTACAGTTTGGACATTGCCTCTCGCTGTAGAGCAGGCTTCAGGCTGGCTGTTTTGCAAGGTCTCCTTTCCTAAGGCCTTCACAACCAGAGGGTCTACTTCTGAGTAGCTTTCCTCCTCCCGTTTGCTTCTCCTTGTTACAGATTGCTTGGGACTCAGTCCTATATGTAATTACCTGCTGCAAGAGCCCTCTCGAAGTAAGATAGTACAGTTGCATAAGAATTTTCCTAACAGTAGATCTTCGAGAGAGGCTCTTGCAGTAAATAATATCCGCCCTCAACCCCCTAAGCTTTTCAGCTCCTTTTCCAGGAAGAAATATCCACTTCTCTCTCTCTCGTCTTGCCTTTTGGCCTTTGGCGGGAAAGAACTGGAAGGCGGGTGTGGGGGACCACCCCTTTATACTGACGCCGCACGACGTCTGTCACCTGACGTGGGGTCGGTCCCCCTCCAGAGACTGCTAGCTAGAAATTTTTCCGTTGGGTCCTGACGCCGGCCGGCATCAGTCCTATATGTAATTACCTACTGTAAGCGCCTCTCTCGAAGATCTACTGTTATGGTTAGTTCTTACATAACTGTACTTTCCTTTCATGGAAGACTCTTTCCCTTGTGGCCATTTCTTCTGCTCGAAGGATTTCCGAGCTCCAGGCCCTGATGTGCAAAATCCCATATTTGATTTTTCACAAGGAACGTGTGGCTCTGCGTACCAACCCTAAGTTTCTTCCCAAGGTGGTAGCAGAATCTACACTGAATCAATCCACAGAGCTGCCTACTTTCTTTATGCAGCACTCCAATCAAGGGGTGTACCTCTTGCATACTTTGGATGTTCACCGAATTCTGAGATACTACACTACTAGGACGAAGGATCTCAGAAAGACTGATCAACTGTTTGTTTCTTTTGCTCCTAAAAGAGAAGGCAGTGCTGTTTCTAAGCAATGCCTATCCAAATGGTTGGCTCATTGTATCACTTTCTGTTACAAGTACAAGACCCTGCCAGGTCAAGTCAGAGGCCACTCTAGCAGAGGGGTTGCTGCCTCCGCTGCTTGTTTCAAGAATGTGTCAGCGGCAGCCATTTGTGCAGCTGTAACTTGGACTTCTGTCCATACCTTTACGAAACACTACTGTTTGGACATTGCCTCTCGCTGTAGAGCGGGCTTCAGGTTGGTTGTTCTGCAAGGTCTTCTTTCCTAAGACTTCACAGCCAGTGGGTCTACTTTTGGGTAGTTTTCCTCCTCCCATTTGCTTCTCCTTGTTCCAGACTGCTTGGGACTCGGTCCTATTTGTAATTACCTACTGCAGGAGCCCTCACAAAGTAAGATAGTACAGTTACGCAAGAACTTACCGTAACAGTAGATCTTCGAGAGAGGCTCTTGCAGTAGATAATACCTTCCAGCCCTCTATCCCCCTAAGTTTTTTCAGCTCCTTTTCCAGTGAAGGAAACATCTGCTTCTCTCTTGTCTGGCCTTTGGCAGGAAAGAACTGGAAGGCGGGCGTGGGGGACTGCCCCTTTATACTGATATCAGTCAACTGATTTGGGGGTGGTCCCCGGCCAGAGACTGCTAGCTAGAAATTTTCGTGGGTCCTGACGCCTGCCGGCTTCAGTCCTATTTGTAATTACATACTGCAAGAGCCTCTCTCGAAGATCTACTGTTACGGTAAGTTCTTACGTAACTGTTCTTTTTTCCTGTATGTACCCACAGATTTTCCTTCAAGATACAATATTGTATTGTCAGCATACAAATGGTGTCGGACATTCATCATGTGTCCGACACCATTTGTGTATATATATTAAATACAACAGGTCCTAACACTGATCCCTGTGGTACACCAGATTTAATATTCAAGTAACTGGATACAAAGTTATTACCCAGTTTAACCCTCTGTTGTCTCCCATCCAAGTAGCCTTGGAACCAACCCAGGGCCCCACCCCCCGGCTGAGGCCAACAGATCTCAAATTCTTAACACCAGATGGTCTAAGCTGTTGAAAGCCTTTGACAGATCTATAAATATGGCCCCAACCAGGAGGCGCCTATCCATGGCCACCTGGATGACCGACATGGCCTTAACGAGTGCTGTAGTAGTAGTACTATGCTGTGCCCTAAAACCTGATTTATATTTATTGTACTTTTTTTAGCCATTTAATTGAGAAACCACAGTTTTTTCAAACACTTTTGAGCTGACAAAGCAATGATATTGGTCTGTAATTCCGCGTATCATTTTTCGGACCTCCCTTGAATACTGGTATCACTTCTGCCTGTTTCCAGGCTAACGGGTAGGTACCAGTATTCAATGAAAAATTAAAGAGGTCAGTCAATATTGGAAGTACCAATGGTGCAGCAATTTTAAGCAAAAAGGATGGATCCCGTCTGGACCTTGGGCCTTATTTATGTTCAATTTTAATAACTCCCTAAAAACCTGAAATGGGCAATGTTTTGAAAATGGAAAAATGGTCCATTTTCTACCCTCTTTTCTTGGTCCTTTTTTTTTTTGCTGTATTATACCAGGAGAAAAAGATGTACAGTATTAATCTGAGAAGACCACATATCAACAGACATCTTGTTTAGTACAGCAGCTGCCCTATCTGAAAGTTTCAATGGCTCATTATCACCATAAAAACATTAGGTAACAGATCTTATTTCCTTGTAGTTTTTAAACCATATTCCAAAAGTCCCTAGGTCTTTTAGACTGTTCATTTCCCAAGTCTGTTAAATAAAAAATGGATTTCGCTTTCCTTTGTGTAATGTACAAATTGCGTGCAGCTTGATATTTTTCTCAAAGCACACTCTCGTTTCTTGGCTGGACAACAAGACACAGAAGGTAATCGTAAACGGAGTTCACTCTGAAGAAAGGGGGGGTTACTAGTGGGGTACCGCAGGGTTCAGTACTGGGCCCAGTCCTTTTTATTGTCTTTATAAGTGACATTGCAGAGGAACTGGAAGGAAAAGTATGCACCTCTGCAGATGACACAAAGATCTGCAACATGGTTGATACACGGAGCGGTGGAGGAAAGGATGAGAAGGGACTTGTCAAGGTTGGAGAAATGGTCAGAAGTACCCCTGACGGAGGGAGCGTCCCTAGGTCCTCAACCCCAGCCTGGAAACAGAGGGCTGACTCCAAAAGAGACAGCGGCAGGGATGGAGGAGCCTCCCGAGGCACCTGGCGGGCGTTGGGGTGGGGTGTACAAAACCGTACCACAGAATCTGCATCAGAGCGGCAATGCGGGAGGACCTAGGCATTTGGCAGACATTCCTCCAATGGGGTATCGATGTGGCCAGTTCCAGTGTCCAGTGATGAATTGGAGCTCTTCACAAATGCTTTGGGGGGCCTGGGCTTCAGGGCTTACTTGCAAGATACGTGGTGTGCTGGGCGGTGGCCTCCAGAGTGGATAAGACAAGGCAAATAATGGTGATGGAATTCTTCCTCATTGTTGTGGCACTGGTGATCTGGGGGGACGTGCTGATGGACAAGCACATCACATTCAGGTCTGACAACACCGGAGTGGTGTATGCAATAAACAAACAATTAGGGGGCAAGGGCCTGATGGGCAACCTCATGCGGGTGTTTGTCCTGAAGCATTTATTGTTGAATATCAACTTTAAGGCAGTGCATGTACCAGCTATTGAAAACGGCATCACTGACACTCTTTCTCGTTTACAGTTGCAGAGGTTCCGAGAATTGGCACCAGTGGCAGACCTACAGCCCAGGGAAGTCCCTCCATTCCTCTGGGAGTTGATTGAGAATGCCCTGGCACCTAGGACCCAAACAGCATACTAGAGGGGAGGTCAACTGTTTTCTGGAAGTGCAATATGCACGAGGGTGGGCATGGACATAGCCGATCCCAGTGGCACAGTTGTGCGAATACGTACTGATCAAAAAAATGTGCAGGGGCCACCCGGGCAACAGTCGAGCAGCACATGGCTGGCATTGCCTGGTTTCAGAAAGCCAAGGGCTTCTTCGATTCCATGAGGGCATTTGCTCTCCGGAAGATGCTGAAAGGTTGGGTGTGGGCAACCGATGCCTCATCAGCCCTACCATATTCAAGCAGATCTGGGACGAGTTGCCTAAGGTATGCTCATCCCCAGAGTAGACGAGGCTCTTCCAGACAGCGTACTTGGTGGCATTTTGCAGGGCAATCCGGGTGTCGGAGCTTGTGCAGCCCAGCAAGGCCACTGGGAGACCATTAGTGTTGGCAGAGGCCAATGTGGAGGTCAGAACGTCTGGAGTCTTAGTCCACATACGGCAGAGTAAGACGGACCAGCCTGCCCACGGGCTCCAGTGGGATGTGGGAGCAGGATTATATAACACAGCACCCGGCAATGGGGGGGGGGGTTCTTCTTCTGTCATGGGGATAGTGGCCCCCTAACAGTGTACCAGTTTAGGCACATGTTGCAGAAGACCTTGCAACAGCTGGGCATCTCTGCAGAACACTACAACATGCACTCCAGGGCAGAGGGCTTATCAGATAGGACAATACAGACTTTGGGTAGATGGAAGTCACAGGCTTTTGAAAGATATACAAGACCACATGTTATAATGCGCTCTTGCTTTGTTTTGGATAGGTGTTGCGGCCCGAGCAGATCTGGATATGTGGCTACTCGTACATCCATAGGGTGGCCCTCAGGGCAAGGCAGTATCCTGGAGAAAACCTGAGAGGGCAGAGGTGCATTGGTTGGGATAGCACGGGATGCGCTTGAATGAGTTACTGGCAACACTGCAAGCAAAGGCGCAGAAGAGGTCACTGCCTAATGTTTTAGTCATTCATTTGGGGAGAAATGATATAGGGGTTATACCTGCGAGAGAGCTTAAAGAGAGAGTGAGGCAGGACCTGGCAAGTGTGAAGCAATGGTGGCCCCAGGTGCATATAATTTGGTCCGATATGGTGCAGCAGTGGTGGCACGCCAAGAACATTAGGGCAATAGAGAAGGTGTGCCGGCTTCAGAATGATGCCATGTGACCAGTTATGGACTCTGTGGGGGGGTCTGTAATAAAGTCAGGTCTGTATAGAGGGGGATGGTGTACATTTATCGAAGGAAGGAGGAGACCCATTTCTGGATGACATACAACGGGCAGTGGTGAGAGTATTAGCGTGAGGTGCTTGTGGGGGGTTAGTTGGTGAGACCTCACCTTGTGGCAGCTTGGTAGTCTGGCAACGCTGTGGAAGGGGGTAACAGGGATCACGTGCCTTGACCAGCCAGATCTCCCTGAGGTTGACAGGAGGGTGGGCCTGAGGGATGGAGTCTAGATGGCACCCTCTTTGGGCAGCATCCTGCAGCATGGCGGATCCTCTGATGGGGAGGAGCTAGCCTCAGCCAGTCATACAGCCATCCACCATGCTCTGGAGGTTGTTACCCTCGAGGGGTCCTGGTTGATGGTAAAGCAGGAGGGAAGAAGGGTTGACCATCAACGATGTAGTTGGTCCGTGGTGAGCTAGATACCTTCCAAAGCTACCTAGCTGTGCACATCACACTGAAGCGAATGGATAATTGGTTTATTAATAAACACATGGCTGTGGCCATTTCTCCAAAGTCGTCGTCGTGTCAAGTTTGTTCAGGTGAAATATATGCTCTCAAAAGACAACGGAGGAGCCTGCAAGGTATCGCAGCAGGCGGGACTTTGTCTGGGGGCATGGCCTGGGCCATCTGGACAGACAATGGGGACTGAGGTAGGACCACCCAGAAGGGGCTGGGGAGGGAGCTTGCGGTCAGGAACAGGGAGGAGCTAAGCCCTTAAGAGGTGCTGCACAGGAGGAATTCCTCCTTATCCCAGGTTACATCTCACCCTTGTAAAAGCAGGGGGTATAAGGAACTTGCTGTCCCACTAAGGAGGATCACCTTAGGAGTTGAGAAGGAATTTCCTGTCTCCCCCATCAGGTTTTCGCCTTCTCCAGCAAGGTGGGAGTAATTCCAGTTAGAGTAGGCTAGGGCTTAGACAGGTAGGTGTCACAGTAATGTTCCTTTGTAAGTGGCAGCTTGGTAGTCTTGGAATGCTGTGAGAAGGGGTAACAGGGATCACGTGTCTTGACCAGCCAGATCTCTCTGAGGCTGACAGGAGGGCGGGCCTGATGGATGGAATCTGGATGGCACCCTCTTTGGGCAGCGTCCCACGGCATGGCAGATCCTCTGACAGGGGAGGAGCTAGCCGCAGCCGGTCATATAGCCATCCCTCATGCCCCGGAGGCTATTGCCCTCATGGGGTCCTGGTTGATGGTAAGGCAGCCCTCCCCTGGGAGGGAGGGTCGACCATCAACGATCTGGTTGTGCCATAGTGAACTAGATTCCTTCCAAGGCTACCTAGCTGCACACATCACGCTGGAGCGAATGTATATATGGATAATTGGTTTGTTAATAAACACATGGCTATGGCCATTTCTCCAAAGCCCGTTGTGTCAGTTTGTTCAGGTGAATGAGGTATATGCCCTCAAAAGACAAACTCTGTATGAAGTCGAAATCATCCACTGCTTAACCTGATACAAAATGTATTAAAATCCAAAAGTGCAGTTACGTAAGAACTTACCGTAACAGTAGATCTTCGAGACAGGCTCTTGCAGTAGGTAATTACACACAGGACTGAAGCCGGCAGGCATCAGGACCTCACGGAAAAATTTCTAGCTAGCAGTCTCTGGCGGGGGACCGCCCCCACATCAGGTGACTGACAGTATAAAGGGGCAGTCCCCCATGCACCCCTTCCATTTCTTTCCCACCAAAGGCCCAAAAAGGTGAGACAAGAGAGAAGCGGATGTTTCCCCTCACTGGAAAAGGAGCTGAAAATACTTAGAGGGATAGAGGGCAGGAAGGTATTGCCTACTGCAAGAGCCTCTCTCGAAGATCTACTGTTACGTTAAGTTCTTACGTAACTGTACTATCTTACTTCAAGAGGGCTCTTGCAATAGGTAATTACACACAGGACTGAGTCCCAAGCAGTCTGGAACAAGTAGAAGCAAACGGGAGGAGGAAAACTACCCAAAAGTAGACCCTCTGGCTGCTGAGGTCTTAGGAAAGAAGACCCTGCAGAACAGCCAACCCGAAGCCCGCTCTATGGCAAGAGGTAATGTCCAAACTGCAGTGTTTCGTAAAGGTATGGACAAAAGTCCAAGTAGCGGCTGCACAGATGTCTGCCGCTGACACATTCTTGAAACAAGCAGCAGAGGCAGCGACTCCTCTGGTGGGGTGCCCTCTGACCTGATCCGGCAGGGTTTTGTTGTACTTGTCGTAACAGAAAGTGATACAATGAGCCAACCATTTAGATAGGCATTGCTTTCCCTTTTATGAGCAAAAGAGACAAACAGTTGATCAGTCTTCCTGAGATCCTTCATCCTTTTGGTGTAGTATCTCAGGATTTGGTGAATATCCAAAGTATGCAAGAGGTACTCCCCTTAATTGGAGTGCTGCGTAAAGAAAGCGGGCAGCTCCATGGATTGATTCAGCGTAGATTCTGCTACCACCTTGGGGAGAAACTTAGGGTTGGTACGCAGAGCCACATGTTCCCTGTGGAAAATCAAATACGGGATTTTGCACGAGGGCCTGAAGCTTGGAAATCCTTCGAGCAGAAGTAATGGCCACAAGGAAGAGCGTCTTCCATGAGAGGAACTTTAGGTCTGCTGAGGCTGCCGGCTCGAAAGGAGGCAGAGTAAGCTTATCAAGGATAAAATTAAAATCCCAGGGAGGGGCAGGAACCGAATAGGGGGTCTCAAGTGGAGGACCCCCTCTAAGAAAAGTCTTGGAGACTTCCAACTGCGCAAAAGTCCTGTCCCCAAAAGGAACATGGTAGGCCGAGATGGCCGACGTGAACCTTCAGAGAGGAATGACTGAAACCCAGATCAAAGAGATGGCGCAAGTAATCCAACAGCCGCCCAACAGAGCAAGAAAATGGCTTGAGATCTTTAGAAGCGGCCCAAATAGAGAACTGTTTCCACTTCATGGCATAGGTAGATCTAGTGGAGGGCTTTCTGGC
Organism: Neoceratodus forsteri; assembly: GCA_016271365.2. NCBI lineage: Eukaryota > Metazoa > Chordata > Ceratodontiformes > Ceratodontidae > Neoceratodus > Neoceratodus forsteri. The sequence continues at coordinate 38,317,181 of JADMNL010000037.1, read as the reverse complement.
CTCCACCAGAATCTCAGCAACCAATGGGGAAACCCGAAATGAGCTTGAGCTACGTCTGCAGGAGCCACGCATGCAACTGAAGGGACTTGAGGCCTGGATGGACCAGGGTGCCCTGATCCTGGATCAGCAAAAGTCGCGACAGAGGAAGAGGAGGTTCCTCTGAATACTGTTGCAGACGAGAGAACCAAACTTGCCTGGGCGAGAAAGGAGCGATGAGGATCATGCAAGCTTCTTCCGAGCTGAGTTTCTCTAAGACCCTCGGGATCGGTGGGAAAGGCATAGACGAATCTTCCCCTCCAGTCTAGAGACAGAGCGTCTCTCCAAAAAATGCCACGCCCTGAAGCGAGCGAGCAGAGAGCGGGAAGTTTTGCTTTGAGAGGAGACACAAACAGGTCTACCTGTGGCATTCCCCCAGCGTAGGAAGATATCGTTCGCTACCCCCCGATCTAGTTCCCACTCATTAACGTGAGCAGACAACCGACTGAGGTGGTCTGCCAATGTGTTCTCGACCCCCGGGACATCAATGGCCATGAGGTGAAGGTTGTTCTGCACTGCCCGTTCCCAAACCCGCATCGCCTCCCTGCAGAGAGGGTAAGAACGAGTTCCTCCATTTGTTGATGTATCAGACTACGCACATGGTGTCCGTCTGGACAGCCAGATGTCCGGGAAGCAGATAAAGATGCAGAGCCTGAAGAGCATAAATCACGGCTGGAAGCTCGAGCACATTGATGTGGAGAGATTTTTCGAGCTTGGACCAGGAGCCCTGGGTCCTGTGAGGCCCAAGATGGGCTCCCGAACCCTCGCCCAAGGCATCTGTAGTCAGCGTCTGGGAGGGGGGAGAAAGACAGAAGGGAACTCCCCGGAAAAGGTTCTCCTGAACCATCCACCACTCCAAGTCCCGAGCCATAGGATTGGAGACCAGAACTAGTTGATCTAGGTCGTCCACCAGCTGATCCCACTGAGACCGAAGCATCCACTGACAGATTCTCATGTGGAGCCGAGCACGAGGGACTGTTGGAATAGCAGCCGCCATGAGCCCCAGGAGGCGAAGGACCGACCTGGAGCTGACCCAAGCCTGGAGTAAGGCCGCCCTGTCCAGTGGCAGGAATGCCATGCCGGAGGTCGTGTCCAGGATTGCCTCGATAAACTGAAGCCTCTGGGATGGGATCAGGTGGGACTTGGCCTGGTTGACGGTAACCCCCAGGCAAGTAAAAACCTGCAGGGAAAGGGAAAGGAAGCACAGGAGTTCCTCCCTGGACGAGGCTGCCAGGAGCCAGTCGTCCAGGTATGGGAAAACCTGCACCCCCTGGGTATGCAGGTGAGCCGCTACCACCGAGGCATTTGAAGTGAACACTTGGGCGCTAAGGAAAGACCAAATGGGAGGGCCTTGAACTGGTAGTGGGCCCCCTGGAATGCAAAACGCAGGTATTTGCGATGGGAAGGGCGAATAGGGATATGTAGGTAAGCATCCTGCATGTCCAGGGAGCACAGCCACTGTCCCAGCCGAAGAAAGGGCAAAAGACTCTGCAGAGAGAGCATCCTGAACCTTTTGTACTCCACGAACAAGTTCAGGGAGCTGAGGTTAAGCAACGGCCTCACATCTCCTGACTTCTTCGGGACCAGGAAGAAGTGGGAGTAGTGGCCTGTCCCCCGAAGATGGGGAGGAATGGGCTCTATCGCCTCCGTTGCAGCGAGCTTGGGATGGATAGGCCCGAAGGATCCGGCGTCGGCTCTAACATCGAGCAGATGTCGGAGGAGCAGACGGCCGTCTTATCAACGGGATCCGGCGGATGTCAGAGGAGCCGGCGTCTGACGAAGGCCACGAAGGAGGGGCAGCCTTGGCGGGCGCCTTTGGAGGCCGTCACGCTGCTCGGAGGGTGAGCGTCTTAGCAGCCTTACCTGGGCGGGTGTCGGAGGAGCCACCGTCCATTTCCTCCAGGGGCCGCTCGAACCAGAAGCCTGAGGCGGCAATCTTACTGGGGCGGCTGCCTCCTTGGACCCGGAGCTCCGAGGGGCCAGCCTTGACAGGAGGTTGGCGCCATCTTGGAAGCCTCCAAGATGAACCCGACGCGACTGCCTCCTGTGGGGCACGTGTGTCTGCGCACCGTGACCCCAGCCAAGGCCACGGCGACTGATGAGGAGTCCCGATGCTTCTTCTTGTTGTGGCCCTCTGGCGGAGTTGAAGCCGGCTGAAGTTTTTTCAGTTCCTTTTCCATGGAGGTCATTTTTTGTTTAAGAACATGGGCCTCCAGGGACTGCTGCCTTAGCTTTGGGTGGCCGCGTTAACTGCTGGCACTTCTCAACGGGATGATCGGGGCCTAGACAAAAAAGGCACTGGGAATGTCTGTCCTTATGCGGGAGCTAGGCACCGCAAGAATCGCACTTGTTTTTGTGCTCGGAGGGAGTCAAGGATGACATACATGGCAGCTCTAGGTAAGGCTGACGAAAATCAGGAAAAAAGTAGAAAACAGGCAGTAAAAACTACTGACAATTGACTGCGAAGCAGTGAACTTAACCGCGAGGCGCTGCACGAGCTAACGGCGGGAAAGAACTGGAAGGCGGGCATGGGGGACCGCCCCTTTATACTGACGTCAGTTACCTGACATGGGGGCAGTCCCCGCCAGAGACTGCTAGCTAGAAATTTTTATGTGGGGTCCTGACGCCTGCCGGCTTCAGTTCTATGTGCAATTACCTACTGCAAGAGCCCTCTCGAAGTAAGATCAGGAGTTCCTCTAAGCCAAGGCAGTTATAGAATTTTCAGTAACTGCCACATGGGAAGGAAGGGGATTTTAATTTGCCCTTGTGGGGCTGGCAGTGCGATCCATTCCATTGTCATGTTAGCCGTCTCCGCCCCCATGTTCAGATGTTTGGTGATGTCTGTGTAGGGTGAGTACAGGGGTGTGCTTAATACAAGTCTGTGGAACATCTTTTTCAATATTTTTCTTTTCTTTAAACGGACTTTTGGTAAAGAAAAAAAAATCTAAGCCTATGATGAACTAGCAACGCAGTTAAAATAATGGCTTTGATTCTACTAGTCCAGAGCACAGTGCAAACTAATCAAGGCTAGTGCAGCTAACCCTCCACATGTGCATCTTGACTACTGCATGTCCTCTATGACTGTGAATGAAAGGAAAAAAAAAAAGGCCCCTACTTTAGCAGACTGTAGTTCTTAAGCTAATCTCCCTGTGTTCCAGACAGCCTGGTATGGTTATGTTTAACAGCACAATTACTTGACCTGCAAGATGGTAACCACACAAAAGAAAAAAGTGAGTCACTATCACTTCATTGTTAAGACTTGCAGCTAGTGTCCAGGCTGTGATGGGGGGTTGCAAGTCACTAGCTACCCCTGTTTTGAATGTCTCTGTGTGACGATACACCAGTGCTTATCACTTGCCTACATTTTGAGTGGTAGGTTTTATCCCAGGATCCCCATAGCTGCTCCTCCTTCCCAATCTCCCAACTCTGTTCTTTCCTTGGTCACCACTGCAGGCAGATGAGAGAATGACCATCGGTAGGGCTCCGGCTGCTGTTACTGGCAGGTTTAGGGGTCCCCAATTTTTTTGAATACACCACACCAGTAAGTGCCATCCACGCGCTCCCAACCAGCATTCCATTTTATCCTAAAAACAGTGTTTTGGTGCATGCATGGTACAAAAAATAACCCCTAATATAAAAAGATACTCTGAATGGCTTAAATATGCATGCCTGGGGACTGGTTCCCCTGGGCTGATGAAAGGGACATGTTTAAAACAAAAACTGTTGGGGCAAAGCATGTTAAAATCTTTACTTTTGTGCCAGGTATATATAAATGCAAATACTGCATAATTTTTTTTTTTATTCTCCAAGCTCCCTAGGATTGACTCCCCATTCCCAAGATCTGTCTGCCTGTCTTATTTGACGCAGCATGATTACTTCAGGGAGTGCAGATCTCCAGCTGTTCACAGCATGATGGCTGTGTGTGTGTTTCTCTGCCTTACTGTTCACTGCCCTGTGTGGGTGAGGCAGAATGTGGTAAGGTGCATGATGATGTTGGCAGTTGTATTTGCAGTGCCATATATTCTTAACTGATTGTGGTTTGGAGAAAGGGAGCAAAAAGTGTAAAAGAGGAAGCCATGGTACAAAGCTACTGGGGGGCAGAATGTGGTAAGGTGCATGATGATGATGTTGGCAGTTGTATTTGCAGGGCCATATATTCTTAACTGAATGTGGTTTGGAGAAAGGGAGCAAAAAGAGTAAGAGAGGAAGCCATGGTACAAAGCAACTGGGGGGACGGCACAGACTGTGTGTCGTTACATGACAAATCTTTTTTTGCTGGGGTGGAAAGCAAAGTAGGAGAAGGATCAATGTGTATTATTGGAATATTTCTTGGTTCGATTTTTTTTTTTTTTACCATACAGGTGCATACCATTCTCTACTGTAATTGTGGACTAGTGCAACATTCTGCAGGCTAGTGCAATTTTTTTAACTTCTCTTTTTGCCTCCTTCCTGCCACATCACCCCTCTCATTCAGAGCCCCTACATGCCTCGCTACATCTGCATCCCGTCACAGGAGTCTGCCCCTACAGTGTTCACCCCCTCAGTAGCCTAGGTATCCAGATATCCCCCTGGGTGGGGAGAGGATAGGTCCCCCCCTTACCTTCTCCCCGAACAACGGTGAGCGGGTGTTGCACAGCGGAGTCTGCTCCTGTCTTGGCGGTTGTCGATGCACTCAGCGCTTGAGGGGTTGTCACCAACGGGTGACGGGCCACCATTTTCCGTGTTCTGTTCCCCGCAGTCGTCGGCTCTCTAGGAGAGCCAATTGGGAGGTATGCGTGATGATGCAACTCCTTCCAGGACTCTTGGCTGACACTGCTCCCATCCCCTTGAATGACCCTCATCTGCACTGTCAACTCCGGGTTCACCCAAAAGGTGGCAGTAAAGCAGCAGGCCAGTGCACAGAACCCTCCCCAGAGAGGGAGAGCTGCCATTGGGTGCTCAGTCCCTTTCTCTCCCTGCTGACCCCCGGCGGCCAGAGCTCGTTCCTGAACCCGGGTCACCGGCGTGAAGCGAGGTGTGGCTTCCAGCGCCTCAAACCTCACCGCCAGCAGGCTAGTGCAATTTTGAATCAACTTGTTCTGCTGGTAGTCCAAAAAAGGTTAAGGTGCAAAAGTTCATTTAAAATATAGAACACTGCCTTAGAGAAGAACTCCCGTTCAGGTATAAGAGTTTCCCCTTCTTTTAAGCACCAAAAAAGGTACTACAACGTTCAGCTGCACAGCCACCAGAGAGAGAGAGTCAAAAGGGTCCATTGTATAACGTTGCCTTCTTAGTGCTGCACTGCTGTACTGATTACTGGCTCAGCTTTCTGGTCTGGGATTAGAACCCACAACTTTCTGGCTCCAAGAGGGACAGCCTGCAACATACACTTTTTAGCAAGACCAGGGTTTGAATCCTGACAGGGACTTGACACTTTTCAGAGAAGTTTAACTACCGATCCATGGCAGCATGGAGTTAAGACAGTAAATCAAAGATGTTGGCATTAGACAAAAGCAACCTGACATTAGGTAATGGGTATGCAAATGAGGCACTCTACAATTCACCTTTCAGTGTTCTGACCCCTACAACGTGAGCTCAGATAATTGCCTAATAAAGCACAGATGATGTTGGAGTGGGACCCAAAACATGACATCTCATGATTTTATTCACTGCTCCAGTCTAAGCCCTCTATCACCTTGCCTTCTTTTAAACCCAATGTGAGAACAGCAGCCTGTGTAAAGCCCCACCATACGGAAGGATGCCCTCTCCCTATTTGATGTGTCTGCTTTATAACTTAGCACTGGTGTTTTGAGCTAATGCCCGCTACAGTAAAGGCCAACTGTGTGTCATCCATTCACTCAGCATGGAACTGTAAACTGTATCTTCAACTCGAGCGAAACTTAGAGGACACCTAAACACATATTTTGCCATGTTTCAATGTAAAAAATCCACAATCATAGCAAGCTAGAGAATGACCTGCTGTTTTAGAATACAATGATGTTTACCTTCACTGGTGGTGTTTTCAATGGTTTCATCAGGTTTCAGTTTTTAATCAAACTTCTAATGTTTTTAAAAACGTGCCCTCTCATCACAGTCTGATGAGTGTGAAGTGATGGTTAGCATGTCGGTATGCTTTAGATGTTTAACATCATGAGCACAAATGGACCAGCACAAAGGGCTTCTATGGCGCTCTGTATTACCGGTCTCGCTTCAATTACGTGATTGCATCCTGCGTTGGCGCCATCTTACATCTGCATGGTTTTTAAAACCTTCAGGAAGTTCGTTTAAAAACTGCAACCTGACAAAACTACTGAAAACGTCACCAATGCAGATAAACAGCATTATATTCTAAAATGGCAGGTCATTATCATCGCAGATTTTTTTTACATCGTAACCAGACAAAATATGTGTTTAGCTGTTTGAGGCTGTGCACATCAGTGAAGAAAATGAATACTTGTGATGAATTTAGTGAAAAGGCTTCTGTTCCTAAATACTGGGATAATCCAGTTGGAATACAATATACATTTGTTACATGACTACATCTCATTTTGTCATGGCCGTGCAGCAGATATCAGGTCTGTGACTGGTGCTTCAGATTCTGCCCTCAACGGATCAGTGCAGGTTTCTACAATCTCAGCTGCTTTATTTACAAACAAGCTGATGGTGTACGTATATACACAGTAACGCTATGCTCCAGTCGCATGGCATAACACAAAAGTGTAGCTGCAATTCTGAAAGTCACTATGAAAGATTTCTTCAAAGGCAGTCATCCCACTGTTGCATTTAGTCTTTTATCCCCCAGACTGCTTCCAGACCACTTGAGATCCGAAGTTGTGATTAACAGCTTGTCACTTCAGAGTCCAGACTGACTGCATCAACGAGCTCTGCCAACAAGGGGTTACTGATATACAGCCTTGTAACTTTCTGTCCCTTTTGTACAGTCCTTTGGCTTTGAGACAATTATTTCCTCTTGTACCTTAAACAAATGCAAAAGTGATTATCAGCCTATGATTTTCAAAATACAGTTTCCAACAACATTCAGGCAATTCCTGTACCCACCATCCCCAAAGGAGAAACAGGACCCACTCACAGTGTGGCCAGTGCAGTAGCGGCGGAATCTGCTGCATCTGCAAAGAGCTACGCTGGTTACCAGCGGATGGAATTTAACAAGAACCCATATAAGTATGAAGCCCTTTACTGGGGATAGGATCAAATGACACTGATCTGTCTGCAACACCAGTATTGCAGTGCATGAGAAGACAAAAACCTTTTGCAGCCGAGTTCAAATCTTGGCTCAAGCAACATGTGACAAGGGTCTGAGTGGGCGGCAGCAGCAGCCGTCATCATAAAACTAGACTGCAGAGCAGAGACCACAGAAGAGGTAGTCCCTCCTGACCCGGGCTCAGTGCCAAGAGAAGTAGGGACACAGTGTCCCCTTTCTGAAGGGGACTGTTCATAGTTGTGTTGGCAAACCTATACTGTAGCCATCTCCAGTGGTATCAGTTACCCTCAAGGCTGTGACTAGAGCAGGATCAACATGAGAAGTGAATTTTACATGTCACTCAAAAACCTGAAAAAAATGCATCATATTTAAGCCAGACCAGTGGCACGGAGGGCTGAGGCACTGACTGCCTTACCTCCTGCCATGGCAGTGGCCCAGGTTCAGGAACCAGCCTGGGATGCTGAGGGCCAGTTGAGGGGAAGGGCTGGATGAGGACTGATCATGGAGGGTGGCCGCACTGGCTCTTGGCTGCCACCAGGTGGGGCCCCGGTTGTAAGCCCACAGGAGCGTCAGGAAGCAGATGTTTCTCAGAGAGAGTGGGGAAGAGTCATGGTCTCAGAACTCATGCATGCCTCCATGCACATGAACTCCTCAAAGATGCTGGAGGAGGACGGGCACAAAACCCTGCTGGAAAATGGCAGGTATGACAGGGGCATATAACTCCGAACGAGGCTGTGGAAGGGAGCAATCTGGTTGGCAGAAGGGAACCTGCCTCATCGTGGCCAAGAGGATAAAAACCTGAATTTAAAAATAAATACATACGCAAGTATCACATTTTATATATTAGTACTTTATGTATTTTTGGTCTACTTTGTTTTTTGGTAACAAGATGGACCTCTTGCTGTGCATCCTCAACTGATGTTACACACACCCCACCCCCAATCACCAGACTGTCACTGCCATAGAAACAGACCAATGTCACAGCTAACTCTGATCTCAGGTGCGGACATGCAACAGGAGCCAATGAAGTCTATGGGTCAAAAATCAAGAGGAAAAACTGAGAAAAACATTTAACAGGATAAAATGTTCCTATGCGGCATCTGTGGTTTTTTACACTGGCAGGAGGTGCTACTCGCTGTGAGTCCTGTATACCAAGTATCTGTTCATGTGCTACAGCTTTTGCTACACTATGCATGTGTGTCTGCCCCCCAAGTTTGGGCTTCGGTGAACTGGCCAACCGGGGGAACACTGGAATTGTCAGACAAAAAGCAAACGCCAAATGTTCATCCCTTAGGGAAAGGTGTCAATGGTGGAAAGTGAGAACTGAAACCTCACTGCTACCAGCAGTGAGTTTTCTCTCCAGGTTAGGGTTCACATTCACTGCCAGAGGAGTGGTTTGGGAGCCCCGAGGACCTAGGGGGACAGAAACAGCTCACCTATACCAGCAGGAGGCGGTCTCGCTCTCTCTAGGTTAGGGTTGAAATGCACTGACAGGAGAGTGGGAGATGGGCCCCAGGACCAAGGGTGAGAACAGAAATGACTTACTGTTGCCACTGGTGAAGAACCCCAGAGCTGTGCGTGACAGAATGTCACAACCGCATTCTGCGTTTCCCACCTGGTGCCGACATTATGTAAAGCTGCACTCCCAAATAGGCAACGAAACATGAAAAGGACTAAAATACCAAGTACCTGGACTTTGATTTGAAGTGACCTCCTTTCTTATGGGCTGTCAGTCCTAATCGCTTCCTGTCCTCAAACGATGGGCTGCAAGTACAAAAAGAAATGTAGTCAATCACTTGATGAACAGCGCTAACAAAGCAGCAGCAGGAGAGGTAAGAGAGTAATTCAAGAAACAGCACCAACAATGGTGGGAACAGATTTCTGGATTCAAACTATAGTGAGGAAATTTCTCACTGATACCAGTAGGAAGTGCTCTCACCAGGCTTGCATGCACTGACAGCACAGTAGGACATGAGTTCCAAGGACTGAGTGCAGACTCTGGAAAGTACAGTTACGTAAGAACTACTGTTAACAGTAGATCTTCGAGAACAGCTCTTGCAGCAGGTTACACCATTAGGACTGAAGCCGGCAGGCGCCAGGACCCCATGGAAAAATTCTAGCTAGCAATATCCAGTGGGGGACCGCCCCTGACATCGGTCCCGCCCCCGACGTCCGGCATCATACAAAAGGAGGCGGTCCCCCAGCATCCCTCAGTTCTCCCACCGGAGACTCCTGGCATAAAGGTAACTTCTGAAGGAGAGACCGGGGATCCGCTTCCAAAGGAAGAATTAAACCAAATATAATTATATCCTGATTGCATCTGAGACGCACAAGTCTGAAGACCAAACCTCCTGAGGGGAAGGTGGGAAGGAAACTACCTGCTGCAAGAGCTGTTCTCGTAAGTTCCTACGTAACTGTACTAGCTTACTTAGAGAAACAGCTCTTGCAGCAGATTACACCATTAGGACTGATTCCCAAGCAGTAAGGGAGCAAAATACCCAGATCGGGAGGAGGAGGATAGGAGGAATCCTGGAGTGAACCAAAATTAAGACAGAAGTCCTTGAAGGACTGCCAGGCCAAAACTAGCTCTACGCCTAGAAGCGATGTCCAGACTGTAATGCCTGATAAAGGTATGTACAGTGCTCCAAGTGGCAGCCGCGAAAATGGCTGATGTGGATACGTTCTTAAGCGCCAAGAAAGAGGTAGCCACCCCCCCCTCGTGGAATGTCCTTTCACCGATCCCGGTAAAGGCTTGTTGCGCTTTTGGTAACAGAACGTAATGCATCTGACCAGCTACTTGGAGAGCGTTTGCTTCGATACAGGTGCTCCTTGCATCCTGTTAGCAAATGAGAGAAAAAGCTGATCTGACTGGCGATGGGACTTGGTTCTGATGAGGTAGTGCCTGAGGAACCTATGCACATCTAACGTGTGCAGGAGAGCTTCCCCTCGGTTACAGTGGTTGGGATAGTACACCAGAAGGTCAATATCCTGATTGAGAGTTAAGGTTGAGACCACCTTGGGAAAAAACTTAGAATTTGCCCTTAAGGGCACTCTGTTCTTGTGAAAAACCAAGTAAGGTTCCCTACACATGAGCGCATGAAGCTCAGAAACTCTTCTGGTGGAAGTAACTGCAACAAAAAATATCTTCCAAGACAGAAGATGTAGCTCGCAATCCACGGCTGGTTCAAACGGGGGCAGTGTGAGCTGCTCCAGGACGAAAAGAAGATCCCAAGGTGGAACTGGATCCTTGATAGGAGGTCTCAAATGGAGGATACCACTCAGAAAAGCACGGGAGGCCTCTAGCTGTGCTAGTCACCTCTAACCTACCGGGGAATGGTATGCCGAAATGGCACAGAGGTGTACCTTTATAGAGGAATAGGCTAGCCCGGATTCATACAGGGATAGGAGGTAGTCCAACACTGACCTTTTGGGACAGTCAAGTGGTGCTAAGCCACGGGCCTGAGCCCAAAGACAAAACCTGTGCCATTTCATGGCGTAGGTGGCACAAGTGGAGGGTTTCTTGTCGCAACTACAACGTCCGCTACTCCCTGCGAAACCTCGTGTCTAAGGACTACTATGTCCTTAGGAGCCAGGTGTGCAGGTTCAGTGACCTGAGGTTCGGGTGGACCAGGGAGACGGCTTCCTGGGACAATCGGTGTGAGCTGACCTGCAAAGGAAATGGTGGGTCCTGGGCTAACTAGTGCAGGAGTGGGAACCAAATTTGCCTGGGCCAGAAAGGCACCACTAAGATCATTGTGGTTCCCTCCTTGCGGAGCTTCAGTAGAACCCTCTGGATCAAAGGGAAGGGTGGGAAAGTGTAGAGGAACCTGCCCGTACAAGAGAGGAACAACGCGTCTCACCAGAAAACACCAGGCCCTGGATCTAGCAAGCAGAAATTGGGCAGTTTTGCGTTGGATGGGGACGCAAATAGGTCTAAATCTGGTGTCCCCCATCTGCAGAACAGATCCTCTACTACTTCTTGCAGCAGTTCCCATTTGTGAGCCTTGGCTTGCAACCGGCTCAGGCAATCTGTATTGGTGTTGTCCACTGGGAACGTGTACTGCAGTGATCTCTGCGCCATGCTGCAGTACCCAATCCCACACCCTCTTTGCTTCCCTGCAAAGAGGGTAGGAGTGAGTGCCTCCTTGTTTGTTGATATAATACATCACAGAGGTATTGTCTGTTTGAAGTAACAGAAGACCTGATGTAATCTCTGACTGGAAGGTCTGTAGAACATACAGGACTGCCCTCATTTCAAGGATGTTAATGTGGAGGTGAGACTCCAGGGTGGACCAAGATCCCCGAGTCCTGACTCCTTCCAGGTGAGCTTCCCAACCGGACCCCGAGGCGTCTGTGGAGAGAGTCAGAGTTGGAGCAGGTGCTAAGAAGGGGACTCCTGTAGAAAGGTGCTCTGGGATGAGCCACCATTGCCAGTCCTGGATGACTGCGTTCGTGATCTGGACTAGCTGATGCAGACGATCCTGCTTTTGGTCCCATTGGGCTCTTAGCATCCACTGGGTAATCCTCAAATGGAGTCAAGCTAGGGGGACCGTTGTGATGGCTGCTGCCATGTGTCCGAACAGGCAAAGAATGGTTCTGGCTGGGACCGATTTCTTTTCTATCATGTCCCTGATGAGGGACCGAATGCATTTCGCCCTGTCCTGAGAAAGGAAAGCTTTTCCTTGATCGGTGTCGAGAACCGCACTGATAAACTGCAACCTCTGTGAAGGGACAAGGCACAACTTTTCCTGATTGACAGTAATGCCTAGCGATCCGAAGAGGGAACGAGTGTCTTGGATCGTGGCTATCAACGCCTCTCGAGAGGGGGCCATTAGGAGAAAGTTGTCTAGGTACGGGAACACATAGTGGCCCTGTCTCCCGAGAGTTGCTGTCATGACTGCCACACACTTCGTGAACACACGAGATGATGAGGATAGTCCAAAGGGGTGAGCTCAGAACTGGTAGTGGCATCCCAAGAACTCGAAGCGCAGGAATTTCTGGTGTGCTCGAGTGATGGGGAGATGGAGATATGGATCCTGCATGTCCAGCGACGCGAGCCATGTGTCCTGCTTGAGCATGGGGATGAGACCTGGAAGGGTGACCAAGCGGAAGCGTTTGTACAACACAAAGGTGTTGAAGTCGCTGAGATCCAGGATCGGCGCAGGTCCCCTGTCTTTTTCGGAACCAGGAAGAAGTGCGAATAATACTCTTCTCCTCTCTAGTTCGGTGAAACTGGTTCTATGGCATCCTTGTCCAGGAGTGCCAAGATATCTTGCTGTATGAGCAAGGCGTGCTGACCCGAATAATGGGAGAGCAGAGGAGGTCTTGATGGTGGGCGGTCAAGGAACTCGATAGAGTGTCTGCGACCTACTATTTGAAGAACCCACTTGTCAGAGGTTATCCTCTGCCACTCTGAGAGGTGGTAAGAGATATGACCCCCGACCCTTCCTTTCCTCGGATCCAGAGGAGGGGCAGGGGCCTGGAAGGAGTCATGCTGTGATGGTATTCGACTCAGCGGGCTGGGCAGATTTTTGGTGTTTTTGGCCCTGACCTGTGGAGAATCTTGGTTGATTCTTTTTGTTAAAGTTGCCCTTGGGTTGCTGGCCGGAACATGGCTGTTGCCGGTCGTGAAAATGATTCTGGTTCCTATGAAAGGACACAGTCTTAGGCCTGTACACAGCTTGTACAGTCCTGACTGCCTTCCCAGCGTCCTGTAACTTGGTGATCACTCTTTCAGATTCTTCACCAAAAAGGACAGCTCCGTTATACGGGATGTCCAGGATGTTCTTCTGGACGTCTGGGGTAAAACCACAGACCTCAGCCAAGAGTGTCTCCGGAGACAAACGCCTGTAGCTGTGCCCCTGGCCGCCGAGTCCGCCGAATCATAAGCGGCTCGAAGAACCTGGGTTCCCACATCTGACCCAGTAAGGAGGAGGTTCAAGAGCTCCTCCTTTTTCTCGCCTTCCGGAAATTCTTTGATAAGGTCTTGACCCTGTTTCCACAGGACGTTCTGAAACTGCACCATGTGCGTCAAGACCTTATCAAGCATGTAGCAGAAGCGTACATGCATCTCCCCAGTGAAGCTAGCTGTTTAGATTCCTGGTCCGGTGGCTGAGTGCTCAAGTGCTGAGGTCTCTGGGACCGGTCATGCGAGGCTGTAATGACCAGAGAATTGGCCAAGGGCTGCTGTGTCAAATAGGGGTCTTCTATGAGTGCCCTATAGAGGCGATCGGTCTTCTTTGGTACTGCCGGAGTGGAGTGCAGGTGCTTCCACACGGCTTTAGTGACATCAGTAAAGGTATCCACCAACGGTGAGACCACCACAGGCTTAGGATCTTTTTACCTGAGGTATCGGGCCAGGCATTGTCGTTTGGGATCTAAATCTTCGGTTTCCCACCCCATATTCTCCTGGATGTGCCTCATAATATCAGAAAAAGAGGGATCATCCGGTGGTGACCTAGGCAGGTCTCGTGGGTCTGGTGATGGGAGACTAAACAGAGAAAGAGACCTGGAGGTGTCGGAAGTATCCGGCCTTAAGTCATCCCCCGGTGTGGGCTAGGGGACCCGTGGGGAGACCTAGAGGGGGGTCTTCTCCTTTCTCTTGACCTGCCTCTAGGAGGTGGTGTGGGCTCCTTATGGGTAGGTGACACCTTGTCGCCGGGTTTCGGAGGAGGCTGCGGAGGTTTTGTGGGCACCGCATCCTTCTTAATGGTGTCCCACCAAAAATTAAAGAGGTCTTTCACCTCTTGTAGATTAAGGCCGGAGGACGGACTGGGCGTCGGTGCCTGTCCGTCGACGGGGTTGGGCGCCGGGTCTTGAGGCGTAGTCGGGTTGGACATCAGGTCTACAGGCAGGCCAACATCCTCAGTATCACCTGTCTGGTTGTCAGGCATGTTGGAAATCTCCTCTTCCGAGGACCCCTGGCAGCCAGTATCAGCCGGCGTAGGTGGCGCTGGCGTCGGTTCTTTGGGCCGTTTAGTGGGCGTTGAGTCATTTGTCCATTTGAGCTCTGAGGTCCACTTAACAGACGTCAGCTCCATCGCCTTCCTTGGAGGGGCGTCCGGCCCTCTAGAAGGTTGGGAAACTGAACGGTGGTCAGAGTCCCGGCATCTGTCAGACGCATCGGTGCCATGTTTCTGGGCCGATTTAGATTTGTGCCAGTCCGAAGCCTCGGGTCAGGCTGATGAGCTGGGCATCCAGCTATCTTTTTTTAGTCTTGATAGGTTGAAGGGAGACCGTACTAGAACCTCCCACAGAGCGTAGCTTCACCGGAGGGGGCTGAGAGCAAGCCCCGGAGGGGGACCTGTCTGACCTCGTGGAGCTGGAACTGGCTCTGGATTCTGAGGCCTAACTCAGGGATCTAATCCTGTCCTTGTTCTGGTGCTTTTCGCAGGGTTTCCCGGACCTATGTTGGGAAGATTGCCCCCTGAAGGAAGGGTTTTTCTCCATGACTCTGATTTTCTCTTCTAAAAGGAACCTCCGAAGAGCTTTTTGGCGGTGGATCCTGGTCCTGTTATTAAACTGTTGACAAATGGAGCAGCTCCTAATATCGTGCTCTGGGCCTAGGCACCATAAACAAGCCATGTGTCGGTCCTTAAACGGGATCTGTTTGCCGCAAGCACACTTGGAGGGGTGTTCTTCGAGAGAAGGAGTCGGAGAAGATGACATGCGGGTGCTTTTTAAAATTTAAAATACTGATTTCGAGCATTGTTCGTCTGCTGGAGGCATCCATGAGGCCGATGCTAGAGAGTTAACAGTGGGAAAAGAGCTGGGGGACTGCCCCCTTTTGTATGATACCAGATGTCAGGGGCGGGGTTGACGTCAGAGGCGGTCCCCCGCTAGATATTGCCAGCTAGAATTTTTCCGTGTCGTCCTGGCGCCTGCCGGCTTCAGTCCTAGTGGTGTAACCTGCTGCAAGAGTGGTTTCTCAAAGTAAGATAAAAGTCTCTTCAAAGGTGGGGGTTTTACAACCCTTGTTATGCCCCTCACAACTGAAATGTATACCCCATGTCTGCTCCTAAACCCAGTGCTTTTCATGCAGCAGCTAAGCATGCCCCCTCCCCATCAATCCCACCCTTACTACATGAGAGAAAGAGAAAGAACAGTTACAAAAAAATTTACTGTAACAGTAGATCATTGAGAGAATCTCCTCCATTAGGGACTGTCAGTCTATATCTGGTCTCGGTATTGCACAGAGACATTAGTGCTCCAAATTGGAGCTTTTAGAAGCTTCACTGATACATAACTGTAATGGACAGATCCGCGGCTGCTCTCCCGCATGACACGGCATTTTCAGGACAGCCGTGGGTGGTTTCGGCATGCCGCTCATGCGCCGTATTCTAAAATGCCAGGCATAGAGGAAGGCAGGATCAACCAGATAAAATATAAAAATACAAACATGCGCCAACGGTAAAAATAACTATTTTTTCTTAATGTCCTAATCGGGCCCTGCCTCACACAGAGGTGGGGCCCGTTCTAACGTGAACATTTCCCTTTAAGTGCACTTTATATGGAAATTACAATAAAAGTCTCCATTTTAACTTTATTGGAGTGGTGCGCTGAGTCACTTTAGCTTGCATGGAATGTAAGTGAGGGGTATTTATTTGTTTTTGTGATTTGCCACTTTACCCTTATGCACTACATATACTTGGGGCGATTCTTTTTTGTTTGGTTAAACTTAGGAAATAAAAAACAGCAACAGCTTTGTCACTGTTTCCTTCAGAAGGACAGACACGGATGACCGGGAGAAAGACCTGTGGAGTGATGGGGCCACCCACGTTATATATGCGTCAGCGCTGCACGTCACTGTGAGCATCCCCTACTAGCAAAATGTTTCAAAGTGGTCTTGATGCTGACAGCTTATAGTTCCAAAGGTGTGGCCCAATGGAGGAGATATCCTCGATGCAGGCAGTACCATTACAGCATAACAGGCACCCCCTCCTCAAAAAGTACAGTTACGTAAGAACTTACTGTAACAGTAGATCTTCAAGAACAGCTCTTGCAGCAGGTTACACCATTAGGACTGAAGCCAGCAGGCACCAGGACCCCACGGAAATTTTATAGCTAGCAGTATTCACCAGGGACCGCCTCTGACGTCGGTCCCGCCCCCGACATCAGGCATGGTACATAAGGAGGCAGTCCCCCAGAATACCCAGTTCTCCCACCGGAGACTCCCGGCTGCTGGATGAGATCATAAGAGGAGACTGAGGATCCGCCATCAAGTGACAATCAGAGTGGTGTTGAGAACACTTGATCCTAGGAGAAGGATGTCGGAACAAAATATCTACCTCCAGCGGGGATTGGGGTGGTACCTGCTGCAAGAGCCGTTCTCGAAGATCTACTGTTACGGTAAGTTCTTATGTAACTGTACTATCTTACTTCGAGAAACAGCTCTTGCAGCAGGTTACACCATTAGGACCGATTCCTAAGCAATACTGGAAATCCCTCACCACTGGGAGGAGGGAAGGTAGAAATCACTGGTAGAACCGAAGCCTAGGACAGAAGTCCTTGAAGGACTGCTAGACCAAAACCTGCTCTTCGCCTCGAAGCAACATCCAGGCTATAATGCCTGATGAAGGTGTGCTCAGCGCTCCAAGTGGCTGCTGCACAGATGGCTGAGGTGGACCCGTTCTTTAAGGCCGCAAAGGAGGTAGCCACGCCCCTTGTGGAATGACCCTTAACCACGCCCGGTAAGGGTTTGTTACGCTTCTGTAACAGAACGTGATGCACTGAATGAGCCACCTGGACAGCGACTGTTTGGAAACAGGAGCACCCATCATCCTGTGGGCAAAGGAGACAAAAAGCTGGTCCGATTTTCGGTGGTGTTTGGTTCTGGTCAGGTAGTATTGGAGACACCTATGCACATCTAAAGTGTGCAACAGGGCCTCTCCTTGATTAGAATATTTACAGAAATACACTGGTAGATCGATATCCTGATTAAGAGTGAGAGATGAGACCACCTTAGGCAGAAACTTCGGATTAGTCCTCAGGGATACCATGTCCTGGTGGAAAACCATATAAGGGTCTTTGCACATCAGTGCGTGAAGCTCTGAAATTCTTCTGGCCGAAGTAGCGGCAACTAAAAACAACGTCTTCCATGTAAGGAGACGTAGCTCGCAATCCGCGGCTAGCTCAAAAGGTGGCAGCGTAAGCTGCTCCAGGACAAAGGGTAAATCCCAAGGCAGAATAGGATCCTTAGTCGGGGGTCTAAGGTGGAGGACACCTCTCAGGAAGGCTTGTGCCGTGTCCAACTGAGATATGGGACGTTGGCCTATAGGAGTGTGATAGGCTGAGATGGCACAAAGGTGTACTTTTTTTTCAGCCTGTCTGAAAAAGAGACAGGCGGTAGTCCAGGACCGACCTTTCCGGACAATCCAATGGTGAAAATCCCCACACCGGAGCCCAGAGGCAAAATCTGCGCCATTTCATGGCGTAAGTAGCATGAGTGGCTGGTTTTCTAGCAGCCGCTAGAACGTCTGCTACCTCTTGCAAGACCCCGTATCGCATAATGGCTATGTCTCTAGGAGCCAGACGTGCAGGTTCAGCGAACAACGGTCTGGATGGACCAAGGAGCCCACCTCCTGCGACAGTAAGTGAGAGCTGATTGGCAGAGGCACTGGAGGTTTCCGAGACAGCTGATGTAGTACAGGGAACCAGATCTGCCTGGGCCAAAATGGCGCAATAAGTATCAGCGTCACTTGCTCTCTGCGAAGTTTCAAAAGGACCCTCTGGATCAACGGAAAGGGGGGGCAAAGCATAGAGGAATCTCCCCGCCCAGGAGAGGGACAACGCGTCTCACCAGAAAACACCAGGCCCTGGATCTAGCGAGCAGAAATTGGGCAGTTTTGCATTGTATGGGAACGCAAAAAGGTCTATCTCTGGTGTACCCCATCTGCAAAACAGGTCCTCTACTACCTCCTGGAGTAGTTCTCATTCATGGACTCTGGCCTGAGAGCGACTCAGGCCATCTGCGATGACGCTGTCCACCCCGGGACATGAACAGCAATGAGGTTTGCGCCATGTTGTAGAACCAATCCCACACCCTCATGGCCTCCCTGCAAAGTGGGTAGGAATGGGTGCCTCCTTGTTTGTTGAGGTAATACATCACCGCGGAATTGTCTGTTTGTAACAGAAGAGTACCCGGTGGGATCTCCGACAGGAAAGCCTGCAGGCATAAAGAACTGCTCTCATTTCCAGGATATTAATGTGGAGATGAGTCTCTTGGGCTGTCCACAGGCCCTAACACCTGACACCATCGAGGTGTGCTCCCCACCCGAGCCCTGAGGCATCTGTGGAAAGCGTCACAATCGGAGACGGCGCAATGAAGGGGACCCATACCAACAGATTCTTTAAATCTAGCCACCATTTCCAATCCCGGTTTCCAGCCTTCGTGATTCGAATTGGGAGCTGCAGATGGTCTTGCTTTTGATCCCATTGGACCCGTAACATCCACTGGGTCACCAGCATGTGCAGACGGGCTAGCGAGACAGTCGCAATGGCCGCAGCCATATGTCCGAGCAGGCAACAGACCTGTCTGCCTGGGACGGTCCTCTCTGCTGAAAAGTCCCTGATGAGGGATCTGATGTGTTCCGCTCATTCCCAGGGTAGAAAAGCTTCCCCCTGGACGTTGTCCAGAACTGCACCTATAAACTGCAGAATCTGTGACGGAACCAGGCGTGACTTCTCTTGACTGATAATGATGCCCAGCATCTTGAACAGAGACTGAGTACAATGAATGGCGGACATCAGGGACTCCAGAGAGGGTGCCATGAGAAGCCAGTCGTCAAGGTAGGGGAACACGTAGTGGCCTTGTGTCTTCAGAGTCGCCGCTATGACCGTCATGCACTTTGTGAATACCCGAGGTGCCAATGACAGTCTGAAGGGGAGGTCTCGGAACTGATAATGGTGGCCCTGAAACTCGAAGCACAAAAACTTCCTGTGCACTTGAGCGATGGGTATATGTAGGTAAGCATCCTGCATGTCCAAGGACGCTAGAAAGGTGCCCTGCTTGAGCATGGGTATCAGACCTAGAAGGGTCACCATGCGGAAGTGTTTGTATAGGACCGAAGCGTTGAGGTCGCTGAGATCCAGTTCGGACGGAGGTCCCCAGTCTTCTTGGGAACCAAAAAGAAGTGAGAATAACCTGCACCTCTCTGGTTCCACAGTACATGCTCTACAGCTTCTTTTTGGAGAAGCGTGAGCATCTCCTGCTGTATGAGCTGGGCGTGCTGACCCAAATAACGGGAAAGCAGGGGAGGTCTTATCGGTGGGTGGTCGAGAAATTCGATGAAGTGACCTTTCTTGACCATTTGGAGAACCCACCGGTTGGCAGTAATCGACTGCCACCCTGAAAAGTGGCGAGTGATGTGACCCCCGACCTTTTGTGCCCGTTGATCCAGAGAAGGGGCAGAGGCCGAGAAGGAGTCATGCTTTGGCAGCACTGGTTCCTGCAGGCTGGGCCGGTTTGCTGTAACGCTGGCCTCTGCTTGGGGAAGACTTAGCCTGGGCTTTACGATGAAAGGTGCCCCTTTGTTGCTGCCCAGAACGTGACTGCTGCCATTGTTGCCGGCTGCGAAAACGGTTCTAATTCCTATGAAAGGAACCAGGCCTTGATCTGTACATGGCTTGTACAGATCTAACTGCCTTCCCGGCATCCTGAAGTTTGGTGATGATCTTCTCAGAGTGTTTACCAAATAGATCTTCGCCATTGTATGGGACATCAAGAATGTTTTTCTGTACATCCGGGGTAAAGCTGGAGACACGGAGCCAAGAGTGTCTCCGGGGACAGACGCCCGAAGCTGCAGCTCTGGCAGACAAGTCCGCAGAATCATATGCGCCTCGTAGCACTTGGGTTCCCACATCAGACCCTGTGTGGAGGAGGTTTAGGAGCTCCGCCTTCTAATCACCATCCGGTAATTTGTTGACAAGGTCCTGGCCCCGTTCCCACAGGGCATTCTGAAACTGAACCATGTGTGATAGGTAGTTCAGGGACCTGATGGAGCATGTAGCAGCCACAAACATGTGCCTCCCCAGAGCATCCAACTGTTTGGATCCTGGTCCGGTGGCTGTATGCTCATATGCTGCGGTCATTGGGACTGGTCATGAGAGGCCGTAATGACCAGGGAGTCAGCCAGAGGTTGTTGTGCCAAGTACTGGTCTTCTTTCGGGGCCTTGTACAGGCGGTCAGCTTTCTTCGGCACAGCGGGGGTGGAGTGCGGACGTTTCCACGCAGCTTTGGTGACGTCTGCGAAGGTGTCCACCAAGGGTGGCACTACCACAGGCTTTGGATCTTTCTGCCAAAGGTAACGGGCAAGGTGCTGTCTCTCTGGGTCGAGGTCTTCAGAATTCCATCCTATATTCTCCTGGATGTGCCTCATAATCTCAGAGAAGGAGGGATCATCTGGAGGTGACCTGGGTAGGTCTTGTGGGTCAGGCGATGGGATGCTGAGTGGAGAAGGAGATCTGGATATTTCAGAGGTGTCCGATCTAGAGTCCTCCCCTGACAGAGTGTACCGACGACATCTGGGTCGCTTGGGCTGGGAGACCCTGAAGGAGATCTTGAGGGAGGCCTTCTCCGATCCTTATATCTACCCCTAGGAGGTGGAGTAGGCTCCTTAGGGGTTGGTGGTCGTCCTGCTGGCCCCTGTGGTGAAGGAGGAGGCATAGGAGGTGAAGAAGTAGGAGGAGGAGGAGGTTTTACAGGGATCTCATCTTTCCAGATAGTGTCCCACCAGAAAGTGAAGAGATCCCTTGACCTCTTGAATGTTCATACCTGACGACAGGCATGATGCCGGTGGTCTGTCACCGGGGTCGGGCGTCGGGTCCGCAGGTGTCTCCAGGGTGGGCAAAGGTTCCCCTGGAAGCCCGGCGTCCTCTGTGTCTCCTGCCTGGTCCTCAGGCAATGTCATGTCCTCCTCCGTGAAGTCCCTGCAACTGGTGTCCACCGGTGACTGAGGGGCAGTCTTCGGCTCTGGGGATTGTAAGGCCGACGTCTTCGGATCCGATGAACGCCTGGCCGACGACTGGTGTTTGGCTGATGTCCTCGGCTCCAGCGAACGCCTAGCCGACTTCAGTTGCTTGGCCGACGTCGGGTCCGTCATCCACTTTAGGGACGTCAGGTCTTTAGTCTTCCTGAGTGAAGGATCCGGACCCCTGGGAGACCGAGCTGGAGTTGGGGTCCCAACGTCAGACAGAAGAGGAAGACTTGTGGCGGTCAGAAGACTTAGTAGAGGCCCGGGAGGGAGTGGAGGAAGCCGAAGGCCTGGAAGTCTTTATGGGCTGGAGTGAAGCCGAAGAACCGCCTGTAGCCTTGACCTTAACCGGAGGGGGCTGAGAGCGAGCCCGGGAGGGAGAGTGGTCAGATTGCGTGGAGCCTGAGCTACGCGAGTCCAAGGCCCGGTTCGGGGATCTGGACCTTGCCTTCTCCTGGTGCTTGTCCCGGTGTTTGTGGGCTTTCGAGGAAGATTCACCTCTGGAGGAAGGTTCCTTATCCATTCTGCTCAGTTCTTCTTCCAAAAGGTAGCCCTGAAGTGCCTTCTGTGAATCCCTGACAGAAGGAGCAGGCCTTGGTGTCGTGGTCCGGGCCTAAACACCTCAGGCAGGAAGAATGAGGATCTTGAAAGGGATCTGTTTTCCGCAGGCACACTTGGAAGGGTGTCCCTCAGAAGAAGGAGTTGGAGATGCCGACATTAGTCTAATAAAACTACTATGAGAAGTTCTTAGTCATCATGCACTAGAGTAAGACTGAGAGGCCGATGCTGGCGAGTCGACGGCAGGAAAAGAACTGGGGATTCTGGGGGACCGCCTCCTTATGTACTATGCCCGACGTCGGGGGCGGGACAGACGTCGGAGGCGGTCCCCGCTGAATACTGCTAGCTACAAAATTTCCGTGGGGTCCTGGCGCTTGCTGGCTCCAGTCCTAATGGTGTAACCTGCTGCAAGAGCCATTTCTCGAAGTACGATCAGGTCCCACCGTGACTTTTCCACACTTTGGGTGAAATTCAGACAAAGTACTCTCACAGCACAGCATGCCCTCCACACCAACAGTCCCACCCACTATCCAAACTTCAGGTGACACTCCAAAAAAGAAGAAATTCCATCATGCTTACCATAATCTCCTTTTGTGTTAGCTCCAACATTGTTAATGGGGAAGGTAGTTAATACAGATGGGTAATGTGCTTTCCTCCTCCTCTGGGGTAGTGGTACAGCTCCAAAGCTGTGATCTCAGCAAAGACCACCCCCCCAAGGACACGATATATTCCAGCTGCACTCCATGTCAGTTCACTTATGCCAGCGCAGTGCACTGTTAATTAAAGGAGAACTCTTATGTGTCTGTGGTCCCTATCAGTAGTTGGAAGTGTGGCCTACTGACCTTTTGTATCTGTCTTTCACTAGTATGCACTATCAAACAGTTGAAAATGGCAATTTTAAAAGACCGCATTAAGTGTGTGTAATCCTGCCCACAGCACTCCATTTTACAGCAGCTTCAGCAGAGCTAAATATGGCTTTTACATTGGCGACCGGCTCTGTGTACAACAGTTGTCACTTTTCAGCTAGCAGGAAAGAGTTTGGGGACATAAGCAACAGCATAGTTGACGAGGAATTTATTTTGCTGTACATATCACTGATTTATTAATTTTATTACTACCATAAGAAAGGTATTTGTTCCGCCGTCAGGTTTGTGAAAGGCTGAAAGGTGTTTTGTACCAGTGCTCAGCGCATAGTTTGCACTGGCACTCCAAGCAGGGTCTTATTCAAAGGTACCCAAACCACCCACACAAACCTGGCACTGGCAAGAGAACACCACAGCGCAACGCTACCACCACCAAAGGCACAACGGCACTACTGCAGCCACCCACACCTGTGTCAAGCCCCCCCCCCCCAAATATGGAGCAATAGGTGCATACATGTCAAAGTAACCTTACTGGTTTCATCATCTATAATTAATCTCATGTTCATCATAAAAATACACGAGTCCAACTGCATCAGCATGATGCTAAATAAACCTGTACATCAGCATAATGGTGGTGAAATAGAATAAGGCACAGAAAAAGGCATCAAGCGGTCAGCAGGAATAATTTATTTTACACTTGAAGTACACATAGGCTTATGCACATTTAGCAGCAGCACGTCAACCAACACATGACCAATCCAATCTAATGCAAGCCAAACAGACGTATGTAATGAGAAAGGCAGCCACCTGGCAAGGACCATTATTTAGTTTGCACAGTAAGCTCCTGGTCAACCTTGCAGGTTGTTCTGCACTATTAACAGCATTCTAAAACAACTACAGACATTCACTAAAATATCCTTAGCTACATCTGACTGACATGGACTGTTAGTTACTATCTTCAAAAAGACCACAACCAATCACGAGGATCATACTTACAGGCAGTTTATGAAATGCCAGAAACCAACAAGTGTTAAGTCAACATTATTAGCATTACACTAAAGCAGGATAAATCTACTCTCGGAGCCGAGAAAGGAGACGTGATTTACTTTACTATGTGCTGAGAAAGGACCGTTCTTAAATACATGCGGTGACAGGAGCGTTATTTACTTTACAGAGTAAGCTCCACATCGGCCATGCAGGTAGTAGCTCAGCACATATTGTCAGAGAAGAAGGCAAGGTCAGAAAAAACAGGTTACTCACCTGCAACCATAGTTTTAGGAGTGTTATATGGTTCACATCCACACTTCTGGCAGTCTCCCTTTAACAGCTTTTCTTGCTGGACAGTCTTCAAGGTTATGCTCCTCCCACCACCCGGGTGGTGTATTTCTGGGCTCTGCCCCGTGACATCAGATCTTGCATGCTAGAAGGAGGGATCCATGTGCCACTTACCAGGGGAGGTCGAGTGGTTGTGTGGATGTGAACCGTATACCACTCTTAGAACTACAGTTACAGGTGGGTAACCTATTTTTCTAGTGATGTGTATATGGTTCACACTTCTGGCAGACTTCCAGCAGTTTTCTGGGAGGAGGGGGCAAGGCACGCACACCTATTTGGTGAATAAAGATTGGAGAACCGAGGTCCCAAAAGCAGCATCCCAGCGTGACTCAAGGTAGATGATGTAATGGGAGGTGAGGTGTGTGCCGACTTCCAGGCAGTCTCCATACAGATCTGTATGGGGACATCCTGAAAGCAGCCACCGAGGCAGCGGTATGTCTGGTGGAATGAGCCCTAAGCCCTATGGGAGGCTCCTTACCAGCCAACCTATGGCAGAGGTTGATGCAGGAGACACTCTACCTGACAATCATTCACTTTGCTGCCGGTCTGCCAGGTGCGGCTTCAGCATGTGTGACAAAGAGCAGGTAAGCCTCACCACAAGTTCCAGCTGTACCCTGTCTATAATAAAACAACCCTCATCACAGGTCCCAGGTATAGAGCCTACAGTTGGCCTCAGAAAATGGGTTGAAGTACACTGGTAAGTTAATCACCTGGTTAAGGTGAAACTCTGATATAATCTATGGGAGGAACATCGAGTGGGGGAGAAGGACAACCTTCTCCCTGTGGAAAACGAAATAGACTCCACCGAGAGCGCCTGCAGCTCACTGGTCCTTCTGGCAGAGGTGATAGCCACCAAGAAGGCAGTTTTCCATGGCAGGTGTGACATCTCACACCTGTGCATCTGCTTGAAAGGCTTGACCATCAGCATTTCCAAAATCAGCTACAGATCCCAAGGTGGTGGTGGTGGTTCACGCACCAGTGGGTTGAAGTGGTCAAGGCCCTTAAAGATGCACCCAACCACCTTCTCCTGCATCACCGTCAACAAGCCAGCATGTGTCTGGTATGGAGAGATGGCTGTCAGGCACATCTTGAGAGTTGTCGCTCTCAGCCCCAGCTGGGAGAAGGACCAGACATAGTCCAGCATGTTAGCCAAGGAGCAGGCAAGAGGATTAAGCTCCTTGCCCTGGCACCAAATAGAAAATCTTTTCCATTTAAAAGCACAGCATCAATGAGTCGACTCCTTTCAGGATGCCTCCATGAGGTAGAGCACACTGTCTGAAAGTCCCACAGTCTGGAACTCTAGCAGCTCAGGAACCAGGCTGTGAGGAGCAGGGATTGAAGATACGGGTACAGGATCTTCCCCTGATGACAGGACAGCAGATCTAGGAACAGGGGCAACTGCCACGGAGGTCTTCTGCTGAGGCTTAGGAGACCTGGGGACCAAAATTGGTGAGGCTAGTCCGGTGCAGTCAGGATCATCTGCATTTTGTCTCCCACCTTGTGGATCAAGGGAAAGGGAGGGAAGGCATACAGAAGGCCTGGGGACCATGGCCTCGCGAAGGCATCCTCCAACAGTGTCCCATACTGAGGGGGACAGGCAAAAACAGCCTCAGTTTCACGTTCTCCCAGGAGGCAACAAGATCCACCAGAGGAGTGCCCCACAGGGAGAACAAGTGGCTCAGCACCTTCTGATGCAGACCACTCGTGAGGTCTCACCCACTCAGTTGAGGGCATCCATCTGGAAAAGCTGGGGAGGTGGTCCAAGATCTGGCAGCTTGGCTTCAATGCCAAGAAATGCAAAGTTATGCATACTGGAGCCAGGAATCCCAGGACAGAGTACTACCTGGCTGGAGTCTGAGCATCTGCATCAGAGGAGAAGAAGGACCTGGGAGTGATGATCACTAGTGACCTGAAGCACTCCATGCAGTGTAAGAAGGCAGCAGTAAAGGCAAACAAGATGCTGGGATGCATATCTAGGGGGGAGGTTATACTGCCCTTGTACAGGTCACTGGTAAGGCTACATATGGAGTATGGAGTTCAGTACTGGTGCCCACACCTCAAAAAGGACATTAACCTGCTGGAGAAGGTCCAGAGGAGGGCTACAAAGATGATAGCCGGTCAGCAGGGTAAGGCATATGAGGAGAGGTTGAGGGCACTGAACATGTACTCCCTGGAAGACAAAAGAGAGAGAGACGGAGATGGAGGACGCATGATTGGGACTTTCAAGTACTTGAAAGGGATAAATAAGGTCGATAAGGAGAGTCTCTTTAAGTTGAGTGGCAACCATAGCACGAGGAGGTACAGTCTTAAGCTGGAGGGTGGGAGGTTTAGGAGGGAAGTCAGGTAGCACTTCACAGAGAGAGTGGTGGACACTTGGAATGCACATAGAAGAGGTGATCTCGTTGAAGACAATGGGCAGCTTTAAGAAAGGCTGGGATAGGCATTGGGAGAAGGTAAGGATCATGGGTAGGGAGGATGGGAGGAATGGGGAGGGAGGGCAGTGCCGTTAGCACAAGCTGTGGATCCTGCAATACAAGCAGACTTGATAAACTAAATGGCTTTCTTCTGCCAGCTTCTTCGTATGTTTGTATGTATCCGCCAGCTGTTTGCTGGATCCTGCGACCTGAATCACCAGGAGACCTGCTCCCAAGCTGCATATGAGACTCCAGGTATGAAAGGCCTCCCGAAACAAGGGGAGGGAGTGCGTGCCACCCTGCTTGTTCAGGTAGAACATAGTCGTGGTATTGTCTGGACTTGCATGACCTGACCCGACAAAAGGAGTAAATTCTGTCAGAGCTAGGCGCACTGCGCAGAGCTCCAGCAGGTTGACTCCCTGGGGGTCCAGAGCCCATGGTAGGCTCCCCACCCCACCAGAGATGCATCTGTAGTCACAATGTCAGACGGCTCTGGGCAGACAAATGAGACTCCTTCCTCCAGATGTTGTGGGACTAGCCACCACTGGATGGCATCCCACATCAGCTAGGTCACTACAACCAGCTGATCCAAGTGACCTAGAAGCTGAAATCATTGACTGCCCAGCACTCACTGAAGGGGACGCATCCACCAGAGGGTGCACTGCACCATGCTTGTGAAGGATGCCATGTACCCCAGCAGCCTCAGATAGTCCCAGGCAGGGTGCAAGCACCCAATCTGAACTGATCGGGCAAAGGAGGAAAGATCCACTGCCCAGTCTGCAGAAAGTCGGGCCTAGGCCCGGAGGGAGTCTAGCTCTGCCCCGATTAAATGAATTAGACCTGCAAGGGGTTGAATTTGGACTTGTATGGTTTGACCAGTAAGCCAAAGTCTTTGCAGGTCGGGAGGGCGCGGTCCCTGGACTGCTCCACTGCCTCCTTGGATAGCCTATCAGTCACCTGTCCAGGTAGGGGTATACACTGACCCCCCTGGCCCCACAAGAAGGCTGCCACCACTGCCATGTAGTTGGTGAAGACCCTGGGTGCCGAGGAGAGGCCAAAAGGCATGACCTAGAACTGGTAAAGAACCCCTTCTCCGTGGAACTGGAGGTATTGTCAGTGGGACGTATTGAAATGTGGAAGTATGCATCCTGGAGGTCCAGGGAACAGAACCACATGCCCTGCTCCAGAGTTGGTATAACCTGGTTCAGTGGCCACCCTTAACTAGTGCTTTCAGAGGTACTGATTGAAGGGACGGGAACATTGTTTAACCAGGAGTAGCACACTAACCCGAAGCTTGTTTTCAGATGTGAGCACAAGAAAGTTAAGTGACTTGCTTAGGATCACACAGTATGCACCTAGGCGGCTGTGGGATTCAAACCCAGGTCTCCAGATCTGCAGCTCAGAGCCTTAACCCACTGCGCTATACTGCCTCCTTGATCATGAAGCTCCAGTATGGGACACTAACCCCTCCTCCCCAACACCCATCCATTTCAGGACCTGGAAATACCTGGACATGAAGCCCTGACCTGCCATGGAGTCTGGGACACGGGCTATGGCTCCTTTCTCGAGGAGCTAAGCAACATCCTCCCTCAGAATCCCTTGGAGCATGAGGCTGATAAGGCAGGAGAGCCTCAACACTGAGAGGCAACCCTTTGCCTACCACCTCTAGGACCCACTTGTCCGACGTGAGTATGGACCAAACAAGCCACAAGTGGCTCAGCTGACCCCCCACAGGGAACTGGGGCAGGGACTGAAGAGGTGGGAGGCAGACAGCCGCCAACCCATCAGCAGGCAGTTTTGGAAGTGGCACCACCCTTACCCCTGCCTTTTTTGGGGCCCCAACCAGGGAACGTGGTCTTGGGGCACCAAGCCTGAGAGAGCCCCTCCTGGGGCTGCTGCAGCCTAGGCTGCTGTGACAGAAAGGGATGGAACTGAAAGGGCTTTTTCTTCAGCTTCTACCCTTTCTGTGAGGTGGTCACAGAATCCAGGGTGGCACTGGACTTCTCTGTTCTGATGAGGTGTCCTTCCACCCCTGGGCCAAAAAGGTTGGTACCCAAGAAGGGGTCATCAGCCAACTTATGCTGGGTCTCTGTCGTGAAGGAGAAAACCTCAGCTAGGCCCTGTGATGCATTACAATGGCTGCTCCCATGGCATGGGCACAAGAATCACTCACATCTGTAAACTCCGCCAGCACCTCACTGACCTAAGCAGTTGTGTCTGCTCTGCCTAGGCTTGCGGCTTTGTTTCACCTCTCCCTCCTCCTGCCTTGCTACCCTCCTCACTTCTCTCTGCCCCTCCATCCCCCGCTTCTCCCCATCTCTTTCCCACCCTCACCTACCATTCTACCCCCTCTCTCCTCCCACCTACCATTCCACCCCTCTCCTGCTCCTCTCCTCCTGTCTCCCCCTCCCTATCACCCTATCTCTTATTGCTCCACCCCCAGACTACCTAGCACTTATCGTTCTGTTCTTGCACTTACGACAATGTCAAATCCTTGACTGCCTATCCCCCTTTCCCCACCCTTCCCCCTCTTATCCCCCACCCCTTGCTCCACTTATGTCACCCCGAGGATGGTTTTCATTTGTGTCTATGTCTTGTTTTATATACACCCATATTGTTAATTGTGCATTGTTATCTGCCACTGATTGTTTGCTACTGTGCTAGTCTATACACATGTACTGTCTTTTGCTACTAAGTTAACCTCATGACCTGTACTGTATCTTACCTCTGCTTACTTCTGTGTTAACCTCCTGACCGTGTACTGTATCTCATCACTGTTTTGCTTGCACCCACTGCTGACGCGGAACCTTTGTAAAAGAACCCTTGGTTCAAAGGTATTTGTAATCCTAGTAATTAATGAATAAAATAAAATAAAAATAAACATCTAAGGCAGTCTGAAGTTGGTGTTTAACGAGCGCTTGACCCTGGTCTCGGACCACTTTTACCACCAGCTGCTTGTCGGCAGGGAGGACACTGTCTAGGACTCCCATAAGGGAGTGACCAAAGTGGGCCATCATTAGAGCATAGCTTGCCTGACGGGAATCAAGAGGGGACACAGCATAGACCTTTTTTGCTGCATGGTGAAACTTCTTAGACTTCTTATCAGGGGCTTGCCCACATCCCTCATATTACCAGATCTGCAGAAACCATGTCGGCAACCATACCCTCAACTGAGGGGTGGTCTGAAAATCAGGACAAGGTGCTGGCAGGGACCACATACTTATGGACTATATGGGCAGGAAGCTGGATGCTACTCAAGCTCCAGCGCTGGCCTTAACCATCGGGAAGGCAACCCCAAGGGATTCACCCCAGTCCAGAATCTTCGTGAAGGGATACTTAGCCCTTTTTAGGATTGGTTCTGAGGGAACCTCGATGGACTTGGACATAAGTCTGCACAGAGCCCCAAAAAAGGATATTAACCTGCTGGACAAGGTCCAAAGGAGGGCTACAAACATGACAGTGGGTCAGCAGGATAAGGCATACGAGGAGAGGTTGAGGGCACTGTACAAGTACTCCCTGGAAGATAGGGACAGAGAGAGAGGGACATGATTGGGACGTTCAAGTACTTGAAAGGGATAAATAAGGTTGATAAGGAGAGTCTCTTTAAGCTGAGTGGCAACCATAACACAAGGAGGCAGTCTTAAACTGGAGGGTGGGGGGCTTAGGAGGGAAGTCAAGAAGCACTTCTTCACAGAGAGGGTGGTGTACCCTTGGAATATGCTGCTGGAAGAGGTCATTGAAGACAGTGGGCAGCTTTAAGAGAGGCTGGGATACGCATGGGGAAGATAAGGATCATGGGTAGGGAAGATGGGAGGAACGGGGAGGGAGGGCAGGGACATTAGCACAAGCTGCAGACCCTGCAATACGGGCAGATTTGATAGACCAAATGGCCTTCTGCTGGCTTCTTCATATGTTCGTATGTAAAAGATACCGGCCTATGGTTGGCAGTCAGTTCTTCGACCAATTCCCAGTCAAAGACATGAGCCCTCAAAGACTGCATCAAGTACTCTTCACAGTCAGATGAGGATTCCTTGAAAACAGCCCTCGGCCATTTGCCGCTATGCATCATTTGAGGTTGGGCCAAGTGAGTGATCTCCACTGACAATGGGCCTGGCAAGCCAGTAGCTGGACAACAGTGCTTGAAAGGGGCTCCCTGCATGGGCTGTTATGGAGGCAGCTCCACCAGTATCACTGGTGACACATAGATCAGAGACAGCTGTCTCAGCAGGACTGGTACGAGCATAACTGGCACTTGCCAGGTGACCACAGGGGTCGAGGGTAGAGCCTCACCCTGCATGACCAAGGCCTATTGCTGCCATATGAGCTCCTCGTAGCGCTGCCACATACGGCGATGGAGTCTCTCGTTACCCCCCGGTCGAACAGGATCAAGAATGCGAGGAATCCCTTGACACTGAACTGCACCTCAAGCATAGACTATATCGACAATGTCGAGGAGATATGACCAAAGGAGCAATACAGTGCCTGCACAGAGTTCAGCCATTCTATCCCAGAAGAAGGCAACTCCTGAGAGAGACAGTCATGGTCACCAACAGCTCCTAGACCTCTTGGGTTAGGCTTGACAGAACTGGGGTTCGAGAGACTGAGTCATTCTCGATCTCCTCAGACAACGGGTCGACAAAACTCTCGACCACCTGCTCAACCTGTGTTATGACCAACAAGCTCGACAGTGGCACTGTGGAGCTAGTCCCTAGCTCTCGGCTGAAGGTCTAGCTGAAGCTGAACGCTCGACAGCCGTTGAGCAGTCAGGGGAATCGAGGGAGCAGGAAGGTGTGCTCTTTATTTATTTAATTGTTCAGAAAAAAACTTTGAACAAAAGCTCTTTTGCAAAGGTTCCACGTCAAGTACGTGGCATATACAGTACAACAGAAGGGGAATTGCCCCCTCTGCGGTTCACACTTCATGGGAAGGAGTGTACACAATAAGAACAACTCAGGGAACATTTAAACAAACAGTGCAATGGTAATGCAAACAGAGAGACATACTGCAGA
This sequence comes from Neoceratodus forsteri, assembly GCA_016271365.2. Taxonomy (NCBI): domain Eukaryota; kingdom Metazoa; phylum Chordata; order Ceratodontiformes; family Ceratodontidae; genus Neoceratodus; species Neoceratodus forsteri. The sequence goes on along the minus strand of JADMNL010000037.1, from coordinate 38,285,795 downwards.
ATACAAGTACAGAACAACAAGTAACCAGCTACTGACAAAAACCTTAAAACAGAACACAATCAACATTTGCACTGACCCACTTTTAGGTTTGGATGGGCTTTTCACTCCTGAAGTTTGCATCATAGGGGACTATGCTCAAACTGGGGTCAGGGAAAGAAGGTATCACATTTCACTCATCTCCATGGCAGTCAAAAAACTAGTCCTCAAACATTGGATAGACCAAGCTCTCATATCCCATAAGTAATGGTTACATGAGCTCTCCCCTTTGTCTTAGGACCGAACGCCTGCTTGCTAGTACTTGCAATAAACTGCACCTTGTCAACCGCAAATGGAGTAAATTATATGCCCTATACCTGAATTATCCTTCAGCTGGATACCAGAAAAAGTGCAGGAGTGGACCTCATTGGTCCTTTTTTCCTAAAGCTCAGTCACCAAGTGCTGGCAGCTCTGTTAACACACCTCTTTAATATGTCCCTCAGCTTGGGGTAAACTCCCTTCTGTCTGGAAGACTGCTCAAGTTTTACCACTCTTCAAATCAGGAGACCCCAGAGACCCAAATAACTACAAGCCAATCTCCTTACTCCCCACCCTATCAAAACTGCTGGAGAAATTAGTGAATTGACAACTTAGAAACTACATTGATGCCTCAAATCTGCTAAAACCTGTGCAATCAGGCTTAAGGCCATGCCATAGCACAATCACAGTTCTGGCTAAAGTCACAAACGACTGGCAGAGAACCCTTGACTTAAAGAATCATGTACGCATGGTATTCCTCGACTTAAGCAAGGCCTTCGATACCGTCGACCATGCATTGCTCTTAGTTACTCTCCGCAACACTGGTCTGGATGCACCTTCCCTAAAATGGTTCTCATGCTACCTGGCAGAGCGGATGCAGCAAGTTAAAACGGTAGGAGATCTCTCCACTCTAAAACAGATTAGCAGAGACGTACCTCAAGGCTCCATGTTGGGGCCCCTACTTTTCTCACTTTATGTCAACAACATCGACCGTGGAATCAAACTTTAGTGTGTGTACATCTCTTTGCAGACGACACGTCCTTACACTGCCAGGCCTACTCCCGAAAGTGCCTGCTCGACTTGCAAGCAGATTTCTTATGCTGCAACAAAACCTCCTGAGTCAAATGCTCCTATTGAATGCCAAAAAGACCAAGGCTATGCCATTATTCCCAATGACCAAGTCCATAAACTCCCTTAAGCACAATATTCCCACTATCCCTGCTTGGTGAGTCAATTGACTATGTGACCAAGGTCAAGTACCTAGGTATGTGGACTGACAACAGACTTTTTTTTGCTGATCATATAGACGAGCTCTCAAAAAACGTAGACTGAGGCTTGGACTGTTTTTTTTTTTTTAGAATCGAGCATCTGCTTACCCAGGAGGCCAGAAAAAGCTTAGTTCAAACCACATTCCTAGCTATCTTGGAGTATGCAGACTTCCTGTATGGCCAAGTCTCAAAAACCGCCCTAAGCTTGACACCCTTTATCATAGGGCCTTACGTTTCATCTCAGGTGCGGCATATAATATCCATCACTGCATACTCTATTCCATGGTAGGATGGACCTCACTTACGTTCAGGAGGCAAAGGAACGCTATACTATGGACCTATACAGTAGATCTATATCCAAGATGCTACTCTCCTCCATTTCTGACTGTCTGCCCTCCTGCACCTTACGAAACTATGCCTTGAGAAGCCGTTCATATATCTCACTAGCTGTACCTAAAGTCTTTTCCCATTTTGGCAGAGCCTCCTTCAGCTATGTGCTGCCCCAGCTGTGGAACAACATCCAGAAATCCTTAAAACTGGTGCATCCTATTGGATTTGTGGAATTCAAGTCATTCTATTCAAGATACTTCTCGGAGCCTTGTCAATGCCCTCCCTGTCGCTAAACTGTAGCCACACATTGCTACTCTTACAGTCAACCCTCTACACTTTCTATCCTCTCGTTAGGATTACCCTGTGCCATGTTCCTGGATTCCTCCTTACTTTCTACTTGCTGCTGAGCCCCCAGCTTGCACTTTCACTAGCATTAACTCTGCTCTACTAGAGCTATCAGTGTCTAAAAATCACTGGTTCGGCACATTGGTGCTGACTTGCTTCCACCTCTCTGCTGTACTGTTTACTGAGATGAGGCTTCACTTTATGACCGGTCCTCATTGATTATCTTTGTACATTGTTTTTATCGCTATGTATTGTATTACTATGCCCATTTGTGCTATATGTTCTGTTATACTACTGTATTATTTATTCTGTACCTACCAGGCCCTTCTTGAAAATGAGCTTGCTCAATGGAGTTTCACCTGGCTAAATAAAGATTGACTGATTAACCTCCTGGGTTGCTTCTCTAGCCTTCCTCTGCCCCTATACTTACAACTTGGTTTCGAGGTCTTTTTGGCCCTGTCCACACTACACCTCTGTAACGTTACAGAGGGTGTAAAACGTTACCGTAACAGGTTGCGTTTACACCTGTAACGTTACAGGAGGCATTTTCGTAACCGTTGCTGAAACCACATATGAGGTGGTTTCAACAAGCGATTATGAAACCTGTCCCGATCCTGGTAACGTTACCAGCGGTAGCTGGACTACCGGTGTAGCTGGTCTCGCAGGGCACTCAAGCACAGCGAAAGGTATTAGGGATCGGGCGCCGCTGTAATGGTCGCCCGATCTCGGCATGTGTGGACCAGCAGTGCCGGTCCTGTAACGGACACCACCGAGGTGTGGACGCACTGCATCGCTCCGCGACCGTAACGGATTGCATCCGTTACTGGGCGCAAGTGGTGTAGTGTGGATAGGGCCTTTGACTCTCCTTATTGTTTGACAGGCACACTTTGGGGGGGGGGCGAGGTGGCTGGGGAGTATATGGTTTGGTCTTGTTACTTCCTGCTTGCTGTATTATGAGTGTGACTGTATTTGAAAATTCAATAAAATTTCTTACATTTCAAACAAAAAATCTTAAACAGAGTACGACTATGAGCTTACGGAGGAACACAGAGACAAGGACCTCAGCAGCCCATAGTACAGGCTTTGTCCTGGTAACAGGGATGGGGACGGAAAACAGCCAACTGGGGAAGGGGGATGACTATAAGGGGGGAGGAGGTCAGCTAGTACCAGTCATGTCCTCCAGTATGATAGTAAGTGCTAAAACAGAGCAAAGTGCAAGCCTATAGAGAAGAGATCCAAGTCAGGCCCAATTAGTGTGGAGGGCAGGGGAGGACACTCTGCCCACTGCTAAAGCCAGCTATGACAGTTACGATGTGGGACAGGTGAGGAAGGGGACGGAGGTATCAACACTCACACATAATAGGAGATGGGTAGAGAGGGACTGGTAGTACCCATCTATGTGCAACAACAGGCCCTGGATGCATTAAGGTGCCATTTCAACTCCAACTTAAATGTGGGGAGGCTGTCAGTAAATAATAGGTGAGCAGGGATCTCGTTTAGCCATAAGAGGGCCCTACAGGCAAAGGACGGCTGTCCAAGAGACAATCCCATGACCAACGGTGGGTCTTCTTGGCTATCTTGCTCTTCCAATGGTGGGCAGAGCTCTCCCCGAAGGTCTGAAGGGTCTTGCACATCTCCTTACAGTTGTCAGCAAAAACCGGGCCCACAATGGCCCCCAATGGGGGAAAAAACACGGTGAACAATGAGGTACCAGCCACAGCCTTAGCCACTGCTTTTTCCATGGCTGTCATCTATGCCATGGACACTACATCCGTGGGAGCCGACTTACGTGCCTGCTTCGATTTTACCAGAGCATCCCCTTTGGTCGGTCAACTGAGAAGATAACAGGTGCATCAGTCACCCAGGGAGGAGGGAAGTATAGTCTGGCACAAGCTACAGGTAGCAACGCTGTGCTGTTCACCAAGGAAGTAGATGCATGACACGTTCGGGTCCATCTAAGACATCTTCTGATTGCACTGGACACTCGGCTTAAAACCAAGAACCAGCTCAGAACCCTCATGATCCATAATGTTGACGTCCGAGACCCAGACAGAACCAGGGATATACTTTTTTAAACAAAGAAGAAAAGTTAGCCAAATGGTGCACTTTAAATAATTCAGGCCTACACTGCCCACAGTGCTGCGAAGGAGGAGACCAGACTCTTCCAGCGGAAAATGAAGATATGACGTTACAGGGCAGAGCTGATGGATCTACCACCCGGGCAGTGGGAGGAGCTTAAGCTCGAAGACTGGCAAGAACAGCTCTTAAAGAGAGACTGCCAGAAGTGTGGATAAGTGAACCATATCCGTGGCCCTAGAAGGAGGTGTGTGTGGGGGGCGGGGGGGGCTCTGTAACTAACCTAGGGAGGCCGGGAGGCCTCCTGAGCCCTTGTAATCCAGAGTGACTCTGACACTCAATTCACAGGTCCTCCTGAGCTCATGCAATCAAACTGGCTTTGTCATCAACTTCATAGGGCCTCTTGAGCCCTAGCAAACCAACTACCAGAGGAGGACTTGCAGGAGAAGGCCACGTGGAGCTGTTCACAGAACTGCTCTAAGAGATCACGGCCTGTCCCAGAGCATTGGTCTCTGCTATGTGGCCTCACCAGGCACGCACAAGTAGGCTGCTGTCTGGGGGATGACGCCTGTACCTGTGTGACATCAGACGCTAGCATGCATCTTTGCCGCTCTCGTGAAGCCCTTCATCTCAATAAGTTGGCTGTGTCCTGGGAGTTCTCACACCAAAAACGGTGGTCAGGCTAGAAGCAGGAGAGGGACACTAGCCACGTTCATGTTGGCAGAGCACCAACCAGCACTGAAATACAGCCTCTGCTGAATGAGCAAAGTGCTGAATGAATTAATAAACTGCTGATAAACTGACAGCCGTAAAAAAAGACTTAGCCCAAACCAACGCCCCAATTCTTCAATTCTACTAGTGCTACCAGGGTGTAAGGCTGATAAATACAGTTCTGCATGAATGAACAGACCCAACAGTCCAGGGGTGGGAATGCAGAGAACTAAATAGAAGTCCAAGCCCCAGGAGTAGAACTACAAACAATTACACCAGTAAGTTGTTCCCTACAGGACCAGACAGTAAACTGCACCTCATACAACTGTGTCACAGGAAACACAGCAACAGAAATGTAAAGAGGGCACTTCAGTACCTCAGGAGTGCTAGGGCCAAAAAAATAAAAAATAAAAATAAAAACAGTAGAGACCGTGACTGGAAAACAAAATGAACCCCGACAGACAGCCACGCACACTAGGCAGACACTTGAGAAGGGAAAAACCAAGACAGCAAGTTGTCTTACTGAACCCCCTCCCCCGACATATAAAATTTGATGGTCTGTAGACCTGCCAGAGGAGAACACCCTACAAGGCAAGTGGTCTCTATCCAGGCACTGTAGGCTCTGGAGTGGAAGTTAGGTAGCAGGTTATTCAATTCAAAAGCCTCAGGATTTCAAAATTCAAGGTACTCCCTGTCACCAGGAAGCCCCAACATGCCCAGGAGTTACACAATCCTAAGTAAAAAATAACAAATAACATTTCAATCTTTCAGAGGGCTCTTCTGTGCTGCTGCCCCTCAGCAGAGCAGCTGAAACTGCGGTGAAATGCAGCTGGGATGTACCATGTCCCCGGGGGGGGGTTCTGTGCTGAGGTCACAGCTTTGGAGGTGTACCACCAGCCCAATGGGGAAGCACATTACCCATATGTATTAACTATACTGCCCATTCCTAATGTGGGGAAAAGTACAGTTATGTAACAACTTACTGTAATAGTAGATCTTCGAGAGGAGCTCTTGCAGCAGGCTATAACCATTAGGACTGACGGTGCAAGTCTTAGGACCCACCGGAAAAATTCTTAGCTAGAAGTACCCAGCAGAGACCGCCCTGGACGTCAGTTCCACCCTGACGTCGGTCACGGTACATAAGGGGTGGACCCCAGCTCCACCCCAGTTCCCCCGCTAAGACCCTCGAACGGGCCCAAACGAAAGAAAGAAGTGAAGCCTGTAGATGATGTGCTGAACACCTCACTCGGGGGATGGAGGGCGGGAAAGCAGTGCCTGCTGCAGGAGCTCCTCTTGAAGATCTACTGTTAAAGCAAGTTCTTAACTGTACTACCTTACTTCGAGTGGGAGCTCTTGCAGCAGGCTATAACCATTAGGACTGAATCCCAAGCAGTCACACGCCAAGAAGGTGCCTAACCCCAGGAGGAGGAAGGACCGGTTCTATCACCCTTTTTTGCAAGAGGGCCTGTACCACTCCTTCTATGAGAGGGATATGAGAAAGAAGATATCTGGAGAACCTTGGTGGAGTGTCGAGAGGAATCTCCGTGAACTCTAAAGTGTGTCCTCTCCTTATGACGTCTAGGACCCATTTGTCTGCAGTTACCGAGCTCCATCCCTGAAAGTACAGGGAGAAGCGACCCCCTACCACCTCCCAGGAGTGGGAAGAGAGACCTGGGAGGACTTGGGCCCATGGGAAGGAGCGCCTCCAGGCTGCTGGCTCTCCTCCAAAAGCCTCCTCTCTGGCCCTGTTGATTGCCACAGGCTTGTCCACCTGAGGGCTTCCGAAATGGCCGCTTTTGCTGTCTCCGCTGGTCTCCATGGTACATTTGGCAGACAGACCAGATGGATTTGCCTGACTCTTGGAGGTGAGAGATCAGAGACTCCGTCTCCTGCCCAAACAAGACGGTACCCTGGAACGGTAAGTCCCAGATGCCGGACTTCAGATCCCGATGAAAGCCCAAGACCCTCAACCAGGAATGGCGCCTGAGGCAGACACCTGATGCTGCTGCTCTGGCTGCCATATCCGCAGTGTCGCACAAGGCACGCAAAACGTGTGCCTATGTCCGAGCCCAATTTTACGATGTCCAGAATCTCCGTTTTCTTCTTGGAGTCTGGCAAGGCGTTAACCAGCTCTTGACCCCGCTCCCATAATGCATTCTTGTACTGGACCATGTGCGTAAGGAAGTTCAGGGACCGAATTGAACAGGTGGAGGCAGAATACACCTTCTTGCCCACCTGGTCCAAACAGCGGGACTCCGGATCGGGAGGCTGTGAGCTGAGGTGTTTAGGCTGCTTAGATTTATCATGAGCAGCCGTAATAACTGAAGAGTCAGCCTGAGGGTGCTCAGCCAAGAACGGTTCATCCCTCAGGGCTCTATACAGCCTGTCCGATTTCTTTGGAACTGCCGGGACTGAAGCCGGACGCTTCCAGGTCACTCTGGTGAGGTCTTGGAATGTGTCCACCAAAGGAGGTACCACCAAGGGCTTAGGTTCCTTTTGCCTCAGGTACTTAGCCAAATGCCGGTGTTCTGGATCCAGGTCCTCCGTGTCCCACTCATTGGAGCCTGGATGTGCCTCATGACATCCATGAAAGTGGGATCGTCAGAAGGTGAGCAGGGCTGGTCCTTCTCTTCCGGGGAACCCCCAATTCCCGAAAAGGAAGAGGTAGAAGACGAAGAAGAGGAGGAAGGGCTACTGGGTGACGAGTAGCCAGACCTATCCTTATAGCTAGCCCACTCGGCGTCGGTGGCTCAGCGACCGACAGCAGTCCAGACGCGGTGGAGGAGGAGACAGGCATCCGGTCCCAAGCAGTCGTCGTCTAACAGAGCAGGAGGCAAAGCTCCTGAGTGAGACCTGACCTGGCTCCGCTACCTGATCTGGTAGAGCCGTGTCAGTCTACGACCGTGAACGGAACGAGTCCTGGAGGTGGTGAGGCGGCGGCCTCTCAGGGTCTTCCTCAGAGAAGAAGCACCTTGGCTGTGGTTCACCTGAAGAGACCAGGACTGGTGACAGGGCCGGCTTCGGGGCCGCTTCTGGACCTGTCCCCACCAGAAGGAAAACAGATCCTGGAGCTCATCCTTCAAGAAAACAGAGGCCACTTTCCCTGGATACTGAATATCCGGAACGTCGAACTTGGAAGGAGAGCCCCCTACTGAGCTTCGGGTAGAGGAGGACTTAGGGGATGGGGACGCAGCCCCTTCGCTGGCTGCATCCAGATCCGTTGCCCCATCACCCGGCGTCAGTAAAGGGATCGACGACGGGGTACCAACCGGGGGCGCCGGAGTGTCCTTTGACTCCAAAGGCACGCTGTTGACTGGCGGCTCCAAGGCCTTGGAAGGTGTGGTCGAAGCTTGCGCCTCCGAGGACTTCATAGTGACCCTCAGCGGAGCCACCTTAGGCTTCACTGACCTCTCCCCCGAAGGTCCAGCCTTAGCCTGGTCTTTAGATTTTGGACACTCACCTAAGTCCATCGAACCACGGGCTTTCTTGGGAGAAGGCCACAAGCAGGATCGAGACTGGGACCACTTGGTTTTATCCTTTTTCTTCTGCTTTTCCCCTAAGGTGTGCAAGTCATTTTCTGTTCAAGCAGGTACGCTTTTAGGGCCTTCAAGCAGCGGATCAGAGTTCGGCTGGTGAACTTCTTACAGGACGAACAGGCCGCGGTGTCATGCTCAGGCCCCAGGCAAAAAACGCACTGCTTATGGCCATCTTTAGATGGAATCTGGGAGCCACAACTGCACTTGTTGACGTGGGGTCCCGACAAGGAGACCAAAAACGGTGAAGACATACGTTGGTAGGCAAAGAAACCGTTGAAACTGTGGAGAAAAAGCACAAAAGAGCAAAAAAAAAAAAAACCGAGTTGTTTTAGCTGGGCTGGCAAGCCAAGGAACAGGAACTCTGCATGTGCGTGGGACAAGAACTGGGGTGGAGCTGAGTCCGTCCCCTTTTGTACCAGGGATGGTCGGTCACGGTACACAAGGGGTGGACCCCAGCTCCACCCCAGTTCCCCTGCTAAGACCCGCGAACGGGTCCGAACGAGAGAAAGAAGCGAAGCCTGTAGATGATGTGCTGAACATTTCACTTGGAGGATGGAGGGCGGGAAAGCAGCGCCTGCTGCAAGAGTTCCTCTCGAAGATGTACTGTTACGGCAAGTTCTTACATAACTGTACTATCTTACTTCGAGTGGGAGCTCTTGCAGCAGGCTACAACCATTAGGACTAAACCCCAAGCAGTTTCACGCCAGGGAGGTGCCTAACCCCGGGAGGAGGAAGGATGGAATAATGCTGGCAACACAGCAACTCGGGACAGGAGTCCCTGAAGGACTGCCAAGCCAAAACCGGCAGGGCATCTGGAGATAATATCCAGGCTATAGTGCTTAACAAATGTGTGCCCAGAATTCCAGGTGGCTGCCGCACAGATGTCTCTTATAGAAACCTTTTTCAAGACGGCAAAAGAAGCCCGAGACTCCTCTGGTGCAGTGACCCAAACCAGGCCCGGAAGGGGTTTGTTGTGCTTCTCATAGCAAAACACAATGCAGTGGACAAGCTACTTGGAGATAGTCTGCTTGGACACCAGTTTGTCCAAGTGCTGTGGCACAAAGGCCACAAACAGTTGCTCCGATTTACGGTGTGTAGCTGTGCGCCTGAGGTAGTACCTCAGGACCCTGTGAACGTCCAGTGTGTGAAGGAAGAGCTTGTCCCCTACTGGAAGGAGAAGAAAAATAAACTGGAAGGTCAACCAACTGGCTGAGGGTCAACTCCGAGACCACTTTAGGAAGGAACTTAGGATTTGTTCGAAGGGAAACCCTTTCCCTGTGAAAAAACAAATAAAGCTCTTTACACATCAGAGCCTGGAGCTCAGCAACTCTTCAAGCTGAGGTAACAGCTACTCAAAAACAAACCTTCCATGAACAGTAACGCAGCTCACAATCAGCCGCTGACTCTAAAGGGGGGAGAGCGAGTTTCTCCAACACAGAAGGTCCCAGGGAGGGATAGGATCCCTAATGGGAGGTCTCATAAGCAGAATACCCTGTAAAAAGGTGAGGGCCATGTCCAGTTGGGCTAAGGTTCTAACCTCCAAGAGGAGATGATATGCAGAAATGGCCCACATGTGCACCTTTATCGAAGAGTAGCTCAAGCCTTGCTGGTATAAGGAGGAGACACTGCAATGCTGAGTTCACCGGACAGGTAAGGGGGTCCAGACGGTGAGACGTTGCCCATAAGCAGAAACGCTTCTACTTCATAGCATAAGTGGAGTGAATAGACAGCTTCCTCGCCGAGTCGAGGACATCTGCTACCTCCTGGGAGACCCCATACCTGGATTTTGCTATGTCTGCAGAAGCCAAGCATGAAGGTACAAAGACCTGAGATCTGGATGGACCAGCATGCCCCAATCCAGGGACAGCAACTGCGAGCATATTGGCAACGGGATTGGAGGTTCTGAGGACGACCGCTGAAGTAGTGGGAACCAAATCTGCCGAGGCCACAATGGGGCGATTAGAATCATCCAAGCCCCCTCGGTATGTATTGTCAACAGTACTCTCTGTATGAGAGGGAAGGGAGACGTAAAGAAACCTCCATGCCCAACAAAAGGACAAAGCGTCTGGCCAGGAATGATGCCGTAGGCCTATGGTGAAGGCCAAGCTCCTTCTGGCTGTGTCCATCGCATCATAAGTGGCATGCAGCAAGTGCCGACAGGCCAAGCGAGTGGAACGGACAAGGTCACCCACTTCCTTCTTAGTCTGTGACTCAGGAAGGGAGTCCAATTTAGATTCCACTTGGCTAAGGATGGTCTTCTGGAAATCCCCCATATGTGCCACATAGTTAAGGGCCCTGATGCCCACGGTAGAAGAGGAACAGATCTTCTTCCTGTACTGGTCCAGAAGCCGGGATTCCTTATCAGATGGAGACGAGCTGAGATGTTTAGGATTGGCTGTGAGCGGCGCTGATGATGACCGAATCCGCCTTGGGGTGAAGGCTAAGAAAGTCTACACCCTCCGGAGCTTGGTAAAGCCTGTCCGCCTTCCTTGGAAGGGGAGCTAATGCAGAAGGTTGTTTCCAAACAGTGGAGACAAGATGTGCATGAGGCTCCATCCAGGGTGGAATCAGTGTAGGAGCAGTCTCCAGCAGATCCAGATGAGCAGCGAGTTTTTTACGCTCTGGGTCTGGCTCTACTGATTACCATGGATGAACTTCCTGGATTTTCCTCAGTAACTCCAAAAAAGAAGGGTCCTCTTCTGGAGACTTCAGAGGATTCTTCAGCCTAGGGCGTTCCGGAGTATGGGGCTCGTCTTCGGGGTCAGAGTGGCTGGACTCCGAGTCCGTGACCGAAGATGATGAAGAGGAAGAAGACTCCTCCCTATGAGGAGGAGGGATGGCCCCTTTGGGGAGTTCCCTGGGGCACGTATCCTCCCCGCCCCGGGTGCCAGAGGGCTCCCCTCTTGTGTGGGGTAGGGAGTCTCCCGTCTCCGACGTAGGGGATCCTGTATAGGGTCCGGCATCGGGAGACAACTCTCGACCTCCCTGGTGAGCTGAGCCTTGGCCTCAGCCCACCAGGAGGCCAAGGTCTCCTTCAGATCCGCCGGCAGCTGAGGAATGGGCGGTGGAGGTGGGAGATATGGATATTGAGGGTATTCGTAACCCCATGGCGGGTAGCCCGGCGTTGGGTACTGCAACGTCAGATATTGCGGCATGGGGTATTGGGGCTCTGGATACTGAGGGGCTGGGTATTGCAACACCGGATATTGCAGTGTCGGGTACCCGGGCACCAGGGGCTCTGACGCAGCAGGGGGACCTGGCAGAGGCCCTGCTGGTGGGCCAGATGGTGGAAACATTGGCCCCATGGGCCTCAGACCCGGCATGGATATACCGTTGACTGGGTCCAATGGTCCTGATGGAGGAATGAACCTGTCATCAGGTAAAGGAACGCCAGATGGCATCGGGTCAGCTGGCATTCGGACCGGCATCTGAGGGTTCGGCACAGGAGGAGGGAGGCCTGACGGCAGTGTCTCAATGTCCTTGGTGACAACAGAGGAAGGAGGGTTATAATCCTCAGGGGTCAGTTGAGGAGACGCGGGGACCTCAGAGGGCAACATGGTGAGATGCTGAGGAGAGCCTGGGGTGTCAGACTGTTCGATGGGGTCTGGCGCAGGCTTCTTGGCCAGGGGGGCATCGGTGGAGCCAGCATCAGACTTATGGGACTCCCCGCCCGAGGAAGATCGTGAAGAGGATGCAGCCTTGTCAGGAGGTGTTTTGGCTGGGCACCCCCCCGAAGGAGTAAGCGACTTACAAGCCTTGTCCAGGCGTGCGTCGGTGGGACCAACATCCGACTTACCGGACCAGCTCTAACCAGAAGGCCACGAGGAAGAAGCGGCCTTCACGGGAGTGGAGGCCTTTTGTGCCCCGGAGGCTCCCAAAGGGCCCGAGCGCGAGCCGGACGGGAGGGGCGACGATTTTTGGTAACCACCAAGACGGTCTTGCCGCAGCGATCCCTTGGAGGGGATGTTACCTTGAGTGCCGCAACTCCAGCCAAAGTCACAGCTGCTGTGGAAGCCGATTCATGCTCCCGATGCTTCTCCTTGTCACACTTTTTCTTATGACCTTTGGGGGAAGTAGACGCCTGCCTAAGCCTTTTCCACTCTTTTTCCATAGAGGCCATTTTCTTCTTAAGGATATGGGCTTCTAGGGACTGCCGCCCTCTCTTGCGGGTAGCGGAGTTGAACTTTTGGCAGTGATGGCACTTCTCCATGGGGTGGTCTGGGCCCAGACAGAAGAGGCACAAGGAGTGGCCTTCCTTGTGTGGTAGTTGGGAACCACACGAGTCGCACTTGTTTTATATGCGATTCGGAGGGTGTCAGGGATGACATACACAGCAAATTGTTTGAAAAAATCGAAAATTAGAGAAAAAGGGTCGAAAAGTTCAAAAACTGAGAAACCGATGAATGACTGACAAGCATTGTTCTACCACAAGGAACTTTCACAAGCCGACGGCGGGAAAGAACTGGAAGGTGGGCGTGGGGGACTTCCCCTTTATACCGACGTTGTATGACGCTGGTCACCTGACGTGGGGGCGGTCCCCCGCCAGAGACTGCTAGATAGAAATTGTTCCGTGGGGTCCTGGCGCCTTAGTCCTATATGTGAATACCTACTGCAAGAGCCCTCTCGAAATAAGATCATACTGTTACAGCTCAGCACGCCCATCCCTACCATCAGTCCCACCCCGGGGTCTGGTTCCAACTTCACTGACTTTTAGACAAAGTACAAATAATACTTAACCAGCATTTTGTGCTTTGACCTCACATAGTTTACTTTTCAGCGATCCCTAGGATGGCCTTGAAACTTAATGGGGACAAACAGAAGTGGAGTCATCGCTCTACGGCAAGTCTGTTTATCTGTCTAAATTAATTGATAGGCTTATTATTAACAAACAAGAAAGGAACAAACCCAGCTCGATACTGTTTCAGCGCCTTGCTGCTTATGTTTGTCAGCTCTTCATCAAAAACCGTTGTCTTCTTCGGTTTATGGAGTTTGTTCTTCTGCTTTCCTGAAATAAATGAAACAGAATTCACACCTGCAGCTTAACACTGGTACATGGAGTTCTACATATCCCCAAAGAATGGCACTGCCACTAAAACCTAGCCCTGACAGGTGATTCTGTAACCAACTGAAGACCCTTGCCAGGGAGAAAATACAATAAATCTCTAACTCTTGGCCAGCCAGGTGGCGCTGAGGGTTAATGTTCTGGACACCACACCTCGTGCTACGCCAGTGATCCAGGTTCGGGAACAACCTCGGGCCGTCCGGGTGCGGTGTGGGTGGGGCGGGCAGAGATCGAGCATGCCAGTGGGCAGCTCTCCTCTCCCAGGGGTGGATTGGCACCCCCTCCCATAGTTCCGCTCCCACCGGGTGGAGATGGGTAGCGTAGGCAGAGGGGGGGTGGCAAACAGTTACGGGAAGTGGAAGGGGCTGCGCTGGTGCCACGGGGTGTGTAGAGTGCCTCCACATGCTCACACGGCCGTGTGCCAGGGCCTGGGGAGGGGGCAGTGGAGAAAATCTCTAAAAAAAAAAAAATAATACCCATGTGTCCCCATTGCCAGCTGGCGGAAGGAAGTGACAGGGACCAAACAGCTCTATGAAAAAATAGATAAATAAATCTCTAACTCTTAAAACGCAGGTTACTAAAGGGCTCAGCGAGTAACTTCACATGAGGTGTGGGACAGGAGCTTGTTTTATATGAACTAAGGTATGTACCATTTAAATTGCTTTCTCAAGCAGTTCATATACATTTGAAACAATCAATAAAGTGACGGCGCATTAAAATAAAACAGCCTGGATGCCACAGTTTAAACTAATTTTATTTTTTATTAACAGAGTGATACCTGTAAGCAGGAAAACTTAACTTGCATTAAATGAAGCATATATGTTACTGACATATATACTAAATATTCTTTTTGATTTTGATATGAAGGATAGTAAATGCCACAAAAAACGTATTTCACTATAAGACGAATGCTAAATGACAACAGAAATAAATAGCCAGAGATTTTCTAGACCTGTACCAACATTAGGCAAGAGCCGTCTTCTTGATGCTGCACTTAAGAGATTATGACACACCTCGATGAAACACCTTATTAAATACGCATGTAATGGTACGTACTGCTATAAATATGCACTATATATTTTTATAGTACCTAGACATACATACTGATGAAGCTAATACAACAGATAGTGAAACGTTAATTAATTGCTCAAATGTGACCAAACGGTCCATCTAAAAAATAAAAAAGATTATCAACAATTATATTTGATGAGTTTGAGCCCAATTCATGTCTAAACTTTCTTTTGGAATAGGAAGAAAACATCCCCATCTCAAGCACCTCCATAGAATGTAGTCTGCACAGCATTTCAGTTTTGAGGAAAACTAGGATAATTGCTGTTTGGTGGCACAGAGTGGTTGCAAGTACATAAATGCACAAAACTAGCACGCTGTTAAACAGTCTCTCCTGTGGATCTGTCTGCTGGTTAAAAAGCACATCAGTCACAAAAACAAAAAAGCAGCGATACACATAGGAATATATTTCAAAGTGCAAAAAATTTATTTAGGACATACAGCAAAGCTTCCCCGACACTTCGAGGGTTAATAACCCTCTTCATCAGGTACATCGCTGCATTTTTATATTTGTGGCTGCAAGTACATCCCTACATTACAACAGGTAAATGGGTGGGGGCAGGTAATGAGGGTACCGATACGCAAGGAGACTCCCCGGTGCCCCCCCAACTGCATGGTGCTGTGACCCCTGGCTACTAATTACTGTTAAAAGCAGTTCCAGAGAAGGTCGCAGTCATTCGAGAAGGGGTGGGGAGGTGTAGGTGGGGTTGTGAGACTCGAGAGGGGAATGGAGAGATCCACTGGATGTCAGGGGACAACGCTTATCATGAGGACTGGGGCGGGCACTGGTCCACCAAGGACAACCGCAAGCGATTTCATAACTGGAACAGAGTTTGGCCCGCATGTGGGCATTAAGGTATGGGGTTGGGAGACTACACTAGTGGTGGCAGTGAGTGGTCAGGACACAGGCCATGGCATGCCATGACCCCTGTGGCAGCCGCAGTTTCATGCTGGCAGTAGTCGCACAACCTATGTGTGCTAACTAACAGCTGGAATATAATTTTGTATAATTACATGCAATGCCACTATAGCAGGGGGCATTCTGCCCCTGCAGACAGCCGCGCCCCCCCCCCTTTTGTTTATGCCAGTTTTAGTGGGTGGCAGTAAAGAAGTTCAGCACACCTCCAAATACCACCAGCCACCACTACGACTGTGAATAAAGCCTTGGGTTCTTATTTGCGATGCTGATGGTAAATCATCTTCACTCACACTGTTACCACTACAGAGGTACGGACACCTCCGGAAACAATTTTCAGGGATTCCTAGCAGCAGTCATTTTGTATTTGGACACAACTTGACTCCATATTTCGTGCATTCCATAAACTGCTCTTCCCTGCAGTGTTTAAGGATTTTTTCTGCAAACAGGGATTTCTGCCATTTTAAATCCATCTTCCCTTGCTGTTTATTCTCAAGGAAAAACAAAGGGTAAGCAAGTCCCAAATACTGCCTACTGTAAACAAGCTGAATTATGTCTAAACAATGTGTTGAGGTTTGTTGAGGTTTTCAAAGTCTTCTTTATAGTGTTAGTAGACAGATTTTCAGTAATAAAATAACTCCAACCCCCCCAACAATGGATGCTCTCCAGATGTAGCACCTATTACGCCCCACCCCATCCCTGGGAGCTTCACTTTGGGATGTTAACTACAATTCCTGTCCTATTGTACAGCAATAAGGCAACACAACACAACATGGAACATTAACATGGCTATACCTGGTAACGTTTTTTTTTCATGGCCATATAAGATGTCTTCCAATTTAGTCTATATGATATTTTTAGTTTCACCACTGTCGAGTTTGTACATTACTAAATCAATTTTGCCCCTGAAGTAAACACATTTGAAAGCTCCATAAAGAACAGTTATGTAAGAACTTACCCTAACATTAGATCTTCGAGGGAATCTCCTCCTTTAGACCACACTTTTAGCGTCAGGGTCAGGACCACAAGGAAACTTTTCCACAATGACATGCTGCATCATCACGTATATAATATAAGCAGCCCTAACACCTCCCCAAGATTAGCCTTGTAGGGCCTTTAACCCGAGGAACCAGGCAAACAAGGGGAGGCATGGGACTGAAACAGGATGCAGAGAGCAAGGCCTTGGGCACAGCATTGCTGTAACCCTCAGAAACTAAAAGGGGGAAGAAGGGAGGGTACCGCATGGGCTAATGGAGGAGATTCTCTCAAAGATCTACTGTTACGTTAAGTTCTTCCATAACTGTTCTATCTTCATTGAGAATTATCTCCTTCATTAGGCCACACCTCTCAAACACCTACAAAACAGTACAAAGCAACCTGGGATGATGGTACAGTCTGATAAGTGATCAGAACACAAGGCCTTACAGTACAGCAAGCCCAAAACCGGTATGTCTACGCAAACAATGTCCAGACTTCTGTTTAGTGAAACTGTGTACAGTGCTCCATGTGGCTGCAGCACATATGTCAGCAGTAGGGACATTCCTGAAACAGGTAACTGAAGTGGCCATACCCCTTCTGGAGTGACCTCGACAGCACCAGGAGGTTTCTTACTGCACCTCCCATAACAAAAGGTAATACAATTCACCAGCCATTTGGACAGGCATGGTTTAGGCAAAGAAGTGTCCTCTTTCCCAAGGGTGGATGAAACAGAAGCTGAGAAGACTTTCCGCTGTCCTTGGAGCAAGTAACAAAGTATCCGTGTGTCTATGTACATCTAAAGAGGAAGCAGTGCCTCACCCTGGTTGGCATGCTCAGGATAACAGACAGGAAGGTGTAATGTCTGGTTCAAGCCCTAAGTGCCTGCACTTCGCTGGCCACTTTTCCCTCACTCCCCACCCTCCCTGTTCTGAGCTGTGTTCTACCTGCCCCTTTGTCACTAGTCAGCTCACTCCTAGCACTTATGTTACTTATTTGTTCCTACACTCAAATATGATTTTTGTAAGTTGCGATCTGTTCATTTTCTTTGTACTGTTTTTTTCATTATCCTATCTTATGTAAGGGTCATGTAACCATGACCCTGTTACAATTACAGTACAACCTCGATAATCCGAAGCCACTGGAGGACGTAAGATCAGTTCGGAGAATCAAGAGGTTCGTAAAATCAAGGGCCCCTCACAAAATGTTCCTATTAGCGTGGGGGACATGGTACAAGTTCAGATAGTCCAGTGGTTTGTATAATGGGGGGGGTTGGGTAACTGAGATTATACTTTACTTATTTGTATAGTTTATCTCCTATGTACCCCTGCTCCCCGGGTCACACCTGGAAACAAGTCTCAGCTCAGTGTGCCGTTCCCGGTTGCCACAATTTTAAATAAATGAAATAATAAATAAAAAATTCAGACACCGCCTTCCACAGAAACTTAGGATTCATACACAAAGAGACTGTCTTAAGTGAAAATCAGCTACAGAAGCTCACAAATTAAGATTTGAAGCTCAAAAATGAGTTGAGCCAAAGTCATAGCAACTAAAAATAACATCTTCCATGACAGGAGTGTAAGTCGCAACTCACGGCAGGCTCAAAAGGAGCAAATGTCAATTTCTCATGAAATTTAAGTCCCAAGGCAGGGACTGAATTAAGGATAGGAGGTTTCATATGAAGGATACCTCTCAGAAAAGTATGGGACACCTCTAAGTGGGCAACCGTTCGACCATTGATAGGGGCATGGAAAGCTGATATTGCACCAAAATGTACCTCGACAGAGGGATGCTGCAGGCCTGAGTCAGATAGGGAAAGTAAATGATTCAGCACAGAATTCAAAGCCAAGGGCATGTAAAATGACCCATGTTCTGGGAAGCAGACCACAGAGTGAAGTGCTTCCATTCCAGGGAGTAAGTATGCCTTGCAGAAGGCTTTCTAGTGACAAGCAACATCAGCAACCTTAGGGATACTCTAAAACATGCAATGGCTATGTTTTCAGGAGCCATGCATGTAGGTGTTCGGACCTCAGGTCCAAATGGACCAGGGACTCCTTGCCCTGTGAGAACAGACCCAGCCACAGAGATAGAGGGACAGGATGCTCCACCACCACATGCTGAAGGAGGGGAAACCACATCTGGCAAGGCCGGAATGCAGCAATGATGATGAGACTGGCATGCTCCACTCATAACTTGAGCCGAACTCTCTGTATTAGAGATGTGTATAGGAAATTCTCTTTCCAAGATAGGGACGATGTGTCTCTCCATAAAACTCCAGGCCCTGGAGTGAGTGAGCAGAAATGTGGCAGGCAAAAAAGGTCCAACTCTGGATAACCCCAAGAGCTCATTTACCAAAGAGGTCAACTTCCCACTTGTGAACCACTGACTGTGACTTGCTTAACTTGTATGCCAGAACGTTTTGAAGGTGAGGGAAAAACATGGCCGACAACTGAAGGTAGTGTGCCAGTGCCCAGTACCATACTCTCATCGCTTCCCTGTATAGGGTATAGGAGTGAGTGTCCCCTTGTTTGTTGGATGTAATGTATCACACTGACACAGGTTTTACCTGTAACCACACTTGAGAGACTTCAGTACCTGGCTATGTATTGTTCAGAAGGCGGGTGCAAAAAAAAAGGAAGTGGGTGGCCTTTCCGTCAATGAAAATATCAAAGCTACAGAAATTCAGAATACACATAAGGAGCCAGAAGAACTGTGGGTCACCTGGAAATAGGAAATGGGACAGCCATAATGAACTGGGGTTGTGTACAGGCCTCCAGACCAGGGGAGGACATAGACATGTTACTGTTAGAAGATATACAAAACATGACAGCTAAAGGGGAGGTTCTGATAATGAGAGACTTCAACATGCCAGATACATATTGGTCAATACCAGCAGGGACATCTGCCAGAACTAGACACATGGTGGATTCCCTGCAGGGGTAGAGCCTCAAACAACTGGTACAACAACCCACAAGAGACAGTGCTATCCTAGATCTAGTACTGACTAATAGGGAAGGGATCACAGACCTCCAGGTAGAAGGTCACCTAGGTGCCAGTGACCATCACATTGTATGGTTCAATTTGGCCATCAGAACAAAATCATGCCATTCCAAGGCAAAAATATGGGACTTCAGAGGAGCCGACTTTGATAAGATAGCCAACAGAGTTAAGCTAGCCCTGGCAAAAAGAAATACAGGTGAGGGGGAACAGGCAAAGTGGGCAAGCACTAAAGATGCAATACTTGAAGCAACATCCCATTGTGCTAGTGAGAAAAGGCCACATAGAAGATTGATTAATAAGCTGGGTAGGCTCGGGGTGGGTCAGACGTTGGTCAACTGGGTGGCCAACTGGTTGACGGGCAGAAAACAGAGAGTGGTGGCAAACGGTATACAGTCAGAAGAGATGCAAGTCACAAGTGGGGTACCTCTGGGATCAGTCCTGGGGCCAGTCCTCTTCAATATCTTCATCAGTGACACTGCAGATGGACTGGAGGGTAAGGTTTGTCTGTTTGCAGATGACACCAAGATCTGCAACAGAGTAGATGATCCAGATGGGGTGGGCAGAATGAGGAGAGATCTGGATAAACTAGCAAGATGGTCAGGAAGAGTGGCAACTGGGGTTTAAGCAAAAAGTGCAAGATCATGCAGTGGGGAAGAGAAACCTGAAGCCACCTATAGGCTGAAGAGGAGTTGCTGGCAGTCACAAGGGAAGAAAGAGACTTGGTCATCCAACCGATGACCTGAAATCATCAAGCAGACCACTAAAGCAGTAGGTAAGGCTAGAGGATGTTGGGCTGTATGTAGAGGGGATCCAAGTCGGAGGAGGGAGGTAATAATCCCTCTTTACAAGACAGTGGTTAGGTCCCATCTGGAGTACTGCGTGCAGTACTGGAGGCCACACCTTCACAAGGACATTAACCAAATTGAGGCAGTCCAGAGAAGGACAACCAAAAATGGTGCAGGGACTGCATCAGAAAACATATGAGGACAAATTAACTGAGCTCAATATGTATACCCTAGAGCAAAGGAGGGAGAGAGGTCATATGATTGAAACATTCAAACACCTTAAGGACATTAACAAGGTGAAAGAGTCTAATATGTTTCAATACCAGAAAAATAGCAAGACAAGAGGACATAGCATGAGAATAGAGGGAGGCCGATTAAGGGGTAATGTGAGGAAGTTCTTTTTCACAGAAAGGATGGTGGATTAATGGAACGGCCTACCTCAGGAAGTGGTGGATATGAATACAGTGCAGGGCTTCAAACAGGCATGGGATAGGCATAAGGGAGCAATACAGATGAGTATGAATATATAGGCCACTGACAGAGCAAAGGCCAATGGCACATTCATAAGGTAGAAAAAGAAATGGGCAGACTGGATGGGCCTTGCGGTCCTTATCTGCCGTCAACTTCTATGTTTCTAGGACCAGGGCACAAATTATTCTGAAATGCCTAGAAGCTGTACAGGACAGCCAGCATCTCCAAGACATTTATGTGTAGTTCGGTCTCCACCTTGACCCTCGAGTCTGGTAAAGGCTGAGATGAGCACCCCAGCCAGAGTCAGAGGCATCCGTGGTGAGAATCTCTAAAGAAGGCTGGTACAAGGAATGGAACGCCCTTGAGTAAACTGTTACAATCCACTCACCATAAGAACGCTCTGTGAAGCTTAGACTTGACTAAAACCATTTGCTCCAGCTCGTCCATCAACAGATCCCACTAGACCCAGAGTGTCCATTGTGGTATCCACATATGCAGACAGGTTAGTGGTACAGTCACCGTGACCACAGCCATAAGGCCCAAGAGACGAAAAAAAATTGTTCAGGAAGAGACACAGCGGCTCCTGTGCACCAAGTGTGCCTGAACAATCACAGTGTCTGCCCTGTCCCGGAGCAGGACGGCACATCCCTTTCCTGTGTCCAAGACTGCCCTATGTACTGCAGTCTGTGGCACAGAATCAACACAGGCTTTGGCACATTCACTGTGACCCTCCAAGTCATCGAGTAACAGATGTATTTGGGACAGAGTATACAGAGGAGCTTCCCTGGAACTGGCCTTCAGGAGCCAGTCGTTCAGGTAATAGAAGACGCAGAGGTCTTCCCTGAAAAGGGCTTCTGCAACTACTGCCAAGCATTCTGTAAAAACCT
Organism: Neoceratodus forsteri; assembly: GCA_016271365.2. Classification (NCBI taxonomy): domain Eukaryota; kingdom Metazoa; phylum Chordata; order Ceratodontiformes; family Ceratodontidae; genus Neoceratodus; species Neoceratodus forsteri. The sequence continues at coordinate 38,264,350 of JADMNL010000037.1, read as the reverse complement.
GTGGATCACAGACAAGCCAAAGGGCAATACTCTGAAATGATAGTGCCTGCCTCCGGCATAAAGCAGAGCTACTGTCCATGAGACTTCCTCATCTGTCTATGAAGGCATGCATCCTTCATGTCCGGTGAATAAGTCAGTTCCCCACTTATGTTAGGGGATGCAGGGCTTGCAGATATACCATTCAAAATGTTTTGTGTCTGATGTACAGGTTGAAATCTCTGAGACCTTTTACAGGATATAGAGCCCCTATCCATTTTGGGACTAGGACACATCTGAAATAGAACACTTTTTTTCCTTTCATGTGGAGGAATCGGTTCTATGGCACACTTCTGAAACAGGGTCTGAATCTCCTCCCTTAGAAGGAAGAAGTGGCCAAGAGGATAAAAGGAAGGAGGCGGAGGATCATCTGGACGGACTTCTATGAAGTCCAGAGCATGTCTTCTTGCCTGGTTGGAACTCTGGCAAATCTCAGAAGTTCTCATGATGAAAGGATGGCCCAAACAGCACACACAAATGGAGTGCATACCATCTTTGTAAATTTTATAACCGTACACACAATACCTGAATAAAGGCTCTTTAGACTTCGACAGCACGAACAGACGACGATGGATATACCAAAAACTAGTAGTAAATTACTAAACAGCAACAGCTTTGTCGATGCTGTTTCCTTAGGCATGTCTGATGAGGAAGACTGATGGTGGGGGAGAGAACTGAGGAGCGTAGGGGGCCACCCACGTTATATATGCAACAACGCTGCATATCACTGTGGGCAGTCCCCGGCTAGCAAAAAGTTTTTGTGTGGTCCTGATGCTGGCGGCTTACAGTTCCAAAGGTGTGGCCTAATAGAGGAGGCAACCTCAAGGAAGATCTTGTTTTTCTTTACCTACCCTGTTATCCTTCCAGTTAGTCAGATGCCCAGACTGCTGTGTATTGCCCCCTGCTGACTCAGAAATGCTATAGTGGGAGGAGCAAAGGAGCAGGACCATGAAAATGTATTTATGCTAAAACATGTAATAGCTGGGTCTCAGCTCTTCTTTCTTGATGAGCAATGCATTAATTAAACCAAAGCAGCAGTTCATGGGGCGATGACAATTCAAACAACATGAAGTCTTGCTATATTATGACATATGCAATGAGTCCCAACCTTCGAACTGCTCCGGAGGAGAAAGAGTTAACTTTCCATGCCAGGCATGGAACTGAGCGCGAGCTCGGTTGAAAACTCTGTCTGTTCTTCAAACTCAAACTGTCAGATTCTTTACTCCGCCTCACTGAACAGTCGCTCCAGAGATTTCTCCTGCTCGTTTCATTTTGTCGATTAAAGTATTTATTTTTCTTTTTTTAACCGAATTTAAACCGCAACCAGTCGGTTCAAGCTCTGTCTGTGGTATTGTAAGTATTTTTATTTTTATTTTAGTCTTTGGTAACCGGGTAAGGCCCACTAGGCACAAGTGCCTGTTTTCAGGGGCAACCTGGGAGCACTGGGCAGTTAAGTGACTTGCTCAGAGTCACACAGTATGCAAGTGGAGGTTGTGAGAATCAAACTCAGGTCTGGACTGCTGGATGTACCAAGCTCGTTCACACCTCGTTCCTCTAACCTCTAGGCTATACTGCCAGCCCACACACTAGATATGTAGATAGCCCATACACTAGATATGTAGATAGATAGACAAGTACTAGATAGGTTTTACATTTACTTTCTGTGTGGAACTTGTAAATGGTATTATCGGTTCGGTTTGAACCGATCAGGTTGTTGTAAATACATTAATCTGTCTTTTAGAGTGTGGTTCCCAGTTTTTATCGGTTCTAAAAAAAACGATAAGAGAGTCTTGCTTGGCGGATTGCCATAAACGGGCAAGTTTTGGTTAGGCTGGCACTATGTCTGAGAAACCCAAAAGAAAAATTGGGCCCACTGGGTTTCAACACTGCAGTGTTTGTGGGGAAGCCTTTGCCAAGGTTGACCCCCACACCACCTGTGTTTATTGTCTGGGGTTTGACCACCTCAATGCAGACTGCCAGATTTGCAAAAATTTTCCTGCAGCTACCCTGGATAAGAGAGTTGGTAGGCTCAGGGAAATGGAGGCCAAGAAGTCCGCTGACCCAGATGGCCAGCCCGGTTCGGTTATGGGAGTGCCCTCTGACCAGGGCGAGACTTCCTCGGGCAAAAGGAGAGCCGACTCGGAGGAGTCGGTTCCAGCAAAAAGGACTAGAAAATCAGCAAGTCTGGAGCCAAAATTTCCCTCTCCAACCACTCCAGCCAAAGCGATTAAAATTGTCCAGTCGCTTTCCCCGGTTCCGACCGAACCGGCACCATCAGGTCAGTTCCACCGGTTCAAGAATATGATGTAGAGGAATTTTATGAACCGGAGGAGGGGAAAGAGGAGTATGAGGAGAGTGAATGTGGATTGAAAGTCTGGATGTGCCCACTGAACCGGACATCTCCCCAGACAGATCTTCAGGAGTGTCTCCCCCTAGGCTTTCTGACTCCCCCTCTCATTTTATGTTTTATAAAAAAGTGGCTGAAACCCTCCAGCTCCCAATGGAGGAAGCTGTGGATGATCAAGAGGAGCCTGACTATGTAGAAATGATGGATATCCCAGAGTCTAGGAGACTGTCTATTCCTTTGCATAAATATTTTGGGAAACAGACAGTAAAAATTCTAAAAACTCCTCACACTATACCTCCTGTGGATAAAAGAATGGACAAGAGGTACACATTGTCAGGCTCTGATACGGAGTTCCTTACACAACAATGCAGCCATGTTGGGGTAGTGCAGGCTGCAGCCTGTGACAAGGCAAATATTCCCTTGGCTTCACACCCCCCTGACAAGGACTCCAGGAGGACTGATGCCATGGCAAAGAAACAGTACATGGCATCATCCTGTAGGACTCAGACAGGCAAATTATATGGCTTATGTTGCTAGATACCAGAAATCCAGATGGGATACTGTTATGGCTCTAGCAAAACAGGTCCCTGGCCAGCTTGCCAAGGAGCTGGAGCAGGTGGCTGCTGATGGTATTGAGGCATCTAAGGTGCAATTCCATGCTGCAGTGGACTCTAATGATGTGTCATCAAGAGTCATGGCTACATCTGTGGCACCATGAATCAAACTTGGCTCAGATGTACTAGCCTGTCACTGGGATACCCAGACTAAGGCCATGGATTTTCCTGTTGTGGGTAATTCTCTGTTTGGGGAGCAGACAGAGAATTACATGAAAAAAATGGATGAGTATAGGACCACCTATAGGAGTGCACAGGCCAAGGAAAGGCAGGCCACTCCTCAAAGGCAGCCTTCCAGGGGCAGGGGCAGGCCTTTTCATAGGCCTTTTTACCAAGCCCAGGCCTCCTCTTCAGCTTACGCCCAGAGGGGGTTCTTTAGAGGGAGAGGCAGACGGGGTACAAGCAGACCTGCTTCTACCCCTCAGCCTAAAGCCCCTGCCAAGCAGGCACCCTGATGGGGTGGTCAGGGCCGATTCTCCACTACCTGGAGGCAGGCTGGCTTACTTTGTCCAGGACTGGATGTCTTTAACATCAGACAAGTGGGTCCTGGAAGTAGTAAGCCAGGGACTGGTTCTCGGCTTCAAAAAATTTCCAAAGATGAGAACCAGGTCCTTTCCACCTGCAAATCCATCAGAGGCACTTGCCCTAGAGACAGAAGTTTCTAACCTCCTGGCTCTCAGAGCTGTGGAAAGGGTTCCACCCCTACACCAGGGCAAAGGGTTGTACTCCAGGTACTTCCTTACCCCGAAAAAGACAGGAGAATGGCGGCCCATCCTGGATCTCAGATACATAAACAAGCACCTTTTAAAACCAAAATTCAAAATGGTGACTCTGGAATTATTTTACCCTCTCTAAGGCCAGGGATTGGCTAGCATCCCTGGACCTCAAGGATGCCTACTTCCATGTTCTTATCAGAAGCTCCCATCGAAAGTACCTCAGATTGAACTGCCCTCAGGCCATTACCAGTTCAGAGCAATGCCCTTGGCCTCACCTCTGCTCGAGGTATTCACAAAATGCCTGGCAGTAGCAGTTGCCCACTTAAACAGGCAAAAGATTGCCATCTTTCCTTACCTGGACGACTGGCTCATAGTAGGCCAGTCTCCAGACCAAGTCAAATTACATCTTCAGGTAACTCAGCAACTGCTCACATCTCTAGGTTTCCTTCTCAATCTTCCAAAGTCAGTTGTAGAGCCTGTCCAGGTTCTCACCTTCATAGGTGCAGAACTGAACACAAAAGAGGCCAGAGCCTTCCTTCCTCTGGAAAGAGCAAGGACCCTGGTCTCTCTGGCCTCCTCTTTCACCCTGCAGGTCTCTCGACCAGCAAGGCATTTTCTGCAGCTCCTGGGGCACATGGCTGCTTCTACAGCAGTAGTGCAGGGAGCAAGATTTCAGATGAGGGACATCCAGTTCCATTTGAGAGCCTTTGGTCTCAAAGAGAACCCTCTATCCAAATTGATCCCAGTGATTGAACCCTGATCCAAGCCCTTCAGTGGTGGCAGGACCAGAGCAATCTGAGACAGGGGTCCCTTTGCCCCTCAGTCTCACTCCTTAATCCTCACTACAGATGCATCCCTCTTGGGGTGGGGAGCTCACATGGGCGACCTCACTACCCAGGGATTGTGGTCCCCTCAGGAATCTCTGCTCCACATCAATCTGTTGGAACTCAGAGCAGTTTTTCTAGCACTTCAAGTTTTTTTCCAAATCTGTTCAGAACAAAGTTGTTCAGGACAGAACAGACAATACCACCACAATGTGGTACATCAACAAGCAAGGGGGCACTAGGTCTATGGCCTTGTGCACCGAAGCAATGAAGTTGTGGTCTCTGGCTTACTCTCTGAACACCTTCCTTATTGCAGTTCACCTCCCAGGCAAGGACAATGTCCTGGCAGATGCTCTCAGCAGGATTTCCCAGGGCCATCACGAATGGTCACTGGATCCCCTAGTACTGGAGGTAGTATTTGCCACATGGGGCACCCCGCAGATGGATCTTTTTGCAGCCCCAATCACTAACTTCCCCTTTTTTGCTGCAGGCCCCCAGTGTTGGGCTCAGTCCCTCTGGATGCCTTCCTTCTCAGTTGGGAAGGGAAGTTTCTCTATGCTTTTCCCCCTTCCCTCTTCTGTTCAAGGTGCTAGTCAAAATCAGATCTCAACCCTGCAAGATGATCCTGATTGCTCCAGACTGGGCCAGACAGCCCTGGTACCCACTCCTTATGTCCTTAGCAGTCCACCTTCCCCTGTGTCTTCCCAGGAATCACAACCTGTTAACCTGTGCTCAGGGGAGAGTTTGGTACCCTAACCTCAAATCTCTCAATCTCGATCTCAAGGCCTGGCTCTTGAAGAGTTAGAATCTGCTGACCTACACCTCTCCCAAGGTGTACTGGATATCTTGAAGGCTTCTAGGAAGCCTTCCACCAGGGCTACTTATAATTCTAAATGGAAGAGATTTTCCATATGGTGCTCTGACAAGCATATCTCCCCAGAATCTGCTGACTTACCCACGGTCCTGGATTATATGGTGCATTTGAATACTCTGGGGCTGAGACCAGCTACCCTAAAAGTTCACCTGGCAGCCGTGTCTGCTTTCTTATCAGCAGGCAAACCCTCTTCTCTTTCAGCTCATCCTGTATTCTCCAAGTTTTTCAAGGGGTTGCTTCATACCAACCCCCCATTCAGGGACCCTGCCCCTGCCTGGGATCTTAATATTTGCATTGCCCAGCTTATGCAATCCCATTTTGAGCCCTTGTCTTCAGCAGAGTTTAAGTACTTGACTTGGAAAACTGTTTTTGATAGCCATCACTTCTGCCAGGCGCATAAGTGAATTACAAGCATTGTCAGTGGAGCCTGATTTTATCTCCTTTCATAGAGATAAGGTGGTCCTCAGGACTAACAGAAAGTTCTTGCGTAAGGTGGTTTCAGACTTCCACCTTAATCAATCTATGTCTTTCCCTGTGTACTTCACTGACCATTCCTCCTCTGGCGAGAGGAGACTGCACAGTTTAGATGTCAAAAGAGCCTTTAGTTACTACACAGAATGTACCAAGGGTCACAGGTTTGACTCCCTCCAACTGTTCCTCACTTATGGTGAGGTTGGTAAAAGGAAACCTGCCACTAAAAGATCCATTGCCAGGTGGATTGTCTCTTGTATCCAATTTTGCTATGAAAAACTGGGTAAGGTTCCTCCCTCAGGCCTGAGGGTTCACTCTACCAGAGATACAGCTGCGTCTCTGGCTGCTGCCAGGGACATCCCTATCCTAGAGATATGTCAAGCAGCTACCCGGAAAACAGTTCACACTTTTACCAAGCATTACTCCCTGGACATACAGGCTAGGAGTGATGCTCGGTTTGGCACAGCTGTGCTTCAGAGCCTATTTCCTAAGTAGGTTCTGTCCCTCCTCCATGGAGGTACTGCTGTGTAGTCTGCATATGTCATAATATAGCAAGACTTCATGTTGTTTGAAGAAAAAATTACTCACCTTAGTAATGTTGTTTCTTCTAATGGAGTCTTACTATATTATGACCTCCCCTCCTGCCCCTCTCAGAACCTCTGCTTTTGGGATGTGGGTGGGCAGTGCAATGTCAGCACTTAGTGGATGCCCACCTTGTTTTTCACCCCTCCTTTTTGGGGTGATTGGGTGTTTTTTCATTTTTGGATCCCTGACTTGAGTCTTTGTTTTGGGACCAAAAAATGTGTTCATATATTTAGTAGCCAGTTGGCTAGTGCAGGTTTACAGCTTCCACACAGAACCTTAGTGAGTTTTGCTCGTAAAGATCTGACAGTTTGAGTTGGAAGAACAACAGACAGAGTTTTCAACCGAGCTTGAGCTCAAAGTTCCATGCCTGGCATGGAAAGTTAACTCTTTCACCTCCGGAGCAGTTCGAAGGTTGGGACTCACTGCGTATGTCATAATATAGCAAGACTCCATTAGAAGAAACAACATTACTAAGGTAATTTTTTCTTGTGTACCAATACTTTTTTACTCTATTTTAGATCACCTTTTTTCTCCTGTCTTGTAAGAGGCCATTTGTTCCCTGTTTTGTGTCTGCTTACCCATTTGTTAGATATGAAATAATTAACAGTTGGCATTATTAAAGGCTGTGCAGCTAAAAGTAGGCTTTCATCAGCATTCTCAGCTATAACAAACTCTTTTGGTTTAAAATAAAATTTTTCTTGTTCGGCCGGTGGTGCTGAGGGTTGGTGGCGCTGGACGCCACACCCTGTGCTTGATGACACAGGGGAAACATGCATTGGGTTGCTGGGGTTGGCAGGGCGGGAGGACTTTGAGCGTCGACGGCCTGCTCTCTTCACCCGTTTGGGGGAAGAAATCGGTTGTCTTGTTCTTTGGCTGCCACCTGGCGGAGGACAGGTGGCAGCACCCGAGTCCAAATAGTGGTAGGGTCCGTAGCTACATAGCGCATGCGCAACTCCATGTGCTACGCACTTATGGCTGCTGTGGCATTGTGTAGAAAAGTGAAGGAAAAAATGGCTTGATAAGTGGGCTACATGGCCTGCCTGCCCTTGTCCGCTCCGTCACTAGCTTGCTGATTCCCCAGTCTGGACTGTGACTTCCGGAGAGGATGGCCCTCCCTCCTAGTTCTGCCATGAGGGGAAATCCGTGGGGGACTGGGGCTCAGCAGAGTCAGAGAGGTGGTAGACGGACCTGGGAGGCAGTGACAGGGCTGATCTCAGCCGCTCATGGTGTGCCCAGCAGAAACAACCTATATGAAAAATAACTTTTCTTGTGACCAGGATGAATGGACATGCAACTGACACTTCTCCCTGACCTAATGGAACACTGGGGTATTCAAGGCTAACTCCAGGCCCCAAAAATGTGAGCGCCAACATGGTAAATATGAAGTATGGCACTATTATAAACGGATTTGGAAAAAAAACTAAATGAACATCAGGAGTCAGCATGGGGAGCTGCAAAGGGGTGCAGAATGAAGTACAGTATATTCAAGTTTCATTTTTAGCCTGACTTGCTGCTTTAAGAGAAGCACATTTAACAGGTATGCTAGCATTTTTACGGTTTCTTGTTGACCGCTGGCTTTAAACAAGAAAACCTGCTGGGATTCTGGGAGTCTTGGCTTGTGTTCATGGGGTATCTCCGGAGCAGAGGTGTGGTGTTATGACATTCACAGCACACAGCCCTGTCAGTGTTTGGGCGTAGCAACTGCTGGTGTCTGTGGGGTTCGAGGGTGTCCCAGGAGCTATGAATGTTAATTTCTGTCCTTTTCCCAATCTGCACCTTCCAGGTCTGGCAGTATCTGACCTATTAACAGTGTGTCTTCATAACAGCCCACTGTCACAGTCCCTTCCTATTGCCCAGATGACCTCGTTACCTGCTATGTGTTTTGGCTCCTCTTCAGGCATAGCTCGAGCTCTCTTCTGCCTCCGGTTCCGCTTGGCCACTCGTTCCGCATACATCTGTGCTTTCACGATTTCAAACTGAGCTCTCTCTTCAGCCTGGCAAATCAGAACAGGGCAAAGGTCAGTGTTATGCCTCCAGCTATGGTTATGTACATCTGCTCTATGTTTATATTAACTTTATCCTCCTTTGGCACTTACGTAGTTACCCTTGCTACCTCACAGTTGATTTCCACTCATTGTGCTTGGTCAAATGTGATCTATGTACCTCAACTACTGTACCTTGTTTGGATATCTCTAAAGTGCCTTAATCTATGTACCCTATTCGTATGATTTATCATGTTGCCTGAACCTAATGCATGTTAACCCTCTCTATACCTGTATGCCTGATGTTCATGTATTGTTCCATTGTAACCCTCCCAGGTCACGCCTGAAAATAGGCACTTGGCTGTCTAGTGCGCTCACCCGGTAAACAAAAGCAAATAAATAAATAATAAATGTTTGCCAATTAACTCACTTTGATTTGAAAAAGCAAGATGTTTCACATGGGCAGTGATTTCTGTAGCAATCAATCCGTTTATTTTTATAAAGTGCTTTTCTCTAATTCTAATGCTGATGTGCCAACATTTAATGAACTCTGGACTAATTAGAAACTGATACTGCCCAAAGAGTGGCAGGGAACAGACACTCGTTTCTGTGACAAACACTAAATACAGGTTACTCACCTGTAACAGGAGTTCTAGGAATGGTATATGTTGTTCATCCACACTGTCTGGCAGGTTCCTTGCCGCTTTAAATCTTGACGGAATGTCTTCAAGCTGGCTCCTCCCACCCACCCGGGTGGTAAAACTCTCGGCTCCGCCCCATGACGCCAGATCTAGCCCGCTGGAAGCCAGGTTGTGCATCGAAGCCAGGGAGGTCGGGTGGGTCGTGTGGATGAACAACATATACCATTCCTAGAACTCCTGTTACAGGTGAGTAACCTGTATTTCTAGGGACATGGATATGTTGTTCATCCACACTGTCTGGCAGACTCCTAGCAGTTCTCCGGGAGAAGGGAGGCAAGGCGCACACCCCCTACTTAGGAAATAGAGACTGGAGAACCGAGGCCCCAAAACCAGCATCCCGGCATGACTCAAGGTCGATGTGGTAAGTGGGTGATGAAGGTATGTGCTGACTTCCAGGTAGCAGCCCTGCAGATTTCCTGGATAGGGACGTCCCTGGAAGCAGCTACCAATGCAGCGGTATGGCGGGTAGAATGAGCTCTTATCCCTCTGGGAGGCTCCATGCCCGCCAACCTATAGCACAGATCTATGCAGGAGATGACCCACCTGCCTATCGTCCGCTTGGCTGCAGGTCTGCCAGATGCGGCTTCAGCGTAGGTGACAAACAGCTGGCGAACCTCTCCCCGAACTTCGGCCATCCGCTCCTTATAATAAGCGAGCGCTCTTCTATGGCCCAAAGTATGAAGCCTATATTCGGCCTCCGAGGTGTGATTGGGGTAGAACACCAGCAGAGTCAACACCTGGTTAAGGTGAAACTCCGACACCACCTTCTGAAGGAATTTCAGGTGGGGGCGCAGGACAACCTTGTCCCTGTGGAAGACCAGATAAGGAGACTCTATGGAAAGTGCCTGGAGTTCTCCCATCCTTCTGGCTGACGTGACAGCCACCAAGAAGGCGGTCTTCCACGACAGATGAGAGATGTAACACCTGTGCATCGGTTCGAATGGCCTGCCCATGAGCTTAGCTAGCACCAGCAGTAGATCCCACAGAGGTGGAGGTTCTCGCACTGGAGGGGATATGTGATCAAGGCCTTTGAAAAAGCACCCGACCACCTTCTCCTGTGCCACCGACTGCTTCCCGGCCCACGCCCGGTAAGCAGAGATGGCTGCCAGGTGCACCTTAAGGGTCATCGACGGAAGCCCTTGCTGAGAAAGGGACCTCAGGTAGTCCAGAATGCTTGCCAAGGAACAGGAGGAAGGGTCCAGGCCCTTGCCCTGACACCAAATGGAGAATCTCTTCCATCTGAAGGCATAGCATTTTCTGGTCGACTCCTTACGGGACACCTCAACGATGTTGAGGACCTCGTCGGAAAGACCCAAGGCCTGGAACTCTAGCCGCTCAGGAACCAGGCTGTCAGGTGCAGGGATTGAAGGTCCGGATGGAATACCTTCCCCTGATTGACTGAGATCAAGTCCGGGCGGGCTGGAAGCCACCTCGGGAGCCTGGAGCTGAGACTGAGGAGATCTGGATACCAGAACTGGCGGGGCCAGTCTGGGGCTACCAGAATCACCTGCGCCTTGTCCCTCCTCACCTTGAGAAGCACCTTGTGGATCATGGGAAATGGGGGAAAGGCGTAGAAGAGGCCCGGGGTCCACGGCCTTGAGAAGGCATCCCCCTGCAGCGAGCCCTGCTGAGGGCGGGCATGAAACAGTCTCAACCGCATTCTCCCTGGAGGCAAACAGGTCCACCTGAGGTGTGCCCATGGGAGAAGAGATCTTGTACTACCTCCGGCAGGAGAGACCACTCGTGAGACGGGCCCCTATCCGGCTTAGGGCATCGGCCAGGGTGTTGGAGGCTCCTGCCACATGAATGGCTAAGAGATCCGCTTCCAGGCTGCACACGAGACACCAAATGCGGAGAGCTTCCCTGCACAGAGGCATGGAGCGCGTCCTGCCCTGGCGGTTTAGGTAGTACATGGTCGTGGTATTGTCCGTCTGGATCTGAACCACTTGACCCCACAGAAACGGAGCGAAGGCGGTGAGGGCTAGACGAACCGCTCGAAGCTCCAGCAGGTTGATGTGGCATCGGGACTCCCGAGGGGACCAGAGGCCATGCGCTCTGTGCTCCCCCAGATGGGCACCCCAACCCATCAGAGAGGCATCAGTCGATAGAAAGACCGTTGGCTCGGGGCGGACAAACGGGATGCCCTCCTGCAGATGTGCCGGAACGGTCCACCACTGGAGAGCGTTCCACATCTCCTGGGTCACTGTCACAAGCTGATCCAACGGATCGAAGCGCTGTGACCACTGGTGGGCCAGTCCCCATTGAAGGGGACGCATGTGCCAGCGGGCCCAACGGACCACGCTGGTGCAGGCCGCCATGAGGCCCAGGAGCGCAGGAAGTCCTGGGCAGGGCGCGATTGCCCAACCAGAAATGATTGGGCAAAGGAGGAAAGAACCTCGGCCCTGTCCGCCGGGAGCCGTGCTCTGGCTCGAAGAGAGTCGAGCTCTGCCCCGATGAAATGTATCACCTGCTTTGGCACGAGTTCCGACTTGGCCTCGTTCATGAGGAGGCCAATCTGAGAGCAAACCTGGAGGGCCAGATCTCTGGACTGCTCCACCTCCGCTCTGGAGGGGGCTGCAATCAGCCAGTCATCCAGGTAGGGGTACATCCGGACCCTTCGGTGCCGCAGGAATGCTGTCACCACTGCCATGCATTTGGTGAAGACCCTGGGAGCTAGGGAGAGGCCGAAGGGCATGGCCCGGAACTCGTAAAGGGATCCCTCCACTCTGAAGCGGAGGAATCTCTGATGAGACGGACGGATTGGGACATGAAAGAACGCATCCTGGAGGTCCAGGGAACAGAACCAAACGCCTCGTTCCAAGGATGGGATTATTTGAGCCGGAGTGACCATCCTGAAGGTCTGAGACCTTAGGAACCTGTTCAGGTCGAGAATGGGGCGCCAGCCCCCCGTCCGTTTTGGGACCAGGAAATACCTGGACACAAACCCCGGGTCTGGAGGAGGATCTGCCACCTTCCTGATTACCTCTTTTTCGAGGAGCAGGGCAATATCGGCTCGGCAGGCCGACAGAGGGGCTGCGAACCCCCGAGGGGCGACGGCTCGAAAGGGTGGGGTCTGCTCGAACTCCAGAGGCAGGCCCTTTCCTACCACCTCCAACACCCAGCGGTCCGTGGAGATAGCAGACCAGGCGGAAAGGAAGTGGCGGGGCCGTCCCCCTACGGGGGGAACCCAGGGGGGAGTGACGAGGCTGGGGGCGACACCCCTCAACCCATCACTGGGCAGGCTTGGAGGAGGGACCGGCTGAGGGACCTCCTGGGCTTTTACCTCCCTGATTCCTGTTGGAGGAAGCCGCGGGCTTGGGTTTGGGATGCCAAGCAGTGAGCCTGCTGGCCTGATGCTGGTGCTGCTGGGCCGGACGAGCCGCAGGCGCAGAAGGATGAAAGGGCGTGTGCTGCTGCTGACGGCAGCCTTTGTCCTTCTGGGTGGAGGTGACAGAGTCCAGAGTGGCACTGGACTTTTTGATCCGCTCGAGGCGACCTTCCACTCCAGGGCCGAAGAGGTCGGTCCCCAAGAAGGGGATGTCCGCCAATTTGTGCTGGGTATCTGCCGTGAAGGTGGATATCCTCAGCCTTGCTCTGCGGCGCATGGCCACCGCGGCCGCAACCGATCTGGCACAGGAGTCCCCTATGTCCAGAGCTGTTTGGAGCTGCTGCTTCGCCACCACCCTACCCTGGTCCCGAACCTGCCAGACCGTGTTCTGGAGGTCGGCCGGGAGATGAGGGATCACCTCATCCAGGGAGCCCATGAGGGCGTGGGAGAAATGTGCCATCAGCACGGCCGAGCTGGCCTGGCGGAGGTCAAGGGAGGACGCAGCATACACCTTGCACCCGGCGTAGTCCAGCTTTTTGGACTCCTTGTCGGGGGGGGCTTGTCCACGTCCCTAGCGTTCCCGGAGTGCTGGAAAACGCTGTCGGTGACCAACCCCTCAGCAGAGGGGTGCTCCGAAAACCCGGGCAAAGAGCCAGTAGGGACTGCATACTTCCTGGCCATCCTGGCCGAGGGCGCAGGACAGGAAGCAGGCCGCTGCCAAAGCTCCAAGGCTGGGCCGACAATGGCCTCAGCCACAGTAAAGGCCTCCGTGGGAGAATCCCCTCGGTCCAGTATCTCCATCAGGGGATACTTGGCCCGTTTGGATACGGGCTCGAGCTGCATCCCGGTGGACTCCGAGATGAGCCGAAGCAGACCCATGAAGGACGGTGGGTTTTCGTCCAGTGACTGGCCCCCGGAGGACTCCAGGTCAACCTGCCTGGAGAACACGGAGGAGTCATCGTCGGACTCTGAGGAATCCGCGAAGAGCTGCCTAGGGCCTGAGCCACCCTCCACCTGCCGAGAGCGGTCGGGAGTGAGGGTGACTGACAACCTGTGGCGCAGGCCGTGACCCGACCGACAGTCCTTGGTCGGTGCCCCCGATTTTGGTTGTGGAGGCGGAGGTTCCACCACAATCGGTGGGGCAGCAAGTTTCGGCCGAACAACCAGCCCAGATATGGGCATCTCGACTACAGCGAGAGGTTGCTTCGGCCATTCGGGTGACAGCCACTTGATGGCCGGGAAGGGCGTCGGTGTAGACTTGCTCCCGGACAAAAGTAACTGCTGCCACACCTGCTCCTTATAGTGGCAACGCAATTTGCGCCGAAGCCTCTCCTCATCCTAGGAGGAAGACGAGGACGAACAGCGTCGCTGCTTACCTTGGTGCCGAGACCGAGACCGCCAATGCCAGCGGGATTGGCTGGACCGAGAAGAAGTCCGAGACCGAGATCCTCGGTGTATCCGAGGACAAGCCTGGGAAGGAGCGGGGGACACCCGCTCTTCCCTCGGCTCAGACACTTTAACCGGGGACTGCTGCACCGAGGGTCCACCGGGGGGACCGGCGAAGAAGGGTTGTCGGCTTCACCAGTCGACAACTTGTCCGATGGGTCGAGAAAAATCTCGACGGCGTCAACGGGTGTCTCGGATGACTGGCCTGACAGGGACGCCGTGAAGCCAGCGGCCTTAGCCGCAACCTCGACCGAGGTAGACGGTTGGCTGTCCGGGGAAGGGGACCTCTCCCGCTCCTACGAACGCCAACGATGGGACTTACCCTTGGAATCCTTCTTTTTGGACCGAGAGGAAGGTCCCAATGGCCCCTCTCCCTTCATGGAAAGGGAATGGCAAAGCTCCTCGAATGAAGCAGAATACGAGGTACCCAAAGAGAGCGGGAAATATGCCGCGACTGAGGAGGAGGAAGATGCGGCCTGGGCCGCCTCCACCTCGAGGGTGATCATCTGCTCGAGCTGCTCAGCCGAAGCCAGCCACCACGGTCACCGCCCAACGGGCCTCTTTCGACTTTACTGGCGGGTAACGCTTCCCGGGGCGCCCAAGCTTCAACCGGCAGCGGTCCTCCAAGACGCTACGAGAACAAACAGCATGACTCGTGAGGCCTGTGCAGGTCGTGTTCTCAGGCTGAGGCTAGACGCATGTGGAGTGCGGATCCGTTTCGGACATCTTCTGCCCACAAGGGCACCGCCTAAAAACCGGAGTCGACGGTCCATCGCAGCCGCTAGGAAAGGAAGACCAAGTCTTGAAAATTTTAAAACAAGTTTCGGACGAACCGAAGAGTTAGGATCCAGTCTATCACGCAGAGCGCTAAGGAGGGAACCTGAGCTTCCAAGCGGTAAGGAAGATCTGGCGTCATGGGGCAGAGCCGAGAGTTTTACCACCCGGGTGGGTGGGAGGAGCCAGCTTGAAGACCTTCCGGCAAGATTTAAAGTGGCAAGGAACCTGGCAGACAGTGTGGATAAACAACATATCCATGTCCCTAGAAGCACTTTTTTTTTGGTTTGAAATCCTAGTTTATTCCTCCTCCTCCCCAGCTTCTCCAAGCCCTGCACCATCGGGTGTCGCTTATGGTGTCTGTTCTTGCACCTTACCTGGAGCCCTCCAGTAACCCCATGGAGCCGTGGTTCTTCCCCCCCCAGGCGGGGGTGAGGTGGGGCTTGTACACCCTGAAATAGTCTAGTCTCGTTGGGTCCAGCTAGGACACACAGGTGTGAGCTTGTGTGGTCTGCCCAAGTGCTCCATCTTCTTGGCGCCTGGAGATCTATTTTCCTTTTTTCCGTGGATGTGACGTGTGCCCTGCTGTCAAGACGTAACCACCGACATCCGTCACGTCCTTCCCCTTACGACTGGCTAGGTGCTTGCTGTACCGCAGGCCTTTGCTTGGGGCCAGTCAAGCACCAAGCCTCGGCCCTCCCCCCCAAGAAGACAAGCAGTTCCTGGAATATTCAGCCTCCACCTCAGGCCGGCTCTCCGACTCCCTGGGCTTGTTCCCAAACCCGGGCAGTCGGCGTTGCATGCAGTAGCACTACTGTTGTGCCAGTGGACCAGCTCCGAAAGCAGGCTGGAGCAAAAGTTGTTCTTCTGCAGCAGTGATGTCCATAGTGCAGCAGAATGACTTTTCGTTCTGCTGCATTACAGACGTCACACAGAACAGAGCACGATCCAGTAGTGCAGCAGTTAGCGCTGATCAGTAGCGTGACTCAGATTGTCAAAATAGTTCTAACAAATGTAAGAAAACAAAAAACCCTTGCAGCAAGCATTAGTAGCACACTATGAAGAGCACTGTATTTTAGGGAGTACCACTCAGACATTGTATATGGTAGCCGTGGTAATGTCAAACTCACTACTAAAGGGGGGCGGGGTTGATGACCGTGAGGTACGAGTTCAGAGGACAGCCTGCAATTAGAATGCTGTGCCTAGCCGGGTGAGGGCGGGTGGTAGTGAAAACACACAGAGTGCGGCCTGAATTCATGACACGGGAGGAAGGACCTTGGTGAAGGCAGACAGTCTGATAGATAAAGTAAGTGAGCCCCCATTTTTATCGTGGTTAGCAGAGTGTAAAAGAAAGCCTCCGTAGACCGTTGCGCTACCATGTCACAGACTTCAAATGAACTGTGACATCGTTTTTTTCACGTTGAAAATGTAGATGTTTTAGCAGTAAAGGTATTGGTTGTGCCCAAGTGGTAGTGCAGCTGTGTTTTTCTATGTGATTTTTTAAGGAAGGAGGGTCCATACATTATATACAATAGTGTAAGGGAGCCCCATACAAAACTAAAAATTTTCCCCACGGGGGTCTGTGGGGGCAGAGTCCCCCCAACTAAAAGCATGTTGCTGTATTCAATGCATGTATTGAATAAAATAAGGACAATGTGCTTTATCTCCTGCTATTTGTTGATTTTATTTTTCTTCTCCTAGTTCACAGGACCGCGCAGTTGTTGATGTTGATATCAACGTACCGTAAGTATCCTAGCATTAAAATTAACACGTGACCAGTCCAGAGTCCTTCACAATCGCAGCAAACTGTGCCTCGTCAGGGATTAGTTTTTGTCATGTGGTTGAGCTGGAGTTGCTGCTTGCCTCCTGCCTCTTCCACCGCTACCCTTCTCTGATCCTCTGTGTTTACTATCTGGCTGATGTTGGTACCGGCCAGTGATGGTACCATTTCCAGGCCTCCCCCTGTCAAGAGTCTGAAGTCCCCTACTGACTTCTCGTTTTCAGTTTTTAAAAGATGTTCTGTTTTTATCGACCTTATTCTTATAATTCTTTGTCTGGTCTTCAAAGAGGGCTATATTCTCAAGGGAAAAGCTGCAGCCTTGTTCTGTAGATCCACAGATAATCCTGTGTTTTTTTTTTTTTTTAATGTATCTTTATTGAATTTTGTCAATAAACATGCCACTCAGCATAAGACAATTGTCAACACCGGATAAATTCATGACAGGTGCAAATACAAGCACAACGCAAACATCGGAGAGCTGCTGAAGCCTCTGGAAAAACCTTGGAGAACATACTATTTAGATTCAACACAATGGGTATATCATATGTCTTCTATAGATTTCTCCTCTCCCTTATTTATTACTGAGGAACTTTGCAGAAAATAATAGGATATTTTTTTAATATGCCCCTCCAGCTCGGTCCCGGTCTGAACTCATAATACTCTTCTGTGATGTCACAGTCTGTTGCTAGGGGAACAACTGATGTCACAGAGTATGTGCGACATCAGGTGGGGAAGCGTCAATTTGAGTAGATGAACTTTTAAAGAACACCAATGCTATCTTTATTGGGGTTACCACCTGTCCTGATTTTTGCAAGACAGTCTTGATTTGGGCAGCTGTGTCCTGCAAAAAACATGAAAAATACTATGTTCTACCTTACAGTAGAGAAAAAAATTCTAACTTTCCTCTAAATGTTGCAAGAAACTATAATACCTTAAAATTATAAGAAATAATAGAAACAACTAAAAAACTACAACACTTAGTCTTAATTCTAATTAATTAGAGTAAACAGAGGATTGTGTAGGATTGCTCATATACAACAAGGATATTTAATTTTTTTGTTGGTCATGTTTTTTACCTTAGCCCCTGGTCTACCATCCATGTCCAGGCATCCACCTCCTCCGGCCACCATCCAGACCACACCGGCTCCCACCTGGGGCTTCACTGCATACCCCCGTGGCTTGCCCCCCACGGCAGGATGGCAGAGAGACCCCCCCCATCTCCACCGACACAGCATCCAGTCAGTACACTGAGCCCTCAGAGCCAGGCGTACCACCGAACGGCCAGCAAGCCGCCGCGACCAGTGCCATTTCCCTGTTCTAATCCCAGTCGGGAGGGTGTGCAGTGACACCAGTAGCCATGAGCATGCACATGTCCCTGTCCAGGCGTCTGCCCTCGACTCCTCCCCAGTGTATGCCATGCGTCCCCGACCCCCAGCCTCTGCCAAGGGGCAGTCGAACGCTGACCGTTGTGGACCCCCCCCAGAGAGGAAGAGCAGTCCATCAGACGCTTGATCCCTCTGCTCCCCTGTCAGCCCTCGGCGACCCATGCTCGCTCCCAAACCCAGGTCGCCGGCGTGGCATGAGGTGTGGCGTCCAGCACCTCAGCGCCACCAGGCCGGCTGCAACAAGGATAATTTTTACTCAAGCAGTTTCCATGGTAACTGGAGACCTCGCAAACACAGCTCAAGAGGTCCGTTATCATGGAAACCGTGAGAGCAAAAAAATATCCTTGGGAGTGTATGAGCGATCATACGCAATCTTTTATAGTGTATGGGCACTCATACAGTGGGGTGCCTTACTTTTGGAGGATTTTTTGGGCTTCTTTTTCACCTCCGGGACTCGGTTCACGCGCGGCCATTCTCTGAGGGCGCGGAGTGCGCCCAGCTTGGCGTGCACTCCACCTTCTAGCTGTTATGCTGCACTAGCTCGTAGCTAGTACAGCATAACAAGCGAGCTGACGTAGCTAGTGCAGCATAATAACATTTTTGAACGGCTGGATTTCCATCCATAACAACGTTCCACCATACACTATAAATCTGTTGCATTGGTCGAGATTACATATTGCCCTGCAAAAACATGTTTTAGTAAGAATAGTCCCAAGAAGAGGCAGTATAGTGCAGTGGCTTAAGGCTTTGAGCTGCAGATCTGGAGACCTGGGTTTGAATCCCATAGCTGCCTAAGGTGCATACTGCATGATCCTGAGCAAGTCACTTAGATTCCTTGCGCTCCCAGGTCACAACTGGAAACAAGCTTTGGCTTAGTGTGCTACTCCTGGATAAACAATGTTCCCTTATTACCTTATACTTTGGGTTCTTAAAAGGTGGTAACCCTGATTGTCATGCACGTGACCTCAGAAATAAATAATGAGGTAATGAAATACAGAGCTAATGCAAAAAATAAGCTGATATGTGTCTAAATATGATCTTTTTCAAAGTTTCCCTGAAGGCGTCAGCAGCAGTTTAACCATGCATGCTGCATTTCTCAGGCCTTTGCTGCTGTATCATTAATGTCCATAGCCATTTGCAAACGGTTTTTGGCTGTATCCAGACCAGCTTTTACATTCTGCATAATCTGTGTCTCCTCTTCCGAGGGCCAGCTGTCACAAGAAGACATCGCAGCTTTCCAGAGTGCGTCCTGATAGCGTGATGTGTAACTCTAGAATGCTCCCTCCTTCATAATGAGTATGGCAGATGAGTATGTTTACCCACGTGTGTCAATTTTCCTGGCGTCTTTATCAGGTGGTGTTGATGAAAAGGTTGTTCTTGCCTTTTCGAACGCAGAAGCCTATATCAGAACCTCTGCGATACAGCATACACAAAGACATTATGAATCATTCCTGGTCACTACATATCTTTTCTTAGACTTCTTATCAACTGCGTTTACAGATGCTGGCAACTGCAAGATTTCCTTTCTCACCTTTTTAAATGTGCCCCGAATTGGGATACTGACGCTCTCGGTTGATGTCAGTCCCAGCATCTGTACAAAATCTCAGTCCCCAGTATCAGAATCTGTTTCCATAGTGGGGATAGTAACCACAGCTGCCATGCCTGTAAGAAGGCAGAAAAGGTAAAGCCGGACTCTGTATTTTTCCTGGGTCGTGCCTGAAGATAGGCACTGCACTGTCTAGTGCTCCTACCCAGTAAACAAAGTAAATAATAGGTTCCTCCAAGTTATCATACAACTGTAATATTCCCCCTCTGTGACACTAGGGGCAGCTGAGAAGTGTCACAGCTGAAGAAGGAAATTTAGATGCCTGATCTTTCATAGTTTGGAGGAATTATCACATTTGTTTAAACAACTAACTGATGAACCTGTGAGCATCAGCAGCTGGCTGGACAATTGGCTCACTTACCTTTTCTTTTTTTGACTCCAAGTGCTTTTCTTTTCTAGACTTTTTTTTAGGTTGGTGTAAATAAGACTCCTCTGCATGCCTTTTTCTTGGGAGTCCTTTCTATCTGAGCATTTATCAGCCAAGGATTTACACTCTTTAACAGGCTTACTTGCAGACTTGGCTTTAGGTTGGTCTTTAGGAGAAGCTGCTTGTCCAGACTTTATCACAAACATGTTCTCAACCCGTTTACTGCGGGAGCACTTTTGGGAGTTAAACACAGAGGCTAGAGCGGATAACGACGGCCTTTCAGCTCGTTTCCTTTTCTGTCTTAGGACAAAAAAAAAAACTATCACAGTTTGCTCAATCGTGATCTGGGCAGAACACCTGTAGCTCTGTACGCCTATCTGCCTTAGGCAAACAGTGGCCACATCTAGCACTTTTTGAAATCTGTGGGCCCAGTTCTCTCTTTGGTCTTTTGCTCCAATTCTGACTCAGACATGAGACCAGCAATTGGCACTGCAGTAAAACATCAACCTCAGTCGCTGATAGCTGTTTTTTAACACTGCCCGCAGTCCATGTGAGCCAACCAGTATTTCTCTACATTCAATCACAAGCACCGAGTCGAAATAAACATTAAAGTGCTGTACAAGGTAGGATGAGGTACCTTCTTTGAAGTTTTTGGTAAAGCAAAATTGTTACAATGGAACCGCCAGGCTGTAAAATCTGAACAAAAACTCTACTACAGCCATTGTGAGCACAGTGTGACTTGTGATTTTATGTCATGGTTCCTAGAACTGTTTAGGAAAAAAAAAGGAAAAAAAATAAACTTTTTGCGCTATAACACAGTTAGGAACTGCAAGCAGCAGTAAAGACTAATGTTACGTAAAACTTTTGTAAAATAGTCATAACATTTTTAGGACTTGGCTGTCACACAGCTGGAGCCCCATACGGGGTGACCACTCTTCAGTGGAAACTAAAAATCTGGTGTTGTGGAGGCTTGAGACCAGCACTGTGACAGAGCAGCTTTAAAAAACTTTCTAAGTTCCGGGGCTTCAGGCACCTTGTGGAGATGATGCAGAAGTTTGACAGGGCTGTTCTAATTCACGTCGTTAGAAGGTAACGTTTTTAAAGAAAGGTTTTTTTTTTTTTTTTTCATTGTTATTTATCTCCAGTTCAGGCACCACCCCTCAGCAGCATGGCCTGTTTCCTTCTGGATGAAGGGGGAGTAAGTGACAGTAACGGAAGCGAGCAGACGGCGGTACAGTGGCGGTTAGTGTTTGTACATCCAGTTAGGTGTGTTGGCAGCAATTTATGTAGAAGTCAGTGTGTAGTTTTCCAGTCACAGAGAATGACTAAAATAGTGAGGAAGTGGACAGTCATTTGAGCATGTGAAAGCCTAGCAGGGATCAAAATCAGTTATTTCTGAAGTGTCTCTCATGCGGGCAGTTTCAGCACATATGTGGTTTAGAAAACAGTAATTCTACAGTGTAGGAAGCTCATACTGAATCAGGAAGTAGATGAATTCAAAATAAGCAGTGACGGACATTGATAGAAGAGTTGAAGGTATATTAATTTAAAGGGGTTCCCAGGCAAAGTTAGGGGGGAAAACTGGTTTTGTTAACATAATCATGTGGATAAGAAAAGGTTGCAGTTAATCAGCAAACGGGAAATGCCATGCTCATTTCATAAAGCTGTGAATGACAGCCAAAGCAGTTAACAGCCCAAAATCTCCAGCGGTGGGCCATAGGATAGCAAATGTATTTACTGAAATGTTTCGCCTGGAACGCACACTGAACAACAAGTTGCTCGTCTCGCGGTGCGAACTGGGATGAAATGTATGAAAGTCAAAAGAGCTCACTAACCTCCCAGCCAGAAGGACCTGCCCTTTACTTGTATGGGTAGAAGTGCTGCTTTTTGGGATTTGGGGTCCACTTGTTTAATTCCTAGCAACTGACAGAGGAGCGTCTACCTAAGTAAAGAGGGCAGATATAACACCTACCGACATCTGTCCTTTCTTCTTTGCTTCTTCCATGAATTTCTTCCTCTTTTTCTTCCCCCGGAGAGCCAAGTCAAACTCCTGAAGAGCTTTGGCAACTAGAAAACAGAATAGTGAAACTTGCACCTTAACGCCAATTTAGTAAACACTGCTATCCCACGGCTTTTTATGTGTAAACACTGTAGGTTTCATTCCTTTACTAGTTTTCCTTCCCCCTCTCTTATTCTGTATTTTGTTCCTGCTACCAGTTCTCATGTTTCAGCCCAAACAGACCTACCCTTCTGAAAGAGAGACCAGGATGGCTTTGAAAGTCCTACTGATTAAAACTAATGCAGATTAATCTATTGGAGATTTACAGAATGTGCGATGGTCAGTATTTGCAACAAGTTTTACTAACCTGAGACCTGTAATAACTCCTCCATTACACAGCTAAACACTTTAATAAACGCCATACATATTTTCTCAATGTAGCATTAACAGTGGCTAAAAAGCCATCCTGAAATCATGGTTGCAGCCCCAACCCCCTACACTACCAGCACAACAGACTGCCTTAATGAAACACATTTACACAATGGAGAAAATAACACACAGGCATGGACCTCTTTAATAGTAGATGGCAAGGATGGATTCTACATATTATGAATACAGCATCCGATTTTAACAGGACAGGAAATATGGAACTCTCTACTATAGAACTCAATATGGGGTACTATGTTTAAATACTCTTGTACCATATCCTACTACAGGAACCTCAAAAGGTAGCCAGACAGATAATAGAAAGATATTGAAAAGCCATAATTCCATAAATTTAGAAGGCATAAACAAAATTATTGGAATGTATAATAATTATTGAGCCGAGGTATGAGTTGGTATGAAGGAGCTAAATGAATTCTGACTATGCACCTAACTGCTCTACCCTACAGAATGCTTATATGCCATGTGCTCTACAATGTACTGTCCTTTCCATTTATTACAAAATAATAGTAATAAAAACAAAAGTTCATATGGGGCGTGGGGGTAGCATGGCATGCTTCCATGCTGGTGACTCTGGTTCATGTTGTGCATGTGGATTCCCACACTCCTGAAGTTGGGGGATGATGCTCTCCCACTGCTCTAGGAAAGCGGCTGGCAGGGCCAGGAGGTAAGTGGCAGTGCCTCCAGCCACAGTTCACTGGTGGTGTTTACATTTCCGGTGCAGTTGCCGTTAATGGAACTCGATCAGCAGGGGGAGCTTCAGTTTAACAGGACCCAAATGCCACTCTATATACTGTAGTTATGCTATGGTCCATCTCACAGACTGTTACAAGAGCACTGCTATCCAGCCATGAAAGGAAGACTAAACGTGATGTTTTGGCAGCAAATGTGTGGTATCAAACTATCCTTTTAGTGCTGTGTTGTCAGTGAAATGGAGTCCTGATACTCAGTAATAAAACTGCTGGCTGAAACCGTAAGACAAGGACACCATATGTTCCGTAAGGCTGCAGAGCTGCCAGAGGCTCACCTTTCTCCTTTTTCCTCTCCTCCCTGGTTTGGAACCAGCTCCTCTCCGGACGATGCTCTTCCTCCCCATCCTCCGCTGCCTGGCCCAACTTCTTCTGCGCTTTGCTGATCTAAGAGAATCAAGAAACTGTATTAGATAGCGCTATGCCAGCTGTCACAAATTGTATTTTTTTATTTACTACTGATGCAGGAAAACAAAAAGTTGTTCTACAAAACTGACCACTTGCATTTATCTATAATCTGCTTCTCCCACAGTCCTTAATTCACTGTGCATGCATATATACGTAATTCATCAGTCCCCAACTACCTAAAATATCTCTCGGTCTTGTATGCTCTGGCCTGCCCCGCTGCAGAAAATCTGCTTGCGGCCCCAAGATCTAAACTGAAGAAGTCAGGGGACAGGGCATTCTCCATTGTGGCACCTATGATCTGGAATGCTCTCCCCACCAATTTATGGAGGCAATCGAAAATGGACTACAATTTAATCTATCCGAGTGGTCATTTAACAATATTCAGGGCTGACGGCCCTATGGAGTCAGGATTTTTTTAGCTGGTAAGAGTTTGGGGGTTTTAATGTTTCATTCCCTCTATATTTGTATTAAAATGTTTTTTTTTTGCCTGTCTGTATTGTATCTTGCTTAGTATTTTGGTCTGTACAGCACTCTGAGCCTGTGGGATAGATATAAAAATATATTTGCCCTGCCTTGCCAAAGAGATGAATAGAGTTCAAAACTCAATCAGATAGTGGATTCAGGGAGCAAGCGGCTGTTTACAGATATCTGTACGTATTTATATATCTTTATTCCAGTGGGCATAGTGAGAGGACGTGTATCATTCATAAACACTCCGTCAGCAGTGATAGCCTGAACATGCACAATACAACAGGCATCAAATAAAAACAAGTCTGAGCAATGGCCAGACTTGGTACAATAAAAAGCCCATTTGTGCGTGGCTAGAAGCCATCACGTGAAGATGTACTCGGCTGTAGCTCTTCAGCACACAACTGCAATCTGACTACATCTAGCTTATAAAGCTGATTTTTCATATTCTACTGGCTTTATTTAAATCATACAGCAGTATTTATCAACCAGATAACCTTTGGGGAAATCCAAAAATGGGAACCCCCCCCAAAAAATGAACGAGGGTGGAGGTCCCAGCCAGGGCCAAGTAGGAGGGGGAATACACTGACATCAAGTGTGGCGGACTGATTATCAGAGGAACTCTCAAACAATGATCCTCTGTGAGCCATCCAGGCACAGGACGACAGAGACCTCACACCAAAAGACTGTGGGTTTTAATGGCCGACTTGGCACCTGCAAAGTGCGAGTAACCGCTGCTGTGGGTAGAAGCTAAAGGGGCTTTGGAATCTGCATTAAAAGCAGTGCCTACCAGCCCTGGACTCATAAAAGAAAATAAATCACTTAACTACTGCCTGAAAACTCTGGAGAATGTTACCAGATCAGCAAACTTAAGACTACTGGTACTCCTGGGGTCCTTGGAAAGTGACAACTCCACAGCGTTCACAGGGCTGTGACTGAGTGAAAAGTTACATCTCGACCCAGCTCCCACTGTCTTCCGAGTGTTTCACAATACATCCTGTAAAAGGAGAGATGATGAGAACGTGTTGCACACACTGTTAATTACATTAAATGGACCTCACGAGAAGGACCGGGTCTTGAATGCAGCGAGGCACACAGGGCCACTTACTACTGATAATGGGGATAACATTTCTCAGTATCCAGATGTGAGTTTCGCTATCCAGGAGTGAAGAAAATTATCTGATGGCATCAGGGCTATTTTACAATCTTATGGAGTCTCCCATTATCTACACTATCCAGCCCAGCTTAATGTCATCTACGCAGGCAAGCAATATTTGTTGAGTCACCCCAAACATGCTGATATACTAGCCGAAAAAATTAAGTAGGACTTTGGGGCAAAGGAAAGTGTTGCATAGGGTGAGGACTCTGAGTCTGCATACACTTCATAAGTAATGGAAATGGGTTGGTGAGGTAAGGGAACCCAGCTTAGACAGTACAACAGAGCAAGGCAGACACTGGACTTGTGCTTAAGGCAGAAGAGACTTTTAAATTTAATCATTTTGGTGTTAAATAAATGTGTCTTTTTAAACTCAGCCTGCTAGTGTAAAGGGACTTTCACGCTCCAAAATGTCACCAACCTCATGCAACTTTTCAGACTGCTCCAATCCAACCAGTGCCGTCCCTCATGCTGGTGCCGCCACCTTCTCACACGTTTAAAGCAACTGACATACTGGACTGGAGAGCCTGTTGAACATTTTGCGTTAACATACTGTTCATTTTTTCCACTCGCTAACAAAGTTCACGAATGCATATGTGGTGTTTTTTGCAAGAGTTTTTAGTTTTGTAGCAAACAAGTGTACTAGATATTCTCTCCAGCACCTTGAAAAAGGAAAAGCTAGCAGATCAAATCACACATTTTCCACATAATGTAACTGAAGTTTTTTTGCAAATGTATACTCACGTATGTAGGTGTGTCTTCTTAGGACCTCAATATGTACTCACCGGAGGAGAGGAGAGGAGATAGCAGGGGCATGGTTGAAACTTTCAAGCATCTCAAGAGCATAAACAAGGTGCAGGTGGGGGACCTTTTCCAATGTAGAAATAATACTAGAACAAAGGGGGCACAATATGAAACTGGAAGGGGGTATACGAAGAGGTAATGTGAGGACGTTTTTCTACACAGAAAGGGTAGTCGATGCTTGGAATAGTCTGCCACAGGAGGTAGTGGGGGCAAGCACAGTGGAGGGGTTTAAGCATGCCTGGGACAGGCACAAGGGAAGCTTGAGAGGGGAGGGAGTGATAAAAAGCCATTGATCACAAAGGGTCAGTGGCCACATACAATGTATGGGGCCTATGGGCAGACTGGATGGGCCTAGCAGTCCTTATCTGCCGACAATTTCTATGTTTCTTGAATTCAGGATTTAGGCAAGTAGCTTGTATGTTGGCTTCTAGAAATAACACTTCTAAACACTGCTTTATATAATGAAATGTTTGATATCTGACCACTCGGGTAGTTTAAGCCTGGTTTATGCTATCTGTGTTAAATATTTCTACCAAAGATTACTCACACTGATGGCAAAGCTGGCTTGTGGTAACTGCTTGGTAAGCAACATGTTGACTCTATTCTGATGTTAACTCCAAATGGGGTACAAAACAGACTATGTAATTAAGTCACCTAACAAAAATACGTGATTATGCTATGAGTACTGTCATGTCAGGGATACTGTGTAGAAGAGATCATCTTGTTAACTAATAAAAGTAACTTTAAAAAAAAAATAAAAAACTCATTTGTAAATTACCATGGTGAAGCGTAATCCTTGGGACTAGAGCAAGTTCTATGGAGCAAAAGGCAGCACTGCAGCAGAACAAATAAATGGCAGTTCTGCCTTTCTTGAAAAGGACAGGGAAAGGCTGGTCTACAGGCGTGGTGACACTGCAATCACGGTCCGCGTATAACCCCTAGAATCACAGGCTGAAGCCTGTTGGGGGAGGTGTTCGAGAGCGCTACAGTGGCAAGCAGCGCAGTGCACGGGAAGTAATGAGCAAGGGCTGCCTGGCTCTCCCCCACCCACCATTTGATGACAGAGTGGTGATGACACTGCCGACAACTGCTGCCTGCCCCTCATCTCTCTGGTGGAAGGATGCAACCATGGCAATGCTGACAGTCCGGCCGGGGGGGGGGTGCGGCAGCAATAAATAAATAAATAAAATGGGCACATGAGCATCTAAACCTTTTTCATCTTTTTGTGAATATCCATCTCCAGTTTGGGGTCTTCCAGTCCAGCCTCTCTACTTACAGATGTCATGTTACCCACCCTTCCAAAAACCTTATCAGGACCGACATCATAAATGACCAATCAGACATCCCAATGGCCACCAGAGGTTAAATCACATGGGGCCAGATATTCAAAACATTTGAAAGTATGCAATTTAGTTGCTGTAGCACATTTTAAAAGCTTTTTCTTTGCTGACAAATGTCTGCCCAGAATTTCAAGGAACGTCACCAGAATTTACAAGCGCTATACAATATACACTCTGGTCATGAATTCATCTGCCCTAAAAAGTACGATAACATTTGCATCAGATACCAAATTGCATGTACAAAGGTGCTGGATATCTGTCGCGTGGTCTCTGATCAGTGGAGGTCAGCTGACCTTTAGAGCAAGAGGGAATAAGCCATTTCCATTCACCGTCAGTTCAGTACAGATAGCATCAAAAGGCATACAGCTGAGCTAACGCTTTGACATCTAGCTAGTCAGAATCTGACAGCCACTGGCTTAACCTAATATTGAGGCACTGACCCCCCCCACCAAGCCCATCTACAATGGCCATTATAATACAACGATGAACACACAGGCTGTTACTTGTCTGCAGCTGCACCTTATGTTCAGTGAGTGCCACATCAGCAAGCTACAACTGTATTGCTGCAGCGCAACACCTGGCTACGCAGAGAACACCATCTCCTGCTGCACAGCTGTTGCTGCTAAACGGACCTATTTATTTGGTTGTCTGGTTTAATAACACACTACGGAGCGTTTATTTTATTTTTTTTTTAACCCCGCCCCTCGCCCCTTCCCCCTCAATTTTTCTGTGACATGCAGTTTAGTGCCATTTCCAAAGGTTCTCAGCAGTCCTCACTTGGGCCTCAGATTTCTGCATTTCTTTCTCCTCAGCCTCCAGCTGCAGCACGGCATAGATGTCCTTCTCCAGCTTCTCAATCTTATCTCGGAACTTCAAGACCACATCTGTAAAGGGCATCCGTAAGAAGCATTTAATTCTATTCGGAGGTGTACAGTAATAGCTGAAGCATTTCATTACATTTGGAGGACTGAATTACTTCCTAAGTGTTTAATACCGTGCAAAGCATTAATCCTATCCGAAAGGCTTAGTTCCATTTGGAGGTGTTTAATTACATCCAAACAGTTTATTTATATCCACAGTGTTTCATTCCATCCACTTCATTACGTGGAATAACAAGAATCTCCTAAACTTCTAAAACTCCTAACATTTATATAAAAAAAGAGACTAATAAGGATCAAAATCCTGGTGGGGGCACTGGCAACAGCTATCTGTCTTCCCCTGACATGGCAGACCCAACCTCTTTAAGCAGCTTAAATGTTAGAGAGGATATTTAAGATTAATCAGAAGAGATCTCCCACGGCAGGGCAGCACTTATGATGGCTCCTGACCACCTCCTGCCAATGGGATGGGGGGAGGGGGTGGTACCGGTACCCATCCTGCTTCTGCAGCAGCACCCACCCACCACTTCCTGCAGCAGTACCCCTCTACTGACCTCTCACTGCGGTATCCACTCACCCACCTCCTGCAGCACACGGAGGGGGCACTGCTTTCAGCATGGGTGAAGAGGGATTAACAGGATTGGGGGAATATATCCTGCACTGGCAGGCAGCGCTGTGTGCACAGCGAACAGGCACAGTACAAACTTCAAATACGCATGGACAACTACAGAGCTGCCCAGGGAGTGCCTCACTTGCCGGGCACTAGGTTATTACCTCTCTAAGCTCACTCAGTGACAGATCCCACTAACTCTGACAAACTGCATTATGGCTGTCATAAACTAGGAAAGAAACACGGTTTACAAATAGCCACCCCTTACAACAGTTTTCTGCAAACCTTGAGGGATGACCCTGGCCTTCACTGCTGTCTTTGCTGTCTTCACAATCTCTTTAAGCATTTTTCGTTCCTGCTCTCCCTCAAGCGAGACTGAGCGGCCACTGCGCCCAGCCCGGGCTGTGCGGCCCACTCTGTGGACATAGTGTTTTGTCGTGTTAGGCATTGTGAAGTTTATGACCTGGAAGAGGAAACAGAGAGGTCAAATAAATTCCCACAGGAGAAGGAGATGGCTTTCTCCATTAAGTTCATGACTACCCCACGTAAGCCCAGCAGAGTTGCAGCATCTCATTTCCCAGGGTTAAAAAGTGAGCTCATGGCTATGTGGAGGTTCACAGCGGGAATCTCCTGGCTCACAGTTATTTGCCATAAGCAACAGAAACCACATAGCCAGACAACTGAGATTTGAACCTTTTGACAGAAGATGCAATGAACTTGCTGCTGGAGTAGGGCAGACTGGTGACAGAGGAAGAGTGGTATTCACTGCCCTAGGATTAGTCTTGACTGGGTGTTACAGCAGGGAAGCTCACTGGGCTGTCACAACCTTGCTGTCGCTTCTCCATCAGTGCAGCAATCACAAGGCATACAGTGCTGTCAACGCTCACATGCACCAGCAAGAGTCAACAATTCTGCAGCAGGGAAGCTGATCAATCAAATCAGAATTAGCACGCCTCATAGAAACATAGAATTTGACGGCAGATAAAGACCGATTGGCCCATCTAGTCCGCCCATTTCCCTATCTGATGGATAAGCTGCAGATCCTAGTTAACCAACAGCCTACTTCCTCCTACCCCCCCCCACTAGAACTGTCTTGTGTATGTCCCATGCATTCTTGAATTCCCCCACTGTTCTTGACTCCACGACCGCCTCAGGAAGGCTGTTCCATGCATCCACAACCCTCTCCGTGAAAAAATACTTCCTCACATTACCTCTGAGCTGTTCCCCCGCCCCATCTTCAAATTGTGCTCCTTGTTCTTGCACATCTCTTTTTCTGAAAGATGCTACCCTCCTGGACTTTGTTGATTCCTTTGAGGTACTTGAAAGTTTCTGTCATGTCCCCCCTCTCCCTCCTTTCCTCGAGGGTATACATCTTAAGCTCCTTTACTCGCTCTTCGTATGTCTTCTGGTGCAGACCCTGCACCATTTTGGCTGCCCTCCTCTGAACAGCCTCCACTCTGTCTATGTCTTTGCGGAGAGGGGGTCTCCAGAACCGCACATAGTACTCCAGAAGGGGTCTCACCAACTGTGCGTACATAGGGATAACAACTTCCTGTTTTCTACTGTTGATGCCTCTCCCTATGCATCCCAGTATCCCCCCAGCCCTCCTTACTGCCTTCTCACATTGCTTGCCCAACTTTAGGTCATCTGATATAACTAGCCCCAGGTCCCTTTCCATTTTTGTTGTTTTAGTATCTCACCCCCCACTGTGCACTCTTTCCCTGGGTTTTTGTTTCCCAGGTGCATTACTTTGCACTTCATTGCATTTAATCTGAGCTGCCATACATCTAATCATTCCCCCAACCTTGCCAAGCCCCTTCTCATCATTTCCACCCCACCTTGTGTATTAACCCTGTTGGAGATCTTTGTCTCGTCTGCAAAGAGACATACTTTTTCTTCCAGTTCCTCTGCAATGTCACTTATGAAGACATTAAAGAGGACTGGTCCCAGTACTGAACCCTGCGGTACCCCGCTAGTAACCCTCCTTTCTTCACTGTGGACTCCGTTTACTATTACCCCTTGTGTCCTGTTGTCCAGCCAATTTTTTATCCAAGCTACCACCTTGGGACCCACTCCAAGGCTGGCTACCTTGTATAGTAATCTTTTGTGTGGGACTGTGTCAAATGCCTTGCTAAAATCTAGGTAGGTTATGTCCACAGCCCCTCCCTGGTCTACTACTTTGGTCACCCAGTCAAAGAAATCTATTAGATTCGTCTGACATGACCTTCCCGCTCCGAATCCATGCTTCCTTGTGTCCTGTGCCCCACTGGCCTCTAGATACTCAACAATTCTTTCCTTCAGAAGTGAATCCATAATTTTCCCTACCACTGAGGTCAAACTAACTGGTCTATAGTTTCCCACCTCTGCTCTGCTCCCACTTTTGTGAAGTGGAATCACATCTGCCCTCCTCCAGTCCTTGGGTACCAAACCATCCTCCCATGATTTGTTAAAGAGAGTAGTCAGTGGTGTCACTAGTTCTACCCTTACTTCTTTTAGAATTCTGGAGTGAATCCCATCAGGCCCTTTGCTTTGTCCACCTTCAGTTTTAAGAGTTCTTTCAGAATCCTTTCTTCTGTGAATGGACTGGTATTGACCCCCCTATCCAGAGTGTTTCTCTTGTTTGGTTTAGGTACCTCCCCCTTCCTTCGTGAATACTGAGCAGAAATATTTGTTCAGTATCCCTTCTTTCACTGTCACCCTCTGCCCACATTACCTCTCCTTTATTAAGCCTCAGTATCCCTCCTTGGTCTTTTTCGCTTCCTAATGTACCTATAAAAGGTTTTATCCCCTTTCTTAACAGAGTTGGCTATCTTTTCCTTGGTTTGGGCCTTTGCTATTCTGACTGCCTTCCCTGCCTCCTCCTGTTTTAACTGATAAAGTTCTCCGTCCTGCTCGTTCTGTGTTTCCTTAGATTTCCTGAATGCTATCCTTTTCTCAACCTTCCCCGCTACTTCTTTTGAGAACCACAGTGTTTTTTTCCTTCACTTCGTTTTGTTGATTTGCTTCACTCAAAGGCTTGTTGCCTCTGTGATGGCTGTTTGATTATTCCTCCACCCCTCCTTCTTGCCTGTTTGCCAGTGCTTTTCTGAGGAACTCTCTCATTTTCCCCAAAGTCAGCCCTCCTAAGGTCCAATACTCTTGCTTTTGTATGGCTCGACTCTATGGCTGTGTTTATGGTGAACCACACTGTTTGGTGGTCCCTTGTTCCCAGATGGCTACCCACTTCTAAATCAGAGATCCTTTCCCCATCCCCATTTAAGAGTACCAGGTCCAAGACTGCTCCCTCCAGAGAGGGTTCCAATACTAGCTGTCTGAGGCATGCCCCTTTAGGGCATCAAGAATGACCCTGCTCTTGGATGTGCCTGCAGCAAAGGTGCTCCAGTTAACATCTGGCATAGACAGGTCCTCCATCAACAATATCTCCCCTTTTTCTGCCATTCTAAGGATGCCTTCTGTCATTTCCTTGTCCATTCCCTCTCCGAGATGGGGGTCTGTATATAACCCCCATGCGGATTGTGGTGACTTACAGTGCCTCATCTACTCCCTGTTTACTCTCTAGTTCTGTTGCTTTGATCCCTTCCCTTACACAGACAGCTCCTCCTCTTTTACCCTCCCTGTCCCTCCTGTAGATTGTGTATCCTGGTATGTTGACATCTCAGTCATGATTTTCTGTGTACCATGTTTCTGTGACTGCCACAATATCCAGGCATCCCTCTTCCATCAAGGCCACTAGTTCACGGAGCTTGTTACACAGACTGCGGGCATTGTTACTCATCACCCTCCACTTTTTGATAGCCTTACCCCTTTTAGCCCCATCCTTGTCCTTACTGCCTTTGCATTTACCCCAGTCTTGCTTCCTAATGACTTCTCTACCTTGGTGTTTACCTTGCTAATTACTGTGTTTTGTGGGGGAGACTGGGATTTCCCCTGCTTCTTTTCAGTGCCTCCTCCCTTGGCTAGTTTAAATACGCCAATGAAGCATTTAAACCTGTCACCTAGGATCCTGGTCTCCCCGGACAGATGCAGACCATCACGCCAGTATAGGCCTGTATCCCTCCAGATAGCTCCCTCGTCCCCAAAGAAGCCAAAACCCTGAGCTCCACACCAGTTTTTCAACCATGCATTGAATCCCATGGTGTGGAGTACACTAGCATCACCCTCGCCATAGACAGGCAGCACCTCCAAGAAGGTTACCGTACATGCTACTTGTCTAAGGCCCCTCCCCGACTCTACAAACTCCTCTTGCACTGCTCTGATCCCATTCCTAGCCAGGTCATTTGTCCCTAGGTGGACGACATCCAGCTCCCTCCCTTGTACAGCTGCTCCTGTGATCCTGGGGATTTGCTTCCTGTACCTCCAAGCCGTGGCGCCAGGTAGGCACCTTACCTCTCTCTCTTCCTCCCCCACTTCTACCCCCAATGATCGACTCCCCCACCAGGAGCTGTTTCCTTCCTCTGTGGGGTCCCATGCCACCCTCCTTTGTGGAGGTTCCCAGCATCCTCCTTGGTCTCCACTGCAGGTGCCTCCATAGAGGAACCACTCTCTGCCAGAACAGTGTCTGAACTGTGGAGAGGTACAGTTGGAGGGATGCACCTCTGTTCCACCACACTCTCCCTCCCTGAGCCCACCTTGGTCCAACTGCTCCTCTTTCTTGGCAATCTCTGAGGTAGCGGCAGTAGCCCTGGTGGTCCCTGGGTGGGGGAGGAGGTTTCACGAATCCTAGCCAGGTCAGCCTGGAGACGGGCAACCTCCTCCCTCAGACCAGAGAGGTGCCTGCAAATAGGGCAGCATCACAGCCTCCAGATTGTCTTCCGGAACACTGCCGCCCCACAAGCATTGCACTGCACCACTCCCATCATGTCTTATTTTGTGTTCCCTCTCCTGTTGCTTTGTATGCTTACTCTCTTCTCTCTATTTTTCCACCTACTTTCCTGCTGCCTGTGTGCCCTTACAACTCTCGCCCTTCCTGTTCTGGGACAGGAACTTCCTGTATTCTTCAGTAGTCATCAAGAACTGTTCCCCAAAATGGGCCTGCTTTTCATTTAATACTCAACTTCTATGTCATTCTGTACAGCCTGTGCACGCTACAATGTAGGCACCTAACTCCCCCGTTTCATTCTATAGGACCTGTACCAGTGAGAACGTACGTACCTAACTCCCCATGTCATTCAAAGAGCATATACAAGTAAGTACTTAAAGATACCCAACTAACTAGGTCATTCTATAGAGCTTTTTAAGTGAGAATGTAGATAATCTCCCCATGTTATTCTATAGGGCCTCTACAAGTGAGAATGTAGATACCCGACTCCCTAGGCCATGCTATAGGTCCTGTACAAGTGAGAAGGTACACAGCCACTACTGAGTCATTCTATAGGGCTCCAAGCACAGTGAAACCATCTGCACTGTGAACAATGGCATTCTGTTTGTCACTTAATATACCAACTGTTTGCAGTCACAGAGATGCTGCAGCTACTGAAACCAGACTAACAAACATTCAATCCACACTGCTATAGAGGTAAACCACTCCGAGACTTACAGTTTTAACTCCCTCAATATCAAGGCCTCTGGCTGCAACATCGGTGGCAACAAGGATATCAATCTGTTCATCTTTGAAACGCCTGCAGAGAGGAGGACAAAACAAACTGATGTCAAGTCCAAAGGTTCCAGAAATGATGGGTCATTATGCCTTATGTACCTCACGGTGTCCAACAGGTGAGGTAAGGGAGTCCTGCCCTACTTCACGGAGCCTCCACAGACACACAGGATCTCTGCCAGCTAATGCTGCAGGTTTATGGAAGTGCAAGCTCACCAAAGGTAACTCACTCTAATACAGACTGCCTGCTAAGTACTCAAGACAAGGGGGGCGATTCCATTGTTAGAGCCCTTTGACAGTTCACTTCCTCGGAAGAGTACAAGTTACTCAATACTGGACAAGCTTGACCAATTCAATAAGATAATGACCTCTTTCCTGGATTATCTGAAATCTTAGCTTACTCTCCCTCTACAGCAAATATGATGTCGTTTTTTCATTACTTCGTACGTTTTGTGTAACTGAATTTTGTATAATACTGTTATATGCTGTATCTGTAAATTCTGTATTTGAAAATATTTAATAAAACAAATAAAAAAAGTCACCCTTTGACATAGGGACAGTAATGCTGATTAACTGTACAGATCACCTGGGAGTTTCTGACTGGTACATGTTTTTGTTCCTGTGGTTACCAGAATTTTGATGCAAAGCCCTTTCCAATCAGACAAGAAGCCACCCCACACTCCCAAGTTATTATCAGCGGAGATGTCCCTATGCAGAAACTGTCCTGTACCACACATCACCCCCTCATATGTACATAGGAGTTACAGGCAATAAAATAGGCCAAGGCCCCTCAAGTTTTGTCTGCTGCCTACCCAGCGGCTAAGCTGAATACAGTTCTTCTCCACAGAAGTATCCAATTTATTTTTAAAAATGCTTATGCTTTCGCTACCCACCACCACACTTGGTAGTTTGTTCCACACTTCAACCATCCTTTGTGAAAACCAATACCCTTTTCTGTCTGTTTTGTATAAATTCCCTTTTCAACTGGTACTTACAACCTCCTAGGTTAGACTCCCCTTCCATCAGCCTTTGTCCTATTTCTTCCAATACGTCTTTCTCCCTGGTTGCTTTATACACTAGTATTATACCTCCTCATATTCTTGGATATACTATGGTATCTCTAAACTCAGAATCCTGAGTCTCGGGATACCGACCCCACTGGCCAGAAATCCAGCCTGCCGAATCACTCAGATGTCTGAAAATATGATTTGGGGCATCAGCCATAAAAGTTTTGCCGCCCACAGCACGGATAGAACCCGTGCCTCCACAGCTAGCCGGCCGAGCTGCCAGTGGTGTACTCCTCAACACCACTGAGGGCAGTTCGGCCAGCCTCCAGTTCCTCAGGTTTTCTATCCTTGGACAGGGTAAGGTACAAGCCTTCACATCCGCCACCTTACCCTGTAAATGTTCCTCGGGATTCCTAATGCCGGGATGCTCTCTGTCCGGATACTGAACCTATCGGGCAATACTGCCCGGGCAGGTCAGTGTCGGGATAGTGAGCCTTAGCATGCCATAAGGGTACCACATTCTTCTGTCTAATGAAAATAACTGAAGCTCATTCAGTCTATCATGTTAATTCATTCCCCCAATATCACAAATCATTCTAGTTGCCCTTCTCTGGACTGCTTCCAGTCTGTCCACATTTCTTCTACTATGAGGACACCAGTAGTGAACATTATATTCCAAATGGGGTTTGACCAGAAATCTAAACAGTGGCACCATCACCTTCCTATCCCTCCTTACAAAGTTTGTCTTTATACAGGACAGTAACACATTTCCTTTTTAATTACACTATCACATTTTTCACTGTATTTCAGAGCGTCTGAAACGTCTCGCAACACTCTCATTCAAGGTTATGCAATTTAGTTTATAGTCTTCCATTTTTATTATTTATTTATTTTGGGGGGTCCGAAACACATTATAATGCATCTCTTGATCAAAGCGCATTTTGGCCTTTTGTGCCCAAGTGCTTAGGTGATTTATATCCCTCTGAAGTTTATTTCCTCTTCATTGGCCACATTACATGCAATCTTCACATAATTTGGGATTATGTCATCCATGCACCCTCACTGCACTACATGTGCCCCCCCCCCATAGATGTAAAAAAAGGGTTGGGGCCAGCACAGACCCCTGTGGCACCCCACCAGTCACTCTGCCCCAACAAGATACAGCACCTTTAATTTTAACCTTTTCCCTCCTTCCTTGTAAACAGTCAGTTACCCATCATACCATGCTAATGTCTATCCCTGTATCTGTAGGTTTGTTGATTAACTCCATATGGGGCACAGTGTCAAATGCCTTGCTAAAGTCCATAAATACCAGATCTACTGGGATACCCTTATCTAACAATCTGCTTATTGGTCTGAAGAACTCTAGTTACATGGTAAGGCATGGCCGACCACTTCTGAACCCATGATGTGTCTAGTTGGGTCAGTTCTTTTAATGGTCCAGAGGACTTATTCAGGTTCAGTTCTTTTAATTTCTCTGGGACCCTCTCCCTATTAATGATTAATGGCCTTTTCCCTCTACTTGTGACCTGGTCTGAACTGGCCGTCACTGCCACCACTGCCTGAAAGGACATCTGTGTTAAATCCTGCCTATGCCACACCACGCTCCTCAGTTATTACCAGAAGAGACATCCCTGTGTAGGCTGTCACCTGTAGCACAACACACTTCCCTGTGATCATGAGGATGTATGTGTTCATAGAGCACCCTGCCTGTACCCCTCAATAAACTGTCAGCCTGTTGACATCAATCATATATGTAAACAATGAGACTGACAGCATGTAAGAAATAACCACCGGATGGCAGGGTAGTGCAGCTAAGTTCTACCACATGGGAGGTCCAGTCTCTGATACAGCTTGGGCTTTCTACTTCAGCTATCAGAGTCACATAGTGGCCACGTTTGTGATGAGAACGTGGGCTTACTAGCTTTAACCAGGACCAAATGGAAGGGCACATCTGTGATAGAGCAATGGTTTTCTACCTCAGTTATAAGGACCACATAGGAGGTCACATCTGCAATGGAGCTTTAGCTTCTACCTCAGTTATCAGGACCACGTGAGAGGCCACATCTGCAATCCTATGGTGGTGGTGGTGGGATTTCTACCTCAGTTTTCAAGGTCACATCGGAAGTGACATTTGCAATCAAAGGTTGGCATTCTACCTCTGTTCAGGGCCACATGGGAGGATACATGTACAATGGAGTCTGGGTTTTCTAGTCAGTTATCTGCACCACACGGAAGGCCACAGGTACAACAGAACATGGCCATTCTACCCAAACTATCCAGGTCACATGGGAGGACGCATTTGTGATGAAGCATGGCCTGTCTCACTTATCAGGGCACATGGGAGAAGTTTTATGACACAGCATGGCCTTTCTATCTCTGTAACTAGGGTCACATGGAAAAGCCACATTTTATAACGTGGTATGGGCCCTCTACCTCCATTATCAGGACCACATGGGAGGCCATATGCAATGGCGTGTGCTTTGCCTCTCCCAAGTTATCATGGGTGTTCTGCTGTACAATGCTGTACCCAGCTGGCTGAATTAGTGAGGTGCTGATAATTAGGTTGCGAAGGTCATCCAGGGTGTAGCAGTTGCTAAACTGTGGGTGATGTTAATTACTCTCTAGCACCACAGGTGAGTCCCAAAGGTCAGACTTTGTAATAGGTTTGCCGTCTCCTAACTACAGGATGCTAAGCACCAGGGAGATACAGGGACATGCCTTTAAGGGAAGTGCTCCTAGGAAAATGCTACAGAAATAACCTACCTGAGTGCCTCGAGACGCTGCGTCTGAGATAAGTTGCCATGGAGCTCACCAACCTTCAAGCCCATCAGCCCCAGCAGTATATGCATGCGATGAGCCTGTTTCTTGGTCTGCGTGAAGAGCATTACATGATCAGAGAATGTACGGGTCAGGAGTGCTGAGGAATGACAAAACAGGTCTTTATTACATACAGTCAAAAAGGAGGAAAAATGTGAAACCAGTATTTTCAAAAATCAAATAAAGTTTTTTCCTCATGTGTTGGTCTCTTCAAAATTCTGTTGTACATTAACTCCGCACAGTCAGTCAGCCATTAAGTCAGCGCAAGGGATCCCCACCCGCCAGCACTACAGCTCTCCACCTGCCAGTGCCAGGGCTCTCTGCCTGGCATTTTGCCAGCAATCTCCATCCAACAGCGTTCTCAAACAATCAGTATAGCTAGCAGCATGAATTCTTAAAAGAAACTCTAAGCTTGGTGATGCTCAAACAGGTTAACGAGAAGGGGTGATTTTTTATTTACCTGTAACAATAGCTTCTCTGTCCCCTTCTCTGTTAGGCCGAATACGGACAAATTCCTGTCTCAAGTATGGAGCAACATCTGTATTGCTGTTTACAAAAATCCGGACAGGATTCTTCAGTGAGACAGCTGCCAAATCCTTCACCTGAAGAAGACAGTCATTTTTAGTAAACACATATAGGACGCCAATAGTCGACGACAATTTGATATTTCATAACTCTCAGCAATGAGGAAGGACACTGAGGATGTTGACTGATCTACAGCATTGCCAATCATATGAACAAATTTCTAACAGCCTAATTAAATGCTGACTTTTGGGGACTAGTTTATGTAATAGTAGGGATGGCTGTTTGTGTCTGGATGACATGGGACAGAAAGCTATAATACTGGTGTGTGTGAACACGGAAGGACTGTATGGGCCCAATTCACAAAGGATAATGCAGGGCTTGTGTCAAACCCTACGTCATCTGCAATGTTTGGTGCAGCTGTGCCAAAGCACTTTATCGCAACGCAGCACTATTCAAGAAGGGCTGGTGCATTTGCGACCCCTTCCACATTTTATGGCAGCTTGCGCCCCCGTAAAATGGAACCCCCTTGGACACAAAGTTAGACCAGGGGGAGCTGGTCTAACTTGCTGCGTCTGGCGCACCCAATCCAGAATTGTGATCAGTGGCAAATATCTGCCGCAAGCCCCCTGCGCCGTATGTTTGGCGCAGCAGGAACTTGCAGCAGATGCAACCCTTTTGTGAATCGGGCCATATGTCATGTTTCTGTCTGGGAAAAAAATCAGGCTTTGCACCTTAACCTAGATATACCAGAAAAGTCTAAGCTCATATGCCACACCATTTTGGGGGGGACCACACTAGGTCACGAATTATTTGAACCATTTATTTGCATGTAGCATAAAAATACTTAAAGAAGTAGGTTGAATAAGAACTTACAGCAGCCGTAACAGCACAAGACATTGACGTTCTGCATTTACGTGTGCTCTGTCAAGGCCTTGATAAAGTGCATGCACACACAAACCACTGGCGTCTTGTACTGCTACTGCAAATTCTTATTTAACCACAGTTATGAGCTCAGAATTTTCTGGTATATCGAGTGGTATGTTCTTCTGGGGCCCTGCTGTACTCAGAAAGGCTGGGTTTTGTCTTTACGTTTTTTATGCATGGACCCCAGAATATCACACTGGAGTCGATCAATCACAGAACAGTATTGTTACCAGTCGTGACGGTAGCTGCTTGCCAACCTTCCCACCATAGGGTGTAGCCATGTTGGTCCTAACTCTTAAGGCAAAGACAGGGAAGGATAATGGCCAAAACCCTGGAAGAACGTGTACCTGATGTAGACTCTGGTGGTATGGTGACTGCATCTCTCCACCCTACACCCAATGGGGCTCCCTTCCTGCTATATTGGCAGATAAAAGGAAGAACTAAGGACCTTTACCACAGAATGGCTCCTCCAGTACACCAGGAAACACCATGGGCCATGAAGATCATAGGAGACCTGCGTCACAAACTCACTCAGCCGGTCAGCCGTCTACTCTCAAAGTACCAACCTCTGAGCGTATGATTTTTGTACAGTGAACAGAACTGTTTTGTTGGTTCAAGTCACCTTAGTCTCAAGCTCTGGAGGGATTCAAACTGATAACCTCTTGTTAGCGTACCCAATTATCAGGCTCAGATAATTCTGCCTTGGGGGGGGTGCCAGATATCTTCGCCTACGGGCACCCAACCAGGTCTTTCAAATGAACCCTCAGAACCCTATGCAAGACTTTAGAGAGCTCTATCCATTTCCCAATTTGGTATACAATAAGCCAGCGTTCATTCTAGGAACCAAATTTGGTGGGTCAATGACCCACTGGCCACTGAAAAGGTGGGTCATTTTAGGAAAATGTGGGGTCATACATGACATTTCTTTAAAAAAATTGTATACAGAAAGAATTTTAACTAACGCGGCATCAGTATCATAAGCAAAGCTGATGAACTAGCAAGTGCAGATCAACTGGGAGGTGTAACTTGTGACTCAGAAAATAAATTGCATTTTATGATGTCAGAGGTGGATAACAGTTTACAGAGAAGGCACTGATATCTCTGTCACTGCCGAGCATCAACGATCATAGGCCTCAGGCAACAGCCACAGTCGTGTGTGTCCATCCAGTAGTTGTGTCTGGAGTGTTCACAATGTGGTAAACTGTGAATTTTTGCCAGCAAAAAAAATAAAAAAGCACCAGACGAGACCCTTGCACTCTTATGAGAGAGAGAGAGAGAGAGAGAGAGAGAGATAAGAGATAAGAGATATTTGATCATTTTGGAAGAATACACAGGCATTAACAGCCCTAGTAGAGTCCTGATGGCAGTTTACAGTAACAGATCTAACATACAGCCTCCCTCAGCTAACTATAATATCCCTATTAATTTAATATAAGCCAGCCGCAGCATGATATCAAGAGGGATAAATTAAAATATCAGTCACAGTTCGGTTATGTGTACTTATAAGTCAGTCAGTGCAGTCCCCATGTTGGAATAACCGCCTTTGTTTTTTTTTCCCTCCAAATATTGATTGCAGAAAGAAAATCAAATTCAGCCTGGCAAGGTCCCTCAACTGCAACAGTCAGCAGATCATTGACTCTAGTAGCAGACAGTCTATTTCTCATGCTAGTTTTTACAATGTTCTGGGCACTGAAGCCCCTCTCACAGTCTGCTGTATGGACTGGGGCAGTTAATGCCAATGCAGCCAGTGTCAAAAGATTTGGGAAGTCTGACTTATGATATTTGTTTATGAACCCCCAAAGAGTTTGCATGTTGTCCCTCGGTATTCTCTCTCACAACAAGTGACTTCAGCAGTTCCCATTCTGCTTTGGTGTGGTCTGCATCCACAAGTGGTGGTGCCACTGTCTCAAACTGTTTGTGTTTCTGCTCTTGACCGTAATGATCAAGCATGTACCTAGATTTGTTCATTTCCCCAGGTTTCAAGATCGTCTTTAGAAAGGCTGCTGACAGGCCTAAGACCCAGTACTCCAAAAGCAGCCAACTTGTTTCTGTCATACCAGGAATCTGTCTTTTAAATTTGCAACCAAATGGTCAATGAAATGGTCCTTGATTGAAAAGTTTTTGCCTCCCTTAGTATGTGATGCCCCTTGAACACCAGCCTTCCCTCCTCATCTTCCTGGATATCCTTCTCCACTTCATGTAGATACATTTTTCCTTTGTTCCAGATTTTATTTTTCTAAATCAGAGAAGCACTTCTCCAGATTGACATGGACCATCGAGATGTCCAGATCTCTTTTCTGAAACACTACACTAAGCTGGGTAATTACAGCAAGTACATCCATTAGCATATAGGTTGACATTATAAAGTCATATTTGGACATTTTAAGGCATAACCTTTTGCTCTAGCATTAAATCTCA
Source organism: Neoceratodus forsteri (assembly GCA_016271365.2). Taxonomy (NCBI): domain Eukaryota; kingdom Metazoa; phylum Chordata; order Ceratodontiformes; family Ceratodontidae; genus Neoceratodus; species Neoceratodus forsteri. Next base: position 38,222,371 of record JADMNL010000037.1, on the reverse strand, counting down.
CTGCAGAAAAAAGTGAGAAGGAGTCCAAGTGTGATGAGCAATTCTCAACCGCTTTGTAAACTGCTATCCACCTCACATCATGGACCTCCTTCACTTTTAGAGTTGGTTCCTCCAGCATTTCTTGTATTTGTTTTAGTTTGTCAACTCTTTTGGCTGATCTTTTAAAATGGTAGAAAACACCAGTTAGCACCTCTTGGTATTCTTTTAGGTAGGGGACAGAGTCTGCTGTGTGAACTACATAGCGCAACCTATGAGCAACACAATGTATATTTACTAGCATTGGGTTTTCACGCAGCATGTGCCCAGTGACTCCCTCATCAGTCCCTGTCATGACTTTTTGTTCATTACTTCCCAATCCCATTACTTTTTCATGCTGATTTTTTTCCTGGCTAGGAATTGCTTTAATTCTTTAGCTATCCCTGCTCCAGTGGCATCAGAGATCTGTAAGTTCTCTAGAAAATGAGTAGATGGTACAAAACTTTCAGGATCAAGCACTCTTGCATACAATACTAGTTTTTGGCGACAGTGATGTCTGTGCTCATCACAAATTAATGGGATGTATGGGCTATTTTCTAATTTTCTACTTGTTTCCTGCCCTAATTACAAAGGCTATGCATTCGAGGATGTCATTGGCTGTAGATTCTGATGAATATGAGGCATTCTTGGCCACAGACAGTTTGTCAACAAAAGGACAGTCTAAACTAGACAAAAATTCCATTAAACTTGTATATTTATGAACTGGCAAGTTTTTTGGCCATCCAATAAACACTCTTCATGGCAACTAGAATAGCTTGTTCTTTTCAGATATAGCTTTTCTGAATGTATGCTGCAAAGCCCCTGCATATTTTCAGCTGCCATAACATCTCTGTGATCTGCCGAGTCAGCATGGCTAGTCAGGGTGCTTGTCCTGAAATTGTCAGTGCCAGAAGTCAGAGTATTTTGTTTCTTTCTACTGATGCACACAGCACAAGTCATCACATTTTTTCTGAATTATATCTCAACCACCTGTACATTGTGAGCCAGCGGCCCTGAAAATTACTTTAATACTGGCCACATGGGACTGGCTACTGAGTAGTTCACAAGCAGCAGACTCTGCGTCTAAATCAAGTTGGCTAGTACGGTCACCAGGTTCCAACTGTGTGTCCGCCACAGTGACGGACGACACAGTCTGCTTCTCAGAGGACAGAACTGGCACATTGCTCCCATTTGAATTTTTAGAGGACCCTGATCCTGATGCAGCAGTACATAGTCTCTTAGGTGCAGAAGACATGAAAAATGTTTTAATGTTCACTTGTTTTTTTGCCATGACTGCTTTATTTTACAAAATCTCAACAGGCCTTGTTTTTTATATTCTTACGAGGAGGGTGACTGAGAAAGTAAGTAAGAATGCCCAAATAATATGGCTGGCGTGTCTGTGTCACTGACAAAATGTTTTAATAAAAACAATTTGACAGATGTCTGTGTCCGACTCTTTATTTTATTTTACACCATATGCAAACAAAGTAGTACAGTCAGAGGGAATTCAGAACTCTAGCAGTCACTGTCTGCTTGCAGCTCCTTTATTTTTCTGTCCCACCCACCCCTGCTTTTTCCTAAAATTAAAGTTATTTTCCTTTCTTTCTATAGCAATGTAATTGCATATGTATATTTTTTAACCATTCCTTGTAATAATGCAACTCTCACTCCAAAATGGTAGAAGCAAAGACAGAGCCCTGCCCTTGCTTCTTTACTTCAAGCTCACTAACTTCTAGCCTCTACAAACTATTAAAGTTAACAAAAACACACTGCTTTCCTCTGCTTTATTTCTTTTCTTGTTTTCTGTTCACTGTGACTTAACTGCCACCTTTTAAGTGAAAATTACTGTGACAGCCCCCTCCTCACACTCCTCTGCTCAAGTGTTATAATTTATCTATTTTTTGTTTTTCTGTTTTTTTCCTTCAGTTTTATCAACAGTCTGAGACTGCTGTGGCTTTCTGTGACAAGAACCCCCCAAGTTACTTCACACACTGCACAGCCACCAACTGATCTATTTTATTCAGTGATTTCCTTGCTGATATTTAGTTCTTTTAGTCACTTGACTTGTTGATGAAGTGACCCTTCTTATCCCTGTTGTCTCATATTCAAATAACCTCCCCTGTTCTCCTTAAGATTAAGCTGCAGTCATCACTGTCCACAGAGTTCTTAGACTCAATTCTCCAAAGTTTTTACCCCCCCCCACACTGAACACACACACTGCCTCCACCCAACCACTGATTTTTAGGAGCTTGGTCTGCCTGGAGATCATTAAGGCAGAGACCCCCCAATCAGCCCTGGCTCCTACTAAAGTACTTGCTGCTGCTCAAAGCCAAAATCTTTTGCCAAATAAAGTTATCGACTGGTGTGGCTGTTAATACGAGAAGCTGTAATAGCCTATGTTAACTAAAGATCAAGTTTGAATGAGAACTGTCGCTCGATGGGAATGTGCTGCCTGCTTACTCACGGGTCTCCAACCATCTGCATAGCTGCTTTCAAGCAAACCAGCCTTGTGATCTTGGTAGCTCAATCTGTACCATGTGATGCGCTCTGTGCACATCACATGGTACAGATCGAAGTGCCTGCCCATCAAACAATTTCAACCACTCCGGCTGATGAAGGCGCTAACTCCTGCCCTAATCTGCCCATCTCGGCTGGTGATGTGTCTTCTCCAACGGACCTATGGGCACCAGTTATTGTGAGAGAGGAGCCGCTGAGAGACACACCCCAAAGTGCGTTCTTGCCTGGCACAGTCAGTGTGCCTCTCAAGCTCATGGAGGACGAACTCCTCCAATCTACAGCTGCTGAAGACTGCAACATGCCCCCAGCCCCAAGGGCATTCTTCATTCAGCAGCGCTCCATCCTCGTCTGTATTGCTTTAAGGGCTTGCTCTCGGTACCTCCCTAAAATGCCTCCGGGATAAAGATATACAGTCACAGACTCTGACTGTCGTGGGCGCGCTGCACTGAGCGTGAGTCCTTAAAGCAACACAGCGCTTAAAAGGCTCACAGAGCAGTTTAAATAGTGGTCAGTTTTGCCGCCGGGCACGCCATTGGCGCGACCCCGCGGCCTGAAATGAACACTGATAAGCCCATACACAGTGTTACTTATAACCTTTAAAAGCTCCACTTAAATAAAAAGAAATGTCAAGGCACTCCAGACAGTTTCCGCTGTAAAAATATCTCTTTACTTTAAAATATTAATACAGAACAAATATATCCCAAACACATACAATCTTAAAAACAAAACAGGTTTTTAAAGTCCAAACTAAGCTCTCTTATCCATATAATACTTCTCTCCTACAGTGCTGATGTTGTCCTTCTCTCAGTCAGAAATATTGTCTTGTGTGTCTCTGTCCAGGTTCGCTCAGCAATTAAACACAGTTCTGAGCCGGCCTTCTCATGAGGTCACTAACTCCGCCTTGGTGTAACAACATCTATATTTTATCTCACAGGATGTCCAAATAAAATATTTAAAAAAACATAATAGGTGACCTCACTGCCTTTCCTACCTCAGGTTAACCAGATCAAACCGGTTTGTGCTCTGCTACACATACATCTTAAAAAGTTTCTTTGATCTAAGTCACTGTATTCAAGCAAAAGTGTATTTGCCTCTTTAATCCCATCTGGACCTTGGAATCTACATCTCAAAGGTCTCTCTGATGTAATTCAAGGGTTCCCTGGGAAAGTATATTGGACTTTCCAAATTCATCTGGTTCTCCCTGGCTCAGACATCAACCTCTCTTCAATGTCCATTCTGGCTTCTCTCCGACACCCCTCCCTCTCAAAGTTCTTCCCGACAACTACTGTAAATCGAAGGATTTTCCCTGAGGGAATTAAGAATGGCTAATCTTATTTCCTGGGATGAAAGCAAATTGACAAGGTAATTGCGCCCCAGATATCTGCAGTTTAGCTATGCCCTGTCCTTTGAACTTATCCCTGGGGGGGGTCTTGATGTGTCAGTTCCAGTAAGACAGTAGTTTCCTCAAACTGCCCTTCCCATCACATATTTTATATGTAATAAAAAAATTGATACAGCAATCAGAACTGGCTGTCTACGTCACAACCTACTCAAAAGAGGAGGTAGTGTCTGAGGGACAGCTTTCCTGGCTCCTGCAACAGTCAGCTGGGATCACTGGTTTGGGAGCTGAACCCACAGTCTCCCAAGCAGAAGTTGAGCGCCTTAACCACTAGGCTACTGGAGCAGCATGTTAGTCATGGGTACGTGCACAGATTAGTGCTGGGTGAAATGAGAAACCTCTGTTTAGCACACTTTCATGAAATTATGCCAATTTTGTGTAATTTCATACAATTTCATTAACTAGAACAGTTGTTTAAAATGAGAAATTTGCACTGATATTGTGCCTTTTTTGTCACAGGGAACTCTCAGCTCCCCAGAAGGAAATCATCAGGACCCACAGGTCCCAATTAGCACAATCGCAAGCAGATTGGAATTTTATTAAAATTTACTTTTCTGTAATCCTTATATTTGTCTGGTTGATCCTGCACTTTCTTCAGCTAAACGATAATGTGCTGTATAAGTGAAGAGCATTTACAATATGCCTGCAGGCATAAAGACGTCACCCCTGGCTTAGCCCACTGTGTGCATCATCAGAGGGCTGGCTACAGAGGACTCTGGGTACAGCAGTTGTTGTTAATGGCTGGCTGAGGGTTGGGCTCATAGGATCAACCAGACGAATATAAGGATTAGAGAAAAGTTATAATAAAATTCCACTTTGCTTGTCATTTTGTTAATTGGGACCAATAAGTCCCAATGCCTTTCTTCTGTGGAGCCGAGAGTTCTACTTTTTTTTTTTGGAGGGGGGGGGTGGAATCACATTTTTAAAACTATGCAGTTTGGGGGAAAAAAGGCACTATCTGCTGAGACTGTGTGCATTTTTAAGACCTCCCTTTTTTCAGAATGCACAATTTCCAGTCGGTTCTGTGGTACCAAGCGGTGGGGCACCTGCTTGGCATGCTGGCAACTCAGGATCATGCCCCAAGCCTGGGATGTCAGGAGCGGAGACAGACAGGGTGTCCACACAGATGCTGTCCTCCTGGGGGAGGAGGCTGTGGCGCACCACTTGGAGAGTGACACCTAGACATGTGTGGAGCCTTGCCGGTGTGGATGACAACACACCAACTGGCTCCACCTACAGGGTGTCGCTGTGGTGCACATCACTGGGGTGTGGAGAGGGGCCCAGAAAAATGAAATTCGCACCCAGCTCAATCTGCCAGATGATGGCTGCCTAGTCCTCTAACATTAAAGTCCCTCTAACGCACTGCTCCTGCCCTGCACACTTCAGAGGACCCTCCAAAAATGCTGCTTCCCTCCTCTCTTCCCAAGGAGAGGGATGCCTTCTGGCAGGGATAAGCCGGACCCTCCAAGGACATAGGGACAGCCTTGGGAGCCAAGTGGCAGGAAGCATCAGAGAAGGCAGAGACTGATAGGTGGACAGGAACATTGAGGAGCAAGAGGGATTGGGAGGTTGGGGGGAGGTGTATGGGGAGTACGCAAAAAAAAAAAAAAAAAAAGAACATACAACCGTACAACTTGATGGAAAAGGGCACTATTTGAATAAACAAGCATTTGCAAAATTATGCCAGATTTTGGTACAATTTTGTGAAAACTGCATGAATGCGAAATTTACAATTTCTCAGGCAAAATTATGCCAGAATTTGGCACAATTCTGTGAAAGCTGCATGAATGTGAAATTCACATGCAACCCCTTTGTTACCCGGGGTTACTAGAATCCCAGTAAGACCTAGTGGTAGGCAGGGAAGGCAGCTTGTGAAACTCCAGTTAAATGGGTTTCACGCTGTCTCACTCTGTCCTCAGTCACAGCTGAGACTTGAGAGATGACATCATAATAGAACTGTCGCAGCTACATGAGCCACATTTGGAATCTTCAGCTCAGAGTAAGTTTAGAACCTTGGGAATTCAAAGTCAGTCTTCAGTTTGTCCTTAAGCAAACAAGAAGGACACCAGTAGTGTCTGTTTACCCCCTTCCCTCTGGGGGGAGGAGGAAAAGTTCTTTGTGGGTTCCAGGGGCAATCCCCTTCTCCCACCCTGGGAAGAAAGCTGCCTGTTTTAATTTAAGTTCAATCTGTTCCTGTATAACAGCAAAGGTTACAGTTTTTCACCTGTGGGGCACCTGCAACGAATGGGTGAGTGTTTGGCCCCACTGGAAGGGGCAAACAACTTCTTTTCTTCAGTTGGATTTCAAGTATTGGGGACTGCTATTTGGGAGGACTATGCCAACTAGGACAAACAAATAGAGCAGTCATCTGTTTAAAGTGTTAATGGATTTAAAGTTCACTGTAGAGGGGGTGCTTCAGGGTATCCACCATCAATCTACATTTTAAAGTCTAAAGTTCTGTGTGTCCAGAGAAATGGCTGGGTATGGGCTGTGGGAGCTGGAGGTGGGAAAACCCCCCATCTTTAGTAACTAGGTCCACCTCTACGGATTTCTTCTGTGTTTTTGCTACTTGCCTCATGCGCTTGGCCAGTGATGGGGTGGGTACCCAGACGTGGGTCGCAACTTGAAAATCTCTCTAGGAGCCACAGACTTCAAGTGGTGTGGGAAGCCACAGGATGGGAAAATTACTCCTTGTTGGATGGGAGTACTCCTTGTTTGATGGGAGTTTCGATTGGAAGTACGAAAACAAATCTCTCTAGGAGTCGCAGACTTCAAGTGGTGTGGGGAGCCACAGTTTCGGAGTCTCCTTGTTTGATGGGATGTCTTTCCAAGTAAAGTTTGGGTTCATTCGCCAAGTGGACCATCAGTCGAGTAGCCGGCAGGGGAGCCGGGCCAGTCGGGCTATGTATCCAATGCGCATGCAAAGTCCGGGCTGAGTGCCTGGTGGGTCCAAAGCCAGACGTCTGTAGTAATGTGTTCATTCCTCAAATGGACCGCTGGATTTAACCTCTAATCTGCATTACAGTAACGTAGCCCTTTGGGGGACCATGCAGTGCTTTGTTTATGTTCAGTGAGTTAATAAATAAAGCCACACTGAAAAATCCCAATTCTGGTTCTGGACATTACAGTTATTGCTTCCTGTAGTTGGTTTACTTGGGTGCCCCTGTGCAGAGTAGCCAAACCTAGGTCTCTTGTGCCAGGTAACCTCATCCTTCCCGAACCCATAGATAGATATAAATATAAATATAAATATAGAGATATATGTGTGTGTATATATATATATATATATATGTGTATATATATATATATATATATATATAGAGAGAGAGAGAGTGCTTACACACAATTTCTCAGGCACAATAAAACTTTAGTCCAGTAGCAATACAGCTCTATACATGCACAAAAATCAAACCAAGCACTCAGTCAGCCCTCAGCTCTGCACTTACAGATGTAAAAGTGCTATACGTTGGAAAGAAAAGGGAACTTACACCAGGGCACAGCCAGAATTCTGCTTCTTGTTGGGCCTATGACAAGCAGTTTGCAAACTAATCAATCTCCCTCCTCACCTTATGCGGCCTGACTAGTAGCTTGGCCTTCGCCCAATGACTGGCTTATAAACTGCCCTAAACAACCCATGCACTTGCCCTCTCATGGCACTTCTGCTATCCCCCTTCTTATTACCCTGTCAATGTCCTCCCTAAGATACCCACTCATCTTGCCCTGCTGTTTACTATCCAGACCTGTCATCTCTGCCTGGCCCCTAGCCCAGGTTTCCAGTTCTATCAGCCAACTCAGAGTAAAATATTCCAAAATAAATCTCTAGATAGTAGGCACCTATGCAAGTACGAATGGTTCTAGTTGTGTAATCAAGTATGTAATGTCACCCTCATTGTGGCACATGTATGTAGTGTCTCCTCATGTAGCAAGTTTGTAAAGCCACCCTTAACTATGGAACACTTGTTTCGAATTGCTTGTCTCCTATGTACAACCTACTGGTTGTTTTATGCATATCCTTCTCCCTTGTACCCCCTTCCCCCAGGTTGCACAGTGAGACGAGCATCTTGTTGCTCAGTGTGCCTCTCCTGGTGAAACATTTTCAATAAATAAATAAATATACCAGTGTCGCTAGGTTACCACCTGTTGGGCATGTTGAGTAATGATTTCTATAAATACCAAACAGAATATTATAACAAAATGCATATCTGAGTGTTATCATATTTTTGAAAGTGCCAGTATAAAAGAAAAACAACCAGGTCGTGAGTGAAGCATTACTCTGCTGCGATGCTGTTAGGGCAGGCCACAGAGAACTACCCTTGCCCTCTAGGCCTCACCCGGTCAATGCCAAACTTTTAGAATGCTGTACATTACTGCTTCGAAGATAGTGCTGGAACCAAGACATTACCCTCTGATCTCACAGTGAAAGCAGAATTGGATAAGAAAGCAGGACCTGAAAGGTGCTACCCTCCACGTACACAATGAACTGCTGGGTTTCACAATGATTCCTGGGACATTATATTTTTTACAGCTAAATTACCGCACCATCCCGATGGCCCAGCGGCAGTGCATGGATGACCTGGGTTTGGAAGCGAGACCGGGAAGTTGCATCGGGAAGAACGTCAAGGCCGAGCCAGCTGCCGGCCTGCAATGCGTCTCAGCTGGGAGGGTTCGAGGCAGGTTCTGCCACCACAGTGACCCCTGTGGGTAGGCAAAGGAGCTTGCTCCTGCTGCAGTGCGAGCTGTGGCTATGCAAGGCCAAATGTGGCAGCCCCACACCAGAGGAGATGGGAGGGGGAAAACCATGGTAGCCATCTAAATGATTGCCTGTTTCATCCTGATCAAGGTATACCCCTGTGAAAACAGTGTATATTCCTGAGATGTGCTGCCAATGGAGAACAAAATAAAGAAAAACTACATACAAAAAAATAAATAAAATTACTGATCACCGAGTACCAACCACCCTCAAGCATAAAAAATCCACTTTAAACTTCCTAGTCGAAGGATCATTAAAACTGACATCAAGGGCCTGATCAAGAATGGACAAACATGAAACTTATGACCAGTAGTGATGGACACCTGGTCACTGCTCAAGATTTCTTTTCCCTTAATTTTCACCCCGAATGTGCCCTCCCCCCAAATTATCTAACATGTCCCCACTTGGACCCTACCTCATCTGTCATGGTGGCAGAAAACAGCATGGTCTGTCGCTGGTAGGCACAGAGGCGGATAATCTCTTTCATCTGTTCCTCAAAGTACTCATCCAGCATCCTAAAAGACAAAGAGAGCATCGCTGTCAGCACCTCGCCACATCCCGTGTCATTAAAACAAAGGATGACCTAGCCCAATATCATCACCTCTAGTGCCCTGCCCCACGACTTGTCAAAAGAAAGGTTAGCTACTAACCTGTTAAGGTAGCAGTATGGCTAATGCTTGCCACGTCAGCGGCCCAAGTTTGGGAATTACCTCAGGTTACTTAGGGACCAGCCGGGGGAGGGAGGATGGAGTGTCCAAGGGACAGCTCTCCTCCCTAGGGATGGGTAGGTGGGAGAAGAGACAGTGTATCTCACTGCTTGAATGCCACCTACAGGAGGACAGGTGGTACTGTACACTGCAGGGGAAGGGATTGTTGCTGGACTCTGCATGAAAACATGACACTGTGCAACTCATAGGCTGCTGGCACCCTGGGGAGTAAACTGGAAGCAAATGTCCCAGTCCAATGCCGATGCCCCCCCCCCCAACAAGCCCATGCACAAATGACATGGTAAGCCACCCACCAGGAGTGGTAAAAGTGGTGACTAACCAATGAGTCCATCGGATCAATGACAGGGCTAGGAGGTTGCTGTAGATGGACCAGGGGAAAGAAAAGAAAGATTAGCCTAGCCCAAAGTTTCTGCTCCTCACCACATCCCACATCTCAGAGAAAATGACCAGCAAAGTCAAATCAAAGCCTAACCAAGCCTAAAGCAGCCTTCTCCCCATCCCTCTCCCACGTTCCACCAAAATAATGGTTCACTCAGTCACTGGCTTGGGGAGGAGGAGGAGGGAGAACAGCCTTCCCCTCCCAAGCCCTGCTATGGGGGGAAATCTCAGGGATGGTGCCCCGGTGCAGTAAGTGCCGGGCAAGAGGGGGCAGGGACAGGGCTGAGAGCCTGCCAGCACCAGCCAGCATGAGAAGAAGCTCTATGGGAGAATAAATAAAAGAATAAAGGCTCACCCAACATTTGGGGGGAAGGGGTCATCGGAAGATGAGGGATGGACAGACACCTTAAGAAGGTTCTTGTGATCAAACTACAGATTGGGCTTCCAATACTCCAAAGATCACACTCAATCCTACTAGCCAATTCCGAAGAAACATTCAATGTGTGAGGTACTGGGGGAAGAGGATTTAAATATTCAGTAGTGTATAGTTACTGATTAGACTACCAGCTTTCTTCCCTTTGCAGCTGTATGCCTACCCTTCCCCACTGTTTGCAGGGTGGGTGAGCACTGTCCCAAAACCCAACGCTGCTGATTCAAACAACAGGTATCCCTCAATGATGCTTTACAAAAAAACATCATTCCATCAAAGTATGTTGCCCTGGAGATATCCCCTCCTTCCCCAAACTTATTACTTTTCACCCTTTCCCTTACAAGCATTGCCACATTATAACAAACTAAAAAATACTTCCACTGCAAACAACACCTTACCACACCTTATCGCACCTAACTATACCCAACCACACCTTACCACACCAAACTATACCTAACCACACCTTACCACACCAAACTATACCCAACCACACCTTATCGCACCTAACTATATCCAACCACACCAAACTATACCAAACCACACCTTACCACACCAAACTATACCTAACCACACTAACCTATACCTAACCACACCTTACCACACCAAACTATACCCAACCACACCTTACCACACCAACTTATACCTAACCACACCAATCTATACCTAACCACACCAACCTATACCTATCCACACCAAACTATACCTAACCACAGCAAACTATACCTAACCACACCAAACTATACCTAACCACACCAAACTATACCTAACCACACCAAACTATACCTATCCACACCTTATCACACCATACTATATCCAACCACACCTTACCACATCAAACTATACCTAACCACACACCTTACCACAACAAACTATACCTAACCACACCAACCTATACCTAACCACACCAAACTATATCCAACCACACCTTACCACATCAAACTATACCTAACCACACACCTTACCACAACAAACTATACCTAACCACACCAACCTATACCTAACCACACCTTCCCACACCAAACTATACCTAACCCCACCTTACCACACAAAACTATACCAAACCACACCTTACCACACCAAACTATAGATAACCACACCTTACCACACCAAACTATAGATAACCACACCTTACCACTCCAAACTACACCTAACCACACCAAACTATACCTAACCACACCAAACTATACATAACCACACCAAACTATACATAACCACACCTTACCACACCAAACTATACCTAACCAAACTGACCAACTCCTTACAACGTTGAACAATTTTTTACATGCCAAACAATGCCTTACTATACCACACTGAACAGTTTCTTACCACAATAAACAATACCTTACCACACAAAATAACAGCTTACTACACTAAACAGTACCTGGCCATACCAAAGGACTCCTTTCTACACCACACCAAACAATACATTACCAAACCGAATGATACCTTATGACACCACACTGAACAATATCTTACCGCATCACAATGAACGATAGTTTACCATGCCACCCTGAACAACAGTTTACTATGCCACACTGAACAATACCTTACCACTCCAAAAGATGCTGTTCCACCCCTCAAAACTATGCATTTCCTTACCCCACAGAACACCTCTTTACCACAAACAATACCTTACCGCACTAAACAAAACCATATCTCACCAAATGATACCTTACCACATCATGCCAAATGATACATCACCTTACCACACCAAACGATACCACACCACACCACATTGAACAATACCTTGCCTCACAAAATGATAGCTTACCACACTAAAGGATAACTTTCCACATCATACTAAATGATACCTTAATAGTACCATACTGAACAATACCTTATCACAAACAATATTGTACCACCTCAAATGATTCTGTACCACACCAAATCATACTTTATACCACCACACCTCTCAAAATACCTTACCATATCAAAATAAATCTTACCACAAAACACCAAATGGCACCATACCATACCAAACAATGTACTTACCTTACCATACCTATTAATAACTTACCACATCACACGGAACGATACCTTACCACACTGCATGATATCTTATCTCCCCAAATAATACCTTATCACATCACACTGACCACAACAATCCATCCATTATCTTACTACACCAAGCCATAGTGTACCACTCTGAGCAATACCTTACCAAACCAAGGATACCATATCACACCAAATAATGCCACAGAATACTATACTCTATTCTACAATTTCTGGAGTGCTGAAGCATTTCATAGACGTATAAAGTGCAGGACTAGATTTTGTAACATAATGGACGTTTGTATATAGACAGCCTAAAACAACTGGACGTAGGGGGTTTCCTCCATTACTTCGGGAACAAAAGCATATTCAAAAGCCAGTGCATCTTCATGGATATTAAGAAAGAATCTATGACTACCAGCAAACTCGCTGGTAGTGGCAGAGTTGCAATAAAAGGTGAAAAACAAATAAGTACACAACTCCAAGATCAAAGGGGCCATCAGTTGCGGCTAGGAGTCCCTCCTGGGAAGAATACAAAAGAAAAAAAAAAAAGGAACTGACACACACAAGGCAAGTTGACATGCGCCTGCTAGCGCTAAAGGAGCAAAATAATCTTCACTGCAGTTGGGGAGGCGGGACTGTGGGAAGGGATTATGGGGTGAGCCAGCTCAAGGTCACGGTGGTAACTAAGGAGGGAGGGAGGGGAGTCTGTCTGCTGTGCTGCATCAAACGGAAGTGCATGTTAGCATCCTGCAATTGCATATATGTGCTGCACAGTAGATGGGTGTGCAATCTGAAAGGCGGACTGCAGGCATGGAGGAGCAGTTTCTGTGGCAGCAGACCAGATCTGGGGGACACCTGCACCAGAACAGGTAAAGCATGCCAAATGTTAAGCAGGCTATATGATCGATGCTGCGCAGGAGTGGGAGTTACAGTGTGGTGGTGGAGGGGGCTAACAGAGCTATGTTCTTAATTATTGCCTAGACAGGCAGGAGTTCTTTGTGGCTGAAAGGTGCATGGAGAGAGAGTGTGAGAGTGAGAGAGCCTCTATCATTGACTGTTTTTAAGCTGCATTTTAGTCTGTCACCTAAGTCACAGAGTTTAGTGATTCAATGAAGTTTACTAATCTGCTCAAAAATGATCATCACTTTTTTGTACAGTAAAACCATGTTTACAGTTTTTGAGCAGACTAGTAAGCCCTAATAAATCACTAAACTCTCAGTGACTTGAAAGACTAAAATACAGCCAAACTTAAACAACTATATTTGTTACATGCAAAAAGGAGAACATCGAAACATACACAATAACTGCTTAAAAATGTTATTAAGTCACTCGAATAGTCACATTTTTGGTAAATAGCCTGCCTGTTTAGAGATCAGTGGGTCAACTGATCCATCAAATTTAAAGTCTAGAATGAATACTGAAAACAGCAGCGCTTCACATTTACTGCAGGCATGCAGGAGTTGTATTCCAGTTGGAATACCAGTGTAATAAAAATGGTATTCCTCCATGAAAACTGGTATGAAAAAGAGGGCAGAATACCATTAATCTCTTGCCCTGTGGCATGTGCAGAAATGTGCATAGAATTGTAAAGAAACTACCTTCAGAGCACTACATGGCAGACACAAAAACCAGGCATACGGAACAAACACCCAATGTTTCGCATCTCACGAGGGCTTCGACAGGGGTCAGTCAAAGTCCACAATCTGCACATTTGGTACCCATGAATTAAAGTTACAATAATACTGTACCACACCACTGCCACCCAGTGCTCTGAAGGTAATTTCTCTGTGAGTGTATGCATGTTTGTGCACATTCTGTAATAAAACTAAGCATTAGCAGAATATACTTTCCATGCATGTGTCGGTTCCTTTTTGGTTTTGTAAGAGAAGGTGCAGTTACTTCCTGCTACAAATCCACATCTCCGCCGTTTACCTGTCTGCTTCATCTAGTATAAGAACTTCAATGCTGCTTAGGTCGAAGGAGGGACAGTTGTGTAAGTGATCAATCAGACGGCCTGGTGTGGCAATGAGAATGTCAGGTCCCGCTCTAAGTGCCGCCTCCTGTGTCTTTATGTCTAATCCACCTGAAAAAAAAAAAAAAAAACACAACTTGCTTTAGTATCTATTCAGTCTTGTAAATACTTGATCTGTCTGCCGTCAAGTGTAATTGAGAGTCTGGTAGCACTGAACACTGAAGTCCTCTGTCAATCCAAATGTTAGATATGAAGTGTGCAGGTCCAGTGCTGGCTTCCCCGCACGGTGGTGTAATGCTTTGGGAACTGAAGCCCTCTATTTATCCACAGACCAGGTACTGTGCAGACTTCCCCATACAGAGAGGAATTCACTGCTGCTAAAAGGTGAGGAACTGACAGCATCAGGTACAACTTGGGCAGATGACACTGCAGGCTTCCCCACATAGCAATGTATTTCGTGCTGGGTAAAGTGAGGAATGATGGCACTGGAGACCAAAGCATTGTTTATCCGCATGGCCAGATAATTGCAGGCAGGTACAGTTCCCAACACGTTGTGATGTATTTAGTGCTAGTGAAAGGTGAGGGATTGACAGTACTGAACAGAAGTCCTCTATCCACAGGAACACGTACAAAGTGGATAGCTACAGTGTGGGGCAGCTATAGTACAGGCTTACCCCACTGTGATACATTAGAAAGGTATGGAGCCTTTCTAATATATCACAGTGGGGGAAGCCTCAACTGTACCAGTCCCACACTATAAATATCCACTTTGTACTTGTTTGGGGCGTAAGCCAGGGGGAACACTGGGTAGTGGCTGCCCCCGATGAAGTCACGATGGTGGTCTTGGCGCAATGTCTGACTGATGGGGGATGCTGTCCTGGCCCAAAAAGTGCACTGAATCGCAAAAAAAAAAAAAAAAAAGTACGGAGCGGACAGCACTGGAGACAGAAACCTCCATTTGCTCTGAAGGCCAGTTACTATGTGGGCAGGTACAGTGCAGGGTACCTCAAGCAAGTCACCCACCAACAAGCACAACACAGCTAGAAAAACCCACCTTGATACACAGAGAAATCCAAGAGAATTCAGGCAGGATGTTACTCACCGACAGCCAGGCTGGTGGTGACACTACTGAACTGAGCCAGCTGTTTGGTAACTGAGTGCACTTGAATACCCAGCTCTCGGGTTGGTACCAGAACCAGTACTCGAGTCACAGGGGCCTGGCGAGGTTTATAGATCAGACGCTCCAAAACAGGTAGCATGAATGCTGCAGTTTTACCTGAAAGAAAAGAGATTCAACTCAGCAAATGTGAACCAAAGCGATAGGTGATCCACTTAGGTGTGGGGCTTTGCAACACGGACATTCTCCTTTAAGGGCTGAAGGGATAGGATTATGGAGCAGTCGCATTTTATATTTTCTTTGCCCTTTTGGTCTTCAGTGCTACCCCTATCTACCCTTTGGCAACCTCCCAGTTCCATCTTTAAAAAGGCCCCTCCCTGACACAACACCCCCTTCTGTTCTATTTACAACCCCCATAATGACACAGTGTTCCATTTACAGCCCCCACACTGACAGAGCATCCCATTTCTTCTATACCCAGTTTGTTCTAATTACAACCCCACACTGACAAATTCCCCTTTTTTTCTGTTTACAACCCACATATCGACACAACACCCCTTTTATTCTATTTACAGTCCTCACATAGACTCAGCACCCCTTCTGTTCTATTTACAGTCCTCACATAGACTCAGCACCCCTTCTGTTCTATTTACAGCCCTCACATAGACTCAGCACCCCTTCTGTTCTATTTACAGTCCTCACATAGACTCAGCACCCCTTTTGTTCTATTTACAACCCCATTAACACAGCACCTATTCTATTCTATTTACAGCCCCCACGGATACAGTACCCCTACTCCTTTTAATATAGATACGTAGACAATGATGGCTGAAAAAGACCAACAGTCATTCAGTCTGTCCGAAAAAAACTATCAAACTCTGTGACCAGCTGGCCATACAGGGCTCTATCCCACATTATTCACCCCCCATGTTCTATTTATGACCCCAAATAAAACAACACCCCTTTGTTCTAGTTACAGCCCCCACACTGATGCAGCACTCTTCTGTTCTAGTTACAGCCCCCACACTAACACAACACTTCTTCTGTTCTAGTTGCAGCCCCACTAACACAACACCCCCTTCTGTTCTAGTTGCCGCCCCACACTGACAAAGCACTCTTCTGTTCTAGCTGCAGCCCCACATTGACACAGCACTCCTTCAGTTCTAGCTGCAGCCCCCACACTAACACAGCACCCCTTCTGTTCTAGCTGCAGCCCCACATTGACACAGCACTCCCTTCTGTTCTAGCTGCAGCCCCCACACTAACACAACACCCCTTCTGTTCTAGCTGCAGCCCCCACAGTAACACAACACCCCTTCTGTTCTAGCTGCAGCCCCCACAGTAACACAACAACCCCTTCTGTTCTAGCTGCAGCCCCCACAGTAACACAACACCCTTCTGTTCTAGCTGCAGCCCCCACACTAACACAACACCCCCTTCTGTTCTAGCTGCAGCCCCCACACTAACACAACACCCCCTTCTGTTCTAGTCGCAGCCCCCACATTGACACAGCACTCCTTTCTGTTCTAGCTGCAGCCCCCACACTGACACAGCACTCCCTTCTGTTCTAGCTGCAGCCCCCACACTGACAAAGCATTCCCTTCTGTTCTAGCTGCAGCCCCCACATTGACACAGCACTCCCTTCTGTTCTAGCTGCAGCCCCCACACTGACACAGCACTCCCTTCTGTTCTAGCTGCAGCTCCCACACCAACACAACACCCCCTTCTGTTCTAGTTGCAGCCCCCACACTGACAAAGCATTCCCTTCTGTTCTAGCTGCAGCCCCCACATTGACAAAGCGTCCCTTCTGTTCTAGCTGCAGCCCCACAGCTGACACGCCACTCCCTTCTGTTCTAGTTACAGCCCCCCACATACACACAACACCACCTTCTGTTCTAGTTGTAGCCCCCACATTGACAAAGACCTCCTTTCTGTTCTAGCTGCAGCCCCCACACTGACACAGCACTCCCTTCTGTTCTAGCTGCAGCCCCCACATTGACACAGCACTCCCTTCTGTTCTAGCTGCAGCCTCCACATTGACACAGCACTCCCTTCTGTTCTAGCTGCAGCCCCCACACTAACACAGCACTCCCTTCTGTTCTAGCTGCAGCCCCCACACTAACACAACAACCCTTTCTGTTCTAGCTGCAGCCCCCACAGTAACACAACACCCCCTTCTGTTCTAGCTGCAGCCCCCACACTAACACAACACCCCCTTCTGTTGTAGCTGCAGCCCCCACACTAACACAACACCCCTTCTGTTCTAGTCGCAGCCCCACATTGACACAGTACTCCTTCTGTTCTAGCTGCAGCCCCCACATTGACAAAGCACTTCCTTCTGTTCTAGCTGCAGCCCCACTGACACAGCACTCCTTCTGTTCTAGCAGCAGCCTCCACACTGACAAAGCATTCCTTCTGTTCTAGCTGCAGCCCCACTGTTGACACAGTCACTCTTCTGTTCTAGCTGCAGCCCCCACAGTAACACAACACCTCTTCTGTTCTAGCTGCAGCCCCCACAGTAACACAACAACCCTTCTGTTCTAGCTGCAGCCCCACAGTAACACAATACCTTCTGTTCTAGCTGCAGCCCCACACTAACACAACACCCCTTCTGTTCTAGCTGCAGCCCCACACTAACACAACACCCTTCTGTTCTAGCTGCAGCCCCCACACTGACACAGCACTCCCTTCTGTTCTAGCTGCAGCTCCCACACCAACACAACACCCCCTTCTGTTCTAGTTGCAGCCCCCACACTGACAAAGCATTCCCTTCTGTTCTAGCTGCAGCCCCCACATTGACAAAGCGTCCCCTTCTGTTCTAGCTGCAGCCCCCACGTTGACACGTCACTCCCTTCTGTTCTAGTTACAGCCCCCACACTAACACAACACCACCTTCTGTTCTAGTTGTAGCCCCCACATTGACAAAGACCTCCTTTCTGTTCTAGCTGCAGCCCCCACACTGACACAGCACTCCCTTCTGTTCTAGCTGCAGCCCCCACATTGACACAGCACTCCCTTCTGTTCTAGCTGCAGCCTCCACATTGACACAGCACTCCCTTCTGTTCTAGCTGCAGCCCCCACACTAACACAGCACTCCCTTCTGTTCTAGCTGCAGCCCCCACACTAACACAACAACCCTTTCTGTTCTAGCTGCAGCCCCCACAGTAACACAACACCCCCTTCTGTTCTAGCTGCAGCCCCCACACTAACACAACACCCCCTTCTGTTGTAGCTGCAGCCCCCACACTAACACAACACCCCCTTCTGTTCTAGTCGCAGCCCCCACATTGACACAGTACTCCTTTCTGTTCTAGCTGCAGCCCCCACATTGACAAAGCATTCCCTTCTGTTCTAGCTGCAGCCCCCACATTGACACAGCACTCCCTTCTGTTCTAGCAGCAGCTCCCACACTGACAAAGCATTCCCTTCTGTTCTAGCTGCAGCCCCGATGTTGACACGTCACTCCCTTCTGTTCTAGTTACAGCCCCCACACTAACACAACACCACCTTCTGTTCTAGTTGCAGCCCTCACATTGACAAAGCACTCCTTTCTGTTCTAGCTGCAGCCCCCACATTGACACAGCACTCCCTTCTGTTCTAGTTACAGCCCCCACACTAACACAACACCCCCTTCTGTTCTAGTTGCAGCCCCACATTGACACAGCACTCCCTTCTGTTCTAGCTGCAGCCCCACATTGACACAGCACTCCTTCTGTTCTAGCTGCAGCCCCACATTACACACAGCACTCCTTCTGTTCTAGCTGCAGCCCCCACATTGACACAGCACTCTCTTCTGTTCTAGCTGCAGCCCCACATTGACACAGCACCCCTTCTGTTCTAGCTACAGCCCCCACTGACACAGCACTCCCTTTGTTCTAGTTACAGCCCCACACTGACACAGCACCCCCTTCTGTTCTAGTCACATCCCCCACATTGACACAGCACTCCCTTCTGTTCTAGTTACAGTCCCCACACTGACAACACTCCCTTTTGTTCTAGTTACAGACCCCATACTGACACAGTACTCCCTTCTGTTCTAGCTGCAGCCCCCACATTGACACAACACTCCCTTTTGTTCTAGTTACAGACCCCACACTGACACAGCACTCCCTTTTGTTCTAGCTGCAGCCCCCACATTGACACAGCGCTCCCTTCTGTTCTACTTACAGACCCCACACTGACACAGCACTCCCTTTTGTTCCAATTACCGTCCCCAATGACACAGTAACCCCTTCGATTCTGTGTGCAGTCCCCATACTGATAAAGCAACCTCTTCTGTTCTGGTACAAGGACGCAAGATTTACCCCATGATGAACTATAAACTGAAACTTTTTCCAGCATTATCCATCAGCCATTGTAACTTGTGAATACAATAAGGTCCTGCTTGTGGGAACGACTGGGTTACAGATGAGATTATGTTGCATTCACACGTAGAAGCAAGATGAAGTGGCTGGTTTATGAGGAAGAACTTACTGACTCACCAGTATATCAACAATGAGAACTTCTGAGATGGTATGGGAGTAGGGGAGATAATCGAACTCAAGTACCTACCCGCCTACCTACATGTTCCCATGACTAGTACTTACCCACCCACCCCCAGCCCCCCCCACCCCCAAATCTGGGCTCCAGTACCTACTTGTCCTAAGGCTCTATTACTTAACTGTTCCACACACACACCCACACCATCCCCAGTACATACCTGCTACCCCCCCCCGCTCCAGTACCTACCTGTTCCTGTAGCAGCACAGGCACAGATATCCTTTCCCAGAAGTCCCACAGGGATACAGGCCTTCTGAATGGGGGTTGGCTCCTTAAACCCCATGGCTGTAACTGCCTACAAACAGATGCAGAGATGAGGATTAACTCATACATCACACTGAGCCCAAATCATTTCACATTTACAAGTAACTTATTTTATTTGTTTAAAAGAGCTTACTAAAAAGGCAGACTGAGCCAAGTGACTCTCTTCCACAGGTGTCCTAGGGGAAGGGGAATGGAATACATAGAGAATAAATGATAGAAAAGTGCGGTACGCATGTAAAGCACACATCGGTAGTGTATGTATAGTGCTTGTTGGCTATTACTGTGTGTATTAAGGTTAAGGACACGTTAATACACTGTAATTAGCTCACCAGCACCATGATAATGCTAATTGGCTACTATCATATATGGGGAAATAGATAAAAAAAAAAAAATTTTAATGGAAAAAGGGCCCAACCATGTGTTACAGCACAGCAGAGTACAAGAAATACTTGATAAAAATGGATAGAGGGACCTGTCAAGGACAAACTTGTACTTGAACTATTCCTGAGGAACAGTCAAGTCCGTCTCCACTGAGTTACGTTGAGTTGCCCTACATCACTCTGTCATTTGGTCACATCTCTCTAGCCATTATTTAAATCTTTCAACAGTATCTATCCATCTACACTATCTTCCTAGCTAGCCACAGTATGTATGTATGTTATGTACATATTTATGTATTTATTTATATCTACGGTCTCTACATACAATATTTCTCTATGTATCTATCGACAGTACCCTGTCTACAGGCCATCTACCTATAGCTACGCGATTGTATCAATGTACGCCTCCATGTGGCCTCCAATCTCTTCAGTAATGTACACCAGTTCCGCTCTAGGGATATTTACTTATTTACTGACATTAGCCACCCAGGAAAAAAAATACATTTTAGCATCTCATTTACAAGGAGGTCCTGGGGGACAGTAGTACCATTACACCAAACTGTCAGGTATTCATGCTACAACAGGCTGGTACACGTAAGAAGACAAACAATACTGAAAATGGCTGCACTGTACCTTTTCAAAGTGTGCACATTTAGAGCAATCTAAAACTCCCTCCACAGTACACACCATCAGCCACAGAGGCAGAATATCCCAGTGGACCCAGACATGCCGGTTTGAATCCTACCACCACCATTTACTTTCTGTGACCTTGGGCAAATCACCTATACTTCCTGTGAGCAACCTTATCCAGTCTTTCTGTACTTCATCCCCTGAGCTTTCCTTAACTTTTCATGTAACCTTCCTGTGCATGCTTAATAACTGCTGCCAGTTGAGGTCTCGGAAAGCACATTCAGATCCAACCTACATGATTTTTCCTTCCTCCTCTAGACATCATAACACTCTTTCAACTATTACCCTCATTCAACCCCCACCCCAAAATAAAAAAAAATCTAAAAAAGGTCAAAGCTGGAGGAAGTAGAGAATTTTAGCCACAGCCTCAGGGTGGGCGGGTAGATGGTGCTGCTTAAAAAATGGTGCAGTCTGGTATATTACTTGCAGTGCAAAACCCCCAAAAGTCCAGTGGGCCAAAAACAAAATACATAAGCAAACAGGGAAACTCGGCTCAAAACTGCCCATAAGACGCTTGTCTACCATTCATCATAAAAGTACAGCAGGAAACATTGTGAATCCCTGTCTCTATATCAGCTGAGAGGGATGATGTGTGACAGCTGTAGTGGTAATATGTGCACCAATGGCAAAGGGCAATGTAAGTCAACTGCAACTGGAAACGTACCAACTACAAGAGGTGATGTGCACCCATATGAGGGATGACATGTACCATTAGTGAGGCTTTCTTTCCACACCCCAGGTTCATCAAAGGGGCTTTTCCCCACAAAAGGAGTTGCTCTCATATCCCACTCCGCCCTCAGTTAAATTTCCCTCTAAAACAGCCATTCCGTTTGTGGTAGAAGACAGTGACTTATGGCCTGGTGCATCAATCATTATGTTTTAAAAAATATTAAACAGTGGGAAAAAGTGTCTACAAAGCACGTAGAACATACCTTCAGCAGCGGCCGGGAGAGATTCATGTCCTGGAACGTGAGTTTCTCATCAAACTGCGATGCATCTTCAAAAAATGCCTCAGGTTCCTACATCAGGAGACAAGGGGGAAATCAGATTTCCATGTAAAGTTATTTGTTGTTGAACATCAGGCATACAATACACAGCACAGAAATGATGAAGAAATTCTCAGCACTCTTTTAAAGAGTACCTTCCATGGATTTTTGAAGTCACCCCTTCCCCCAAAACTGTAAAAATCCCTTATCTGCCTTCAAATCGATTACTGTATAAATTTTTATTTTCAAACGCCTATATTTAGGAACGGAAGACATTGTATTTTAGCTCCGTTAAGCCGAATCGCTGACCCCTTTCACTTCCTCGTCCCGAGTGCCACCCCATGCACTAGTGTCAGCGTGGCTCAGTTGGTAGCACATCCGCCTCTGGACCAGAAGGTTGTGGGTTCTTGTCCCACACCGGGATTGGACATGCACCTAAAAATCGCTGGCATCCAAGTGCAGTATTGGGGGGTGCTGTACTGCTGGGGTGTGCCGTCCTTTGGATGAGACGTTAAACCGAGGTCCCTTCTGCCCATCATGGTGTTGTCCTGGTGGGTGTCCAGGTGGAAGTAAAGAACCCAGGGCACTCTTTGCAAACAGCAGGGAACATTCCCGGTGTCCTGGCCAACATTCCCCTTCCCATAAACCGGTTCATGCAATTATCCAGGCTGTGTGTGGGTGATGATGTACAATATGACAGCCACCACACATTCAGTCACTTCACTGCCAGTCTAGCATTGCTTGTAAAGCGTTTTGGGATACTGGGTATGAAAAGCGCTATATAAATGCTGATGATGATTCTTCTTCACTAGCATGTTTTGTGACATAATTAAAATGGAGACCGTGGAGGTGCACTCCATAGAAGGTAATGGGGCTTTTTTTAACATAGTTACATAGTAGTTGTTTGCAGAAAAGGACCTCCAGGTCCATCCAGTCTGCCCTGGTTTAGCTTTAAGAAATGTCCTGCTTCCTTCCGTCGGATCCTGCCAGACCTGTTCCCATTCTTCCCTTCTGTCCTAGTCTTACTAGTTCTCTGTGTATGTTCCATGCATGCTTGAATGCCCCTACGGGTTTTGCCCCCACCACTTCCTCTGGTAGCCTATTCCAGGGCTCAACTGCCCTCTCCGTGAAGAAGTACTTCCTCACATTGACTCCGAGTCTCCCTCCTTCTAGCCGCATATCGTGACCCCTAGTCCTAGTGCTCATTCGTTTTTGCAGATAGCTGGTCTCCCCTACCTTCGTTAACTTTGTTTTTTATATTTCAAATGCTCACTCAAAACAAATGAAGGCCACCCCTCTAACAAGGAAGCCTGACAAACAGGGCTCATCCCTAACTGCATGCCCCAGTATAAAAATGCAACTGTCTATCCAGCCGTCTGTCTGTCTATCTGCACTTGCTACTGCGTTAACGTTTTATTCAAGCACAGTGACAAAATGATTAAAAATAAAAAGCATAACATCTGAACCTAGAGTCACAGTGGCAGACCTGCTTCCCAACACATTTCATGTCGCAAGGGATCCGGGGTTGGGGGGTGTTATGTTTTTATCTTTATGTCACCATGCTGTACGTTACAGAGCAACTGCCACATTCTGAGCAGGCAACTCATTTCAAGCAGCTGCCTGCCCGATGAGCTAATTTAGCCAACATTAGAATTTTTTGGTGCGGTAATAAAAAAAAATTACATTTGCCTTCTTATTTCCGTAGCCTAATTATCATGAGACGCACAATGCAGCCCTGCCTCTAAACATAGTGCTCTGATGATTTGAAGTGGGGATAGGGCTGCAAGCGCATTATATAGTACAATGAAATCACTGGGGGGGGGGGAGCGGCCCTCTAAACTGGCACACAGTTTCTTCCAGTTACACATGTATGGAGCTGTAATATATAGTAGCCCCTTACATGTGTAACTGGAAGTAAAGAAACTGTATGTCTGTTTGGATGGCTCCCTCCTACAATTTCATTGCACTATATATAGCGCACCTGCAGCCCCGTCCCCCACTTCATGTCATCTACACTGCTCAGATTATTTGCTGGGAGTTCTACATGTATGGGATTAGCCCATACATGTACAACTGCCAGCAAAGATAATCTTATTACATTTAGATAGCCTCCCCTCCCCCGATCATATTACTAGATTGAGCACCTGCAGCCTCGTTCCCTACCTCACGCCATCAAAGTGCTGTTTTCCGGGGCGGGGCTGCAGCGCTCAGCAGCCACTCAGCTCATACGCAGAATTTACGAGCTGGGCAAACTAAGGTAAAATTAAAACCTTTGACCCATGTGAAAAGGTTTTTTAAACTATCTCATTTGGCAAGCAACTCTCTGGAATGAGTTGCGTGCCCAAACTGTAGGCATGCGTCAGCAGCTCTTTAAGAGCAAAACGACAAATATTGTTTCAAATAAGTTGACACTTCTTTATGATAACATTATTTTGATTCACAAACAAAATATTCCCATAATCGAAGGTGGGAATTAACACCTGTTTTGCTATTAACATTCAACCTTTATTCGTCAGTGAATTAACATTATGATACAAATCTCCCAATTGTTGGTTTAATTTTTTGGCACGATCTTCAATATGCGGTACCATGCTAAAACTTGAATCTAGCAGCACCCCTGAGTATTCAAAGTTGAAAACCACAGGAAGCAGTTGCCCGTTTCTCCCAAAAATTTGTAAGTCATCCTTGACTCGGGCCAGTCCTTGAACAAAGCCAAAAAGCATCACTTTGCTCTTACTGTTATTCAATTTCAATGTATTCGTGGACATCCATGAGGCCAAATTATAGTAACTTCCTCACAAAGAAGCTTGCAAATCAGCTACAGAAGGGCTAGAGTCAAGAACAACTGTGTCGTCACTGTAAAATATTACTACTACCTCTAAGGAAAATTCTCAGCAGGTCATTGATGAATACCAAAAATAGCAGAGGGCCTAATACTGAGCCTTGGGGTGCCCCTGCCTTGACTTCCCTCAGCCGTGATAAAGCACGCTCACTTCTAACCCTCTGAATTTGGTGCCCTAGTTAAGTTTGCAAACCATAATAAATGTGTACCCTTTATTCCACTCCCTTCTAATTTCTCTATTAACAACCTATGTTCCACCACACTGAAGGCCTTGGATAGGTCAACGAACACTGCACCAGTTACAAATCCTTCACCACAATCTGTTATAAGGTGTTCTCCTGCCCAGCCACTGCCATCATCGTGGACTGCCCCTTCCTAAATCTGTGTTGATAATCATTCAACAGGTTGCCAAATAGTCTATCAACTGCCAAAAGACAGACTTCTCCAGCACCTTACCCAAAACAGACAATAAGGATATTGGTCTGTAATTCACTGCACATAGTCTGTCCTCTGCCTTGCATATTGGGATTATGACAGACTCCTTCCACAAGGAGGGAACGACACCAGTCTCCACTGAGGTTAAATAATTTTGTCACAGGTTCTGAGATTATCTGTGCCGCTACCTTTAATAGCCTAGGGTACAAATTATCTGACCCACATCCCTCCCCTCAGCTAAACCTGTTAAAATCTCAAGCCCCTCCTTTACCTCAATCTTATCATATTTAAAAACCAGTACTGCTTTCCCCACTGTCCTTATTCCTGCCAGTTACTGGGGCATAACAATGACAGCGCTGACTGTTGCTATCCTCCAGCTTAGTTCGATCAACAAAATATTTATTAAGCATATCTTGCAATCTCCTCACCCCGAAATGAAACTATTCTCATCCATAAGGCATTTAAAACCTGATCTGTCCTCCAGACTACATACATTTTTTAAAAGAAGCCCAAAAGGTTTTGGGGTTATTCATGTGCTTTGTTCGCTTCTGATGATAGTATAAGGATTTGGCCTGTTTTATTTCCAATGTCACCTTACTCCTCATCTGTTTGTATTGATTTAAAATTATTGTATCCCTACTGCCTTAATTTCTCTCTCCTTTTCATAAGTTGCCAAATATTCTTATTAAACCATGGTGAATATTGACCCTAATACACTGTTTTGTGAATGGTGTATTAACCTCAAATGCACTTACTAACGAATTAGTTAATTGTTTAACCACTGCTTCCAAACCGACATCCTTACCAAACTGCTGCCACTTTATCTGTCCAATTTCTGAAAGAAAACCATCTACATTTTATCTAGTTATACATCTTTTTGTAACCACCCTAGATTGAGCAGTCTGTCTTTTAATTTTTTTTTTTTTTCCTCCATCAGTAATTTTAGGTACTTTTTTTCCTTTTTTTTCCCCCAGTCCCCAAGACCTCAAGTCCCCAATGTGACGCATGCGTGTGGGGGAACACGCACATTACACCCTACAGGATGCCCCACCCTACTTCTTGCTCCATTGCCGGTTGCCGCCTATGCCTGCCACTGTACCTCCAAGCAGTAACGGCAGCACTATGGGCAGGCGACCCACCGACCGACCCACCCACCGGGAGAGGAGATCCAACGCTCAATCCTGATCCCCCCCCGTCCACCCCCACCGTGCCGGCACTCCAATGGTCCAAGGTCATTCCCAAACCCGGGTCACCAGCGCAGCATGTGGTAAGGTGTCCAGTGCCTCAGCACCACCAGGCCGCCACCAGCAATCTGTCTTTTAAACTTCCTCAAAAAAAAAAAAACATTAGGCCAATGGTCTGAAACTGAATCCAACAGAATGCCTTGTTTATAAATATTAGCAAGACGATTTGTAATTAGCCAATCAATTGTAGAATGATTCCTAGGGCCAGATATTCAAAACTTTGCACTGGGCACAAACCATTTGTGCAGGTTTAGCACCGGTCCGCTATATTCAAAAAAGGTCAAACAGCACTAAAGCTGTTTGTTTGTTTGTATGTTTTCAGAAGGCTGAAGACCACAGGTGAAATTAGAGCATTTTTAAACAGCAAGCAACAGAAGTGTAGCTGGTAAATAAATGTGCAGTTCCAAATAAGAATGTTATTTCAAAATAATCAGTATAAAGATATTGAAAATATATTACTAAAAAGAGTTTATCTTGTATTTGAACAGATAAAAAAAAACAGTGAACAAGCTCTGAGGAGCGAAACGTAGGGGAAATTGAAAATAATAAAAAGAATATGAATTTTACATCTTGTGAAGTGATTTTCTGCTGAAAAGAACACTTAGGCTCCCTGCAGAAAAAAAGCTTTTTTGGGGGAGATTGC
Organism: Neoceratodus forsteri; assembly: GCA_016271365.2. NCBI lineage: Eukaryota > Metazoa > Chordata > Ceratodontiformes > Ceratodontidae > Neoceratodus > Neoceratodus forsteri. The sequence goes on along the minus strand of JADMNL010000037.1, from coordinate 38,195,047 downwards.
AAGGCATCTTCAAGGGAACAACACTTAAGATATTCTATAACCATTACAGAGTTGTTGTTTGCAATAGCATGTCAGCGCAATGCCATATTCAGCACATAGCGCTGCGCAAGGTGGTTTTGCGTGACGTTAGCGCAACACATTGTGCAGTGCAGATTACTGCCCAGGAAAAGGTAGTTTTATTTATTTTATTTATTAAACTCCAGGATTACAAATCCCTTTGAGCAAGAACTGCTCATTTACAAAGGTTCCACGTCAAAGGATGGAAGGTTAACATACAAACAAAGGTAATACAGAGTCTCAAAAAACAAAATACCGTATTTCAAGCAGAGAGACAGCAAAAGGACAGTAAGGCCAGATGAGCAACCAGTAGGGGTAGGGGAGGGAGGGTGCTGGGTCAGGAAGGAGTGGGCAGGCTGAAGAGTCATTGTCTGGGGGTCGGTATGAGAAGTGCAAGGTGAGGGATAGAAGTCTGAAGTGCTAAAAGATGGGTGGGTGAGGTGGGGAGGTGTGGAGAGGGAGGAAGGAAAGTGGAGGACAAGGTATTTACCCTGGGCAAACCAACTTTGCATGTATTTGTGGCTTTGTGCAGCTTCCGAGACCCTAACCAATAAGTATGACACACAGAAATAAGCCAGACATAGAGGAAACAAGCTGCTCACTGACGGCATCAATATGATGCCATCATCTGCCACCAGTCCCAGCATGCCGGCAGTATGTGGTGACCCGGTTCCCAGTGGACACCATGGCAGTGCGGCCATACAAAACACACCTGCAGACCACCCTTCTGTGGACACCAACTGATGTCAGCACACACATGCAGCACTGTGGGCGGGGAGGGTGTACAAGTGGCCAGGCTGCACCACAGACCGGGTGCGGCCACAAGGCTGGGACACATCACGCAGTGCACATGGGCCAGTGTTGGGAATACCCCAACACCAGTGTGTCTGTCTGATCGTATATGCCCCCCCCCAGCCACATACCGGACATCTGTATAGACACCACAGCACACACAGCCACCATGTATATGTCACTGTGAGCATCCCATGCCAGTGATGCAGCATCTGTGAGTCGCACAACAGCATAACAGTAATGTTCACTATCAGTACACAACTGCAAGTTGGGCCTGTCACTGTGTACAGTTCAGTGGCCATCACTGCCCTACACACCATATGCATTGCTGTGTCCCTCACACTACTGCCCCCTTGCTACTGTAGTGTCCGCTATGCACTGCAGCATGACCTACAGTTTGACAGTTTTATGCAGCACCGCCACCTGCGCCTGTGCTGTGTAGTCCCCTGGGGCACAATATGCTATGCTGTACTGTATAAATGTAGCCTGCAGCTACCACCATACACTCTCAGACTGACCTACAGGTGGAGCTGCGGGCAGACCCAGCCAGCTCCTGTACTTCCAGACTGACCTACAGGTGAAGCTGTGGGCAGACCCAGCCAGCCTCTGTACTACCAGACTGATCTACTGGTGGAGCTGTGGGACTCTGCAGTAACACTGGGCAAACTGCATGCAGATCACGTCATAATGAGATGCTAATCTGGATGTTTGCCCAGAGACTACCTAAGTACGCTCATTTTCATATCACTTTTGAATACAGCAAAGTTTATCCCCAGGCAAACATGATTGCACCAGGCAAATGGCTTAGCTCCGCACTAAACCTGCGCAAACATGTTAGCGCTGCGCAAACGTTTGAGAAATAGTGTACATTTCTGCACAATGTAATTTCACATGCACTGCTGCTTGCAGCTGTACTGAGTCCAAGCATTTGCTGGCACACACATTGGCCACACAGTTCACCTCTTCCTACCTTCACGTCACTGTGCACTTCGTTGCTGCTGTGGTGTGCACTTCCTGGTTGCTATGTTCAGAGCTGTCTTATTCCCGGGCTATGTTTGCACTGCACTCCCAGCCCAGATTGCCCAGCTTCCTTAGCATGCTATATTCAGCAGGTTTAGTACTGGGACTATCCTTTTTGAATATAGCGGGCTACTGGGTCCAGGCTAATTTAGCACGCCAGGCAGGCAGTGCTAATTTAGCCCCAGGGCAAAGTTCTGAAAATCTGGCCCCTAGTTTTATAATTAAAGTGGGTGGGGGATTCAATTAGCTGAAACAAACTTAAGGCAGCTTTTTTGTTTGATCTTACTTACATTTACCATGTTTCATGTACAGGTGCACCACCAACTGGTCAAAAAGCACTCCCTCGATCCATTACTGAAAAGTTTAGGCGCTAGCTTTTTCAGTACTGTATTTGATGATTGGGGAGCTTGAATGTGCTGCATTTGTTTGTTTTTTACCTATGGCGCACTATATGCACTTCGTGTTGGTGGCACCTCAGTTAACCAAAGTGAGGCCCCCTTATTTTGTGGTTTTCCATGCAACAGATACTGCAGTACAGACCATGCGTGCAATAAACATACCATGTCGTGCATGCAACAAGATATGCTGTGCACACACAACAGGGAACACACACTCACACACACACGGTGCATCACAGATGCAGTCTGCTTGGCGCACATACAGGACAGAACAATCATGCAGTACTGACATCATGTACACAAGTGCAATACTCGCACCACGCATCCAAACTGCGTTCAGAGAATATGCAACAGGCACACACAGTACATAGATGCAGGACACACAAATACTTGCCTCCTTCGACCCAGTCTTCTTCCGTTTCCTTTTTGTTTTAACTTTCAGAGTATCTATAGAAAAAGAGAGTCAATCTCAGTTCTATGGACGGAAGATGCAACATGCAGGCAGAGACGAAACTGGACCAACATCAGCTGTTGTTGAGGTTTGCAAGCCCCAAATCCTGGTGCCCTGGAAAGTGCAGCCACCAGAACTGACTGGTGGTGTCACGTTTTATTATTCTGACCCCAAGTCCCTGATAAAAATAAATCTGTTTCTGTACATACTATACAGCAAATCAAATTTCTGATGCATATTTACTTGAAATTTAACTTCCATAAAAGAAACTGTTAGTTTTATAATGTTTTCAGTTGCAGCTGCAAAGAGCACTATGGCCACACTAAACTGTTTAGCAATTTGCTCAGTGAGGAATTCTCACTGGTGAGGGCTTTCACCAGTGGGATGCGGCACGGGTCGGTCCTGGGGACAGTGCTTTTAACATCTTTGTCTGTGACGCTGGTGAGGATACTCAGAACAAGATTTGTTTCCTCGCAGAGGGCACACAAATCTGCAGGAAGGTGAAGAGGGAGGAAGGAATAAGAAAAGAGAATTTGCAGAGGTGGTTCAGGGTACAGCAGTGGAAATTTAATGTGAACAAGTGCAAAGACAACCACATAAGATCAAGGAACTAAGGAAACTGAACAGAAAATAGTGGTGGAGGAGGTAGACAAAAGAGGAGAGGGATCAAAAAGCCAGTGACATTTTATGAATGAAAAAGGGCTGAACTGCTAATTTTGTGTTTGTTTAATGCCTGAGAGATGTACGGCTCTTGCATGCTCCTCACCAGTTACCAACACATTTAGGGACTGCACCTTAATTAAAGGAAGCCATTTTAGTCAGTGCGTCTTACATAAAGAAGCCAATTTAGGCCAAAGAGGGGCCCAGCTGATGGGCAGTCCACTGTGACATTTGGTAGCTGAGCTTCCTTCACTAAGAGCTCCGATATGAACACCAAAAGGCCCCCGCTCCCACTGGCGATAAAATCAGTAAGTAGTCAATTCAGGCAGAAAGAATACTGTGTTTGACAGATTTGCCAAGGGGGATGCATTGAACTCTATTTTAATTGAGGAATCTGGGGTGGGTCATCATATCCGATAACCTCAGATCATCTAAGCAAGTAATAAAGCAGTGAGCAAAGCCAACAGAATGCTGGGGTGTACAAAGAGGGGGACAAGCAGCAGATGTAAAACAGTGATACTGCCCCAGTACCGATTCCTGGTGAGGGCACATCTGAGAGTGCTGCATGCAGTAATGAAATCCACACCTGAAGAAAGACAGGGATAGCACCGAGTCGTTCCAGAGAAGGGCAACCAATGTCCTTCAGAGGCAGCAGGGAAGGTCCTACATGGACAGCCTGGTGGACATTAAGATGTACTCACTGGAAATTAAGAGGGAGAGAGGGGACAAGATAGTGGACAGTAGTGTCACCGGAAATGCGGACACAAACACTAATGGTAACTCGAAGAAGCTGGTTGGAAGCAGGGTTTAAAGTGACATCAGGAAGGACAGCAAACATGGCTCTTACCCTACAAGAAGGTGCAAATCATGTGGCAGGCTATTTAGGTTTGTGATGATGAAGGGTTTTCAAACTGTAACTGCTGCCGGGAAAAAACTAATTTCCTCAGCTGTATTTCAACAAGAGAAGCGTTGAGTCCTCCTTTTCCAAAGACTTCCGACTAATCTGTATCTGCATTATGTTTGCTGGAATTAAACTTCGATCTGAAGGGTTTGTTAAAACATGGAGGGGAAGTCTGTGTTATAGGCAAGGCCCCGGCAAACCCCAGTGACAGAGAAAGTAGGCACTAAATGTTCAAAGAGCTAAAATACGAACACAATAACCAATAATATACAAAGAACTACCCCAATACATCATGGTCTGCCAACTCCTAGTCAGTTATTCACTGCAGTAGCCTAAACAGCTTAGATGTACTTTACATTTGATTCACACGTGACCAGATTAGTAGTAGCAGAAGCACACACATTCAGCACTGACAGAATACAAAAATGCAGAGCAGCGCAATCACATGACAGCACAAAATATAGACCATCCGGATATCCAGGAGCTACAAAACAAACCCCTGCTGCACCCCACTGGTGAACGCCCTCACCTGTGAGCATTCTGAATTTAAAAATGTAAATGGAAGAGATGCATATTTAGAAACAAGGCAATCCAAAGGTTAGAGGCAGCCACTGAAAAGGTCCCGTGCAACTGGCAATCATTCCTGCATGAACTGGCAAATGAGGTTTTCAGCACCCTCTCCAAGGCTTAGTAGCCTCCCGCCAGAGCTCACAGCTCTCAAGTCTATGCAGCTCCACCAATGGATCTAAAAGCCTAAGGACAATGGAGTCCACAAACCCCCGGGATTGCAAAGCTTTCTCATCTAGGCAGCCAACTGCTACCAATGCCATCTAAAAACACCAAGGTAAATGCAGCCCCTCACCTGATCTCACAATTCTGAGTCTATCCAGTACTGTTACCCCCGGATCAGAGATTACGTAACACAACCACCCCATCCCAAATCTCAAGACCCCAGGTCAACACAGTCCTTTGAATTACCTGCTTTGGTTAAGACAGTCTCTTCCTCAGAGGAGAACTCAGATTCTGATTCGTCATCTTCATCTTCATTTAACTCCCCCTTTTCCTCGCTGCTTGCCTCATCTTCGTCATCAGGGTCACCTTCATCTGCCTCCTCTTCCTCTCCATCTCCTTGGGGGGATTCTGATTTTATTTTTTTAGCTTCCTTGACTGACTTTTCCTGTAAGGTAAGAAAGGATTTAAATTTAAATTAAAAAATGATAATTATAATACTAAAAACTGTTTCAAGCAGTGTAGTAATCACCAGAAGAAGTAATCCTACCAGAAAGGGGCTAAAGATAATACAGCTTCTGTATTCTCACCCCCCCCCCCCAACCATTAAAGTGTTCCCACTACACTTTCCTGACTTTTCAAAGCAGGAGCCACATTCTGCTGTCCTTGTACGGCTAAATTTTTAAACAACTTATTAGATTTTCTCCCCCTTTCCCCCAGTTTTCACCTTTTGGTCAATACAAGAACCTCTTTCTATGGTCAGCAAGCCATGGCTGCCACAGAGAAGGCTCTCCTGTTGCCTCACTCCACCCTCTGGGCCTGGAGAAGCTTACCCTCCCCAGCCCACCATGCCATTAGTTCATTCCTCATCCAAGGAAGAACTTGCCCAGTTCCCTTGAAAACTGGGGGATAAATACTCTAAAACATTCCCTTTGTAGCTTGCCTGAAAACTACATGTCAGGAAAGATTATAAAAACTGAGGGAAGAACTGAATGAAGTTGGGAGGCGGGTCAGAAACCCTCCCCCCAACGAGTGCCAGTCTTGCCATAAGCACTGATTTGTTCTGTTGTGAGGTGGGGGGTCACGCTGCCCTGCCAAGTAAAGACTGAATCTCGCCCAACCCCATCATCAGTGGAGCCCACTACAGCAACAGGAACCCCGATCAGTGGAGCCCACTCACAGCAACAGGAACTCCCCGATCAGTGGAGCCCACTACAGCAACAGGAACCCCGATCAGTGGAGCCCACTACAGCAACAGGAACCCCGATCAGTGGAGCCCACTACAGCAACAGGAACCCCGATCAGTGGAGCCCACCACAGCAACAGGAACCCCGATCAGTGGAGCCCACTACAGCAACAGGAACCATTCAGTTTCTGAAGGCTAAGGAATAAATGTTAGTTGTTGGAAGATGCACAGTGGTGGGACACTCTAACCTCACTGCCCATTAGAGTACTTGACACAGCTTTTAGTAGCCAGTGATAAATTTGTGGTGGTTCTGCCCCAACCAAATTATGTTTTTTTTGGGGGACTGACTACATTTTAAAGTCTCTTTTTCAGAACAATCATGCACACAATTCAACAGCAGGCAGAACATCTCATGTAAAAATCGCTACAGTAAGTGTGCAAAACTAAATTACAAAGCAAGCAATCTATGAACCCCCTGCTGCCTTTCGGCTTGCAAAAGGGTCTTGAAATGAGACAACCTGGCTTACCTCGTTTTTCCTTTTCTTTCTCACTTTTTCAATCTTTTCATCCAGAGTTGTTGGCGCTCTCTGTAGACAAAAAGTACTCATGTATAAGTCAGCTGGTAATGAGCCCTACCGAGGCTGTGGAGCTATACCAAAACAAGCCTTTTTATTGTTTAATCCATGTCATTTTAGTAAAGTTCTTGCGAGGTACTACGAGGATGACCCAGCTCACAAATCAGGATGGGACAAATCAGGCAGCCAGGTGGCCAATGGCTACTTAAAAAAATTGGTTTGTTTGGCTACCAGATTTTGAAAGTTACTGGCCAACTTGGTTACCTGCCTACAAAGTGAGTTTTGAGCCCTTAAAAAGAATGGGCACTACAGACATTGGTTTGGCTATCAGATTTTGAAAGCTAATGGCCAAACTGCTACCCCCTCCCTCGCATCACTATATATAAATAACTCTCATCACCTATAACCTGTGTCCTACCAGTAGGGCTGTCCACCGCCCTGCCCACATAGGAATAACAGGGCACTGTTGAATTTCAGCTCCCCCTTCCCCCCTTGGATACCCCCCACCTACAATACCCCTCTCTCATCACACTGCCACACTCTACCTCCTCCTACCCCCCACCAGTTAACATAGCCTAACACTGGCCTACCCCTACACTCAATTAACTCCAGTATAACATACCCCTATACCCTCTTATATGCACTTTAGTCCATGGTCGTCTCTGTTTGCCTCGAAAATCATGTTTTGTCTGCGTCTCTCTGTAAATTTCCTTTCCCTTCTTCCATTCTGCCCTCCGCAATTTTTCGTTCCCTCCTTCCATTCTTCCTCTCTTTACTCCAATCACTGTAAATCTTGAATATCTATGTTACACTCATGGCTACCAATTACTATTGGGTCACCTTACCATCTAGTGTCACATACTGTTGCCAAGTGATTATATGTGTTCCAGTGTTACCAACTATTGCCAATTTGCTATATGTGTCTTCATATCCACTATAATTAACTGCTGCATTGTTTGCCAATGTGATCCACCTGTAGTCCCTCCTGCTCTCATTGTATGCAAGTAAGCAAACTGTATTCCAACACTGTAACATTTCTCTGTATTCTATCCCATTGTTCCCTACCCCCAGGTTGCACTGGGAGACAAGCAACGTGTTGCTCAGCATGCCTTTCTGGTGAAACATTTCAATAAATAAATTTTACCACCAGCTCACAAACTGATTTGTCCAACCCTGGTACACACACCAACACCAAGGGCACCTTTTAGTATATTCTCAAAGACTATACATTGGGGGGGGGGGTTAAATGATGGTGGGCATGGTGGTCCCTGTAGACCAAGTATCATTCACTACTGTAATGCTTTCAGGGCCCCAAGGCTTTCTTTCTGAGGTGGCTCTGACCTCAAGAGGTATCACAGTAGCCAACAAGCCTCAGAACTAGGTGTAAAACAGAAGACCACCCCCCATTATCTATTTTCACTCCCTACTCTTCAACTGGCCCCCTTCAGACAGAATCACCTAGGCCTGTGACCTACCTCGCTGAGCCTCACCCCACATCTTACCCAGTACCACTGCATGGTGGGTGGGTATCTCCGTCAGTAGAGTGGAGCTTGCAAGGTTGCCGTTGCCATCCAGCCAGTCAGTTTTTCCCTCTGGCATTGTTCTGCCCTGCTTTTCCCAGTGTTTCAACCGCATGCAATGATGCACATCTGTGTGCTAACATATGTGCACGTTACAGGAATCCACGTCAGTACCCACTGAAAGCTGTGCCCGTTGCTTTACCATCTAGCCTCCTCTAGGTGGTAGCCAAGCAGTGGGATGTGCTGTCCCTGCCCCTCCCCCGCAGAGAGCTGTCCCGGGACAAATCTAGATAGGACAAAAAGGAGAAAAAAAAGTTGCAGCCTGCCCTGAAATGACCCACTTTCTATTTGATAGCAGGTCCATACAGGTGTAATAGAAACAATAGCAGAAAGACGTAAAAGTGAATAATAAAAAGTAAATTTATCTTGACATGGTTTAGCTTCTGTACTGGTGAAATTTGTACTTTCAATTAGGTTTTGGCCCAGTCATTTCTTATTCTGACCCACATTTTTTGCTCCAGCCGATCTGACTTGACACGTGTTTTGAAATCCCGAACGCTGCCACTGGAGCTGTCCACAGAACATCCTCCTTCTCCTAGCCAGTCCCCAAGTGACTCAAGTTAGTTTCCAAACCCAGGTTGGCAGCATAGCAAGTGCCAGCGCTACCAGTCCAACACTAGAACATAAGACTTAATTCTCTTCTCCCCCCATGTGGCACCAAGCAGTGGGTGACCATTCTAACAAGGTTCGTGTCAGGAGCCCAAGAAGGCAGGAGTTCAGTTTGGCAAGGAGGTAGAGAAAGCATCTATGAACACACTGTCCTCCCAGGAGAGGGTTGAGTGGTGCTTGCTTTAGACTAGGCCACTGGTGGGGAACTGGCCATGGTACACTCAAAAAAATGGTTCACCACATGCAGCCCCCCCCCCCCCGCCAAGGATGCCACAGACAGCATACACACAATGGAGGTGGGGTGGAGGGAAGGCTGGAACAGAGACAGGGCTCTCAGGGATGCAGGGACCTGTGTCCTTGATGCACAAGCAGCTCACCAGGACTTGTGTCTATCAGTGAGGGGGGTCCCAGAACACAATATTTTCCTCACAGATCACACAAACTGATAACTGGTACCCACCCACACTGTAGCAGGACACGCCATAGCAGCTACAAAGAAACAATGTTAGACTTCAAGAATTTGGTCTGGGACCCCCAGATTGCTATTTTGGGAGTTTTGGACCCCCCACAGAGGCAAAAGCTACAGACAGCCCAGAGAAAAACACGAGGATCCTGTGTACCAGATGAATGTCACTGCAGTCCTCCAGTGCCACTTGACCCCGATTCCACCCCCTCAACCATCCTCCTGGCATCACGAAGTGCTTCCTCCCCTAGTGGGATAAGGTGGGCCCTCTGTATAGACACGCCAAAGCCTATCGAGGACAGGCTACCTGAGGAACCTGGAGGTGGATCTCAGTATGACAGGCAAGTCCGGCAGGCAGCAGGGGCAATGAGGAGCCTGAAACAGTGAGGCGCTGCTGGGGAAAATGAGCACATGCATAAAAAGCAAACACTAGGACATGAATGTAAGCAGGCTGGAGGGAGAGTCAGGAGGGACGCAAGAAAGTTTTATTTTACAGAGAGAGTGGTTGCGATGCGGAACATCCTACCAGCTGAGGTGGTGGGTGCAAGAACCATTAACAGTTTCAGCTATGACTCAGTCCAAGAAAAAGGCTTCACGGTTACAAGGGGGGAAGCAGTAAGGCAGGGGGCAAGGCACTGGAGGGAGATCAGGGCAATAAACCTGATCAGAGATTAGACCCCAAGGAAGGATAGGGTAAAACAGGGCAGACTGGATGGACCAATGGTCTTTTTCTACATTTCTAAGCAAGATATGTTTGTTTTATCCCCTTGTTCTGTCGTCGCGCCCCCCCCCCCCATGAAGAACGGGTCACTGCAGGCAGCTGTACCTTACTGTGGCAAGGATGGTGAGTGACTGAGCCCCTCACCTCCATGACCAACCGAGCCCCCAGCCCGCTGCAATGTGGGAAAGTACATGGCTTGTAATGCACAAAATTATCTGAACCAAGCTGGACACAATCACTTGAAACTACAAAGGGTGCTTCAGACAAGTAAGATAAAAATTAAAAAATAGCCATTTTCCATAAAGAACCATCAGTGCTCGGAGTCAGACCTTTGGCAGGGTTTCCCACGCTCTCTGTTATTTTGCAATTTGTGGAAATACAACATAAACCCTCAGGGTGTCTGCAGTATACAGCTATAAGTTTAATGACGCCCCTGGAGATTCAACAGCCACTCTTCTGTTTAAAGGAGAACAGCATTTTTATTTACTGTTTTTCACCCCTTCTTACGAACACCTGCCCATCTAGCCCAGCAAGGACGTCCCAATCCCATTGCCCCAGTCACCGCTCTGAGCTAACAATAATGCACCCCTCGCAGTGGCGCCCTCGAGGCATTACCACACCCCTCTGGACACTCTACATTCAGTGCTCTTGGTGATGGCCGGCTGTGCAGAGTCTGTGAACTGTTGTTCTCTTATTCTCAGTCACTCTCAGTGCCAGAGCTTTTCCCATGTTCCTCCCATACCCGAGAACATTGACAGCGAAGATTCCATCTGCGCACACTTACGATACTGCTTAGCGCCATACAGAACCGGTCGTGTGTCCTCCTTCCCCGGCTACTCCAGACAGCACCACTGTATGGTGGAGTCAGCCTCTGTACCCTGCTCGGAGATTTTCCGGCGACATGGTAGCACTCCAGAACCCCACAAGTGGTGTAGCATTAATCATGAAAACAACATACATTACGCAGTATTAATGCTACTCTACTTGTGTAACTGTGTAGCTTGTATGAATGCAAGTAAAACTATTCCCTTCACAAAACAAAAAATAATTTGCAAAGAAAACTCACACATACACACTATAAATACAGTATAGCTAGTTGTGTGTTTCTGTGAAAATCCCTCATTTCCAGGACTGGATTTTAGTTGTGTATGTATTTTTTTTCTTGGGATGTGTTGCGATGGGGATTCCACTGAAATACATAACTATACTGTTTTTTAATGGGGGGCTCGCCCCCCATACTCCCTCTTAGAGATGGGACACAGAAGGGGAGACAGGACAACAGGGAAGCAGTCATAGCAGTAGCAGGAGCGTGAAAGCATGAACGTCACTATGCAGATGTTAACGTCAACATACCGTATCTTTTATCATAAACAAAAATGTAGTGTAAGGGGCTCTAAAGTGCTACACCAGCGCCAATTTCCTTTGGGGACGCTCTACCCACTTCCCCCACCAGCCATATATGCCCCGGGCTCCAGTGGCAGATCTAGGTGGTGCCGAAGGGTGCGGTCGCACCCCTCACTGTACCTTACTTCTTGCTGCTGTTGCATTTCACATTGTTGAAGAAGTCTGATTTCTTGATTGTACAAAAGTTTATATTCAAAATTCTGGATTACATTTGTATTTTTCTGTCAAAAATATAATAAAAAAAAATTACCGCAAACAATATAAAGGATTTTAAAATATAAAAAACAAATTCCATATCAAATATGTACAATACCCCAGCACCCCCCCCCCCCATTGTAAAATTCTGGATCTGACACTGATGAGCTCATTCCCAAATCTGGGTTGCCGGTGTCGTGGGCAGCAGCCTTGAAACAACTGACTTTAAAGCAGCTATTTTGAAAGTTACTTACCTCTGTGAGAGTTTGCTTGTGCATGTTTCATCATTTTTAAAATATTCCAAAACGAAGGGACAGCGTCATTTTCTTACACGTGCCGGCCACTAGATCTCTGCTACTTCCAGTAGTGGCGTCCTCTCCCCTGCACTCAGACGTTTTGCGATGCCTTTGAAGAGCAGAGGGACATTCTCCACAGAAGTAAATGGAAGTGTGATTTGACATCGATTTTTTTTTTTTATATATTTTAGAGGTCTGTTAAGCTCAAACCAAAGTCACCGTTCAACTAGCAAGAGCCTTGTTAGTTGAGCAGTGTCTCAGATTTGAACACAACAGACTTCTAAAATATATAAAAAAATCTATGTTAAAACTGGCAACCATTTACTCCTATGGAGCACATACCCCCATGTTCTCCAAATTAAGACAGAAACAATTGTTCACAGGACAGGGGACGGCACTCCGGGAAGAGGAAGGGACTGGCGGATAACTCCCGTGAATCAAAATATGATCCCTTCCTTTTGACCTACTTTTGAAAATTATGGAATTTCAGGGATTTAAACAATTGATTAGCATTTTTTTCCTTGGGACAATGCTAACTGTACATAAAATATTTATATAGATTTTCTAGAAGTGTTATGTTTCTTACACACAGTGAGGCAAGTGCTATGCATTTTCACAATATTTTAGCACTTTTATGAGCAAAACGCTAATCAATTTTTAGAGTTAAATAAAACCCTGGAATTTGCAGTAAAAGTCCCACACATATAAGAGAGTTCATCAGGGTTTGGCTGTTTGTTTTTGGTAAAATGAGCACAGCTGAGGTCCTTCAATGTAGTTTATTTTTATTTTAGCTTTTGTTGACCGGGTAAGTGCACTAGACAAATCCTGCCTATTTTCAGGCACGACCCGGGGGAGGGGGATACAGATGAATGCCAACTGACCTTGAACCAGATTAAGCTGTTGGTGGTATTTTTAGTGAATGAGGGAAATTTGGCCAGGACACCGGGGAAATTCCCCTACTCTTTTCGATAAGTGCCATGGGATCTTTAACATCCACCTGAACTACCACCAATCCAGGCAAATGGGACCTCGGTTTAACGTCTCATCCGAAAGACGGCACCTCAGAAGTGCAGCACCCCTCTCATGCTGCACTACAGTGTCAGTACTGGGATATTAACCCAAGTGCCAGATGTGGGAACTGAACCCACAGCCCTCTGATCTCCCGGCCTCAGAGGCGAGTGTGCTACATACTGAGCCACTGACACTGCAATTTTTATGGCCTTGCTAAGCTCTTACTTTGTTTTCACAATGCAACCGTGTTCTGCTACAGAACTCTTGTGTTTGAATGGGACATAAACTACATTACACAGCTCTCAAATGGATAACTACCAAAATGCAGAAACATCCACCAAGTTTACTAACACACCAATAAATACTGGAGAATAACAGAAAGGGAACAACAGCATTTACTGGAAAACATTACTCACAGGTTCAACAACAAAGTCTTCATTAGGATTTTTATGACTCAGTGGTGCTCCTGTTATGACATCATTATGCTCATCATCATCATCACGACAAGAGAGAACGATGTTACAAGCACAGCAATTACTGATGGGGTTGTTTTTCTCGGGAGCCCTCACCTAGCCATCTGACGTCCCCCCTCTACATAGACTGGGTATTAGACCCTTCCCCTTCAGCCCCCATGACTTACCCCATGTGGCGGGGGGTGGGAAGACCCTCACCCACCAGTCTAGGTCCAGTTCGGGGGAGGTGCTGTAAAGGGGAAGGACCATCATCATCCATGGCGAGGACTCCATTTTTCCTGCCTTTTCTCCCCTGCAGAGAGGCGTACAAGGACATCAGCGAGAGTGCAGCATGTCTGCAGCACGGCGCTCGCTTCAGGCATTAGGCCCCATCTCACCACTATTTTGCAGTATTGGTGCACTGCCCCCCAGCCACGCTAGGGGCCAGTCAAGCACTGCCACTGGCGCGCTCCGGGAGAGCAGCCCCTCGGATGCTCAATCCTTCTCCAACCCTGCCAACCCCCAGCGACCCGTGCTCATTTCCGAACATGGGTCGCCAGTGTAGCACAAGGTAAAGTGTCCAGCCCCTCAGTACCACTGGGCCAGCTACAAGCACAGCAATTATGACATCACCTGGAGGCAGCCAGAAGCTTTTGCTACAGGCAGCTGGACACTATAGGACCTTTACTATCTGCAGGAAGAACCAGATGGTAGATATTTAAATGTTTTGAATATCTGGTCTAGGGCCTCCACTACTGATACAATGGAATTCCAGCACACTAGTTCCTCTCCATACTTGGCGATCCCCTGCCATATCCCATGGGCCTGGAGGTACTCAGAGCCTGATCAGACTCACCTTCTTCTTCAGTTGTTTCATGACGTCAGCCATGGCCCACTCACTACTATAGTCTGCATCCTTCTCTGCAAAGATGAAATCGGTGCTGAATTCCGCACTCCGCCCTTTTAGCAGCTTCTTCTTTTTCCCTAGCACGATTGGCTGCTCCTAAAACACAAACAACCAAAAAAGGAATTCTCAGAATGACTGCGATGCCTTCTTGCTGTGTCCCCCTTAAAGACCTTCGGAAGAAAATTGTTACAAGCAGGCTAGCAATTCTCAAAGTAGGGCACCCACCTGAAGAAACACTGATTTTAACAACACTTAGAGCTGTCCTTTTCAAAGTAACATAGCAATTTAAGGTTAGAAGGGACTCTAGGTCCATTTATTTATTTGCTTTTGGTAACCGGGGTAAGCACACTAGACAGCTAGTGCCTATTTTCACGTGCGACCCGGGAGAATTACAAGGTATACACAGGAGAAATACATTGTCAACATTACAACCTGGAGCAGCATACTCCAACAGTGGGATAAAACAGCAAGGGTTTTTAAGGCGGTAGAACAAAGCAAAGGAATTACGTATCAGCAACCACAGTGGGTCAGATATTATACATACAGGCCCAGGGGTGACATGGTGGTATAGGACCTCCCCTAGGTTGCATAAGAAACAATATATAACATAACCACTAGTAAAGTGCATCACCAAGGTGGCGAGGGGGACAGAGCCTAGCTGGGGTACCATTGAGGGTTGGTGGGCTGTAGGGCTGGGCATTAGGCGGCATACAGGCAGGTCGCAGCAGATTTTAGGAAGCTCCAGAAGGAGGTTTTGAAGGTGGAATGGAAGGGGGAAGCACAAACTTGTAAAGGAAGGGAGTTCCACAGTTTGGGTGAGTGGGTGGTAAATGCCCGATCCCCTGTGAGGATGTGGGTCTTGGGGACCAGGCGGGTCTGGGACGCACAAGACCTGAGGTGGTAGACGGGGGAGGCATGTTTCAGGGGGAGGGCAAGCGAGGCAGGAGTGGCCGTACAAATTATGTTGTCAATGAAGTTTCCCATGATGTAGATACGGTGTTTTTGAGGGGGGAGCCATTCCAGTTGAGAGTAGAGCATGCATTGGTGTGTGAGACAGGGGGGCCGTGAGTGCAAAGCGGCAGATGTTGTTGTACGTGGTGTCCCACTTTGCAAGGTTTGAGGAAGGGACAGAGGCAAAGGCAACGAGACCATAGGAGAGGTTGGGCAGTAGTATCCCCCTGGCTATGGCCAGCCAGGCAGCTGCGGTAAGGCAGTCTTTAGCCCTGTATGCTAGGCCAAGTTTGCCATTAGTAGCGTTGCAAATGCTTCTGATGTGTCCGGTGAGGTCAAGGGTGACTCCCAGGTACTCAGCAGAGTCGACTGTCGTCAGGAAGGAGTTGCAGAACCCATGAATTTTGAGGGGCGTTGTGCAACAGGAGATTTTGGCCACGGTGCCAAAGAGCATGGCCTGTGTTTTCTTTAGGTTAACTGTGAATTTGTGCCCGTCAAGCCACGTTCTGATATGAGAGAAGTCCGAGTTGAGTTGGGTATTGATGCTGGTAGCATCAAGGGCGCTGTCCAATAAGACCAGGTCATCTGCATACATGATTAGGTGCCCTTTTGTGGCAACAGAGGGTAAATCATTGACGAACAGGGAGAACAGGATAGGTCCAAGGACAGATCCTTGCGGTACCCCACTGTTCGTGGGTAAAAGGGGTGAGAGGGTACGACTGAAGGAGGTGAGTTGCTGCCTGCCCCAAAGGTAGTTGGTGAACCAGTCGAGGGCACGGAGGAAGAAGCCAAGGGTCTGTAGTGTGGAGAGGAGGAGGGGATGATCCACACGGTCATTATGCCCCCATTTCACAAAGGTTGAAATGAGTACTGTATGCTGCGTAAACATGTACTTATACCAGTATATAAAGATTCCCTATCCCAATGATATGATGGTTCAGATATTATGCAAGAAACAATAGGCAAAAATTCTGTTACGTGAAATTCACTCTCACTGTAATGCAGAAACATATACAAAGTACATAAAATGTTACTTCCAAATACCGAATCAGGGGAACAGATTTGCATCTTGATGTTTGGACAACTAGTCAGTACAGCTTTCTATCGTTGTTAAGACCATTCAGCAAAGCTCCCTACTCTGGTGACAGTTCAGCACTGCTTCCTACTCTGGCATTAGATATTCACACAAGATTGCTACCCTGCTGCTGGACCATTCAGAACAGCTTTCCACCACTGTGATGGGTTTGTATGTCAAAACGTCACGCCCTTGCAGTTAGACTGTGAATGTCAAAGGCCCACATCAGCAATACTGGAGTGTGTGACCTAGAACCACATCAGCTACGTAGTGGACTAACTGAGTGACACAGTTATATCAGTTGGGGGTAGTGGTAACTGGTGTCACAGGAGTGACAAACAGCCAAATCAGAAAGACTGGTGGTAATACAGGCCAACATCAGCTGGCTCAGACACACAACCACTTCAGCAGAATGGGTGACACAGCCAGGGCCTTTTCAAAGGAACAGATGATACAGCATCACTCACATCAGTTGGATGGATGGTGACACAAGGTTCCATTGGTGCAATGGGGTAGGGTGACACAGGTCCCATCGGTGTAATGGGGTAGGGTGACAGGTCCCATCGGTGTAATGGGGTAGGGTGACAGCTCCCATCGGTGTAATGGGGTAGGGGTGTCACAGGATTCCATTAGTGCAGTGGGGCCGGCACAGGGTGCTTGTAGAGGGATCTGGTGTTGCTGGTGGGTTACACAGGGTCCCATCAGTGGGATATGGGGATGACACAGGGTCCCATCAGTGGGATATGGGGATGACACAGGGTCCCATCACAATGGGGTCGACAGTGTCACAGGTACAATGACAGCACACTGGGATGTGGTAGTGGGGGGCAGGGCCGCAGTAATGGGGGGGGTAAGTGGGGAAGTTGTCCGGGGCCCAGAGCTCAGGAGGGGCCCTCCTGAGGAGCTGGCATTACCTCTGTCATTAGCTGGTTTGGGAAACGGGGGCCCATTCCAAGTGACTTGCCCGGGGCCCCAGGATTCAGAGCTGCAGTCCTGGTGGTGAGTGACACAGGGTCCCTCTCAGCAGTGGGTTATCTGTGGGTGACAAAGGGTCCCATCAGTGGAATGCGGAGGAAACAGGTCTCCATCAAGGACGAAAGTGTGACCTAGGGTCCCATCAGTGGGATATTGGTGGTGGAAAAGTAACACGGAGCCCCATTAGTAGGATATTGTAAGGTGAAACCGGGTCCCATCAATGAGATATCTGAGGTGACAAAGGGACCCATCAGTGGGCTATTATGGATGGGGTGACACAATGGCCCATCAGCAGGATGCGGAGATCATTCATGATCCCAGAGATATGGAGGGGAGCGGCACAGTATCCTTTTAGTGGGATGGCAAGGTGCTGTGGTGGGGTACTGGTACAGGGCTCCCATCCATGGAATACTGGGTTAACGCTGACGGGGTCCAGTTAGCAGGGTAGGGAAGGACGTACTGGATAACATTAACTGAAGCTCCAGCAGCTGCTGCCCCCAAGATTCCTCAGCTTCTCGCTCTCCCTTTCTCTCTTCGGATCTGACCAGCTCACCTCATCTTCTTCATCCCCAGACTCAGACTCGGGATCCCCCGGGACCTCATCTGCATCCGTGATAGTCCTGATCAGATCCAGATCGGACAGCATTTCGAGCGGCCCAGCCCGATCTTCCCGCAGGCAGCGGTCGGTAAAGGCAGCGATGAGCTCGTTTTCTTTTCTTTTTATTTGGCGATCACAGAGTCCACTCCCTATGTTAAATACACAGCAGACTCCAGCATTCACTGTACACTCCACGTGTAGGCCCCTCTACCCGGAAGTTTATGTGTCACTCTGTAAAGTCTCCGCCGAGAACAGAGTCGCCGAAGAAGTGTTCCGACATCTTCACAAAACCGGAAACATGGCGAGGCCCACAGAACTAGAAGAACGCCTCTCCTGAGGCACTTAGAACGCGCCGACATCTTGTGGATGGCAAACATTTCTAGTTCTGCAAGTGTAACCTTTCGGGGACTGATGCTGAGCTAGTAGCTACATACGGCGTTGATACGGGCTGATTAAGGACCCCTCTTGGCGCTCGCACATAATTACGCATGCTGTTGTTCCGCTCACCGCCGCATCAGAGGTCGCCAGTGCACGCCCACATCTACAAAACATGGGAGCGGGAGGTGATAGAATACAAATACTGACTAAAGTACAGTAAGGGGGGGGGAGGTGTACATAATAATAAATATATTTGGGCACGATGCCTGATGGGGGGAGTGGAGGTGGAGCCCCCAAATACAGAAAACTCAAACAGTAACACAGTTCGGTGGTACAAATACTGTGCGAGTTGAGACTGAAATGTGTGACGGGAGATGTGGGGGGGCAGGGCCCCCCCCTCCCCCCAATACAGAAAACGCAGTAACAGTGCGATGGCACAAATACTGTGCAGCTTGAGACTGAAATGCATAATGGTGCCCCCAAATACAGAAAAAAATCAAACAATAACAGTGCTACTTGAAACGGTCACAATAACCCAGTACTGTGCAAGTCGTTCTATTTTAAATAAAGGCACAAGGTGTTAGTTAATGGCCAGGTAACCAGAAGCCTGCTGAGGTAGAAATACTGTGCAAGTTGAAACGGTCGCAATAAATACACTTTTGCTACACTGTGGTTGGGCGTGCCGTTGTATGCCAGTTGCCCAAAGCGGACCCCCAATTCAACCAAAAAACACACCACACTGTTTTGGTATAAAAAAGGCCGCAGCTCTTTTTACTTGATCAAAAGTTGTATACATTACATGGGACATACATTTATAAACCTACTATGTACATTACAAATTTACAGTGTATGCATTTTACAAGAATATCATATATATACATTTTTACATACGTACATTACATATCCCGTCTCTCAAGACCCCTTGGGCAGCCCTAATTCATGTATTGCTGAAACCCGGCTCCTTCATCTGCTTGTTTGAGGGGAACTCTGGCCCTTTAGTCCAACAGACCCGTTGAGGGCCGTGCCTTTCGCAAGACAGTCCCCCCCCCTTACCCGAATTTAGGGGTTCCTAGACCCTTGATGAGGAGCATGCCCGTCAGGGCCGCACCCCCCATCTCTGAGTCTTGGATCCCAGCGTTTCGGTGCACACCCCAGCCTGGGTGCCTTTCTCTACAGATCTTCCAGGGCATACCCGTCCTAGGGTCGTGCCTGTCCCCCTTGACACCCAATCGCAGCTCTTATGTCCATCTTACCCAGGGTCAGCCATGAATTAACGCCACTACATACGGTGCCAACACGTATCTCCCACTAATGCCCAAGGGATCGTGCTCTTTCCAAACAGTACTGTTTCACAGAAATCATTGAGCGTATTGTTGAAGATGTCATTCCCAATATCAGATAAATGAACCCCATCCCGGCTATATAGGCCCTTATCAGATTTTGTGATCAGGAAATGCCTGATTACCTCCACTCCCATAGAAGCCGCGAAATGGGACACCTCCCTATTCACCGACCTCCGAGCCTTGTCCATGGCCCCCGGCTTTCGCTCCCCACGCCACCGCTGGCGTGGTATTATTCTAGTCCATGCTAGAATGGTGCGAGGCAACATCTGCTTTAAGTGGGACAAACCCCTCTTAATATCCCCAATTAATCTGGGTGCCCCAAGGGTGACCAAGTCGTTCCCTCCCAGGTGGATAACCAGCGCTACCAGTGGTTGCCTATGTAGACCCAATGTAACAATAGTCCTGCATAATGCCCCCCACTTCATCCCCCCTTTTCCTGCCCATTTTATTGCAGCTTGACTCCTTGGGATGCCCAGCTGTCTGGTGTAAGGCACTTTGCCGCTCGTGACGCCCTCTTACGTCATGAATGACCCACAATCCATATCTGAGGGTTTCCTGTAGAAGCACCTGTAATACAAAGATAGAAATATGTGAGTAATCTCCAATCTGTACTTCAATTGCCATTTGTGCTGGGTTTGCAATGTCACTTCCTGTTGGATTCTGCTGAGGCCTAATGTACCCCATGTATGCTTTTGAAGCCCACCTTCCCACCCTTTTATCTGCCCTCTTTAACCCACACCTGGCTGCCTCGGTGGCTGCTCCAATTCTGAACTAATGTGTTGTATGAGGTTGGTTCTTTCCCGCCATCCATAAACCTTTTCTTAGGACAGGCGTGAACTGTCGCCTTGTAACAGCTTTCCCGTCCCCATGCACAAACAAATGCCCTGTTCCTGTTGAGCGACCTGCCACATACTCCTTCATTGCTAGCCATGGGCAGATATTCCCTGGTGGGGCCTTAAACAGCGTAATTATAGCAGGGGGGCCGCACTGGTTAGTTTTTGATTTTCGCAGTTGAAGACACAGTCTATCTTGCCATATGACGAAATCACTCCACTGGAGATTGGTGTTCTGACTCAGTGAGTTGGACTGTGGTACCAATTCAGACACCGGAAGGCCCTAAAA
Organism: Neoceratodus forsteri; assembly: GCA_016271365.2. Lineage (NCBI taxonomy): Eukaryota > Metazoa > Chordata > Ceratodontiformes > Ceratodontidae > Neoceratodus > Neoceratodus forsteri. The sequence goes on along the minus strand of JADMNL010000037.1, from coordinate 38,174,198 downwards.
TGCACATCGGTATAGGGCCGGAAAAGCTTGGTTTCATAGCCAGAGCTGCAAGTGACCGCCAGTGCTTTCAGGAGGTTGGACAATTCAGGTAATCCTATGGGCTTCCTTGTGTCCACCTTTTTTCCGCAAGTCTAGACATGCCCTGTACCATTTTCTTTGTAATGAAATTGTTGGTTGGGTCGGGAAACCTTCTGATTCTCAAGAAAGGCAATGCCTGCTAGTTGAGGCGTATGTATGCTGGGATTTTCCCATTTAAATGTAGGATGTAGCTTTGAACTTGTCTCTGGGTATTGTGTAATTCCACGCTTACCTCGTGACCACAAAATTGCTGGAAAGATTCATAGCTACCTACATACTTCCTCCATGTCAAGGGGGCTACAGCGAGTTGTACCAGTTGCTGCAATCTTGGTTCCCAAGTGTCCAGACTGCTTCCGATAATTTTGTGGGGAACTGGTCCGCCCACGGGGCTAACTGCCTGAAGTGCTCGAGCTGAAATCGAGACAGGGCATCAGCTATAACATTTTCTTTTCCTGGCAAATGACGTGCCTTAAAAGAGATGTACCGTAAGCAGCATAACACAAAGACCCGCAAGACCTTCATCACCTCTTCTGAACGAGATGTCTGCGAGTTCAATATGTCCACTACTGCCCTGTTGTCTGTGTGAAACAGCACTTTCTTATTCTGAAGTTTGTGTCCCCACACCCTTATGGCTACCATGATAGGGAACAGTTCCAGAAGGGTGATATTCTTTGTGAGTCCCTTCAACACCCATTCCTGTGGCCAGTGTCCCGCAAACCGTGCCCCCTGCCAGAATGCCCCAAAACCAATGCCCCCTGAAGCATCGGTCACCATGTGCAGGTCCGAGAATTGGTCTGCTGGTGTCTGCCAGATGGTGATACCATGAAAATCTTTTAAGAATAGTTCCCAAACCTGTAGGTCTGCTTTTATACCTTGCGTTAGTCTGATGTGATGAAATGGTTTTAGAGCCCCCCCTGTGGCTGACGCCATCCGCCTAAGGAATGGCCTGCCTGGGCGAATTGCATGACATGCAAAATTCAAGTGGCCTATAACAGATTGTAGCTGTTGTAGGGTCACCTTTGCTTTTCCCATGTCACCCAACATTTTTCTCAAAAGTGACACCTTGTCTTGAGGTAGCCAGAAAACCATAGCCTCGGAATCAATTTCTATGCCCAGGTATGAGAGACAGATAGCCGGGCCCTCAGTTTTTTCCCTGGCGAGCGGGACACCATAATACCCCATCAATGAGGTGAAGCCTTGCATCGCCTCACCACGTGTTCCCCCCCTTGGGACCCATAAATAGGAAATCGTCGAGATAATGGACTACATGTATGTTTTTTGTGTGTTCTCTAGTGGCCCACTCCAAAAAGGTTGAGAATGCTTCGAAGGCTGAGCAGCTGACTGAGCATCCCATAGGCATAGCTTTGTCCATATACCATCGACCTCCCACTTTGAAACCCAGTAAATCATGGTCACTTGGATGTACCGGAAGCAGACGGAAAGCGGATTTGATGTCGCTCTTTGCCATCATTGCCCCTTGGCCTAGCTGTTGTATGTGGCGCAGAGCCACATCAAACGTTGTATATTGCACTGTGCAATCCTCCGGGTTGATGAAGTCATTTACCGAATTGCCTTTCGGGTAGGACAGGTGATGGATAAGCCTGTATTCCCCAGCTTTTTTCTTGGGAACCAGCCCCAAGGGGGATACTCTGAGGTTGTGCACGGGGGGGTAATCAAATGGTCCCGCCACCCTGCCTGTCTCCAATTCTTTGGCAGTTTTACTCTCCAGGATGTTGGGAAGCAAAATTGCAGACTTGAGATTGCATGCTGTGGTTTCTACCCTTGGACCCTTGTATGGTATCCTAAAACCATACTTGAAACCGTCATGTATGTATTTTGCTGCTGATTTATGTGGGTAGCAGTCGAGCCAGGGGGCCATCCGGTCTAAACGTACCGGTGAGTTAGCCAAATTTCCAAGACCCCTTTCCTTTTTCGCTGCTTGCTCCCTCGATGTTTGATGTCTTGGAGGGTTGTCGTGTACATTCAGAGAACCTGTGCTCTCCTCCGCATGACTTGCAGATATGCCCGTACTTACAAAAGGAACGAAAACATTTTCCTTTATTGTAGTCGTAACAGGCCTTCCTCCCTGCCCCTTTCCTCTGCTCTTTCCTGTGTTCTACCCTTTTGCCTTGCAATAACATGACCACTATCCGTATATGTCACAACGTCGGGCCGGCCACGCGTCATATAGTGAACCCACAGGTCTATGTGTGTGTTTTCCCATTTGAGATTGGGTTGCCTAGAAAGTTTTAGACAAAATTGCTCATCGTATTTTAACCATGCATATCCATCAAATGAGAGGTGTGCAAACTTGATGGTATCCCTGTACTTTAAAAGAGCAATTAAGTTTATCAGGGTGCTTCATCCCATAAACTGACATAAATATGTCAAAGGCAGCTGCCCAATTCTCAAATGTGAAAGGTACCTTTGGTCGCCGTGGCCTCTCTTGTTTATACCCTTTCTCGTCGCTTACCTCCGGGATTTCCCTATGCAATAGTGAGAACATGTCTATGTATTCCCCTTTCCAGATTTTTTCCCGGATAGTGTCGGATAAGTGATCCCCCAATGGGTCTTCCACCCCAGCATATGCCCAACGCTCTAAGGATCCCGATACTGCGCTGGTTGACTCATCCCTCATTGCAGTATTTTGAGTGTTCTCCATTCTGGAGGCTACCGTCTCTTGATCTTGTGAGCTTGGTATCCTGTTTTCCTTGTTAGATGGGAGATGTTGTAATGTGGAGTCCCAACCCTGTCCATACCTGAACCGCTGCCCTTTGTGCATTCCCTTCTCCCTTCTGCTTTGGGAGAACATGGAGTGAGGCTGGTTCAAACGAGGCTCAAACACCATGGTGTTTTTTTGTACGCTTCCTTTTTGACTTAACTGCGCTGCATTAGTTCCTGTCATTGCAGATTCGGTCCAGTGATGTGTCCCTAAGCCATAATCCTCTCTTGACCCAGCAGCCCCGGCTGTGCCCAGGGAGGTACCCTCACCAGGTTCATTAGCTGGAAATGCCCGCGGCCCCACCATGGTGGGGGGCATTCCACCCTGCAGGGTTGTTGTGAAACCGGAGGTAGGAGGCCCAAGGGTCACTGCTGGCCAAGTGATGGGCATATTGCCTGATGCCCCATACATAACTGGCCACATGAAGGGGTTATGTTTGCGATGTTTGATGCCCTGGTATCACCGGCCCGGATTGAAACCTGGAGCCACCTGGTGTCCTGACTGGTTGCTTACCTTTACCCCTTTTTCCCTATTGATTCCTTACGATTGTTTTTGGTCATGTCTTCCCATCCTGTCCCCCTGCGCTGCCCTCTTCGGTTACGTTTCTTATCTTTTGGCCTTGACCATGTCCTTAAGGTTCTTTATCCCTTTATTATGCTTTGCTTTCTCTGTTGTCAATTCCAATGGCAGCCTTTCTATGCTGTCACTGTATAGTTCTCCCGCACTATCAGATTCAGACCACACTAAATCTATTGATACATCGCTGGCCTGATCTCCCTCATACTCACCCCTCTGTGGCTGGGCCACCGTTACTTGTTCCACCTCTTCGTTTTCCTCTCTTGGTTGGGACCCGGATGCGTTCCCTTCCGCTCTGTTCCGTTTGTTCTCCATCTGCTTTTTTTCAGCCTCTGCCACCGGTGAAGACTTGCGCTTACTTTGCCTGCCCTTCCCCTTTTTAGCCACAGATTTTTTCTGGGCCATGGATTCCAACCATCGGGCCGATGGCTGGCTACGCCTAGGCTGTCGACCCTCATCTTCCGCTGGTTCCTGGGGCCTGTGTTCTGGAATGTTAGGAGGGTCTGACATCTTTTTCTGTTGCCCGGCTTGACGGGCTACTAGTATTTCTGGTTCCAACCTGGACATGGTTGACAGCCAATCAGATCCCCCAATGTCCTTAAGGTGTTGCAGGGCCTCGCGGAAGGCTTGGTCTTGCCCTTGCACTGGGATAGCCTGTAACACCTCTTGTGTCTGGCTTCCCGGCACCATTAGGTCTTGACCGGTGCCCTGTGCCTGTGTGGAGATTTGGGGGGCCTGGTTGTCTAGAATCTGGTTATTCTGTTTTTCGGACATTTTGGCTATTGATATTAAGGGGCAAAGCAGCGTTCAGCGATGAGATACCTATGAAACAGAACATTAGTTATTACACCTTTATCTTGACTTTTTTATGTTAACATTCTAACCCTATATCCTCTTAACTGAGTGCCCTCTCCTAGTCATTCTGTATTTTCATTAGCCTATCTTGTTGCTGTATCCCAGCCTCTTAGTGGTAACCAAAGCCATGTTGAAAGGGACTGAGGAAAATTCCACATTTGTGAAAAAAAAAACAAAAAAAAAACAATTTTGTATTTATCCGACCAAGAATTCTCCCAAATTTGTACCCCACCACCGTGCACACAACTCCAAAATCCAAAGCCCAGCGCACTCACCCCCACCGCACCAAACCTGACCCCCACCCGCTCGAGGGCACCATGCAGCACACCCCATGCGCTGGCAACCCTGCAGACCCCCAACCAGTCCGCGAGCCAGAAACTCAGGCACGCAACCGTTTCGGGGGTCCGCTATCCACAAGAGTAGCGCAGAAATGGCCAGCCGGAGCAACACCCCAAAAAGAGCCCCACACAGGATGACCCCCGCTGCCCAGAACACAGCCCCTCCCCCCTCACTACACAGCACCACACCCCGTGCCCCACAGATAACAGCGGCGGCCATGCTCACAGGCACAGCCTTGAATCCCCAGGAACTCAGCAGCCCACCCACCCCCTGAGCATGCACCCAAAAACAGGACCGAAACACAACCGCCAACCCGAGGCGGAACAAGGGGGGGGGCTGGGAAGAGCCAGAAGCAAAAGGAGGGCGACCTGGCCCAACTAAACAGGGGCAACTGAACGGAAAGCCAACAAGTGGGCAGCCTGAGGGGGGCAGAAACAGAGAAAAATTTCTTTCGTACCTTAGTTCTACCTCCCCAGCTTGTCCCCTGAACCTATCCCTTTTCCTACTACCTCTCTCTTAATTCCTTTACCCAGACTCTAGGGAAAAGGGGCAGACTGCAGAGCAGGGGAACGCCCCATGCCAGGGGCGCTGCAGGGGGACACCCATGGAAAGCAAAACAAAACAAAAACAGGCACCATAAGCAACCCCCCCCAGGCCCGCGAACAATCCTGCCCAACCCAACAGAGAACAACACATGAAAGACCGAACTTCGGAAAACAGCTTAGAAAATTATTTTTAATTACTGCCACAGGAAAGCGCTAGGATGGCCACAGGAGGCAGAGAAACCCGAAACAGACAAACCACTGACCCCGCCAGGAAGCGCCCAAAGGGCCGCCTCGAAAACTGGAAATCCCAACCCAAACCCTGCAGGCCCCCCGTTACCCAGACAGCTTGTACTGCGCCGCCTCCCTGAGTACCCCAGAAAGGAAAGGCCACAGGCCAAGCCCAGGGACACTGTTGGGTTGCGGGGAAGAGGAAATACTCGAACCTGAAACGGGACGAGAAACAGGCCAAGAAAGCGACCGACCAGGAAACAGGGCTACCGGTGGAGCGAACGGAGAGGCACTACAGGGAGCGGAGCCTGTGGGGAAGAGCAGAGGACCAGCAAAACTGGTGGGGATTTCAAGGAAACCTAGGTGGCAGCCACGGGGACACAATAGAGGCTCGGTCGCTGAAAAAGGGAAAGGGGAGGGAAAGAGAAAGAGAGAGACAGAAAAGGAAACCAGCCCGCCGGGGAGCGGTCCGGACACCGATCCAGCGGCCTGGCTAGGGTAGCGGAGAAGCCCGGGGCATCGGGGAAGCCACGCCAAAAGGCGGGAGGCGAGGCGGCACTCCAGGGGCCAGCGGCAAAGTCCCCAGGGGACGCCAGAAGACGGGATCCGAAGGAAAGCCCATCAGACTGCAAAAGCGGGGGCAAAGAGCCTGGAAAAAGGGGAGGAGAACAAGAGGCGAAATGCCGAACAAGGGGGGCATGAGGCAAAACAGAACGCTGGGGAGGCTATCAAACAAAGCCACCAGGCATGGCAAGGGCTAAACACACTAGGCCAAACAGAAAATTGGACAGAAATAGGAGTGCGGGGGAGGGAGCCCGGGCAGAGCCTCCAGCTGGAGCTAAAAGGGGATTACTTGGATAAATAGGTTAAATCTGCCCGCCAGGCGCACCCAAGAGGAAGCAAGTGGGGGGGGCGGCCACAGCACGTGGCAACACTGGCAGTGAAAGCAAGCAAGGAGAACTCTCACACTGGCCGGAAAATTACAAAAAATGGAAAAGGAGCAAGAACATTTTTTTTTTTTTTTTTTTGGAAGCTGGCACGGAGCAGAGAGGACTCCTTCCCGCTGTGCCTGGCGAGAACGGCAAGAAACTCCTACCAAAAAGGACTGAGGGCCCGGGGGAGGGGAGCGAACCAGGAAAGGCAGGGCCAGACAACAGGATTGGAATAACCCCGCCAAACCTCCCCCAGACCAACTGGCACCCGGAGCAAACTGGAAAAAACAAAGGGAAACACTCTTACCTTAAGATCCGAAAGAACGCGACTAAACGGAAACAAGCGAAAAAAACGGCGGCAAACCGAAAAAAACCAGCACGAAACTGACACGGAGAAAAACTCTTGCTGAGGAGCTGTTCCAGGAGGGCGAGATCCCCTGGGACAGCTCCTTAAGAGGACACGCTGTGCCCCTCCCTGTAGGGAAGGTCTGGTCCAGCCCTCTCCGAGGATATCCTCGGATTGGGCTCTTTGCTCGGGGGGGCCTCCTCCTCCTTGTTGGTGGGCAGCCCTCCTTGCCCCACCCTCTTGGGGGCCGTCGGCAACCTGCCCCCCCGGTGAGAGGCCGGTGGGGCTATTTTTCTGTGTGGAGGCGTGTGTCTGTACGGTAATGCTGTGAATTCTTGTTTTCACGCATGAGGGATCCTTAATCACCCGGTATGAATGCTCTGGTATTTTCCGCTCACCAGCGTGTCCCCAAGTGTAGATCGGGGCCAGGAAGCACAAGCCAAGTCGGCATTACTTACTGCTATCTTTTCCATTAGCAGTTGTTTCTATGGCGAATTTACTATGCAGACTTTATGTAAGCATTAATCACCAACAGAGGAGGGCTCTGGTGGTTTAATGCCCTGCTTGGGGGTTGGTACGAGGCGAGATCGCGGAGTGCTTCCAACCACCAGCGGGCGTAATCCCGGTAGAGCCCAACGCTGAGGTGATTAATGCGCCAGGTTATAAGTGCGACGTGAATATTGTGCTGCCAGTATTTCACATCGCAGTAGACCAACGTTACCTGACAGTACTATTGCTGGATGCTACGGTATGCACCGCTTGTTTTCGTCTAGGATAGTGACATGATGTGAGACCGTGCGCGTCCCCGTGTCGCGATAGACATTTATTTACATAGTGTCCGCTATTTCACAGTTCCGAGCACAAAACTATTACTACCTGTGTGAGAAGAACTACGGTACAAATGACTACTTGCTAGTGACCATTTGACTCCTTAAGCCTTCGCCGTGACATCCCAATGCTGTAGAGCGGAAGTGCACCATGGGTAATTTCTTTCCGTAGATAGACTTACAGCACTACATATTGATATACTTAGCTCTCACTGTGTCGAGCGGTATCTCTTGCACTTTCTCCACAGTTGTGCATGACATACAGAAATAGATGTGGGCACAAGGGGGGGTCATTTTAGTCATTCTCTTTGTTTTGCGGCGCATCGACTGCTGTTTGGATGTGTGTAGTTATTGACTTTTGGTAACGGCTTTCTTGTGTATTCGCCTATTGGATTGTCTGATCCCCACCTAAAGGCAGACAGACTCTGATACACTAAGACAGATGGCAGCACGTAGTAGTTGTTTCTCTTCTGCCTTCCTGATGCGGGGCTCTAGCTTACCATTGCATCTCTATCCTCTTCAGTACCCTCCCAGCGCTGCACCCTGTGGCTGATGGACACCCTAGGTACTACACAAGCGGGCTTTAATGGTATATTAGCACTCTGGACACTTTGGGTACTACACAGGCGGGCTCTACTGGTGGCTTAATCTCCGCTCGTTTTTTGTCACATGATGGGTTGGCACCAGTCTCGAGTCTCCATTTGTGTCCTGTCTTGTGCAGTATTGACCCACGATCTATTTGTTTGTGATACCGCGGAAGCCAGTACATCGCGGGTCAATACCACGCAAGCACATGCATCGCAATAAATGCCTGCTTAGTAAATTCGCCTCAACAATGTTCGTGTATTTATTTTTTGCTTGCATGACCCGTTCGTGTTTGTACTGTTACTGCATTGGGGGGGCTGCCCTTCCGCCATTATGTGCATTCTATTTTTATTTCTAATAAAATTCTGTTGCTTTAGCTGGATGCAGTAAGTGGGTGCCAATTCTCACTTATTTTACTGAATTGGGGGGGGGTTGTGCACCCTCAGCCCATTGTGTGCATTCTATTTTTATTTCGAATAAAATTTTATTGTGTTAGCTGGATGCGGTCTGCGGGTGTAATTTCTCACTTATTTTTACTGCTTTAGGGGGGGCCCCGTACTATTGTGTGTATTTTCATATTATTTTCTTATATTTATTAATTTTTGACTTGCGTGACCGCATTCGTATTCGATCGTCATATTGGGGGCCTCCTCCATCCCAGTGTGTGCATTCTCATATTTTCAAGTATTTATGGGTGACCGCATTCGTATATCTAACATCTCAGACCGGGAAGTGGGCGTATCTGGTCGTAATCAGTCAGTATCACTTGGCAAGTCTGTACTTTTGCTGTGGAGGTCCAGATGCAGGAGGGGGTTTCTAGCTTCAGGGGGTCTGGCGCGCACAGAGCAAGTCTGTTCTATTGCTGTGGGGTGATCCAGGGCGCTGGTGCCATACACCTGCTCTGCCCTTCATTGGAAAGGTGCTACAACACAAAGAAGGTGCTGTGAACACTACCTTTAATACAGAAATACAAAACACACTATGGGCCCAATCCTAAAGTGGTTCTTGGCCCCAAAGCACATGTGGAGGACCAGGAACAGCCACAGAATGCCCTGTATGCGTGCCATTGCAGGGTCTGAAGTTAAGTTATGCAGCCACGACTAGCCAGCAGGAATAGTAACTGTGAAAATCTACTAGCCCCACAGATGTTTCTACAGGTCTAGCTGGTGTGCTTATGTAAATACTACCTTCTCCGGTACAAGCCCGAAGGGCTACTTAAAGGAAATTGTTACTAGCTTGATACAAAATCTACCAGCATTTGGCTAGTGGGCCAACACAGATTTCAGCCTGTGCATTGGGTGTTTCGTATTTTAGTTTCACTAGTTTTCGAGGTATCTATGCTTCAGCCCGCACCACCACCCTCTCCTGCCTAGGTACCCTCCTCCACTCCTGCTGCTGCACCACTACCAACTCCCCACTTCAGACTCATCATTGCTCTCTCCTCACCTCCTTAAACCTTCCCGCCCTCTCACACAGAAGACACATCCACCCCTCAACCTTCATTGCCAAGTACTGGTTCGACCCCTTACCTCACCTCAGCCCTCACTCCTGCCCCATTACCTTCCTACTCCTTGCGCTCCTATCACCCCTGCACCTTCTCCATCCCTCATAGCTGGTCCTCTTCACGCCACTCTGTATTCTCATCCCATCTCCCTCGCCTCTGGAACCAACTATCCCCTAGCCTTCTAGACTCCCCCTCATTCCCATCCCTCAAACAGCAAATAAAACTCATCCCTCCCCGCCCTGCTCCTGCCTCCCCCTGAGCATAATTCCGAAGCTGTTTCTGTCCAATCCAGCTGCTTTGTACGTAACTGTATAGCTGTATTGATTCACCCACACTTAGATCCTCATTGTGTACAGTTCAAACTTACTATATTAGTATTGCATTAGTCCTCGCTACTGCTATCTGTTATAGTGATGTCTCTACTGTCTTCAGCTGCTTATATGATATGATTGATTGTTACTTATTCTCCGGTACCCCATTTTCCTCGGTTCGCACCTGGAAACGAGCCCCGGCTCAGTGTGCCTTTCCCAGTTATGAACTTTTAAATAAAATAAATGTCCATGGGCAGAAGGGATGGTTGGGAGAGGGGGGCCAGCTGCAAGGAGGGGGATCTGGTCCGAAGGGATGGTGTGTCCAGCTTCCAGTAAGGTCATTTGGGAGATGGGGGAGTGTTCCAGCTCCAGGAAGGATGCCAAATTGGGAGGGAGTCTGTTTCTTGGGCAGGAAGGGTAGTCCCGGGGGGGGGGAGTTGAGCTACAGGGAGCTTGGTGGGCTGGGGCTAATGCAAGTTTCAGGAATGAAGAATGGTTCAAGGAGGGTGTTTGGCTTGGGGGAGGCTGGTCCGGGGTCTGGCAGGGTGGTCCAGCTGCAGGAAGGATGGTGAGGGTGTCTTAGCTACAGAGATATTTATTTGAGGGTGATCTGGGATCTAGAAGAGTTGTCTGGCTGCAGGGAGTGTGGCATTATTCAGCTGTAGGGAGATTTGTGAGCATGGTGTGGGGTTGGTCCATAGGCGGAAGGGTTGATCTGAGGAGCTCCAGCGAGCGTGGTCTGCGGTGGGAGGTGGTCCATCTCCTGGGATGGTGCTTAGTTTAGGGTGAGGGGTGTCACACTTGGACCACTGATTCTGATCCCTGTATAAATGTTTTTGTAAATATAAGAAATTAATGTATGATGACTGTGGCAGAGGAAAAGGCTGTCTTACTGGAACTGACACATCAAGACCCCCCAGGGATAGTTCAAAGGACAGGAGGTGGTTTGAATCTGCAGCTATTTAAAAGGCAATTCCTTTGTTCAATTTTCTTTGACGGCAGGAACCAAAGTATCCACTTTATAATGCCCTCAGGGAGATCCTTTGACTTGCATAGTTGCCAGGAAGGACTTGTGGGGAGCGGTGTCGGAGAGAGGCCAGAATGGACATTGAAGAGGTTTGATGTCTGAGCCAGGGAGGACCCAGACGAATTTGGAAGGTCAAATACACATTCCCAGGAAGCCTTGGGAGGACATCACAGAACCTGTTTGTGTGTGTGTGTGTGTGTGTGTGTGTGTCAGAACAAAAACCAGTTCTGACCAGTTACCCTGAGGAGAGGAAACTGAGTATGTCACTTATCATTTTTTTTCAATCGTGTTGGGACATCCTGTGTGGTAACATATAACTTTAAATACATGAAGGCGGAGTTTAATGATCTCGGAGAGGAGGCCAGCTCAGAACTCTTTTATCCAACTGAGCAAGCCTTAGAGTCACACAAGACAATATTTCTGACTAAGAAAAGAGAGACCCCCAAAGCACTGAAAGAAAGTAAGCATTAGATTAGACCAGTCTAAATGTATGTATTGTAGGAACTGTACTTTTTCCAGTTTGTTTTAAGGCTATATGTGTTGGGATACATATTTTGTTATGTAATTATTGTTCTGTTTTGATATTTTTAAAGTAAAGAGATATTTTTTCAACGAAACTGTCTGGAGTGCCTTGACATTTTCTTTTTCTTTAAGTGGAGCCTTTAAAGGTTATAAGTAACACTGTGTATGGGCTTATTGTATACCAAACTGGGAAATGGATAGAGTTCTCTAAAGTCTTGCATAGAGTTCTAAGGGTTCACTTGAAAGACCTGGTTGGGTGTCCATAGGCAAAGATATCTGGCCCCCCCCGAAGACAGAATTATCTGACCCTAATAATTGGGTATGCTAACAAGAGGTTATCAGTTTGAATCCCTCCAGAGCTTGAGACTAAGGTGACTTGAACCCACAAAACAGACAAGAGGGCTGCCTTGTTCTATTCACAATACACAAATCATACACTCAGAGGTTGGCACTTTGGGAGTAGAGAGCTGACCGTCTGAGCGAGTTTGTGACAAGAGGCTGGTCCATCAGTGGGAAGGGTGGTCTGGGGGGGGGTCTAACAGCAGGGCGGGTTGTCTTCTGGGGAGGCTGGTAAGGGGCATGGAAGGGTGAACCAGCTGTAGGAAGGTTGACTGGCGGTAGGGCGGGTCCGGTGCTTTGGGGTGGGTTCCAGCTGTGGGTAGAAATGGTTGGCTGGGAGGGGCCAGCTGCACGGACAAAAGTATGTTGGGGATAGGCCTCCCTGGGGGATTGGGGAGATGATCCATCTGTAGGGAGGTTGCTTGGCAGGGGATTAGATGCTGGTCCAGATGCAGGGAGGATGGTTGTTTGGGTGAGAGGCTGGTCCAGAAACTGGGTATGGTTTACCTCCAGGTAACGTGCTCAGTGTTGGGGGGCTGGTATGTACGAGGGACATGGAAGTGTGGTCCTGGGGTGGGAATGGGCAGGCTGTTCTGTGGCACTAAGGGTTGTCCATTAGCATAGAGTGTGGTTGGTTGGGAAAGGAAACTAGTTTAGTGTCTGTGGGGATGGTCCAGCTTTAGGGAGGTTTGTTGTTTTCCGGGGGGAGGGTAAAATGTTTCCTTTTACATGTAACTTTACCAGGATTTACTTGAAAATTGTTATGAAATTATGAAGTGGACTTGCATGGTTACTGAATAAATGCCTGCACATTTCTGCCTGAACTCACATGAAGGGGGGGTTGAGGTGCTGGATGCCAGAACAGCCGCCACAGCGGCGACATGGGCTCAGAAACGGACTCAGGTTGCTGGGGACCGGCAGGGGGAGAGGACTGAGCATCCGATGGACTCTCTCCTTTCCCAAGAAGGTAAGTCTGTCACTCCACAGTCACCTGCCATCAGGTGGATGCAACCATGAGCAGAATGCAGGGAAGGGACTGTGTTCTGACAAGTGTACTGCTATCACAGCACTGTGTTGCTTGTACTGCCATCATTTCACTGTGCCACGCATACTACTGTGAGAGCACTGTGTGACATGCAATGGTGACACTGCACAGTACCATGTGTACTACTGTTCCCGTACTGTCACTTGCTCTGCTGACACTGCACTGTGCCACAAGCATGCCATCACTGCACTCTGCCAGGTGCCCTGCTGCCACCTTGTTGTTCCATGCACACTGCAGTCATTGTGCTGTACCAAACACAGTGCCACCACTAAGCTGTGCCACATGCACTGCCGTCACTGCACAGTGTCAGGTACACTACCGACTCTCTGTTCCACTCACAAGCTGCCACTACACTGTACCACTTGTACTGCTATCACTGTGCAGTGTCTTGTGTACTACTGACTCCACTCTGCCACATGCGTTGCAGCTACCTTGTTGTTCCACACACTGCTGCCATTGTGTTTTACCACACACAATGTTTCCACTATGCTGTGCCACATTCACTGGCAACACCACACAATGCCACATGTACTGATTGTCTTGCACAGCACTGCACCATGTGTGCTGCAGTCATTGTACTGCACCTCATGTACTGTTGTCACTGCAGTGTGCCAGATGTATGGCAGACACTGCAATGTGCCACATGCACCACAGACACTGCACTTTGCCACATACACTGGTGTCACTGTAGTGTGCAACGTGCACCGGTGTCATTGTGCTGTGCCACATGCTCTGCGATCACTGCACTGTGCCACGTGTACTGCCACAACTGTACTGTGCCACATTCACAGGTTGAATTGGTACAAATAGCCTTCCCCACCCCCCACACACAAACACAAACCTTACAGATGCAAGATGTGCAAACTTGCTAGAAACAGTTTCCCCAAAAGCTGCCAGTTCCCTGTACTGGCCCAAAGTGCCCATCATTTGCTAGTTCTCTTTCCTTCAACTTCATCTGAATGCATTTCTTCATTATATTTAGTTTTTTGGCATATGTTGAGGGTTGTGTCATCTCCAGATTATTTTGTGATAATCAGATGTTCTTCAAGGCAATCTCTTGCAGCAGGTCATACTGTGTAGGATTCCAGCCACAGGCAGCATTTCCACTAGATGTCTTTCACAGCAGTCGACCCTGGGACCTCCCCCTAGAACCAGCACATAGTGTTCACCTGGCAGGTATAAAAGGGGGAGGTCCCAGCCACTTCTCAGTTCTTTTTAACTGCAACCTACATGCAACCAGTCCTCCTTTGGAGTTCCTGTTTTCCAGTCATTTCAGAAGAGTTCTATCGACACACAACTTAAATTTGTTTTTTATTATTACAAGAAAGCCCAACTTTCGGCCATAGCCACATTTCATTTGCCTGTGGACAACATTCCTTTGTCCCAATTACCTTTAATTTGAACATTTTTAAAAGGTATTCTGCACCTAGAGCCCCCTCTCAGAGATCCAGTCCCTGTCTGGGGTTTGAATTTTGTACTTGAAAAATTGACCACAATTCCCTTTGAGCTGAATCCAGCGATCTCCATTATCTGTCATGGAAAACTATGTTTTTAGTTGGCATCATGTCTGGTAGATGTGTCTTGGAGTTGCACGCACTAATGTGCAAACCTCCATATTTACAGTTTCATAACGACCGGGTGTCTTTACACACTAACCCGGCGTTCTTGCCTAAAGTTGTTTCTGAATTTACTTTAAATCAGACCATTCAATTACCAGTATACACTTTGTGGAGTATTAGAATCCAGGGGAAGCCCTGATTCATACTGTCGTTGTGCATAGAACATTGAGCATTTACCTTCTCTGCACTTCCAAGTTGCAAAAAACCGAGCAACTTTTTGTCTCTTTCGCCCCAGAAACCAGGGCATTAGTGTTTCAAAGCAGTGCTTGTCCACATGGCTGGCCAACTGCATCAATTTTATTTATGCTAAATACGAAGTACCTCTCACATGAGTTGTAAAACCACATTCTACCAGAGGCATGGCCGCCTCTATGGTGTGTTTCCGGAGTGTTTTGGCCTTGGGTATTTATGAAGCCGCCACATGGTCTACTGTACATACCTTCACCAAGCATGATAGTGTTGACATCGCTTCTAAGAGGTGAACAGTTTTTGGCTGAGCCGTCCTACAAGACCTACTGTCCTAAGCCTTCATGATTCGCTTCCTCCTCCCGTTGGGTGTAACAGCTGCTTGGGAATCTTCCCATGCATTATGACCTGCTGCAAGAGATTGCCTTGGAGAAGATAGTACAGTTGCGTAAGAACTTACCATAACAGTAGATCTTTGAGAGTATCACTTGCAGCAGGTTATGCAGCCCCACCCTCCTTCTCCCTTGCTGTTGCTTCATAAGGGTTCCTTGCTCCTGTCTGTCATACTAAACAAGCTGCTGTTTTAATTTCCCTCCTCGGTTCCCATCGGAGGCCCTGAGATGTGGTTACACATTCAGTCACCAGGATGGAAAAAGAACTGAGGAGTGGCTGGGACTTCCCCCTTTTATACCTGCCAGGTGAACACCACATGGTGGTGCTAGAGACAGGTCCCAGGGTCGACTGCTGTGAAAGTCATCTGGTGGCAATGACGCCTGCAACTGGAATCCTACACATCATGACCTGCTGCAAGAGATACTCTCGAAGATCTACTGTTATGGTAAGTTCTTACGCAACCGTACTTTCCCAGTTGTGATGCTGTTTTTGGCAGCACCATACTACATGTATTTTTTCATTTCAAGCGCTGCCACATTGCATTCTCTGCACTGTACCATATTACTGCATATATACAACTTTTTGGTGCTTTGTTTCCCTTCCTTACATTTCCTCTCCCAGATGGTATCAGTGTTGAGTATGTATCACAGTTTCTTGCACACCTGGGCTGAGCTCGGTAACCCTGTGCTGAAGATCTACTTCAGGAACTTGGTGTGTGTGTGTGTATCAAGCAGGGAGTGGCAGGCTGACCTCAGAGGGCTATCTGTGTGTTTACCGCTGCTGCATATTCACTCGTGGTTTTACAGCTGAGAAGTCAAATGACATGCCCAATGTCACATCCTTAGCCAGTGACTGATGTGGGATGTGAACCTGGGATCATTTGGTTATTGTACCTAATAGCTATGCTTGTCCTGCAGCTCTTGTACCTCTCTGGAACTGTGTCTCTACTCTTGCCTTTTCCCCCATATGCTAACCATTTTTTCCCTTTATTTTTTCTACTGGTCTGACAGGACGCTGACCCAGTCGGATAGGACAAAAACCCTGCATATTAGATAAGTATTTTTGTATGTTTAACCTTTCCTATCACTACATTTTTGTTCCTGATGAACTTTGAATGCTTTGTGACCATATGGCTATTCTTCATTTATAGGCATGAGTGAACATCGCCTCAGTACTCCAATCCCAGGCTACCAGGACCCAGGAGGTCTTTTACTTACACAAGGTAGATACGCTGTAATGGTGCAGCCACAACTATGCCTTATCTGTCTTCTACATTCATTTGCTTTGTCTATCACTATGCCCTCTTATATCCCTATGCCTCCTTTGCATTGCCTGTCCCTGCTGCCTTGCTTGCACTGCCTGTCAGTATTGCCTCCTTTGCATTGCCTGTCCGTGCTGCCTTGTTTACACTGCCTGTCAGTATTGCCTCATTTGCATTGCCTGTCCGTGCTGCCCTGTTTACACTGCTTGTCAGTATTGCCTCATTTGCATTGCCTGTCCGTGCTGCCCTGTTTACACTGCCTGTCAGTATTGCCTCATTTGCATTACCTGTTCCTGTTGCCTCATTTGCATTGCCTGACCCCACTGTCCCTTTGCATTGCTGATCCATGTTGCCCATTTTGCATTGCTTATCCCTGTAGCTCTCATATATTGCTCATCCCCATTATCCCCTTTGCAGTGCCTGTCCCTCCCTATAACCTGTATGCACTGCCTATCC
This sequence comes from Neoceratodus forsteri, assembly GCA_016271365.2. Classification (NCBI taxonomy): domain Eukaryota; kingdom Metazoa; phylum Chordata; order Ceratodontiformes; family Ceratodontidae; genus Neoceratodus; species Neoceratodus forsteri. The sequence continues at coordinate 38,157,502 of JADMNL010000037.1, read as the reverse complement.
CATTCCTGCTGCTGCTCTGTCTCTCCATACAGCCCGCTAGAACTACCTACCCTGACCAGCAAAAGTATAAAAAAATTACATTTATTTTGTAGTGTCCACCATCACAGCGATCATGAAAGTGAGAGTTGGCTTGTCTGGGGGGGTGGAGAGATTTTAGCTGCAGAGACAGTGGTCTGCTGTGTGGGAGGCTTGTCCGGGGTTGGGGAGAGTGATCCTACCAGAGGAAGGATGGTCTGCTTGAAGTGGATGGAAGGTGGGGGGGAGTTCAAATGCAGAAGTAGTGGTCCGTTTTTGGGAGGGGAAGAGGCTGGTCTGCAGATGGTAAGGTGGGTCCAGATCGTATAGGCAGGTTGGATGGGATGGGGTGTCCAGGCATGGGGGGTGGTCTGCTGGGGAGAAGAGGTGGGTATGGACGCTGTGAGATTGGTTTGCTGGGGGGGGGGGATACTTCAGGGTCTGGAAGGGTTGTCCAGCTGCATGGAGTTTGGTCAGCTGAGAGGGAAACCTGGCCTGGGAGCTGGAATATTTTCTAGCCCAGTCCTACCATAGCCCTTGTGACTGGCTGCTGATCCTCTTTAGCCTTGGCATTTGGATTCCGAGTCCCCATTCACCGTAAGGATCTTGTGCCACCCCCAGCATCATATCCTCAAGCTCCCATGACACCCCTCCCCAAGAAATGGGTGGCAGGCTAACATAATTTCCAGTTAACTAGAGAATTTGCAAACCTGAACTGGTAATTCTCACTGAAAACAGCAGCATTTGTATGGTACTGGAATACCTGTGGATTTCTAAACCCCAGCTATTGCAACAGAAAAGTGCAGGAACTTGGGTCCTGTTGTTGGCCCCTGCTCCCAGTATGCCCCCAACATTTAAAATAGATCCAGAAGAGCTGGCATGATGGTGCTGAGGGCTGAGGTGCTGGACGCCTTACCTTGTGCCACGCTGGCAACCCGGGTTCTGGAATGACCTCTAGTTGTTGGGGAGCCAGCAACGGAAGGGGGAGTGGGATTGAGCGGCCGAAAGGCATCTCTCTCCTCTCGGGGTGGTTGTTGCCCCCTGATAGGTCCCGCCCATTGGGTGGAGGTCCAATGGGAAGCGAGGTGGGAGGGGTGGTGGTGATTACCAGGAGTGGGGCGGAAAGGGCCGAGCTGGTATCCGCTGTGTGTGTACACCTCCATCTGCACAGATGCATGTGTCTACTAGGATCTGGGGAGCAAACAGGGGAAAAACCGCAAAAACTACTAATGGAAAAAAAACATAGATCCAGAACTGTAATCTGCCATGTGGCAGGGTAAACTACAGTAATGGCTCTTAAAAATGAAGTTCCGATCTCGTCAGTCACATATGCTGTTTATTTACAGCAGTGCGTGTCCTTTTTTTTTCCGCAATCTACAATTTAGTACCCCGAGTCACGATTTGTACCAGTTTAATTCCCCGGCATGGGGTCATACATCAACAAGATTTATTATGCCGCATGTAGCAAAATTGCGCTGACCAATACAGCGACATTTCTGCTATGAGGCATAAGTCTTTTTCTGTTGGGGCTCTGCCCTCCCCTGTTATGGAGGCTGTGCTCCGAACCCTCCCCCCCCACTAAAGATTCTCAACTCCAGGGGGAGGGGGTGTCAACTCAGATAGCGCACAAGATGAGAAAAAAATAAAAGATTCTGGGAATCAAACCCGGTCCCAGACGCAGCACCTGGATTCCTACTGCTGTGGCTCAGTCCTGTGAGCCACAGCAGCTGCTCGACGGAACCCGCTCCCAGCAGAGGTCTTATCCTCTGCCTGGGAAAGCGCTACTGGTGCAATACCGCGTACAGCAGTATACACGGCATTGCACCAGTAGCGCTTACAGACTACGCTGTTAGCCATAATGTATGACCCAGTAGGTAGTGCCCCGAGTCACGTACTTGTACCAGTTTAGTGCCTCGAGTCATGTTCTTGCACCAGACAGCGCTGATGGGCATTGCCAGTACAGTACTATTTTTTTTTTCTTGTTCTATATTACAAAAATTATGGTAAAGAAACATATACACATAAACACACCCACACCCACAATTCTTTGTTGCAAAATATCAGTCTCAATCCATAACAAAATAATTGTTTCCAACTCTAGAAGCCTTTGTCTCATCTACGTAAGACACCCTACACAGTTGAGAATAAAATTAGCAACACACCACTATAACATTGTTAAGACTAGTGCTGGTAAGGATAGGACTGCGCATGGTACAGGAAGTTGTAGCCAAGCATATTGGGATGTTATCGCTGTTTTTTTTTTCCCATAGAGCAGTTTCTCATCCAGCAGCACCCCACCACCAATTCCATAACTGACCTCACAGACTCACAAGTAAACCGCCATTTATCCAAGACCACCTTATGGTTGGTCTACAGTTGTGGCGGTAATGCAAGAGCCTGCTTGGGGGGGGGCAGGAACAACTTGGATGGCTGATATTTTTCCTCGTGGTTTTCCCCACGGGGTGCCGGCATGCAGTGGCATGCATGTGGGTCATACATACAGCAGTGATCCCTCCCCTTCTGGTCATCCTGCTGCACAGTCGACAAGCCTCCATCAGTTGCCAAGCAGGAGCAGGTGCCCCCTCCCCCCACGTGGAATGACTGCAAATTTTGGAGCCACTCAACCCTTCCCTTACCTCGACTGTCCTTCCTTGTTCACATACGCAGGTTGCTGGCATTGGCATCAGTAGCACAATTGCTGTGTTACCAGGCCGGCTTCCCTAGTGCAGTTTTATATATACACAAGTCCAGTTAAAACTCAAGGACACACACACACACACGCACATGCATGGACATGCACACGCACACACACACACACACTTTTGGTAGGGCTCATTACTAGCACAAAGCAGCAAGACACATATAAACAAATATAATAAGGACTGAGGGATGCAGTAATAGTGGAAGGAGACAGATAGAGGGCTGTGGTACTCAATCAGAGTGCTGACGCACGAGCAGTCTTGATAGACCAACAGGCCTACTTTGCTGGCGTTTAGTATGTTAGCATAATAAAATACATATAAATGTAGGTATTGTTGTCTTTGTTGCCTTCTACCTATCTATGAAGTCACTGATACTAATTCACAGCAGCAACATACATAGTCCTCCAAGGATAGTATGGCTCAGTTTTTATAAATGATCCTAAAACGTTGATTTATGCAGCAAAATATATCACTGTATTGTGCACTGCAATATTTTGTGTCTAAGCTTGAACACAAATTGATGCAGTAGATTATTTCCAGACATTTTTGGTCCTTAGACATTCTTTTAATCCCCGGCTCTGTACTGGCATTGCACACTTTATCAACAACACACTTGGTCTATCTCCATCTTTATGAATGATCCCAAAATGTTTAGTATCCCTGAACTGTGTATTGCAGTGTACTGTGTCCAAGCACAAATATTTTTGCAAGAGTTATGCAATCTTTGACTCTGCATTTGCTACATACCCATTAGTACATCGAGCGTGGCTCTTCTGGTACTCTTTTGCTATCTGTTATATGGCGCTGGGCTCAATGGACTGGTGCCAGGCACCACTGATGGATGTTGCCTTTCTAGTCTTTTTCTTCCAGTTCTGCCACACAGAGAAGGTGCTCTGATCCAGCACAGGAGGGGTGTCCAGCTACCTGGTGAGGGGGTTCCAGCTGCAGAAGGGGGTCAGTGGGTGTGACAGCGTGGGGGTTATGGGGCCATGTGATGTTACAGCATGCATGGGGGTATAGGATCGGTGGGTGTGACAGAGTGTATATGTATATGTGGTTGATGGGTAATGTCCACTGCAATCACTTGTTCCCAGGATCCAATAAACGTATGTGAGACGTTTTTCTGCATAAAACAATCTGTTTATTACTAGCTCTGTGCTCGCAAAACATAACACATTACAGCACTGAGTGCGTCACATCTGACACTGTTTTCCATCCACAACATGGTGTCGCACTTAACATACTCACGCTAGGCACCACCAAGTAGCTTTGCCATTCTAGTATTTCTTTCAAGTTCTGTGGTCTTCATGTCCCAAATTTAAAGTTCGTTAGGGGTGGAGAAATGTTTGGCCAACCAACGTCACATCTCCATGGAGGGCTCATGTGTAAACAAAGCTGGTCTGTCTGATGAGGTGAAGGAGCTACATTATTCATCTGTGAAGTGCAATTTTATTTCTGATAGCATTGCATCTTTTATACAACATATATTACAGAACGTTTCACGTGTTTTTTAGATTAAAAAACAACAGGCTGTCTTTTAAAGGGGAACACTCAGCACTAAGAACCCCACACCCAAGTGTGTGTCTGGTCTCAATTTGTACTTTGGGTGTAAAAACAATTTTTTTACTTACTGTTTTAGTGCAGTAAAGTAAATTGCATCAGTTAAATTCTGCTGACATGCAAGCTGACAGTTTCTGTAATTACAAATCCCAGAATTCCCTCCAGCTGACAGCAGAGGAGGGCTATAGCAGTGGTAGATTCAACAGCCTGCAGTGCATATTAGACTTTTTATAAGCTCTGATCTTTTGCATGCTGGTCCCCCAGCCTATCCGGGCTAAGTACAGTCATAGAGGTCTGTACTTAGCCCAGGAGAACAGCAGAACTGGCAAACAGCTGAGCTTATAAAGCTCTAAGACGCACTGCAGGTTATTCAATTTCCCACTACTGTAGCCCTGCTCTGATGCTAGCTGCAGGGGATTCTGGGATTTCTGGTTACGGCAAATGTCAGCTTGAAAGTCAACAGAATCAGGCTGATACAATCTACTATACAGAGAATAACGAATGGATTGTTGTACATTATGGCTTGGATATTCAAAGGGGTTGTGCTGGTGCAAATCCTGATGCACCAGGGTGCAATGATAATGTATGCAGTGCAGATGCAGGGGCATGCCCATGCATATACGGCACATCCTGATATTCAGCCCGGGATGTGCGGCGCACATGTCGGCGCACCCCAGCACTGCGCCACATAAGGGGGCTCAAAGTTGAGCCCCTGCAGAGTAGGAGCAACTCCCGGCCACCCACACGTGAGCTGCTATATTGCAGGGCGCAACACAGCAGCCCAGCCATGGGTGGCCACCCGCCTGCCCAGAACACCGTCCGCAAGCACACATATCCCTGGCAATCTAGTGGAACCCAGCCCAAAGCCACGATTGCGCTGTAAATGTAGCTAACGATAGCCCTGCTAGTCTCGTGGTCCCCCTGTCCCCGATGGGTATGCAACATGTCGATCCCTGGTGGACTAGTGGTCCCCGCTCCCACCGAACCCCCAACGCCGGTGTATGCCAATACCAACCACCCTGGTCGTCTGGGGAACCCCCCCACCCGTTGCGAGATCATGCAGCCATCCCCGTCTATAGCGCCCTGGTGATCAGTGGCACCCCACCCACCCACACAGAACCCCTTGCCACCCCGCTCCTCCCGTCATCGCCGGCGGCTGCAAGTACCAATGGGCTTGCAGGGCACACTGTACTAGACAGTCCCAAATATGTGAAGTCATTCACAGATCTGGGACTGTCTAGTCCAGTATGGGCTGCAAGCCCATTGGTCCACACTGGGGACCAATGGGCTTATAGCCCATACTGTACCTGTCATTCGGTGGGTGGCCAGGCGGTGTGCGGGCGGGATGCAGCCACCCACCATGACGGGGGATGGGCAAGGGTTCTGTGTGGGTGGGTGGGAGTGCCACTGGATCACCAGGGTGCTGCAAGATGGGATGGCTCTGATCGTGGGCAACGGGCAAGGGGTTCACTAGACCACCAGGGTGGTCATATTAGCATACATCGGGGACTCGGGTGGGGGGGGACCACTTGTCCACCAGGGATCGACATGTTGCATACCCATCGGGGAATTGGGGATGGGGGGCCACTAGACTACCAGGGCTATCTTTCGCTACATTTACCCACGATCGCAGCTACGGGGCGGGGAATGCCCTGGGATCCCCACAGCACACGTCATGTTGTGCAGAGTGCCAGGAGCAAGTTGCCATCCTGCCTTGCACAAGGCATGCAAATGAGCCATAATGACAGGCAAATGGCCCCATTTGTGCCTTGCATATGTTATGTCTCATTTGCATGCCTCCTGCTGAATATTGTGAGTGATGTGCCTAGTGCAACTGCACTTGTGCTCCCTATCAGTGGCTTGCACCGGCGCAGTGCCACTGCACCATGCGCAGTGTGTGCACTGCCCATGCCATAGTCAATGGTACTACACCATGGCACAGCATTGTTAAATATCACCAGGACCTGGCCCCAGCACATCACAGTTACGCTGTGCCCAGGCTTGCGCCACTGCTTGGTGCAGTCTGAAAATCCCGGCCTATAAGTTTTGTGTGTGTAATACCAGATAAACGACAAATACGAAGCACAAGTGGTTTGTGATAGTATTACAAAGTGAGGGTGTGTGAAAAAACAAATAATGTAACACCCCACTCTTTATTCTATATAATTGCTGGTCAGTTTAGTGCTGTGTGTTAAAAAAAGTCAAGTTTCCTTTTCTGTGGCATTTTGTTTCTGTGAGTGTGAGATGACAGTGGCTTTCACTGGCTGACACCCACGTCGCAATAGCCGGGTGCCATTCCGTGGTAGAAAGTGGTGTCAGACCAGTTACTAAATGGGCTTACCCATAATTATACTGCAGTAAACAGTAAGCAAAAAATTTTTTTTGCGCACAAAGTGCAGATTGGAGCCTGCCCCACAGGGTTCTTAGAGCTGACTGCAAGTGATATTTATTGCCCCATTCTGGGATTGTTAGGAAATAATGGTATTTTGGAGAAAAAAGTACAGTCTTCCTTCCCTTATCACCGTTTTTTAGGCTGAAAAAAGTTTATTGTAGCAGTGCATGTTATGGTGAACTTTTGTACTGTTATTATTCCCTTTTAGATTGACCTTTTACTTCTGTCTTGTAAAATGCTTTTTTTTCAGTTTCATGTCTGCTTTAGCATTTTTTTAGGTTTGAAATAATTAAAGGTGCACTCCGGGTTTATTTATTTATTTAGTTTTTGTTAACCGGGTTAGGTGTGCTAGCCAAAGTTGACTATTTTCAGGCACGACCCGGGATAATACAGACATAAAATGAAATGAGATTGTACAATACATAGTATATAGTATAGGTACATTGTATATAGTACAGTTAGGTTAGAATACAGATCAAGTCAGACAGTACTCGAGATAATACATATAGCTATGCAGAGATGACAAAAGTGACATTAGTACATGCAAATAACTGAAACTGGGCTAAGTGGCAGCTATAAAGACATTTTATAGCAAAGCTTGTTCAGAAGTGCAGCAGTATCTTGGGCGAAATAGGGTGGTTAGCTGTGAGGCATTAAGTGGGATCAAAGCATGTGCAGAGGTCCCGGGATAGGTGGCGATATAGTTTTTTTTTTGAAGATTGGGTGGGAGTTAGCCTGCCTCAGGGCAGGAGGGAGGGAGTTGCAGGTGGCTGGAGCGGTGCAGTGAAGTGCTCCAGAGCCTTTTGAAGTAAGACACCTGGGTACGGTAAGTAGAAATTTGTTTGCCAAGCGTAGTCCATGGGCAGGTGTCTGTGGTATAAGTAGAGCTGCAAGGGAGGAGGGGGTTTGGTTATGGATTACAGAGTCTGTGGGGGTCCCTAGGGAGTATAGTCGGTAGGCAGTTGGGGAGAGCCAGCCTAGGTCGCTATACAGTGTGCAGTGGTGCTTGAGGCGATGGGAAGAGACGGCATACCGACATATGTTGTTATACGTGACATCCCATTTATGGAGAGCAGTCTTATGGGCATTAGCAAAAGTGGAGACACCATATGTCAGCGCTGGAAGCAGAATACCCTTGGCAATTGCCAATTTGGTGGATGGTGTTAGCAGGTGACAATATTTAATGGAACCAATGTCTGTTGTTTCTCCTTGTTCACATTAGTCACAGGGGACCTGAAGGTAAACAATGAGTGTTCTAAAAGAGCTGGATACTGATGAAAACCTGGGATAGCCATATTTAAAGGAGAACTCCTTTAGTTCTTTCAAAAATAAAAAAGGCCAAAGTAGACTCAGAACAGGAGAAAATGCACCCAAGCAGACAGAAGGAAAAAGAACAATCTATAATGGAATGAAAAGGTACTGTACATGAACAAAATGTTCACCCTAAAATGCACTGCTACTTTTAACATTTTTTCTCTTAGACTGCACTTCTGGGGGTATGTCTGAATTCTTGCACAAAACTTGGTGTATTTACTGTGCCACTGGAGGCGAATTATTTGATTTTCAAACCTTGGAATGATAAGCCAGACCCTTTTTATGCACCATGGGTTACTAATTTTAAGGATATTCTAATGTTGGACAAAATGTAATATTGTTATTACAGTTTGCTTGCAGCGGATATATTAGTTTCAGAACTATGATTAGAAATTAGCACTTATCAAAAATTTTGGTTAGCAACCAATCAGCTTCAAGGGGTAGTTTTTAAAGGGGAACAGTCAGCACAAGGGACCCCACACTCAAGTGTGGGGCTGGTCCCAATGTACACTTTGTGGGCAAAAGCATTTTGGTTTACTTACTGTTTACTATGGTATAGTAGATTACATCACACTAATTTTGCTGCGTTGCAAGCTGACATCATATTTTACTATAAATCCCAGAATCCCCTGCAGCAACATCAAAACAGTAGGCAACAGTGGGAGATTCAATTGCCTGCAGTGCATGCTAGAGCTTTTATATTCTCAGAGCAGATGTTTTCCATGACTGCTTTTCTCCAGGGGCTAAGTACAGTCCAGCGTGGCTGTACGTAGCCCAAGGAGGACAGCAGGACCAGCAAATAAACAATCAAAGCTTATATAAACTCTAACATGCACTGCAGGTTATTGCATCTTCTCACTGCTGCTTACTTCTGTGATGTCATCTGCAGGGGATTCTGGAATCTGTAGTAACAGAAGATGTAAGCCTACTGTCACAAACCCACTCCTGAGGATCAAGGCCACTGGGCTCACAGTGCCCACCCCTAAGTGCAATCCATGATGGGGAGGGGGGAAACAGGGAGACCCACCCTGTGTGCTTCTAGAATGTTCGCCGAGGTCACAACTGAACACCCACCACAAGGTTCCAGGAAAACCCTCTTTACTTCTGGGTAGGGTATAATACCAGTCTCAAGTCTTGTAGCCTAATAAGAACCTTCTTTTGGTTATTACACAAGGGAGGAGATCTGGCATTACAACCTTTTCAGGGTAGTGTTGTACACTGATTTTGCCTTCTCCCACAAGGCGTACAATAACCTGGTTCAAATTCCCACAGACCCTTCTTTGAGATTTTCGTATTTCCCCTATCTTTATCCAGCCTTTTCCCTTAGTACAGACACTTGATCTGGTAGCTGCTGATGCCACCCCTTCGGCAATAACAGTTTAGTCCCACATTATTTATTATCTTCTGCAGTCTCTCACACACACTATAAGAAATTCTCTCAAGGCAGGTTTTCTTAACAAAACAAATGTTTTTGCTAAAATAATTATTAATCACACATTTATATCTAAAATATTTTTTAACTCTAGCAAATTTGTCACAGAATAAACAGAAAAATAAAAAGTGGACCATGTAAAAAAAAAAAAAAGCCTTAAAACTGTTAGCTAAATTCTGCCTTAGTTATGAAGATTTCAAAGTCCAGAGAATCGCTGGTTTGCAAAATATTTCAGTCTTTCTGTAGCAGCCTTTGGTTCTTAGGCAGTCTCTGTGCTGGCAGTTGTTCCCTTGTGTTCAGGAGAGAGGGTCCAAGAAAAATGACCCTGAGTGTCTGTGCTTGAGCATTTAAATAGGGTTGACCAGCCACAATCTGTGAGTAGAGTCTGGCCCTTCCATTTCAGGCCACCAGGTGTTACTCCTGCGCCTTCCCCAAAAATCTTACCAAAGGACTCGTACCTTCACTTCCTGGCACTTATAAAAAAAATTTCAGTGTACTATGGGAACCTTTTTTTTCTGTACTTGTATTTTATTGTTTTACAATAAAACATCATACAGTAAATACCTCCTACCAGGTACGTAATACTCAATATAAGGAGCCATCCAATGGAATACAGAGTCAAACAGTAACCCAAGTAGATATTGTGAGGAGTTGGGGGTAGCTTGTTAAGTCCTACAGACTTGATCCATCATAGCTGCACCTCACAAGATTGAAGTGATCAGGTTTTATAAAGGTAGTCCACAATATTTTAGAATCAACTCTAGGGCTGATGTGATCCCATTTCTAAACAGAAAAATGTAGTGCAAGTGTTGTGCCCCTTTCCAAGTCCCACAAACTCCGCACATATTCAGGAGTGGTTCTAAAGAAAATAACCTGTATCTAACACTTATTGTCTATTACTAGATATTAAATTTCTTAACAGACTTGCAACTATTGGCCTTAATTCCCATCTTTTATAACAAAGCAACATTCTGAACCAACCATCCTGCCATCTGAAAAAGGGGAACAGTGGCTTTATTTACAGTTAAAATGGCTTTTCACAAATCAAAGAGATACTATATTAAACGTAAGCGTACACAGGCCTCACTCAACGTTAAGGTCCCCATTTTAATTTCTGTATACACGGTATCTCTCCGTCTAGACACATAGCCCCATTTTCCTGAGGGCACTCAAAAAACTTGTTCCCAGATACAGCGTTGCATATTTAATAAAGTAAAATAAAGAGCCATATAACATAATCAGACCCCAGTCCATGTTAATCCCTGGTGTGCCTTTCTTGTGGAAGGTGAGAAACAAGAGTTTAGGAACTCAAGCCAGTTCATGTTGTGTTGTCTTCCGATTGTTCTTCGTTTGACGGTGGGGCTGTAGCAAATTCCGGTTCGAATGCCCCAACCTTCTTGCCCGCTTCCTGTGGATCTGAGAATTGATATGTGTGGCCTCTATAATGGATCCAAAGGTGTACAGGCATCAATAATGAGTGCACAATCCCTAGGCTTCTCAAACGGACCCTTACTCCATCAAACTTTTTCCTTCTGGAGTGAGTCGTGAAGGATAAATCGGGAAAGAGATGAAGGGTTACGCCGTCATACTGGAAATTTGGTGAAGCCCTGGCAGCCTGTAAGTAAATGCCCCTTATAGATACTCCAGTCATCACTATTAAAATTGTTCTCAGCAAGTCCTGCTGCACTGGCGCAGCCCATGGGGTGATTTCTATATGCCCGAATGATTGAAGAGAATGGCGCGGTGTCCAAATAAACTTTTAGAGTTCCTGGGAGCAAGTCTTATGGAAAAAGTGTCAAGTCGGACCCCTCCGATCTCCCCGGGAAACCAACCAGATGCAGATTCACAGCTCGTTGTGCATTTTTCAGGGCTTCCAGGAAGTATTGGAGCTGCCCATTTTCCTTTATTAAATTTCTGGCTGTGGAGAGGGCTTTAGACGCTTGCGCTTCCACAGCCGTCGCTGTTTTGTTAGCTTGCTTAATCTTGAGATTTTGCTCCCAAAATTGTTTTAGGATTTCTTCTACTTTCCCATCTATTGCTCTCATTGAGGCCATCAAAGACTGCCATGGTGGATCGCTGGATCCTGAAGCGCCCGCTGGCTGTGGCATGGCATGCTGCTCCACAAGATGCTGATTTTTGGAGCCTCCTCCATCTCCTTTATTTTGATGCACCATGGCTAAACAGGTGTAACCCCCTTGTTCCCAGGGGTTACTAGAATCCCAGTTAGAAATCAGTGGCAGGCAGGGAAGGCAGCTTGTGAAATTCCAGGTTAATGGGTTTCACACTGTCACACTCTGTTTTCAGTTTCAGCTGAGCTGGAGTGATGATGTAATCTTAGAACTCTCGCAGAGGCATAAGCCACACTCTGGCAAGCAGTTGTCAGCTAGAGTAGAATGTTCAGTAGTCTTGGAATGTGAGTTCCAGGAGGAGGCTGCAGCTTGCTGTGCAGCTTCTCATTTAGCTCTGACAGAAAGCTACCTCTTCAGTTTTGGGTAGTTTGTTCTCACCCTAGAAGAAGAACATAGAAGACAGTGTCTGAAGTGGTGGAGACCTTGCTAAGTGGGGTTTCCTTTGCCCCATCCTAGGGGGGATGGGGACGATCTTCGGGGTTCAGGGGCAATCCACTCAATCCAGTCTATCTGGTGAAGCTGCCTTGAACATCTTCATTTGTTGTGAGTACAACTTTTCTTCTGAGTAAGTCCAGGAGGGGCACCTGCAATAGTTAGGGGTGAATTTCCCAGGTCGCCCCTGAAAAAGGGATCCCTGGTCTCAGTGGGCTTACCCGGTTACCAAAATCTAAATAAATAAATAATAAATAAATACAATTTCTCTGACAAAGGGACTCAGTCACCTAGACTTTTTGTGTTTTAAAAGTGTCTGCCTACGTTGGAGTCCTGTATGCGACCTTCCAAGTACAGAACTTTTAATTTCTGACATCTCAGAGGTGTGTGTGTGTGTAGTATATTAAATGTGATATACATTTCAAGACAGCATCTACAGTGTTCCTACAGTTGTGTGGTGTTATTAACCAGATGAAAGGCCGAGTATAAGCTTGGAAACAAAAGGTGGGAGACCCCCCCACCTGGAGTAACCAGTTTACCTCTCTGGGTTCAGTTTGGGCACCAGTACTTTTTCATTTAGTGCATCTGGCCAATGCCTAATGGAAGTAGTTACCCCTGGATGTGGGTTGTTTTCTCTCAGTTTACCCCAGTTTAGTGGGTTCTGAAAGTTTTGAGCCTGGATGTGCTCCTTTGTGGTCGTGTGTACCACCTTCATTCCTCATGAAATATGGGAAAGTGTCCTAGTACTGGCCGTATGTGCCTACTTGATGGGAAATGTACCAGTTCTGACCGTGTGTGCCAATCTCCATTTCAGAACCAGGGTGTTCGCTGTTTTGTGTTACTTCAGCCTATGTTAAATGGGAATGTCAGGAATTTCTGTACCCTTGAGAATCTGTAGTACCAGCATGTGTACTCCTATGGGGGTCCATCTTCACTTGTGATTATTCCTACTTTGTTACATGAATGAAAGCCACACTCTAGAATCCCAACCTGGTTTGGACAGTATTGTTATTGCTTCCTTGTGTATGGATTTATTTGGGTGCCCCTGTCCAAAAGTGCAAACCTAGCATAATTGTGAGCAAATGTTTTCTCTCAGGGACCGGGGTTGCTGCCCATGGTATTTGGTTCCCCAGGTGTGTACCATGTAGCCACACTTGGGTTTGACTGTTCTAGTGTAACATATGGGTCACCTAGCCTAATGGTGGCCATTTCTCTGTTTTCCAAATCTGTATTCACTAATGTAAACCCCAACCCCTCTCGTTTTCCCCTAGACGTCTGTGGTGAGAGGAGCAGCCCTGCTAGTTAATGAAGGGGGGCCTGTGGGGTTATACAGGTATCTGCAAGATTTTCTCGATGAGATCTATAAGGTTGTCTGAGTATATAATTTGTAAGTTGTATGTAGAATAGGTTTTTTGATCGTAAATATGCTGAGAATATAGAGCCAAAGCAAAGCACGTCTGCTCAGCAAGCGTGCTCAACAGCGCCCCCTGTGTGGGAACCTTTTCTGTCACCTCTTGTCTACGACCATTTCCCTTTTGATCTTAAAGGATTACGACCCGGGAGATAGCTTCTTTCATCCTGGGATTTTATTATATCAATTAGCTAAGCAGGGATCTCCAACCATTTGAAGATGTACTTGTCAGTTCCTGTCAGTAAACTGTTCTCAGACATGGAATAAACATAATTTCCCTAGGAGGCTGTACTTTTCAGCTTCCTGATTAAATCAGGAATGTCACACATTTGGCAAGACCTTCTCTCATTTCCCTGGAGTTTTTCAGTGACCCTGTGCATGTCTTGTTTAAAAAAAAAACATGGCATTCCTTTGTGGCATTTTACCATATCCAAAATCACATAAGAAAACCAATATTTAACAGAGATATTTGTAAAATAATAACTGTAAGTGTTTAACTTGACACATCCTTCCCTTCTAGACTGAATTTGTGGGATCACGCCCCCAACTGCATGGTAAGGTTTTCACAGATTGTATTATTGTTCTAACTGGCAAGATAGGGCATCTGCATTGGCATTTGCTGACCCGACCCTGTGCGTAATGGTCATGTCATAGGCCTGTAGGGCAATACTCCACCTCAAAAGATGACCATTTGTCTTACCCATCTGATTTAACCACACTAGGGGTTGTGATCAGTTTGTACCTCGAAACATCTCCTGTAAAGGTATGACTCTAATTTCTTCAGGGCCCACAACAGCGCAAGGCATTCCTTTTCAACTGTTGAATATACCTGCTCCCGGGAAAGTAACTTCTTACTAAGTTACACTGTTGGGTGATTCTTTCCCTGATTAGATGTCTGCCATAGGACTGCTCCGATCCCCACATCTGAGGCATCTGTCTGGGCTATGAATTGCTTAGAGTAATCTGGACTGGCCAACACAGGGGCATTGCAGAGTGCCTTCTTTAACCGTGTGAAGGCCCGTTCATGATCTGGCACCCAGTCTACCCTTTTGGGCTTCCTTTTCTTTAGCAGGCCAGGTAAGGGAGCTACCAGAGTACTCTAATTTGGTACAAACTTTTGATAGTACCCTGCGGTCCCTAAGAAGCTACTAACCTGCTTCTGCGTTTCCGGTGTAGGCCACACCTGTATTACCTCAATCTTGGCTTGATTAGAGTGAAGCTGTCCCCATCCCACTACATGGTCTAGGTGTGCCACCTCTGCCACAGCCACCTGGCACTTTTCAGCCTTTACAGTGAGCCCTGCCTTCTGTATCCTGCCCAACACTTCCTTCAGGTGGGATAGGTGTTCCTTTAACTGGTACTGAAGATGGCAGTATCATCCAGGTGTGCCACTGTGTACGCTTCAGTACCATGTAACCCCTGGTTGACCAACCTTTGGAAGGTGGATGGGGCGTTCTTCATTCCAAAAGGCATTACCTGGAACTCAAATAATTCTGCTGGAGTGATGAAGGCCGATCTCTCCCTAGCTCTGGTAGTTAACTCCACTAGCCAGTACCCTTTTGTCAAATCAATGGTGGTAAGGTATGTCGCCCCTCCAAGCTTGTCCAATAGTTCATCCGTCTGTGGCATTGGGTGGCCATCCAACTTCATGACTGTGTTGAGTCCATGATAGTCCACACAGAAGCAAGTAGAGCCATCTGGCTTGGGAACAAGGACTATGGGTGAGGCCCAGGGACTGGGATTTCTGGATTATCCCTAAATCCAGCATTTCTTCCACCTCCCTCCTGATGTCCTTTAGGATGGCCTTATACACCCGTCAGGCTGTCCATCGGATGGGTGCTTGCATCCCTGTATCTATGCCATGTGTCGCAAAGGGGGTATGTCCCAGCTTGGCCGTAAACTAAGGGGCAAAGTCCTCTAAAACCCCCTCAGTTCCTGAGTCTGTTCCGGGATCAACTGGGGTGACAACTTGATTGTCTCCACAGAGGACTCCTGCTTGCTTTCCTTTAGCAAGTCCAGGAGGGGGTCATCCTCGTCCGTCCCTTCCCCAGGACTACACACTGAAAATACCATTTTTTTTCTATTTATTGAGTCTTGGATTACAACATCTTTGAGCAATACAACTCATTTACAAAGGTTTCACGTCAGTAGTACAAAAACAAAACAAGGTAAACAATAGATAAGTAAATATCAAATATTAAGAATATACTTAAATCAATACATCAAAAGCAATCAAAATAGCACTGAATGTTCTTCAATATAACAGTGGCGTGGGCTAAAAGAGAGGGCAGCCTGGGAGGCCTTGTCAAAATCTAGGAGAGAAAGTAATGGGGTGCAAGGTGTGGGATGGGAGAAACAAGAGGGAGAAGGAGATGAGTTGCACAGGAGGTGGAGAGGGAAGGATCGGAGTTGCAAAGGAGGGAATGGGGATAGAGAGATGAGAGGATGGGGAGGTGGAAGGAGGGAAATGGGGTGAGTGCAGAGAGAAGGGGGGAGTGCTGGTGAAGTTAGGGGGAGGAAGACACATTAATAGTATAAGGAGAAGAGGTGGTGTGGATCTGTTCTAATGGGGTGCCAGTGCAGTTAGTGGTGAACAAGGGTTTGGACTTGTGTTTCTCATTGGCATTGTAGAAAAGCATCACTTTGGTCTTTTTATAGTTTAGCACCAGTTTTTGAATGCTGAACCACTTTTCCACTTCTGAGAAACTGTGTTGAAGGTTATCCTGGAGGCTTTTAGGGTCAGGGTTACGAGAGTAGATCACAGCATCATCCGCGTAAAGCAGAATCTGTTCATGACAAGCTCGTGGGAGGTTATTCAAGTAGATACTGAAGAGAAGGGGCCCCAGTATAGATCCCTGAGGCACTCCAGAATGGAGTGGCTTCCTTTCGGAGAGGACATTGGTTATCTTGACCTGCTGCGAATGGTCTTCTAAGTAACTTTTGAAGCAGCTGACAGCATCATTGGACACCCATGTCAGCCCTATTGGCATATGGCCTCATCATGCCGACATAATAATAATAATAATAATAATAATAATGATGATAGAACTTTATTTTTATGGCGCCTTTCAAAAACCAAGGCACCTTACAAATGATTGAAACATATCAAAGTTCACAACAGCTGAATATTATAAAACAGAAAATACAACTAAAACTAAATCCATCAGTCGCCAAATGCTTGATGCCAGAGGTATGTTTTTAAAGCTTGTTTGAATGGTACATCCTATGATTATGCCTCCTGTCAGTCAGTTCTACAGTGCAGTTAATGTCATTTATCTGTTGGACTACCTTGTATGGTCCCGCCCACTCGTCCTGCAGCTTGTCCTTGTGGACTGGGATTAGGACAATGACTTCCTGACCTACATTGTAAGTGCAAGCTGTGGGTCCGTGATCATACCAGACTTTTTGTTTCTGCTGGGAAGCTGCCAGGTTGCTTTGGGCCACTCCCATAAGCTCCTTCAGCTTCTCCCTAAACCTTGGGACATACTCCACTGTGGGAGTTCCTTGGGTGGTGTGCTTGCCTTCCCAGATCATGTCTAGGGGCCCACACACCCTACGTCCATATAAGAGTTCGAAGGGGAAGAACCCTGTCGACTCTTGGGGCACCTCCCTATATGCGAACAGGTGGGGAAGGTATTTCTCTCAGTCTCTCCCATGCTGTTCAGCAAACGCTTGGAGCATTGATTTTAGGGTACAATTAAACCTTTCCACAAGTCCATTGACTTGTGGGTGATAAGATGTTGTGCGCCTCTGCACCACCCCACACTTCTCCCACAAACACTTCATCAGGTCCAACATGAAGGTACCCCCTCGATCAGTGATAACCTCCTGTGGAAACCCGACATGGGAGAAAATCCCTAGCAAGGCATCTGCCACTTTGTCTGTCCAAAATGAGGCTAGGGCGATCACCTCTGGGTATCTGGTGATGTAATCGACTACCATCAGGATACACATCTTCCTGGAGGAACTTGGGGTATTCAGAGTCCCACAATATCCATTCCTACACTCTGGAAGTGCTCCTCCACAATGGGCATGGGAATTAGGGCAGCTTTGGTTTTACTGCCTGCCTTCCCTATTTGATGGCACTGGTGACAAGACCTGCAATATTCCTTCACCTGCTGGGTGAAGTTGGGCCAATAGAAATTCTGGGTCAATCGCTGCATGGTGCACATGATGCCCAGATGTCCAGACATGGGAATATCATGAGCAGATTTTGAGCAACTTACCAGGGTACCTCTGGGGAACGACAAGCTGCCTGCCCATCACCCCTCCCTCTGTCCTCACGTCCTGCATATACAGCAGTCCATTGTCCCAATATACCCTATGTCTTATGTCACCTCCCTGTGTCCCATCAGAGTCTGTACAAACCCTCAGTCTCTCCAAACTAGGATCAGTTCTCTGAGCAGCTGCAAACTCTTCACATTTTCCCAAGGCATGGGACATGTCCCCTTCAGTTCCTAAACTGGGGTCCATAGCTGTAGCATCAGGGCATTCAGGGACACTGCCATCCCTAACCTTCTGACCCTTTGTTACCCCTCCCTCCTCGAAGTAACCTTCTGTAGCTGTCTTGTGAACGGCTACCTGGGGGAGTCTTACCCCCCCTCACTACCCTCCATTTCAGGAGACACATGCTGGGGAACCAACCTCCCATTTTTTTCCACAAGGGCTTCTATGGGGTTCAGGGAACTACAACTGGCCTTTGCCGCCTGACTGCATGTAACTACACACACCACCCCCTTCTAGAGATTGTTCCCTATAATCTCATCCAGGGTGAAGTTGTCTGCCACCGCTGCTTTTTGCACTGTCTCACCTCAGTCCAAGAGAACACTAGGAAGTGATGGAGTTTTCTCCTCCCCCAGTGAAAAGAAAACTAATATATAACAGAGATATTTGTAAAATAATGACTGGAAGTGGCTAGCTCACCTCACCTACAACTAAACAAAATTAGTCTGGTACAATATATTTATACTACAGTAAACAGTAAGTAAACCAAAATGTTTTTGCACATAAAAAGTGCACATTGGGACCAGCCCACACTTGAATGTGGAGGCCCCTTGGTGGTGACTGTTCTCCTTTAAAATGGTTATTTTTTCACAGTAAGATATGATGCAGAAGAGTGCAGCTGCATTAAAAATTGCTGTATTGTGGGGAACACATGCCACAGGTCGGTACTTACAGTAGTTGAGGAATAAAGTGCCAACTGCAAAAATGCTTATCACAGTGGGACAAACAAGCATTTGTCAACGCCGAATGTTGCTTGCTTCTATGTGCTGTTTAGGTATTTGGAAGTCATTGGAGTGTAAATATTGAAAATTTGCAAACTTACGAGCATGCGTAGGAACTGCGCAACGCACGCTCGTAAAACAGTCATTTTTAGGATTTTTTTCACCAAATTTTCAACATAGCCATTTTAAGACCTCTGGTCATGAACAGTGTCACTGTGATTTTCTTAATGTGTCCCATACATTGAGTTTGCACACCGACTGCGCCATTGTGCGCTACATGGGCGGAAACACGTTTTGGGCAGGATGTGAAAAATGACAGCTGTACTGCTCATAAGGAGGTGGTAAAATGGCAATGTTGAAAATCTAGATGGAAATATTGAAAATTCGCAAACCCTACGGCGTCGCGTGGGAACTAATAACGCACACTAGTAAAAAAGTCATTTTAGGAATTTTTCACCAAATTTTCAACATTGCCATTTTAAGATCTCTGCTCATGAACAGTGACACTGTGATTTTCTTAATGTGTCCCATACACTGAGTTCGCATTAACGATTAGCGCCATTGTGCGCCATATGGCAGAAACACGCTTTTGGGTGAGATGTGAAAATGACAGCTGTACTACTCATAAGAAGGTGTGGAAAATGGCAATGTTGAAAATCTGGGTGGAAATAGTGAAAATTATGAAACCTCTGATGCGTCAAGACTTCACGCCTTCATCAAGCTCAGTCATTTTAGGAATTTTTCAACATAGCCATTTTAAGACCTCTGCTCATGAAGAGTGTCAGTGTGATTTTCTTAATTTGTCCCGTACATTGATTTCAAGACACCGACTGCGCCATTCTGCGCTACATGGGCAGAAACACATTTTGGGTGAGATGTGAAAATGAAAGCTGTACTACTCATAAGAAGGTGTGGTAAAATGGCAATGTTGAAAATATGGAGTGAAAATATTGAAATTTCTCGAACTTACGAGCCTGCGTAGGAACTGCGCAACGCACGCTCGTAAAACAGTCAGTTTTTGGAATTTTGGCACCAAATTTTTCAACATGAGAGGTTTTGGCCTCCTTCTCATGAATGATGTCACTGTCATGGCGGTATTCGGGGCGAAGGGTGATTTCCGCAGTCACTGGCATGAATCACCCTTCGGGCCCGAATAACGCCATGACAGTGACATCATTCATGAGAAGGGGTCCCAAAACTCCCATGCTGGAAAATCTGGTGCAAAAATTCCCAAAATGGCTGAGATATGCAAAGTTGAAACCCCCTATCTAGCCCATTATACAGCTTACCAGCATTTCCTCAGTTCGCGGGTCGGCTTTGAAGAGTGCAGACGGTTCCCGTCCACCAAGATCGTCGCGCCAGAGTCCGGAGGTAAGTATGAGGTGAGGAGGGGTGGGAGGCTGGGTGCGAGTGGGTGGGTGCGGGTTGTGGGAGGGGGGTCGGGAGACGACTGCGGGACCGCTTTTTGTCTTCCAGGTAAAACAAAAAGACATCGCGATTGTTCTGCCACGCTGGGGTGGGCCCCAGCGTGGCACAAAGACTTTGGGGCGTTCAGCCGACGGGGATTGGGCACCTCGCTATAAAGACCGATTGCCACGCTGGGGTGGGCTCCAGCGTGGCACCAACTACTGGGGAGACGGCGCAGCTCAGCCGATGGGGATTGGGCACCCGTCGGCTATACAATGCGTGCAGAGGAACTGCGCATGAGCAGCTTCTTATCGCTGCTCACTCAAGCGTAGCTCCCCCTTTCAACTGTATGCCACTGCATTTTGGAGCGCGTCATAGACAGCTTCAAAATGCATTGGCTTACAGGGGCCCCGCCTGCCAGGACACTGCCTGAATTGGAGGAGGAGGTGACACACCTCCGAAATCTCCGATGATGGCACTATGCTTCTTGCACATGCGTGCAAGCAACATAATAAATTGATTAACAGCTGCTGCTAATCACAGCAACACACTTCTGAACTGCAAATTTCAATGCAAAACCATTTTTTTATAGCTTGTCATGTTGCAGAGAGGCTTTGAAGTATTAACAAGCTAGTACACCAGCAGAAATTAATATTAACTTTTAAAATTAGCAACTTTCAATATCTGAAATACTTTTTGTTTTCCCTTATGCTGTTTCAAAGATATTATATCTGACAGTGCTAGGTGTAATGAGTGGATCAGTACTCTAGCTGGAGGTTGACATTTAGTTCCATTCCCCTTCATACCTCATCAGTATTGCGATCTCACTGATTATGACATCACAAGCGACCAAGAGAGCCATATACCTGCTACCAGATTGGTTACTTAAGTAAGTTAATACCATTGCTGAGACCACTCTTATGATTGGACAGACTGGATGAACCATGACAATTTTTCTGTCCGTAAACATCCACGAATCTGTGTATCATGAGGAAAGAGCAGAAGACAAGAAGACTGGCTAATGGAAATGAGGAGAGATCTGATTTTGACTATTTATTTCGTTTTTGTGACCAGATAAGGAGGACAAGACAATTCTGCCTATTTTCTGCCTTGTCCCAGGGAAGAGGGATACAGATGGATGTCAACTGACAGTGAACCAGATTAAGCTGTTGGTGGTATTTTTAGTGATACAATGGAGACACGCTGAGTATAGAAATTAAATAAATTTGGAAACTAGTTTACTAATGCTCCCACAAGGACTGATTCAGAAGTAGGGCCTTGAATATTGATCTTGAAAAGAGTTTTTATTTCCACCCCCTGTTTGTCCTCTAGTGTCACCTGGGTCCTCCAAACTGGCCTTCTTCCGGCATTTTCCCAACCCTGTTGGCTGCTGTCCTCAGCAGCGGTGCCTGCAGAGTCTCCGTTCCACCATAAGCAGGGCCAGAGAGTACTGGCAACTGTCATGTACAAGGTGCCTTGTTTTTTCTCTTGTATGTTTCTCCTTCTGCCTCCTCCAACCACCATATGGCCGTGTGCAAGACCCCAAGGGTTTGGTTCACATGCACACAGCTTCCTCCACTGGAGGAGTAAGCTTCCCGGCCCACTGACTGAGGTTACTACAGATGTGAAATGTGCCCCCAGACCCTCCCCTAATGAAGTACACAGCCATCGTCAAGGTCTCTCCCAGCGGCCACCTAAGTACCACCCTCAAGAATTTGCTCCTGAACCTGGGTTGCGAGCTGAACACACTGCCACTGGGTCACAAGTCAATTCTAAACCAGAAGAGTTTGATCCCTATGTCCGTTTATAAAGTTTGACCATGAAGTATGATCACTTTTAAACATTACTTCACTTTAAAAGTGCTGGCAATCCTTCTAGGATCCCTGTCATTTTAAACGCTGCTCCCCTTTGAAAGCACTGTATTGTTCAAGAGTAGTGTCACTTGAAATGCTGTGTTGCTTTAAAAGCTCTGTTACTTTAAAGAAAGGGCTGTTACAGTTCAGCTGTATCCCATGTAGTTCACTGAGTCCATTAATTGCTGCACCTGACAGCAGCACAAAATGTAAATTAGTGATTGACCCTTGAGGCTGGCCCAGAGGCATAAAGGTCTGAGGCGCTGGCACCTTACCTCTTGTTGCACTGGCAACCCGGGTCTGGGAAAGAACTTGGGTCGCTAGGGGTCGGCCAGGGTGGGAGAGGCTCGAGCATACAAGGACTGCTGTCTTCTCCTGGGGAGGGTGGATGCTGACTCCGCCACGTAACTGCCACTAGGTGAAAACCTGTTGGTAGGACAGTGAGCGACATGAAGGGAGGGAGCTGCGGGACTCTGTGGAGTGTGTGTGCCTCCATATGTACGCTCTGACATGTGCACCCCAGCATTGGGGAAAGGAGAACACAGAAAATGGGAGGATGGGCTACGTGAAGCCCTGCCCATCTCCCTGTGACCTGCCCCACCATCCAAAGACTAGGGGAGCTTCTGGGTGTGTCTGTCTTGGATGGGGGATTGCCCTGCCTCTCCTAGCCCTGCCTTGGAGGGAAATCCGTGGGAGAATATGCATCCTGGACTTCGGAGGATGCAGAAGCCGGTTACAAGATGTGGGGACAGGGCTAAAGAGTCACCCAGTCATCTGAAGGTAGAAAAAGCTTTATGGCAAAAAAAAAATGAGTGGCCAACCCACTGGCACAGTGGCAGTGTTGCCTTTCACTGTGCCAACAACCTGGTTATGAAATGGTCCTGAGGCACTGGAGGGGAGGAGAATTGAAACTTCCCAGTTGATGCTCTTTTCTGGGGAGGGAAGTTGGCCTGAACTGCCAACGACTTCCAGCTGTGTGTTCACAGGCAACAGTGCAGTGCATTCTCATGGGCCAGTGATTGAGAGTGCTGGTGTCATGGCTTCACAAAGGCGCATGTGCTCTGATACAGAAAGCATCAGGCTGCGTCCTGTGTCTGGGAATAACTGAAGGAAAAAATCCCGGCATACACAGGAAGACATCTAAGCACTCTTGGACTCTGCTACTACCGACTGCCTTCTGAGGGTTCTCTGCAACCTGATTACCCTGCCACAGGGGACAAGCCATTGGGTAAATGGGGTAAGGTGGGATGTGGACAAGCCATTGGGTAAAGGGATAAGTGGGGGAGATGGCAGCGGTCTGAGTTGTGTGGGACAGTGCTTATGATCTAGAGGAAGAAACTCTAGTTTACAAAAAAAAAAAAAAAAAACTAAGTAAATTAGCTTGAGGCAGAATGATTCACAGCTGGCAGCAGCTCCAGATCTCCCTGCCCTCAGACCTGGGAATCTCCTAAGCATGTCCTGACTGGGCCATCCAGCTTGGCAGGTGCTGCTGTGACTCCGCCCTGACTGTGCAAATGAATGCTGCAGAAACCAGCCTTGACTTAGTATCTGGAGGGGAATTAAATCCAGAGAGTTACTGCCTGTAAGTTTACCTTGTCTAGGGTGCACAACTAGAGACAGTAATCCTCTCCTTTCACTAGGCTAAGCTGGATATTTAGGGGGGCACCTCACATGGGGAACAGACTGGCAGTTTGGAGGCCTGAGAATGCACAGGTGAGCTTGCAGCAGCGCTGGTAAAGCCACCCACCACCTTCTCTCAAACTGGCTTAAACAACCAGCAGGTGCTCATGGGGCGGGGGGTCCTTGGAATTCTGTAAATCCATTGTGCAGGGTGGGGGAGTTTGTGAGTGCTAGACTGGGGCAGTGAGCATTGGAGAGGTTGGATGCTTGGGTTTATCCCAGTTAGCTCCAACCGCTGCTGTTTTTGAACCCTATAAGGCTCACCTAGCTCCCCTATAGGACCAAGCTACTCTGTAACTGACCTCCTGTGGATGGGACAAGACATTACAGTCACCTATGATGTCCAGACCCACTCCCACAATTCTGTAGAGAGAACTGATTCAGTGGGGTATGTGCCTTCCTCCACTCAAGTGCAAGATCACTGCAGAGACTCCTCTGAGCAAGGATCCCAGATAATGATGTGAGCCCAGGTCTCTCTTATGGTAATGTAACATGCTACCACCGATTTCACTGGACTGGACACAGTCATCATATTAACTGTAAAAAGAAGGCAGGAAGGATTTAGATTTTTATAGCATGCTTCATACAAAGTGTGTCCTAAAGCACTTTACAAACAGAGATAGAGAGGTGAGAAAACGGTGCTGGCAACAGGTGCATGAGGGAGACTCTGACAGCAGAGATAAATTATCAAAAGAGACTGCAGACAGGTTTAACATGGCGTGGTGCTCAGACTTGCTTAGGGTCACACAGTAAGTGAATGGCAGATGTGAGATTCAAACCTGCGACCCCAGGTTTTGAGCCAGACTGCCCCCTGGAGAAGATGTACAAAAAGCTATCCCAGAGCATGTGGTTTCTTCTTCTAATCAGAAGGCATCAAAATTCTATCAAAAGTCAGGGCAGTAGCTAGTACATTTGGGACATGTGGCCCAAGGTCATATATGGAGCATAATCAAGGCTACCACAGCAGGGGAGTGGGCTGGCCTCATTCCCCTTACAGTTACCAGATCTGCTTTGAAATTAGGACCACAGCTGGCTCCGTGGCACCGAGAGATAGGTCATCACTTTGGCATGCTGGTGATACAAGTTTGTACCCCGAACCAGGGTGTCGAGAGCGGAGGCCAGCAGGGAGGGAGTTAGGGAATCCCTTGGACACTTTCCTCCTGGGGGAAGGGTAGTTGCGGACTGTTTCTGGAGTGTCTCCTGATGGTGGCTTGCAGAGGTGCTCTTGGTAACATGGGTGACCACATGCTGCCAAGCGTCCCTGCCCCTAGGATGCCGCTGTAGCCGCACATGTAGGAGGTGGATGAGACCCAAAAAAGAGAAAAAAGCTGGACCAATGCAGGATGCCACCCACTGTACACCGCAAGGCCTGTGCAGTCTGATCCAACGTGCTCCCAACGGAAAACAAGTATGGAGTCCCCTGGGGTCCTGCCATGGGGGCAAACAAGGAAGGAACACCATGGTAGAGGTAGGTCCCAGAATGATGGGCCTTTTCATTTCCCTTTTGCTAATTGGAAGATTTTGTATCTGACGATACTTGGTGTTATGTGTGGAGCAGTACCTTACCTGGCGTCTGATTCAGCTAGTTCTATTCCACATCATCAGCACTGTGACCTCCCTTTCTGACATCACAGCTGGCAAGAAGAGACAGTCACCTGCTGCAAGATTGGTACTTTGTGATGTCACAATACATTAGGTCACCATGGTGATGACGATGATGATGATGTGTAAAGAGGAACAGAACAACATATGTAAGTCTCCAGGTAAAGCACCGCTCTTCACAAAAAGTTCACATCACACATACCATTAGGTAGACAACCTTATAATGATCACATGTAAAATTAAAAATACTTCAGAAATAAAAAGTATCGAATGACTGCTTTTAAAAATGAATAACGTTTTCTGACAGCTATTTTTTGGTAGAGCCAGTAACATTGTACATAATTAATATGAAGTTGTAAAGGCAAGCAGACTACTACTTTTTGTAGCTGAAAACCATTTTCTTTTCGCTTTCGCTAATTAGAAAATGTTAAAGTGTGGTATGTGGAACAGTACTGTACCTGGAAGCTGACATAACTAGTTCCTTTTCGTGTCGTATCTGAAGAGCAGTGCCACACTGACTGTGGCATAAAATGACCAACAAGAGCCAGTCAGCTTACTCCAGATTGGTCACTGGTGATATCATAGCATCACATAGTGAGATCACAGTGCTGAAGAGGTACGAAGGGGAACACAGCCAAATGTGTAAGGCTGCATGGAAAGTACTGCTCACCATAGTACACCTAATATTATCAGGTAGAAAACCTAATTAAAAAAAAATCATTCCGAAATAAATGGTAACAAATAGCTAGTTTAAAAAAAAATAATAGCACATTCAGCATGTGATTTTGTTTGGTGCAGAGTTTTAAATAATTGATTAGCAGTTTTTTTCTTGACAATGCTAACTGTACAGAAAGTATTTATATAGGTTTTCTAGAAATGTTATGTTTGTTAAACACAATGAGGCAAGTGCTATGCATTTTCACAATGTTTTAGCACTTTTATGAGCAAAACACTAATCAATTTTTGGAGTTAAATAAAACCCTGTTGGTGTTACTAGCCCTTTTTTTGTTCAGTTGTTTGTTCCCTGCACCAACTGGCCCCAATCCTCCCCAGTCCTGTCAGCCCAGTGTCCTTTAGGACTTACCTCATCAAGCTTGTTTCCCAGGGGCATACCTCCCCCCCATGGGGTTCCCCAAACCCCACCAGAGACAGGATGCGGTTGGCATGGACTGACGCCTGGATAACTGGGTTCAGGCTCTGTGGGAGAGTGGGGTCATCCTACTGCTTGGTGTCATTTTCCCTCCAATTACTGCCTCTTGGGAGGTGCAGACATGCCATGCCATCATGACACATGCCGCACGCTCCCGCACAACATGCAGTGATAGCCGCTGCACTCCCTGTGCATCTTGATGGCCTGGCATGCCCGTCTCCTGATCTCTACCAGGTGTCAGCAAGTGCCAGGAGTCATGTCCCTCAGATGCTCAATCCAGCTCCCTCAGCCAGCCCTCCGACTACCCGAACTCGCTTCTGAACTCGGGTCACCAGCATCACAGATGATAGCACTACCGCTGTGTCAGCTGCTACTATCTCTTTAATTAGGATGTTTGGTATCTCCCACCTAAATGAACTGAGGACTCTTTGTACAAGTCAAAACTAAAACTGTTTTGAGATGGGCTACTGTATATCTGATAGAAAGATTTTTTATCCTCCTTTGTCAAACTGCCACCCATCTTGTCTGCCCTCCCAACTCTGATACTCACTTTTTCAAGGTCCTCATCCCTCCTCCAGTCTCCATGACTTGCCCAACCCCCATAGTAGGGACTTCGAGGTTGCCCTTATTCAGTGGAGACGGGTGCCATGGTGTGGAGCCTTTGGGGGCAGACCTTCATCATGCCATTTTCTTGGCGCCCTTCCTCAGGTGGCACACCAGCGTACATATGTGTGTGTGTGTGTGTGTCTGGGGGGGGGGGAGGTACTTTTCATGCACATGCAGCTGCTGCTGCTTGGACAGCAAGCTCTGACACCGGCCCATCAGCAGGAGTCACTGCTGCACTGGAATGTGCCACCTCCCTTTCCACAGCTAGAGTGCTGTCACTTAAGTTGGCTTCCATTGGGTCAACTAACAGCTCCTTGGCATGTATTTCTTTATGATTTTAAAATGTCTTTCTTTTTGTCTTATGTTATCAGGAACACAATCTGACTCAGTTGGCCATAGAAATATGGTATACTCCTTGGCCCATCCAGAAAGTCCAGTCCTACCCATTACTTGTGTGATGGCCCATCACAGTGAGTGAGTGTGTGTAGTATATAAATTTTATAAAATAATTAATTGCAAATGAAAAAAAGGGCATTTTTCTTGTGTTTGTACCTGGAATACTATTATCAAATGGGCATATGTAACTTCAGGTTTTTATTGCACAGGTTCAGTTTCTGTGATTGTATCTGATGTACTGCTGCCACCCGCAGGCACTCTCATGCATGAGTCATTTACAATACCTCAGTGACTTGTGTCCATGGTAACATGACAAAAAATAAACAAACGTTGTTGCCATCCAGCTGTGGCTCATTGGAGTTCCTGAGGGCCAACTCAGTCCATTTCCTGAGGTCCTTTTCATTTTTTATCTTTAAGATCTGTAAGCAGAATGAACAAAACTGCTCATTTTCACCAGTGACAAGTTACATAACATACTTAAGCATACACAATTTTAAACACAATCAATAATTAGCATAATACAAAAAACAGACAACAATTATTTAGCATGAACAAATATTATTTTCCATCAACCAAGATTTCAATCTGGTTTTAAAAGACCAAATTGTCATACTCTCTACAATACCAAGAGGTAGTGAGTTAAAAAAACGGGAGACCTGTATAGAGTAGATCTAGACTCTGACCAAAAGCAGAACGAAACAATGGAATTTCATAAGTAAATTTGGTCTGGGATCTAGTACCACTAGAACTAAAAAAACTATGGAATAATGTAGAAACTACAAGAGATAGAAGGCCATTTTTGACCTTAAACATCATTATACCCATTTTGAACAAAATCCTATTTTTAAGGGATAAGCTATGAGTATGCTTTAATAAAAGACAATGAATGATGTGTTCAAAAGGGGGCATCTAGCATGAAACGTAAAATAGAATTATAAATGACCATATGTCTGTTACGTAATCGACCAGAAAAGGAGGAGCAGATGACAATACCATGATTCAAAACACTCATCAAAAAACTACGAGCAAGTAAAAACCTAGATTCCCTGGTTAGAAACTGCTCAACTCTGTAAAGTGAACCTAACCTCTGATGAAGAATTCTCCTTAAATTATTTAAGTGAGGTTCAAAAGTTAATTTAGAATCAAGGATTATCCCTACATATTCAAAGCTGTCTACCAATTCAATCATATTTCCATCCAGTATAACAATATAACATAAGCCCTGAGACTCAATAGTCTTGTTTGAAAACAACACGACTTTAGTTTTACCTGAATTAAGTACCATAGAGTTTAAAAGCAACCATTTCTAAAAGGAATCAAAGTCAGATTGAACCTCAGCCAGAGCATCCTTAGAAGTGGGACCCATGCTATAAATTACTGCATTGTCCTGTTACAGTACACTTCTGGAGGTCAGAATTTAGCACCTTTCTGATGGTCTGGTTGCAGTCTAGTTCCAGGTGCTGACTGCAGTCCAGTTCTCGAAGTCTAATTGCATTCCAGTTCATGAGGGCAAAATGTTAAGCCAGGTTTGGAGAGTCAGCTGCAGAGCAGTTCCAGAGCCTGACTGCAGACCAGGTCTGGAGGTCCAGTTCCAAAGGTTCGACTGTAGTTGAGGTCTGTAGTTCTGGATGCAGTCCAGTTCAGAGGTCAGATTGCAGTGCAGTTGTGAAGGTCTGACTGCAATCCAGGCATGTAGGTCCATTTGCAGTTCAGATAGAGAGACTGAGTAGATGGCTTATGAGGCCAGAGAAAATGGCATATCAAACCTGTAAAGAAGGAACTGTATTCAGTGGTTCGGACTGAATTAATTTACATGGAAGGGGGGCAGTGATGTAACTTCGAAAACTGAGGAGACTTATAAGTAAAATGGGAACGTATCCTTAGGCAAATGTAAAAGAGATTAATAAATAATAATTCAGTGATGTCACCAAGTTACTGTCAGAATACTTACACCACCCCCCACCCCCACCCCCGGCTATTAAAACTCAGCAGCAGAACCATCTTTGTTTTCTGTAAAGTTTAGCCATGAACATACACTAAAGCAGATTCATTATTTACCTTCCTCACACTCCCGAGTTTACCTCCCTTTTTTTTTCTATATAGGTAAGGTGCTTCTCTCTGCCAGTCATGTATCAGCCCTCTTCCATCCTCATGCAACCACCCTACTCCATTTGCCATTATAAAATGGGAAGAGAAAGCACGACCTGTGATTGGTTCAATTTGATCACATGATCGTATGTTGTTACAGCACAACAGCACAGGTCAAAAATACTTCACTTTCTGAACTTCATTACTCAGTTTTTAAAATAAAAATCAGATGAACTATTTTATAAACATAATAAGGCACTCCAGGGTGTATGTAATTATAAGATAATGGCACTTCTTGGGGGTGTAAGACACTGGTGTTGCCTCATGCTTTACAATAATGCACACTCTGTCATGCATTATTGCTTAAACAACCCCAGTTGTAGTGAATAAAGAGATTTCAGCTGGTTCCTCAGAACTGCTAAAAAAAAAAAAAGATTGTTTTTTTTTATTCAGATTTGTATCCCTCGTGTGCACTGGCGGCAGATCTCTGTTCCTGCACCACCCACCCAGCCTGACACTTATATCATCCCCCGAGACTCCGCCATGAATTACCCCCCATGGCAGGGCCGGGGAAGGGCCCCCCCCCCCGGAGCACAATCCTAATCTGGGGGCAGTCGCATTGTCGGACCAACAGGGTGGATTCAGGACTTCATAGTGCCCCCAGCCACCATTTTCTACTTTTTCTCCCCTGCGGCGTATGGCATGGACACGCATGTGTGGGGGCACATGTATATCACTCCCACCGGTGACATGCTTCCAAGCCCACATTGCCCTCCGGCCCTCTCCAGAGGGCAATCGACAGGTGGGACAGCGATCCCTCCCTCCCCGAGAGAGGAGAGCAATCCTTCAGATGCTTGAGCCTCTCTCCCCACGCTGACCCCTGACAGCCCAGGCTGGTTCCCAAACCCGGGTTGCCAGCATGGCATGAGATGTTGTGTCCAGCACCTCAACCTCCAGCATCACTGGGCTGGACAAAAAATAATTTATTTGCTACAGTTCCCATGAAAAATTCAATTCAAAAAAGTGCAAGATAATGCACCTAGGCAAAAGGAACCCCAAGATAGAGTACTGGATGGGTGGGGGTGAGACTTAGCACTATGGAAGAGAAATAGGATTTAGGAGTTATCACCAGTAAATAAGCCAGTACAACATGGTCTATAGCAAGGCTAACAGGATGCTGCGATGTATCAGGAGGGGTACTGATAGCAGAAGAAAAAAGATAAAATCTTCTCCTATACAGATCCATGGTGAGGCGTCACCTGGAGTACTGCGTCCAGTTCTGGAGATCTCACCTTAGAAAGGACAGGGATAGGTTGGAAACAGTGCAGCACAGAGTAACAAAAATGATTCAGGGCCAGCAAGGCAGATCCTTTGAGGAGCACTTCAAGGCACTAAATATGTACTCACTGGAAACCAGAAGGGAGAGGGATGATATGATAGAGACCTTCAAGTTCCTTGTTGTTTATTAGGAATAACCATTGAGCATATGCTCATTTACAATGGCAACTTACTGCATACATTAAAAACATACAAATAACAATACATGCATCATCGAACCATGCAATGTTCAACATACAGTATTTACACAATTAGCTAAAACAATTACAGCTTTGAACATTAGAGAACAGGAACTGACAAGGTAAACTGTGGGGAATTATTTACTCTAAATACCAGCTCAAGGTCACAAGTGGAAATTAACAAGAAGGAGGTTCAGGAGGGACGTGAGGAAGTACATCTTTATGGAAAAGGCAGTGGAACCTTGGAACAGTCTGTCGGCCAGGGTGGTGGGTGCAAACACAGTCAGGGGATTCAAGCAGGCATGGGATAGAATGAAGGGAATAGTGGTCGTCTGGGGTGACAAGACCAGGGAAGAGAATGGAGATAGGATGGGGAGAGTTAGTACCCTGGAGAAACAGTAGGTTCCAGTGGTTATAGAGAATGTGGGCAGACTGGAGGGACCGCTGGTCTTTTTCTGCCATCATGGTCTGTGTTTCTATGGGTGTTCACTCCAAAGCAGGTGCGCCCTGAAAAAGAGCACGTAAGCTCAAAAAAATGTTTGGCGAGTACCTTGGTTACCACTGCCTCTTGAATATGGTTTTATTTGTATTTTATTGACATAAAAGTACATTTTGCATCAGACAGCCATGTGTGTAGTTTCCAGTGTCTGCGGCAGCTTTAGCACAGACCTGCTTTGGAGTGAATGGTGAGATAATACGTCTGGAGCTTGCTGTTCTGTCTGGTGGCCAGTGACTACTTTTTGTTTCTCTGAGTGTGTAGGTTCACTCCATTCTGCTTTGTGACTGCCGTGGAGTACCATGCATGTGCAGTGAGGGCCCTCCACGGGTGCACATGGAGGACATTTTTTTTTTTTGATCAGCCCCCAACTGAGTTACATTTCTCTTGAAAACAGTATTTTGTTTAAACTCATTCATTTTACTCCAAAAGACTGTAGCAAATACATAAAAAACTGCAGTCTTAAAACAATATTTTATACAGTTGTTCTATTTCTGCAGTTTATCAAACCGTTTGCCAAGACTAAGCTTAATTGCAAGGAATAAGAGATACGGAACATGTAAAATCTCTGTACACGTACATATGTCACCATAGCATGGCATTACCACTCGTGTCCTCTGTAATCTTGGTGATGGGCACATCATGTTATGCCTGACTACTAGATCTCTAGCTGCGGTTTTTCGGAGGACTCCATTTGAAAATATATATTATGAAGATTCAACCTCTGAAACCCCAATCTATTCAGCAGTTGCTTGGACTGGTGAACCAGTAGTTCTCCTTTAATAACCATGACTTTGGTAATGGGAAATGAAATTTCCTGAAATGTAGATTTTTGTGGAATTTTGTGCAGTTGAGTTCCACTGATTTTGTTTTTTGTTTTTTCCTCGAAACTGTCAAATTGCTTTAAAATCTCATATTTAAGTCCCCAAATCATGCTACTTTTTTAAATTCTGAGTGCATGCTCTGTAGATGCAGAAGTCTGATTAAAGCAGCAGTATTTGTTAGTCGGTAAAAACTGTTATGTAGCCTTTTTAGTGTAATCCCCAGGTGGTGCTATCCCAAGGGCTACTACCCCTGCCTGCCTGACTACTATCAGGTTGAAGGGCCTAGGTTCTATGGCGGGTGCCTCCACCCAGAGGTCAGGGTTTCCAATAATTAGACTAACTTGGTCACAGCCCTCTGGGACACTGAGACACCCTTTTATTCCTACTAGTGTCCTACACAGTACACCATGAGTAACTATTTACACTTACCCCCTGGACTGGCTCTGGGGACCCCCTGTAAAACAAGATGATGCAGTACAGTAGCCACAGTACAATACTTTAACATAAATGAACACCACAGTCAGTGTAACTTTGCTGAAACAAACAGATCTGAATTATTTAAGGAGCTGTAACAATGAAAGGGGAAATCAGGTTAATTAGGTTAGACACATAAATAATCACAATACTGTGCGCATATTCAGGGTCCCAAAATGTCACTTTCACTGAGTTCCTAGAATGGGGGGGGGGCTAGCCAGGATCGGTGCAGCTGGCTGGGGCCCTGTGATGGACAACACACTTGCACAATACCCAATTGTAATCCGGAGCCGGGTGGCTCAGTTCGTGAAGAAATGAAATAGCAACAATTAGATGATGCACTTGCAATTTGATAAACAGATGGCAGGGAGCTACCCTTCTTTGTACTAACAGATTCAATACTGAACACTGGATGGAAGGCAGATTGTCCTGGATTGCCTGGAGGAGCAGAACATGTGGACAAGGTCCTTGTGACTGGACTCCACTGCAGTTTATAGCAAACGGAAGTAGTCCGAATTAAGCTGGGGTTTACTTCCAGCTTCATGCACTCAATTCACTGTATAGGGGATTTGAAACAGCAATTCCCCACAAGCACTATGCACATTTATATGTAAAAGGAAAGTACTAAACCAGGCAGGCTGCTCCTCGATCCCGACCGCAATTACTGCAAAATACCCGAGAAAACACACAGCAGCTTCAGTTCCTGACAGATCGAGTGTAATTCACCAATTTCTCCAGTCTTCTACAGGGCAAGCCTGGTTTCCACACTACTGGTGCTTCTTTCTCCTCACAACTTGGATTCAGTCCCAACTGGCACTCACAAAGGCTGCAGATCGAAACTTAGGGCCTCACACGCGCGAAACTATACACCGCAGAAGCAGACAGTTCCTTCTCTCTTCACTGCCACAACTCACCTGATCTTTCCACTCACAGAGCAGGGCATTTCCTTTAGCTCCACACTATTCTGTTGGCTGATTCAGCTGTCACTCACAATAAGACTCCCTCTGTTGGTAGAAAAAGCTGCCAAGGTCAAAACTTCATTTCCCAGAGTCACTGCCCATACAATCCCCTTACAGCAGGCTCCAGAGGAGAGTCCAAGTTCTGATTCGCCCTGAGCAGGCTCCATTTTAAAGGATCCCCACAATGATTGGTTCAATTCGGCAGTTCAGAACCAACATAAGGGAGTTACTCTGCACAGTCCTTACTACAAGAAAGCAGGTTAGAACAAACTGCATTTTCATTATTACTCTAACAGGTTACAAGCAAACAATTACGTCTTTGGAAAGTGCTCACTCTGCCCACTTAGCGACGGCAGCAATGGAGCGATTTGTCAGCAGCTTGAGCGGGACTCAAGCAGGGAAACACACAGACCCCCATCCAAATTAATTAGGTCTGCAGGCAGACAGCTCTTAAAGAGACAGTACCAGAGGCTCTAAAAGCACTCACGGATAAACGGCTTAGATGCCGAACACCATTTAGGCTTGGAGCATTCAAGCAAGCTCCTGGAAGACTTTTGGGAACCCCCATTTGCAGAGGGGTTACAGTAATACAAATGTATTTCTGGCATGCTTAGATTCATGCTCAGAGTATTTTTAGATCTGACTTCTAGGGTGGAGCTCTTGCAGCAGGCAATACCATTAGGACTGAAGCCGGCAGGCATCAGGACCCCACGGAAAACTTGAAGCTAGCAGTCTGAGGCAGGGGACCTCCCCTGACGTCGGCTACGCCCGATGTCAGACATGGTATATAGGGGCGGTCCCCTGGTGCCATTTCAGTTCTTTTTCTGCTGTCAACCCGCGTAGTTTGGCTCCATGGACACCTTCTTTAGCAGTCGACAGCTAATGAAAGACAGAAGTATTTTCATTCTTCAGCAGTTTTCATCATCCCCTCGTGTATGTTGTCGCCTTCCCCACTGCGGCGAAAAGCAAAGTATGCGTGCGGGAAGCAGATCCCGGCCAAAGACGGCCACATGGCCTGCCTTCTTTGCCTAGGCCTGGAACACCGGCCCAACACTTGCACACATTGCCAGAAGTTGAACCAGAAGATGTGCACCAGGAGGGCCAACGCACTCCAGACCTTTCTGCTTGAGAAGAAGCTTGTGGCCATGCAGCGAGGATCAGGAGCCAGCTCATCCTCTCCCGCCAGGGATTCCCCACAGAGAGATAAGTATTCAGGGGAAGCATCACCACAGGAATAAGGATTGGGCCAGGTTTGAATCCCACCCTAGGTCACCAGCCAAGCAGGCCTCATCTTCCTTGACCTCTGGCCAGAGGTCTGGTTTGGTTCTGGCCCAGTCATCTGAACCTTCCCGTACGTCTACGTCCGCTTCCACCTCTTCTCAGGGCAAACACTGGGAGTCAGCCATGTCGGGACACCACACTTCCCTGGCCCATTGACCCCTCAAACCTTCAGGGTCGACCCAGGAAAGCCTGTCCAGGGCTCAGGATGGGCCCGGTTCTTCAGACAAACGCAAGCATTCAGAAGAACCCTCAGGTAGGCAGGAGGCTGCCCGTGCTTGGATGCCTCCTCCTCCTCCTCAGACTAAGGTGCAACCCATCCAGATAAGCGCAAACCTAGCTGGTCATCTACTCCATCATCCCACTCACCGACGCCTGACATGGGGCGGTCGCCAGATGAAGACCAGCCGTCCGCCCCTCCTCCGAGGGACCGGACACCTGACAAGGCCACACCGGATGCCGGACCACAAGATGAAGATGCTACCGGTCATTGGCCCACTGACACCGGGATCCCTGACCCAACACCTGCCCCCCAAGGAACCTGAGCCTCAGACGCCTGTGCCTATACACCCAATGCCCAGCCCCCTCAAACCTGGCACCAGGCCCTGCGGTCATCCCAGTAACAGACATCGTGAGTCTCTTTACTACGTGATGGAATACATTAAAAGGGGATCTCCTGTATAGACTCCCAGACACTGTCCCTACTCTGCCACCCATGGGTCCCCCTCCCACCCCAGGGCCTCAGGGGGGTGAGGGTGAGCACCCATGTCCTGACCCTAAGTGGAAGAGAAGAAAACGCCCTTCATCTCCATCTTCTTCTTCCTCTCCTGTCACGTCCTCCTCCTCAGATGAGGGTGACGTTGAATCAGAGCCTTACTCAGATGGGAAATTTTGTCTTCCCTCCCTGGGACCTAAAGATTCCACCCCCCGGCTGACCTCTCTTTTGGACATCATGAGGCACATCCAGGCTATATACAAGTGGGACACGGAGGATTTGGATCCAGAGCGCAAGCGCCTGGCCAAGTTCCTCAGAGAGAAGGAACCCAAACCTTTGGTTATTCCCCGTTCGTGGAACCATTCCAGGACATGACCCACCTGACCTGGTGTACACCTTCCTCCGTACCCACAGTCCTTTGAAAGGTGGACAGACTTTATAAGCCTCCGAGGTCTGAACCTTTTCTAGCCGAACAACTGAAGGCCAACTCTTTGGTCCTCACAGAAGAGGTTTCCAGCCAAAGCAGTTGAGTTCCCAACCTCTGGATCCCATCTCTAAAAAGTTAGATGGTTGGGGCTGAAAAGTCTTCTCCTCAGCCACTGGAGCCATCAGGTCCTTGAACTTCATGGCCCACATGATTACCTATCAACAGTCGCTGTGGCAGAAGACAGTGGACCTCGTCAACTCTATACCGGACTCCAACTCAAAGCAGGAAGTATTGGTGTGTGCCCAGTCGGAATTAAACGTCGACAGACATGCCCTGAGGTGTTCTTATGATGCCGTAGATATGGCCTCCAGAGCAGCCGCCTCAGGGGTATTGCATGAGGCGGAAGTCATGGCTTAGGCTCACAGGTTTCCAGCTGGACTTACAAGAGTCTGTCCTGGATTCCCCCTTTCAGGGTCCCGTTTTGTTCGGCCTGGAAGTTGAAGAGATGAACAAGCAACTCCAGGAGTCGGGGAAAGTGGTGGCTGACATGCACCAGATGTATAAATCCCAGCCTCAGGAACCCCGCCGATGCCCTTTTCATAAAGGACATGGGCAGGGACAGGGGAGCAAATAGTCCCACGGTAAGGGGTTCAAGAGGCAGGGTCACCCTGCCCCTCAAGTCTCCCAGGGCCCCACCACTCCCTCAGCCTGACTCCCTCTACCCCCCTCCTCCCTTCAGGGATAGGCAGAACGAGAAGGTAGGAGGGTGGTTTGTGCTTTACACATTCGAATGGAGTATCATGGCGGACCAGTGGGTACTGGACACCATTCAAAAAGGGTACGCAATAGAGTTCATCTCTGTTCCGCTGGACAACCCCCCCCAATCTGGCCTGTTGTCCACTGGTACACAGTCTCCTTCTAGAAGCGGAGATCCAATAGCTTCTAGAAAAAAGGGTCATCCAAAGGGTCCCTCAAGCCCAGAAGGGAAAAGGTTTTTACTCCCGCTTCTTCCTTGTCCCGAAGAAAATGGGAGACCTTCGTCCCATTCTAGATTTAAGCCAGCTCAATCTGTCAGTAAAGTACCAGAGATTCCGGATGGTCACTCTGGCAGGATCTTCCCCTTGCTCCATCAAGGGGACTGGCTGTGCTCCCTAGATATGCAAGACGCCTACATGCATATCAAGTCCTGAAGTCTCACAGAAGGTTTCTGCGCTTCAGCTTTCAGGACGAGCACTACCAATTCAGTGTACTCCCCTTTGGCCTTTCATCCACTGCCGGGGTCTTCACCAAGTGTCTAGCGGTGGTAGTGGTGGCCCTCCGAAGGAAAGGCCTCTTTGTCTACCTATACCTGGACGATTGGCTCCTCTCCACTCAATCAGAGGAGGAGCTCCTAATCACTTTACGAGAGACACAGGATCTGTTTTCCTCCCTAGGGATCACAATAAACTAGCCAAAATCACATCCTTGGCCAACGCAAAGGCTAAAATTCCTAGGGGCTACTCTGGACACCGAGTAGTGGAGAGCTTTTCTGCCCCCAGACAGAGCAGACTGCCTTCGGGATCTGGCCAGCAGGCTCCAGAAGGCCCCCTCTTCCCCCGCCTGGGTTGTTCTTTAACTCCTAGGCCATATGGCAGCTACCATAGCCATAATACCCTTAGCCAGACTGCATATGCGGACCCTCCAGTGGCATCTCAGTGTCCATTGGGACCAATCGATGGATGATCTGGATCTCCAAATCTGGATTTCTTGGGCAGTACACCGCTCTCTCGATTGGTGGCTCCGTCACGACAGTCTAGCGGGAGGGGTCCCATTCCAGAGCTCCACCCCTCTTCAGACTCTAACCACAGAGGCCTCCCTGTCTGGCTGGGAGGCTCATTTAGGGGATCACAGGACCTGGGGGTCTTGGTCTGCCATAGACAGCTCTCTGTGTATAAATGTTCTGGAAATGAGAGCCATGCTGAATGCGCTTATCACTTTCAGAGACCAATTCTCGACAGGTCCTCTCCTGGTGCAGACAGACAGCACACCAGTGGTTTTCTACATCAACAAACAAGGGGGAACTCATTCGTACCACCTTTGTAGAGAGGCCATGAGAGTGTGGGATTGGGCAGTAGAACATCATCTGGATCTCATCGCAGTTCATCTGCCAGGGGTCCAAAACGTTCTCGCCGACAGTCTCAGCCACACTACCACTCTGAATCACGAGTGGGAATTGCTCCAAGAATTTGCAGACAACCTGTTTCTTCACTTGGGCCATGCAGAGTTGGACCTCATTGCATCCCCGTACAATGCCAAACTGCAAAATGTTTGGTCTCTCGCTCCAGGGCCTGGTGTTTTCTGGCAAGGCGCATTGTCCCTCTCTTGGACAGGGAAGTTCCTGTACACCTTCCCTCCTTTTCCCCTCATTCAGAGATTACTGCTGAAGTTGCAGTCAGGGGGGGCCAGAATGATTCTGGTGGCCCCTCTATGGCCCTACCAGATCTGGTATACGTTGCTCCCGCAACTGTCGCTGGAACCTCCAGTACAGTTGCCACTCTCCACCCACTTGCTCTCATAAGAGCAGAGGACACTCATCCATCCTGCTCTTCACTCTCTTCACCTGCACACATGGCTCCTGCATTCCTAGCGGAAGAGAGGCTAGGAGTGTCAAGCAAGGTGGCTGAGATCTGGTTGCAGCGAGGAAGCCTTCCACCAGGGCCACCTACGCTCTGAAATGGAAATGCTTCTGTCTTTGGGCTACAGCTCATGCCCTAGATCCCCTGGGTTGTCCGGCCAGGCATGTGCTAGAATATCTCTGTCACCTTCTGGACTTAGGACTGAGCTATTCGTCCATTAAGGTGCACATGTGTGTGGTTTCGGCATATCATGATCCCTTCAGAGATAGAACACTGGCACAGCTCAACATCTGTAAGACATTCCTACAAGGGGTCTTACATATCAGATCTCCCAGGAGAGACATCGTTCCTCCTTGGGATTTACTTTTCATCCTGGAGAAACTCACTCTCCCTCCATTCAAGCCAGCATCTTCCTGTGAGCTATGCTTCCTCTCATGGAAGACCCTCCTTTTGGTAGCTATCACCTCCACATGAAGGGTTTCTGAGCTCAAGGCCCTGATGTGTAAGGAACCCTACATAGTTTTCCACAGGGACAGGGTGACCCTGTGCACGAACTCTAAGTTCTTGCTGAAGGTGGTGTTCATGCTGACTCTTAATCAGGACATTAACCTTCCGGTTTATTATCCAGAATTCGTCAGTCAAGGTGAAGCGCTGTTGCACACCTTGGACGTTCACAGGATTTTGAGGTATTGCCTCCACAGGACCCGCTCCTCCAGACAGTTGGACCAGTTGTTTGTCTCTTTCGCCAGGCGAATGCTAGGGACTCTCCTGTTTCCAAACAGTCACTAGCCTGTTGGCTGGTGCAATGTATTACTTTCTGCTACCAGCATCATAACAAACCACTTCCGGGAACAGTCAGGGGCCACTCTACCAGAGCAGTGGCCTCTTCCTTTGCAGCAATCAAAAATGTCTCTCTGGCAGATATTTGTGCTGCAGCTACATAGAGTTCAGTCCACACTTTCATCAGGCATTACAGCCTGGACATTGCATCCAGAAGGAGAGCAGGTTTCGGACTAGCAGTCCTGCAGGGCCTACTCTCATAAGTGCCTTTCATCAGCTTCAGCTGTTTTTCAGCATATCTCCCTACCACTCTCTCAGACCTGGGCCTATCCTTGGGTACTACTTGGGACTCAGTCCTAATGGTATTACCTGCTGCAAGAGCTCCACCCTTGAAGTCAGACAGTACAGTTACATAAGAACTTACCGTAACAGTAGATCTTTGAGAGGAGCTCTTGCAGCAGGTGGCTTTACCACCCTCCATCCCCCAAGATAGTGATTTGGTTCTTATGTCACCAGAACATGGTGTGGATTTCCTGCTCGGTTCTCCAGTTTGGTTTCTACCTGGGTCTCCAGCAGGAGAACTGAGATGGTGCCAGGGGACTGCCCTCTATATACCACGTCTGACGTCGGGCATAGCCAACGTTGGGGGTGGTCCCCTGCCTCAGACTGCTAGCTACAAGTTTTCCGTGGGGTCCTGATGCCTGCTGGCTTCAGTCCTAATGGTATTACCAGCTGCAACAGCTGCTCTCAAAGGTCTACTGTTACGGTTAAGTTCTTACATAACTATACTTTTCCTCGGATGTTTTTAAAACAGCTTTTATAGCCAATTTTATAATACGTGACTCATCATTAAAGATGGCCTCCACTCACAATTGTTAACAGTCTCTGCAGTTGAGGTTACCTGTTGAATGTGCATTCTAGATTCAGAATGTGGATGTATTCAGATGGTGTTACTACATGTTTCTGTTGGCAAACAGAACAGCACAGCACTTTCTTTTATTTAGTTTTCGTTTCCCGGGTAGGTGCACTAGCCAAAAAATTACTATTTTCAGGCATAACCCAGGAGAGTACAGAGACAAACTTCAAGAGAACATTATGGAACAAAATGCAGGTTACATATAGATATTTGAGGCATTAACAGCAGAAAATGACAAAAATTGAAGTTAGTAAGAACAATACAGCAATAGAATTTAACGTGACAATTACAATCAGGTCAAATAAAGTGACTAAGCAATGTTCAACCAAGTTACATGTAGCTGTATGAGGCATTAACAGCAGAACATGACTAAGATTGAGGTAGTAAGAAAAATGCAGCATTAAAATTTACAAGGGACAATATGTTCAGGTCAAATAGAGTGACTAAGCAATGTTCAATCAGCGAGGGATAAAGTGCTGTGAAAGCAGTAGCAGCCAGGCAGTAATAGGTGAAGGGGGAACCAGAGAGAAAGTGTAGGGAGTAGGACGGCAATAGGTGGGAAGGGCGTAGATTAGGTGTAGAATAAGTACAGGTTACCCAGTAGGGTACAGCAGGTGATGGAACACGCTGTGTCGATTAAGAAGAGAAAGCAAATAAGTTTTCCAGAAAGGTGCAGTAGAAAATGGTAGATGAATGCTAGAAGTTTAGGAAGTGAAAGTGAGGAAGTGCTCCATGTTGGAGTGGACCCCAGGCACCCAGGAGACCACAGAGGGAAGAGAGGAATTAGAGAGTAAAGGGCTAGGGTGGTTTGAAACAGGAGCATTTGTAGGAGGAGAAGAGATAGTGGCATAACTGTCTCTTAAAAGATATGTGGGATGCAGTTTAGCGTAGAGTTAGAGGAAGTGAGTTCCAGAAATTGGGCACATGACAGGCAAAGGCACTACCGCCTTTTGTGGTGCGGTGTCTCGGGATGTGAACTGAGACATTTTCGGCAGAGCGAAGGCCATGGCTGGTCTTCTGGTATTGAAAGAGACAGGCCGGGGTTTAGGAATTTGGGCTCTGATAACGTTATCAGTAATGGACCCGAGTGCGTAAGACCTTAGTTCTTGGGGCGGAAGCAATCCTAGAGCTGTGTAGAGAATATCAAGTAAGGAATAAGTTACAGAGGCAGATGAACTCTAAGGGGTATAGATATTGGTTTTCTGGGAACTTTTTCAATAATAAATAATGGACAGGAGACATCTATAGGAGATTTTTTTTCTCTATAAATGTGTATATTCCTACCCATGTTTTGTTATAACTGGACGCTATTGAAAACGGGCATTTTTGCCCACATGCCTTCCCAGTATAAAA
The DNA here is from genome assembly GCA_016271365.2 of Neoceratodus forsteri. Classification (NCBI taxonomy): domain Eukaryota; kingdom Metazoa; phylum Chordata; order Ceratodontiformes; family Ceratodontidae; genus Neoceratodus; species Neoceratodus forsteri. Next base: position 38,115,754 of record JADMNL010000037.1, on the reverse strand, counting down.
TAAAAATGAAAATGAAATGACAATAACAGCTGAACTGTGTCTAAATATTAGCTTTTTTAAAGTTTTCCAAAAGGTGTCAGTTCTTTAAAATTCAGTGCCAGAAAGTGTAAGGTAATGTACGTTGAGAATAAGAACACCAGGACAGAGTAGTCGACAGGTGGGGTGAGACTCAGCCTTCTGGCTGAGGAACATTTCTTAGGAGTTATCATCAGTGATACTCTCAAGCAACTGAGCCAGTGCAACAAGGCTTATGCAGGGTTTTAAATAATTGATTAGCACTTTTTTTCTTGGGACAATACTAACTGTACACAAAGCATTTATACAGGTTTTCTAGAAGTGTTATGTTTGCTAAACACAGTGAGGCAAGTGCTATGCATTTTCACAATGTTTTGGAACTTTTATGAGCAAAATGCTAATCAATTTTTAGAGTTAAATAAAACCCTGTTATGGCAAGGCAAGTAGGATGCTGGGGTGTATAGCGAGGGGTAGGTCTTTTTTTTTTAAATTAAGCTTTTTACTCCCCACGCGGGGCTGGCAGGCAGGCTGCGGCCCCCTCTGAGAGGGCGTGTTGCATTCTGGCTTTCTGCTGCTGCTGTAGGTGCTGTCATGGAGTCTGCCAGCCCCATTTTCCCATTTTCTCTCCTCCCCAGTTGCAGATGTGCACATTCGTGCGTGGAGGCATGCACATGCTGCAGTCCGCAACACCCTCCCTTCGTGCCACCCTCAGTCCTGGACTACCCGCTAGGCCTCCACCTTGTAGAAGTCTTTCGGCGAGAGCGTCAACCCACCCACCACTGGGAGAGGAGAGAAGTCCTCCGGACGCTCGATCCTCTCCTCCCCGGCCAACCCCAGCAATCCAAGCTCATTCCCGAACTTGGGTGACCAGCATGCCACAAGGCACGGTGTCCAGCACCCCAACCCTCAGCACCACTAGGCCGGCCTTCCCTTTATAGATCTATAGTGAGGCTACACTTAGAGTCCTGCACCCAGTTCTGGAGCCCTCGCCTCAGGAAGGATAGAGATAGGCTGGAAACAGCACAGCATAGGTTAACAAAAATGATTCCGGAGAAATAGGGTAAGTCTTGTGAGGAGCACAACAAGGCACTGGACATGTACTTGTTGGAGACCAGAAGGGAGAGAGGGGATATGATAGAGACCTTTGAGTTCCTAAAAGGAATAAAGGTGAACTGCGAGGAACTATTTAGCTTGAATACTATTTCAGGGTCATGAGGGCATGCATGGAAACTGACAGGAGGGACGCAAGATGGTATTATTTTACATAAAGGGTGGTGGAGCCATGGAAAAGTCTACCAGCCATAGTGGTGGGTGCTAAAAACAGTTGATGGTTTCAAGGCACAGTTGGGACAGAGGGAAGGGTATAGTGGTTACTCAGAGTGACAGAATCAGGAAGGAGAATGGGGAGAGGAGGGGCAGGGCTAGGACCTCAGATGGACAGAAGGCCTCAGACAGGGAACTTGGGCAGACTGGATGGACCATTGATCTTTTTCTGCTGTCATTGTCTGTGTTTCCTTGTTCCTGTCTTGGTTCAGGTAGGAAAGAAAATTAAAAGAAAATTGGTATCTTGATATTTTTGCCAGAAAAGCATTATTGCTGAAAATAGCTGTATGGTGACTACCAAATACTGCTGCTTTAAAGTAAAGGTGTAAGATGTTATATAGGGCTTCATAGCCCACTAGCCTGGGGCAGCGATAGCTCCTCTGTGTAAAAATGTTAAACTGTAATGCACATGTTTAGGGAAGGGTTCGTAACAGTTGCCGAACCATTATTGGAGATCCCTTTCCACTTCCTGGTATTACCTGCTTCTCGTCCCCGTCTTGTGGCGTGTGCCCAGGAAGAGCATGGGGCGTGCCCCCTACTAGTCTGTGGAGCTAATTTTCAGGCCATTGTTAAAGAAATTAAGAAACCTTTTAATATAAATTAAAGCCACCGCTCAACCCTATTAGTTGAGAGGTGGCTTTCATTTATATCGAAAGGTTTCTTAATTTCTGTAAAAATGGTCTGACAATTAGCTCTATAGACTAGTATGGGTCGTGTCCCCATGGTCTCCCTGGGCACACATCACAAGACATGGGAGCGCTGGGGCGGAGCAGGTATACCGGGAAGTGGAAAGGGATCTCCTAGCTGGTGGTTCGGCCACTGTTACAATCCCTTCCCTTCCCTAAACACATGCATTACAGTTTAAAATGTTTACACAGCGGGGCTGTCGTCACCCCAGGTTAGTGGGCTATGAAGCCCAAAATCTGTAGAAAAACATACCACACCTTTACTTTAACTGATCCTCCTCAGACCTGGAATTTCTGTTTATCTTTCTGTTTTGTTTTGTCTTTCTTGCTGCCAGGGCTTCAGTTAACTCCCTTTTGGGAGTATCTGACCTGCAAAAATAAGGCAAAAACGTCCAGAATAAAGGTGAAGGAAGTCATTGACTTCCAAGTGTAAAACACAACATTGGATGACTTCCAAAACTAAAGGTACAGAAGCCAAGAAATTAAGTTATTTTTTTTTCTAACATAAATTGCATTTTATCACTAATGTTTATAATTAACAACTATAAATTGATCCTTTCTAGAATACTGGCTTCCAAATTGTGGGATCTGGGAAGTATTTTGACTTCCAAAAAATCGGAATGACTTCCAGATTTTGACTCATGGAAGTGTTAGACTTCTACTGAAAATAAATGAACTGAACCCCTACTTGCTGCCTTTTATGTGTTTCTGTTTCAGTGAGTAATTCCCCCTGTTCAGACAGCAAGAATGGAAACCGAAAGTTACATCAGAGAGAGAGAGAGAGAGAGTCACAGGAAGGGTTGGGCATGAGCTATTTAAGCCAAGAGGAACTAAGCAGCAACCATTACTAAGGAAAATTCTCAACAGGAACGGAATCAAGCTGTGAGCAGACACCCTGGTCCCCAGGAAACAGCTGTCAGTCTAGGGAAAAGGCGCTGTCCCTGTGACACGGTTGTCTTTTCATTTTTCTGCGCCTCTCTGTGTCAAAGAGAACAAGAAAGAGAGAATTACAGTATGCAGCTGATGAGGAAGTGAGCTAAGGGAAACCATCATACTCTGTAACTCGACCTGCCATACCAGATTAGTAGTGAGTGCTTCTCATTCATTCTCTTCTATTATTGACTGAGGATTTCAAATACAATTGTTTAGCTTGGAAGTAGAGACAGTTGGGAGCCTGGTGGGTGCAGGTTATCTGGGATGGCGGCAGGGCTGTCTTTTGTTTTGTGTTCCAGCGTGATAAAAAAAAGCCTTCTCACAGCCGGCATTGCAAAGCTAATGTTTCCATGACTAACACTGCTGATGGATAACCGCAGACAAGTTTGTGTTTCCTGTGTCTCAGAAGAGAAAACATTACTGGAACAATTGTCAGTAATTATTGTTGCTTTTAACACATAATCGGCCTACTTGAGTTGTTAAAGAGGTCTCTGAGAGAGGAATCTGGAACTAACTGACCAGAATGAGATGGGGTCCGGGGGGGATGTCTTTCAGACCGGGCTTTGTTGGCTGACGAAGGCTTGCCCCTGTTGCTGCTATTCTGTTGAAGAATGTGTATGTCTCGTCAGCTTGTCAGCCAATGGTAAAGGAGCTTTCACAATACTGGATGACATCATGGAGCAGCTGTGTTCAGCTGAGACCAGGCAGCAGCTTGTTGAGCTTTTGCTAATAATGCCCAGAGGCACCTGTTTTCAGAATGTTGTGTTTTAGCTGGTTGTTTGTCAGGAAATTTTATCCAAAAGGATATATGTATGTGTGTGTGTGTGTGTGTGTGTATATATATATATATATATATATATATACACGTATATATAAAATCTACATATATATAATCTACATATATACAGTATATATATATATATATATATATATTTATATTTTAACTTTGTTTTAGATTAACATAAATATCCTGCCTAGAAAACCTTACTAGTAGACAGAAAGATATTGAAGGCTTGTGAGCAAACATAAAGGCCACACTACATGCCCCCGGGTCTTGGCAGATTGTTCATTCGAGCATTTCTCCTTGGATCAGAACTGCCCATGAGCACTGAGCCAGGGCAGTGCTTTTGTCTGAAGATCACTCCCACAACCAAGCAATCTAGTTGCTGCCATACCCTAATAGGGCGCTGCACTGTGAACTAGGAAATCGGGGTTTGAAACCTGAAACGTTGAAATTTGTTTACTGTTAAACTTTACCTGAATGAGGATCCATTGCAGCATGGGAATGGAATAGTAAATCTGCACTAAATGGAGATAGGTGTTAGAAGAAATAGGTCTTGAAAGGGGAAAACTGACCCAGAGCCAGTCCTTAGCGACGGTGGACAACAGGAGCCACCACCTAACTGCTGTATATGGAAAAAAGGTTTTTCCCACAGGCACTGAAATGAGAGAAAGCCTTTGGAAGCTGGGGAAGGGGAGGTGGCAGATATTCAAAACCTTGGCCTGTGTAATTTAGTTGTTTCAACAATTCTGGAACACCGTCCCTCCCCTTTGTTCCTTCTGATTGCCCCCACCACCATCACCAACTCCAAAATTTGGGGTGGTCGCCATGGCAGCACTTCTTCTGGGGAGGACGGGAGGTAAGCGGCTGCCTTCACAGACCAAACCAGTGTCATTCCTTGGTCAGCTGGCGTGGCGGGGAGGCATGGGTGGCATGCAGCCTGTTCTGTCCCACCCTGTGAGTCGCATGCCGTACCTTGGTGAAGTGCCCAACCTCCAGTCAGCACCACTGTGGGATTTTAGGGATTATATAAGAATCACACTATAAAACAGTCTTCTATGGGGGGAGTACAAAACCACTTGTCTAAAATTTCTAGACGTATCTTTGGCAAAAATTTATAACATGCCAATTCTGGTGATGTCCCTAGAAATTCTAGGCTGTCATTTTTCAGCCACAAAAAGTATTTTTTAAGTTTGGAGATGCAACCAAGTTGCACGCATAGATGTCAATCGACATTAAAGCTTGCCAATGATGGGAAAGCACAGAAATACAGTAGGGAGAGTGGGCCAAAAAATGCCACTACTGAGAACACAGGTAAAACCTCAAAAGTTAAATACCTGTGGGATGGGTTGAAGGTGGTAGTGAGGGAGGAGGCAATTGTGTACACCTCCAGCAAAAAGAAAGCTTCACAATTACAGCAGGATAACTTTGAGCAAAGAATCAGGGAACTTGAAACAGAGCACAAAAAGGGGAGCTCGTCCGCTCTTCTGGGAGAACTTTAGAGAACAAGGGAGAATTACAACAAAGTATAGTAGCCAGGACAGAGAACTCGCTTAGATTTCTGGCCCAAAAATACTACGAAGGGGGGGGGATAGAGGTGGATGACTGCTGGCCTTTAGGTCCGCAAACAGATGGCGGACAGGGACGTACCCTTGGTTGTCAGTCGTGGCACACCTGGGCAACTAGAAACCAAACCACAGAGAGTAGCACAATGCTTTCAGAGTTTTTTTCAGAACCTTTTGTACCTCAGAGGTCCCTGTAAACTGGGAGGAAAAAATTAATGGGTTTTTGAACAAACTGAATTTGCTAAAACTTTCAGCCTCACAGGGACAATTGCTGGACCGCCCGTTTGCCCAGGAGGAACTCTGGGTGGTGGTCAGAGGTTTAAAGCATAATAAATCCCTGGGCCCAGATGGCTTCATCAGTGAATACTATCAAAAATTCCAGAAGGAAATATACCCTATTTTGCTTCAAATATGTAATTTAGCTCATGAACCCCAGGAGGCCCCAAACACCTGGGCTAGAGCCTTGATATCAGTCTTACCTAAACTGGGAAAAGACGAGACTCTCTATGGTAGTTACCGGCCTATTTCACTCCTCAATGTGGATGTAAAAATTTTTGCTAGGAAGATTGCCAGCCATCTCCAGTCGGTAGTCACCCAGCTGGTCCACCCTGACCAGGCTAGCTTCATGCCAGGGAGACAACTCCATGACAATGTTAAAAGATTGCTAACAATAATGTATTTGACCCATACGGGCAGGGAGATCAATCAGCAGTGGTAGTAACTTAAGACGCTGAGAAGGCGTTTGACCGCCTGGAGTGGTCCTTTTTGGCAGTCGCTTTGAAGAACTTCAATTTCGGGCATAAATTTAGGGCATGGGTGGCAGCCCTTTACTCCCACCCTTCAGCACAAGTCCGGGTAAATGGGGCACTATCACAACCCTTCTCCATAGGAAGAGGAACAAGACAGGGGTGTCCCCTATCCCCCCTGCTTTTTGCCCTCCATATGGAGCCACTGGCTGAGGCTTTTTGGTCCTCCCCCAGTATCAAGGGTATACAGATATGCTCAGTGGATAACTGTATTTCGCTCTATGTGGATGACACCCTTCTCTGTCTGGGGGACCCTGACACCTCTCTCCCAGGGGCAATGGCCCTACTGGAGGAGTATGGTAGTGTTTCAGGTTTCAAAATCAATGAGACAAAGTCTGAGATTTTGCCAATTGTCTCGGGAGTGTCCCCAAGGGTAAAGTCCTTAACCAATTTGAGGTGGGTGTCGGGGAGCTTCAGATACCTGGGCATTCAAATTCCTCTAGATACAAGTAAATTTTATCAGCTAAATCATAGAAGGCTGCTGGAGGAGATAAGGCAGGACTGTGAAAGCTGATCGGTGCTCCCTTTGTCCATCACCGGCAGAGCCGAGACTGTAAGGATGAACATTCTGCCCAGAATGTTGTTTCAGTTTGACTCTATTCCCCTAAGCCCGCCAAAGAAATTTTGGATGGACGCTCATAGAATACTCCAAAAGTTTATCTGGGCAGGGAGGAGACCCAGGTTAAAGGGACACTGACAACCCCCTTAGGGCTCAAAGTGTCCCTAGTTTAAAAAACACATTTTATGATTGCTAACATTCTGTAAAGATTGCTGATGAAGCTGGTAGTTTGATTCTGACTCTTTTTTTCTTTAAAAAAGTGAAAACAGACTGCCCACCATACTGGAGTTGCCACACAAACACAGGTTTGTTTTCATTCCCCGATCAGCTCCAACTGCATCTTTCCTGGACATGGGAATACCCACAACACAGTCTAGCCCCTCATGATGCAGTGAAAAGTTTAGGAGGCTACTGGCTCATGGGTGACTGCACTGTTTGGGGATGTTTCTAATGCTCATGAAGTATGAAGTAAGAACAGATCCATTATTGTAAACAAAACAAGGTTGTTTATAAATATACTTTATCATTCATTTCAGTTCAACTAAACAAGAAAACAGACAAAACAAACAGCAACATCAATAAGTTTTAGAGAAGGTAAGCAATTATAAAATGTAGGTTTTTAACTAGAACTACTATGATGAAAAACAGGTTGACAGTGTCCCTTTAAATTGGGCAGTACTTAAATTAGACAGAGGCGAGGGGGCTGGGGTACTGGACCTAAGGGGATATTACAGAGCTGCACAGTTACAGCACCTGGCAGCCTACCGGGGCGACCCGCGAGAAACCCAGCTGGGTGACCATGGAGCTGGAGACCACCAGGGGAGATTTTCTTTAGGCAGTCCTGTTCAATGGAAAGACCTCAGGGTGGCTAAGTGCTCTTCCCACACCATGGCTTAAAAATCCAGTGAAAGTATGGTACGCCTCATTGAGGGATTTTAAACTGGAGAGAGTCATTCCTTGCTCGGGCTAATTTCCAATTCCCTGGATTTCATTCCAGGTAGGGGCAACCCAGTTTTTAAGAGGTGGAGGCGGGGAGGCCTGGGCACCTTTGCTCAAGTATATGATGGAAAGATTCCCTGAAAAGTTATGCACAATTGAAGCTAGAATTGAATCTGCCTCGGGCTGATTTCTATGCCTACTTACAATTAAGACATTTCCTGCAAACAGGAGCCAGGAAAGGTTATGCCCAGCCTCACCCTGAACACCAAGCACTAGAGTTTCTTTTGGGTATTGCCAAGGACACTGGTCTGAAATCTCATTTGATATCTATTACTTATAAGACGTGCAGGGCTCTTCCAGACCAGCATAGGCAACATATTCGCCAAAGGTGGGAGAAAGAATTAAATGTGGCAGAAGACATGATAAAATGGGATATAGTGTGAGGACTAGCTCAGAAAACCACAGCCATTCCTTTTTGGAGAGAATTTAGATGGCAAGTAGTGTCGAGGTATTTTAGAACTCCAGTGGTCACGAAGCATTTTGGGGGTCCAGCCTCTGGGGAGTGCTGGAGAGGGTGTGGCTTGGAGGGGACGCATGAGCATATCTTCTGGAGCTGCCCTAGGATTGGTGAATTCTGGAAAACAGTCATTAAACAGATGAGTAACATCCTACAAGTCCAAATACCAAGTGCCCCCCCACTATTTGCTTTTGGGGGAGACCCCACAGGGGGTGAGAAGCCCCCAGGCCTGATACTTGTTCCCTGTTTTGATCGCAGCAGCACAGAAATCTATAACCAAACTATGGTTGACAGAAAAATTGCCCACAGAGGAACAGTGGCTGGCCATTTGCAGTCAGATCAAAGATATGGAACAACTAACGGCCAATCTGCGGTTACAGCCAGACAAACATAAGGCTCAATGGCTTCCCTTTCTGGAATTTCTGAGCAAAAGGTAAGGCGTCACCATTATTGAGATACTGGCAAGAGAATCCCTGGACAGATAAGCAAATTCTTTGAAGGGACCTAATGAGAAGGAGTCATACTACTTTAAGCTTTTCATCAACTGAATTATACTAGTAGGGAGGGAGGGAGGTAGCGCTGCAGGAGGGGGTTGAAAAGGGGAGGGTGTATGTTGTGTTTTTATGTTGTATGTTTGTTTTAACATGAAGGCAGATATCAGATTAAGTTCAAGGAGATGTTAACTAAACTACCAGCGGGGGTAGGGCAGGTTCAGCCCCTTTATATGGCCACTGTTTTTCTTTAATGCACTTTGATATTGGCCCATAATCTAAATGCCTATGGTAAGGTATGAATTGGAATGTAATTTTCAGTGCTCACCTGTATGTAATTGTTTGTCTGAAACTCTGGAAAAACTAATAAAAATTATCATTTCCAAAAGAAATGCCACTACCACATCAAATGCCCTGTCGCCATTGGCGGTTCTATACCAGAGCACGCCTGGGGGCATGCCCTGTTAAACAAAAATGTTGTGCTCTGGTTGGTGCTCCCTGTGGTGCAGAGCTACCCCATATGAATAATATATAGGTGCCCTGGTTGCCAGTGGTTGTGCCCCACCAGTGCCCTGGTGTCAAGTAGAGGATAAAGCTGTCACTACCTGTTGCCATCCAAATTCAAACACAACCTAGGGACTACTAGGCTATGCCATTGTGGGAGGTAGGAATGTAAGTGGCAGACAGGGACACACAGAGTCAGGTGGTAGTGTAGTCCTAGTCCACCAATGACGTTGAATGTTAACACTAGCACCTTGAAGATGACACGCCACCTAACAAGCAGATAGGGCAAATCACACTGCACAGTCATATTATGATATGACATCTACACTGATGTCAGCAACCTAGCTACTGCATTCTTCTATAGCTAATGGTGTTCCTGTCTAACCCCGGGAGCTACTGTCCGTCCAAGTCCTAGCCCTATCCATCCACCCCCCATTCCCCTTCTAATTTCTGTTGCCCCGAGTAACTACTATACCCTTAACTCTGTCCCAGTCATGCCTGAAACCATTAATGGTTTTAGCACCCACCACCTCGGCTGGTAGACTGTTCCATGGTTCCACCACCTTTTCTGTGAAATAATCCATTCCCATGTCCCTCCTGAACCTCTCTCCTGACAGCTTCCACTCATTCCCTTGCGACCTGGCACTGTTACTCATGCTAAATAATTCCATCTTGTTTAATTTCTTTTCAGAAACTTGAAGGTCTCTATCATATCTCCCCTCTCCCTTCTGGTCTCCCGTGAGTACATGTTCAGTGCCTGAGGTGCTCCTTGCAAGGCCTGCCCTGTTGGCCCTGAACCACGTTTGTCACCCTTCGCTGCACCGTCTCGAGCCTGTCCTTAAATTTCTTGAGGTGAGAACTCCAGAACTGGGCACAGTACTCCAGGCAAGGCCTCACCAAAGACCTATTAAGGGGTAGTATTACCTCTTTCCTGCTGCTGTCAGTACTCTTCCTGATACATGCCAGCATCCTGTTTACATTTCTATAGGCCTTGTTGCACTGGCTTGACGGTTTGCGGTGGTTACTGATAATAACTCCTAGGTCCTGTTCTTCAGCCATAGTGCTAAGTCTTACCACACCCATCCAGTACTCACTCCTGGGGTTCTTGTACCCTATGTGCATTACCTTGTACCTTTTGGTGTTTTCAGCTGCCGAACCTTAGACCACCACTCTAACCTCTGCAGATCACTTTGCATTTCCCTGATTCCCTCCTCACTATCCACCCTCCCACAGAGCTTAGTGCCATCTGTGACGAGACACAGCCTGCCCTGGATTCCCTCTCCAGTGTCACTGCTGAGCATATTGAAGAGGACCAGGCCCACGATAGAGTCCTGTGGTACCCCGCTTGTGACCTCCATCTCTACTGACCTTACCCCAATAACCACAACCCTCTGCTGCCTCCTCCTCCTTAGCCAGTTACCTACCCATCTTAGTGTGTCCCTAGCTGTGCCCAGATCTTCCATCTTCTTCAGCAAGCATCCGTGAGGCACCAAGTCGAAAGCCTTGCTGAAGACTACGTAGAGTAAATCCACGGTGTGGCCCCTATCCAGTGCCCTCGTCATCCAGTCAAAGAAGGCTATCTATCAGATTAATTTGACAAGACCTGCCTGCCATGAACCCAAGCTGTTTACTCTCCTGGAGATCATTAGTGAGAAGATAGGTTCACCCCCATGTCTTCTCCCTGAGGGGCATAGCAGAAATTATTAATATTCATGCTGTGGAAACTAACTCTGGAGTTGGTGAATCAGATTTCTTAAGCATGTTGGGATTGACTTCCACACAAAGAGTCAGCATTCCCATTCATGAGCCTTCTGAAAGAACAAGCAAAAATAGATTACAGTTGCCTATTTCAGCAGCAGCAGTTGATAGAAAAGAGAAAAAAAAGATATTACATAACTAGAAAAGGCTAAGAATATCTTTACCAGCACCCTAATTCTGAAGATTTTATACAGACTGCTGCCTCCCCCCCCCCAATAAGGAGTTCAGAAAAATATAACTTACCTGGAACAAAAATCCTATTGTTCTGCTACCCTTATTATGAGGAAGTACCTGCACCTTACCAGGAAGCAACCTAGAAAGCTGTGTTACCCCGACATAACTGCCTGTCCACTGATGTCATTCTTGTTACAGCATGTGAAAACAGAACACAGCCATGAACCAGCTGTAAGTGGCTGTAGACAGAAATAATACAGCAACCAATGTTCTGGAAAATGCAGTCTGTATTAGAAGGTATGCGTGGCTGAGAACCACTGGTTTATCTGTGAACCTACAGAATGAAGCTGCTGACTTCCCCTTAGAAAGCACAGATCATCACACGTTGAGTTACATGAATAAGGCTGATAAAAATAAAACTACTTTTAAAAACCTTATAGAGAAATAAAAGTCCAGAATTTACTACAGACCCTGTAGCAGGAGAGGCATGGGGGGGGGGTACTACAACCTACAGCCCCACTATCGATCATATAGTGCACCTGGAGGTTCAAACACAGGCAGAGGTGGAAGGGCCAAAAAGCAGGCAACAGCCTCAGCCCATTCACAACAAACAGAACTAATCCCTGACAAGGCACAGGTGGCCACATCTCAGCTCCCAGCGTGGGCACCTCTCTTAACAATTCCAGCATTGTCAATCACAAGACAGCAGTGTGTACAGTACAGATCACATACATCAGAAAACAGAGAGAGGGAGAGAGAGAGAGAGAGAAAGAAATAACTGCCTCACCTGGGACTTGAACCCACGCAGCCTGGAATACCATTCTGGTTGCACTACCAGCTGCGTCACCAAGGCAGCTGGAAACTGGACCGTCTCGGAGCACATTTCTCTTCCTCCAGTTTACAACCTGGTGTGGCACAGATAGTCGCATTTTCAGTAACAAGATTACGGTGTGCACGTTTATGGAATGCATACATCAGAAGAGAGCGAAAGAAATAAGTGCCTTGGCTGGGACTTGAATTCAGGCTGCCTGGAATATTATTCCGGTTGCGCTACCAGTTGTGCCACCAAAGCAACTGGAAACTGGGCCATCCTGAAGCACATTACTCTTCCTCCAATGCACAACCTAGTGTGGCATGCCACATTCTTGTGGCATTGTGATAGCACAACCAGAACAATGACTAAAAGGCGTGAGTTTCAAGCCAAAGCTGAGGCACTTATTTCTTGCTCTCTTCTGATGTATGAATTCCAGCACTGGCAGTCTGTCACAACAAACAAGTGGGTGCTGTAGTTTGTGAGAGAGGGCCTCAGACTATCATTTGTAGCCATCTCAAAACAAAAGAAATTCAAACCTTTCAAGCTAAACTCACAAGAAGAGCTGCAGTAATTAAAATTGCAAACTCTGGATGCGGTGGAGAGGATGCCAGTGAAGAGGCCAGAAGAATTTGTTTCGCAAGGTGTTTTCTTACAACAACAAAAAATCAGGAAGTTGCAATCAGTTCTCAACCTAAGGTATCTAAACAGGCAGGAGTGCAGTCAGTCATTGCTGATTTGTACACCAACCTGCCACACTGCTACCCCCCCCCCACACCCCATGATGTGGGGCAAGTAAATATATAGTGCAGGGGAATGTTAGCAATTGTATAACTCAGCAATCTTCTGTGAGTGCTTCTCTCTCCCTCTCTCTCTCTCTCTCTCTCTCTCTGTCTTCTCTCTCTCTCTCCCTCTCCCTCTCCCAGAATAACTGAACTAATAGTATAGCTTCTAACTTTGCTGGGGCATTTAAACTCACCACCCAAGACTTGACACACCCCCTACCAGTTGCCACAGTCAATCACTATGCACGCAGACCATGCGGACCTAACTGAGACCTTCAGCTGCAATGTCCACTGTCCACTCTGCCCCCCCAAAAAAAAAACACAGCTGAAAGAGAAACGAAAAAGCCTGCAAAACCAAAGGAATTTAAATGTGATGGACTAGAGCGGGCAGAGCGATGCTGGCCAGCTTGTTTGCTACCCCCTCCTACTAAACTTGGTACGCCATGGCTCAGGGGTGTAGGCAAGCATACTCACTGTACACATTTGTGTACATTTTTGAGTACCTGTCCCAAACTATATTTGTTACCATTATCATTCTAATATGGAGTATTAGAGTTAGTGTAGGCTACTGAGTAGTGTCTGCATTTGATTAAACCTTTACCGTTTGTGGCATAGATCTGTGTACACCCTGTTTAGAGATTAGGCGAGTCACCTGTTAAAATGAGGGGGGTGCAGTAGTTTGAGAGGATGTGTACATTTTTTAAATGGGGGGGGGTAGCAGCTGGGAGAGAGAGTGTGTACAAAACAAAAATTTCTGGCTACACCCCTGCCATGGCTTACTTGGCGTATCAGTAGCTACACCCTTATAAACAGGCACATGAAAAGCGAAGATTCAAAAGTGGCACCTTATAGACAGTAATTCCATCCTTACAGCAAAAGGACTGACTTTAATCCCTGGATCTATAGGATGCTTATTTCTGCATCCCAGTAAGAACAGGCTATAGGAAATACCTGCAGTTCAGGGTAGGTATGAATGAATACCCATGCAAGGAAATGCCCTTTGGTCTGGTCAGTGTACTTCAGGTACCTGTATTCACAAAGTGCATGGCTGTAGTAGCAACAGCACTTTGAAGAAACAGAGCCACAGTCTATCCATACTTGGACAACTGATTAGTGTGTGGAAGAACCAAGAAAGGGGCCCAGTCATCACTGCGACCAACAATTCTGTCATGATGGAAACGCTTGGGCATTTCTTCATTTAGAGAAATCCAGCCTGGAACCGAAACAAAACCTGCACTTTAGTGAGGCAGAACTGGACACAGTTAAAGCAGTGGCCTTCCTTCCATAGGAAAAGGTTCAGAGTCATACCCTGAGCCAGTGTGCAGAATCCTTCCAACCAGGGACAGGAAGAACAGAAACATAGAAATTGACAGCAGATAAGGACCATTTGGCCCCCCCATCTAGTTTGTCCATTTTCCATACCTACTGTAACACTGCAGACCCTGCTTAATCTCTGTCTCCCTCTCCCCTTTCGTTTCCACTAAGGTTCCCTTTTGCCTGTCCCATACCTTCTTGAATCCTATCGCAGTTCTTGTCCCCCCACCTCCGCCGCTGGGAGGCTGTTCCAGGCATCCACCACTCTTTCTGTGAAGAAGTACTTCCTTACATCTCCCCTGAGCCTACCCCCCCAACCTCATAGCATGACCTCTTGTTCTTGAGCATCTTTTTCTCTTAAAAATGTCTTCCCTCTTGTAATTAATTTATACCTGTGAAGTATTTGAAATTCTCTTATCATATCCCCTTCTCCCTTCTTGCCTCCAGGGTGTACATATTGAGGTCCTTCAGTCTCTTCTCATAGGGCTTTTGATGCAGATTCTGCACCATTTTGGTTGCCCTCCTGTGGATTGCCTCTACACTATGTCCTTCTGGAGATGTGGTCTCCAGAACTGGACACAGAACTTTAGGTGTGGTAACACCAGTGATCTATAGAGAATGGCACAGGAGTTTCTCAGATTGCTAGACCTCATGTCAGTAGTAGCCTCAGTTGTACCATAGACGAGGCAGCATGTGACGGTAATCCAGGGATGTCTGAAAGAATACTGGTCTCTACTCAGTCAGCCCCTGACAGCTATGATACCAGTGCAAATAAGATTCTTAAGCCAGCGCTGATGACCCAGGTTCAGAAGCGAGCCCGGTGTGTCAGAGGGCTGGCTGGGGGGAGGTTGGCTGAGTGTCCTAGGGACAGCTCTCCACCTCTGGGGGGAGGGTCAGTGGTGCCCGGCATTCCGTGACTCCCAATGGAGGCTGGGAGTATGCCAATGCCAGGGACTACAGCACAGGGGGAGGCAGCGGCGGACATCTTTTTTTTGTTGTTGTTGATTCTTTTTCGCTCTGGTCATGGCCCAAGGAGGCATCTCTCAGGCATCCTGCCTGTTCCTGCCCACCTGAGGTCCCCCTGAACCTGTGCCTCCTCTCTCTCCCACCCTTCCCACAGCCAGCACCCCCAGCTTGACCACTCCGGGGTGGGGCCGCCCCTCCTCATTGGGTGCTCTCACACACATAGACTCTGGCTGAGGGAGTGGACCCTAGGTGGAGGACCTGGAAGGCCAGGCAGGATGGATCCGGTGGTGGGCATGGGGGGTCAGGTGCCATCGCCTCCCCCTCGGATCCAGAATTTTCTTTGTTCTTGGTGCCCTTCCCCCTGCGTGGTGCACCCATGATGTTCTGGTGCAAGGCAACCCTGCCAGCGTGATCCATGCTGCATGACAAGCAGCCAACGCACTGCAGTGCCCCCAATCTCCACAGGGAGCTGCTGGCATGCTGAGCTGTCCCCTACCTATCCCCCAGGGAAGGAGAACAGCCCCATGGGTGCTCAATCCTCACCACGTACCTGCCGACCCCCGGTGCCCGAGCTCGCTCCCAAACTCGGATCGCCGAGGTGGCACGAGGTGTGGCGTCCAGCACCTCAATCCTCAGCGCCACCGGGCTGGGCTGCAGGCGGACATCTTTGAGGCATGTATGAGAGCACGCATGCCTGCATGCTGATGTTATTGCACGTCTGCACTTAGGGGAACCGATGCAGGTAAAATGCTGTGCAGCCGCAGCAGAGTGACGCTGTCCGCCTTCCCACCGAATGATGGAATGTAAATCTCAGGCTGGGAATCAAGTTGATCTCAGTTCCTTCCCTCGGGCGCCCCACCATGGGGGGTGGTAAGCTACAGGCCTCTGGTCCGGGCTGCTACCAGGGGATGCCGGTAGGGAAGGTCAGAGAACTGAGTTGGAGTATATTCCCACCTGCAGCACAGAGCACAAACAGAATTGAAGAAACAAAAAGCTCTTCATCTCTCTTCAGTGGTAGTAGCAGGTGCGACACTTAAGAAATGGGGTTCCTTTCCTGCAGGCAATGCATAGTGTAGTTCTGACCACCGATGCCTCCCTTCTAGGATGGAGAGAACCAGTAAAGGGAATTCACTCAGCAGAGAGACATAGAGCATATAAATCTGCAGGAGCTCAGAGCAGTATTTCAGTCCCTAAAGTCCTTTCCAGAGTTGATCAGCTGTGCAAGGAAGCACTAAGGGTTTGGAATTTAGCATATAATGTTAGAGTAGTCACCTCTGTAGTCTGTGGCAGAAAAGAACAGTGTCCTAGCAGACTCATGTAGCAGGATGGGTCATGTCACACACAAGTGTCCCTTGAAATAAGTTGTGGTATGATGAGTTTTTAGGAAATGGGGTATCCCAGAGGTGGACCTATTTGCCTCATGGGAGAACTAAAAGCTACCACTGTTTTACTGCAGAGCCCCATATGTGGGTACAGTTCAAGAGGGTGCACTAAGCATACATGAGGGGAAACAGGTTCCTTTAAACCTTCCCACCTTTTCCCCTAATGCAGAATGGTCTCCTAAAAGTAAGAGTGGAACAGGTAACCATGATTCTGATAGCACCAAACTGAGACAGAGAACCACGGTACTCATTGTTGCTACAGATGTTCACAAGGACTCACACTCTGCTGCTTTGGTGAAACCTGCTGACAATTTCGAAAGGTCCAGTGTCTCATCCAAACTTGGAATCACTTCACCTGATCACATAGTTCCTGAAGGGACAGAGTTCTCAGAACTGAATCTCCAAACCCAGGTTAAGGAGGTCCTTGTAGGGACATATTCATGCCTCCTGACCATCACAGTTTGAAAGACCATAAAAAGCTCTTTCAAATGAGGTATTGGGCTCATCTTCAGCTGGACATACGCCAGAGATATAGACAACTGAGTCTGTTCAATAGTAACACTACATTGAAGCCTTTTGTAGAACACTGTGATGTGATCGAGGAACAGGACCTGCTTTACTCAGTGTAGTTAGGCACAGCTTGTTCCTCGATGACGTCATAATGTTCTAAAAATGTCTGCAATGTAGTATTAATATCGAACAGAGTCATTAGTATCTCTAGACCACGTCCAGCTACAGATGAGCCCAATACCTCAGTTGAAAGAGTTTTTGATGGGCTTTCAATCTGTGTCAGCCACTTATATAAATGTTTCTTTCAAGATGGCTAGGAAACCATCCACAAGGAAAATATATGCCTTAAAATAGAAAAAATTCTCCTTCTGGTGTGAGAATAATTCCAATTCAGCAGAGAATGCACAGGCTGCATTATTCCTAGACTGTTACATTAAAAGTTTCTGGGCTTAAGACCAGCGTCTCTAGAGGTACATTTGTTAGCAATATCTGCTTTGGCCTCAGTGTAACATAGAAACATAGAAATTGTCAGCAGATAAGGACCGCCAGGCCCATCTAGTCTGCCCGTAAGCCTGATACTTGTTTGTTTGTACATGCAGTGTTTAAGATATTCTTTGAAAGCTTCTCACACATGTGTACACCCCCCCCCCCGTGCGGATCCCTGTATCAGCTTGGGACCTGAACCTGGTCCTCACTCTGCTAATGACCTCTCCTTCTGAACCTTTGGTTACAACTGAGTTAAAATATCTCACTTGGAAACATTTTTTCTGCTGGCTGTTACATCAGCAAGGAGGGTGAGGGAGCTATAAGTACCCTGCATTGATCCCTCATCCCTGATTTTCCACAGGGGAAAAAAACAGTGTTTAGGACAAGCGTGCAGTTCCTCCCCAAAGTGGTGTCGGAGTTCAGTTTGATTCAGGCATTTACCTCACTGGTGTATTTTCCATTGCCACATGCCAATAGAGGGGAGGGAAAATTGCATACACTAAGTGTCAGAAGAGCCTTCAATTTCTACAGATCTAAAACACAGGACATTAGAGGTAATAACAAACAGTTGTTTGTCACATATGGAGAGGTGTCATAAGGACGCCCAGCTTCTAAACAAACTGTATCAAGGTGGATAATATCAATAATAAATTTCTGTTTATACTAAGACTAGGAAACTAATGCCAGATGGCATTTGGCCACACTCCACTACGAGTACAGCAGCATCAGTGACAGTAAGAAAGAATGTACTTCTGGCAGAATTTTACAGAAATGCTACCTGGTAAACAGTCCACACATTCACATCTCACTATTGCCTGGACACACAGGTAAGATAGGATGCCAGATTTGTGATTTCTGTGCTTCAGAACTCCCAAAGTAATCATAAAACTCTCCAAATCAGGGCACTGCTTGGAGTCTGCATTTAGGTAGAATGGCAAGTAACTCAGAGTTTTTGGGGGCACCTCAAAGGACTCCCGGGAGACCCTTCAAAAATTACTCAAAAAGAAATGGACATTAGCAGAGTACACTGTAATAACCAAGTGACCATAGCCAATGTTGTCTGCACCCAGCTCGCTGAACACTCAACTTTCTGTCCCAGCCGCCCTGCCACTCAGGTCGATGTACCTAACCAACCCCCGTCTTCTCCCCCCTTACCCATCCCCCATTC
This sequence comes from Neoceratodus forsteri, assembly GCA_016271365.2. NCBI lineage: Eukaryota > Metazoa > Chordata > Ceratodontiformes > Ceratodontidae > Neoceratodus > Neoceratodus forsteri. The sequence goes on along the minus strand of JADMNL010000037.1, from coordinate 38,097,281 downwards.
ATTCTGAAAATTATTACCAGAAAAGTGGTCTAAAAGCTACTGAACTCTCTACCACCAAGCACCAGACATGATCCAGACTGGGATCGTGCCTAGAATTCTTCAGTTAGGTGCCTGTATTTTAGCTCTCCCCATTGCACACATCTGCAGCCTCTTTCTCACTTCTGGTATTATTCCCACCCAATGGAAAACTGCTAAGATAGTCCCTGGCCCAAAGAAGGGTGACCCTAAACTTACATCTCAATATTGTCCAATTGCCCACAGCAAATTACTTGAAAAGGTGGTAGCTTCCCAGCTAACCAAATATTTACAAAATCACCACCTCCTTACCCCCTGTCAACATGGCTTCCATAAAGAGAATATCACCACCCCCGCCCTGGTCCACCTAACTAACGGCATTAAGACTGCAATGGACAAAGGTTCTTTTACTGGAGTAGTCTTCGTTGATTTATCCAAGGCCTTTGATCTCTTGTATCATACCCTTGGCTCCCCAAAATGAACCAGAATTAGCATCTCCCTATATGCCTCTGCCTGGTTCACTGACTGTCAGCTAGAAAGGCAGCAATTCATCACATTTGATGATGCCTCATCCAGCTTAGTACCCATAACCCAAGGCATCCCCAAGCTCTATTCTACGGCCACTCCTCTTCTCAGTCTTTAGCAACATCCTCCCCTTAGTCACCACCAACTGTTCAACTATTATGTACACTGATGATACTGCCATTTTCTATAGCTCCCATCACCCCTCCCAACTTAATGCCCAACTAAACACAGATTTTGCTCACATTCAGATCTGGCCTGTTGACAACAAGCTAGCAATGCTATTTGGGTCAGAGGTATGCAGGTTATGCTGCTCCAACCCTGTATCCATCAGGTGCTCTGTCAGCTCTCTCCTCTCCCTGGTGGATGAGTTTAAATACCTAGGCATCACATTAGACTCTCCATTCTACCCTTGACTGCATTCTCACCAACCGGGTGGAACTTGTCCTTCAGGCTGGCACAATGTCTGACTGTCAGCGATCACTCCCTGACCTACATCATCCTCTCCTCCAAATATAACCGCCCTCCACCTAAGCTTCTGTCTTTCAGAAAATTTAACTGCCAAGACCCCATACTCATTCTCGAGGAAGCCTGCAACTTAGACTGGTCAGAGCTCTTCTCTTGCTCAGACGTCTCCTCGTCAGTCACCCTCTTAACCAACGTCCTCCTCACATTCCAGGACAGGCACTTCCCTGTTACCACAAGAAGGGTCAGGAGAGGAAACACCTGCTGGATATCCAAGGAGCTACTGACCCAAATGAGACTCTGCGACAAGGCATGGAAAGCCTATAAGGTATCCCCATCTACCCAGCTATGGAATGCCTATAGGCATTTGCGCTACTCCTGCAAACATGCAGTAAAGTCACATAAGCACAAATACTGCACCAAACTGCAATCAGACTCACTTGGCAACCCATGCACCTTTTGGGCCTCCATAGGATCCCTCCTGACCCCTAAATCCAACAAACAGATAACCCAGCTAAACTCCCCCACTGGCCCCATTACCAACCAAGGTGTGACCGTGGACACCTTCAACAAAATGTTCGTAGATCTCTCTCCATACCTTAGCAAACTCCCTGCTCAGCCTCCCCCCCCCCCAGCCTCAGTCCATCAGTGAACCCCTGACTCCCCCTTTTTACTTCAGGGCAGTTGGTCTAATTACCACCGCAAAAGTGCTGAAGACGCTACCAACAAGAGGCAGCCCAGGCGGTGATTGGCTTTATCCTGTCTTCTTGACACTGCTCTCCCCAACCATTGTTCAGCCCCTTACCTACATCTTCAACTTTGCCCTTTCAAAGTCAGTGGTACCCGATGCATGGAAGCACACCAACGTTGTGCCCATTCTGAAGGCTGGTGACCCCCACGCCACTGAGAACTACAGACCCATCTCCCTTCTCCCTCACTTGAGTAAACTCCTGGAGAAAATAGTTCACTAGCAGCTGTCTAATCACCTAGATAAATAGCACATCCTCAGCCATCACCAGCACAGTTTTTATAAATTCCACAGTACTTACTCTGCCCTTACCCTCTTCACCAATCACATCCTCAGTAACATGGACAAGGGCAATGCCACAGGTGCAGTGTTTGTGGACCTTTCAAAGGCTTTCAACCTCATTGATCACCATCTCCTCTACTCTACCCTACTAAATTTTGTCTGCTCATCGGAAGCTGTTACATGGTTCTGCAACTACCTCACTAACCGGTCCCAGTCTGTACTGATTGGTAATACCTCCTCTGCTGCCCTACCCATCCACACAGGCATACCACAGGGCTCTATACTTGGGTCTCTGCTCTTCTCCATGTTTATAAATGATCTCCCTGTGGGTAGCTTAACCTGCAAGGCACTCCTCTATGCTGATGACCTTGTCATCTACCACAGTAACAAATTCCTTTTATCCTTATCTGCCACCCTCACAACTAACTACGGAGCCACCCAGAGGTGTTACCTCTCAAAGAAACTTCTTGTAAATGAAAAAAAAACAAAAACAAAGCAATGCTATTTGGCTCCAAGCCATTTCTAGCTAAAGTCTCAAAATCAGGGACCTCACTATCAATCACCAGCCCTACCGGCCCTCCCCTTGAGAATGTACCCACCTTTAAATACCTAGATGTGATTCTGGACCCATCCCTCACTTTCAGTGAGCACACCACTATCATTACAAAGAGAATTCACCAAAAATTAGGGGCTGCCTACCGCCTCTGTCAATTCCTGACCTCCGAGGCCCGCCTAGCTATCACCAGAGGCAGTATGCTGCCTCTACTCGACTATTGTTCACCTTTTTACTCCACCATGGCCCCCCTCTTTATTCTCCTGACTAGTCCCCACCTACAATGCCATCTGTCGCTTTGTCCTCCTAGCCCTGTTCTCCTCCCATCACTGCTCACTGTACCAGTCCCTAGGCTGGCTCCCTCTCCAAGGTTGCTTTGACCTTGCTATGGGTAAATGGGTAAATTGCTCACTCAGGAATTCTCACAAGTCACCCTACTCCACCCTCCTAGCCCATAGGGTGGCCCCGCCGACACCTGAGGGACTCCTCCATTCCCAAACTGGTAATTCCTTGCACCTCTACAATCATGGGCAGCAGGGTCTTCTCTGTCTCTGTCTCTGCCCCTACCCTCTGGAACTGTCTCCCTCTGTCAGTCAGGCTATCTCCCTCTCACCTGTCTTTCAAATCCACCCTCTGAGACTGGCTCCTTTCTGTGACCACATGCAACTGCAACTGATACTCTACAACTAGCCAGGGCCTAGTGCCACCAACTGTAAATTTGTGCACTCACACACTTGTTTTGATCCTATAGAGTGTCATACACTTGCACACTGTTGTAACAAAGAATGTCAACTGCACATTTGTATATACTACTTTTTCACCTCCTCATGCTCGGAGTGTGTATTGTTTTCTGTGAACCTGTATGTATTGTTCATCTATCTGATTTTCTTGTTTACGCCATCCTGTGGCCCGGGTCGTGCCTATAAACGGCCCTTTGAATCAGTGCACCTACCCGGTTAACAAAGACATTAAAAAAAAAAAAATTAGCAAATCTGGTAACTCCTGACCTGACTTACCGTCTCCACCACTTCCTTACCCCAAAAACATGGCTAACCATATCCCAAGGCATTTTCCTCCCCTCTCTACAGTACAGCTTGCTAATTTTAGTCTTAATGCCCCCAAAACTTCTCTTCTCAAATGGGATGTGGCTTATAACAATATTTATCGGTTTGCTTTGTCCTCCCCTACCTAACTCACCATTGTACCCTCTACTTCTCCTTGGGTTGGCTCTCCCCCTCTGCCTCATGTTCCTACATCTTGGGGTGTTTTCAAACTACTCAGATATACCTCTCCTGCCACTCCTAACTCCCCATTAGAAAGTGCCCACCTTTCCTACTCACTTAGATCTGTCGACTCCTCCTCCCTAGTTATCCTAAAGTATTCCACCAAAATGGGTGATCAGGCCTTCTCTTTATTTGTCCCTGAGCTTTGGAACTCACTCCCCTTCTCTGTATCCAACTCTCCACTCTGCCTTCCTTCAGAGGTGCTCTAAGGACACATCTCCTCATGTCCACAGCCTCTACCTGGAACTAACTCATCTCTCCTCCCTGGTAGTGTACATACTGTTTCCCCATAATTTGGGCAACAGCTACCACCTTTCTTTACCTCTGCCCATAAATGCACTTTGTATGGTTCATCTCTAAGGTTACTAAGTCCTGAGTTATTTGTGTCTATTTTATATTGGCTAATATCCTTTTGCCTAAACTGCTGACTCACGTATTTTATGTTTTTCACTCTTAATTGTACATTGTATTTTGGGTATTGTTCACTATCTGGAACTGTTATGTTTCATGCCTCTGTTTTGTACTCTTATGGCTTGTACCTGTAAATTGGCATTCAGTTGCCTAGTGCACCTACCCTGTTAACAAAAACAAATAGTTACAAGGAAACATTACTCTCCATAGTAACAGCTTTTCTTCTAATGTATTAGAAACAGCCTGTACAGCTTCGCTTTTCTTCTTCCCCTTTCTAGGCTTAGGTAATTAGGGTCTTCAAAATGGGTTATTGTGTTTGACGGCTTGAGCTTTTATGATTGCTGTTGCTAGTTTTATCGTGTTATTAAAATTGTTCCTTTTTAATCTGGAATTTTTAAAATTACTATAATTGGAATATTGAATATAAAATTCTTTACTGTTATAAAACTCCAAGCATAAATCCAGTCCTCCACACGGGTTGTGTTCCCTACCATTGTGTTATGTTGGCGAAAATTAGAATAGGTGGGATATTAAAATACTTTTTATTGTAGTTGTCAAACGTATAATTCTGCTGCTTTAAATAAAAGAAAGTTTCTTAACTGAGGAGTTGGATCTAACCTATGGACCCTGTACTGAAAGGCTGAGATGGCGTGGGTGGGATTTCAAACCTCAAGAAACTGCGATTGTACTATAATAAAGAAGGCAATTTAATCCCCTAGATCCTTATGTGACAAAAACAAAACAAGTCCTTTATTTTGCATTAGAAAATAGACTTACATTACTTAGCCTGTTTTAGGGTTGCTGGGCTAGAATCTGAAAACATTTAATACCCATGTATATCACAATTATTTTCAATACATATCGGACTGAATAATGATGTGATCAAATAGCCAGTATTCTCAAATAAAAAAGAGACACATGCACACACACACACACACACACACACACACACACACACATATATACACACACATTCTCTCACAGTTTTAGAATTGGGCAACAAGGTAGTTGGGTTTCAGAGGCAGAGCCCCTGAGGCTGAGGTAGATCTTGCACTGTGGGATAGGTACAGTCACCAGTATCTGTAGAACCCAGAGCCTGACTTACCAAGAGAAGGGGAAGAGAGGTCCAGTGCAGTACTGGCTGTGAAAGTCCCAATAGCAAAAAAACAAAGAAGCACCAAGTTCTTTGCTCACGTGATTTCCAGTAATCTGAAAGTGAAAGTTATCAGAGGTACCGATACAGCAGTGAAAACATAGGTGATACCCGAAACAGAAGAAAAAATTACTCACCTTAGTAATTGCTTTTCTTCTCATGGAGTCTTGCTGTATTAGGACTTAATGCAGTTAGCCACTGCACTCGAACTGCCCCGGAGAGGATAGGGTTAACTCCAGAGCAGTCTGGAGTTCCACAGCGCGAGGGCGCTGTTCAAAGCTCTATCTGGCTAGTTTCAAATGAAACTGCCAGGTTCTTTACAGCTAAACTAATATAGCAAGTCTGTGTGGAAAAGCTCTACACTAGCCATTGGCTACCTACCAGTAGTAGGACAACAAAACACAACAACAATCATAGAATAATAACAAAATCGCCTGTTATTGTTAGAATCACCCATGACTAGCACTAATAGGCCCCTCTCCCCAAAAAGACTCAAGTCCAGGAGGGAGCCACCTATCACTTAACAAAAACAGAATCACCTAGTTCTAACCCAAATGAACAAAGGGGAACTAGAAAGAAATTGAAATGGCATGACAGTGCTTGCACTAATTTGACAACCCCATACTCAAGTAGGAGTTCTGAGTGGGGTAGGAGGGAGGTTGTCCTAATACAGCAAGACTCCATGAGAAGAAAGCAATTACTAAGGTGAGTAATTTTTCTTCAAACACCATGAAGTCTTGCTGCTATTAGGACTTAATGCAGATTATACAGCAGTACCTCCATGGAGGAAGGTCAGAACCTACTTGGGAATAGGCTCTGAAGCACAGCTGTGCAAACCGAGCATCTCTCCTGGACTGGACATCCAGGGAATATAGCTGGTAAAGGTGTGGACTGATTTCCAAGTAGCAGCAGGCAAATTTCCAAAATGGGAATATCTCTAGCAGCGCTAGAGATGCAGCTGCTACCCTGGTGGAATGAGCCCTCAGTCCTGAGGGAGGTTCTCTACCTAGTTTTGGTAACAGAACTGGATACAAGAGACAATCCACCCTGCAATTGTCCTCTTAGTGGCAGGTCTCCTTGCCAACTCTCCATAGGTAAGGAAGAGTTGGAGGGATTCGAACCTGTGACCCTGGGTGCATTCCAAATAGCAGTTTAGGGCTCTTTTGGCGTCCAGACTGTGCAATCTCCTCTCCTGAGGAGGAATGCTCAGTGAAAAATACTGGAAGAGAGATGGATTGGTTGAGATGAAAATCTGAAACCACTTTAGGTAAAACTTTCTGTTAGTCCTAAGGACTACTTATCTCTGTGAAAAGAAATAAAATCTTCTTCTACTGACAAGGCCTGTAATTCCTTATACATCTAGCAGAAGTGATAGCCACTAGAAAAACAGTCTTCTAAGTTAAAACTTGAGGTCTGCCGAGGACAGAGGCTCAAGGGGTTGCATTAGCTGAGCAATGCAAACATTCAGGTCCCATGCAGGAGCTGGTTCCCGAAAGGGGTTAGTGTGAAGTAACCCTTAAAAAACTTGGAAAATACAGGGTGAGAAGAAGGGAAGCAGGCTTCCGCTGACACAAAAGCAGAGACAGCTGCCAGATGAACCTTTAAGGTAGCTGGCCTAAGGCCTAAGAATTTAAATGGACCAAATAGTCCAGTAAATGGGCAGATTAGTCGATTCTGGGATAATCTGCTTCTCAGAACACCAAATGGAAACCTCTTCCACTTAGAATTGTAAGTGGCTCTAGTGGAAGGTTTCCTAGAAGCCTTTAAAATATCCAGGACACCTTGAGAAAGGTGTAAATCAACAAATTCTAGCTCCTCAAGAACCAGGCCTTGAGGTGGAGGGAATTGAGGTTCGGATACCACTCTCCCTGTGCACAGGTCAACAGGTCGTGGGTCCTGGGCAAGCTCAGGGAGGATGGAATGTCAGGGACAGGAGGAGAGGTACCAGGGCTGTCTGGCCCAGTCTGGAGCAATCAGAATCACTCTGCAGGGCTGAGTTCTGATTTTACTAGTACCCTGAAGAGGAGAGGGAGGGGAAAAGCATACAAGAACTTCCCTTCCAATCCAACTGAAAGGCGCCCAGTGGGACTGATCCCAGAACTGGAGGCCTGCAACAAAACAGGGAAGTTGGTGGTTGTCTGGGGCTGCGAAAAGATCTATCTGAGGGGTGCCCCATCTGGCAAAGACTGACCCCAGCACCAGAGAATTCAGAGCCCATTCGTGATGGCCCTGAGAAATTCTGCTGAGGGCATCCGCCAGGACATTGTCCTTCCTGGAAGGTGAACTGCTATCAGGGAGGTGTTCAGGAGTAAACCAGAGACCACAACTTCATTGCTTGATTGCACAAGGCTGATGACCGAGTGCTTGCTTGTTGATGTACCACATTGTTGTGGTGTTGTCTGTCCTGACTTGGACTACCTTGTTCTGGACAGTAGTCGAAAAAACCTGGAGAGCTAAGAGAACAGCTCTGCGTTCCAAAAGGTTGATGTGGAGCAGAGATTCCTGGGGGACCACACTCCCTGAGTGGAAAGGTCGCTAAATGTGCCCCCACCCTAACAGGGAGGCATCCGTGGTGAGGGTGAGGGAATGAAGAACGGGTAAGAAGGGGACCCCTGAGTTAAATCTTCGATCCTGCCACCACTGAAGGGGCTAGGATCAGGTTTTGTCACTGGGATTAACTTGATAGGGGTCCTTCCTTTGAGACCAGTAGGACCTCAAGTGGAACTGGATGTCTCTCATCTGAAATCTTGCTCCTGCACGACAGCTGTGGAAGCAGCCATGTGTCCTAGGAGTTGCAAAAAGTGCCTTGCTGGTCGGAGACCCGCGGGAGGTAAAGGAGGATGCCAGGGCAATGAGTCTGTCCACTCTTTGGGAGGGAAGAAATGCCTGGTTGACTTTGTGTTCAATTCTGCACCTATGAAAGTTAGTACCTGAACTGGTTCCAGAACTGACTTTGGAAAATTCAACAGGAATCCCAGAGAATGAGAAGTTGCTGGGAGACTTGCAAGTGGGATTTTACCCTGATCTGGAGACTGGCCCACTATGAGCCAGTCGTCCAGGTAGGAAACACAGCAACCCTTGCCTTCTTAAATGAGCCACTACTACAGCTAAACATTTTGTGAAACCCTTGAGCAGAGGTAAGGCGAAGGGCATTGCTCTGAACTGGTAGTGGCCAGAGGGTAGTTCGAACCTGAGGTACTTTCGGTGAGAAGGCCTGATCAAAATATGAAAATAAGCGTCCTTAGGTCCAGGGAAGCTAGCCAGTCCCCTGGCCTTAGGGAAGGCAGAATCATTGCCAGAGTTAACAATTTGAACTTTGGTTTCAAAAGATGCTTGTTCAGGAACCTTAAATCTAAGATGGGCCGCCACTCTCCTGACTTTTTTGGGGTAAGGAAATACCTCGAGTACAGACCCTTGCCCTGATGGCAAGGAGGAATTCTTTCCACTGCCTTGCAGCCCAGCAGAGAAGAAACCTCTGCTTCCAAAGCAAGGGCTTCTGAAGGATTTGCAGGTGGAAAATGTCTGGCTCTCATCTTTGGGAACTGTTTGAAACTGAGAACCAGACCTTGGCTTACCACCTCCAGAACCCATTTGTCCGAAGTTAGGGACAACCAGTTCTGGCTGAAATAAGCCAACCTGCCCCCCACCGGTACAGGAGAATCATCCCTGGGCACCCCATCAGGGTGCCTGCTTGGCAGCAGCTTTAGGCTGAGGAGAGGGAGATGGTCTGCCTGTGCCCCGTCTACCCCTGCCTCTGAAAAAAACCCTCTGTGCAAAGGCTGAAGAGGCCTGAACTTGATAAAAGGGCCTGTGGTAAGGCCTGCCCCTACCCCTGGGGGCATGCCTTTGTGGAGTGGCATGCCTCTCCTTAGCTTGGGCACTTTTGTAGGTAGTTCTGTATTCATCCATTTTCTTCATGTAATTTTCTGTTTGATCCCCAAACAGAGAGTTTCCTACTACAGGAAAATCTATAGCCTTTGCCTGAGTATCTTGGGACAGATTAGTGCATCTAAGCCATGCCAACCTACGGAGAGCTACAGAAGTGGCCATGACCCTAGAGGAAACATCATTAACATCAACGGCAGTATGAAATTGAACTTTAGAGGCTTCAATGCCATCAGCAGCCACTTGTTCCAACTCACTAGCCAGCTGGCCCTGGGCCTGCTTGGCTAACTGCAATATAGTGTCCCATCTAGATTTCTGATATCTAGCCACATAAGCCATATAATTAGCCTGCCATATATTGCTTTTTCGCCATGGCATCAATCTTCCTGGAATCCTTATCAGGAGGATGTGATGCCAGGGGAATATTAGCCTTGTCACAGGCTGCAGCTTGAACAACACCTACATGACTACACTGCTCGGTGAGGAAGTCTGTATCAGGGCCTGATAAAGTATACCTTCTGTCCATTTTCTTATCTACAGGAGGAACGGAATGAGGATTTTTAAAATCTTTGTTGTTTGCTTCCTAAATGACTTATGCAAAGGAATAGACAACCTTCTAGACTCTGGAATATCCATCATTTCTACATAATCAGGCTCCTCTTGCTCATCCACAGCCTCCTCTAAAAGGGAGCTGGAGGTTTCTGCCACCTTTTATAAAACATAAAATGAGAAGGACTCAGACAGCAAAGGGAGATTCTAAGGGTCTATCTGGAGAAATGCCCGGTTCAATGGGCACGTCCAGACCTTCCCAGTCACAAATACACTGATCAAATTCCTCCTCCCCCTCCTGTGGTTCATAAAACTCCTCAACATCATAATCCTGAACCACTGGACCTGAACGAGCCACCCTTTTCCCAATGTAGGGGGCTCGACAAGTCCCTGAGACAAAGACTGAACAATCTGAATGGCTTTTGCTATTTCTGCAGCAGTTGGAGAGACAATTTTGGACTCCAGACCTGCTGATTTCTTTATCTTTTTTGCTGGAGCTGGTTTCTCTGAACCAGCTTTTCTTTGGCCCGAGGAAGTCTCGCCCTGGTCAGAGGGCACTCCCTCTGGTCCAGTGGGTACTGGACCGGGCTGGCCATCCGGGTCAGCGGACTTTTTGGCCTCTCGTTCCCTGAGCCGGCCCAATCTCTTTTCCAGGGTGGCTGCAGGGAAATTTTTACACACCTGGCAGTCTGACAGGAGGTGGTCAGCCCCCAGACAATAGACACAAGTGGTGTGTGGATCAGCCTTGGCAAAGGCTTCCCACAGACATCCTGAGTGTTGAAACCCAGTGGGCCAGTTTTTCTTTTGGGTTTCTCAGACATAATGCCAGCCCTAACCAACAAACTTGCCCTTTACTTGGCCGTGCCAGGCTCAAGACACATATCGGTTCTAACCGTGTCACGGGTATTGGAAAAACCCAAATAAAATTAAGGTTTTTTAGAACCGAGTAAGAACCGGTACCGCACTTCAGCCCAAAATCGTAAAATAAGTTAACCGATCGGGTTCAGACTGAACCGATAATGTATTTCCACACAGACTTTATTTTTAGTACTTACTGTTACCAGATAGAGCTTTTGCAAAGCGGTAATTTTTAAACACTTGTTGGTTCAAATGAACCGAAGTAAACTTCGCTTGAACCGCTGAAATGAACCGAGCTGAAGGAGCTGATCTCCGGGCGACTGTTCAGTGGCGGAGTAAAGAATCTGGCAGTTTCATTTGAAACTAGCCAGATAGAGCTTTGAACAGCGCCCTCACGCTGTGGAACTCCAGACTGCTCTGGAGTTAACCCTATCTTCTCCGGGGCAGTTCGAGTGCAGTGGCTAACTGCATTAAGTCCTAATAGCAGCAAGACTTCATGGTGTTTGAATGCAGTACTATTGTCTCGGCTGTAAAAGAACAAGGGCCTACTGGCAGATGGATAGTAGGTGATAGATCTCTTGGCTAATAGATAGCATGGGGCGGCCATGTGACGTACGTTGCAGGTGTGTGAGTTGGGGATTAGCATAAGACATTACAAGCAGAAAGGTAGGGAGCCAAAACAAAAAGTATAGGTGGCTGCCTGCCAGAGCTACATTCTGAGATACATCTGCATTCCAAGCCTTGTTAAATGATTCAACATGACAGCAGTATAGTTAAGGTCTTCTGTTGGCTGCTGGATAGTGTGGGGATGCCCATCTTATTGACAGGTAATGTGGGTAGGAATCCTGGTGATTACAGGATTTTGGTAATAACTCTGGTTATAGCAATTCTCCACTCTTTTGTTTTTTTTTGTAACTTTATTTCTGCTTCTTCTGAACCTACTGATCGTGACTTCCTTCCTGTAGCCCCCAGTACATTGCTGCACTGCCGCTCCCCCAGCGTGCCCTACAGGGTGAGGCATTGCCTGTCAATGTCTCAGGCACTCCGCTTCAAAGTGCCCAGCCATTCTCAAAGAGGGGAAGAGACAGTCAAGTGATAACTCCTGAAACAGGAGAAAATCCTTGTTGCACATGGGGTCAGATGGGGTGTCACCCTCCCAGCCGGGGACCACCTTTCTTCCTACTGATCTTCTGCCACTATCTCATTCTAATAACACAAGCAGTTTCAACTGTGCCACCACCTGTAGTCAACTAGGTAGCAGTAAAGCAGAAAAAGTTCCTGCCCTCCTCCGGATGAGGAGAGCAGCCTCCTGGATATTTTATCCTTCCCATGGCTGCCTGCAGTCTTGCTCCAGGCTTGGAACGTAAACCAGGATTTCAGGATTGGAAAATTACTCCATGGCCAGAGTGCTATCAAGCTGGCCTGGTACACTTCCCCCCAGCCTCCCCCACCAGCTGAACTGGACCCTTAGACTAAAATGGAAACTGATCTGATTGCTCACACAATGCAAAATTGAAAGTTTTTCAAAACATGGGTTTAAAAAAAAGGTTTTTAAATTAAAATCCAAATCACATAAGAGGTGCAGTTTTCATATTGAGATTGGGAACTGTGGGGCCGATGGCGGCCGTGTTGGGCTGACCATTAGAGGCAGCAGCTTCACAAGTTTTACTCTCTTTTTATTTTGATTTTAATTTTCTGTTTATTCTTTTTTATTTGTTTTTGCGGTAGGTAGCAGTAGATTTGAGGAATTTCAGTTGGGAGTAGTCAGGGATTCCTAAGTGAGGTAGTTCGTGTATCTGCAATTGTCGGGTCTATGAAGGATGCCAGCGTTTTGATTAATGTTATATCAGTAAATAGGTTAAAATTTCATGGCTTGTACAGCATGATAAAATTGATCATATCACTGCTGTATGTTGGACTATTTCGTACTACATTATTAACGCAAACTAAACAAGCGTTAACCTTTACTCTGAAGCCTGAGCTGAGCTGGCATGCTTGTTTGTCCAGTCAGATTGCCAGTCAGATTACCTTGTTGGGGTGTCTAGAGTGAGTTTGAATCCAAAGAGTCTGAGTGAAAGTTTGGAAAAGATTTTATAGGAGTCGTCACTGGAGGCCGTCTTTAGGAACTTTGCTATTGGACGAGGTGGCATAGTCCAAAGCGTTGTTTCATCTGCTGAATACTGAATGCTGCTGCTAGACGAGGTGGCATAGTCCGGCGCATTACTCCATCTGCTGATCACTGAATCGGGGCTTGTAAATTGGTGAACTTCTGGGGCCCTCCGCTGGTACATAGAGGCTTGTGTGCCTACCCGGTTCCTGGTCGCCCTGTCCTGGTCCCCTGAGGGGTTTTTACTGGTGTTGGGTGGAGGGCTAATATCTGTGAAATTTCCCTAAAGTTATCTTGGTGAGCCTGCCAGAAGAAGAACGCCACTTTGGTGCTGGCACAGGGTCATTACTGTGCATAGCAAAACAGCTTGGCTAAAAATGCCACAGTGAAACAGCGCCGGACAAAAACAGAGTCGGGCAAAACACCGACCTGTTCCGCACACCGCACCCATTGATCACAATGGGTCTTCATGTGTTTTTGCAGGGTGGAACCCCGGAACTTAAATAACTAACTCTGGGGAGGAGGACCTCGGGGTTGGGGAGAAACTCGGGAGGGAGGTTGTTTTTTTATTTCTTTTAAACATGCAAAAAGATGTAGCAGGGGAGACCTGGAGGGAACTGAACCACGGTCCCAGGTCTCCCAACTGTGTCGTGTGCTGGTGCCCTAGCCACTCCTCCACAGGAGTAGCTCAACCAGGCATCCACCACATGACAAGTTGTCCAGCCTCCCAATCTGTATGCAGTGACAGGGGTAGCGTTATTCCCCTACCGCTGTTTTACCCCTGTTGTTGTAATCCTAAGCGCTCACTATACAGCGTGGTTAATACTGCGCTATCTTACGTGCGCGATATTGACCCACTACACTTGGTGATGTAACTTGGGGGTGCCTGGGTTTGGGTGGCTGCATCTGAAGTTGGCATTTTGGGATTTTGATTTGTCCTGTTGGAGTGGCTTGAAGAGAATCTCTGCAGCATGTTTAAAAGGAACCCCATGAAGATAGCTGGTGGCGAAGCAAGTGCATCTGCTGTTCCACTTAAAATCTGATAATAACCTTTCTGGATTCGAACCCGTGGCAGGTTTGAATTTACTCAGCTGATGATTCTGTTGGGCAGTGAGAGTGCCCATTTCTTTATCTGTACCCGAGACTGCTTAGGCCCTGAATTCTATGATAGTGACAGACTCATAGATCCAAGGAGATTAATCTGGTAATTTGGTTAATGGAGGTGAGAGCTCCAATAATCCTGATATCACTTATTTGGAGAGGCTGGTATATCTCATAAACGGTGGCTACAACAAGCATATTTCTGTATAGAACTGTGCATGGACTGCTCTATAATCCTGCTGCTGCCTTGATTTATATTTAGTTTTGTGTATATTTGTTGGGAAGGGTATTAATAGCATTTATGGGGTTGGGGGCTATTGTTGGTGGTTGAGTGGGGTTTATGTGAGTGTATTTGTATGTGTGGGAATTGTATTTGTGTAGTGTTGGGTTGTTTTGATTAGCTTGCATAGCTTTACTTGCTCTTGATTAACTTTTAGCCATATGTTGGCAGGGATCACAGACGGTCGGTCAGGCACTATTCTCCTACCAGGCTCAGGGACCTCCGCCCCTTTAGCTATCCCCTTTGTCAGTTGAGGTGTATGGGCATTGCCATGCCCTGGGGATAGCTAGGAGGAGAAAGGGGCGGGGATGGCTGGGCCTGGTGGGGTAATGGAATGGGGTGGATGGATTGGGATTGTGGGGACAGGAAGATGCCCAGGGGCGAAATGGGTCCAGGAAAGTGGTCCTCCCTGCCTGGTTCCCTGATTCTACTATCACCATACCTGGCTACTCTATTTTTAGGCAGGATAGGCTCACTAAAAGAGGTGGTGGCTGTGTTATTTACTTAAAAGAAACTCTAATGGGTCACGCCCTTGAATTGCCCTGGCCATCAAGGTACTCCTAGGGGCCCAAAAGAAAACATTAACTGTGCTATCTGTTTACATACCACCCAAAGAATATGCCTCTGGCATTCATAACTTCATGGAATATATTCGGAGTGTGCCTCGGAACACTGAAACCATAATACTGGAAGATTTCAATGTAAACTGTCTCTCATCTGACACTGGACACATTAAGGATGCCATCTCCACCTTGCACCTTACCCAGCTAGTTAACACTCTGACCAGAATTAACTATAGAACCGGATCAAGTACCTTACTGGATTGGGTTCTGTCTAGTCACCCAGAATGAATCACAAATGTCTCTGTACTCCCCGACACCCTAAGCAACCACTCCTCTATACTTTGTAGTTGGTTCAACAAATTCAGCAAATCTCCACCTAAGGTTATCTTCAGTAGAGTCCTAACTCCAGGACACCTAGAGCCACTCAGATCATACCTTCAAAGCCAGGATTGGTCACCACTGGACTCTACCAATGACATTGATGAGGTACTTGATTTCTTCATTGACTGCTTTAATGCTGCATGTGATATCCATGCCCCCCCCCCAAAAAAAGCGGAAAGTTAAGGGGGTGTACAACCCTTGGATAACACCTGATCTACTAGGACTTATAAAGACTAGGGACCATCTCTGGCACCGGGCCAAAGCCACAGGCAAGCAAACAGATATTCAGGCTTCTAAAAAATCCAGAAATGTTTGTACCAGAGCCATCCATTTTGCAAAAAATCAATACTTTAGGGAGGCACTTTCCAACTCGTGGGGTGACAGTAAACATTTCCGCAGCAACATAAACAAAGTCACTGGCAAAGACCTCAAGAGAGCACCCACCATGCTTAACATTGATGGAAGCTTGACTCTTGACCCAATGGCCATAGCTAATATTTTTAACAATGCCTTTACAGACCTCAGCAGTGTCCTCCCCCCTGATTTTTTCATGGTCTCCACCCCTGCCACTCCCCCAGTCTATAATGCTCAGCAGCAGGCTTCCCCCCTTTTTACTTCAAAGAGGTTACTAAGCATGAGGCTAGAAACTACATATGCAAAGTACTCAGTAAAGCAAGATTCAGTGGGGACAATCTAGATCTAAAATTTCTTACCCTCACCCTCGAGGAAACTCTTACACCTCTTACCAAGGTTCTGAACCTTTCTCTAAGGCTTGGGCAATTCCCCCCAAAAAGGAAACAGGCCCTAGTAACCCTGGTGACAAAGGTAGAGATAGGGCACAGCACACAAACTACAGGCCAGTCTCCGTTCTGCCTCCTCTATCAAAGGCACTAGAGCGTATAATTGCAGATCAGCTTGTGGAATACCTGGACAAATACAATATCCAATGTCCCCAGCAGCATGGCTTTTGTAAAGGTAGTAGTACTACCACTGCACTGTTAGAATTCACTGGTTTCACACATAATGCACTCAACCAAGGCCATCTGATAGGGCTGCCTCTATCGATCTGAGGAAGACCTTTGATACTGTGAACCACTCTGCTATTCGGGCAATTATCGCTCACAGGGGTGTCGAAAGATGCTGTCAGCTGGTTCAAAAGTTACTTAGAAGACCGTTTGCAGCAGGTCAAGATAACCAATGTCCTCTCCAAAAGGAAACCAGTCCATTCTGGAGTGCCTCAGGGATCTATACTGGGGCCTTTTCTCTTTAGTATCTACTTGAATAACCTCCCACGAGCCTGTCATGAACAGATTCTGCTTTACGCAGATGATGCTGTGATCTACTCTAGTAACCCTGACCCTAAGAGCCTCCAGGATAACCTTCAGCACAGTTTCTCAGAAGTGGAAAAGTGGTTCAGCACTCAAAAACTGGTGCTAAACTATAAAAAGACCAAAGTGATGTTTTTCAACAATGCCCATGAGAAACACAAGTCCAAACCCTTGTACATCACAAACTGCATTCGCACCCCACTTGAACAGATCCACTCTTTCAAACATCTAGGGGTCACTGTTGATAGCTCACTCACCTGCTCGCAACATATTGATAACGTAGCTCGAACTGTCAACATAAGGATTGGCCTACTCCACAGGCACAAGCATAGCCTCACTCCCGAGGCACTAAGAATAGCAATTTTCAGCTCTGTCATTACCATCATCGATTATGGGCTGGTTGTTTATGGCACTGCCTCTGCTACATCCCTTCACAGGATCACTGTTGCTCTTAACAAAGCATGCAGATTCCTTACTGGGGCTGCCTGCCTCACACACGTGTGACCTATATGCTCAGACTGGGTGGCTTCAATTATTCAGCCGGATCCAATATCAAACCTGCTTACTTGCCAAGAAGGCACACCTTGGTTTGTTACCCCTTGGAGTCCAACAGCTCCTTACTCTTGTCACAGTACCCAACATACTCGCAGCTTGGCAGCTCAGGTCTTTACTGTTCCCAGATGCCGCACCACCTTAGGTCAGGTCTTTTGCTTACAGAGCCCCCCTCTAGCTCAACTCCCTGGGTAGCGACATCTCTGCTGAGTCAAAACTCGGCCCTTTCAAACACAAACTCCGACAACATCTGTTAGCAAACAGTGTATGTGACTGCCACCCTTAGCAGCCTTCTGCTTATTTTATCATCGTACTTATACCTTTCGGCACTTTTAACTCTTGGCACTTCATTTCAATCCTACCCTCGAGCCTTTTCCCCTCCACCCCTCAACCTGCTTCTTCTCTGCTCATGCATCTTCAGGTTCTTCCCTTGCTCCTCCTCACCTTCCCTCTTCCACCCTCCATCCATTCTCTTATCTCATGTCACCTCTTTTGCAACTTCTTCCCCTCCTTCTCCCTATGTTTCTCTCCCACCCATATTACTCTCTCTCTCTTGGGTTTTCAACAAGGCCTGCTAGGCTGCCCCTTCTCCTGATTAAACACCACCTCTTCTCCTTACACTATTAATTTGTCTTCCTCCCCCTCACTTCACCAGCACTCTCCCTTCTCTCTGCACTCACCCCATTTCCCTCCTTCTACCTCCCCATCTTCTCATCTCTCTATTCCCATTACCTCCTTTGCAACTCCACTCCTTCCCCCTCCATCTCCTGTGCAACTCATCTCCTTCTCCCTCTTGTTTCTCTCTTCCCCCACCTTACACCCCATTACTTTCTCTCCTAGATTTTGACAAGGCCTCCCAGGCTGCCCTCTATTCTAACCCACTCTACTGTTATATTGAGCAACATTCAGTGCTATTTTGATTGCTTTTGATGTTTTAATTTTTTTTCAGTATATTCTTGATATCTGCTATTTACTTATCTATTGTTTACCTTGTTTTGTTTTTGTATTACTGACGTGGAACCTTTGTAAATGAGTTGTATTGCTCAAAGGTGTTGTAATTCAAGACTCAATAAATAAAATAAAATAAATACCCAAGGGCTCCACTTTTTGTGAGCAAGTAGTTTGGTTGATCTCACCAACCTAACCTACCTTTGAGTGTATCGTGGGAGCAGGTGTAGGTTGCAAGATACTTCTCATCTACTGTCCACCCGGAGGTGAGAAGGAGTTCCTGCAGGAAGTCGCAGACTTCATTGTCAACCTGGTGTTGGAATCCCTAGATGGCTAATTCTGGGGGATTTCAATGCCTGAGTCAACGATGAACTCTTGCAGTTTGTTCAGGACTTCCTTCAACTTATGAGCTTATTGGACCTTACACAGGTAATTACCTCTGCTACCCACAGTCACAGTCACTCATTGGATCTGGTCTTCCTACTTGGGATGGAGATCTCCGATCTGGTGGTGGAACCGGTCAGATGGTCAGACCATCATACTATAAGGTTCAATTTCAAGGCTCCCCCTAATAGACCTGCCCTTATGGAGAAGGTCCGGTACCACCCTTTAAGGGGCTTGACCCATGATGGTCTTATGGCAGTGCTGAACCTATCAGGTATGACGAGTGTAAGCAGGGATCCAGGGGAGCGGATACTGGCTTATCATAGGGCAGCGACAGCGGCCCAAGATTCTTTAGCTCCTATCTGTGTTGGCCCCCTCACTCTTCATACTAAGTCCCCATGGTTTGATGGGACTTTGAAAGAGATGAAGTGAGGGGTCGAAGCTTGGAGCGGTGCTGGGGGAAATCTGGTCTGGTGGGTGTCGAGCTTAGATTGATGGCCCATTACAAAGACTATCAGTCGGCAATCTCCCGTAAGAAGGCAGAATTCCTGTCTAGGGAGATTGCCGCTGTGCTGAATCGACCGGCTCAGCTCTTCCAGACTGTTGATAGACTGTGCAGTCCAGTCTGTCTTCAGTCTCGGGGAGCGTTTTCACAGATTAAGTGTGATGAGTTCACTCAATTCTTTGCAGGTAAGGTTGCCACCATCAGATCGGAGATCTGCTTAGCACCTTCTAATGGACTTTGTGGAGGTGGGCAGGAGGCTGCAAGCCCCAGGTTTGTCTTGTCTATCTTTGGCCAGTTGGCGATCATAGACATTATGCGGATCACCCAGGGTATGCGTCCAACCTACTGTAGTTTGGACCCGGGCCCAACACGCCTCCTAGTGGAGTGTGTTGAGGTCATCAGCCCAGTCATGGCTGAGATAGTCCGGAGTTAGTTGGAGATAGGGGTGTTTCCTGACCCTCTGAAGGAGGCAGTAGTGATACCCCTTCTAAAGATATCCTCCCTTGACCCGGACTGCCTAGCAAACTACAGACCTGTCTTGAAACTGCCCTTTGTGGGTAAGGTTATTGAGAAGGTGGTTGCGATGCAGCTGGAGGGCCATTTGACGAACTACGATGTCTATGATCCTCTCCAATCCAGATTTAGGAAGAGGCATAGTACCAAGACAGCGCTTGTTCGGGTACTTAATAATCTCCTGATCATGAGAGATCAGGGGAGTCATTCCATCTTAGTCCTCCTTACTCTCTCTGCAGCGTTTGACGCTGTGGACCATGGTGTGCTGTTGGACCTCCTGTGCACGCCCTGTGCGCTGTCTGATACAGTCCTCAGATGGTCTCAATCCTTTCTCATGGGCAGGACTCAGAGAGTGATGTCAGGGATTTACTCCTCGGCCCCTCTCCCCGTCTTGTGGGGTTCTGGTTCTGCAGGGCACCGTACTATCACCTATGTTGTTTGCAGCATATATTCTGCCATTAGGAGACATTATAAGGTGGTATGGGCTGAGTTTTCACTGTTATGCAGATGATACTCAGCTCTAAATGTCCTTTGTGCCCGAGCAGGACAGAGCTATCTTGATCTTTAACAGCTGCCTCTCTGAGATCCAGGGCTGGATGAGTGCCAACTGGCTGAGGTTGAACCCTGATAAAACCGAGGTGTTGCTGGTGGACCCAGGTCACCAGGATATGGGGTTGTCAGCTGGTCAATCATCTGGGCTTTGGCTCGGGGGGGGGGCAGCTGCGCACCACTGACCGGGCGTGAAATCTGGGTGTTGTTTTCAACAGTGGCCTGACATTAAAGTCTCAGGTGTCTACTGCAGTTAAAACATAATTTTACCTTCTGAGGAACATCGCCCAGATTTAGCGCCTGGTTCTGCCTGGCAACCTTCCAACTTTGGTCCATGCCTTTCTGACCTCCGGCCTTGACTACTGCAATGCCCTTTACCTAGGGCTACCGGGAGTTGATATCCACTGCCTGCAGCTGGTGCAGAATGCGGCAGCCAGGTTGCTAACTGGCTTATCAAGATCTTGCCATATCACGCCTGTGCTCCGCGGCCTACACTGGCTGCCAGTTCATTGGTGGATCACCTTTAAGTTCAGACTACTGACCTATAATGCCCTACATGGATGGGGACTGTGTTACTTACAGGATCTTCTTTGCCCCTACCGTCCCCTCCGCTCACTCCGTTCCTCCGACAAAGGATTACTAGAGGTTCCCAGAGTTCGACTGAAGACCTCCGGGGCCCACTCGTTTGCTTTTCTGGCCCCTACCCTGTGGAACTCTCTACCTCGTTGGATTAGAGAGTACCTGACCATGGAGAGCTTTAAATCTGCCCTTAAGACATACCTCTTAAGCATGGCCTTTCCTGATTTTGAATGACTTGATGTCTTTTTATATTGAATCGTGTATTGACTGTTATTATTTTATTCTATATCTTTTTAATGGATTTTATTGTACAAGCGCTTTGGTCTACTAAAACTGCACTTTTTATAAATAAATATGATTGACTGATATCTTCAACAGGTGCACAGTATGTGTGACTGCATGTGCAGTTACTGTGTGGATCTGCAAAGTGGTGTGGCGGTGGTAGTTAGAGAATAGGCCTCTGATCCTGGGGACCAAGGTTTGAATCCCACCATCCCACATGACAGCCATCATGGCCAGAAGGCACTACATCAACCCCACAGAAGGAGCAGGACAGCGAACTGTACCAGTTAAGACAGAAGGAAGCAGGGAGGGTAGTCAGAATAGCAAAGGCCCAAACTGAGGAAAAGATAGCCAACTTGGTTAAGAAGGAGGATAAAACCTATTATAGGTACATCAGGGAGCGTAGAAAGACAAAGGAAGGGATAGTGAGGCTGAATAGAATGGATGGTGGGTGGGCAGAGAGGGACAGTGAAAAAGCAGGGATACTGAATGAATACTTCTGCTCAGTATTCACAAAAGAGCAGGAGGGGGAGGTGCCTAATCGAATTAACAGAAGCACTTTGGATAGGGGGGTCGATCCCAGTCCTTTTACAGAAGAAAGGGTTCTGAAAGAACTCCTAAAACTGAAGGTGGACAAAGCAATGGGGCCTGATGGAATTCACCCCAGAATTCTAAAAGAATTAAGGAGAGAACTAGTGACACCACTGACTACCCTTTGTAATAAATCATGGGAGGATGGTGTGGTACCTGAAGACTGGAGGAAGGCGGATGTGATTTCCCTTCATAAAAGTGGGACCAAGACAGAGGCAGAAAACTACAGACCTGTCAGTTTGACCTCTGTGGTAGGGAAAGTGATGGAATCACTTCTGAAGGAAAGAAGTGTTGAGTACTCAGAGGCCAGTGGGGCACAGGACCCAAGGCAGCATGGGTTCACAGCAGGAAGATCATGTCAGACAAATCTAATTGATTTCTTTGACTGGGTGACCAAAGTAGTAGATCAGGGAGAGGCTGTGGACATGGCCTACCTAGACTTTAGTGAGGCATTTGACACAGTCCCACGCAAAAGATTAATAGTCAAATTAACCAGCCTGGGAGTGGGTCCCAGGGTGGTAGCCTGGGTAAAACATTGGCTTGACAACAGGACACAGAAGGTAATTGTAAATGGAGTCCACTCTGAAGAAAGAGGGGTTACTAGTGGGGTACCACAGGGTTCAGTACTGGGCCCAGTCCTTTTTAATGTCTTTATAAGTGACATTGCAGAGGGACTGGAAGGAAAAGTATGCCTCTTTACAGATGACACAAAGATCTGCAGTAGGGTTGATACACAAGGAGGCGTGGAAAGGATGAGAAGAAACTTGGCAAGGCTGGAGGAATGGTCAGAAGTATGGCAGCTTGGATTCAATGCAAAGAAGTGCAAAATAATGCTCCTGGGAAACAAAAACCAATGGGAAGATTACACAATGGGGGGAGGCAGTAACAACAACAAAAATGGAAAGAGACCTGGGGGTAATCATATCAGATGACCTTAAGGTTAGCAAGCAATGTGAGAAGGCAGTAAGGAGGGCTGGGGATACTGGGATGTATAGGGAGAGGCATCACCAGCAGAAAACAGGAAGTTGTTATCCCTCTGTACAGACAGTTGGTGAGACCCCATCTGGAGTACTGCATCCAGTTCTGGAGACCCCATCTCAGCAAGGACATAGACAGGATGGAGGCAGTCCAGAGGAGGGCAACTAAAATGGTGCAGGGTCTGCAAGAGAAGCCATACGAGGAGAGACTAAAGGAGCTTAATATGTATACCCTTGAGGAAAGGAGGGAGAGGGAGACATGTTAGAAACTTTTAAGTACCTCAATGGAATCAGCAAAGTCCAAGAGCGTAGCATCTTTCAGAAAAAGAGATGTGCAAGAACAAGGGGACACAATTTGAAGATGGAGGGGGGGACGGCTCAGGGGCAATGTGAGGAAGTATTTTTTCACAGAGAAGATGGTGGATGCATGGAACAGCCTTCCTGAGAAGGTTGTGGGGTCTAAAACTGGGGGAGAATTCAAGAATGCATGGGACAGACATAAGGCAATTTTTGTAGGGGTAGAAAGAAATAGGCTGTTGGTTAAATAGGATCTGCAGCTTATCCTGTAGGTAGGGAAATGGGCAGACTAGGTGGGCCAAGGGGTCCTTATCTACCGTCAAAGTCTATGTTTCTATGTTTCAGTGATCAGAGAAGCAAAAACCAAAAATAAAAAAAAGACAGTTAAAAAAATACACATACCATTCTGGCATCACTGTGTTAAAACCACTAGCATGGGGCACTTACTTGTTTATTTGTTTATTTGGAAACAATCAGAATTACAACCCTTTGAGTCACAGACTCTTTTGCAAAGGCTCCACGTCGGTTACAAGGGTGGAGGGTAGACAAATACAGTAGAGAACATACATGTAACAGGCAGAATATACATAAAAAAAAATCAAAGGAGCAGTCCAGTCAAACTTAGTGACTGTTGAGGAAGTTAGCAGCAATCTTGGGATACCCAGGCGGGGTTATGGTGAGATCGTGGGGCCTTGTGTGGCCTGAGTGTTCGAGGAAGTAGAGACAGATTACCCACTGGTTGCGTGTGGTGTTTAACCCTCCTCTGTTAGCTTCTTGACTCGTTTCTGCAAGCAAGCACAGTACTGAGCATGCTTGTTCAACAAGCATGCTCAGTACTGTGCTTGCTTGCAGAAACGAGTCAAGAAGCTAACAGAGGAGGGTTAGCACCACCATAATGCAACCAGTGGCTGTCATTGGGAAGGGCAGGCTGCTATGAGACCACTAAATACAAGGAAAAGGGTTAGAAGGATATACTACAAAAAGAATTTGAAATTAAATGAAATTTGAGAAAGATGTTTCGGTGTCAGACTACATGTTGAGAACTGGAGTACTCATGATCAAGTATAACTGGTGTGCAGTCCGGACTCACTGTAATCCAGCAATCAAAAGTCAGGTATAAAAGTAGCGTGAACATCACTAAGAGCTTGTTGGTATGTTTCCATTGCAGGTGGGACAAGTTCAAAAGTGAGGTGAAAGTGACACTAAGTTATGGACGGAAGCAATCGCTACAGAAGGCCTGACCCTGGGGCAAGGCCCAGGAGAGGTGAGCATCTCGAGTCCTTACCAAATGGCTATTCATGTGCTTGCAAGTGTGTATCTTAATTTCTAATCCCATCTGTGGGCCAGCTTTGGGGTGGCCTGTCCTGACATCAAGGCCTTGATAGGCCAAGTGCCAGTGGCGAAAGCCAACAATGCTGTAATACTATATGGTTAAGTGCTGCTACGTATGGATTTCCATATACTCCGAATCCTTGTTATGTGTAGCAAAAGTTGTTGTGCACAGCTCAAAGGCCATAAAATGTTGTTGTGCACAGTTCAAAGGTCATGACAAGTGCACAGTTCAAAGGTAATAAAAACTCACTGTGTGTGTTATCTTCAGCTCTCCTACTGACATAATAAAAATAATGTATCTTTAATACAGTTACTGCGAGGGATGAAAGTTATGTGGGAGGGGAGTGGATGGGTCCTGCTTACTACTGTATAGAAACAGAGATTTCCACTTTTGACGTACAATAAAACTATATACTATAACAAAATACAGCATGGGTAACCATGCCCAACTCAGCTCATGTTTCCATCTTGGGGTTGAGATGACATCATGGACCTCTCGAGCTTTGCTCTCAAGGTCCATATAATGTCATCTCAACCTCTCGATGGAAACACAGCTATGTTGCGTATAGCTGCCCATGCATAATTTCCTATATAGCACTAGTGTTTTAGGAACAGAAGTTGGGGCCCACCTCAGATCATGATGACTCAGGGTTACGAACATACGAAATTGCCAGCAGATATAGGCCATTTGGTCTATCTAGTCTGCTTGAGTGTGCAGCACTTCAGTCCATTAGACTGCAGCTGACCCCCCCTCCCTCATATACCCTCCCCCATCTCACACCCCTCCCAGTTGTACCTCCCTTGAATCTGCCCCTCTTAGAAGCCCCCAACACTCCATGACAATCGACTTCCCTTTGTCAGACGTTTCCACCCTGCAGTCACCCTTTCTGTGAAATAGTGCCTCCTCAGTTCCCTCTTGAACCTGCCCCCTTCCAGCTTCATAGAGTGTCCCCTGGCTTCCCTTCTGCCCTTCAGAATGAACGTACACCTGCTGTCTACTTTGTTCAAACCCTTCAGGTACTTGAAGGTCTCACTCATATCTCCTCTCTCCCTTCTTTCCTCCAGGGTATGCATACTGAGCTCTCTCAGTCTCTCCTCATGTGGTCTGTCCCCCAACCACAGGATCATTTTTGTTGCCCTGAGCTGTGCCCCATGCAGTAGTTTGATGTCCTTTTTCAAGTAGGGGCACCAGAATTGCACGCAGTGCTCTAGGTGTGGTCTCACCAGGGATCTGTACAGGGGCAAGATGACCTCCCCACTCCTAGAAGTACTCCCCCCTTGCTATGCACCCTAGTATCCTGTTTGCCTTCGCTGCTGCCTTCCTGCACTGAGCAGAGTGGTTCCTCTCCATGGTTACCAGCACTCCCAGAGCCTTCTTCTCCTTGGATTTTGTTAATGGGACACCCTCCAGCCAGTAATTGTGTCCGGGGTTCTTGCCTCCTAAATGCATCACTTTGCACTTCTTGGCATTGAAACCAAGCCGCCAAGTGTGAGACCATTCCTCCAGGTTTGCCCCATACTCCTGAAGTACTTTTGCTCCCTCCCCCCATCTACCTTGGCACAAATCTTTGTGTCATCTGCGAAGAGCCTGATCTTGCTCTTAATCCCCACTGTAGTGTCGGCTATGAAAATGTTAAACAGAACTGGTCCCAGCACCGAGCCCTGTGGTACACCACTTGTTACTGCCCTGGGTTCAGATGCCTTCCACCCCCCCCCCCCAACTACTACCTTCTGCTGTCTATCCTGCAGCCAGTTCTCAACCCATCCGTCCAGTTTCCACCCTGCTGCCAACTTGCAGGTCAGTCTACCGTGTGGCACCGAGTCAAAGGCCTTCCTGAAATCCATGTCGGTGTTGTATTTAAAAGGGTGGAGGGCACATTACCTTTAAACTTTACCTTTAAGTAACATATATAAGGTGTATTACCCTCTACTACCATAGCCTTGAAAAAGTGTAATTGTGACGCGAAAACGTTCGGCTCTGTGGGGACAGGAAGTATGTATCTTGTTTGCTGGCTGACCTGCCTATTTTTGGAATAAAAGGCTTTTATCCTGCTACATCTTGGTGGATTTCTTATCTGAAGTTGACAGTGATGAGGTGCCAACCTACAAAAACATTTTGTGTGTATTATTGAATTTGGTTTTGGCCACGTTATTGGCGTTTGTAGCCGCCTGCTTTGTCTTGTGGTTGCTGAAATCCAGGTAGAGGACATCCACTGCTTGTCCCCTGTCCAATGCCCTCATAACCCAGTCATAAAAATTAACCAAGTTCATCTGGCAGGATCTGCCTGAGACAAACCAATGTTGCCTGCTGTCCTGGAGATTGTTATCCTCAAGAAATTGCACCAGTCTTTCCTTGAGGATTGTCTCCATCAGTTTTCCCACAATTGCAGTAAGGCTCACCGGCCTGTAATTCCCCGGTTCATCCTTGGGCCCACTCTTATGGAGAGGTACCACATGTGCTTCCCTCCAGTCCCTGGACAAATACCCCGAGTTCAGAGAGGTATTGAACAGGTCCACCAATGGCCCTGCCAGAACCTCTGCAAACTCTCTCAGCACCCTGGGGTGGATTCTGTCTGGGCCAGGTGCCTTGTCCACCTTCAGGGACTTAAGGCCCTCCCTCACCCTCTCCACTGTGATTTTCCCATCCGTGGTTGCTTCTCTCCGGCCCTCTCCCACCTCGCCCTTCTCAGGTAAGGGCCCATCCCTCTCCTTGATGAAGACTGAACAGAAGTATTCATGAAGTACTTCTGCCTGCTCAGCCCCCTTTTCTACCCACCCACTTCCCCACCTGATCCTAACAATTTGATCCTTGCTCTTCCTCTTCTCTCTGATGTAGCTGAAGAAATCCTTTTCTTCTTCTTTGATCCCTTGCGCTAACCTCTGATCTTACTTCGAGTGGTAGCTCTTGCAGCAGGCTATTACAATCAGGACTATGCCGCAGGCACTAGGACCCTCCGGTGAAACTTCTGCCAGCAATACACAGCAGGGACCGCCCCTGACGCTGGCCCTGCTCCGACGTTGGTCAGGGTACAAGAGGAGGGACCCAGCTCCACCTCAGTTCTTTCCCGCCGCGTACCCACACGTGAAGCCGAAAGAAATAGCTTCTGTCTGCAATTCCAGCGAAAAGAATCTCTTCAATCAAGATTTTCCTACCATTTTCGACGGTTTACCATTTTCAGGTACCGACGTCAGTCCGCTGCCGTCGATTGCCTCCTTTATTCCGCTCTCGAGCATTGTTTCCCTTGCTCTTGCTCCTTCCTAGTACCGACGTCAGCCGTTATCTTACCTGGCCGGGTTCGATGTCTTCTCGGTGACGGCATCACCCAGAATCGCAAATAAGTGTGACTGCGGAGAGCAGATCCCAGCTAAGGACGGCCATCGGCGTGTTCTGCCTGGGCCGGACCATGACACCGCCAACTGCGCAGATTGCCAGGCCTTTACCAGCCGGACCTGCATCCGCCGCCTGAAGGCCCTTAAGGCCTACCTGCTGGAGCAGAAGATGGATCTGCACTCCTCGGGGGGGAAGAGAAAGGAGAAGAAGCACCACAGCAAGGACCGTAGTTGGTCCAGTCACCAGTCCCGGTCTCGGTCGCACTCGCGGCCTTCTCCCAAAAAGGCCCGTCCCTCGGGTTCTGGAGATTCTCCTAAGACTCCCCAGGCTAAGGCCGGCCCGTCAGGGGAGAAGCCAGCCAAGCCCAAGTTGACTCTGCTAAGGGTCATCGCTAAGTCCTTAGAGGTGCCTGCTTCAGCCCCGCCTGCTAAGGCACCGACGCTGCCTGCTAAAGGTGCGCCTCCGGAGACCAAGGACTCTCCGGCTAGCATCTTCGTCGTCAGTTCCTACGCAGCGCCGGTCGAAAGCGAAGGATCACGGGTGATGCGTGGAGATACCGGCGTCCCCGTCGTCCAAGTCCCTCCTCCCCTGGGCCTCAGGAGAGCTCTCCTTGGCCCCGACATTCAGGACTTCCTTCCCGAAATGAGCGGCTGAAATTTTCACCAAGGATGAGCTCAATGATCTTTTCTCCTTTTGGTGGGGGCAGGTCTACAAGCGGTCCTCCCTGTTGCCCCAGACACCGGTACCGGACCCTGCGGGAGAACCACAGCCGTGGGGTGAGTCTTCCACGTGGAAGTCACTGGAGCACCAGCCTTCACCCCCCTCCAGGGCTCGTTCCCGCTCCAGGTCTGAGGACCACCGACGTCGCTCCAGGGATTCTGGTGACCGATGTCGGTCTAGGTCACGCTCCAGGAACCCTTCTCGCTCCAGGCGAGATCGCTTCCGACGTCGGTCCTCTGACCGACTTTGGTCTTTGCTCCGTCGCCAGTCCAGGGACTGGAGTCGGTCTTCGGACCGACGTCAGTCCCCTAGCTACCGACACCAGCGAAGGCATGGTCGTAGGACGGGGTCAGACTATTCCAAGTCAGATAGTCGATCCTCCTCTTCATCGTCGACCTCTTTGTCCTCTCTCAGCCTCAAGTGCTCCCCGGGAGAGAAGGACCAGCCTCGCTCACCTCCGGATGATCCTACTTTTATGGGCGTCATGAGGCATATCAGGCCTCAAGAGTGGGACACGGAGGACCTGGATCCGAGCGCGGAGGTTGGCCAAGTACCTGAGGCAAAAGGAGCCAAAGCCTCTGGTTATTCCTCCTTTGGTGGATACATTCCAGGACCTTACTAGAACCACCTGGATGCATCCGGCCTCGATCCCGGCAGTTCCCAAGAAGTCGGACAGGCTGTATAAGGCCCCAAGGGTGGAACCCTTTCTAGCAGAACACCCTCAGGCCGACTTTTCGGTGATCACAGCTGCCCAAGACAAGTCTCGGCAACTGAAGCACCTCTGCTCCCAGCCTCCCGACCCAGAGTCCTGCTATCTGGACCAGGTGGGCAAGAAAGTATATGCAGCCTCCAACTGTTCCATCCGCTCCCTCAATTTCCTGACGCATATGGTACAGTACCAGAATGCGCTGTGGGAAAGGGGACTGGAGCTGGCACAGGCTATGCCAGACTCTGACAAAAAGACAGAGCTCCTGGCCCTCCTCCAGTCGGGCTCAGACGTAGGCTCACTCCCATGTACTGAGGGCCTCGTATGACACTGCAGACATGGCAGCCAGGGCAGCCGCCTCCGGGGTGTGCCTCCGGCGCCATACCTGGTTGAGAGTCTCGGGCTTTCACCAGGATCTGCAGGCCAGTATCAGGGATCTGCCCTTCCAGGGTACCGTGCTGTTTGGGCAGGAGACGGAGGCTTTGATCTCCCACCTCCAAGAGTCGGGCAAGTCGATCTGATCGGTCCGCCAGATGTACCGTGGCGACCAGCGACGTCAGCACCGTAGACGCCTTTTCATAAGTCCTCCGGCAGTCAAGGTTCAGCCCGTGGCAACCAACAGGGGCAGAGAGGAGGCTTCCGCAGGAGATCTGGGAATCAGCATTCTGGTGGACCTCCCGCCTGTGGGCCCAAGTCCTCCCAGGCCTCTCTTCCCACTCCCGGCTCTGCCCAGTGACTCCCTTCTGCCCCCCCCCTTCCACCAGAAGACCCAGGGGAGCCGGTTGGGGGCTGCTTCTCCCTTCATTTCGAAGGGTGGAAGTCTGTTACCGCAGACCAGTGGGTCTTGGCTATTATACAGAGGACACACGCTAGAGTTCACAGAGTTTCCTCTGCATATCCGCCAAAGCTCTCCCGCTATCCTCCTTCTCACATCCCACTAATAGAAGAGAGATACAGACCCTCCTGCAGAAGAGAGCAATAGAGAGGGTCCCCTTGCAGCAGCAGGGTCAAGGGTTCTATTCCCACTTCTTTCTGGTCCCAAAAAAGACTGGGGACCTTTGTCCCATTCTGGATCTCAGCCCTCTAAACCTCTTTATCGAGTACAAAAGGTTCAGGATGGTGACTCTTCAAGGACTCCTTCCCTTGCTGCACCAAGGGGACTGGCTATGTTCCCTTGACATGCAGGATGCATATATGCATATCGGGGTCTATCCTCCCCACAGGAAGTTTCTGAGGTTCCACTTCCAAGGGGAGCATTTTCAGTTTCGAGTGCTTCCATTCGGTTTCTCTTTTGCTCCTCGAGTCTTCACCAAATGCCTAGCAGTGGTGGCTGTGGCTCTAAGGCGGATGGGACATTATGTGTTCCCCTACCTCAACGATTGGCTACTTACGGCCCCGTCAAGAGTAGTCCTCTTACGAGCTCTCGAAGACACTTATACTCTGTTCCGAGAGCTGGGGATCACCCTGAACTTACAAAAATCATCCCGGAGCCCAGTCAAAAGCTCGCCTTCATAGGAGCGATCCTGGATTCCGTCCAGGGCATGACTTTCCTCCCACAGGACAGGGGTGTTCGCTTGCGAGATGGCAGAACGGATCTCCATAACTTCTCGAGTTCCGGCTCGGAACTTCCTCAGTTTACTGGGGCACATGGCGGTGGCCATTCCTGTCACTCCCTTGGCTTGCCTCCACATGAGAGTCCCGCAGTGGATGCTCAGGGTGCAGTGGGACCAAAGCTACGACGATCTAGACTCCCTGGTCAAGATCTTGGAGCCAGTCAAGAGAACTCTGCTTTGGTGAATGGACCCCAACAATCTGGAGAAATAGGGTCAGCTTACGTCTGGAGCCACCAGGTCAGACACTCTGACAACAGATGCATCGGACCTGGGGTGGGGGGCGCACCTGGGTGCACATTGAATGCAGGGGGTTTGGTCACCCGAGAAGCAGTCCCTCCACATCAATGTACTGGAAATGCGAGCGGTCCTCTACATCCTCCAGGCTTTTCGAGAGGATCTGGTGCCAGGCTCTCTTCTAGTTCAGACAGACAACATGGCGGTCGTCTTTTACATCAACAAACAAGGAGGCACTCATTCATATCCTCTTTGCAGGGAGACGATGAGAGTCTGGTACTGGGCGCTGGAGCAGGGCATCCTGCTGTCTGCGATGCACGTTCCAGGCATCCTAAACAATCTGGCCGACATCCTCAGCAGGTCGCGTGCCAGAGTGCACGAGTGGGAGCTACTACAATCCGTAGCGGACCAGCTGTTCGACAGGTGGGGTCTTCCAGAGCTGGACCTCTTTGCGTCACCACACAATGCCAAACTGCCAATGTTCTGCTCGTGAGAGCATGCGCCTGGAGTTTTTTGGCCAGACGCGTTATCCCTTTGCTGGGCAGGGAGGTTTCTCTATGCCTTTCAGCCCTTCCCTCTCATTCAGAGAGTACTGCTCAAGTTACAGGCAGAAGGGGCCCGGATGATCCTAGTGGCCCCTAAATGGCCTCGGCAGATTTGGTTCCCACTACTGCAGCGGTTATCCACAGAACCTCCAGTTCCGCTGCCCATATGCTCACAGTTACTGTCCCAGGACCAAGGGTCACTGGTCCATCCGGATCTTCGATCCTTACACCTACATGCTTGGCTCCTTCAGATGTAGCTCAACATAGATATGGGGTTTCCCTGGAAGTGGCGGCGGTCTTAGTGTCAGCAAGAAAGCCCTCTACTCGCTCCACCTACGCTATGAAGTGGAAGCGTTTCTGTCTTTGGGCATTGCCGCAGCATTTGGATCCCATCAACTGTGAACTCAGCTTTACAGTATCTCCTCTCCTTGTACGATAAGGGTCTGAGTTACTCTTCTATCAAGGTGCACATGTGGGCAATCTCCGCCTATCATGCTCTCATGGGAGAGAGAGCATTAGCACAATCAGATGTGGCCCGCACATTTCTTAGGGGAATTCTACATATGAGACCTCCCATTCGGGACCCTGTCCCACCCTGGGACCTCCTTTTTGTGTTGGAGAAACTCACCTTCCCTCCTTTTGAGCCAGCAGTGTATTGTGAGCTGTGTTACCTTTCTTGGAAGGTTTGCTTTTTGGTTGCTGTTACTTCAGCTCGAAGGGTTTCCGAGCTTCAGACTCTGATGTGTAAAAAGCCCTGTTTGGTTTTCCATAGGAAAAGGGTTTCCCTCAGAACAAATGCTAAGTTTCTTCTGAAAGTGGTCTCAGAAGTTTCGCCGGAGGGTTCTAGTGCCTGTGGCATAGTTCTGATTGTAATAACCTGCTGCAAGAGCTCCTCTCAAAGATCTACTGTTACGGTAAGTTCTTACGTAACTGTACTTTCCCTAGTCACCTTTGCTGCCCTTACCACTCTGCTCACTTCTCTGGATTTCTTCACATATTCTTCTCAGTCTTCTGCCCTGTTGGATCTCTTGTAGATCCAAAATGCATTCCTCTTTTCCCTCTCCTTCTTCACAACCTCTCTACTCATCCACCTTGGTTTCTTGGTCCTGGCTTTCTTGCTGTGGCTCTTGACACTAGTTTTAGTGGCTTCAGCCAGTCCTGCCTTGATGACTGCCCATTTGTGTTCCGTGTCCATTTCTGGGCAGATGCTTGCCATATGACTTTCCAGTATGTGACCCATCCTGCCAAAGTCCACCTTTTTGAAGTCCAGGACCCTAGTTTTTGTAGTGGCTACTTCCCTACCCAGATTGATTGAGAACCACACTGTGCGGTGGTCACTGCTTGCTAGAGGTTCCTCCACCCTTACATCCCTGACCTGTTCACCATCTTCCAGTACCAGGTCTAGTATATTCTCCTCCCTCATTGGCTCATTTACCCTCTTGGTAAGGAAGCCATCCTGGAATGCTTCCAGGAGGATCTGCTCCCCGGCACGAGTGGTTGCTGGGATACTCCAATCCATCCCCGGTAGATTAAATTCCCCCACCACCACTGTGCTCCCTTTGCCACTATGCCTCCTTATCTGCTCCCCCAGTTCCCTGTCAATGTCCTCCTTCTGAGCCGGAGGTCTATAAACAACCCCCAGACAGATCTTGGTCCCTTTCTGACTGTGTAGTTGCAGCCAGATTACTTCTGACCTGCCCTCCTCCCCTTCCTCCCTATTACATCTGATCCATTCCCTTACATAAATGGCACCCCCCCCCAGCCTTCCCTTTATCTCCATCCCTCCAGAATAGTCTATACCCTGGGATGGTTAGATCCCAGTCATGGTGCCTGGTTGCCCACGTCTCAGTAATAGCAGCTATTACCACCTCCCCCTCTGCCATCAACGCCTGAAACTCTGACAACTTGTTCCCCAGGCTCCTAGCATTTAGTGAAACCATTCTCCACACCGCTTCTATCCTTCCTGCTTCCTTACCCTTCACTTCAACCCCTATTTCGCCTAAGGTCGTATCTATTCCTGTGATGGAGGGAGGTCTATGGGACCCTCTCTCCTGGTGATTCCCAGCTCCCAGTGCCTCCCCCCACCTAGTTTGAATGATACGTCTCGTTGATGAAATCCCCCAGCTTCTGCTTCAACACCTGTGACTCTGCCCTGCTGAGATGTAACCTATTCCCTGCATAAAGATCTGCGTTATCGCATGTGCTACCCCAGTCCCTACCAATCCATACTCCTTGGTCCCACACCATTCCCTCAGCCACTTGTTGAAGTCACTGATTTTTCTCTTCCTGTCTGTACTAGCCCTTGACACTGGCAGAACTTCTAAGAAGACTACCATTGTTCCCTCTTTGCTGCATAGTTTTTCCACTTCCCTGAAGCTGTCGTCTACCTCCTCTATCCTTCTCCCTTCGAGATCATTTGTTCACAGGTGCACCACAATGTGCAGCTTCCCCTCCACCTTCCCCACATATCTGCCATATCTGACAACAGCGACATATAGACCCGGATCTGCCATATCTGATAACAGTGACATATAGACCAGGATTATGACAGAAGGAGGTGGGGGGGCAGACAACTGCTCTGGGACTCACCTCAGATCAAGACTCAGGGTTTGTAAGTAGCTGTTGGGAGACTCACCCCAGACTGTATTCCAGGGTTTGAGAATAGCTGTTCAGCGACTTAGCCCGGATTATAACTTGAGGAGGGAACCACTCACCAAATCATCATCAGGTTTCAGTAACAGCCACCGCAAGTGCAGGCAGAGTGTCATTTTGTTTTTCCTTTGAACCGGAATAATAACATGAGAATTTGTAAATGGAACAAGGCGAATGGGCCCATCCAGTCTTTCCCCATGTTATCGCAACAGTGTACACAGCAATTTAGGGTTGGATTAATTAAGCAATAATGCCCGACAGGGTGTGTGTCTTGCTGGGATAACATCATGCTTCAGGTGGTTGGGCACGAGGCCTCAGGCCAAGTGCATCCAACAACTGAGGCGTGACGTTATCCCAAACGACACATACCCTGGAGGAAATTATTGCTATTATACAATGGCTCGTTGTTAAATATAAAATAAAAGAAATTTTTAAAGAATGTCTTTATTAGTGTGGAAAAATATCTTTGTTTCTTAAGAGGAGATGCAAAAAAAGAGGTCATCTAGCTCATCTCCAGGTTCACAGTGAGGTTGAGACTAGACCCGTGATGTTGTACCGGAATAACATCACGGGTCCTGCCCAAGACTGACCAATTAGAGTCCAGGATTTTTTCTTGCCATTGTATACTATCGATTTCATTAGGTAATGAATTCTATATATCCACCACCCTCTGGGTAAAACAATCCCTCCCTTTTTCATTCCTGAGTGGTTCCCCCACCAATTGCAGCTTATCCGCTGGTGGAATTTGTTTTTGATTTGTATTTGAGATGAAGGGTCCTGAGTGGATTTAGGTTTTTGACTGTTTAAAGCAACAGTGTCGAATCACCTCTCATTCTCATCCTCACCAAAACTAAAACACAGTTCCTTTAGTTTTTCCACATATTCACTTCCTTTCCTCCCCAACCATGCTAGTCACCCTTCTCTGTAGTCCCTCTAGTCTGCTGACATTGCCACTTTGTTCTGACTCCCAAAACTCCCCACATTACTCTAACTGTGGCCTCTTCAGACTTGGCAACGTATAGTGTATGGTAGCCCATACACAACAACGCTATTCTTACACCGAGTGGTTACTATGATATCAGGGACCTCGCATGGGAAACTTGAGAAGTCCCTTTGACATTGTGGTAACCACGAGGTATAAGAATAGTGTGGTTGCGTTATGGGGGCTACCATACACTTTTCTATATCGCGTATAGTGAAACTACCAAAAAATTGCTTACTTTTTTGTGTGTTCCACAAAACTATCCTTGCTTTCAGCAGCTCACACCTCGCTGCCAATCGCCCACCAGATAGCTCACTCACACAACCATTCACCCACCGCTAGCCCTATCAGCAGCACTGATGGGGATATTTGCATTGTTACATCCATACTAACGCAGAACGAAAAGTTGTTCTGTGTTAGAATAGATGTCACTACTGCAGCAAAATGACTTTTTAGGGTGCATGGGTTTCTATACACAACATCGTTCCACCATACACTATAATACCTTCCTATATTTTGTATTTATGTTTTTTATATATCTTTAGAGCTTATTGCATTTCTTTATTATTTTCCTATATTGTGTTTCATGCCTTTGCTCATTGTCCCCCCTTGCCCCCAGATCCTTCTCATTAACAGACACTCTAAACCTTGATTCATTGAGGTAGTACGCTCTTTTGCTGTTGTTTTTTCCAAAGTGCATTACATTGCACTTGTTGACATGAATCTCATACCTTTTTTTCCATATAAAAATTTCCGCCTCCTCCATGCTGCCGCTAAGGGATATACCCTGTTGATCATGCATATACCCTGTTATAGCGATTCGGGGTCACTATGATTTGGGGGGGTTCTTCCCACATTTTCTCCCATTGTTCATCCCTCCAACCCAGCTGTGAGTCCTGCCCTTCTGCCTCAGTGATGTAGCGTGCCTCTGCAGAATAAGCAAGCTTCCTGGCCCACCAACAGGGGTTGCTGCACATTGGAACCTGCCACCAGCCCTTCCTGACTGAGACATGCTGCTCTCCAGCAGCTGCTTGCAGCCTCGTCTTCCTCCTGGCACGGCAACCGGAGTCTTCTCCTAATCTCCAGTCATCTACATCTAGTCTCATACCTGACTTGTTGGCCCATGCTTCAAGTCTGTTGAAACCCTTATGTAGCTTCTTGCGTTGTTCATCTGTCTGTACTGTATACCCTATTTTTACAGCATCCACAGCACCAACCCCTGTGGCGCCCCACTGGTCACACTCCCCATTCAGATGTTGCACCGTGGACATTGCCATCTATTTCCCAACCTGTTCTTCACTCATCACATTAGGTTTTCCAGTATACCTAGACGATTACATTTTTTACAAAGTTCTGTGTGAGGGATGGTGTCGGATGCCTCACTTAGGTATCTATAAACCGCATCCGCTGGTTCAGTAGCATTCAGTGCTCTTCTCACATATTCAGAGAAACTAATAAGATTTGTAATGCACAGCTTTGCAGTTGTGAAACCATGTTGTTAACTTCCATGATTCAAGACAGGCTCTGCCTTCACCCATTGACAGTTTTGGCAAAGAGCTTGCAGCAGCCTGTGTTACTGACCTCTTACCGCACCATCAGTGTTACAGCAGCAGTATCAGTGGCTCAGCAGGTGGCACATTCACCTCTGAGGCCGGAAGCTCAGAAGGATATGGGTTCCATCCCCACACCAGGAACTTGGGTTAAATCCCAATTCTGACACTGTAGTGCAGCATGAGGGGGGTGCTGCACTGCTGAGGTGCTGTCTTTCGGATGAGACATTAAACAGAGGTCCCATCTGCCTGTTCTGGTGGTTGTTCAGGAGGACATTAAAGATTCCATGGCACTTCTTGAAAAGAATAGGGGAGTTTCCCCCAGTGTCCTAGCCAGATTTCACACATTTCACACAAAAAATACAATGAACAGCTTAATCTGGTTCAGTGTCAGCTGGTTTCCATCTGTATCCCCTTCCCCAGGATGAGGCTGAAAATAGGCAGAATTGTTTTGTCCTCCTTTCCCAGTCAACAATAAGTAAAACAAACAAATCAGTCTTGGTCAGTGTTCTTCTTGGTGATGCAAAACAAGACCCATTTCTGGGAATTTTTAAGGGGGAGGTTTTACAACTATCTTTAAACAATGGTATATTTCTTATTTATTTCAGGTGCTGGGGATCGCTCTGAACTGGCATCACCACAGAGGGGAGGAAACAGGAGAAACAACCCACGAGGAGGATCCCAGCCCAGGGGGGCTGCAGCAGGAAACAGAGGGGCACGGACACCTCACAGAGAAGCTCAGGGTGCTCAGCACCCCCTTCCAGTGCAAGGCGAGGAAAGTCAAAATGCTGGCAGGGGGGCCAGATATCCAAGAGGAAGAAACCGAGGTGGCCAAGGCAGTCATCATAGTCCCCGGGGTGGTGGAAGGGGCCAGAGATATGACTACAGTAATGAGCCCTTTAGACAGAATCATGATGATGGAAGAGAAAGATGGCAACAACATGGTGGCAGGACATATGAGGAGGCTCAACCTCCTCAAGTGAGAAGGTTGGGTTACAAAGCCCTTGAGGGACTCCTCGATAAAGACCCATCTGAAGTTGTCATAACCTTGGCTTCTAGCTCAGGGCTGAAAGAGCTGCTGAACCAGGAGAAGCCGTACCTAAATGTCATCCAGCTGCTTTGTAAGGTCCTGTGCCTGGGTTGCAGCTCCAGAACTGATCGGTATAATGTACAATACGTCTTGGGTATGGTGAAAGACTCACATTTCCTCAGGGCCTGCCTGCCTCGCTATGTCATCAGCATGGCAACAGATGCACTTCCATCACGCAGGCAAGAATACCCTGAGCACATCGACAATATTGTCTTTCTACTTCAAAGCTTGGTGAGTGTCTTCCCAGCCAGTTCTGTTCAAGAGAGCTCCATGCTGGTCCTAGTTCTGCATCAAGCCATCAATGGTTTGAGATCGGCAGGAGTCAACATCAGCGAACAGACTGAGAAGAAATTAGAAAGGGTCCAGACCATTATTCAGCACCTTCAGGAGAAGAAGAGGAATGGAACACTCAGGATAGACACCTACACTTTTATAGACCCACAAGACAATGTCCCTGGTGACAGTTACAGGATCATGGCCATCTACCCCACGTACAATGAGATCCACCAAGATGAAAAGCCATTTCTACGACCAAACATTGTCTCTGCCCCCTACACTAGCACAGAGATCTACCTCGACACCCACTTCCGCCTACTGAGGGAAGACTTTGTGAGACCACTGCGGGATGGGATTTCAGAGCTTCTCTCCAGTTTTAATGACCAAGGACTAAGAAAGAAAAAGTTTGATGACATCCGCGTGTACTTCAACACCAAGATCATAGCTCCTCTTTGTGCCTCAGCAGGGATAACCTACAAAGTGCAGTTTGACACCAAGCCCTTGAAATTTGTGCGTTGGCAGAATTCTAAGCGACTTCTCTATGGCTCACTGGTATGCATGTCCATGGACAACTTTGAGACGTTCCTTTTTGCCACTGTGTCTGACCGTGACCCTGCTGAGCTTCAGAAAGGATTCGTGCAGCTGTGCTTTAATGAGCACAGCCGACACTTACTGGCAGAGATCCAGCCCTCGGACTCCTTCCTCATGGTGGAGACCACGGCCTACTTTGAAGCATACCGCCATGTCCTAGATGGCCTGCAGGAAATCCAGGAAGAAGATCTTCCCTTCAAGAAGTACATTGTGGAGTGTGACCATAATGTGAAGCAGCCCAAATATCTACGTTTTGGGGGGTATTATGACCTTTCTTGTCTAATGAAAGACAAGTCCCCTGACAGTGAGGAAAATGACAAGACCAAGCAAGAGACTGTTGAAAAACCATTTACGTTTGAGGTCTTAGATCCTACTGCATGGCCTTCAATGGAAGCCTTGAAAATGGATGACTCGCAGCTAGAAGCTTTGAAGCTGGCACTAACTAAGGAAGTGGCCATCATACAAGGGCCTCCAGGGACAGGTGAGCAGCACATATATTGGCAGACAGTTCCACTGTTTATGCTGCCAGCTGTCTAAAGTGGGGATCTCCGAGGCTGCCGCTCAGGGTAACAGGGCTAGGAGGTCACCTGGGAAGGAAGAGGGTTAGGACAGGTATAAAACAGCACATTCAAAAACAACAGCATTTGAACTATTTTTTACATTTTCCTTGACAATAGCTGTCTGTCCTTTTCTGTACACGTGGGCTTTTCTTCATTAACCTTTGTCCTGAGCAGGAATAGGAGTATCACTCACAGTGTAATAGAATGCATTAATAATGCATTATTAATGCGTTAATAATTCATTATCTATACTGAATGGTAAACAGAACACTGGTATACTTTCCCAGCCTGGCCCATCAGGTGTCACATTAAGTATTTATTTATTTATTTAAAGTTGATAACTGGGAAAAGCATCAATGAACCAAGGCTCGTTCCCAGATGCGACCTGGGGAGAGGGTACAGGAGTCAAAACAGAAAATACAACAATGGTCAATGCAGTAAACAGGAAAGTGTAAAACACAGGAGTTATGTACAGTGTTGAGGGGTACAAGAACAAAAGAGTACACAGTGCAAAATAAATATTTACAGTGTTTCAAAACTACTGCGAAACAGCATACATAAAAAAAATAGTTACAGTGGTTCATAGTAGATTACAGAGTAGGGTATTTACAGTTATACTCAGCAGAATGGGGATAGACAGTGGTGTGAGAGCACTGGCTGTGGGGGAGACCAGAGCTAATCCAGTCCCAGTTTTGCCTAGAAGTAGTCATTATAGGCTGTGGTGTAGGAACACTGGCTTTTAGAGAGCTCACAGCTACTCTAGTCCCAGCCTCTCTCAGTACACAGTGGTGTAGAAACACTGGCTGTGGGGAGAACTCACAGATACTTCACTCCCTGCATTGTCCAGTAGGAGCCACAGTAGGAGCTCTGGTTGGAGTGAGAGGTTACAGCAACTCTTACACCAGAATCTCACAGCAGGTATCTGACTGGGTGATTCTAAGCATGAAAAATAAAATGCAGATTAAAGTGGACTTCAGAATACCCCTCCCCCAAAAGGGTGAGGATTATTTTCCATATTTCGCAATAGAAAGGCAGAGTGATTTAGCAGTTAGAGAACTGGACTGTGAAACAGGAGATCTCCAGTTTGAATCCCATCAGAGCCACTGGCTCACTGGGTACCCTTACGTAAGTTGCATGATCTCCCCATGCTTTAGTCCCCCATTTATAAAACTTGTGACAAGCAGGACCCCACTGTAAACTGTATACTGTATCTCAACTAGGGAGGCTCAGAACTGACCAGTTCCGATAGGACTTGTTAGTAATTTCAGATTCTGAATCTGATTCTGAAAAGGACCAGAGAATCAGAATCTGATTTGGAATCTTAAATTCCTATGTAAAAACATGTTTAGCCTTAAAAGAGAACTGCGCTGAAATGTACAAGTCATTTTTCCTAATAGAAGCTGTTTTTAAATATTGGTTCAAATTCTGTTATTACTTTAGCTATCCAGGATTTTAAGTTATCCTTGTGGATGTTTCTGATTTACATGCTGCCAGTAAGAACCATTTTAGAACTGGATGATGTAGTTTATGTCCTTGTTCTACTCTTCTATTGTTGGCACAATGCATCCCTGTTCTACTATGGAACTCTGTGTCTGAGAAGGACATAAACTACATCACACATTTCTAAAAGTGTACTTACTATCAGACTGCAAAGCACAGACACCCATTGAGGTTACTAAAAGACATGCATAGATGGAATAATAACAGAATTTTAACCAGTACTCAAAAAAACAGCTTCTACTGGGAGAAATGACTGACATATTCAGTGCAGTTCTCCTTTAAATTTCAGAATTAGGATTTGTGGGCTACAATTCAGAAAATTCTAATTCCAAAAGTCAGGTGGGGATCTGAGGAATCTGATTCTATGACTCGGAATCCAAGCAACCCTAATCTCAACTGAGCTACCTTGGAAAACAAACTCCTGCTTCAACCACAGGTTGCAGGCAACGAAACACACTCACTTTATTCCTGTCTGCTTGGTCTGTGTTTCAGGAAAGACATATGTTGGATTGAAGATTGTCGAAGCTCTTCTGAGCAATCACCAGACGTGGCAACACAATCTTCAAACGTACCCGGCCCTCGTGGTCTGCTACACAAACCACGCCCTCGACCAGTTCCTAGAAGGTAGGTATGGCAGTGCAGTGAGTGCTTGCTTGCTCAGGTGTATGGCTTTTTTGCTCAGTTCAGTTTTCTGTTGACATGCATCACTGAATAATAGAGCCTACCTTACCAGCAACAGAAAAAGGTGGAAGCGACCCTGCTCAGCTCACCCTCCAACCGAGTCCACTGGTTGATGAATAAAAATGAGACTTATACAGTACCTACAGTTTCCAACTGGTTATGAAAATTTTAAATTGGCTAACAGAAATTCAAATTCTGACTCTTTGTGAACATTTATTGAAAAGAATCCCTTAACAGAATCTGTGACACAAGGTATGACACCCCACACCAGATACTTAGAGTAATGCCTATAACTGATACTGTGGGTAGTACCCATAACTGATACTATAGTGCCTGCCCACTGGCACAGAGGCTTGAAGTGCTGGATGCCACACCTACCACCACGCAGGTGCCCTGGATTTGGGGCTGGACCTGGGTCTCTGCTGATTGGCCAGTGGGGGTGGGGGGTGGAGTGGAAGATAGAGAATCCAGAGAACTGCTCTCCTCTCCTGGGAAGGGAGGCTTATGGTACCTAGTGCTAGCCTGGCCCCTAGAGTTGCCTGGGGGCACATCAACCAGGGGCTGTCGTGCAGCGGGAGCAGATGAGTGGCGGCAGCCGACATCCTACACACGGAAGTGTACCTGGGGCCATAGTGGGCAGCATTGCATGTCCACTCTTCTCCATGGAGAAAGAAAACAGGAAAAAGAGTTACAGGCAGCTAGAGGACTTTCAGTCAACCACAGGCCCCACACCTGATGAGCACAGTCCAGGTGGAAAGTTGGGGTGACGACTGGGGTGGCTGGCTTGACAAGAGAGAGAAAGCACTAACTGTGAATTAACAAAAACAATACTGTAGTCCAGTACAAGGGGGTGCTGCACTGTTGAGGCGCCGTCCCTTGGATGAGATGTTACACTGGTGAGGAACTGACAGTACTGGGGACTGAAGTCTTTTGTTTATATGCATGGGTTCCACCTGCCATTGTGGATTACCGTTCACATCTGTGCACTGAACCTGTACTCCCTGGAAGACAGGAGAGAGGGATGGGACATGATTGGGACTTTCAAGTACTTGAAAAGGATAAATAAGGTTGATAAGGAGAGTCTCTTTAAGCTGAGTGGCAACCATAACACTAGGGGGCACAGTCTTAAGCTGGAGGGTGGGAGGTTTAGGAGGGAGGTCAGGAAGCACTTCTTCACATAGAGGGTGGTGGACACTTGGAATGCACTGCTGGAAGAGGTCATCTCATTGAAGACAGTGGGTAGCTTTAAGAGAGCTTGGATAGGCATAGGGGAAAGTAAGGATCATGGGTAGGGAGGATGGGAGGAGTGGAGAGTGAGGGCAGGGACATTAGTTCAAGCTGTGGGCCCTGCAGTACGAGCAGACTTGATAGACCAAATGGCCTTCTTCTGCTGGCTTCTTCGTATGTTCGTATGCATGTTCATATTAAGAGTCTCCTGTGCAGAACAGAATCAAGAGTGTTGCTGAAATCAAAGTACAGTAATCAACAGGCTGTCCCGTGCATACTGCTCTGGTGATTCAGTCAAAAAATACTGTCAGGTTGGTCTGGCATGATCTAGCTGGAACAAACCTGTGCTTCTTATTGTCCTGTAGCCCATTTGCTGCTAGGTACTTTACAATTTTCTCTTTAGGTGCGTTTACATATGTAACCCCTAGATGGCGCTATCCCAGGGGCTACTACCCCTGCCTGATTTGCCACTAACAGGTTGAGGGGCCTGGATCCAATGGCGGGTGCCTCCACCCAGAGGTCAGGGTTTGCAATAGTTAAACTAACTTGGTCACAGCCCTCTGGGACACTGCAACCCCCCTTTCTTCCCACTAGTGGCCCACAATATATCAGAATTACCTTCACAGTATACACTTACCCCAGGTCTGGTTCCGGCACTGGGACCTCCTGTGAAATGAGATACAGTGCAACAATCACAGTACAGTACTTTAACATAGACAAATACCTCAGGCAGTATAACTTTGCTGAAACAAGCAGCTCTGATTTATTTAGGGGGATATAACAAGGACAGGGGGAAATCAGGTTAATTAGCTTATCACTCTAATAATCTACCTATGGCTCTGTGCACAGGCCTATCCCTATCAGTTACTGTCCCTGGGTACCCAAGCCCTAGTGGCTAGTCCAAACCGTGGCAGCTGGTAGGGGCCCTTTCACACAGAGAAAAGGAGAATTAAACAGTCAGCAGTACAGTAATTCCATTTGGATTTAATGTGGCAATTCAACAGGAAGCGACCCGAATTAGTACTCACGACCTCCAAAGAAGATATGGTCCTTCAATGTCAGCAGGGCTACTTTTGATCTCAAGAGACTCCTCACACATTTATATGGTAAAAAAAGAAAGCACTATACCAGGCAGGCTGCATCTGTATCCCAATCGCAATTACTGCACAATAACCAGGAGAACACACAGCAGATTCAGTTCCTGACAGACCGAGTGTAATTCAACAATTTCTTCAGTCTTCTACAGGGTGAGCCTGGTTTCTAC
The DNA here is from genome assembly GCA_016271365.2 of Neoceratodus forsteri. Taxonomy (NCBI): domain Eukaryota; kingdom Metazoa; phylum Chordata; order Ceratodontiformes; family Ceratodontidae; genus Neoceratodus; species Neoceratodus forsteri. The sequence continues at coordinate 38,053,766 of JADMNL010000037.1, read as the reverse complement.
TCTTCAGAGATCCTTTGATTCTTTTCACAGGACGGATTCAGTCCTAACAAGCAGTTACACAAGTTGTAGACCGGAACTCTGGGCCTTGCACACGTTTTTTGACTAAAACTGCACACTGAAAAACACAGGGCTCCTTCCTTCACTGCCAAAGCTCAACTGAACTCCAACTGACTAAACCGGGCACTTCCTTTGAGTTCCTCCCAGTTCTTGACTGGATTGGCTGTCACTCACAATAGACTGCTGCTGTTGGTCCAAAAAGGCACTGAAGTCTAAACTACATCTCCCAGAGTCACTGCCCATACAATCCTCTTGTGGCTGGCTCAGATTATGAGTCCAAGGCATCATTTTAGAGCTAGCTTACCCCACACTGATTGGTCCAGTTCAGCAGTTCAAAACTAGAATGGGGAACTAGCAGACACAGTTCTGACTGCAAAGAAAGCAGGTTAGACAAACTGTAATTTCATTATTACTCTAAATAATTTCTGGCAAACAGTTACATCTTTCAGATAGGTTCCTTTGCACTCTAGTGACTGCAAAATGAAGGAATTGGCAGCAGCTCGAGTGGTACTCAGAGAAGCACACAGTCCCCCATACAAACTAATTATGTCTGCAAGCAGACAGCTCTTAAAGAGAAGTACCAGAGGCTCTAAAACACTCACTGATAAATGGCTTAAATGCCAAACACCATTCAGGCTTGGAGCATTCAAGCAAGCTCCTGGAAGTCTTTTGGGAACCCCCATTTGCAGGGGGTTACACCCTTCCTGGCCTGGGAAAGCTTGAGCGTCCGCTGCCAAGCAAGTACCCCATAAGTTTCAACTGCAACCATATACATTTGCATTAGGCTCGCATACATGTAATCATCAGTCAATATATCATTTACCAAGAACACATTTCTGAAACATTGCAGTCGTCCTCTTTACACAGTATTACATACACATTGTACCATAACTCAAGTTATTACCTCTGTACATGAAACCTGAAGAGAGGGGCCTTCCCTATCAGTTACCTTGGGGCTGGATGGGGCAAGGGCACCATACTTAGAGGGCAACACAAGTAACTTGAGTTAGCACTGATGCTCAGTTTGGGCAATGAGCTCGGGACACATACACTCCTTTATGGACAACATTGGAGAGGCAAGTCCACAGGCCTCCCAAGTGAATCATAACTGAGGTGCACCACAGGCTTTACAGCTCGACCAGTCTTTCTAGGGGGAACTGTTATAGTCTCTGCACTCTGAGCCTCATTTTCAGCATTGTCCTCACTTGTCAGGAGTCTCCATGGGGGTAGAGGCTAGAACCTGGGGCACTTTCAGCTCCAGGAGTTACAGTTCTGAGTCCACAACATTTGGCTCGCATGGAGAGCTTTTCGGACACTGGCAGTGGACTGTCAGGGCACTCAAAATACTCTTCTTGTTCGGTGTATCACCAGTCTGCCCCAATCTATCATTTTCCTCCCTGAAAGCTCAAACAGTTCAACCATGCACAATGATTCCATTTCATCTGATCTGATGCTTTGCACTTCACTTTCTGGGACATTGGCTCCAGGGATGAAGCTGGGGGCTTAGACAGTCCAGAAGGCCCAGCTTTGTCTCCAGTATTGACTAGGGATTGCCCGAAACAATTGACTCAGTTAAGTAAGAAGGATAGTATTCAAAGTCACTCTCACTTTCTTCCGATATGGACTGACAGTCATGCTCAACTGGGACTTGTGGAGGGAACACTTTAACTTTGCTTCTGTAGGTGCAGACTTTCTTGATCTTTTCTTAGCAGCAGCTCTAGTCACTGGTCCAGAGGGGCATCTTCTAGGGCTCAGACTCAATTAAGATTTGTCCAATGGGCAGTAAATGATTTCTATGCATTGTTTTTACATCTTTGAATTATTCTCAGGCCTTACTTTGTACACTGGCAGATCATCTAGTTTGCCCACTACAATGTGAGGAGATGGTGCCATCTGTCAGCAATCTTGTGCTTGCCATGCAGTCCCAGATTTCTTAGCAATACCGATCTCCTCCTGGAGTTCCTGTGCTTTCACCTTTTATCATACCTTTCTTTGTTGGCCAGATTTCTTTTGGCAGCCATGGTTTGAGCCAGTTGGTACGCATGAGTTAGCTGGGCCTTTAACTTTTGCACATACTGTAAATAGTTGTCAGCTTGAACCCCATCAGGAGAGACCCCAAAACACACATCTACTGGTAGTCAGCTTCTCTTCCAAACATCAGGCGGTAGGGGAGAATCCAGTGGCATCACTCTTGGTGCAGTTATAAGCATGTACCAGGGTGCTAATTTGTTGGCTCCATCTAGGCTTGTCCTTTGGGTGCAGGGTGCCTAGCATATCTAGCAAAGTGCGGTTGAAGCGTTCAGGCTGTGGGTCCCCTGGGGGTGGTAAGGAGTGGTTCTGGACTTTCGCACTCCCCACAGAGAAAGCATCTCTTTGATCAGGCGACTCTCAAAGTCTCTCCCTTGATCAGAATGGATTCTTTGTGGAGCCCCATAGTGAACAAAAAGTTTTCTACAAGTACTTTGGCTACAGTGGATGCTTTCTGGTCTTTGGTGGGAAAGCTTGGGCATATCTCGTGAAATGGTCAGTGACCACCAGCACATTACTGATATTTCTTTGATCTGACTCCAAACTTAGAAAATCAATACAGACCAGCTCCATGGGTGCACTGGTGGTTATGTTAACAAGGGGGCAGCCCTCTGGGGCAAAGCTTTCCTCTGTAAGCAGCGACTACAAGTTGAATGTGTTGCTCCACATCAGCCCCATCTTAGGCCAATAGAATCTGGATCTCACCAAGTCAAGTGTTCTGTCTATACCAAGGTGCCCCATGTGGTTGTGCAAGGACCTCAATACTGAGTCTCGAAAGGCAGTGGGCAGCACTAGTTGTTGTTTGTCTACTTGTCCCCTCTGTCTACTGTTTCTCTGTATAACAGTTTATTGATCAGTTTCAACTTAGGACCTTCTTTGTATAACAGTGCAGTTCTCAAATCAGTGGGCGTAATTTGGACACATCTTTTCCTGCATAGAGGGCTTCTAAAGCTGCTTTGATCATGGGATCGCGGGATTGAGCCCGCGAATACTGTCATTGTCCAGCTGAGGCAGTGCACCAATGTCTATTGCAGAAAAGTGGCAATAAGCAGCAGGTATGCAATTCTCAGAGGCTCCCAGCAATCCACCATGCAGTCCACTGTCCGTGGACATTTGTTCCTCCTGTCAAACTTCGGCAGAGTGCCCGAATGTCAGGTTCTGCCAGTCGACCCAATCATTCTGGGGAACAGGCCTCCGGAGAGAGCATCAGCATCTATGTGGTTCAGACCTGCTCGTATTCGAGAGCATAGTCATATGTAGATAATGCAGAGCCACCTATGGCCAGTGGCATCCAACTTAGCTGAGGTCTGCACATAGGTCAAAGGATTATTGTCAGTTTTACTAGTATTTTAGCCCCATACAAGTACTCATGGAATTGGTCAACAATAGCCCACTTCAAAGCTAGGAACTCTAACTTATGTACAGGATAGTTCTTTTGGATGGGGTCAGGCTTCTACTGGCAAAGGCCACTGGTCTCAGGCCATTCTCGTGCTCTTGGTACAACACAGCCCCCAACCCTTGCAAGCTAGCATCAGTGTGCAGGACGTAAGGTTTTCTTGGATCGGCATAGGCCAGCACTGGAGCATGGGTAAGTTGATATATGATCTCATGAAAAGCAGTCTCACAATCAGGAGTCCAGCGGCCTCAAATACTTCACTCGGATGAAAATACACTCTTTCAGTCTTGAGGATGCTGACTTTGGTATTTTTGTGGTTGGGGGATACCCTTGAGTAAGGTTAAGTAAAGGCGGATCACTCTTGAATAGTCCTTGATGAAGCGCCGATAATAACCACAGAATCCCAGAATCTTTGCAGTTCTTTTTAGATTTTGGGCTGTGGCCAGGTGGTCAAGGCCTCAACTTTACTTGGGTGGTCTCTATTCCTCGGTGGATACTATGTGTCCCACATACTTTACTGATGTTTGAAAAATTGACACTTATCAATGGACAGTTTAAGGCAAAGTCCTCCAGTCGGTCCAATACCTTAAATAATCTGCTCTCATGTTCCTCCAGTGAGCTGCCAAACACAATAACATCATCTAGGTATACCAGGCACTCTAGTAAGTTCATGTCCCCACTGCACGCCCATCAATCGTTGAAAAGTGGCTGGGGCACCTGAAATCCTTTGAGGCATCCTCATGAATTCATAGGCATGCCGGACAGATAAAGGCTGTCTTTCACGGTCCTCTGGGGCCATCGGGATCTGATAGTACCCTCAGGAGATCCAACACAGAGAACCACTTGCTCCCGTTTAGGCAGTCCAAAGCATCCTGAATGCGGGCATTGTGTACTGATCAGGATAGTCCGCCGTTTAAGGTGCGATAATCCACACACATCCTTACTGTTCCATTCTTTTCCTCACTACCACAATGGGGAAGCATAAGGGCTTCTGGATTCTTGTATTACACCAGCAGCTAACATCTCTTGCAGATGCGTCTCACATCATCTATGTCAGCAGGTGCCAGGCGTGAGACCTCTCACGAAATGGTCTTTTCGTCATGCAGCGGATATTGTGCTCAGCTCTCTTGCTCGCATCCTACATCCCATTCCTTTAAAGAAAACACCTGGTCTCTCTGGGCAAGCTTCTCACTGATCTTCACTTTCCATCAGCTGGCAGCGGGAGTCGCCAAATCAAACAAGTCGGCGTTACTCTGTCATTCTTCCTTGAACTCTTGCTGCTGGGTAGCACTGCAGTGTCTGCACAATGCACATTAGCCAGGATGCAACCTCTGTTTACTCGAATGTCTCTTTCAGACACATTATGAACTTGGACCATTACCCTTCTGGGCATAAGCATGGGCTCTAGCGGCAAAATACTAGGGCTTGACCAGCAGTCCCTCTGGCAATTTTCCATCGCCTGGTGCATCCAACATTAATATTTTATTCTTAACATCCTTTCTGATACGGACCTCTCCTGTAAGGTACACTGGGCATTTGGCGCCAGGATCAGAGACTCAGGATCCTTCTTCCATACAATTCAACCGGTTCCTCTGGTTCTGTTTTTCAGCATCTCTCTGTGCCTCATAGGCCTTCTTAATTAAAGCGGAACTCTTAAAGCTCTACTAGTCTTTGACCCTGTTTTCATAACACAACTGTGCCAGCCTTCCAGAACATATGAGCATTTGTTCCAATCAACAAAGGGACACCATCATACAGTCCAGTGGGGAGACACACTGAGTGCTAGGTCTCTACTTGTTCGGCCACCCAGCCACGGAGGTGGGGAAAGACAGCCAAATTCGGATATACCCGGAATAGGGTAGGCCTTCTCACTTAACCCCATACATGCAGTCCTTCTAATGGTTGTAAGGGTACGTCTGACAAATGCTTCTGATACCAATCTTGGAACATAATTGTCACTTGGGAGCCACTGTCTAATATAGCTCTTGTAGACACTCCGTCTCACCTTTGGTGGTCTCCATGGAGGACCCACTATTCTGGACCAGTCTGGAGAGGCAGTAGTGGGGGCCTGGGCAACTGACCTTGCCACAAAAGGACGTGAATTAGCATTTTTGGTGCCCTCACTGGGATCATGTCGTGCACCTCTTAACCACTGATTTCTTCTCCAAGCTCTCCTTGTAGCCTATATGCAACTTTGTCAGTGTCTTTTGGGGACTGGCATTCTTTCATGTGCCCATCTTTCCCACAATTATAGCAAAACATACTTTCTGGAGTTTGAGCTGGCCGAGGCGCCACACTGGAGCCAGGGCGGTATTACTAACTGGAAACCTGGGTGCCATCTCTGTCTGCGGCGTGATAAGCATTTGGAGACATCTCGTCAGTTTCTGCACTTCCATGGTCAAGGAATTGAGTTTGGAGCTGTTATCAGCAGGAGATACATGGGTGTACCCCCACCCCATGTAGATGCAGTCGGATATAGGTCAGGGCCCGTACTTGCAGGCGTGGCCTTCATAAAGGGACTGTTTTGAATTCTGATCTCTCTCAACAGTTCGCCCCATTGTGGCATATCTTTTCCTTGTCAGAGCACTCATTGACTGTCAACCTCTGCCCCTGAACTTCACTTGATGGGTCACCCTCAGTCACTCGGGTGAGCCACAGCTGTTGGTGCAGGTACCTCCGAGGTCGCTTTTCTCAACTCCTCAATTTCTCTCATTAACTCATCATAGGAGGGTGGGGATTCAGTCGATTTGCCAGGGTAACTGAAGCAACAGCAGTTCTGAGAAGGGGGCAGACTTAAGGATTCTGTCCAGTCTGGTTCGGTCTAGTTCAATCGCTGGCAAACTACCTTTCTGAGGCATTCTTGCAACAATTTTTCCAGCCGAGAGACATACACAGACAACAACTCCCTTGGTACTGTTGTGCATTTCTTACTCTCCACCATAGGTCCTCATCAGAATCTGGGCTCCCATACACATTCTCCAAGGCCTCAAGATAGGCCTGTGCAGTCGCTTCAGGGTTACTGGCCGTTTAGCTACGGATGGTAGCCAGGGCAGGACCTCGGAGGCTCTCACTAACCCTCTTTCGCTTTTCGCCTTCCGAGCATTGCCATTCTAGCACTTGGGGGGCAACATAGTCTATCCAGGTCTCCCAGTCATCCTCCCCTTGGGGGGTGGGGAGGGTGCCAGAGAAGATCCTCAACCTTCGGTAAGAGTCGTGACTAATGGCAGGTGCAGAAATAGGAGTCTGCATTGGTTCAGCCACCATTACGGGCACTGGAGCAGGAGAGGGTGTTGGGGGAGGAACACCCCAGGTGGAAAGAATAGTTTCTTCAAGTCCTCCACAGTTTTCCCTCTCCAGCAACCATTCAGCAAATTTCTCCTCAAAGTTTCAGATAGTGGTGGGGGCTGATTCCCCGGTCTTTACTGTCCTTAGTTATCACTCTCCAAGCAGTGAGGGCTCCTCTGGGGTAATGGTCTGTGGCACTTTGGAGCTATCTATGGGATCCTTAAACTCTACTAGGGCCAGGAAAGTGTGGGTGAGCAGATTAGCATGCCGACCCACCACCACAGGGTTTTGTAAACCTTCCACCTTGGAAAGTACTCCCTGCACAGTGTCCGTATTGATACCCAGGGGATGTCCAGGATAAGCATAGCATTTTGGGGTCGATCTCCTCCCAGTACACCACTCCACCAGCCGTGCACAGCCACTTCTGTCGGGTACCCATTTTTCTTAACAGTGGTTCGTAAATATGGCCACTAGAGGACACTAATCCAGCGGTGAGCCTCCAAGATGTAACCCCTAGATGGCGCTATCCCAGGGGCTACTACCCTGCCTGATTTGCCACTAACAGGTTGAGGGGCCTGGATCCAATGGCGGTGCCTCCACCCAGAGGTCAGGGTTTGCAATAGTTAAACTAACTTGGTGCAGCCCTCTGGGACACTGCAACCCCTTTCTTCCACTAGTGGCCCACACAATATATCAAATTACCTTCACAGTATACACTTACCCCCAGGTCTGGTTCCGCACTGGGACCTCCTGTAGAAATGAGATACAGTGCAACAATCACAGTACAGTACTTTAACATAGACAAATACCTCAGGCAGTATAACTTTGCTGAAACAAGCAGCTCTGATTTATTTAGGGATATAACAAGGACAGGGGAAATCAGGTTAATTAGCTTATCACTCTAATAATCTTCCTATGGCTCTGTGCACAGGCCTATCCTATCAGTTACTGTCCCTGGGTACCCAAGCCCTAGTGGCTAGTCCAAACTGTGGCAGCTGGTAGGGGCCCTTTCACACAGAGAAAGGAGAATTAAACAGTCAGCAGTACAGTAATTCCATTTGGATTTAATGTGGCAATTCAACAGGGAGCGACCCCAATTAGTACTCACGACCTCCAAAGAAGATATGGTCCTTCAATGTCAGCAGGGCTACTTTTGATCTCCAAGAGACTCCTCACACATTTATATGGTAAAAAAAAGAAAGCACTATACCAGGCAGGCTGCATCTGTATCCCAATCGCAATTACTGCACAATAACCAGGAGAACACACAGCAGATTCAGTTCCTGACAGACCGAGTGTAATTCAACAATTTCTTCAGTCTTCTACAGGGTGAGCCTGGTTTCTACTCTTCAGAGATCCTTGATTCTTTTCACAGGACGGATTCAGTCCTAACAAGCAGTTACAAGTTGTAGACCGAACTCTGGGCCTTGCACACGCTTTGGACTAAACTGCACACTGAAAAACACAGGGCTCTTCCTTCTTCACTGCCAAAGCTCAACTGAACTCCAACTGACGAAACCGGCACTTCCTTTGAGTTCCTCCCAGTTCTTGACTGGATTGGCTGTCACTCACATAGACTGCTGCTGTTGGTCCAAAAGGCACTGAAGTCTAAACTACATCTCCCAGAGTCACTGCCCATACAATCCTCTTGTGGCTGGCTCAGATTATGAGTCCAAGGTATCATTTTAGAGCTAGCTTACCCCACACTGATTGGTCCAGTTCAGCAGTTCAAAACTAGAATGGGAACTAGCAGACACAGTTCTGACTGCAAAGAAAGCAGGTTAGACAAACTGTAATTTCATTATTACTCTAAATAATTTCTGGCAAACAGTTACATCTTCAGATAGGTTCCCTTTGCACTCCTAGTGACTGCAAAATGAAGTGAATTAGCAGCAGCTCGAGTGGTACTCAGAGAAGCACACAGTCCCCCCATACAAACTAATTATGTCTGCAAGCAGACAGCTCTTAAAGAGACAGTACCAGAGGCTCTAAAAACACTCACTGATAAATGGCTTAAATGCCAAACACCATTCAGGCTTGGAGCATTCAAGCAAGCTCCTGGAAGTCTTTTGGGAACCCCCATTTGCAGGGGGGTTACACATAGCTATATGGAAGGCTGCAGCACTCGGATCCAGTTGTCCCCTCCTCCTCCTGCACCGATGCATGAGCACATTTACATGACCCCTTTCAGTACCAGTGCAAACTGCACTCAAGAGGGGCCATGAGTTTGGGGGAGTGCGAGTGTAAATCATGCTGCTGTTACCAATAATCGTGAGTTTGAGGGTGGGTCGGTGTGAGCCATGCTGCTGTTGCCGGTAATCAAACTGTACATATATTTTCAGGCTATAATACGAAATGTTTATATAAAAGGACTCCCTTACAATATATCCACAGGTTTTGGTAAGAAAAAAGTGCAGTGTTAGCTTACACCGAACCGCATGGCCAGATTGTCTCACTCATTACATGTTTTCAGTTTCCGGAGGTGCAGTACTGAGCTGCTGTGGGGGTGACTGCCATGCACAAGGACAACCACGTGTTAGGTTCAAGTCTCCAGTATGAACTCTGTGCAATGATGTGAGCAGTACTGGCAGTCCACACAGCAGTGTACATTACTGCGTATTCCCAACTTTACAGAGCATTCTGGAGCGGAGCAAGGAGTGACACAATGATCAGGGAAGTGTCCACACTGCAGCTTTTGCACTGCAGCAAGCTGGGTGCTCGAGTTGCTGCAGTGCAAAAGTGAGAGACTAAACAGGGCTTTTGACGATGGGCTCCTGAAGGTTACCAAGAATTGAGGTAAGACTGACCAGCCTGTAGTTTCATAGCTGCTCCTTGTGGGGACATGTCAGTTCGCTATGGGCACTTCACCTCGCGACAATTTGTGCCCACTCTCCTGCCTAAACAGAACACTGCAGCATGATTTTATTTATATTTTTTGAACCTCCTAAATTAATAACTTACCTTACACTGGTAAAAGTTCACTTTCCTGTAATGGTTTCTGAGATCTAGGGGGAGCGAACTGTTGTGGGGTAAACAGCCATAACAAATTGACACGTACCCCTCCTTGTTACCACCCACATAGAGCGGTACCACGGCTGTAGACCTCCTGCCATCTGGAACTACCCCAGTCTCTAGGAGCACCTGAACGGATTCATCAGAGGTGCCACCAGTTACGGCACCAGCTCTTTCAATACCCTCGGATGTAATCTGTCAGGACGTGGTGCCTTGTCCACCATAAATGCTGTAAGCTCTTTCAGCACTCTGTGATCAGCTCAGTTCCTCTCACTTGCCTCCAGAATGTTTTTAAGCCACTTTCCAGCAGTGGCCCTTCCCTATTGTAAATACAGAACAAAAGTAGATTTTTTTCTGGTAAGTTTACCTTCTAGTCATCTTCCTCCACGTCTGCTTCAACCTGCTAAATCCCTCCCCTTGACTTCCTTTCCCCCACAAGTAACCCTTTCCATTATTCTTAGTTTCCTATACACTTTCAATCTACAGACCATTCTCTTTGCTGCTTTAGTTTTGTTTGGTAATACTCCCAGTTTTCTTCACTTTGTTCACCCTTGTACTTCCTGAAAGCCAACCTTTTGGCCCACCATGCCCCCCCCCCACACCCCTTTCTTGAAAAACTGTAGTGGTTTCTGGTGCTTGTTCCTCTTTAGAACCCTTTTCATGCAGGAGTCCTTCACTCCCTTTTATAATTCCCCATTTGGCATCCACTCCCAGCGCTTCCCCTGCCCTCACCAACTTGTTCCTGACTGCTTCCTAGGAAGTTCGATCTCCATATGTCCAGGACAACAGCTTCTGATGTAGAGCAAACATTTTCCCATGGTTATTTCAAACCACAGTGAGCTGTGGTCTCTGGATCCCAGTAGCTCCCTCAGCTACACTCCTACCATTTCTGTGTTGTCGTGTACCAGATCAGGGGTGGCTTCCTCCATTGTTGGATCCTTAACCTACTGCACCAAGAAGAAGTCCTACAGGCCATCTGAAGTAGAGCCAATGGATTGGAGATCAACTGACATAGTACCACACCATAAGGGGGGTGGGGACATGGAGGATCCGGGCACTTATAGGCCTGACAGCCTTACATCCACCATAGGTAAGCTGATAAAGACCATCGTGAAGGATAGTTTAGTGGCCTACCTAGAGGACAGAAGACTACAGGATGCAGCGCAGCATGGGTTTACATCAGTGAGGTCTTGCTAGGCCAACCTGATACTGTTTTTCAATGGGATCACCAAGGTGATAGACAGGGGGCAGGCAGTAGTTCTACTCTACTTTGATGTCAGCAAGGCCTTCGATTCAGTACCACACAGGAGGATGTTGAAGAAGTTGGAGGACTTTGGAATGCAGCTGAGTTTAGTTAGGTGAGTAGGACATTGGCTAAGGGGGCGGCAACAGAGAGTACTAGTTAACGAGGATAGATCAGGGGACAGAGAGGTCATGAGCAGAGTGCCACAGAATCAGTCCTGGGACCTGCCCCTATTTATTATATTCATAATTGACATTGGGGAGGGTATCCAGGAAAAGTTGAGGCTCTTTGCTGACACCATAAAACTATGTGACAGGGTGGATCACAAGGAAGGGGTGCGGGAGCTCCAGAAGAATGTAGAGAAACTAGAGAAAAGGTCTAAGGTCTGGCAGTTGAGGTTCAGTGCAAAGTAATGCACTGAGGTAGTCAGAATCCAAGCATAGAGTACTGGATGGGAGGCATTAGACTGGCCACCACAGCAGAGGAGAGAGATCTTGGGGTCGTTGTCAGTGACTACCTTAAGCAAACAAATCAGTGCAACAAAAAGTACAGTAAGACATCAAGGATGCTGGGTTGTATAGGGAGGGGTTTTGACAGTAGGAGAAGTGAGGTGATTCTGCCACTGTACAGATCCCTGGTGAGGCTTCATCTGGAGTACTGCGTCCAGTTCTGGAGCCCTCACCTGAGGAACGACCTCGACAGACTAGAGTCAGATTAGTGAAGGGTCACCAAGATGATCCATGGCCAGCAGGGCAGATCCCATGAGGAACAGCTGGAGGCCCTAAATATGTATTCGCTGGTGGCCAGGCAGCAGCGGGGGGACATGACTGAAACAAACAATGTTCCTCAGGGGTATAAACAATGTAAACAGTGAGGACCTGTTTGTCAGAAATAGGAATGTAGTCACTAGGGGGCATATCCGGCCCGGTGGCGCTGAGGGTTGAGGCGCTGGACGCCACACCAGTGACTCAGGTTCAGGAGCAAGCTCGAGGCACCAGGGTTTGGCAGGGGAGGGCAGGATTGAACATCCACAAGACTGTTCTCCTGTCCTGGGGGGGGTATCGATCTTGGGCTCTAGTGGCTGCTGCTGGTGGTGGCTGGGAACACAGCAAGTCCGTGATCCAGCAACCAAAGAGATTGGCTGCAGCGGTGATCCTGTAGGCGCGCACTGGTGTGTGCATGCCCACACCGGATGCACTGCATGTCCAAGCCTAAGGGAGGGAACACTATGAGAAAAATCCCCATCCTCTGAGATAAGTGAAGGCACCTCTGCCCCCACCAAGCCACACTCCCGATACCGGCCTCTCCTCTCCAGGGCCGATTGCCCAACCCAGCATACTAGATTGTAGATAGAGCACCCTGGGCGGATAGGGCAGCCCCACCTCAGGGGTTTAGAGCCAGAAGGGGTTTGCCGGGCTGGTGCGAGGAGATGGAGGTGTCTCAGGTGGGAGGTAGAGCACGGGGTGAGGTAGAGGCTGCTGGAGAGAGAGTTCCCTGAGGATGGTGCATAACGAGAGTTAAAAAACAAACTAGGGGGCGTGACTGCAGGTTGGTGGGGAAGCAAATTCAGGCGAAACATTAGGAAGTTCTACTTCACTGAGAGGGTGGTGGAACTATGGAATAGGGTACTGGCGGAAGTGGTGGGGGCAACTACACTTAATGTGTCTGAACATGGTTGGGACAGGGCAAAGGGACTCAAGGGGGAGCAGCAAGGGTTTAAGGGGGTAGCTGGGGGGGGATACAGCTCACTAAGGCAGTATGTCAGTGGAGTGAGTTAGTACAGTAAGGGCAAACTCGATGGACCTTCAGCTTCCTTCTGTCATCACATTCTTTTTTTTTATATACTTTTTATTTATTGAGTATGTCCAAGTACATATCTAACATATTAAACTTGGTTCCATGCACTAGAAGGTTACAAGGTATAAGTCCTCTATTGAGGATAATAAGCATATCACCCTTTGTTACATCATTGGAGGGTTAACAAATAAAGATTCTGTATTTTACATTGTAAATACAAGTGTACTGAATATATTTCTTAAATGGCTACTTCTTCATGACCATGGACTTTTTACTAAATATCTGTACCCGAAAAGTCCCTGAGTGAAACACTCTCGATGGTGCCTTAATGGCCTATCATAAGTCCAAATAAAAACGAAAATTTATTCCGATAATAATGGAGATGTCTAAACCTACATTAGCTCCTTATACAGCAGTTATCAATTATATGTTACTACTTTACTGAATAAGTAATTCTAAACTGAGAATTTAGGAATTAGAAATTAGACAGAGGGTTACAAAATCAGTGACCCTTCCTTTTAAAGTATTTATCAGGTTGCTTTTAAACTCAGCAATTATTCAATCAACCATGCAGGCATTACACAGGTGAATGGCCCATATTTTTAAAGAAAACAAAATATGCCCTCTCAGTCCCCCTCAGTCTCTGAATCTTCAGGATCCTTGCGACAGGCAAAGTCCGATTTAAATTTCTCAAGTCTCCTCCCTGCTTCAATCGGATCATTGAAAATAAATGTTTTACCTGCATACTGAATTCGTAATTTCGCAGGGTATAACAGGACATTCGCAATCCCCAATTGCCGCAGTTCAGATCTCACTGCATCGAATGCTTTCCATCTCTGACGTGCAGCATAGGAAAGATTAAGGAAAAAGTAAATCCGAGAGCCATCTGGTAGGTGTAGTTGTCCCTCCTTTTTAGCCACCTGTAAGATTAGTACTTTAATGGTAGGACCAGCCGTGACCATCAAGATGGCTCGTGGTGTCCCTTCTTGCAGAGGTCTATGCCGTGGGATAATCTGGTATGCCTGTGTGATTGCTCCATCCACCGCAATGGCAAGAGTGGTTTGCACCAAAGTGGTCAAACATTCCAGTAAATTTGGACCCTCGGAATTCTCTGGGATCCCTAGTATCCGCACATTGGCTAAACGGACGCCATTTTCAAAATTCTCTAGGCGTTGACACAGTAGATGGTTTTCGCTCACCGGACCTGCCATGGCTGTAACAGCCTTTTCAGCCATCGTGTGTGACAAATTACTTTGTGTTGCCATTCCTTCTAGTTTGGTTTCTACCATTGTGACTCATGAGGTAAAAGCTTCGACTTTCCTATCTAATTCCTTAATGAATGCTTCCAGGTCTTTAACTGCTTTTAGCACTGCTGCGTTAGAGGGTTCAGTATCCGAGCCATGCGTAGGGCCCTGTTGTTGCTGCGGGTTCTTAGGCCTCCCCATGCTACCTCCGATAAAGTTGGCAAAGTTATCGTTTTTTGCAGTCTAACTGTATTCTGAGCTTGCAGGACACTTTGAGAGCCAAAATTAAACCTGTATGTTGTCCAATGTTGAATTTTGCTATTGTAAATTTACAGATATTTAGCCTGTAGACAGGAGCTCCTGTGGAAGACATCTTTGTCAGTTGGCAGCTAGCCACGCAGCCCGCTGTCATCACATTCTGTGTTTCTGTTTAGTAGTGCTCGACCTCTCACACTTCTGTCCACCAAGGCCACCCATTCTACATCCGGCATGTTTAGATCCCACACTATCACAACCTTTCCCTTAACAGATATCTTCCAGATTTCTTCCCTGAAATCTCTATCCCCCTCCATCCTCTGGCCTGATTGCCTGTACACCACCCCGTCCTGATCTGTTCCTTTTCCTCTCTTGTAGGCTAGACCCACACAGATTCCACTTCACCTTCCCCTTTTACTGCCGAGTTCCCTGAGGCTTCGATACCCTTTCATACATACAAAGCAACCACCCTTACCTTTCCTTCTGTCCTTCCTGAATAAGGAGTAACCCAGGTTCTAATAATGTGGATTTAGTTCACTCCACAGTTTGGCAGTTCTAATGGAAGCAGCTGAGTCATCAGAAATCTTCCAGCTAAGCTCCTCCCACCACTCACATGGCATATCTTCTGACTCCACCCCATGACATCAGACCTTTCTTTCCTGTGGAAGGGACAGGTCTCCTCCTTTGCAGCTGTACAGCACTGAAGGATTTCGAGTTTTCTTCTAAGCACTTTTTCAGGTGACTCTTTGTTTCAGTCCATATTCTACTTTAAAGTTGCCCTGCAGTCTGTTTGCTCCACTTCACAATCAAGGACAGAGAGTAACACCATTCATTGGTGGATCCTAACTTTTGCCCTTAACTTATTGTTTTGGTTTGGGCCAGGTGGCTATCTGACAAATTAACATAGAGGGAGGGACAGTCGAGGGCAAGGAGTCTTAAATTAAAATTTTAGACTCGGGATCTTTCTCAATTAATAGTAAATAGCCAAGGATTCTTAAATTAAATGATATACAGTACCTACAAGACAACAGAACTTGGGAGGGGAAAAAAAATGGTTCCTTGATCTCAGATTTTAAGGATCACATGGAGATGGATTTTGTTGTAAAACAAGTTGAAACACTATAACTGACTATTAATGGTTTGACCTCATGGGTAACATGATTACGATGACTGTATATGACTGCTGTTTGTTACCTTAATTACAGCACTGTAATTTAACCTTCCTTGACTGGTGTGTAAAAAAATCTAATAATAAAAGAAATTAAAAAAAAAAAAGGACAGAGAGTAACAAACTGGGTTTTAAGTTCTGTACTCAGTGTAAGGAAAAAAATGTCAGCCACAGATCCACATGATACATGCTTATACTGCTAGGGAGATCAACATGATGTCGAGGGATGCAGTTGCTGCTCGGCCAGACTGCCAGTGTCCATCGAAGACCAGAATGCTGAACTGGCCCTGGATCAGCCAAAAAACTGCAAAAAGAAGTTGGCAGAGGCTGGGCTGGCTGCTTGCGATCATGGAAGAAGAGGCAGCGACTGCAGTGAGTTCCTTGTCAGTCTCAGCCTTGTTCGCAGCTGGGGCCAGAGTCAGAGAGTCATTCTCCAACAAGTTAAGGGAAATGTGTCTGGCCCTCCAGACCTTCAGAGAGAACCCTTCTCACCACAGCAGGAAACAGAAAAACCACAGCAGATCGTGGAATCAGGAATGATCACGTCGTTCCCGCTCTTCTGACTCAGCCAACCGCTTGGCCTTGGTCGAGCTCCCATACAGTCGAGGAGTACTCAAGGGCTCCATGGTAATCCTGTCGGGCTCATCTATCTCAGGGCTAGTCGAGCTGATGATCAGGATTTTTCTTGAGCCTGTTCACTGGCTGTCAGAGGACATCGGTAAAGAGTCGATCACCTAGACCCCAGTTCTTCCTGTCCTCACCCTAGCATATGAGATCCAGTCGGTGACCCCAACTGAGTTGACTTGGGAGCTGCCTACACGTGTGGTCATGCCTCTGAAGCTAGTGCTTAACCTGCCAAGGCAGGTTGTTTACACAAATGCTCCGGAGGACACCCTTTTTCATCGCGGTCAAGGTTGCTGGTGAGGCACTGCTCATGCTCTCAATCGCTCTGGACTGGGAGGCTCCTCATCCTCCTTGTCCTCCGGTGAGGAGAGGCATTAATGGAAAATGCATCATCACTACGAGGAGCTCTTCTGGCAACACTGGAGATTGGCTGGGTGGGGTAGGGTTCTTCTATCCCTTATCATACACTGGTCATTCCCATGCCGGCCCATGCATCTCAGCAATCCCAGGCATCTGCTTATCTGTCTCTTAGGGTGGAGCCACCTCGATTGCAGCCCCTGTTTGGGGCCCCGAACCAAGGAGCCCCACTCCATGATCAGCTTGCCAGGCCAGCTCTTGGTGGTAATCACGCTAGCTGAAGATGCCAGGGTGATCCATGATGGCAAAAGGTCAAAGGCTTTTTTCAAGAAATCCTCTGATGACTCTGAAGATGAGTCATCCATGGCCTCATTCTTTCAACTGGGAATCTATTGAGGAGCTGAAAACCGACCACGGGCCAGTGTCCTTTGGAACATAGGTCCGACTTACATCTGAGTCCAAATGTTCCCTTGGAGCCAGTTCAGTAGCAGGGTAAGTACCCATTTACTGACATATTGGACAGGGATGATTCCCCAGGGGTTGCCTAGGGCACTTGCACCAGTCAGTTATGGTGAAACAGCTGATGTGTGCTGCCACCCAGTGTTGGCTGGACCCACAACATCTGGAGAAGGAAATCCTATTTGTTTGTCCAGAACTATCTGTCATGCTCATGAGGAGTCCCATCACCACATCAGCCTGCTGGAGCTCCATGCAGTGTGTCTGTCTCTGTCTCTGATGGAGTTTGCTCCATTGATGTGGGGACAAGTCGTGCAGGTTCAGATGGACAGCACGACCACCATGTTCTACTTGAACAGGCAGGGTAGAATGTACTCCCGTCTTTTGTAATAGGAGGCTGTCTGCACCTGGACACTTGTGCACAGCCTGGATGCAGATCTCCTTTCTGTTCATGTCATGGGAGAGAACAGTTAGCTGGAAAATGCTTTCAGCCAGCTCAGAGAGTTGACGCATGAGCGGTCCCTGTATCATGAGATGGTAGACCACCTGTTCTTCCAGTGAGGCACCTCTCTGGTGGACCTATTTGCCTCATGGGGAGAACAGAAAACTGAGGCTTTTACAGTATTTGCTCCCACCCCCATACACACACACACACACACACACACAGTCTGAGACACTGTTGGGGGATGCCTTTGCGAGGCCCTGGACCCCAGGCCTCATATATGCTTTCCCTCCCTTCCCAATGGTGCACGAGCTCATGATCAAGGCCTGGTAAGACAAGACTGGGATGATCCTGATAGCCCCAGACTGGTCCAGACAGTTCTGGTATCTGGATCTCCTCAGCCTCAGCAGCAGGCCTCCATGATGGTTGCCACTCTGCCTAGACCTGCTGACCAGACAACAGGGAAAGGTGCTGCACCTGGATCTTCAATCCCTGCATCTCTCAGCCTGGTTCCTGAGCAGCTATTGTTCTAGGCTCCGCGGGCCTTTTAAAAGACATCCTCCACATTGTGGAGGCATCCAGTAAGGAGCTGACTCATAAATGCTATACATTTAGATGGAAGAGGTTCTCGATTTGGTGTCAGGGTAAGGAGCTTGATCCCCTTATCTGCGCCACAGCAAGCATCCTCAACTGTCCATGGTCCCTCACCTGGTCTTGACTGCGAGCAACAGCCCTTAAGGTGCACCTTACAGTCATCTCCACATACCGGGCATGGGCTGGTATACCAACAGTGGTCCAGGAGAAGGTGGTTGGGCACTTTTTCAAAGGCCTGGGTCACTTGTCCCCTCTGCTGTGCAAACTTCCACCTCTGTGCAACTTTTCGCTGGTAGTGGCAGTTCTCATGGGCAAGCTGTTTAGCCAGTGCACAGGTGTGAGATGTCACACCTGTCATGGAAGACTGCCATCCTGGGGACCATCACGTCAGCCAGAAGGATCAGTGAGCTCCAGGCAATCTTGATGGAGTCTCCTTACCTAGTCCTCCACAAGGACAAGCTCATACTTCACCCCCACCTGTAGTTCCTCTCGAAGATCATATCAGAGTTTTACCTTATCCAGGTGATAACTTACCAGAATACTTTACCGACCTGACCTTGGAGACCCATCACCAGCTCCATACATTGGACCTGTGGAGACCACTCTCTTACTATGAGAAGTGTATGGCTGGAGTGCAGGGTGAAGCTCACCAGCTGTCTGTGACATACGATGAAGCCGCACCTGGCAGACAGGCAGCAAAGCAGAAGATTGCCAGGTGGATTACATCCTGCACTGCCCTCTGCTATAGGTTGGCTGGTAAGGAATTGCCCAAGGGGCTTAAGACTCATTCCACCAGACATATTGCTGCCTTGTGGCTGCTTACAGAGAGATCCTGATTGCGGAGATTTGCAGGGCTGCAACCTGGAGTAAAACACATGCCTTCCTCTCCCATTACAGCATTAACATCGTGAGTTGTCAAGATGCTGCTTTTGGGTCCTCGGTCCTCCAGCCTCTGTTCACCAAATAGGGTGCACACCATGCCTTCTCCTTCTGGAGGACTGCTAGGAGTCTGCCAGGGTGTGGATAGTGAACCAAGTCCACATTATTAGAAATCTAGGTTACTCACCAATAACTGTAGTTCTGTCAGTGGTATTCAGTTCACATCCACACAGCCCACCCAACCTAGCTAAGCAAGTGGCACCTGGATCCCTGCTTTCAGTGTGCAACAGATCTGATGTCACGGCGTGGAGCAGGTGGACATACCACCCGGGTGATGGGAGGAGAGTAGCGTGAAGACTTTTGATGACTCAGCTGTCTCCAGCAGACCTGCCGAAGTGTGGATGTGAACTGAATGCCACTAACAGAACTACAGTTACAAGTGAATAACCTAGATATTGTGAGGTCCCACTCACTGTACTTAGTTATCCATATCTCAGTTACCACCACCAGGTCAAGGTTAGCCTCTGTCCCCCCACTGCCTGGAGCCTACTTATTTTATTGCCAAAGCTCCTAACATATAGACGTCTCACCTTCTACTTGTCTTTTGGAGACTTCCTCCCTCTGGTCTTACCCGTCCTGGCACAGTCCTACCTCCACTAGCTGTTAATTCACTAATAATAAAGCCACACATGGGAACTATTCTGCTGAGTTGCCTCCTCCTTCTAACCAATGCACCAGTCAGAATCCCAGTCGCCAGCTTGCACCTTGGCCAAAGTGCATCTCCTGATGATCACCAAGCTCTGCTCACTTCTAATAAACGATGGCAATACACAGAGGGGATGACTTCCTTATGGCTGCGCCTATCCTTACATCAGGCGCTGACCAGAGAATACATGAGAGTACCCCTGAAACTGTCGGCTACAACTATTATCTACACAGTATCCATAGTCAAGTACGCAGTTGGTCCTTACGCACCCTCCACCAAGCGTACCCAGACCAGGTGAAGAAACAAACGGCTACTCAGCAGGCTAAGACACTGTATCAAGAAGCTTTTACTGCTTCTCTTACTCTGCTCTGGAAATGTAGAACTTAACCCAGGCCCACCTGCTTCCCTAAGCACCCCTGCAGACCTCCCACAATACAAGGGTATCAGCTTCCTCCATATGAATGTTTGTAGTCTCCTCAAGTTTGACCTGATTCAGACCTGGGCTCTACATGCATCTTCTGATTTCTTTATGATATTGGAATCTTGGCTTACGCCATCAACCAATGACAAAGTTATCAATCTACCGGGTTACAGTACCTACCGATGCGACAGACCAACGGGGGGTCGTAATATATGTCAAGAGTAAATGCTTTGTCAAAGTTGTTGACTGCACCTCTAAGGCAAAATAATTTGAATGCCTGGCACTAAAGTTAGCCCTCTCCAATAAAAAGGCCCTCCTTATTGCTGCATGCTACCGCCCGCCATCTGGTGGCTTTGCCCTCCTACTGCATCTCCGTAGCCTAATTGATTCATCCAACACCGAGTGTATCATAATGGGGGATCTCAACCAAAACTGGAATGACGAGAGCTCTAAGAAACTCAAGGACTTCTGTGATACAAATGGGCTGACACAAATAACACCTGAAGTCACCAGACCTAATAGAAAAAACCCTGAGTGAAGCTCTCTACTAGATCTCATGTTAGTCAACAAATCCCATAATTTCTCGCATGCTGGAGTCTTCTTTAATGACCTAAGTGATCACTGTGCCACTGCCTGCATCAGACATTTACCCCAATTAAAGTCTGCCACCAAATTCAATCTGAAAAGATGTCTGAAAAAGTTTTGCCATAATGCCCTTCCTGAGAGACCTGGTTAACGTCAAATGGCAAGACTTCTACCTAGCCCCCTTATTCACTGAGGCATTTAATATCTTCCACGGCCTTTTAAAGGACCTAATAGACAAACATGCCCCCCTAAGGTTGATCAAGACTAAAAAAACGACCTCCTGGCTGGTTCTTTCCTATCCTGAAGAAAGCTCTTAAGGATAGAGACTATTGGTGGAAAAGGGCGAGGAAATCCCGACTGGAGGCCGACCGTATAGCATTCTGTACCTCTAGGAATGCCTGCACTAAATTAATTAGATCTGAAAAATCTAAATACTTCCAAGCTGCACTGGAAGACAACAAAAACAATGCTGCCAAATTTTGGAGCATTCTCAAAGAAGTTGAAGGACATACTACTGACGCCTCCCTTCCACACAAAATTGTATCCAATGGGTCTACTATCACAGACAGATGTGCCATAGTAAACCAACTGAACGACCACTTTGCAACAGCTGGGATGGCCTTTGATGCCTCGCCTATCGATAAAATCAGCCTGCCATGGGACCCCTCTGCTGTCTCTAATGCTAACTTCAGTCTCAACTAATCTCATCCCCCCCCCTTCAGCTTCCACACAGTCATGTTTAAACAAGTAGAAGACTTCCTATTGTCACTGGATACTAAAAAGAGTGTCGGGGCCAACAATATTGAACCCTACTTCCTAAAATTGGGCCATTGCTACCTTACGGCCCTATCACCCACTTATTCAACTCCTCCCTGAAGCTGGGCGAGCTACCTACGTGTTGGAAAACTGCACATATCATTCCCTTGTTCAAATCTGGGGATCAGAGTAACCTGAACAATTACAGGCCTATTTCCATACTATCTATCCTATCAAAACTACTGGAAAAAATCGTCAATACCCAAATTAGAGAGTACCTGGAGTCACAGAATCTGCTAAATCCTGCACAGTCCAGCTTCAGAGCCAAACATAGCACAGTATCTGCCCTTGCAAAAAATAACCACTGACTGGCAAATTGCCTTGGATTCCAAAAAATATGTGTGCGCCCTTTTCTTTGACCTTAGTAAGGCATTTGATACTGTGGACCACAATATTATGCTTAACGCACTGTGCACTATCAGCCTTGATAAAACTGCCATTAAATGGTTCACCTGCTATCTTACCAACAGGTTACAACAAGTTAAAGCTTCAGGTGATTTATCCCCATTAAACTCACTCCCACGAGGTGTCCCCCAAGGCTCCATCTTGGGTCCTATCTTATTTGCAATTTATATCAACAACCTTGATGCACTACTGCATACAGCTAATGTGCACCTATTTGCAGATGATACTGTCCTCTACACCTCAAACTCATCCTTGGACTCAGCCCTTGAGGACCTACAACAAGATTTCATCTCCCTCCAACATAACCTTATCAAATATAAGCTCCTACTCAACGCAAAAAAAAACAAAGCCATGATCCTCTCACCTAAGGCATCCCCAGGACCAATACACAAGCACATGATGCTAACACTAATGGGTGAACCCCTTGAAATAGTAGATACCTCCAAATATCTAGGGTTCTGCTGGACAACAAGCTCAACTTCCTGTGCCATCTAAATGAGGCCTCAAAAAAAAACTAAGGCAGCGGTTGGGCGTGTTCTACCGCATTAGGCACCTACTTACCAAAGTAGCTAGAAAGAAACTTGTGCAATCTACCTTCCTACCTTTACTGGACTATGCAGACTTTCTCTACAACCATTGCCCCTCAACTATGCTCAGCAAACTTGACACGCTCTACCACCAGGCCATAAGGTTCATCCTAAACCTACCCTCTCGCACCCACCATTGCATACTGTACCAAGAGATGGGATGGTCCTCTTTCTCAACAAGGAGGAAAAGGAACACTCTTCTCTGGTTCTTCAGAGCCTTGTCTAGCAAACTCCTTGCTTACATTTTAAGCTTCTTTGAACATGCCAAAGGTTCTTATGGGTTGAGACGCTTCTCCCTACTCTGCTTCCAGATACCCAGAGTAAAAACAACCTATGGCATGGCTGCAATCAACTTCTCCTTCCCAACCTTATGGAACGCTATGCAATACTCACTTAAACTCGTATCCCTTTCAGGTCCGTTCACTTTCAAAGCACTAATAGCTGAATACCTTAAGGAAACCTGTAGCTGCTTTAAGTGACCTTGTAACTGTAGCCCCTAGTTTCATTAACGTAGCTGAAATTACTGCAACCCATTCAATTTCTCATCCCCGTCAGGGAGCACCCAGCACTTATTAACCTCTCTCCCCTTCCCATCCCTTCACCCCCCCCACTTCGTATACATCCTCCTCCTTTTCCCTACATATTCCCTCTTATAAGATAATAACTGCCTTATCTTGATGACCACCTAAGTATTAAATCTCTACCTCTCGAGTCTACTAGTTTTGACCTTGTAACTGTTTTACCTATGTTAGCCATGTATATATAGGCCTACTAATTATGACCCTGCAGCTGTAATACCTAAGTTAGCTATATATTTATAGGTATATGTATAGGCCTGCATATTCCTCCATATGTACTATGTCTCTCCCTTGTCAATCTATTGTTGCCTATGATCTGTATTAATGTCCAGCACCACCTTGAAAATGAGCTTGCTCAACGGTGTTTACGCCTGGTTAAATAAAGTTTGATTGATTGATTAATGCTATCTACCCCGCGTTGTCTTCCCCTAAATCAACTCTGTTTCCTCCACTCTCTTCTCTCTTTTTGCCCTGCTTCCCCTCACCCTATCCTCTTTAACTGTCCCACCTACCCTGCTGCCTTCTACCCTTTGTGGTTCCTTCCCTTCCTGTAGTTCCTCCACACATACCCTGTATGCCTTACCTCCTAATTTCTTCTAAGATGTTTATATTCCCTGCCTCAGCGATCATAATCAAGGGAGAGCCAGTACAGCCTCTTTCATCTGGATTTGTTTTCTGCGATCCAGTAGTTCACTAGCCTTCCCCCACCATATTTTCAAAACTTATTAATGAACACATCTAGCATTTGTCCCAGCATTGAGGCCCCCCTCACAAGTTTGATGCAGGCTGTCCCACTTAAAGGGCAACAGTCAGCACAAAGGACCCCTCACTCAAGTGTGGGGCTGGTCCCAATGTGCACTTTGTGGGCAAAAACATTTTGGTTTACTTACTGTTTACTGTAGTAAAGTAGATTATATCAGATACATTTTGCTTTGTTGTAGGCTGATATCTTCTTTTACAACAAATCCCAGAATCCCCTGAAGTTGACATTAGAGAAGTAGGCAGCAGTGGGAGATTTAATGGCCCACAGTAGATGTTAGAGTTTTTATCATCTCCAATCAGATGTTTTCCGGGACTGTGTTTCTCCAGGTGCTAAGTACAGTCCACTGTGACTGCACATATCCCATGGAGGACAGTGAAATCAGAAAGCAAAAGATCAGAGCTTATGTAAACTTTAACGTGCACTGCAGGTTATTAAATATTCTCACTGCTGCCTATCAAATCAAATCAACTTTATTTTTATAGCGCCTTTCAAAACCAAGGCACTGTACATAAAACCAAATACATAAAAATAAAATTAAAACAAGACCATTAAAACAGATCATCCATGACTAGGGAAGGCTAAGCTAAGTAAATAAGTTTTTAACTCAATTTTAAATCTGTCGACAGTTGGGCATTCTCTCAGCCAACGAGGTAGAGAATTCCACAGGGTTGATGCTGAAAAAGCGAAGGCACGAGAACCAGATGTCTTCAATCCTACCCTGGGAATCTCCAGCAATCCTTCGTTGGTGGTACGGAGAGGACGGAGGGGGCAGTAGGGTACCAGGAGATCTTGCAGGTAACCGGGTCCCTGATCATGTACGGCTTTAAAGGTTAGCAAGCCAACCTTAAAGGTGATCCACCACCAAATAGGCAGCCAGTGCAGCTCACGGAGCACAGGCGTAATATGACTGGTTCTAGAAGTCCCAGTCAAAAGCCTGGCCACCGCGTTCTACACCAGTTGCAGGGCGCGGATATCAACCCCTGGTAGCCCTAGGCAGATGGAATTGCAGTAATCAAGACAGGTAGTGACAAAGGCATGGACCAGTGTTGGAAGATCATCCGGAGGAACCAGGTGTTTCACCGGGGCAATATTCCTCAGATGGTAAAAGGAGGATTTGACGACAGCTGACACCTGAGATTTTAGGGTCAGACCATCATCAAAAATAACGCCCAGGTTACGCACCTGATCCAAGGTAGTGAGCGACATACCACCAAGTAATAAGCCTGATGGTTGACCAGCCCCAAAACCCGCCCCTGGATGACCTGGGTCCACTACCAGCACTTCAGTCTTATCCGGATTCAGTCTCAGCCAGCTGGAACTCATCCAAAATCTGCTGCTATAATGCAATCTGCAGGGGATTCTGGGATTTGTAATAACAGAAGATGTCAGCCTACAAATAAGCAAAATTAGTGTGATACATAGAGAATAAAGTACGGGGTGGTGTGTTTAACGAGAGTTTGCACACGCCCGAGGGGTTAGATGCTTCATAAACCCCGAGAGCGGCTCGAGGGTTTGTGGAAAGCATCTAATCCCCGGGTGTGTAAACCGCAGTTTAAACACATTCATTAGTATTTTATTTTATATAATTGATGGCTCTCCTTTGGCCACAGCAATTATATATAAAATAAAATCAGTAGTTCGGTGTGGCTATGAGTATGCTCACCTTTATTTTTCGTCCGTTGTTGCATTTTCGCTGGGGCTTCACTTCTTTTTTAACAATGCTGTAAGTCCCCATCTGTAAAAGCAGTGCTCTTTTTATTTTTTAATTTACTCGCCGTGTTTCTTAGTAGCTCCGTCGAAGGCGAGCCAGAAGCAAGACACTGGTGTTGGCGCATCAGAGGGAGGAGAACGGCGCGTTTTGCCGTTATAAATGCTCCTTTATAATGGCAAATTACGCCACGGTCTGTCAATGGCAAAAGGGGAGAGCCATTAATTATAATCCGTTATACTACAGTAAACAGGAAGTAAACCAAAATGCGTTGGCACATCAAGTTACAATAAATTATTTATCATTAATGAAGCATTCAAATGATAGCTCATTTCGATTGGAGAATTAGGAGTATAAAATATAACAACTTTGAATGTTTCTTGAATATTCTTTTTCCTTTACATTTTCAAACACAAATACAATATCACATGTAATAAATAACATACAGTACCTATAAAAGACACGTTTAAAAGTAACATACAAATATTGTATTTAGACATGCAATGTATGAACAGTTTATACATTATTTTTCAGTCTCAAATATCATTTTATTTACAAGAGAACATAGTATCTGCAGAAATCATCCTGTAAGGATTAACCCACGACAACTCTGGGATGATGATGGCTGGGGGTCGGCCTCGTGGGTTCCACCCCCCAGCCGCCATACATTAATCCGAGACCGATGCTCGAGTGGGTTAATCCTGTAACATGAGGAAGAGAAAGGGTTCAGTATTCTTTTTTATATGTTTCTCTTTCTCATGTAACATTTGTATAAAAGTAATTTTAAAGGGCAAAATTACAAAAGTTCCAGGAGAATATTAAGGTTCCTACCATGGGGGGAGAAAAGGCAGTTTCATCTGACTGGAGAAACTAAATTTTTAACTTTTTTATATTGTGGCTGCAAAGTTGAACAATTACTGATTACGTGCAGCTGTGATCAGCATTTCAGATTATGTGCTCATTTTGACTGACTTTGTTTTGTAAACTGTGGAATTATCTATGTTTTTCTGCTACGTTTGACGTTCGGAATTTGGCTGCTGTGCATTATGGGAAATTAATATATTTAAATGCAGAGATTTGAACTCTGGTAATTGTTGCTGCAATTCCCTTGCCGACCTACAAATGGCAGTACACCAAGGCGTACATCCTTTTTTATCTGTGAATTTTACACCCAGCATTGCACATTAATAACTTTGCCCCTTTCGACTGATTTACATGAAATTTAGAAAGCACACCCTCTGTGTCAGGAACTCTTGATCCTGCAAATTTCTTGTAGATCGGTTCAGAGTAAGCAGAGTTTCAGAGGATACTGACTCATGCATTATTAGTGGTCAGTGCACACATGCATCAGTGGTTCATCCTCACCTCAGAGGGCGTACGAACATACGAAATTGCCAGCAGATACAGGCCATTCAGTCTATCTAGTCTGCTTGAGTGTGCAGCACTTCAGTCCATTAGACTGCAGTTGCCCCCCCCATATGCCCTCCCCACCATCTCGTGCCCTCTACCGGTTTGTACCCTGCCCTTGAATCTGCCCCATCCTCTTGAAGACCCCAACACTCTGCAGCGACATACGACTTCCTCTGGCAGACCATTCCACCCTGCCACCACCCTTTCTGTGAAATAGTACCTCCTCAGTTCCCTCTTGAATCTGCCCCTTCCAACTTCATAGAGTGTCCCGTGGTTTCCCTTCCGCCCTCAAGATTGAACATACATCTGGTGTCTACTCTGTTTAAACCCTTCAGATACTTGAAGGTCTCAATCATATCCCCTCTGTCCCTTCTTTCCTCCAGGGTATACATATTGAGCTCTCTCAGTCTTTCCTCATATGGTCTGTCCCCCAACCCCAGGATCATTTTTGTTGCCCTGCACTGTACCCCCTCCAGTAGTTTGATGTCCCACTCTAGGTGCAGTCTCACCAGGGACCTGTACAGGGACAAGATGACCTCCCCACTCCTAGAAGTAATCCCCCTTGCTATGCACCCTAGCATTCAACTTTACTTGACTTTACTTGAGGACACATCCTCCTTCAGATACTTAGCTGTTTGGTTGGATCAACACCTAAACTTCTCTGGACATATTGATGCCATCCAGAAAAAACTGCACCCCAAGCTTGGTGCCCTCTTCAGAAACCGTAGTTGCATCCCTCCTACGGCTAGGCGTGAACTTGTTCGGAAGATGATACTGCCCATTTTTGACTACTGTGACGTAGTCTATGTTGCTGCCCCTATGTCCTCCCTGGCCAGACTGGACACCCTCTTCAATTCCTTCTGCCGCTTTGCCCTGGGTGCCCCCCCTCGCACCCACCACTGTGAGCTTTATCGTGCCCTATCCTTCCCCTCTCTTACAAATATACGACTCTCCCACTGTGCTAACTTCACCTCCAGGCTCTGGTTGGGTGAGCTCCCTTCCTACCTAACCTCCTCCTTTATAACAACCCCCCATCCTCTCATTCCCTTAGATCAATTGACTCCCGCACCCTGGTAGTCCCCCGCAGATCCACCCTAATTGGCCAATCCGCTTACTCTCACTACCTCCCAAAAATTTGGAATGCCCTCCCCCCTCAAATCCGGCACTCATCCTCTACCTACTCCATCAGCTATGCCCTCAAAAATTACCTTGTGCCTAGCTGCTCCTGCCATGTCCCTCCCTAATTCCCTCCTATAAGCGCTGGATAAACCCTACCCCTCTACCGTCACCTTCATTTTATCATATGCAACCCCACCCCCCAAATTTCTAGCTCTTCTCCCCTTCCCCCAAATTGCTCCCCCTACTGGCCTCCCTTGATCTCTCTCTCTCAGAATGTAAGGGATGCCAAATGCTCTCCATGGGTCCCTCTCCTACCCCCTCAGGGGCTTGTATCCCTCATCTACCCCCTTCCCCCCCACATCCCTCCCTCTCCTTTCCCCCTTTTCTTTCACGTAAGCACTTGTTTACTTACTAACCCAGCACTTATTATTGTTCACTTTTTCTACGTATTATGCACAACTCTGTTTTAACACTGTTTGTAACATCTGCCTTACAACTGTATGTTAATGTTGATCTTGTAACTTGAATGTAACTTGTACATGACTCTTCCCTTCCCCTCCCTTCCCCCGCCTCACCCTCCATCTCATTTCCCCTCTCACTGTCCCCCTTTTCCTTTCTTTCACATAAGCACTTGTTTACTTATTAACCCGGCACTTATTATTGTCCACTCTTTCTACCTATTATGCGCAACACTGTTGTACCACTGCTTGTAACACCTGCCTTAGAACTGTGTGTTAATGTTGATCTTGTAACTTGAATGTTTAATGTTTCACTCCTATTGTACCCCTTCCCCCCAGGTCACACTGGGAGACAAGCGACTTGTTGCTCAGTGTGCCTTCCTGGTAAAACATTTCAATAAATAAATAAATAAAAAATCCTGTTTGCCTTTGCTGCTGCATTCCTGCACTGAGCAGCGTGGTTCATCTCCCCAGGTACCAGCACACCAGAGCCTTCTCCTCCTTGGATTTTGTTAGCGGGATACCCTCCAGCCAGTAATTGTGTCCTGGATTCTTGCCTCCTAAATGCATCACTTTGCACTTCTTGGCATTGAAACCAAGCTGCCAAGTGTGAGACCATTCCGCCAGTTTTGCCAAATCCTCTTGAAGTACTTTGTTCCTCCCCCATCTACCTCGGCACAAATCTTTGTGTCATCTGCTAAGAGACTGATCTTACTCTTAATCCCTACTGCAATGTCGGCTATGAAAATGTCAAACAGAACCAGTCCAAGCACCGAACCCTGTGATACACCACTTGTTACTGCCCTGGGTTCAGATCAGTGACAGCGCTGGGGAGTTTAAAACATGGGTCGAACTGGACCCACTAATGTAAAAAATGTGGGTCTAAACAGGAACATACTGGGTTAAAAATAACCATTGGCAGATTTTGAACAGTCCACTTTCCCTTCGTATAGATATTTTTAGAGCAGGTGCATCAATTTGGACCCACTGGCAAAGGAAAGAGTTGTCAGTTTTGGAAAGGATGCAACTTTAGCCCTTTTGGTGCATGTTAGCGCTGTCCCTGCTTCAGATGCCCCCCCCTCCACTACTACCTTCTGCTGTCTACCCTGCAGTCAGTTCTCGACCCATCTGACCAGTTTCCTCCCTGCTCCCAGAGTCTTCAACTTGCAGGTCAGCCTACCATGTGGCACCGAGTCAAAGGCCTTGCTGAAATCCAGGTAGAGGACATCCACTGCATGTCCCCTGTCCAGTGCCCTAGGAAACAGAACTCGGACACACATCCATCAGTGATTCATTCTCACTTCAGAGGGCACAGAACTCAAGCATTATTACTGGACAATGCACACACCCATCAGTGATTCATTCTCACTTCAGAGGGCACAGAACTCAGGCATTATTACTGGACAGTGCACACATGCATCAATGGTTCATCCTCACCTCAAAGGGCACAGAACACAGGCATTACTAGTGGACAGTGCACACATCCATCAGTGATTCATCCTTACCTCAGAGAGCACATAACTCAGGCATTATTAGTGGATAGTGCACACATCCATCAGTGATTCATCCTTACCTCAGAGGGTACGGAACTCAGGCATTATTAGTGGACCATGCACAGAACTCAGGCTTATGCTGTCCTTTGTAATTACTGTCATTCCAATGTATATAACTATTGCAACCACTGTATGCTGTCCAATGTGTAAAGTATGTTTTTTTTTTATGTAACTAATCCCGGGTCGCCCCTGAAAAAGGGACCTCTGGTCTCAGTGGGCTCACCCGGTTATCAAAATTTTAAATAAATAAATAAATAAAAATAAATAAAATTATTAGTGGACTGTGCACACATCCATCAGTGGGTCAAGTTGTTGCTGCAATTCTCTTGCCGACCTACAGATGGTAGTACACTAAGGCTTACATCTTTATCTGTGATTTTTACACCCAGCATTGCCCTCTTTCAACTGATTTACAAGAAATTGAGAAGGCACAGCTTCTGTGTCACGAACTTTTAATCCTATATATTCCATGTAGATTGGTTCAGGGGGCAAAGTTACAGAGGTACAAAGAAATTCAAAATTCTGTTTTTTAAAATGTTAAGCCTTTTTTTGCCACCCGATAACTAAAACAACAGGAGAGTTTGAAACGTGAAACTTTCTGGTTTGATAGACATTGGTCCAAGGTGTGTGTTTTTGTTATTTTTAGGTTCCACTGTTAAAGTAGTTTTTCAAATATTTAATAAAAGACATGGAGGCAATCTGGAAAATCATGTGTGGCATACATTACTGTGTAGTTGCTGAAAGGGTATGTGTTTCTGAGCCAAAAGACCAAGTAAAACAAAACAAAAAAACATTACATAGTCATATAGATGATTTCAAGCTTCTTATGATGGAACTACAAGCTATTCTTGTTTGACAACCATCTGTTGGTCAACTGTGAATTGCAGGCTAAGACTGTTTTGGGACAGGAAACTAACATGAGGAACAGAAATGTGGGTGCACTTTACCGTCGATTAATTCTCAGGCAGCCATGGATTATTTGAGAATTAATCAAGGATGACCTGATGCTGTTGGACCAATCCTGTGCAACCCTTTCTCTTCCCCATGTTACAAGTATACTTGTAACATGGCAATATTACCATGCTTCTGATCCTGTGCTCTGATAGGTGTAGGAGGGTCACGAGAGGCGGCAGCCGAAGCGGGCATTAACCCAGCTTATATGCCGTGCCCGCTTCGGCAGTACCGTTACCATCCAGACCCCCTGCCTAGCAGCACTGAGACCAAGCTCAGCAGGGAGAGGAGTGCCAGCACCGCGAGGCATCCGCTGGCGGAAACGGGCAAGGGGGAGCACTACTCGCGGCGGACGTCCGCGACAGGCAGCTAGCCAGACCCAGGAGCAGCAGCTAGAGCTGACCTGGAGCAGGGCACCACCGGAGCAGTGTGGGAGGCAGAGGAAGGAAGCCCCAGCATGCACAGCGCGAGTCCGCGCTGACAGTCCTCACGGAGACCTCTCCCAGGCTCCATCACAGCAACAGCCGCAGCGATTCGCACAGGAGTGCAACAGAGAAGTTGGGTGCAGACATCTCCGCGAGTCCAGGGACAGCAGGTAATGACCGCATCGGCATCTGTCTAGTCCTGTGCACCACACTGTGAAAGCACAGCACAGAGTGACAGGTCGCGCAGCCCCTCCGTGTGCCACTGTTCATGTCGCACAGTGGGACCCCTCCAGATGACTCCACCGACCCGCGGCCCATGTTACAAGTGCAGTAAGCCACTCCGTCGGTGGCATCTAATGCGATTGATGCATGGTAGTCGTGGCCTCGGCCCTGGGCCTCGGGCACCCACCACCCCCCCATGCATCAATCCAGCATTAGATGCCACCTCCGTCGTGGCTTAATGCTTACTTATCGTATATAGTAGCTGTTGAGTTCACTGCTCTGGTTAGGATGCTGACTGTGCTGACATCAAGCATAACTTCAGCAGTTGTGACACTGGTTTTATTTATTTATTTATTTATTGGGAGGTTTGGAAAATACCTTTGAGTTTGAGACTCCTTTTCAAAGGTTCCACGTCACAGAATTTACATACAGAGACATACAGTTACATAGCTGTTCATCAGTACACAGTCAGGTTGTTACAAGAGCAACTGTAAGGCTAACAGTGTTAAGTACAGAATTATATTATCTTGTTTGTGACATAGCTACTACAAAGATCAAATAAACAGATTGATGTACCCTTCCCTCCTCACCAGGCCATACCCTGTTGTTTATTATTGTTCTGCTGGAGTTGGACCTATTGTTGTGCTCCCCAGTTGTATGCTATAACTATCATTGATTGTACTTGTCACTTAGATGCCTGTAAGTCTCATCTCAGCCAGGCTGTACCTGTTGCTTCCTCTTGTTCCCCCCACCCCCCACCCTGGTCGCACCTCAAAATTGAACTTCGTCGCAGTGCACCTTTCCAGTCACCAATTTTCAAATAAAAAAAATTGAAAATGTTATCATAGTACATTTGTCATTAACAAAATAATTTATCTGGTAAATGTATTTTCACTGTTATGGTGTGCATGTGTAAATATGTGTACATATATATCTATATATAGATATCTATATATATATATCTTACATCCACGTACAGTCTGGTCGTGCAGAATAATTATGAGGACTGCATGTGTTACATGGCTTGTTATGGTACGAGGTTGCCTAACCGTCCAGAGTTTTAAAACTGCATTAAAAACCTACCTTTGACCTGGCTTTTGGGTAATTGAAGGGTTTATTTTGCTATGTGGTATTATGCTGTTTTGTTGGAATTTATGTAACGTATGAAATTTTATTTTATTTTATGTATTTTATTGTACAGGCGCCTTGGTTTTGGGAAAGGCGCCTTTTTATAAATAAAAAATTGATTGATAATCATAGCCATTTATTTATTGGAAGTGCAAATCCATTGCTAGTTTCACAGTATAGACAAAGCTGTGTAAAACTGGAATGCTCAGGAGGTCCTGCCCCACCAGCCTACCGGAACGGGTAAGCACCACCAGACATTCCTCACTCTTGTCATACTGGTCTTTTTAGGAATCCACAAGTTTTTGGACAAGGGCATCGTTCGAGTGGGAGGCAGGAGCAACAGCGAAATCCTGAAGCAGTTTACCTTGAGGGAGCTGAGAAACAAGAGGGACTTCAGGAAGAATCTTCCTCCTCACCTCCGAAGGGCTTATGGTGAAGTAAGTTTCCAGCCAGCATTGCGGGGCAGTCTGCCTGTCGCAGACAGCCCAGGTACATATAGAATTAAGTGAATCAGAAGCAGTGTTGACCTACTTTGAGGAAAAAGTACCCTACTGATCCCTGCTACTCTCTAAATGGTGTTGCAAAAAATCTCCCTGAAACCTGCAGCTAGGCTCAATTTTCACCTTTTTCCTCTCACTGCATGAGTGTTGAATCACCAGTTTCTGAAGCAGTTTACAGTAACATTGTTCTAACACAGCCCATACAGTGGTAGAGCTGCTGCTTGCGACGTTGGCGACCCGGGTTTGGGAACAAGCCCCAGTCGTTGGAAGTGCCGGCCAGGAAAGGGGGGGATTGAGCACCTGCGGGGCTGCTCTCCTTCTCCGAGGAGGGTGGGTTGCAGGTCCCACTGCTATACTTTACAGTGTCAGTGGCTCAGTAGGTAGCACACTCGCCTCTGAGGCCGGGAGATCAGAGGGCTGTGGGTTCAGTTCCCACATCTGGCACTTGGGTTAATATCCCTGTACTGATACTGTAGTGCAGCATGAGAGGGGTGCTGCACTTCTGAGGTGCCGTCTTCCGGATGAGACATTAAACCGAGGTCCCATCTGCCTGGATTGGTGGTAGTTCAGGTGGATGTTAAAGATCCCATGGCACTTCTCGAAAAGAGTAGGGGAATTTCCCCAGTGTCCTGGCCAAATTTCCCTCATTCACTAAAAATACCACCAACAGCTTAATCTGGTTCAAGGTCAGTTGGCATTCATCTGTATCCTCCTCCCCCGGGTCGTGCCTGAAAATAGGCAGGATTTGTCTAGTGCACTTACCCGGTCAACAAAAACTAAATAAATAAACATATACAAATACTGCCACCTGGGTGACCATGGGTGGCAGTGCAGCTGGACTCCATGTCAGCAGAAGGGAAGACATCGGCTGAGGTCTGAGGTGGCAGCACGTCTCGACGTGCGCATATCTCCTTGGAGCTCCCAGTATGCCAACATCCTCGGGAGTTTAAGGGGACCATAACAGAAAAAGGGAAGATCCCCACACCTGTCCTGGAGAAGGGCCTCGGCACCTCAGCCACTGGACCAGCTCTGTGGACTCAATGCAGACCACCTGATGTGCTACAGTGAGTTGGGGGGAGAGGACCTAGGCTCTCCGTCCTCCCAACCCGGGGTAAACTGAGGCTGGATGGGGAGTGGCCTGCTGAGTTCCCCAGAAGCCTGGCAGAGCCACAAAGGACACCTTGGGAGTCCTGGAGGAAAGTAGTGAGTTGCGGTGAGGAAGGGGGCATAAACTACGCATAAAAAGACCAAAACATGGTTCTAACACAGCCAACTATATTAGGTTGGGGTTTAAGGACAACTTTTACTTAAATGACTACTGATGCAGACTGCATGATTTAACGAGCTAAACGTTGGTAATAGACTGATGCAAAATGACACCAGGATGCAAGATGGTGCCGGAGTGTATCCGTTGGAAGCTAATGCTCCTGTCTGAAGCAGCCCCTCTGTTACTGCCACTTCTCTTCTTTCTGTGAGGCAGTATATCTTGCTATTTTGTGACATCTGTATGTCTTGTTCCCTCACCTCTGTGCTGGTTATGGTCTCCTGTGTGTGGCTTTCTGTGTAGGCTCTACAGGTGCAGCAACTGGGGACTTGTTTCTTTCTAGGAGCCATGTCTACCTTCTAGTGTGGTCTCTCTGAACTCAGGAGCAGCACTTTTGTAATGGCAGCAGCTCTTGGCCTGGGTTCATACCAGGAGGCTAGCATACACCATGCCCTCTGGGGTATTTGTTAGTATGGGGGGGGGGGATTATGCGTGATCCCAAGTTGCCTGAGTTGATCTTTGGATTCTAGCATACAGCATGCCCCTAGGATCTTCCTTAGTATTGGGGAAGGGGGATAGTATAGCATCCAGACATGAATTTCCGCACCATCCACCAACTCATAAAAAATGCAGACACACACACTTTAAAGTGTTTAAAGTGCATAGCAGCTATTTATTTCTGTAAAATGCCCAAAGTCAGAAAATACACCATACCTCTCAACGAGGATGCCGGTAGATGCCCCTAACAGTCAATTGGTCAAACCTCCTGCCGGTTTTGTCCTAAGGCATCATCAGGCAAGCATATGAGAAACACTTGAAGCCTTCTTTAATTTGGGAGACATTGAATGTGCTAACCCTGATGCCTGGGTTGATATTGGGAGGTAGGCATATGCCATGCTTCCTTATGTCTTTGTTAGTATTGGAAGGACATTGTATGCCATAACCCTGATGCTTGAGTTGATTTTGGGAGGCTAGCATTTACCATGCCCTGTGGGGTCTTCGTCAGTATGGTAGGGTATTGTATACCACAAACCCCTGATGCCTGGGTTGATATGGGAGGCCACCATATGCCATGCTTCCTGGGGTGTTTGTTAGTATCGGGGAGCGAGAATTGTATTACATATCCCTCATGCCTGGGTTGATATGGGAGGCTAGCATATGCAGCGCTTCCTGGAGTGTTCATCACTATTGGGTGGGATTGTATAACATATCCCTCATGCCTGGGTTGATATTGGGAGTAAACATATGCCACGCTTCCTGGAGCATTCATTAGTATTGGGGAGGGGAGATTGTATAACATATCTCTGATGCCTGGGTTGATATTGCAAGGCTAGCATATGTCATGCCCTGAAGCCTCTGTTAGGATTGAGAAGCTTGGGATTTCTTTGACACGTGCTAGGACACCAGCCAATTTAGTAATTTGAGCTGCTATTAGCAAGACTCAAAGGATGCTTTTAATCACCGACTGTTTGTGCTTCCTGCAGGTGACCACCCAGATGAAGCAAGCAGAAATGAAGATCATCGAAGCAGGGAAGCACTTGGAGTGTACCACGTGTGGGGTCCTGCATGAACGTTTCTTGGAAAAGTACATTTACCCTCAGCATTGGAACAGTTTGCAGAATGGCCTGGTAAGTATCCATCACTGGTCTATGAAACCCTTACATGGTCTGTGTCACTGTGTTAACCAAATACAGCATGGGCTGCATCACTGTGTTGACTCTCATTACATAGGTTGTTTCAGCTGTGTTATTGCACATGTTGTGTTACTGTGTCATGTGTTACTACATGGGCTGTGTCACTATATTACTGTGTACTGCAAGGACTGTGTCAGCTGTACTGCAAGGGCTGTGTCACTGTGTCACCTGTATTATACATGGGTTATGTAAGTGTAGATTATGTTATTGCATGGACTGTGTCATTGTGTTGACTTGTGTTAATGCATAGGCTGTGTCCCTGTGTCAGCTATACTATTGCAAGAGTGTTTCCCTGTGTTGCAGTGTTATTGCAAAGGCTGTGTCACTCTGTTGCTTGTATTACTGGACAGTTGTGTTATTGTATTAACTCTTGTTATTGCATGAACTGTCAGCTCTATTATTGCATGGACTGTCATGCTGTCAGCTGTGTCACTGAGTTGGCTGTATTATTACATAAGCTGTCAGTTGTGTTATTATATGGGCTGTGTGTATGTTGCTGTGTTAATGTATGGGCTTTGTCATTGTGTTGCTATATTATTGCACTGGCTGTGTCACTGTATATGTATTCTTATTGCATGGGCTGTGCCACTGTGCTGGCTGTATTACATCATAGGCTATGTTAGTGTGGCAGTTGAGTAATTGCACAGGTTTGTTACAGTGTCAACTTTGTTATTTTTTGGGCTGCACCAGCCCGCTTATTGAATAGGTTATGTCACTATGTTCATCACATTACTGCACTGGCTTTGTCAGTTTGTTAATTCTCTTATTACACATGCTATGTCATTGTTTTGGCTGTATTATTGCCTGGGCTCTGTCACTGTGCCATATTTTACTGCATGGGCTGTGTTCCTGTATCAGCTGTGTTATTGCACAGGCTTTGTCACTGTGTCAGCTGTTATTACAGGTACTTTGTCACTGTTATCAGTGTTAGTGCATGTGCTCTGTCACGGTGTTGGCTGCATTATTGCATGGACTGTTTCACTTTGTTATTATTGCATGAGCTTTGTTACTTCATCAGTTTTTTTTATTACACAGGTTGTGTTTCTGTGTCTGGGGCTGGCAGTATAGCCTGGAGGTTAGAATAATGAGCTGTAAATGAGCTTGGTACATTCAGCAGACCTGGGTTTGATCCCCACAGCCACCACTTGCATACTGTTCGACTCTGAGCAAGTCACTTAACCACCCCAGTGCTCCCAGCTCACCCCTGAAAATAGGCACTTATGCCTAGTGGGCCTCACCCAGTTACCAAGGAATAAAAAAATGGCATTGCATTGGCTGTGTCACTGTGTTTTCTGTGCTAGTGTATTAGCTGTGTTGTTGCACAAGCTGTGTCATTGTGTTGGCTGTGTTTATTGTGACCATGGATGAGTTCTCACCACCCTACTTCATGACCTCAGATCAGTACCCAGTACTCTATAACGTGACTGTGAATTAGTCCCCACCACCATACACGGTGACCATGGATCAGTACCCAGTACTCTACACCATGACTGCGAATCAGTCCCCACCACCATATGGAACCATGAGACCGGCTGCTTGTCCCTACCTCCAATCGCGAAAGCCGTAATTTGCTGCTACAGCCCAGACATTGACAAACCAAGATAGTCTCAGAGGCCCCTGATAGGTCTGCTGTCAGAGGCTGCCTGCCGTGTTTCGTGCCCAGGTAGTAGTACCATGAGCCCGGCTGCATGGTAGTACCCTGAGCCGTCAAAGCCGTAAGCCGTTTCTGTGCTCTGAGCTGCGGGCAGCAGTTCTCGGCGTGGTCCTAGCTTGCTCTTTTCGGATCCTCAGGCCTCCTCCTCCACTCCGTCCCCCCCCCGCCTTTTTACTATGTCTGCCAGGGACCAACAATTAGCTCTATCCATGCACCAGTACCCGCTTTGGCCTTTTGCCTGCTATATACTACTTCAGAACAATGTTTTATTCGTTGTACTTTGACTAGTGTCCACATTGTTATCCTAGCCTCATAGCTTTGCTCCACTGTCTTTGCAATTGTACTGTTTATGTTATCACCCTCACTATGTTTTTGTCTTGTACTCTCCCGGGTTGTGCCTGAAAATAGTCACCTGTTGGCTAGTGCACTTACCCGGTTAACAAAAACTAAATAAAAAATAAAAATAAATACACTGTGACCATGGATCAGTACCCAGTACTCTACACCGTGACTGCGAATCAGTCCCCGCCACCGTACACAGTGACCGTGGATCAGTACCCACTACTGTACATCCTGACTGCGAATCCGTCCCCGCCACTGTACACGGTGGCCGTGGAGCAGTACCCAGCACTCTACACCGTGACTGCGAATCCATCCCCGCCACCGTACACGGTGACCGTGGAGCAGTACCCAGTACTCTACATCGTGACCGAGAATCAGTCCCCGCCACCGTACACGGTGACCGTGGAGCAGTACCCAGTACTCTACACCGTGACCGCGAATCAGTCCCCACCACCGTACACGGTGACCGTGGAGCAGTACCCAGTACTCTACACCGTGACTGCGAATCAGTCCCCGCCACCGTACATGGTGACCGTGGAGCAGTACCCAGTACTCTACACTGTGACTGCGAGCGCAGTACCCAGTACTCTACACCGTGACTGCGAATCAGTCCCCACCACCAGACACAGTGACCGTGGATCAGTACCCAGTACCGTACACCGTGACTGCGAATCAGTCCCCACCACCATACACAGTGACCGTGGAGCAGCAGTCACCATCCTACATCTTGCTGGCAAACCAGCATCAGTAGTTAATTTTGTTGGTTTTGCAGTGCAGTAGAGAAACATATTAAGATACATTTTACAATTTGAATTTCTTAATATAAAAATTGTGTGTGGGGGGGGGTGTTAAATTTCCAAACTGAGCAAAATTCTTAATTTAAATATTAATTCCATTTTCAAGCAAATTGTTTTAATGTTTAATAAAAAAAATAATAATTCTGAGATGCCAAACAATCTGATCTCCAGCTTTTCCATATAGGCAAAAAAAAATTGTGTGTGTGTGTGTGTGTAGGAGGAGCTCCCTCCTCCTTCTAGCTGGACCTGACTGACACAAATGACATGATTTACCATCATGTATCATGGAATTATTTCAAAGAATGACATGCTCGTATGGCCTGAGAATAACTTTTTTTCTGTTTAGAAACCCCAAGATACCATACCTGTTACAGTAAATCTGCATTCAGTTATCTAACCTGTATGCTCTGGAATAGATTGCAGAGTGCCCTTATACCAGGACACGTAGACAGTTTTAACGTCTTTATGTCAGTGATTGAAAACTATCGTACTGATAATTGTAGTTGCCGTGCAAGCAGTAATGCCCAACAAAGTAGGCCCTTGACTGCTGGCATTGGCAGTAGAGGGCACTGTTTTGTGTTGTGTAGCACCACTATGTTTTATTCTCTGCACTTTGTTCACAAACTGTTTTTTTTTAAATAATAAAATGACTGGGCATACAAATGATTTTCATATTTCGCACTGAGTTTGCCCCCCTACTGCTTAGTTGTTTTAATAGGCTGCTGCTGTTGGCAAGCAGGGGAAGAGCGACTCAAGCAAACACGAAACTGCAGCGCTGACTGCACTGTGAGAGTAGTGGTAGTTTCTTGATTTTGTCTCCCGCTGATGGAGACTGGTTGCTGGCTTGTGTCAGTAAAGCGGGCCAGCAGCCAGATGAAGGGGAGTTAGTAGCAGTCACAGGTAACAGAGAGCTGTGCTAGCACCATATCATTTACTTTAAAAAAGAAAACGTTTTGTTCGGTGCACAAATTTGTGCCAGTTATAGTGGAAATCAGTTGCACGGGGTGGGGGTGCAATTTGTTTGTTCCTCTCGTTTAGCGGGCAGGGAAAAAATGGCGGCTGATAATTTTTAAAATCCAAACTGGCACAGTGATACTAGTTTGGTAGGGAGGCAGGCTGGACTGGCATTTATTTTTTCCTGGTCTCCACTAGTACTTAATGTACCCCTGTGGCATGGCTGTCAGCCAGTCAGAGACCAGGAAATAATAACCCCATTTTCTGATAGGACTTATTCATAATCATGACCAGTGCCACGACCTCCCAAAGCACTTGTACTTCGCCCACCAAAGAATGGTTTACTTCACATCCACAGTATGTGATGTAATTGAGCAGAATATTCATTACTGATGTGGATCGGCCCTCCGGTCCTGCCGAACTTGGATTGTCTGTGATAGCCTTGATATCGTTTTGCAAAACTGTCAGGTAATTAGCTATTCCATGACTGCTGAGTTTGACTTGCCTTGTAGCCAACTTGATATTTTCTGCATGATTGTTACGCAGCTAGTTATGCCTAGAGACCCGTGTTTTTCTTAAATAGGCAATAACAAGAAATTCAAGGTATAAAAAGAAAGAAAATGAAAACATGTAAAAAAATTGATTTTTTTGTTGTTGTCAAAAACGAAATAAATGCTTGCAGCAGTTGTTATTTAGGCTCCCTTGTTACCACAGAGATGATCCGCAAGGAGGTGGCAGCATAATTGTCTGATTCACAAAACCTTTCAAGACCATGGCATAATGTTGTTTAATGCAATGTACTATACTAGGAATGTGATTTCTAGTGTAGGTAAGGTCATTTTGAGGTATTTTATGAATATAAATGTGACAAGAAATACAACTACATTTTCAACGAATAAAAAGAAATAAGAAATTCCAGAAAAATAAAAATAAAAACTATGAAAAATAAAAATAATTTCACGGGGGTCTAGTTATGCCGTCCCTGTTCTAAATCTGTATTGGATTTACTTCTGTATTGTTTTGTCATACCAAGGACCTCCTTGTAAATAAGCATTGTTCAAAGGAGCTTTCACCTGGTAAAACAAACAAAATACAGATAACCTGATGCCCCTCCTAACTGGGCAGGGTCTGAAACTGGCACCCCTAACAGAAGTACAAGTGTGCATCACGCTGCTTCCATACTGCGCGTTTGTATTTCCTTAAGGGACCAGCCCACTAGCTAAAGTCTGGTAGATTTATTATGAGACTACTAAAATATTCCTTTAACTAGCATTGCTGACTTGTATTGGAGGAAGATACATTTCAGCATGTACACCAGTTGGGCAAGTGGAATGTTTACAGGGCAAGCAATCTTTTCCAGCCACGAACTCTGCTGGTTAGTGTCTGAAAATGTTAATTTTGACTCCTGTGGGGTTAAACAGTGTTACAGATCTGCACAAAATGAGAAGCTGGGAGCAGTGATGTAATTCTGTCTGCCCTTCCTTTATTCTGTAGCTGGATGAGGATGGCTTTCCGTTCCTTGTACACCAACCCTCTATGATTGTGGAGTGGCTGGGACTGGGTTCCACAGGAGTTTTTCGAACCCCTGGTCAAAACCTACAGCCTGGAGCTGAGAAGGCAGGTGAGTAAGGCTTTGTGCTTCGGTCAGCCTGACATGCTCATTGGTACAAGAGTGTGAGGAATTTTTTTTTAAGGGGAGAGTAGGGCTGATGCTGGTATGCTAATCGAGAAATCTGTGTCCAGTAGTGTGATACTGAGGTGACGGTATACTGAAGGGGTGTATTATTGTAGGATTAAGGGGAGACTGATATATGAAGGGGTATTAATGTGGGACTGAGGAGAGGCTGGCATCCTTAGGGACGGTGTGTGTGTGTGTTCATTAATGTGGGAATTAGAGAACACTGGTATACTGGGGAGGGGAGAGGGACTCCATTAGTGTGAGACTGAAGGGGAGAACTGTATACTGCAAGGAGTGTATGTCCATTATTTTGGGACTGAGGGAAGGCTTGTCTATTGTTGTGGGAGGGATGGGAGGCTGGTATACTGTGGGGGTATCTATTTTTGTGGGACTGAGGGCAGACTGGTGTGCTGAGGGGGTAGCATTAATGTGGGACTGAGGATAGACTTGTATACAGGGCAGTGTGTGTCTATTACAGTGGGAGTGATGGGAGGCTGGTATACTGAGGGGGGTCTCTTGGTGTGGGACTGAGGGCAGACTGGTATACTCAGTGGTGGAATTAGTGGGGGACTGAGGGTAGACTGGTATATTGAGGGGGTGGCATTTAGTGTGGCAGTGAGGGTAGATTGGTATACTGTGGGAGGCAGTGTATCTATTGGTGCGAGTCTGAAAGAAGACTGGTAAACTGAGGGGAAGTGTGCATCCACTAGTGTGGGACTAAAGGGAGACTGTCACGACACGGGGTCATAATGTCGCAGACGAAACCGCGCAAGGAACCACCATGCATCACCCTGCATGGACAACAACGTGCGGCAACACAGCAGCAGTACATAATGCCGACCACACAAAATCACTGCACACCCGATGAATTCTCCCACACCCCCTGGAATAATTATAATCATCTCCAAGGGGGTGTGGACAGAGGGGCAGGTTAAAATTCACATTGCGGCACTTACTCGTGGTCGCACAGACAGTAGTAAAATAACATTTTCCTCAAGCAGGATTTTGAACCCTGATCTCCTCCCCTCACCTACTGCTGGGTTGAGTGCCATGGCCACTCCACCATGGGAGAGGCTCAATCGAGCACTCGACCAGCAGTGCTCAAAACCCTTTTCCCCACTTCTGTCTTCCATTCCACAGCGACAGGAGTAGCAATATTTTCGTATCGCTCTAATACCCCTGCCACTGAACTTCCATGTGCGCTTAAGACAGCATGGTTCTTCATGCGCAGTTTTGTCCACGCTATAGTGACCTGGTACCACCGATACTGAGGAAGCCAGTTTGTCCATTAGGGTGGGACCGAAGGGAGACTGTTGTACAGAGGAGAAGTGTGTGTCCACAAGTGTGTGACTGAGGGGAGACTGTTGTATGGAGGAGAAGTGTGTGGCCACAAGTGTGGGACTGAGTGGAGGCTGGTATACTAAGGGGGAGTGTGTGGTCATTAGTGTGAGACTGAGGGGAGACTGATATACTGAGGGGGAGTTTGTGTCCATATGTGTGGGGCTGAGGGGAGACTTGTATACTGACGGGGTGGCATTTGTGTGGCACTGAGGGTAAACTGGTATACTGAGAGAGCCAGCGTGTCCACTAGTGTAGGACTAAAAGGAGACTGGCCTACTGAGGGGGTGGCAGTAATATGGGAGTGTGGGCAGACTGGTATACTGAGGGGTTGGCAGTAGTGTGGGAGTGAGGGTAGACTGGTATACTGAGGGGGTGACAGTAATGTGGGAGTGAGAGCAGACTGGTATACTGAGGGGGTGACAGTAGTGTGGGAGTGAGGGTAGACTGGTATACTGAGGGGGTGGCAGTAGTGTGGGATTGGTATACTGAGGTGGGATTGTGTGACCATTAATATGTGACTGGGGGGAGGATGGGGTATTTTTGTGATATCCGGACAATAAAGTCAGTGATGGGAGTGTATGCTAATCATTGTGTTTTGACTAGCTAATACTAGGAGTACAGTATGCCTGTGAGAAACCACCTAACATTTCTGGTTTCCTCACTGGAGAGAGGGAGGGAGGAAGAGAGGGGGAGAGAGAGAGAGCGACAGAGAGAGATTTTTCTTTTTTATCAGTATAAACGGTGATGACAGTTACAGTGATAGAGGCTTTACTCGGTAATAACTGAACCATTGGGTTATTGAACACCTCCCTCTATGGCCTCGGTGTTTATAACCACTTGATCCAGTTATTATGTTGTAAACCCCAACCACTATACTGTTATGTGACAGACTCTGACTGGCAGCCTGATGTCATCAGCAGAGGCACAGAACAATGTGTTGCCTCTGCTTCATTGTAACAAACTAATTGTATCTCTTTTTGTGAAGATGCCCAGCAAGAGGAGGAGGAAGAAGATGAAGATGAAGAGGAGGAGCTCATTGAGATTGCTGAAGAGGCCGATCTCATCCAGGCAGACAGGGTGATCGAGGATGAGAATACCAAGCCGCGCAAGAAGGACAATGACATAGCAGAACTGGCCAGCTTTCTGCTGGCCATGAGCTTGGAGGAGCAGCCAAGCAATGGATCACCACGGGATAGGAAGCAGCAGGACAGTGAGTGGCAGGTACTAGCAGACAGTTTTTCATTAACTTTTTTTTGTATTTATTTATTACTTTTTGGTGCCTCCCACTGCCGGCACCACGTGCCCGGTCACGGACCCTTGGCTGTGACTTCCCATATTAGCCGCCCTCCCGGTACCCCCTGGCTTACCCCCCAGGGTGGGGTCACAGCACCTGAACCCCTCTGAAGGGTGCCACGATCGATGGGATAGGGCGGGAGTCAGCCTCAGAGCCGAGTGCAGCCAGGGGCGGTTGTCATCAAGATGGTGGGTGGCAGGTTCTTCTCCCCTGTAAGCAGGGGCGGGAATGTGCAATGACACCTATGTCCATCCCGCCCATAGATTCTTGTTGGTGCTGGTCACTTGTGGTGCCCGGCCAAGCCAGGTCCCTCAAAC
This sequence comes from Neoceratodus forsteri, assembly GCA_016271365.2. NCBI lineage: Eukaryota > Metazoa > Chordata > Ceratodontiformes > Ceratodontidae > Neoceratodus > Neoceratodus forsteri. Next base: position 38,009,259 of record JADMNL010000037.1, on the reverse strand, counting down.
ACCCGGTCACACACGCACCTCCCGGAGAAGGAGAGCAGTCTGTGGGGACGTAGATCCTTTCTTCTCTCCGGCGGCGGAGGCTGGCCTCCGCGATCTACCTAGGTCCGCTCACCCGGTTTCCCGGTGGCGCAAGAAGAAATCCAACAACTGTGCCAATGGGCCAGCCCAATTTTTCATTTACTTTAACAGGGGAAAATTTATGACCAGAGGCCACCAGTTTGATAGCCCATGAAAAGCTCTCTTAAATGCAGTAGTGGGCTTAATTGTAGCTGTCAACAATCCATAGCTATAGATAGCTAAGGTTTCCTTATATTCACACTACATTGCCACCATTTTTAGAACCTTGTGATTCACTGAGGTTTAAGTTGTGTCTAACCACACTGTAGATAACCACAGTGACATCACAGGGTTCAGAAAATGGTGACAGCACCATATCACTATAGGGCAGACCTAGTCGTCAATATCGCTGGACTGCTGCCAGCTAAAAGAAAGCACAATACCTAATTTAACAGATATTTTTCAGCAGCTTTTAAACTAGAATGTTCACTGTTTGTAAATGTTCCCCTTTAATTATTCGTAGTGTCTTCGTAACTGCATCTTCTGACTTGCTGTAATCTTTGTAATTGTGTTCTCCCTTTCCCCCTCCCCTCGGCCGCACCTGGAAACAAGCCTTGACTTAGTGTGCCTCTCCCAGTAATAAATAAATAAAATCAATCGATCAGTCAATAAATGAATGAATGAATGGATCCATCCGTAAGTTAAAAAGACTGGGGTTATAAAAGGACAGAGTCGCTGGCTTTCCAGTCCCAGAAGGCCAGTTGTGAACTTAGTTCAAGCAGTAAGTAAACTGAAGTTTAAGAACTCATCTCAGTCTCGTTCTGGAAATAGTGAAAATCATGCATAACCAGTCATTGTCCAGTGCTGGTCAGTCTTTCACCTGTCACCAGCACCACTGCAAATCCTAACTGCACGGGGAAATCTACACTGTACCTGTCCCTGTGGATAAACAGAGGTCTTTACATTTCACATCACAGGGCCACCAAGCTGATTAGAGGTTAGTGGCAAGCAATCTGAGGAGAGACTGGCCATCCCAATTATTCAGCCTTGAGATCATAGAAAATAGAAGCTATCAGCAGAACAGGACCTCTTGGCCCACCTAGTCTGCCCTATTGTGCTACTGTAGACCCTACTCAGTCTCCAGCCTTACCCTCCCCCCACCCTGTTACTAAGGTCCCCCTGTGTCTATTCCATGCATGTTTGAATCCCGCTACCATTTCTGTATGCAGAACCTCTGCTGGGAGGCTGTTCCAGACGTCCACCACCCTTTCTGAGAAGAAGAATTTCCTTATATTCTCTCTGTCTTCCCCTTCCAGCTTCATATCATGCCCCCTTGTCCTTGAGCATTTCCTTCTGTGCAAGATGCTCCCCTCCTGCACCTTATTAATACCTTTGAGGTATTTGAACATTTCAGAAAGATGAGAGGAAACATGAGCATAATTTTCCAAACACTAAAGGGGATAAACAGAGTGGAGTATCACAGATGTTTGAGCTGCTGAGTGTAAGTATAAACTAGTGGACATGCAATCAGATGGTGGGGGGAGGGGCATTGGAAAACATAACTTCACACAGAGGTTGTTCAACATGTGGGGGAATTCAAGAATACATGGGGCAGACATAAAGCAATTCTTGTGGGGGGGTAAGAGGAAGTAGGCTGTTAGTTAACTAGGATCTGCAGATTATCCAATAGGTAGGGAAATGGGCAGACTGGGTGGCCCAAGCGATCCTTATCTACCATCAAAGTCTATGTTTCTATGAACCAACAAGGTTGTAGAAACTAGCATTGTTCACGCTTTCTAAGCAGGACTAGATGGATCAGGCCCATTGCCAGCTGGAGTTCAGTGCTCTTTGGGAAAGAGGGATGTCTAGGGTCAGAGAGTTGTTCCCATCAGGGTGGTAATTGCTTTATGGGAGGGAGGGAGGAGGGAGGAAGGAAGTGTGTGTGTGTGTTTGTGTTTTCCAGCCCAGTAATACTATATCTGACTGTTTCTGTCCTGTGGTACCACATCTACAGTTTCTGCCTCAATAGTACTGACTATTCCAGCCCAAATATTACCGCATCTGACTGTTCCAGACAGTACTGCCACGTCCGACTGTTCCAGCCCAGCAGTGCCACATTTGGCAGTTTCAGACCTGTATTACCACATCCAACTGTTCCAGTCCAATAGTAACATGTCTGGCTGTTCCAACCCCTGTTGTACAGACATTCCAGCCCAATAGTATCACATCTGACAGTTCCAGTACAGTAGTACCATGTGTGACTTTTCCAGCCCAGTAGTACCACATCTTTTATTTATTTATTTATTTTTTTTATACTTTATGTTTATTGGTCTTACAATAGACATACAGTTAAGAATATTCCTGATACAGTGCATTAGGAATTTAGCACACATATCCCAGCGGAGGGCGCCACCCCTTTTAATACAAGCATGTTAAGAGATTCGTACTGTTTCTATCAGATACATCCTTGGAGGGTTTTCAATAAAAACATAATATTTCAAAGTATTATTTAGACATTGTTTGCTATTCAATGAGCCCATGAGCTGCATGTTATTTAAATGCTATTATTTTAATCCAAAAGGATTACAGATACCAACTCCTTAATTAAGGAGGTGAGTGCTCACGCTTCTATCAACAAAAGGCACCAATCTGGTAAAATCAGATCTGTGAACTGAAACTACAGCATTATCCTCTATCCTAAGAGTACGTACCACAAGACTCTCTGACTAAAATACTGTAAGTTTTAACCAAAATAACGCCAACAAGCTGATGACCGCATACAATTATTTCAACCACAGTTGCATCTTTTAAACAGTCAACTGTAAATTGTTTCAGTTTACAGTTAAAAACTGGAGATTTAACTAAGGGTATCCGAAGAGTCCAGGGTATATTCATTAACTGTTCTCCTCATAGTGTCACTCACTGTAAATCTGCTGTTTAGTCAGGCGTTACAACGATCAGGTCTCCCCTTTTTCAGCTTCGTCTAGGTCCGATTGATCCACTGAGTCTCTGCGTCTCTGCAGTGGTTTGTGTTTTTGAGACCATTTCAAAGCTTCAGCTGGGTCTGAAAAAGTATAAACCTTCCCCTCGTGCAGAATACGCAACCGCGCTGGAAAAAGCATGTTATGTGGTATTTGTGCCTTTCGAAGTACAGCCCTGACGCCGTCATAGCGTTTCTTCCTTTGCCGAGTGGCAAAACTCAAATCTGGGTAAAGCTGCACTTGGACTCCCTCATAAAGCAAGATTTTTTTCTGTCTGGCCAGGGCTAATATGAAATCCCTTGAACCGATGCCGTCCAAAATCGCCACTATAGCTCTAGGGGCCTCTAAGTTAGATTGCCTGCCCCTCGATACAGCTAGATAAGCCTTCTGGATTTGGATGTGTCTGTCAGAAAAGGGTTGCCCCAACAGCTGTTCCAGCCAGTCTTAGAGGAATAAGATGAAGTGATATCCCTCACTTATTTCGGTGATCCCAATATTACGAAGATTTGCAGTCCTGGCTTGATTTTCAAGCCGGGCTCTCGAGTGAGTATTTTCCTTTACCAAATTGGCTGCGGTCTCCATGGCTGCTTCAGAGCATTTATGAGATTCTGATGCTTCTAGCTTAACTACTTTAACCTCCGTTTCCATAGCAGTAACTCTGGCGGTCAAGCAGTCAAATTTTTCTAACAATCCAGGCACAGTACTAATAAACCTGTTAATTTTATGGCCCAAGGTTTGTAGCGTTTCTTCTCCACTCACATCTTCCTCTGTTGTATTGCGGCCTTGAACAGACCTCGTGGCAGGGGGTCCGTGAGTACTTTTGCTTTTTATTCCATCTTGTAACCCCCTGTCTTTCCTTGGATTCCCCATCATAACTCTCTGAAGTTTCCGATTTTCAGTTGTATAACGCTCGCTGGTCAAAACCACTAAAAAGTACTTAATTTTATTTCTCTCAGTCATTGTTGTTAAGAGCTGTAGTTCCTAGCGACCGCTCTGCTCGGGCTCAACAGCGCTCCCCCCCCCAAGTAATACCACATCTGACTGTTCTAGCGAACTGGTACCACATTTACAGTTTCTGCCTCAATAGTACTTTTCCAGCCCAAATATTACTGCATCTGACTGTTCCAGACCAGTAGTACCACATCTGACTGTTCTAGCCCAACAGTAACACATCTGGCTGTTCCAACCCCTGTCGTACAGACTATTCCACCCCAATAGTACCACATCTGACTGTTCCAGCCCAGTACTGCCATGTCAGACTGTTCCAGCCCAATAGTACTACATCTGACTGTTCCCGCCCCAACAGTAATGACTGTCCCAGACCAATAGTATGAATCTGACTGTTCCTGCCCAGTAGTATTGCATTTAACTGTTCCAGCCCAGTAGTATCACAACTGACTATTCTAAAAACTAGAATCCAGCAATAATGCCTATACAAATCTACAGAATTGCAATAGTAAGTGGTTCCCTGGAGAATGGAACTAAATGCTAATTATAGAATTTAGAACCTTATTCAACATCTACACAGTGGTCACGCTTCCCCTACTGGGATGCATGGGAGAGACATCACCAGTAGAAAACAGGAAGTTCTAGGGACATGGATATGTTGTTCATCCACACTATCTGGCAGGTATCCTTGCCGCTTTAAATCTTGCCGGAAGGTCTTCAAGCTGGCTCCTCCCACCCACCTGGGTGGTAAAACTCTCGGCTCCGCCCCATGACGCCAGATCTTCCTTACCGCTTGGAAGCTCAGGTTCCCTCCTTAACGCTCTGTGTATAAGACTGGTTCCTAATTCTTGGGTTTTCAGAATTTAAAGGTTTTTTGCTTAAAAGACTTCGGTCTTCTATCCCTGGCGGCTACGATGGACCGTCGACTCGGTTTCGGCAGTGCCTTGTGGGCAGAAGATGTCTCAAACCGGATCCGTACTCCATATGTGTGTGTACTGTTTAGGCCTCGAGCGACCACTTGAGCTTACGACCTGTGCTCTTCCTTCTCAGCCTACGTCCTGAAGACCGTGCCGCCTCTACATAATCGGCGCCCGAGAAACGCTTTCCACCGTTAGTCAAAGAGGCACGGTCAGCGGTTTCTGCGGCGGCGGGCTCAGCGGATCAGCTAGAGCAGATGATCGCCTCGAAGAGGAGGCTTGGTCGCATCTCCGACCGTTTTTATTCCGCTTTCCTGGGTTCCTCTACACAGCTTCTTTTATGAGCTTTGTCTGTCCCTCTCCACTAGGGGAGAGGGACCAACGTCTGCTGGACCTTCTTCTTCTCGGTCCAAGAAGAAAGATAAGGGTAAGTCTCTTCGTCGACGCTCTTGGGAGCAGGAAAGGTCCCTCTCCCCGAGTTGTCGGCCATCGACTTCGGTCAATCGTTTGGCTTCAGCCACTGGTCTCACGGTGTCCCCGTCAGGTCAGTTGACCGAGACTCCCGTCGACGCAGTTGAGATCTTTCTCGACCCGTTGGACGGGTTGTCGACCGGCGAAGCCGAAAATCCCTCTCCCGTTCCCCGTGGGAGTTGAAGATCCGTGGCTTGCCAGTGCCTCCGTTCCGGAGCCTTGGTGTTCCTCCGAGCTGAGGGAGGAGCCGGTTCCACCCGCCCCTCTCCGCACCGCCTCGGAAAAGCCGAGGTTCTCGTCTCGGCCTTCGTGGTCCAGCCAATCCCGCCATCACAGGCGGTCTCGGTTACCGTGGTAGCGGCGCCGCTGCTCATCCTCTTCCTCCTCCTCGGATGAGGCTTCGACGCAAGCGCGGATTTATACGAGACCTCATGTGGCAACAGCTTTGACTGGGAATAAGCCGACGCCGCCGCCCCCGCCATTATGGGCTGTCACCGGAGCGACCGAAACAACCCCCCATTTTACCCGAGGAGCCTGTTGTCAGGCCAGTTGTTCGGTCGAAACCAGCTGCTCCACCGATTCCGGTGGAACCTCCGCCTCCACAGCCGTGGTTTGGGGCTCCGACCAAGAATTCTCGGTCGGCTCAGGGTCTGCCCCATAGGCTGTCAGTCACCCTCACTCCCGATCGCCCTTGGCAGGTGGAGGGTGGCTCAGGCCCGAGGCAGCTCTTTGCAGACTCTTCTGAGTCCGACGACGATTCCTCCTTCTTCTCCAAGCGAGTGGACTTGTAGTCCTCTGGAGGTCAGTCGCTGGACGACAGCCCTTCGTCCTTCCTGGGGTTGCTCAGACTCATCTCGGAATCCACCGGGATGCAGCTCGTGCCCGTATCCAAGTGGGCCAAGTATCCCCTCACGGAGATGTTGGACCGAGGGGATTCCCCTACGGAGGCCTTCCCTGTGGCTGAGGCCATTGTGGGCCCGGCCTTGGAGCTCTGGCAGCGTCCTGCTTCCTGCCCTGCGCCTTCTGCCAGGATAGCCAGGAAGTATGCCATCCCTACCGTTCTCGTCCGTTTCTCGGAACATCCCTTGGCCAGGGTTATTACTGACAGCGTCGCGTCGGAAACGCTTAGACGTGGATAAACCTCCCGACAAGGAGTCCAAGAAATTGGACCATGCCGGGCAAAGTTCACGCTGCATCCTCCCTTGGCTTTGTCAGGCCAGCTCGGCCGCATTGATGGCGCATTTTTTCTCACGCCCTGTTGGGCTCCTGTGACGAGGTGGTCCTCATCTCCCGCTGACCTGCAGACCACGATCAAGCAGGTGCGACCAGGGCAGGGCAGTGGCCAAGCAGCAACTTCAGACTGCTTTGGACATCGGTGATTGCGCCAGGTCAGTAGCGGCTGCAGTGGCTATGCGCTGTCGGGCATGGCTGAGGATATCCACCTTCACAGCGGATACCCAGCACAAATTGGCGGATGTCCCCTTCTTGGGAACCGACCTCTTCAGCCCTGGAGTGGAAGACCACCTCCAGAGGATCGAAAAGTCCAATGCCACCTTGGACTCGGTATCATCCGCTCAGAGGGACAAGGGCCGCAGACCTCAACCCAAGCCCTTTTGTCCGCCTGCGCCCCGCACGCCCGGCCAGCAACACCTGGGCCAGCAGGCTCATGCCAGCATCTCAAACCCAAGCCTGCGGCTTCCTCCAGGAAGCAGGGAGGTAAAGGCCCAGGCGGTCCTCGGCTGGTCCCTCCTCCAAGCTTGCACAGTGACGGGTTGAGGTGTCGCCTCAACCTCGCCACTCACCCCAGGTTCCCCATGGGGGACGGCTCCGCATTTCCTTTCCACCTGGTCTGCTATTACCACAGACAGGTGGGTGTTGAGGTGGTAGGAAAGGGCCTGCCTCTGGAGTTTGAGCAGGCCCCACCCTTCAGAGCCGCCGCACCTCAGGGGCGTCTGTCCGGCCCGCTGTCAGCTCGCCGAGCCGACATCGCTTCCTCCTCGAGAAGGAGGTGATAAGAGAGGTGAGACCTCCCTCAAACCCGGGTTTGTGTCCAGGTACTTCCTGGTTCGAACGGACGGGGGGCTGGTGCCCCATTCTCGACCTACATGACCTGAACAAGTTCCTAAGGTCTCGAACCTTCAGGATGGTCACTCTGACTCAGATAATCCCATCCTTGGAACACGGCATGTGGTTCTGCTCTCTGGACCTACAGGACGCGTTCTTTCACGTCCCTATCCGTCCGTCCCATCAAAGGTTCCTTCCTTTCGAGCGGAAGGTTCCCTTTTCGAGTTCCAAGCCATGCCCTTCGGCTTATCTCCAGCTCCCAGGGTCTTCACCAAATGCATGGCAGTGGTGACAGCATTCCTGCGGCGCCGAGGGGTCCGGGTTTACCCTTACCTGGATGATTGGCTGATAGCAGCCCCCTCCAGACAGGAGGTGGAGCGGTCCAGAGACCTGGCCCTCCAGGTTTGCTCTCAGGTCGGCCTCCTCATCAACAAGGCCAAGTTGGAACTCGCGCCGAAGCAGGTGATTCTTTTCATTGGGGCAGAGCTTGACTCTCTTCGAGCCAGAGCACGGCTCCCGTCGGACAGGGCCGAGGTTCTTTCCTCCTTTGCCCAATCATTTCTGGTTGGGCAATTACGCCCTGCCCGGGACTTCCTGCGCCTCCTGAGTCTCATGGCAGCCTGTACCAGCGTGGTCCGTTGGGCCCGCTGGAACATGCGCCCCCTTCAGTGGGGGCTGGCCAGCCAGTGGTCACAACGCTGAGATCCATTGGACCAGCTAGTGACGGTGACCCAGGGGATGTGGAACGCTCTCCAGTGGTGGACCGTTCCAGTTCATCTGCAGGAGGGCATCCCGATCATCCGCCCCGAGCCAACGGTCTCTCTATCGACCGATGCCTCTCTGATGGGTTGGGGTGCCCATCTGGGGGAACACCGAGCGCATGGCCTCTGGTCCCCGCGGGAGTCCCGATGCCACATAAACCTGCCGGAGCTCCAAGCAGTCCGCCTAGCTCTCACCGCCTTTGCTCTGTTTCTTCAGGGTCAAGTGGTCCGGGTCCAGACGGACAATACCACGACCTTGTACTATCTAAACCGCCAGGGCGGGACGCGCTCCATGCTCCTATGCAAGGAAGCTCTCCGCATCTGGTCACTCGTGCGCAGCCTGGAGGCGGATCTCCTAGCCATTCATGTGGCAGGAGCCTCCAACACCCTGGCCGATGCCCTAAGCCGGATAGGGGCTGCCTCCCACAAGTGGTCTCTCCTGCCGGAGGTAGTACGAGATCTATTCTCCCATTGGGGCACACCTCAGGTGGACCTGTTTGCCTCCAGGGAGAATGCGAAGTTGAGGCTGTTCCATGCCCGCCCCCCTCAGCAGGGCTCTCTGCAGGGGGATGCCTTCTCGAGGCCGTGGACCCCGGGCCTCTTCTATGCCTTTCCCCCATTCCCCTTGATGCACAAGGTGCTGCTCTAAGCAAGGAGGGACAAGGCACAGGTGATTCTGATAGCCCCAGACTGGCCCCGCCAGTACTGGTACCCAGATCTCCTCAGCCTCAGCTCCAGGCTTCCGAGGCAGCTTCCAGCTCGCCCGGACCTGCTCTCAGTCAATCAGGGGAAGGTATTCCATCTGGACCTTCAATCTCTGCACCTGACGGCCTGGTTCCTGAGCGGCTAGAGTTTCAGGCCTTGGGTCTTTCCGACGAGGTCCTCAACGTAGTTGAAGCATCCCGTAAGGAGTCGACCAGAAAATGCTACGCCTTCAAATGGAAAAGGTTTTCCATTTGGTGTCAGGGCAAGGGCCTGGACCCTTCCTCCTGTTCCCTGGCGAGCATATTGGACTACCTGTGGTCCCTTTCTCAGCAAGGGCTTAGGTCGACGACCCTTAAGGTGCACCTGGCAGCCATCTCTGCTTACCGGGCGCGGGCCGGGAAGCAGTCTGTGGCACAGGAGAGGTGGTCTGGCGCTTTTCAAAGGCCTTGATCACATTTCCTCCGTGCAAGAACCCCACCTCCGTGGGATCTACTGCTGATACTGGCAAAGCTCATGGGCAAGCCATTCGAACCAGTGCACAGGTGTGAACTCTCTCATCTGTCGTGGAAGACCTCCCTCTTGGTGGCTATCACGTCAGCCAGAAGGATGGGAGAGCTCCAGGCGCTTTCCATCGAGTCTCCTTACCTGGTCTAACACAGGGACAAGGTTGTCCTGTGCCCCCACCCGAAATTCCTTCCGAAGGTGGTGTCGGAGTTTCACCTTAACCAGGTGCTGACTCTGCTGGTGTTCTACCCCAGTCACACCTCGGAGGCCGAATATAGGCTCCATACTTTGGACCCTAGAAGGGCGCTTGCTTACTATAAGGAGCGCACGGCTGAAATTCGGGGAGAGGTTCGCCAGCTGTTTGTCATCTACGCTGAAGTCGCATCTGGCAGACCTGCAGCCAAGCTGGACGATAGGCAGGTGGGTCACCTCCTGCATAGATCTCTGCTATAAGTTGGGCGGGCATGGAGCCTCCCAGAGGGATAAGAGCTCATTCTACCCACCATACTGCTGCATCGGTGGCTGCTTCCAGGGACGTCCCTATCCAGGAAATCTGCAGGGCTGCTACCTAGAAGTCAGCACACACCTTCATCACTCATTACCACATCGACCTTGAGTCACGCCGGGATGCTGGTTTTGGGGCCTCGGTTCTCCAGTCTCTCTTTCCCAAGTAAGTATCGGGGGTGTGCGTCTTGCCTCCCTCCTCCCGGAGAACTGCTAGGAGTCTGCCAGACAGTGTGGATGAACAACATATCCTTGTCCTAGAAATAAGGTTACTCACCTGTAACAGGAGTTCTAGGAATGGTATATGTTGTTCATCCACACGCACCACAACTCCCCCGGCTCGACGCACTACCTGAGCTTCCAGCGGCCAAATCTGGCGTCATGGGGTCGGAGCCGAGAGTTTTACCACCCGGGTGGGTGGGAGGAGCCAGCCTGAAGACCTTCCGGCAAGATTTAAAGCGGCAAGGATACCTGCCAGACAGTGTGGATGAACAACATATACCATTCCTAGAACTCCTGTTACAGGTGAGTAACCTGTATTTGTCATCCCTCTGTACAGACAGCTGGTGAGACCCCATTTGGAGTACTGTGTGCAGTTCTGGAGACCTCATCTCCGCAAGGACATACGCAGAATGAAGGCTGTCCAGAGGAGGGCAACTAAAATGGTGCAGGGTCTGCACCAGAAGGCATGTAAAGAGAGACTAAAGGAGCTTAATATGTATACACTCGTGGAAAGGAGGGACAGGGGGGACATGATAGAAACTTTCAAGTGCCTCAAGGGAATCAACAAAGTCCAAGAGGGTAACATCTTTCAGAAAAAGAGGTACGCAAGAACAAGGGGACACAATTTGAAGACAGAGGGGGGACAGCTCAGAGGCAATGTATGGAAATATTGTTTTCATGGAGAGGGTTGTGGATGCATGGAACACCCTTCCTGAGGAGGTTGTGGAGTCAAAAACAGTGGAGGAATTCAAGAATGCATGGGACAGACATAAGTAATTCTAGTGGGGGGTAGGAGGAAGTTGGCTGTTGGTTAACTAGGATCTGTAGCTTATCCATTAGGTAGGGAAATGGGCAGACTAGGTGGGCCAAGCGGTCCTTACCTGGCATCAAATTCTATGTTTCTGTGTTTCTACTGGATAGGTGCCAGGTTTGTTTCTCCACCTGAAGAGAGCAGTCACCCTGTAGCCTTCTCCAGCCTTCTGGTTTACTGTAAACTAATTAATCTCTATACTTTATTTGTTACCAGTTATGTAGTTAGTTTCTGAAAACTCTGTATTAGTTAGGGTGTTTGTTTTGCCTAATAGTACCACATCTGACATTTCCAGCCTCAACACTAGTGGCTGTTCCAGACCACTAGTACCACACCAGACTGCTCCAAGCCAATAATATCATGTCTGACTGTTCCAGCCCAAAAGTACCACATTTGATTGTTCTAGCTCAGTAGTACCATGTCTGACTGTTCTAGCCTAATAGCATCAAGCGTGACTATTCCTGCCCAGTAGTACCAAGTCTGCCTGTTCCTGCCCAATAGAATCACATCTAACTGCTCCAGCTCAGTAGTATTAAGCTTAGCTGCTCCAGCCCAATAGTAGCTTGTCTGATTGTTGTGGACTGGCAGTACCATAACAGAGTTTTGTTTTACTCTGAAGGTGCAAAAAAACCAAAAGAAAAAGATGAAGCAGCGAGCAAAGAATGAGCTACGCAAATCCGATGCCATGACAGAAGAGATGGCCCAGGAGATTTCTGAAGTGTGGAGCCTGGATATGAACAGTCGATGGCGTCTGTACAGGTAATGTTTCTCAACTGTTTTTACGTTCTTCTACCCCACTCCTGCTGCCCAATATACAGCTGCTTTTCTTCTGCAGTCAGACCTTTGAATCAAGCAATACTGTCTCATTTATCACCCGTGCGGCTTCAGGGAGTCCTCAGTAGAGGTGGCAGTAAGTTTCCCCAGTTTTAGAGAATAAGGGCTCCATTCAGATGTTTTTTCCATGCTTGTTTGCATATCGTAAGGTGACCAACAGTGTTGCAGTGTGTCATTTGTGTTTACTGTTCAGAATGCACCTGCCAGTGCTCACGTCCACATTTTTTCAAAGCCTGAATTTAGGCAGCCATAAAGAGCAGAAGACTCTGCAGACATGCTAGTCTGTCTGACAGGGCCACCACTTTGAATAATAAGACTGTCTCAGTGGCTATATCCCAGATCCTGTATCGGATAAATAAATCTAAAATAAAAAAAAAAAATGACTGTGAGGAAGACTTCAGCTGTGCACTTCCCTCTCACCAAATCATAGTGGAGGTATTTGCAGTTGTAAGTCCGCGAAAATGATGACGATGAACAGCAATTTCATCCCTTGTACAGTTACTGTACTCTTCTTTTGTGATGCAAGCAATTTATAACATTTTAGAAAATGGGTAGCAAGATTTCCTGGTCTCTGATTGACTGAAACCCCTGGCAATGGGTATATTTATATGCCGATAGAGACCGGGAAATAAGTCCCACTCCCATCCGACTCTTTTCCTAAGAAATCAAGCAGTGGCTTCCATTTTTGAAAACACCCTCAATGTTTTTTTCTCGCTTACCAAGCAAGAGCCCCCCCTCCCAGACACACCCTGAAACACACACAGCACAGAACAGCACCTTTTATTTTGACATTGCACACACTGTGCCGGTTTCCTCACACTTTCCCACAGTACCAAAAAAAAAAAAAAATTTAACTTTTTAAATTAACAGCTCTAGCATGTTGTGTGCTCAGCACTACACAGACACTAGTTCCCTAGACTTCTTCCCTGATTCGCCCTGCCTCCAACCCCACTGCAGCAAAACACTAAGAAATTTGTTTTGGTTTTTTTTAATAATAATTATGTTTTCCGAGTGTTCTAAAACCACCCAGCACACAGACCTCACCCGCCAGTACCAATCGAGCCACACCTCCAAGTCCATTGTCCGATTGCGCTGCTTCTCGGTCTTGGAAAGTGGAAAAAAAAGAAAGACAAGTGAGTGTGGAGGGAGGGATGTGAACCGGGTGACCCAGAGAAGAAAACTAAAAACGAAACACAACTGATCAGGGGTGGGGTGTGGTGGGGGTGACAATTCAGCAACAGAGAGGAAAGCCGGTTTTAGAGCAGACAGTGACAGCAATACAATAAAAGCAAGTATGAAATGCAACACTGCCCTCTGCTGGCAAGTATACCAGTAGAGGGACTACTTTACTAACAAACCAACTTTATATGAATGTTTAGTCATTTTTTAAAAATATTTTCTTATTTCTTAAATATGACATAAAAACTTTTACATGTAACCCACTTTCTAAGCACAATAATACCCTCCAGAGTTGGCAGAATTGGGCTCTGCTGAACCTTCCAGGGGCTACAAGGTCCTCCACCTGCAGCATCAGGCCTCATTACGCTCCTGGGGTGGTTCAGTATAGACAGATACCAAGCATCCTGTTGCGTATTACTCCTTGCTTAAACCATTGAGAATTGAATTTAAAGACGTCCATTCTTTCCTCGGGGTTTTTTTTTTTTTTTCTCTCTCTTTCTTATTTATTTATTTATTTATTTATGTTGTGACCCCTATGTGGCGCTATCCCAAGAGCTACTAACCCTGCCTGCTTGGCTAGTAGCAGGTTAAGGGGCCTGGGTAATGAAATGGGTGCCTCCACCCGGAGGTCAGGGTTGTTAGTTGTCAAGCTAACCTGGGCACAGCCCTCCAGAACACTGTAACCCCCCTTTTTCCCTTCTAGTGACCTGAACAATATACAATAATCACTTTCACAATGACCCTTATTCACCAGGCAATTACCCACACTGTTTGCACTTACCACCAGGGCTGGTTCCTCTAGCTTGACCCTGGGGACCCCCTGTAAAACAAGGTTAAGCACAGCAAATAGCAACAGTACAATACTTTTAACACAAACTGGAACCACAGTCAGGTTAAATGGAAACAAAGTTAAATCTGAGTTATTCAGGGGACTTGAACAAGGGAGGGGCGTAATCAGGTTAATTTGCTTAAAAGCTATATTAATCATACAGTTATGTGTGCAGTTCAGAGTTCCTACACAGTCACACACTCTGGGTACCCGGGTAGGAAAATAGTGGGCTAGCCAGGAACATTGCAGCTGGTTGGGACCCTGTGATGGAAGAAAGCAACATGCACAACACACACTATTTGTAATCCGGAGCCTGAGGGCTCAGTTTGTGAAAGAAAAGGCAATAAGACAATCGGATAACAACACTTTTAGATGTAGCTGTTGTTGCAGGGAGCTACCCTGATGTTTACTCATGATACCCAATACTGGACACAGGCAGGACGAAATCAAGACTGCAGGCTGTTGAGCTGGAGTGCCTGGAGAAGCAGGGCCCACACGAATCACCGAGGCATCGTTCCTGTTCAAGGCGTTGAGCAGAAGGCTGATCCCCAGGCCGGTGTCTCGTCGATGACTTTCTCTGCATAGCAGGTATTCTGGCTGAGCCAGTGTAGTAGGGCCCAAGCAAACAAAAATGGATACGGATTCAGTCCGTGGAGCTGGACACAGCCTCCAGCAAGCAAAACAAAGTTCAGACACTCAGTGGGGAACCAAGTCACAACCCACTACAAGCACACAGTAAATGGCTTTCCGGTCGCAATTACAGAGTCTCTGCACAATTCGGGAGTTCAGAGGTAGCTGGAAGTCCTGACAGGCCAATCGCATTTAGCAAATCTTCGGTCTTCTTCAGGTTAAAGCCTGGTCACAATTCAGTGGCTTAATTCGTTCTCCAAATTCAGATTCAGTCCGAAAAAAAGCACATGTTCCCTCTCAGGGACAGCAGGCAGGCATGCAGGCCAAACTCAGGCCTTTCCACAGTTCTCCCGCGCGAATCCACTATGGATTGCTGCTCGAACCCTGTAGGCAGGCTCCATTTTAGAATCCCAAATGTACTGATTGGCCCATTTCAGCAGTCCAGGACCAAGATGATGGAAACAAACAGAACTGTCCATGCTGCAAACAAGGCAGGTTAGAACAAACTGCAATATTATTACTACTCTAACAAATGATCAGCAAACAAGTACATCTTCTAACAGAGCTCCCTCTCAGATTAATTATGACTGCAATCCAGGCTGCTCTTAAAGAGACAGTACACAGAGGCTATACAGGCACTCTCTGGCAGTACATTTAAACTGCTAAAACACAGGACACCAGCCTGGCAGTGAACATTTAAGCTAGCTCAAGGAAGACTTTTTGGGAACCCCTATTTGTAGGGTGATTACAATATATTTAGGTTTTGTAGACCAGTAGAGGAGTGCTAAGCAATTCTGCCTATTTTCTACCTTGTTCCAAGTTGGGGGGGTGAGGAGATACAGATGCAGGCTGACATTTTGAATCTGGTCAAGCTATTGGTGGTATTTATAATTGATGGGGAACATTTGGCCAGGACACTGAGAAAATTCCACTACTCTTTTTGAGAAGTGCCACGGGATCTTTAACGTCCACCTCAACAACCACCGGAACAGGCAGACGGGACCTCAGTTTAACATCTCGCCAGCAGACAGCAACTCAGGATTGCAACACCCCCAATGCTGCACAACAGTATCAGTACTGTGATTGACCCCATGTTCCTTGTGTGGGGCTAGAAGCCACAACCTTCTAATCTTCTGGCCTCAGAGGTGAGTGTGCAACTTGCTGAGCCACTGAAAGTAATAAAATGTTTGTCTTGTTATTTTAACCTACTGGATACTTATTTACCATTCCCATCTCCCCGTCCTTTCCTTTTCTCCAAGTTTTGTTTCTTACATTCTAATTCCTCTCCAGTACTCTGTTCTCTGGCCCAGTGCTTTGGGTCTGTCTCCAATTCATTCCCCCTCCTCGCCATCAGTCTTGGTGTAAGGGTCTGTAGAACATACTTCCTGGGAAACTGGTAAGGAGGTGAATCCTTATGGGATGATTCTTTTGTTTGTTTGTTTACAGCTGTATAGCGATAGCTATGCAGTTTATTGCTAACAAGAGGACAGGGAGTGGGGCAGACAGGAACTGACAAATCTTTTCCTTCTGCTTTCACAGTGGAGTTTCATCGCCTCACTGGTATGCATGAAACCCCTGCTCCTCTGTGTCTGTCTGTGCCCCACATCCCTCTCCCCTTCCTCCATACAGATCTAGGTGAAAAACCACAAAAGCCACACCCGGAGAAGAGGGTGCCACCAGTAAAACTGAAGCCATGAAAACAACAAACTGGGCACTCACTAAGGATGCGAAGTAAAAGTACAGCACAAGTTGATGCTGTGATCATTAATTGAGATAAACAAGGGTGCCCACCATCAAACACTCAGTTTTCACAAATTAAGATTTTTCAAGAGTGTTGAGTGCCACTTAGAGTGCACAATTTATATCATGCACTTAAAGGTGCAGCAAGGTAGAAAAATATCAGTGCAATGTGAGTATTAGTGCTCATACAACATGCCAAATGAAAATACAAGTTTACAAAAAATTAAAAACAATTCTCATGACATGCTGATGCGTATAAATATAACTGATGTAACACTTGGTGTTCAGAATGTCAGAAACTGATCCATATTCCTGGATATCTGCAAACGATAAAGAGATACAATGTTAAGACAAATAGTGATGCTGCAGTGTCTGTTCACAGATGACACTAAACTGTGTGGTAGGGTTGACAACGTGGAAATGGTAAGGGAGTTGCACAGAGATCTGCAAAGGCTCAAAATTGATCCAAACCCCTGAAGTTGAAATTTAGTGCCAGAAGTGCAAAGTTACGATTGAGGAACAAACCCCACAGAACTGCATATTGAATGGGGGCAGCTGGACACATCAGAGGAAAAGGACCTAGGAGTCATCATTAAACAAACCAGACAAGGTAGCAAGGCTCACAGGATGCTGGAGTGCATCAGGAGTGGGTTTGACAGTAAAAGGCAGGCGGTACTGTTACCACTCTGTAGGTTGCTGGTGAGGCTACAGCTGGAGTACTGTGCCCAATTCTTTTTTTTTTTTCTATATATATTTCATAGATTTTTGCGCCCCATTATTTTTGCCCGTCCTTGAACCTCGGCTGCGCATGTGGAAGCATGCGCACACCGCAGCTTGAGGTGCCCTCCCATGACTTGACACCCCTTCCCGCCTACACTAGCCAACGGACCTCCACCCAGTGGCAGAGGAACTATGGGAGGGCGACCATCATCCTGAGAGAGGAGAGCTGCCTGTCGGCTGCTCAATCCTGCTCTCACCCTCCCCCCCCCCGTGCCGGCTCCCGACAATCTGAGTCCGTTCCTGAACCTGAGTCACCGACGTGACATGAGGTAAGGCATCCAGCGCCTCAGCCCTCTGTGCCATTGGGTCGGCCTATGTCCAGTTCTTAAGTCCCCACCTAAAAAAGGACAGGGCCTGGCTAAAGAAGGTACAATGTAGGATAACCAAAATGATTCACGGCTAGGAGGGCAGACCCTGTGAGGATCGACTAAAGGCACTGAACATGTATTCACTCTAAACCAGAGCAGAAAGAGGGAACATGATAGAAACCTTTAAGTTCCTGTAAAGAATTAACAAAGTGGACTCTGAGGATCTATTTACCAGGAACAGAGAAAATAGGACAAGGGGTTATGAGTGGAGGTTAATGGGGGGAAGGTTTTTAAAAGGATGTGAGGAAGTATTATTTTACAGAAAGAGTGGTAGAGCCATGGCATGGTCTGCCAGCAGAGGTTGTGGGTGCCAAAACCATAAATAACTTCAAACACGGCTGGGACAGAGTCAAGACATCGCTGATGCAGCAATGATTGACTCCTTTAAACACAAACTACGCCAACACCTTCTTGCCACAGGTACCTGTGCCTGCCCCCACTAAGACCCACCTCAGGTCAGAAATCCCATTTGCTGTAGTCTGTATGTACCCACTTACACTTATTAACCCTGCCACAGTTCCATTGGGTAGCCCCGACCTTGCACTTTATCGATCCCCAATCCATCCCCCATGGTATCGCCATGCCCCACTCCACCCCTCTTATGCACCCCTTCACCTCCTATCCCTACCTACCCTATCCTTTTACCATAACCTATCCCATCCTCTCCCCTCCATTTCCTCCCTCTGTGTACACTCCTGTTGCTTATGTCTCTCCTGGACGTGGGCATACTTTGTACAGTGCCTTAGTATAGTCTAACCTCATACTTTATTGTTGAACCGTAACATGTATATGTATATTTGTCACCGAATCACTCTATTTCTGAATGTTTATGTACTTGTTAACTGACATGGAACCAATTAACGAGCATCCGCTCACTGGTGTTATCCAAGATTCCAATAAAAAAAAGGGGGATACTAGCTAATCAACAGGAAGTTGGGGGGGGGTGGGAACACAGATAACAAAAGTTTGAATAGTGTAAGCAAAGACCCAATAGAGACAATAGATCCTGGAGTATGATAGTATACTAAGGGCAGACTGGAGGAACCATCAATCTTTTTTCTGCCGTCATCGTCAGCACTTCTATTTTTCTATTAGCAGCTGTACTGGCTCTGATTATAGTTTGTTTTGGTGTGACTGACAGCTGTTTTACTCCATTCCTTCCCAGACTCTGGCTGTGCATGTACCAAGCTGACATCCGGAGGAAGATTCTGCAGCAAGAGCAGCAATACCAGGCAGCAGCAGACAGGCTGATGGAGCTCCGACTGCAGGAGGATTTTTGTCTTCTCCGTGAAGCGCGCGTCATTGGAATGACAACCACAGGTCTGGTGCACTTCTTTGCCCAAGTGTTACACGTTCTACTTAGCAGAGTCTGTAAAAAAGATCAAATCGTAGTTCCTTTTAGGTGCGTAATATAAGACTGCATCTCTCACAATGCATGTGCCTTGTGGGATATTCCAGAATCAGAACCACCGGAAATGGGAACAAGGATGATTCTGGGAAATATCCTGGAGCTGTGATCCTTCAGTGCAAGAAGACTGCGTAGTCCAGTAGGTAGAGCAGGAACTGTGAACGGGATTGTAGGTTCAGAATCAGACAGACACACACCGATACAGAGAGACAGGCTGACAGGGAGAAGGGCTGACTAAGACATCTCTTACACACAGACTAAATGAAAGGCTGATTAACAGACTATCGAAGAGACAGATTTGATATTTATCTTGTGGAGAGGGAAGGGAGAGGGAGGGGGAAGAAAGAGAGAGAGAGATATATATAGGAAGGCAGTGATAGAAGACAAAGCAAAACGAACACATGCTTACATGCACACATGCACACGCAGTCATACAAAAAACAAGCTGTGGTAGTGTTTATGGACACCATGCGGTGCTGTGGAGTTTCCGGCACACCAGCGGGATCAGGTCATTGTTGGGTGTGTTCCAGTAAATGATGCTTAGCTCCTCTTGTGCTTCTGTTGCAGGTGCAGCAAAGTACCGCCGTATCCTGCAGAGAGTGAAGCCGACCATAGTGATCGTGGAGGAGGCAGCTGAGGTGTTGGAGGCACACATCATCACCACCCTGAGCAGTGACTGCCAACACCTCATCCTCATCGGAGACCACCAGCAGGTAACCTTACCGCCACCCTGCCAGTTCTACAGTGATTCCTGCTTGAGAGAGGATGGCACAGGAGCAGCTCTGCCATCTTCACTCCCCCCAGTAAATGATTTTCTATCCTTGCAGCATTTGGAAGAGGCTGGGACTGTGTCAGCTGTGTGTTCCCCTATAGTTAGTGTAACCCCCAGGTGGCGCTATCCCAAGGGCTACTACCCCTGCCTGCCTAACTGCTAACAGGTTGAGGGGCCTAGGTTGTATGGCGGGTGCCTCCACCCAGAGGTCAGGGTTTACAGTAGTTCGACTAACTTGGTCACAGCCCTCTGGGACACTGAGACCCCCTTTTATTCCTACTAGTGGCCCACACAATACACCATGAGTATCTTCACTATTTGCACTTACCCCCAGGACTGGTTCGGTCAGCTTGACTCTGGGGACCCCCTGTAAAACAAGATAATGTAATACGATAGCCACTGTACAATGTTTTAACACAAACGAATACCTCAGTCAGTGTAACTTTGCTGAAACAAACAGATCTGATTTATTTAAGGGGCTGTAACAAGGACAGGGGGACATCAGGTTAATTAGGTTAGACACATTAATAATCACAGTACTGTGCGCATATTCAGAGTCTTAAAATGTCACTTTACTGGGTACCCAGGATGGTGGGGAGCTAGCCAGGATCGGTGCAGCTGGTTGGGGCCCTCTGATGGAAAAATACTTGCACAATACCCAATTGTAATCCAGAGCCGGATGGCTCAGTTCATGAAGAAAGGAAGGAAAAGAAATCAGATGAAACATTTGCAATTAGATAGACAGATGGCAGGGAGCTACCCTGATTTGTACTCACAGATTCAATGCTGAAACTGAATGGAATGCAGATTGTCCCGGATTGCCAGGAGAAACAGAATAGCTGGACCAGCCCTTGTGGCAGGGCTCAATTGCACTCAATGCAGGCAGATGCAGTCCAAGTGATGCTGGCTATGACTTCCAGCTCACTGCACATTTTATATGTACACAGAACACTACCAGGCAAGCCGCTGGTCACTTCAGGAGATTGAACCTGGCTACAGAGGCATTCTTCTCTGACTCAAACTTGGATTCAGTCCAAACCTTGCTAGGGAATCCCCCTCCCAGCACAGCACACAGTTCACAACATGGGGAATTACTCAAATCTCAATCCCCACAAGCACTACGCACATTTATATGTAAAGGTCACTTACTGTACCAGACCACAGAGTCCTGACAGGCCAATCGCAATTCTGCACACTTTCGGTCTTCTTCAGGTTAAGTCTGGTCCCAAAATGACTTTGGCTTCTTCTTTCACTTGGACAGCTCGGATTCAGTCCGAACAATGCTTACTAACGGCTGCAGGCCTACTTTGAGGCCTCACACGCGCTTCCCCCGCAAACTACTGTACACAACGGCTGCACGAACACAGAGGGCAGATTCCCCCTCAGCTTCCAACTTCAAACACGGTTCTTCTGCCCCAAACCTCAGGGCACTTCAGCATCAAGGTTCCTCTTCAGAGTCGCTGTCCGAAAATTAAGGTTCCTCTGCTTTACTTCTTCTCCACACATGTTGCCCATGATCTAGGCCACAACAACTGCTTTCCTTTTACACACAAAGTTCGGATACTTGGTCCGAGAAAACACAGTCCTTTTCTCTCCCTTCAGGAGAGCTGATGACAGACAGACCTTTTTCAGGCCTCCCACGTGGTTCCCTCGCTGCCCAATGGGCAGCAGCCCCAGGAGCTGCTCACTCTTCCAGCTCCATGCTCAGACTGACTCTCTCAGCAGGCAGTCCGGGCATTCCCCCAAATCCAAAAGGTTTCCATTGGCTGAGTCTCTTTGTCAGTCACAACAGGCTCCCTCTGTTGGCGATAAAAGGCGCCAGGGTCTAAACTACATTTCCCAGAGGCTCTCTTCATACAAGCCCCTTGTGGCTGGCTCCACTTGAGAGTCCAAGTTCTGATTTGCCAGCAGGCTCCATTTTAAGGAACCCCTACCCATTGATTGGACCCCTGTAGCAGTTCAGATCCGAAATGGAGGGGCAAAACACACAGAGTCTCAGCTGCAAGAAAGGCAGGTTAGACAAACTGTACTGTCATTATCACTCTAACAAATTACCAGCAGATAGTTACATCTTTTGAAAGGGCTCCCCCTGTGCATATAACGACTGCAGAAACGGAGCGATCTACTTAGTGGCCCAGGTGGGACTCAAGCAAGGAAACACACAGTCCCCCCAATTCAAATTAATTCCACTGCAGTTTGGCAGCTCTTAAAGCGACAGTACATGGAGGCATCAGGCACTCTTACTAAATTATTTTTTAAATCAGCTGAAATACAGGACACCAGCCGGGCGGAGAGCATTTAGACTCACCCAAGGAAGGCTTTTTAGTGACCCCCACTTGTAGGGGGTTACATTAGTGTTACACACCATTACCTACAGTGACTGCTGCTTGGAGAGGCTTGGACTGAAGGAATTGAGAGCTCCCCCAAAGTCAGTGCTCTTACATAACTGTTTACAGTGACCTGCTGGTAGATGGCAGTATAGCCTAGAGGTTAGAGTAATGAGCTGTGAATGAGCTTGGTACATCCAGCAGACAGACCTGGGTTTGATTCCCACAACCTCCACTTACATACTGCGTGACTCTGAACAAGTCACTTAACCTCCCCAGTGCTCCCGGGTTGCCCCTGAAAACAGGCACCTGTGCCTAATGGGCCTTACCTGGTTAACAAAGAATAAAATAAAAAAATTAAAGATGATGTGACTGGAGTTGCTGTGAACACTTCTGCAGCCAGTGCTCCTGCATCACTGCATACAGTGACTCCTGCTAGGAGTGACTGGGACTCTTGTAGCCATAACTCAAATTCCTGGTTCCCCCCACATTAGTGCCCCTACTGCCCCCTTGCCGACCGGGTTAATTCAGTCTCAAATCTCATCCATTAGATACTGTATTACTGTAGCAATCCTAAAGCCTCCTTGTCCATTTTTTTTATTTTAGCCCTCAGCTACCATACTTTTTGTTTTCAGACCTCATAGTTTCACTTAGCCCAGTTAGAAATCGTATTGCACTCCAAGTATTACTCAGCTCAGTTACAGAAATAAATGGAACAACTAAATCTGTATTATTACAGCAATCGTAAAACTATCCAGTCATTGCTTTGTCACCACCCAAGGGATCCTGCTGTAATATAGGACCACACAGGACCCTGGGCAGGTGGGTGGGCAACTCTAAAGTCCCGATAGAGCCCCGTTGAGCTCACTCACTCCCCCTCTCTCACTCACTCATTCTGTTTCTCCCAGCGCTGCAGGCTGCCCTTTTGTACTGGGCTCCTGCCTGCATTGGCGCCTTTTTCTGCCCACAAAGAAATCCGCAGCAGTCCCGACAGAGCTCCATTGAGCTCGCTCTCTCTCACTCGCTCGTTCTGTTTCTCCCAGTGCTGCAGGCTGCCCTTTTGTATTGGGCTCCTGTCTGCATTGGCATCTTTTTCTGCCCACAAAGAAATCTGCAGCAGTCCCGACAGAGCTCAGTTGAGCTTGCTCACTCTCCCTCTCTCTCACTCACTTGTTGTTAATCTGTCCCAAACACTGATTTCCCACTGCAACCATGCTATCCAGAAGTGTGAAAACACCTTTCGGCCAGGATGTGAACAATGACAGCTGTACTGTTCATAAGGAGGTGTGAAAATGCCAGTGTTAAAAATCTGGTGTGAAAATATTGCAAATTTGCGAAATTGCAACGGTGCGTGGAAACTGCGCAACACATGCTTGTAACACAGTCATTTTATGGACTTTCATCACCAGATTTTCAACATAGGCATTTTAGGACCTCTGCTCATGAACAGTGTCACTGTCATTTTCTCAATCTCTCCCTAAAACTGATTTCCCACAGTAACCGTGTTATTCTGCGCCAGACGTGGGAAAACACATTTCGGCCAGGATGTGTAAAATGACATCTGTACTGTTCATAAGAAGGTGTGGAAAAATGGTAATGTTGAAAATCTGGAGTGAAAATATTACAAATTCACGAAGTTACGAGCGTGCGTGGAAACTGCACAACACAGGCTTGTAAAACAGTCATTTTTTTGAATTTCTTTTCACCAAATTTGCAACATAGGCTTTTTGAGAGCCCACCTCATGAACAGTGGCACTGTCATTTCGTTTATTAGTCCTGAAATGTGATTCCGCGCAGTGACCGGGAAATCACCTTTCTGGACAGAATAACGCCATGACAGTGACTGAATTCAAGAGGAGGGGTCCCAATAATCCCATATTATAAATTTGGTGCCAAAATTCCCAAAAATGCACCAAAGTTGAAAAATCCCTATTTATGCCATTATACAGCTTACCGGCATTTCTTCAGTTCGCAGTCAGCTTTGAAGAGTGCAGACGTGTTCCCGTCCATCAAGATCGTCAAGGCCAATTCGAGGTAAGTATGGGGTGAGGGGGGTGGGGAGGCAGGGTGCGAGAGGGTTGGTGTGGGTTGGGGAAGGGGCCACTGACCTCAACGAGGGCCATTTTCGTTTTACAGGTTAAAAAAATTATTTAAAACATCATGAGAAAGTTTTTTACAGGGATATTTGGCATGCTGGGGTGGGCTCCTGAGTGTTTTGGCGGGGCTGTAGCGAGCGGGGACTGGGCACCCGTTGGCACATACCAGTGGGAGGGGCAGAGCCATGGGGTTGGCACCCCTCAGCACACAACAAATTGGGGCATTATGCCGACGGAGTGGGCTCCCCGTCGGCTAATTGAACTGGGAAGGGGGGACTGAAGCCGATGGGGATTATGCCCCCTGTTGGCAAAGAAAGACTGTTGGTGGGGGCGCATGATGCCGAGGGGGATTAGACACCCCCTCGGCACACAACAGAAACTTGGGGGTGGGGACATTATGCCGACGGGGACTGGGCTCCCCATCAGCAAATGAAGGGTGTCAGGGGCATGCCGACAGGGGGATTGGGCTCCCCCATCGGCTCTGAGGTGGCTGCATAGAGCCGCCATGTTCCTCATACTGTTACACCAGGTGAGGTACCACCGTGCAATGACGGGTCGCTCCCTCATTGCAGCGGAATTGATAATGCTGCAATGACGAGGCAGCCCCTCATTGCAGTGGCCAAATCGTTTCAAGTTGGTGGCACTTCTGCATAACCAGTGTCATCAGGACACTGGGCCTGCATTGGGTGCACACTGCCAAGCCCACAAATGCAGTGCTGGCATTGGCTGCCACACTAGATTCCGCAAGCCTCACCCAATCAGGTTTATAGATTTTTTTTATACCCATTTCATAATTAAGGAGCAAGACATGATGGGCTGTGCAGTGTTGTGGGATAACAGCATGCCTTGGTAAATGAGGCACAGGGCAATGCCGAATGCCTTATGTACCTACAAGGTGCCATTATTCCCTAATTACACACACCCTGGAATGCCTTATAGGGATTATAATGTGTCTTGAATTATTTTTATTTTATAAACTGAGTAATAAGGTTCAGAACATTAAGTCTTTCTGACCTGTGATGATGTGATTGAATAACAGATGGGAATGTGATCACAGCTGACCAGTCATAGATCTTGGTTTCTGTTACCTATTTTATAATCATAGTTTCTTTTTTTTTAGTATGCTTTATGGGGTGCGAACTGCCGAAGGATCAGCCCCTGCCCTCTCTGGCCCCTCACCTCGCCCGTGAGACTTGCCTCTGCAGACGATCCCCTGGCATGCCCCCCAGGGTGGGGCCATCAAGCCGACTTGGACCTCATGACACTGGTATGAGGCTACCAGCAGGGAGCACCTATGGGCGTTGTCTACCTGGCTTACCCCCCAGGGTGGGACGTGGAGCTGGGTCAGACTGGACGGCGGTACTAGGTTGCCATCAGAGTGCCATGGCAGGCAATCAGAGTCGGAGATGTGGGGCATCAGTAATGGTGGCCACAATATTTTTAGAATAAGGGATCCCACGGGGGCATGGCATGCAATATGATGTAGGGTGCAAAGTGCTGTTGGCCAGCAACCCCCCCCCACACCATCTAGACCTTGGTAGCAATTACCTAAGGGCGGTATCAGTAAGCGAGGTGCGGTCTCTCCTTCTTGATCTCTCCCAGAATGCTAGCCCTGGTCCTGATGATCTGGAGCCAAAGCTTCTCAAACTAGGTGCTCCCCTTATAGCCTCCCCGGTGGCCCACATTTTCAACCTATCCCTTACCCAGGGACTGATCCCGGATATCTGGAAGGTTGCCAAGGTCATCCCTGTCCCTAAGCAGGGCGACCCCAAAATCCTGGACAACTACCGTCCCATAGCTATCCTCTCTGCTGTCAACAAGCTCCTGGAAAAGGTGGTCGCCAAACAAATCTCGGAGTATATCCACTCCCATGGTCTGCTGACCCCGGCCCAACACGGCTTTCGTAAAGGGCACAGCACTTCCATGGCTCTCATCTCAGTCTCTTCCAGCATCAGAGCTGCTATGGATCAGGAAAACTCTCAGGTGTGGTATCTATTGACTTATCCAAGGCGTTGACCTCATTGACCACGACCTGCTTGCCCTGCAGATGAGGTCCCTTGGTTTGTCCCCCACCGCCCTAAACTGGGTCTCTGACTACCTATATGGCAGAAAACAACCTACTAAATTCAATAAAGTCCTCTGCCCCGGCCTGTCACCTCTGGTGTCCCTCAGGGTCCGCTGGGTCTCCTACTCTTTTCCTGTTCATCAACAATCTCCCTGATGTGGTCTCCAGCTGCCATGTCATCATGTATGCAGATGACCTGGTTCTCCTGGCCCACTCCTGTGATACAGCCACACTAAACCGTCACTTATCTGAAGACCTCTGAACATCCAGGCATGGCTCTCCAACCATAAATTGGTCCTAAATCAAAACAAAACCCAGGCTATGCTTTTCGTTCCTCTGCCAAAATACGAGCCTCTTCAACTCCCTATGATCAACTACGAAGATGGCTCCCTCTCCTCACCGTGACCTCCTCAAATATCTTGGAGTGACGCTGATCCCCAATTGACCTTGGTAGTCATATCCATAATGCCTGCAGTGGGTAAACCGCAAACTGGGGATGGCCTACAGGGCTCGCACAGCCTCACTCCAGCTGCCTTAGCTCTGCCAGGGAGTACTACTTCCCTCCCTCAGCCACGGCTCCCTCATATTTGCTCATACTTCTAAGACCCTCCTAAGCAAGTGGAGCACAACGATACAACAACATCTGTCATTTGCCCTGGCGCCCCCCTCTCACCCCATCACTCACGAGCTCGAGAAGCTTGGCTGGCTATCCCGCTCAATCACCTTAACTAGCTTTGGGTGCCTCGTGAGTAAAGTGCACTTAGCCCGCACCCTCCTCGAACTGGCCGGTTTTCAGCCTCCTGCTGACCTCTCCCCATACCTGCTTAGATCCCAAGGCCCCGGCCTACTAAGTGTACCTACTCAGCACCAACAACATGGGGACGGAGTTTTGCTGTCCATGGCCCCAGGCTCTGGAACTCCTTTCCTGAAAGAGTCCGTACTGCCTCTCACAAGAGTTTCCGGACCTCCCTGTGGGATCATCTTAAGGTGGCTTCTCGCTGTGAATGTCCTAAGCCTCCTTAGCCTCCCGTGTCCACTGGTGCCAGCTTCTTCTCTCCTGCTCTGGCTCACCACTCTTGCGCTATGTCCTCGTCCAAATCCCCCCTCCCTTGCTTGACCGACGCTATGATGTTACTATGCTCATAATCCTCACCAGCCCTGTTGGTCATTGAATTTATCTCTAACTTATACCTTGCCCCAGCACTGTATCTGGGTGTACCTTCCATGTAAATGTAAAAACTGTAAAAATTGTCTTTTCTCCTGTTTTTGTACCTGAATGTATTCGTCTGAACCAATTACTGTATGAATGTACCTGTTGTACCCTTTTGTACTCTCCCGGGTCGTTCCTGAAAATAGGCATAAAACTTGTCTAGTGTACTTACCCGTAAACAAAACTAAATAAATAAAATAAAACTGATCCCCAGCCTCCATCAGGGATCAAACATGCACTGAGTGCCCCCGGAAGGGCAAGCAGTCAGGGGATGCTTAGTCCTTCTCCATTTGGCCAGCCCTCTGGCTCTCTGATCTGTTCCCAAGATAATCATGTTTTGAAGAACACCTGTCAAGCTCATTACATGAAAATCCTCTCAAAACCCCACAAATGAGCTTTACCTCATCTAAAGACATCTGTTCCACAAAATAAAATGTTATAAACTTAGGATTTAGGAAGGGAAGGGATCATATTTAGCCTCCTTAGAGCTGAGAGCCTGGTCCATTACACTTCTCGGTTGTCAATCATACCTCCCGCGCTCGCAGGTCATGATGTAATAGTCTGTAGAGCATGGGGACATGCGCCTGAGACTGTACTGGGGACATTTTTTGTTCTTTTTTTTTTTTACATCTTAGGTGGATTATTTGAGAAAAATCAAAGCTACCTCTGAACAAACAAGGGCCTTGTTAGTGGAGCAGTGGCTTTGATGTTTTTCAAATCGTCCTTCTTACTTGTAAAAAAAGTAGAACACATATGTCCCCGTCCCCGTTACAGTCTGTGGAGCATGTCCTGCACTCTCCAGACTATTACACCACAAAATGTGCAAGCACAGTGACGTGACTCACAACCAGGAAGTAAGAGGAATCGAACTTCAGCTCCACTGAGCCTAATTACTATCCCTTCCCTTCCTACATCCCAGCATTGCAAATTTTGTGCAGCAGATGACTTGAGATGAGGTAAGGCTCCTTTGCACATCTGTTAAAAAGGAATGGTAAAAGTGCTCTTTGTTCCCACTTTACAGGCTCTGCTCTTGTTTTGGATAAAGAAAAGTCAGATCTGGCTTAAGGAGCAACTCTACAATGATAACAATTTTAAAACTATTTTTTTGTCATTTTGTTTAATGTTTCCTGTTGTTGGTGTACTAAGTATTGCAGATAATACAGTACTTATTCTGTTGAGTCCTTCAAAATGTATTCAACTCTCCCCTGCTAACCTTGTAACTGCTGTTTGTGACATTGCAATCTGTTGTCATGGTGAGCACTATGATGTCATAAACAAAAGCATTAAGAAGTTAATAGGGGACAAGTTGTTGTATTTTGTTACATACAGACTTTTTGGATAGACTACCCAGATGTGCTCTAATACCCACATGTGCTGTAAACCTTGGAAAGAAACAAAGAAAATGGGGAAAAAAAGTATTCAGTAGTAAAATGTAAAAACTGAAACATCTCATTTATGAAAGTAAATGCCAAAGTCCAGAGTTGCTCTTTAAAGCAGCAGTGGGCTGGCAGTATAGCCTAGAGCTTAGAGTAACGAGCTGCAAATGCACTTGGTACATCCAGCAGACCTGGGTTTGATTCCCACAGCCACCACTTGCATACCATGTGACTCTGAACAAGTCGCTTAACCTCTCCAGTGCTCCCAGATTGCCCTTGAAAACAGGCAAAGAATAATAAATAGATTACCATGTAACTCCTTTATTGTAATATACCTGTTATAAAAAGGTTTGAGAAATGGAGCTTTCTGATTGGCTGCAAACATTCTAACAGCCCTATGTTAACCTTTTATTAACATACATGTAGAGCTTAACCATATGCTGAGCAAGGTTTAACACTGTTTAAAAACATTTTTTATCATAACAGCAATAAGGCAGTCCCAGGGATTATGTTAATGGTCAGTTAATCACCCTCTAGGGGTATGTGGCACTCGGCTACACCTCGTGCGTGCCACAGTACACCCCTAGAAGGCGATTAACAGACCATTAACATAACCCTTTGTCATGCCTTATTGCTTAATTATTCCCTATTTGGAGTCTGCTTTAGCATTTTTTTACATTTGAAATAATAAAAGGAGCACTTATTTTAATATGGGTTTCCCCAGGTTTTCATCAGTATTCTCGATGGTTTTAGAACACCCACTGTTTAACATCACTTTTATTATGACTAAGGTCTGGCACACACTAGGCAGTGTGTTGAAGAACATTTTAGGGGCTGGTCTGGTGGTGTGAAAGGCTGAGGCGTTGAGCGTCTTACCTCCTGCTACGCCAGTGAGCCATGTTCGTGAACGAGCATAGGATGCTGGGGGCCGGCGGCGGGATGGGAGAGGATCAAGCATCCCAGAGACTGCTCTCCTCTCCTCTCTGGAGGAAGGCTGGCCAGTTGTCTCGGCCCATGACTGCCTCCAGGTGGAGGCCCAGTGGTACTGCAGGCACAACCGACTCGAAGGGTGGGGCTGCAGCAGTGTAAGATGTGTGTGCCTCCACGTGCATGTCCAGACACCACAGCGAGGAGAGCAACTAGAAAAGCAGAAAAACTAGGGAGTAGGGCTTCGTGAAGCCTTGCCCATGTCTCCGCAACCCACTGTGCTGCTCTGGTCCAGAGTGAAAATCTGGATATGTGCTCTGGGGGTGGGGGGGGGGAACAACCTTCCCCTCATGGCCCCGGCACAAGAGGAAATCTGCAGGGGAACTGAGTTCCTGGACGAGAGAGGGGCAAGAGATGGTTGCCAAAGATGGAACGAGGCTAATAGTGACTCAGGTCTGCTAGAGGAGGTTAAAATCTTTATGGAAAGAAGAAAACATTTTTTTAAATGTTTTGTAAGCCATGATATAGCATGGTCGTCTAAGAGTCCACATTGTGCTCTGACACCATGCTAGCCTGAGCAAATTCCCAGGCATGATTGTAGCTCCAATGCAAAGCACTGCGATCTGGCATTGGTGCAGACTGCGGTAAAAGTAACGGCAGTAGAATCAGGAGCTCATTGTGAGCTCAGGTGTATGTGTGAGTAAAGTGTTTTTCATTTCCAACTGGCAAAAAAATTATTTTTGTGTTACGTAGGGTTAAATTAACCCATTACAGCACAGATCGTGTCTACACTGCAGTTAACATGGGTTAAGGCACCTGTCTGTGTTAGTCTAAAACTGTGCCCAAGCCTACATCTCTCCCCCCCCCCCAACCAGGCATTGTTTTAGAACATAATTGTAGCACGGTTTTAACCATGCTACAATCTGGACACAGAATTTTAAACTGTTTTAACAGCATTATAATGGTTTAAAAGCCATAGCTTGTACAGGGCCTAAAACAAACTGGCTTGCAACACTATGCTCTGACTTACTGGGACAATGACCTTAAAAAAAAAAAAAATAAGGTGGTGCTTCTCTTCATAAAATTGGCACATGACATCCTGGACTGTGATTGCTGGAACTGTATGACCATGCAGTTACTGAAGCATAACCAGACATGTTCAGTTACAATAGGGCTAAAGGCCCCCGGAAACAATGTGTGATTTTGTCCCTCTCCTCCTAGAAGGTGATCCCAGTTGAGTTTGAGGCCAGATATGCCAGGGTTCGCTTTTTCCTCACCCCCCCATCTCAAGGCGGCACGGGTCTGTGATGTCATGACACACATGTCAACATCTGCAGCTGCCTCTTCCACCAAGTGTGCCTCCAACCACACTACCTCCTGTGGTCACCCAGGTGGAAGTGCTGTGTCGGAGGCTGCATTCCTCCTTCCCCAGAGGAGGAGCGCGTCCTCTGGGACCCTCAATCCTCCTTCCCCCTACCTGGCCCCTGACGGCACTAGATCAGTCTTAATTGCAGGTTGATAGCATCGCGTCCAGTAGTATTACTGCTGTGCAGAGATGCCAGTCTTCCTTTGAGTTTTTACCAATTTTATCAGCATTCTAAAGTAATCCAGGGTGTGCACTTATGCTGGAGTAACGAGGCTTCCCAGGTGGTTGAAGACACCCGGAGCAGGTATACTGTCGCTGCAGTGTAACTGCACCCCCTGTTGTATGCTAGCTCTTATGTAAAATGTGCACAAAGCACTTAGCACTAGAGAAAGCTGTACCTTTAATTGTCCCATGCCTCTGACAACTTGTGTACATTTACCTTTCAGCTGCGGCCTAGTGCAAATGTGTATGACCTGGCGCAAAACTTCAACCTGGAGGTGTCCCTCTTTGAACGCCTGGTGAAAACCAACTTCCCCTACGTCCGATTAAACTATCAGGTAAGACATAAAAATCATTTAGAATGTACAGTGTGGTACATCCTACTAAACTGTCAGGTAATCCATCCACTAAATATCATCCAGAAAGACATGTGGTACAGTACGTACCATTGAACTACCAGGTAATCCACTAAACATCATTGGGAAAGACATGTGGTACACTATGCCCCATTAAACTACCAGGTAAAGCCAGCCCACTGGTGGCGGTGGTAGCACTACTGCCCTTCACACCACCGATCTGGGATCGGGACCAATCTCAATTTGCTAAGGGCTGGCCGAGGAGGGAGAGGATGTGCTTTTAATGGACTGCTGCCCTCTCCTGGGGTGGGAACACTTGCTGTTTCCCCGTCAACTGCCACTAGGTGGAGGCTTGGTGGCAGTGCAGGCCTGAGAGTGGCAACAAATGGGTGGGTGCTGCGGGACTCCACAACATGTGTGTTCCTTCACATGTGCACGCTGATGTGTGTGCCCCAGCAATGGGTCCTGGGAGAAAAGGAGGAAAATGTGTCGAAGCAGCCGTAAATAACACAACATAAAAGTTGACAGCAGATAAGGACCGCAAGGCCCATCCAGTCTGCCCATTAATGAAATGAAATGATGCGCTGCTCACCGAGTCCCCACCCACCCCTCCACCAGGAAGCACCTTCCAGCCAAAATTGAATTTAGATTTGGGGGGGGGGACAGCCCCCTCCTGACTCTGCCACAGGAGGCAATCTGGGGGGGTACTGGACCGGTCAGGTAATGTAGGGAGGGGTGGACAGTGGGGGTCATTGGAGCAGGGCAGAAGGGAGCCCAAGCCTGCCACAGCCAGGAGGATAAACAGATTGTAAAACAAGAGAAAAAAACTATCAGGTAAGCCACTAAACATCTGTCCGGCCCCGGTGGCGCTGAGGGTTGAGGCGCTGGATGCTACACCTCGCACCACACCAACGAACCAGGTTCGAGAATGAACCCGGGCTGTCAGTGGTCGTCATGGGACAGGAAAGGATTGAGCATCTGGAGGACTGCTGCCCTTTCCCGGGAGAGGGTTGGGTCGCTTGCCACTGCTCGAGCAGCTCCTGACGGTGGCTGGGAGTTACCACACCATGTGGCATGCATACATGGGGGAGCATCAGTGGATGCCTTTCACATGGGGGCGGGAACACGCCCATCGCGTGCACAGCATCATTGCATGTCCATTCTTGGGGAAACACAGAAACAAGGGAAAAACCCCGGAGCCACCAGTAGGCGAAGGTGGGACCAGGGACCAATCACCACACCCAGCTCCGGATCCTCCAGCCTGCCCCAGATGCTCCCTTCGTGGAGTCCTGGCCACACACTAGATTTACAGAAAGGTCGCCAGTAGGAGTTGGCAGTCCCACCCTGGGGGGGCTTAAATCCAGGGGGTCAGCGGACCAGGAAGTCAGGGTGGTCTTCCACCATCCAGTAAGTAGGGACGGGGATCTCAGGTGGGGGGGGATCAGATTGGTCAAGAGCCCCACTAGAGAGAGTCTGGTGGTCCAGTGTAGGAGAATAAAAAGAATGTACCAAAAAAAAAAGCCACTAAACATCATCTGGAAAGACATGTGGTATGTCCGGTTAAACTGTCAGTAAATCCACTAAATATCATCTGAAACTGTAGTGAGAAAGAAATAATGTGACATACTGGGAGTTGAACCCAAGCCCCCAGAATACTGTCCCAATGCTCTAACCACTGAGCTTCAGGCTCATATGGTTGGACCTGGGGTTCTCAGACACGCTTCCTTTTCTCTACTATTGCATATTCTGCAACTAGGAATAATCAAGATGCCAACTGCATGTTTGTTGGTCCAGTATTAGCTACTGGAGTGATTTAAATTGCTTTGCAGTGGCTAACACTGCATCAAAAGACATCTGGTTGTCATCCTGATTATTCCTAGTTGCAGGACATGTGCAATACCAGAGAAAGGAAGTGTATCCGGGAACCTTAGGTCCAACCACGTGAGCCTGTAGCTTAGTAAATAGAGTACCAGGATGGTATTCCAGGACCCTGGGTTTCATTCACAGTAGGTCACATTACTTCTTTTTCATTGCAATTTATCATTTAAATTGTTTAGCAGTGGCCAATACTGCATCAAAAAAAAATCTAATTGTTGTACTAAATATAATATGGAAAGATGTGTGGTATGTCATATTAAACTATCATGCAGTCCAATAAATGGCTGACCCGGTGGCGCTGAGGGTTGAGGCGCTGGACGCTACACCTCATGCCATGCCGGCGACCTGGGTTCGGGAACGGACTTGGGCTGCCTGGGGTCTGCAGGGGAGGTAAGGGATTGAGCATCCGGAGGACTGCTCTCCATTCCCAGGGAGGGATCTTGGGTATGCTCCACTCCTGGGTGGCCCCTGATGGTGGGCGAGGGCAGCACAAGGAACGTGTGGTGCTTTAGATGTGGGGGCGGAGCTGTGGCAGACATTGGCACGTTTCTGCCAGGGATGTCATTGCATGTCCAAGCTCTGAGGGGGCAACTTAACATAGAAAAACCCAGGGGACTATTGGGAGGCAATGGAGGCCCCAGGAGCTGCACCCCACATCTTCAATACGGGACCATCCTCTACTGGGCTCTCCCGAGCCCCTCGACTGACCCTGGGGCTGACCCTCTAATTCCAGATAAGCCACCAAGAGGTGGGGTGACTCCCACAGGGGGTGATCCAGGGGGCTGTAAGCTCCTAAATGTTTGGCCGAGGGTGCTCAGCAATCTCGCTCCCCGGTGAAATGGTTTCAGGTGGGGAGTAGAGGGTGCAGTCATGTGGGCACTCCTGAGAGATGCCCCGAGCCTCCCAGAGAATGAAGAAAGTGTGTAAAAAAAAAAAAAAAATGCAGTCCAATAAACATCGTTCAGAAAGTAGTTTCTTTTCCAGTTAGACTATCAGGTGACCCACTATACATCAGCCAGAAAGACATGTGGTATGTCCCATTAAAATATTTGTTAATCCACTAGACATCACCTGGAAAGTAGTGTGGTATGTCCAGTTAGACTATTAGGGAATTTGATCTTCTTAGTTGAACCCTGACTTTGAATGTATCGAAAGATGCTCTGTAGATTTGCATGGCACACGTCCCGGAGCTCTATATTTATTTGTTAGGTCTAGGATTACAATACCTTTGAACCAAGGCTCTTTTACAAAGGTTCCACGTCAGGTTACAATTCAAAACATAAGACATTTAAGTCAGATTACAAATTAAATACATAGGACTAGGTTACAAAAGTGTAAGCTAAACAGAGTTACAAAGCACCTGAGAAACAAAACCAGTGTTGGAGGCTAGGTTACAAGGAGATAGCAGATGAGGTGCAGAGAGGATAGAGGACAAGAGAGAGGAAGAGTAGAGGGGGGCGGAGAGCTATAGAGGAGGAGCACAGCCAGAGGCATTGACATAGACATAACATGGGGAAGTGCGTGCTAAGGGGTAACCAAGTGCTAATAGGAGAGAGAACTGCATAAGGTTAGGGAAATATTCATGGGGTCAGCTAGTGAAGTCTATATACTTACATCACAAAACATCCAGACATGGGAGTGGAGCCGGAGATCAGAAAGTGGAAGGGATCTGGCGACCAACACCTCAGGGGCAAATTACAGTTCCTTCTCTTCCTTAGGGGGCTGAATAAAAAAAAAAATTAAAACAACAATGGAGCAACTCCTGTTCTGGTAAGGAAGCCTCCTGTTTCTTCTTTTGAGCACCAAGAAAGGTGCTTTTTAAACTAGAAACACTTTGAGGATAAAGGAGGTTGACAATGGCATTTACTGCCTTTGAAAAATAGCCTACAAGGTTTCATTTCTTTTGGTAGTCCCATGCTGTGTC
The DNA here is from genome assembly GCA_016271365.2 of Neoceratodus forsteri. Classification (NCBI taxonomy): domain Eukaryota; kingdom Metazoa; phylum Chordata; order Ceratodontiformes; family Ceratodontidae; genus Neoceratodus; species Neoceratodus forsteri. The sequence goes on along the minus strand of JADMNL010000037.1, from coordinate 37,974,030 downwards.
TCCAGTGACTCCCATCTTTGGTTTGGATGGGGGAGAGGAAGTGACAGAGTGGTTTGAAAACCATTTTACAGCTAGGACTTGGTTAGCTCAATAACCAGTGTTTAGTGGTGGGCACCTCTGGCTTGTGCAGTGGCAGTATCTTGTGACTGAACTGTAGACTGTACCTCTCAGCCCCATGCTTGCTGTCTTAGCACGTACTAGGGGCACATACTAATTCTACATGTCTTATGTTTTCAGCATGGGGAGGGCATCTCGTCAATACCATGCAAAGCTACAGCCTCCCTCATGTCATTTCATTTAACTCTTTCAGCACCGAATGCGGCCAGAGATTGCTCAGCTGCTCACTCCTCACATTTATGATCATCTGGAGAACCACCCATCAGTACTACAGTATGAGAACATAAAGGTAAGCAGGGCGTCTTTTGCCTTGTACCTCTAAAGTGAGCACCGGTGAGCGCAGTGTCACAAAGTAAGCAGCGCGCAAATACAAAGGTGGAAAATCCAGATATTTTATTCTTGGGACACAAAACCGAAACACAGCCAAACACCTCAGCACTTCATGGGGGGCTTAGAATAAGAGGAAGTACCAGAACGGCACAAAGCACCTGGGGAAGGGGGGGCTCAGCTGTGTTTAAATTTTTTATAAAAAAATAAAATCTTAGGATTTACCAGTTTTATCTTTAACAGCTGTTTATTTTGTGAAACTGACATCAGGACTGCAGTTTTGAACAACCACTCAAGCACCAGGGTCAGTGTGCACATGGACTGTGTGTTTATTAGCACTGGTGACCCTACTATTCAATATTTTAAATATTTTCTCCCTCTCCTCATTTTCTTCTCTTATCACCATTACCCTTGTACCACATTGCAATTGTATCACAGCCCCTGGCCGTGGTGACAAAGTGTGTAGATAGTAGCAACAACCACGGGGGTACTTTTTATTTCTTCATTCTGTTTATATCCCTTTCTGTCAGTGACACCTGGGCCCCCATCACTGCCACTTACCCTGGATCTTCTCAGGGCCATCACAGTGTCTTGGGTTGCCCCTCAGGTGGAGCTGAGGCTGGGGACAGCCCTTGACAGCATCTGCCTTGTGGTCCCATGTGGCAGAAAGCTGGGTCAAGGGTGGGGGGGACCTGATATAATGGGGCTGCTAGTCCATGGTGCCACGGCCCATTTTTTGTCATGTTCTTTCCCCAGCCCTGAGGCAGCGGGTGGTATGACGTCGTGAAATGTGATGTGACGTGCGCTAGCATGGCTTAGTTGATAGCATGTCTGCCTTTGGGCTAGGAGGTGGAACGGCTGGAACGGCCTTCCAGAGGAGGTTGTGGAGTCAAAAACAGTGGTGGAATTCAAGCATGCATGGGACAGTCATAAGGCAATTCTAGGGGTTGGGGGTAGGAAGAAGTAGGCTGCTGGTTAACTAGGATCTGCAACTTATCCATCAGGTAGGGAAATGGGCAGACTGGGTGGGCCAAGCGGTCCTTATCTGCCGTCAAATTCTATGTTTCTATGTTTCTATGAGGTTGTGGGTTCTAGTCCCACACTCTGATTGGGCTTATACCATAAACACTAGCAGCTGAATGCAGTACCAAGGGGATGCTGTACTGTTGGGTTGTGCTGTCCTTTGGATAAGTCGTGAAACCAAGTTCTGCTTATTTTGTTGGTTAAGGTGGATGTTAAAGATCCCATGGCAATTCTCAAAAAGAGTAGGGGAATTTTCTCAGTGTCCTAGCCAACTTTCTCCTATTTACAAAATACTGGCAACAACTTAAAAAGACAGTGTTAGCTTTTTTTTTTTTTTTTTTGCTGAATTTAACATCCCTATTACAAATGTGTGCATGCAGCCATTAGTTGACTCTAATGTACATGCCCAGAGTCTGGGCTTTCTACTCAACCCTGTGGATAAACAGGGGGCTTTAGTCTCCATTGTTCTCAGTCCCTTACCTTTCACCTGTGCTAAATAAATCACAATGTGGAGAAGCTTGCACTGTACCTGCCCCAGACTACACCTGATTCTGTGGATAAACATGAGACTTTAGTAGGGGAACTGGATGGCTCAGTGGATTGGTAGCAAGTTAAGGAACCTTTCACCTCTAGGTCACTGGTTCAAATCCAGCATAGATCGGTAGTGGTCGAAAGCCATTATCACCTGAGGTCTGTTCAGTGGCCTACGTGAAATGAGTGTGGTGATCTTAGTCTGGTTGCCATTGGGCAGATGCCTACCTCACAAAATCACCAACACAACTGGCACTAATTGGCACCTTTGCTGGCAGTCTCACATGAGAGGCCAAGGATTGAATGGCATGGAGTCTTAACTACCCTCTCACCTATGTGGCAGTCCCTCCATAGCAGGTCTGATGCACATTGACAGGGCAGCATGGGGAAGCTTGCACTGTGATCGCCTGTACTGTACCTGTCAAGTGGATAAATAGAAGACTTCAGGTGCCAGTACTGTAAATCCAGCATGTTTCACAAGCACTAAAAAAAATTCATGCCAAAAAAATCTTAACTAAAAAAAAAAAAAAAAAGATGAGACTTTAGTTTCCTGTGCTGTCGGCTGCACAGTTATCACAAACAAGTTCAGCTGCACAGAAATTCTAAATAAGACTAATAATAACTGCACTAGACTGGGCTGGCACAGTAGTGTAGTGGGCTGAGGTGCTATATGCCTTACCTGCCGCCACGCTGGTGACCTGGATTCAAGAATGAACCAGCATTGTCAAGGGTTAGCCGGGGAAGGGAGGCTTGAGTGTCCCACAGAATGCTGTCCTCCTCTGGGGGTGTTCTCAGCCATGCAACTGCCACCTAGACGATCGTGGTGGCAGTGCAGGCTGGAGCAAGTCCAGAGCAGGGGAGAGATACTGATTGGCTGGGGCGGCCACTGACGCACTACGTCGCGCCACTCAGCCAGCGTCTCTCAGGGGGTGGGGCAAAAAGGTGGGAAAAAAAACTAGCCTCCAACCAGGTGATACTGCACCCAGGTAATGAGGTGGTGCAGGTTTTTGGGTGTGTTACCCAATAGTTGCAAACAGATGAACGAAAAACCGCACTCACCTACAAACTGCACTGCAGACCAAGTTCCACATGGCAGAATGCTGAATTTATTGAAGCATTCAAGAGCCAGTTCAAATTGTACAGAAATAACAATTAGAGAGCCAGCCACTACCTACTCAATAACCCCAGTGGTTCACTCTATGGAGCTTCCTCAGGGTCACTATATTGAGGTATTGACCACACTTTTGTGCCCAAGGCATGCAGCATGGTTATTTTTGTAAACCTTGAATTAGCTCTTGAATTCTTCAGTAAATTCAGCTTCTGGAGATGTGGATATGTTATTCAATCCACACTTATTGGCAGATTCCTTGCCACTTTAAATCTTGCCAGAAGGTCTTCAAGTCTTCGAGAGGCAGTATAACGCAGTGGTTTAAGACTCTGAGCTGCAAATCTGGTGACATCCAGCAGACCAAACCTGGGTTTGAATCCCACAGCTTCCACTTGCATACTGTGCGACCCTGAGCAAGTCACTTAACTTCCCCTGTGCTCCTAGGTCGCTCCTGTAAAAAAGCTTTCAGCTTAGTGTACTACTCCTGGTTAAACAACTAAAAAAAAAAAAAAAAAAAGCTGGCTCCTCTCACCCACCCAGGTGATAAAACTCTTGGCTGTGCCCCAAGATGCCAGATCTTCCTTATTGCTTGGAAGCTAGGGTTCCCTCCATAGCGCTCTGCGTTTCAGGCCTGGATCCACACTCTTTGGTTAACCTGAAACTAATTCTCAAATTTACAAGACTTCGGTCTTCTTTTTCCCTCGTGGCTGCGATGGACAAATTGACTCCCGGATTTCGTCAGTGCCCCTGTGGGCAGAAGATATCCTGGACCGACCCGCACTCCACGTGCGTCTACTGCCTAGGGCTCGGCCACGATTTGCAAGCTTGTGATTTGTGCAAATCCTTTTCGGCTTCGGTCTTGGAGGACTGCGCTGCTCGACTTCTTCTGGGGTGCCCTGAAAAACGATATCCACTAGTCAAGTCGAAGGAGGCCCATTGGATGGTGTCCACGGTAGTGGGCTCTGCAGAACAGTTGGAGCAGATGATTGCTCTCGAGGAGGAGGTGGCCTAGGCCGCGTCTTCTTCCTCCTCGGTTGCAGCATTTATCCCGCTCTCCTTGGGCTCTTCATATACAGCTTCTTTTAAGGAGCTTTCCTAATCCCTCTCCACCAAGGGAGAAGGACCATTGGGACATTCCAGTCGGTTCAAGAAGAAGGACTCAAAAGGTAAGTCCTACCGTTGACGTTCATGGGAGCAGGAGAGATCCCCTTCACCGGATGGTCGATTTTTGACTTTGGTCAAGGTTGCGACTAAGGCCGCTGGCTTCACAGTGTCCCCGTCAGGTCAGCTGGCTGAGGCACCTGTCGACACAGTCGAGATTTTTCTCGACCCGTCGGACGGTTTGTCGACTGGTGATGACAACAACCCTACTTCACATATTCCCCCAGTGGTAACTGAGGACTTGCCTGTGCCTTCTGTGCCAGAGTCCCTGGTTAAGGTCCCTGAACCGAGGGAGGAGCGGGTTTCCCCTGTCCCCTCTCTGACCCACCCTCGGAATCCCCGAAGGTCTTGGTCTCAGTCTCAGACATCTTCCAGGTCCAGCCGTTCCCATCGACGTCGGCGTTCTTGGCACCATGGAAAGCTGCGGCGCCGCTCATCCTCATCATCCTCTTCGGAGGATAGGCTCTGGTACAAGTTGCGTTGGCGCTATGAGGATTTAATGTGGCAGCAGCTCTTATTGTCTGGGAATAAGCCGACTCCATCTCCTTCTCCGGCCATTAAGTGGCTTTCACCTGAGTGGCTGAAACAACCCCTCGTAGTCGAGGAGCCGAAACCAGCACTGGTAGTTCGTCTGAAACCGGCTGCTCCACCCATTGTGGTGGAACCTCCCCCTCCACAACCGAAGACTGGGCCCCGACCAAGGAATCTTGGTCGGGTCAGGGCTGGCCCCATAGGTTGTTGGTCACCCTCACTCCCGATCTGCCTCGGCACGTGGAGGGTGGCTTAGGCACTCGGCACCTGTTCGCAGACTCCTCGGAGTCTGATGATGACTCCTTGTTCTCCAGGCCGCTTGACCTGGAATCTGCAGGGGGTCAGTTGGTGGACGAGAGCCCATCCTCGTTTTTAGGAATGCTTCGACTCATCTCAGAGTCCACTGGGATGAAGCTCAAACCTGTTTCTGAATGGACCAGGTATCCCCTCACAGAAATACTGGGCCAAGTGGATTCCCCTACAGAGGCCTTTCCAGTGGCCAAAGCCATTGTTGGCCCAGCCCTGGAGCTGTGGCAGTGGCCAGCATCTTGTCCCTCACCTTTGGCCGGGATGGCTCGGAAGTATGCAGTCCCTACTGGTTCACTCTCCGGTTTCTCAGAGCACCCCTATATAGAGGGGTTAGTGGACCGATAGTGTTTTCTGGCATTCCGGGAACGCTCGGGATGTGGACAAACTGCCCGACAAGGACGCCGCTTCCTCCCTAGGCCTTCAACAGGCTAGTTCGGCTGTTCTGATGGCACACTTTTTACACGCCCTTTTGGGCTCCCTGGATGAGGTGATTCCTCATCTCCCGGCTGACCTTCAGACATCGGTCAAGCAGGTGCGGAATCAGGGAAGGGCGGTAGCTAAACAGCAGCTCCAAACTTCGTTGGACATTGCTGATTCATGTACCCGGTCTTTAGTGGCCACAATGGCCATGTGCCGCAGAGCTTGGCTGCGGATCTCCACCTTTACGGCTGATACCCAGCATAAGCTGGCAGATGTCCCCTTCCTGGGTACTGACTTGTTCAAGCCTGGGGTGGAGGGTCATCTCCAATGGATCGAGAAGTCCAACACCACCTTGGACTCAGTCACGTCTGCCCAGAAGGACAAAAACCACCAGCAGCAGTGTAAGCCCATTTGTCCTTCAGCCCCTGTGGCACATCCGGCCCAGCAACACCAGCATCAGGGCCAGCAGGCTCGTGCTTGGCACCCCAAAGCCAAGCCTGCTGCTTCCTCTAGCAGGAAGCCTGGAGTAAAAGGCCCAGGTGGCTCCTCATCCGGCCCTTCCTCCAAGCCTGCCCAGTGACGGGTTGAGGGGTGTCACTCCCAACCTCGTCACTTCTCCCCAGGTTCCCCCCATGGGGGGACGGCTCCGCCACTTCCTTTCAGCCTAGTCCGCTATCACACGGACCGCTGGGTATTGGAAGTGGTAGGTAGGGGTCTGCCTCTGGCATTCGAGCAGTTCCCCTCCTATCGAGCCGTCGCCCCACGGGAGGCTATGGGTTCTGCAGCCTCTCTGTCAGCTCATTGAGCCGAGATTGCCTTGCTCCTCCAGTAGGAGGTGATCAGGGAGGTGGTGGACCCACCTCCAGACCTAGGGTTTGTGTCCAGGTACTTCCTGGTCCCAAAACGGACAGGGGCTGGACATTCTCAACCTACACGACCTGAGCAAGTTCCTAAGATCTTATACCTTCAGGGTGGTCACTCTGGCTCAGATCATTCCATCCTTGGAACGAGGCATGTGGTTCTGTTCTCTGGACCTTCAGGACATGTTCTTTCACATCCGAATCCATCCGTCTCACCAGCGATTCCTCCACTTCAGAGCAGCGGGATCCCTTTACGACTTTCAGGCCATGCCCTTCGGCCTCTCTCCAGCTCCCAGCGTCTTCACCAAATGCACGGCAATGGTGACAACATTCCTACGGCACCGAGGGGTCCGGGTGTACCCTTACCTGGATGACTGGCTGACTGCAGCCCCCTCCAGGTCGGCGGTGGAGCGGTCCAGGGATCTGGCCCTCCAAGTCTTCTCTCAGATTGGCCTCCTCATCAATGAGGCCAAGTTGGAACTCATGCCATCACAGCTGATTCAGTTCATCGGGGCAGAGCATGACTCTCTTCAAGCCAGAGCACATCTCCCAGTGGACAGGGCCGAGGTCCTTTCCTCCTTTGCCCAATCATTTCTGGTTGGGCAATTGTGCCCTGCCCAGGACTTCCTGTGCCTTCTGGGCCTCATGGCGACCTGCACCAGCGTGGTCCGTTGGACCTGCTGGCATATGCGTCCCCTGCAATGGGGGCTGGCCCCCCAGCGGTCACTGCGCTTCGGTCCTCTGGACCAGCCAGTGACAGTGACCCAGGAGATGTGGAATGGCCTCCAGTGGTGGCTCGTTCCAGCTCATCTGCAGGAGGGTATCCCGTTTGTCCGCCTCAAGCCGACGGTCACTCTGATGACCGACGCCTCTCTGATGGGTTGGGGTGCCCATCTTGGGGAGCTCAGAGCCCACGGCCTCTGTTCCCTTCAGCAGTCTCAATCCCACATCAACCTGCTGGAGCTTTGAGCGGTCTGACTAGCCCTCACTGCCTTCACTTCATTTGTACGGGGTCAAGTGGTCTAGGTCCAGACGGAAAACACCACGACCATGTACTACCTCAACCGACAGAGCGGGATGCACGCCTTGCCCCTGTGCAAGGAGGCTCTCTGCACTTGGTCTCTCGTGATCAGCCTGGAGGCAGATCTCCTAGCCATCCATGTGGCAGGAGCCTCCAACAGTCTGGCCGATGCCCTCAGCCGGATAGGCGTTGCATCTCATGAGTGATCTCTCCTGCTGGAGGTAGTACAAGATCTGTTCTCCCACTGGGGTACCCCTCAGGTGGACCTGTTCACCTCCAGGGAGAATGCGAAGCTGAGGCTGTTTCACGCCTACCCCTCTCAGCAGGGCTCGCTGCAGGGGGATGCCTTCTCGAGGCCGTGGACCCCGGGCCTCTTCTACGCCTTCCCTCCATTCCCTTTGATCCACAAGGTGCTTCTCAAGGTGAAGAGGGACCAGGCACAGGTGATTCTGGTAGCCCCAGACTGGCCCCGCCAGTTCTGGTATCCAGATCTGCTCAGCCTTAGCTCCAGGCTCCCGAGGCGACTTCCAGCCTGCCCGGACCTAATCTCAGTCAACAAGGGGAAGGTACTCCATCCGGACCTTCAATCCCTGCACTTGATGGCCTGGTTCCTGAGCAGCTAGAGTTCCAGGCCTTGGGTCTTTCCGACAAGGTCCTCAACATTGTTGAGGCATCCTGTAAGGAGTCGACCAGAAAATGCTATGCCTTCAAATGGAAGAGATTCTCCATTTGTTGTCAGGGCAAGGGGTTGGACCCTTCCTCCTGTTCATTGGCTAGCATTCTGGACTACCTGTGGTCTCTTTCTCAGCTAGGGCTTCAGTCGACGACTCTTAAGGTGCACCTAGCAGCCATCTCTGCTTACCGGACACGGGCCAGCAAGCAGTCGGTGGCACAGGAGAAGGTGGTCGGGCACTTTTTCAAAGGCTTTGATCACATATGCCCTCCGGTGCAAGAACCTCCACATCCGTGGGATCTACTGCTGGTATTGGCTAAGCTCGTGGGCAAGCCATTTGAACTGATGCACAGGTGTAACATCTCTCACCTGTCGTGGAAGGCCACCTTCTTGGTGGCTATTACATCAGCCAGAAGGATGGGAGAGTTCCAGGCACTTTCCATCGAGTCTCCTTATCTGGTCTTCCATAGGGACAAGGTTGTCCTGTGCCCCCACCTGAAATTCCTTCCAAAGGTGGTGTCAGAGTTTCACCTTAACCAGGTGTTGACTCTGCCGGTTCTACCCCAGTCACACCTCGGAGGCCGAATATAGGCTCCATACTCTGGACCCTAGAAGAGTGCTCTCTTATTATAAGGAGCAGATGGCTGAAGTTCGGGGAGAGGTTCACCAGCTCTTTGTCACCTGTTTGTCACCTACACTGAAGCCACACCTGGCAGACCTGCAGCCAAGTGGACGATAGGCAGGTGGGTCACCTCCTGCATAGATCTCTGCTATAGGTTGGCGGGTATGGAGCCTCCCAAAGGGATAAGAGCTCATTCTACCCGCCATACCGCTGCTTCGGTGGCTGCTTCCAGGGATGTCCCTATCCAAGAAATCTGCAGGGCTGCTACCTGGAATTCAGCACACACCTTCATTACCCTCTACCACATCGACCTTGAGTCACGCCGGGATGCTGGTTTTGGGACCTTGTTTCTCCAGTCCTTAGTCCCTAAGTAGGGGTGCACGCCTTGCCTCCCTCCTCCCGGAGAACTGCTAGGAGTCTGCCAATAAGTGTGGATTGAACAACATATCCACGTCCCTAGAACTACAGGTTACTCACCTGTAACAGGAGTTCTAGGAGTGGTATATGTTGTTCATCCACACAACCCACCTGACCTCCCCAGCTTCGACACGCAATCTGGCTTCCAGCGGGCTAGATATGGCGCTATGGGGTGGAGCCGAGAGTTTTACCATCCGGCTGGGGTGAGGGGCCATCTTGAAGACCTTCTGGCAAGATTTAAAACGGCAAGGAGCCTGCCAATAAGTCTGGATGAACAACATATACCACTCCTAGAACTCCTGTTACAGGTGAGTAACCTGTATATTTTGCCACGTGGAACTTGGTCTGCAGTGCAGTTTGTGGCCAAATTTTAATTTCACTTACTCCTGAGCACGGTTTTTCGTTCATATATTGGAAAACCCTAGCTGTGGTGGTATGACAGCCCAAGCTGGGAACAAAATTTGCGGTGAGAACCTGGTCCACCCCTGGTGCTCTCCACCATGGGGAGGGGATACCACAGGTGACTACTGGAGGTCAGAAGCCCTGGGAGAAAGTGGTGTGGATGGGGTTGAGGCACAAGCAACGACCTGAGTGGGGAGCTGGGGGCCACCAGGAGATTCAGGAGGGTAAAAGTATAAATAAAAAAAAGATGCCAGACTGATAGTATTTCTTTTATTTTTTCAACAGGGGGTCATATCCAATCTATTCTTTTTGGAACACAGCTTCCCTGAGGAGGAGATCCCAGATGGCCGGAGCCACCAGAATCCACATGAGGCTGAGTTTGTGGTTGCCCTCTGCCAGTACCTCATCTGCCAGGACTACAAGCCATCTCAGATCACCGTCCTCACCACTTACACCGGCCAGCTTTATTGTCTTCGCAAGCTAATGCCCGCCAAGAAGTTTGAGGGTGTAAAGGTGCACGTGGTGGATAAGTACCAAGGTGAAGAGAATGACATCATCCTCCTCTCACTGGTGAGAAGCAACAAGGAAGGGCGGGTTGGATTCCTGAAAATTGCCAATCGGATCTGTGTTGCCTTGTCAAGGGCTAAAAAGGGTTTGTACTGTATAGGGAACATGGGAATGCTGGGACAAGTCCCACTGTGGAGCAGAATCATACAGACCTTACGTGAAAAAGGACAAATTGGGCGCTCACTGATGCTCAGCTGTCAGAACCACCCTGAAACAAAGACCCTGGTATCCAGTGTTACGGACTTCAGTAAAGTGCCCGAGGGTGGCTGTACTCGACCCTGTGAATTCCGACTGGACTGTGGCCATGTTTGCACCAGGGCATGTCATCCATACGATGTGGAACACAAGGAGTTCCAATGCATGAAGCCTTGCCAGAAAGTGCTGTGCAAGGATGGGCACAGGTGCCCTAAAGTGTGTTTCAAAAACTGCGGTCCATGTCAGTTCAAGGTTGACAAGCTGATTCCCCACTGTGGACACATGCAGAAGGTGCCATGTTCCATGAACGCTGATGACTTCTCTTGCATGGAGCCCTGTGTCAAATATCTGAGCTGTGGGCACAAGTGTCCATGCACATGTGGTGAGGACTGTACTGAACTGTGCCCAGAGAAGATCACACTGATGCTGAAGTGTGGCCACACCCAGGAGGAGGAGTGTCATGTGCAGCAGGACTTGGCCTTTGGAAGGCCTGTGAAATGCAGAACAGCATGTAAGACCAAACTGGAATGTGGCCATATTTGCAAAGGCTCCTGCCATGGGTGCAGTGAAGGACGCTTTCATGAGAATTGCAAACAGCCCTGTAAGCAGCTGCTAATATGCTCACACAAATGCCTGGAACCATGCACCAGTGAGTGCCCCCCATGTGGGCGGCCCTGCCAGAACCGCTGCATCCATAGCCAGTGCAAGAAAAAGTGTGGTGAGCCATGTGTGCCCTGCGTAGAGCCCTGCGAGTGGAGGTGTGAGCATTACCAGTGCAAGATGTTGTGCTCAGAGCCCTGCAACCGGCCAGTCTGTGACCAGCCCTGCAGGAAGAAGCTTAAGTGCAGCCACCCTTGCATTGGGCTCTGTGGTGAACCATGCCCCAACAGATGCCGTGTATGCCACCGTGATGAAGTCACTCAGATATTCTTTGGGTATGAAGAGGAAGATGGAGCCCGCTTTGTGCAGCTAGAGGACTGCAAACACATCTTTGAAGTTACTGGGCTAGACCAATACATGAACCAGCCAGACAATGAAGACCATGCAGTCAAACTCAAAGTGTGCCCCAGGTGTCAGACCCCAATACGCAAAAACCTGAGGTATGGGGCCATGATCAGGAAAAGCCTAGATGAGGTTGAAAGAGTGAAGGCTAAAATCCATGGCTTCAGGGATGAGATACAAGTAAACAGGCAAAGACTGAGGGCACTTCTCATGGAGAAAAATGCCATAAGGTTGAATCTCTTGAAAGAGTATGATAGTTTGTTAGACGATCTGGAGAGTAAAGACATGTCTGTGAAGACCCTCAGCCTAATTGAGAACAAGATCAGATTCTACACCCGTCTTGCGGAACTGAAGAGCTTTGAGTCCAAGATGGAGTATGAGAAGAGAAGCCATTTTAAGAAACGACTGACTGAGTGCCTGGGCTGGCTGGAAAAACCTCGGGTCAGATTCACAGATCAGGAGCTTTCAGATCTCCAAACTGAAGTACAGCGGATGACCTACCTTGCTGAGTTGTATGTAAGGTGCAAGATGGCTGAAAGGATCAGCCCTTCTTTGATGAAAGAGATTGATGGTGTGTGTCATATCCTCGAGAGCACAAAGAAGTTTTCAGTGAAGGACGAAGCCTTTGTAAGTGTCAAAATGGAAAAACTGATGTCCCTTTTACCGAGCAGTGGACTAGCGATATCGGAATCAGAGAGAGTGGAGATTGTCAAAGCTATGGGTCTCCGTCAAGGTCACTGGTTCAAGTGCCCCAAAGGTCATGTTTATGTCATTACAGAATGTGGTGGTGCAATGGAAAGGCGCCAGTGTCCTGAAGAGGGGTGTGGGGAACAGATCGGTGGTGAAAATCATACGCTGATACCGAACAATGAACTAGCAACAGAAATGGATGGATCTCAGTACCCTGCATGGTCAGAAACAGCCAACAATGTGTTACACTTTGAAGAATTGCGAAGACTTGCACTTTAGAAACTCGCTAGCTGCTAGCTTCCACTATTTTGAGGAAAGAACAGAGGGGCAATGAAGTGCAGTGTTCAAACTTGCAACGACTTAGCTGACCCCACTTCTGCTTAGTATGACACTGTTCTTCTAGAGGCTTCCAGTTATAGACACAGTTCCAGAAGTGCAGTTCTGCTATGATTAACCAATGAATCCATTGGTTACAGATATTGCTTGCCAGAAATTCACCATGGTTAGCACTTCTATAGTCAAGAAAATGGGGTGGGGACAGCTTTATGCCCTAGTGTCCAGTAACCAGATGTTTTGTCTCAGTAGCCAGATGTTCAATCTCGTCAGTCAGATGTTCCATCTAAATAGCCTGTGAAAGTTAGCTGTAAAATTGGGGAGGTTGGACATTACTGTAAGCAGTCCTGTCATTAAACAAATAATCATTTATTCAAGTAGTTTCAAATAAGAAAAGGATAAATAACCTTATAATTACAGTACCCTGGCTAATGAACCCACAGAATGGTGATCCGTTGGTTCAGCGATGGCACGCTATGTGGTGACATGGGACACCCAGATTGAGAGCAGAGATGATGCGCCTGCACCTTAAGAAGAGAGGATCAGCGTGCATCACTCTTTAGCACCCTCTGCAGCCAGGTTACCAGTGGGATTTAGTGTGGTATCGGATGAGGGAATGACCCGGAACCCTTGTGGCTGAGGGTGGTCACCCTGATGCGCTCTGTGAGCATCAGAGAAACACCGTGAGATGGTGAGAAAAGGACAAGCAAAAACAAATTGACCAGATAATTAACATAGATAGTATCCTAGCAGGATCCAATATTATTTAAATGACTGTGCACTTATTGAACCTTGTATTGTTGTGGGATGTATTTTTATCTGCTGTAACTGGTGCATTTTGATTACAAACTCACTTTCTCACAGGGCTTCTAGTCCCATAGGCCTGTTTTATGTGAGCAGAAAAAACGCCATGTCATCATCGCGGCGCCACAGGAACCTGAAATGTTTCCTTAAAATGGTATTCATGGAGCAAGCCCCCCATCCCACCCGGGCAGAATATTTCACAGTGGTACATTTTAAATTTCAAATACCCTCTCCTGAATATGCCAAAAGAAGCTGTTAAATCTCCTGATCTTCCATCAGAGCCCCCTTGTCTTGCAATCCAATCACTTAGTGCTCCTTGTCCTGGTTACTAATGCACTGACTGGCAGTGGGGATGGGGACATTGCTGTGAGCTTCCTTGCTAATGCTGACGGCAGCTCACTTGTGAAAGGGGGGAGGTCACACAGTTGCTGAGGGATCCATTCCACCCGTCCTCCCTCAGTCATTGTAAATTCCATCACAGAACACAAGGGTTCATTATTGCATTTAATTAGCATGGAAATAGGCTATAACTCCAAAAATGCCTTTCCCAGTGTCCCCCGTGTGCTTAATCACTTCTTTGATAATGCAACCCCTGTCCAGCCAAGCATCAGAAGTACAGTCAGAGATTGGGGTGGGGAGGCGTATATTGATGCATTCAGGAACTGAATACAGTATATGCCATCTTCAGACAGTAGCAAGCTAGCCTTCTGACTGGGCAAGCAGACTAGTAAAAATAACAAGACTACATAACGCATACGTTCAGTACACTCACAGATAGCACACTGAAGAGACAGTTCACAAGAGCAGTGTGTAGGATCCTAGAAAAGGATGCATGGAGTGAACCAATGTCCAAACTGGTCCTGTGTCTCTCTCCCAACAACAGACATATTGTACATATTAAAGCTCCAAACTCAATGCAAAGCATCGCTGGTAGTAGTTTGCAAACCTTTGTATAAGGCAGACTGTGAAGGTGGCAACCTAGGTTGGAATCCCACACCTGTAACTTACTCACTGTGTAACCCTTAGCAAGCCATATAACGTCCTTGTTATTACTTTGTTTATAACATATTTTACTAGATAAGCGAGTACAGCCTAGGAGGCTCATTTCCCATTGTCACCTGGCTAGGCAACTGAAACTAGTAAAAACAAAATAACATGAGTACATAAAGCAAACATTTAGTTCACTTGAAGGTAGTACAAAAGCATATCGTATGAGAGAATAGCAGTATGTAGGATCTATAAAAGGATGCAGGGAAAGAAACAATTTCCAGGTTGTTTGGTTTTTGTGTCTCGCTCCCAACCGCACTCATACATTCTGAAACCTCAAACCCACTGCAAAGCATCATGGGTAGCAATATGCAAGCCCTTGGGTAGGGCAGGCTGATAGGGCTTCACCAAGAACATTTAGGCAACTTCTGTTCTGGTGAGCCCCGTCAGGCGGCCCATCCAGGTGGATTTGCATTATTGCGTGACACTCAAATGTCTCCCTAATTTGAGGGCTGCCCATGGAGCTGTGAGCAGGCAAGTAAACTATAGCAGAAAAAGCCTTTAAGTTGTATTGTTGCCTAAGATGGGATATAAAAGCCAGGGAAAAAAGGTGCTGTCTCTAAGGGTATATCACATGAGATACTTCTGGTCAGAGATGTGTTACATGAGAATTTGTAAACAATTTTAGTATGAACTGTGGACCTAAGTTATGTTTCTTCTATCTGTTGACAAATGGTGTTTCAACAGCTGTTTCCATTGGCCTTTTATCATTTATACACCATGAAAATGAGGAAGAAATTTCCTTTAATATCATTTTATAAGGAAAATATTCTATATTAAAGTATCAACTAAAGAGGGAGAGACCATGTTTTCTGATGCCCACCCTTTAATGCTTGACCTGTCTTGAACTGAAGGCTAGAAGGCAACAGCTAGCTTGTGCAGAGCGGAATGCCTAATTGTAAATAGAGTTGGGGGGCACTTTTGCAGCTGCAAAGGAATACATGTCTTCATCTTGATTTACAAACATTTATGAATTCTGGAATGAAAACCACATAGAATTGATCTGTTCATAACTGTAGTGATGCAGAGAATCCAATTCCTTCAGAAAATCACAGCACGTTTTTTTGGCCTTTTGTGTGGCCACAGGGTCTAAGTGCTGAACCCTGTCTATCAGCCCAGCTTCTCAGGTGATGTCAGTTTGTCAGTCAGTGGGTTATCTGACCTCACTTTCTGTTCAGTGCTGCCTGCACTGGCTAGTTGCTGCATGACTGGACAGGACAAAGCATGATATGGGTAAAAAAAAGGAGGGGGGGGATTATGGGTTTGTGTACATTAGCACCCAGGGGGTCTATACAAGCATTATCTTTCTTTAATGTAAGGGAGGGAATGATACCGTATAGCCCCCTGCCCCCTCTGTATGTCTGATAGTGCTCTGTGCTTTGTGATTCCTGCAGGAGTTGGGAGGTAGAATGTTTGTTTGTTTTTATTTCACAATAATGGATCCCAACTCTACAGTGATTCCTGTATTTCACAGGAAAATGGAACACTCTACAGAGACATTGCTACTATAGACATGTATTGCTTATGCAGGAAAATAGGTTGATTCTAGTTCCACATGAAATTGTGTGATTTACAGGAGCAAATAGCAAAATAACCTTAGAGTTACAGGAAGATGTCAGTCTTCATCTGGGAGCCCTGCAATAAATCATGAATGATTAATGCACCTTGTGATAGGACTCAAGATCTCAGGTTCTTTCTACTGTTTGATAATTAGCCTTACCCAGCTGGGGAGGTTCTTGAACTGATACATACACAGCACAATACATACACAAGACACATCACACAATACACATAACAGACTCACAACCACAACTTAATACCAAATACACTGGTTCAGAACATAAGACTCTCAAAACACACACACACACACACACACCCCCTACTGGAGCTCAGTCTTCGGCATTTTAGTGATGAAATAGTTAAGCAGTTTTGATTGGTAAAAATGTAATTGTCGATAATGCCTTTGTCTGCTGTTTGCACTTTCCCTGAACTGTGTATTTTAAAAAGATAACTATTGCACTGCAGTTCACAAATAAATAAAAATGATGCTATGTGGAGTAAAGTCTGTGTTTTGAGTGTAAAAACTACAGTAGGTATTATGTATTGCCTAATATTTAGCACTCCCTACTGGTGCACTAGAGGCAGGACTGCTTGCTTCCTCACTATAGCACCCTGCTGGTGTCCAGCAGCAACGATAATTTTTTTGTTTTGAAATTGCTATTTATCCCTCCCTATGTCCCGCTGACCTCGACCCTTCAGGCCTGCCAAGGAGTCATCCTCCTGCCTCCTGCTCTACCCAAACCTACCTCCTGGGCCCCATGGAGCTGCGGCTTGCCCCTCCCAAGTGGGGATGAAGTGGGGCACCAGACATCCTGTACTCCTTCATCTTGTTGATCCAGAGGTGGCTGGGTGAGCAGGGGCACATCGGAGGCACGCTCCAGGCAGTCCAACTTCCTGGAGTCAGCAGGCATTTTCTAATTTTCTCCCCAACACGCAGTGTGTGCCCCTGACATCATGGCACTACACACCGACATCCACTGTGTGTCTTGGTTGCCCTTCCCTACAAATGGGGCTTGCTGTACCCAGAGCCTCTGTTCAGGGTCAGGCAAGTTATGGGGCGTTGGCCCCCCTCCCCCCCCGGGGAAGGTGAGCTGTCATGGGACGCTCAAGCTGTTCTCCCCAGCTGGCCCTCCAGTGACTCGAGTCCACTCCTGAACCCGGATCACCGGCGTCGAAAGCGGAAATCCAACCGCTGCGCCAACAGGTCAGCCAGTGCTGATAATTCTAGTCTAGATGCTTAAATGGATGTTTGTGCCTCCCTTTGCTTTGTTCAGCCACAGAACAGAATAGATACCACAGTTGAGCTTAGTGTTTAATGGCAACCCCTATTTGAGTGTGGACACACATCCAAACGTCTCATACAGACTGCCACCACTGCTCACTCTGTGCAATCTTCAATGCCACTGTCCTGAAGGAATCTGTCTAGTTAGTGCTGCTCTGAAAGTCTGAACACAACCTCACTATGTAGACTATTACATGTTAACAGCAAAAGAACCCCAAAGCAAATGCACTGGAGCAGGGGTTATGCTGGAGGATATTGGCCATACAGCCAAAATTTTTTTTTTTGCAGTTAATTTATTCCTCTTCCTTGGGTGGCACACCTTCAATCCTGATCCCCCAGCCCCGTCTCCCACTCACAGCTTACCTTCCACTGTCCTCCACAGCTTGCCCCCTGTGGTGGGGTGGCAGGGATCCCTCAACCTGCCGGAACGGGTCCAGTGCGGAGGTTACCACTATTTTCGGGAGTGGGGCCTGCAGGGATCGGATGTCATCGTGCCTCGCCCAGTACTCCTTTTTCCACTTTCTCCCCATAGGAGAGAAGGCGTGCAATGCCACCCTAAGGAGAGGACACGCATGCATCCGCACGTGCTCCTCCAAGCATCTGCCTCTTCTCCTCCCTTCCGGAGCGTCAGTATGCTGTCCCCTATCCGCCACTAGGGGCCAGTTGACACCGACTGCTGGTGTCCCCCCTCCCCAGAGAAGGAGAGCAGTCCCTCAGATGCTCGATCCTTCTCCTCTCCTGCCGACCCCCTGTGACCCATGCTCGTTCCCAAACACGGGTCACTGGCGTAGCGTGAGGTAAGGCATCCAGTGCCTCAACCCTCAGTGCCACCGGGCCAGCAATACAGCCAAATTTTAAAGAAAACACAAATTGCACATACCCCAATAAGGCAAAGCATCATGGGAAGCATATGCAAATGCCATGAATTAATTTGGACAGGCTCAACTTTAAACAGAATTGTATGGTGCCAGTAGGCCTCACAATACAATCAGCAAAGCCTGAGAACAGCAGACACATGTTTTGGAGTCATCAGTGTGCCATATCTGTACCTCAGCCCAAGGAGAGAGAGCCAGCCACCCTATAGGGCATCTTATTGGTTTGGGTCATGGGCAGCCCAAAGTATAGTGAGAAGAGAACAACAAAAGAACCCCAGAACAAATGCACTGGGCCAAGGGTTATCCTGGAGGATATTGGCCATACAGCCACATTTTAAAGAAAACACAAATTGCACATACCCCAATAATGCAAAGCATCATGGGAAGCATAGGCAAATGCCATGAATTATTACGTTAGTCACCTTCTGTGTGAAGTAGTGTTTTCTTATGTTTCCCCTTATCCCCCCCCCCCCTTCAGTTGTAGTGCATGCCTTGCTCAGTGGATCATAAAATGAACAGTTGGTGCTGTGACATGTTAGCATGCTAACCATAATGTGCATAATGATTCTGGCTGTCATTCCGGACGATACAAGACCTGGGTTAGGTTTGTTCCCACTCCTGCACTAGTGCACAGTTCAAGAAGTCCTCTGCTACAATTGGTTCCCTTAATGTCTATTTCTTGTTTTTTTTTTTTCCCCATTATGTATTTTATGTGTTTTTCCCATTTTTCACCCATCCCCAGTCCCGGACGCGCATACCAGTGTTCCGAGATGCCCTCCCGACTTGCTGCCCCTTCCCACCTGCTCTGCCACTGGACCTCCACCCAGTGGCAGCAGAACTATGGGAGGAGTGAGATAGCCACCCCAGTAGAGGAGAGGAGAGCTGCCGTTAGGTGCTCAATCCTGCTCTGCCCCTCCCCCCCATGCTGGCACCCCAATGACCCAAGGTTGTTCCCGAACCCAAGTCGCCGGCGCAAGGTGGATCTCATGTTTTTTTAAACCAAGTTTTCTGACCCATTGAGCTGTCTCTCACTTCTTGCTTTTGGCATCTGCTGGTTCCCAGCCCTGTCCCCCGCTCCCCCCCCCACACCGCACCATCAATCTGGTGGGTAGCTGCATGGTGCAGAACCTGAGGAGCCAATGACCATCATTCAGATTGGTTGAAGCACATGTACTGTTTCTGTGTTTCACCTGTTCCTCAGTCCCACCCACCTCCCCTGATACTGGACAGTTCCTCTGGTGGCCTCAGTCGCAGCAGCCCACGCTGGGCTGATGCCATCCCCAGCAAGGGTGCAGGCTTCTTGGTTCACCCTAGGGGCTGCTGCTACACCAGAGCCCAGATGTCTCCCTCTCCAGGCTGGCTTGTGCTCCTCCCCCCCGGTAGCACTCCTCATCCTAGCTCCTTGGGTTCACTTCCAAACCGAGTCACCAGCAGGTAAGCGTGCCATGCTTCCACTGACCCACCGAGCAGCTGTGTCTATTTCTACAGTTTCACCTCAGTACTGTACTGAAGGGGTGGGATCCTCTGTTACAATGAGCTCTTTTTATGTGCCTCCCCTTGCACTGCTTCATCACACTGGGGTGGGGGATCCACTGACTGAGGCAGAGGGGACAGCAGAGACACTGAATAAGTTAAAGTTACAAATACCCAGAAGAGTCCAAAAAATAAATAAATATTTCTTTGCTGTATACTGGTGCAAGTCCCTTCATACTGGAAATGTACCAGTAAATAACTACAACTGTCCAATCGGACCTAGGTGCCACACTCTGACCTTTGTTCTAAACTATTTTCAGAAAAGGTATATCCTTTAGTTTTGTATCTTAAGTTAATGCCCCACCAGGTAAAATGCTGTGCACCATCTCTTAATTGTTTTTCCATTCTGAAAACTGTAGGTACTATTAAGGTAGTCAAAGCCTGTCGTTCATGTAGTACAGTAAATCTGTACCACAAGTCTTCCAGAGCTAATAGGAAAGATTGGATATACTCAGCTTACTCAGCCTAGAGAAGGTAAGGCAAGGATGATTGGGTGACATGACTGTGTTGTTCTGTATGCTTAAAGAGACAGACAAAGTTGGAATATATACAGATATTTGATCTAGTTAGTGAGCGTAAACAGAACTAGTGGGAAAACACTCAGACTGAGGAGGAGGCAACATTAAAAAGTATTAGTTTACATAGATTGTGGAGGACGTAGGAAGGATGAGGGAAAATATTAGAAAATGTTACTTCAGGAGCCTGCCCATCATGGCTGCGGTAGCACTGCCACTTGCAGTGCAGGTGACTTGGGTTCAGGAATAAGCACCGGCCATCAAGGAGTGGCCGGGAAGAAAGAATTGAGCATCCCAGAGAGATCGTCTCAAAGGTGAGTCTCCCTATTTTCGAATACAGTGACATTTACAATAAAAATGGGTTGCAGAGTCATGCACACCAACCTCACTCGACGGTGCCAGAATCTGAAGGTGCAAGATGTTTTATTCACTCACTCACAGGAACAGCCACCCAGGCCATATGAATAAAATACCTTGCACCTTTAGCTGTGTATGTGTGTGTGTGCTTATTTTTTACATTTTTGCCTTATCCACATTGTTTCCGGTACTGCTCCTAAATCCACCCTAGCCAGACTGTACCCACTATTTCACTCCTTCTGCCTCTTTGCCCTTGATTGCCCCCCTAGAACCCACCACTTCCCCCTTTATTTGTCCCTCTCCTCTCCCTCCCTTGGTGCCAGGCACCTTGCTCATTGTGCTACTTTTCATTTCCAGATTCTGGCTTGGGTTCCTCCCCCTCACCTTTCCTCTCTCCTCAGTTTTCCCCTTCTACCTTCTACTTCCTTTGCAGCTCTGGTCATCACTCTCTTGTGCTCCCCTCTATAACATCCTCTGCTGGCCAAGCTGACGTCCCCTTCCGCTTCCTCATACTGTGGGTCTCTCTTCCCATTACCATTCATACTGCTCCTGCCTCCCACTCAGATCTCTCCTCTGTGAATTCACTGCTCACCTCTGCAGTTGCCTCTGATCATGTGCTGCTGTACTTTGATGCCCCGCAGTTCCCTTCCCCCCACTGCCCCTGCCGTTATTAGTTTCCTCCATCCTTCCCTGCTGAATGAAGCACCAAACAGTGCTTCAATCACCCTTCAAATTGCTGCCATCTGCACTTTAAATATCGTACCCAGCGGTGCCTTGCTCACACTCCAGTTGTGTTCCAATTTGCACTTACATTACTTGTTGCTCTTCATATGCTCTGCCTAGCTGATCTTCTTCATTTAGTT
The DNA here is from genome assembly GCA_016271365.2 of Neoceratodus forsteri. Lineage (NCBI taxonomy): Eukaryota > Metazoa > Chordata > Ceratodontiformes > Ceratodontidae > Neoceratodus > Neoceratodus forsteri. The sequence continues at coordinate 37,952,885 of JADMNL010000037.1, read as the reverse complement.
GCTGCTTAGTTGTTTAACTTACATTTTTGATTTGTGTAACCGACTGTTGTAACTTACTGCTGTACTCTCCTCATTCCCCCATCCCCCAGGACACATCTAGAAACGAGCTATTTCAGCTCAGTATGTATTTTCTGGTAAATCTTTTGACATAAATAAAGAAATGTCAGGGACTGCTATCCTTCATTGGGGGGGAGGGAAGAGGGGAAGTTGCTACCACTGTAAGACTACCCCTGGTGGAGACCAGGTAGATGCACAGTTGGGAGCACCAGAAGTGGGAGGGGTTGCCGACAGACACCATGCCTGCATGTGTGCCAGCGTCACCGCACATCAGGCATCCAGCGAAGAAAACAGGATGATGGAAGAAAATTCCGGTCCACTCCACACCAGCACCCTCTGCAGGCTCTTCCAGATGGCATGGACGGCACCCACCCACCCACCCACCCATATAGGTCCTGGAAAAGTGGGGATTAACTTGTAAGCCCATGAGAAAATCTGTGATGGGGCTGGAGTGTGTCGCCTGATGGAATCAGCAAGAAAATACTCCATAGAGAAACACATTACAGAAACACAATTTCCCAACAAATGGAAATCTGCCATAGTTACGCCAGTGCACAAAGGGGGGGACAAGACCTCAACAGGAAACTATCGACCAATATCAATACTCCCTCCCCTCCCCAAAGCACTTGAACGAATAGTGGCAGACCAACTCTCTGATTACCTGGACCAATACAATCTACTCTGTAATCAACAGCACGGCTTTAGGAAAGGACACAGTACAACAACAGCCTTACTTGATTTCTCTGGAGAAGTCCACTCAGCCCTGGACAAAGGGTGCCAAACAGGTGCAGTCTTTGCTCGATCTTACAAAAGCTTTCGCACAGTCCATCATGGCCTACTTACCTCCCTACTTTCTAGCCTAGGCCTGGCCAAAGGTCCTTGTGCTTGGGTAAAAAGTTACCTGTCCAATCGGTCACAGGCTGTAAAAATCTCTAATGAACTCTCCGACTTCAAACCAGTTCTCTCGGGTGTACCACAGGGATGAATTCTTGGACCGCTCCTCTTTAGCCTGTTCCTTAACTCCCTCCCAGATATCTGCCAGGAGAAAATAATCTTATACGCTGATGATGCTGTAATTCTCTCTTCCCACAAGGATCCAAACTCCCTACGAAAAAGCCTGCAACTTGCTTTCTCTAGTGTTGAAAGGTGGTTCCTGGATAGTAAACTTGTGCTAAACCACAATAAAACAAAAGCCATGCTCTTCTCCAATCACCAAAACAAAAATAGGCATACTCCACTCACCATACAAACCTCTGCGGGAATTACACTGGACCAAGTAAATACTTTCAAATACCTTGGCATCACTTTTCACCAAGGGCTCACCTTTGCAACCCACATTGACAACACTGCGAAAACAGTGAACCAACGCCTTGGAATACTATTCCAGAACGTCAATTTCTAAATCAAGCGGCATTGAGAATAGCTATACAGAGTTCCATAATCTCAATCATTGACTATGGCCTTATTATTTATGGCTCAGCTACCTCCACTGCTCTAAGGCGTATCTCAATCACTCTAAATAAGGCCTGCCGGCTCCTCACGGGGGCTCAAAGACTGACTCACGTGTGATCTGTACTATGAATCAGGCTGGTTGAACCTATCAAATTGTCTTATTTATCTCACCTGCACAATGGCAAAAAATCCATCTTGGGACTGACTCCATTATGTATTCAAAACCTACTCCGACTGAATCCTGGCTCACGACCCTCCACCAGATCTGAGCGCCAACCTTTCCTGGTTCCGAGATGCCGGACTGCACAGGGACAAAGATCTTTTCGCATACAGGGCCCCACATGGTTCAATGCGCTTAGTCCACCTACTCTATCCTCAACCTTGCTTGAAGCTTTCAAATCCATGCTCTATGCCCACCTTACCACCACTAGCAACTGTGACTGCGCTAGATAAAGACTACTACTCCTCATGTCCATCCTCACATCTGAGGCCTCTTTCTCCCTGACTAATGAACCCTCTGGTACCTCTACTACTTCCTGTCTCCCACCCAAACTCATCCCCCCCCTTTTTTCCTGTCCCCTCTCACTTACTCTCCGCTCACCACCTTTCCCTCCTCTCTAGCCTCCTTTTGGTGCCTAATGATCACCCTCTCCCTGGAAGTTTCCTTAACCTCAAAATTGTCTACTCGCTTGAACCTGTTATAGCTTGTTTTTCATGAAACTTAAAAACGTTACTGCCTTAAACTGTTAATAGCAAATTTATGATGTAACTTTCCTGTCTGGTTTTACCTGTAATGTGTATCGTGCTTTGTTAAATGTTCTTTGTGACGTGGAACCTTTGTAAAAGAGCCCTGGCTCAAAGGTATTAATTCCTAGACTAATAAACTAAACTAAACTAAACTAAACATTATTACAGCACTTCCCATAGTTTGTGCTCCAGAGCAGGGATAACACACACCAGGATGTGCCGTCATTGGAATATACTCATGCCATGGCAGTGCATACATTCCCTGCAAGCACACACCGTGAAGGGTGTTATCCTGTTTCTAAAAAAGGGTTATTTAAAATTACAAGATTAAAAGAGTGATTTAGGCGGGCCCAATGGTGCTGGGGCTGAGGCACTGTCAAAGTGCCTTACCGCTTACCACACAGGCAACATGAGTTTGTGAAAGAGCGCGGGTTGCTGGGGGGCAGTGCTGTCTGGCAGCTCTCCTCTCTCAGATCAGGGTGGTGGGCCTTCCCGGCTCTTGGCTGCCATCAGGTGGAGGTATGGTGGTAGCGTCAAAGCATGGGAGGCAGGCATAGGTCAGCAGAGGGTGAAAGGTGCCTCAGTTCCCCAAAACATTTGCATCTCCACATGCATGCACCCTCCAAGTTTGCTGCTGGCTCCAGGACTAGAGGGGAAGAGAAACAGGAAGAAAAGTGGAGCAGACTGTGCTCAGTGGAGCCACGCCCAGACACCTGGACCCACCCCTTCCATTCAGACCAGGAAGCATTTCTGGACTTTGTGCTGTGGGGGGGGGGTGTTGGAGGATAGTCCTCCCCTGGCCCCACCAGAGGTGGGATCTACGGGGGAACTAGTTCCCTGGTCTCGAGGGAGCTGGGGGACAGTCTGTAGGTGTACAGGGACTTGGCTGATGGCTGCCTGGTCTGGCTCCAGAGCACAAAAACGTAGTGTTAAAAATGTGATTTAGTATTTTTTTAAATGTTTCCAAAGGAAAAACATGGTTTGTAGAGAAAATAGTTCCTTGACTCAGCAGCTGTTGCTTTTTTAAAAGTATGTAGATTGGATTAGGTGAGCCGCAGTCAGGCAAGATATTTTACACCCCCATGTGAATGAATAAGATTACTTAATTTTTCCCTTGCCCAATTTTTATAATGTGAAATAGCTTCCCCATTGCTGCAGAAGCACTATTCAGGATTTCAAAGCAGGACTAACCAGATTCCTGAGGGAGAATGGCACTGAGGGTCACACAGCATGAAAAGGAGTAGCATTCCGGCTGATAAACTTGATTCTAACCCCAGGTATTCTTCTATATTCCTAACTCTCGGCAGTCAGCCTCCTAAGCAGAGCTGCCCGGAGAAAATGGAACTATATGCAAATGATAGAACTATCATTGGCTCGTGACACATATTCAAACTGCTGTCCTTATCTGCTGCAATGTTTCATCAACGTATCAGATTTCATTCTCTGCCTGACAAGTCAAGACGCCCCGGAGACTTCTCATATCAGTCGTTCCTTGTGGTTCTTCACTGAATATAATTAGTTCTTATATTATTATACTTACTGCAACCTTTATTTTCTACTTTTTACCTTAAACATTAGTTTTATTACTATTATTTAGTGTTGTTTTAGTTTAATTTCTCGGTTTCTCACGGTTCAGTATAACTGTCGAGGAACCAGGGTTTAGTAACCGTTGCGGAAGCTTTATATGTTAAATTCCACTATTTAGTTTAACTGTTTTACTTATTTAATTTGAAGTAAATTTTGTGTTTGAAACCTCTAACCCAGTTTCTGGGAACAGCTAGCCTGGTTTTTGGGAACTGTTAACCTGGTTCGGATTCTTAAGTTCTCGGTTCATTATCAGAACTTTCATCAGTTCCTGAACTGACCGCAAAAAAAAAAAAAAAAGAGTGAAATCTTTATTGTGGTTCTTGTTTTTCTTCATCAGTTGATGATGACAGAAAAACCTAAGAAAAAGACTGGACCTCCAGGGCTTAGAAACTGCCTAAAGTGTGGGGACGTTTTTACAAAAGCGAACAAGCACGATTTATGTGTAGTCTGCCGCCCTGGGGAATGATAATTTTTCAGCAGATTGTGATATCTGCAAATCATTCTCACAGAAAACAGTAGAAAAGAGACTGGAAAGACTACAAAAAAGATTAGAGAAAGGTATTATGGGTTCTGACCAGCCCACACCCTCCAAGTCTGCAGGTGAAATTGCTGTCTCTTCTTTAAACACCCCTGACAAGGGTGAAACAACTGCTGGAAAAAGGACGGGTGATAACAGCTGACTCTCCGGTTCCAACCAAAAAACTAAGAAAACAAACCATGTTGAACCCCTCGCTGATAAACCAAAATGGGTTTCATCTGTGCCTAGTCTGCCATCATCAGAGGAGATTGCCCAGGCCATGAAGGTCATACAGGCTCTGCAGGGTTTCATACCTACTCCAACCCTCCCTCCACCAGTTCAGATCCCAGTTGCTCCCCCCTCTGAACCAAACCCACCTCAAGACATGGAGTTTGAAGAATATGATTTACCTGAAATTGATGTAGATGAGCCTATTGAACCAGAGATCTCACCAGAGCAGGAGTTCGGCTGTCCCCCAACCAGAGGATTTTTCCTCTCATTTTTCCTTTGTAAGGAAAATAATGGATGCCCTTGACCTGGCTACCACAGAGGCCATAGAAGATGAAGAGGAGGCCAAATATATGGAGATGATGGGGTTAACACCCACAAAGAAAATTCTTCTCCCAATAAACAAGTTCTTTAAAAAAGACTTGTTTAAAATCCTGCAGATTCCAAATGCTATTCCACCTCTGGATAAGAAGGTGGATAAAAAGTACTAACTGGATAGACAAGGGGCCGGATTCCTCTTCTTTCACCCTGATCATCAGGGGATAGTCCAGCAAGCAGCCTGTGAGAAGGCGAGGGTTCCTTTATCTTCTCACCCACCTGAGAAGGATTCTCGAAAAATAGCATGTCAAAGAAAGGTTATCTGGCTGCTTCACTGGGAGTAAAACAGGCTAACTACCAAGCTTACTCAGCTCAGTACCAAAAATCACTGTAGCAGTCCATGTTGGCCATGGCAGAGAAGGCTCCTTCACCTCTTTCTGATGATTTGGTTGAAACAGCCAGGTTCAGACTTGAAGCAGCAAAGTACCAGTTTCAAATGGCAGCAGATGCCAACGACAGTGCTGCCAGATGGATGGCTCTTACCATAGCCCTTAGAAGGCTGGCATGTCTCAAGGCTACTAATTTAACACCGGATACCCAGGCTAAAGCCATGGATTTCCCTGAGGAGGATCACTCTTTATTTGGTTAACAGACTAAAGCATACATGAAGAAGGTGGATGAACATAAAGCCACCTATAAGAGTAATTTCTCAAACGAAAGGCATTCTTCCTTCTATAGGCCATATGGAAGTGGAGGCAGAGGAAGGACAGCTTATAGTAGGCTTTTTTATCAGGTGCAGGCTGTCCCACAGTATCAACAATACCCACAGCAGATTGGGTATTTCAGGGCCAGAGGTAGAAGGGTTTCTAGGAGAGGCTCCCAAACTACCCAAGCTCTGCCCCAGGCAAAACATAACCACTGGCTTAATGATCAAGGCCACCTCCCCTCTACCAGTAGGGGGCAAACTGATTTACTATTTCCAGGCTTGGCATTTCATCACCACAGACAAGTGGGTCCTGGAAGCAGTAAGTCAGGGTTTGTCAGTTAATTTTCCAAGTCTCTTCCTCCTTTGAGAACAAGGGCATTCAAACCAGCTTCCCTCATACAGGAAAAAACTCCTGGAGAAGGAGGTTCAAAGCTTACTCCGGCTAAAAGCGGTGGAGTATGTCCCAAGTCATCAGAAAGGAAGAGGCTTCTATTCAAGATGCTTCCTCAACAAAAAGAAAAATGGGGAGTGGTGGCCTATTCTAGACTTCAGACTTTTGAACAGGCATCTAATAAAACCAAAGTTCAAAATGGTTACACTGGCAATGATTTTGCCAGTAATCCAGCAGGGAGATTGGCTGGCATCTCTAGATCTAAAAGATGCTTGCTTCCACATCCCAATAAGAGAATCTCACAGGAAGTACCTCAGGTTCAGACTTCCATCAGGACACTACCAATTCTCAGCTCTGCCTTTCGGTCTCACTTCAGCACCCAGGGTGTTTACAAAGTGTTTGGGAGTGGTAGTGGCATACCTAAGAAGGTTAGGTATATTAGTCTTCCCTTATCGCGATGACTGGCTGGTGGTGGGAAATTCACAACAGCAGGTACAAGATCATCTAAAGGTAACACTAAACCTGTTACAGTCTCTAGGATTCCTGATAAATCAGGAGAAATCCATTTTCACTCCAGTACAAGTCCTGCATTTCATAGGAGCAGAACTGAACACAAAACAGGGAGGAGCTTTCTTCCCTCAGGACACGGTACAAAGCATTCTGCAGTTAGCTGCCTCATTCAAGCTGGATGAGCCATGACCAGCAAGACAGTTTCTACAAATCCTGGGACATATGGCTGCAGCAACAGGCACAGTCCTGGGAGTCAGGTTCCAAATGAGAGATATACAGTTTCATCTTAGAGCACACTGGTGCCAGAGAAAAGACAAGCTGACAAAACCGGTTCCAGTAATAAAAACCCTGCTTCAAGCACTCCAGTGGTGGAAGGAAGCAGACAACCTCAGGGAAGGGGTACCCTTCTAAAGGGAAACCCCATCAGTTATCCTCACAACAGACGCTTCTCTTTTAGGATGGGGTGCTCACTTAGGGGATCACACCACTCATGAAACCTGGTCCATTACAGAGTCACTCCTGCATATAAATTTGCTGGAGCTAAGGGCAGTATTTCTGGCCCTGAAAGCATTCGCCCATCTAGTACAAGGAAAAGTGGTGCAAGTCAAGACAGACAACACCACGACAATGTACTATATAAACAAGCAAGGGGGAACAAGGTCAGATCCTCTATGCACAGAGGCTATGAAAGTCTGGAGTCTGGTTTACTCACTAAAGGCCTCATTACAGGCCATTCACGTACCAGGAAAGGACAATACCCTGGCAGATGCCCTGAGCAGAATCAACCAGGCACATCACGAGTGGTCCATCAACAAGCAGGTGCTGGCTCAGTGTTCAGGAGATGGGGCACACCAGAGGTGGATCTCTTTTCATCCCAAGAAAACCACCTTCTGCCCCTCTTTTGTTGCAGACCACCAGTCAAGGGCATGATCCCACTAGATGCTTTGGCTCTGAAGTGGTCAGGGACAAATCTGTATGCTTTTCCTCCCTTCCCTCTCATTTTCAGACTCCTGATCAAACTCGGGTCACAACCTGCATCAATGATTCTAATAGCACCAGACTGGGCCAGGCAACTTTGGTACCCTCTATTACTTTCCATGTCAGTATCCAAACCAGTACACTTACCCAGGAGGCACAACCTGCTGACCTTCCACCAGGGGAAAATCTTGTATCCAAATCTCAGGTCTCTCAGACTCAAGGCATGGCTCTTGAGGACTTGGAATATGCAAACTTAAATCTTTCTCAGGCTGTTCTGGATATCCTAAAAGGGTATAGAAAACCTTCTACTAAGAAAACCTATTCATCAGAATGGAAAAGGTTCTCTATTTGGTGTAATTCCAAGGAGATTTCCTCTACTTTAGCGGAAATCCCAGTTGTCCTGGAATACCTCACATACCTCCACTCCCAGAAGTTGAAATATACATCCCTGAAAGTTCATCTGGCTTTAATCTCTGCCTACAATTCTGCTGAGAAAGGTATTTCCATAGCAGCCAATACCATTTTCAAAAAGTTCTTTAAAGGTTTGTGCCACCTGCACCCACCTATTAGGGAACCAGTTCTAGTGTGGGACCTGAACATATGCATTGCTCAGCTCATGAAACCACCTTTTGAGCCTATGTCCTCTGCACATTTACAATATGTTACATGGAAAACTGTGTTTCTGGTTGCAGTTACTTTAGCTAGAAGAATCCGTGAACTACAAGCCTTATGTGTCGAGAAGGACTATCTTTCCTTCCATAATGACAAGGTGGTGCTGAGAACAAATAGGAGATTTCTTCTCAAGGTGGTTTCTGATTTCCACTTAAACCAATCCATTACACTTCAGTTTTCTTCACTGAAAGTGTTACTTCAGGTGAATACAGACTCCATAGTCTGGATGCCAAAAGAGCATTGTTATTATATGACCCATACCAGGGATCATAGACATGACAAGCAACAGCTGTTTCTTACTTTTGGGTATGTAGGTAAAGAGACCCCAGCTTCTAAGAGGTCAGTCTCCCACTGGGTAGTCCAGTGCATTCAGTTTTGCTACTCAAAAGTGGGTAAGGAACCCCCAGCAGGCCTGACAGTTCATTCAACAAGGGGCACAGCTGCTACTATAGCAGTGTCTAGAGATATTCCTTTAGTGGAAATCTGTAAAGCAGCTACCTGGAGGACAGTACACACATTTACTAAACACTACAGTTTGGACACACAATCCAGAAGTGATGCCAGGTTGGGCACAGAAGTCCTGTAGAGCTTGTTTCCTAAGTAGGTTCTCTGCCCACCTCCAAAGGTATTGCTTTGGGGTCTGCAGAGAGCTAGGAATATAGTAGAATACATGGGGTTAGAAGAAAAAAGTACTCACCTTAGTAATCTTGTTTCTTCCAAGGAATTCTTCTATATTCATAACTCTCCTTCCCTGCCTCCCCTTCCAGAACCAGAACCTCTGCACTTGTGATCGAGTTTTCTTATTAAAAGTCCCAAACACTGGCATATATGTTTTCTAACCCTAGTGGGAAATATTTAATTCCCTTCTTTTTCCAGGTGATTCTGGCATTCGGGGGGGTGGGGTTAAGATTATATTATGTTAAGGATTTTTCATGCTGTCATGGACAGCTTAAGTTGTGTTATATTAGATAAGTATATTTAGATAGGTCTTAGTATAGGTTGCCTCATAGGCTCCTTAGAATTATGATCCATTGATGGAACATTGCAGCAGATAAGGGCAGCAGTTTGAATATGTGGCATGAGTCAATGATAGTTCTATCATTTGCATATAGTTCCATTTTCTCCAGGCAGCTCTGCTTAGGAGGCTGACTGCCAAGAGTTATGAATATAGAAGAATACCTTGGAAGAAACAAGATTACTAAGGTGAGTAATTTTTTCTTATGTGTCCATACTCAAATAGCCTAGTCCCTGCCATTCTGCAGATGGAGCAGACATGATGGGATCCCTTTGGTTCTCACAATACACAGTGTTACTGGTTTCATTAGATTTCATATGCCTTTTACCTTGTGGACCAGGATGCTATCCCCATTCCTTTGGGGCAGGTCTAGATCTAGGATAAAATGTTCCCTTCTACAGTTGCCAAAGGATGGCGGGGGGGCTGAATTTTCTGAATTTTAAACAGTATTCATTGGTCTCACACTTAAGAATAGCATTTTTGTGCTCTCTCCCTTCCTAAACCACCCTATGGAAACTCTTGCAGTTCCACATTTGACCGTTTTTCAGATTGACCGCTATCTCTGTGTGAACCTGAGAGGCAGTGACAACACCAAGAGATTTACTAGATATAAAACTGTAACATTTCAGCAATGGAATCAATTTGGCAGACTCCCAGGGATAGTTCAGCAGGGACACAGACTTTACCCTGCTCAGATAACACATTTCACTATTGGTCAAAGCAGCATTTAACATGTGTTTTTCAGTTTCTAACCCAACAGGGCATCCAGACATTCCAGGACCTGCAGACGACCTATGATTTAAGATCTGTGGATCATTTTAGGCACCTCCAATGCCAATCATATCTTATTGCTCCGGGCCCTAGATATAGGCAGCTTCCATCCCCCTTCCCTTTATTAAGTATTCTTTTAGGGGTCCTGGGGGAGAACAGTGGGGGCACCTTATTAGAACCTTATATAAAGGGCTGGTAGCACTCACGGCTAGTGCAACATCCCCCATTTTATTGACGTGGACAGCGGAATTGAAGGTGCTTATTTTCCCTGACCTATGGTTGAAATCAGCTATCTCTTTTCTTAAAGTAACCTCCTAGATCCAAAGGTGAGAATTTGCCTAGAAATGCCAGAATCATTATTTATGTACTCCTAATGTCCAAGCCCATTATATGGAGCTACAGTATGGTGTGTTCTGGAGGTACTGTGGAGAGCAAAAGGCTAATTATGTTATTTTGGAACTAACTCTCCAGACCTCTTGGGAAGCACTGGAGATGCTCTCTGTAATGTACAGTGCCCCGCTCCCGCTGACCCTGCATTTGGCCCTTCTTTCTATTGTGGCAGAGGAAACCTATATCTCACCTCATAGCTTCCTCTTGACCTACATACTGGCAGCTAAATAATGTATCATAGTCTGCTTTTGACCTACATGCTAGCGGCTAAATAATGTATGGCTCTCACAGCTCCCCCACCCCCCAACCATCTCACAGTGGTAGGCTACCATTCACTTTGTATACACAATGGGGCACCTTGCTTTGACTCTACAGGGGAGGCTCTCACAGTTCAGGACCAGGTGGCAACAATGGGTGCTATATATCATGGATCACAATATTTCTGTAGCTCTATAAATCCAGCTGTTGGCTGCTCACAGACCCATGGGGCCTGTCTCTGTTTCTTTCTCTCTCCTTCTCTCTCTCCACCCTTTCCAGTGGTGTAGCAAGGAAAATAAAAGTTGCAAGCTAGAACCCATTGGTGCCTCTTTGCTGTCCCCCCAATTGTAGACATACCCATACTAGTTACTTAGCCCCTTTGTACAACCAATATTAGCTTTATGCATTTAACATTACGTTGAATTCAAATAGAGCACAGCAATCATATGATAACACCAGTAGGAGTGGATATCAGAGAGTTGGAGTAACCCAAATCAATGGTTAGGGCCAGAATCATCCCCCCCCAATAAATTTGTAAGCTATGGCTTACTTGGAGTATGTGTTCCTACATCCATGCTTCTTTCCACTCCCAGCTGCACTTTAAAGGATGACTCAGTATTTTCTGATCTTACTTTTGAGAGGGCTCTTGCAATAGGTAATTACATACAGGACTGAAGCCGGCAGGCATCAGGACCCAACGGAAAAATTTCTAGCTAGCAGCCTCTGGCGAGGGACCGCCCCCACGTCAGGTGACCGGCATCAGGTGACGTCGGTATAAAGGGGCAGTCCCTCACGCCCACCTTCCAGTTCTTTCCCACTGTTTCCTTTCTAAAGCGCCTCACGGTTAAGTTCCACTGCTCGTCAGTCAATCAGCTGGACCAGATGGGCAAGCGTGCCTTTGCCTCCACCACTCTGGCCATTTGGGCTATCAGTTATTTGGCCCATATGGTACAATGCCAGAACTTGCTATGTGACCAGGCTAGGGAGGCTGTCTTAACCATGTTGGATGACTCCTCCAAGCAGCAGACCCTCAAAATGGGTTCAGATGTCGGTACCTAAGTTCTCAGGGCTGCCTATGATGTGGTAGACACCTTGGGCCCATTGGCAGCCATTGGCATCTGTATGAGGCATTACTCCAGGCTTTGGGTCTCTGGTTTAGCGCAGGATGCCCAGTCTAACATAATGGACGTGCCCTTCAGTGGTTTCAAACTTTTTAGGGCAGATGTCCAGGATATCTTTTCCGTACTCCAGACTTCAGGATGGGTTCTCAAATCCATCCATTCTATGTACCATACCCAGATGGAGTCAGGGCAGGGGGCTCCTTTTTGCCACTTCTCCTTCAGCCAGGCCCGTCCTCCTCACAAAACCCAGGGCAAGCACAAGGCAGAGGCAGGTCTCCCTGTTCTCTGCTCCACCACCACCCACAGTGCCTGAGGTGCAGCAGCAGCCCCAGCAGTGGCTGCTCCCACCTTTTGACTCCTTGCCAGACCCCCTTCAGCTGTTCCACAGGAGGTGATCATCGGGAGTCGCTTCTACCTGCACTTTGACAGGTGGAGGGAGATCACCACAGACAACTGGGTGCTGCAGCTCAACAAGCACAGCCACACTCTCGACTTCATAGAGTGGCCTCCAGAAAACCCTCCCAGGCAATTCTTCGTGTCCTCCCAGCCATGCCCCTCTCATCCAGAAGGAAAATCAGGCCTTACTTCGAAAAAACGCCACAGAGCCATGGTGTCAGCAGGGAAAGGGATTCTACTCCCACTTCTTTCTGGTAACCAAGTAGATGAGAGACCTTCAGCCCATCCTGGACCTCAGCCAGCTGAACCTTATTATAGAGTACAAACGGTTCAGATGGTCACCTTTCAGGGTTTACTGCCCCTGCTACATCAGAGGGACTTGCTTCATTCCCTGCATATGCATGATGCCTACCTGCATATCAAGGTCTTTGCCTCCCACTGATGCTTCCTCCACTTCCATTTCCAGGGAGCACACTACCAGTTCAGAGCTCTGCCCTTTGGTTTGAAACAGCAGGGGTTTTAAATTTTTCCCTACCTGGACGATTGACTACTAGCGCACCGTCCAAGGACCGCCTCCTTCAAACTCTTTCTCACACCTGCAGCCTGTTCCAAGCTTTGAGCATTACGCTCAGCCTACCAAAGTCTTTCTTGGCCTCTTGTCAGTGCCTCCTGTACATAGGGATAGTGCTGGACACCATCCAAGGGAAGGCCTTCTTACCTCCAGAAAGAGCAGAGCGCCTAATGGACCAGGCCCATCTTCTTTACTCTAGCTGTCATGTTCTGGTGAAGGTCTTTCTGAGGCTTTTAGGCCTCATGGCCACAGCTACTGCCATGGTTCCCCTGGCCAGGCTGCATATGTGAATCCTTCAATGGACGCTGCTGGTTCAGTGGAACCAACACATAAACACCCTGGTTCAACCAGTGCTGGTATCAGATCTAGTCAGCAAGGTGCTGTTGTGGTGGTTGGAACCCAGCAACCTGTTTCAGGGAGTTCCCTTTTGCATACCTCCCCCTCAGCAGGTCCTTATGATGGACACCTCAGGCCTCGGTTGGGGAGCCCACATGGGGACCCACCAAACTCGAAGGACATGCTCCAAGATAGAGAGGGATCTCCACATAAATGTTCTGGAGATGCTAGCAGTCTTGTGCGCCCTGCAGGCCTTCCAGACTCAGCTCTCCCCAGGTCCACTTTTGATTCAGATGGACAGCATGTGTGTAGTTTATTACATAAACAAGGAGGGGGGAATCATTCCTATCACCTGTGAAGGGAAGTGATGAGAGTCAAATATTGGGCCATTGAGCACAGCCTGGAACTCTCAGACATCCATGTTCCTGGCATTCAAAATGTCCTTGTGGACAGCCTAAGCCACTCGGGGTCCAGAGCCCATGAGTGGGAACTTCTGACCTCAGTGGTTGAAGACCTCTTCAACAGATGGGGTCAGCATGAGTTGGACCTTTTTGTGTCCCCACACAATGCAAAACTGCCATGTTTCTGCTCACTAGATCCAGAGCCTAGAGTTTTCTCCTGAGATGCACTGTCCCTCTCCTGGACAGGGAGGTTTCTGTATGCTTTCCCTCCCTTCTCCCTCCTTCAGTGAGTTCTGATCAAACTCCAGATGGAGGGGGCTACAATGATCCTCATTGGACCCTTCTGGCTTCATCAAATCTGGTTCCCTTTACTGCAATGACTGGCAGTGCAGCCTCTGCTGCCCCTGCCCCTGTGCACAGGCTTGCTCCCCCAGAAACAGGGCACCCTGGTGAATCCGGACCTCAAGTCCCTCCATTTCCATGCATGGCTCCTGAGGACATAGCCATCACCAGATCTGGGGTTTCCCCCAGAGTAGCAGATGTCTTAGTAGTGGCCAGGAAGCCCTCCACCAGGGTCACATATTCCATGAAATGGAAGCACTTCAGTCCTTGGGCTGCATCTCACCGTTTGGATCCCTTCACCTGTCCAGTGGATCAGGTTTTGGAGTACCTTCTGTCCCTCTCAGATTCAGGTTTGTGGTAGTCCTCTATTAAGGCACATCTCTCTGCCATCTCTGCATATCATGCATCTGTAGATGGGTGCTCAGTGGCCCAACTTGATATGTCTCACACATTCTTGCAGGGCATCCTTCATTTGAAACCCCCAATCAGGGATCATGTCCTGCCTTGGGACTTTAAGTTTGAGTTGGAAAAACTCACATTGCCTCCCTTTTGACCAGCCGCATCTTGTGAGCTACGCTTTCTGGTGTGGAAGGAATTATTTTTAGTTGCCATTAGTTTCTCCTGAAGGATCTCCAAGCTTCAGGCCCACATGTGTAAGGAGCCTTATTTGTTTTTTCACAGAGTGTCTTTGTGTACAAATCCTATGTTTCTTCCTAAGGTGATGTCGGAATTTACTTTGACTCAATCCATCCACCTACCAGTTTATTATCTGGAGCATTCCAATCAAGGGGAGGCACTGCTCTATACCTTGGACATGCATAGAATCCTGAGGTACTATACACACCTGATCAACAAGTCCTGGAAGTTCAATCAGTTGTTTGTTTCATTCGCCCCTGGGAAAGAGGGTGCCCCAGTGTCCAAACAGTGTTTGTCAAAATGGTTAGCCATTTGCATGGTCTATTATTACCAGAAGTACAGCAAGGAACTTCCTAGAGGGGTTAAAGGCCATTCCACAAGAGGTATGGCTGCATCAGTGGCTTGCTTCTGTAATGTGCCAGCTGTTGGCATTTGTGCTGCTAACATCTGGAGCACTGTCCACACTTTTAACAAGCATTACAATCAGGACATCGCTTCTGGGCATAGGGTTAACATTGGTTTAGCTGTTCTCCAAGGCCTCCTTTCCAAGGCAGTTATTTCCTTTGCCTATCATCCAGACTGTCTGTACGAAGTGCCAGAACTGCTTGGACTCAGTCCTACTGGTGATGGCCTGCTGCAAGAGATACCCTTGAAGTAAGGTAGTACAGTTACATAAGAACTTACTGTAACAGTAGATCTTCAAGAGGATCTCTTGCAGCAGGCCCTGCTTTCCTTCCCTCCTTCCCCCTCTCCTGTCTCTGTCTCACCCTCTCCCCTTCATTAGGGATGAGCCTTTCGCTTTAATTTTTTCTATGTACAGTTCTGGAGACCATACCTACGTAAGGACATAGACAGGGTAGAGAAGGTTCAGAGGAGGGCAACAAAGATGGTGCATGGATTGCATCACAAGTCCTATGAAGTCAGGTTGAAGGAACTGAACATGTACTCCCTGGAGGAGAGGAGGGAGAGAGGGGATATGATAGAGACATACAAGTATCTTACAGGGAGGAACAGGTGCAGGAAACACTATTTTAAGCGAAAAGATGTTCCAGGACTAGAGGGCATGGGATGAAGTTGGAGGAGGACGATTCTGAGGAAACATGAGAAAGAATTTCTTCACAGAACGGGTGGTGGACAAGTGGAACACCCTGCCAGAGGAAGTGGTGGAGGCTGAAACAATCACGGGATTTAAGAATGCATGGGATAGACATAAAGGAATTCTGGAGGTCAGGGGTAAGGTGCAACACACTTCTAGGAAAACAAACTGAACTTACAAGCTCAAATGGGCAGACTGGGTGGGCCATAGACCCTTATCTGCCGACACTGTCTATGTATCTATGTATCTATGTATGCTATTGGGACACCTCAGAGTCCTGCTCAGCTCCTCCCTTCTGGCACCCTGCTGATTCTCTCCAGTGGGAGAACTGAGGAGGGTGTTGGGGCCGCCTGCCTTTATAGGATTGGCTGACATCAGACACTGATGTCGGCGGTGGGTGGCCCTCTCTGGTAGATTGCTAATTAGAAGGTTTCCGTGTGGTCCTAGTGCCTGGTTGCTTAGTCCTACTGGTGATGGCCTGCTGCAAGAGATCCCCTTGAAGAGCTACTGTTACGGTAAGTTCTTACATAACTGTACTGTATTCCCTTTTTCAGCTGATACCAAAATCTTTAATAGGGTAAACAAGGAAGGAGTGGAAAGAATGTGTAGGGATCTTGGGAAACTCGAGGAGTGGTGAAGAGCATGGTAGTTGGAGTTCAATGCCAAAAAGTGCAAAATCATGCACCTATGCAGAGGAACCCAAGAACTAAGTATAGGATGGGGAAGGTACTGTCAGTCACTAAGCAGGAAAGGGACCTTGGGGTTATCACATAGGAAGGCCTGAAAATGGCAGCACAGTATGACAAAGCAGTGGGTAGGGCCAGTGGGATGCTGGAATGCAAAGGGAGAGGTATCGCCAGCAGGAAGAGGGAGGTGGTGTTGCCATGATAGCGCTCACTGGTAAGACCCCACCTGGACAATTGTGTCCAGTTATGAAGGCTGCACATCAGAAAACACATAGACAGGGTGGAGGCAGCCTAGAGCAGGGCAACTAAAATGGTGCAGGGGCTGCACCAAAAGCCCTATGAGGAGAGACTGAGTGGTCTCAACTTGTACACCCTAGAAGACAGGAGATTGAGAGGGGACATGATAGAGACCTACAAGTACCTCACAGGGGTGAACGGGGTGCAGGAGGGGAATCTCCTTCAAATAAGAAAGAGCACCACAACCAGAGAACATGCAATGGAGGTGGAGTTGGTCCGCATTTAGGAGGGATGTGAGGAAGTACTACTTTACTGAAGGAACAGTGTACGGCTGGATTAGACTGCCAGCAGAAGTGGTGGAGAAAAAACAGTAGTGGGCTTCAAGCATGCATGAGACAGACAAAGGGGAATATTAAGAAATGGGCAGGGAAGAGTGAGGGTCTCTGGAGACCAGTTAGGGCCTGCAGATACAGACTAGGTGTGGAGGAGCATCTGGGCAGACTGGATGGGTAAAGCAGTCCTTTTCTGCTGACAAATCTGACATTTCTGTATCATTGTAAAGGAAAAAAAAACATCCTTTGCAAAGCATATGAGTCCAGCAGCACACAGAGTAGCAAAGTAACTGGGTCCAGCAGCACAGACAGCATCAGAGAAAACCTGGAATGAAATTACCAATCAGAACAGAATATTACAAGAAATTCATTGGGTAAAGCATTAACTGGGTTCATTCTGATAAAAGTTGCATTTCAGTAATCTCCTGCACTTAGTTTTCTACATGTAGTTTTCTTAACCTTGGGTGCTATGCACTATTGGGGCAGAGTGACTATGTGCATGTATCTGGGGTGTGTAGCCACTCCACACCCACTGCACCCCCATGCAGCTTTCTGCAAGGGGGGCACGCAGACCCACTGCACCAGATCCCCCATGTCCATGGACAACTCCATGCTGGGGGCATTCCGGGGGCGTGCCAGCAATACATGGTATTCACTAACCCGCATGGTGCTGGCCACATGGGTGTGCAGGGTGGCACAGTGTATGCCAGGGTAGACACTGCCATAACCCTCTGCAAGCCCCCATGGTCACCACCCTCTGGTTGCCGGGGGTGCTGGACAGTGCTCTCTGTGCTGCCCCAGCCAGTGAAGACAGGGGCAGTGTGTCAGGTGACTGCCCATAACGCTGAACAGGTGGCAGCAATGGGAGGTTGCGGGGGAGTGTCAGCCCATGGCACATGCCCCCCTACAGGGCACAGGGGTATGGCCAACGTTGATGGGGCACAGCTGCTGTTTGGGCAGGAGGTGGCTCCTGATGCCTGGGATATGCAGTGTGCTGGGAGGGTGCCATTTGCTGTTGCTGGGCCGGTTGACCGACTGGCCGTAAGGGTCATGCCACGTGGGGGCAGCTTGCACAACCCCAGGCCCATGCCTAGCAGTGCGAGGGATCCACTAGTGGACCCAGGACAGGCATCCCATTGGATGCCCACCCAGGCCTGCGACTCCACCCCCGGCCACCCAGCGGAGACCTGTACGCTGGGGGGGGGGGCCATGGACAGGTCACCAGCACTGGTGAATGCTGGCATGGGTGCACCTGTTCACGGGGCCCAGGGGCACAGGCAGGGTATGTGACTTTTCCGCATACCACTGCCCACGTAATGCATAGTGCCCCTTGTAATTTAACTCATTCGAAGTGAGTGCTTGTGAAAAACTCTGTGGTAATATCTTGTGAAGCTAAGAGCAAGACAAGTCACTGTGCTTTTGACCTCATGGTTTATTCTGCCCCCATCTTTACTCAAAATTACCACCCTGTTTTCACTGATACACCCAGGAATACTTAAAGAACTTGGGAGAGTACTGGCAATCCCCTTAACAGTGCTCTTCAACAAATTGTTGAGGAGCGGGGAGGTGCTGGAGGATTGGAAGAGAGCAACAGTAGTACCACTCCACAAGAGTGGAAGCAAGGAACAGCTAGGAAACTACCGTCTGGTTAGTCTAACATCAGTCGTGGGAAAACTGATGGAGTCCCTGCTGAGGGAAAGAATTGTAGCTTTTTTGGAGCAAACTGGTCAGCTCGACAACAATCAACACGGTTTCATGGCAGGGAGGTCCTGCCAGACAAACCTGGTTGATTTTTTCAATTGGGTCACCAAAACAGTGGATCAGGGTGGGGCAGTGGATGTGGTTTACCTGGACTTCAGCAAAGCTTTTGACTCTGTTCCACACAGGAAACTAGTCAAAAAACTGGAGAACATGGGAGTCAGGCCTAAGGTAATGAACTGGATCAGAAACTGGTTACGTGGGAAAACTCAGAGAGTATTAGTGAATGGCACCCTGTTAGAAGAGGGAAGGGGAGGGTGACTAGTGGGGTCCCGCAGGGCTCAGTTCTGGGGCTGATCCTCTTCAACATATTCA
The DNA here is from genome assembly GCA_016271365.2 of Neoceratodus forsteri. Lineage (NCBI taxonomy): Eukaryota > Metazoa > Chordata > Ceratodontiformes > Ceratodontidae > Neoceratodus > Neoceratodus forsteri. The sequence goes on along the minus strand of JADMNL010000037.1, from coordinate 37,934,061 downwards.
TTGGTGACACTGCAGATGGACTGAAGAGAAAGGTGTGCCTGTTTGCAGATGACACCAAAATCGACAACAGGGTGGACACACCAGAGGGATAGCATAGCATGGAAGCTGATCTACGAAAACTGGAGGAGTGGTCCAAGACCTGGCAATTGAAATTCAATGCCAAAAAAATGCAAGGTCATGCACCCGGGAAAACGTAACCCAGGGAAACTGTACTCAGTGGGAGGAGAGCAGTTGGTGGCTACTAGGCAGGAGCGAGACCTGGGGGTGACCATATCAGATGACCTCAATGTCAGTAAACAATGTGAAAAGGCAGCACTAAAAGCTAGTGGCATCCTGGGATGCATAGGAAGGGGCATCACAAGCAGAAGGCATGAAGTAATCATGCCCCTGTATCAGTCCTTGGCAAGGACTTGGAGTACTGTGTAATAGATAGGCTGGAGACGGTACAGAGAAGAGCAACAAAGATGGTGCAGGGCTTGCATCAGAAACCGTACGAGGCAAGACTGGATGACCTCAATTTATATTCCCTAGAGCAATGCAGGAATCGTGAGGACATGATCAAAACATTTAAATACCTTAAAGGCAACAACAGGGTGCACGTGCAGAACCTCTTTCAGTTAAAAGACTACAACAGGACTAGAGGGCATGACCCTAGACTTAAGGGAGGAAAGTTCAGGGGTAATATGAAGAAATTCTTCTTCACAGAGCATGTTGTGGAACCATGGAATAACCTGCCGGAAGGGGTGGTGGGAGCCAAGACAGTGGGGGAATTCAAACAGGCATGGGACAGACAACGTGGGATACTCAAGCAGGCAGCTAAATTAGGGCGGTGGTTGGAAACCAAGGGCAGACTTGATGGATCATATGGTCCCCATCTGCTGACAACTTCTATGTTTCTATGTTTCATGGGCACCATTGCATACTCTTTTATGTTACCTACTTTGATGATGTCACTTGTACAGAACATTCCTGACTGCAAAACAAAAGTGAAAACAGACCACACCCCACACTTTACACAGCAAAAATAAATAAAAGTTTTCAAATAAACAGATACATTTACTTTAAAAATGCAGAAAACTCACATCTTTGCAGACAAACAAACTTCCTTCCATTTTGGTTACCGCAGCAGCACAGGAATCCAGATCAGAAGTAACAAACAACATGGAATTAACTATATTTAACACTGTAGCTAGAATGTGGACTAGATAAATGTTTGTCGCCCAATGGCGCAGCAGGTAGTGCACTGCACACCTGTGCAAGAGACCCGAGTTTGTGAGCAAACACGGGAACTGGGTTGGGCAATTGAGGGGTCCAGGCTGCTGTGTGGCAGTGCTCCTAGTCAGGGAGATGTGGAACATTGGTTCGGCCACCAAAGCCATCCCTGTGGGGGGACCAGAGAACTTGTCTCCTCCGCAGGGATGTTGTGGCTTGTATGCAAATGCTGACTGGGCACTGCTGAGCATTAAGGAGGTGGAAGGGCTTAAGGGGAAACAACAGAGACCCTCCATGTCTACCGGGCTGCCTGTATGTCAGTCACCGGTACTATCTGGCCTCTCACCGTGTGGATCCCCAGTGGCTTTGACAGAGGGAGGAGCAACAGATGGTACTGGAAGGTTGTTAGCATGAGAGCCTAATAGAAGGCACCAGTGACAGTCCGGGGGTAAATGGCTATATGAACCACCCTCCCCAAAAAAACAAACGTCTACTATACTACACAATTATACAATGGTGTGTGAAAATCCTGTAACCTCATTGGTCAAAACATGTCCATGACAGTGGGTAAATCCTGCATAACCCACGGCTGAGGAATGGCATTTATAAAAAACATTAAACACATTTTAGATTTATTTTACATATGGGTCCATTGTGTAACCTCAATAAGGCACTCCAGCATGTGAGTTATTGGGTGATTTACCCACTTCTTGTGTGGTTAAGTCACTTGGCTGCGCCTCGTGACACACCACACAAGGCATGGGTAATTCCCCAATAACCCACACCCTGTTGTGCCTTATTGCTTAAATCTCATACACTCAGTATTCTAAACGTATTCACTTACCCATGTAATGCAACTCAGAAAGCATGGGTACCTGTGCAAAGAATTTGGTGGCATTTCCACCTCTTGAAGTTGGGAAGCATAAGCCATTCAGTTTTCGGTCATCTTGTATGTCACAGGAATTATCCTACACGTTCTGCACATTGTCTTAAAATCAAATTCGTCATTGGATCAAGCCTGGTATCTTATTCCAGGAAAAAAAAACTACTGTGACCTTTGATTTACAGTCTTAAGGACTGCAGTGGTCAGCTAAAGCTGTATCACAAATGGATAGTGAAAATGCTACATTTTGATTGGCTAGTAGCCTTACTTACTTACTCACATTACTACCAACACTCCCAAAAAAATGTTCCAGTGCCACGTGTCTCACTGACATAACATATCACTCTGCCTAAATTTCAGTTTCATAATTACCAAACGAGCATAATTTTCACAACTTGAAACCTGAAATCTCTGCTAAGGCGAGTATTTTTCTTTATCACCCCCCTCAAGTTTTGGGACTATTTTTTTCTCTTATTACAACAGTTCAATAAACTCAACAAATAATTTCAATAGTGTAACAGTTTCATGTTCATAATTTTTTACTATCTTAATTACCCATTTTATAAGTGCAATAATGCACCCAGGGTGCTGGCCGTAGTGCCATGAATCATGCCTAGAGGTATAAGGTCACATCTCAAGATGTGCCTTCGTGGCACTACTACCCTCGAGTGTCTTATTGCTTATGTTACATATCCGCTGTTAATGCATGATTTCAGCTCCTGTCTGTGGCATGCAGCACTGCAGTGATTTCTTGCAAACCCACACAATGGAGCAGAGGAGTTTTGCAGGTGGATTGGTGGGTGGTCTGTCTTCCTGCCCATCCTGGTGTTTTTTTTACACTGCAAGCACAGGTAGGAATGCACTCACCCAAACATTTGGTGCTGCTAAAAATCTAGAACACAAACAACACTTACTCGGTGCACTCATAAAAAACAGATTGAGAGGTGAAGCGCTGGTGTTAGTACCATGTTCCACATGCATCTGAGCAATTACGACTTTTGTATTTATTCCTGCAGTTTGGTGTTTTTTCGTTTGTTTGTTTGTTTAGTGCAATGAATAAGCCTTGTTTGTGGGGTTTTTTTTCCACAATTTTTTCCTCCCTACCAGTTGCCCCATTCACCCGAGACACCCCACCCACATCACTCCAACGTCTGCCGGGACTTGCTGCCAGTCAGTACCCACAGGGCTTGCCCCCCCAGCAGGATCAGCAGGTCCCCCATTCCCACTGTGAAACAGATCCAGTAACTGGACCAGTGAGCCCAACCAATCGGGTTGGGGGGGGCCTGCAGGTGACCCAGCACCATCCTGCCACCGTCGAACCTATTTTTTTTATGTAAATAGCCTATATTAACAATTACCCAACTCTTGTATATACATGTTATATTATGTATTTTTATGTCCCTCATCCCCGGGTAGCACCTGGAAATGAGCCTTGGCTCAGTGTGCCTTTCCTGGTTACCAAATTTTAAATAAATAAATAAAATCTGTTTCCCTTTTTTTCTCCCCTAAGCTATAGGCATGCAGTGATGCCATGACATAAGTTGTGCATGCCCGTGTGCCCCACATCATCATCCTCCTGCCCCCTCCTGCCTTGGAGGCAGTGCAGTGTGCCTTCCTCCAGCAATCCACTATGGGCTAGGCATACACCAGGTTCTGCAAATCCTCCCCCTCCAGAGGAGGAGAGTAGTCCTCTGGATGCTGAATCCTTCTTCCCCCAGCCAGCCCTCTGACAACCCGAACTCACTACCAAACTCAGTCATCAGCGTTGAGAGCGGTAGCATTGCCGCAGCACCAGCAGGCAAGCCTTGTTTGCATTTTTTAAACTTCTTGCTTTCTCCCTTTCACACTCTGCTGGCTCCCTCTCTCCTTCCATCCCTTCTGGATGAAGCATCTTGTTCATCGAGTTGTCCAGCTTCTACCCAGTTTTATAGCTGGGAATGTTTAAGTGCAGGGGGGTTAAGCGGTTTGCTTAGGTCACACATTGAATAGGCTGCTCTAGTAGGATTTGAACCTGGATCTACTAGCTAGTTTGCATTTTTAATCCCTCTGGATATTACCCCATGGTGTCTGATGTTACCAGGATCCAAGAAGGAACTTCAGCCTGGCTATGCATTTTTTCAAATTGTTTATTTTGTTTGTATAGCCATAGTCATTCTCTACCACCAGATAATCAGAAAGTAACGTTAAAACACAAAACAAACTGTTACCAATAACAAGTATGAAACTTCATCACAAATAATTTATGTACAATTCCTTGAAGACTGCATGTGGGAAAATCACAGTTGCCTTTAAAATCACCAGCACCCTAGAGATTTCCATTATCTGGTGTGTCGGATTCTGATGTCACAATAACAGTGCAACAGCAGAATGATGTCACAGCAGTACACAACAGCACTAGGAAGCAAATATTTCCCTATGGAAAGTAGGGACAGGATAAAGCAGTGTTTTTTTTTTTTAAACAAGAATCTCCTAGAACCTGGGTGGTTCTAAAATTTGGAACCTAAATAAACCTCACTGTAAAAATAAGTTTGGTTTTAAGTGCAAACTGACAATTGGCATGAGATTAGCATGTAGTTACTATGGAAACATAAACAGAAAAATAGAATTTGTTGGCAGATAAGGACTGCTTGGCCCACTTAGTCTGCCCCTCTTTTCCCTGCCTATCCAGTCACCACAGACCCTACCTGATCTCTGGCCACCTCCTCCCTGCCCCCCCATCTGCATTGACACGTTTTCCTTTATACCTATCCCATGCATACTTGAAGCCCACCACTGTTTTTGCCCCCACTACCCCTGCTGAAAGATTGTTCCAGGCATCCACCACCCTCTCAGTGAAAAAAGACTTCCTCACATCCCTCCCTCATATACATAGTACTACATTGGAAATGAAGTTCAAAAACAATAACCTTTTAGAACATGTTTGGGTTTAAAGTAGTATGATTAGTACCTGGAATGGTGTTGCCCCTTCCATGATACAAAGAAAATAAAATGCTTGAGTGTGAAGTAAAAAAAAAAGTGATTTTAATGCAACAGTGCATGAAATTGGGCAAAACATTTCATCCTACCTTTTTTCACTATAAAAGATTCCGGGTATCTTCTAGTTTTGACAGTACCGTTTTCTAGTTCTGCCAAAATCTGAGTATTTTATAAATATTTTAATTTATTTTTTCCCCAGAAATAAAAAAATGATGGGCATCACAGCTGGGTTAGAAATAGCACTGTAGACCTGGCAAGGGTTAGGATCGAGAAAATAAAAACTCATGGTGTGCAGCATAGGAGGTACCTAGACAAGTAGATTTATAGGTATGCTAATATGTATACTAATGGCTGCTGAAACTATTTTTTTTTCCAAAAAACATTTTTTTGTCACACTGCTGCTATAAGAACAGGAGGCATATGAAGAAAATAAGACGAAAAGGTGACACACCCATATATCAAAAAAAAATAAGAGAAGAGAAAATATATTTAGTATACGTTTTAAAGGACCAGTTCCTTGAAAAGGTGAGAGCTGTGAAACATTGGCTTTAGTATAAGTGGCCAGATATGCATAATTAGGAAACAGAATATTTCTGTATACATTTCTGGGTGAGTGTGCCATCATATATCAGTGTCAGTGGCTCAGTAGGTAGCGCTCTCGCCTCTGAGGCCGGGAGATCAGATGGCTGTGGGTTCAGTTCCTACATCTGGCACTTGGGTTAATATCCCAGTACTGACACTGTAATGCAGCATGAGAGGGGTGCTGCACTTCTGAGGTACCGTCTTTCGGATGAGACATTAAACTGAGGTCCCATCTGCCTGGATTGGTGGTAGTTCAGGTGGCTGTTAAAGATCCCATGGCACTTATTGAAAGAGTAGGGTGTTTTATTGACATAAAAACATAAACAGCAACACTTTAAAGTAGGATAATCGATAGAACAACACTTTTCCATAACATATAACATAACAAAATCAAAGAGATGTGCAAGTCTTACATTGTAAACGCTACGAGAACACAAAAATCATGAGAAGTAAACTATTAACAAATATCCAGTCCACTTTAACTCTTATTATTTGAACTTAATAAAGTGAAGAAAACCTTTCCACCATTTACGTAAAGTTCCTGGGGTCACTCTTGATGCGTCCTGTGTATAAATCAGTATAAGCTCCTTGATGACTAACCGACTTACACAAGAGTAAGGCATTCTCTTTTGATAAAGAACCCATTGAACCCTGGCTTGCCATAAATAATATCTTAGACATCCCAAAATAAGGATAATGTTTCTTCGTGAAATTCAGACAAATTCTTGGGATAACATCCTAGAATCAAAATTCATAAGACATATTACCTAACCATTTAAATCCCAAAGCTTTTCTAGGTATGACCATAAACCCGTCAGATATGAACATCTAAGAAAAAAATGTTCCATCGATTCTTCTACATTAATACAATCCAAGTATGGGCACAATCTTTCCTGTAAAACCTTGTACTGTGATTTCCTCTGACATTCAGTTTCCGTAAAAGATCAGCCACTGTGCCTCCCATTTGTTTTGAGGCATCCTCTTACAGTTTAATTGAGCTAATACACTAGAATTTAAAGTCATAGGACAATTTTTAAATCCTGGTTCTGAGGAAGAGTCAACGACATTAGAAAATGATAAAGCCCTTCATGTTGTTATTCAGAATTACCTGTTTCTGTGTTTTCCATTTGAACAATTTCTGCGCCTGCTGGCCTAAAATATGATGGAATATATAAGTAGCGATTCAGTTTAGGGCTATAATGTACCAATTCTTAAAGTATTTACCCATTGTTTTCAAGTTCCATGACTCTACTGCCTCTAGTTCTACTTTTAACCCTTCTTTAATTGAGTTTGATAAAACAAAGCATGCACAAAAATCACTGGGTCTACCATTCCTAAACCACCCTTATTTTTCATTAAATCACGATAGCTCCTTTTAACAGGATTTAAGCGATTTCCCCATAACATTTGAAAAACACACTATATATTCTAGTCTCAAGAAACACAGGAAGCGGAAAATCATCGCCACATACTGTATCGTTGGAAGAAGAAATTGCTTGATTACCTGAACCCTTTTAAATTTGGTCATTTTCCACTGTTTCCATCTATTAACCTTTCTCTATTTTAATAATGACATCTTCCCAATTTTCAACAGGCATGTTCTGGGAACCGAACAATATCCCTAATATTTTAAGAGGTTTACGGAGATGTTAATACCCTCCTGACACACTTCCTCAGCACCAGTAGCTCCAATAAATAATCCCTTTGTTTTATTTAAATTTATTTTTGCATTTGATACCTTTGCAAAGGCCTCAAATGCAGTCACAAAATGAATTACTGAGGCCTTATCTTCCAAGTATACTACTAAATCATCAGCATAGGCTTGTATCCTAAATGCAAATCCTCTGCCCATTCACTGTAACACCCTTCCAAATCTGTCTCAAACTATCGCTTGCAAAAAGGGGTCTAGAGCTAAAATATAAAGAAGAGGGCTTAGAGGGCAACCTGTCTAACTCCTGTAGTTAACTTAAAACCTTCCGCCTTCTGATCTTTTAAATATGGAATTACTGTATAATTATCATATAATTTCTCAATTATTTTCACTAATTGCTTTGGAACCCCATAATGCTTAAGGGTAAGGAAAAGGAACGGCAAATGAACTCTATCAAGGCTTTTTCTAAGTCAGCTGCTATTAAGCATCTAGTTGACCCTAACTCAGTAAAATACTCAGTTACATCTCGAATCAACATCAGAGCAGACTGGACTCTTCTATCTGGTAACCCACAATATTGAAAGGGTGAAATAACTTCTTTAGCTAAATTCTTCAGCCTATTATTTAAAATACCAGTAAAGATTTTATAATCAGAGTTTAAAAGAGTGATTGGTCTCCAGTTAGTAATGTTTGCTTATCCCTGACTTAAATATATAAATCAATAACCCTTCTGTAAAAGAGGGATAGATTGTAGCTTTGTCTAAAAAAAACCTAAATAAGAGACATAGGCACTGACTAAGTTCGTCTGAAAATAATTTATAAAAGTTATTGGAAATCCCATCTATTCCGGGGGAAATATTTAGTTTCAATAACCTAATGGAGCTTGAAATCTCTGTTGGAGTGATAGGTTCCCATACCTCCGATCTCCCAACTAGGTTAACTGGAATTAAAATATCTTTTTAAATAGGCGCCATAGCTGAATTGGGGATTGTTTCAAGAGGCTTCAAAGAGCGGTAATGTTCTACAATCACTTCTCTTAGTTGGGCCACAGAGGATACCAAATTACCATCTGAATCTTTGAGTTCCTCCATTTTCATAGAATCTCTTACCTGTTTACACATTTCAATGGATCCCCAATGGGTGATTTTTTAATTCCATTAGTTAAAATGGCCTGCATGGTTTTCCTCTATCATACTGAAACTCTTTCATTTTTCTTTAAGATTAGCAATTTGTTCTGAGTAATCCATCCTAGAAGAATAAGCTATAGTCATAAGCCTCTGTAATTGTTGTCTTAAACCTAAATAGTGCAGGAATTTGACATTTTGCTCTAACTCCTTGCAATTTAAACCATTTCCTTAAGTCCGATTTAGTCTCTAACCACCAATCTCCCAAATCTGAATATAAAAGGCTACTGATAACCTGGCTCTTAATAGGTATCTCACCCCAGCTTGTATATAAGGGAGTTCTAATGAGGAGTTATTGAGTTTCCATCTAACTAGCCTTTTTCTTGCCTGTCTGAAAAGCTAAAAGAACTTAATAGAAAGGAATGGTCCGAGAATTCACTAGGAAATATTTTAAAAGATTCTATTTGCATATTAGGTGACACTAACATATGATCTATTAGAGAAAATCTCTTCCTTTTTAAGCGAAAACCTTCTCCAACCTGTAAAGCATTATGACAGTTCAAGAGTCCAGCACTTTTATAATTTTACATAAAGCATTAGAGTCACAGTATGTTTTTTTTTTTTTACTAGCATGGGTCGAAATGGGACAATTAAAGTCCCCCATAATACTCTAACTGTTGTTAATAAAAAGGCTGTACTGATTTAAGACAATTAACTCTACCTGCTTTTGTTTGGGGTTATAAATGTTGATAAACCTATAGCTTAGCCCTTGCCACTTCCCATCGATAATCAGGACCCTTCCTGGTATTAGATCTATCAAATTGTGTAACTGGAAGTCATATGAATTAAACACTATTCCTATACCATCTGCAGAATCTTCCCCAAATGACCAAAATGAAGGGCCCCAAACCAATCTCTTTAAATGCCACCAACTGATCTATGGAATACATCCATGTCTCTTGTAAAAACAACAGAAACAGGAAATTCATGTATATAATGAAAGAGGGCTTGTCGCTAACCATATTCAATAAGCTATGAACATTCAAAGAACCCCAAACCAACCTCATTAACCTTTTAAGTATTTAAATCATTGTTTTTTCCTCTTTTTCTTTTTTTTATCCTTGTAATTATCCGTGATTTGTGACCTGGTTGAAAGTCAGGATTTTTGAGAGTCTGAATCTTCAACCTCTATCTCAGTGTTACCCCAAGAGGAAAACAGAGCCGCATATGAGTTACTGGTATCAATCTGTTCCACTGGGGGCGGGGGGGGATTTTTTGATAGTGAATTCCGTAAAAATCTTCTTTGGGGCAGTACAGTCACTGGTTTATCAACCATGGGCCGCCACCACCACCGATTCGTGACCCCTTCCGTATAACACACTGGAGGGAAATCTGAGAGGTTAGGGGACCCATGTTGCTCTTAACTATCTTAACCATTTCTGAGGATATCTCACGCTGATCCTCCCACTTGGTGAGTTTAACTTTTTTGTTCAACACCTTCCTTTTAAACCCCTTCTTTTCCAATTTCTCTCTTGCCTAGAGGGAGTTTCATCTGATTTGTTGCAGGGGAAGGGGGGCACGTATCCTGGAGAGTAGCTTTAACCATGGATTCTTGGGCTTTTTGAATAAAAACCTCAGAATTAGAACGAAAGGATTTTTTTGGGCAGCCCAAGGACATAGTTTGAACACATGGCCTTTAGTTTCGCACAAATCGCAACTTGATAGATTGCTGCAAAACATGGTTAAATGTCCTACCTCCCCACAATTATCACAACGGGGCTGATCGTGATACACTTGAAAGGTGCTGCTCTAGCCCCACACTTATAACATGCACGGGCTGCCCGCTGTAAAACATACCCTCTATCTTTCCTAACAAAAGGAGTTAGGTATATGTTCAATTCCAGCCTCTGTTTGCCTTAATTTAACTTTATACTTCCATCCTCCAGTCCAGAACCCCTCTGTATCTAAAATAGGCTCTGGCTCACTTAGTACTTCACATTTTTTTTAACCAAAGGTTATGTCTTCCACCCATACCCTTCATTTGGAACATAACTGTAACAAACTTAATCAGGGTTTTGAGAGTGGTATAACAATAAAGGGTGTCCACATAGAGAATACTTAACTTGACCATACCTAACCCAGAACAACTCTAAAGCCTGTTGAGAACGAAAACTTATGTCATAATTGTCCTCCTGAAATATTAACGAAAGCATAAACATCCTGAGGGGTGAAATGCAGTGAGTCTTTCAACAAGGTTTTCCCCACATAATGCCTATCTGGCCTAGTTTCTAACCCTCCTTTATACCTCAGCCTCACAGCATTACCCTGAGGGGCTGCTTCCCTATAGAATTTGAGAAAAGTTCGGACATCAATGGCTTCTGTGAAGAGGGAGGGGGAGGTTGTACAGTGACCTCATCTGTACTAAACCGAATGGGCTCCTGCAAGAGAATTTCCTCCCCTTTCTGCTGCTGGCCACCTGGAATCCACTCAGGAGAATGCTGAGATAAAGATAAGCTCGAGTCCCAAGCAGGATCAGGCTTCCATACACCAGCTACTGTCTGTTTCCACCCTGCTTCACTTAAAGCTTTATGAGGTGACCAAGAATCTTGTGAGCCTTTTTTATGTAAAAAAAAGGGGTCTGCCATCTGTATATCAGCTGTAGACTTTTTGGTTCATTTTGTCAGAAAAAAGAAATCTGTAGCCCCACTTTGGGAACCGTCAGTCTTTTGATATGTAACAGCTGAGTCAGTTGCTGAAATCTCTTGACTCTGCTGTTTGAACACAAACCCAGCTACCTTGTTCAACTGTGCTGTTTTATTTTCACAAAAAGTAGATGGCAATATATTCTGTGCAGATAAATCATTTATCTTCACTTCGTTACTTCCTTTGACATTATCAGAGACCGAAACTGGCAGTAAGCACTCACTTTTAGCAGCAGAGATAATACCAGCCTGTACTGAATTCAGAGAGATTATTTGTTCTTGGGAAATGGAGCTCAAGCCTTGCTGCTCTAAGCTCTCTTCCACAGAGCTGTTGACAATCTTGGGATCAGCCTTAACTCTGCCTTTGTGCTCTTCATTACAATCAGGCTGACACCTGCTGTAGTCAGGGAGCTCAACACACTGCAGTGAAGCTTCATTAAACAAGGACAGAGCATTCTTTTAACACCAGAGGCAAACTCTTTTGCTGGCAACTCTATCCTGCCAGAACTATAACTTAAATAAGACACAGTACCTTTTTTTGCTCCATATTTTGCGCCACTGTCCTGCAGTCTGTTTGCTGTGTTTTAATATCTTGGCTTTCTGTCAGCCTGCAGTTTTAAATTCATCTCGTCCTTTGAGCTATCTGATGAAATTGGTTCTTCCATTTCTGCAGAAAACATTATCGCAGCATTTTCCTGTTTCAGACCCACATTTAGAGGTTTAATAAGCTGACTTTTCTGTAGAGGTTGCAGGTTCAAATACCGACAATACCTTTTCTCTTCCTGTTGTTGCAATTTCCAACTGTCCAGTTTCTTTCTTTGTTTTATCCAAAACCGATTGCTCCCAGCTCACAAAAGCATCCTGAAGTTCAATATCTGATTCAATTTCAGCCAAATCCACGGCTGGAGCCTTCACAACACCTGGAGCAAGAGTCGAGGCTAGCCTCCTGCTCCACAGACTTCCTTCTCCTTCCCTTGTCCACTTGGAGTGGCCATCTTGGAAATGGCCTGTCCCCCTACTGGCCACAATGCAGAAACATCAGCACAGCAGCATCAGAGTAGGGGAATTTCCCTGGTGTCCTGGCCAAATTTCCCTCATTCACTAAAAATACCACCAACAGCTTAATCTGGTTCAAGGTCAGTTGGCATTCATCTGTATCTCCCTCCACTGGATCGTGCCTGAAAATAGGCAGGATATGTCTAGTGCACTTACCCGGTAAATAAAAATAAATAAATATTTTTCTTTTGTAGGTGTTTTAAAGTAGAAGTAATGGGGAGGCAGTGTAGCGCAGTGGTTTAAGGCTCTGAGCTGCAAATCTGGAGACCTGGGTTTGAATCCCACAGCCCCCACTTGCATACTGGGTGACCCTGAGCAAGTCACTTAACTTCCCTGTGCTCCCAGGTTGCACCTGTAAACAAGCTTTCAGCTTAGTGTGTCTCACCTGGTTAAACAATTGGAAAAAAAAAAGACACAGAAAAGTTCCTACCAGCTGTTTGGAGAGTAATGGACATAGATACTATTTATTTTTATTTTAGAATGTTTGGCCAGGAAAGGCACACTGAGCCAAAGCTCATTTCTAGGTGTGTCCCAGGAGCGCAGAGAGGTTAAGTGACTTGCTCAGGGTCAATATCAATTTTGCGCATTCCGCAGCTCTCTTCCAATATTTCCAGCTGTTATTTACAGAGACTTACAGGAACTATTTTATGTATCCTCCAACAGTGGAGGGATTCTAACTCAGTTCTGCTGGGTCTCCAAATTCCCAGCTTGGTGCTCTAACCTCTAGGCTGTACAGAGTCCCTGTATATTGTACTTTCATAGACACAGATTACAATGGTCCTCTCCTACAAAGGACATTTGGGAAACAGACAGTTCTGAAACCTATTCCTACAATGACTGTAACCTGCTGAAATGGTCAGAACATCAGTGCTGTCTCATCCATCTGAAAATACAGTTTGGTCTGGTATTTATTCATTTTATTACATGATGCATACGACAAAACAGTCAATGGAAATGGTGCAGGATTTATGAAACAGTGCCTTAAATCACAGCTGGAAATGTTGCAGGTGTGCTGAAGGATACATAAAATAGTTCCTGTAAGTCTCTGTAAATAACAGCTGGAAATATTGGAAGAGAGCTGCGGAATGCGCAAAATTGATATTTTAAGTCTGTGCAACTTATGGCTGAAAACATTGAGGGAGAGCTGAAGGATACACAGAATAGTTCCTGTAAGTCCCTGTAAATCACAAATGGAACTTTTGGGAGGTGAAGCGTAGCAAATGCAAAATACCTCCCATGAGTCCCTGTAAATCACAGCTGGAGATGTTGCTGCAGTATATTAAAAAAAATAGTTTCTCTAGGTCCCAGATCACAGCTGGAAATGTTGCTGCAGTATTTAAAAAAAATAGTTCCTCTAGGTTCCTGTAAATCACAGCTGGAATTGTTGCTGCAGGATATATAAAACAGTTCCTGGAAGTCCCTGTAAACCATGGCTGGAATTGTGGAAAGGTGCACTGTGAGGTATGCAAAGATCTCCTTGTAGATCTCTGCTTCAGAGCCTCAGAATCACATAACTGTAAAAGACATGTTTTAGTGATGCTACTACCTTCTCAAAATACTTGCCAAGGGAATGAGAAGTCTGTTTCACAGCATGTATTCATTCTGGAGTCCTTGTGATCACTGGCAGGCAGACCGCGCTACCTTTCCATGACCAGATGGATGTAAGCCCTCATAATGTGTGGCACAAGACACATTCTCAAAACAGTCTGAAGACAATGTTTTTACAGCTAATTCATCATCGTAAGAAATTTCTGCTTGGAGAAGAAAGGACACAATTTTGATCGGGTAGCCCAAAGCATGAATAGCCAATTCTGTTTTGTTGTGGGCCATGAGGCCCCATTCATTCAGAGAATAGAAAAGAATCTAAACTAGTCACCCTTCCCCCAGCTTCAAGTGGGCAGCATTGCCAGGCTTCGAGGTTCACCAACCTCTCCACCTATTTTGTTTTCCTCCCAGTGTACTCTGCCATGAGCATATCCTTTTCTGGTGATTCAGTGAATGTGGGAGCCAATGTAAGCATGTGCAGGGCATGCCCCCCCACACACACACACATATGACCATGTAAGTCTTATAGGCCAGTTCCTGAGATGAACATGGCTGTCTGAGCAGTCAAATCATGGACAACTCCCTTTCTATCTGGCATGTGTGACACATTACATTCTACGGATTACTTGCAATAACTGACTTTGTGCTTACTAGAAATTGGGCCCCAGGTGCAGCCAGTTCCATGGTGGCATGCATCATGTTGCATCTCTGGCCTGGAACATCAACAGTGAACTGGCTGAGTAGTGCTCAGCATCCATACAAATGATCACCTCCTCTGAGAAAGGAGGAACAAAGAAAAAATATAATTTAGCACACAGTTTAGATTGTTGTTTCATATTCTTTCCTTTCTCTCGTACATTGAAACATATGAAATTCAATGGAAACAGGACTGAAGTCCCTTAGTCTTCATCTGCTCTGGCTGCTTGTCTACAAGTGACATCAGGATCCCCTGCTTATTATAGTTGCTGTAGAAAGGAATGTACAGAAGCAGGGGGTTATCATGTAAACTTGCAGATGCACAGCCTAAGCAAGTAAATTCCTGGTGACAGTCAGGGTTTAGTTAACTCCATTTTGTGAGTATTTGAGTTCCAAAAATAAGGTAAAAACTTCCAAAATAAAGAGTAAGGAAGTCACTGACTTCCAGATGTAAAACCAAAAATTAGATAACTTCCGATGACTTCCAAAATTCCAGGCTTGGAAGTCAGAAATGATGGATTTTTCTAAAACAAATTGAGTTTTACCACTAACACATTATATTAACATCCATAATTTGTCCTTCCTGGAATACTGACTTCCAAAGGTGGGACTCTGGAAGTATTTTGACTTCCAAAAAATTGGAATGACTTCCAGATTTTGACTCCTGGAAGTTTTAGACTTACACTGAAAATAAATTAACTGAAGCCCTGGTGACAGTATCCTGCTTTTATGCAAATGCCATTCATAATAAAGACTAATAAGAAGGTGAATACATAAATTATCTGAATTATGTCTAAATAAACTTATGTTTTCATAGTTTCCCTCAGGACATTGGGAACAGAGGTTAGGATAGTAAAAGACACAAAATGCATCTAGTTTACCCTCAGACCCAACCTCCCATTACTCTAAAATAGTTCTATTACCCACCTCACCTGGATCCTCACTTCCCATTCCCACCCTCCCATTGTTAATAATCTACTTAAAGCTCTTTTACCTGGCCTTGAAACCAGCAATGAACTCCACACTGACCACGCTGCTGTAATGTTGCTCGTATAGTACCCTACCAGGTCAGTCACCATCAGATACCATCATTTTGGCCAGATTTTGGATGGCCCTGGATACCATAGACATTTGACAAAGAATCCAATCTTCTGGGACCCACAGTACCTATCCAAGGTAACTGAGGATCCAACCATCAGATCCACATATCTGACCATTAGATCCAACTATCCAAAGTTGGAGCCAATGGATCTGACCTTGGATACCTGGATCTGATCTCGGATCTACAATTATCTGAGTATGGATCCTAAATCAGACTTTGGTTGAATTTCGGTCAGATTCAGAGGTGGATACCAGCACTACCTAATGGAGGGTAGTTGGATCCATAGATGCACTTTCCGAGCATCACTACACTACTGGGAAAATTATTCCATTTATACACCATCTGCTCTGTGAAAAAATGTTTCTTAATGTCCTTCTACTCCTCCCCCCCAACCAGCTTGAGACTGTGTCCTCCTAGTGATTGAGTTGTTCTTCAATTTATTAAATAATTTCGTGTGACCCACCCTGCTGTAGTCCTGAAGGTATTGGAATGTTTCGATCATATCTCCACTTTACCATCTTCCTCTAGGGAGTATATGTTGAGATTTTCCAATTTCTTTTCAAAGGACTTCCCCTGCTGAAACAGAATTCTTTTCAATTCCCTTTTCAGGATCATGTCTAACATTTCTGATCCTTCTTCATATGGAGGCTCAAAAACTACACACAGTACTCCAGGTGAAGCCTAAATCCATCCTTCCTCTGAACAGTTATGCCCTGCCTGATTAATCCTAACATCCTATTAGCCTTCTTGTATTGCGAACCGGGGGTTATTGGGGATGCCTTCAGGCTCCCCATCATAACTGCCCTGGTTAGGCTCGTGTATATTGCTTTTACCATGACCGGTGGAACTTGACTCTTTCTCTGAGTACTCCATTAACTGGGAATGATGCCTTTGTAATTTATTTATTAGTCTGGCCAAATTAGGATACATTTTTGGGGTGGAGACACAGAGGGTGGGCAGTGTGGCCTCTGAGACTTGACTTAGGGCACCAGCCACTATTATTTGATCTGACACCTAACTGACCAAGACTATTTGGTCTCGATTTATGAAGGCTGTATATTTATTAAAATCTAAATTTGCTTTGTGACTATGACTAATTGTAAGAGGGCAATGAGATCACCCTAAGTCTTTAAATATCTTGATGTGTACTTTAAAATCATCAGTTTTCTGATGCCGGGGATAGTCGTATATTTTGTATCTATATTTGTATTTGGAATCCAGGAGACACCAACCCAAGTATTTATGTAATGGCTTTGGACATAGAAGTTTTACACAATTTAACATGTGAATATAACCCAGGACTGTTACTTTAAGAGTCCCCACATGGCCAAGGAAACAAAAATGTAATTCTGTTTTACTTTTAAGGTTATCTGTTTTTAAACTTAATGCTCTAAGTTTAGTAATATTTTTTTGACAAGGAGGACTATAGTCAGGATTTATGACAAAAAATGTTTATTGGTTGATAAAATTGTCTTAAGGTTTACAAATGGTTTTGCGTACAGAGTGAATAGGTTATTACACTCCTATATTTTCATTTACAAGTAAAAACTAATTATAATGACTATTTTTTACATGCAGATTTTTTGGCATACAAATAGACAAACACACGTTTTTATATTATATAAAATCTTAAAACACCGTTATGATTTTTTTCAACAGCAGTGCAAAGCAAGCTAAAATAATTTTTTGTCGCAGGTAAAAGTATGCCACTTTTAAAAGAAATAAAAACTTAAGCCATTAATGCCAGTTTCTTAGGTCCTATGCCTAAGATGTGGTAAAAAGACTCACCAAGCCTTGTACAACCTGATGCCTTTTGAAGTCCTGGAAGCTAAGGTACCCATCCATGGGTGTTCCTCTGAGTCTTCTTACCTTGCTCTGGATTTTTGGGCTTTTATATATTTTTGTCAAAGTACACTGATATTGTACTTTGATTTTATTATATTTAAGCAATAAGGCACAACAGGGTGTGGTATATGGATATCATCACTCCGGTGGTTGGGCACGAGGTCAAGGCTGAGTGCATCTAACCACCTGAGAAGTGATGATATCCCATGATATACCACACCCTGGAGTGACTTATTGCTATTATGAACCAAGTTTGAAGTTTTATAAATAAAAAAAAAACACAAACAGGTTTTAAAACATTTTATGAATGAGCTTTTGGGTGGTGTAGGAGTGCATTTTGAAAAAATAGTTCTCAGACAGTAGAGAGCAAAGAGGCTGGTGGTGCCGGAACTTTTCTGAAGCCGTGATGATGTAGCCCGATATCATCACAGCTTCAAAGAGCTCTTGGCCAATCAGATTCCTCTATCTACGATCCTCAGTTCATAATAAGTGTTTTGATACTGTGCTGACAATAATTATGGTAGTTTTTATTTGATACAGTAGGTCTGCTTGGGGTTGTAACCCTAAACCTGACGTCATTACTTTTAAACAAAACATGACCAATAGGGTTACAAAGCATGTTACAAAGCATGGCCACTATATTATGATTGTAAAACTACTATATTGTAACTATATTATAATTGTAAGACTACTAAGTAGCAATAGTTCTATTTTAAACTTAATACCCAGTCTAAGAGTGTGAGCACCTGCTGTAGTTGACTGATATCGCAGAAGGCCATGGTGCTTGGAGGACAAGGTTGACTGCCTGTGACTACTCAGGCGGTTAGTGTTCTATACTACAGACTAGAGCTGACCTCTTACTAAGCCTTACAGCTAGACCATGTGGATATAATTAAACCACTTAACAAACACCGTAGGAGAGCTTGTACAAGGTTACACTCAGGCTTTATGAAGACATAAGAAGTCTGGGGGGTTACTAAGTTACTCTTATAAGAAGTTGCAGAAAAAATAAACATTTCAATTTTTTCTAGCTTGTAGAGCTTATAGGATGCAAGTTGTTAATCAGTCAGTGCTTAGATTAAATATATCCAAAGCCATTGATAAGTATCAGGTTACAGATTAGTAATTAGTACAGAATCAAACATATGAAAATCTATTTGTAGGCTACAAACTATTAGTCAGTTAGAACAAAATCAAACTTTCACAAGTAGGATTATCAGTCAGATAAAGGATAAGCTAAGGCTTAAACATGTTGGTCTAGTCACAGTCATTTTCTTAAAATCCGGGGGTATGGAATGTTCTCAGTAATCCACTCTTCCAATATTGCCTCATCTTTTGGAGACATGTGTTCATTGACTGGAGGCAGCTGGTCAGTTGATTTTCGGTAGTCTTCCAACCATGGGACATGAGGACCTAGTGGCATAGGTGGTGGGTCAGTATGGGTTGAATCAGGAAATAAATAGGTTTGAGGAGACAGATTAAATAGGGCAGATGGAGCTGGTGGTATAAGCAGACCTGGCGGGGTCTGCAGAGAGGGATTGTGTGCACAGCAGTATGCCTTATTGCACTGCGGGGAGGACTTACATAGATACATGGATACTGTCGGCAGATAAGGGCCACCAGGCCCATCCAGTCTGCCCATTTATGCTACCTGACGAAGTGTCCAGTGACCCTATCTGGTCATTGGCTTTAGCTTTTTCTTCTTATTTCTAATATTCCTTTATTCCTGTCCCATGCACGTTTGAAGCCTGTCACCGTACGGGCAGCCACCACTTCCTGGCTTAAGGCAGTTAGTAATTATTATCAGAGGCTAATTAGCTTTACTGTGTACTAACTTTTTTAACTCTGTCCAGTGATTGACCATTTAAGCAATTCCCATAAACTAGTACTCATTCCACAATGTTTTAGAAAACGATGAGGCCATTTACATAGGTAGTGTTACCCATCATCTTGTGCAGTCCATCAGTGGAGGAACACTTGTGGGGATGACTGGCAGCATTTCACAAGCACTGCCAGTCATCCTGCATGTGTTTTCCCATCAGTGGAGCGCACAAGATGACTGGAACACTACCATGTAAATGTCCTCATTGGGGGGAGTTAAATGTTAGCATACACCGTCACTGTGTGCGCTCCATCAATGGGAAAAGCATGCAGGATAATGGTCAGTATTACAGTAATGCTATCTGTCATCTTGTGTGCACTGTTAGTGTTCCACAAGCATTTACCTGTCAATGGAGTGCAGACAACGATGGCAAGCACCAACATAACTAACATGAATACTGGCAGTGTCAACAGCCAACCTCACAATTGTTATTTTTTGCTGCATTAGAGTCTGTTATTGTGGAAATGACTGATGTCACAATTAAGTCTACTGCGAGGCCAGACAATTCTCACTAATACTTCTGGCACAGTTTAAAGGTATACTGTCAGAAAGCAGTATTTACAGCTGCAGTAGTGTTGTCAACAGACTACAAACCCCCGAGTGCACTGATGCCCCTTGTTACAAATCTGGCTAAGTGTAACATTCTCCAACTGATGGCTAGAGGAGATGCTAATTAAGCATATTGACAGAGCTCTAAATATAGCAGATCAGTGAGAGTGCATGATGTTGGATGATAGTGCTCTGTCTGGAAGCTCCTGCCTCTAATATCTGGTCAGGTGTTGGTGTGGGTCATAGAAGCTGCCCATGACCTGCTACGAGAACCCAGCATCTCCCAAGGTCACTGCAATACTGTGTCTTACTGACTGCCACACTGGCTGGATCCTTGTCCTTCCCCAGGACCTAGCCTGCCAGGAGGAAGACATGACTGCTTAAAAGATTTATGAGTGGAACCAGTTTGCAACAAAGAGGTGAGACTTCAGAAGTGAAGAAAGGGTTGTTGGATGAAAAATTCATGAAAAAAAAAAACATAAAAAAATAATGGTACAAGTATAAAAACAGTGTCCACTTTCCACAGAGAAGGTTCACACCTCCGGTGGGCTAATGCACCAATAACCTCATAAGTGGGAACCAGAGCAGCCTTAAACTCAAGAGGAAAAGAAACTAATGGGGGCTTTGCCTCTTAAAAAGGATAACATAACAGTCAGAAAATGGTAGTAATTTTTAAAAGTAGTCCCTTGTTGCTTTTTATTTCTTAAGGGTTTTTCTTTTTCTATGTACTCATTGGATGTTTTTCTGCCTAACAGTACTGGGTGTGATGTAACAAGCAGTGCTTTGCCTGGAAGCAGACGTATCTATTTCTAGTCCTACCACAACATCATCAGCTTGGGACCTCACTTGTTGCATCACAAGTCCTGCTGCCTGATTGGTAACACGTACCACAAGTTACCTGTCAAGCAGCAGGAGATTGGTTCTTCTTCGTTATTAGTGATGTCACAGTCAGTAAGGTCACAATGCTGATTATGTATAAGGAGGAATAGAACTATGTCACCTTCCACATCGAGTGCTGTTCCACACATCACACCTAATACAGTCAGTCAAAACAGAAAAGAAAAAAATATTTTAGCTGTAAGAAGTGATAGCTGATGGTATCACATTAGCATGGTGAAACCTGTACAGCAAAAGACTATTACAGTGACAATTTCGAACAGATTCGAAATTGTTGCCGTAAAGGTCCCACTGTATTCCAGCAGCAGTTTCACCGGTGTTTCATCCCCTTACAAAGCAGCTCTGACTCGGAGTTGATTATCTATAGATCGGGGTGAGGGGTGGGGGCAGAGCCCCCTGCATGGGGGGTGTGGGCACAGCCCCTGAGAAAAAAGGTGTTCTCCTGACAGGCAAAATACCAACTGTCGGTATTTCGCCTGTCACTGTACGGGATGTCAACAATGAAGCTGTCAAAGTGGGTTGGTGGAATCATAGCTGAATACCTATGAAAGTTGCTAGTAAATCTGGGCAGTACACTATCTCTTTAAGCTAGTCCCCAACCTAGTTTCCTCACTCTAATCAGTTGACTTTTCACTGATGTCCTCAGTCTTAATTAGGTGGTTTAATATAATACCTGTCAAGCCCCATCCAAGGTTCATAATCTTCAAAGAACATGTTTAGATCTAGCTTCACAGTAAAATATTTGGACTGTACATTTCTTAAGCTGGTCACAAACTCTTCAGTTTTATGGTAAACGTGTTGGGATATTTTATCCTCATCGACCATTCTCCTGACAAACTTCAGTCTGCTTTCCTTGTACACATGCAGGTTCTGTGTCTTAAAGTCCTGTATGAACTGGATTGGATCACTTTCTTTGCACAGCTGGTCTATTCTTCCCATCTCTTGTAAAAGCTCTTGCTTTCTGGCTTCAAGCGCTGTGCCTTGGGCATTAATACTTGACAGACAAGAACTTTCCTCTGAAGCAACCATCTCCAGTGTCTCCTTCTCAAAGGTATCCACCAAGAGCCTCATTTCTGTCTTCATATTCCAAAGTTTCCTCTGTGTTTCAGATCTTGTCTCCTTTACCTTCAATACATTTGCATGAAAGTCTTTCAAAGTCCTTTCTAAATTCTCCACATCAAGTTTTAATTTGTGGCGTTTCTCCTGCAGTATAGCCTCCTTCTCATTGTGGGCTTCCTGCAGTGTTTTCATCTCATGGTTCTTGTGTGGTCCTGTCACACAGCAGCTGACACAAACACAGGTTTCTTCAGTGCAACAGTAATATTTAATCACTTCCCGATGAATGGAGCACCTCCGATTTTCAAAAGAGTCTGATGGATCAACCAGGGAATGGCCCTTGAAAGAAAGTTTCTCCAAATGCTTCTTGGCATGGTTCTGGCATAAGAATGCTTCACACTCCACACACTTCTTTACTGCTGCAAGACTGGTGTCCAGACAGAAATCACAAGACATGGGGTCTTCCCTTTGCTGTAGCTGAGCAGTGGCAAAACATTCTACAATGTTAGTCAGTTTTAGGTTCCTCTGAGGAACCGGTTTCTGAGCAAATGGGGCTCGGCACTCTGGACAGGAGTAGGCATTTCTTTTTTCTTGTATTGAGAAGAGATTATCTAAGCACTTCAGGCAAAAGTTGTGCCCACATGCCAATGAGACTGGATCTTTATATATACTAAGGCAAATGGAGCAGTTTAGTTCTTCTTCTAGATCACAAGTAGAGCCCGAGAGAACTGCCATCTTCCTGGATCAGTGTAGGAGAAAGGAAAACTGAAAGATACAGTACATTCCTGGTTTACCTACCATATACAGTCTAATAAGGCAGACTCAGGAAACAAAAATGCAGTAGATGTACTGCTTGTCTGCTCTTGAGGTTACCGTATTTATCTGAATATAGGAGATTTAGGAAACAAATTATAGTAGATGTATCAGGCTGTTGTGAAACTTAGGAAACAAAACACTAGAAGTTGTGTTTCTTTCTATTTGGGAGGGATTACCTTATATAAAGCCAGAATTAATATATGCTTCAGTTGCTTTTTATGCAATTATCTGCAGCAATTCACACCAAACTGTTCTACAGCACTTCCATAATACTCACATACGGAAGGCAGTACAGCCTAGGTACAGCATCAAACTGTGAACCTAGAGACTCACCACACCTGGGTTTCAATCTCATGACTGCCACTTTCATACTGTGTGATCCTGAGCAAGTCTGTTCATCTCCATATGTTCCCACCTTGCACCTGAAAATGAGCGTTGGCTCTGTGTGCCTTACCTGGCAAAAGCTTCTAAAATAAAAATAAATAAACATGCATTTGTTTGTTTATTTGAAACTAAACAGACAACATAATGACCTCCTGAGATACAACACCTCCTTTTCATGGGGGTCCCTTGGTAGACCAGGGCACAAAAAGTGCTTAGTTTGTATTGGAGTACAATAAGTGCTAGTTCCTAAAGGAGATATACCTGCAAGTTCAGAATTCTGCAAGAAACTTTTTTTTATTTATTTGACTCTGTACAGGAACAGCACATCACAGATTAAGACTGTAGCATACCACAGAAACACAGGACACACCATAAACAAGGTTATATGAGCCTGTTGTCCTTTGGTGCAAGATATGGGGGTATACCACAATTAAATATTCTGAAACAATTATGTAAATGGCTCTGCAGCCAATGCTAGTAACTGTAAAAAAACATAAACTGATGTCAACAATTATAGAGTCAGCCATAACAGCTTTTGATGACTTCACGTAAGGGTGAAGAGATCTGATACCTTTCAAGCTCCTTTGTGGCCCAATATAATTATGAAGACTGCATATATATAGGGAGGAACAGGGTGCAGGAATGCACTATTTTTAAGCGAAAAAGATGTTCCAGGACTAGAGGGCATGGGATGAAGTTGGAGGGAGGATGATTCAGAGGAAACGTGAGGAAGAATTTCTTCACAGAACGGGTGGTGGACAAGTGGAACACCCTGTCAGAGGAAGTGGTGGGGGCTGAAACAATCACGGGATTTAAGAATGCATGGGATAGACATGAAGGAATTCTGGAGGTCAGGGGTAAGGGGCAACAGACTTTCTGGAAAACATAAACTGAACTTACAAACTTAAATGGGCAGACTGGGTGGGCCATAGGCCCTTATCTGCCGACACTGTCTATGTATCTATGTATATAGCACCACAGTCGGTTCTGTGCCAGGGTGAGCACTTAGCAAGAAACGTCTTGCCTAAAGCAGAGGACAATGTATGTTAATTCTGCCACTGAGACCACCCTTACAGGTATGAGCGATCTCACATGTGTTCTTAGTGAATGACACCCGTGAACCAAAGACGAGCAATTCTGATACCCTAAGAATGTAAATGAGACTATCTGTATAACTGCAAGAGTGGTCTTGGCAGCGGTATTAATATATTATTGATCAAGCCCAATCAATAATATATTAATTTTTTTTAAAACCTTACCCCAACATGCCCGTTTCCAGGGCAGCTGTGTGAGAGACACTCCTCACAGAATAAAAGTGTCTCCCATGCAGAGGAAAGGAGTGCTCTGATTGGTTGTGAGCACTCCTTTGATCTACAATTACTCGTACAAAAGATAAGGAGCTTAGTGCCATGCCTTGTGGCACTTGGATAGTGCTTTTTGGGATCTGACTACCCTACATCAGACAGTGCTGGTATTCTCCTGTAAATCCAACTATAATTCAACCAAAGTCACATTCCGGATCCATAGTCAGATAGTTGTGGATCCGAGGTCAGATCTATTGGATCCAACCTCAGATAGTTGGATCTGATGGTCGGATATCTGGATCCGATGGTCAGATCCATCGGATCCTTTGGTTGGATCCACAAATACCTTGGATACATCCTGTGGATCCTAGGAGGTCAGATTTTTGGCTGCATGTCTGTGCCATCCAAGGCCATCTGAAATTTGGCCAGAATGATGTATCCAACCTG
Source organism: Neoceratodus forsteri (assembly GCA_016271365.2). NCBI lineage: Eukaryota > Metazoa > Chordata > Ceratodontiformes > Ceratodontidae > Neoceratodus > Neoceratodus forsteri. The sequence continues at coordinate 37,909,352 of JADMNL010000037.1, read as the reverse complement.
GTAGGAAATTAACCGAGCAACACTACTTATGAGATTGTCTGGGGCCCCATGTGACTGTTTTCTGCCAATCAGATTGCACACTTTTTCCAACCTGTTGAGATTTGATTGGATAGTTACATTAAAAGTCTATTTCCTGAGATTTGATTGGATAGTTACATTAACAGTCTATTTACACCCTACTGATAAGCACATGCAGTGCCAGTGGTTCAGTAGATAGTATGCCCCTCCCTCCCCTGGGACCAGAAGATCAGAAGGTTCTGGGTTCTAGTTTCATACCAGGTACTTGTTATAATACCCATAACTGACAACATAGTGCAGTATAAGGGGAGTACTACACTGCTGAGGTGCTGTTCTTCGGATGAGACGTTAAACTGACATCGCTTCTGTCCATCTCTGGCCACTTTCCAAGTAGAAACAGAAAATTCCATGGCACTTAAAGATGAAGAATGGGGTATTTTTTTATAAAAATAAATATCAACAAAAATACAGTATAATGACTGGCTAGCATTTTTCCCCTTAGGGAATCCCAGTTATAATTCGCCATTATAACCTGCAGGTTATTACGGTGAACGCGCGCTAGGTTTCCCTTGGTACATGCATGTGCTGGCCACCCCTCTTCCCTTACTCTTCGTTATTCCTGAGTGCCGGAGACTTCACCACCAGTCCCACTTCTCAGCAGTGAGTTACTTTAAAGAAAGTATTAACTGGGCTCTTTTTTCATGCAGTTCTGGAAGGGAGGCTGGACAGCTTTAACATTTTGGCTAACTTAAAAAAAAAGAAAAGGGAAACATTTTCTTTTGTCTGCCACTTCTGACTGTGGACCACGCTGAAACCTGACCAGTCCATGGCTCTGCAGACATGTCTCTTTATTTTATATAAATCCTGTGGTGCAAAAACACTTCCCAGCAATTATGTAAAATAAAGGCTGGGTGTGTAAAACTCAAATTTTCCACATACCCTCTGTTTGAGATGTCTTTACAAACCCCTCAAGCTTCACTCTTTGGGTTTATGTGGCATCTCACACCTTTGGGGGGTACAGTTCTCATTAAAACCACCTATCCAGTCATTATTCTGTATGTACTGCTATCACCAAGAACCAAACATTCTATATCACATTGCCCTACACACTTGGTGAACTAGAAGCAAAAATAATACACAGAAGAGATATGAAAAATAATTAACAAAGGCCAAATTCACTAGCTAAACCATGCTCATTAAGACTGATCCCATGTTTAATCAATCAAATCCTTTCCATAGTTTCCTAAAAATAGGGGTTGGCAATTAATCATGTTCACATGCCCTTACCAATAAAAATTAATTCCTAACTTTATCAATCACTGTAACTAAAGGTACATTCTTATTTTACAATATATATTTACAGCGGATTTGTCATATAATCCATTTAATACATGCAAAAAGTCCTAAAAGACTACTGTGTGCCTACTTATCCCATTCACCAGGTATGCTGCCATAAATAAATGTGCAATATGTCATGTAACGTAACTCTGGAACTGCCCATTTTGTGACAGTGTCCAAAAAGATGAACATATAAAAAAAGATGTTCCATTGTTTCAATTGTCTGACTGCAAGCTGGCCTGAGACATCCTCTGTGCTCAATGCTTTTATGTTTAGCATTTCATTTTATATTCAGAGTATTTGAAGAGTAGAGGAACTTTTATTGAACAAAGGTTATCATAAGAAACCATAAAAGGAATCCCGATCAACATACATAACAGAATACATTGAAATATCGTATACTTCTCCAATCCCCACAATAATCATCATAACAAAACATATTCAGACTACTCGTACTGCAAAGGGGGGAGTATAGAAAGAAAGGAGGAAACAAGACTTTGTGTTGTTTTTCTTTATGTATAGTGCCCAAGTCCTCCATTTCAGACTGTGGATCCGGATGAGAAGGTCATAAAGATGAGGCATCAGACTCTGACTTTTCGGGCTGTTCTTGTAGGGTTTTATATTGGTTAGTTGTGGTTACTGTGTCCAGTCTGCTGAGTTTTGGACATGGTTTGGCACCAGGTTTGCCTGTGTCTGAGAACCATGCGTTTTGTGTTGGTTCCAAAGTCAGAATCCAGTTTTTTGGGGAAGGGGGCATATTCTTCAGTATCACAGCTGAGTTGGGGTGTGGAGGGGATTGATAGGGATATCCTGTCTGGGGGGAATGTCCTTGACGTGCTGGGTTGTTCTTCTGTGTTTGCTGTAGTAGTATGGATGGGCTCCGAGGCGGTCTCTAGTGGGGCAGAAGTATCTTGTTCCTGAGGGGCTAAGATGTTCAGATGAACCACATTTATAGCAAGCCTTAGGTTGTTCTGCATAGAATAGTACCCCTCTATCTCCTTCTATAAAGAAACTGTTCAGCAGGTGTTGTATTGCTGTGTCGGTGGACTTCAGCATGACTCTTACTCTCCATCCTCCTGTCCAAATATTCTCTGAATTATTCTATAGCTTCAGGATCTCCTAGAATATTGCAACATTATTTAAAGCAGTAATGCAATGAAAAAAGTTATTCCAAAAAGCTAATTTTCTGCTATGGTTATGAAAAGTACTGGCAGAACTGTTAATTTGGGTTTTCTGGTTGCTTCATATGCTGTGTATGGTACATTTGCATTTTTGTCTGGATTCCTACTCTCCTCGGGTCCTCAATATTATTTCTGTGCAAAAATAAGACAGACATCTTTTTTTCTTGAGAAATAATTATTTCAAAACTTTCATAAAATTCTTAAATGATATCAGAAACTGAAAATGTCATCACCATAATAAACTGGAAGACATCTGGCATCGATTAGGAAGAAAAAAAGGTGGGGTCAAATTTTAGCCCATTTTCATTGCACTGCTGCTTTAAGCCAGTAGCTTATATCATTGATGCTCACCCCTTCATTTCTAAAGAGTACAGTTACTGTCTTTTGTGCTGGTTTGGTAAGGGGAATGGCAGTACATGGTGACCACAGAGGGGTATTTTTTGCATTTCTTTGAAACTTGGTTTCCTAGCCAATGCCCCTCGGGGTAACCATTGCCTCAGTGCTTGCACACTGAGGTTCTTTGTCTTTTAGCTTGTTTTTGGTTTTTATCAGGCTCACCACAACATACGTGAGATAGACCATCTTAGGGTAGCTGGTTCATTCCACTGGGGTGTCACACTGATGAGTCCTGGTAGGACGAAACACGTGTATGTGTCTTCTGTTGGCACCCTTTGCAGACTATGTGAGAGGCCTTTCGGCACCATGCATTTTTGCTTAAAGTTGAACCAGCATAATATTCTGTGGTGATTTGCATATACAGCCCATGATGCTTTGCATTATGGGGGTATGCGTGAGTTTGTATTTCTTTTTTTTAATAGATGATATTTTGTCAAGAACCTTTCAAGACAACTAGATGACTTAAAGCTAATGTCAAAGGTTGTTTATCTTAAAACATGGATAAGTGCATATATTTCAGTTGCAAAGAATTTCATTGAGTCTTTTAGCAGATTTCTTGCTATAAACACTCTATCAGGTGTTTCTTCCAAGACCTCATTATATCGCAGACTAACAGCATCGTGGCGTTTTGCTGGGAAAATTGGACTATGAAAGAAGGAAGCGTAGGGTCCTAGATTAGTTCTGTTTCTTATATTCAAAGGGGCATCCGGTGGTTTATTTTGTGGAAGTGTTTGTTCTGTGGGCACTTTATTTGTCATGCTTGTACTAGCTCTTTGACTGTAGTTAAATTTGTATCAGATTGACAGACAGAATTTGGGGGGGGGGTGTATAGCACCAGTCCTTATAGGTAATACAGAATTTTGAGTAAGATGAAATTCAGATGGTAGTTCCATGTCTATAGATTCTGCAGTTAAAACAGTTGGTTGATTTATACCAGAGTTATCTGTTTTTTTCCAGTGTTTGCTCTTTTGGGGAAGACATGGTAATGGGGGAATTCCCTGAAATCCATTGTCCCGTTTCTGCAGATCGTTCCCAGCCTGCTGCTATGAGAGCCTTTTCAACCAACCAGTTCTGTTCCTTTGAGGGGTCAGTGGCAGTTTTGGAGGCTCATTTTAGACCGAGCTCGTTCTTGCTCGTTTGTGCCACTCCCAGCAAATTACCTCCCATTCCAATACTGGTGGTTGTAGCCAGAAAGTCAGTACTTCTTTTTTCAGCTACATTGGGAGCTTTCAGAGCACCAGTCTCAGGTAGGCTTACCTCGGACTTTTGGTACTGTCAGTGGTTCCCTTTGAAGCAGCTGTGTCATCTAAAATCAGCTGTTTGTCAACTGGGGACTGATGCGTCAGGGTAGCTTGTAATTGTAACATTTCTGTCTGCAGCTTATCTCTGCATTCATGAAAAAGTTTTTCTTCCTGAACTAACTTCACATGTAAGTGTGCTGTTTTATCTTGCCAATTTTGTGCTTGCAGTGCATTTACGTTAACGAGCTGTGAGCTGATACCTGGTATTTCTGCTACCGATGCTCTGTCTTCTGTACTTGTATCCCAGTTTAAAGGTTTGTCACTTGGATCTGTTCTTCCTGGTCATTTGTTTAATCCAGATAGTTTCTGATTCCTTTCTTCGATTTCTATATCCACTGCATGCGTGGTCTCTAGTTCAGTAGAGGCTGTGGAGGATAGCCACTCCCCAGCCTAAAAATAAATAAAATAAAATTGTAACTCAACAACATTTAGAAAGAGGTATTTGACATTTCCAGGAATTGCTCTCAATCATGATTTCTTGCAATTTAATTATTTCAAAAACATTGTCAAGTAGTTATTGATATGTTCAGGGCTTAAAGAGCAGGTTCCTGTTATCTGTTTTGCTTCTGTTCCACAGCCTGGTCAATAACTGACCTTTCAGTAGTCATTTCCTGAAATGTGGCATAAAATTCCATTGTTGTTAAAATGTTATTTCACTCATAAATCCCAATTTCAGCATGCCAGCAAAAAAAACCAAGCATTTGTCAATGCCAAATGTTTGCTTGCTGGTATTAGTATTGGAAATGCATTAGTTAGACAGATGCAGAGTAGGAATGGCAGTGAAATACTGAACTTCACATCAACCCCACCTCCACCCTGCAGAGACGGTCAAGCATTAAGGTGTGCATTTGGGTTGTCGCCCATAACGTTCATGCCATTTCACCTATCCCTATCCTGCAGACACTGACAAGTGTTGAGGTGTGCCTTGGGGTGTTTGCCTTTACAGTCATCCCACTCCATAAGGACATATGCTGAAATGGGTGCAATATAGCAGAATGGGGTGAACTCTGGGGCCGAAGAGTCCAAGGCACACCTCGTTGCCTGTGACTGTCTGCAGGGTGGGGGTTGGGGGTGGAATGGCATGAGCATTACAGTTGGCAATCCAAAGGCACACCCCTGATGCCTGTCAGTCTGTACAAGGTGGGACGATATGGTTAGAAACCCTAACACCCTGGGCATTTGTTGGTATTTGCACTACAAATTTTAAACATGGCCTTTTTGTGACCCGCTCCTCCTGAAAGCATTTGGGACCTCTTCTCATGAACAGTGGCACTGTGATTTTGCCAATGTGTCCCGAACTTTGAGTTTCTACAGTGACCTTGCCATTGTGCACCAGAAGTACGAAAACACAAATCAGGCAGGACGTGAAGAATGACAGCTGCACCATTCATTCAATTTTCTTGGAGCTCCTTCAGTCGACCTGATTTCGTGGATGTCATGAAGATTATCCATAGTGTGCACCCTACATGCTGTAGTTTGGACCCTGAACGACCTCCCTAATATTGGGTTGTAGTGATATCATCGGTCAAGTCCTTGTGCGAATAGTCTGGTGCTCCTTGGAGTTGGGTGAGTTCCCTAGCTCCCTGAAAGAGGCGGTGGTGACACCACCCTTGAAGAAAGCTACCTTGGACCCAGACTGTTTCACAAACTACAGACCTATCTCTAACCTACCCTTTATTGGGAAGGTGATTGACAAGGTAGTGGCAGCCCAATTGGAGGATCATCTAACCATCCATGACATCTACGAACCCCTCCAGTCCAGTTTTCATAAAAGACATAGCACCAAGACAGCGCTGGTTCGGGTGCTCAATGATCTTCTGAGGGAGAGAGAGATCAGAAGAGATATTCCATCTTGGTTCTCCTTGATCTCTCCTCAGCTTTTGACACCATAGATCATATGGTGTTGATAACATGCCTGAGGCATATTTGTGGAATATCAGGAACCGTCCTTGGATGGTTCACTTCATTCCTCACGGGAAGATCACAAAGAGTTGTGTCCGGGGTTTTTTCCTCAGACCCAATGTCTTTGTCGTGTGGGGTACCTCAGGGTTCAGTGCTGTCTCCCATGCTATTCACGGTGTATATGTTGCCCCTCAGAGACATTGTAAGATGGTATGGGCTGAGGTTTCACTGCTATGCAGATGATACCCAGCTATACCTGTCTTTTGCACCTGACCAGGATGGAGCTCTCTTGGTGTTTAACAACTGTCTGAAAGAAATCCAGGAGTGGATGGATTCTAGTTGGCTGAAGTTGAACTCAGAAAAGACAGAGGTTTTGGTCGTGGACCCGGGTCGTCGGATAGAGGGGTCGATCGTTGGTACGCCCTAAGGAGTTTTTCTTGGTGGCGTCTCACTTCTGACCTCTGAACAGGTGCATAACCTGGGGATTGTCTTGGATGACAGACTGGCACTGCAGTCACAGATATCGGCTGTCATCAAGACTTCCTTTTACCATCTTAGGAATATCACCAGAGTTAGGCACCTGGTTCCATCTGACGACCTTCCAACGATGGTCCACGCCTTTGTGTCCTCACGTCTGGACTATTGCAACTCCCTTTACTTTGGGCTTTCAGGGCTTGAAATTTGCCACCTCTCAGCTAGTGCAGAACACAGCAGCCCAGGTTTTGACAGGCTCTAGTAGATCCTGTCATATTACCCAGGTGCTGCGCGAGCTGCACTGGCTGCCTATACAGTGGTAGATCATCTTTAAAGTTGGTTTACTGACTTTCAAAGCCCTTCACGGTCAGGGTCCGGCTTAACTGAAACAACTTCTGGTTCCCTACTGCCCTGGTCGATCGCTCCGCTTGGCCAACGAGGGGTTGCTAGAGATCTCAAGAGTGAATCTTAAATCATCTGGCTGTAGGGTATTCTCTTATGCTGTGCCACTCTTTGGAATTCTCTACCATGCTGGTTACTGAAGTGCACCTCTGTGGAGGAAGTCTCTGGAGACCTTACCTACATAAGGACATAGACAGGGTAGAGAAGGTTCAGAGGAGGGCAACAAAGATGGTACATGGATTGCATCACAAGTCCTATAAGGACAGGTTGAAGGAACTGAATATGTACCCCCTGGAGGAGAGGAGGGAGAGAGGGGATATGATAGAGACATACAAGTATCTTACAGGGAGGAACAGGGTGCAGGAACACACTATTTTTAAGTGAAAAAGATGTTCCAGGACTAGAGGGCACGGGATGAAGTTGGAGGGAGGACGATTCAGAGGAAACGTGAGGAAGAATTTCTTCACAGAACGGGTGGTGGACAAGTGGAACACCCTGCCAGAGGAAGTGGTGGGGGCTGAAACAATCATGGGATTTAAGAATGCATGGGATAGACATAAAGGAATTCTGGAGGTCAGGGGTAAGGGGCAACAGACTTCTAGGAACACATACACTGAACTTACAAGCTCAAATGGGCAGAATGGGTGGGCCATAGGCCCTTATCTGCCAATACTGTCTATGTATCTATGTAATTTAAGAGGGGTATGAAAACCCATCTTTGGCAAATGGCCTTTACAGAAAACTGATTGTATTTGAATATGATGGCTTTATCTACGTTTGATATCTGAATTTAATATTTGATTTTGTAGTGTTTTAAGTTGTACAGTGCTTTGAAAAATGAAAAGCGCTATATAAATAAAATTATTATTATTATTAAAAGATGGCAATGTTGAAAATCTGTAGTGAAAATATTAAAAATGCTCAAACTTCTGAGTGTACGTGGAAACTGCACAACACATGCACATAACACAGTCATTTAGTGGAATTATTTCACCAAATTTTCAACATAGGCATTTTGTGACCTCTGTTCATGAACACTGTCACTATGATTTTCTTAATCTGTCCTGAACATTGATTTCCCACGGCAACTGTGCTATTCTATGCCAGCTGAGTAAATGCATATTTCGGGCAGGATGTGAAAAATTACAGCTGTACTGTTCATAAGGAGGTATGAAAAATGCCAATGTTGAAAATCTGGAGTGAAAAACACTACAAATGTGCAACGCTACAAGGGTGCATGAAAACTGCACAATGCACGCTTGTAACACATTCATTTTATGGATATTTGTCACCAAATTTTCAACATAGGCATTTTAGGACCTCTGCTCATGAACAAAGTCACTGTGATTTTACATACGAACATACATACGAATCTGCCAACGGAACACACCAATTGGTCTATGTAAGTCTGCCCAAGTGTGCAGCTAGCACTCTAGATTGCAGCTGCCCCAGCTTCCTCCCCCCCTCAGTTCCTCCCCCTCTTGTCCCAGCCCCTGCCCCGACTCTTCCTCTTGCTTTATCCCACTCCTTCTTAAAGCTATAGACTGTCCTACATGTTACCACCCCCTCTGACAGCGCATTCCAACTAGACATGACTCTCTCAGTGAAGTACTGCCTCCTCATTTCCCTCTTGAAATGTCCCCCTTCCAACCTTAATCCATGCCTCCTCGTCTCTCTTCCACTCCTCAGTTTAAACACCCTCTCGGTGCTAGGTTTATTTACCCCCCCCCTCAGGTATTTAAATGCTTCGATCATATCCACCCTATCCCTCCTTTCCTCCAGTGTGTACATGTTCAGCTCCTTCAGCCTAACTTCATATTCCTTTGCTTCCATCCCCTTTAACATTTTTGTTGCCCTCCTTTGCGTTGGCTCTGTTGGCCCGGTGTTTGCCACGATTGTACGGTGTTCCCTGTCTGAGGGTGTCTTTCCGGATGCCTTGAAGGAGGCTCTGGTAAGACCCCTCTTAAAGAAGCCATCTTTGGACCCAGAGATCAGGGCAAATTATCATCAATCTCTAACCTTCCATTTTTAGGAAAGGTTATTGAGAAAGTAGCGCTTCAATTGGAAGAACACCTCAATTCTCATGAGTTGTATGAACCTTTCCAGTCGGCTTGTGCCAGACACAGTACTGAAACTGCACTTGTTCGGGGCAGAATGACTCCATTAGTTGTAGAGATCAGGGGACAAGACAATTCTTGTTCTCCTCGATCTCATCAGCTTTTGACACTGTGGACCATTGTGTGCTGCTTGCTCACCTTGGGGATCTATGTGGACTCACCGTAATGTTATCAAATGGTTTGAGTCCTTTCTTACTAACAGGAGGCAGCGGGTTATGATGGGAAATTTCTCATCTATACCCAGTTTGCTTCTCTGTGGAGTTCCTCAGGGATCAGTATTGGCTCCAATGTTGTTCGCAGTGTATATGCTGCCTCTGGGTGGGATCATTAGGAAGTATGGCTTGAGTTTTCATTGCTATGCCGATGATACTCAGCTATATTTTTCCTTTGCCCCAGGAACATCCAATGCAGTGGACGTACTTAACATCTGTCTGGCCGAGATTAACGACTGGATGGCCTCCAGCTGGTTGCGGCTGAACCCTGATAAGACAGAGGTATTAGTAGTGGAGTCGAACAGAGTTCGTGATAGGATGGCCTCTGACACAGAAACCGGGCTTGTCCTAGGGTCTGTGCCATTGAAGGTCCTCTCGGGTGCGTGATCTTGGCGTGATTCTGGACAGAGATTTAACCATGGAGGCTCAAATATCCTCTGTGGTTCGTACCTGTTTTTACCATCTCAGAAACATTGCCAGAATTAAACCCCTTGTTCCGTCTCTGGACCTCCCTACTTTGATACATGCCTTAGTCACATCTAGGCTTGATTACTGTAATGCGCTCTATCTCGGGGTCACGGGAGGATCTCTATGAAGATTGCAGCTGGTGCAAAATGCAGCTGCCCCGACTGTTGACAGGGCAGCAAAAGTTTTGTCACATTACACCAGTTCTGCGTGAATTGCACTGGCTGCCGGTCAGGTGGAGAGTCCTCTTTAAGGTGGGTCTTCTCACCTATAAGGCCCTACACGGACAGGGCCCTGGCTACCTGTTAGACCTTCTGTCACCTGCCCTCTCCTCGCGCCTCTTCGCTCATCCAGTGAATGCCTACTGACCGCTCCCAGAACTAGGCTGAAAACAGCTGGCGATAGAGCATTTAGTGCTGCAGCCCCAGTTCTGTGGAATTCTTACCAACTATGGTCAGAGAGGCTTCATCGGTGGATGTTTTAAGGCCCAGCTAAGACTTTCTTCTTCTCTAAGGCATTTAATGTTTAGAGATGGATTTATTGTCAGGTTTTAAATTTTTGTACTGATTCGTATTCATATGTGAATTTATATTCTTTTTATGTCAAATATGTCTGTTTAAATGCCTGTACGGCGCCCAGAGCCTCCGGGATTGGGCGTCTTTTAAATAAATTTTGCCTTGCCTTTGCACCCCCTCCAGTAACTTTATATTTCTCCTCAGGTGTAGCCTCCAATACCGCACACAGTACTCTAGGTGCAGTCTGACCAATGATCTGTAGAGATAGGATCACATCCCTGTATCTGGATGAGAACCCCCTTGCGATGCAACCCAGCAGCCTGCTTGCCTTCGCTGCTGCTCTCCTGCACTGGGCCAAGTTGTTCATGCTCCCAGTTACCCCTAGGTCCTTCTACTCCTCTGTGATCCCCAACCAACAATCCCTCTTCTGGTTCTTAGCCCTGAAGTGCATCACCTTACACTTCTTTGCGTTGAATCCTAGCTGCCACTCCACTGACCATGTCTCTAGTTTGGTTAGGTCCCCCTGCAGTTTTTCCCATCCATCCTCTTCATCCACCACCATCTCCAATTTGGTATAATCTGAAACAGACTAACCCAGCTCTCCACTCCATGTGCTATATCAGAGATAAAGAGCCCAAATAGTAACAGGCCCAGCACTGACCCTTGCGGCACCCCGCTTGTCACTGCTCTGGGTACTGAGAGCTCCCCCCACCACCACCACCACCCTCTGCACCTTCCCCTGTAACCAGTTCTCTATCCATTTAGTCAGCTTTTTTCCCACCCCCACTGTCGTCAGCTTCCCCCCAGTCTCCCATGATGCACTGTATTGAAGGCCTTACTGAAGTCCAAGTACAGGACATGTACCGCATGGCCCCTGTCCAACTTCCTTGTCACCCAGTCATAATACTCTATTAGGTTGGTTTGACAAGACCTCCCTGAGATGAACCCGTGTTGCCACCCATCTTGGAGACCATTGCTCTCTCGAAATGCCACCAGCTTCTCCTTCAGTATCGCCTCAATAAGCTTACCCACTATGGACGTGAAACTTACCGGCCGATAATTTCCTGGCTCCTCCCTAGGCCCACTCTTGTGTATGGGCACCACATGGGCCACCTGCTAGTCCTGGGGCACACACCCCATTTCCGGGGAGGTGTTGAACAGATCTGCCAGTGGCTCAGCCAACAGCCCTGCCATCTCCCTCAGCACCCTGGGGTGGATGCCATTGGGACTTGGTGCCTTGTCCACCCTTAATGCCCTCAGCCCCTCTAGCACCCTACTCCTTGTGATCACTTTCTCTGTCACCTCTCCCCCCCTTTCCCCACCCCCAGCACATTCTGGTAGTGGACCATCCCTCTCCTTAGTGAAAACAGAGCAGAAATACTCATTTAGAATTTCCACTTGCTCCTCCCCCTTTTCCACCCAATCCCTTCCCCGCTTTATCCTCACAATATGTTCCTTGCACTTCCTCTTTTCCCTACATACCTAAAAGAGTCCTTTTCCCCTCCCTTTATGCCCTGTGCAGACCTTAAGTGCCTGGAGGCCTTAGCTTTTTTCACCCTCCTGGTCACCTCACTTGACCAACTCCAGAAAGTCTCCTTATCCTCTCCCTTCCCTGTTCTCCTGTACTTCCGGTATGCAGCCCTCCTTGCCCTCAACCCTTGCAGCACTTCCTTGTTCAGCCAGCATGGTTTCTTAGCTCTGCTCTTCTTATTCCTGGCCCTGGTGCAGGCTAGTGTGGCCTCTGTTAGCCCAGTCTTTATGACTACCCACTTTTATTCTGCATCCATCTCTGGCCTTATATCCTGGAGTCTCCCTTGCAGTATTGCTCCCACCCCCCCAAAGTCCACCCTAATAAAGTCTACCACCTTAGTGAACGTGCCTCCTGTCTCCCTGCCCAGTGCAAGAACGAGCCACACTGTTTGGTGGTCGCTACCTGCTATTGGGTCCTCCACCCTTACCTCCATTACTGCCTCCCCATTTGCCAGTACTAGGTCCAGAGTGCTACCAAGCCTTGTAGGCCTACTTACCAATTGCATCAGAAGGCCATCCTGGAATGCATCATGAGCACCTGCTCCTGGTACTAGTTAGTGGCCGGTGCTCCAGTCAACCCGCAGGTTAAAACTCCCCACTATCATTACACTCCCCCTTCTACACACCCTTCTTTTCTGCTCTGCCAACTCCCCATCCAGTTTCCCGGATTAGGCTGGTGGTCTGTACACCAGTCCCAGCCTCAGCTTTCTGCCCTTGGAGCCCAGGAGCTACACCCAAAGCGCCTCTGTCCTCTCCTCTCCTCTTCTCCCTCATCCCTTATGCATTTAATCCCTTCCCTCACATAGAGTGCAACCCCCCCTTCCAACCCCCCCAGTCCCTCCCGTATATCCTGTATCCCGGGACTGCCAAGTCCCAATCATGGTACTCTGTGGCCCAAGTCTCTGTCACTGCAGCAATGTCCACCTTCCCCTCTGAAAGGAGCACCTGAAGCTCTGCAATTGTGTTCCCCAGGCTTCTTGCGTTGAGAGAGACCACCTTCCACCCATACTCCTCCTTCTCCTCATTCTTCTCCTCCTTGGCCTGTGTCTCTCCTCCCGGTAGTCCGCACACTTTCTCTTCCTTATTCTTACTGGGTGGTGGTGCCTTCTGTATTACACTCAGACCACTCTGCCTGCCCCCTCCCAGGATTACTACACCTCCACCTTTACCTGTATCTAGGGGGTGAGCTCATTAGGCTCCCCTGTCCGAACCTTTCTACTAACCTCGGTCTTTTTGCCACCCCACCCCCACTAGTTTAAAGCCACCTTAGTAGAGATATACACCTCTAATCCTGCCTTTAATACTCCCTTCCCCTTCCTGCTCAACTGTAGCCTGTCCCCCACGCGTGTGTTTACTTCTTTAAGATCTGGGTTCGGTCACTGTTCCCCAGACCCTACCCCAGTTAGTCACTAACCCATAATTTTTGGTGTGGCACCAATCCCTCAGCCACTCGTTGAACTCCTCAATCCTACCTTTCCTCCCCATGCTTGCACATGGTACCAGGAGCACCTCTGAGAATGCCACTGACTCCCCCAATCCCTCACACTGCCTGCCCAACTACTCAAACCTCCCCCTCACTACTTCCACAGTCTCCCCCAAGTTGTTTGTACTGACACGCAACACTAAATGAGGTTTCTTCCACCCCTTCGCTGCACACTTGAGCAGTGCCTGTCCTGCCCCTCCTGCACTCAACCTGGGGATATCTTCAACCCAAATACAGCTGTGCCTTCCCCCCTTCTGCCCCATCTCACCCCTTTTAGTATAGAATCCCCCAGGATGAGTCCCCTGTCCCTTACCCCTTTCCTTCTAATGTCCCTTCCACCACCCCAGTACTCGCTCTTCCCTGCCCCTCACCCCGCCAGCTGCATCCTCTGTGACTTCTGTATCCGCACTTCTACTCCTGCCCTCACCCCTTTTTTCTGCCTTATTCTTCCCATCTCCCTTGAACCCCTTCCCAGCTTGACTACTTCCTACTGGGCTTCCCATGTCGACCTCCCCTCCTCCCTGCTGATTTCCAACTCCTCTCCTATCCCCGCTGTTGTCAATTTAGAGCCCCCATTCCCTTCTACCCTGATAGTGATGCCCCTCCCATCCTTCCCCTTTCCTGTAGCCTTCTCTCCTCCAGTCATCACCCCCTCCTTTCTTACTAGCCCCCTTCTACCCTTTTGTCCTTGCTATCTCTTCCCCTGTCTTTTGCCATCCCTCTCATGCCCCGCTTGTCCTCCCCCTTCAGTATGTTCCTGCTCCCGCTCTCTCTCCCATAGCAAAGGCATGAATCTATTCCTAGTCAATATCCCTCCTACATCTCTTCCCCCTATCGGTTCCCCGCTCCTACTTGTTCCCCTCCGTGCCACCCCTGGTCCCTCCCTACCCGCAGCCATCTGCTCTCTCCCCTGGTACTCCTTGTGGTCTCTTCCTCCCCCATCAGGAGGCCTTCCTTCGCCTCAGGCACTCTGTGGTAAACTCAGGTACTGAAGGAGAAGGGGTTTCCCCTGAGTAAGATAGTCAGGGTACAGCTGCAGCTGATTTGCCTGATTAGCTGCAGCTGCACAGACAGGAGAGCTTTAAAAACAGTAAGGAAAAGCCAGCAGGCAGTTGCTGCAGGGGTAGAGGGCTGACAAGCTGCTTGGATGTGTTCCAGAACAGAAGTCCCTTAAGCAACCCTCAGGAGATTGGTCTCCTGAATTAGGCCAAAAAGAAAAAAGTTATTTCTATTGTGAGTTTTCCATTTTACTGTTTGTGTTCTTCCAGAAGATCTAGCCTTCTGGAAAAGGGGGGTTTCTAATTAGGGTCAGGGATTGTTTAGTCAGTGCTCCCACCCAAAGCTAGGCCTCTTTATTTCTGTTTTTGTTTCATTTTCCCTGGTGAGGCTTAAAAAGGAAAAGGGCAGAAGCCCAAAGTTCTGTGTCACCACCCATATTAAGAAAATAAAAATATACCTGGTTGGTTTGATGTTAACAAACTGGTCTTCTTGAGACTCTTTAACCACTGCAAAGCTGATCCTGAATCCCGTGGTGTGGTTGTGCCTTGTCACACATGGAGTTAGCAGTGGGATAAGGTCAGCGTAGAATTTGGCTGGAATCCGAACCACCCCAGAGTAAAGGAGACCAGGCATGGAGGACGTGGTGAAAGCCTTGATCCAGGCTACGGCAGCCAGCCGGAAGCTACCTGGGCTCAACAAGAGACGAACCAGTTGCTGCTCACACAGACGGCCCAGGACCATGCTGTCCTCCAGGAAATGGTAAAGCATCTCATCGAGATCACGCTGGGAGAAGGCCGCCCAAGAGGGCCTACCCCAGAGGGTTACCGGACTAAACAGGCTTCCCACTGTCTGCAGAAAATTATGATGGCTGACGACATTGAAGCATACTTGCTCACTTTTGAAAGGATGGCTACTCGTGAATCAAGACCTCAAGAACAGTGGGCCGGCATTTTAGCTCCATTTTTGTGTGGCGAGGCCCAGAAGGCGTATTATGATCTGAATGAGGGAGTTGCCACTGACTATCCAAGGCTGAAGGAAGAGATCTTGGCTCATGCTGGCATGACTCCAGCCCTTCGAGCCCAGAGGTACCACAGCTGGAGTTTCCGGGAGTCGGCGAAGTCACGGTCGCAGATGTATGACCTCCTCCACTTGGCCAAGAAGTGGTTGAGACCCAAGCTCTATAGCGCTGCCAAAATCATGACACTCCTGGTAATGGACCGGTTCTTAAGAGGACTACTGCCCAGCCTACGGCAGTGGGTTGGACAGGCCGACCCCGCTTCCTGTGATGAACTGGTCACCTTGGTGGAGCGGCATTATGCCATGAAGTAACTTTTCCCGGACGTTGGGGTCGGCTACCCCTGGGACTTGGGGCGGACTACAAACCTGAGATACCGACCCCCCGAGAGGTTGGACCAGACAGGGCCATGGGAGAAGGACTACTGAAGAGCAGTCTGAGGCCGCAAAGGGACTTTCTGGTTCAAAAATAGAGGGGGATCTGACCTCCCCTAGAAGCCCAAAGGGTCCAGGGTCACCCTGAGAATGCTACCACTGTTATGGGTGCGGGGAGCGGGGACATGTAATTGCCAACTGCCCGAATGGGGTCGAACCAATGCAGTGCAACTGGGGTGGGTCCCCACAGAGCAACTGCCATTTGATTAATGTGGTAGGGGTGGTCGTCACTTCACACTGATTTACCCAGGTGGTTAAGGTAAACGGACAGGCCATTATGGCCCTTGTCGACTCGGGGAGTGAGATCACCCTTATAGTTCGCAATTTGGTGCAACCCTCCCAAATTAATTTCCAGAAATGTACCAGGATCACCTGTGTCCATGGCACAGTGTTTTATTACCCCACGGTACTAGTTACCATGGAAGCACAGGAGGAGGAGAGGCAGGTCATGGTGGGGATCCTCCCTCAATTGGCGCATCCTGTCCTGGTGGGTCGAGATTTCCCGGGGTTTGAGACATTACTCCATGAGAGGGGAACCCGGGAGGCCAGGACCCCAGTAACTGAGGCTATGGTGCTAGGAATCCCCGAGGGTTGGAGGAGTCACCTGATTATTTCCCTTACAGACACTGGAACCCTGAGTTGTATGGGGAGGCAGGAAAGTCCCAGAAATCACAAAAGGAATGCAGGGATTGTAAAAAGTTTGGGACCAAGATACTGGCTGCCAATGGCAGGTCCGTGCTGGTGGGAGGCAGAACCCCGCTCCCAGAGGGACAACAGGGTGAGTGGTCTGATGCCCGAGGGGAGAGCTGTAGGGAGGAAGAGGAGGACCCAAAAGCGGAGACAGAGTTGAATCCCCCTGAACTGAGTACCCTCGGGATATCCTCCAGGAACTTTGGTCGGGACCAAATAGACGAGCCTCTCTTTCAGAATAACTGGTCAGAGGTTGTGGTGATTAATGGGGTGCTGGTAGAAGGCAAAGCCGAGGGACCCGGACCATATTTCACATTAAATAATGACCTCCTGTACTGACTGATACCAGATGAAGAATATGATGTGGAACAGTTGCTGGTCCCCCGCCAGCACAGGAAGACGGTACTGGATTTGGGACACGCTCACCTTCTCGGAGGACACCTTGGGGTCAAAAAAACACTTCGCCGCATGCTGCAAAGAGTCCACTGGCCTGAAATTTATGCCGAGGTAAGGAGGCACTGTGCTTCATGCCCAGAATGCCAGCTGGCATCCCCGCTGCTAAAGTTAAGAGCCCCATTGGTGCACTTCTCAATCATCGATGAACCCTTCGTGAGGATTGCAATGGACCTGGTAGGCTCCCTAAACAGGTCAGCCTAGAGCCACCAACACATCCTGGTCATTGTAGACTATGCTTCAAGATATCCGGAAGCAATCCTGCTCTGTAACATGGCCTCGAAGTCGATTGCCCAAGAGCAAATTCAAGCCTTCGCGAAGGTCGGATTCCCAAAGGAGATACTAACGGACCAGGGTACTCCCTTTGTCTCACATTTAATGAAGGAGCTTTGCAGACTCCTCCAGATTCGAGCCCTGAGGACCTCAGTGTACCACCCCCAGACAGACGGTCTGGTCAAATGATTTAATCAGACTTTGAAGGGGATGTTGCGGAAAGTCGTGAGCCGAGACGGAAAGGACTGAGACTTACTCCTTCCCTACTTAATGCTCGCTATCCCAGAGGTCCCCCAGGCATCGACTGGATTCTCCCCCTTCGAGTTGTTATATGCCTACTGGCCCAGGGGTATCCTCAATATACTAAAGGAGGACTGGGATGAGCAACCACCACAAGGAGCCAGTGTGATTGGGTGTATCTCCCAAATGCAAGAAAGGTTGGCCCGGGTCACTCCTATTGTCCAGGAACACTTAGAAAAGGCCCAAGAGACCCAACAGACTTATGACCATCAGGCGAGAATTCGG
Organism: Neoceratodus forsteri; assembly: GCA_016271365.2. Taxonomy (NCBI): domain Eukaryota; kingdom Metazoa; phylum Chordata; order Ceratodontiformes; family Ceratodontidae; genus Neoceratodus; species Neoceratodus forsteri. The sequence continues at coordinate 37,891,629 of JADMNL010000037.1, read as the reverse complement.
AAGTTCCAGCCGGGGATTGGGTGATGGTCCTGGTTCCCACAGTAGAAAGCAAACTGCTCGCCAGGTGGCAGGATCCATACGAGGTCGTGGAAGCTGTTGGTGATGTGAACTATAAAGTAAGCCAACCCGATCGCGGGAAGAAGTTCCAAATGTACCACATTAACCTCCTGAAGGTGTGGCAAGACCGGGAGGCCTGCTGCGTCTCGTTGGCCGTAACCCCGGCAGAAGGTAAAACAGAGGGGCAAGTCCATATCTCAGCTGAGCTGTCTCCTACACAGTACAACGAAGCAGTGGAAATGGTTCAGCGAAACGAGGATGTGTTCTCCAAACGACCTGGCCGGATGGTCGCAGCCTACCACAACATTGTGACAGCTCCGGGCGTAAGGATAAGGGAAAGACCCTACCGTATCCCAGAGGCCAAGAGGAAAGAAATCTGCTCCGAAGTCGAGAGGATGTTGAAGCTCGACGTCATAGAAGAGTCCCATAGTGAATGGTCAAGCCCCATCGTCCTCGTGCCAAAACTGGATAATACTTGGAGGTTCTGTAATGATTTCAGGAAACTAAACAAGGTATCGCAGTTTGATGCATACCCCCTACCTAGGGTCGACGAACTGATCGACCATTTGGGGAAGGCCAGATACCTCTCCACCTTGGACCTTACGAAGAGATACTGGCAGATCCCACTCACAAGGGCAGCCCAGGAGAAGACCGCCTTCGTCGCCCCAGGGGGTTTATACCACTACAAAGTCCTCCCATTTGGTTTGCATGGAGCATCTGCAACCTTTCAGCACATGATGGACTGACTGCTGCGCCCACACTCTCACTATGCTGCTACCTGTATCGATGATGTGGTCATCCATAGTAAGGACTGGGAAACTCACCTTTGGAAGGTCAAGGCCGTACTAGATACGTTACAAGAAGCCGGGTTGACAGCGAACCCCGCCAAATGTAAGATCAGCTTGTCAGAGGCAAAATACTTGAGCTATGTGGTTGGACGGGGATTGGTGAAACCCCAGGTGCGGAGGGTAGAATCAATTCAAAACTGGCCCCAACCAAACAAGAAGAAGCAAGTGAGGACTTTCCTAGGGTTAGTCGGTTACAACTGGAGGTTCATCCCTCACTTTGCCATTCGGGCCGCTCCATTAACGGAGTTAACCAGGGCGAGAGCACTGGACATTGTGAGGTGGTCGGAAGCAGCGGATGAGGCATTCACCGACCTCAAGACAGCCCTCTGTTCTGATCCGCTACTGGTCTCCCCAGATTTTGATAAAGAATTCATTCTGCAAACAGATGCCTCGGATGTTGGATTGGGGGCAGTTCTCTCCCAAGTGGTAGCAGGTGAAGAGCACCCCATCCTGTACCTAAGTAGGAAGTTGTTACCCCCGGAACAGTGGTATGCCGTAGTGGAAAAGGAGTTCCTTGTAGTGAAGTGGGCAACGGAAACCCTCAGATATTACTTACTAGGTCACAAGTTCACTCTGGTGACGGACCATGCTCCACTCAAGTGGATGCAAACAAACAGGGAAAAAAATGCCTGAGTGACGAGATGGTTCCTTGCACTACAGCCGTACCACTTCATGGTCCACCACAGAGCAGGGACACTGAACAGATATGTGGACAGACTTTCCCGAAGACCCTACCTCTCAGCACAGGCCGCCCAACCCTATAGTGTTGAGCTGGGAAGGGGAATGTGTGGTAAACTCAGGTACTGGAAGAGAGGGGGTTTCCCTGAGTAAGATAGTCAGGGTACAGCTGCAACTGATTTGGCTGATTAGCTGCAGCTGCACAGACAGGAGAGCTTTAAAAACAGGAAGAAAAAGCCAACAGGCAGTTGCTGCAGGTGTAGAGGGCTGACAAGCTGCTTGGATGTGTTCCAGAACAGGAGTCCCTTAAGCAACCCTCAGGAGATTGGTCTCCTGAATTAGGCCAAAAGGAAAAAAGTTATTTCCATTGTGAGTTTTTCGTTTTACTGTTTGTGTTCTTCCAGAAGGTCTAGCCTTATGGAAAAGGGGGGTTTCTAGTTAGGGTCAGGGATTGTTTAGTCAGTGCTCCCACCCGAAGCTAGGCCTCTTTATTTCTGTTTTTGTTTCATTTTCCTCGGCGGGGCTTAAAAAGGAAAAGGGCAGAAGCCCAAAGTTCTGTGTCACCACCCATATTAAGAAAATAAAAATATACCTGGTTGGTTTGATGTTAACAAACTGGTCTTCCTGAGACTCTTTAACCACTGCAAAGCTGATCCTGAATCCCATGGCGAGGTGGTGCCTTGTCAGGCACCCCCTCCCTTCTCCTCTCTTTTCTGCTAGTGCCTGTGATACTGGGGTCGGTTTCAGTCCCTTGTTGTTCTTCCTCCGTTCCCCCCTTGCCATCCCCTATCCCCCCAGCCAGGATGCCTACCATACTCATCTGCCCTGCCACTTAGACTCCTCCCCAACCTCCACAGTTCCTCCCTCAAACTAGCCAGTCATCTACCGACCATATACTCCCCCCCATCCTCCAAGCCCAGTCCAGGATCATGGCGGACCCACACCTTGTACACCCCAACACCCTTCCAAAAATGCCCGCCCTATTGACATGTGGCACCTGCCCCATTTTGGCCCCCATCTTATGTTACGGGCTCTTACACCCAGTTTCTGTACCCTACTACAACTGTTAGGCCCCAATTTACTCAAGTTCCTGTCCCCCCCCCCACTAGTCCCCCTACTGCCCCCTTGCTGACTGGGTTAATTCAGTGTCAAATCTCATCCATTATCTACTGTATTACTGTAGCAATCCTAAAGCCTCTTTGTCCGATTTTCACCCCTCATCTACCATACTTTTTGTTCTCAGCTCTCATATAGTTTCACTTAGCCCAGTTAGAAATCCTATTGCACTCCAAATATTACTCAGCTCAGCTAGAGAAAGAAACAGAACAAATAAATATGTATTATTACAGCAATCCTAACAGTATAGCTCAGTACTTAGCTCAGTTAGAAAAATAAACAGAATAACTAAATCTGTATTATTACAGCAATCCTAAAAGGATCCAATCATTGCTTTGTCTCCACCCCAGAGACCCTGCTGTAATATAAGACCACAGAGGACCCTGGGCGGGAGGGTGAGCAACTCTAAAGTCCCAGCAGAGCTCTGTTGAGCTAGCTCACTCCCCCCCTCTCACTCGCTTGCTCTATTTCTCCCAGCGCTGGAGGTTGCCCTTTTGTATTGGGCTCCTGCCTGCACTGGCACCTTTTTCTGCCCTCAAAGAAGTTCACAGCTGTCCTGACAGAGCTCCATTGAGCTTGCTCTCTCTCCCCCTCTCTCAGTCGCTCATTCTGTTTCTCCCGGCGCTGCAGGCTGCCCTGTTGTACTGGGCTCCTGCCTGCGTTGGCGCCTTTTTCTGCCCACAAAGAAATCCGCAGCAGTCCTGACAGAGCTCCGTTGAGCTCACTCACTCCCCCTCTCTCACTCACTCGATTTTAATCTGTCCCAAACACTGATTTCCCACAGCGACTGCGCTATTCTGCGCTGGAAGTGCGAAAACACATTTCGGCCAGGATGTGAAAAATCACAGCTGTACTGTTCATGTGGAGGTGTGAAAAATGACAGTGTTGAAAATCTGGCATGAAAATATTACAAATTTGTGAAGTTACAAGGACGCGTGGAAACTGCGCAATGCACACTTGTAACACACTCATTTTATGGACTTTCTTCACCAAATTTTCAACATAGGCATTTTAGGACTTCTGCTCATGAACAGTGTCACTGTGATTTTCTTAATATGTCCTGAAAACTGATTTCCCACAGCGACTGCGCTGTTCTGTGCTGGAAATGTGAAAACGCATTTTGGACAGGATGTGTAAAATGACAGCTGCACTGTTCATAAGGAAGTGTAGAAACATGCCAGTGTTGAAAATCTGGAGTGAAAATAATTTACGAGCATGCGTGGCAACTGCGCAACGCACGCTCATAAAACAGTCATTTTTTGGATTTTTTTCATGAAATTTGCAACATAGGCTTTTTGAGAGCCCACCTTATGATCAGTGGCACTGTCATTTCGTTAATTGGTTCCGAAAGATAATTCTGCACAGTGACAACAAAATCACCTTTCGGGACGGAATGACACCATGACAGTGACAGAATTCATGAGGAGGGGTCCCAATAACCCCATGTTGAAAATTTGGTGCCAAAATTCCCAAAAGTGCCCGAGATATGCACCAGAGTTGAAAAACCCCTATTTATGTCATTATACAGCTTAACGGCATTTCTTCAGTTTGCGGTCGGCTTTGAAGAGTGCATCGTGTTCCCATCCACTGAAGATCATCACGGCCAGGCTCCGAGGTAAGTATTGTGTGAGGGTGTATGGGGAGTAGAGTGGCGCAGAGGTGGGCGGGTTGGGGAGGGCACCGGAGACTTCGAGGGGCTGTTTTCTTATTTCACAGGTAAAAAAATGAAAATGGACAACACAGGTCAGTTTCCTTTTTTTACAGGTGTGTTTGGCACACTGGGGTGGGCTCCCAGTGTGCCTCCGGCATTTGTGGGGAGGGGGACCGCAACCGACACGGATTGGACCCTCCATCAGCACAGAAACTGGTGGTGGGGGGTGCATGATGCCGAGGGGGATTGGGCACCCCCCCACAGCACAGGCAAAACATGACTGTGGAGCCACTATGCTGATGGGGATTGGGCTCCCCCATCAGCAAATTAAACTGGGAAGGGGGGAACTGAAGCCAATGGGGATTGGGCCCCTGTCGGTAAAGAAAGACTTTCAGGAGGGGCGCATGATGCCGAGGGGGATTGGGCACCCCCTTGGCACACAACAAATGGAGGGGCATTATGCCGACAGGGAGTGGTCTCCCGCGTCTGCAAATGAACTGGGTCGGGGGCATGCTGATATGGGGATTGTTCACCCCCATCAGCTTTCATGGGTCTGTGAGGTGGTGGCAAGTGCCGCCATGCTTACAAAAAATGTTACACTAGGCAAGGTACCACCCTGCAATGACGGGTCACTCCCTCATTACAGTGGAAGGGCTGACGCTGCAATGACGAGGCGGCCCCTCACTGCAGCAGCAAAATCGTTTCAACTTGGTGGCACTTTTGGAAACCAATGTCATCAGCAAGTGTGCTTGCATTAGTCCACCAGTGCCAAGCCCCCAAATGCAGTGCCGCCATTGGCTGCCACAGTGCCGCACCTCCACAACCCGCTTCTCTCCTAAGCTGCAGCATAATGTTTCTTGCGCATGTGCACAAGCAAACATAAAAATGACTTCCTGGTCTTAATACCATGCCCCCACATTGGCCCATGCAGCCCTGTTTTGTGATGTCACAAAATGAGGCTGTGCGCGCCTACATGAGTGCTGGGCAAATATATTTATTTCCTTTACAGTTGATTTTAGTAAATCAAAGTGATCGACTGACTAATATGGACCCTATTAGTCGATCGAGCACTTTGATTTACTAAAATCCAAACTGTAAAGGGTATAAAAATAGGAGGAAATATCGCCCCATAGTACTCTATGGGGTGCGCCCAAGCACCCTTCGTTTTGTGACATCACAAAACAGGGCAGCGTGGGCTGACGTGGGGGCATGGCATTAAGACTGGGAAGTCAGTGTTTTTTTGCTGGCATGCCAAAATTGGGATTTATGAGTGAAATAACTTTTTAACAACAATGGAATTTTATGCCACACTTCAGAAAATGACTACTGAACAGGTCAGGTATTGACCAGGCTGTGGCAGGCAGCTACTAGGAGCCTGCTCTTTAAAACCGCCATTTGTTTCCACTTTTGTCACAAAATAATCGGCCATAGTCTTCTCCAAAACTGCAAGGAGTTACATTTTTTTATTGTAGCAGTTTGTTAGCATTTGGTGTAACTAGTAACTAAGATACTTTTCATGTTAATTTTTTTTTAATCACCAACTAAAAGCGTTAAAGATGGTGCGTACTCGGTAGCACAAAGCAAAAACAAAAAGGGATAGCGGGATCAGAATGCAAGCACCGTAGGAGCTCTTTTCCTTACCAGCAATTCAATTTTCAATTCAATTCAATTCAGTTTATTAGAATAATACAATTGAGCAAAAAGATGCTAATTTATGATGCTGTCCTGGCACAGTAAATAAAAAATAACATGAAACAAACAGTACAAATATAAACCTATAAAAAATCACATCGTACAGTGTGCAAGATATAAATAAATATAATCATGCAATAGGCGTGGACACGACAACCTTCAAATAAAAATTATTTAAACTACTGTGTATATAAATATTTATGTACACAGTAGCTACATCATCACCCGTTTATAGATATAGAAGGTGCGCCATCAGGCATTTATTACTATAGTAGCTATGTCATGAGCCCCCAACCCCACCCCTTACCGGCCAGTACTCCTTCCCCACTAGCAATACACTATGTAGCACACTTCTCTACAACACTTCAGACACAGCTTAAATAATAAACCAAACATTCCTCTAAACAAGCATGTCTAAGTACTATCCCACCAAACAAGTCAATTTATTTTTTTTTTCTTTGTTTTGGTGTTTTACTAATTTTTTTATCTCAAAACTAAAACCACAAGCTCCTTGTTTCCTGTCTGCCAGCCCACCACCCTGCCATTCTCAACTCTCTTTCATTATCCAAATAGTCCCTTTTAACAAGCCCCAGAAATTAATTCCAAACATTTTAAATGAGTTTTCTTTCATCTTTGTTAAATAGCTTTTACTTTCCTGCCACACCCTCCAGTCACCGAATCACTCACAGGATCGCAAAGCCACAACTCTGAATTGTTCAAGTTTATTTCACCAGGAAAACTCCATTGAGCAAACTCATTTACAATGAGGTCCTGTATGGATGGAATACATACAAGCAGTTACACAATAACATAAGAATAAAGATAAAACCAAAAGATACACAGAATACAGAGTAGATGCTAAACGTGAACTGGTTTCAAGTCAAGTGCAAGGAGTCTGTCAAACAATACAGAGTAAGGAAATACATAACTAAGATAAGCTAAGATAAATACACAGCCACATACGAACATATGAAGAAGCCTGCAGAAGAAGGCCATTTAGTCAATCAAGTCTGCTCATATTGCAGGGTCCAACATGACAACACACGAGCCCAGGGGGTGGCTCCAGGTGGAGGGGTGGGCTTGGATACAGATAGGGATTATGGGGAGAAGGGAGGCAATAAAGGGGAAAACTGTACTGGGTCGGGGGGCGAAGGGTACTGATGCTAGGAATACTAACCTGTACAGCAGCGGCAACCATCTTAAGTAAGATTGGTGACAAGTCTTTTAAAGGTGTTTAGGGGGACTAAGGTGGCTAGTCTAAGGGATGACAGCAGTTGATTGCAAGCCAGGGGGAGGGCATGGCTGATAGCAGCCAAACCATAGTTGTTGTGATATTTAGGGATTTCAAGTGTGATATAAAAATCCTTTCTGAGAGAGTAAGAACACAAAACACTGTGAACCAGTTTTAAGATACAAGGTGGCAATTTGCAGAGCAAGGCTTTGTAAGTCCAAACATGCATATTTAATAGTCTTCTGCTGGCAAGAGAGGTCCAGCCTAGTTCAGCGTAAAGGTCGCAGTGGTGCATCCTGGCTGCTACACTGGTGATAAAATGTATGGCGCGATGGTAGAGTATGTCCAATTTATGCAGGCTAGTACCGGGCAGCAGACGTATATGATATCAGCATAGTTCAACAGTGGAAGAAAAGTGAATCAGACTAATCTTATTCTGGAATCTTTGGGGAATAATGATTTGTTTCTGTAGAGAAAGCCAAGCCTTTGCTTTAGCTTCTTCCCGAGGTGTTCGACATGGGAGGAGAAGCAGAGGTTATGGTCTAACAGGAAACCACGGTATTTAAACTTGTCCACCCTTTCCAGAATGTCACCTAACAGGGTTATGAGTGGAGTTGGTTGGGTTGGTTTTATGTGTAACCACCCAGTCCCTGGGGTTACTAGAATCCTATCAGTATTATTGTTAGGAAGGTAGCAGGCAGCTGGTAGGGAGTGCATTAGGGGTTACTTACATAATGACATTATTGTAGCCTGAGGGAAGAATGTATAGGTCATTCAGAACTCTCACAGCAGCATAAGCCACACTCTGTGGGCAGCTGCTCTGGGGAGCTTAGAATGCTCTGTTTGAGTTGTAGTTGGAGCTCTGTGTAGTCAGTTGTCCAGTGAGGAGGTGAGAGTGGCAGAAGGATTGCCAGTGGGCTCCGAGGAGAGGGCCCAGGATTTCTCATCCTAGTAGAAGGACATTTCCAGCTTCCAGTGAAGTGATGGAGACAAGGATTACAGCAGGATTTCCTGATCTATACTCCCCGTGAAGCGGAAGGATCTACTTGTTTTCAATGGACTCAAGGGGCAATCCCCTAAATGTTCTGTGGTATTTTCAGCTGCCTTGGATAGGAACTGAAAGAGACTGTTTTGATCAGCTACCCAGGAGAGTGCCTTTCTTTTTCTTTTGTTTTTCCATGCCCTGTGGATGGGACAACCTCTGTGAGTACTGTTCTAGGAGACCAGATCTCCACATTTTCTTACAGGATTCGATTGTCTGGGGTGTGTGTGCCCATAGATAATGATGGATTTCAACTGTCAGTGCCCCAAGTTTCACCCAAGTGAGTAACATACTATTAAATAGTGTACCCAAGTGAGTGCAGTTTATTTTCCAGTCACCCCAATGAGTGGCGAAGTTAAAGTGTGGGACCTCTAGCATTTCAGTGGAGAATGGGGGTTTCAGTGGTGTAACCCTAAAGAATGGCAGAGACTGTTGGTTGGGGCCAAGGGTGGGAGGAACACCATCTAAGTGCTTACAAGGTGGGGCTTCCTGGTTCATAAAGGACGCCAGCATTTTTACCTGAGCAAGGGCCAAGCTGCAGGTTAAGGTGTGTGACTGAGTTTCACTATTGTACACCTATGTTTGAGAAGAGTTCTGAGTGTGTGGCTTAGATTCACTAAATAACACTTATGGGAGGAAATGTTCATGTGCGTGGCCAGGTGTCCACTAATGCACCTTTTGGGAATTTGGGAAGAAGACTGCTCTGTTGTTATTCATGAACTGTGCTGCATGCAAGGAGAGTGCGTGAACTGTACCTGTCCAGCCTGGGCTGAACTTTGGGGGTCCACGTCAGCTTATATTTTCCAGCTGTTGAATAAAGCCATACTGCACAATCCCAGTCACTGTTATGGACATTCCAATTATTGCTTTTGGTTGTGTGGATTTACTGGGGCCCCCTCAGCAGGTTAGATCTAACATATAGTTCAGTGTGATGGGAGACCAGCACCTTTGCTAAGGCCGAGAACATATGTCTCAATTAAAGGAGGACTGAGTAAAATGACTCACCAAACATCAGATAAATCTCTTTGGTGCAATGTCCTTTTATTGGGGCAAATCCAAACTGGAGAACAATATATCCAATGAATCCAAAAGTGTGAGGAGCGAGATATGAAACACATGTCGCTATCCTACTGCCTGGTTACAAACCAAAGTCACCTGACGCATTTCACCGAATCAGATTTTTCTCAAAGGTATAAGGTGCAAACAGATACAGACATTTAAATAGGAACACTATTTAAAGTGATATACACATAAACAAGAACACAATAAAAAACCTCAAAACCCGAGGTCATATAGAGACTATATATACATAATAGAAAACTGTGATAAAGTAAAGCAGGTAAATAGGCATTTCACAAATATTCACAGGTGTTTTACTGGTAATTATATTTTCCAGTCTTTGCAATTCTATATTAACCTGCACTCAAATAAAAGAGGCATTTGGTACATGGAAAGCCCAAACCTGACTTATAATAGGAAGAAAAAGACTGCACACGGCTTATGTAAACTCAGCAGCACAAGAGGATGCTGGTGCAAATCTGCATAGTGAAAGAGAGAAAAGACAGAAAAAATATATTAGACAGTATCAAATTTATACATAATAAATACAACGTATACACATCATAAATCTCATTTTTTCAAGAATTGTTTAACTTCAATTCTACCATTCAAACCCTTTCCTTTCATTGCCTTAAAAGCAAAAATCCAGTACTGTTCCCTTTTTAAGAGCAAATTGTCATAGTCACCCCCTCTCTTCAACAAAACTGGTTTCTCAATTCCCAGATATTTAAAAACATGTTCATTCCTATCTCTTGTTTTAAACACATGCATAGCTAGGGAGTTAGTAAGATCTTCTCCCTCAATTGCCCTTTCATGTTCTCCAATTCTGATTTTAAACATCCTTTTTGTTTGACCAATATAAAAGCATCCACATTTGCAGCTGGCCATATAAACCAGACCCTTAGTGCTGCATGTGATAAAGCCTCTTACTGATGTATTTCTATTGGTAAAAGAATTTACGTAGAATTTCGTAGTCACCACTTCTGAGCAGAATTTGCAGTTGCCACATTTATTGCAACTATCATCCCTTTTGGGAAGCCACATTTGAGGTTCATTCTTTGTTGATTGCAATGAATGCACAATAGTGTCCTTTATGGTTTTTCCTCTCATGTAAACCATTCTGAGACCCTTTTCATCCAAATCTTTAAATACTGGATCTTGTTGTGCTATATACTGTACCAATGTTTTCTAATGATATCAGCAATTTGATTGGACTGGGGATTGTAGGTACTTACAAATGTAAGTTGAGGATCGACAGTACTGATTTTTTCTTTTTCTACTAACAAAGACTCTTGTGATTTTATCTACTTCGCTTTCTGTCTCATGCAATAGATTATATGCATACCCACTTTCTTCCAATCTAACCCTAAGCTCCTTTGCTCTAACTCCATATAGATAGTCTGACCCACAATTTATGTTGGTCCTGATGTATTGTCCTTTAGGAATAGCCTTGATTACATGTCTTGGATGGTTACTACTTGCGAACAGTAAAGTATTACCATCAGTGGGTTTGCGATATAGGTCAGTTGTAAGGCCTCCTTGACCATCTTTTTTAATCATGAGGTCCAAAAAAGGAATCTCATTTTCATTCACCGTCATGCTGAATCTGAGGTCCTTACAACTCTGTTCCATGTAATTCATCAACAAAGTGAGCTCACTTAAAGTGCCTTTCCAAATAACAAAAATGTCATCAATAGCGCCTCCATAGATCTAGTCTATGGAGGAACAGATTTTTCTCAGAACGGATGAATTCATGCTCCCATTTTGCCATAAATAAATTAGCATAATTAGGGACAAAACTGGCCCCCATGGCGGTCCCTTTCTTCTGTAAATAAAAGTCATTACCATAGAAAAAGGTATTGCAGGTCAATACAAATTCTGCTGATTGTAACAAAACCTCAGTGCGTGGTTCCAAAATCTCTCTGGTATTCAGAAAGAATTCCAATGCTTCTAGTCCTTCTTTATGTGGGATATTTGTATAATGGGAAGTTACATAGAAACACAGAATGTGACAGCAGATAAGGACTGCTTGGCCCACCTAGTCTGCCCATTTTCCTACCTAACAGATAAGCTGCAGATCCTAGTTAACCAACAGCTTACTTCCTCCTACCCCCCACTAGGACTGCCTTATGTCTGTCCCATGCATTCTTGAGTTCCCCCACTATTCTTGACTCCACAATCTCCTCAGGGAGAGGCTGTTCCATACATCCACAACTCTCTCTGTGAAAAAATACTTCCTCACATTACCTCTGAGCCATCCCCCCTCTATCTTCAAATTGTCCCCCTGTTCTTGCACATCTCTTTTCCTAAAAGATGCTACCCTCTTGGACTTTGTTGATTCCTTGAGGTACTTGAAGTTTCTATCATGTCCCCTCTCTCCCTTCTTTCCTCAAGGGTATACATATTAAGCTCCTTTAGTCTTTCTTCGTATGTTTTCTGGTGCGGACCCTGCACCATTTTGGTTGCCCTCCTCTGGACAGCCTCCACTCTGTCTATGTCTTTGCGGAGATGGGGTTTCCAGAACTGCACACAGTACTCCAGATGGAGTCTCACCAACTGTCTGTACAGAGGGATATCAACTTCTTGTTTTCTACTTTTGTTGCCTCTCCCCCCCAGCCTTCCTTACTGCCTTCTCACATTGCTTGCCCACCTTTAGGTCATCTGATATAATTACCCCCAGGTCCGTTTCCATTTTTACTGTTGTCAGTATCTCACCCCCCATTGTGTACTCTTCCCCTGGGTTTTTGTTTCCCAGGTGCATTACTTTGCACTTCTTTGCATTGAATCTGAGCTGCCATACATCTGACCATTCCTCCAGCCTTGCCAAGTCCCTTCTCATCCTTTCCACTCCATCTTGTGTATCAACCCTGTTGCAGATCTTTGTGTCATCTGCAAAGAGATATACTTTTCCTTCCAGTTCCTCTGCAATGTCACTTATAAAGACATTAAAAAGGACCGGACTTAGTACTGAACCCTGCGGTACTCCGCTAGTAACCCTCCTTTCTTCACTGTGGACTCCATTTACTATTACCCTTTGCGTACTGTTGTCTAGCCAATTTTCTATCCAGGCTACCACCTTGGGACCCACTCCAAGGCTGGCTAACTTGCATATTAATCTTTTGTGTGGGACTGTATCAAATGCCTTGCTAAAATCTTGGTAGGCCATGTCCACAGCCCCTCCCTGGTCTACTACTTTGGTCACCCAGTCAAAGAAATCTATTAGATTCATCTGACATGACTTTCCCATCATGAATCCATGCTGCCTTTGGTCCTGTGCCCCACTGGCCTTTAGGTACTCAGCAATTCTTTCCTTCAGAAGTGATTCCATCATTTTCCCTACCACTGAGGTCAAACTAACTGGTCTGTAGTTTCCTGCCTCTGTCCTGCTCCCACTTTTGTGAAGAGGAATCACATCCACCCTCCTCCAGTCCTCAGCTACCACCCCATCCTCCCATGATTTGTTAAAGAGAGTAGTCAGCGGTGTCACTAGTTTTACCCTTAGTTTCTTTAGAATTCTTGGGTGAATCCCATCAGGCCTCATTGCTTTGTCCACCTTCAATTTTATTAGTTCTTTCAGAACCCTTTCTTCTGTAAATGGACTGGTATCGACCCCCGTCTTCAGAGTGTTTCTCTTGTTTGGCTTAGGTACCTCCCCCCTCCTTTTCCTTTGTGAATACTGAGCAGAAATATTCGTTCAGTATCCCTGCTTTTTCACTGTCACCCTCTACCCACATTCCTTCCCCTTTATTAAGCCTCAGTATCCCTACTTTGGCCTTTCTTCGCTCCTTAATGTACCTATAAAAGGTCTTATCCCCCTTCTTAACAGAGTTGGCTATCCTTTCCTCGGTTTGGACCTTTGCTATTCTGACTGCCTTCCCAGCCTCTTTCTGCTTTAACTGATAAAGTTCTCTGTCCTGCTCCTTCTGTGTTTCCTTATATTTCCTGAATGCTATCATTTTCTCCTTAACCTTCCCTGCCACCTCTTTTGAGAACCATAGCAGTTTTTTTCTTCATTGTGTTTTGTTGATTTGCTTTACACAAAGGCTTGTTGCCTCTGTGATGCCTGTTTTGATTACTCCCCATTGTTCCTCCACCCCTCTTTCTTGTCCGTTTGCTAGTGCTTTTCTGAGGCACTTTCTCATTTTCCCAAAGTCAGCCTTCCTAAAGTCCAATACTCTTGGTTTTGTATGGCTTGACTGTATGGCTGTGTTTATTGTGAACCACACTGGTGGCCACTTGTTCCCAGATGGCTACCCACTTCTAAATCTGAGATTCTTTCTCCATCCCCATTTGAGAGTACCAGGTCTAAGATTGCTCCCTCCCGAGTGGGTTCCAATACTAGCTGTCTCGGCCTTAGCAAAGGTGCTGGTCTCCCATCACACTGAACTGAAATTTATTTAGATCATTGCATGGCGCTTTCCTGGAGTGGCAGCTCATGCTACTTTCTTTTATACATTTTCTTGCTAAGCCGCACAGGTTCTTTTAAAAAAGGCTACGAGGTTTCAGAGTGAGTGATTTTTTTCATTATACACTATACCCGTTGTTTGCATAACGCTATTGGATTGCTGTCTTTTTACAAGCTTACATGACGGCACCACAGCAGAATCAGCGTGACAATGGGAGTCACTTCCTTCAAGAATTGGTGTTCAAAACCACGAATAGTGGAGTTAGTTACGCCAGTATACTAAATGATTCTAGCACACAGAGAAGTACACCATTTAGTACCAAGCAAGCTTTCAATCAATTTGAACAGATTGCCCAAAATGTTAAAAGGCTCCAATGGGAAGAAATTAGTTTAAAAGGTACTTAGAGGTTGAAAGAGCACCAAGGGGTCTCTGAGTTGTTAAAAAAATGAACTGTGGCAGAGACAGAGTTGGCTTTATTGAGAAATGGCAAACTATAAGCCATTGAGTGAGTAAGGAATATATTGAACTGATTCTCACAGAAAATGCTGTGATACAAAAGGAGACAGAGGTTGAATTTTTAAAGAAGGAGGAGGTTTTGAGAACATTTTCAGATACTCCACAGTATGAACAGTTGCTTGAAAGTTTTTCAGAGAATCTAAAGAAATGTGAGGAAAAAATCAAACTGATTAAAAAACTGAAATCTGAGAGGGATGAAAGTGACTATAAAGAGGGCAGGATCTTTCATTGGTCTGGCACTAATAAGTTAGTACAACTAACATATAGCAATCAAGATTCTACCTCTCAAACTTCTTGAACTAATGAAGTGACTACAACTGTTAGTTCCAGCAATATACAGGATTTAGAAGAAGAAGGGGATCTTTTTTTAGGAGAGGAGGAAATCGAACAATGTGCTACACCCACTTCACAGCAAATTCAACAGGACCCTTGGTGCAGTCAGAGAAAAACAAAGTGGAACCCTTGGCAAAAAAAAACATAAACAAAGAGGTAGCACAAAACAGAAGAGGACAGCAGAATGGAAGATGAGGAAGATTTCGGAGACCGAAACGCGGCAGAACCAGGGCTCAACAGTAAATGTTGTGAACATTTTGGGTTATGCATTAAGTGATACTGAGTTACGAGTACTCAATAGAGGATTGTCTTTTACACCAACAAAGACTTTTAATAGTTTTGATACCACCACTGATCTTTATAGGCTGGGCTGAAATATGAGTTTGAAGTCTTTCTTTTCGAGAAAAGAGCAGAACATGGGCCCAAACTCAGGTGAGAATATCTATGTACATACACGTGGTGTTTTTCGACCACAATCTGAGTTTTGTCCCCCCCCATTCTTCAGCATTACAAGTATTCCTCAAAAGTTGTGAAAATGACATAGACAAATTTTCGAGTGAGTTAGATAAGAATTTCATTCACAATCTAAGTAAACAGGAGGAATTTGCTTTGAAGAAATTGGGTGAAAATAGAGATATCACCAAAAAACAGGCTGATGTGGGGGCTATTGTAGTTATGGACACGTGTAAATATGAATCTGAGACTCTGAGACAGTTAAACCAAGAGGAATTCTATATAAAACTCAAATGTGACCCCACTCTACAATATAAAAAAATAATAGATAGCTATCTTGATTTGATTAAGGAGAGAAATTGGGTCTCTATTAGTGTGGTTACATTTTTAACGGTTGATTTCTCGGTTTGCCAGACCTTTTATTGTCTTGCCAAAATACATAAGAATTTGCTTGATCCCCCTGGGAGACCTATTGCCTCAGGTAACAATTCTTTAACAGAGCCCTTCGCTAAATATGTAGATTTCTATTTGAATGATTTGGTTAAACTAATACCTTCCTATATTAAGGACATTGGTGATATTTTAAGGGTAATAAATGATATAGATATTCAAGATGACTGGTTTTTGGTAACTTTTGATGTAACTGCCCATTATACAAATATCCCACATAAAGAAGGACTAGAAGCATTGGAATTCTTTCTGAATGCCAGAGAGATTTTGGAACCACGCACTAAGATTTTGTTACAATTAGCAGAATTTGTATTGACCTGCAATACCTTTTTCCTTGGTAATGACTTTTATTTACAGAAGAAAGGGACCGCCATGGGGGCCAGTTTTATCCCTAATTATGCTAATTTATTTATGGCAAAATGGGAGCATGAATTCATCCGTTCTGAGAAAAATCTATTCCTCCATAGACTAGATCTATGGAAGCGTTTTATTGATGACATTTTTGTTATTTGGAAAGGCACTTTAAGTGAGCTCACTTTGTTGATGAATTACATGGAACAGAGTTGTAAGGACCTCAGATTCAGCATGACGGTGAATGAAAATGAGATTCCTTTTTTGGACCTCATGATTAAAAAAGATGGTCAAGGAGGCCTTACAACTGACCTATATCGCAAACCCACTGATGGTAATACTTTACTGTTCGCAAGTAGTAACCATCCAAGACATGTAATCAAGGCTATTCCTAAAGGACAATACATCAGGACCAACATAAATTGTGGGTCAGACTATCTATATGGAGTTAGAGCAAAGGAGCTTAGGGTTAGACTGGAAGAAAGAGGGTATGCATATGATCTATTGCATGAGACAGAAAGTGAAGTAGATAAAATCACAAGAGTCTTCGTTAGTAGAAAAAGAAAAAATCAGTACTGTTGATCCTCAACTTACATTTGTAAGTACCTACAATCCCCAGTCCAATCAAATTGCTGATATCATTAGAAAACATTGCCATATAGCAAAACAAGATCCAGACCTTAAAGATTTGGATGAAAAGGGTCCCAGAATGGTTTACAGCAGAGGAAAAACCATAAAGGACACTATTGTGCATTCATTGCGATCAACAAAGAATGAACCTCAAATGTGGCTTCCCAAAAGGGATGATAGTTGCAATAAATGTGGCAATTGCAAATTCTGCTCAAAAGTGGTGACTATGAAATTCTATGTAAATCCTTTTACCAATAGAAATACATCAGTAAGAGGCTTTATCACATGTAGCATTAAGGGTCTGGTTTATATGGCCAGCTGCAAATGTGGATGTTTTTATATTGGTAAAACAAAAAGGATGTTTAAAATCAGAATTGGAGAACATGAAAGGCCAACTGAGGGAGAAAATCTTACTAACTCCCTAGTTATGCATGTTTTTAAAACAAGAGATAGGAATGAACATATTTTTAAATATCTGGGAATTGAGAAAACAGTTTTGTTGAAGAGAGGGGGTGACTATGACAATTTGCTCTTAAAAAGGGAACAGTACTGGATTTTTGCATTTAAGGCAATGGAAGGAAAGGGTTTGAATGGTAGAACTGAAGTTAAATCATTCTTGAAAAAATGAGATTTATGATGTGTATACGTTGTATTTATTATGTATAAATTTGATACTGTCTAATATATGTTTTCTGTCTTTTCTCTCTTTCTATATACAGAATTGCACCAGCATCCTCTTGTGCTGCTGAGTTTACATAAGCTGTGTGCAGTCTTTTTCCTCCTATTATCCAAAGTCAGGTTTGGGCTTTCATTAATTTCTAACCATGTACCAAATGCCTCTTTTACTTGAGTGCAGGTTAATATAGAATTACAAGGACTGGAAAATATAATTACCAGTAAAACACCTGTGAATATTTGTGAAATGCCTATTTACCTGCTTTACTTTATCACAGTTTTCTATTATGTATATATAGTCTCTATATGACCTCGGGTTTTGAGGTTTTTTATTGTGTGCTTGTTTATGTGCATATTACTTTAAATAGTGTTCCTATTTAAATGTCTGTATCTGTTTGCACCGTACACCTTTGAGAAAGTTCTGATTGGGTGAAACGTGTCAGGTGACTTTGGTTTGTAACCAGGAAGTAGGATAGCGACATGTTTTTTATCTCTCACTCCTCACACTTTTGGATTCATTGGCTATATTGTTCTCCAGTTTGAATTTGCACCAATAAAAGGACATTGCACCAAGGAGATTTATCTGATGTTTGGTGAGTCATTTTACTCAGTCCTCGTTTCATTGAGACATATGTTCTCGGCCTTAGCAAAGGTGCTGGTCTCCCATCACACTGAACTGTAATCTATTTAGACCATTGCATGGTGCTTTCCTGCTGCTGCAGCTCCTGCTACTTTCTTTTAGATCTAGCATATGCCTAGCAGCCTCCACCCAGGACCTGGGTTGTGTCATTTACACAAGGTTCATGTTGTTTTGTTTTTGTACACCCACCCCTCTCTTCCTCTAGAAAATGAGCCAGGTACACATCCTAACGCCAAGTGTGGTACCTACCTGTTTGTAAAGTAAATGGTATGCCAATGTATGGGTACCAGTGTGTCCAGATTTTAATGGGGATGTGCACACTAGTTAAAAAGTGGCCTGAGGGTTACATATGGACACAGCAGAGTGATTGCTGGGTTGAAAGAACATGACTTTAGTTTTATTTGCATTTAGTAGTAATTTAGAGCTAAGGAGGTTATGTTGCAATAAATTAAATTCAGATTGGAGTTCAAGGCAGACATCCATAATAGAGAGTGTAGAGATGTAGAGACAGTATCGTCTGCGAAAAAGTGTATTTTAGCACTCAAGATATGGTTACTTAGATTATTTATGTATAGCATGAATAATAGGGGGGGCCAAGGATCGAGCCTTGCAGTACCAGTACCCCTCTACTAATTGGGAGAGGAGAGGGGAAGGCTCCATCAGCTTTGAATAGTTGTAGATGGACGGTTAAATAGCTGGAGAACCATTTTAGGGTAGGACCATGTATACCATGCTCCTTGAGCTTGTCTAGTAATACTGCGTGGTCACTAGTGTCGAAAGCTTTGATCAGGTCATGGAATACTGCGCCAGTGGTTTGTTTACTAATGCACTGAGCCAGTCATCTAACACCTTTGCAAGGGTGAGGTGGTGCTGTGGAGGGGCCAAAAGCCAGATTGCAGTGGGTCGATTAGGTTTGATTTGTCTAGGTAGTCCCTGATCTTTATGTCAATTAGTTTCTCTAGCAATTTTGATGGTATAGGAAGAAGGGATATAGGCCTAGTTATTGAGATCCCCAGGATTACCATAGTTAAAGAGTGGAAGTACATGGGCTGTTTTCCAGATGGCAGGGGCTTCACTATTAGTGATTTACAGATTACATAAATGTAATATTTGGGCTGCTAAATATTTATAGCCTATTTTTAAAAATACAGGGTCCAGGCCATCTGCTCACGCACTTTTATTAGCATCAAGGTGCAAGAGTAGGTCCTCAACCTGCTTGAAAGTGAACGGAGATAAGCAAAAGGGGTCCTGCAGTTGAAATTTGATACTTGGGTCCATTGGGGTAGAGGCAGGGTGTATATTAGCAGCTGGGGAGAAATCGAAGGCAAGGCCTGCTATAGAGAAATAGGTATTAAACTTTTCTAGCTTGGGGAGTCTATCTGCTATAGTTATTCCCTGGCAGATTATTTTTTGGGGTAGGGAGGGAGAGGATCTATGTCCCTCAATTGCTTTTGGGAGGGAGAGGATCTATGTCCCTCAATTGCTTTAACGATTCCCCAAAATTTTGCAGGGCTACCCTTGGTGTTCTCAAGAGCACTAAAGTAATATTTTGATTTTGTATCCCTGATCAATTTAGACAGTTGGTCTGCAACAACGCTCCCACATGCACTCAATGAGGTAGCTTAAATATAGAAACGCTGCTGACTGAGAAAATCAGGAAAGATTCCATTACTTGTACTACCTTTATTTCAAAAGGTACACAACTTTGCCAATTTGTTTCCTTAACGGTTTTAACTCGTACCGCTCTCTATCTCTGTCTCCGGTCACTCTCTTACCTCTCACCTGGGTCTCTCGCTCATCACAGGATGCTGCATCTCTGCTGCCTTGCTTCCATCGCGCTTCTCAAAGATCTACATAATTCTTGTTTTTAAAATAAAAGCACCACAAGGCAGGGAAAATTAACTGAAAAGTAAAACTGCAAGTGCTGAAGTATGCATAACCGAAACTTCATTTTGCCACTCGCTTAGAGGCGATGCCATCTTTCTGACTTAATTATGCATAAACACATACTACAGCTAATCAGGGCACACATTCCAGCTGTCAGGGGTGTTAGGACATTGTGGCATCTATAGCAACTGCCTAGCAACTACTATGCTAAGCAGAGCTACACAGGGCAAAACCAAATCCACTCAATTTTCCATAAAAAATAAAACATTTTAAAACAGACCTCACTGCACTATACTAAAGGATCCTTGTTGCATAAATGAAATACGCAACAGGGACCTTGTGGAATACATTATTTATTTTCACATGAGCTGTTTACCCTTGGGCACATTACTCATGGCTTAAACCACTCATGAGGTTACCCAAGGTCAAACAGCTCTTGTGAAAAGAAATCATGTATTCCACAGATCCCTGTTGCATATCCGCTATTTATCAGGCTCAGCGACAACAAGGTAAACAAATGGGCAACTGATCTGAAAACCAGGTACAGTAGTAAGTATAATATGTCTTTTGAAGAAACTTGAGAAGAAAGCAATCGAAAATTTTGCAAAAGTTTGTCAGACCGTAGTGTTTAAAGGCCTGGGAACCATGTGAGGGCCTGAAGTATCAAATAATTCTTTGAGCGTACCTTACATTGTTTATGACCTTGTGAAGACAGAAGCCCACATAATCAGGGACAGTGAATGCCCTGTTCACTTTTAAGTACAGACAGTAGTTTATGAAAGATGCAATGATTACTTAGTGGAATCCAGTTTAAGTTTTCCTGAAGCGGACAATGGTGTGTGTTAAGTGAGCTGTCAAGGATAAAATGAGGAAGATGATGATTGTAAAGAATATCTCATTGAGAGGGTAAACACTGAGCAGTATCTCTGTACAGAAAGTCAGCAGAACCAAACTTGGGAAGCAAGAGGGCTTGGACAATCCTAGATCTAATTTTAAGGGGAAGTTTGTTCTTATTCCCATAAAGAAAACCAATCTTTGGTCCTAATTATTTGATCAGCATTTCAATATTCTGGCTCCCTGTACAAATGAGATCAGGCCAGTATCCAGGCCAGGGTACACAGAGGCAGATGAGTTTTCAAGTATGGCAGCATCCTTTGTTTTGCATGACAGCAAGTCAGACGGCTAAAGATTTGAATTGGTCACTGAAGCTAACAACATTCAATACCAGTCTGGAATTATATAAAAAGGACTGGAAATTATCAAGCTGTTTTTGTAAGGAACATCAGACTGTGTGGAGTGAGTCCCAAGTTTACAGATTTTTACTGTATGTATGTAAAGTTGTCTGATTTCTTTTGTTGATTTCTTTAAAAAAAAAAAAAAGGCAAGGAACAAACGTTTTTCATTATTTAATTTGTTTTACTTTGGGCACCTTCTTTGCTGGATTGTCCCCCATTGGCACCTGAGGGCTTGGTCCCGGCCCCATTCAACACCTCCTCTATCATGTATGTCAGTTCCCTGTGGCTCGCCCCCCCCCCCCCCGTGCTGGGGTTTTTGGGTGAGACAGGCCTTCAGTATCTGATACCTGGAAAGGGTGGGGTTGCCAAAGCAGAGCCTGAGAGAGGCCTGGAATCATTATGCACAGTCCAGGGGTTTCCCATCTGTTTCCACCCACTCGCATGCCCAGGATGCCAGCACAGAATTCAGGTGCATGCATGCTAAAGATGCCATGCCAGCTCATCAGCTTCCATGCTACAGGAGCTTGCTCAGCTGTGGCACCCCCTGTGGGTGCACAGCTAGCAGTACAGTAGCAGGCCTTGGAGCCCTCCCTCCCTGGAGAAGTGTCCTGTGAAATGCTTGATCCTCCTCCCCCCTACCAGACCTCCAAGGCACAAACCTCGGGTTTGGACTTGAGTCATGGGCTAGCATGACATGGGTACTTTGAAGTAAGACGTAAAATCAGAGTTCAGCCTGACTTGCAAAAAAAAATTAAAAAATGTTAAGTGTTGTCACACTGGTGTTTTTATCCTTTTAGTAACTAGGTAAGGTCCACTAGGCACAAGTGCCTATTTTCAGGGGCAACCCAGGAGCACTGGGTAAGTTAAGGGATTTGCTCAGAGTCACACAGTATGCAAGTGGAGATTGTGGGAATCAAACTCAGGTCTGCTGGATCTGTACCAAGCTCATGCACAGCTCATTACTCTAACCTCTAGGCTATACTGCCAGCCCCAGTGTTCAGAGTATTCCTACAAAATTTAGGATGTGTGGTGGGGCAAAAGGGAGGAGAGGGGGCAGTGGGAGGGAGGAATGGAACCACATCACGAGTGTTCACTTGGAGTACCATTACACAGTGGTTAAACTGGAAATGTTTAGGTAGCGGAACTCTGACATCTAGATTTCTAGGTGGCAGAATTGTCACTTCGAGGTGGTGGAACTCTCCTATAGTAGTCAAAGGAGAAAGACGGCAGAGGTGGTTAACTGTCATACAATTTTTTTAAGAGGTGGGGGAACAAAGATCCTGTGGACTCCTGCCAAATTTAACCCCTGCCATTACATCTAAAACAAAACAATGCTCTTGTAAAACATTCTAAGGCTCTGCTATCCCCTTTGGCTACATGCTATATAGAATAAGACCACTAGAGAGCAGAAAAACTCTTTACAGCAAAATGTTTCATTTTATATCTAAGAACTATGACATTGACAATTACAGTTCCCCCCCCAACAGATATTTAAACCAAACACTTCTTAAAAACTCCAACATACAAATAAGCAATGAAAGTGGTAACAAATGACTTTCTCAAACGAGACCACTGTTACATGACAGTTGTATCTGATTAATTGATAAAATGTAATTGCGTCCTCATAACTGAGTTGAACAAATGGCAAAAAAAAAAGCAGAACTAGTTCATATCAGGATATTAGACTCATGAAATGGCTAATGTTGTAGCTAACTGTAGCCGTAAACAGCCGAATCCTAGGGCTGTGTTTCTCAGATGAGGTCATCATGACCGCATGCAGCCATCAGCACAACTTTCTGCAGCCACAGAAATCTTTAGAGTCCAGCTACAAAGTAATGGAATGGACAATTTCTTGCTTTTAGGAAAAACTTTGGAAATACAATTCAAGTGAAAATATATCAGGGACTTGATTTGATGTATACTGTGTGAAAAGAAACAGAACATTAAAACAGAGGCAATTACAGAAGAAAAAGACCAAAGGTCTATCTAGTGATATATATATATATGTTTGTTTTTGATAACTGGGTAAGTGCACTAGACATTAAAAATGCCTATATTCAGGCACAACCCGGGAGAGTACAAGCTAAAAGTCATCACATACTTTAAGCACATTTTACACAGAAAGTAAATACAATTACAGAGGGAAGACATGGTTTAGCAATAGCAAATAAATTCAATTAGATAAGCAATACGATAATAAACAAAGCAATGTCCACAGTGCAAGTTGTAACTTGAAACAGGACAGAGTACAACAATTCAAGATGTTTATAAAAACAAACATATTGCGAGAGAAACCAAGGGGTAAATAAAGCAATATTTGTGAGAAATACACACACACGCACACACACATACAGTATATACATATAAACACATTTTTCTTTGCAAAAAAAAAAAACAAAAACATGTTAATGCACCAGTTAGAGTTCAACTTAACGCAACAAAAGTAGGAAAATATGGCGTTAGGGTTTCCAACCCTAACTCCCCATCCCCCTAAACACCAAAAGGAAAAAAAAAACACTAGGGTTTTGGGACTCCTGAGTCTTGGCAAATCAGTGGTGGGGTCTTCCTTGTGGTTGTCAGCCCTAATGCCCCCCCCCACCCTGAGCAAACAAGATCAGAGTGATCTCTTTACAACAGATTTTGTTGATAACATGTGATGAGACACTTCTCTCCACCTTTGAAGAGTGTATCACTGTGAGGCCTGGCTTGGAGCTGTACCTTGTGCTTCAGACAGGAGGCTATGGACTGTGGTGAGGAGTGAGCATTAGGGTTGAAACCCTAAGGAAGACCCCATCACTGATTCACCAAGACACTGGAGACCCAAAACCCTAATATTTTTTCCATTTGCTGCTTGGGAGGGCAGGGTTTGGGAGCTAGGGTTGGAAACCTTAACATCACATTTCCCTACTTTTGTGGCATTATGTTGAACCCTAACTGGTGCATTAATGTAGTTTTTTTTCAAAGAATTTACTTTCTTTTGGAGACAGTGGAATTGTATCCTCATTCATGTAGGTTCCTTCAGGACCTGCATGAACAGATGCAGATGTGCAGGGCTTTCTGGGACCTATGCCAAGGGATGACTCTGTCCACTTACAGAAACGTAGTGAAAGATGTAAAAAATTACCAGAGTTATGAACATGAGTAGAAAAATGTCAATGTGCCTTCATAACTTTGTTTTTTTATATATTTTGACCCAGTTTTTCAACATAGACATCTCATGAACCCACCTAATGAACCTGGTAGATGAAAATGTTCAATTTTTAGCTGAAATGTTATTTCATGCCAAAAGCATGAAAGCAAATTTTGGCCAGGATTTGAAAAACGACAGCAGTCACATTGGTGAGGTGGTGTAAAAAAAATGGCTGTGCTGAAAATTTGGGGTAAAAATATCAAAATTAACAAAGCTATGAGCGTGCATTGAAAAATGTTAATGTACAGTCACAGCTTTGCTGTTTTTTAATATTTGTACTCCAGATTTTAAATATAGCTTTCTTATAACCCAATCTCATGAAAAAGAGTGGAGAAAATCTTCAAATCCCACCCAAAAGGTGATTGCATGCAGTGACTGTGAAATCACCTTTTGAGACAGATTTGAATAATTTCACCACCCTTGTTCAGGAAGTGAAGTCCCAAAAAGTCCATGATGAAAATTTGCTGTAACAATATATTTTCTTTCTTTCTTTCTTTCTTTCTACCACCTACCTCCTCAGCTGGTGTGTTCCCTATGGCGCTCCATGTCGGGTCTTGGCTAGCGACTCCTGCACCAGACACCATGCCCAAGCTACACTTCCTTTCCTTCACCCTCTCTCTAGGCCACTTCACATGCCCAATCTTGGAAGAGCAAGGGGTTGGGGCCAGAGGGAGCTCCAGGGAGTGACCGGTGCAGTGCCACGGCCAAGCCTTCATGCGTCGGAGGATTCAGCTGAGTTTTCACCTGAGATTCCCCTTACACCATGAACGTGCAATGACACCAGTGATGCAGCGGGATGTGTTCCCGCTCACCGTGCATCAGAAGTCTGCCATGCCGACCCATTACTTGCTCCGTGACTCGCCCTTGCCCCCAGCCACTGCTAGGAGCTAGCACATGTGTGGGTATCCTTCCCCGCCCTCCCAGAGGTGGAAAGCAGTCCTTGGGATGCTCAATCCACCTGCCCACGGCTGACCCCCATCAACCTGAGTCCGTTCCTGAACCCAGGTTGCCGGTGTGGTGTGAGGTGTGGCGTCCAGCACCTCAACCCTCAGCGCCACCAGGCCAATGTAACAATATTACATGACAAAGTTATGAATAAGAGTTCAAACATGACTGAAACACAGGAAACTGGACTTATCTTATTTTCTTATATCGCAGTTGACAGTTCTAACAGGAAGACATGTATTCGATCAGAGAGTGGATCTATATCATAGGACATGTCCAGGTGAGTGAGGGTATGTGGGTGTGTGTGGGGTACTGGTTGCTGAGTGGATGATTGGGGTGTGCTGGGTGGGAGTCTGGGGGGATCAGATCATAGATGGACCATTTTTTTCCCCCCAGGAATTGCAGAAAATAAAAAAGCTCAATGTGGGATGTTTTTCTGTATGTTATGGGGTCTTAGTCAACACCGGGGATTGGGCACCCCTTTGTCAGGATACTGGTCAGCACTGGTGCAACCACACATATAAGGCGAAGGGTAGTTGACAGAAGCAGTGCCGGGGGTGGGCACCCTAGTCTACTTAAAATAAATATTATAAAATAAACATGGGAGGTAGGCAACCTAGAGGGTAAGGGGTGGGCAAGCAGTACTGGGGGTGGGTACCCCAGTATGCTTTTAATATTCAGTAAATGTGCAGGAAGAATGAGGGAGGGTTGGCTGAGTTGGTAGGAGGAGGGAATAAATATTAATTAAAAAATAGAAAAATAAACATAATAGCTAGACAGACAGAGCAATAGAGAGAGAGAGAGACAGAGAGAGATCAGAGGATCCGTGGCTCACTGCTCCAACTGAAGCTTGCAGCACAACTCCAGCTGCAGCTTCACAATTCAAGAAAGCCCTGCTCACAGATAGTTCTTTACTGAGATCTTGCGAAAGAACAATGGCTCTTTTGTATAACCTCATGAAAGAACTGTGAAAAAAAAATAAGTTCCACTGCCTTCTTTCGTGAGCCTAGATTCTGTTTTGTAACTCAAGAAAGAAGGCCAGCTCACGACAGAACTATGTAAAAAACTTAAGTCCCGTCTTCTTTTTTTCATGAGCTGAAATCCTTCTTTTGTGAGACTCACAAAAGAAGTTCAGCTCATGAAAGAACCGGGACCCCTCGTTGAGCTTTCCACCTAGGATTTTAGGGATGTCCTAAAACTGTATTTTGGGGTATTTTATCAAAAAACAAACACCAGAATCTAGCTAAACAGGACATGTTTAGCTAGATTTTTGCGTTAGCTAAACAGGCCCTGTTTAGCCAGAGTCATGTGTTTTTCTCCAGGGCATATTTTTTATGGGTTTTAATTTAAAAAAAATAAATAAATAAAACAGGATGGCAGACAAACGAAATAAGTTTTTTTTTTCACGAAGGAAGAAATTCAGCTCACAATAGAGGAACCTTCTTTCATTAGAAAAAAAAAACTAAGTCCGAACCTTCTTTTGTATCAGACATATAAATGAAAGACCCTACTTAGCATGCTCAGAACTGAAATTTCAGATCCTTATAACTCAGGAATGGATTAATATTTTTTCACCAAACCAAAGAAAGACACATTTTTAGGGCTAGTCTCTTCTTCCCAGAAAATTTCAGAAACAATTCTGAACCATTTGGGATGCAGGTGAGAGCGAAAAATGGCCAACCCCCCACCCCCCTCAATTTTTCCACTTCTTGCACTATCTGGATCTCGGAATGCAGATATCTGATTGTCATTAAACTTGCTCCCCCCAGACTGTGCACGTAAAATGTCATGTAATTCTATTGAATAGTGGTGAAGTTATTAAGGTGCAAAGTTATGGGTTTAACATTAAACTCCCTACTCAACCCTAACTATAGGGGCGCTACTAACTCAACCCTAGCAATAATGGCACTAGGTTTTGTGTTCTATCAGGGGGTTTGGGGTGAGAAAATAAGTAGAAATGCCACAAGAAATTTCTAGTGGCCACACTTTGAGGCCCTTTGAGACCACTAGGATTTAGAGCTGGAGAACCACTGCTCTAGGGGTATACATAACTGGAGACCTAGATAAGAGCCTCAAATCATAACCAAGTAGGTCCATGTCTGTTCCATGTCATCCCAGCTCCTCAGTGGCATGATTGTCTTCCCAGTGGGCTTCTATAAACCAGGCAGCCACCTCTGGTTCTGGAAACAGATATCTCTTCCCTCTCAGTTAATCCAAAGTTTGATTTTTGCAGTTTTGTTCTCCAGATCCCTTTGCCCCATTCAAGTAATCGGAGTCACCATGGCTGTAAAGAGAGGATGGGTGATCGCAGCCAATGTCAGTGCTATTTCTTGGCCAGCTGGTGCTAATGGTGGTTCACTTGAAACCTCCCCCAAGTGGAAGCAAGTACTTCAGCCCTGAAATGTGTCAGGCAGCCCCAGGAATGTCACCTGCTTCTCTAACCAAATGCATCATAAATCCATCACATATCTACACACTGTGGACTAAATGCATCATAAATACATCACGGACCAAATGCATCATAAATGCATCACGCATCTGTGGACCAAATGCATCATAAATACATCACGCACCTACACATCATAAACCAAATGTATCATGCACCTACATGTCATGGAACAAATGCACCATGCATGCATCACGCATCTACACATCTTGGACATTTTGGACCAAATGTGTCATAAATGTATTACACACCTACACATCATGAAACAAATGCATCATAAATGTATCACATACCTACACACTGTGGACCAAATGTATTAGAAATGCATTACTCATCTACACATCATGGAAAAAATGTGTAGGGCATGCATCATGTATCTACACATCTTGGACCAAATGTGTGTCATAAATGCACCACGCAACTACACATCATGGAACAAATGCATCATAAATGCATCATGCACCTACACATCATGGACCAAATGTGTCATAAATGCATCACACACCTACTCACTGTGGACTAAAGGCATCAGAAATGCATCATGCACCTACACATCGTGGACCAAATGTGTCATAAATGCATCACAAACCTACTCACTGTGGACCAAATGCATCATAAATGCATCACGCACCTACACATCGTGGACCAAATGCATCATAAATGCATCATGCACCTACTCATGTGGACCACATGCACCACAAATGCATCACACACCTACACATTGCGGATCAGATGCATCATAAATGCATCACACACATACAGATCATGGACCCAATGCATCATAATTGCATCACACTCCTACACAGTATGGCCCAAATGCATCATAAGTGCATCACACACCTACACACTGTGGACCAAATGCATCATGAATGTATCACGCATCTACATATTGTGGACCAAATGTGTCATAAATGCATCACAACACACGCCCGACCCAGTGGTGCAGAGAACTGAGGCGCTGGATGTCTCACCTCGTGGCATACGGCGACCGGGTTTGGAAGCGAGCCTGGGTCATTGGAGGTCGGCACGGGGGAGGGTGCAGCTGGATGGAGGCGTCCGAAGGCAGCTGTCCTCTTCAGGGAGGTGGGATGGCATCCCTCACTCACAGCTGCCTCCTGGTGCAGGCTGAGGGGCTGCACAAGCAGGGTGCTGGCGATATGCCAATGGGGTGGGTGGAGGAGGGTCGTTACTGGGGTTGTAAGGCGCATGCGTGCCTCCACACGCATGCAACCTTTTCCTGGGGCCCTTGGGGAAAAAATGGGGAGAAAATGGAGGAAAAACAAACTGGCAGCAGGATGGTGACTGACTCTCCACAGGCACTGCTCCCGGACCGGGCGTAAGGTAAGCCCCGGTAATTCTGGGGGACGGAGCTGGGGGAGCCGGTCAGAAGTGGGCCGTACGGGGAGGAGTATAAATAGAAATGATATAAAAAAAATAAATGCATCACAATAAAGTTAGGGTCTCAAGGGAAATAACAAACAAGTTCTTAATGTGTAGGGTGGAGCTGGTTGCTTGTGGTAATGCAAATAGTAATAACTGAAGTCGTGACTACTTTGGCTAAAAAATAGCCCAGCACTATAATGTTTCCAAATGTTCTGTCTTTTTATTTCTTTTCACGCACCTACTCATTGTGGACCAAATACATCATAAATGCATCACACACCTACTCATTGTGGACCAAATACATCATAAATTCATCACACACCTACTCATTGTGGACCAAATGTGTCATAAATGCATCACGGACATACACATCATGGAACAAATGCATCATAAATGCATCACGCACCTACTCATTGTGGACCAAATACATCATAGATGCATCACACACCTACTCATTGTGGACCAAATACATCATAAATGCATCACACACATACTCATTGTGGACCAAATACATCATAAATGCATCACGCACATACACATCATGGAACAAATGCATCATAAATGCATCACGCACCTACACATCATGGACCAAATGCATCACAAATGCATCACACACCTTCACATTGTGGACCAAGTGCGTCATAAATGCATCATGCACCTACACATTGTGGACCAAATACATCATGCCTCTGCCTTAACTTATATATGTTACTTGTGTGGTATGATGGTGTGGATGTGAATGAAATAGAGAACAGAGTCACTTCACAGATGGAGTGCTGACATGGTTGTAGCAGGTTTGATTACAGAAACCAACCTCAACCCCAACCCCCAACCCCAGTCTCCCATGAGGAAGCGCAGTACCCCACACCTCTGTCACTGGCCAGGCCTACTTGATGCAAAGTGTGGTAGGGAAGAAACGTCTTCTGCTTCATCTGGGTCTGCAAGGAAACAACTGGATTTATGGAGACAGCTGTTGCCCCCATATGTATGAGACCCGCTATATGTGAAAACAGCAGGATAAGGATCTGGTCTACCACACCAGAAAGTGTAGCCACAACTTTCTGGGTGCGATGGACCACTCTACATTGAAACAGAATTTGACGGCAGATAAGGACCGCTTGGCCCACCTAGTCTGCCCATTTCCCTACCTAACAGATAAGCTGCAGATCCTAGTTAACCAACAGCCTACTTCCTCCTATCCCCCACTAGAATTGCCTTATGTCTGTCCCATGCATTCTTGAATTTCCCCCACTGTTTTTGACTCTACGACTTCCTCAGGAAGGCTGTTCCATGTATCCACAACCCTCTTGGTGAAGAAATACTTCCTCACATTACCTCTGAGCTGTCCCCCCTCTATCTTCAAATTGTGCCCCCTTGTTTTTGCACATCTCTTTTTCTGAAAGATGCTACCCTCTTGGACTTTGTTGATTCCCTTGAGGTATTTGAAAGTTTCTATCATGTCCCTCCTCTCCCCTCCTTTCCTCGAGGCTATACATCTTTAGTTCCTTTAGTCTTTCTTCATATGTCTTCTGATGCAGACCCTGCATCATTTTGGTTGCCCTCCTCTGGACAGCCTCTACCCTATGTCTTTGCGGAGATGGGGTCTCCAGAACTGTACACAGTACTCCAGATGTGGTCTTACCAACTGTCTGTAGAGAGGGCCAACAACTTCCTGTTTTCTACTGGTCATGCCTCTCCCTATGCATCCCAGTATCCCCCCAGCCCTCCTTACTACCTTCTCACATTGCTGGCCCACCTTTAGGTCGTCTGATATGACTACCCCCAGGTCCCTTTCCATTTTTGTTGTTGTCAGTATCTCACCCCCCATTGTGTACTCTTCCCCTGGGTTTTTGTTTCCCAGGTGCATTACTTTGCACTTCTTTGCATTGTATCTAAGCTGCCATACATTTGACCATTCCTCCAACCTTGCCATGTCCCTTTTCATCCTTTCCACCCCACCTTGTATATCAACCCTGTTGCAGATCTTTGTGTCATCTGCAAAGAGACATACTTTTCCTTCCAGTCCCTCTGCAATGTCTCTTATAAAGACATTAAAAAGGACCGGCCGCAGTACTGAACCCTGCGGTACCCCACTAGTAACCCTCCTTTCTTCACTGTGGACTCCATTTACTATTACCCGCTATGTCCTGTAGTCCAACCAGTGTTTTACCCAGGCTACCACCCTAGGACCCACTCCCAGGCTGGCTAATTTGTTTATTAATCTTTTGTGCGGAACTGTGTCAAATGCCTTGTTAAAGTCTAGGTAGGCCATGTCCACAGCCCCTCTCTGGTCTACTGCTTTGGTCACCCAGTCAAATAAATCAATTAGATTTGTCTGACATGACCTTCCCGCTGTGAATCCATGCTGCCTTGGGTCCTGTGCCCCACTGGCCTCTAGGTACTCAACAATTCTTTCCTTCAGAAGTGATTCCATCATTTTCCCTACCAGTGAGGTCAAACTGACAGGTCTGTAGATTTCCTGCCTCTGTCTTGCTCCCACTTTTGTGAAGGGGAATCACATCCACCCTCCTCCAGTCCTCAGGTACCACCCCATCCTCCCATGATTTATTAAAAAGGGTAGTCAGCGGTGTTACTAGTTCTTCCCTTAGTTCTTTTAAAATCCTGGAGTGAATCCCAGCAGGCCCCATTGCTTTATCCACCTTCAGTTTTAAGAGTTCTTTCAGAACCCTTTCTTCTGTGAAAGGACTAAGATCAACCCACCTATCCAGAGTGCTTCTATTGACCTGATTAGGTATTTCCCCCTGCTTTTCCATTGTGAATACTGAGCAGAAGTGTTCGTTCCGTATCCCTGCTTTGTCACTGTCACTCTCTGCCCAAACACCTTCCTCTTTGTTCAGCCTCAGTATCCCTGCCTTAGTCTTTCTTTGCTCCCTAATGTACCTATAAAAGATTTTATCCCCCTTCTTAACCAAGTTGGCCATCTTTTCCTCAGTTTGGGCCTTTGCTATTCTGACTGCCTTACCCGCTTCCTGCTGCTTTAACTGGTACAGTTCTCTGTCCTGTTCCTTCTGTGTTTCCTTATACTTCCTGAATGCTATCTTTTTTTCCCTTACCTTCCCCGCCACTTCTTTTGAGAACCATAGTGGTTTTATCTTTCGTTTTGATTTGTTTATTTGCTTCACACAAAGACTTGCTGCCTCTGTGATGCCGGTTTTGATGTTTCCCCATTGCTGCTCCACCCCACCTTCTTGCCTGTTTGCTAGTGCTTTTCTGAGGCACTCTCCCATTTTGACAAAATCAGCCCTCCTTAAGTCCAGTACCTTCACTTTTGTGTTGCTTGACTCTATAGCTAAGTTTATCATGAACCACACTCTTTGGTGGTCGCTTGTTCCCAGATGGCTACCCACTTCAAGATCAGAGATCCTCTCTCCATCCCCATTTGAAAGTACTAGGTCTAAGATTGCTCTCTCCCGAGTGGGTTCCAAAACTAGCTGGTTGAGGCATGCCCCCTGTAGGGCATCGAGAATGGCCCTGCTCTTGGATGCGGCTGCAGCAAAGGCGCTCCAGTCAACATCTGGCATATTCAGGTCCCCCATCAGCAATATCTCCCCTTTCTCTGCCATCCCAAGGATGCCTTCTATCATTTCTTTGTCCATTTCCTCCCCCTGAGACGGGGGTCTGTATACAACCCGTGCGGATTGTGGAGCCATTTCCAGTCTCCAGGGTGACCCACCATGCCATCTCTCCTCCCTGTTTACCCTTTAGTTCTGTTGCTTTGATCCCCTCCCTTACATAGAGAGCTACTTCTCCTCTTCTTCCCTCCCTCTCCCTCCTATAGATTGTGTAACCTGGTATCTTGACATCCCGGTCATGGTTCTCTGTGTACCATGTTTCTGTGACTGCCACAATATCCAGACGTCCCTCTTCCTTCAAGGCCACCATTTCAGGGAGCTTTCTACCTAGACTACGGGCATTGGTACTCATTACCCTCCATTTTTTTATGGCTTTATTTTTTTTTGCCCCATCCCTGTCCCTACTGCCTTTGTCTTTTACTCCATTTACCCCTGCCCTTCTCCCTGTCGACTGCTCTATTTTGGTGTTTACCTCACTAATTACCCTGATTTTTTTGGGGGGGGGGCTAGGATTTCCCTTCTCCTCTTCAGTGCCTCCCCCCTTGGCTAGTTTAAATGCTTGCCACTGAAGCATTTAAACCTATCGCCTAGGATCCTGGTTCCCCTCCAGGATATATGCAGACCATCACGCCTGTATAGGCCTCCATCCCTCCAGTAGGAGCCCTAGTCCCCAGTGAAGCCAAATCCCTGAGCTCTGCACCAGCTTTTCAACCAGTCATTGAATCCCATGGTGCTTACTGCTATGTGGGGGTGGGGCAGATACCAACGACCTGTGCGCTATATGTTTATATGTACAGTTACTGAGTCTCTTTTGATCATGTGTGCCATCTCAGGTTCTGTGAAGTGAAGCAAAGTTTGTTTGTTTTTATTTCATTTTTACTAAAAGAGACAGGATAATACATAGCTTACATTTGGTTGTGGATTATAAATTGTAGCAAGTTGCTAAAAATCATGTAATGGAAAATGAAATAACAATACATTTTGTTACTTCACACACCAGGCAATTTATATTTCTTAGGTTGTTCCCCAGGATCCCCCCAAATTATTCTGAGGCAGGCAGACAGACCCTAACACCTTTTATTAAATGTTTTTATGAGGCTTCCCCCCTTTGACATTCCCCTCATGAATGGGGGAGAGATCTGAACCCACGAAGGTCAGATGCACTGTATCTCTCCTCCCCTTCAGGGGACAAATTCAGGATCTAATAAGGAGTAATAAAATATCGATCTCTGCCATTTCCTCATGAGAAGGACTAATTTATTATGTAATTTAGCAGTAAGATATTCCAATCTCTATATATCCAGAACTATTTTACGCCAATCTGGGATCGTAGGTATCAAAGTGGTCACCCACTTGCGAGTTATAGCTTTCTTAGCTGCTAATAAAAAAGTGGGAGTAGGGTGTTACTCCACTGTGGTCTATGGGGAGGGTAAATAGATAAGATGGCAAGTCAGCCGTCAATTCAATAGACTCGCCCAGACATCCTTTAACTCTTCTTGCAAGGTGCACTAGAATGGCATTCATTTGGAACAAAACCAGAAGACATGGCCCAAATCTGCAGAGGTGCAGCTGCAACCTCTCCAACAGTGCCCATAAGAAGTAAGGAGGTATTTTGCAAGTATCGCTGGAAAGCGAAAATATCTGGAGTGGGATTTCCACGCAAATTCTCTCCATATATTAGAGGCAGAGATTTTAGTTGCTTTTAAGGTTGAGACTTTCCATAACTGGTATGGGATTTCCAATTCCAGATCCTCATTCCAGGCCTCCAATATTGACTGGGAAGTTTCCCCTAGGTAGTTACGTATTAATCTATACATATGGCCTATTAGATTCCCCCAGGGAAGTCCTCCCAATGTATTCCTGAGCAAGACCCATAGGGTGGGTAGAGGGGAGGGGCAAGAAGGAGCAATGTCCGTCTGCCTTAGAATGTAATGACTCACCTGGGCATATTGGAATGCATCTCGGTCAGGGAGAGCATATATGTTTTGTACATCAATTAAAGGTATGATACCCGAGTTAGTGATACATTGGTAGTAATAGCTGAGTCCTAATCTCTGCCAGGAGGTGAGGGAGGTATCTAAATTGATAGGGTGGAAGTCTTCATCCTCCGATATTTGAGTGAAGAAAAAAAGTATTTGTTTAAGGGCCTTCTTTTGTCTAAAATTATTCCAGACTTTCCAAATTTGGTCGGTGAATTTAGTAAAGTCCCGAAGGGGGGGAACCTGTCCCAGGGAAGCAAATGCCATTTTTTCAATGTCGTAAACATCATTAATTAAGAATTCTATGTCCTTCCAGGCAGGTTGGATGGTTGGAGAGAGCCATAAGAAAAAGAGTTTTGAGAAGGCAGCTATTGCATAGAATCTCAAGTTGGGGAGGTTGACCCCTCCCTGATCCAGGGGGAGAGATAGTAGAGTGAAACGAATTCTTGGTCTCTGGCCATCCCAAATGAAGAAGGAGATTATTTTATTCCAGGATTTGAAAGAAAAGTTTGACGGGAAAGTTGGGACATTTTGAAATAAATACACTAATTGAGGACATATATTCATACATATGATTTCTATACGTTGAAAGAAGGTGAGTTTCAAATGTTCTCATTTAGTTAGGTCCTCCTGGATCTGCAGGGATATTGGCTTATAATTAATAATATCAAATTTTCCAGATTCAGGGGGATGTGAATTCCAAGATAATATAATTTTGGTACACCGCCATCTTAAAGGAAAAGATGCTCTCAAGGTTTGAGCAGTAATACCGCCATCTTAGTAATGTTTAATTTAAAGTTTGCAAACCTTTCAAATTTCTGGAGGACCTCCCATGTTGCAGGTATTGAAACTTCCGGGGTTAAGAGAGTTAAAAGAACGTTGTCAGCAAAAGGAGAGACTTTGTAAATATTCTGCCCCAAGGGAACACCTTCTATTCGAGGGTCTAATCTCAAAGCAGTCACAAGGGGCTCCATATAAAGGATAAATAGACAGGGGGAAAGAGGGCAGCCTTGACGAGTTCCCTGTTGTAGTAATATGGGGGAGGTCATGGCTCCATTAATACGAATATAAACCTTGGGTTGAGAGTATAGATTTTTAAGCCATAATAGAAGACAATCAGGAAAACAGAAGGCTTGAAGGGTACCCAGAGGAAACCCCATGAGACCCTATCGAAGGCCTTCTCAGCATCAAGGCTAAGAATAGCCGATGGAATCTGTCTGGAGTGAATGTGTTCTAAAAGTAGTATGGTTTGTCTAATATTGTCAGTAGTGCTGCATTGTTTAATAAAGTCAGATTGATCCGGGTGGATAACAGTTATAAGGAGTGCTTCTAATCTAGAGGCCCAGATTGCCATATATATTTTATAATCAACATTCAAAACAAAGATAGGGCAATGTGAGGCCGTATCTGTCACATCCCTATTCAGTTTAGGGAGGGGTGCTATAACCACATAACTCCAGAAAGGTGGGGGGACTCTCACTCAGCCACGGCCCGGTAAATAGTGAGTGGGGAGGGAGAAGGAGCCCCATGAATTTCTTATACCACTCTGCCATGAAGTCATCAGGGCCTGGGAATTTGGAGGGCTTAAGGGCCTTAATGTGAGTATTTCATCTGCCCTTATAGAAGCTTCTAGAACTGAACATTGGGAGTCAGTTAATTTTGGGATGGAAAGATGAGATAGGAATTCTAACCTGGTACTAGGTTCCGTAGATATGGGGAGGGGGGGTGTTACAGAGGGTTTGATAAAAGGAGAGGAAGGATGAACGAATATGTTCATTGGTGTGGGAAATTTTCTTTGTAATAGGATGTTTAATCTTTAGGATGGTCGCAGTCCGTTTTCTAGTTCTAAGTATGCGGGCAAGTAGGTGAGTACCCCAGCCCCTCCTTCATAGTTAGATTGTTTTAGATATGTTAACATTTGAAGTACACCAAGATCCATTATCTTCTGTATTTCTTTTTTAACTTCCCTGATTTTCCCCTGCAGGACCCTGTTCTCTTCCCTGTATAACAGTTGATAGGAATGTAATTGTTCCAGTAGAAAGTTATAAGACGCCTCTAGTTTGTGCTTTTTACAGGATGAAAAAGCTATTGTTTCCTCCCTAATAACTGCTTTTAAGGTGTCGCACTTAATGGAGTCAGAAATATCTCCATTATCATTGTCTTGTAAAATGTGTAAAATCCTGGAGTTCTTATAATCTATGTATTCCTGATCTCCCAACAGGGAAAGGTTAAGGCACCAAAATTTTAGTTTTAGGGGTTTATCCAGGTTAATTTTAAGGGTTAATGGATGATGATCAGATAGGATTAGAGGTATCAGGGTTAGGTCCTGGATCAGGGAGAGATGTTCACAAGTAATGAAAAAAAAAATCAAGTCTGGAATAAATCTGGAAGCGGGCTGAATAGAAGAAAAAATCCAGATCTGAGGGAAAAAGCTTCCTCCATACATCTTCTATGCCCAGGTGAGAAAGTGTGCCCCTCAAGTATTTAAGGGTGCGTGACAGTCTATGAGCTTGAGGGGCAGAGGTGTCCTGTTGAGGTGACAAAGCTAAGTGAAGCAAAGTTTTGTCATACAAAGAACTTGAGGGGCAGGGTTCACAAAGAAGATGCGTTCAGTGCATCTTGGCTGCTGCGGCGCAGGGGAGATGCACTGAGTGCAAATTGGGTGATTCACAGAGGAGGCGGAGGGAGATGACCCCAGCGCATCCCCTCTGTGAATAGCACAGGTGCGCCCCGTCCAGGATGCCCCGGGGCATCCCAGGCTGTGCCGGCTATCGTACAGCCTGAAGCCCATTGGTCCACCAATGGGCTTCAGGCTGTACGATAGCTGTCATTCTCGACAGCTCTGTTGGCGGGCAGTCGTGGCAGTATGCAGGTGGGTTGAGCTGCCCGCCGACAGTGGGACCCTGCTGGGGTGGGGAGAGGGTGGGTTGGGGTACTTGGGAGGGCTGTCCGCACTGGCCGACTGCTCCGAGGGCTTGGGGCTGTGAGGGGTTCTTCTTTCTTTCACCACCACCGGGAACAGCATTGTAGGGGGCTGGGGGTCCTCATTTCTTTACTGCGGTGGAGCAGCATTGTATAGGGGCTTGGGGGTCCTCATTTTCTTTACCGCCACCAAGCGGCACTGTATGGGGCTTGGGGGCGGGGGCACACTGGACTGCAGCGGGCGGGCTCCGTGCTGCCTTCTGCAGTACGGCAGCCTGCCTGTGGGTGGCCACCCACTTAAGTCTAGTTTTCTAGACTTATCTTTCTGTGGTGCATCCCTGGACTTGCCCCGGGAATGTGCCACAGAATAGGGCTATGAATGGGGTTGCGCCCAGTAAGCATGGACACCCCCCCGTCACAGCCCCTCCACATGCGCAGTATAGCATTACTGGCGGTATGCGGTGCATCTGGGATGCGCTGGCACATTGGGCTTGCACTAGCGCATCGGCACCCTGCCAGCATCGCCCTTGGGCGCATGTTGGGAATGCTCCAGTGCATCTCGGATGTGCCAGGCGCATCCCTTCTGTGAATCCTGCCCGAGAAGTCTCCCTTGTAGGCTGATCATAAGAGAGGTTGTAACTGTACATTTAAACATAATATAAATCATGTTAAAGATTTTTGTTTTAAAAAAAAATGGAACTTGAATTTAACATTTAATATGTTTTTACTTTGTAGAAACATAGAATTTGACATCAGATAAGGACCGCTTGGCCCACCTAGCCTGCCCAGAAAATTTGA
This sequence comes from Neoceratodus forsteri, assembly GCA_016271365.2. NCBI lineage: Eukaryota > Metazoa > Chordata > Ceratodontiformes > Ceratodontidae > Neoceratodus > Neoceratodus forsteri. Next base: position 37,853,423 of record JADMNL010000037.1, on the reverse strand, counting down.
GAAGCCCTGTGTGAGACTTGGTTAATTGACCATGCCAACTGAACTTTGAATTTCAGAATTTTATGACTACAGTATTAGTGTGAGAGACCTTCTTATGTATTTATATGTCCAATTCTGGCATCTCTTATCTCTTATGGTTAAGAGTGCCATTTCAAGTTCTTTGGGTGAGAGGACCAAGCCACAAAGCTGAGTAGTTCTTGCACACAAAGTCTCGAGAAGTAGGGTTCTGGTTCTGATTTAGAACTTCTTAAATAGTTCTAGGATTCTAATCTTCTTTAGAACTCAAACATGTTTGCACATAGGACAGGAGAGAAATGACAGAGAGAGTGCTTGAGATGAGAAAAAAACAACCAAACAGAGACCGCCTCTCAGCACAGCAATACGGTTGGAGTGAAAACAGTGGCGGGATTCAAAAATGCCTGGGAAAGGCACAAGGGAATTGTAGGGATAAGGGATAAGGAAGGGAAGGGGAAGAGATTGCACTGTAGATCAAGTAGGGTCTGCAGCAAAAAAATGAAGGTTAACAAAAATGGGCAGACTGGTTGGGCCCAGCAGCTCTTATCTACCGTCACATTCTATGTTTCTATATATATTATGTTTAACTGAGCATGCAGAAAAGAAACAGAAGCACTGTGTACGTGTGCCATTCAAAATGCAAAGATCAAGAATCATAACTGTTGTATTGTAGTTTGGCACAGCTGCACATATAGCTGCACAGAGACGTAAGGAGCTGGATCTCTACACACTGGAGACAAGGAGGGAAAGGGGAAACATGATTGAAACTTTTAAATATGTAAGGCGGCTCAATAAAGATGGAGTGGTGGGGCTAAATCAGTGGAAGATTTCAAGAGGGCATGGGACAAGCATATGGGGTTGAGTATCGGGGGGGAAGGCAGGGGCTGGCAGGGAGGGCACAGGGTCGTAACCCGCACAACACTATGCCATATGGCAAAATCGTGCTGCTGATACAGAGCGATTCTTGCCATGCAGCATACCTCTTTTTTCTGAGGAAGCTCTGCCCCCACACACCCCATTACGGGGGGCTGCACCCCCAAACCCCTGCAATATAGATTCTCAGCTCCGGGGGGGGGGGGGGTTCAAGTCGGGGAGCGCGTAAAGATTGAAAAAATAAAATTTCTGAGACCGGGAATCAAACCTGGTCCCAGAAACACTGCCTGGGTTCCCTGATGCTGTGGTTCAGTCCGTTGAGCCACGGCAGCTAGTCAGTGGAACCCACTCCCAGGAGAGGTCTTATCCTCTGCCTGGGAAAGTGAGAATGGTGCAATACCGTGTACAGCAGTATACGTGGTATTGCACCATTCGCTCACTAGTGCAGCGCTGTACCAGGTTAGCCATAATGTCGTACGCTATTAAGCATGTGACATTATGATCTGGTATGGGCAGGAAGGGGGAGGTGTGGGGGGATGGGCAGACTAGATGGGCCAGATTGGCCTCTTCTACCGTCAATCTTTTATGATTCTGTGATATAGTACATGTATGTGTACACGTATATGTATATGAGCTGCACATTCTCATATGCCTCTCACTAAACAGTTCAAAATGTAATTTTGATAGTTTGTTTTCCAGATTGGCATCCTCTGTTTTTTAAATGTCTGAAAAAAAAAACGATTTTATTATTTAGAACCATTAATACTTAGAACCCACTGATCTGCTAGCTCTAAATTGAACTCAACCCCTTAGGTTCTAAAATGGTTCTAATCTTTCTAGAACTATATCTGACAAACCTATAGAGAAGGTCCTCTTATAGAAGTTTATGGGTCCATTTGGAAGGCCTCTTACGGATATAAGAGTGTCACCTCATGCTCTCTTAGGATCAGAGGACTACGAACTGAAGACACAAGTTCTAAGTTCTAAGTTCTGGTTCTAAGGACACAAGAGGTGACACTCTTAGATCCATAAGAGGCCCTGCAAGTGGACCCATAACATGATTATAGATCGCTTACTATATTAAATAAAAAGAAAATCCTCTTTTTTATTTAAAATGTTGATGGCGACAGCAGTCAGTGAGAAGCCCGTTACAGTGGCTCAGCATGTGAGGTACTCTTACAGTAATATGAGTACCACATGTGCAACTGAAGGGAGGGCTGTGATTGCTCAGGGATGCTCCCACGATCCATAATAACCATAGGAGATGCCTTGACTGTACACATTTAATAAAATAATGTTATTCTAAAACATGTGTGTAAGTTGGGAGAGGAGTCGTGACCTCCAGACCTTTGATTCTCCCCTTTGGGAGCCTTGGTGTCCACTGCAGAAGGCTCTGTTGCTGATGCCATACCAGCTGGAGCCACAAGTCAACAGTCACAGTACACAACACAGCAACTGAACAGGCTGTTGAGCTTGGAGTGTGTGTGTGTGTGTAGGTGTGAATTACATATGAAGACAGTATGGCCTGACCAGCCAAGGCAGAGGCAAGAAAGAAAAGCCCCTGAGGGAGTGAAGGCTATGCTTTGCTGTTGGAAAAAGCAAAGGGATCTTGAGATCTTGTTATCACACTTCTTTGCAACTTCCCTTGAGAATAATGTAAGCCCGCCTCCCTGGTCTAGAGGTAAAAGTTGGTGCAAGTCATTTACAGGGAGGGGACCCACAAAAAACACCAAAAGCACCTGCTTGACTTTCCAAGCCTGAAGCTGACCTCTGGGGCTCTTCTAGCACAAAGCAGGGTGACCGGAGGTGCAAATAAAAGGGTTAGCAGAACTTGGATGCAGAACAAAGTTAAATATCCAAACTGTGGTTCTAAAACAAAACAGGATCCTTTAATCCTCCTCACCTGAGAGTAATCATTTACCCTTGGTTTTAGAAATGGCTCAAACTGGATGTAAAACACACTATAATGTAAGCACTGAGGTTCCTGTCTCTGAAATAAGAGCATCTAAAAAAATTATATGGCGCCAAAACTCTGGGGAATTGATTGGTCATGTATTGACTGAGTCGTTTCTGACTTACAAGTTACTTTTTATCATCTCCACGGAATTAGAACAACTGGATATTGAAATTAACAATCTCTTTGGCGTCATAAAAGGAAAATTAGAGTATACCCCTAAAACTGACAGGCTTCCAGTAGAACATGAATGGTTTGACAAAGACTGTAAAAAATATAAATCTGAGATTAGTAAATTATTGAGACTGGTTAAAAAGAGTTATAATTCAGATACCTTAAACTTATTGAAGCAAAAAAAAAACTTCAGTACAAGGATATGATTAAACAAACAAAACAACTACTATAATAAACAATGATTATGTATGTTAGATGCAATTAAATCTAAAAATAGTAAAGCATTTTGGAATCTAGTTGCTAAAGTGACGAACGTGTGCAAATTGACAATAGACTCATATCACTGAACATACACACGTAAGTTTCTTCACACAGATTTTTTGTGACCCTGATATCATGGAAATTCATTTGGATCTTATTGTTGATTAGAATATGTTTAAGCCAATAGCATTTGAGGAAGTTTATTTAGGCATTAATTCTTTAAAGACCAATAAGGCTGCTGGCCCAGATCGGATACCGACGGAGGTATATTTATGTGAAACTGGACTCTGGTGTAAGGTGTTAATGGTGTACTATAATAAATGTATTGCTTCCAATTATGTACCACATTCTTGGCTAGGCTCAAATATCATCCCAAGTCATAAAAAAGGTAAAGTAACAGATCCAGCGATGTACAGGCCGATAAGCCTGATTGATATCGATGCTAAAATGTTTTCAAAAACCATACTTGAAAGACTCAAAGAACAAGTGGAAGTCACTGGAGGATTATCTATACTACAGGCTGGATACAGAGCACACTGTTCAACCTTAGACAATATATTTGTTTTAAGACATATTCTCAAAAAATATGTATTTCTGAGAAAACAAAAGGTATATACGATTTTCATTGATTATAATTCTGCTTTTGATTCTCTCTCAAAAAACCTCCTATGGATTCAGCTCTTGTTAAGAGGAGTGGACAGAAATCTTGTTGCAATAATCGCTAGACTGTACAGTAATAAGTGGGCCTCCATTTGATTAGGTACTAGAGGGGAATTCCTCCTTTTGCTTGCACAGGTAGCTGCAGATTAATGGCCCAACTGCGTCACTGCGCTTCTGACTTTGTGTAGCTAGGATAATCCAACTGAGGTCTAACATTTCATTTCCACTGCGGTCCTGTTTCTAACCATTTTTTTTTAAATGATATTTTATTGTATTTATAGCATGTAAAAGTACAGTTATCTGCATCTGAGTACAATCCAGGTTACAACTGCACAATTTAAAATACATCGTATTCAAAACTAGACTATTATGACAGAATTTTATAATATATATCTCTGATTTTGTTACTTCTCAGGGGGTTCCCTTTGGATATATTATTTACTCAGGTAAAGTTACGAATTACCAATAATAGCCAAGAATGAGAACAGATATCCTTAAGATGTGGTATTAAAATAAACATTTCACCCACCTAAGGCGGGGTATATATTCTCTTTATCTAGATGTTCTCTGGAGTACTTGGGACATGCAAGAAAAAAGAACTACTGCATTTCTTTCCAGTGTTAAACATAATTATAAATTATAAACTAATTGCTCAACATTTTGGCTGATGAAATCCATGGATATATTATTTTCAAAGACTTTACCCCTTAAAACACTTTACATTTTCTAATACGTATCAGAACAACCCCCACCATAATAGACATACAGGGGTATAGACTTTTCATTAAGTATTTCCAGCCATAGAAGGACACTTTAAAACAATAAATGCCTTAAGCAACAGCAATCATTTGAACTTTATGTGAACAATAAAATGTTTAAAGCATGGGGAAATTCGTTCCATTGCCCTCCAACAGTCTTATAGAGTGTAACTGCATCACATCTACTCGATGTGAGTGTCTGTTTAATGCCAGGCCTGGGGAAAAAGAAAAGAAAGTGTCTCAGTCTATTCGACCGCCATAAAAGGTCTAGTTCCTCCCTCATTTTCTCATTCGGACGCCATATTATCATTCTACAACTTCAGTTCCCCTAAATGTCAATAATACTGGAATGAAGGCTCGAGGTGGAAACTAAAAATAAAGTTCAGTTAGTTCTTTTGCAACTGCCTGGCATCAATGGTGTACCTGCTGTTATAAACTAGACAACCAGCCCCATTTTATTAGTCCTCTTCTGACTCAGAAGTCGCTACCTCCCGTTGAGCTACAAATTCCGATCTGAGCTTGGTCACCAATTTTCTAGCTGCTTGAGGGTCAGAGAACATGTGGACTTTGCCTCCATACATGATTTTAATCCTCGTCAGTAACATCAGTACGTGCTGAATCCCTAGTGCCCGTAATTGGGCTCTCACTCCGTCAAAGGACTTGCGCCTAGCTCTCGTGGAGTAACTTAGGCTGGGGAACAGTCGTACCTGATGGCCCTGATATTCCAAGTTAGCTGCTCTCCATACTGCTAAAAGGAGTGCATCCTTCTCCCTGGCGTCTGCAACCGTCAACACGATGGTACGTGCAGGTGGATTATCCCCCCATAGAACGGCGAGGTGTGACCCGGTACACTTTTTTTTACAGTAAATGAGTCAATATTTAATGCTGCTGATAGCCAGAATTGAGTGAACAGTTTGATGCCATCTTCCTCCTCTACCCCTTCTGGTATTCCCACCACTCGCATGTTTGCGGCTCTCATCTGGTTTTCTAAGTGTTCCAGCCTGTAGTGGAGTACTGTATTTTCTTTTATAACACCAGTGACTGAAGTCAGAGCTTTAGTTGCTGTCTCTGTTGCTTGAGTCGCCTCCATTTGTACCCCGGTGATTTTAGTATCGAGAAGGGTTACCTTCGTGACCAATGACTCAAGTTTGTGGTCCATGGCCTGAATGGCCCTCAGGAGTGCCGCAGTCAATGGCTGGTCTGTCTCCGTTCCCTTGAAACCAGTCGGTAGCTCCGTTTCTGCTGTTGATTGAGGCGTTTTCTGTCGGGCACCCTCCTGGTTTCCTCGAGTATTTCTACCCATATTAGCAAGTTTTTAGTATTGTTCAGCTCCAAATAGTTTAACATACACTGTTGATAATATTTATATAGCTTAAAGACTGCAAAGATGATTTTAGCTGTTTTTTTTGCTTTTAAATGGGCAGAGCTTGTTTTTCCACGTCTGATCAGTTCAGCTGTTGGCTCCGCCCCCTTCCTAACCATTTTTTTTGCATGTGGGTGCACTGAGAGAGGTTAAGTGACTTGTCCAAAGTCAAACAGTGAGTTGTGGGGTTTGAACCTGTGCTGTTTTGGTTACCAAGCTGGTGCTCTAACTACTACAGCCACACTACCTTTTTTAAATTTAGTTTATAAAATGGGTAGAGAAATTACTCTGTCCTGATTGGTCAGCAGCTGTGCAGTGTCAGAGTACTACCACTGGTTAAAGAAAGTGCTGGCAATCAGGACACAGCACACTAACATATCACTGCCTTTTGTAAAAAAAATCCTGACTGTCATTACAAACATGGATGCCACCTTTACTCTCAGTAAAATAGTCAAGCCCTAAAAATGAAACACCCCCAAAATACTGAAAGACTTATTAATTTTCTTTCCTTCATAATTCTCTTTTTACATACATACACCAACTAAAAATGAATTGCTACTCCTAGATTTACTTTTCTGAGCTTCTTTCCTAACCATCAAATCTTATTAATGTTCTTTACTTCATAATTCTCTTTTTACATACATACATACATTAAAAATGAATTACTACTCCTAGATTTACTTTTCTGAGCATCTTTCCTGACCATCAAAAAAGTCCCTCTCTATCCTGACCTGCCTACCAGGGAAATCTTTGCTGCTTAAACCTGTACAAATAAAACTAATTATACAATACACAAGATCTTTTATAGGCTAATGTTATCTTCACAATAGGGTACCTCATAAAATGTAGCTAGTTGGTTATGTCACAAAGAACCTTTTATGCTACCTGTGCCTAGGTATCGATAGAGCCACACGCTCAAGCCAACACAAGACACCTTTAAAAAACATGTGACAGCTGCCAGTGCTTCAAATCTCCTACGCTACAGTGTATAAACCAGATACCGTATGTGATGGGTGCTTATGAGATATGACATTTATATTCACTTGTGGACAGTAGCCTCTTAAACCTGCCCAGATAAAACGGAATCCCTAGCTTTACTGAAGCCTTCTGTTGTGTGTTTCTGTTGGGAGAGGTGAACATTCTACTGGTACACTTCTGCAGAAGTTTGAATTCTTGCATTCCATGTGTCATAGTGGCATACGTCAGGAAACACAGGCAGACCAGGAGAAGTTATAAATTTCACAAGTAGCATTTCATAATTATCAATGACAATAAACTAGAGAAAATAAAATTGTACAGGATAGCTCTTCATAAAGGCAGTACAAACAAAAAAGTTATCTGAGTCTCCCCCTGGAAAAAAAATTGCTCTGATTATATAAGATGTTTTGCCTGGCAGTTCAAACTCTGCATCCTGATGTTGTAAGTTACATCACCTGTTTTTTCACAAAATGTATCAAAATTTTGTAATTTTCCTTCCGGAGGCAAACCTGAAGAGTACATTAAGTCTTACAGGTGCAACATAATAATACATTTTGTCCCAGAGCTGGTTTCCTATTGACAGTTCTGTAAACAAGCTTGTGGAGGTCAAAATTAATATCAAGGTCAACCCCCTGTGTTACAGATTGTTCTCTTCTCTAATAAACTCAAATAGTTTTCTGCAGTCATTTCAACAATATACTTATATACATTTGCAAACCAAGGGATTCCAGCTACACATAAAGATTCACATATTTTTTTCAACCACAGAGAAGCAAAGGGAGAAAGAAAGAACAGATACAGCAAGTGAAGGAAGGGTGATGACAGGGGGGAAATTGTGGGACCATCAGCGTGGCCAATTCCTAGGTACCACAAGAGAAATCTGATCGCGTAATCAGATAGGCAAGAGACAGACAAGTGGCAGAATAGGAAAGGACAAAATAGATCCTTGCTTTTAACTCTCTCTGCATAACAAATGGGACAGGATCTTACCCAACCCTGTCACACCATGATAAACATTCTGTCTACTGAATGTGTGGAAAGATAGATGATAGACAGCTTGGGGTGTAATACTTTTTACTAGTTCCAACAAAAGAAAATAACTGTATTTAAATTTAATTTTTTGTAAAGATATCTATTTCCCTGTTTTATAAGCGCAATAAGACACGTCAAGGCATGGGTAGTTATGTGATAAACCCACTTCTAGGTGCTGAAGTCACTCCGTGTGAGCGCTTTGTGCCTCACAACACACCTGGGCATGCGTTTATCACATAACCACCCACACAGTGTTGTGTCTTAATGCTTACTGATTGCCCTTCCCCCTGATTGTCTTGCTCTTAGGTGTCCTCCAGCATACATCAGCTTTGACACAGCTCCCCTGCTCCTCCATGGCTCCCTCCCCCTTGCGGCAGGACTAGTGTTCGTTGCCATCTTGATAGCAGAGGAGAGTTTTTACCCTCTGTACTCTTAGCTCCGAAGCATGCCAGCTTGCTTCCCCAATCAATCATTCACAATTCCCTACGTCACTGTTCTAGGTTCACTTAAGCCTTATATGCAGTGAGCCCCCCTTCATGTAGCAGCTAGCTCTGTGGCCACCACCAGGGATTACTGTGACTGGCCCAACCTACCCTGAGCTGAGCCACACTGCTGCAGACGACTCTCTACTCCAACCAACCCTAGTCATTCAGCTCTAGCGTTTCGGTCGGCCCCCACCATGGGTCACCTATATGGAAGAGCAAAGTATTACCACTGCACCAGGCCACTGAAGTCCATTTTCTTCCCATTTTTGACAAACAGTGGAATCAGCGATGATGCAACACTTCATAAGCATATCATACTTTCCTGAATGAAACATTGGAGTACCTATCTTTGGATTACACTGTGTTCCTGCAGAACTTTGCAGCATGTTATTACAGGCAGAAGCTGTGATGAGAGTGGTGCATCCCATCTGGTTCCACTGTGTCCCCAGCATCTTCTTTCCCCATACAACTCCCCCCCCCCAACCCCTATCATCAAAATCAAAGTACAAGCTTGTTCCCATACCTCTCAGCCTCTTGTTATTAAAAATTCATAACACTGTCCCTCAAAAATTAGAGCAAATGGCCAGAATGTGGAGCACTTTCTTATTTTAAAGAATACTATGGCCAGATTTTCAAACTCTAAGCCATTCTGATGTAAACCCTGCGCTGCTCAAAATAGTTCTGCGGGGGTGTGGCGGGGTGATATTCAAAGGAGTTGAGCTGTTGAGCAACTCTTTGAATATCACCCCCAGCCATTAGCACTTCTGCGCATGTGAAAGTGGAACGGCGCCACCGCAGTTGCCAGAGTTGAGCATTAACCTGTGGTGGCGCAAGTACCATTACGCCATGCTCAAATTTCCGATATTCAAAAGGTGACATGCAAATGGGGCCATAATTTATGCAAGGCGCAGGGGGGCCATTTGCATCTATTTATGGCCCCATTTGCATGCCATTTGCATGTAGGTGCGCCGATCCCCGAGGACTTGCTCCTGGCCACCCTGCCAGGCAGCAGCCGTCGGGGACCGACGCACAATGCAGCCCGATCGCGGGCATCACAGTTACATGAAACCCCCACACACATATCCCACAGCCCGATCGCGGGCAGTACAGGTACATGAAACCCCCACACATATCCCACAGCCCGATTGCGGGCAGTGCCAGGTACATGAAACCCCCCACACATATCCCACAGCCCGATCACGGGCAGTACAGGTACATGAAACCCCCCCACATATCCCACAGCCCGATCGCGGGCAGAACTTGTGAACCCCAGTGCCCGTTCGCTGGCAGAATAACCTCCCCCAACCCGAATATCTCCCTGGTGGTCCAGTGGATCGAAAGCCCGATCCGGGCAGAATGTCACATCAAACCCCCAAACATCTCCCTGGTGTCTAGTGTCCCCACCCACCCACGAGCCCTCCACCCGCTCCCCGCAGCCGGGCGGGCGGAGCAGCATCCCACCTGCTCAGCGCCGCCCGCCCGCCGACTGACCGTCCGGTAGGGCTGCACGAGGGAGGGGCTTGGGTGGGTGGGGGACACTAGACACCAGGGAGGGGTTTGATGTGACATTCTGCCCGCGATCGGGCTTTACGGTCCACTGACCACCAGGGAGATATTCGCGTTGGGGAGGGTTACATTCTGCCCGCGATCGGGCACTGGGGGTTCATATGTTCTGCCCGCGATCGGGCTGTGGAGATGGGGGTTTCATGTAACTGTACTGCCCGCGATCGGTCTGTGGGATATGTGTGGGGGTTTCATGTACCTGTACTGCCCGTGATTGGGCTTCGGATATGTGGGGTTTCATGACTGTGATGCCCGCGATCGGGCTTCGGGATATGTGTGGGGGTTTCTGTAACTGTGATGCCCGCGATCGGGCTGTGGAGATGTGTGGGGGTTCATAGTTACATTCATGCCTGTGATCGGGCTGGTGGGGCATAGGGACCAAGTTGGGGGCCAGCTAGTGGCAGCTGCTGTGTGCGCCCTGCAATACAGCAGCTCATCTGTGGGTGGCCCTCAACTTGATCCTTTTTTGGCTCAAGGTTGTGCAGGCAGGTTGGGGTTCGCATGCACAACTCTGCACAACCCGACTGAATATCGGGTTGCGCAGGTTATGCATGGTTCCTCCCCCTCCTGTTGAGCATGCATTCATTTGCATTGCTCTTTTGCGCAACCTGTTGCCAGTGGAGCAACTGCCTCCTGCTGAATATCGCAGAATGGCACAATGTAGGACTTGCGCATGGAGCAACCCTTTTGAATATCTGGGCCTATGTCTTTAAATAGTATACCCAATATATTTCGCGTGAAGGGTTGTTTCTATCAAGTTAGTTTAATGATTTAATAGTTTGCATGTCCAGAAATTGCTCTAACATTGTTAAAAGCATTAAGTATTAGTAAACCTTTACGGAGCAAGGGTGAATTTGAGTGTAAAAAATCATAGCGTTGTGCTAAATTCATAGCAGTTAAGAAGTATGCTTGTTCCTCTTGTCTTTTAGCGGGTTTACTAGCACTATATTTCTTCTATTTTATACTCGTTATGGAATGCACGTAAATTAGGGACCTGTGAAGATCTCTCCAATTTTAGTATTCAAAATCATGGAAATCCTGTTCATCTGAAGCGTTGACTCGATGATTGGAACTGCGCGCGAATCTGTGGAACGTGAGTCATTTAATCACTGCGCATCTCTGCACTCCGCCTCCGCAAAAAAATGGGCCTGTATCTTTAAAAAATGACGAGTGGGTTTAGTTTACTGCCTCAACATGGGCTGTCCATTAAATACTGACTGATTGTGGCGCCTTGCAATCAGAGCTCAGAGTAGGCTGAATGACGACTGCAGTAGCCGATCGCTGTGCAGAGTTGACTCAGCCAGCGCCCTCCCTCTGGGTATTGTCAGGCTGAATGTCTAAGATAGGATTGTACAGAACGAGAGTGAGCGCGGTGCTGGGGTGGGTACTCGAATAGCAAAGAGAGACGGAGAGCGGGACTTAGCTGGGGAGTGTTGGACAGAGACAGGCATTATCAGCAACGGCAACGCAATAGACGGAACGGAGCACTTAAATGAGGGAATCTAGTGCCGGGCTGTAAACTGTAAGTATTGTGGGGGTGCATGTGCATGATAACTGGGGAGACATGGTGACACCGATGTGGAGCTTTCATGTGAGACACATTTTGAGGTCTTGAAGTAAGACATATGCATGGAGAGACAGGGTGACACATGCGGGTTTTTCATGCGAGACAGACGTGGGGATCAGTTTAGGTAAAACCGATGTGTGGAGAAACAAGGTGACACAGGTGTTGGGACTTTCGTATGAAAGAGATGTGATTGAGAGATATTGTATGGAGAGACAAGGTGGCACAAATAGGCGTTTATGTAATAAAAATGTAGGGTTCTTGAGGTAAGACGTGCATGGGGAGAGGCAAGGCACAGATGTGGGGGTCTTGAGGTAAGCCATGTATATGAGAGACAACGTGGCACAGATGCGGGCCTTTCATGTGAGACAAATACGGTGCTCTTATGTGGGTAAGCTGTGGGACTGTGAGAACTAATAGATGGACTAAAGCAAGACATGTTAGGTCATGGGGCATATATTTGGGAATCGTAACAGGTTGGGCATATCTATGGAGTATAAAAGCTGGAACAGCTGTGGAGAATCTCAGACTGGATGGATGTGGGGGGTCACAGGTGGAACATATGTTGAGAATCTCAGGGTGGGGGAACATGGAGGATCTCAGGTGGGATGAATGTGGAGTGTCTCAAGTGGGACAGATGTGGGGGGTCTCCAAGGGGGATGTAGAGAATCTCAGTTTGGATGGATGTAGAGGGTCTCTGGCAGGATGGTTGTGGAGAACCTTAGGTGAGACAGATGTCGATGATCTCAGTTGAAACAGATGTTGGGGTCTCAGGTTGGGCAGATGTAGGTGTCTAGAGTGGGATGGATGTGGAGAATCTTAAGCAGAAAAGATATGGGGATCTCAGTGGGACAGATGTGGAGGGTCTGATGTGGGAAGATATGGAGGGTTTCTGGTAGGACAGATGTGGAGGATCTGATGTGGGAAGATATGGAGGGTCTGTGGTGGGTCAGATGTGAATGGTCTGATGTGGGAAGATATGGAGGATCTCTGGTGGGACAAATGTGGAGAATCTCAGGTAGGATACATGTGGATTGCCACAGGTGGGACAGATGTAGAAGGTTTGAGACAGAACAGATATGGAGAGTCTATGGTGACACAGATGTGGACAGTCATACGAGTCGTCACCTAAGGAAAGATAAGGACAGGCTGGAGACAGTGCAGCATATGGTGACCAGAATGATTCAATGTCAGCAGGGAAGATCTTATGAGGATCAGCGCAGGGCACTGAACATGTACTCACTGGAGGCCAAACGAGGGAGGGTAGATATGATAGAAACCTTCACGTTCCTGAAAGGAATGAACAAGATAAATTGCAAGGTACTATTTAACATAAGTGGTGGAGCAAGGACACAGTGTCATGAGTGGTAACTGACAAGGGTGGGTGGGAGGAGGTTCACGAGGGAAGTGAGAAAGTTTTATTTTACAGAAAGTGTGTTGGATCCATGGAACAGTAGTCCAGCTGATGTGGTGGGTCCCAAAACCATCAATGGCTTCAAACACGGCTGGGGCAGAGTGAAAGGCTTAGTGGTTGCTAAGGGTGGTAGCGGGGAGCAGGGGTTGGATAGTGTGGGTTAGAACCCTGTATGGGCAATAGGTCCAAGGTTTGTTAAGGTTTTATGGGCAGACTGGATGGACCAATGGTCTTTTTCAACTGTCCTTGTCTATATTTTTATGTTTCTATGACAGATGTGCTGGGTCTCAGGTGTGACATGTGGAAGGTATCAGCTGGGACTGATATGGGAATCTCTGGTGGGACAGATGTGGGGGTCTAAGGTAAGGCAGATGTACAGTATGGCAAGACAGGGTGGCACAGATGTGGATCTTTCACGTGGAACCGATTGGGGGTCTTGAATTAGGACAGACATCTGGAGAGACAAGGAGGCCCAAATATGGGGCTTTCACGTCAGATGTGGGGTCTTATGTGGTCAAGCTGTGGGGCTGTGCGTAGTGATAGATGGACTTGGGTAAGACATATATAAAGTCAGGGGCCACAGATGGGATTGCACATTGGACATTTGTAAGGAGTCTGAGGCTGGAAAGATATGTAGAATCTCAGATGGTACAGATGTGGAAGGTCTCATGGGACAGATGTGGAGGGTCTCTGGTGAGACGATGCGGAGGATCTCAGGTGGAACTGATGTGGGGGGTCTCAGCTGGAAAGAAGTGGGGGTCTTGGGTGGGATGGATGTATGGGTCTAGGGTGAAATGAATGTGGAGGTCCTCCTGCAGGAAAGATATGGGGTCTCGTGGTATGGATGTAGAGGGTCTCAGGTGGGACATATGTAGGTCTAAAGGGCAGATGTGGAAGGTCTGAGGGTGGATGGATGTGGCATCCCATGTGGGGCAGACATGGGGGTCTCGGGTGTGACAGATGTGAGGGTCTAAGACAGGACATGCATGGAGAGACAAGTCGGCACAGATGTGGGGCTTTCATGTGAGATAGATGTGGGAGTTTTATGTGGGACAGATGTGAGGGTATGAGTGCTGATAGATTGACTAAGGTAAGAAAGATTTGGTCTGGTGGGACAGATGTGGGGTCTCCACTTAGACATATGTGGGGCATCTAAGAGGTTGTACAGATATGAAGGGTCTAATTTGGGATGGATGCGGATGTTGTTGGCTGGAGGGACAGGCTTGGAGAATCTCAAGTGGGACAGATGTGGAGGATCACAGATGGGATGGATGTGATGGATTTCAGGTGGCACAGATGTGGAAAATTTCAGGTGGGATGGATGTGGAGGTTTACTAGTAGGACAGATGTTGACAGTCTCAGCTGGTATGGATGTGGAGAGCCTTAGGCAGAATGGATGTGGGGGTCTTGGCTGGGATAGATGATAAGGGTCTCAGGTGGGATAGCTGTGGGGTCTCAGGTAGGTCAGAAGTGGGGATCTCAGCTGGAACAGATTTAGATGTCTCAGGTGTGACAGATGTGAAGGTTTTCAGGTGGGACAGATGTAGAGACTGTCAAGTGAGAGAGATGGGGAAAATATCAGTTGGGGACATGTGGAATGTCACAGGTGGGACAGATATAGATGGTCTCTGGTGGGACGAATTTGGAGACTGTTGGGGGAATGAATGTGAAGGGTCTTGGGTGTGATTACAATAGTAATTCAGACAGGAAAGATGTGGAGGGTTATAAGTGGTTTGAATGTGGAGAATCTCAGGTGGGATAGATGTGTAAGGTTACAGGTCGAACAGATGTGGAAGGTCTCAAGTGGGACAGATGTAGAGATTCTCAGGTGGAATGATGGGCCACATATGGAGGGCCTTGAGGGAGGTGTGAGTCTGCGGATGATATCAAAATCTGCAATAGGGTGGACACGCAGGAAGGGTTAAAAAAAAAAATGCAGAGAGATTTGTGGAGGCTTGAGGCATGATCAAAGAGATGGCAGCTTGCATTCAATATAGAAAAATGTAGAATCATGCATCTTGGGAATCTGAGGGCAGGGTACTGTATGAGGGGCAGAGATCTGGAGGTAAAGGAACAAGAAAGGGACCTAGGCATCACTATATCAGAGGACCTGAAGGTGGAAAGGCAGTGTGGGAGGGCAGTGGCTAGGGGGAGTGGAATGCTGGGATGCATCGGAAGGGGATCACCAGTAGAAATAGGGACGTCATAGTATCCTTGTACACCCATCTGGTTAGACCACATTTGGAGTACGGAGTCCAGTTCTGGAGACCATACCTCAAAAAGGATGTGGGGAGGCTGGAGCGGGTTCAGAGGAGAGCGACAAAGATGGTAAAAGGGTTAAGCCACCTTTCCTATGAAGAAAGGTTGAGAGATCTGAATATGTACTCCCTGGAACAGAGGAGGGAGAGGGGGGGACATGATCGAGACCTTCAAGTACCTTAAGGGTACAAACAAGATGCCAGTGGAAAGCATCTTCCAGATGAAGGGTAATCAGAGGACGAGGGGGCATAGCCTGCAGGTGGAGGGGGGCAGTTCAGGGGTAACATTAGGAAATACTATTTCACAGAGAGAGTGGTGGAAAAGTGGAACAGACTCCCAGAGGTGGTCGTCGAAGAAGAAACAGTGGAGGGATTCAAAAAAGCAAGGAACAACCACAGGGGAGTGTTAAGGGTTGGGTCGCAGGTCTAAGCAGATAGCTGGACAAATGGGCAGACTCAGTGGGCCTTGTCGGTCCTTTTCTGCCGTCACACTTCTATGAATCTGTGAATCTATGAATGGATGTGGGGATCTCAGATGGGACTGATGTGGGGATCTCAGATGGGACTGATATGGGTTTCAGGTGGGACAGATATGGATGGTCTCAGGTAAGGTTTCTGTACAGTGTCTGAGTCAGGATGGCTGTTGGGGGGGGGTCTCAGGTTGGTGGAATAGAGATGGGATCTCAGGTGGGACTGGGACTGATGTAGAGGGTCTCAGCTGGGACAGATTTGGAGAGCTCTGGTGGGGTGGATATGGAGGGAGAAAACAATTTGTAGGATCTCAGTGGGAATAAATACGGCTGGTTTTAGTTGGGACAGATGTGGAGGGTATCTGCTAGGATAGATGAGGAGGATCTCGGTTGGGATGGATGTGGAGAATCTCCAGTGTAACATACAGTGTGTGGAGTGTCACAGGTGGGACAAATAAGTAATGTCACGGCAGGGACATATGTGGCATTTACAGGTGGGACATGGGGAGAATCTCATATGAGACAGATGTGGAGGGTCAGAGATAGGGCAGATCTGAAGTGTCAGATGGAATGGATGTGGAAGGTCTCAGGCCGGATGGATGTGGGGGGTTTAAAGTGGGACAGATGTGGGGTCTGGTAGAACAGATGTGGAGGGTCTTAGGTGAGACAAATGTGGGGGCTTTTTCAGCACAGATGTGCGTGGCCTGAGGTAGGATAGGTGTGGGGGGGGGTCTCAAGTGGAATGGATGTGGAGGGTTTCAAGTGAGATGGATGTTGGGATCTCAGGTGGGACAGCTGTGTGTGATAGCCTCTGGTGTGATGCTGTGGTCTCAGGTGGGACAGTGTAGGAGTCTCAGGTGGGATAGATATGGGGGTCTCGGATGTAACAGATATGCAGTCTTTGGTGGGATGTATGAGTGAAATTCAGGTGGCAGTGGGTCTTCGGTGGGATGGGTGATGGGGCTGTAGGTGGAACAGATGTGGAGGGTTGCAGGTGTTACAGTTATGATATGGAAGCAAAGGTCATGAGTCTTCTGTAGAAAGGATGTGGAGGGCCTGAAGTGGAAGGGATGTAGGGAGTCTCAGGTGGGACAGATGTGGCACTCAGGTGGGTCAAATGTGAAGGGTCTAAGGTGAGACAGATGTTGGGGGTCTAAGGTGGGACAGATGCAGAGGGTGGAGAAGATGCTGGGGCAGTGGTCCCAGCACTCCCTGTGAGTCTTGACGTTGAAAGAAAGAAGAAAGACGTGGAGGTCAGAAAGAACTGGAGCTCCATGATAATGTTAACTAACCACGGAGCTTAAGAAGTTTATAAAGATTGTTCCTGACAGTTATCTAACGGTCGAAATGTTGATTCAGCATTCATGTAAAGAATAATGTAGGGGCAACCATACACAACAAGGCTGTGTTTCCATCGAGGGGTTAAGATGACACCGTATGGACCTCAAGGACGAAGCTCGAGAGGTCCATGCTGTCATCTCATCCCCAAGATGGAAACACAGGCCGCGTTGTGTATGGTTGCCCTTATTTTATTTTATATAGTATATGGTTTTGTACACAGAAATCACAGAAATGCTGCTTCCCTAAATAAAAAACAAAAGAAAACAAAAACCTTGCCATTTCTTTGTTCTGTTTTATGGTCAAAATTAAATTGATGAAGTTTTGCAAGTTAAAAAGTACAAATGTGGGCACTGGGTGGTTAGTAATCAGCTAGGTGCTGGGTGAATGAAGAATTAAAAATGTTATGACCTTTGAACTGTTCTGAACAACTGCTCGGAATGCGCATAACAGCACCTTGGAATACGCACAACAGTTTAGAATGTGCACAAGGTTTTTGAGCAGGCTGATTTTTACACAGAACAAAGGCCAACCATATACTATAAAGAGCTAGTAACGCCCAAAACAGCACACAATTTATTTTTTTTCAGTTGCCATTTGTTATTTTTTATTTCTATTGTATTTTTCTGTTCCTTTTGCTAATTAGAAGGTTTTGTACCTACTACGGTCTGCACCAGAAGACATACGAAGAAAGACTAAAGAAGCTTAATATGTATACCCTCGAGGAGAGGAATGAGAGAGGGGACATGATAGAAACTTTCAAGTACCTCTAGGGAATTAACAAAGTCCAAGAGGGTAACATCTTTCAGAAAAAGAGATGTGCAAGAACAAGGGGGCGCATTTTGAAGATAGAGGGGGGACGGCTCAGAGGTAATGTGAGGATGTATTTTTTCACAGAGAGGGTTGTGGATGCATGGAACAGCCTCCCTCAGGAGGTCGTGGAGTCAAGAACAGTGGGGGAATTCAAGAATGCATGGGACAGACATAAGGCAGTCCTAGTTGGGGGTAGGAGGAAGTAAGCTGTTGGTTAACTAGGATCTGCAGCTTATCTGTTAGGTAGGAAAATGGGCAGACTGGGTGGGCCAAGTGGTCCTTATCTGCCGTCAAATTCTATGTTTCTAGTGTTCGTTGCGATATATTTTACTTATTTACTTAATTTGTCATTGTGTACCCTAGGAGAGCCACATTTAGGTATAAAACCTATTTTTTCAGGAGGGTCCTGGGGGATGGAGTTACAACAGTAGAGCAGATACTTTAGCAAATGCAAGTTCCATTAAGTAAAAAGTTGGAATGTACTGATATAGGTTGGCCTGTTGGCCTAGTAGCAGTGCCACCCAAACCCAGGTTGCTAACAACAGCCTTTTTAGTTGAGCGGTGGCCTTGATTTCGACTGAAAGGATCAGTAAAGTACTTAAAAATGCACGTAAAAAACAGTTAACATTCATGTCTGTGCAGCACACCCCACGCTGGCCAGACTCTGACATCAGAAAATGGTGGAATTGGAAGGGGGCCCTCAAACCTAAAAGGGGAAGGGGTTGGGTGGCCAGCTCTGTGGAGCCAAATTATGGCCCCTTCCCCTTAAAAAAAAAACTGATTAACAAAATCTGAGCAATACTACTAATGCAATTCTAGAGAAGTAAGCCAACTCCAGTGGCTTTTCTGTTGCACCAAAACTTGCTCTTTAAGCAGCAGGAGATTGTTTTCCACCCAGGTGAATGTCGCCTGGAAAACTGATTGTAAGGCAATATTGAATTCACTAGTTGAGTCACAGGAGGCTAACACTATTGTTTGGGTAAAGGTGGATGCTGGTGTTTGTCAGAATGCCACAAGCTTGTTGATGAAAAAACTCACCCAGAGCGGGCACATTATAGAACCTTGAGAAAAAGCAAGGCTTAGTGAGTTCGATACACGAATTAGAGTTCTTTAAAAAATGTGTTTTGAAAATTCTGTAACCCGATAGGCTGACAGCAGTCACAAGGAATAAGTTTAGCAGGCAACAGAGCCCTCTGGAAAACCTGATTATCATTTTATCGTACTATTTTAAACTGAATTTCTGACATAGTTCTATAAGGTATTGGTATTCATAGCCCAAAACTTTATAGCAGTATGAGCTCACCGCTGCAAAAATGTTAATTTTAAAGTGAGTCGTCTTAGCGGGGGGAAGGGATTGTAACTGGCGCTGAAGCCTCGGCCAACTGATCCATTCCAGCTTCCTGGTGCCTCCTTTCTGCCCCAACTCCACCCTGCACGCTCTGAGAGTGTGGCGTGTGGCCAGGAGGCTGGGCGAGCCCTCTGATTCATGGGGGCTATTTTAAAACTGCTTTTAGTATTTTTTAATAGTCCCAGAGGGGATTATAGCAGTCACTTAACTAGTAAGGACCCTGCTAGTTAGCGACTGCTTTATTTTCTCCAGGACTGTTAAAATTATTAAAACCGCTTTTAAAACAGCCCCATAGACTTGTATGGGGCTCCCCCGCTTTCCCTGGCCACACATCACAATTTCAGAGAGTGTGGGCGGAGTTGGGGTGGAGCGGGGCACCAGGAAGCTGGAAAGGATCGACTGGCTGAGGCTTCAGTGCCAGTTACGATCCCCCCGTTAAACGACTTACTTTAAAATTTAAATTTTTACAGCGGTGAGCTCACGGCGATAGAAGGTATTGGACTATGAAGCCCAACACCTTGTATTGGAAACTTCCTTTAAACAATGATAGATAGAAGTGTATCTTGCTTTCTGCTGCATGTTTGCTTTCTATGTACTGTATAGAATTTGTTTGGTAGCCGGCCCGGTGGCGCTGGAGATTGAGGCGCTGGATGCTACACTTCGTGCCATGCCGGTGACCCGGGTTCCGGAACATGCGCGGGCTGCTGGGGGTCAGCAGGGGAGAGAGAGGATTAAGCATCCGAGGACTGATCTCCTCTTGAGGAGGGAGGGAGAAGCTGTTCCTTGCTGACGCCCTAGCGATGGCTGAGGAGATACGGTCAGGAGGCTCGAGCCGACGTGACAGTGTCAGTGGGTAGGGGAGGGAAAAACAGGAAAATGGAGCTGGCAGGCTCCGTGATGGCCCACTCGCAGCGCCCGTCCTAGCACCGAAATCTGGATGTGGTCTCCGGGGGTGGGGAAGTGGCACTCCTGCCCTGGCCCTGTCAATGGGGGCGAACTCCATGGGGATCACTGGGATAGTCGGTTGGGGGAAGGTGGGGCCAGAGGCTCAGTCCCTCCTGCCAGCCTCCCCAGAGGAGGATAAACAGAATAATAAAAAAAAAAAAAAAAAAATGAATTTGTTTGGTGTGATGTTGGCTTTATGTTTTGTGAAGCACTCCGAGCCCCAGGGGCATAATATAAATAAAGTATCTATCTATTTATAGTGTCTATCTGTCTATAAAAGAGCCAGCACTGTTCTTGCATAAGGAATATTTTACATATACTTCAGGATGTAGGGTGTTGGTGGATACCCACACTTCCAGGGCCTCATTATGCTCTGGGTATCTGCTCTAAACCCTATTGGGTCTTATCTCATACACAGAACAGTACTCTGCCTGGAGGCAGATATGTCTAGTTCTGTTCCTCTTTACACCTCATCAGCACTGTGACCTTATTAATTATACCATCACAAGTGACCAATCTACCATAAGGAGAGTGTCTTTGTCCTGGTCTAGGGTCAGTGGTTTTCCGTTTTCAAAAATGACCAATTCCATTTTGACAAAGTCTTAAATTCCATTTTTCCCCTAAATGGAGGGCAAATCAGCATGTTTTGTACAAATAAAAAGGGTGAGTTTTCACAAATGGCTTGCACAAAGTGGGAAAATCCAACACAGTCCATGCACTCACATGGAACCAGAGAGGTGCAACTGAAGGGTGGCTAACCCAAGCAAACAGACCAAGTCCAGGAAACATTTGCACTCCAGTAGTGCAACTGTTTCCTGGACTTGACGCAAAATGGGGTTGTTTGCATGATAAATTTGTGCAAATATTTCTTTTACTTAAATTGACTCCCTAGTGCTGGTTTAAAAATGTCAAATTCCATTTTTAACTGGTGTTTTTGGTTGAAAATGGAGAATCACTGGCCTACTGGTCTGTTGTGATGCCACAGTCAGTGAGGTTACAACGCTGATAAGATACGAAGGGGACTAGAACTTGATATGTCACTGTTCAGGTAGAGGTCACACATCACACCTAGTGCTGTTAGGTACAGGACTGTCCAGTTTGAAGGGAAGAGAAAAAACATTCTTTGTATAAAAAAAAAACCAAAAAAAAAAAACATTACTAATTCTAAATGTTAATATTAATTTCAGGCAGAATACTAGCTATTTAACCCTCACATTTTATTTGTAGCTCTTATTTCGGTTTAATGGTTTTCAGCGCCTCAGTAGCTCCCATTTTTGCAAGCGCATGTGTAAGTTTTGTGTTTAAAGGAGAACTGAGTAGCACTTCTTTTTTGTGTGTGTGGATGCCTGCCTGTACTGCTTCAGCCCTTGCTTACCTGGTCTTTTTCCCTCCTCGCCTCTCCAGGACACCTCTTTGTGGGGCGATACTCCCTGACTTGCCCCCCAGGGTGAGGTCACCTTCCTGGCAAAACACACATGGAGACGGGAGAAGGATGTCGGTAGGAACACCCACTGGCCTTGCCTCCCTGGATTGCCTCCCAGGGTGGGGCGTGAGGTCGAGCCGGATCAGTGGAGATGGGATAGGTCGGCCACGAGAGAGTGTCGGCGGGCGACAGGCGCCGGGACCGAGTTGTTATTTGTGGTGGCCACATTTTTTTTTTAAATTAGATTCCTGGTGATGGGGACGTGCAATGATGTCCTGCATCGGCACTGCCCCCCACAAATAACCAGCAGCGGCACAAAAAACCCCAGCCTCCACCAGAGGTCCGTAGTGTGCCGGACACTCTACCTCCCATCCCCAGAGAAGGAGAGCAGTCCCTAGGATGCTTAAATCTTTGCCCCCCCCCCGTTGGCCCTCCGATATCCCGAGTCCATTCCTGAACCTGGGTCGTCGGTGTCGCAGATGAATGCCCTGCCTCTGCGCCGGTAGGATGGCCCTCTGAGTTGCACCTTTAAGCCATATTCTTCAGCTAGGAGCTGGTTTTCAACTGTCCTTGTTTAGCCTTTACTTTTTACTAAACTCAGTGGGTGTTTCTCATTCACACACTGGTGGTCAACAGCACCATTTTAGAAATGTGACCACAGAGTTCTAGAAAGGTCTTCCATCACACAGTTCTAAAATGGTCCTTACCACCATTTTTTAAATTGGAAACACCCACTGAAATTTACCAAGAGGCCAGTAAATATGACACAACAAAGCATGGGAGCCAGATGTTGAAAAACATTTTCTACAGAAAACACAGTCTTGCAGTGTAATGGCCATTCTCCTTTAAAAACGTCACACCAGGATTCACTCAACTGATGTTACTAGGTTCTGAAACTGAATTGTCATTACAACAGAAATTTTGCACGGGGAGGCAGCATTAAAAGAAAAAGCAACAATAAATAAGGGAAGAAAGGACAGTGTTAAAGCAAACACGTAAAGCAATACACTGGGGTCAGGATGTTCATACACCAGAAAGAGTGCTCACTGCAGGCTTGCTCCAGGAACTGTTGCATGCCTGGAACAAATTATAGGTATATTGGAACATGCTTCAAGTATACTGCAAGAGCTAAAAGCATGTTCCAGTATACCAGCTGAAGGATGCAGGCAGTAACGCGTTAGCTCCTTGCAAACCACAGCCCCATACTGGCCACATGAGGTATGTGGCCAGATGGGAGCTATAGGGATGCAAGGAGCAAGCATGCTAGTAGCGCATGCAAAAGGCGATTGCCCTGTGCAGCAGTTGACCATATTCAAACCCACTCATGAAAATGATCCCATAGCACAGAAATGGTGATTTGTGGTCCATATGGCCTCATTAGTGGCTGAGGTGCACCACCTGATCGCTGTTCTGCTCTACAGAAAAGTAATCATTGGTAGTCTAGAGGTGCCCTTCCAGTCACTGTTCTGCTCCATGGTAAAGCACTCCTTGGTAGTCTAGTCTACTCCTGTCGCTGTTCTGATATACGGTAACGCATTCCTTGGTAGTCTAGTGCCCTTCCCATCACTGTTCGATCTACGGTAAAGCACTCCTTTGATAGTCTGGTGCCCTTCCTGTTACTATTCTGATCTACGGTGAAGCACTCACTGGTAGTCTAGTGCCCTTCCCGTCACTGTTCCGATCTACGGTAAAGCACTCCCTGGTAGTCTAGTCCATTCCCGTCGCTGTTCTGATCTATGGTAAAGCACTCCCTGGCAGTCTTCTGCCCTTCCTCTCGCTGTTCCGCTCTACGGTAAAGTACTCCCTGGTAGTCTAGTCCATTCATGTCACTGTTCTGATCTACGGTAAAGCACTCTTTGGTAGTCTAGTGCCCTTCCCATCGCTGTTCTGATCTACAGTAGAGCACTCTCTGGCATTCTAGTGTCCCTCCAGTCACTGTTCCAATCTGTGGTAAAGCACTCCTTGGTAATCTAGTGCCCATCCCATCACTGTTCGATCCACGGTAAAGCACTCCTTGGCAGTCTAGTGCCCTTCCCATCACTGTTCCGATCTACGGTAAAACACTCCCTGGTAGTCTAGTGCTCTTCCCATTACTGTTCCGATCTACAGTAAAGTACTCCCTAGTAATCTAGTGCTGTTCCTGTCGCTGTTCTGCTCTATGTTAAGGCCCCCTTTGGCAGTCTGGTGCCCTTCCTGTCACTGTTCCATCTATGGTAAAGCACTCCTTGGTAGTCTAGTCCCTTCCCATTGCTGTTCTGCTCTATGGTAAAGCAGTCATTGGCAGTCTACTTCTCTTGGTGTTCTGATCTATGGTAAAGCACTCCTTGGTAGTCTAGTCTATTCCCGTCGCTGTTGTTATATATGGTAAAGCACTCCTTGCTAGTCGAGTGCTCTTCCTGTCGCTGTTCTGATGTACAGTAAAATACTCCTTGGTAGTCTAGTGCTCTTCCTGTTGCTGTTCCAATCTACAGTAAAGTACTCCTTGCTAATCTAGTCCCTTCCCATTGCTGTTCTGCTCTGTGGTAAAGCACCTCTTGGTAGTCTAATGCCCTTGGTGTTTTGATCTATGGTAAAGCACTCCCTGGCAGTCTAGTTCGTTCCCATTGCTGTTCTGATATACGGTAAAGCACTCCCTGGCAGTCTAGTGCCCTTCTTGTCGCTGTCCTTTCTATGGTAAAGCACTCCTTGGTAGTCTAGTGCCATTCCTGTCACTGTTCAGTCTACGGTAAAGCACTTCTTGGTAGTCTAGTGCCATTCCTGTCACTGTTCAGTCTACATAAAGCACTCCTTGATAGTCCAGTGCCCTTCCTGTCACTGTTCTGATCTACAGTAAAGCACACCATGGTAGTCTAGTCCCTTCCCATTGCTGTTCTGCTCTATGGTAAAGCACTCCTTGGTAGTCTAGTGCCATTCCTGTCACTGTTCAGTCTACGTTAAAGTACTTCCTGGCAGTCCAGTGCCCTTCTGTTCTGATCTATGGTAAA
The DNA here is from genome assembly GCA_016271365.2 of Neoceratodus forsteri. Classification (NCBI taxonomy): domain Eukaryota; kingdom Metazoa; phylum Chordata; order Ceratodontiformes; family Ceratodontidae; genus Neoceratodus; species Neoceratodus forsteri. Next base: position 37,828,750 of record JADMNL010000037.1, on the reverse strand, counting down.
GCACACCATGGTAGTCTAGTCCCTTCACATTGCTGTTCTGCTCTATGGTAAAGCACTCCTTGGTAGTCTACTGCCATTGCTGTTCTTTTTTTTTATATTTTATTTTTCTATTATTTGAGGTACCATTACTTTCAAGGTTTATACAGGGTTTCTATGCACAAATACATCTTTTTCCATAAGACAATGACCATTGATCTCTATGGATACAATATACATATTGCTCTCTAATCCATAATACAGGGTATATCCATTTACTATACAGTCATATATTTCTACTAAAATACATCTCTGTAATTTTAAGCCCCCTATGTTTCCATCCAAGTTCCCATATCAAAATGCTTGAAAGTTTGTATTGAATCACCATTATTGATAAATTGTAGTTTATCATAGGACAAATATGGGATCTCTAGCTGAATTATAAAATACCCATGTTCGCCACCTTACTTCAAATCTCTTCTTCTGTCCCATAGTCTCTGCCAGCATTCGTTCCAAAAAATAATATTCTAATATCATATCATACCACATTTCAATTTGTAGAATTTTACTTTGTAACCATAGTCTAGTTATCACTTTTTTAGCCATCAAAAGGAAAGTAAATATTAGGGAGCCTTTGGGAGTCTTCAGTCCTTCAGGCGGGACTGATAACAAAGCTAATTCCGGAGTAAGAATTATACTTGAGTCAAGGAAGTTTTTAAGCTCCTGCTCAGTCTGCCTCCAGTATGTCTGAATTTTACAACAGCTCCAAAAAATGTGTACATGGTCAGCAGACTGTGTTCCACATTGTCTATAACATTCGGCTCCCATTGTTGGATTTTGCTAACTTAGCTGGGTATTAAAATACCGCATGCATGACTTCCATGCAAATTCATGCCAATAGGGGGCCAAGGATACCCCTAAAGAGGGGCGAGTGAACATAAGCCAGCGTTCATTTGTTACATCAGTAGGCAGCTCTTTATTCCAGGCTCGTAGAACTGTTTCGGAGGTTTCCTGATCATACTCCCTAAGTCCCCTGTATATACTCCCAATCATATGTGCTTGTATGTTTCCTTGTATGGCATTAGTTATAATATTTAAAAGAATAGGAAGGGAATTTGGCAAACAAGCTTTCAATGGTGGCTTGGATTGGAGATAATCTTGCACTTGTAGGTATCTATAAAGGTCTCTGTTATCGAGGGCATATGTCTTCTGAAGGGATGCAAAAGTGACCACCCCTCAAGAATCCAGAAATTGATAAATGAAAGAAATGCCTCCCCTATGCCAGTTTCTATAAGCTAAATCTAAATGTGCTGGTAGAAAATCTGATTCATACATTAATAACCTTTGATAGTAGAATTTAGGCTCCATATTTGGTCTGCTTCTTATTTTATACCAGAGGCATATAATCTGTCTTGTTCCTGGGCAGAAGCCAGAAACATTAGGTGGCGAGGATAATGGGGCAAAGAAAACCTGTACTGGGTCATGAAAATCATTAATCAGGCTTTCGATTGTCTTCCATGGAGGGTGCAAATTAGGATTAATCCATGTAATAATCCTTGTTCGTCCCACTGCTGTCGAATATAATTCTAAATTTGGAACATTCAACCCTCCTTTATCCTTCGGCAGCTGTAATAGTGACCATCAGATGCGAGGCGACACCCTTCCCACACAAATCTAGATAGCATCTTATTACAGGAATGAAAATACATTGGTGGAGGAAAATGTGTTATAGTCTGAAGTAAATATAAAAGTCTTGGCAAAATATTAGATTGAATAGTCTCAGTTCTAGAATAAAAGGAGAGTTTGAGCTGGGACCACTTATGAATATCTGCTTCTAAGATCTGAATTATAGGTTATTAATTTATCAGAGTTATGTTATGAATCTGTAAAGGGAGATTAACCCCTAAGTATTTTAATTTAGTGGCTCGCCATTTAAAAGGCCTTAAGGTTAGCAAGCAATGTGAGAAGGCAGTAGGGAGGGCCGGGGGTATACTGGGATGTATAGGGAGAGGCATCAGCAGCAGAAAACAGGAAGTTGTTATCCCTCTGTACAGACAGTTGGTGAGACCCCATCTGGAATACTGTGTTCAGTCCTGGAGACCCCATCTCCGCAAGGACATAGACAGGATAGAGGCAGTCCAGAGGAGGGCAACTAAAATGGTGCAGGGTCTGCAAGAGAAGCTGTATGAGGAGAGACTAAAGGAGCTTAATATGTATACGCTTTGAGGAAAGAAGGGAGAGGGGGACATGATAGAAACTTTCAAGTACCTCAAGGGAATCAACAAAGTCCAAGAGGGTAGCATCTTTCAGAAAAGAGACTTGCAGAACAAGGGGACACAATTTAAAGATAGAAGGAGGGCGTTCAGGGGCAATGTGAGGGAAGTATTATTTCACAGAGAGGTAGTGGATGCATGGAACAGCCTTCCTGAGGAAGTTGTGGGGTCTAAAACTGTGGGAGAATTCAAGAATGCATGGGACAGACATAAGACAATTCTTGTGGGGGGCAGGAAGATATAGGCTGTTGATTAACTAGGATCTGCGGCCTATCCTGTAGTTAGGGAAATGGGCAGACTAGATGGGCCTAGCGGTCCTTATCAGCCGTCAAAGTCTATGTTTCTATGTTTCTAAGGCATATGTTGTCTTTCTTGTTGTGACGGAGTAAAGTTGAGTGCCAAGACTTCTGTTTTTGAAGTATTGACTGCATAACCCGAAACTGCTGTAAACTGCTCCAATATCTGCCACATGTTGACTAAGGAAGTCTCTGGTTCTGTTAAGGATACTAAAACATCGTCTGCATAAAGCGACGTAGAATAATTGATACCCCCTAAACTCACCCCTCATATCTCCTCTGCTGCTCGTAATTGTAATTCTCCGGGTCGCACCTGAAAATAGGCACTTGACTGTCTAGCGTGCTTACCTGGGAAACAAAAGCTAAATAAATAAATTACAAGTGGCTGTATATATAAAGCAAATAATTGGGGTGAGAGGGGACACCCCTGTCTAGTGCCACGTTCTAATCTAAATGGCGTTGACAAAGAAGAGTTCACTCTAATATAGGCCTGGGGATGGGAATAAATGTTACTCAACCATTTAATAAATTCTGCTGGAAACCCAAATAAAGCTAGCACCCGCCACAGGAACTCCCAAAGTACCCAGTCAAACACCTTATAAGCATCCAAACTAACTACAACCACTGGAAGTGAGGTTCTAGAAATATGATACAGTAGATAAATGATTCTACTCATATTATCCGATGTTTGTCTATTTTTGAGAAATCACGATTGATCTGGATGAAGTAAGCTTGGTAAAATATCCTCTAGCCTTTTAGACAAGATTGACATATATAATTTATAATCACAGTTTAATGCTGATATAGGCCTGTGTGACTCAGGCACTCTGGGATCCCTACCTGGCTTGGGGATGGTGGAAATAACCGCGTATGACCATGAGCTCGGGGGAGGATCTCCATTTTGAACTTCCTGAAACGCCTGCCTCATTGGTTTAATTAAAAGGGGAAGTAGGGATTTGTACCATTCCTGGGGGAAGCCGTCAGGGCCAGGGGATTTGCTGGTTTTCACCTGTTTAACTACTCCTATAATCTCTGTTTCAGTAATCAGAGCCTGAAGTCTCTCCTGCTGAGATCTGGTTAGTTTAGGGAACAGAAGAGAGGACAGGAACTGGTGAATAGCCCTATCAGAAGAGGGGGGAGGGGTTAGCATATAGATCCCTATAATAATTCTGGAAAATATTAAGAATATCCTGTGAGCTACCTTTTATTATTCCTGTATTAGGGTATGTTAATTTTGTAACAGTAGCAGCCTGTCTATACCCCCGAAGTCTTTTTGCTAAGTTTCTTGCACCTCTAGGCTCCCCCCCCCCGTGGAAATACCTTTTCAATTGTTGAATCTTAGCTTGAACCTGATAATCTATTAAGGCCTGAAAATCCCTTTTAATTTGTCTAAACTCTTGTTCCTGTGTGCTATTTCTTTGATTCCCCATCTGTTGTAAGTTTTTCAAACTAGTTTGTAATTGGTTATATCTCTGCACCCTCTGTTTCTGTTTCCTCGAAGTAGAGGCGATGAGCTCCCCCCGTATGACTACCTTTAATGTATCCCAAATGACTGCTGCAGAGATATTTGGGGTAGAATTTTCGTGGACTATCTGAGGGAGTCTCTGCCCCATCCAATCTTTAAAAGCTTGGTCTTGGAGAAAAAATGTATTAAATCTCCATAATCTTTTTCTATACGGTTTCCCCATATCTAATTTGAGGAGCAATGGAGTATGATCTGATAAAAAAAATGTGCATTTAAGGAGATATCTCCTAAAATATCCAGATGCTCCACTGAGATAACAAAATAATTTGAGAAGAGGTCATAAACCTTGGTGAGTAATAGGTATAACCTCTCCCAGTGGGATATATATGTCTCCAGATGTCCAAGAAACCTAACCGCTCTATCAAAGAATGAAGAAGTCTCTGCGTTGGGGAGCATCTATGCCCGTGTGGGTGAGAGGAGTCTAATTTTGGGTTCAGCGTTACATTAAAGTCTCCTCCCATTATCAACATTACTTTCTGAATATCTAGTATCTTATTAAAAAGCTGCTGGACTTTGCTGGGGGGAGAGGCCAGAGGTAGATAAACATTGACCAACGTTATATCCTGCCCAAAAATGATTCCCTGCACTATTACAAAATACCCCATTGGATCTGCGTATTCATTCACCACCTCCAAAGGTAGGGTAGAGGGTACCACTATTGCCACTCCCTGTCTTCGACCAGATTTACTTGAAGCCGAATAAACTTAAAATTTCCCACCTGTAGCTAACTTCAAATGTTCTGATTTGGACAGATGTGTCTCCTGAATATAAGAAACATCCGGGGCCTGTCTTTTAATATATTGGAGCAATCTGGCCCGCTTGACCGGACTACTAATGCTATTAATGTTGGTTAAAAGAACTTTAAAAGGTGTATTAGCCATCATTATATAATAAGCAAAGAAAGGATTATATCTTGAAAGCCGGCTCTTACCCCAGTCATTCTCATACATTCTCTAGACATTTTAATAAATTTACTCCCTGTAAATATCCTGTAATACCATCTCATCTCTAGGTATTTTAAACTAAAACCTGTTGAATATTGATGTACACAGACCCTGAATTATATTGCAACAACATAAAGTTTAAACCATGTACCTCTATATAACATATATAACTTCTTAGCTAGTCTGTTACTCTAGCTGATTTGAACCTTCAGCCTGTCAAATCTTAGCTTGTGAATTGTACCATCAAGCCATAAACTATTTACATAGTTACATGTTATGAAAACTTCCAAGGTAGGGAAGGAAAATCTGATGCCCCCTGTTCAGCCTGTTGAATCCCATGGTGTGACCCCAGTATCAACAGGGAAGGAAGTAAAGTCCAATCTATCCTGGTTTGGGGCAGCCTGAGAGCTTATTAATGCTCCAACATAAAAAGCCAAAAGGGATAAACAAAAAAATTGTGGGCTAGGTAATTTAACCACCCTAAATACATTGTCAAGTGTCCACTTAGCTGGTGTCTCAACTCCTTAATTCCAAAATTAGTCTGCAAGGCTGGTGGTAGCTTCAATAGGACAATATGTTGCAGCACAATATTAAACAGCAGACATTCACTGTCATCTTATTGCCCTATGTATACTGTTACACAGGGAAAACATCCCGAAATGAAAGTCCTAGAAAAGAGAGGGGGGGAGCTAGGCCTTCACTCCTACATCACCTCGACAAGTGGCCTGGTCTTATACTATGTAGTTATTGTACACAATGCAACAGGCCTAGAGTCAGGGCAGTGCACGGAGAAGCCCAGGATAAACCCTCTCACCCTCCCCGACTAACCTGTAATCATAATAAACACTCATTCATGACTGTTCTGCTGTGTCTGGATTCTCTCTTCGCGAAAGATAGCAGCTGCGCCTTTGGTCTTTCCTGTCTCTCTCGGACTTTCGATCTACAGATTTGTTCATGACTGTCTGCCATCTCGGAGATCTAGGGACAGATCCCGTTGTCTCTTTGGGGCGATCTGGAAAATGCAGACCCATCGTGGTAAGCTCACTTTTGGCTTCTTGGGCTGTAGAGAATTCTTTTTTACCCATGGGGAGATGAACTATTAATCGAGCCGGATAAGGCGTGGAGAACCTGTGCCCTGCAGCTTTAATCACTGGGAGTAATGGCATATAGGCCCTGCACAGCTTCATTGTTTTTGGAGTGTAGTCGTGGTCTATATAAAAACGCTTTTGACCATAGTACACCTTTTGTTTATGCCATGCTAATGATAAAATATATTTTGGTTGAAAAACTGTTGAAGCGTGCGATTATTGATCTTGGTGGGGCCTGAGGGTCGCTTGGTTTCAGAGTTAGGGCTCGGTGCACACGTTCTAAATTTAACTGAAACCCTTCAGAAAGTTCCAAAGTGGTGTGCAAAAGGGCATCCACAAACTCTTTAATGTTAGCTCCCTCTGAGCCTTCAGGGATACAGTACTCAGGGATACTTCCTCTGTCTCTTCCCAGTCCGAGATCCCCGCCCACAGCACCCAGTTGAGCGCCGGGGCTACGCTCCGCCAGCGGGCGGTCAGCGACCGCTAGGCCGACTCAGGGGACCACGAGGCCAGGAGGGACAGCGAGGAAAGGTACGGGAAAGCCGCAACATTTTTGCCCACCCGCCCCTTCCCTCCTTGTGTGTTACATTTATAGGCATCTTTCTGCCGAATTCTCATCTCCCGCCCCCAGCACCACATTAACCAATAATCTGTCTCATCGCCCCTGCTGTGCCACCTAATCAGCAGTCCTTCCTTTATTGTTCTCCCTGTAGCTAACCACCAATACCGCTTTCACAATGGGGAGACTCCTTTTGCTATTTCTTTCTCTGTCATTCGTGGTGTTCATTAAGGAAGATATCCCCCCGATCCATACCACACTAAGAAATGCGACCTACCTGCCTAGCCTCTGATTCACCCTCATTGAAAATGACCGACCTCACATATGCCCTACCAATGCCACATCATAATCAGTGGGGTAACCTCCAAAAAGGGATGCAAATTATCATGTGTATATTCCGCTCGATGCTCCATTACTGGGTATACAGTTCCCCTTTACGCCTGACCACCAAACTGCTACTCAGTGACTCGGTACAAAGTCATAACTCCATTTGGAATACCTCAAAAGAGTGACCACAGAGCAAGAAAAGGAGGGCCAAAGACAGCCCCTCTTCCTATCTCTTGAAGCCCTTATGAAGCTCCTATTCTTTTTACTGATCTGTATTGGAAATGTGGAAATCAACCCAGGCCCTCCTGAGTGTATCACCTCACCAGCAGACCTAGCCTCAACCAAAGGCCTAAGTTTTCTACATATTAATGCATGCAGCCTCCTGAAAAGCTCACATTGATACAAGCCTGGTTGCCCATACCTTGCCAGACTTTCTCGTGGTATCTGAGACATGGCTCAAACCCGCCACAGCAGATAGGGATGTAAATTTACCCAACTACCAAATATTCAGAGCGGATCGCCAGACAAGGGGCGGTGGAGTAGCTTTATATGTAAAGTCCAGTATATCTGTATCCTGCCTTAATGCAACTTCGATGCCCAAAGAATTCGAATGTGTATCCTTCAAAGTAACTCTCTCCAATATGGCAGCTTTTCAGCTAGTTGGCTGCTATAGGCCCCCCTCTGCTGACCACAAGCTTTTATCCCACCTGGGGAATCTAATCAAACTGGGCTCTGAAGAAATCATAATCCTAGGTGATCTAAATCTAAATTGACTTCCAAGGCAGCTGCACCTTTAGTATCATTCTGTGATACACATGGGTTCACACAACTGATAAATGAGCCAACAAGAATCAACTTAAAGAATAGAAGCAACAGCACACTACTTGACATCATTCTGGTGAACAAACCCCACCTATTCACACACACTGGAGTACTTTTCAGTGACATAAGTGACCACTGCCTCAGTGCAGGAGTAAGATCGTCCGGCAAATCAACAACCCCAGCAAAATTCCTACTGAGGAGATCCAAGAAAAACCTCAATATTGAGGGATACCTCCATGATCTAGCTCACTCTACAAGCTGGCAAGAGTTTTATCTTGCACATTCTGTGGAAAAAGCACATCAGGTGTTAAACAGCATAATACTAGGTGCCCTTAACATTCATGCACCAATCACTAGTGTTTGAATAAAAAACAAATCTTGCCGCTGGTTTTCAGCTGACCTCAAATCTGCACTGCTGGAGAGAGACAAACTATGGAAACTGGCAAGGAAGACCAAGAACCCAAATGACTGGGTGATGTTTAGGAAAGCCAGAAATAGCTGCACCAGGAAAGTAAGGGATGCAAAGGCTGCCTTTTATATGGCTGAACTTGACTCCTCCTACCACAATCCTGCTAGGTTCTGGGGCACCATTAAGGGTATCTTAGGGCAGGACTCTAGCACCTCTCTACCAACTCAATTGCACCACAATAAAGGCTCTATCTCTGGCAAAATGGAAGTTCTGGATGCTTTCACAATCACTTCACAACTGCTGGCCTTGCTTTTGACACTCTCCAGCTAATCTGCTGCGGCACAACTAAGCTCCCAGTACACTGGTGCTCAGAGAGCTGATTCTTCCTTCTCCTTCAAACCGGTTCTGTTGAAGCAAGTAGAGGATCTAATGTGGCAATTGGATATTAAAAAGCACAGGGCAGACTCTCTTGACCCTACTTTCTAAAGATTGCAATTCATGCACTTGCAGTTCCCTTAACACATCTTTTAATCTATCTTTAATCTCTGGTTCTATTCCTACAATGTGGAAAACAGCCCAAGTGTTTCCCCTTCTAAAATCAGGGGACCCCATGGACCTCAACAACTACAGGCCCATATCCATTCTTCCAGTGCTATCCAAGATGCTAGAGAAACTAGTGAGCATCCAGCTAAGAGAATATCTTGAAGATGCTAATCTCTTAAATCCAGCTCAATCTGGGTTTAGGGCCAGGCACAGCACTATCTCTGCACTAGCCAAAGTTACAAATGACTGGCAAACCGAATTAGATAAAAAGAACAGTGTCTGTGCTGTTTTCCTTGATTTAAGCAAGGCATTCGACACAGTGGACCATGAGCTGCTACTCTCTTCCTTGCATTCCATAGGTTTAGACCCACACTCCCTTCAGTGGTTCAGGTGTTACCTTACGGATAGGTCACAGCAGGTGAAAGCTGAAGGTGATCTATCCCCACTAAAACCACTTCTAAGAGGAGTTCCGCAAAGATCTATCCTGGGCCCTATCCTTTTTGCCATTTACATTAATAATTTTGACTCAAATCTCACCAAAGCCACTGTCCACCTCTTTGCAGATGACACTGTTTTATGTCAGCAACCCATCGCCTGCAATTGCTTCAGAAATTTTACAAGCAGAATTCTCCTTGTTGCAACATCAACTACTTGAGAAAAAGCTTCTTTTAAATGCAGAGAAAACAAAAGCAATGTTCTTCTCCAATCAAAGCTATACTAACACCTCCTCACTAAGCAATCTCCCCAGCTATGCACTATCCTTGGAGAAAGCCTGGACTATGTAGAAAAATTCAAATATTTAGGGTGTGGATTGATAGCAGGCTTGATTACACACATCATATTGAAGAACTGCTGAAAAAACTTCGCCAGAGGCTTGGCCTATTCTTCAGAATAAAACACTTCCTAACCAGAGACTCAAAGATGAGGTTAGTCCAGGCCACATTTCTTTCAGTTGTTGACTATGCAGACTTCCTTTATAGTCACTGTCCCATCTCCTATCTAAGTAAGTTGGATACCCTGTACCACAGAGCACTAAGGTTCATAACAGATCTTCTATTTAACACTCAGCATTGCTCTCTCTGTGCTGCAGTTGGATGGGCATCCCTACACCTCAGAAGGAACAGAAATGCTGCACTATGGATTTACAGAGTGTTGTCTAAGAAACTTCCAAATTATATTTTAGACTGCTTCACACAGGCCACAGCTAGCTCCTATGCCCTAAGAAGCAACAACTTCATCATGCTCAAGATACCTAAAGTCAACACCCGGCAAGGGAGGTCTGCAATCAGCTATTCTCTAGCTATGGCATGGAATACTCTACAGAAGACCCTAAAGCTGACCAATCTTATACCTCTAGCATCCTTTAAACAGCTTTGCACAAGTCTCTTCGCAGAGAAATGCAACTGCTACCACAAGACCTAGTCTAGTCACTTCATAACCCTCCCCCTTCCAGACAACCACCATAAATGGCATAATTTTTCTCCACAGTTCTCCCTCCCAGACAGCCCCCATATTATGGTACCTCAGTTCCCTATAACTCTACCTACACAGATCTTGCTACCCCTGACCATAATCTTCTCCCACTAACACCTGGCCCTTACACCAACCCTAATTACTCCCCATTCCTCCTAGTATTAGCCCCAGCCCCTGCCAGAATCACCCACCATCCCTTCCAGGTCTTTTACCAGGGGCTGTGATCACCATTTTCTCAGTCACTCAAACACTATGTCTCATTGGCTGCTTTAGCTTGCCCTGGAACCTGGTAATTCTGGGTACCTTATGTTGCGTGCATGCCGTGACTCCTCTATTGGGATATGTATATACTTTATTTTCTAGTGTAATTTTCATATAACCTACCTTGTCCTGTTATGGCTTAATCAACTTCTGTCCCTTGATTACTGTATATATAAAGTGTTTTGACTGTATCTGTTATGCATATATAAGTGTCTTGAATGTACCTGTTTATGTACCAACTATTAAACCTTGACCTTATCAGGTCCATCTTGTAAATGAGCTTTACTCAATGATGTTCGCCTGAATAAATAAAGATTTGATTGATTGATTGAATACAACCATACATTTTCTCTGCATGCCCTGTTTTCAGCATCTTCCTGCCTGGCTTCAAGGGACTCCTGATATCGCTGCATTTGTTGGATCTGGATTTCAATATCATCTACTCTGTTTTCTGTCGCTGTAAGCTGCCTTTCTGTATCATCGGCCTATTGCTCTAATTGCATTCCATCTTTCCTTAACTCCCCATATAATTGTTTGACTTCAGCACGAAACTATAGTATTTCTTGGTAGATAAGGTCTCATTTAGCCTTTTTGGTTTTAGATTTGGCTGACAGCTTACAGTTCAAGTGTGAGGCCTTGCGTGTCGCCTGCGATTTAGGTGTTTGCAGAGGTCCAGTACCCAAGGCCCCCCGAGTCAGACCTCTCGACATCGCTGTCCATCCTTCCCTTTTGTGCCGAAATAACCACCAGCTTCCAACTTGTGATACCCTCTGTTGCTAAAATATAAAAGATTTCCACCTTTAGATTTGGTTTAGAAGGTGTTATGGAGCGTATCTAGCTTGGAGTTTGGGAGAGAAACGAAGCTAAGCGGCCATCGCTTTTGAGGGCGGAATCGGAAGTCTGCCATTGCTGTTCTGATCTACGGTAAAGCACTCTTTGGTAGTCTAGTGCTCTTCCGGTCGCTGTTCTGATCTACAGTAAAATACTCCTTGGTAGTCTAGTCCGTTCCCATCGCTGTTCTGATCTATAGTAAAGCACTCCCTGGTAGTCTAGTGCTTTTCCTGTTGCTGTTCCAATATACAGTAAAGTACTCCTTGGTACTCTAGTCCCTTCCCATTGCTGTTCTGCTCTGTGGTGAAACACTCCTTGGCCGTCTGCTGCCATTGCTGTTCTGATCTACGGTAACGCACTCCCTGGTAGTCTAGTCCATTCCTGTCACTGTTCAGTCTATGGTAAAGCACTCCCTGGTAGTCTGGTGCCCTTTCCATCATTGTTCTGCTCTACGGTAAAGCACTCCCTGGTAGTCTAGTCCATTCCTGTCACTGTTGCGCTCTACGGTAAAGCACTCCCTGGTAGTCTAGTGCTCTTCCTGTTGCTGATCCACTCTACGGTAAAGCACTCCCTGGTAGTCTAGTCCATTCCTGTCACTGTTCCGCTCTACGGTAAAGCACTCCCTGGTAGTCTAGTGCTCTTCCTGTTGCTGATCCACTCTACGGTAAAGCACTCCCTGGTAGTCTAGTCCATTCCTGTCACTGTTGCGCCCTACGGTAAAGCACTCCCTGGTAGTCTAGTGCTCTTCCTGTTGCTGATCCACTCTACGGTAAAGCACTCCCTGGCAGTCTTCTACCCTTCCTGTCACTGTTCTGTTCTGTGGTAAAGCACGCCTTGGTAGTCTAGTGCCCCTCCCATCACTGTTCTGATCTATGGTAAAGCACTGTCTGGCAGTCTAGTGCCCCCCCCCATCCCTTGATCGCTGTTTTGGTGTAATTCAAAGCACTACCTGGCAGTGTAGTGGCCCCACCACCCCTGATTGCTGATCTGATGTATGTGACAGCAATCCCTGGTAGTCCAGTAATCTCCACCTAATCGCTGTCTCAGCATTCATATGCTGGTGTGATCTACAGACCTCCATCACAGGGAGAGGAGTTGGATAAGGTACTGGTGGAAGCCATTGGCAAGATGGCAGAAAAGGGGGAGATGCTGCTGGTGGGGAACTTCAGTCTGCTGCATGTAGTCTGGAGCCTCCCAGCTGTGGGTTCAGCTGAAAGCAGGGACATCCTGGACTCCCTGCAGGGTGTGTTCCTCAGGCAACTAGTTGATAGGTCCACTCATGATAGGGCAATACTGGACCTGGTACTCTCTTAACAGGGACATTATGGCAGACATGAAGATGGGAGGTCACCATAGGGGGAGGGTCAGTGAAGGGGAAGAGTGGAAGTGAGGGGCAGCTGCAGAATAAGGAGTGCTAGCTGCACATTCAAGCAGACTTGATAGACCTCTAGGCCTTTATCTGCTGGCAAATTTCGTATGTTCGTATGTTTGTATACAGTGTGGTTCAGTATAAGTACGGCTGCAGAGTCAAACCACACAAGGGCAAGAGTCCTGGACTTCAAGAGGGGCAGATTTTATAAAGATGGGCGAATGCCTCAGGGATGACCTGGCAGGGGGAAATGACCTGGATGGTGTGGAGGAACAGTGGGCAAAGCTAAAAAGGCCAAGGAGAGCGAAGGCACAAACTGAAGAGAGAACAGCCCATTCAGTAGTGAAAAGTGACAAGACGGAGGAATTGTAAAGTTAACAAGGGAACGGAGGACTATGCAGATGGGGACCAGGAAAAAGGCAGGCATCCTGAACAAATATTTTTGTTCAGTGTTCACAGTGAAAGGAGAAGGGGAGAAGCTACAAAAAAGTAATGGGCTGTGAAGGGAGTGAGGTGGACACTGGTCCTTTTTCAGTGGAGAGTCCCACATGGGCTCGCATATCTGAAAGTGGACAAAGCAGTGGCACCAGGCAGGATACATCCTAGGATATTGAGGGAGCTCAGGGAGGTACTGGCTGCATCTCTGTGGTCCTGTTTAACAGCTATGGGGAAACAGGAGTGGTACCGGAGGGCTGGAGGGGGGCAGATGTAGTCCTTCTTCACAAAAGTGGTAGTGGGGAGGAGGCTGGCGATTATAAATCAGCCTGACATCTGTGATGGAAAAATTAATGGAATCACTGCTGAAGGAGAGGATAGTAGAATATCTTGAATCAAATGGTTTGCAAGACCCAAGCCAGCATGGATTCATGGGAGGGAAATTATGTCAAACAAAGCTGATGGATTTCTTTGATTGGGTGACTAAGGAATAAGATCAGGGTGGAGCGTTGGATGTGGCATAACTAGATTTCAGTAAGGTATGCGACACCATAGGAGACTATTAAGCAAGCAAGTTGGGTAGCTTAGGAGTAGGTCCAGAGATGGTAAACTGTGTAAAAAGTTGATTATGGGACAGGAGGCAGAGGGTTGTGGTAAATGGAGTTCACTGAGGAGGTGAGGGTGACCAGTGGGGTGCCTTAGGGATCAGTACTGGGATTGGTCCTCTTTAATGTCTTTATAGGTGACATTGCAGAGGAGCTGGAGGGGAAGGTCTGCCTCTTTGCAGACGACACCAAAATCTGCAGTAGGGTGAACAGAGTCATGGTGGTGGTGAGCAAAGACCTAAGAAAACTCGAGGAGTGGTCAAGGGTATGGCAGCTGGGGTTCAGTGTGAACAAGTGTAAAATAATGCACTTAGGGCACAGAGTCCCCAGGCTCAGAATACAAAATGTGGGGGAGAGCGTTACTGACGGCCACCTAGCAGGAGAGAGACCTGAATGTAATCATGTCTGATGATCTAAAGTGGCCAGGCAGTATGACAGGCAGTTGGGAGGGCCAGTGGGATGCTGGGGTGCATAAGGAGAGGTATCACCAACAGAAGGAGGTGGTGCTGCCTCTTTATAGTTCACTGGTGAGACCTCATCTGGAATACTATGTACAGTTTTGAAGAGTACATCTCTGGAAGGACATAGACAGAGTGGAGGTGGTTCAGAGGAGGGCAAATAAAATGGTGCGGGGTCTGCAACAAAAGCCCTATGAGGAGAGACTAAAGGAACTCAGTAAGTACACCCCGGGAGAGAGAGGAGAGAGAGAGGGGGATATGATAGAGACCTTTAAATACCTCGGGGGTGGGGTAAATAAGGTACAGGAGGAAAGTTTTTTTCAGAAAAAAAGGTGCTCAAGAACAAGGGGACATGCTGTGAAGCTGGAGGGGGTAGATTCAGGAGAGATGTGAGAAAGTACTTCTTCACAGAAAGAGTGGTAGATTTCTGGAACAGTTTACCAGCTAAGGTGGTGGGGCAAAACCAGTGCTGGGGTTCAAGAAAGCTTGGGGCAGGCATAAGGGAATCTTAGTGGAAAGGAACAGGGGCGGGAGAAAGCGTGCGAGATCAAGTAGAGTCTGTGGTGGTACTGTAGGTAGAGAAAAATGGTTAGACTCAGTGGGCCAAGCATTCCTTATCTGTTGACAAATTCTGTATGTTTGTGTTATGCCCCCACCCTGGCCGTCCCATTCAGCACATAAACCCTCCCCCCATCGGCCCTCAAATCACTCATTTGTAATCCCAGAGCCACTGACAGGACCTGTACAGCGACTGGCACAGACCCTCCTACACCACCTCAGCTGGCCACTGTTTGACAGGGAGTGAGTGTGTGCCTACTGCTCAATATGTGCGCCTTTACTCCCTGTCACTCAGATGGTAGCTGGCCGAGGTGGTGGGTGGAGAGTCTGTGTCGGTTGTTCTACTATACCTGATAGCAGCTCAAGGAATTACGAATGGGTGAGTCGGGGGCTGTTGGGGGGGTTGGGGTGGTGGGTGCTGAGTAGGTGGGCCAGAGTAGGGACATACCAATGTTGAAACAACGACTGGATAGCAGGGAGCTACTGGACTACCAAGGACTGCAGGAACATTGATCGGACCTGCGAGGGAGTGCTTTGAATTAGATTGAAACAGCAATATGGGGAGGGGCACCAGACTTAGGGTTTACTTTTCCACAGACTGAACAGAGATTGGGTGGGTGTTGGGGGGGGGGGGGAGGATGCTAGGGAGTGCCTGTATGCTGGGTAAGGCATAATATCTGGTGCTAACCCAGGATTTTGCTCAGGCTAGCCACAGTTATAAATGTCCGATAATTTAACAGCTGCCCAATGGAATGTAATCAGCTGATCCTAAGCAACCCTAAGTTATAGCCCAGTTGTACTGTAAACTGTATGGAAACTTCCCCTACTTTTGTTTGTGTAGTGCTACTTGTCCAGGCCACACCTGTAAAAGGGAACCAGTTCCCCAGCGTCCCACCCCGGTAAACAGAAAAACAAAGTAAAGTAAATAAAATTAAAGCAGGTTAAACTACAGACGTTTGTTTATTTTTTGTTAATCAGGTAAGGCCCTCTAGGCAAAACTGCCTGTTTTCAGAGGTGACCCAGGAGCTTTGGGCTGGTTAAGTGACTTGCTTAGAGTCACACAGTATGTAAGTGGAGGTTGGGAGAATCAAACCTCGGTCTTCTGGATGTACTAAGCTCATTTACAGCTCATTACTCTAACCTCTAGGCTATCCTGCCATCCCAGATATAGATATTGGGAGGCATTATAGCATAGTGATTAAGAGCACTGAACTGCAAACCTGGAGAACCAGGTTTGAATCCCACAGCCATACTGTGTGAGAGTGAGACAGTCACTTAAATTGCCTATGCTCCCAGGGCACACCTGGAAACAAGCCTCGGCTTTGTGTGTCATTCCTGGCCAAAAATTATAAAATGAAATAAAATAAATAGATCAGCTACAGACTTGAGGGGAGGAGATGTAGACCTAGGCACAAAGCCACACTCAAAAAAAAAAAAAAAATAATCACAGAGCAAGTTGGGATATTCTGAACAAGGTGGAACTGGAGGAGAATGTGGGAGAAAAGACAGTTTAACCCCACAGTGAATATGACGTGATCTCATGATATTGCAAAGGCTGCTGTTTTGGTGAGGTGATTGTGGGACTTTAGCGTCACTTGTGGGGAAAGGATAATTAATCCCTTATCTTTCTTTGCGTGTTTCTTATTATGAGGGCGTTTTGTAAAAATCTAAAGATTTCCTCTCAATTTGCCCTTCTCTTGTCAGCTCTACATAGATGCTGATTCTGGTCAGAGTGTCCAGCCTGTGCTTCCTGACATCTCTTTCTGATGAATTGAAGTGATTCACAAGAGCTTAAAGTAGAAACTACAACCACTTTTTGACACATATTCAGAGGTTGAAGTTAAGTTTTGCAGCCACAAACCAGCAGGGCTAGCACCTGTGAAACCCACTGGCCCCCAGCTGTTGTACTTCTAAAATGTTACCTTCACCAATACATGCTGGCTAGACTAGTCGAAAGGCAAGTTTACATGGCCGCATTTGCACTACAACAACCTGAGCACTTGTGTGGACACTCACCTGATCACGGTAAGTCAGTGCTTGAGCTGCAGCAGACCTAAGGACGCTTTCCGGAGCAAGCGGTGTAAGGAGCCATGTGGACAGGCTGCACCACTTGCTCCGACATACAAGAGACCACCCAGTATCCCCTGCGGCTACCAGCATCCTCTTCCCCGGACTTAGGGCCCCACTCCAACACTCTTGCATCGACGAGGAGAGGGGCCATATAAACTGAGCAGCCTCAGGCTCAGCAGGTCGGGGTGGAGAGGAATGCCGACATGGACTGTGGTACAGAGAAGAACTGTGTAAACAGGGCAAAAGAAACTTTGACTAGGCTGATACAAAATCTATAAGCCTTTGGCTAGTGGGCCGGTGCCAGTTTCGACACCAGGTGTGTTGTGTATGAGTGCATGTGTGCTTTTCTACACATAACGCAGTAAGAACAGCACCTATGCGGATATCTGATAAGCAACTTCAGACCGCAAGGGTTTAGGGGAACTCCCCCACCCCAAATTTAAAACCATCGCTTCTTAACACTTGCCTGTGTCAGCAGTTTGGACATGCAGCTACGTGGAAGGATGTCATAAAACATAACAGAGTCCAAAGAGAAAGCGCACAAGGTCTGTGGCGCACAAACCAGTAAAACAACAAATACTTCATATGGAACTGTGGCACACACAACCCAGCTATAAGTGGACACCAGAGCTTGAAGAACATATAAAGTACTTCATTCCATAATTACAAAAAACTGCTGTCAGGTACACCACGAATAGCCTGACACGTTTCGGATTATAACAAATCCTTTATCAAAGGCTAAAAAAAACAGTGCTAGCATGTTCCTTAAATACTCTAAATTGATGACATCATCACTACAACACAGAATCATTCAAAATGATTGGTTGTTATCACATAAGACCTTTTATCTTATTCCAGCAGGTCTACTGGTTAATAACATCCTAAATTGTAATAGAACATACTTAGAATTTTTGTAGGTTCTTATTTCACTTTCCAGCAGTCTTTTCAGGTCTCTCTCTTCAGCTGTATCACATGCCTATTTAGACATTATGTTTATTTAAGAAACCTTTGAAACTTTGACATTAAAAAAAAACAAAACTGGCACGCGATGTTGAAATAAGTGTGTTCATCGTGTAGTGGAATGCCTCTGGTACTGTCTGTATCTGACAACACCACAACATTTTGTTCTGTGGTGTATGACAAGGCTCAGGTTGAACATGGAGGTTAGGAGCAGCTGTCACTACAGTGAAACTTTTTGAAAACAAAAAACAATATTTAGACACAATTCAGTCTAGAAAGAAAGAAACTGCATTAATGCCTAATGTTAGGGTTACAGAGCTACAAAAATAAGGAAATGTGGTGTTAGGGTTTTCCCTCTTCTTGCCTTCCTCCCCATCCCCTACTCTCCTGACCCTCAGGGATGGGGGAGGGGGGATTGTGAAATTCCTAATACCACATTTCCTGACTTTAGTGACTTTGCAAACCTGCCCTTAGCAGACCTGTTCAATGCCTCCCTAGACTCGGGCAGTGTTCCTCAGGACTGGAGGATGGTTCACATGGTACCCCTCCATAAGAGCGTCCCCAAGGATGAACCATGGAACTATAGTCTGGTAAGCCTCATATCCATCGTGGGAAAGCTGATGGAGACATTCCTGAAGGAGAGGCTGGTTTCCCTTCTGGAGACTAATGGTCTGCAGGACAATAGACAGCATGGGTTTGTCTCAGGCAGATCCTGTCAGACCAATCTGGTGGATAACTATGACTGGGTAACTAGGCAATTAGACAAGGGCCATGTGGTAGATGTCCTGTACCTGGACTTCAGTAAGGCATTTGATTCGGTGCCGCATGGGAGGCTAGGAAGTAAGCTAGAAGGCACGGGGCGGAGACGAAGATGGTGGGATGGGTAGTGAACTGGCTGTATGGGAGACAGTAGAGGGTGTTGATGGGAGGGGAGCTCTCATCTCCAAGGGCGGTGACAAGTGGGGTACCACAGGGCTCTGTGCTGGGGCCGGTGTTGTGTGGGATATTCATAGCAGACCTCTCGAGAGGCATCAAGAACAAGATCAGTCTGTTTGCAGATGACACCAAGATGGGAGCAGTAATGGATGACTTAGGAGGGTGGCAGGGGTTGCAGGATGATCTCTCAAAATTTGAGACCCAGTCAGACACTTGACAGCTGGGGTTCAATGCCAAAAAGTGCAAGGTGCTATATTTTGGTGCCAAAAACAAGGAGGAGCTACCAGTTGGGGTGGGGGGCAGCTAGCCATGACAGAGGAATAGAGAAGGATCTGAGGTGATCATAATGGGCTCAATGAATAACTCGACACAATGTAGGAAGGCAGCTGCAAAGGCCAACAGGATGCTGGGTTGTATTGCCAGGGACATATTCTCCAAAAGGGGAGAGGTGATTCTGCCGCTATATAGGTCACTGGTTAGGCCACACCTGGAGTACTGCGTGTAGTACTGGCGCCTGTACCTGAAGATGGTCATTAGGTTACCGGAGGGGCTGCAGCACAAGGCAATGAAGATGATCCAGGGACTATGGGACATAGCGTACGAGAGCAGGCTGAGGGAGCTCAACATGTACTCTCTGGAGAGATAGGGGAGATATGATTGAAACTTTCAAGTATATGAAAGGAATAAACAAGACAGGCACAGAGGGGCTTTTCAAGTTAAGGGGGGAGACACTTGAGGCCATGATTTGAGATTGGAGGGAGGAAGGTTCAGGAGGGAAATGAGAAGACACTTTTACGGAGAGAGTGGTGTCTGGGTGGAAAGCATTGCCTGTGGAAGTGGTATCCTGTAGAACAGTGGGCTGTTTCAAAATGGGGTAGGACAGGGTCAGGGGAGGGGTCACAGGAGGGGAGGGAGGGCAGCTGCAATATAAGGGCTGCTAGCTTCACAGTCGAGCAGACTTGATAGACCACAAGGCCTTTGTCTGCTGGCAATTTTGTATGTTTGTATGCAGTAATGTACTTTTTTTTTTGCACTAAATTTCCTTACTGTTTGAGCAAGTATAGTGCCAGATGTATAACTTGCTTCGCGCAGGTTTCTGGAAGTAGTAGGGGAGTCAGGAATTGTGGGCCCTGCACAAAACTGCAGATGAGATGTAACTTGCGTCAAGAAACCGATGAGTCGTACCTGTTGAGCATGGCATGAGACCTGTAGCTTGCTTTCCACAGGGCCCAGTGTGTTCTACACAAAGCAGCAGATGGGGTTTGCAGCACCTTATGTAGTGGAATGTGCCTGGCACAGGAGTCAATAGACAGCATAGCACCAGTAGCATGGTGCCATGCCCTGCACAGAGCCCAGTCCTGGTGGCACTACCACCACAATCAGTCCCTCCCCTCCACATGACTGTACTGCAAGGTCCACTCAAGAACCACTCCATCAACAGAATTACCTGTCCCACGCTGGTCTTCCCTGATGGTTCAGTGGCCCCCCAAATGATTTTATAATGTGAAAAAATACCATGTCTTGCGGAGACCCTTCCTATCCCTGTTGATCTCTTTCCAGTATTTGCGGCGTACTATGCCACCTATCTCATCCCTCTCGATGGGAACTTTTGTTCCATCTTATAAGTCAGCAACCCCCCTCCCCTGTAGAAGTGGTTTCAAAACTAAAGCAGGCAAAACTGTCTGTGTCAGGCAGCGCTGTTGCTTGTCACCGAGCGTGAGGGTGTCAGTGTGCGGCCATGTGTGGCCAGCGGCCTATTTGCATTCTGGCCCCCTAATTTCTCTGGCAGACCCCTCTCCTTTCCTGGCACCATACCAATTGTGCTGACACAGTGAGTCTTGCGACTCCTTTGTATATAGCACAGAGGGGTACCACTGGTGCAAAGAGGTCCTTGTATCTGCTGTGCCCCACTGTTTTGCATCTCTGTATGGGGCCCTGAAGTTAAATCCTTTGCTTGTGACACCACAGTTTCTTCCTTGGCAGCAGACTGTGATGTCACAGGAACAGCTTCATGTCATTAAGTGAGTGAATGAACAGTAGGAGTAGAGGTACTCTTACTATTCGAGGACCCAGTTTTTATGCAGCCATTCTTAATATTAACACAGAAACACAGAATTTAATGTTGGATTAAGGACCGCTTGACCCACCTAGTCTGCCCATTTTTCTCCACCTACAGTGTTACCGCAGACCCTACTTGATCTCTGGCTCTTTCTCCCCCCATTCTTTTCCACTAAGATCCCCTTATTATGCCTATCCCATGCATTCTTGAACCGTACCACTGTTTCATCTCCACCACCTCTGCTGGAAGAGTGTTCCAAGCACCCAACTCTCATTCTGTAAAGAAGTACATCCCACATCTCTCCTAAATCGACCCCTCTCTAGCTTCATTGCATGACCTGTTGCCCTTAAGCACCTTCTTTTTTTCCTAAAAATACTTCCCTCCTTCCCAAGGGGGAAGAGTAATACTAAAGAACAAGGTGGAAGATTAATACTGGAAGTATTGAAATTACAGTATAAATGGTGTAGAAATTAAGGCCCTGTCCACACTGCAGCCCGAAAACCCTTCTGTAACGTTACAGAGGGTGTAAACCGCATCGGTAATGGCGTGCGCTTACATTGGTAACGTTACAGGAGGTGTTTTCGTAACCATTGTGGAAACCGTCACGAGGTGGTTTCACAACGGTTATGAAACCGTCTCGCTTGGGACCGCTATCGGCGGTAGTGTGGACTGCCGGTAACGGCCCCCTGCAGGGCAGCAAAGTGCAGCGAAGCTGCATTAGGGATCGGGCGCCACTGTAATGGTCGCCTGATCCTAATGTGTGGATCGGCGTGCCGTCCCGTAACGGGCACCGCCGAGGTGTGGACGCACTCGTACCGCCCGCTGCTATAATGGATTGCATCCGTTACCGGGTGCAAGCGGTGTAGTGTGGACGGGGCCTATGAAAATAATCTGGTGTGGAAAGTGGAATACCAAACCTCTAAATTTGGGATTCCTTCCTATCCAAAGGAACGGTGTTGTAAGTTAAATAGGGCCTCTGCTCATTGTCTCATATGGCATAATAGACTCCAGGTGTGAGGTGTGGGCCAGAGAACCATGAAACGAAGCTGAAGGGTTCTGGCTGCCCAAACCTCACAAGTGAAATCATACCATAAGAGACACTCCGTAGAGGCAGTATTAAAGTGTAATATATGGATAAGCCAAATAATGCCATTTTAAAGTATACAAAAAAAAATCACATTAATACACTGCAGCTCCAGTGCTAATAGCCTCGTTCACAACCGATAATACTGTCGTTCAGAGCCTGTAATACTATCGTTGGTGCTCTGAACTATAGTATTACAAAAACCGAAGCGCGCATGCGCAAGACTCTGGGAGACTGCAGGCTTGTTGCTATAGTCCCCAAGTTATGCATCATGTCGTTTCTCCAAACCGCACCTCCTGATTTGCCTCTGGTTGTCTGTGGGTGGGCAGAACAGTTTTAAAAACATGTCGGCTATCTCTCACTTAGTGAGAGAAAATCATTAACTTTACTGAGCTATCTGGTTGATCCTGTGTTTGCGGAGAATGGCTGCAATGAAAAGGTAGGACTTCCTACCAAAGATTCACTGCAGGCACTCTAAAACACTCTAAACCCAACAAACTCTCACCTGTCTTACCAGTTTCAAGTAACAGACAAGCAGCACATTTCACCCACGGAGCACATTTGAAACACTTCCACCTGCATAAAAATCACCATATTCAGTGGAACGGATTAATCCTCTTTCTGCCTTTACTTCTGTTGTCCCCATACAAATTCACTTCTACCAAAGATTCACCACAGGCACTCTAAAACAAACATGAATTAAGAGAGTTGGGGGGGGGTAGTGCAGAAGGAGTGAGCAAGTCTAGTGCAGACGGAGTGACTGCGTCCTCGGTGCAATGCCCAGTCGGCATCATATCATGTTACACACTAAGTGCCACAAAATTTGAAAACTGGATTCATATATTAAGAAAAATAACAAATAGGTGAGTGTGCATCACTCGGGAGTAATACCGTCTTGGGTTCTGGGGAAAGGGAACCTCTCAAACATCTCAATGGTATTACTGCCTTGTAATACACGCTCACCTATCTATTACTCTGTAATAATCTGGGTATCGTCTTCTCCCATAGGGCAACCCAGTTATAATTCGCCGTTTATAACCTGCGGGTTATATTGGCAAACATGCGCCGGGTTTTATTTGTTCTCTGCATGCGCCAGCCGCCACTCTTCCCTTCCTCAGTGGCATTCCTTAGCGCCGGACATTTCACTGCCACTCGCATGCGGTGGTAAGTTAATTAAAGAAAAAAAAAAATAACCGGGCTGTTTACCCAATAATGATTAGGCTTTAAAAAAAATGAAAAAAAAGGGCAATGTTTCCTTTTACCAGCCACTTTCGACTGTGGACCCCATTGAAACCCAACCTGACCATGGCTGCACAGGGATGTGTTTATATTTTACATAATTGCTGTGGCAAAAAAAAAAAAAACCCGCTCCCCAGCAATTATATAAAATACAACATGGGGTGGTGTGTTTCACGTGAATTCCTTTTGAGCTTCACTCTTGGGGTTTATGTAGCATCAAACACCTCGAGTGTGTGTAAAATCTCATTAAACACACCACCCTATGTATTAGTTTATATATTATCACCCCGCAGAGGCACTATTAAATTATTATAAATCACTCAAATTAGCTAGAGTAATTTATAATGTTTCAAGCCTTTTTTTAATTCCACAAGTTAAATAAAGACCATTCCTCCTCAGGCTTTGAAGTGGAATGGACCACTGGTAACGTTTCTGCATGAGAGACAACTGTACACAGGGTAAGAGGTACAGGGGCTCTGCGCTGATTGGACTAAATTCCTTAAGTGATTTGTAATACAGATTAAACTGCAGATAAGCACATGGAAAAGCAGTAGGAGATGTGTCAGGCTCCAGTGCACGTCACACCCGGACTTCTCAGGTGGAAAAATGTCATGTCTCCAGGTATGGGCAGAGCCTTTTTCCAGCCCCAGCACTTTATGAGTGTGTAAGGCACTTGGCATGGCCTTGTGCCTCACTTCCTGAGGTGTGCCATTATCCCACAGTAATGCACACCCCGTCATGCCTTTTTGCTTAATTAGTTGGTGTTCCACCTGATAGTACAACGCGAGATTTGCATGTTGGGCTGCACTCTATAGTGCTGTTATTCCCTCACCTTTTACCAGACACTATTTCTACCACAATGCGGGAAGCCTACAATGTACATGTCCCATACTGTACCTGGCCTGCTAGTAAACCTGTCCATATGGCCGCCACCACACGTTCAGTCACTTCACTACCAGTCTAGCATTGCTTGTAAAGCGCTTTGGGATACTGTGTATGAAAAGCTCTATATAAATGCTGATTCTTCTTCTTCTTCATGCTGACTGGTGCAGAGAATTGTAATGAATCCTGTGCTTATCACTTCTGGGAGGGGTGCTGTCACGTGTCAAGTGCAGCGTTATCAAAATTAAAATGCTTATTTGAATTTTGGGGTCAGAATGTATGTTTGCATTTGTTCTTGCTGACTGCCAGGTTAAAGCCACGGTTGGCTGTGACTGTGAACTAATGCAGGTATCAATCAGCAGGCTAGTGCAATTTCCAGGCACCTTGTCTTGCTACTTAGTGCAAAAAAAGCTAAGATCAGCTCCTAAAACAAATGTTAGAAAAGTGCTGAGTACTTACGAAATTATGTCATTTTGGTAGTCTAAGTTGTTCATAGATCCTCACTCTAGACCCAGCGATTTTTCCGTTTTCAAAAATAGCCAGTTGTCGTGCTGCAAAATCGTAACTGTTTTTTTTCCATTTTTTTTTTACCACAAATTGAGGGCAATTCAGCATGCTTTCTTCAAAAATTTGGTTTAAAATGTAGGGGTTTGCCCAAAAAGTTGGTGAAAGGTGTTTTTTTTCTTTCTCTTGAAAAGTTGACATGGGTGGAAGCTGGAGGGGGGGAGATTTAGGGGAGAAAGGAGGAGGTGCTACTTCACTGAGAGGGTGGTGGAGCCATGGAATGCGCTGCCCAGGGGGCTGGTGGAGGCAGAAACAGTGGAGGGGTTCAGGAGGGGGTGGGACAGGTACAGGGGAAGGGTTCTGTTAGCAAAAACCAGTGCAGCAAGAATATCCGGGACTGGGAAGGGAGAAGCCAGAGAGGGAGAGGGGGGCAGCAAGGTCAGCTCCCAGGGTGGGGGCTGACCAAACGAGCAGACACGAAAGACTGTTAGGCCTATTCTGCTGACACTTTAATATGTTAGTATGTTAGTAAGTGCAAGTTAATAGAACCACCATGGGGTTTCTCTTATGCTATGAGAGACCCGGAGTGTGAAGTTTGGGCAAGGGGACTGTATAGCAAAGGTCAGCAGTTGTGGCTGCATAGACCTCACGAGAGGAGTCTCTTAAACCACAGGAGACATCCCGTGGAGGCCCTGTCAAGTTATTATAAATTGTCTGAATTACCTAGAATGATTTATAATACATTTTCATTTTTTTTTTTCAAAAGTTAAATCAAGCCACCTTCCCCCTGGCTGTGAAATGGAATGCTTCGCTCCGAACGTTCCTGCACAAGAGGCCACAGTATGCAGGGCAAGAGGTACAGTGGCTCTGTGCACTGATTGGCTGAAATCCCACAAGTGATTTATATTATACACGTGACGCATACAAAGTTTTTAAAATTCACTGTACCAAAACGCAAGTTGTAAAACAGATTCTTGGATATAATATCATATTTCAATCCTGGTGTTCCCGCAGAAACACCAGATTTAAAAAAGAAATTCAGTCTCTGCTAGTGTATCTCTGTGTGTGTGTGTGCGTGCGTGCGTGCGTGCGTGTGTGTGTGTGTGTACAGCTGAGGAGTAAGACCTGTTTTCCTGAGGTCTGCCCTTGACACTAGGTTTGTGACAATGAATTCCTTTCGAAGCTGCATTGGGATACTGCCTGCGGAACAGCAGAGGCTTGCAAGTTGCTAGGAAACTGTCTCCCCCTTTTGTAATCTGGAGTCTTCATGCCCTTCAGCTGTTCTTCCTTGTTTCCCAATTCTAGGACAAGAATTATGCCATGGATGCAGTAAGGCGGGAGCGAGGCGTGACATCATCACCGGCCCTTGGCACTGTGCTCTAAGTAAGTGAATATTTCTTCAGTGGGTGCGTTACAGCCAGGCGGGATAATGTTGCCACTCGACCCACCAGTTTATCTTTTTTATGTAGACTTGCCCAGTTTGCTTGACTTTTGTTCTGACTTTTACCAGGAAACTATACCCTGGAAAACTGTACCTGTTGCTTTTGCATGTGTTAGTCTGGTGATGTTCCCAGTTGTATGTTTTCTCCATCTGCCCTTGAGGTTCCACAGCTAGAGGTGGCTTCAGAAACTGAGTTTAGTCTTTTTTTGACTCTGCTGAGTGCGTTTATTGTTGACCTGTGGAGGGGGATGTATTGTTTTACTGTAAAATCAAACGAACACTGGATCATAAAAAACAAGGAGAAAAAGTTGATTTTATGCTGTGGCTGGCATACCCATGGGATTTAGGCAAATTCAGTAAAAACAGCTCTGGGTATCAGAGATACAGACATTTTTTATTTTCATACATAAGGGCACTATTAAGGGACGGGGAGTGCAGCGTCATTTTCTCACGGTATTACCAGCGAGAACCCGGGGGGTTGAGGAACGCCATAATTATAATGTCGGCTGCACTGGAGGGTTGTGATATTTTTACGGATGCTCAGGTACTTAAACTATTCATTTCATATGATGCTTGCAGGGAGATCGGAGAAGTGAAGCCCCAGTCTGTGTAGCGGTCGGGGACTTCACCTCTCCTGGTGGTTCTCCTTTAATGTTGGGGAAGGGGGGATTGTTATTCAGATGTGTCTCCATCCTCTGTTGCTAGTTGGTCCTTGCAACTGTATGTATCCCAGATTACCATTGTGTGTGTGTGTGTGTGTGTGTGTGTTGTATATATATATATATATATATATATATATATATATATATATACATATATATATATATATATATATGTGTATATATATATATATGTATATATATATATATGTATATATACACGTGCGCGCTGGATGCTTCATCTCTTTTTCCGTTGCTTTTAAACTCTTAACTGTGGATTGTAGTCATGGTAGCGGGAAGCATACAGTACCTCTCAACCTCTTGCCTAATAAATCAGGGACAAGGCTTAAAAAAATCAGGGACTAAGACCCCAAATGAGGGACACATCTTAAAAATTGGTACCATTCACTCAGAAAGCCAATAGAATGAAATGATTTGTGTTAAGATGCATTTTATGAAGAAGAAGAAGTCTGTAACTTTCAGGGACAGTTGAGAGGTATGGCGGGAAGCATTTTGAAAAAGAATTTTCCTCCCTGGAAGTTGTAGCCCTCCTGTAGTAATCACCCAATTACAGAAACCTCCTACAGTGCCAGAGCTGCCAGTGGGTGTATGAGTGAAGGGGAAGGGGAACCAAACCAACACCAAGTGATGGCTTGTGCCAACAAGGCTGGTCTTGTGATGGCACTTTGCATATATTGTATGGGGAAGGGGCAATGTTTTCATCATTATGATAACTATTGGCCAGTCACTTTTCAAAATTCTTGTGACAAATACTCCTTCAGAGATCAACTTTAACATTACTTTTATTTGCTGGTACGGTGAATAGTGCAAATTTCCCTGGGCTTTTGCAGTCCCCCCCCCCATACCTGTCTGTGCTGGCTAGTGTGCGGAATCACATTGAAGTTACTGCTCTTCACTCTGTACCTGGCCGTGGAGTTAAAACAGAAGGCTGCAGTCTCCAGTGCTGTCAGTCCCTCATCTTTAACCAGTACTAAATACATCACTGTGTGGGGAAGTCCATGCAATACTGGCTGCCTTACCTGGTGAAGAACCAGAGGTTTTCAGAGTGCAGTGCTGTCATTCCCTTGCCTTCTACCAGCACGAATTTCACCACAGTGCTGGAACGCTTGTAGTCCTAGTGTACCTGCCCACACCATGCATGGTGTTTTTCAGACTGCAGTACTGTCACTCAGTTCCTCACCTTTTAACAGCACCAGTTTTGTCATAGTGTGGGAAAGCCTTCAGTGTACCTGCCCACTCAGTATCTGTCATGTTTGTGCTCCCCTTTACTGCCTCTGTCTGCTACTCAAAACTAGCAGTGTACTGTATTTTTCTGGACTTATTGAAGGCATTTGATAAGGTACCACATATCAAAATAATAAAAACTGTGATAGAGCTTAAAGTGGATCATAAATTAATTGGGTGGGTACAATCCTGGCTCAAAGGCAGAACGAAACTTGTTAGCATAAATGGATATCATTCAACTACAATTCAAATTATGAATGGAGTCCCACAAGGATCTGTTTTGGGACCTCTTTTATTTCAATTATTCCTATCCAAACTTGGGTGCGACACGGGTGTCTGGGTCAGCAAATATACTAATTACACCAAACTTGCATGGGTTGTTTCCTCTACATCAGAGCAAGCCAAACTAGTCTCATTAAGGGGTCTAAGGAATACAGGTACAACAAAGGGCTCAATGGGCAACCTTGTCGTACCCCTGTAGAGATATGAAATCCAGTCATAACCTGTTTATTAATTATTGGGAATACTAAAGCATTTTTATACAATAATTTTATATATTTACTAATGACACCTGGAATTCCATAATAGATAACTATGAGATACTCTGTCAAATGCTTTAGCTTGGTCTAATGAAATAATCGTCCCATTTAAACCGTTCAAAGATAAATAGTCTATTAGGTCCCGAACAATCATTAAAGCATATTGAATCTTTCTTCCAGGGATACTACAGTGTTGATGCTGAGACAAAATTAGACTGGAATATGTTTTTATCCTATTATTAAGTATACTAGCTAAAATTTTGTAATACGTATTTAACAGTGTGATTGGCCTCCAATTAGTTATATTAGTTTTATCCCGACTTAAATAAAAAAAACATAATACCAGCCGAAAAAGATGGTTTAACAGTACCTGAGGTTAGGAGGCATTGAAAGTAGCTCATAAGACAATTTGTTAGTTCATCAGAAAACATTTTATAAAATTCACTAGGTAATCCATCCAACTCAGGCGATTTTCCAATTTTTAGGGATTTAATGGCCATTAACACTTCGGATCTAGTGATTTCAGTATCTATAATAGAGTCCGTTTTGGGGATCAATGGAAGTTGTATTATGTGTAGAAATTATTGTACCTCCTCTGGGGTTGGTTCCTTATTTGGTGTCAGTGACTCTGTATGATTTTTGATCATAGCATATAACTTATCTGGTGTATCAGCTATACATCCTGTTGAATCAACTAAGGAGTTTATTGGCATTGAGTTTTTAGGTTCTTAACATGCCACATATGGGTACCCAACAGGGGTTCTTTGCGTACCTGATTGGAGCATAATATTAATGGTTTTTGCCCTATCATACTGATAGGTGAGCATTTGTGCTTGTAGAAGCTTAATTTGCCCTGAATAATCATACCTAGAAGTGTTAGCTAAAGAATATGATTTTTGCACTTGTAATAATAATTTCAAATACTTTAAAAATGAATCATTCCCTAGTTTTCTCCCATATTTCATAAAACATGTCTTGAAGTCAAGTGTGGAGTCTTCCCACCATTCCCCTATAACCTCATACAAACACCCGAGTCGCGTGCTTTTATTAAATTAATAATTTGTGATTGTACCCTGGGGACTTGTAACAAAGAAATATTTAGTCTCCATCTATTCCTTTGTTTAGAACCAGGCATCATGTCCCCGAACCTCGATATTAACATAGAGCGATCCGAGAATTCAACCGGTAATATAGAAAAATGAAAGTCTGAAATATTTTTTGAAATAAAAAATTATCAATTGTTGTGGCATATTTACCTCTCTTGTAAGTAGTTTTACAGCTATCTGAGTGTTCCCACAATTTATTAATTCCACCATATCCACCATCTGTGCCAACATAGCCGAGTCACAATAGATCTTTTTGTTAGGCCCTAGGGCTCCGCCCTTTTTTTTAATGCCACAATTAAAATCCCCTCCTAAAATCAGTTTATGGGAAGTAACTAAATAAAGTTGTATTTGAGAAAAAATTTGAACCCTTTCTGCCTTAGTTTGTGGGCTGTATACATTAATAAATCGAAACATATCATTTCCCCATTTACCATCAATTATTAAGATCCTCCCAGGTACTAAATCAATTAATTTTATTAATTCAAAATTATAAGCAGAGAATAAAATCCCTAAACCATCGGTACAGTCTCCCCCAAATGACCAGTAAGAAGGTCCCCACCACCAATCTGTTTTAAAGTAACGAAGCTGTTCGTAAGTATCCATGTTTCCTGTACAAAGCAAATGTTAAAGCCTGTTGAATAAATATAGTTAAATACCATTTGACGTCTCACCACACTCAACATGCTGTGGACGTTTAAAGAACAGACTGTTAAGGCAGACATCAGGGCATGGATTTAAAATTCATCCATTAGTTTTTTTTCCTTTTTTTTTTTTTTCCTTTATAGCCCACTAACTCTTGGTCAGGGGTAACATGGTCCGAGATAGTAGATTGAGAGGTCAAGTCATCTTGTTCCATCTCAGACTCATGTTCCTGTGAAAACAGGGCTGCATAGGAGTTGTCACAAGCAACCTCCGTAAGTAAAGGTGGGGGGAGGTTTTAAATTCCTTGTAGATCTGCGCACCACGTGGGGGGGGGGGTCTAGTGGTGTACTATCAGTCTCTGTGTAACACACTGGTCCCATAGAAACACCTACTGCATTAGGCTCCTGCTGACTAATAATGGGAGGAGGGATTGTGGGTAGAATGCCTAGTTCTTGGGAGGGTGCAACATCCTCTATCACAATAGGCTGTTTAGATAGTGATGCAGGAGGGTCAGGGCTAGCCGTGGTCCTATCTGTAGCAGAGAATACTTCATGTGTGTTAGGTTCACTGGCCTTGTTTTGGGCATGTCGAATTAATAATTCAGGACTACTGCAAGAAGCTTTATTCCTAACAGCCTAAGGACATTCCGAAAAGACATTGCCATACTCTTCACAGAGATCACAACGTGTGTGATTAGCACATTGTAGCGAGATATGTCCAATCTCTCCACAGTTGTCACAACGTGGCTTATCAAACGTGCTGGGTAGATGAGTTCTGTTACCACAGCGGTAACAGGCCCTAGGTTGTCCTGGATAAAAAACACACCCCTCTATCTCTCCCTAACATAAAAGAATTAGGTATGTGACAGATCCCAGCATCATTTTGTTGTAACTTAACTCTATATCTCCACCCTCCAGTCCAAAATAACTCGGAGTCTAAAACAGCTTCTGGATCACTGAGAATAGTACATTTTGTCGACAACCAGTATGTGATATCATCTACGTGAACCCCTTCATTGCGGAACATTACCGTAACATTTTTAATAAGAGGCTTTGTCAAAGGAATCACCAAAAAAGGAGTCCATATGGGTGAAAATTTTACTTGCCCATATCGCTCCCAAAATAAATCTAATGCATACGAAGATCTAAAACTTACATCGTAATTATCTTCCCCAGCGATGTTAATAAAAGCATAAACCTCTCTGGGGGGAGAATTTTAAGGATTCATTTAATAAATGTTTCCCCACAAATTGTCTATCAGGTCTTTCAGTCATGCCTTCCTTATATCGTGTTCTAACTGCAATACATCTTGGTGCTTCTTCCTTTTTTTTTTTTGTAAACAGGTCAGATGATAAAGGCCTAGGAGAAGGAACAGTATCCTCACTTCCCGAAGGAGCTGCAGTATCCTGTAGATTAATTGGAGTTTCTGTAGGTTCTAAGAGATCAGCCATATCTTCCCCACGTTTAGAGTGGGGTGTATTAATTCTAGATGCCACAGCTTTTCCCCTTTCATTAGGTACTCCTGCTTCCCCACCCATATTCACAGGTAACTTAGTACAAAGATTGGCAGGCTTCCATTCAGGTTCGTTTTGTGAAGAACCTATAGTCTGATCCCACTCAAGGTCCAGTAACCATACTCCAGATACAGTTTGTTTCCAACCTGCCTCGGCTAGAGCTTTTTGTGGTTCCCAAGTGTCATCGAATTGATTCTCAAACACCACAGGTTTGGATTTATTCAAGCTGTTCTGCGTATCGGAGGCTCCCCCTTGTGGCTCCAAAATAGACTTGTCCTGCATCTTACGATTAGAAAAAATCCAGGCCGCTCGCTTTTCTTTTCCCTTAACGTCTCCTTTAGATCTGGATTGGTTTGATGCCGTTTGGAAAAAGAAAACACCGTAGCAGTGTCTCGCTTCCCTGCGTTGTGATAGTACTGTATAGTTTGTTTAGTGCTGTGTGCAGTTGCCGTGAGGCCCGGTTTGTCAGCGCTATCCAAAACAAATCCGGATCGTTTAGAGAGGAGCCTAGGTTGTAGTACTGAGGCGGGCTGTACACTCAAGCAGTGGGTTTCAGGTACGTGACAGGTAGAAGCATCAAACTTTAGGCTGTCAGTTCTGGTTTTCCCTGTAACTTCAAGGACATTTAATACACAGTCTGTCGTTTTCTCTGTGTTAACAGACAAAGGAGCTAATGTCGATATTACAACAGTTTGTTTTTCACCTCTAGCATTTTGTCAATTGCTAGCAAGAGCTGTCATAGCGCTATCGTTTGCAGCTGACTCACCCATCTGGGTCTGTCCTTTTGAAGCTTCTGTATCTGCTGCTTTCTTGTCAGGTCGTTCCAATGCAGCAGTGGCTGTAGGCAATGCATTCTCCTTTACAGTTTTGTCCAGTGGATTAGTCTGAAGTTGAACATGGTGTTGTTCCTCTTCTATCAGTGTCTCCTGTAGAACTTGCTCAGTATGCAGTATAAGTTTGTCAGGTTAAATTGTCATAGAAGAAGTGAGAACTTCACCTTGATTAAGATCCTCAGTAGATACAAATATTTCCTGTAAATCAAACTCCATATCAAACCCCATAAGGTCAGTATCAGTAGAAGCTGAGGCCTCTGGTTTGTTCAAGGTAGGAGAGGAGGCCTTCTCTCCCACCTATACCTCCATCCACATCGCAGAGCACTCTGAACTGGCCATGCTCACAGCCAGCGAGTCCCCCTATTGCAGAGTAGGGGAATTTCCCCGGTGTCTTAGCCAAATTTCTCCCTTTCACTAAAAATACCACCAGCAGCTTAATCTGGTTCAATTTCAGTTGCTTACCATCTGTATCCCCCCTCCCCCCGGTCGCCCCTGAAAAAGGGACTTCTAGACCCAGTGAGCTTACCGGGTCAACAAAATTCAATAAATAAATAAACAATAAATAAATTTAGTGGAATTATTTCACCAAATTTTCAACATAGGCATTTTTGTGACCTCTGCTCATGAACACTGTCAGTATGATTTTCTTACTCTGTCACAAACATTGATTTCCCACAGCAACCGCGCTATTCTGCGCCAGATGTGTAAACGCATATTTCGGGCAGGATGTAAAAAATGACAGCAGAACTGTTCATAAGGAGGAATAAAAAATGCCAGTGCTGGAAATCTGGAATGAAAGTACAGTACTACAAATTTGCGAAGTTACGAGGGTACGTGGAAACTGCACAACGTACGGTTGTAACACAATTATTTTATGGACGTTTGTCACCAAATTTTCAACATAGGCATTTTAGGACCTCTGCTCATGAACAAAGTCACTGTGATTTTACATATTAACATACATATGAACATACAAATCTGCCAGCAGATCAGAACAATCGGTCTATCTAAATCTGCCCGAGTGTGCAGCAAGCACCCTAGATTGCAGCTGCCCCAGCCTCCTCCCCCCCTCAGTTCCTCCCCTGCTTGTCCCTGCCCCTGCCCCCCTGACTCTTCCTCTTGCGTTATCCCAGTCCTTCTTAAAGCTATTGACTGTCCTATATGTTACCACCGCCTGTGGCAGCGCATTCCAACTAGACACCTCCCTCTCAGTGAAGTAGTGCCTCCTCATTTCCCTCTTGAAATGTCCCCTTTCCAACCTTAGTCTGTGCCCCCTTGTCTCTCTTCCAATCCTCAGTTTAAACACCCCCTTGGTGCTAGGTTTATTTACCCCCTTCAGGTATTTAAATGCTTGAATCATATCCCTCCGTCCATCCTCTCCTCCAGTGTGTACATGTTCAGCTCATTCAGCCTAACTGCATATTGCTTTCCTTCCATCCCCTTTTAACATTTTTGTTGCCCTCCTTTGCACCCTCCCTCCAGTAACTTTATATCTCTCCTCGGGTATGGCCTCTAGTGTTGCACACAGTACTCCAGGTGTGGTCTGACCAATGATCTGTAGAGAGATAGGATCACATCCCTGTGTCTGGATGAGAACCCCATTGCGATGCACCCTAGCATCCTGTTTGCCTTCGCTGCTGCTCTCCTACACTAGGCTGAATTGTTCATGCTCCCAGTTACCAACACCCCTAGGTTCTTCTCCTCCTCTGTGATCCCCAACCTCAACCCCCCGAATCAGTAGTCCCTCTTCTGGTTCTTAGGCCCGAAGTGCATCACCTTACACTTGTTTGCATTGAATCCTAGCTGCCACTCCACCGACCATGTCTCTAGTTTGGTTACGTCCCACTGCAATTTTTCCCACCCATCCTCTGTCCACCACTGCCCCCAATTTGGTATCATCTGCGAACAGACTAACCCTGCTCCCCACTCCGTGTGTTGTATCGGAGATAAAGAGCCCAAATAGCACCGGGCCCAGCACTGACCCCTGCAGCACTCTGCTTGTCACCACTCTGGGTGCCAAGAGCTCCCCCACCACCACCACCCTCTGCATCCTCCCCTGTAACCAGGTCTCTATCCATTTTGTCAGCTTTTTTCCCATCCCCCACTGCCGTCACCTTCCCCCCAGTCTCCCATGAGGCACTGTATCAAAGGCCTTACTGAAGTCCAAGTGCAGGACATGTACCGCATGGCCTCTGTCCAACTCCCTTGTCACTCAGTCATAATACTCGATTAGGCTGGTTTTACAAGACTTCCCCGAGACGAACCCATGTTGCCGCCCATCTTGGAGGTCATTACTCTCTAGGAATGCCACCATACTCAGCATCGCCTCCATAAGCTTACCCACTATGGACGTGAGACTGACTGTCCAATAATTTCCTGGCTCCTCCCAAGCTCCACTCTTGTCTATGGGCACCAAATTGGCCACCCTCCAGTCCTGGGGCACACACCTCGTTTCCAGGGAGCTGTTGAACAGATCTGCCAGTGGCTCAGCCAACAGCTCCACCATCTCCCTCAGCACCCTGGGGTGGATGGCATCGGGACTTGGTGCCTTGTCCACTCTTACTGCTCACAGCCCCTCTAGCACCCTAGTCCCTGTGATCACTTTGTCCGTCACCTCCTTCCCCCTTTCCCCAACCCCCCAGCCCTTTCTGGTAGTGGACAATCCCTCTCCTTAGTGAAAACGGAGCAGAAGTACTCATTTAGAATTTCCACTTGCTCCTCCCCATTTTCCACCCAATCCACTCCCCACTTTATCCTCACAATATGTACCTTGCACATCCTCTTTTCCCTGACATGCCTTACTAAGTAATTTTCCCCTCCCTTTTAGCCCTGTGCTAACCTTAATTCCCTGGAGGCCTTAGCTTTTTTCACCCTCCTGGCCACCTCCCTTGACCAACTCCCATAAGCCTCCTTATCCTCTCCCTTCCCTGTTCTCCTGTACTTTCAGTATGCAGCCCTCTATGCCCTCACCCCTTGCAGTACTTCTTTGTTCAGCCAGCATGGTTTCTTGGCTGTGCTCTTCTTACTCCTGGTCCTGCTACAGGCTACTGTGGCCTCTGTTAGCCCAGTCTTTGACTCCCCACTTTTGTTCTGCATCTATCCCTGGCCTTATATCCTGGAGTCTCCCTCATAGTATTGCTCCCATCCTCCCAAAGTCCACCCTACTAAAGTCCACCACCTTAGTACCTGTGCCTCCTGTCTCCCTGCCCAGTGCGTGTACGAGTCACACTGTTTGGTGGTCGCTACTCCCTAGTGGATCCTCCACCCTTACCTCCCTCACCACCTCCCCATTTGCTAGTACTAGGTCCAAAGTGCTACCAAGTCTTGTAGGCCCACTTACCAATTGCATCAGAAGGCCGTCCTGGAATGCATCAACGAGCACCTGCTCCCTGGTACTGCTAGTGGCCGGGGTGCTCCAGTCAACCCCTGGTAGGTTAAAATCCCCTACTGTCACCACATTTCCCCTTCTACTGACCCTCCTTATCTGCTCTGCCAACTCCCCATCCAGTTTCCTGGATTGGGCTGGTGGTCTGTACACCACTCCCAGCCTCAGCTTTCTGCCCTTGGAGTCCAGGAGTTGCACCCAGTGCACCGCTGTCTCTCCTCTTCTCCCTGTCCTGTTGTGCTTGATCCTCCTCACACAGAGTGCAATCCCCTTCCAACCCCCAGTCCCTGCTATATATCCTGTATCCCAGGATTGTGGGTCCACAATCATGGTACTCTGTATTCGAAGTCTCTGTCACTGCGCAGTGTCCACCTTCCCTCTGAAAGGAGCACCCAGTTCTGCAGTTTTGTTTCCCTGGCTTCTTGCATTGAGAGAAACTACCTCCCACCCGTACCTCTCCTTCTCTTCACTCTTCTCCTTGGCCTGTGTCCCTCCTCCCAGTAGTCAGCACCCTTTCTCCTCGTTATTCTTATCGGGTGGGAGTGCCTTCTGTATTACACTCAGCACACTCTGTCCGACCCCTCCCAGGGTTACTACCCCTCTGCCTTTACCTGTATCTAGGGGGGTGAGCTCATTAGGCTCCCCTGTCCGGACCTTTCTACCAACCTCAGTCTTTGGGCAACCCCCCACTAGTTTAAATCCACTTTAGTAGAGATATACCACTCTAATCCCGCCCTTAATACTCCTGTCCCCTCTACACTCAAGTGTAGCCTGTCCGCCATGTACAAGTCGTTATTCCCCCAGACCCTACCCTAGTTAGTCACTAACCCATAGTTTTTGGTGTGGCACCAATCCCTCTGCAACTCGTTGATGTCCTTGATCCTGCCTTTCCTCCCCATGCTTGCACATGGTACCAGGAGCACCTCCGAGAATCCCACCGACTTCCCCACACTCTCACACTGCCTGCCCATCTCCTAGAACCTCCCCCTCACTACTTCCACAGTCTCCCCCGCTAAGTCGTTTGTACCCACATGCAACAGTAAATGAGGTTTCTTCCCCCCCTGCACATTTGAGCAGTGCCTGCCCCTCCAACCCAGAGATAGCTTCAACCCAAATACAGCTGTGCCTTCCCCCCTTCAGCCCCATCTCACCCTTTCAGTATAGAACTCTCAGGACAAGTACCCCATCCTCACCCCTTACGCTCTAATGCCCTCCACCACCCCAGTATTCGTTCTTCCCTGCCGCCACTCCCCACTAGCCGCCCTCTGTGACTTCTGTATCACCCTACTTCTGCCTCACCCCTCACTGCTGTATTCCTCCTATCCCATGAGCCTTCCGAGCCTGACTACTCCTACTGGGCTTCCCATGTTGACTTCCCCTCCTCCCCTGCTAATTTCCACCCCCTTTCCCATCACTGTTGTTGTCAATTTAGAGCCCCCATTCCCTTCAACCCTGATATGATGCTCCTCCCATCCTTCCCCTTCCTGCAGCCTTCTCTCCTCCAGTCACCCCCTTCCTTACTAGCCCCCTTCTACCCTTTCGTGCTCGCTATCACTTCCCCTATCTGTTGCCATCCCTCTCATGCCCCGCTTGTCCTCCCTTCAGTATGTTCCTGCTCCCTTCTAGCATAGCAGAGCGATTCTGTTCCTAGTCACTACCCTCCTACATCTCTTCCCCATCGGTTCACCCCTCCTACTTGCTCCCTCCGTGCCCCCGGTCCCACTCCTTGTCCCTCCCTACCCACAGCCATCTGCTCTCTCTCCCCTGGTACTCCTGGTGGTCTCTTCCTCCCCCATCTGGAGACCCCTGCCCGGCTCCTCTCTTTTCTGCTAGTGTCTCTGTTACTGGGGTCAGTTTCAGTCCCTAGTTGGTCTTTCTCCGTCCCCCCTTGCCATCCCCCTATTCCCCCCCAGCCAGGATGCCTACCATACTCATCTGCCCTGCCACATAGACTCCTCCCTAACCTCCACAGTTTCTCCCTCAAACTGGCCAATTGTCTACAGAGCATACACCCCCCATCCTCCAGGCACAGTCCAGGATTATGGCGGACCCACATCCTGTACACCCACCACTCTTCCAAGATGCCGCCCTATTGACACCGCAGCACAGGCCCATTTGGCCCCATCTTGTATGTTGAAGACTCTTACTCCCCTGGTTTCTGTACCCTACTACAACTGTTAAGGCCCTATTAACTCAAATTCCTGTCCCCCTACTGCCCCCTTACTGACCGGGTTAATTCAGTCTCAAATCTCATCCATTAGGTACTGTATTACTGTAGCGATCCTAAAGCCTCCTTGTCCATTTTTCACCCCTCAGCTACCATACTTTTTGTTCTCAGCCCTCATAGTTTCACTTAGCCCAGTTGGAAATCGTATTGCACTCCAAGTATTACTCAACTCAGAGAAATAAACAGAACAAATAAATATGTATTATTACAGCAATCCTAACAGTATAGCTTAGTACTTAGCTCAGTTAGAGAAATAAACAGAACAACTAAATCTGTATTATTACAGCAATCGTAAAAGTATCCAGTCATTGCTTTGTCTCCACCACAGAGACCCTGCAGTAATATAGGACCACACAGGACCCTGGGCAGGTGGGTGGGCAACTCTAAAGTCCCGGCAGAGCTCCGTTGAGCTCAGTCGCCCATTCTGTTTCTCCCGGTGCTGCAGGCTTCCCTTTTGTACTAGGCTTCTGCCTGCGCTTGGCGCCTTTTTCTGCCCACAAAGAAATCTGTAGCAGCCCGACAGAGCTCCGTTGAGCTTGCTCACTCCCTCCACCCCCCCCCCGCCACTCGCTCGTTCTGTTTTCCCGGTGCTGCAGGCTGCCCTTTTGTACTGGGCTCCTGCCTGCACTGGCGCCTTTTTCTGCCCACAAAGAAATCTGAAGTAGCCCTGACAGACCTCCGTTGAGCTCGCTCACTCCCCCTCTCTCACTCGCTCATTCTGTTTCTCCCAACGCTGCAGGCTGCCCTTTTGTATTGGGTTTTTGCCTGCATTAGCGCCTTTTTCTGCCCACAAAGAAATCTGCAGCAGTCCCGACAGAGCTCCGTTGAGCTCGCTCACTCCTCCTCTCTCACTCGCTTATTCTGTTTCTCCCAGCGCTGCAGGCTGCCCAATTGTACTGGGCTCCTCCCTGCGTTGTCGCCGTTTTCTGCCCACAAAGAAATCCATAACAGTCCTGACAGAGCTTCTTTGAGCTCGCTCACTCCCCCTCTCTCACTCGCTCATTCTGTTTCTCCCGGCGCTGCAGGCTGCCCTTTTGTACTGGGTTCCTGCCTGCATTGGCGCCTTTTTCTGCCCACAAAGAAATCCGCAGCAGTCCCGACAGAGCTTCATTGAGCTCGCTCACTCCCCCTCTCTCACTCGCTTGTTCTGTTTATCGTGACGCTGCAGGCTGCCCTTTTCTACTGGGCTCCTGCCTGCGTTTGCTCGTTTTTTCTGCCCATAAAGAAATCTGCAGCAGTCCCGACAGAGCTATGTTGAGCTCGCTCACTCCCCCTCTCTCACTTGCTTGTTGTTAATCTGTCCCAAACACCGATTTCCCACTGCAACCATGCTATTCTGTGCCGGAAGTGCGAAAACACATTTCAGCCAGGATGTGAAAAATGACAGCTGTACTGTTCATAAGGAGGTGGGAAAAAATGCCAGTGTTGGATATCTGGCATGAAAATATTGCAAATTTGTGAAGTTACAAGGGTGCATGGAAACTGTGCAACACATGCTTGTAACACACTCATTTTACGGACTTTCGTCACAAGATTTTCAACATAGGCAGGGGTTGAAAAATTTTGGGGGAACCTGTAAGTCCAGGACTTATTCTACTTTTGGCCAAGTCCATGGCAGGCATCGGTAAGTCACATTTTTTTCACCCACATTTTTACCAAAGCAAACCACTTTTTTTTCCTCATTCCTTATAGGCCAAAAAAAGGACCACTCACAAGCCAAATTATTTGCAGCTCGCAGTCTCTGGATTCAAAATGGACTCTATTCTTGGCTCTAAATTAAGTTTCACAGTCCAGCATGCACAAGTGAACCCCCACTTTTCAGCAGTCTTAATTAGTACTCTTCCCCAGGCTAGCTGAAGTCCTTTCACGTAGCCGCAGCTGTGCTGCAAGGCAGACACGTGATGGTCTCTGGGTCCACTCCAATATGTAGTACTAGTACAATATGCAGCTGTGCCTGCAAGTAACTGTGGTGTGCAACTGACTGACACAAGTGAAAAGATTATTCCTGAATCCCTGGTGTTACCCTTTTCCTGCTCCAGATCCCCATTTTGGAATAAAAACACTCCTTAGTAGTCAAGTGGCTGCGTGACCCATTCTCTCCTGGCATCATCCTCTGCTGCCCCATTGCCACTGTTGAGTATGCGCCAGCACTCAGCCTTTGCTCACCTGTGGTACTGGCCGCCATCCCATGTACAGTCTACACAAGTCACATTCAATACCCATATTGTACTTGCCACACTTGTGTGAGATGGTGGCCAGCAGTGAAGGTGAAGAGAGGGGAGAGAGTACGGGCTGGCTGCCATCTTGAGTCCAGGTGTGCAACTGAGGATGGCACTACCAGGAGGGGTGCCACTAGACTACAAGGCAGTTTTTAATGCCAAACCTGGGACTGGGTGAGGGATTAAGTGCCACTGGTACTTGGGAATGTTTGATTTTAAATTCTACTGGGACCAGGACAGTCGGGGGTATTTGCATTCTAGGAGCATGGTGAAGCATTCATTTGCTGTCATTTATGTCCAGATTCCAGCTTGGACTCCAGTGCCTGGAGTCTGGACATAAATGGCCCCTCAGCAAATGAATACTTCAACCATGTAACCCTACCCTGATGCTCCTAGTGTAGCGTGCAAGTAGGAAGTGTCCCCTCAGCTTAACCCCTCCTACTCGAAGGGGTTTTGTGAGGAACATTTCCTGTTGATTGAGCATCAAGCAATCAATGCATCACAAACAACACAATAGGAGAAACACAGAATTTGTTGCCAGAAAATGTCTTCTGCTTTTTTTTTTTTGACAACCTAGTCTGCCCAGGCCAAGTGTAATATTCCTTACCTCAGAGTCCTGAGTGATTCCTCCTTCCTCCTGAACTGAAGAACTTGACTGGCAGCTAAGGTAGGACCGCACACATCCTGGACCCTGGAGTGCCTAAGGCTAACAACTCGGGGGGGGGGGGCGGCAGGGACTGACAGAAGGAAGGGAATGACAGCCTGGCCTGGCAGATCTCCAAGTCCATACTGTCTCAGTGCCATCTGCCACCCGACTCACTCCTCCACAGCTAAGCTTAGACAAGACCGCAAGGCACAAACAATTTAAATTAATAATCCAATTCCACGCAGCACGCACATTACTCTGAACTCACGACTGACTAGTCTGGCAAAATCCTCCGCTCCTCCACGTCTCTTAACTTCTCACTCTCTGTCTCAATGATGAGCGGCAGTGCGTGCGCCGGGTGAACCAGCCACCAATTTTACATGGTGCCCGTTAATTGGCTGTCGAGAGAGGAGGAGGAGCTGGAGGAAACAGACTACAGACACCAGCGTCCAAATGCGCCAACCCTTTGGTTTCACGATCGCTGCTTGGGCTTCCTCCTGGCATACAGCTGCTCCCAGACCCCACTCACTTCCTCTCTCCTATACATACATAGCAGCAGGTGAGCCAGCAGATACAGAGACAGCAGCGCAGATGCACGAATTTAAAGGGCCAGCGCCCCGCTCGTTTTGTGGGAGTCATAAATAAAACCTTTTAACGCTGGAAGAAGTAAATACAGCCAAGTCCGTCGGACTTAAAAGGGCTGCAGCGTGCAAGTCCTACAGCGCTTTCTGTGGGCCCCGGACCTCGGACTTGGGGATTTTTCAACCCCTGATAGGCGTTTTAGGACCTCTGCTCATGAACAGGGTCACTGTCATTTTCTTAATATATCCCTAAAATTGATTTCCAATTCCCACAGTGACCATGCTGTTATGCGCCGGAAGTGCGAAAAGATATTTCAGCCAGGATATGTAAAATGACAGCTTTGGAAAAATGCCAATGTTGAAAATCTGAAGTGAAAATGTTACAAATTCACAAAGTTACGAGTGTGCGTGTAAACTGCGCAACGCACGCTCATAAAGCAGTCATTTTTTGGATTTTTTTCACCAAATTTGCAACATTGGCTTTTTGAGAGCCCACCTCATGAACAGTGGCACTGTCATTTCATTAATCGGTCCAGAAAGGTGATTCTGCACAGTGACTCTGAAATCACCTTTAGGGATCGAATAACGCCATGGCAGTGACTGAATTCATGAGGAGGGCTCCCAATAACCACATGTTGAAAAATTGGTGCCAAAATTCCCCAAAACGCCTGCGATATGCACCAAAGTTGAAAAAACCCTATTTATGCCATTATACAGCTTACCGACATTTCTTCAGTTCGCGGTCAGCTTTGAAGAGTGCAGACGTGTTCCTGGTCCACTGAAGATCATCGCTCCGGGCACCAGAGGTAAGACTGGGGTGTGGGGAGGCAGGGTACGCAGAGGTTGGGCATGGGTTGGGGGAGGGGGGAGGAGACACCTCGAGGGACTGTCTTCTTGTTTTACAGGTAAAAAAAATTTAAAAAAAACTACGCGGATCGGTTTTCTTCTTTCGCAGGTGTTGTTTGGTACACTGGGGTGGGCTCCCACTGTACCACCTGCATTTGTGGGGAGGGGAACTGAAGCCGACAGGGATGGGCCCCCGTCGGCATAGAAGCGGATGGGGGCATGATGCCAAGGGGACTGGGCATCCCTCGGCACAAAGCAGAAATGGGAATTGGGGGACATTATGCCCGACGGGGAGTAGGCTCCCTAGTGACAAATTGAACTGGAAAGGGGACTGAACCGCTGAGACTGGGCACCCTGTCGGCAAAGAAAGACTTGTGGGGGGGCGCATGATACAGAGGGGGATTGTGCACCCCCTTGGCACACAACAGAAACTGGGGGGTGGGGACATTATGCCGGCGGGGAAAGTTGTTTCCAGTAAGGACAAACATCAGTTCAAATCTCAACTAGACCATTAATTACAAAATGCAAAACCTTTAACCTATTATGGATAACCAGTGGAGCACATATGTGCCCAAAGCCTTTCTTAGCTCCTTAGACTTTTGTATGAACCTTAGTATACCTCCTGAGAATGTCCACCAGCCCACAGTGGCTGCAAATGTAACCCCCACCCCCACTCCCACCCCTTAGCTCCATAAGCAAGATGATGTACATTGCACAGCCCTGCAGCACACGGGGTATGCTTCCCTCCTGGTGCCCTGTGTTCTAGCCTGCCCACTCTGCCTGATACTCCCCCCCCTCCCCCCAACTGCCAACCAGTTCTTTGCTTGTGGATAACCAGACAGCATCAGTCTCCAGTGCTGCTAGTCCCTTAGTTTTTCACCAGCACTAAATAGGCTTGTTTACAGCAAATGGAATCCAAAAACTTCCTCCAAGTTTATAATTTTGCTGACTGCAAATAACTTAGCTTAAGAAGTTTGGTTCTGCAGTGAAAAATAAGCAGTAACCCACAACAGAGCACACGTTAATTGGAAGGCATGAGACCAACGGCTGAGTGACTTCCAGTGTACCCAGGAAGTGCATTAATTCAAAGAAACCCGTGCCCTGGAGTGGGTGATTGCACTTGTAAAATGCTAACATTTGTTTTAATGAAAAATGGTTTTATTTACCTTTAGTTAGGTTGTTGCTAGGTAGGATATTTGAGTTTGGCAACAGAGGCCCTGTGACTTTGAATGAACCCGAGAAGTACATTTATTTTGAAGAAACCTATGTACTGTTGTGGGTTTTTGTGTTTGAAAAGTAGAAAGGTTTTTATTTTAATGGAGAAAAGATTTTATTTCCATTCAGTCAAGTTGTTGCTGGGTAGATTATGGCAGGTTAGTTACAAACCATTCGTATACTAGAGATTAATGAATGATCAGATAATGTGTTTAGACCAATGAAGTTGGTATAATACTGAAACCCATTTTAGAAATTACCTTTTTAGTAGTGGTTTGGGTGTTATTTCAGACAGAAGCTCTGTCACCCTTTGGAACTCTGTTTACTGACCTGACGGATAAACAGAAGGCACGTGTCTCTTTCAAGATAACTCTGATTGTATAAGGCACACTTGCCTTGCCATGCCTTAACTGAATCACAGTTACCTTAAAGCGATTTACCAAGTTTATTAGATTTATGTGTGCCTTACTTGGTCTGGTAGCTTAGGTCGGGGAAAGGCTGTCTCTCTAAAATTTATATTTTTCTGTGCAGGCTTCATGGAAGTGGTATGGATTGTATTTTGGCCTTGCCAAAGTAGCCAGCTGATCCCTTCCACTTAATGGTTGGTTGATCTGCCTCTGCACTCAGGCACGTAATGGCATGTGCCCATGGAGAGCGTAGAGCTGTTTTCCATTAAAGTCTATTGGGGCAGTTTGGAGAATGATTTTAAAAATAATAATGGCCATTTTCAGATTAATCAAGGACACTGGTCGACTAACAAGGGCCTGGGAGTCCAGGAACCTGGGCCATCATGTAGACGGCTCATGGGATTTTTCTCCTTGTTTATCTCCCCACCCTCTCTCCTCGCTTTGGTGTGGCGCAGCCTGTTCATGCCGATGTAACCCAGATGCCGAGTACCAGTGGGCTACTACCCCTGCCTTGTAGGCCTAACCAAGGTTGAGTAGCCTGGATTCCTATTTTGATATACTAAGGGTTCTTTCCCAAGACAGAACAATAAATAGCACGGTGCCTCCACCCAGAATAAAATTATAAGTGGGTCTGATTTTTAGCAGTACAACCCCTAGGATGCTGTACCTACCCACCTCCATATATATATATATATATATATATATATATATATATAGGCACCTCAAACATGGATTACCATAACCTAGATTTTCAACACTCTGAATCATTGACTTAAGCTAATAATATGCTCACATGGAGTACAAATAATATGCTCATGAGTACGGTTAACCAACAGTTTATCCACAGGGGGATGGTTAGGAAATGGAAATTGGAAGCAGAGGTTAAACAACAATAGCATTTGTGGCACTGCATCAGAAACAATCATTTCCCTTTCAATTTCAGACATCTGTCAGTGCTGGCCACCCACCAACCTTGGGCTAGATTTTTATTGACC
This sequence comes from Neoceratodus forsteri, assembly GCA_016271365.2. Taxonomy (NCBI): domain Eukaryota; kingdom Metazoa; phylum Chordata; order Ceratodontiformes; family Ceratodontidae; genus Neoceratodus; species Neoceratodus forsteri. The sequence goes on along the minus strand of JADMNL010000037.1, from coordinate 37,783,765 downwards.
TTTCCTATTAACTAGCTGCTTTAACCATATGAATGGACATCCCCCCCCAAACTGTTAGCAGTCCCCAATCCAGGTAAAAACAGTCTATCCTATCTCTGGGTACCCAGTATTAAACATTGCAGGCCTGTTATGGGTGCAGCTGGTTGGCCTGCGTTGGCGCACTTAATTCAGATCAAGAGTAACCCTTTTCATAGATGCAGTGATTCTTTTAATAAAACTTGATACTTTAACTAGGCAGGTAAACTCACCACAGTAGCCACATTTGGCTCCGCTGTTGAACTTGGCAAACCTTTGAGCAACTATTTATAGTTCCTTGGGTGCAGGCCAGTTCCTGCTTTACTTACAGTTTTGCAAACAAGCTTCTGCAAACGCAACCAAAGTCCTGTAGGCGATAGAGTTGAGATAGACATAACTTGTGGAACCTGACTTTGCTGAGGTTGTGCAGCAAGGGCTTGCAGCATTGCTTGCTGGAAACTTCTCTCAGCTTCTTCAGGAGTCGAACCTTTGCTTAAAGCTAAAGTCACAATCTGGAACAGACCGGCACAGGGATCTAGGCTGGCTATACACCTCAGACTCCCACATCCAGGCATGACCCATCAGAGGGAGGCGCAGTGGCAGTACCCAGCTAGGGACACTACCAGGCTGATTTCCAACGCTGACCTTCATGGCAATCTCTTTTCTTTTACTGGCATTCAGGCACATTTGGATACCATTGGCATCTTCAACCCCACTGCTAGCATAGCAGCCATGGTCCTTTCATATTCAAAACACAATCTCTGGATTTGCACTGGAAACAGAAGTCCAAAGGCTCAGGTCACATCCCATGGGCTTCACTGAAGGCCATTAAACTTGTACTGAAGGCAAACACCTTCTACTCAGACAGTCCCAGGATAATAGACAACACTTTTCTCACCATGTAGGTGCTCACTGGAACAGAGGACCCGTGCGGGTCTCTCTTATCACACGTAGCATTACCACTGGAGGTTTAGGCAAATCTCCCAACCATGAAGAAACTGCCCTTCACATCATTGCAATCATTCGTCACATTTTAGCTTCTCATAAGCTGAAACATAGGCAAACTCCTCCTCTTGGCAGGCATGGTTTTGCAGCCCCAAGTTGGATATCAAGCTTCTCATAGACAATCATTGGTGAGCTCCTTTCCCCAGGGAGACTCCCATACCATTTTCTGTAAACCAGTACCATCCACGGTCATTCCTTCAGACAAATTTCTACCCCTCTCTGACTCTGGGTCAATGCAGGGTAACAGAATTGAACACCTCCTGAAACTAGTGGCTACTCGGTCTTCATCTTACTTGAAATTCACAGTAGGTTTTCTCCTTCAGAAACATTCTAGCCAGCCCTCTCACCCAGGGCTCCAGATAAGATTTTTATGGGATGAGTACTTGTACTCATCATTTTGAAAGTGAGGGGAGTAAAACCAAATTCAGATGTGTACAAATCTTTGGATGGAGTGGACTAAAACATTTTAAAAACAATGGAGTGTTTTTCTATATAAGAATTGATCCGGTGCCAACAATGCTCCTGATAATGTTGGCAGGTAGGAGTAATTTATTCACCAGTTTTAAAATATAGTGAGTAAAACAAAATTGGGATAGTTACAAGTGCTGTCAATCTGGAAAAATAGCTCCTTTTGAATCACCAAATATGTGATGAAGCACTATGTTTTGGAGTGTGGAGTATTTACAAATGTGGGTGAGTATCGGTACTCATTTAAAAACAATTCTGAAGAGTATTTCCTAAAATGAGGTGAGTAAAATAGGTCGGTACTCTCCTTATCTGGAGCCCTGCTCTCACCGCTAAAGTGTAGCTTTTTCACAGTCCTGTCATAGCTGAAGTCACAGGTCATTACAGTGCTCTCACTGCTGAGATTGCAGGGTCCTTGCAGCTCTCTCTCAGCCGTAGGCAGGATTCTTACAACTCTCTCATAGCTGAAGTTGCAAGTCATGATTCTGCAGCAGGAAAATTCCTCTAAATGCGGAAAGGTACTTGCAGGCCCCGGGGGACAGAAGCTGGCAATCCCCAGGCAGGGCACTCTCTGTCCTTGTAGTCACATGTCTTTAGCTAAGGACTAGAGCCCCCCTCCCGTGGTGGGGCTCCCACTGAACTGAACTCAGAACCAAAAGTCTCTTGGGTTTTGGGAGCTTTTGGCAGCTCCAGATTGACTGAAACAAGTGTCCCTTTGGAAAATTAATATTCAGTAGGCTCCTTTGATGCCTGATTGGGCCTTTGAATTGGCACCAAGATTTTCCTCTGCCTTTTCCCCCATAAGTCCTTTATACAGTCCCATAAATCCCTGGCAACACTCCTGGCTTTCTGATTGGGCTGGGGTCAGAGGCTGCTAACATGGCTGCTGTGCAAACAGTCCTAACTACAGACCATACACACCCCAACTTTCACAGTCCTGGTGCAGCCAGAGTAAACAATTTTATTTATTAACTGCCCCACAGTCTAAAATCTCTCTATGTGCCCTGTCAAATTACTGCAGAGTTCAACATTTAAATTCAGTCCCCAGCCTGTCACTAGTGCCAAAATACAGGGTCTCCAGGCAGGCTTGCTTATTAATATTCATAGCCTCATTAATATGTATGGGGCATTCCTAACAGCACTCACTGGCACACCTAAACTACATTTTTTTCAGCTCATCTGCTGCCTCTGCCATGTCTCTGGCCCCCGAATAGCTAAACTGAGGGAAAAAAGACCACTGGAGGAGCTTTCATTTTACCGCTACGGTGGTAAGAAAATGATTATGTGCTACTGTGCATGCGCGGACCGCTGGCTCGCACAGTTGTGCATCTGAAGTGCGGTGCATCTGCGGCTTTGCTCTTCCAGCCCCAATTCACACAAAAACATACTGTGGAGCTGGATGGAGACTCTGGGGAATTACTGGAACCCGGCCAGGCAGCGGTGAAATGGACTGGGAATCAGGAAAACGGAGCAAATAAGGTAATCCCCCCGCCTTGTTGGTGGGGAATTACACCTGTGACTGCCGCGGCATCGTCCTGCAGAAGATCAAGCTCCCCCGCACCACCATAGTGGGTTGCTGCGGACCAGATGCATAGTGCCATCCCTCCTGACCATAGCGTGCTACTGAGCAGCAACTGCTGCAGTCAGGCCTGCTTCCTGACATGGCGTAGCGAGGTCACCTGCCCAACTTTGGTTGCCAGTGCCACACGCTGCCACTGGGACATCAGAGCACTCCCGCATTTGTTGTTCTAAACTCCATGCAGCCAGGGATAACCACTCAAGTGAGAATCAACACTTCAGTTTTCTTTTACACTCGGTCATAATACAGCCCCTGTCACTTACAGTACCCTCGGTTTAAAGGGGCAGTCATTTTTTGGGGGCAGATTGCGTTTGTCACTTTCCGATGCTATAAACTGTAATGTAAAAAGTGTTGGTTATAGTGTTCTGTGCCTGCCTTCTATTTCAGGCAGATTAGCCAGATTAGCTGCTAGTTAGTGCAGCTCAGGGTGTTCATTGTGTCAGTTCACAGGCTATGCCCTGTGTTATGCCTGCTGTTTGTTGAACTGAGAGTCTTATTAACACTTTGAGATGTGCTAACTACTGTTGGTAAGCTCGGCAGCAGTGGATGGGGCACTTTATATGGAGAGCATTTGAGGGCAATAGTGTCCAGGATTTTGCAATTTTAGTCAGGTCCCCACCTGAATTGATTCGGTCTGATCATAAGAAAGTTAACACTTTGAGCAGGGGTTTTGGGTACTAGGGGCAGAAACAGGAGCCTGCAGTCCCCGCCGCGCTGTATTTTTATAAATACCTTAATAGACTAGCGATATAGCTTCCGACTCGTATAGCGGACAAAACAGTATAACACAGACTAGCCTGCTATAAGCGGTGGGGACTGTAGCATAGAACCGTCTTTACAATGTGAGGGCCAGCTCAGGTGTCTTTTGTTTCTCACTGTGAAGTTTGCACGCACTCAGACACAGTTTTGATACAGCAATAAATACAAAGGTTGTGGAAGAACAGGATGTACACCAGTGAGGTGCCGTGTGGGCCACCAGAATTACATTTTGTGGACTACTTGTTCCTAGGTTTTTAGCCCTGGACTCCTATTTTCCTAGGTACCCCTGTCCGCTTGCCTGTTAGTCAGCTTGTAAAGATAGCAGACACTGACTACTGTGGTCTGGGAGTTGGTTTAACATTACCTCTGCACAACATTCTTCTTCGCCGCATTCTTAGTTTATACAGCGACGTGTTTGTGCGGATATTCTGGTTGCTTTAGTGGCCATTCTTAGTGAAACATTTGTGTTACCAAATGAGTGAGACGCTTGGCAATTTTACTGGCCAGCATTGGTGAAAATGTTTGCGTTGATGCATGAGCGAGGCTCTCCAGGCTGCTTTAGTGGGGCCAGCCTTTATGAAAACATTTGCATTCCTGCATTAGTGAAGCTATGGCTACTTTAGTGGTGTGCTTTTAGTGGTCAGCCTTAGTCAAAGCCCACCACTCTTTTTGCATTTCTCTGCATATATTTTTGTGTAAATTTTCTGTGAATGACTGCTAAGGCTAACTTAATATGCATTCTCCTTAAACCCACATTCGGTCCGTTTTAGCATTTTTCTCTTTATTTTTATCAGTGTTATTTCATTGTATTACACAGCCCTAGTGTTCATTAACCTGTTGTTATTTTCTGTTTTGTTCTTATAAGATCTCGAAAAAATAAACGCGCAGTAAAACGTTGCACAGTCAGAACAATGTGTATGATTCGGAGTAAGTTCATTTATATTAGTGCAATTTTCAACTGTACCCTTATGGGGTGTCTGCACAGTGCACTTTTTGACTGCGTGTTTATCTGGTGGACCCGTCTCCAGCATGTTCCTTCCCCCTGCCTCAGGACATAATGGAAAACAGACTTATTTCTTCCTGGACATAAAATATTAAAAATAATTAGATGCCAGCCTGGTGGCATGGGGTGGGGGGGGTCTGAGGTGCTGGACACCTTACCTCCTGCCATGCCAACAACCTGGGTTTGGGAATGGACCAGGGTAGCTTGGCAGCTGACCAGCTGAGGAAGGATTACATCCCAAGGACAACTCTTCTGCCTCGCGGGATTCTGAGTCCTGCCACTTGCCTACTACTTTTCGGAGGCTGAGTAGCAGCAGCACCAGCATTCGTATGGGGGTGCATGTGTTGATGAAGCACACACACACAGGCATATGTGCATGACATGCAGATGCCCTAGGGAGATAACCAAAGGAGAAAGCCATGGCTCACTTGGCATCCCCTGCAGGGCCCGCATGACCCTACCTGCCAGTATGGCTCTGTGCAAATGGTGGTTAACCTGTAGGTCCAGGAGACGTGTCAGTGACAGGGCTGGGGATGGTGCCACTGAGACTGAGGACGCCGGAGGGAAAAAAAGAGCAAAAAAATAAAATAAAATAAATATACTCTTACTGAATTGAGGTGTTGCAGGTGAGCGCATTCACCCTCAGAGTTTTTTCATACAAACCTCTTTGTTTCACTAGTAGCAGTAGTAGAAAACCGGTTTATTTTTGCACAGGATAGAACTGTTAGTACCAGAGGAGTTCTATTTTCAAAGACATCCTGTTTCAGATGTTGCACAAATACAGTAAATAGTAATTATCCAACAAGACAGTACTGTATCCACAAAAAGAACTACGTTATAAGAAAATTTTCAGGCATAACATAATCATGAATAAAATGGAAACCGTTTAGTTGAGAAGTTATGCACAGTTTCAAGTTGAAACTATGTTACCATGGAGAGCTCTCTGAAATTGACATAATGAGGCAGCATTTCTTGTTTTTGGTGTCCAGGAGTTGCATGTTGTGGTTACACAGTATTAACTGAATTAGCTTACTAGGGAGGATACTGAGGTCTAGCTTGTATTAAAATGAGTGTGAGCATGCGTGTGCACGCTGGGTGTTTTGTGTGTGTCTGTGTGCATATTCTGGTTTGTGTGTATACCTGCTAGTTTCAGTGTGTGTGTGTGGTGGGCAAGCCAGGAATTTTTCACGTAGAGCCAAGCCGCCAGAACAGAGCCAAGGGTCTGGCTTGACTGCAAACCAAAACACGAGCCGAGCCCTGGCTACTGCAGGCTGTTCTCCACATAGGAGTGGAATGTTTCAGATACTGTACTAACTTCTCAGACTGACAAAAATGCTTACTTTGAACATAACTGGCTCTGCTTGATCTTGGCTGTCAGCTGCTTATAGAGGTGAAGCCGGGCCAACTACGTATTAGGCTTGAACCAATCTGGCCAATGGAAAATCATGTACACAAACGCTCACAGCCTGGGAACTAAGATCCCAGACCTGCAGGCAATAATGTCAGAGGCTAAACTGGACATAGTAGCAATTAGTGAGACGTGGTTTACCAGTAACAACACTTGGGAGACTTCAGTACCTGGCTATATATTGTTAAGAAGAGACCGAGGTGTAAAAGGGTGGAGTGGCCCTGTATGTCAATGAAAATATTAAAGCTACAGAAATTCAGAATACACATAAGGAGCCAGAAGAACTGTGGGTCACCCTGGAAACAGGAAATGGGACAGCCATAAGAACTGGGGTTGTCTACAGGTCCCCAGACCAGGAGGAGGACATGGACACATTACTGTTAGAAGATATACAAAACATGACAGTTAAAGGGGAGGTTCTGATAATGGGAGACTTCAACATGCCGGATACAGATTGGTCAATACCAGCAGGAACATCTGCCAGAACTAGACACATGGTCAATTCCCTGCAGGGGGAGGGCCTCAAACAACTGGTACAACAACCCACAAGAGACAGGGCTATCCTAGATCTAGTACTGACTAACAGGGAAGGGATCACAGATCTCCAGGTAGAAGGTCACCTGGGGGCCAGTGACCATCATATGGTATGGTTCAATTTGGCCACTACATCTAAATCATCCCATTCCAAGACTAAAATATGGGACTTCAGAGGAGCTGACTTTGATAAGATGGCCAACAGAGTTAAGCTAGCCCTGGCAAAAAGAAACACAGGTGAGGGGGTACAGGCAAAGTGGGCAAGCATTAAGGATGCAATACTTGAAGCAACATCCCATTGTGCTAGACAGAAAAGGAAGTGCAAAAGAAGAAGGAAACCACTTTGGTTCTCAAATACAGTAGCAGAAAAGGTCAGAACCAAAAGGATGGCCTTCAGGAAATATAAGGGAACATAGCGGGATGAAGATAGGGAGGCATACCAAACTGCCCTAAGGGAAGCAGGGAAGGCAGTAAGGCAGGCAAAGTCCCAAACTGAGGAAACACTAGCACGAACAGTAAAAGAAGGTGATAAGACTTTCTATGGATACATTAGTGAAAGGAGAAAGTCCAGAGGGGGTATTGCTAAACTCAAAGGAGAAAAGGGGGCATGTGAGGAGGAGGAGGAGGAGGACCCTGTAAAAGTATCTATCCTAAATAGATACTTTTGCTCAGTATTTACTGAAAAGAAGGTAGGGCAGGGGCTCACAGTTCAGCACCATGGACACGGGGAAGGGAGGTGAGTACTACTCCCTTCACAAAACAAAGGGTCCTACAAGAGCTCGCTAAGCTCAGGGTGGACAAGGCAATGAGACCTGATGGCATACATCCCAGGGTACTTAAGGAGCTAAGGGTGGAACTAGCAGAGCCATTAGCAGAACTGTTTAGTGAGTCTCTGAGCACAGGAGAGGTCCCAGAAGACCGGAGAAGGGCTCATGTGATCTCGCTCCACAAGAGTGGTAGCAGGGAGGAGGCAGGGAACTACAGACCAGTCAGTCTTACCTCAGTAGTGGGCAAGATTATGGAGGCACTCCTTAAGGAAAGGATAGTGCAACACCTGGAATCCATAGGGGCACAGGATCCAAGACAGCATAGGTTTACAAAAGGAAGGTCCTTTCAAACTAATCTCATAGATTTCTTTGACTGGGTAACCAGAGTGGTGGACCAAGGGGGAGCAGTTGATGTCGCCTACCTTGACTTCAGCACAGCTTTTGACACTGTTCCACATAGAAGATTGATAAATAAGCTGGGTAGGCTCGCGGTGGGTCAGAAGTTGGTCAACTGGGTGGTAAACTGTTTGACGGGCAGAAAACAGAGAGTGGTGGTAAATGGTATACAGTCAGAAGAGACGCAAGTCACAAGTGGGGTACCTCAGGGATCGTCCTGGGGCCAGTCCTCTTCAATATCTTCATTAGTAACATTGCAGATGGACTAGAGGGTAAGGCTTGTCTGTTTACAGATGACACCAAGATCTGCAACAGAGTAGATGATCCAGATGGGGTGGGCAGAATGAGAAGAGATCTGGATAAACTAGCAAAATGGTAAGAAGATTGGCAACTGGGATTTAATGCAAAGAAGTGCAAGATCATGCACATAGGGAAGAGAAACCCTGAAGCCACCTATAGGCTGGGAGGGGAGTTGCTGGCAGTCACAAAGGAAGAAAGAGACTTGGGCATCATCATCACCGATGACCTGAAATCATCCAAGCAGACCTCTAAAGCAGTAGGTAAGGTTAGGGGGATGTTGGGGTGTATTAGTAGGGGTATCACAAGTCGTAAGAGGGAGGTAATAATCCCTCTTTACAAGACATTGGTTAGCTCTCATCTGGAGTACTGCGGCAGTACTGGAGGCCACACCTTCACAAGGACATTGACCAAATTGAGGCAGTCCAGAGAAGGGCAACCAAAATGGTGCAGGGACTGCATCAGAAGACATATGAGGACAGATTAACGGAGCTCAATATGTACACCCTTGAGCAAAGGAGGGAGCGAGGTGATATGATCAAGACATTCAAACACCTTAATGGCATTAACAAGGTGAAAGAGTCTAACATGTTTAAATATAAGAAAAACAGCAGGACAAGAGGACACAGCATGAGAATAGAGGGAGGCCGATTAAGGGGAAATGTGAGGAAATTATTTTTCACAGAAAGGGTGGTGGATGCATGGAACGGCCTACCTCAGGAAGTGGTGGCTATGAATACAGTGCAGGGCTTCAAAGAGGCATGGGATAGCCATAAGGTAGCTATACAGATGAGTATGACTAGATAGGCCACTGACAGAGCAAAGGCCGATGGTACATTTATAAGGTAAAAAAAGAAATGGGCAGACTGGATGGGCCTTGCGGTCCTTATCTGCCGTTAACTTCTATGTTTCTGTGTTTCTGTAGCTTGCCCACCGCTATATATATATATATATATATACATATATATATATATGTGTGTGTGTATGCATTTGCTATTTAAGGGTTCCCTTAGTAGTGTGTGGAGAGAAGGTGAGGTGAGACTGAAACACTTCTTCTTTCCTTATTGTTCACTCTGCTCACCACCTGGTACTGGAACTGCAGCTCCTGTTGTCTTCATATGGCATTCATATTTTGATAATGAGAAGGAAGTCTAAACCGTACCCTCAGCATTTCCCCCTTTGTTATTTTCAGAACCGTAGTTACGGTTACCCTTTTACAGAGAAGCAGGGTAGGGCAGTGCTGATTTCTCTTGACCAGTGCTCCAGATAACTTTTTAGGCCAGGAAGTAAAAACTTCTTCGTTTTCCAAGCTGGTAGTATTTCGGTATGCCAGGTAGTATTTTGTGATGTGATCACACTGTTCTGGTGAACTGAAGTGCGAATGCGCGAAGTCCGTGGAAACACCTGGTAGTGATGATATGACCCAGGACTCTACACAGGGTGTAAAAAGGGCAAAACTGGGTGTAAAATACTTCGATACACCCCTTAACTGGACCACTGCTCTTGACTGTACTCTTCCCGGCTGTTTTCCTGCTTAGATCCTTTCCTTACTTGCTCACTGGGACCCCCCCCCCAATACTGCCAAACAGAAAAGTAGCATGACAGGTGATCACAGACCCTACTGTATCTTTGATGCTAATTATGCTGCTTTCTTGCGCGCCCCTCTTCATTGATCTGTGCCCCCCCCCCCCATTCATCAGGTTACAGACATCAGTGTTTTTATGTGGTCATGAATTCAGAAACTAATATTAATAGGAATGTTGCTTTTTGTTTTGTTTTTTGCTTCTTTGGGCCCCACAAGCCTGGAGCTGGACTGGAGCGCAAGATTTGTCTGTTTGCAGATGACACCAAGATCTGCAACAGAGTAGATGATGCAGATGGGGTGGGCATAATGAGAAGAGATCTGGATAAACTGGCAAAACGGTCAGAAGAGTGGCAACTGGGGTTTAACGCAAAGATGTGCAAGATCATGCACATAGGGAAGAGAAACCCTGAACCTGCCTATAGATTGGGAGGGGAGTTGATGGCAATCACAAGGGAAGAAAGAGACTTGGGCATCATCATCACAGATGACCTGAAATAGGATAGGCCTTGCAGTCCTTATCTGCCGACAACTTCTATGTTTTTGTGTAGCAGCTGAAGAGGTACACAGCCTTATCCTCTGCTGTTATTACACCTAGCAGCTGCAGGAGTACATAACCGGCTACATATAGAGCTGGCAGGGATTCAGTTAATTCAATTTCTGGAGTAGTTCACTTCCAAAAATAGGCAAAAATTAAAGGGTGAGGAAGTCATTGACTTCCAGATGTAAAACCAAAAATTAGATGCCTTCTAAAATTGCAGGCATGGAAGTCAGTATATTTTAATACTAATATTTAATATTAACATCCATAAATTGATCCTTCTTAGAATAGTGACTTCCAAAATGTGATCCTGGAAGTATTTTAACTTCAAAACAAATTGGAATGACTTGCAGATTTCAACTCATGGAAGTTTCAGACTTCCACTAAAAATAAATGAACTGAACCCCTGAGAGCTGGACTGTGTAGGATTTGCTCCCTCCTCTGCAGTTACAACATACAACAGCTGCAGGAGTACACAGCAGGATAAATGCAGAGCTGGACTGGACGGCTCTCATCTCTGCAGTTATGATACACAGCAGTATGCCCCTGGCTACATGTAGAGCCAGGCTTGTATTCAGTTTCTTATGATAGCTGCAGCAGTATACAGTCAGTTACATGCAGAGCTGGACTGTATTAGATTTTCTCTTTCCTCTGCAGTTATTACACCTAGCAGCTGCAGGAATACACACCCAGCTGTATGCAGAGTTTGACTCTATTTGATTTGTTCTGTCCTCTGCACTTACTATGCACAGCAGCTGCAAGGGTATACACCCAGCTGTATGCAGAGTTTGACTCTATTTGATTTGTTCTGTCCTCTGCACTTACTGCACACAGCAGCTGCAAGAGTATACACCTAGCTGTATGCAGAGCTGGACTAGAAACATAGAAACATAGAATTTGACGGCAGATAAGGACCGCTTGGCCCACCCATTCTGCCCATTTCCTTACCTGATGGATAAGCTGCAGATTCTAGTTAATCAACAGCTTACTTCCTCCTGCCCCCCACTAGAATTGCTTTATGCCTGTCCCATGCATTCTTGAATTATCCCACTGTTCCTGATTCCACAACCTCCTCAGGAAGGCTGTTCCATACATCCACAACTCTCTTTGTGAAAAAATACTTTCTAACATTACCTCTGAGCCGTCCCCCTCTATCTTCAAATTGTGCCCCCTTGTTCTTGCATATCTCTTCTTCCGAAAGATACTACCCTCTTTTACCTTGCTAATTCCCTTGAGATACTTGAAAGTTTCTATCATGTTCCCCCTCTCCATCCTTTCCTCAAGGGTATACATATTAAGCTGCTTTAGTCTCTCCTTGTATGTCTTCTGGTGCAGACCTTGCACCATTTTGGTTGCCCTCCTCTGAACAGCCTCCACTCTGTCTATGTTTTTGTGGAGATGGGGTCTCCAGAATTGCACGCAGTACTCCAGATGGGGTCTCACTAACTGTCTGTAGAGAGGGATAACAACTTCCTGTTTTCTACTGTTAATGCCTCTCCCTATGCATCCCAGTATCTCCCCAGCCCTCTTTACTGTCTTCTCACATTGCTTGCCCACCTTTAGGTCATCTGATATAATTACTCCTAGGTCTCTTTCAATTTTTGTTGTTGTTATTAACTCACCTCCCATTGTGTACTCTTCCCCTGGGTTTTTGTTTCCCAGATGCATTACCTTGCACTTCTTTGCATTGAATCTGAGCTGCCACGTATTTGACCATTCCTCCAACCTTGCCAAGTCCCTTTTCATTCTTTCCATCCCACCTTGTGTATCAGCCCTGTTGCAGATCTTTGTGTCATCTGCAAAGAGGCATACCTTTCTTTCCAGGTGCTCTCCAATGTCACTTATAAAGATATTAAAGAGGACCGGTCCCAGTACCGAACCCTGCGGTACCCCGCTAGTTACCCTCCTTTCTTCACTGTGGACTCCGTTTACTATTACCTTTGCGTCCTGTTGTCCAGCCAGTTTTTTATCCAGGCTACCACCTTGGGACCCACACCAAGGCTGGCTAACTTGTATATTAATCTTTTGTGTGAGACTGTGTCAAATGCCTTGCTAAAATCTAGGTAGGCCATATCCACAGCCCCTCCTGGTCTACTACTTTGGTCACCCAGTCAAAGAAATCTATTAGGTTCATCTGACATGACCTTCCTGCTGTGAAACTATGCTGCCTTGGGTCCTGTGCCCCACTGGCCTCTAGGTACTCAACACTTCTTTCCTTCAGAAGTGATTCCATCATTTCCTACCACTGAAGTCAAACTAACTGGTCTGTGGTTTCCTGCCTTTGCCCTGCTCCCACTTTTTGTGAAGTGGAATCCATTGGCCCTCCTCCAGTCCTCAGGTACCACTCCATCCTCCCATGATTTGTTAAAGAGAGTAGTCAGTGGTGTTACTAGTTCTACCCTTAGTTCTTTTAGTATTCTTGGGTGACTCCCATCAGGCCCCATTGCTTTGTCCACCATCAGTTTCAAGAGTTCTTTCAAAACCCTTTCTTCTGTGAATGGACTGGTATCGACTCCCTTATTCAGAGTTTCTCCCTTATTTGGTTTAGGCACCTCCCCCTCCTCATCTGTTTTGAATACTAAGCAGAAATATTCGTTCAGTATTACTGCTTTTTCACTGTCACCCTCTGCCTACATTCCCTCCCCTTTATTAAGTCTCTGTATCCCTCCCTTGGTCTTTCTTCGCTCACTAATGTACCTATAAAAAGTTTTATCCCCCTTCTTAACAGAGTTGGCTATCTTTTCCTCAGTTTGCGCCTTTGCTATTCTGACTGCCTTCCCTTCCTCCTTCTGCTTTAACTGATAAAGTTCTCTGTCCTGCTCCTTCTGTGTTTCCTTATATTTCCTGAATGCTATCCTTTTCTCCTTAACCATCCCTGCCACCTCTTTTGAGAACCATAGTGTTTTTTCCTTCATTTTGTTTTATTGATTTGCTTCACACAAAGGCTTGTTGCCTCTGTCGATGGCTGTTTTGATTATTCCTCATTGTTCCTCCACCCCTCCTTCTTTCCCATTTGCTAGTGCTTTCTAAGGCACTCTCTCATTTTCCCAAAGTCAGCCTTCCTAAAGTCCAATACTCTTGTTTTTGTATGGCTTGACTCTATGGCTATGTTTATCGTGAACCACACTGTTTGGTGGTCACTTGTTCCCAGATGGCTACCCACTCTAAATCTGAGATCCTTTCTCCTTCCCCATTTGAGAGTACCAGGTCTAAGATTGCTCCCTCCCGAGTGGGTTCCAACACTAGCTGTCTGAGGCATGCCCCCTGTAGGGCATCAAGAATGACCCTGCTCTTGGATGTGCCTGCAGCAAAGGTACTCCAGTTAACATCTGGCATATTCAGGTCCCCCATCAACAATATCTCCCCTTTTTCTGCCATTTTAAGGATGCCTTCTATCATTTCCTTGTCCATTTCCTCCCCCTGAGATGAGGGTCTGTACACAACCCCCATGCGGATTGTGGTGCCATTTCCTGTCTCCAGGGTGACCCATAGTAACTCATCAACTTCCTGTTTACTCTTTAGTTCTGTTGCTTTAATCCCTTCCCTTATACAGAGAGCTACTCCTCCTCTTCTTTTACCCACCCTGTCCCTCCTGTAGACTGTGTATCCTGGTATGTTGACTTCCCACTCATGGTTCTCTGTGTACCATGTTTCAGTGACTGCCACAATATCCAGGCATCCCTCTTTCATTAAGGCCACTAGTTCAGGGAGCTTGTTACACAGACTACAGGCACTGGTACTCATCACCTTCCATTTATTTTTTATGGCCTTACCCTTTTAGCCCCATCCCTGTCCTTAACACCTTTTTCTGCATTTATCCCTTTCCTGCTGCTTCTGACTTCTCTGCCTTGGTGTTTACCTCTGTAACTACTGCGCTTTGTGGAGGAGGCTGGGATTTCCTGCTCCCTTTTCAGTGCCTTTCCCCTTGGCTAGTTTAAATGCTTGCCAATGAAGATTAAACCTGTCACCTAGGATCCTGGCACCCCGGACATGTGCAGACCATCGGCCAGTATAAGCCTGCATCCCTCCAGGTGGCTCCACCAGTCCCCAATGAAGCCAAAACCCTGAGCTCCACACCAGTTTTTCAACCATTCATTGAATCCTGTGGTGCGGAATACCCTAGCATCATCCTTGCCATAGACAGGCAGCACCTCCGAGAAGGTTACTGTACATGCTACTTGTCTAAGGCCCCTTCCCAACTCCACAAACTCCTCTTGCACCACTCTGATCCCATTTACAGCCAGGTCATTTGTCCCTAGGTGGACAATGACATCCAGCTCCCTCCCAGTGTAGCTGCTCCTGTGATCCTGAGGGATTCGCTTCCTGTCCCTCCAAGCCGTGGCACCAGGCAGGCACTTTACCTCCTATCCCTTCCTCCCCCATGTCTACCCCCCTAATGATTGAGTCCCCCACCAGGAGTTGTTTCCTTCCCCTTTGAGGTCTCGTACCACCCTCCTTTGGGTCTCCTTTGTGGAGGTTCTCAGCATCCTCCTTGGTCTCCACTGCAGGTGCCTCCATAGAGGAACCATTCTTTGCCAGAACAGCATATGAATCGTGGAGAGCTACAGCTGGAGGGATGCACCTCTGTTCCACCACCCTCTCTCTCCCTGAGCTCACCTTGGTCCAACCGCTCCTACTACGTTTGATTTTACTCATTCCACTGCAGCTGTTTCACACAGCAGCTGCAGGAGGTACACGGCCAACTACATATAGAGCTGGACTGTATTAGATCTGCTCTCTCTTCTGCAGTTATGACACACAGTAGCTGCAGAAGTATGTGCGCGCTGCCCAGCTATGTGCAGAGCTGGACTGTATTTGCTTTGCTCTCATCTGAAGTTATTACACTTAGCAGCTGCATGAGTATGTGGCCAGCTACATGTGGAGCTGGACTGTGTTACAATACACAGCAGCTGCAGAAGTATGCCCGCCACCCAGCTGTGTGCAGAGCTGGACAGTATTTGCTTTGCTCTCGTCTGAAGTTATTACACATATCAGTTGCAGGAGTACATGGCCAGCTACATGTAGAGTTGGACTGTATTAGATTCGCTTTCTTTTCTGCAGCTGTTACAAATGGCAGCTGCAGGAGTACACAACTGATGGTTACATGCAGAGCTGGACTGTACGAGATTTGGTCTTGTAGGGTTTTAAATAGCTGGTATAGCACAGCAAAACGCTAAGCAAAATGGGGTAATGCTAACCATTTTCTGAAATGCTTAGCAGTAGACTGCTAACCCTTTTTTGAGTGAGTCCATGACACAGTAAACCACACTAATAAGACTATTTTATTTTTTTAAATTTTGCTAATCGATCTGTGCCAAGTGCTATGTATGCATTTTCACAACTGATTAGCACATTCACACATCAAACTGCTAATCAGTTTTTTCAGCATATTTAAAACCCTGTCTTATCTCTACAGGCATGACACACAGCAGTTGCAGGAATACACACCCGGCAACGTGAAGGACTAGACTTCATTCAATTTCCTTTCTGTTCTGCAGTTATTACACATGTTAACTGCAGTAGTACATGCCCAGTTACATGCAGAGCTGGACATTATTTGATTTGTTCTCCCCTCTGCAGTTATTAAATGTAGCAGCTGCAGGAGTTTGCGCCTGGTTACATGCAGAGCTGCACTGTATTAGATTTGCTCTCCCCCTTAACATTATCACACACAGCAGCTGAAAGAGTACGCACATGGCTACATGTAGAGACGGCCTCCTGGACACAAGCATCATGCATCCTTGTAGCCTATTGGGCTACCTACCGCTGTCTGCGGTTCGCCTCCTGCACGCCTGGACACCACTGCACCTCTCTCAGTGCCAAGAAGCCTGCTGCCTCCGGCCTCCTGGACACAAGCATCATGCATCCTTGTAGCCTATTGGGCTACCTACCGCTGTCTGCGGTTCGCCTCCTGCACGCCTGGACACCACTGCACCTCTCTCAGTGCCAAGAAGCCTGCTGCCACCGGCCTCCTGGACACAAGCATCAAGCATCCTTGTAGCCCATTGGGCTACCTACCGCCATCTGAAGTTCGCCTCCTGCACTCCTGGACACCACTCTGCACCTCTGTCAGTGTGAAGAAGCCTGCTGCCACCAGCTTCCTGAACACAAGCATCAGGCATCTTTGTAGCCCATTGGGCTACTACCGCCATCTGCGTTTCGCCTCCTGCACGCCTGGACACCACTCTGCATCTCTCTCGGTGCCAAGAAGCCTGCTGCCACCAGCCTCCTGGACAGAAGCATCAGGCATCCTTATAGCCCATTGGGGCTACCTACCGCCATCTGCGGTTCGCCTCCTGCATACCTGGACACCACTCTGCACCTCTCTCGGTGCCAAGAAGCCTGCTGCCACCGGCCTCCTGGACACAAGCATCAGGCGTCCTTGTAGCCCATTGGGCTGCTTACCGCCATCTGCAGTTTGCCTCCTGCACACCTGGACACCACTCTGCACCTCTCTCTACTGCCGCTGGCCTCCTGTACACAAGCATGAGGCATCCTTGTAGCCCATTGGGCCTACCTACCGCCATCTGTGGTTCACCTCCGGCACATCTGGACACCACTCTGCACCTCTCTCAGTGCTAAGAAGCCTGCTGCCACCGGCCTCCTGGACACAAGCATCAGGTCACGGCCTATACACAGCCCTGGCCTGCACAGCTGCTGCTTCTGCTGCAAATTTGCCCACCTCCCATCCCCTCCCAGGCCACTTTAAATACACTTAAGCTCCTCCCCCCCTACCCTGTTCAGCCCCCATTGTCTTCCAGTAGTAGAATTCTGGAGCTTAAAGCTGTCTAAACACAACTTTCAGAAATCTGTCACACGCTGCTGCTGCTAGCTCTCTCTAAACTTCTCATGAGCGGGGGCTATGCCCCCTCCTTGCACCAGTTCTGTTGCCCTTGGACTACTCACTGCGCTATGCCTCCCTCTGCTTTTTGCTGACTGCGCCCCTTCTGTGGGGGAGCCCCTGGGTCGCACCCGGACAGCTAGATGAGACTGACTTCACCTTCTCCAATCTAATTGCCTGTGACAGACAGCCCCCCCTCGCCTATCTGCTGTCTTGATCTTAGGTGCTTCCTGTATACTGTCATAATGATCAGGAGTTCTGGCCACAAGCCACATGGTAGGGGCAGCCCCCCCCCCGAGGCATTTCCTATGGCTCTTACTGGTAACTCTAGCCCTCTTGGGATATTGAGCTCAACCCTGGTCCTCCCCAACCAGCCTCCTCCTCACCGGTGGGCTGGTGAAAGGGCGGTGGGTTGAAAATAGCCCACCTCAATATCCGTAGCCTCCTGCCCAACGTGGCTGATCTCCTTGCGTGGGTCACGCACCATAAGCCTGACATCCTGGGTATAACGGAAACCTGGCTGAAGCCATCAACCCCGGACTCAGCATGTGTGCTTTCTGGCTTTGACCTGCATCAGGCAGGACTGCCGGGGAAAAAAGCGGGGGTACTCTGGTCTACTATAAGTCACCTTAATATTTTGGTTCTGTCCTCAACAGTCTTTGCATTCGCCCTGTGAACTGCTGCACACAGTTCTGCTACTCGGGAACACTAAAAAGCTGCACATTGCCTGTACTTACAATCCCCCTATGGAGGGATATTGGGGTTGTCCTATCTTCTTGACGCTGTTGGGTCATTGTCTGGGTATAATGAGCTAATGATACTGGGCGATCTCAACTTAAACTGGCTTGGTAATAATGCTAAGATGTATGAGCCCCTGCTTGCTGGTCTCTCACAGTCCCAACTCATTAAGGAACCCACTAGGTGGTCCTCTGCTGGTGGCATGGGCTCCCTCCTAGACTGGGTCCTGTCCAATAGACCAGAGAGGATTAGCTCTTCTGGCACTCTTCCTGACTTCATCTCCAACCACTCCCTGTGCTCTGTGTTTTGAAGATCTCCTTCCTGAAAATTCCTCATTAAGTCATCCAAGTTAGGGACTTCTCCAGGTTCGACCTGGGGTCTTTCCATAATGATCTATGGCTTACTGACTGGTCTGCGGTTTGGAATGACCAGGACTTAGCCTCTGCAGTCAGTCATTTTCTCAGCAGCTTTGGGGTGCTGCAGGATAAACATGCCCCTCTCATCAGACGGAGGGTAAGAGGGTCTGCTACCAAGTGGTTGCATGGGAGCCTCCTTACCCTCATAAGGACTAGAGACAAGTGCTGGACCAAATTCAAGGTCATGTTGGACCAGGCCATATTTCAGCAGTATAGGAGGCTCAGGAACGAGTGTAAGAAAGCAATCAGGGCTGCCAAAAGTGAATTCTGCAAAATGGCACTGCTGAGTTCAGCTAAAGACCTTAGGACTTTTTGGAGGAACATAAAGAACATAGTAAGTGGTTTCCCCAGCGGTGAGGCCGCTGACATGCTCATCGATGGTACTAATTGTAAAAATCCACTTACCATTGCCAGTGCATATAACTCACACTTCTCGGATCTGTCTGCCTTCACCTCTGTATTGTCCTCCAGTTGTTGTAATAGTTGTGTCCATGACCCTGCTCCACAACTGGCTCCCATCTCCCGCCCGTTATTCTATTTCAAGGCTGTGATGGCACAAGAGATTGCTCTCTGGTCTCTCCCCCTTCTTCAGTGCTGGCCACGATGGATTGGAACCTAAGCTCCTCTGTCTTGGTGCCTCTTATATTGCCTCCACAGTGGCTCATATCTTCAATTTATCCCTAGCCTCTGGGGTCATCCCTGACATATGGAAGGTGGCTAGGGTTGTCCCCATTCTCAAACAGGGCAACCTTAAGATTCTTGACAACTACTGACCGATAGCCATATTGTCTGCTATCAGTAAACTGCTTGAGAAAGTTGTGGCGGGGCAACTCATGGAGTATATCCAGTCTCACGAGCTTCTGTCTCCTGAGCAGCATGGCTTTCGTAAAGGGCACAGTATATCCTTGGCCCTTGTCACTGTCGCATCTGGGATCAGAACTGCTGTGGACCAGGGTAAACTCTCTGGTGCCATCTTCATTGATCTATCCAAAGCCTTTGATCTAGTTGGCCATGCTGTGCTCTCAGCTTAGGTCCTTTGGCTTGTCACCCCCTGTACTCACTTGGTTCACAAGCTACCTACAGGGCAGACAGCAGCTGATCAAATACAGTAAGGTGCTCTTGGACACCACGTCTGTGTCCTCAGGTGTTCCCCAAGGTTCAGTCCTGGGGCCCCTGCTCTTTTTCCATTTTTGTCAACAATCTACCCGCTACCTCTTCCTACTGTAGGTCCATTCTATATGCTGATGACCTGGTCATCCTCGTCCATTCTCGGGACATTGGGGTCATAAACCACCAGCTGAGCAAGGACTTTATGAGTATCCAATCCTGGATAACATCCCACAAGCTGGTCTTCAACCTCAAATAAACTCAGGCCATGCTCTTTGGGTCCCTGGTCCAGATAAAGGTCTCCCCTGCCCCTTTGTGTATCACTGGTCTTGACGGTGCTCCTGTCCTCATCACCGACTCCGTCAGATACCTTGTGGTGACACTTGACCCTCAGCTTGACCTTGGACTCCATATCCAGAATGTATGCAGAGCTGTTAACTGCAAACTGGATCTGGCCTATCGAGCAAAGAGCAATCTCACTTCCGCTGCTCACCTTGCGCTGGCTAGAGGCGTGTTTCTCCCCTCCCTCTGCTATGGGCTCCTCCTGTTTGCTCGTACCTCCAAAGCCCACCTCGCTAGGTGGACCATACCCTACAACAACATTTGCTGTTTTGCCCTTGCAGCCCCTCGACTCACCAACCACTATGACCTGTATAGTAAGCTTAATTGTCTCTCCCCGCCTAGTTACTTAAATTTTGTCCTGGGCTGTTTCATGGGCAAGGTCCTTGGTACTGGCAACCCCCGGATTGGTGGAGCTCCTCGTGTCAGCTGCCTCCTCCTCTTACTCCCTCAGATCCCTGGGCCCTGCTATTCTTAGGATTCCTGCCACTCGCGCTCAAATGGGGGACAGAGATTTTGCCTCATGTGCCCCCAGACTATGGAACTCCCTTCCTGACCAGGTCCTCTCCTCCCCCTCCAATGCATGCCTCCGAACCTCCCTGTGGAATCAGTTGAAGCTGTCCTCAGCGTGTGGTTGTCCTAAACCTCCATAATCTCACCTGGTCCTCTGCACTGAACATCCTTTCTAAGGTATAGCCTGCCTGCATGGTTTTTGTCCTGCACACAGTGTATACACCCTATGTATTAGGTATTGCTCTGACTTTGCCCCTACTTTTTTGGGCCTGTACTGCATATAATTTGTATATAATGCGCTGCTCGCAGCCTTGGTGACTTGATGTATATGCTCAGACCTTTTGTGTGTACCTACTGACTATGTGATGCTTCTGTTTTTCCCGACTCTGTGTAACTGCCTAAAGTGTATCATGTTGTCCTATGTCGGATTTCCTTGTACTCTCTCGGGTCGTACCTGAAAATAGGCAAATGTCTAGTGTACTTAACTGGGTAACAAAAGCTAAATAAATAAAAGTTGCTTCTCTTCTGCAGTTATTACATATGATAGCTGCAGTAATATACATCTAGTTACACGCAGAGGTGGACTTTAGATTTACTCTTTCCTCTGCAGTTATTACACCTAGCAGCTGCAGGAATACACGTCTGGCTATATATGCAGAGCTGGACTTCATTAGATTCATTGGTAACTTTGGTAATACAGAGCTCTATAAAGACTAATGTTCATTAGGCTTGCTTATCAGTGAATTTAATATCCCACTATATTTTTGCCCCTTAAATAAGTATCAAGAGACTGTTTGAAGGATATCATAATCTTACTAGCTACAACCTCAGTCGGCAAGTCGTTCCAAACTCTTGCCACCCTGTTTGAAAACCAGAACATACGAGACTGTGTCCTACATCTATCCACCTTCAACTGTAAGGAGTGGGCATGGGTGTTATGCGACTGTACCCTAAGGTGCAAGTCCATTTGCTCCCAAAGCTGGTTATCAGATAATGCCCGATAAATTAGGCACATATCCCCTCTCAGCTTACGGTATTCAAGGGACTATAGATCCAATTTCTTCAACCTATCCTCATAAGCCATATTCTTAACTTCATCAGTTTTTCTGGTAGCCCTTCGCTGCACCCTTTCCAGGGCTCTTATATCCCCTTTGTAGCCTGGTGCCCAGAACTACACACAGTATTCTGCATGTGGCCTCACAAGAGAGGTATACAACGGGAGCAATACCTCTCCTTTCATGTGTCTATGTATGCATCCTAGGATTCCATTTGTCTTCTTAACCACTTGATTACAGTGTGAGTGGAACTTAAGGTCATTGCTGACCCTAATACCCAAGTCTATTTCTTCGTGTACTACTTTGAGGATACTACCCCCCAAACTATAATTCAGTTCTAGATATTTTTTTGTCAAGTGCATAACTGTACACTTGTCTGTATTAAAGATTGCCCCATTTTCCCTAGCCCATAACTCCAGTTCTCCAAGAGCTAGTTGTAAATTTGAAGCATCTGCTATACTATTAACTGAACGGCCTATACGTGTGTCGTCCGCAAATTTGGACAACCAGATGTCTAATGTTACCTGCATAGTAGACATGTAGAGATTAAACAAACATGGTCCCAATACAGATCCCTGTGGGAACCCACTAGTGACTGCTGCCCAATCAGACATCTCTCCCAAGGTGCATACTCTTTGTTTCCTCGTAAACAACCATTCTCCTATCCAGTTGACTATTTTAGGATGTATCCCTAAGTTAGAAATAGTTTTGATCAGTTGTTCATGAGGGACCTTATCAAGTGCTTTTGCAAGGTCTAAGAATATTACGTCCACTGGACTGCCTTCCTCAAGTGATTTACTAACTTTACTGTAAAATTCCAGTAAGTTTGTTTGACATGAACGTCCCTTAGTAAATCCATGTTGGAATTTGTCTTTTTTCCCCTCAAGCTCCACATAGTCCATAATATAATCCTTCATAATACCTTCCAGTATTTTTCCCAGTGCAGACGTCAGGCTAATAGGCCTATAATTATCCACTACATGCTTTTGTCCCTTTTTATGGATAGGGACCACCGTTGCCTGTCTCCATGCCTGCACAGTCTGCCCTGTCTCCAGTGACTGTGGAAATATTTGTGTTTCTTCTGCAGTTATTAGAGACAGCAGCTCCAGGCATACACAGAGCTGCACTACATTTGATTTGCTCTTTCTTTTGCAGGCATTTCACATAGCAGCTGCGGGAGTGCACACCCAACTACATGCAGAGCTGGGCCATATTAGTAGTAATTGTAGTTTATTTAGTTCCCAATCCCAGGGGGCTCGGGAGCACTGTACATCATAGAGTTAAAATAAACAGAACACAATAGAACAACATAACACACAGTCGTAAAACAGAGATAATGTCAAATGTGCAGATTAGCATAGATAACTTAATATTAAACCAGTGGGACTAGTTCAAGTTGAAAGCTTGGTGAAGCAGGTAGGTCTTTAGACCCCTCTTAAAGACCTCCACTGAGGTATCCTCCCTTTGAGATCTGGGGAGCAAGTTCTACGGAGCTGGAACAGCCACCTCAAAAGTGCAGTTCCCCTGATGTCTTGAGCCTGGCCCCGGATAGGAGGCTCACCTTGGAGAAGCAGAGAGGGGGGCAGTAAGGGGATAGGAGCTCACTCAGATAACCTGGGTTCAGGTCATATAGGGCTTTGTAGGTCAGCAAACCGACTTTGATGGAGATTCGCCACTTTACCGGCAGCCAGTGCAGGTCACACAGGACCAAGGTCACATGACATGACCTCAGGAGGCCTGTCAGTACCCTGCTGACTGTGTTCTGCACCAGCTGCAGGCATCGTGGGGCCCCTTCACTTACCCTAAGATACAAAGCGTTACAGTAGTAGAGTGTGGAGGTCACAAAGGCATGTACTAGTGAGAGCAGGTCTTCCTGTGGAACCAAGGCTTTAATCCAGGAGATGTTTTCGGAGATGGTAAAAGCCATTCTGGACTACAGACGACACCTGAGCCTCAAGTGTCAGTCTTTCATCCAGAATGATGCCCAGATTCTTTACCTTAGCAGAGGCCAAGAGACTAGAGGAACCAAGCCTCAAACCAGACCTCTACACTGTGGCCCTTGCACCCTGCTGTTGACCAGGCTCAATCACCAAGAGGACATCTAGTTCTGGATCTGGACCAGTCATAAATTCAGTACATTACCTGCGCCAGGCATTCTGGGTACAAATGACAGATACAGCTGGTTATCATCTGTATAGCAGTGAAAATCCAGGCCATGCCGTCTGATGATATCGCCCAGGGACAACATGTGCACTGTGAACAACATAGGAGAGAGGATCGAATCCCGGGCTACGCCACAGAGCAGGGACTTCGGGAGTGAGGAAAAATTTCCCATCACCACCCTCTGCATCCTACCACTGAGGAACGACACAAACCAGCTGATGACCCTACCAGCAAGTCCACAATACTCTCTAAGATGACCCAACAACAACAATCTATGGCCCTCAATGTCAGATGCTGATGAGAGATCGAGTAGAATGAGAACTGACCATTCCCCTCTATCTCTTGCCCTGAGGAGGTCATTATGCACCCTGAGCAATGCAGTCTCCATACTGTGCCTGAATCGGAATCTGGACTGGAGCGGCTCATAGATGTTAAAGCTCATGAGGTGGGCCTCGAGCTGTAGAGCTGCTATCCTCTCGATGACCTTTCTTAAAAAAGGGAAGGTTAGAGACTGGTCTAAAATTAGACAAACAGTCTGGGTCCAGAGATGTTTTATTCAGAGGGGGGTCTCACCAGCGCATCCTTTAATGTAGTCAGGAACGACCCCTCCAAAAGGGAGCACTAAAGTATCTCGGCAAACATTGGGCCCAGAAATCCCACACAACTCACTAGGAGGTGCGTCAGACCTGGGTCCATTTCACACTAAGTGGGCCACAACTCAGAAATCACCTCACAAACCTCCTCCTCCTCCACCAGTACTAGCCTAAACTCACCCCAGACAGAAGGCGTGCTCCTTGTGACTGCCCACTCCCCACTGCTGGTCTGCGACATCCCAGTTGGGGTTATTCCGACCTGATCAAGGACACCTTGTCAGAACAGAACATAGTAAACTATTCACACTGGATGGATGAAAATGCCTTTACTGGCTAGAGACAGGCAAGATGTAACATGTCTACAGTCTGGAAAACTTGAACTGGTCTGTTCCTCCCCACTGCAATCTCCCTGGAATGCTGCTGTCTTATGAGAGATTGCCCTCTGATAGTCACTGTAGTGATTTCTCAGAGCCAGTCTGTTCCTGTCTGCTCCGTACATGTGTCAAGAATGCTCCAATCTGTGACCCAAAGCTTTCTTCTCTCTAAAGTCCCTGTCAAACCAAGGGAATCCCTACCAAAAAGACCTGGGTTGTATATGTGGTGCAGCAGTATCAAGGGCCGAGGCAACAGCTCTCTTATAGGCTATCACCGCTTTCTCTGATCCTGTCTTATACACAGCCATCACACCTGAGAGGTCCAGTGCTGCCTAAAGTCCTGCTGGGGAAAGCCCCTTTAAATGATATTATTGTTAGATTTGCTCTCTCCTCAACAGTTATTACACACAGCTGCTGCAGGAGTACGCACCCGGCTACATGCAGAGATGGACTGCATTCGATTTGCTCTTTCCTCACTCTTCTCTTCTGGAGATTTGCAGTTGCTAAGCAATAGGAAACCAGAAAAAGTGACTGCTGAGAAGATCTTGTTTTCTGCCCGGCAACAGCAGTGTATAGCTCTTTATTCCTGGCAAGCAGGAGCCTTTGGGAAGCAATACTTACTCCAGCATACTGAGATGGAAGGATTTTTTTTTTTTGTAGATTTGGTGTATAACCTGTTTTAGTTTTACAGTACAATACTTCTTTACTAATCAGTCAATTATGTATTTCCTCTAGATAGTGATTTATGCACTTCCTCTTCCATTTATGATGACATGTAAGGTATGGTAGTATAAAAAAATAATTCCACAGGAGAACACCTTACCTGCCAGAAGTTGCATTCAGTCTTTAAATGCATCAAACCGGGAGGTCAAAAGCTCAGAAAACAGAGATTACCATGGTAACATTAGTGGCCACACTCTACAGTTTCCAGAAACCAGCAACTTCACAACCTGCTGTGTGAGGTGAGCAAACGAAAATTTATTACAGATACTACAACTTAACAGTGTTTAAATTCACTTCACAGTAGCCAAAGGCAGCGGACGAACTGTAGGACTGATATATTGCAAAGGGCCTACATCCTCATTTAGGCTGCAGTGTTTTGCTAACCAAGTAGGTGCTGCAGGCCAACGGCCTGTTTTCAGGTAGGACCCAATATATCCAATGTACAGTACATAAATATACTATCAAGTTTATTTTATTGTTCGACATACAAGGTCATTACAATAAACAAATTCTAATAAATAACATGCAGTGTGTACAAATACACTCATACTCATCTAAATGTACATAATCTGATACTCAACAGTCACTTAATTGCAAAGAGGATTCATAGCATATTTTCGAGACTCAGCTGCTAAGTGGATGACTGACTACATTTTCTGACTTAAAACTCTGTAGTTTCAGATGACATAAAATATGCAAAACAAAAACATATTATATATATATATAGTAAGTATGTAATATAATATACACAATCTGCATTCAAGAAAAGAAAAAAAACACCATCTGGGTATGACAGGTGCTGGAGGGACTGTGGGGAGAAAGGAGATTATCATTGCATTTTCTGGTCTTGCACGGTGTTCCAACCCTACTGGTCAGATATAGCCCAGTCACACTCAGAGACCCTTGGCTCAAATATTCCTCTACAGTTTGAATATCTAGTGCTGGGTCTCCTCCCACAGGAGGCCTGCTCCCCGCAGAATAAATATCTGTTCCGAGTAATGGTTGTGACAGTTTTGAAAATCATAACCAGACACTGATTAATTCTAGAGGCTCTAACAAAAGGGGAGTGGATTACCCTCGTAAAAGAGATCTGAGTGATGGGGGACATGTTTGCTAGAATGCACTTTGCATATGATGGCGGTGACTTAATGAGGTGGCAAAAATGGGACGTATATACCAGATATCATACCTATGGTTAATATTACCTGTTTTTAGAGTCTAGACTCTATAACAGTTTTTCTTACTGTGCTCTGTGAATGATTGATGTCAAGCCACAAATGTCTGTATGAATTTATACAGCAGATACCACTCAGACCATGCCTACTGGTTATTTATATACCAATGTGTGCAACGAACAACCAACCGTCTGCTAATTCTGATACTGACTACTACAAATGCCTACTAAAATATGAGTTTAAAAAACTAAAAAACCATGACACACTGTACTTTACATTAACACACACACACACACACACACACACACACACACACACACACACACACACATTAAAGTAAAAAAAAGTCCCAGTCAAGTTTTTGTCAGTTCCTTCAGATGCGAATTCTCTGCTGGCAACTAACACTGCTGATTTCCTGACTTGTTGAACACACTTTGCTCCCCTTGGTGCTCAGTGCTGTTGATTTTGGCAGTCCTCTGAGACACCTGAACTCTTTTTGGCTAACACTATGGATTTTGCCAGTCCCCCTAACACCTGGACTCTCTTTTGGCTAATGGTGTCAATTTTCGTAGTCCCCTCAGACACCTGGGCTGCCATTTGGCCAACGCTGTTGATTCTGCCTGTTTCCTCAGACACCTGTATGCCTTGCTGGCGAACCACGTCAATTTTGGAAGGCCTGTCAGATACCTAGACTCCCTGTTGACTAATGTTGTTGATCTTGGCAGTCCCTTTAGACAGCTGGACTTCCTTTTAGTCAACACTGTCCATTCTGGAAGTCAGCTGAGACACTTAGACTTTCTGTTGGCTGACACTATCAGTTTTGGCTGTCCCCTCAGATACTTGGACTAACTCTAACCCTGTTAGTTTTGGCAGTCCCCTAAGATACCAAGAACCCGAACAAACTTAGTAAGTCCAATATAAAAAATAGAGACACGGCTCTTTATGGCTTTAGAGTTACAGCCACGACTCTTTAAGACTGAATAAACATTTAAAGCATATTTTTATGGCTTTCTTTGTCTCTGTTTTTTATGTTGTATTTATTAAGTTTGTTCTGGTTCTTTTTTATACTTTATATTTATTATTTTGTTATAAACAGCAAGCTGTAGGTTTCCAGCAGAGACATATCACATGTTAGGGATATAAACACATTGAGGGCGCCACTCCTCACGTAACAAAGCTTACTAATTTAGTCTACTGCATAAGATACATCTGAGGGGAATACTAAAGAACAGTAAGTTCGTATAAGTCCATTATTCCTTCATAAGCTGTTTTATAAAGCCCATGAGCAGCATGGAGATAGCAAAACGATAATTCTAAGTAGTTAAACCGGTATCCTTTCCCTTCAAGAGGAATAACATCCATGCTTTAACTTTAAGGATACACACTTATGGTGCCAAGTCCTGGATATTAACACTGCTCTTTCGTGGCCTAATTTCTAAATTAATTAACACATTTGGCTAAACTTTCATTTAAAACAGAGACTGAGATATAACCATTTTA
The DNA here is from genome assembly GCA_016271365.2 of Neoceratodus forsteri. NCBI lineage: Eukaryota > Metazoa > Chordata > Ceratodontiformes > Ceratodontidae > Neoceratodus > Neoceratodus forsteri. The sequence goes on along the minus strand of JADMNL010000037.1, from coordinate 37,755,877 downwards.
AATTAACCAAAATCCTCCCCCACATAATTGCAACTTTGGGAAGCAAGTTCAAATAATAAACACAAAACTCAAACAAAATATTTGCATTTCTGCAGTCCCGCTCGTCTTGCAGTGCGTTTACTCACGCAGAGTCCCAGAGGGGGAAACAGTACAGTCCCTCTGTGTATGGACAATTTCTCTTCTCCGAACGAGAAAGAAACCTTGTCTTACCTTCACAACTCATCCTCCTCTGATGAGTGATCGATCTGGTCTCTTGAACGTCTCCTTCTTGGAACCTGCTTCTGGATCCAACGGCCTGCCTCCTTCGGGTCCGAAAAGATAAAGATTTTCCCATGGTGAACAATCCTCGGTCGGGCCCGGAATAGTACACTGTGCTGTATACCTGCCGCAGGAGCTCTGAAGCATCGAACAACTTGCGCCTGCCGGAGCGAACTGATGTCGGGGAAGATATTAATTGGCTCCCCCTCACACAGCAACGTTTTATGCTGCCTTGCCATAGCTAGAAGGTAGTCTCTTGATGCCACACCATCCGTCACTGCCAAAACTGCACGTGGAGCCTCCGCATTATCCGGATTCCCTCGTCTGGCTATCCGGTAGGCTTTTCGGATGCTTTTAGCCTGATCTTTAACTTCTTGACCAAGTTGCTGTATCAGCCAGTCTTGTAGGAATAAAACCAGGTGGTCTCCTTCACATCCCTCCAGAAAGCCTAGGAACCAAATGTTAGGAGCTCTAATTTGGTTCTCCAACGTCTCTAGTCTCGTACGGAGGTGGCTGTTTTCTTTCACCAGTGTAGTACTGACCCCCATAGTGGCATCTGAGCGTTTTTTAACTTCCAGCGATTCAGTTGTTACTAACTCCATGGTAGTCTCCAAATTGGTCACTCGATTGGCAATGCTGTCCATTTTCTCTGCAAATGACGATACAGAGGCTATTAGGTGATTTATTTTCTGACCCAAAGATTGTAAGGTTTCTTCGCCTGCACTCTCCAAGTCTGAGGCCTGCAGAGTAGTGCCAGACCGCATGGAGGAGGTGGCCAGAGCATTTTTCCCCTTTCGTTCCATCTGGATGATTGCGATCTTTCCGGGGATTTCCCATCCTGTAGCATGGAACTTCCGATCCAGTTATCTTGCCAAGTTTCCCAGTTTGTGGCCCAAATGACTCGATTCTAAAAGTTTTAATACACGTAACTTAGAAGAGCAGTATTAAGAAGCAGCCATCTTGCTCAGGCTCAACAGCGCCCCCCCGTTCGGGTTCTTAAGTGCTCGACCCTCTCAGATTTGTTTCTCTTGATTATTTGCAGTTAGTACCCACCTTGTAACCTGTAGCACGTGGCTGTGTGTTTTGCATTCCTAAGATACCAAGGCTTCCTGTTGGCTAACGTTGTTGATTTGGACAGTCTCCTCAGACACCAAGACTCTCTGTTACTGTTGATTTGGGCAGTCCCCCAGACATCTAGACTCCATGTTGGCTAACATTGTTGATTTTGGATGTCCCCTCAGACATGTGGACTACCTACCTAGTGGCTAACACTGGCGATTTTGACAGTCCCCTCAGACATGTGGACCCATGTTGGCTAAAGCAGCTGATTTTGGCAGTCCCCTCAAACACCTGGACACCATGCCAGCTAGCATGGTTGATTTTTACAGTCCCTTCAGACACCCTGATTCTTCTGCTGGCTGATGGCTACTGGGAGGGAGGGAGGAAGAGCTGTAGATCAAACATGGTCTGCAGTAATAGTGTAGGTAGGGAGAAGTGGGCAGACCGGATGGGCCAAGTGGTCCCTATCTGCCATTAAACTCTGTGTTTCTATATGTTTCTGTCATGCTGTGCGTGTCGGATCATTTGGGCATACAGTCATCCTGTTGGCTAACATCGTACATTTCAGTGAGTCTGCTTGGGTAATCACATTCTATTTTGGTGACTGCTGAAGATTTTAGGAGTTCACTTTGATACCCGCACTTCTTGCTGGCTCACAGTATGCATTTCAGGAGTTTACTTGAATATCCACTCACTGCTGGTTAGCAGTGTGCATTTAAGGGTGTCCCCTTGGATCCCTCGCAGTTCCTGTTGACTAACACCATACATTTTAAGTTTCCCCTGTGAACACCCAGACTACCTTCCAGCTAGGGCACAAAGCATTCTGAACACAGAGACCTTCATACATGTCCCAGAACTCAGTGACCACGAGCATGTCACATCACCTTTCATGTGCTGCTGTCTTCCCAGCTATACAGCTGGATCAACACAGTTTTGCAGTTACAAAAGGAACCTTCGCAGATCACTGGAAATTTAAAATACAGGTTGTTGTATTTTTCTGCCAACATATGCTAGTAGTAAAACCTGTATCTGATTATTATAGATCATGAGAGGACCATGTGATGCTCCCAACCAATCATAGCGCTTCCTTTAGCTGTGCGAGAGACACTCTTATTTCCATAAGACAGTCACACTTGCTGTACTGTAGTAATGGGCTTCTCACTGGTCACTCGCGGCATCAGCATTTTTAAGAAAAAAAAGGTAATGTAAAAAACAAATCGTGCAGTCTATAATAATTTTATGGGTCTATTGGGAGGGCATTTTATTGATACTAAAGTGTCACCATCTTGCGTCCTCAGGACGCCAGAACTGCTTGCCTTTGGTTCACCATTCTCTCATCCTAAGAACATGTGAGGCGAAACTCTTCTATCCATAAGAGGAGCTCCAACCAGACCTATACACCTTATAAATTAAAAGCTTTCATAGACTTATCAAGGGGTTGTGCCAGCTTGCTTTTTTGGCTGCTGCCGTTGTACTGGTCTGTCAGGCCCACAATAGTTTGATCTCATGTTAGCCCTTACTCTCAAATTATCTCTACCCCAGCCCTTTATGAAAAGATTTTATTATGGTAGTAATATATAGAAGTCTTAATATTTTTAAAGTCTTTTTTTTATACACTTTGTATCCCGAAGTTCTTTACAAGCATTGAGAGACTGATAGCGAAGTGTCAGTAAACATGTAGCAGCAGACATTTTGCACATTAGCACCCACACACAGCCTTGGACAGTTGCATGTACCAGTTTTATGGGAAGGAGACTTTAGGCCCCGACACTGAGGAAAGTCTCCTACTATTGCAGAAAGTGCCTTAGGTTTTTTTACTTCCGCCTGGACACCCCACCAAGACAGCACCAGAGATGGGCAGAACGGACCTCGGTTTTAATGTCTCATCCGAAGGATGCCATACCCCGACAATACAGCATCCCCGTAGTGCTGCACTTGAGTGGAATCGTTTTATGCTATGAATCCAATCCTAGTGTGGGATTAGAACCCATGACCTTCTTGCCCAGAAGTGGATGTGATATCATCCAAGTCATACTGACACCTACAGTGACGGACAGGATAATTTTTTATGCACCAAGGTGTTCCGTGTACCTGTGTTTAGCAGGGGGAAAACTCTGCTGTGACCAAAATGTCATCCAGTAGTTTCCATGGAATACTGCGTCAGACACCGCAGTGACAAAACACAATTTAATAACTATTTTGTTATAAATATTTTACAACAGTAAAAACAACACAAAGCACATTTTATATTTCCAGTGATCTTTAAATGATTAAGGGGCTTTGTCACTATGAAACGCATCAAGAAAAAGGTTTTAACAAGTGGAACTCTGAGTACATTGTCTGAACGAGGGGAACACTGGTCCTACTCACGTTTGTCACTGGGTAGAAGCAGGACTCTGCTATAAACAAAATGCTGTGTGGGCAGGGAAAGCATCAAAGCAGCATGCTGCAGGGCTTGCATCACCGAACTGTGAACCAGGAGACCCAGCTTTCAATCTCACCGCAGTCAGTGACACACTCTGTGACCTTGAGCAAGTCCCATGACCTCTTTGTGTTGCAGTCCATCCCATCTATAAACCTGGGTGGAAGGAGAATGCAAAATGGTGCACACAGGGGTATAAACAGTGCAAGATAGTAGTCCATCAATGTGCAGTGGAGACTGACACGATGAAACGCTCTGTGATAAGCATGTCACACTTTTCCTATGTGACAAATTGAAGTAATGGCCCTTGGATTACATTGTGTTCCTGCAGAATTCTCCAGCATGTCACTGGAAGACACTGTGATAAGGGAGTTGCATCCTGACTGGCTGCATTGTACCTCACAGTAGTGATGCCTGAAGGGGCACATGAGGAACCTTGGTGTGCAGTTTCGGGCTCCACTGCTGTGCGGTAAATCAATAAACTCCTATTCTGACTGGCCCAGTGGCGCAGAGAGCTGAGGCTTTAAGTGCCTCTCCTGCTGCCGCAGTGAGGACCAGGTTCGTAAATGGACCAGGGTCACTTAGTTGCCGGCCGGGGGAAGGAGGAGGATTGTGCATCTAATGACACCTGCCTCCGGGGAGGGGGACGGTGCATATTGCTGCATAACTGCCACTTAGTGGAGGCTAAGTGGGATGGTAGTGGTCACCCACTTGATTGTGCAGGCATTGTGGTTTCCCTACATCCTCGCATAGGGCGTGTGTGCCATTGCATGCATGCCGGTCTAGGTGAAGGGGGGAGAAAAACTCAGAGGAAAAATCTCCGTCTGTTAGATGCTAGTGGCACCCACAGGCACCACCACTTCACTCCCTGAGGCATCTACTCACCCATGTCGGTACAAGAGGTGAATGTTAGTTTCGGTTGGGGGTGGGGTCATGGGGCTGGGAGAGCCGCCAGAAGAGGGGACAGTGGAGCAACAGGAGGCAGAAACATAACATGGAAAAAAAAAGAACAAAAGAAAAAAAAAACTCCCATTTTGCCTTTCATATACCTGGTGTGCACTGTTTTGTGTTTCTGGGTACAGTTTTTCTAATGGTAGCTCCCTGCTAGCCGCCTTTTTGAGTATATTCTGTTTGTGTATGTAATGGAAGCTTTTACTGCTTTCTGATTCTGGGGGTTGGTTTCTCTCCTTTTGAGATCCTGAGGTTTGCTCACCAGTTTACCTGATCCTTAGGAGAATACACAGTGACTCAAAACAACATAAAAAGGGTACTGAAAATAAGAAACAAACGTCAATTTAATCTAACACTGTCTGACTTTGTTGCTTATCTTCATATATGTATAACTGTACATGACATGAGTACATGACTATACAGATTTTGGATTGATAAACATATGTATTTGTAGGCCATATTTTTGTAACCTAACACTATCAAACTTTGTTGCTTATCTTCACGTACATATAACTGTACAGTATATGGCTATATAGACTTTGCACAGATAAACGTATATATTTTTAGGCTGAAAATTATGTGACAATGCTGAAGAAGAGATGAGGAGCATGGAACAGAGAGAACTGTAGATCAGAAAGCCTGCACTACATGGAACCCAACTGCTGCACAAACTGCTCCCCGCCCCCTTCAGTAAAACCTGCCTACCATACCTGATCCAGCATTGCCGGGAGAAGCGTGTTACGCTACCACGTGGGCCACTTTATTAACTTGTCAGTAACACCCATGACACCTTATTTCTTATGTTAAAGCAGCAGTATTTGTTAGTCACCATGTATTTTTTTCTGCAGTAATGTTTTCCTGGACGAAGTATTAAGATATCCTTTTTTTGTTTTATATTGTTTCTGAATCGTGGTACGGGATTTTTAAGTTTTTAAAAGTTCCTACTCCCGTGTCATGCCCGCCATTTACGCAGACAGGTCCACCAGAAGTATGCCCCACAGGGCAAACAGGCGGTTTGCCTGTACCTGATGCAGAGACTACTCGTGCGACTTCTCTCCCATCCTGCTGAGAGTGTCTGCCAGGTGATTGTCCACTCTGGCGATGTGAATCGCCAGAAGATCTACACCTAGGCTGTGTATGAGAGTCCCAGTTTGGAGGACGTCCCGGCACAGGGAAAGGTAATGCATGCCATACTGCCTGTTTAAGTAGAACATGATCGTAGTGCTGTCTATCTGGACTTGCACGACCTGACCTCTCACAAACGGAACTAATTCAGTCAGAGCTAACCGCAGCACACAGAGCTCCAGCAGACTGATCTGGTGACGGGACTCTCGGGGTGACCAAAACTCATGGGCTCTGTGGTCCACCAGGTCTGCTCTCCACCCCACCAGAGACACATCTGTCATGAGAGTGCCAGTCGGCTTTGGGCAGACAAACAGGACTCCACTCTTCAGATGTTCTAGGATCAACCACCACTGTATGGCATCCCACCACGTGCTCTGCCACTGTTAGAAATTCTGACACAGTGGGGGAGGGAGTCAAGGTCCCTCGCAAGGCCCAACCAATAGACAATTCATGCCCAAGTTCCACCCGTATCCCTTCTTCTCACTGGACCAAAGTGCGGTTCTTAATCGTATTTAGGGAGCGAGAAGCTTAAGCTGCCCCCTGAGGAAGCCACAGTTTTAACCATTCTATGCTCAGGTTCCAGTCACCTCTCCCTACAGCCCTACTGAGGCTGGAGCCAATGTTTAGGTAGAGCGCTCTTATCTCAGGTCTGTGTCCATGGCACTAGGGAAGCATTGTAGCACGAGTCTGGGGTATAGTGCACTGGCCACCTCCACAGTCTGCTGTGGGAACATGTTATTTGCTTGGATGTCAGAGCCTTCATGCATCACTGCTTACCCCCCGACTCCCCGCCATACAATCTTAGGGCCCTAGGCATGTAGCTTCTGAACGACTGAGGGAGAAAACTGTGCCCATTATGAACCGGTCATCTAGAGTGCCCCCCCCCCATCACATCCATTTACCCTCACCTGTGCATCTGCTACTGCCACTACTGAATTACATTAGCATGGTAACTGTCCTAACTACAAGCTCTGTGTCTGGGGGGGGGTAAGGACGAGGCTGGGAACTCCCTAAAAAATCTGTATAGTTCCCATGGAGAATATTCCCACTCCGAACAAAAAGTCTATAATAATTCAGTTCAAGAAAAACAGAGACCTATCCATACCCCTGTCCCAGTCAGAAAGGACGGGTCAGTTCAAATACTGAAAGACTATCAGCATGTAAACAGGGTTTTTGGAAGAGTCCCCTTCTGGAATCGAAGTCGGAGAGCGTTTGCGGAGGCAGTCTTAGTTTGCTGTGCATTTCCTTTTGTACATGGGCAGCTGGCTATCTTCCACTGTAGTGGATTGGGTAGTAGTTCAGCACTGGGTCAGGATTGGTGTAAATGTCTGGGGGAACTCCCTGTTTTCTAAGAAGGGGCATAGCTTCCGCTAATGTGCGGAAGAACTGAGGGCCTTCTGCCGTGTGAATCTTCCATTGGGATAGGAACTGGAGTTTAACATTTTTGGTCAGTGGATGATTTTGGATGGCAAGCAGAGTTTTCATTTTAACTAAAGTCATTGGGGTGAAGTCATGCTCATTGTAGAGTCCCAAGTCCCCCACATACCACTTCCTTCTCGTTCCAGGCCAATTAGAAAATCTTGGTCTTAGTGTGATAGTCCAAAAATCTGAGAACCACTGAGCGTGATCTGGCCTTGTGGTTGGGGGGTTTCTGCCCTAGCGCTCTGTGGATGCAGACAGCAGTGTTGAGAGGATCTGTTGAGGGCCAGCCCAGCAGTTCCCTCGATAGTGACTCGAGAAAGTGATCTATCACTCTGGTCCAGCTGCCCTGAGGGAGCCAGCGGATCCTTATGTTGTGGCACGAGGAGCGGAGCTCCAGGTCATCACTTTTATCTGTGAGTTCCTGCTCCTGGCATAGAAGGTAGTGAACAGCTGTACTTTGTTTTTCTATGGCTTCAGATGCCTCAGTCAGTCCTGATTCAAGGTCTGTGGTTCTCTCTGCCACCTCTGCCAATGTGCAGGATGTCTCCCCCATAACCTTTTCAAGTCTTTCCAGCAAGAGAAAGGAGCTGCTGTTAGAACTTTATTACTCTACTGGACTAAAGAACTAGAACTCTACTACTGGGAACTTCAGTTTAGGGTAAAAACCAAAAAACTGTGTTTGTCTGAGTTGGGTGAAGGAATTGTTATCTGTGTAGTTAGCTAAGTGAAGAAAGAAACTGTGAATTAGGGGGAGTGGCTTAGAGAGAAGGAAGCCAAGTGTTTGCATTTAAAAACTGACCTAGATAGCTTGTGGCAGAGAACAGCAAGAGGAAGGAGCTGCTGTTAGAACTTTATTGGAACTATATTGCCCTCCATCCTTCCCCTCCACCTCCCACGCTTAGCCAGTTCCATACCTCTCAACCTTCTGTCCCCCAAATGTGGAACATTGCCGCCCAAAATGTTAAAAAAATGGGTAAAATGTGGAACACTTAATCAAATCTTTACCTAGGAGACTTGGAACACTTGTCAAAATGTTAGCCTTTATGCTCAAAAAGTCTGTTATTAATTGAGTAATATATTTTTTGCATCATTTACTATGGATTTTTGCTTTAACTTCATAACATTGAATGTGGGACAAGTCCTCTAAATGTGGAACAGGGAGCTTTTGTGAAGTAAAATGAGGAACTGTTCCTCATAATGTGGGACAGTTGAGACGTATGGCCAGTTCTACTTTTATTTTATTTATTTATTAGCTTTTGGTAACCGGGTAAGTGCACTAGGCAACAATCCTGCCTATTTTCAGGCACGACCCGGGAGAGCACATGACATTGGTTACAGAGTACAGTAGTACACAGAACATTACAGTTGTACATAATAACAGTCAGGGTACACTTAAGACAGTAAAAGCAATTAACAACAACAGGGTTCAGAGAAGCAAAGTCATATACAGTGCAAAAAGAAAACATGAGTAACTCTAATCAGGGGTCCGTACCGACAGCCTGCTGAGGGGAGAAGCAGATTAGAAGCATTTTAAGAACATTTGCAGTGTCCAAGGGCATGGAGGTGGGAGAAGAGTGAGTTTTTAAAAGCACGATGTGAAGCTGAGTTTTTAACCTGAAGGGGGAGTGCGTTCCAGAATTTGGGAGCGTAGTGAGAGAATGCCTGTTCTCCCATTTTTGTTGCGCAAGGTCTGGTAGAGAGCATTGGGACAGAGGAAGACCTGAGGATACGAGTATGGGAGGTGGGAGTCAGCAGGTTGGCCAAATAGGCGGGGCAGGGGGGTCTGGACAATGAGTCAATAAAGCACCCCAGGGAGTAGGCACGGAGATCCTTAGGAGACAGCCAGTGGCGTAGAGGAGGCAGTGATGAGTAAAGCGAGGGGCAGTTAAGGCGAATCTGCAGATGTTGTTATAGACGGTGTCCCATTTGCTGAGTATAGAAGAGTTGGCAGCAAAGAGGAGGGGCAGAGCATATTGGAGCTGAGGTAATAGGATTCCCTTCGCAACCGATAATCTGGCTGAAGGAGTGAGGGAGTGGCGCACGCGATATGCACCGCCAATTTCAGCATTGACGGCTCGGCAAACCATATTGACATGTTGTGACAGGTCAAGGGAGGGATCAAGAGTGACCCCAAGGTATTTGAAGGACTCCGTGTTTGTAATTGGGGGAACCATCTTGGCAGTGAACTAGGAGCCTGGAGGCATTGGAGGGGAGTTTTCTGGAGGAGCTGAATAGCATGGCTCGAGTTTTTTCCTGGTTAAGATTTTGGTACTTGTAGGAGAGCCAGAGTTGAAGGACTTGGAAATCATTTGAGAGAGTGGAGTTGATGTCCTCAACCGATTTAGACCCAGAGTAAAGAACAATGGCATCAGCGTACATGAGAGTGCTGCTGTGCCAGGAAATAGCGGGAATATCATTAAGGAAGAGGGAGAAGAGGAGAGGTCTGAGAGCGGACCCCTGCGGAACACCGTGGGAGATATTTATGGGGGAGGAAAGGGCTTTGTGAAAAGCTACCGCCTGTGTGCGATTATCAAGAAAGCTATGGAACCAGGATAGAGTTGGGTCAGATGCTCCTACGGATTGGAGCTTTTTTTAGCATGAGAGGGTGATGTACCCTGTCAAAAGCTTTGGACAGGTCAATAAAGACAGCGCCAGTGAGCAGTCCACGGTCCATATTACTTTTGATGTCACTGGTACTGTAAGTTGTGTCAGTGCCGTGGTGGTGCTGTGTCCAGGCCTAAAACCGTGTTGGCAGGGGGTTTGGAGATTAAATTTGGCAAGGTGTTCGGCGAGCTGTCGGACTATTTTTTCCAGAAGCTTACTGAGAGTAGACAGGAGAGAGATAGGGCGGTAGTTGGACATTAGTTTGACATCTCCCTTTTTGTGAATAGGGATGGTTCTGGCCATTTTCCAAGTAGTTGGCACAGTGGACATACGGATGGAAAGGTTGAAAAGCCTGGTGACAGCTTGGCCAGCCCTGGTGCGAACTGCTTGGGTATGCCAGGATGGATACCATCAGGCCCCAGCCCCCCACGTTCAGGTAGGGAGTTAAGTAGCTTGCGTACTTCAAGGTATGTGGTTTGAGTGAGCCCCAGGATGGGCGGTGTAGGGGGCAAGGAGGAGGAAGAAGGACAGTAGGGAAGGGGCCTAGTCGGAGTTGCTTCAGGTGGCGTGGAAAAGAGGGCATTAAAGGCGTTGGCAATGGTACCCAGGTTGTTGCAGTGAACGCCATGAATATTCATATTGGTAGGATTCCGAGGCTTGTCATTTCCAAGAATTTCCTTAATTTGGGACCGGTACATATGAGGGTTTGCAGAGGAGGATTTGAGTAGGTTCCTGTAGTAGGTACTTTTGGCCAGGCGAATTTCTCTTTTGCAAGTGTTCCATAGAGATCGATAGGCTTCGTAGTCAGTACGAAGGTGGGAAACTTTCCACACGGACCAAAGTTTATCCCTCTGTTTGAGAAGTTGAAGCAGAGGGTGCTTTAGCCACTTGATCATTTTCCCTACCAACCTGCATGTGGTGACAGGAATGTGTAGGTTTTGTAATGACAGGATTTGACTGATGACAAGACGTTCCAGTTTGGGAGCAGGAAGGGAGTGATCACAGAGGCACAAAAGACTCACCATCCTAGAAGGAAAAGAGTAGTTCTCCATCCCTTCCCCCCCAGCTGCTGGAGATCTGACTCTGAGCAAGTAAGAAGGAGACTACTGAGGAATATAGGAACTTACTGTCCCAGAACAGGAAGATTAGGAGCTTTTAAGGGCAACGAAGGCAGTAGGAAAGTAGGGAGGAAAAAAAAAATTATATAAATAAAATAAAATAGAGGAACGAGTAAGTATACAAAACAGCAGTTAAGGGGCCACAAATAAGACATGATGGGAGTGGTGCAGTGCAGTGGCTGTGGAGCAGCAATCTTCTGGGAGACATTCCCGAGGATGCGGTGTTGTCCCATCTGCAGGCACCTCTCTGGGCTGAGGAAGGAGGTTGTTCATCTCCAGGCTGAGTTGGCCAGGATTCGGGGGACCTTCTTTCCCACCCAGGGACCACCAGGGTCACCGCCACTGCCTCAGAAGTTGCCAAGAAAGAGGAGTGGCTGGACCACAGTGAGCTCAGGGAGGGTGAGAATGGTGGAACAGAGGCACATCCCTCCAGCTGTACCTCTCCACAATTCATATGCCATTTTGGCCGAGTGTGGTTCCTCTATGGAGGCACCCGCAGTGGAGACCAAGGAGGATACTGGGAACCTCCACAAAGGAGACCCACAGGAGGGTGGCATGGGTCCCACAGGGGGAAGGAAACAACTCCTGGTGGGAGACTCCGTTGTTAGGAGGGTAGAACTGGGGAAGGGAGGGGAAAGGGAGGTGAGGTGCCTGCCTGGCACCATGGCTTGGTGGGACAGGGAGCGAATCCTCAGGATCGTGGGAGCAGCTGCACGGAGGAGGGAGCTGGATGTCATTGTCCATCTAAGGACAAATGGCCTGGCTGGGAAAAGGAAGAGTTTGTGGAGTTGGGGAGGGGCCTTAGATAAGTAGCACGCACGGTAACCTTCTCAGAGGTGCTGCCTGTCTGTGATATGGGTGAGACTAGGGTGCTCTGCACCATGGGATTCAATCAGTGGTTCAAAAACTGGTGCAGAGCTCAGGGTTTTGGCTTCACTGGGGACTGGGGGTCCACTTGAAGGGATACAGGCCTATACTGGTGCGATGTTCTGCATCTGTCCAGAAGGGGAACCAGGATCTTAGGTGATAGGTTTAAATGCTTCATTGGCAAGCATTTCAGCTAGCCAAGGGGGGAGTCACTGAAAAGGAGAAGGGAAATTCTAACCCCACCCCCCAAAAAAAACAAGGTAGTTAGTGAAGTAAACACCAAGATAGAGAAGTTGATAGGGAGAAAGGCAATGGTAAATGGAGAAAAAGACAAAGGCAGTAAGGACAGGGATGGGGCAAGAAGGGGTAAGGCCATCAAAAAATGGACGGTAATGAGTACCAGTGCCCGTAGTCTAGGTAACAAGCTCCCTGAACTTGTGGCCTTGATGGAAGAGGGATGCCTGGATATTGTGGCAGTCACAGAAACATGGTACACAGAGAACCATGACTGGGATGTCAGCATACCAGGGTACACAATCTACAGGAGAGACAGGGAGGGTAGAAGAGGAGGAGGAGTAGCTCTCTATGTAAGGGAAGGGATCAAAACAACCAAACTAAAGGGTAAACAGGGAGGAGAGGAGGCACTGTGGGTCACACTGGAGACTGGAAATGGCACCACAATCTGCACGGGTTGTATACAGACCCCCCGCTTCAGGGGGAGGAAATGGACAAGGAAATGATAGACGGCATCCTTAGGATGGCAGAGAAAGGGGAGATATTGCTGATGGGGGACCTGAATATGCCAGATGTTAACTGGAGCACCTTTGCTGCAGCCATATCCAAGAGCAGGGCCATTCTCGATGCCTACAGGGGGCATGCCGCAGACAGCCAGTGTTGGAACCCACTTGGGAGGGAGCAGTCTTACGAACATACAGAATTTTCCAGCAGATAAAGGCCTAGAGGTCTATCAAGTCTGCTCGAATGTGCAGCTAGCACCCCTTATTCTGCAGCTGCCCCTCCCTTCCACCCTTCCCCTTCATTAACCCTCCCCCTTGTCCTGCCCCATCCTCGTTTAAAGCAGTCCACTGTTCTACTGCATACCACTTCAGCAGGTAACGCATTCCACCCAGCCACCACCTCTCTGTAAAAAGTGTCTCCTCATCTCCCTCCTGAACCTTCCTCGCCCAGTCTCATATCATGGCCCCTGGTGTCCCTCCTCCTTACTTTGAACAGCCCTCTGTACCTGTCTTGTTTATTCCTTTCATGTATTTAAAGGTTTCAATCATGTCACCCCTGTCTTCCTCTCTCTCCTCCAGTGAGTACATGTTCAACTCCTTCAACCTCCTCTCGTATGATAAGTCCCCCAGCCCCTTGATCATCTTTGTCGCTCTGCGCTGCACCCCCTCCAGTAACTTAATGTCCCTCTTCAGATACGGACGCCAGTACTGCATGCAGTACTCCAGGTGTGGTCTAACTAATGACCTATACAGCAGCAGAATCACCTCCTCCCTCCTTGAGGATATACCCCTTGCAATACAACCCAGCATTTTGTTGGCCTTTGCAGCTGCCTTCCTACATTGTGCTGAGTTGTTCCTTGACCCTGTAATGAGCACACCCAGATCCTTCTCCTCCTCTGTCTGGGCTAGCTGCACTCCCCCTAGCTGGTAACTCCTCCTTGGGTTCTTCATCCCAAAATGCAGCACCTTGCACTTTTTGGCATTAAAGCCCAGTTGCCAGGTGTCTGACCAGGTTTCAAGCTTTGCCAGATCATCCTGCAACCCTGCCATCCCCTAGGTCATCCACCACCGCTCTACCTTGGTATCATCAGCAAACAGACTGATCTTGCTCTTGATGTCCCATGATATGTCTACAATGAATATCCCAAACAACACTGGTCCCAACACCGAGCCCTGTGGAACACCGCTCGTCACTGCCCTTGGGTGTGAGAGCTCCCCACCCACCACCACCCTCTGTTGCCTTCCCTGCAGCCAGTTTCCTACCCATCTCACCAGCTTTGCACCTGCCCCTGTGCCTACTAACTTCCTTCCCAGCCTTCCATGTGGCACTGAGTCGAATGCTTTAGTGAAGTCCAGATACAGGACATCCACTGCATGGCCCCTGTCCAGTTGCCTAGTTACCCAGTCATAGAACTCGACCAGGTTGGTTTGGCAGGATCTGCCACGTATGAAGCCATGCTGTCTGCTGTCCTGTAGTCCTTTGGCCTCTAGGAGGGCCACCAGCCTCTCCTTCAGGATAGTCTCCATTAGCTTACCCACGATGGATGTGAGGCTCACTGGTCTGTAGTTTTCCGGTTCATCCTTGGGGCCACTCTTGTGGAGGGGCACCACATGAGCCATCCTCCAGTCCTGAGGTACACACCCGAATGTAGTGAGATAAATAGGTCTGCCAAAGGTCCTGCAAGGACCTCTGCCAGCTCCTTCAGTACCCTGGGGTGGATGCCATCTGGGTCTGGCGCCTTGTCCACCCTCAGTGCCTTCAAACCCTCTCGAACTCTGCTCTCCATGATTTCCCCATCTGACACCACTTCCCACCCTGCTTCTGCCATTTCTTCCACCTTGGGTGTCACCCCCCTCTTCTCTTTAGTAAATACTGAGCAGAAGTACTCATTTAGTGCTTCCGCCTTATCGCACCCTGCTTCCACCCAACCCCCTCCTTCCTAATCCTTACTATGTGGTCCTTATAGCTCCTTTTCTCCCTGATGTACTTAAAGAAGTCCTTCTCCCCCTTCTAATGCCTTGTGCCAGCCTGAGTTCCGTAGATGCTTTGGCTCCCCTTACTGCCCTTGTCACCTCCTTCAATTCTGTCAAGTACTTCTCCCTGTCCTCCCCCTCCCTGTTTTCTTGTACTTCCTAAAGGCAGCTCTTTTCCTCCTTACCTTTCCATGACCTCCTTGCTCAACCAGATCGGTTTCTTAGCCCTAGCCTTCTTGCTCTGGGCTTTGCAGCAGGTTTTGCTGCCTCCACTATCCCCAGCTTTATGAGCTCCCACCTCTGGTTAGTGTCCATACTAGATTGAATTCTGGCCAGGTACCCTTTACCACTGCCCCATCCTCCCAAAGTCGGCCCTCCTGAAGTCCAGCACTATTGTGCCAGATTCCACTCCTTCCTTGCCCATATCCAATGTGAGCCATACTGAGTGGTGGTCACTCCTGACAGCGGTTCCTCCACTGTAAGTTCTCTCACAAGTCCCTATGTGCCAGCACAAGGTCAAGGGTATTCCCTAACCTGGTTGGTTCACTGATCATTTGCAGCAGGAAGCTGTCCTGGAAGGCATCCAGCAGTACCTGCTCCTTCTGTTCCTGGTTGTTGGGTGCTCCAGTCCACTCCTGGCATGTTGAAGTCCCCCACAATCACCACACTACCCTTCTCGCAGGTCCTCTTGATCTGTCCCGCTAGTTCCCTGTCTAACTCCTCCGCCTGAGATGGTGGCCTGTACACCACTCCCATTCTAAGAATCCTATTCTTGTATCCTGGATTTGCATCCAAATTGACCACACTACCCTCCTACCCTTCCTCCCTACACACTTCAGTCCTTCCTTCACATATAGTGCCACCCCCTTCCCAATCACCCTGTCCCTACGAAATAACCTGTACCCTGGTACAGACAGGTCCCAGTCATTGTAGTGGGTGGCCCATGTTTCTGTGGTGGCTGCAATGTCCACCTCTCCCTTGCCGTGAGAACCTGTAACTCTGCAGTTTTCCTCCCAAGGCTCCTAGCATTAAGGATAACTACCTTCCACCCTCCCCCCCCATCCTGCGCTCCTTTCCTAGCATCACCAACAGTACTTGCCATTTGTCCTTTGTCACTGTTATGGGGGGTAAGCTCATATGGTTTCCCAACCTGTGGTCTCTGCATATCTCTTCCCCAACTGCCACCCCCACACCTAGTTTAAATTCCCAACTTCCTCTATGTACTCCTCCATCCTCTGTTTCAACACTTTCTTTCCCTCCTCACTCAAGTGTAGTCTGTCCTTGGCATAGAGACTTAGATCTGGCACTTTCAAATGGGGACTGAGAGAGGATCTCAAATCTAAAAGTGGATAACCATCTGGGAACATGTGACCACCAAACAGTGTGGTTCACGATAAACTCAGCTGTAGAGTCAAGCCATACAAAAATGAAGGTACTGGACTTCAGAAGGGCTGATTTTGTAAAAATGGGAGAGTGCCTCAGAAAAGCACTAGCAAACAGGCAAGAAGGAGGGGTGGAGCAACAATGGGGAAACATCAAAACTGCCTTCACAGAGGCGACAAGCCTTTGTGTGAAGCAAATAAACAAATCAAAAAGAAAGAAAAAAACACTACGGTTCTCAAAAGAGGTGGCGGTGAAGGTTAGAGAGAAAAATATAGCATTTAGGAAGTATAAGGAAACACAGAAGGAACAGGACAGAGAACTGTACCAGTTAAAGCAGAAGGAAGTGGGGAAGGCAGTCAGAATAGCAAAGGCCCAAACCGAGGAAAAGATAGCCAACTCTGTTAAGAAGGGGGATAAAACCTTTTATAGGTACATTAGGGAACGAAGAAAGACAAAGGGAGGGATACTGAGGCTGAATAAAAAGGAGGATGGGTGGGCAGAGAAGGACAGTGAAAAAGCATGGATACTGAACGAATACTTCTGCTCAGTGTTCACAAAGGAAGAGGAGGGGGAGGTACCTAATCCAGTCAATAGAAGCACTCTGGATAGGGGGGTTGATATCAGTCCTTTCACAGAAAAAAGTTTCTGAAAGAACTCCTAAAACTATAGGTGGACAAAGCAATGGGGCCTGATGGGATTCACCCCTGAATTCTAAAAAGAACTAAGGGGAGAACTATTAACACCACTGACTACACTTTTTAACAAATCATGGGAGGATGGTGTGGTACCTGAGGATTGGAGGAGAGCAGATGTGATTCCCCTTCACAAAAGTGGGAGCAAGACAGAGGCAGGAAACTACAGACCTGTCAGTTTGACCTCAGTGGTAGGGAAAATAACAGAATCACTTCTGTAGGAAAGAATTGTTGAGTACCTAGAGGCTAGTGGGGCACAGGACACAAGGCAGCATGGATTCACAGTGGAAAGGTCATGTCAGATGAATCTAATCGATTTCTTTGACTGGGTGACCAAAGTAGTAGACCAGGGAGGGGCTGTGGACATGGCCTACCTAGACTTTGCAATGTATTTGACACGGTCCCGCACAAAACATTAATAATCAAATTAGCCAGCCAGGGAGTGGGTCCCAGGGTGGTAGCCTGGGTAAAACATTGGCTAGACAACAGGATGCAGAGGGTAATAGTAAACGGAGTCCACAGTGAAGAAAGTGGGGTTACTAGTGGGGTACCGAAGGGTTCAGTACTGGGACTAGTCCTTTTTAATGTATTTATAAGTGACATTGTAGAGGGACTGGAAGGAAAAGTATGCCTCTTTGCAGACGACACAAAGATCTGCAACAGGGTTGATACACAAGGTGGGGTGGAAAGGATGAGAAGGGACTTGGCAAGATTGGAGGACTGGTCAAATGTGTGGCAGCTTAGATTCAATGCAAAGAAGTACAAAGTAATGCACCTGGGAAACAAAAACCCAAGAGAAGAGTACACAATGGGGGGTGAGATACTGACAATAAAAATGGAAAGGGACCTAGGGTTAGTTATATCAGATGACCTAAAGGTGGGCAAGCAATGTGAGAAGGCAGTAAGGAGGGTTGGGGGGATACTGGGATGCATAGGGAGAGGCATCACCAGTAGAAAACAGGAAGCTGTTATCCCTTTGTACGGACAGATGGTGAGACCCCATCAGTTCTGGAGACCCCCATCTCTGCAAAGACATAGACAGGGTGAAGGTTGTCCAGAAGAGGGCAATCAGAATGGTGCAGGGTGTGCACCAGAAGACATACGAAGAGAGACTAAAGGAGCTTAATATGTATACCCTCGAAGAAAGGAGGGAGAGGGAGGATATGATAGAAATTTTCAAGTACCTCAAGGAAATCAACAAAGTCCAAGAGGGTAGCATCTTTCAGAAAAAGAGATGTGCAAGAACAAGGGGGCACAATTTGAAGATAGAGGGGGGGCAGCTCAGAGGTAATGTGAGGAAATATTTTTTCATGGAGAGGGTTGTGGATTCATGGAACAGCCTTCCTGAGGAGGTTGTGGAGTCAAAAACAGTGGGGAAATTCAAGAATGCATGAGACAGACACAAGGCAGTTCTAGTGGTGGGTGGAAGGAAGTAGGCTGTTGGTTAACTAGGATCTGCAGCTTATCCATTAGGTAGGGAAATGTGCAGACTAGGTGGGCCAAGCGGTCCTTATCTGTCATCAAATTCTGTGTTTCTATGTTCTATGTTTCTGTGTTTTACTTACCTTTTCTCCCCCCTTCTTTTTTCCCCCCACCAGCGAGGATACTCTAGTCCCTGCTCTGCTCGCCGCTCTGCCCCCCCCATCCCCAGGCTTCCCCCCTGGGCGGAGCCAGTGGGCAGGTGCCCCTCCCTCCAGGAAACACGGTTATGAAGCCCTGCTTTGCCCCCCAGGGTGGGGTCACAGGAGCGGCCCCCCCCCCCCGGCAGATGTTAGTCTGTGGCAGGGAATGGTGGCAGAGGCGGGGGCCGTCACTGGTGGCCAGTAAAGAATTTTTTGGTAGATTTTTTTTATCCGGGTTGTGGGGACGTGCAGTGACGCCAGTGTCTGGCCCGCCCCCCCATTATGTGTGGTGCAGGTTGCGGTGGTACCCCCAACCTCCGCCAGGGGGACGCATTGTGCCGGATGCCCTTCCCCCTCCCCCCGAAGGAGAGCAGTCTGTGGGATGCTCAGTCCCTCTCCTTCCATCCTACCCTCCAATTCCAGAGTCCGTCCCCGAACCCAGAATATCAGCGCCGCAGATGAACGCCTTGTTGCTGTACTGGTGGGCTGGCTGGTTTTACTTACCTTATTTAGCTCATGAAAGAGGCAGCAGGAGGTCATTGTTAAATTCTCCTCTCCATCGTCGCTGTACCCGCTGACCTTTTCCAACGCAGCGGAGGATAAATGGCTGTGGTTCATGCCCACCATGTAAACATTAAATATCTTGGTACAGTGCTGTGCTGTTTATTATCAGAACCATATGGCAGCACCATCCTCATACATCCACAGTATGGCTCCAGTATGTACATTCAACGGGTAACCTCAGTGGAAGAGACTTTTCAACAATTGTGAGTGGCTGCTATCTTTAACGATGTGGGTCAATTACACAAAAAGCTATAAAAACAGTTTTTTTAAAAATGTCTAAGCAAACTAAAAATACACTGAGGATGAAGCTAAGGATCTCAGAAGTACATTTTGGCTAAAAAAAAAATCTACATGATGAAATGTTTTGCCCAATAACAGATACTACTGCTTTAACCTGAAAACCACACTTTCTGGAAAAACAGGTTCTTAGCGCTTCAGTTTATTTATTTATTTATTTGCACATCGGTTTACAACCTTTGAGCCAGAGGCTCATTTCCAAAGCTACCTCGTTACATAGAGGACAAATACAAATACAAGCATTCTCGGTTACAGGACATAGGTTACATAGTTTGCAGGCACATGTGATAATGAAACTGACAAATACAAATACAAGCATTATAGGTTGCAGGATATGGGTTACATAGATAGCAAGCACATGTGATAAAGACAATTATACAGGGAAGCCGGTTTGGTTACAATGGCACATACTAGGATGACAGTAAAAGCAGGCAACAGAGCAATAGCAGTATAATCAGAAGTGGTACATACTTGCATGGAGAAAGGGCAAGCACAGGAATAATGGCAGTACAAACAGAAAAGGGAGTAGGATTTAAAGAGGTGCGGTAAGGATGCTGCCCAGCGGGTATTGTGAGGGCACAGAGTGTTGCGCCTCAAATTATAGACAGGTGCAACTACGTGTGTTGAATAGTTCGCTTCTGAGTGCAGTTTTGAATTTGGAAATCGTGGGGGCATCCAAGATGGGGAGAGGGAGCGAGTTGTACCAGGATGGGGCTCTATGGCGGAATGACCTCTGTCCATGGGAGATCCTAGATCTTGGTACCAGAAAAGTGGCCTTGCAGGAGGTCCGTGTACAGACCAAGGGTTGGGCTAGGTGGAGGGAGGCTGTCAAACCGGGCGGGGATAGCCCTAGAAGAGTTTTTTTTGCTATTAGGCATGTTTGATATCACAGTGGGTCGTCTAGGTTCAGCAAAGTTGCCATACCATAGAGCTGGCACGAATGTGTGAGCCTAGGGGCCCCAGTGATTAGCCCGCATGCCTTGTTTAGTATGAGGCGAATTTTATCGAGGGCAGTTGTGTCGGCAGCACCGTAGACCGGTAGTCCATAGTCAACCAGGGATAATATAGAGGATGTCACCATAAGCCGGAGGGCAGCGGTGGGGAGACAGTTTTTGTAGCGGTATAAGATACCTAGCCGCACATTAGTGGCTGAGGCAAGTGCATCAATGTGGGTGTGGTAGGTGAGGGCTGAGTCAAAGGAGACCCCAAGGTACTTGTAGGAGTGGACTTGCCCTAGTGGCTCTTTGGAGCAGGGGAGGATATGGAGTGGGAAGTTGTTGGCTTTGTTTTGGGGGTGGACAAAGAGCATTGTTTTTGTTTTTTTAAGATTTATGACCAGTCTGTGCTCTTTAAACCAGGTTTCGGCATTATTATAGGAGAGCTGCCGGGAGTCCTGGAGGGAGGTAGGGTTACGGTGGGTGGCAAAGATGACGGCGTCATCTGCATACAGCAGAATTTTCCCAGTGCATGCACTGGGCAGGGTGTTAAGGTAGAGTGGGAAGAGTAGGGGTCCCAGGATGGAGCCCTGAGGAACCCCTGAGTGGATGGGACAAGTTTTGGAAAGTGTCCCATTAATTTTGACATGTTGGGAACGGGCAGATAGATAGCTGGTGCACTAGGCAAGTGGCCCAGTAGCGAAGCCAGTGAGACAGAGGGCATCCAGCAGGAGGGGGTGGGAGACAGTGTTGAAAGCCTTTGAAAGGTCGATGAACACTGCCCCGGCTAGGGAGCCAGAGTCCAGGGAGGAGTGTAGGAATGTTGAAAATTCAACTAGTGCAGTGACGGTACTATGTCCTGTACGGAAACCGTGCTGTTCAGGGCAGAGGATGTTGTATTTGGTCAGGTACTCAGTGATGTGCGTGACAACCAGTTTTTCAAGGGCTTTGGAGAGGGGTGGGAGTATGGAGATAGGCCGGTAGCTCCCGGCTGAGGACCTGTCACCCCCTTTGTGAATGGGAGTAACAATGGCAGTTTTCCATGCAGTAGTGAATTGCCCCAGGCAGAGGGATTTGTTTAGAAGGCTGGTGAGTGGGGCAAGTACCTGATCCAGTACCAGCCTGAGAATGCTGGAGTCCATGGAGTCTTCACCGAGACTATTGCTTTTAGTGCACGGATCAGGTGGGGTCCCAGCCTGGGCAAGTTACTCCTACGCAGGTAGAAGCTAGGGGTGTGAGTGGCTGGGGCCGTAGGGAGGGTGGTGGGTCAAAGAAATTACTGGGGAGGATAGAGCTGAGGTCCGTAAGGATGTGTTGAGGTAGTTTGAATGTTTGTGGGGTCCGTGAACGTAGTGCCGTCAATGGTGATCTGGGACGGGAGGAGTGTGCTCCCCATTCAGTTGTTTGACATTATCCCAAAAAGTTCGGGCACACCCCCAGGAGGAGGTGAGGGTGGCCTGATAGTGGTCGGCCTTGGCTTTCCTGATGGCCCAAGTGCACTTATTCCGCGCAGCGTCGTAGGCCTGTCTATCAGCCGGCCGGCCTGTTTTTGTTGCAAGGTGCCATAGGTTATCCCTAAGCTTGAGCAACTGTAATAGGGCAGGAGTAATCCAGGGCACGTTATGTTTTTTGGTTCGGGCAGCCTTGAGGGGTGCGAAGAGGTCGCAGGCTTTGTTAAAGGTTTGGGAAAAGAAGGCAAGAGCAGTGTCTATATCAGGAGCGTGATGTATGGGAGACCAGTTTGTTTGGGCAAGAAATTGCCTGAGATTGTTTAGTCCACCTGGTCTGAAATGTCGTCGGAGTGTGTGCGGGGCTGTGGGTCGTGGCGAGGTGGTCACCCAACGGAATAGGATGGGGGAATGGTCACTGAGTGAGTCAGGGAGAACTTGGATGTCCAGGATTTTTTTGGGGCGGTTGGTGATGATAACATCCAGGAGATTGCTGATCCTGCTCTTAGGGTTTACTCTTGTGGGTTGGGAGATTAGTTGTGTCAGATCAGTGGCAGCAAAGGAGTCCTGGGTGGTGGTTGTGGAGGTGGGGCTGAGCCAGTTCACGTTAAGTTCCCCCACAAGGACTTGTTCAGCCCTATGAGGGAGGGTGGTAAGATAATCAGTTAAGTATACTAGTGCCAGGTTTTGGTTCTTTGGTGGAATGTAGGCAGAGGTGAGATAAAGGGGGCCCCTGGAGGGGTCTGGAGTAAGTTTAAGGGTAAGAGCCTGTGCCCCACTTGCAAGGGCTGGGGCAGGGAGTGCTTGACCAGTGAGAGAATCCCTGGTATAGACTGCACAGCCACCCCCACGTTTGCCTACACGATCCTCCCTTTACCCCTCCTTCATTCATTTTGCACAGCAGGATGTTTGCAGTAGAAAAAATAGCAGTAAGTGTGCAAAAGTTAATAAATAAACAAGTAACAGATTCTCAAGTTTCAGTGCCTCCCCAAAAAGAAAACTCCTTGTTAAACTAAGAATTTTGCAATACAAAAAACAACCATGACTTTACAACACATGTATACTGTATTAACTTGAAAAAAGAGTTACAGGAAAAAGCAGTCAGTTTGCAAACAACACAGATTAAGCTGAAAGAGAAACATACTTTTAAGAGCAAAAGTAGGCCGGCTTGATGGCGCTGAGGGTTGAGGCGTTGGACGCCACACCTCGCGCCACACTGGTGAACCAGTTCAGGAGCAGACTCGGGTCATTGGGGGTCGGCAGAGGAGGAAAGGATTGAGCGTCCGGAGGACTGCTCTCCTTTTCTGGCAGGGAGGGGGGATGTTGATCCTGCTGTCTAGCGACTCCCAGCGGAGACTGGGAGTTCAGCAGCAGTCAGGATCCAAGCAAGGGGATTGGACATGGCACTCCTGTGGGCATGTGCAGGAGCGTGCATGTGCCACACTGGTGTGCATTGCACTGCCGGGCCAATTGGGGGGAGGGGACAGAACAAGAGAAAAAAAAAGGCACCCAGTAGCAATGGCAGGAGCAGTGGTTGGCCTCCACGCCCAGTGCCTGGCCTTCCATCTCTGCCTTCAGCACTTCCTCCAACTCCCCGGTCGCTGAATTAGATTACAGATAGAGCACCAAGAGGAGTCAGCGGTCCTGCCCTGGGGGGGCCTCAGAGCCAGGGGGTCGGGCAGTTGGGAGATGCGGAGGGGGACGGGCCCCTGTTGGAGCAAAGTCTGGAGGCTTCAGGCGGGTGGGAACTGGCTGAACCAAGAGTCCTAGCCGGAGAGAGTTCAGGTAAGCCAGTGAAGAGAGAGAGGGGCATAAAGAAAGCTGGAAAAAAAAAGAGCGGAAGTAGGCAGTTCGCAACAGTGTAAATTGAAGACCAAGTGAACTTTATAAATCCCCTACACAGTTACAAAAAAAAAAACTTCTCAGAGCAAAGAGCAGACAGTTTGCAAAACATACTGTACATCTTAAGTGGAAAGACAAACACAGTTTGCAAAGTAAAAGTAGGTAGATTGTAACAGTGTAAATTGAAAACCAATCTCTTTTCCACACAGTTACCTGCTTTATTTCAGTCAAAAAGCAGACAGTTTGGACCTCCAGTTCCATCCCTTCACATGAGAGCAGCCGCAGGAATGAACTCCTGAGACTGCTGACTGTGAAAAAGCAGCTTTTAGCACTAAAGACTGGACCCGACCCACGGCAGACAGAAGGAAAAAGGCTTAGTGAACAGGATGGGGGGATCCAAAAAGAAGAAAGCTAATCGAGACGCACAGAACCAGCTATGCAAGCAGCTCGACTCACTCTTCTGGCAGCATGGCGGGTTCTTCACAGGCGTCCACGAGGTCAGATGTTGTGGATCCTACTGATGTCTTAATCCTTACAGAACTCAAGAGATTTTCACTCTGAGGTATGGGGGCAACTTCAGACATTCCAAACGGACCTAACTAAAGTCTAAACCAAGCAACAGAATATGCAGACTGTACTCACAGCAGTAACAGAGAAGACGAGCCAAATCACCTATGTGGTTTTGGCCCTGTACTAGAAGACTCTTCAGCTTAAAGAAAAAACTGTGACTTGAAGGGCAGAGTAAGATGAAAAAATGTATGAATGCATGGGTTGCCTGAGGGGGAGGAGGGCCCACATATTTCAGCATATATATAGACAAGCTGCCTCATGAGGCCTTGGGCCTGCCTGCAGATCTAAATCTCCACATAGAGCGTATACATAGAGCCCTGGACCCAAAACCTGCACCAAATATGCACTCTCGATCCATTATACTGCAGTTACTCAGCTTTAAAATGAACAAACTGGTCCTGATGGCAGCGTGGAAAAAGGGGATCATTATATGGGGTTAGTCCCGCCTGTACCTCGACCACAACTATGCCTTCCCAGTGCAACAGTGCTGGCAGATGTACTCCCCCCTACCTTGGGGCACTCAAGCAAGCAGGAATAATGTTTCAGACAGCATTTACTGCAAAGTTAAGAGCCCACTTTACAGACAGGGCAGTCCTTTATCACACAAGTGAGGAAGCCAAGGCAGATTTCAAAAGGAGGGAGATTCCAGTTCCACTCCCTCAGAGACCATGAAGCGATCAGCAGGTGCACACCCAGCAATGATGGAGAGACCTTCCTTCCAACAGAATTTAGCTGCAACTGTGCCAGCTTTGCATTCAGCAGAAGCAGCAGCCAAGACATCTCAACCCCAGGATCTCCAGGCCATTTGAGATCTTCTGCAAGCAGTTTTCCAGACCTCCCAAGTAGAAGCACACTGTATCGCTGGAGAACTTTGCTTACATTGTGTTGCTCACTCACAGGTGAGTGGGGGGGTGGCCTCTATTGGGGCCATTTTCTATTTTTACAAACAACAAAAGTTAAGTAATGGGTGTTACTTGGGGTTACGCCCTCAATCCCTCTGGGCTCTGAATGTCCCCAGCTGGGTACTACAGATACCCAAGTACTTAATTTATCTCTGGCCCCCTCTGGGTAATCCCCATTTGCTCTGACCTGCATGGCTGCTCCAAAAAGATGTGAACCTTAGCTGCATCCCTCACGAAAGGGAGAGGACCAAATTGGCTGGGGGAGGCCCTGGGGAGGAAACCCCAACTGTTGGGGTGACCTGTCCCTGTGCACCCACATTCCTGGGGGGGGCTGCGGAGGGAACCCCAGTTGTTATCGGGGTGGCCTGTCTCTGCCCACCCACGCTTCTGCATTTAGCACAAAAGGAATGATTATCAGGTGGGGTGACTGGGCCCCGGCGAGGCACAAGATGGTTAGCCCCGGGGCGCTCACTGCCCTGGCCAATGATAAATTAATTCTGTAAGCAAATGCAGCAGACAGCCTTTGTTGCCTTGATGGGGCAGCCTGAGGCGGACACAGCATCTGCAGTGGAAAGCCCAAGCATATGGGGTACATTTGAGAGCTGTGGGGAGGGGCCCCTGGAGCCACCCTGACCAGCTACCCCTGTGGTGGAGTAGGCTCCCCTGCACTGTTACAGCCAAGCCAAGGAAGGATAATGAGATACTCTTCCCTTCCCTCTCTCAATGTGCGCTACTGCATAGAATGTTTGGCTACATGGATGCCAGACCGGCCATCTGAACACTGGGAATGTTGAGGTTTCTCAACGGGCATCCTTTTTGCTTATTATATATGTGATTATCTGAACTTAACCCACCTTGGTCACTAACTAAAGTGGTATGAGATGGACTGGAAGAACACACTGGGTGTTTGTAACTTTATGGGAAAGCTTGTTTCTGAACCATGGGGGCCCAGGCTCTGTCTGGCTTTCCCCCACGCAGTGAGGCAACAGCAAAGCTCACTGCATAGGAGTGGATTCTGCAGTTCTGTGCTCCACCTTGGAAGTACTGTTTTGTTCATAAATGTTATACACTGTTTTACTACAGGGTCTGCCTGGTTGGCAGGCCCTTACCTTCATCTTATTACTTCTTCTTAACCTTAGCTGTCTGTCTGCAGGCATGTCAAGAGAACCAGGGGATGAAAGCGAATGCCACCATATCTAATTTAACAGTTTGTCAGTGGGAAGATTGGTTTAGATCCTTAAGTGGCAAGCTATGAGTAATGGGAATAGATTTGACATATAGCCAAACTATGGGACAGTATACTAAAGTAATATCGTGTAATGCAAACAGACTCCATAGTTCCATAAAAAGATCCAGGGTACTACAGTATCTCTGCAGGGAACAGGCAAAAATCATTTTTCTGCAAGAGATGCACCTTGTCAGGAGGACCACACTAAATGTGAGAGGCTGGGCTTTGATGTGGTGGGTTCTTTTTCTCACAGATCTGGCAGAAGGGGGAGGGTGTTCTTACACTTATCATTGGGGGAGGTACCATTTGTTTTAGAATCCCAGGAAAACGGTTTGGAGAGTAGATATGTTAAATCTAATTAATCTTATTGCACTGGATAAATATGATGATTGCAAGTGCTTTCAAGTGAGCACTTAGTTTGGCTCAGGTCAATATGGCTAAAGCTACCGTACCTGTTAAATCTTACGAATATGTACTGTTAACCAGCACCTTAACATGGGCAGCTGTTCACCTTGGCCAATGTATATTTTCCCCGGGAGTACAGAGAAAGGGTTTTTTCCAACACATGTTTGCCAGACTCCCCCAAGGACTGAAGGGGCAATTACTTATAGGGAAGACCTCAACCTGACCCTACAACCAGACATAGATATTGTAACTCCAAGAGCATTCAGGAATATGCCAACACAGAAATATGTCAGACACACATTACAGCACCTGGGATTCTAAGATACCTGGTGACATCTTCATCCGGGGAAAGAAAACATTCACCCACTTTTCCACAAGGCATCAACAGTCACACCTGACTAGCTTATGGGTTCAGTCACAGTTGAACACATAGACACTTTACACGAGGTTAGGCACGGCACACAACTCCTTTGAGATCCTTCCCCACTAGTAGCATTGTTCCTTTGGGAAACTGAGGAAGAGAACCAGTTGGAAACTAAACCTCAGACTACTCCCAAGTCGGGGGTTACCGCAGCCTGCTGGAATACTGCCACCTGGAGATGTCGGGGTGGCAGTACAGGTCTGGGTGTGTCAGGAGGCAGGGCCATGGCTAAACAAGTTAGGACATCTCCGCTGAGGCAGAACTCGCCCGTCCATGCACTGCACAGTCTGGGCCCTAGGTTAAACCTACAGACCAATGTGGAAAACCCCCCTTGACTGCAGGATGAAGTCTGGTCCTTCGCAGGCTCTGCACCAGTGACCAGGTACCTCGCCACAGTCCAGAAGTCGGACGTCAGTGGGAAGGTAAGTCCCAGATGATGCCTGATGACAGGGCTGGGGGGGACCAGATGGAAGGGGGTATGCCAGGGGTTACCAGGGGCATAACATGTATATAGAAAAAGACCTCTTGGAACTTTTGGAGGGGCTCATCCCTCAGTATCTCTAGGAAAACTCTTCTCTAGCTTTCCCCCCAAGCATGCCTTGGGATGCACTTGAGGCAGTACTGAGGGGTGAGCTGATAGCCCACGCTGCGCAAAGAAAAGTGAGAGACTGAAAATTATCAGTGCTGCAGTATATACTATCCACCCTACAGTTTTTTCATGCAAGGGTGACATATCCATATACCCACAGCTCCTGTCAGGATCCAGGAGTTGCTTGATACAAAGGTAGGGCAGGCACTGTCCTACTTACATCATTACTATTATGAAGGTGGTGCGAGGGGAAGTAGAACACTAACACTCAGGCTATGAGCAGGCACTGATAAGCTTGTATTCTTAGAATGTGAGATCCCCTTATGGGACAACTGGTCCATCATGACACCGATATCCAGAAAATAATGATGAACTATTATTCCGTTGTATAGTCCGGGTCTGGGACTGGCTGGGGAACAGATCTCCTCCTACTTAGCCAGGCTGAGCTTGCCCTCCCTAGAAGATCAACAGGTGGAAGACCTGATGTGGCCCATAACATGAGAGGAGCTCTTATTGGGCATATCAGCATTTGCAGTGGGATTAAAACGGGCAAAGATCTGACTCTACCTACTTCCTTTCACCCGGTATGCATCCTAAATTATAACTACAAACTTATATATCAGTCTGGTTGAGACTTGTAGAGGGTCTTCTGTTGTTGCTTGACGTGGGACCAGGCGGGCTTTGTTGGAAATTGACAAGCACATGACAGGGTCAGGAGGATGTTGTTTTTTGCTGTAACGACTCATTATGTTCCAAGTCCAGGGGCAGCTGGTCTGCCCTGTCCCCGTTCCCCTGAGCTGGACACTGCCTCCTTGAGACCTACCTCTGTTGGTGTTCTCCCATGAATACCCCCTTGTGGTCAGGCCGGAGGGAAGAAGGCCATCCTCCCCTCCCCGACACACATATCCAAATCAGACTGAGACTTGGTCCCAGGTGATGGCATGGACCTGGCAGATCGGGCAAGGCTTCATTAAACCCTGACTTCTTTTCCACTTTTTGCTCCACCTCTGCCATAGGACATCCAGCATGTGCATGGAGGCGCTCATGCAGAATATTCCTTGGCTCCTTCCTGCTGTGCTGCCCATGCTGCACTACCACCAGGCCTCCACCTGGTGGCAGTTGTAGCCCGGGTTGACATGCCACCCTTCCTCTGGGAGAGGAGAGTAGCCTGTTGGATGCTCAATCCTCTCCTACCCCGGTTGACCCCCAGTAACTCATGCTCATTCCTGAGCTTGGGTTGCTGGCATGGGAAAAGGTAAGGTGGGCATGCAGCACCTCAACCCTCTTTGCCACTGGGTCGGCCTCAAGAGGACATTGTTGCTACTGGAGCATGGGTATATGAGCTCATTTGTGACAATGCTTAAACACATCTATAGGGCCCCACAAGCCTCAATAAGAATCAACAGCACGCTCTCCCTCTTAATAACCCTAGGCAGAGGCACCTGTCAAGGTTTCCCACCATCTCCATTATAATTTATTTATTTAGGAAATCGGGAATTACAACCCTTTGAGTCATAGACTCGTTTCCAAAGGCTCCACATCAGAATAAAACATAGACATTCATACAGTACATACATAGAATAAATGTGGGTGAGTAATTATACAGAGTATAAGTACAATGAGCACTGGTTAATGCCTATGCATTTGGTATCTAAAACAGGGCAGAGCTATCGATATATTTATCTAACGAACAGTTAAGACCTATACAATTGGTAGCTAAAGCAATGCATGATATGAACTGGTAGTAAGCTGCCTCAGGGAGGCCTTGTCTTATACATAATACAATGCATTCATAGTCCAGTGCAACTATTTGGTAACCGAGGGAGGTAAGGAGCCTGTAAACTAGAAATTTGCTCTGTATATTAAGCCTTTGGCCACAAGCACCCATTTGGGTGACACCATGCATGGCATTCCGATAGTGGGCAGGGACTTCAAAATCGCCCTGTATGCTGATGACATATTGTTGACAGTAACCAACCTGTACATTTCACTGCAGCAGCATTAGATAGGCTGGAGGAATCTGGAGCCATGGGGGCTTCTACCTCAGTGAAACAAAAACAGGGGTATCGACCTTCTCCTATATCCCATCCGCTGTGCCCGGACCAAGTTTAAAATATAGTGAAATCAAAACTCCCTTACATATTTTGGGGTCCAGACCCCCAAGCACCTTGAACATTTTGAGCTCATAAACTAAGAGCCCTTAACCATAGCTATTTTGGAAAATCTCCAACGTGGAAGTAATTTTAACCTCCGCTTCTTTAGAAAAGAAGAAGCCATCAGAAAAAAAAATGTGCTTCCTAAGATTTTGTACTTCCTACCAATTCTACCTATAATGCCTCAAACATTTCATTTCCAGTCATGGAAAATACTGCTAACCAGATTTCCATGGGGCAGAGGCAGACTAAAGATCTGGCTGCCTCTGTTGTAGCTTCCTCCTGAAAAGGAGGGTTTGGGGGGAAGAGTTAAACTTTCCAAATCTTAAGTTATATGCACTGGTGGCTCATCTTCAACTGGTTTGTCTCTGGTCCTCAGAGAAATATCAGGCTCACTGCAAGCACATTGAATACACATTGAATAATTTATTTAATATAGATACAGTTCTCTATGTGTCCCCCCAAGGTACTTCTCCTTCTTTGACTTTTCTACCTATACAGCTGTAGTGCTACACACCCAGCACTTAATCTGGGGCAAAGAGGTACACGAACAACCAAGGAAATTTCGTGGAGCTTCATATAAGATCTCGTCCTGTACGTTAAATCAGCTTGATCAATTCCTAAAAATGTGGTCTATGCCCAGCCTTACTTCTACCAGCTCCTTGAGCAAATGGGACTAAAGCCGTTTCAAACCTTGGAGAGAGAGAGTTATCAGTTACCTTCTAGTGACCATTTCCACTACTTGCCACTTAAAACATGCATTCAGGAGCAGGGCCCACCCTTAAGGCTGCTACCAGAGAAGCTTCTTGCTTTGTTGGGACACATCTTGTGGACCAGCTATATGCTGGATTATGGGAGCTAGGGGAGGAAATGTCAGCTATGGTTTTAGAAAAATGGGATAAAGAAATGCAGACATCCTAGGACATGCACATGTGGTAGAAATATGCCCTTCCCTCATATAAGATCTCAGTGACCCCATACATCAGAGAGTTTGCATGGAAATGTAGGACCTAATTTTTTAGAATACCAGTGATTCAAGCAAAACTTACGAGCCCACAGTGGAGCGAGTGGTGGAGGGGCTGTGGGAGACAACAGGCTGTTCCCTATCATATATTTTTGGACGGCCCCAACCTAAGTTCTTATTGGGAACAAATAGGGCAGATACTGGAACAAATGTTTGACACCTCAGGTATACTTACTTCCTCCCTAGCGCTGCTGGCCATTCCGGCAGACGGAATAGGAGTCAGGGGACGACAACTTAACTCTTGCTACTGTTGGTAACAGGGAAAAAAAAGGCAATCACACAACTTATCTGACGAATAAGCAACCCACACTGCAGCAATGGACACATAAAATGGACAGTGCGTATGCCTTGGAAGGACGAATGTATTATTCTCTGAACCACCAACCTGTATTGGAAGAAACCTGGCGTCGCTGGTCATTATATATAAACTAACTACGGATACAGTATTTGTACCATAATAATTTTATTAACATGGTAGCAGTGGAACAGTCTTGCTTGTTTGACCGTTGGAATACAGCATTAATTTAAAATGTAACTACTACATTGTACTAGAATGCTAATATATTAATGCTATGGTGGGGGGTAACCCTCTATCCCCCCCAACAAATTTGTTTGGAAATATGTGGATATAGTAACATTGCCTATCCTATTATTGTTCTGTTTCTCTGTAATGCAAATAACTCTTCAGTAAATTGTAAGTATAAGAAAGGCAGGCAGTGTGCAAAACATACATTTTAACTTATAAAAAACAAATGTTTTAGCGAGTTAGTGGATTCATTTCAGATAGTAGCTTGCAGAGCACAAGAGATCCTCTCTGCAAGCAGTAAGTAGCAGCCGTGCTACATATCTTCAGGATCACATGGCCTGCAGCTCACATTAACTTCTGCAGTTCTGGAAAGTTTTAAAATCAAGCCATTTTAAATCTAACCAAATATATTATATAAAACAAATGCTAAGAAAAGTGTGTGTACTCGAGAAATAATACCATCTCGGGGGCTATGAAGCTAATAAACCCACTTGGCCTTTGGTCTAATGGTTCATTTGTTCATTAACCCCCCCCCCCATGGTATTCTTTCCTTGTACACCAAACTTTTCTAGTACTTATTTTCTCCAGGTTAATTTATATATCTTAATATAAACCTGCCTGCACTCAAATCACGGTAGTCGGGGAGTAGCCAGACCATAGCCTGTAGGCCATGGCCTTCATTTGGATTCAGACATTTTGACCAAATATACCTTACCTCAGCTGGCTGTGGATACCAATGTGCCCTAAACAGCCTGTACCTATGTATGGGCCTTCAGTTTTTGAAATCCTGGTTAATTCCCTGTCAGGTTTGCTGGACTCGTATGTTTTTTTGTCATTGTACCTGTTATGCTCAGTTGGATGATCTCCTGCTTCTTCTGAAAATTGTTTCCTGTTGTGAATGAGGCTTGGATTTACAAACTGGAGACTGGCTTTGGCAAATAGACAGAAGTAATATTTACAGGATTTATTAAACTGGATGCAGGCTATAGCGAATGGACAGAAGTGGTATTGCCAGGATTTACCTAACTACTGGCTGGCTATAGCAAAAGGACATAAGATATATATATATATATATATATAGTACTTCTTTTCTATAAAGCTCTTTATCTGTTAGGGTTCAGTGCCATCCCCATTCTGACTGTTGCACACCTCTCCAGTTCCCACGGGCAAGTGTCCCTTGTGGATTACACCCCCCATGATGGGGCCAGAGGGGGGAGGGCCATTCTCCCCTTCCAGTACCTAATCAAGATGTACCTGGGGGACTGGCCGGCAGTGCGGGCTGAGAGGGAGCAGGTGAGACTTCATGATGCCCCCCTAACTCCCCTTTTCCGTTTTCTCCCCTGTGCCCCTTGCCATTGGATGTGCTGGCATGCGCGTGGTGGCACCATACACCGCATGTCATGACGGCCCCCCAGTTCATGCCACCCACAGCTGCACTGTTGCCAGGCCAGGCTGACAAACCACCTCGCCCCAGGAGAGGAGAGCAAATCTGTTGGATGTTAAATCCTTTCCCACTCGGCCAACCCCCAGCAATTCAAGCTCATTCCTGAACATGGGTCACCGGCGTGGCAGGAGGTATGGTGCACAGCACCTCAGCCCTCCACACCACCAGGCTGGCAGAAGTTATAATTTTTAGGATTAAACTAGAGCCTGGATACAGAGAATGGACAGAAGTGATATTCCCAGGATTTACAAAACTGGAGACTAGCTACAGGGAATGGAGAAAAACTGAGTGTTTCCAGGACTGACAAAACAGAAGCCTGGCTTTAGTGAATGGACAGAAGTGATATTTTCATTTACTAAACTGGAGGCTGTCTATAGCGAATGGACAGAAGTGATATTTCCAGGATTTATTAAACTGGAGACCGGGGTATAGCAAATGGACAGAAGTGATGTTTTTGAGGCTTGTGCCACTGTTTATGTCAGTTATATATGTGCTGAGGTCACATTTCCCCAAACATATTGCACAAAATGTGATGTACTCTCACTGCCCCCCTTCCCTTCCCAGACTGCTACCCAGTGTGTGCCCATATTGTTTTGATTTATTTTATTTTATTCTTTTGGTAACCGGGTAAGACCCACTAGGCACAAGTGCCTGTTTTCAGGGGTAACCTGGGAGCACTGGGTAGTTAAGTGACTTGCTCAGAGTCACACAGTATGCAAGTCAAGATTGTGGGAATCAAACACAGGTCTGCTGGATGTGCCAAGCTCATTCGAAGCTTGTTACTCTAACCTTTAGCCAAGCGATTTGAATTTCCCAGAATTTCTCTGCACCACACAGACTCAGTTGGCACTCACTCAATGTACTCCAGTCTAAATACTGTACACATTGGGTTGTGGACTGTCACACAGTTGTTTTGCCTTCTCTAGACAGTTGGCTAGAAAGGCGGTAGTTAATATAAGGGCTTCCTTTTTTTGAAACTTTTTAGTTTCATTTTCAGATTTGCAGTTACAGCTATATTATGGAATGAGTGAATAAAACACTGGATTAGTTGAAATAGAGTTAAACATGTATGGAATTATGATTTTTAATAAAAAAATCAAAGTCAGAACATATACTTATTCTGTAGGGCCAAGACCAGTCTGTACTATGCAATTTATCTCATAATAGCTTGTTTAAACCAGTTTCTTACACAGCAAATACCCACCCCTGGTAAGAATGCTATATCTTCCATATCCTTAATTGACTTTGGGGTGCCAGAAAATGTTAGTCTTAAAACAGGTCCTGTTATCAGGGTATACACCACACTGGTGGTGAATAAATTGGGTAAATAAAGCATGTTATTTGGGGGTAATATTTATTTTCACTGAGAACATATTACGTAACGTGTTATTTCCTCTTAGAATCTAGAAATAGAATATACAGACGACACTGGATCAGATAAAGTGTTTACAATGGACAAAAAGGCTGTTTTAAACAATGTTAACAGTAGTGTGGTATAGCAGGCATATCAAATACATCATGGGTTGCAGTGAAATAACACCTTTATCTCCACATGAGTGATAAGACCTTCATAACGTAACTCGTATCTTTACCACTTGCGAGTTATGGGTTTTCCAGTCGAGATAAATGTGTTACTCCACTGCAGGGCATTAACCTGTACAGCACCCCATGAGCTTTCAGGCTTGGTGAGTCTGTTCTGTAGACTTTGTTTTTGAAGCCTGAGGAACTGATGACTCTGCTAGCTATTCTTTAAATATCAACGCAATCGGTGTGAACCTGTGACGTTCTATTATTTTGATGCATGGCTTCCTTTTTAACCCTGTACCACTGAGATTTCGAGATGTGCTGTAGAATGTAGATTTTGGTGGTAACCGGACTCTCCATACTTGAAACGGGACTCTTGAGATGGACGATGCACTACTGGCAAAGGGCCTTTCACACGATTCCCTATTATTAAGCTACCACCAGCGGTTTGAAACTTGTGCATAACACTAGAGGGTCTGCACACCCATGCAGTAGTGTGGTAGTTAATTGTATCATCAGTTGAATGTGGGTTCTATGTAATAACAGAGTGTGTGCACACACTTGCAGTGAGTTAAAGTTTTTCCTTTTTTTTGTTTTTTGTCTGTAAAGGTGTTTGGTTCACTAATTGGACAATAAAACCTTGATCTTTTATTTATTTATTTATTTTGAAAGTCGGATTTACAACCTTTGAGTCAGGGGACTCATTTACAAAGGCACATCGTCGCAGGGAGGGTAGACATGGTTACAGTGTGAGATACAACAGTGGTAACATATAGGTACAAAACAGATAACAAAAAGAACACAATATAACAGTGGTTTACGGGATAAAGTTACATGCAGTAAATAGCGATCGTATGAAAAAAAGAATGGGGGGGGGTTTGGTGAGTCAAACTACAAACTATTGAGCCCACTTTCGTAGATGTTTGTAACTCGATGTCTCTGAGGCTTGGATTCTGAAGGGATCCCACTGACACAGAGCCCTCCGATATTACATTTATGGAGGAGTGCAGTACTGTTTCCTCAGTCGTACAGTAAGCACTAGAGCTGTGTTTCTCATTGCCTAGACACTACTGATGCATTGACTAAACTAATCTCTCACAGACACACAATAGTGCATGGGCATTTGAGAGAGGATACATAACAGTATGTGGCTGGCCTGTGTAGAAAAGGAAGCATTACGCAAGAAGGAGACCAGATGCTTGGTGTAATTTCCCATGTTATAATTTTTTTTAACCTTCTTTTTTGTTTTACTTTCCTTTTTTCCTCCGGGCACCCAGTCTGTCCTCTTCTCTTCAGCCGTGTCACAGCTCCCAAAGCTGTCCCCCACCTTCTCCTGGATGTACCCCACCTTCTGTTCCTCCCTGGCCTACCCTTCAAGGCGTGACCATCAGGGTGGGCAGGATTCCACGCAGGATGTTGTGCTTGTTGTGGAGGTGGGTGCTTTGGTGGCGGTGCAGGGCCTGGGGATTGGGCAGGCTTTGTTCTCCCACGGCAGGTG
This sequence comes from Neoceratodus forsteri, assembly GCA_016271365.2. Classification (NCBI taxonomy): domain Eukaryota; kingdom Metazoa; phylum Chordata; order Ceratodontiformes; family Ceratodontidae; genus Neoceratodus; species Neoceratodus forsteri. Next base: position 37,720,273 of record JADMNL010000037.1, on the reverse strand, counting down.
TTCTTTTCACTTTTCTTCCCCTCTCCATAGAATGAAGACATTTTGGGCTTGCTGATGTGTACATGCAGGTGCATGTCAGTGTGTGTGTCAGAGCTCCGTCAGCATCCTCCCTGTACTTCAGCTCAACTTGCTTTGCCACCTGTGATCTCCCAGGTGGTAGTAGCACAGAGTCTGTGAACCCTCCCTTCCTGAAGAGTTGAGTGTTTTTTGGGATGCTTGCCCCTCCTCCCCTGGCTGGTCCTCTAATGCCTTGGGCTCGTTTCTGAACCTGGGTCACCAGTGTCATGGGGGTGAGGGGGTGTGCAGTGCTATGCCAACGGGCAGGCCCAATAAAATCTATAACCTCTCTCTTTTGCTGTCTTTTTCTGCAGGCCCCCTCTGGCTCCATATCTAACATAAGACAGGAACGTGGCCCAGTGGTTAGAGTGCAGAACTGTGAACCAGGAGATTCCAGGTTTGAGTTCCACCATAGCTACTCTCTCAGTCTTAGACCATCCCAACTGAAATAAACTGGGTAACAGCCTAAGGAAAGAACTTTAGAAATCAGTACACTGAATTAGAGCAGTTAGTGTCAAGCAAGGCTCTTGTAATTCTGTGTTTTTTAGTGCTGCGGAATTTTCTGCATGCCAGCGTGTATATATATATATATATATATATATTGTGTGTGTGTGTGTGTGTGTATATATGTGTGTGTGTGTATATGTGTATGTATATATTTATAGTGCCATAGACTTTATTTCTCTTAATGATGTTTAAGTGTTGAGCATTGGAGGCAGTATGGTGTAGTAGTTAAGGGCACTGAGCTGCAAACCTGCAGACCGCGGTTTGAATCCCGTCAGCCCCCACTTGCGTACTGTGTGACCATGAGCAAGTCACTTAAATTCCTTGTGTTCCCAGCTCATACCTGAAAACAAGTTCTGGCTTAGTTTGCCTTTCCTGGTTAAACAATTTCCCCTTTCCCTTTCCATTCAGATATACAATTTTAACATAGTACCTGGCCTCCACTCCTCTTGTTTATCATGAAGCCCCTCCTGTATGCTCCGCACGTGATGTCATCACTGGCGCCCCATCGTATTATAAAGATGGGAGGACTGCATCCTGCCTGAGCAATGAATAGTTAATGCTGCTGGAATGAGCGAATGGCACCGCAGAAGCCTAGGGGCCCTGCTGCACAAATCAGGACTGAAGTGCCATGGAGAAGAAGGGGCCCTATGTGAAGGTGTGGGATAAAACAGACACGACAAACCAGAAGTCAGGTGCATAAAAACACAATCGTGCATTGTTATTTTATTCAAATCAGAAAATAAAAACATAAAAATAATAAACATACAGAAAGCAAAAGATTATTCAATGTCCAGTATCCAGCAAACTTTCTAATTTCGAGAATTCCTGAGGCTTAGCTTCAGCCTTTACAAATAGAATAGTGTGGAAACAAGCATACACTTCTGAGATCCTCCTCACTTGGTAGTCAGTATTTAACTGATTCCCTTATGTATGTTTGTTATTCCAAGCGGTGTGTTTTTATACTTTTCATGGATGACATCCACCATCAGGTGATCCACCCTTTTTTGCTAAAACCATTATGAACCTCTTATTCTGAGGAGTTCCCCATCAAACAGTAAATACATACGTATTCGTACATGTTATCTTTTCTATCCTAGACTCAGCTCTTTTCTTGGTTAAAGGGGTTTTATGTTTCCATTTTGTTTTATCTCAAATGATAGTTTTAATAAGATAGTCCATGAGGGTTCCACTTGGTTTTGCAAGGGGAATGGGTAAACGAGGGCACGCTCTTCTTGTCCCTTCTCCTGCCAACCCTTGGAACTCATCATATCTTTTTCTTTTTCTTTCCAATAAATCATTAAATGTGACACCCTAAAATAGACAAGCATACAACAAACGTATTTCATTGTCATTCCCAGTGTGAGCAGCGGTCCCACAGAAACAAAGAGCGAAAGGAGTTGGGGGAGACCCCCCGGACACCCCACACATGGGCATCCACCCCAGACAGGGCTCACACTGTCACACCAAGCCCGGCAACAGTGTGTGAGCAAGGCAGATGAAGAAAGAGCGGAAGGTATGGTGACCTGGAACAAACTGAGGGAGATGTACGGCTGAAGGTTACCTGCATAGAAGCGGTATCCAAGGTTGAATTGCAAGATCACGTGGCCATGAAGAATAAGTTAACTAAAGAGTGGGCCAAGGATGGTGCACATAGCCGTCCTGTCATATAACAGTTTGGTGGGGAAGTGGAACCATCACAGCAGTAGAAGGATTGGTCAGAGAGATAGACCTTTAAAGGAAAGCAGTCATTTAAGTAGAAACCCCCACCCCTAAAGCTTGACCCCCCAATTAGGCTTTTTATCAGTATCGCAACATTTTTATGCCTTTGGAACTTACCGTACTGGTATTTAATTTTCTTTTTTTTTCTTCAATTTTTCTATTTTTTCTGGGCTGGGCTCCGTATTCCTTCTGCCCTTGTCACGGTGCCCCAGAGACCTTCACCACTGCCTATGGCTGCCGAGATCCCCAGTCACCCCCGGCTTGCCCCCCGGAGGGCGGGGCCCTGACCACCTTCACCTGCAACTCACGGGCCTTGCGTCTGGTTGGGATCCGCGCAGCGGTGAAGCCAAGTCTCCGGGAGGGCATCATGCACGCTGTTCTTGCCTCAGTTTTCTCCCTTTACGGAGGCAGGGACGGGTAATGACGGAGAAGCGCCTACCCCGCCTACTGTAGTCCTGACTCGTTGGTCGCCCAGGTCCCCTAGCTCCGCTAGAGCCTCAGTGTGCCGAGCGCCCCATGCCCTCCCCTGGAGATGGAGAGCAGTCCTTTGACACTTATCCTTTCTCCCTGGCCGCTCACTGGCCCATCCGGGTCCGCTCCTCGAACTCCGGCCGCGGCCACAAGCGAAATCCCACCGCGCCCAATGGGCCGGCCCGGTATTTAATTTTCTAAAAGTCCATGATCTTTCAGATATGGCGGACGCCATGTGGTCCATTTGGTATGAGAGTGTGGCGCCACACCGCTCGGCTCAATACATTTGATATTGTTAAAAAGCCTAATCGGGGGTAACATTTTGGGAGTGGGGGGGGTTCTATTTAAATGACTGTTTTCCTTTAACTGGGCCATGACCGTCCCAGAGAACTCCACTAACAGAGTGAATTGGCTAAGTAGGATAAAAAGAAAGATTTTGTCACAAACTTCGCTAAGACCATGACAAAAAAAGTACATGGATTCTTGGGAGTTGCCTCTCCTTGTCCCCCCTCAGTTGTTTTTTTTACCTGTGAGTGACTGTGTTTTATATGAATATTTATGGAATACTCATGGGACAGGTGGTCCAGTTGGAGTTGTTGACCTTAATACTGCCAGTGGACAAAAGCTATAAGTTGTTTTTTGTTTTGTTGTTATAACCAACAAATGTAAGACTGTTAGTGGGGGAAACAAATACACCCTCCGTTCCAGGAAAATACACAGAAGAATCCAAGGATCAGCATATTCAGTTTTGTTCTGGCCTAAGGTCAGGAAGTGTCAGGAAAGAGGGAGCCCTGGCCTTTAGAATGGAATAGGACGGTGTTAAAGAGCAGGCACCTGGACAGACTAGCTACCCAGCTGGGCAGCATGCTTGTGGACCACAGAAGGCTATCCTAGTACAGGGCAGGGTAAAAAATAGGGACAACAAAGGGAATATGGAAAGTTTATTTGTGCAGAAAGGTCCTTGTGATGCAGGAACACTTCCAAGAAAAGAAACCCTGTTGAACCCGAGCAGTATAGCCATTTTTAGTCCATTAGAGGGAATGCTGACTGGTAGTTTTGCAGTATGCAAACTTGTTTAGATCTTAGCAAAGAAAGAAGGCTAGCCAGTAGAGTATTGAGAATTTTAGAGTTTTAATTTTAGGTGACCAGAAAGGGAATGAGTAGCCTGCTCCAGTTCCCACCTTCCTTGTCATACTACTGTGTCAGTGAAAAGCTGCTATGACTATGATTTTCTAACAAATGCTTTATTTGAAATGCTCAACAGTAAGATATTAGAGGGCCCAGAAGCCTAGGTGAAGCCGCTCGGGTCCCGATGCTTATGCAAGGATTCATTGGTATTACATCCCATTTGGTGATGCAGATATCACAACTGCTGAGACTGACACAGCAGTGACTGGAGATTATTACAGCAATTTTATTGCTTCCACAAAAGGTGTTAATTAAGCATTAACTGATGAACAGGGGTTATGTTAACGGTCTGTTAATCACCCTCTAGAGGTACATTGTGGCACGAGGCACAGCAGAGTGCCAGATGCCCCTAGAGAGTGATTAACTGATCATTAACATAACCCCTGGGAGTGCCTTATCATTATTATAATACAAATATTTTTAAATAGTGTTAAACCTTGTTCATCATATGAGTAAGCTCTACATGTATATTAATCAAAGATTAATGGAAGGCTGACAGAATGCTTACAGCCAATTAAAAAGCACTGTTTCTCAGACCATTTTTATACTGCCTAAAACAATACTTACAGCGACGTTTGTCCAAGAGTTACCAATCAATCAATCAATCAAAATCTTTATTTAATCAGGCGAACATCATTGAGCATAGCTCATTTACAAGATGGACCTGAGTGGTCAAGAAGTGCAAGTGTTATTTCATTGACAAGGGTAGCATAAACAGTAATACAATGACAGGGGTAACATAAACAGTAATACAATGACATAAGTGCTAATATATAACAATATACATATGTACACGGCACATTAAAACTTTTAATCTGTGAGACAGAAGGCAATGGGCACATCAGGAGTAATATGTAGATTATAGGACCTAGCAGGCATTTTGAGGGTGAATCTTGGGACTGGAAATGGGAGTTTTATCAGCATATAGGAACACGAAAAAAAAGGGTGGGGGAGTAGGTAGGGCCAGGGTTTAGGCCTTGTGGAAGCAGTTGCAGAGTTCTGGGAATAGGGTGGTGAATAATCTTTTGAAGGATATTAAGGGTAGGAGGTTATTTAGCTTCATGGTTTTTTGGAGTGAATTCCAAACAATTGCTAGTGAGTAGCTGATAGCAGCCCTCCCAAACTGGGTGCAGGCATTGGGGACCTTAAGAATGATAATTTTGCTGATCCTTAGGTTGTATGGCCTAAAAGTAATTTGAGTAAAACAGTCTGAGATATAGGTAGGTAGCTTGCCTGATAAGGCTTTGAATATCCAAATTGCAGCATTCCTATTTCTTCTGTGTTGTAATGATGTCCAGTTAACTGACTTATAAAGGGAGCAATGATGGGTGCTGAAGGGAAGGTCAGTAATGAATCTGTTATATTGGGTTGACATGCACAACATAACCAAGTTCAGCACAGTCAGTACACTTGAACCACGGCACTTAAACCTCATTCAAATCCAAACTGGCACCCAATTCTGAACGAGTTTACATGAGCTTCCATTGGAGAATTGCTGCAACGGTTCAACTGAATTTGGGGTCTGAATCTGATTACAGCATGCATGTATACAAGCGCATTCTGTTACATACCTCCTAGGACTTATTCTGGATTGCGTTCTTCTTCAGTTGAGTCATGATATTGCATCCCCCAGACACTTTGTTCTCAGGGTGTTTAAGTATTTTAACGACATTTATCTTCCGATCAGCTGTGATAGTGCAGAAAAAACAGAATATGACTATGTTAGGATGCCACTTGTATCAGTGATAATGTGCAGAACTCAAAATCATCAGACTCTTTTGTTGGGTTCTGCTTAGCAGCTGTTACTAGCCCCTACTGCACCCTCCCTGCTCCCACTACACCCTCCCTGTCCATAAAATAGGTCCATTTAAACCACCCCAGGGTGCACCTAGAAATGAGTGGTCACAGCTTGGTGGGCCTTTCCCGATCAAAAATTACAAATTAATAACTAAACAAGCAGCTGGTGACAACTAAACACCCATGCGCATGTTACCCCCTTTCTTTGTAAACCCATACCCCTTTAGGTTGTGTTCCCCTGCCAAGGCAGGAGCCATGGCCCAGCTTCCAGTGTGCTTCCTGTATCCCAGAATTCCCTGTTTCCCAGAATTCCAAGTGCTGCTGGCAGTGGAGCATCCTGATGTACCGTGGCAAGGAAAAGTGTTGGGTTGTTGTGGACTCATTTTCAAAGCTGATGTGATGACTTTCACAGTCGGATCCAGTGTGTGTGTAATTTGTAATCTCAATTTTTTTTTTATTTGTATTACTTTTTGCACTAAAATGTATACAGCACACAGTTCCATAATATTTAACAGAGAGGCCGGTATTTAGGGACAAGCATGTGCCCCTGAGATGCGCATGTCTCTTATAACTGGCATTCCCTCAGATTGTCACTTGCAAGGGCCAGGTACTTTTTTAGCTACTGGGTGATTTTAGTGTGGAATTCCTTCTCTGAGATAGTTTGAACATGTGGAATAAAAGCCCCTTCTGTTAGACAGATAAAAACATTGTTCCTGTCACTACCCCAAATATGTGTCCAATGTAGGGAAGGCATAACGTAATTGTAATACCCTTCATCTGTATATTGATCCCTTGAAATTTCTGAGCACTCTTGTTTGTCAGTTGATGGATGCCTTTATTTAAATGGCTGTATATACTGTATATTGAGATTTGTTTTTTTTTACTGATTTGTTTTTAACATTTTGTGTATGATGTTACTTTGACATGTATGTAGGTAGGGATGTCATTGTGAATGAGCTTTGGCTAAGTGACTTAACGCTAAATAAACTTGAAACTAGAAACTAAACAACTGAGTTATAAAAGTCCTGCCCTTCTCAAGTGATGATAAACAGTGTATTTTGAATCAGACCATTGCATATTCGATTTATACAACATCAGTTCAATAGTTATAGCTTTTAAACTACAGCTGTTTGAAGACTTGACTTCTCTTTGATTTTTTAACTGCTGGCTTCATTGGGTAGTTGTGATATCACTAGCACTGTAAAAACTGCTCACTGATTGGCTCAGTACTCCATGGTGATACAACTAACCCTCACAATATCAATTATGACAGGATAGGGTTACCACCTGTCCTGATTTTCACAGGACAGTCCTGATTTGGGCAGTTGTGTCCTGCAAAAAAACATGAAAAATATTACATGTCCTGACCTTATAGTAGAAAAAAATATTTTCTAACTTTCCTCTAAATGTTGCATGAAACTATAATACCCTAACTAAAATACCTTAAAAGGATAAGAAACAATAGAAACGACTAAAAAACTACAACACTTAGTTGTAATTCTGATTATTTAGAGAAAACAAGTGTGTTGCATTGGTTAAGGTTACGTACTGTCCTGTGAATAATCATGTTTCAGTAAGAAATGTCCCACTTTGGGCTTCTTAAAAGGTGGTAACCCTATGACAGCATGAACAACAAGATATCATGATATCCTGAGGTTAGCTATAATATATCGTTTGTTATCTTGCTAATGCGCATGCCTGGAATCATGGCTTTATATTTTAGAAAGAGAAGTAAATATGTTGCAGCCCTTGGTTTTTCATAGCAATTAGTGTGCTGTGCTCAAGAGACTGTCTTCTGGCAGGAAAACTGTTTGGCTGACACCACTTGACCAAAAACTGAGACTCATTCATGCACAAGTCTACATCACCTGAGCGGCATGTTAGTAGTTGATGCGCCAGAGCTACGGCCTGCCCGAGATACAGTCAGGGCGAGTAAATGTTGGAATTATTGAACAAAACAGCACAGCTTATGCTACACAAGCACTAAGTATATGATGTGCAACCTGGCAGACATGTTCAGCTGTCATTTTAAAATGGGGTTTAAAATCGGCTAGAGCGTCGACAGTGTCCCTTTAATGTAATAAGGCTTAACAAGTAGTCACTTCTTAGTTAGAGTGGGGGTGACAACCAAGCGGGATAGGCCCAAGGCCTCCCCAGGTAAAGTGAATTGAACAGGCAGGTCATGCCGGCGCTGCGGAAGTGCTTCCGCCTACGGCGCCAATGACTAGGCTTTGGAATGGACCTTGGACGCTGGAGGCTGGCTGGGGAGAGAAGGCAGAGTGTCCTAGGGACTGTGGGGGGGTGCAAGGGAAAAATAACCCTCTGCATGAGCCTCGTGACACTCGGATCCTGGCTAGTGCCAGGGCCTAGCTGACAAAGGAAGGTCAAGTTGAAACTCTAAAATGTAGGATCAGACAAAAATATGAACAAGTAAGAGAGTTAAGAAAGGGAAAGCAAGAGACACCCCTTCTAGGGTAAGGGTACAAAATACTTTTAGGGAAGCAAAGGAATGCAGTAGAAGTACCACAGGAGTAGGATGGAAGTGGAGGGCTAAAGTGGAACTTGCATAGGCACTAAGCAAAGGTAAGGATCATAGGAATTCTGCAGTGCAGTGGTTGTGGTGCAACAATCTTCCGGGAGACCTGTAGACTGAGGTGCTACTCCATATGTACTCCTCTCTGGATTGTAGGCACAGGCTGCTGGATTCTGGGACTAATTGGCAGTAGTACAATGGACCTTCTGCCCCATCTAGGGGCCACCAAGTCCATCGCTGCTCCTCCAGAGGGAACCTAGACAAAGGTAGAGCAGGTGGCCCCTGGTGGGCCTCGGAAGGTGGAGGTGGAGCAATGGATACACGCTCCTCCATCTATATTACTGCAGAACCCTTCATCTTATTGGCGGAAAGGGGCAACTGAGCCGAGGTACCCATCACAGTTGGAAGGGAGGAGGTGGGGAACCTCAGAAGTGGAGGCTTCCAGCAAAAGAGGGAAGCAGCTGCTGGTGGGGGACTCAGTTGTGAGGGCAATAGACTTGTGAGATGGGGGAGGATAGGGAGGTGAGGTACTTGAGGGGCTCCTCGGCTGAGAACAATGGTGAGCGTATCCTATGGATTGCTAGGGCAGCAGGAGCTAGGAGGGAGCCGGATATCATTGTCCATATCGGGACGAATTATATAGCATGGGAGTAAGTAGGATTAGTGAAGGGAAAATTCAGGGAGCTGGGGAAGGGCCTAAATCAGGTAGCACGCATTGTGTCTTTTTCTGATGTGCTACCCGTGTATGTTTGGGAAGAGGGAAAGAAACTCCACACTAGGGCATTTAATGAATGGTTGAAGGCATGGTGCATGTAGTAAGATGTTGATTATATGGGGGATCAGGGACCAACCTGGGAGAATATGGACCTCTGTAAGGGAGATGGCCTACATCCTTCTAGGAAGGGAACAGCAGTCGTTGATGGTAGGTTTAAATGCTACATGGGTGAGCAACCAATCTACACAGGATAGAGGTGGTAAAAAATCAAAGGAGGCAAAAAATACCTCCCCCTAGATGGTAAAGTGTTGGAGAGGAAGACCCAAGGGGAGAAAACTCCCTTAGAGCAGATGTGCAGAAAAGCAGGGAATGGGACAGGAAAGAAGAAAAGGGGAATAGAACACAGGTGGGGGAGGACAGAGGATTGAAGGAGACCAAGAATGATGGAAAAAAGAGAAGGGCGAGTCAAGGGGTACGTCAAGGAACAACACAGGCAGAAATGGTAGGTAGATGTGGGGTAGCAGACGGGGTTGTGGAAAGTGTTGCAAGGAGGCTTGGAAAAACAATTCCAAGCCTGGAAGTTATCATAGCAGAAGCTAATCTGGATTTAGCGGCCATAATGTAGTCATGGTGTACTGAGCACCACAACAATGATGTGGCCATACTAGGCTACTCTCAGGAGAGACCGAGCAGGGAGGAAAGGTGGAGGGGTTATACTATATGTGAGTGAGAGTATAAAGGTTATGGAGGTACAGAGGGTAAAAAGAGGAACACCAAGAACTGGAAGTACTGTGGGGCAACCTGGAGGCAGGCCCTGGGCCCGCCATCTGTACTGGGGTAGTGTACAGACCTCAGCACAGAGAGAGGAGATGATTAAGGCACTTGGGGAAGCCGTAATGAGAATGGCAAGTAAGGGGCAAGTGCTGCTAGTTGGCGACTTCAGTCTGCCAGGTGTGGAGTGGAGCCTTCTGGCTTTTGACTTTGGCCTGGAGAAGGGCCATTGTTGACTCCCTGCAAGGGGATTTTCTCAAGCAGCTAGTCAGAGAACCTACAAGGGACAGGGCAGTGCTAGATTTGGTGCTTACAAACAGAGACAACGTTGAAGATGTCACAGTGGGCAGTCCTCTGGATACCAGTGATCACTGTACAGTATGGTTGAACACATAGGCAGAAGCATAGGCAAACCACACAGGGTTCAGGGTTCTGGACCTCAGGAGGGCAAATTTTAAATGAATGGGAGGCTGCCTCTGGAGCTGCTTAAGAGGCAGGTAGGAGTGCCAGGAAGGGAGGGCATAACTAAAGCGACCAACCTATGCCTGAAAGAAGTGAGCAAAATCAGAAGGAGAAAGAGACCATTATGGTTCTCCAAGGAAGTGTCAAGGACAGTAAAAGAAAAAAAGGCTGCATTGAAGAGGTATAAGGAAAGATAGTGGGAAGAGGACAGGGAGTTATACCTAGAAAATGTACTCACAGGACAGCCCAGCTTCACAGATCCATTCCAGGAGAACACCGCTGTTGGGCTGCAGGAGAAATTTTCTTTTTTAGTAAATACAGCAGATGTCTCTGACACTCTCCCTTCATAAAGGGGTGACCGCTTTATGAAGGCAGAGTGTCAGAGCAGTCTGATCTGTTTACTAAGAAAGAAATCTACCCTGTAATCCACAGAAACATAGAAATTGTTGGCAGATAAGGACCACTTGGCCCACCTAGTCTGCCCTAAATTTCCTATCTGTAGTGCCACCGGAGGCCCTACTTGGACTCTGGCTTACACCCCTCTCTTGCTTTTAAGATTCCCTTTTGTCTGTCTCATGAATTCTTAAATCCTGTGACCATTCTAGCCCCTACCACTTCCTCTGGGATGCTGTTCCAAGCGTCCACCACTCTCTCTCTGTGAAGAAGTACTTCCTCATGTTTCCTCTGCGCCCCCCCCTCCCCGCTTTGTATTGTGACCCCTTGTCATTGAGCATCTTTTCCTTTGGAGAATGCTCCTTTCCTGTACCTTGTTTATTCCTGTGAGGTACCTGAATGTCTCTATCATATCCCCTCATTCCTTCCTGTCTTCTAGGGAGTACATATTTAAATCCTTGAGCTTTTCTTTCAAGGGCTTCTGATGCAAACCCTGCACCATTCTGGTTGCCCTCTTTTGCACCGCCTCCACCCTATCTATGTCCTTTCGGAAATGGGACCTCCGAACTTTACACAGTACTCGAGGTGGGGTCTCATCAGCAGTCTATACTGGGGTATATTACCTCCCTCTTTCTGCTGGTGATAACCCCTCCTTATGCATCTAAGCATTCTGCTAGCCTTTCCCACTGCCTTATCCCACTGTTTAGCTACCTTCAGGTCGTCAAAAATGATAACCTCCAGGTGTCGTTCCTGTTTTGTGACTGCTAATACTTCCCCCTGAGTTGGGATGTTGTCCTTGGATTTTTGTGCCCTGAGCGCATAATTTTTCACTTTTTTGTGCTGAATCTTAGCTGCCAAACTCATGACAATTCTTCTACCTTCTTTATACCCTCCCTCACTCTTTCAACCCCCCCCCCGGTGTGTCTACTCTGTTGCAGATGTTTGTGTCATCTGTGAATAGGCACACTTTCCCCTCTAGTCCTTCTGCAGTAATAAAGACATTGAAGAGGACCTGGCCTAATACCGACCCCTGCGCAACCCGCTAGTCACCTTGCCCTCCCCAGAGTGTACCCCATTTACTACCTCTCTTTGTTTCCTATCACTAAGCCAACTCTTCACCCATTTTACTATTTTAGGACCTATTCCTAGGCTACTCAGTTTGTTTACCAACCTTCTATGGGGAACGGTGTGGAAGGCCTTGCTGAAATCCAGATAGGCCACGTCAACCGTCCCTCCCTGGTCCACTTCCTTTGTTACCCAGTTGAAGAACTCGATCAGGTTTGTCTGGCAGGACCTTCCCCCTGGTGAATCCATGTTGCCTCGGATCTTGCAGACCTCTGGTAACAAGGTATTCTCCATGCCTTTCCTTCAGTGGTGATTCCATTACTTTGCCCACTACTGAAGTCAGGCTGACTGGCCTGTAATTTCCCACCTCCTCCCTATTTCCACTTTTGTGGAATGGAACTCCATCTGCCCTCCCCAGTACCTCCCCTGTTTCTAGGGATTGGTTGAACAGGGCTGTCAGAGGAGCAGCTAGCTCCTCCCTGAACTCCCTTAGCAACCTGTGGTGCACGGCATCTGGACCCATTGCCTTGTCTACATTTAACTTTGACAACTCTCTTAGGACTCTTTCCACTGTGAAAGGGCTAGTGTCCACCTTCTGACCCTTTATGCCCTTGCCTTGTAACAAAGTCCTGTTTCCAACCCCCTCCTCCGTGAATACTAAACAGAAGTATTTGTTGAATATGTTCGCTTTTTGGTGGTCCTCTTCTACAGAACCCCCCTTCTCCTTTCAGTCTTACTGCCCCTCCTGTGGACTTCCTCTTTTCACTAATGTATATTAAAAACAGTTTCATCCCCCTTTTTTTTACTGATTTGGCTATATTTTCCTCTGTTTTCACTCCTAACTGCCTTCCCTGCCTCCCTTTGTTTCTCCTGGTAACTCTCCCTGTCCTCTTCCTTCTGTGTTCTTTTGTAGTGCCAGCTGTGGTGTTCTCTTGGTTTGGACTGAATCTATGGATCTGAGCGGTCTTGTGAGTGCATTTTGAGCTATCCTGCTTGGGCCCCAGTGACTTTCTACCTTAGCCGAAAGAGCACGAGACATTGTACCTAGAAAAGCAGAAGGAAGCAAACAAGGTGGTGAGGGGAGCAACAGCATATATAGAAAAAAGGATTGCCAAAAGGGTCACTACAGGGGATAAAACTTTCTTTATGTACATAAGTGAGATTAGGAAAGCAAGCATAGAGACAGCAAAAATTAGAAGGGGGCAAGGCAGAAGAGGACCACAAAAGCTGACATCTTAACTAGGTGCTTTTGCTCAGTTTTCACAGTAGAGGGTGGATAGGATGGACCACTAGAGAGAAGCGGGGAGAATATTGGGGGGGGGGGATGGACACGGGTCCATTTTCAGATGAAAGAGTACTAAAAGGATTTGCAGCCCTGAAGGTGGAAAAAGCTATGGACTGGATGGTATTCACCCCAGGGTGCTAAAAGAATTCAAGGAGCTTCTAGCTGCCCCATGTACAGCCTTGTTCAACAACTCACTAGAAACGGGAGTGGTTCTGGAGGACTGGAGAAGGGCAAATGTTGTCCCACTGCAGAACAGCGGCAGCAGGGAGGAAGCTGTCAACTATAGACCAGTCAGTCTCACCTCAGTGGTGGGAAAATTAATGCAAACAGTGTTAAAGGAAAGGTTGGTAGAATATCATGAATCCAGTGGGCTGCAAGACGAGAGGCAGCATGGATTCATGGGGGATGGTCCTGGCAGACTAATCTGAGTTCTTTGAGTGGGTGACCAGGGAAGTAGATCAGGGGTGTAGCCAGGGATTTCAGATCTGCACACCAAGTGGACTCAGTACTACCCCTCCGCTAGGGTAGGCTACCACCCCCCCGCCCGGGGTGTAGCCAGACAATATACAAATGTACACCAGGACCATGTTTGTTGCCTCATTTGACACAACAAATATAACTTTTGTGTCTCATGACAGTGGTTGTTGCCATGCATGGGTAAATACAAATGCCATGCATTGTTCCCTAAGACACCCACATACCAGCCCAGAACCTGTAAAGTTGTATTGTCCTTGGCATGCAAAGAGAGTATTAGTGACCAGTCCTTCTAGTTTTGACTCCTATGAATAAAATTACAAAAAGGTTCAGTATTTTCTTTGTTAGTTTTCATGGAAAAAGGAAGCAGTTCAGAGCCTATTTGCTACCCCTCCCCCAAATAAAATTGCACACCATGGAGTGCTTGGAGTATGACTCCCTACATCCATGAAGTAGATTAGGTGAGGATAGTGGACATAGCCTATCTGGACTTTAGCAAGGGCACACAGGAGACTGATAAATGTAGCAGCCTGGGGTGGGATCCAGAGTGGTGAATTGGGTTAGATACTGGTTAATGGACAGGAGACAGAGGGTGGTGGTTAATGACACTCACTCTAATGGGAGAGTGACCAGTGGGGTGCTGCAGGGCTCAGTACTAGGACCAGTCCTCTTCAGTGTCTTCATAAGTGACATTGCAGAAGAACTGAAAGGGAAGGTATGCCTTTGTGCAGATAACACCAACATCTGTAATAGAGTGGACACTCAGGAGGGGGTGGAGAAAGTGCGTAGGGATCTTGGGAACCTTGAAGAGTGGTTAAGAGCACAGCAGTTGTGATTCAATGCCAAAAAGTGCAAAATGATGCACCTAGGGCGTAGGAACCCAGGAACTGAGTACAGGATGATGATTGGGGGAGGGGTACTGACAGTCACTAAGCAGGAAAGGGACCTTGGGGTTATCATAGCTGATGAACTCAGAGTTGCAGTGCAGTGTGACAGAGCAGTGGGTAGGGGAAGTGAGATGCTGGGCTGCATAGAGAGAGGTATGTCCAGCAGGAGGAGGGACGTGGCGTTGCCTCTGTATTGCTCGCTGGTGAGACCCCACCTGGACTGTTGTGTCCAGTTCTGGAAGTTACTCCTCAGAAAGGACATAGACAGGGTGGAGGTAGTCCGGAGGAGGGCAACAAAAATGGTGCAGGGGTTCCGGCAAATGCCCTATGAAGGAAATTTGTATTTTACATGCTGCTTTCCAGTTTTAATTGAAAAGACCCGCTCTGTCCTTAATGGTTGTGGAACCGCAGACGATCATCTTGTGCACCGTGGGCAGCTTCTGCCATAAGTGTCATGCTAATGAGGGCTACTGACTCTGCCATTAGTTCCGCCTTCGGTGTGTGAGATGGTCGCCCGCGGTTCTGCAGCCATTAAGGATGGAGCGGGTCTTTTCAATTAAAACTGGAAAGCAGCAGTTAAAATTAAAATTTCCTTTGATGCCAAAAGCCCTAATTGGCCGTTTCTGCAGCAGGTGCTGCATTTTGCAGTGTTAAAAGAGTTTTCCTTTAAAAGAAGAAAACTACTCTGGCTACACCGTTAAAATTTAAGACAGTAATTTGACGTTTTTTGCTCAGATCATGTTAGTTGTAGTTATTTGATGGAAGAGCAGTTGAATTGTTTTTTTGATTCAGATCTTGGTCTTGAAATGTACTAGTCAGGGTGTGTTACACCGAACTGCACAAAGGTCTGGAGGGGCCCTGGCAGTGCTAATGGTATATCAGGTGCGTTTGTCTGAATGCAAATAAAGAGTTAATACAGGTGATGAGACAACAAGAATTTAATGTCAAAGAGCATTGTCCATGTAACGAAATAAATAAATAAAATATTAGGCCTTGTAATGAAATCTAGAACCATTTTTGCTTTCTAATGCAGTAAATTGCTAAGCTGTATAGTAGTATCCGGTCCTCTACTTGCAGAAATGGAGGTTTGTCATGTAAGTGCTAGGGAGGGTATACTGAAGTAGTTTCTTGTTGGGAGAGGGATGTTATTTAGTAATGAGAATCAGTTGTGGGGGAGGAATGATATTTAGAAGTGACCATTTGGGGCAAGGGGTGTTATATAGAAGTAGGGACAAGTTGGACACTACAAAGAGAAATGGATAGAGCATTGGACTTCCAGCTTGCTGAAAACCTTGGTTTGTACTTTGCTTGAGCCACGCATGAGATGATTTTGTGGTTTAAAGTAAAGGTGTGAGATTGTTTACTTACAGTTTTGGGCTTCGTGGCCCATTACCCTGCTGCAGTGATAGTCCACGAGTGGCAGCATTTTAAATTTTAATGTAATCCTGTAACAGAGGGAAGGGATGGTAACACTGGCCGAACTGCCTGCCAGATGATCCCTTTCAGCTTCCCGGTCTGCTGACCACACCCCCGTGTTCAGACATTTAGTGTTGTCCTACTAGGGAGAGTGTGCGGGTGTGCCCTATTGAATCCTATGGGGGAGATTTTAAAAACAATACTATGAATATTTAAGCTACCTTTTACACAAATCAAAGCCACCGCTCAACTAATAGGACTCCTGTTAGTTGAGCGTGCATGCCCATTTGCTTCAAAGGTAGCTAAATATCGTAGTAATGCTTTTATAAAATCTCCCCATAGGAGTCAATGTAACACGCCCCGCTGTCCTTCGAGGATTTCACTTAACATCCGAGCATACGGGGATGGATCGGGTTGGCAGGCAGTTCGCCAATGTTATAATCCCTCTCTGTTATAGGACTCTCATTAATGTAACATTTTGCCACCCACAGTCTATCGCCACGGCAGGGTAAGGGACTGTGAAGCCCATGACTTAATCCCACACCTTTAACTTTAAGCGCAGTTCCTATTGCAGAAGAAAATCTTTGACTGAATGAGCCTGGAGACTGAATTGTCCTCTCACTTTACAGAGGTAACCCCTCCAGGTCAGTACTCATAGGTGGTTTATCATGGGTAAGCTTGTGTGCTGAATCACTCTCTCACCCCAGTGAGGAAACTACTCCAGGTCAGTTCTGAGGTACAGTGGCGTGAAAAAGTATTTGCCCCCTTCCTGATTTTCTCTATTATTGCATATTTGTCACACTGGATGTTTTCAGGTCTTTAGAGAAAATGTAATATTAGATAAAGGGAACCTGAGTGAACAAATAACACTTGTTTTTTTTTTTAATTTCACTTATTTAATGAAAAAAAGTTAACCAACACCAACTGGCACTGTGTGAAAAAGTAATTGCCCCCTTACACTTAATAACTGGTTATGCCACATTTAGCTGCAATGACTGCAACCAAACACTTCCTATAATTCAATATCAGTCTTTCACATCGCTGTGGAGGAATTTTAACCCACTCTTCCTCACAGAGCTGCTTTAATTCAGTAACATTTGGTAGGTTTTCGGCATGAACTGCTCGTTTCAGGTCCTGCCATAGCATCTCTATTGGGTTTAAGTCTGGACTTTGACTAGGCCACTCAAAACTTTAATTTTACTTCTTTTAGCCATATTCTGATGTGGACTTGCTTTTTGTGTTTTGATCATTGTCTGTTGCATGACCCAACCACGCTTCGCTTCAGCTGACGGAAGGATGACTGGACATTCTCCTTAAGAATTTCTGTACAGAGCAAAATTCATGGTTCCTTTAATTATGGCAAGTCATCCAGGTCCTTAGGCAACAGAAGCATCCCACCATCACACACTACCACCACCATGTTTGACTGTTGGTATGGTGTTCTTACTGTGGAATGCTGTGTTTGCTTTCGCGAGACATTATGGGATCCATGTTGTCCAAAAGTTCCACTTTGGACTCATCTGTCCATAGAACATTTTCCCAAAAGGCTTGTGGATCATCCAGGTGCTTCTTGGCAAATGAGAAAGCGAGCATTTATGTTCTTCTTGTTTAGCAGTGGTTTCCGCCTTGCTACTCACATGAAGCCCATTTTGCCCAGTCTCTTTCTGATTGTGGAGTCATGAACACTGACCTTAGCTGAGGCAAGAGAAGCCTGCAGTTCTTTGGATGTTGTTTTAGGATCCTTTGAGACTTCTTGGATGATTTTACACTGCGCCTTGGAGTAATTTTGGCAGGCCGCCACTCCTGGGAAGGTTCCTTCTGTTCCAAGTGTTCATTTGGAGATTATGGCTCTCACTGTGGTTCGATGGAGTCCCAGAGCCTTAGAAATAGCTTGTAACCCTTTCAGACTGATAGAGGGCAACAAATTTTTTCTGATCTTTTCAGGAACTTCCTTTGATCATGGCATAATGTGCTTGTTGAATCTTTGTGCTGGCAAGCGTGACTCTGATGGTAAGGGCCAAAATAATTGAGGTTTATATTGAGCAGGGCTGGCTGTAATCAAGCCTGGCTGTGTTCAATCAGCTGACTCTAATTATCCCTTTAATTGGGTTGATTTAACTAGGGGCAATTACTTTTCACACAGTGCCGTTGGTGTTGGTTAACTTTTTCATTAAATAAATGAAATAAGTGAAAAAAAGTGTTATTTGTTCACTCAGGTTCCCTTTATCTAATATTATATTTTGTCTAAAGACCTGAAAACATCCAGTGTGACAAATATGCAATAATAGAGAAATCAGGAAGGGGGCAATTATTTTCACGCCACTGTACATATATATATATATATATATATATATATATATATATATATAGTAGTGAATCACTGTGTGTGTGCTGAATCACGTTACATCAAAGTGAGATGACCTCTCAAGGTCAGTGCAGAGGTGCCATAGGTGGCATGGCATGCCTTTTTGTTTTGTTTTTTTATTGTATGACATAATTCATATAGTTTATTACAGAATGGATTATACAAACATAGGAACATACGAAATTTGCCAGCAGATAAAGGCCTAGAGGTCTATCAAGTCTGCTCGAATGTGCAGCTAGCACCCCTTATTCTGCAGCTGCCCCTCCCTTCCACCCTTCCCCTTCATTGACCCTCCTCCTTGTCCTGTCCCATCCCCTTTTGAAGCAGTCCACTGTTCTACTGGATACCACTTCTTCAGGTAACGCATTCTACCCAGCCATCTGGCTGTAAAAAAGTATCCTCATTTCCCTCCGAACCTCCTCCCTCCCTCCCTCCCTCCCTCCTCCAGTCTCATATCATGGCCCCTGGTGTCCCTCCCTCCCTTACTTTGAACAGCCCCTCTGTACCTGTCTTATTTATTCCTTTCATGTGCCAAGGTTTCAGTCACATCCCCCATCCCTCCTCTCCTCCAGTGAGTACATGTTCAACTCTCTCAGCCTCCTCTCATATGATAAGTCCCCAGCCCCTTGATCATCTTTGTTGTCCTGCTGCACCTCCTCCAATAACCCAATGTCCCTCTTAGGATCGAGCTGTGCCGCAGCAGTACTCAGGTACGGCCCAACTAACGACCCATACAGTGTTAGATATCTCCTCCCTCCTCAGGATATACCTTGCAATACAACCCAGCATTTTGTTGGCCTTTACAGCTGCCTTCCTACATTGTGCCAAGTTGTTCATTGACCCTGTAATGACACCCCGAGATCCTTCTCCTTCTCCTCTGTCTGGGCTAGCTGCACTCCCCCCAGCTGGTAACTCCTCTTTGGGTTCTTCATCTCAAAATGCAGCACCTTGCACTTTTTGGCATTAAACCCCAGTTGCCAGGTGTCTGACCATGTTTCAAGCTTTGACAGATCATCCTGCAACCCCTGCCATCCCCCTAGGTCATCCACCACTGCTCCTACCTTGGTATCATTAGCAAACAGACTGATCTTGCTCTTGATGTTCAATGATATGTCTGCAATGAATATCCCAGACAACACTGGTCCCAACACGAGCCCTGTGGAACACCGCTCATCACTACCCTTGGGTGTGAAAGCTCCCACCACCACCACCTTCTGTTGCCTTCCCTGAAGCCAGTTCCCTACCCATCTCACCAGCTTTGCACCTGCCCTTGCCTACTAACTTACTTCCCAGCCTTCCATGCGGCATCGAGTCGAATGCCTTACTGAAGTCCAGATACAGGACATCCACTGCATGGCCGCTGTCCACTTGCCTAGTTACCCAGTCATAGAACTCCACCAGGTTGGTTTGGCAGGATCTGCCCCATATGAAGCCATGCTGTCTGCTGTCCTGTAGTCCTTTGGCCTCTAGGAGGGCCACCAGCTTCTCCTTCAGGATAGTCTCCATTAGCTTATCCACGATAGATGTGAGGCTCACTGGTCTGTAGTTTCCGTTCATCCTTAGGCCCACTCTTGTGGAGGGGCACCACATGAGCCATCCTCAGTTCTGGGGTGCACCCCGAATGTAGTGAGGCATTAAATAGGTCTGCCAAGGTCCTGGGACCTCTGCCCATCCTTCAGTACCCTGGGGTGGATGCCATCTGTGCCTGGTGCCTTATCCACCTCAGTGCCTTCAAACCCTCCTGAACTCTGCCTCCATGATTTCCCATCTGTCACCCCTCCCCTGTTTCTGCCATTTCTTCCCTCTTGAATGTCATCCCCCTCTTCTCTTTAGTAAATACTGAGCAGAAGTACTCATTTAGTGCTTCTGCCTTATTGCACCCTGCTTCCACCCAGCCCCCCCTCCTTCCTAATCCTTACTATGTGGTCCTTACTGCTCCTTTTCTCCCTGATGTACCTGAAGAAGTCCTTCTCCCCCTTCTTAATGCCTTGTGCCAGCCTTAGTTCCATAGATGCCTTGGCTCCCCTTACTGCCCTTGTCACCTCCTTTGATTCCGTCAAGTACTCCTCCCTGTCCTCCCCTCTCCCTATTTTCTTGTACTTCCTAAAGGCAGCTCTTTTTCTTCTTACCTTTTCCATGACCTCCTTGCTCAACCAGCTTGGTTTTAGCCCTAGCCTTCTTGCTCTGGGCCTTGCAGCAGGTTTTGGTTGCCTCCACTATCCCCAGCTTTATGAGCTCCCACCTCTGGTTAGTGTCCATACTAGATTGAATTCTGGCCAGGTACCCTTCTACCACTTCCCCCATCCTCCCAAAGTCAGCCCTCCTGAAGTCCAGCACTCTTGTGCCAGATTCCACTCCTTCCTTGCCCATATCCAATGTGAGCCATACTGAGTGGTGGTCACTCCCTGACAGCGGTTCCGCCACCATAAGTTCTCTCACAAAGTCCCCATTTGCCAGCACAAGGTCAAAGGTATTCCCTAATCTGGTTGGTTCACTGACCAATTGCAGCAGGAAGTTGTCCTGGAGGCATCAGCAGTACCTACACCCTTCTGTTCCTGGTTGTTGGTACTCCAGTCCACTCCTGGCATGTTGAGGTCCCCACAATCACTCACCACCCTTCTGGAGTCCTCTGATCTGTCCCACTAGTTCCCTAACTCCTCCGTCTGAGATGGTGGCCCGTACACCACTCCCATTCTAAGAATCCTATTCTTGGAATCCTGGATTTGCATCCAAAGTGACTCCGTACTACCCTCCTTCCCTTCCTCCCTTACACATTTCAGTCCTTCCTTCACATATAGTGCCACACCCCCTCCTTTCCCAATCACCCTGTCCCTACGAAATAACCTATACCCTGGTGCAGATAGGTCCCAATCATTGTATTGGGTGGCCCATGTTTATGTGATGGCTGCAATGTCCACCTCTCCCTCTGCCATGAGCACCTGTAACTCTGCAGTTTTCCTCCCAAGACTCCTAGCATTAAGGGTAACCACCTTCCACCCTTCCCCCCCACCATCCTGCCCTCCTTTACTAGCATCACCAATAGTACTCGCCATTTGTCCTTTGTCACTGTCAGGGGGGTAAGCTCATATGGTTTCACAACCTGTGGTCTCTGCATGTCTCTTGCCCAATTGCCACCCCCTCGCTCCTAGTTTAAATTCCCAACTTCCTCTATGTACTCCTCCATCCTCTGTTTCAACACTTTCTTTCCCTCCTCACTCAAGTGTAGGTCTGTCCTTGGCATAGAGACTACTGTCATCCCAGGTCCCTCCCCACCCCCCAACAGCCCATACCCTTTAGCACAACACCAGGTTCTTAGCCATCCGTTAAATTCCTCTATTCTCAGCTTTCTTGCTGTGCTTGCCTTGGGCACTGGAAGTATCTCCGAAAAAGTTACTGATCTTCCTGCCCCCTCACATAGTTGTCCTAGTTCCTCAAACCTCCTCTGGACTATATCTCTACTGTCTTGTCAGCCAGGTCGTTCCTCCCAAGATGTATAATTAAATGAGGCTGGTCCCTACCCCTTCTAGCATATTTCAGAACAGACTGTCCCCCCTTTCCGCTGTCATTCCTGGCATGGCCTCCACCCAAATGCGACTATGCCTCTCCCCCTTGCTACCCACCTGACTTCTCTTAGTATTGAGTCCCCCAGCACTAAGATTCCACCACTCTTACTCCCTGCTTGATTCCATTCATCTTCCTCTCTCCTTTCTGGCTCCTCCTCTTCTTCCTCCTGCACATTATTTCCCCCTTTTGCCCCTGTTGCAATTCTCCCAGCAGAACTTCCTCCCGTTCCGGTTTGGTAAAGGCATTTATCAATTACTCCTCTAATTTCATAATTTCCCTCCTCCACCTTCTTCCTCTCTAGCAGTGCAAAACTATTTTCTGAAGACCCTTCACAAATGCCTGCTCCCTCTCTCTTCATAATAACCTGTTCTCTCCTTTCCACTCCATGACTTTCGCCACTTCTTCACCTCCCCTCACAAGTCCCTATCTCCTCCTTCCATTTGTCTTTTGTCTCTGACCTGGTTTCCCCAGCAATCGTTCTTCCTGGGCTGGGCCCCTGTCCTGCTTCCTTCTTCTGACCCTCTCCTCACCACTGTTGGCTTAAATCGCCTCCCTCATCTCCCCTTCTTCCCTCCAGTATTGGCCAAACCCACCCCCAGTCTGCCTTGCCTGTCTTAGTTCCTCCTGCAGACCCTCGATCTCCATTCTAAGTTTCTCTGTGTGGTTGCACACTAAACATCCTCCGCACTCCAGGCAAGTTTTAGAAAGATTGGTGCACTGCAGTTGTTGCAGCCTACCACCCTACCCGTTGCAGTCATTGCCCACCAGTGACCCCCTACCCTTCCAGATGCAGGATACTAAACACTCCCCCATGTCTCCCCTCTCCCCCCCTCTATCAGTGCAAAACATTATTTTCTTAATTTCCCTTACCCCCTTTGTTGTACACGTTTAGATAGCAACTGCTTTTTATATTCCTATCCTTCCTATCCACACTCAAAAAGAGACTTTAAGTAGCTATTGTACAACTTTCTTCAAACTCCTACTCCTCCTTTCCACAATGCACTAACACTGCAAAGAAGTAACGATGAAAGCTCCTAGATTTGCAGTTACTTCCCTTCCATTGAGATAGCAGTCACCTCTTCACTCGCTGTTGTTCCATTCCTGGATGTCTGCTTCTGCTATTACAGGTGCATATCCTTTGCCCGTTTGAGGAAGTGATGTCAGAACGCCTGGTATAAAGGCAATAATAGACCAGGGGTGGGTGGGGTGAGGGTTGGGGTGGGACCAGCCCTAGTTTTCCAGAAACAATCAGGTAGCTGAGGCCCCTGGTCAGACCATTAGCACCCTTCCCCCACTATGCACTAACCTTTGCAGCTAGTGAAGCCAGCAAAAATGAATCACAATTCTATTCAAAGCCCCGAAAATAGGTTTGCTACCAAAAGAAACAGGTCTCCAATTCAAACAGCTTCACCAACAACACATCAAAATAGGCTTGAAATTAGAAGATATAGGTCTCTGATTCAAAGAAACAGCCCCAGTTAAATCACACCAAATAGGTTTTAAATCAGAAGAAATAGGCCTCTACAAATGCAGGAAATAGGCCTCTACAGATGTAGCCTGCTACACAGTGAAACATCAAACAAATGAGCCCACTTATAGCCACCAAAACAGTTTTCAAAATTCCAACAGCCCAAAACAATACCCTGCTAGCCCCTTTGAAGTAGTAAGAAAGAAAAGAAATAACCTTCTACCAAGTAAAATCCACAAGAAACAATGTAAAAACAGCAAGAAGCTACTGTACTGCAAAATATCTGATCCTTTCCCTTCTAGTTCCTTCTGACCCATACTCTCAGTACCTGCACAGATCATTTACCCCCTCGACATTTCGATTATCATCACTGTCATCCCCTCCATTAGGTGAGTAACCACCTGTTGTTACCTGTATGGGACCTACTCCCAATACCGCCCCAAAACATTAACTGCTTTGTTTCCTGTACATCTCTTATCATGGGAAGCCTGTGTACTGAATCACCCACTCACCCTAGAGAGGCAATCCCTTCAGGTCAGTACTGAGGTATATAGGTGCTGTACCATGGGGAAGCCTGTGGGATGAATAACCTTCTCACCCTAGAAAGACAATCCTTCCAGGTCAGTATTAAGGTACAGATGTGCTGTACAGTTGGGAAGCCTGTGTATTGAACCCCCGCTCACCCTAGAGAGGCAGTCCCTCCAGGTCAGTACAGAGGTATGTAGGTGCTGTATCTTAGGGAAGCCTATGGGCTGAATAACCCTCTCACCCTGGAGAGGCAATCCTACCAGGTCAGTACGGAGGTACATAGGTGCTGTATAGTTGAAAGCCTGTGTACCAAATCATCCTCTCACCCTAGAGGCACATTCCCACCAGGTCAGTACCCATTCAGGTACATACTGAGGTACGTAGGTGCTGTATATCATGGGGAAGCCTGTTGGCTATATCACCCTCTCACCTAGAGAGGCAACCCCTCCGGGTCCGTACTAAGGTACATAGGTGCTGTCTAGTTGGGAAGCCTGTGTACTGAATCACCCTCTCACCCTAGAAAGTCAATCCTTCCAGGTCAGTACTGAGGTACATAGGTGCTGTTGCGAAGCCTATGTACTAAATCACCCTCTCACCACAGAGAGGCAATCCCTCCAGGTCAGAACTGAGGTACATATGAAAGACATATCATAAGGAAAGCCTGTGTACTGAAGTAGTCTCCAACTCTAGAGAGGTGGCCCCCTCCTGAGCCAGTACTGAGTTACATACTACATAAAGTAGGTGACATATCGTAAGAGAAGTCTGTGTACTGACTCACCCTAGGGATATGGCCCATCCAGGCAGTACTGAGACTACAGAAGCAAAGTCATTGGCGTCATTTGAAAAGGAAATTGGATGTAGCCGTGGGAAACTGGCAGTCTGAAAAATGGAGTGAACCTTTGCTGGGCTAAGGGCTTTTGTCTTGTTCTCAAAGTTACTTTGGAAACGAAAGGAGGACCCTCAGTCCAACAAGGTTCATTCCGTTTTAAGTTTGCCAGTTTCCCACGCCTGCATCCAATTTCCAAGACTGCTAAACTGTTCCAGCCCTTTCACTTGTCTTCCTAGGTCACTGGGTGCTCAGAGCTGTACCTTGTGCTTGCTGATGGGCTCTGCTTTATACATCTCACACTGGCTGCCGGCGTGGCTCTGGAAACATGCTCTGCATTGCCTTCTTTCCTGCTGATAATGAAACCAGGCTGTCCAAGTTTCACTCTACCTTTTTGCCTGTTCTGCTGAGCCTCTGTGAAGCCAGCTTGTTTCCAGAAAATTACAGGGGTGTGTGTGTGTGTTCGCGCGCACGCATGTGTGTTAATACAGAGGCCCATTTTGGTTACTACGTTCAAGGCCCATTTTGGTTACTACAGTCGAGTTTGAATAGGCAGTCTAATGGCTGTAAGGCGTAGTGTGTTGGTGCAGCCACCAGACCAGAACTTACTACAGGGTGTGTTTTTTGCCTTCGTGGTGCTAGTCTGGCTGAGCATTTTCCTTTCTTTCTTTCTTTTACTTAAGCAATAACAACAGAGAAGCTGGTCATTTCCAAAGGATTAACGACTGGTGCGCCGAGGACCACCTCCTTCCAGCTGGTCGTTAATCCAAAGAAATGACCAACTTTGAGGGTTTTATTACGATTATAAATCTAATCGTGTAACAACTCCCCCGCTTTTTTCTTAATTAAATTTAAAACAGAGAAGCGCGAGCCGTGCGTGTCGCACAGTGTCAGTTGGCAGCTGGATCGGTCATTTCTAAGACATTAATGACTGATCCAGTAGCCAATCGGGAGCCTCGTTCGGCTCATGAATAATCAATTAGACTTATAATTTCTGTTTATTCCCCCCTCTTGCCATCAGCTACCATCACTCTCCAGAACACCCATGGCCCACCAGCCCCCTGCAGCTAGCTTTTCTACATGTAGTCCTGGACTCCCACAGGCATGGACAGTTTAGAGGGGATTTACCCCCAGGCTTCAATGTTGTGTCCAGTGGAGCCAAGGCAGGGGGTGCGGGGAACTGGATATACTGGGGTACCTTGCCACGGTAGCCGGGGTCATTTCTATTGTTTTCCCTCTCCACCTTGGATCTCAAGTGTCATGTCATCAAGGGGGAGCATGCAAAGCATGCCATGAGCTGACACAGCAGTGTCATTCCCTACAGTGCGGTGACTGCACTACCGCTGGTGGTCAGCCAGGTGGCAGTATTGCAGCGGACAACAGAGCACTTCTGGTCGGAGGAGGAGAGAGTCTGCTAGGATGCTTGACCCTCTTCCTCCTCCTCAGCCAGCTGCTAATGACTGTAGCTTGTTCCCGAACATGGGTCACTGGCGTCACAAGTGGTGGTGTTGCCACTGCAGCAATGGGCTGGCCTGACTGAGAGTTCTAAAAGCAGGTACAGAGTTTCTGCCACTTGATATGCTACACAGAGATTGGTGGTGGAGTGTTTTTCTAAATTGGGAACTTGGTGTCAGCAGGGTTCATCACAGGATCTTGTATTTTTAAACCGGTTAGTTACGGAGTCGTTAAAAGGTTGGTCTCTAGTTCTGTTTAACCCAACTGGGGTCATAAGTAGCAGAATGCCCTTGCCATCAGGTGGCAGTTCAGGGGGCTGAATGGAATGAGTTGCAGTGGTTTTCAGTCCACTTCCTAATAGATATCAGTGCCCACATTATAAAAACTGCCATTGCATTTGGCACTAATTGGCACCCTTTTTGGGTTCCCACACGAGAGGCCAAGGACTGAATAGTTATGGAATCTGAACTGCCATCTCATCCTTGAGGAGTGATCCCTGCATGACGGGGCAGAATCCAAAACACTGAAGGGGTCGCCTCGGCTCACCCCAGTCAGAGGCAAAAAGCGCCCACATGCTGGTCGTAGATATAAAAATAACGTATTTATTATATATAAAAAACAGCAGCACCCTTCCAAGACTCTCTGTCTTTGACGAAGAGTTCTGGAAGGGTGCCGTAGTTTTTTATATATAATAAACATGTTATTTTATATCTGCGACCCAGCGTGTGGCTGCTTTTTGCCTCTGACTAGGGTGAGCCGAGGTTTCTTCTTCAGTGTTTTGGCCTTTGTTTGCTTGTACTGCGGCTCCCCCATATGAACCTGAGCCGTGTTCCTTGTGTGGTTCTTATGACAGGGCAGAGGCAGATTGGGAGGGGAATTATGAGAAAACGTGCACTGTGACTACCCATGTGGTACCTGTCATATGCGGATAAATAGGAGAAATACTGTGCAAGGATGAAGCTGTTGTTACACTGCAGCAAGAGGGGTATCTTTGGTAGCTAATTCTAACTTCTGTAAGAAGGTTTGTATAGTTGTTAATCTGTAATATGACACGGTGGGTTTCATGAATATTAAGCATCTGCTCTTCATTTATGAGTGCCCCTGAAACAAGCATGGCTGAGGCAGTACTCCTAGTTGTCAATATGCGGTTCCCCTCTTAGCTAAAGCACCGTCCTTGTAAATGTTTTTCATTCGTTTGGCTGGTGAGTGCATCTCTTGATTGGTTTGCATATTATGGAAGAGGAAAGCTTCACTGGGAACTGAGCAATATTCTGCTCTGCTCGAGCTACAGTACTGTAAGGAACATATTGAGGTGATGGAAAAGGTTCACAGAAGAGCAACCATAATGACTCGCGTACCTGGGGAAGGGAGACTGAGTTATGCAGAAAGACTAGAGAGAGATTCAGCCTGTGATTGGGGGTGTGAGCTATAGAAATAAGCAAAGAAATGAATGTATGGCACTCGAGGGTTAGGGGAAAATGTGTTGTTAATTTAATGTGTGATGCATCTAATTAGGGTGACACTTCATGTGCGCTGAGTGGTGGGGGCTCTCACTCTTCACTGCGCACTGCACCGGAGGTACGTGCAAGAATGATCTACCCTGACAGACATGCTTTGCATCTGGGATTGCTGTCAGTGCACCTCCGCAGAGATTACGAGAACAGTTACAACTCGTAAGGGCCAGGATTTGTCCAGCTCTAGGAAATCTGCCATGGAATAGCTGAACTGAGATTCTTTTACATGGTGTTGATGGACTTCTTTCTTAAAACACGGTAGGACTGCAAGCTTCTGATAGATCATTTTTGTTGTAAAGTCTGGGCCTCCCACCCCCACCTTGCAGATTGTCATGGGACTCGCACAGGAATTTTTTTAGAAGTCTCATTTGAGGGGCTGGCCTGTCAAAACAGTGGCAGCGTTGGTGCTCGTGATGCTAGCAGCCTGAGTTTGCGAATGGGCCAGAAATGTTTGCGAGCTGGCAGAGGGTAGAGGATCCAGTGTCCCAGCCCTTGTTAGTCGCCCGGTGCCCTTGTTTAATGATCGCACGATCACTGTTGTATGTAAAATTGTTAAAAAGTTACCCCCATAGACTATAATGTAGCGTGTCCCCGCGCTTTCCCTATGATCATGTCATAAAGTTGTCTGATCACGGGGCGGCGCGGGGGCAGAGTTACACACCAGGAAGTGCCTGTGTTCCTGGCACAGCAATTTTATGAGCAATTTTACTACTTAACTGTTGGATATTTTTATGGCCAGTATCGATCAGAAGCAGTTTGTGGAGGGAAGACATTGAACAGTGTGGTGCATAGGGCTAGCATGATGAGTCTCTTTAATAAGCATGTGGCATGCATGCTGCACACATGCTGTGCACTTGTATTTCTGTAAGGGAGAGGGCACTTTTCTTCTCTGTGGAGGCAAGGCAAGACCAATTTTATTTATCGGGCACCCAATCCCTGAGGCTCTGGGCGCCTTGCAATACAATGGTGTCAGCAGACTACAATAAAAGTTAAAAGTTTTAAATATATAAAAATACATCTCAGCATATCTAAATAATTTAATGGGTTAATCCCGGTCAGTCATCCTCATCTGGCAAGGCCAAATGAAAAAGATGGGCCTTTAGCCCTATTTTAAACTGCTTGGCCATTGGGAACTCCCTGATAACAGCTGGCAAAGTGTTCCACAGGGTTAGTGCGGCGACACTGAAGGCACAGTGACCAGATATTTTCAGCCTGACCCTGAGAACATCAAGGAGGCTCCGGGTCGAAGAGCAGAGGGAATGGGCTGAGAAGACAGGTGTTAGGACTAGATCAGCCAGATAACCAGGGACCAGCCCTTATAGGACCTTATAGGTGAACAAGCCCACCTTGAAGAGGATCCTCCACCTGACAGGCAGCCAGTGCAGAGCCTGTAGAACTGAGGTCACATGACTGGACCTTGGCAGGCCCGTCAGCAACCTGGCCGCAGCATTCTGCACTAGCTGCAGTTGGCGGAGGGTCCCTCCAGGGAGGGTTGTGCTCCCTTCTACTGTACCACTACCTGGGTGACTGTGAGTGGCAGTGCAGCTGGGGAAACAAGCACAAGCTAGGAGTGAAAAGGGCATAGACATCGATGCCTCACAGAAGGGGGTGGGTTTTGCTATATCAAATTTAAGACGCTGCAGTGAGTGAGATTGAAGTGCTGGGTGGCACACTTAACAATCAGAAAGGAAAGAAGAAAATGTTTCTGCAGTTGTCAGCGTGATGGGAGAGGGTGGAGATGAAAGTAAGTAAAAAAACTATTACAGGGACCCTCAAAAAAACAATTGTTGGGAATCTCAAAATTTTTGCAGGGATTACCATTTTTTCCCGCAGGGAGTCCCAGACCTTCAAAATGAAAATTCACCAAGAGCCCTGCATCCTTGGCTAGCCCAGCATGCTGACCACAAGCTCTGGCGGCTAGTGGTGTAGATGATCTAGCAGAGGTCTTTTATGTTTTGTACCTTGTCTGTTATGCATGCTTTGTATATGTGGCATACTTGCCCCAGGTCACCCTTGAAATAAATGGGTGTTTTGCTCAAGGATTCATGTGCTCAACAATCAGTCAGTCAATTAATTTAATAAATCAATGTGTCTACACAGCCTCCGCCATCATTTTTCCTCCTCCTCTGAGCACTTTGCGAAAGTTGGTTTTGCTATTTTATAGCATGTTTCACACACATTATATACTAAAGCGTTTTACAAGCAATGAGATACTAATAATGAAGTGACTGTAGACAGGTAGTGGAAGCCATGTTGCACAGTAACAGACGCACATAGCCCTGGACAGTTGCATGAACCGATTTTATAGGAATGGGAATGTTGGCCAGGACACCGGGGAAATCCCAAAAGTGCCTTGGGTTCTTTTACTTCCCTCTGCATACCTGTACGGTAACCTCTACTGTAATCTTTATCGGCCTTTGTAAAATTGTGTCTGGTCAGTTTTTTTTTTATTTGTTTTTATGAAAACATTTTTATACACATATGCATTAGGTAGATGTTGAGTACTATGCAGTACCTTCATACAAAACAATTATTCAGACATTTTATGTTGACAGCCAGAGTCACTGGAAGCATTTAAAAGCTATGACTACTTCACCCAGAACACCAGACCCTTGACTGACTGAAAATGCTATACATTTATTCGGGGAACAAAAGCAGAATCCACCCCTGAGTAGTACAGAACCCAGCCCTGCCATTTTTGTGTCTGGTCAGTTTTGACTCCTCATTAGTCAGGACCCCATCACGTAGTACTGTGTTAACTACCATATACTCTTGCTCAGAAGACATGATAGGGGTGTGTGAAGGGAAGGGAAAGGGGGAAACTGTTAATCAGGAAAGGCACACTAAGCTGGAGCTTGTTTCCAGGTGTGACCTGGGAGCACAAGGAAGTTAAGTGACTTGCTCAGGATCACACAGTATGCAAGTGGGGGCTGATGGGATTCAAACCCAGGTCTCTAGGTTTGCAGTTCAGTGCTCTTTATCACTATGCTGCCTGTACTGCCTCTGATCTGCATTAATAATTCATATATTGCATCAGTTAAGAGCACAACCATTCCAGGGCTCCCATAGCACTAGGGATTCCTGTGTATTACAGGGAAATGGAGACATGTACAGGAAAATTGTTCCCATAAACTTCCATTGGTTTTACGGGAAAACAGTGCAGTTTGACTTCCATAGGAAATAACGTAATATACAGGAAAACACAGGAGAATTGCCCTGGAGTTGCAGGGAAAATGCTAAATCAGTCTGGGAGCATAGCCATTCAGGGTGAAAAAGGTCAGTATGCTAATTACATATGCACGGGGCCAAAAAGGTTACAATGTTAAGCAAACCACACAACAACATCAAAAAGAAATCATGCAAGCTAAAAAAAAAAAAGGCCCCCACCCCCACAGCAGCATTGCTCAAGAATGACAAACTGTAAAGGAGAACCATCTGGCAGCTTTGAAAAAAACATACAGTACGTCCAACTCACAAATCCAAACCAAAAAAGCCTCAGCGCTGCTAGCACTGACTGGTAAGGTTGACAGTGAGGTGGCACAGGACCTGGCTGCCACAGCAAAGTCAGCCCTGCATGCCCTTAAATACCAGTTCCACATGGCCATGGACACCAGTGACTCTACTTCATGGGTCTTTGCCCATGCAATGGCAGTGAGAAAGTTCACCTGGCTAAGGACCAGCACCGTCATTTCCCTGGACACCCAGACCAAGGCCATAACTTTCCACTTTGAGGGAACTTCCTTGTTTGTGGAAAACAGAGGTATAGATGAAAAAGTGGACTAATATAAGACCATTTACAAAATAACGCTGATGAAGAATAGGCCTCCACTTCCTACAGGCCTTATTGGGGCAGGGCTGGGGACTGCTATCCCAGACCTTGCACCACATATAAGTACCATCCCCCAAAGCGGTTACTATAGAGGCACGAGGAGCTCCAGATGGACTGCTGCAGCACCAGCCCCTAAGCCACAGCCAAAGCAAAACCCCTGATAATTCTGCCTGGATCTCCCAGCCATTGCTAGTGGGGGGAAGGCTGCACATCCAAGAATGGGTAAACATTACCACAGACAAATTGGTGCTGGAAGTAGTGGGTTATGGATCGGTTCTGCAGTTCAAAAAGTTTCCAGAATTGTAGAAACAAAAACATTTTCCAGCTAAATCTTCAACAGAAAGAATCCTGCTTGAACTGGCAGTAAACTGCTACAAGCAAAAGCTTCAGGCAGTCACCCTCCTTGCTGTGCCTGAAACTTGCACTCTCCCATTCAATTCCCCCCTCCTGCCGCTGCTCCCTCCCTTAGTCTTTTGCACTCTCAGCTCAGCCCTTGGCTGCTCATGCACACCTCAATTTATCCCCCCATGCTATCCTCTCGTCTACATGTTCCCCTCCCATTTATTAATGCATAGTACTAATATTTGGGCTATCTTGTATTATTTGTATTATTCTCCCACTGGATCAACCTTAAAACCAACCTACTACCACTACCTCCCAACCTCCTAGACAAAGCCACTTCTTTTGGCCGCCCACTCTCCCCCCCCCAGTCTCCCCTCCCCCTCACCTTGACTCCTCCTTGGACTCTCACACTAGGTGTCACACCTCTTTATCTCATTCGCTATATACAAACACTGTCTTTTACCCAAGTTGAATGCTCTTGACGCTGTGCTATCACCATTGGTACTATGAATGACATTGTTACCTTATTGTATACTAGCTACCTACTATTCGAGTATTGTATGTAAACTGTTTGTTATTGCTGTCATTGTCACTGTTTGACGTGGAACCATTGTAAAAGAGCTCTGAGCTCAAAGGTATGATCTGAATCCCTAAATAAATAAAATAAATCAAAATAAATATTTATCTACAGTCTATTACTATGCTAATGTACTGGATCCTCCTCTCAGAATGTTCCTCTTATTTGCTAACTGTAGTGGGATGTTCTGTTATAAAGTTTTGTATTTCATGCTCCTCATCTTCTCTTCCCCCGGGTCACACCTGGAAACAGGCCTCGGCTCAGTGTGTCTTTCCCAGAAATCAACTTAAAATAAATAAACACAAGAAAAACATTTTAAACACCTGATTAAAAAAAAAAGTATATATACACACACACATATATTCATTGCAAAACATTATGTTAATGCATCAGTTAGGGTTCCTATTACAGCGACAAAAGTATGGAAATTCAGTATTAGGGTTCCCGCAACTACCACCCCACCCTCCACACACCAACAGGCATTGTGGCGTGCCTTGGGGTCGTCGGCCCTAACTCTCACCCCATTCTCCTATACTGTACCATCTCAGCTTCCTTACACGTGAATAGGGTGAGAGTTAGGGTCGACGACCCCAAGACACACCCCGATGCCTGTTGATGTGTGGAGGGTGGGGGGTGGTGGTAGGGTGGGAACCCTAACACTGAATTTCCATACTTTTGTCGCTGTAATAGGAACCGAATTGATGCATTAACTAGAGGTTTTTTTGCAATGAATTTCCTTACTTTTTGAGATAGTATAATAGTGTCTGTATTTTACTGTGGCTCCAATCCCTCCGTAGATGCGCATATGTATATAGGTGTGGATGCGCAGGGTCGTCTGGGCCCTGCGCATCCATGTGTTGAACAACAGTGACCAAATTGTCAGCATAGCCATCTTATTACCCCATCTCGTGTACCGTGGTACAGAGAAATTGTGAAATGCAACGCAAATGCGCAGCTGTAACGCCATTGTGCGCCACAGGTGCAAAAACAAATTTTGGGCAGGATGTGAAAAATGACAGCTGTACTGTTCATGATGTGGTGTGAAAAAATGAGTATGTTAAAAATTTTGCATCAAAATATTGAAAAGTACCAAAGTTATGTGCGTGCGTTGAATAAATTCAACGGACATATGTAACTCGGGCATTTTTAAGAATTTTTTCACCAAGTTTTCAGCATGGCGTTTTAAGGCCCTCCCTCGTGAGCACTAGCACTGCTATTTCATTAATTGGTCCTGAAAGGTGATTTTGTGCGGCGTACATGCCATTTTGTGCCACAAGAGCGAAAACACATTTCAGGTAGGATATGGTGTGAAAAAATAGCAGTGTTGAAAATTTGGAGTGAAAATATAAAAAATTGCCAAAGTTACACGCATGCATAGCGAAATTTCAATGACTGCAAGTAACTCGGGCATTTTGTGGTATTTTTGCACCAAATTTTTAACATGGGCTTTTTGAGACCCCACCTCATGAACACTGGCACTGTCATTTTGTTAATTGGTCCTGAAAGGTGATTCCACGCAGAGACCGTGAAATCACCTTTTGGGACCGAGTAACGAAATGACAGGGCCAGTATTTATGAAGTGGGGTCCCAAAAGGCCCATGTTGAACATCTGGTGAAAAAATAATGAAAAATGGTCAAGATATCAGCATAAGTTCAAAACCCCATTGACAGCCATTATACAGCGCTTACCTTGATTCTTCAGTTTGCGGTTTGGCTTTGAAGAGTGCAGACGTGTCGCAGGTCACAGACGATGACAGAAGAAGACCTCCATTGGTAGGTATAGGGCAAGGGGGGTGTGGGGTGGTGGGTTGCTCAGAGGGAGGATCAGGATGGGGGAGTAGGGACAGGGAGACAACGAGGAACCATTTTCTTCTTTTACAGAATGAAAAAATAAAAAAAAGTTGGGGGACTGTTTCCTTTGTTTCAGGTAAATGAAATAAACATTAAGGGATACTGGGGGTGGGCTCCCCAGTGTCCAACAGTACTGGTGGTGTTGGGGGGTATAACATAACTGGGGATACTAGGACTGGCCTCCCCAGTGTCCCACCTGGGGGGGTGGGCTACTGCCAACACGGGGATTGGGCACCCTGATGTCGGCAATGTGGGAGGCTGTGTAATTAATTTGGGGACCGTGGCATCTAGTGCTGACACAGGCATTGGGCACCCCAATGTTGGTAGAAGCATTTTTTTTCTTTTTTAATAAACATTCCTGCAGTTTCGGCTCACGAAATAGGATCCCACTTCATATCTCATCATACGAAGCAAGATCGTACTTTGTATGACGCCGATACGAGCAAAGAATATAAATGTTAAATAAAAAAAAATTTAAGGCCATTTTTTGAGCAGTAAAGTGCAGAATGCACCTAAGGTGTCACAATAAGCAAGCTACATGTGTTGGTTCCTCCCCAGAATATCATTTTGGGAGATTTCCAGATTTGAAATTTTCAGGCAAAACTGAAAACAAGATGGCCATGCGAAGTAGGAATTTCCCCATACGAAGCAGGATTCCTTCTTTGTTTCATACAGCTGTCTTGTAGTGCTTACTGAGCATGCTCAGAAACCATTTTTTTCAATTTTTTAACTGTAATTACTTAAAAACTGCATATTATTTTTAACCATACTAGCAAAAGACACATCTGTGGGGTAGTCCCTCTCTGCCCTGAAAATTTCAGACCAGAAAGCCAAACCGTCTGGGCTATAGGCAAGTTCAAAGAAAAATCCCAGCAAAGTCAGTGAGTGAAAATATACTCGGAGACCTCACATCCGACTGGAATGTAACTTGCCACATCAGGAGACCTACCCCACAGGACAGGGCATACTAAATGTTGTGCAAATCCGTTGAACGGTTGCAAAAGTTATTAAAGTGCAAAATTTTGAGTTTAACATTGAAGTGCCTACTCAGCCCTAACTATAGCCCCTATAATATATATAGAAACATAGAAGTTGACAGCAGATAAGGACCGCAAGGCCCATCCAGTCTGCCCATTATATATATATATATATATATATATATATATATATGTGTGTATATATATATATATAATATTTTTTGCATAAAACTGTGTTAATGCAACATTTACAGTTCAGACTGAAGTGACAAAAGTAGGAATGTGACTTTAGGGTTTCCAACCCTAAAACCACACCCCCACCCCTACAACAAGTCAGGGGCAGAGTCTTCCTTGGCGTTGTCAACTCTGGTGGGTGCTGAGTGGGAGATCAGGGTGGGGGGGGGTGATCGTCGATGGACCTGTTTTTGTTTTTACGCACACAAAAAAAGAAGACATTGAGGGACCGTTTTCTTTGTTACAGAGCGTGCAAGCAGTGGGAGGTGGGGTGCCACTAGACACCAGGGAAAGTAACGTCAGCCACTGTGGGGACAGCCATCCGACGGGTGGAGGGGTGCCACTAGGCACCAGGGAAAGTAACCTCAGTCACTATGGGGACAGCCATCAGACGGGTGGAGGGGTGCCACTAGACACCAGGGAAATGGCAGTCAGAGGGTGGGGGATGGGTGCCATTGGACACCAGGGAGTAAAATATTACGGGGACAAAAATTGGAGGGGGGGGATTCCACTGGACACCAATGAAAATAAATAAATATTATGGTGGAGCTGATTGGACTGGGGGATGCCACTAGATACCAGAGCAATAAGAAAAAATTATGGGGCAGCGACTGGAGGCTGCGTGGCGCCACTAGACACCAGGGACAAATTAAAAAAAGTAAAGGGGCAGCAACCCGAAGGTGGGGTGGGGGGAGAGGGTGCCACTAGACAGCAGGGAAAAATAAAGAAATTAACAGGGACACTATCGGAGGGTGGAGGTTGCCACTAGACACCAGGGGACAATAACAAGAAATGTGGCAAAATCAGGGAAACTCCTCTTTTCACTTGACAGAACTGTATTTCATTTCAAATGAAAAAAGAAAACGGAAAAGGAATACTAGAAATGAAAAAGGATTTGGAAAAACACTAAGTCCAAAATCCTTTTTTGTGTCAAGGATCCTGTCTCATTTGAATGGAGAAATCAAATGAAAAAGGATCCCTTGAAACGAAAAAAGAATCTGACAAAAAACTAAGTCCAAAATCCTTTTCCATGCCAAAGCATCCTTTTTCAATTGAGCAAAAGTATCAAATGAAAAAGGATCCCTTGGCACGAAAAAAGAATCAGAAAAATGACTGAGTCAAACAGAAGCATAGAATTTGATGGCAGATAAGGACTGCTTGGCCCACCTAGTCTGCCCATTTCCCTACCTAACGGATAAGCTGCAGATCCTAGTTAACCAACAGCCTACTTCCTCCTACCCTGACTAGAATTGCCTTATATCTGTCCCATGCATTCTTGAATTCCCCCGCTGTTTTTGATTCTATGACCTCCTCAGGAAAGCTGTTCCATGCATCTACAACCCTCTCTGTGAAGAAATACTTCCTCACATTACCTCTGAGCCGTTCCCCCTCTATCTTCAAATTGTGCCCCCTTGTTCTTGCACATCTCTTTGTTTGAAAGATGCTACCCTCTTAGACTTTGTTGATTCCCTTGAGGTATTTGAAAGTTTATATCATGTACCCCCTCTCCCTCCTTTCCTCGAGGCTATACATCTTAAGCTCCTTTAGTCTTTCTTCACATGTCTTCTGGTGCAGACCCTGCACCATTTTGGTTGCCCTCCTCTGGACAGCCTCCACCCTGTCTATGTCTTTACGGAGATGGGGTCTCCAGAACTGTACACAGTACTCCAGATGTCGTCTTACCAACTGTCTGTACAGAGGGCCAACAACTTCCTGTTTTCTACTGGTGATGCCTCTCCCTATGCATCCCAGTATCCCCCCAGCCCTCCTTACTACCTTCTCACATTGCTGACCCACCTTTAGGTCGTTTGATATGACTATCCCCAGGTCCCTTTCCATTTTTATGTTGCTTGCACGCATGTGCAAGAAACATAGTACCATCATCCGAGTTTTCGGAGGTGTGGCACCCTGTCTTCCAGTGCAGTCAGTGTGTTTGCAGGCGCGGCCCGCAGTTCTCCAATCGCTGCTGGAGCTGCCTATGACAGCAGTCTAAAATGCAGTGGCGTACAGTTGAAAGGGGGAGCTACGCTTCAGTGAGCAGCGATAAGATATTGCCTGCTCATGCGCGCTCCCCCTACACACTCACACACACACACACACTCACTGCTCGGGCCCCCCCACACACTGTATAGCCGACAGGGGTGCCCAATCCCCGTCGTCCACTGTCCCCGAAGTACAAGGTACTGCGATGGGTGCCCACCCAGCGTGGCAACAGATGCTATCGCCGACGGGTGCCCAATCCCGCCGGCTCCACGTCCCCCAAACAGTGTGTCCTTGTGCCACGTTGGGAGCCCACCCCAGCTTGGCAAACGCCCGCATCGCCCTCCTGTTTTAAAAAGCAACAACCTGCATACAAAAAACGTTCCTAGCTGTCTGGGCCCTCACCAGCCCCACCCACTGCGCACCCCGCCTCCCACACCCCCACCCCATACTTACTCTCCAGAACTGGCGCGACGATCATCGGTGGATCCGGGAACACGTCTGCACTCTTCAAAGCCGACCGCGAACTGAGGAAATGCCGGTAAGCTGTATAATGTAATAAATAGGGTTTTTTCAACTTTGCTGCATATCTCAGGCATTTTTTGGAATTTTTGCACCAAATTTTCAACATGGGGTTTTTGGGACCTCTTCTCATGAATGCTCTCACTGTCATGACGTTAATCGGGCCCAAAGGGTGATTTCGCAGTCACTCGCGAAAATCACCTTTCGGCACTGATTAATGAAACGACACTGCCAGTGTTCATAAGGTGGGCTCTCAAAAAGCCTATGTTGAAAATTTGGTGGAAAAATTTTAAAATGACTGTTTTACGAGCGTGCGTTGCGCAGTTCCTACGCATGCTCGTAAGTTCACGAATTTTCAATATTTTCACTCCAGATTTTCAACATTGTCATTTTACCACACCTCCTTATGAGCAGTACAGCTGTTATTTTTCACATCTTGCCCAAAACATGTTTCCGCCCAGGTAGCGCACAATGGAGCAGTCGGTGTGCAAAATCACTGTATGGGACACATCAAGAAAATCACAGTGACACTGTTCATGAGCAGAGGTCTTAAAATGGCTATGTTGAAAATTTGGTGGAAAAATTCCTAAAAATGACTGTTTTACGAGCCTGCATTGCG
Organism: Neoceratodus forsteri; assembly: GCA_016271365.2. NCBI lineage: Eukaryota > Metazoa > Chordata > Ceratodontiformes > Ceratodontidae > Neoceratodus > Neoceratodus forsteri. The sequence continues at coordinate 37,681,882 of JADMNL010000037.1, read as the reverse complement.
CACTTCCTACGCACGCTCTGTAAGTTTGCAATTTTAATATTTTTACCCAGATTTTCAACATTGTCATTTACACCCTCCTTATGAGCAGTATAGCTGTCATTTTCACATCTCACCCAAAGCGTGTTTCCGCCATGTAGGCAGCACAATGCGCGCAGATCAGTGTCTGAAATCACTGTATGGGAGAAAATCACAGTGACACTGTTCATGAGCAGAGGTCTTAAAATGGCTATGTTGAAAATTTGTTGGAAAATTTCTAAAATGACTGTTTTACGAGCTCTTGCGCTTCCTTCGTGACGCCTCCTAAGTTTGCGACTTTTCAATGTTTTCACTCCAGATTTTCAACATTGTCATTTCACCACACCTCCTTATGAGCAGTACAGCTGTCATTTTTCACATCTTGCCCAAAACGTGTTTCTGCCCATGTAGCGCACAATGGCGCAGTCGGTGTGCGAAATCACTGTATGGGACACATTAAGAAAATCACAGTGACACTGTTCATGAGCAGAGGTCTTAAAATGGCTATGTTGAAAATTTGGTGAAAAATTCCTAAAAATGACTGTTTTACGAGCCTGCGTTGCGCACTTCCAACGCACGCTCATAAGTTTGCGAATTTTCAATATTTTCACTCCAGATTTTCAACACTGTCATTTTACTGCACCTCCTTATGAGCAGTACAGCTGTCATTTTTCACATCTCACCCAAAACGTGTTTCCGCCCATGTAGAGCACAATGGCACAGTCGGTGTGCTAAATCAGTGTGTGGGACACATTAAGAAAATCACAGTGACGCTGTTCATGAGCAGAGGTCATAAAATGGCTATGTTGAAAATTTGGTCACAAACTTCCTAAAAATGACTGTTTCACGAGCGTGCGTTGCGCAGTTCCTACGCACGCTTGTAAGTTTGCAAATTTTCAAGATTTGCACTCCACTGACTTCCAAATACCTACACGGCACATACAAGCAAGCAACATTCAGCATTGACAAATGATTGTTGTTGTTGTCAGTATGTCAGCCCCCATTGTGTACTCTTCCCCTGGGTTTTTGTTTCCCATGTGCATTACGTTGCACTTCTTTACGTTGAATCTAAGCTGCCATACATTTGACCATTCCTCCAGCCTTGCCAAGTCCCTTTTCATCCTTTCCACCCCACCTTGCATATCAACCCTGTTACAGATCTTTGTGTCATCTACAAAGAGACATACTTTCCCTTTCCAGTCCTTCTGCAATGTCACTTATAAAGACATTAAAAAGGACCCGCCCCAGTACTGAACCCTGCGGTACCCCACTAGTAACCCCTCTTTCTTCACTGTGGACTCCATTTACTATTACCTGCTGTGTCCTGTTGTCCAGCCAGTGTTTTACCCAGGCTACCACCTTGGGACCCACTCCAAGCTGGCTAATTTGTTTATTAATCTTTTGCGGGACTATGTCAAATGCCTTGCTAAAGTCTAGGTAGGCCATGTCCACAGCCCCTCCCTGGTCTACTACTTTGGTCACCCAGTCAAAGAAATCAATTAGATTTGCCTGACATGACCTTCCTGTTGTGAATCCATGCTGCCATGGGTCCTGTGCCCCACTGGTCTCTAGGTACTCAACAATTCTTTCCTTCAGAAGTGATTCCATCATTTTCCTACCACTGAGGTCAAACTGACAGGTCTGTAGTTTCCTGCCTCTGTCTTGCTCCCACTTTTGTGAAGGGGAATCACATCCGCCCTCCACCAGTCCTCAGGTACCACACCATCCTCCCATGATTTATTAAAAAGGGTAGTCAGTGGTGTTACTGGTTCTTCCCTTAGTTCTTTTAGAATTCTGGGGTGAATCCCATCAGGCCCCATTGCTTTATCCACCTTCAGTTTTAAGAGTTCTTTCAGAACCCTTTCTTCTGTGAAAGGAACAATATCAACCCCCCAATCCAGAGTGCTTCTATTGACTGGATTACATATCTCCCCCTGCTTTTCCATTGTGAATACTGAGCAAAAGTATTCGTTCAGTATCCCTGCTTTTTCACTGTCGCTCTCTGCCCAACCACCTTCTTCTTTATTCAGCCTCAGTATCCCTGCCTTAGTCTTTCTTTGCTCCCTAATGTACCTATAAATGGTTTTATCCCCCATCTTAACCGAGTTGGCTATCTTTTCCTCAGTTTGGGCCTTTGCTATTCTTACTGCCTTCCCTGCTTCCTTCAGAATTAACTGGTACAGTTCTCTGTCCTGCTCCTTCTGTGTTTCCTTATAATTCCTGAATGCTATATTTTTCTCCCTTACTTTCCCCGCCACTTCTTTTGAGAACCATAGTGTTTTCTTCCTTTGTTTTGATTTGTTTATTTGCTTCACACAAAGGCTTGTTGCCTCTGTGATGGCGGTTTTGATGTTTCCCTATTGTTGCTCCACCACACCTTCTTGCCTGTTTGCTAGTGCTTTTCTGAGGCACTCTCTCATTTTGATAAAATCAGCCCTCCTGAAGTCCAGTACCTTCACTTTTGTGTGGCTTGACTCTACAGCTAAGTTTATCGTGAACCACACTGTTTGGTGGTCGCTTGTTCCCAGATGGCTACCCAGTTCAAGACTGGAGATCCTCTCTCCATCCCCATTTGAGAGTATCAGGTCTAAGATTGCTCCCTCCTGAGTGGGTTCCAAAACTAGCTGTCTGAGGCATGCCCCCTGCTGGGCATCGAGAATGGCCCTGCTCTTGGATGTGGCTGCAGCAAAGGTGCTCCAGTTAGCATCTGGCATGTTCAGGTCACCCATCAGCAATATGTCCCCTTTCTCTGCCATCCCAAGGATGCCTTCTATCATTTCCTTGTCCATTTCCTCCCCCTGAGACGGGGGGGTGTATACAACCCCTGTGCAGATTGTGGAGCCATTTCCAGTCTCCACTGTGACCCACAGTGCCTCCTCTCCTCCCTGTTTACCCTTTAGTTCTGTTGCTATGATCCCTTCCCTTACATATAGAGCTCCTCCTCCTCCTCCTCTTCTTCCCTCCCTGTCCCTCCTGTAGATTGTGTACCCTGGTATGTTGACATCCCAGTCATGGTTCTCTGTGTACCATGTTTCTGTGACTGCCACGATATCTAGGCATCCCTCTTCCATCAAGGCCACCATGTCGGGGATCTTTTTACCTAGACTACAGGCATTGGTACTCATCATTAACCTCCATTTTTTAATGGCTTTATTTCTTTTTGCCCCATCCCTTTCCTTACTGCCTTTGTCTTTTTCTCTATTTACCCCTGCCCTTCTCCCTATCGACTGCTCTATCTTGGTGTTTACCTCAATAACTACCCTGATTTTTTACGTTCGCTTGCACGCTTGTGCAAGGAACGGATTGGGAGAGTAGCACACTTGGAGGTGTGCCTCTCCCACCCAATGCACTGCTCACTTGAGCAGGCGTGGCGGTCCTGCACCAATGGATGCAGGAGCTCAGTATGACAGCGGTGTTCCTCTGCTTCAAAGGAAAGCACCGCTGCCATACTGAGCGCAACCCCCCCCTCGCGTCACGCGCTACCTCCCCACCGCGCACGTCCGTCACGCCGCCGCCTCCCAAAGCTTTTGTGCCACACTGGGAGCCACCAATGCGTGGCAACATTGTTTGCCGACGGGGTGCCCAATCCCCATCAGCTCCACGACCACCCCCAAAGCCATACTGCTGCCACGCTGGGAGCCCACCCAGTGTGGCAAACCTTTGCTGTTGTTTTGCCGACGGGGTGCCCAATCCCCGTCGGCTCCTTGGCCCCCGCCAGAGTTTGCCGACGGGGTGCCCAATCCCGTCCGGCTCTCGCCCCCACACATCTTCTGCCACGCTGGGAGCCCACCTCAGCGTGGCAAACGCCCCACGTTGTTTTTTTTTACCTGTAAAATAAAACGGTCCCACGGCGAGTCTTCTAGCCCCTCCCACAACCCGCACCCACCCACTGCGCACTCAGTCTCCCCACACCCCACCCCACCCCATACTTACCTCTGACCCGCGCACGATCTTCGTGGACCGGGAACACGCCTGCTCTCTTCAAAGGCGTATCGCGAACTAAGGAAATGCCGTAAGCTGTGTAATGGGCTAGATAGGGTTTCAACTTTATTGCATATCTCAGTCATTTTTTGGAATTTTTGCACCAAATTTTCAACATGGGTTTTTGGGACCCCTTCTCATGAATGATGTCACTGTCATGGCGTTATTCGGGCCCGAAGGGTGATTTCGCAGGCACTGCGCAGTCACTGCGCGAAATCACCCTTCGGCCTCAAATAACGCCATGACAGTGACATCATTCATGAGAAGGGGTCCCAAAAACCCCATGTTGAAAATTTGGTGCAAAAATTCCAAAAAATGACTGTTTTACGAGCGTGCTTTGCAGTTCCTACGCAGGCTCGTAAGTTCGCGAATTTTCAATATTTTCACTCCAGATTTTCAACATTGCCATTTTATCACACCTTCTTATGAGCTGTACAGCTGTCATTTTTCACATCTCACTCCAAAACGAGCCTTCACTTCTATGTAGCTTAATAATGGCGAGTCGGTAAAGTAAATCAATGTATGGGAGCACATTAAGAAAATCACAGTGACACTGTTCATGAGCACAGGTCTTAAAATGGCTATGTTGAAAATTTGGTGACAAAATTCTAAAATGACTGTTTTACGAGCGCATATGCGCAGTTCCTACACACCGCCAGACGCTTGCTAATTTTCAATATTTGCACTCCAGATTTTCAATATTGCCATTTTACCACACCTCCTATGAGCACTGCAGCTGTCATTTTTCACATCTTGCCCAAAACGTGTTTCCGCCTCATGAAGCGACAATGGCACAGTCGGTGTGCGAACTCAGTGTATGGGACACATTAAGAAAATCAGTGTCACTGTTCATGAGCAGAGATCTTAAAATGGCTATGTTGAAAATTTGGTGAAAACATTCCGCAAGTAACTGTTTTATAGCGCGCTAGCAGCAGTTCCTACGACGCCATAAGTTTGCGACTTCCAATATTTTCACTCTAGATTTTCAACATTGCTATTTTACCACACCTCCTTATGAGCAGTATAGCTGTCATTTTCACATCCTGCTCAAAACGCCTTCCCCCTTGTAGTACAATGGCGCAGTCCTGTGCTAAATCAATGTATGGGACACAGTAAGAAAATCACAGTGACACTGTTCATTAGCAGAGGTTTTAAAATGTCAATGTTGAAAATTTGGTGAAAAATTCCTAAAATGACTGTTGTTGGCGAGCGTGTTGTACAGTTCCCACGCACGCCGTGAGGTTTCATGATTTTCAATATTTCCACCCAGATTTTCAACATTGACATTTTACCACACTTCCTTATGAGCAGTACAGCTGTCATTTTTCACATCCTGCCCAAAACGTGTTTCCACCTATGTAGCGCACAATGGGGGTAACAAACAGGTCATGCTGACAATTTATTGTGCAAATACCAGCAATCGCACAGGGCATTAGGGTAAAGCAACATACATGCCAAACACCACTGCAAATACCTGCAAGCGAACGTTCGGCATTGACAAATGCTTGTTTTTCGTGCCAAAGGATTCTTTTTCATTCAAATGAAAATGAAGTCACAGAAAATTAAAAATAAAGCCTAAGTCTGAAATCCGTTTTTCTCACGTGATCCTTTTTTCATTTGAACGAAAAAGAACTCATGAAAACGGATCTTAGCGAGTCATGAAAAAAGATTTAAAATAAAAAACAAAACACACTTCAGGGTCATTTTGCCATCAGAGGAGTGCAGAATCCAGCTAATGGAGTCACGATGAGATACATGTTTTTGTGTGTGTCCAGGATGTCATTTTTGTGGAGTTTGTCATTTTTGTTTGTGTGCGTGTGATGAAAACAGAAAACAAGATGGTGGAAAATGAAAAATAATTTTTTTCTCATGAAAAAGGATCCGTCCCTGATGAAAAAGAATACTTTTTCGTTTGACCAAATTCTTTTTTAGTTCCATTCCACTATCCTGGAGCGTGGGAGAGTGAATTTCCTATTGAAAATAATGCAAATTTTAAAATTTTATAACTTTGGAACAGATTAACATTTTTTCACCATACTTATGTGGGCCAAGCTCTTTCTACCCTGAAAATTTCAGACCAAAATTCTAAATCGTATGGGCTCAGCGCGCTGACATACAGCGAAAAGGGGTGAATTTTAAAATTTCAGAATTCACACATCCGACTGGAAGGAACCTTGGCACATCAACAGATCTTCCCCATGAGACCTTGCATGCAAAATTTCTTGCAAATCTGTTGAATGGTTGCAAAGATATTAAAGTTAAAAATTTGAGGTTTATCATAGAAAGCTCTGCTCAACCCTAAATAGGGGGGCGCGGTAGTGCCCCTGTAATATATATTTCAGCGCTATAATTCTACACAACAGAAACATACATACATATATACATCACTAAACCATTTCTACAAACATTGCTCTAAAAGCTAATAAACTGTCCACTTACCTAGCAACAAACATAGGACAGTGCCAACTCTCAGTTTGAATCTCAGCTGCCCAGCACAGAATGAGGTCACATGGCATCCAGTCAATAGCCTTGGCTATCAGGTCAGACTCTAGTCACATGGAAAGAACAGAAAGCACAGTTCAGGCTTCCAGCTTAGCTTTACAGATCACATGGGGAGTACAGGAAGTTCAAAGTCAGGAATACGTATTTAAAGAGCAGGTTGCTACCCTGCGTGGTGCTGCTCTCCCCTGCCTGCTAGATAACTTACCCCCTCAGTAGCATTTTCACCAAGTGTAGCATGAAACCTCCTTATATTTAAAAAGATATATCACTCGTAAAATTAAAATCAGCAGCCAGGGCTAAAAACAGACCAACTTCCCGGTCCCGAAAACACCCACCCACCCACGTTGAACCACGCAGCCCTGTTTTGTGATGTCACAAAACAAAGGCTACGTGAGCGTGACCCATTTACTTGTATGGAGACGGTATTTTCTAACAGTTTTATACCCTTTAGTGTCAGGATTTTGTTCAATCAAAGCGATTGATCGACTAATAGGGACTTCAGTCCGAAGAGAGGGGGGGTAACCAGCGGGATGCCACAGGCTTTAGTGCTGGGGCCTGCCCTCTTTAATGTCTTCATAAGCGACATTGCTTAGGGGCTAGAAGGGAAGGTGTGCCTCTTTGCAGATGACACTAAGATCTGCAATAGGGTTGACACTCGGGGAGGGTAAAGAGAATGAGAAGAGACCTAGGATGTTGGAGGAGTGGTCAAGATGTGGCAGCTTAGATTCAATGCAAAGAAGTGCAAAATCAAGCACTTGGAGAACAAAATCCCAGGAGAGGAATATACAATGGGGGGGTACTGACGACAACCAAACTGGAAAGGGACCTGGGGGTAGTCATAACAGATGACCTAAAGTTAGCCAAGCAATTTGAGAAGGCAGTGAGGAAAGCCGGAGGAATGCTGGGGTGCATAGGGAGAGGTATCGCCAATAGAAAACAGGAGGTAGTGATGCCGCTGTACAGACAATTCGTGAGATCTCATCTAGAGTACTGTGTTCAGTTCTGGAGACCACATCTCCATAAGGACTTAGACAGCGTAGAGGCCGTCCAGAGGAGGGCAACAAAAATGGTGCAGGGACTACACCAGAAACCATATGAGGAGAGACTGAAGGACCTCAGTATGTATACCCTGGAGTTGTATGGGGCAAAAATGATAGGTGAATTCAGGAATGCATGGGATAGACATAAGGCAACCCTAGTGATACGAAGGAGAAGGAGAGCTGCAGATCAAATAGGATCTGGAGTTTATGCAGTAGGTAGGGAAATGGGCAGACTAGGTGGGTCAAGTGGTCCTTATCTGCTGTCAAACTCTATGTTTCTATGTGACATTTTCCATGTGCTGCTGTGCTGAATGGGTGACATCAACTTCTGTGGACCACTCTGCTGTGTTGGGGACTTCAGCTTCCATGGACAACTCTGCCTTTTAGGTGGCATTAGATGACATACTGCAGATCACTCTGCTGGCTGGCCAGTGGCAGCTTCCATTGACCACTCTGCGTGTAGGGAGCATCATCTTCTGTGGATTACTTTGTTTGTGGCAGTGATTCTAAGGACCACTCTGCCATAATTGTGGTGGGAGCATCCATGGGGCACTTGCTGTGTGGGTGAAGGGGACTGACAGAAGGAGTTTTCCCATTGTTCAGGAGACCTCCCAATGCCCTTGTCCTAAAAGAAATAACACACAAAACACATTTTCCTGTGTAGACCCGGGATCATCTAGTTTTCATTTTCTGGGATATCAGCAGCAGTATTGAATTGGCAGAAGGGATAGTTTACTTAATGACACAGAAGAACCAACCCAGCCCTGTTACTGGCCTTTTACCTTGCAGGTTTTTTTTTAAATTTTTCATAAAATGAGACAGAAAGTAGAAAATAGCAAGACAGTACTGTCCTCTCTGACATGGAACTGGAGTTATTTTTTGAGAAGGAGGGAATTCGAGCAAGGTATTCCTCTCACAATAATGACACAAGAGATGCAGGTTTTTTTTTAAGGGAGAGGGGGCTGAACTGACTTTCTCCCATTCCAAAAATGTCCTATGTACTGAGGGGAGCTCTGAATTCAACAGTTAAACTTACAATATTACTTCCGATGTTGACTCACCTGAACTGCATGTCTGAAATAAAATAAGCTCTGATCAAAGCCAAAATGGCCACTAATGCCTAAAACTGACACGGTATATACCAGATATAGATACAGACACATCCATTATCCAGTACAGTGTGGCTCTCCTACAGAACCAGTGGCACGCTGCAGGGGAATTGGGGGGAAGGGGGCTGAGCTAGCCTGGAAAAAAGGAAAGGACAACTTAGATTGCTGCCTATCAGGCCCTTCCCTCATCAAGTATTGGCCAATGTGGAGGTGGGTTGGGGGCGAGGATGGGATTTCTTTAAGGGTTCTTGCACCAAAAGGCACAAGTTGGCAGGATGGTTGGAGGCAGAGGGAGATCTATAAAAGTGCATCTAGACCGAGGGTGGGGAGATTAGCAGGAGGCCATTTGAACAGGTGCTTAGTAAGGGCAGATTGGGGAGGGAGGTTGCCTAGTTAAGGCAGTTTGGTCTAGTGGTTAGAACAGAGCTGTGACCCAGAGGCCCAGATTTGAATCCCACCACTGCTGCTCACAGTGTGACCCTGAGCAACTCATTCAGCTGTTTGTATGTCTGCTGTTTGAATCCTGTGCATCGAAAGACAGCAACATTCACGCTCTTCCTTCTCCAGGATTGTAAATCAGTTTGGGATGGAGATTGTATACAATGCACTGTACAAAACTAAACTGTAATATTTTCAACAGTCTCCGAACTACCAGTATCCTACTCACCGCTTTGCAAATCACTTTATGATATAAAGTGTATGAATTGCGCTGTAAAATTAGTACCTTCCCTTTCCTGTAGGGCTGGGGTTATGGAGGGGTGTGGTTAATAAACATGTCAGGTGGGAGGAAAAGGAGACTGGAAGGGATCTAGATATGCTGTGGTAGAGCTGGGAGAAGAACTCTGACATGGGGATTTTTCCCCTTAAAGGGAAAGGCATGGTTACAGTTAGTGAAGGGAGAGTATTCTTTGAGATTAAAACGGGGGAAGGGGAGACTGACTTGAAACGAAAACCAGAACTTTCCTGGTTTTGCCCACCTGTACTCCAGACTAATTGGTTCTGTTAAGAAAAAACTTGGCTAGTCTGACCCAAGTCACCCGAACAAAAATGCATTTGTACGATGTAACTAGATTTGACGTGCATTTACAGTATGTGAACAACTATCATTAGGCGCTTGTACATTATAACTTAACTGGAAGCGTTGCCGTCTGAATTGTCTTCCTCCGCTCAGATCACACTGCCACCCTGTTCTTTTACGCGCTGCGGCTGTGCAGTGTTCCCAGTGGCCTTCCTGTGTTTTGGGGGCATTTCCAGCAGAGGCGTTAATGCATGGGAGTGGCGCCGGTGCAGGTAAAGCAACGTTGTTACACGCCTGCAACAAACTCCTGCATCGGTGGTCCCTGCTGCACTTTTCCAACAAAGCAAGGGACACTCTGTATGCCGCCGCAGAGTGACTTGCAGCGCTTTGGCAGCTCTTTACACTACTGGCACCATTGACACTGGTGCAGATCTGGTAGAGTAAAAGCCCCTAATTCTGTTCTTGTGGCTTTAAAAAGCAATTGTTAAAACCTGAATTCTATTTAGGGTTGTAGTGATACAATAATGTATGAAAGCAAAGCAAAGCAGGACTAGAATATAAGGTCAGTCACTCTTTGAGTTTGTCACACTTGGTAAATATTTTTTTGTCCCATTAGCAGAATACTATGTGAATCGAACCACCATTGTTTATCTCAGAATATTATGGAGGTCACATTAAGTAATAACATTCATTTAGTAGAAAACAAAAGGCACCCATTAGGTGATAGACAGGGTCGATTTAGGTCAGTCAGATAGGTCCAGACTAATACAGGATCACAAAGTCACATTGTAGAAAAGAGGGCAAGCAGATTTCTGGGAAAAGTAGTTCTATGACCAGTACTGTGCCTTTCATTGCAAAGAGATAACAACTACAGTTCCCAACCAACATTTTTATGCAGCTGGTTCTTAAGCTTCCTGCTGTACAGTGCCACAGATCCCTACACCTTCTATAGCTTTGCATTATAGCTGCACACAGGTTACCTTCAGCTGACTTGCTGTCTCAGAGGGAGCAAGTCAGTGGCTCAGCAGGTAGAACACTTGCCTCTGAGGCTGCAAGATTGGAATGTTGTGGGTTCTAGCCCCACACTGGGAACTTGGGATGAATCCCAATACTGACACTGTAGTGCATAATGAGAGGGGTGCTGCATTTCTTTCGGAGGAGACGTTAAACCGAGGTCCCATCTGCCTGGTCTGGTGGTTGTTCAGGTGGACATTAAAGATCCCTTGGCACTTCTCAAAAAGAGTAGAGGAATTTCCCCAGCATCCTGGCCAAATTTCCCTCATTCACTAAAATACCACCAACAGCTTAATCTGGTTCTGTATGTCAGTTTGCATCTGTATCTCACCCCATCTCCCCAGGATGAGGCTGAAAGTAGGCAGAATTGCCTAGTCCTGATTTCCTGGTCAACAGAAACCAACAAAATAAATAAATAAATAATAGGGTCATTCGCCTGTTCCTGTTTTGTTTTGGCCACACAACCTAAACTCTGTGGGCCCGATTCCAGGACGCATGGCGCAACTCGCAGGTGGATGTGAGTTGCGACATAAGCCGCTATGCCGGGGACCCTGTGTCAGATTCCAGAACAGGCAGGGTCCCTGGCACCTGTGACTTGCAGCAGCTTCAGGATTGTGCCACAGGAAGGGCGCACCTGACCTGGGTGCCGCAAGCTGCAGTGATGCCCTCCCACAGGGCGCAAGCAGCATATGGCATGGCCCCCCAAAGCCCCATGCCACGACACCATGGCACTGCACTACAGGGCTGGGGAAGGGTTGGGGGGGCCACAGGACTACTTTGGGGAGACTGGCATGCGGATGGGTACAGCCCCACAGGGCACCACTCGGGGATGGGGGCAAGGAGGTCCAGCTGCCCACAGAGGGCTGCCCTGCCACTGGAGGTGGGGTGGGAACCTATGTGGGACCTTGGGGGGGGTCGGCGGTAGGAGTGCCTGGCACGGTGGTGCAACCCCGGTGGACGAAGGGTATGGTTAGACCAGCTAATAGCTGGTCTAGCTGTACGTACGCCAGTGTCTGCTGGGGTCCCATTTGGAATCGCGATTTGCCATTCCATTTCCTGTGGACCTGGAATAGGGCTGTAAGCGGTGCTGGAACCCCCTTGTGCCATGTTGCAGGGGGTTTCATGCACAGAGGGTGGCGTAGCCAGCCTTTGGCACAGGCAGCCTGCGTCATGTCACAGGCCACCTTTCAGAATGGTGGGCAATGTAACGCATATCACGAGGGGTGACTTGCGCCATTGGGTTTGGCGCAAATCACCTTGTGACATGCGTAACCCGTCTTGGAATCGGGCCCTGTGTGCGTGTGTCTCTCTCTCTCTCTGGACCAAGCCCTCCTCAACTCAGTGAAGTTTGTACTGAACCTAAAACAAAACCTTAGTACAGTATCATGAAATATCGCTGCACTGAACCTGACTGCCCGCAACACCATGAAATATCTCAATACTGAGCCAGAACTCCCAGGTGCCAGAATGGGGGTTGAGGGTGGTGGGGGAGAACTATGGCCATGGCCCTATCTGTTTTTGCATTCATGTTAATTTATTACTAAGGTGGACTGTGCCTTTATAATGCAGCACGTGCAGTAAGCAGTGTTACTCCCTTTGTGGCTTGAAGGGTGTCTGCAGAATTTTGTGAAAAGTGAAAGCCTGAGTAGTGTTGATGGAAGTGGGCTGAGTTCATGGCCTGCTGGGTTAGGCACAGTGATCAAACTTTTTAAATGAAAAGAAAGGGTGAGGCCTTCAGATGGGTATCCGGGAACTGGGCACTGGAACTGCTGTCAGTCGTGGTAGGGGTTACTCCAGATTAAAAATTTGGATGGGAAAAAAATGATCCTGTGGGTAGGCCCATTCAATGGGTGGGCCGGGGGGAATTTACCCCTTACATCCTTGGCCCTACTACTTTTCAGACCATTACACCATCAATGCCAGGACTACCCTGAACATCATAAAATACTTCTGCACTGAACTGGGACCCAGCTCCTCTCAGCATCATGAAATACTTCTGCACTGAACCTGGACTCGGCTCCCCTCAACACCATGGGATACCTCTGTACTGAACCGGGACTCTCGTAGACATCTTGAAATACTTTTGCACTGAACCTGCGGGAATGGTGATGTGGAACCCCCTTCCGTTAGATCTTTTTTGTAAAGCAGGAGACAGGCTTGGTATATGGTGATTGCAGTACTGTACTAGCAGTAACACCCATCATTTTGAAACAAATTTAAAAATAATTTGTGCTAAAGTGTCCTTCCCTTTTCACAAGGGGAACTTGTTTGTATGCACAGTAGATTCTCGTTTCTCTTGAGGCCACTTCCTAAACTGTCTGTGTGTGTGTGTGTGTGTGTGTGTGTGTGTGTGTGTGTGTGTGCCCGCGTGTGTGTGTGTCTCAATACTGTACCCACGCCTTTTCTTTTGAATGAACTGAAGCTGCAGTATATGCAGCCTGTGCCTTGCGAAAAGGGGATTCCTTTGAGCACAAAGGTGGAAAGGAGGCTGTGTGTTTTGTCTCTGCCTGTTGCTGGAATGCTAGGGCTGGGGGTGAGAGTGAGTTTTTTTCTTTCTTCATAGAATGGGTGGGGAAGGGGGAAGGCAGTCAGTCTGAGCTCTCATTCAGTGATCTGGTTATTATCTACAGGAAAGCCTCATTATTGAAACAAACTCTTTCTGTGTCCGGAAGCACTTCATTTCCTGAAACTGTTCCAGCACTCCCCCCACACTGCCCCCTGAGAGCGAGAGTGAATACAGAGCTCTAATAGAGTAACCCCTGATGCAGTCATCTACAGAAACGTGAATTGCATCTCAAGAAAAGAAATGTAATTGTTTAGCACAGGGATTTTTGTAGTTAAAGGGACACCGTCGACTCTTTCTGCATTATGTAATTTGCTAATTGTGTAATTATACCCAACTTTGTTTTGCTTCAAACCCTGGATCTACGCTTATTGCATACTTCCTGAAAATTAGAAGCCCCCCAAACAGTGCAGTCACTCATGATGCCGTAGTCTAGTCTTCTCTCATCCCACTGCATCACGAGTGGCTAGTCTGCGATGGGGGTGTTAATCAGTGATTGTAAACAAACAAGTTTTTGTGTGGTAACACCAGTATGGTGGCAGTCTGTTTTTCACCTTTAAAAAGAAAAAAAGGAGTCAGACTCAAACTACCTGCAGCATCGGTAGTCTCTATAGAATGTAACCAATCATAAAATGTGTTTTTTTAATCTGCAGGCACTCTGATGCCAAAGTGTTCCTTTAAGTTGTATTTCTCTGGTGCTTTTGCTCCATATTCCATGACAATAGATCTCTGGATTCCCGCTCATTTGGCACTTATTTACCAGAAGTAAAAAAGATCCCAAATTTAGGAGTATGCAGTGTATGAATTTAGATGCTCAAATTTTCAGTGGGGGCCAGTTTCCAAAGTTCATGAAAAGACACTTGTCCGCCAACCAAGAGATGTGTTTCGTGGACGTTGAGCATGCAGTATGATGAAGGGGATCTGTGCTGTATCTGGGCTTTGTGCAGTCAGAAGATCGGTCCTAGTCACATTCGGATGTGGGCTGTCAAGAAGAGGGGACCATGCCTTATCTGGTTGAATGCAGTCAAAACAGGGATCTGTGTCACATCTGTCTGGTTATGTGCCATCAGGCAAGGGCTCCATGTCTCATCTAGCTGCATGCAGTCCAGTGAGGGGTCTGTGCTTCATCCAGCTGTGAGCAGTCTGAGTGCTCCATGCCTCATCCAACTCTGCATGGCCAGAAAGAGGATATGAGTTATTTCCAACTGTGTACAGTCTGATGAGGGGGTCCATGCCTCAACCGACTGCATGCAGACACAAGGGTTCCGTGTCTTATAATCCTGCATGCAGTCCGATGAGGAATCTGTGCCATATCTGGCTGTGGGCAGTCAGACAGGGGGGTCTGTACCTCATATTTATTTAGTTTTTGTTGACTGGGTAAATGCACTAGACAAATCTTGCCTATTTTCAAGCACAACCCGGGGGAGGGGGATACAGATGAATGCCAACTGACCTTGAACTAGATTAAGCTGTTGGTCGTATTTTTAGTGAATGAGGGAAATTTGGCCAGGACACCGGGGAAATTCCCCTGCTCTTTTCGATAAGTGCCATAGGATCTTTAACATCCACCTGAACTACCACCAGTCCAGACAGATAGGACCTCGGTTTAATGTCTCATCTGAAAGACGGCATCTCAGAAGTGCAGCACCCCTCTCGTGCTGCACTACAGTGTCAGTACTGGGATATTAACTCAAGTGCCAGATGTGGGAACTGAACCCACAGCCCTCTGATCTCCTGGCCTCAGAGGCGAGTGTGCTACCTACTGAGCCACTGACACTAACATATGACTGAGCACTAACTAAGTCTGGATAATAATTGATGTATAGCTATGTGTAAGCAGTGACCTAACCAGCCTACCCTGGGGTCAGGTATTTTAGCAGTAGGGTGGTTGTTGCAGCTGTCCTGATGGCCGCCCAGAGCTCTGGAGGTTCACTTTCCCTCCTCTAGACTCTGAGGGGGCCAGCCTGGGTTCTTCCGAGAGTGGGAAAAACAAAGTATTATAATAACAGTTTTATGCCTCCACCTGGAGTGGCAGTGCGACAGGGTGTCAGCTTGATCCCTAAACCACCCTCAAGGAAAAATTAATTTAAACCTCCCATATACTGATGGATACCTTCAACGACAATGGGCACAGTGGCAGTGCCCAGCACACCAAAAATAAAATGCGTAGATAAGAAATGTATTTAAAAGGGAGTGGTAAGGAAAGAACAAGGGGACATGAGGGAAACATGGAAGTAACTGGGGAATTCTTATATTCTTTGAACTTTCAGTATGTTTCCTGCCCCGTGGCAGTCCCAGTCCCACAAACGTAGATACACTTGGTTTAATCCCCCCAAAGGCCTTATCAAGACCTCTCATTTTGCAGTGGGTACCTCGATGGGTTGCTGGTAACTAACCAGGGTGATGAGAGTTGGCATGCTTGAAGACAACTGTTAAACAGACACTTTAAATCAAACTGTAGGAATTTAAAAGGGGCCCCTATCTGCAGTCTACAGATGGGATGGGCTAAAAGGCCGCTCATGTCTTCTGCTAGGGCCAGTACAGTAGATTTTGCAGATTCTGCTCAGGACTTCAACCCTACTTTCCTGTCTACCCTACTTACCCTGAAGAAATCCCTAGAGCCACAGCTCTGTGGTACGGACTGTTCTGAAGTTTCACAAGGGTGGTTCTCCCTCTGTACAGCTCAGCTGTATAGTACTAGAATAGGTGACACCTCACTTTCGCTGGATAGCCAGCAGATGGACCTTAACCCTCAGAAGGTCTTTTTGTCAGTTGTTTCAGTGGTCAACTTCACCCCAGGGCCTTTCATTGATCTTCACCCCTAGGGTATTTTGTTGTCTTTCGCCCCTAGGGCCTTTCGTCATCTGTGCCACTCTGGCCTTTCTATGGTTTATCCCTAAGGGCATCTCTTTGGCTTTGCTCAAGGGTCTTTTGTCACATCCCATGGTGGGTGGCTGCTGTTTTTTCACAGAAGGCGTGACCCAGACCCCTCCTTGTTTGGGCGATCAGACCCCTTCATCCTGACAGTGGATTAAGGAGCGCCACAACTTCCTTTGGCTTTCTTTTCTGCAGGGGTTCACACACAGGCAAATGTTTCCTCTCTGCATCGTCTTCTTTATCTGGGCTCCTCTGAAACTTTAAAATGACATGGATCCTGTTGAGACCAGTGCCTGATGGTTGGAACATGATCCCTGCTGGAAAACGCTCTGTGAGCAGATCACCCCCTTCTAACACAAATGACGTTTCCCCATTGGTGTTTCACTGAAACATCCTCCTTCTTGTAGGTTCTTCAACACAAGTGCCCTTTCATTGGCAACCAGACTCCCCTGAGCCTGGCAGCTGTAGTCTCTGAGGGGGGCTGTGAGCTCCACAGCCCACCTTCCGAGTCTGTCAGACGAATCTCTCTGACCTCAAAAGCAGGGCTCCTCTTTTTTATTTTTTTGCTTTATTCTTCGCATTTCTTACCATAGCCCTGCCAGTCTCCTTTTTCTGGCATTCCCTCAGTTGGTCCTCACTTGTCCACAAGCACACTGTCCGCTTTTTATTCCCCTGCCACCAGGCACCCTCCGATCCACCATTGTTCCGCCACATTCTGGTATGTCCCTGCTGGGGGTGGGGCTTACACCTTTGAACCAGTGTGGCAGTGACAGCTGGGTGGTGGCTGGGCGATGTGCTGTGGTGACCCACACCACTAGTAACATGCACGTAGTGATCATCCTGAGCCATAGTTGTAGTAGTGCAGCCTAGCCCACCCATTTGAGAGGACAGTGTCCATAGAATAGTCTGTAACCCTTCCTGCTGGTCTTTGCTCCTAAATTATTGGGCTTGCAGCTTGCACTCTGATGTCTCAGTGCATGTGATCATTCTTCGAGAGGGCCCTTGCAGTAGGTAATTACATACAGGACGGAAGCCGGACGAAGCGCCAAGAACTGCGGAAAAATTTCTGCTCAGCAGTCTCTGGCACTGGACGCCCCATCAGGTGACCAGCGTCAGACAACGTCGGTATAAAGGCGGTCCCCACACCCATCTTCTGGTTCTTTCCGGCCGTTAGCTTGCGAAAGCGCCTCGCGGTTAAGTTCACTACTTCATCAGTCAGTTTGTCGGTTTATTACCATTTTTTCTTTCCTAAAATCATCCATCTGCCATGTATGTCGTTCCCTACTACATCCGATTCGCATAAAAATAAGTGCGATTCTAGGAGCGTGGATATGTTGTTCATCCACACTCTCTGGCATGTCCCTTTCCCCCTTTAAATTCACCGGAAAGTCTTCAAGCTGGCTCCTCCCACCTACTCGGGTGGTAAATACCTTGGCTCTGCCCCATGACGCCAGATCTTCCTTTCTGCTGGAAGATCAGGTTCCCTCGTGCTACTTCTGCAGTTCATAGGCCCTGGATTCTCAACAACGGTTTTCACCGTGATTGCTTTCTTTAAAACTCATCAGAGTTTACGATACCGATCTGAGCGCATCGGACATGGAGGACAAGTTGTCCCCCGAATTTCGCCGGTGTCCCTGCAGACAGAAAATGTCGCGCACCGATCCCCACCTCTCGTGTGGCGCACTGATCCCCACCTCTCGTGTGTCTACTGCTTGGGTGTCGTACATGACCACCTCTTGCACCATCTGTCTGGCCTTCCATCCCAACATCCTGGACGACCGCAAGGCACGCCTAAAACTGGGGAGACCGGAGTTTTGCAATCCACTGATGAAATCGAAGGAGGCCAGGTGGGTGGTTTCCGCAGCCACGGGATCCACCGAGCAGCTCGACCACAGCTTTGCAATCCACCGATGAAATCGAAGGAGGCCAGGTGGGTGGTTTCTGCAGCCACGGGATCCGCTGAGCAACTCGACCAGATGGCGGCTTTCGAAGAGGAAGCTGCTTAAGTTTCGGCCAGCCGAAGTTTTTTCATGCCTCTTAACCGGGGTTCTACTACCTTTATTGGGTCCTTTCTGGAGCTATGCCAGTCTCTCCCCACCAGGGATGAGGCGCCCTCGGGCTCGTACTCCTCCACCTAGGAAAAGGACAAGGACCTAAATCTTCTTCATCCCGAAGAAGACGTTCCTGGGACCGAGAGCGGTCTGATTCTCAGGACCTTGTGGTCTCGACCTCAGTCAAGATCGCTTCCTCGGCCGCCGGCTTCTCGGACCTTCCGTCAGGCCAAGGCACTGAGGCAGAGGAACCGGCCGATATTTCTCTTGACCCGATCAAGTCGTTGTCGCTAACTCTGGTCGCTGACTGCTTGGAAAGGACAACTATCCTTTCCTTCCCTGACAAGGAGACCAAGCCCTCGGGTGTCCTGATTGAGGGAAAGGTGCCGGAACCTCGGTTCTCCCCGACTCTGGCTTCTCCCGATCGAACAAGCCGACCCCGTCGGTCTCAATCGAGGACCAAGACCTCTTCAGTCAAAAAAACGAAGAAAGGTCACAAGCACTCTAGGAAGAGGCGTTGCCACTGATCCTCATCCTCCTTAGACGAGGAGAGACTTTGACGGAAGCTCTGTCGACGTTATGAGGCTCTCATGTGGCAACAGCTGATTCTGACTGGTCAGAAGCCGGCTCCGCCAGCAACACCGGCCATTACTTGGCCTCAGCCTCTTAGGCCGACGCCGAACCCTCCGGAACCGAAGATCCCGGTTCCTCCACCCGTAGGGTCAGCATGCATTCCAGCTCGGCCTGTTTTGGTCTCCCCACCAATTTTGGTGGAACCACTGCCTAAACAGCATCAGGGAAGGGCTCCCTCAAAAGAGGATAGGACAGACACTGGCCTCCCCCGTCGTCTGTCCATTACTGTGGTTCCCGATCGCCCTCGGCGTATTGAGGGGGAGACATAGGCGGGAGACCTTTATATCCCGACTCTTCGGACTCGGATGCCACTGGTCTGCACTCTCATCTGAGGTATGACGAGTCATCAGTGGCAGGCTTGGAGGAAGGTCCTTCCTCTTTTCAGGGCATCCTCCGCCTCATTTCCAAATCAACCAGAATGCCCTTGGAGCCTATCCAAAAGAAGGTGGAATACCCCCTCACGGATATCCTCAAGAGGGGGGATACCCCGACAGAGGCCTTTCCAGTGGCCGAAGCCATTGTTGGCCCAGTCCTTGAGCTTTGGAAATGCCCTGCCTCCTGCTCAGCTCCATCTGCCTGCATGGCCTGCAAGTTTACGGTACCCATGGGGTCACTGGCGGGTTTCACAGAGCATCCCTCAGCCGAGAGCCTTGTGACTGCTTCTGTGTTTAGACGCATGGGTAGCTCAGGTGACACTGACTGCCCTCCGGACAGGGAGTCCAAGAATATGGACCATTCTGCCCGGAAGGTTTATGCGGCCTCATCCTTGGGCCTTCGTCAGGCCAGCTCGGCTGTGATCATGGCACACTTCTCTCATGCCTTTTTGGGGTCACTAGATGAAGTTCTCCCTCATTTCCCAGCGGACATGCAGACCATGGTGAAGCAGGTCCGTGACCAGGGCCATGCTGTTGCCAAACAGCAGCTTCAGACGGCCCTGGACATTGGAGATTCCTGTGCCTGCTGCTTAGCAGCCGCAGTGGCCACTCGCTGCAGGGCCTGGCTGAGGTTATCCTCCTTTCCGGCAGATACTCAGCACAAGTTAGCTGATGTGCCCTTCCTTGGCACCGACCTCTTCAGTTTGGGAGTGGCAAGTCACCTCCAGTGTATAGAGCAGTCCAGTGCCACCTTGGATGCTACCTCTGCAAAGGGTTCTTCGGGCAAGAACCACCAGAAGCGCAAGAAGAAGCCCTTTCGGCACTCTTCCCCTGCAGTTAGACAGCCCTCCTATCAAGGAGGTCAGCAGCAACAGCAGGCTCAAGCCTCCTCCTCCTCTAAGCCTGCTCAGTGACGGGTCAGGGGTTGCCACCCCTACACCCGTCACGCCAGCTCTGGGTCCTCCCGTGGGGGGCCGGCTCTGTCACTTTCTTTCCGCCTGGTCTGGTATCACTTCGGACAGGTGGGTTCTGGAAGTGGTCGGCCAGGGTCTGCCTCTGGAGTCGAGCAGTACCCTCCCAGCCCGAGCAGCGCCCCTCGGGGAGAAGGATCTCAGTTGCACTCAGTCGGCCCTTCGGGACGACATTGCTCAGCTCCTCCGCAAGGAGGCGGTAGCTCCAGTGCCGGATCCTCCTACAGACCCAGGCTTCATGTCCAGGTACTTCCACGGTGCCCAAGCGGACGGGGGGTTGGCACCCCATCCTAGATCTCCATGACCTGAATCAATATCTCAGGTCTCGCACCTTCCGGATGGTAACTCTGAACAAGATCATACCATCCCTGGAGCGAAACGTGGTTCTCTTTACTGGATCTACAGGACATGTTCTTTCACGTCCCAATCCATCCGTCCCACCAGCGGTTCCTCCACTTCAGGGTCGAAGGGACCCTGTACGAGTTCCGAGCCATGCCGTTTGGCCTGTCATCGGCCCCTCGGGTCTTCACCAAGTGCATTGCAGTGGTGGCAGCCCATTTTCTGCATCGAGGAGTATGAATATACCCCTGTCTCGATGACTGGCTCCTGGCGGGTTCCTCCCTTGTAGGCCTCCTAATCAACGAGGCCAAATCAGAACTCATGCCCTCTCAGGTGATGGGCTTTATTGGGGCAGAGTTCGACTCTCGTCAAGCCAGAGCTCATCTCCTGGCGGACAGGGCTGAGGTTCTCTCCTCCTTTGCCCAGTCATTTCTGGTTGGGCACTTGCACCCTGCCCGGGACTTTCTGCACCTTCTAGGTTACATGGCGGTGTGTACCTCGGTGGTCCATTGGGCCAGGTGGCACATGTGCCCCCTCCAATGGGAGCTGGCCACCCAGTGGACTCAGCGATATGGTCAGTTCGATCAGCTGACCACTGTAACCCAGAAGATGTGGGACGCTCTCCAATGGTGGACTGTCCCGGACTGACTGCAGGAAGGAATCCCGTTTGTCCGCCTCGAGCCAACGGTCGTCCTGACGACCGATGCCTCTTTCATGGGCTGGGGAGCCCACATGGGGGACCACAGGGCCCACGGGTTCTGGACCCCCAAGGAGTTCCAATGCCACATCAACCTGTTGGAGCTCAGAGTAGTCAGACTGGCCCTGTCAGCTTTCGCTCCTCAGCCCCGGGGTCAAGTGGTTCAAGTCCAGACGGACAATACCACGACCATGTACTACCTCAACAAACAGGGTGGCACGCACTCCTGTCTGCTGTGCAAGGAGGCAATCCGGATCTGGATCCTTGTCAGCTGGTTGGAGGCGGATCTCTGTGCCATCCATGTGGCAGGAGTCTCGAACCAACTAGCGGATGCTCTCAGCCGCTTAGGCCAGACATCCCACGAGTGGTCTCTCCAACCAGAGGTAGCTTACAATCTATTCTCCCGTTAGGGCAAACCGTTGGTGGACCTGTTTGCCTCCAGGGAGAACATCAAGCTGAGACTGTACCATGCCGGCCCCCCTCAGCAGGGCTCGCTGCAGGGGGATGCCTTCTCGAGGCCATGGACCCCAGGCCTCCTCTATGCCTTCCCTCCATTTCCCTTGATCCACTAGGTGCTTCTCAGGGTGAGGAGGGACAAGGTGAGGTTGATTCTGGTAGCCCCAGATTGGCCCCACCAGTTCTGGTATCCAGATCTCCTCAGCCTCAGCTGCAGGGCCCCGGAGTGGCTTTATACACGTCCGGACCTGATATCGTTGAACCAGAGGAAGGTCTTCCATCTGGACCTTCAATCCCTGCACCTCACAGCCTAGTACCTGAGTGGCTAGAGTTCCAGGCTCTGGGTCTTTCCGAGGATGTCTACATGGTGGTGGAGGCATCTCATAAGGAATCGACCAGAAAATGCTATGCCTTCAAATGGAAAAGGTTTTCCATTTGGTGTCAGGGTAAGAGTCTGGACCCCTTATCCTGCTCGGTGGCTAACATTTTAGACTACCTTTGGTCTCTCTCCAAAGGGGGTCTACGGTCATTGACCTTTAGGGTGCACCTAGCAGCCATTTCTGCTTACTGGGCGCGGGCCGGTCAGCCAACATTGGCACAGGAGACATCGGTCGGGCGTTTCTTCAAAGGCCTGGATCACATATCCCCTCCGGTGTGTTAACCTCCACCTCCATGGGATCTCTTGCTGGTTTTGGCAAAGCTCATGGTAAGCCATTCCAACCCATGCACAAGTGTGAGCTCTCACACTTGTTGTGGAAGACGGCCTTCTTGGTGGCTATCACGTCAGCCAGAAGGACAGGGGAACTCCAGGCGCTTTCGGTGGACTCCCCTTATCTGGTCTTTTACAGGGACAAAGTTGTCCCGAACCCCTACCCGAAATTCCTTCCGAAGGTGGTGTCTGAGTTTCACCTTAACCAGGTGTTGACTGTGCCGGTATACTACCCTAACTACACCTCGGATGCTGAGTACAAGCTCCATACTCTGGAACTGAGACGTGCTCTCTCCTATTATAAGGAGAGGATGGTGGAAATTCGAGGAGAGGTTCGCCAGCTGTTTGTCACCTACGCTGAAGCCACTTCTGGCAGGCCTGCAGCTAAACGGACCATTGCGAGATGGATTACATCATGCATAGGTCTGTGCTATGAGTTGGCGGGCAAGGAGCCTCCCAGAGGGATAAGAGCTCATTCTACCCGCCATACTGCTGCATCGGTGGCTGCATCCAGGGACATCCCTATCCAGGATATCTGTCAGGCTGCTACCTGGAAGTCAGCAAACACCTTCATTACCCACTACCACATTGACCTTGAGTCATGTCGGGATGCTGGTTTTGGGGCCTCGGTTCTCCAATCTCTGTTTCCTAAATAAGTGGTGTGCGCCTTGCCTCCCTCCTCCAGGAGAACTGCTTGGAGTCTGCCAGAGAGTGTGGATGAACAACATATCCACGCTCCTAGAAGAACAGGTTACTCACCTGTAACAGTAGTTCTAGGAGTGGTATATGTTGTTCATCCACACGAACCCAACCGACCTCCCCCGCTTTAGGCGCACCACCTTGCTTTCAGTGGGCTAAGATCTGGCGTCATGGGGCGGAGCCGAAGTATTTACCACCCAGGTGGGTGGGAGGAGCCAGCTTGAATACTTTTTGGTGAATTTAAAGGGGAAAGGGACATGCCAGAGAGTGTGGATGAACAACATAAACCACTCCTAGAACTACTGTTACAGGTGAGTAACCAGTTCTTCCTGAGGTGCCCAGCTCCTGCACAAGGATGTACACTCCCAGTGCTTCTTCTGCTTGGGCCCGGATCACCCCGTGGAGAAGTGCCAGCACTACCAGCAATTTAACACCGCCACCCGCAAACAGAGGCAGTAGTCCCTGGAGGCCCACATCCTGAAGAAGAAGAAGATGTCCTCCATGGAGAAGGAGCTGAAGAAGCTCCGGCAGGCTTCAACTTCCCCTGAGGGTCACCGTAAGAAGGAGGGGAAGCACCAGGACTGGAACTCTGCTTCCACAGCCACCGCGACTTCGGCTGGAGTCGCTGTGCTCCAGGTAATGTCCCTTCCCTCCGGGGGACCATCCTTCGTAGGCCACCTTGGAAGTTTCTAAGGCGGCAGCATCTTCCCTCCCATCAGGCTCGGGCCCATCAGGAGCCTCAGGGACAAAGGAGGCAGCCGCTCCTGAGAAGCCCGCCATTGTGCGGCATTCTGGGTTGAGCAGCTCCGGTAAGTCGGATGTCGGTGCCTCCGATGTCCTCGCGGTCAAGGCCGCTAAGACGTCCGACTCTTCGGGGCAGTGCACGGCCTTGAAAACTCCCGCCAAGACCGCTCTTCCCTCACGGCCTTCGTCGGGAGTTGGGTCCAAAAAGTCAGATGCCGGCTGCTCCGATGCCTGCCCGGACTCAGCCGATAAGGCGAACATCGGCTCCTCCGACTGACGCACGGCATTAGAGCCAACGCCGGACCCTATCGTCAAGTCCATCATCCCCGGCTCACCGTTATTGTCCGACGCCCCAGCATCTCCTTTGTTATACCCCGGGGACTTTAGTCCCCCTTCCCCGGGTGACAACGAGGACTCAGGTACGCTACCATCAGGTCTCCCTCCTGCCGGGCCAGATGACCTGACATCGGACCCCCCAACGCTGGCTCCAACGCCGGCCTATCAGACGCCGAGCAACATCCCCTTACCGGACACCATCCCAACGCTGGACCCGATGCCTGCCGGACCTCCTGTACCTGGCCCACCGGTGGGGCCTTTCCCAGGGCCGTCTGCTCCGTCAGAGCCCCTGGTGCCTGGGTATCCGACCCCGTCTTATCAGATGCCGCCCTACCCGGGACCACAGTATCCCACGCCGCAGTACCCAACGCGTGCCTGTCCGACGCCGCAGTATCTGGTGCCTCAGTACTCGATGCCGGGCTTCCTACCATCGGGATACAGATACTCACCTTACGAATATCTGTATCCCCCTCCCCCTCCTCCTCCTCCTCCACCGCCCTCAGCCGCCGGTGGACCTGAAGGAGACTCTGGCTTCTGGTGGACTGAGGCCAAGGCTCAGCTCACCAGGAAGGTGGAGAGCCGGCTGCCGACACCAGACCCGGTTCTGGAACCCCCATCGTCGCAGACAAGAGACTCCCTCTCCCTTGCCCAATGCCAGAGGTGAACCCTCAGGCACAAGGGCAGGAGAGGATGATTCTCAGGGTTCCCTAAGGGTCCTGCCTCCCTCGTATCTGGAGGGGTCTTTTTCTTCTTCTTCTTCTTCTTCGGAGACCTCGGACTCTGATTCCAACAAATGCTCCGATCCAGATAAGCCACGCACGCCAGACCGTCCCAGGCCAAGGACTCCTCCGAAGTCTCCTCCGGAAGATCCTTCTTTCCTGGAGTTGCTTAAAAAGATCCAGGTGGTCCACCAGTGGCAATCCCTGGAACCAGATCCACAGCGGAAGAAACTCACTGCTTACCTGGATCTGCCCGAAACTGCTCCAATGGTGATTCCACCCTGGATCGAGCCTCATGTGGACCTTGTTTCCACTATTTGGAAACAACTGTCAGCATTAGCCTCCCTTCCGAGGAGGGCGGATAGGCTATATCAGGCTCCGGAGGGTGTGGATTCCTTGAATACACATCCCAAAGATGACTTGGTCGTGATTAGCACCACTCATGACCGGTCGGCGAACCCAAAACATCAGCTCTCGTCTTCACCCAACAAGGAATCCCATCTTCTGGACCAGTATGGGAAGAAGGTGTACACTTCTTCCACTCTGGGGATCAGGACCCTGAATTATGTTGCACATATGGGGGATTACCAGAAGATGATCCTGAGTGAGGTGGAAACCAAGTTAGACTCCCTTCCTGAGTCTCAGACTAAGCAAGAAGTGGCTGATCTAGTCCGTTCTGCTCGTTTGGCCAGTTGGCACATGCTTCGTGCCACGTACGATGCAGTGGACACTACTGGTTGGAGCTCGGCTTTCGCCGTAGGTTTGAGGCGTCATGCTTGGCTCCAACTGTCAGGTTTGGTCCCTGAAGTGCAGTCTGCTGTTCAGGATGCGCCCTTCAGGGGTTCGGTGCTGTTCGGTGGGGATGTCAAGGACATCATCACTGACCTTCAAGAGAAGGGCACTGCACTGAAGTTTGTTTACTCTCTGTACAAGCCCCCTCAGGGACAGCATCGCCCTTTTCGCAGACATTCTCGGTCCAAAGCGAAACCTCGGGGCAAGTGGGCCAACAAACGTCGAGCCCCTCCGGCTGCCAAGCCCCCCCCCACCCAAAAAAGTGGCAGGAACTTCAGCCACGGTGCTGCCCCACACCTCCTGACTCCTCTCCTCTCCCACAGCCTCTGGGACTCCCAGAGGAACCAGTAGGAGGGAGGTTCTCCTTCCATCTACCGGGTTGGAAGAGGATCACAGCTGATAGCAGCAGGGCACTAATCGAGTTTCTACAGAAACCACCCAGAAAACCACCTCACAAGCCGTCTTACTCCCAGGAACATCTTCCTCTGGTTCGGGAAGAAATATCCTCCCTTCTTTTTGAAGGCGGCGATAGAACCGATCCCTTCCCACCTTTGGGGGACAGGTGACTACTCCCATTTCTTCCTGGTTCCAAAGAAATCGGGAGACGTGAGGCCCATTTTAGACCTCAGCTCCCTGAACATGTTTGTGGAGTACAAAAGGTTAAGGATGCTCTCCCTGCAGAGCCTTCTGCCCTTACTTTGGCAGGGACAGTGGCTATGTGCCCTGGATATGCAGGATGCCTACCTGCATATCCCTATCTGCCCTTCCCACCGCAAATTCCTTCGGTTTTCATTCCAGGGGGACCACTACCAGTTCAAGACCCTCCCATTTGG
Organism: Neoceratodus forsteri; assembly: GCA_016271365.2. Taxonomy (NCBI): domain Eukaryota; kingdom Metazoa; phylum Chordata; order Ceratodontiformes; family Ceratodontidae; genus Neoceratodus; species Neoceratodus forsteri. The sequence goes on along the minus strand of JADMNL010000037.1, from coordinate 37,655,410 downwards.
TCTTTCCTTGGCAACCCGAGTGTTCACTAAATGCTTTTCCATGGTAGCAGCTCACGTGCGCACCCAGGGAGTGCAGGTTTTCCCGTACCTGGACGACTACTCCTCGTGGCCCTGTCCAGAGAGGATCTCCTGCGCTCTCTTTCCCTTACCCTGCTGGTTTTTGCCAGCCTGGGTATCACCATCAATCAGGCCAAGTCCCACCTGGTCCACTATCAGAGGCTCCAGTTTATCAGGGCAGTCGTGGACATGACCACCAGCATGGCTTTTCTGCCGCTGGACAGGGTGGATACCCTTCGGGCTCAGGCGAGCCTGCTATCCAGTTGCAGGCAGGTCAGTGCCTGGTGAGTCCTTTTCCTCCTCGGGCTCATGGCGGCTGCTATTCTGACAGTCCCTCGCGCTCGGCAATGAGGATCTCTCAGTAGATGCTTCAGTCTCAGTGGGATCAGCTGGTGGACAACCTAGACCAAGAAGCCCTGGTCTCTGACCCAGTGGTTTGGGACTTGAATGGTGGATGGTACAGGAGAACCTTTTCCGGGGAGTTCCCTTCTGCATTAGGCCTCCTTCCTAAACACTGACAACAGACGCCTCGGGAGAGGATTGGGAAGCCCATCTGGGGTCTCACAGGACTCAGGGCTCCTGGTCCAGGCTCGAACGGTCACTTCACATAAACGTCCTCGAGCTCAGGGCCATGCTGTATGCTGTTCAAGCTCTGATTCTGTACATGCTTCCCGGTCATCTGGCTGTCCAGACAGACAACATGTGTGTAGTCTGGTACATCAACAAACAGGGAGGAATGCATTCCTACCCCCTTTGCAGGGAAGCAGTGAGAGTTTGGGATTGGGCAGTGCAACACAACCTTCACCTCACGGCGGTTCACATTCCGGGAGTCGAAAACACGCTGGCAGACCACCTCAGTCGGTCGTTGGTGTAGGCTCACGAGTGGGAACTGGATCAGGGGGTGGTAGACGATATCTTCCTGGGGGACACATCAGGTAGACCTGTTTGCTTCTCCTCACAACGCCAAACTTTCCGCCTTCTGCTCGCTTGCTCCAGGGCGAGGCATTTTTTGGAGAGACGCTCTGTCTCTAGATTGGAAGGACAGATTCGTCTATGCCTTCCCCCCCCGTTTCCTTTAATTCTGAGGGTCTTACACAAACTCAGCTCAGAAGGAGCTCGCATGATCCTGATCGCTCCTTTCTGGCCCAGGCAGGTTTGGTTCTCTCTTCTGCAACAGTACTCAGAGGAACTTCCTCTTCCTGTGTCACAACTTTTGTTGACCCAGGATCGGGACCCTGGTTCATCGAGGTCTCAAATCCCTTCAGTTGCATGCATGGCTCCTGCAGACGTAGCTCAAGCCCGATTCGGGGTCTCCCCGCTAGTGACTGAGATTCTGGTGGAGGCTAGAAAGCCTTCCACGAGATCGACCTATGCCATGAAATGGAAGTGGTTCTCTATTTGGGCCTCTTCTAGGAATTTCTAGCCTTTTTCGTGCCATGTCGGGAGAGTTCTGGACCATCTTCGCCATCTCTTTGACCTGGATCTCAGTCATTCATCTCTGAAGGTTCACATGGCAGCTATCTCCGCTTACCATATTCCCTTTGGGGACAGAACTTTTACACAGTTGGAAGTCTCCAAGACGTTTCTTAGAGGGGTCCTCCACTTGTGACCCCCCATTCACGTTCCTGACCCCTCCTTGGGATTTGAATTTCATTCTCGAGAAGCTTACTGTGTCTCCTTTTGAACCGGCAGCTTCTGCAGACTTGAAGTTCCTCTCTTGGAAGACTCTCTTCCTAGTGGCCATTACTTCAGCTCGACATATTTCCGAGCTTCAGGCCTTGATGTGTAAAATTCCTCATTTGGTTTTTCACAAGGAACGTGTGGCCCTGCATACCAACCCTAAGTTTCTCCCTAAGGTGGTGGCAGAATCTACGCTGAATCAATCTATTGAGCTACCAGCTTTCTTTACGCAACACTCCAGTTAAGGGGCGAACCTCTTGCATACTTTGGATGTTCATCGAATTCTGAGATACTACACCAACAGGACGAAGAATCTCAGAAAGTTTGATCAGCTTTTTGTCTCTTTTGCTTACAAAAGAGAAGGCAGTGCGGTCACTATACAATGCCTTACTAAGTGGTTGGCTCATTGTATCACTTTCTGTTATGACAAGTACCACAAGACCCTGCCGGGTGAAGTCAGAAGTCACTCCACCAGGGGTGTCGCTGCCTCTGCGGTTTGTTTCAGGAATGTGTCAGCGGCTGACATTTGTGCAGCTGCAACTTGGACTTCCGTCCATACCTTTACGAAACACTACAGTTTAGACGTTGCCTCTCACCGTAGAGCAGGCTTTGGGTTGGCTGTTCTGCAAGGTCTCCTTTCTTGAGACCCTTACAGTCGGAGGTTCCATGGATGTGTTGATTTCCTCCTCCTGTGTGCTTCTTCTTCTTCCAGATTGCTTGGGACTCAGTCCTGTTTGTAATTACCTACTGCAAGAGCCCACTCGAAGAAAGATAGTACAGTTACGTAAGAACTTACCGTAACAGTAGATCTTCGAGAGAGGCTCTTCAGATAGGCTCAACTCCGCCCTTCCATCCACCTTAGCTTTTTTTAGCTCCCTTTCCAGGAGGGAAACATCCGCTTCTCTCTCATCTTGCCTTTTTCCTTGCTGGAAAGAACTGGAAGGCGGGTGTGGGGACCGCCTTTATACCGACATTGTCTGGACGCCAGTCACCTTGACGTGGGGTGGTCCCACCAGAGACTGCTAGCTAGAAATTTTTCCGTGGGGTCCTGGCGCCTGCTGGCTTCAGTCCTATATGTAATTACCTACTGCGGGAGCCTCTCTCGAAGATCTACTGTTACGGTAAGTTCTGACGTAACCGTACTTTTTCTCTGAGTTGCAGGCCAAAGGAAGCTAGAGTAGCTGTTGACTCCCAATAAAAGTTTTTTTTTTTTTTTTTTTTTAATGTTGCAGTGGCTTGATTTGAGAGAGGCTGGGACTGGAGTCACTGTGAGCTCCCCATAGTCGGCTGTCCTGCAGCACTATTTACAGTGACTTCTGCTGTGAGAAGCTATGAACATACAAAATTTACCAGCAGAAAAAGGCCATTTGGTCTATTGAGTTTGCTTGATTTTGCAGCTAGCAGCCCTATTCTGCAGCTGCCCCTCCCTCCTCACCCCCCCATCCTCCCTCTTGCCCTGTCCCAGCCTGTTTTGAAGCAGCCACCTCTGCTGGTAACCCGTTCCACCCTGCCACCACCCTCTCTGTAAAAAAAGTGTCTCCTCATTTCCTTCCTGAACCTTCCCCCCCTCCAATCTCATGTCATGGCCTCGAGTGACTGTCCCCACCCTTACCCTAAATAGCCCCTCCGTACCAGTGATGTTTATCCCTCTCATGTACTTGAATGTCTCGGTCACATCCCTTCTGTCCCTCCTCTCCTCCAGCGAGTACATGTTCGACTCCTTTGGCCTACTTTCATACGGTAAGTCCCCCCAGTCCCTGGATCATCTCAGTTGCTCTGCACTGCACCCCTTCCATTAATTTAATGTCCCTTTTCAGGTACGGGTGCTACTACTGCATGCAGTATTCGAGATGAGGTCCAACAAATTATCTGTACAGCGGCAGAATCACCTCCCCCTCCTCGACGTTCTTCCCCTTGCTATGCAATCCAGCATTTTGTTGGCTCTTGCTGCTTCCTTCCTATACTGTGCCTAACTCATTGATCCTGTGATGACCCCTTCCCCGATCTTTCTCCTCCTCAGTCTCTGCCAGCTGCACTCCTCTCAGTTGGTAGTTTCTCCTTGGAATTTTTTGCCCCAAAATGCAGTACCTTACACTTTTTGGCATTGAACCTCAGTTGCCAAGTGTCCAATCAGGTCTCCAGCTTTTTCAGATCTTCCTGCAAACTCTGCCACCCCTCTATGTCATCCACCACTGCCCCAGTCTTGGTGTCGTCAGCAAACAGGCTGATCCTGCTCTTGATGCCCACGGAAATGTCTGCAATAAATATCCCAAGTAACACTGGTCCCAGCACCGAGTCCTGTGGAACCCCACTGTGGAAGCTAGGACTAGAGGAGTTGTGAGCTGTTTCACGGGAATTACTCCTACACCATTGCCTACAGTGACTCCTGCTGGGAGAGTCTGGGTCTACAGTAGCTGTGAGCCCCCAACCCCGTCAGTGATCTTACGCTATTGCTTACAGTATCTCCTGCTGGAAGATACTGGGACAGAGGAACCTATGACCTCCGGCATACCTGGTGCTCCTACATCGTTTCACACAGTGATTCCTGGTGGGAAAGGCTGGGACTAGTGTAGCTTTAAGCTTCCTTACAGATAGTGCTCCTGTGCTATTGTGTATGGTGACTCCTACTGGGAGATGCAGGTACTGGAGTACATGTGAGCTTCCCTACAGCCAGTGCTGCTACATCTTTGTCTACAGTGGCTCTTCCTGGGAGATGCTTAGACTGGAGTAGCTGTGAGCTCTGCTACAGACAGTTCTCCTGATTACTTAGAGTGACTCTTGCTGGGAGAAAGCTGGAATTGGAGTTGAAATGATGATACTGTTTCTGATCTTTGGGGGAGGTGGGGGTGCATTTCCAAAGAAGCATGCATCAGATCATTTTGGTTCAGGACTTGTCACATAGACCCACACGTTTTGTGAGAGAGCCTCTCTTGTTTTTTGCCAAGTCTCAGCTACAGCATTCACAGTTTCTTAACTGTAATTGCCTTTGAATGCTTCAGTATGAATCACAAAAAGCCACAAAGCCACACTCGAATCTGTTTCCTTTATCTTTATCACGTATAGATATATATAGACAAGATTCACTGACTGTAAGGCAGAGACCAACAGTCCCCACCAGGATCCAGTAACAGCACTCCTGACTTTGCACTGTTTCTATGTAGTGAAGCCCGACAGTACCCGCAAGGATCCAGTGACATTATTTTGAACTTCGCACTGAGTATATATCTGCCAGGATCTATGGGCATCACTACTGACTTTGCACTGGCTCTCTAAAGCGGGGTCTGACAGTACCCACCAGGTTCCAGAGACATCACTACTAACTTTGCAGTAACTGTATATCTGGGCTTACAGTGTATGTAAGGATCCCTCAGATGACTACTGACTTAGCACTGATTCTATATAGTGGGGCCAGACACTACTGACTTTGTACTGACTATACGGTGGGGCCTAACCATACCCACCAGGATTCAGTGACATCCGTATTGACTTCATTTGTTGGGGTCTTACAGTATCTGCCAGGGTTCAGCGACTACTACTGATTTTGCACTGACTATGGAGGGGTCTGACAGTCCCCAACAAGATCTAGCAACATCGCTACTGCCTTTGCAATGACTGTATGTAGAATGGCCTTACAGTCCCGGCCTGTTCCAATGACATTTGTGTATTTATTGCAAATGTTTCACCGCTAAACTTGCAGGGATACAGCAAGAATCTTGTTTACAGACGTGACCTGGGTTAGGGAGATGGGAAGGAGAAGAGCAAATGGGAACAATGTCAGTCAGTTGAAGTACAGATCAGTAATATACATGCTGTACAGACATTTTCAAATATTTATAATAAGAAATAGAGAACCAGCACTGGGAGAATGTACAGTTCTATATACTGAGCAGTCAGATGCTGTTCACAGTTGGATGCAAGCAGAAGCTTGAGGGACTGTTTAACAGGCGATACTGGTGGGTGGGGAACAGCCAAGAAAACGTTTCTGCGTGGTCCTGGCACTGATGGCTTACAGTTCCAGAGGTGTGGCCCTATGAAGGGGATTCTCTTGAAGATCTGCTTTTACTGGTAAGAAACCAAACTGTTTTATAATAGAAAACAGCTTCCAAGTCAAAATTTGCTTTTAAAGGAAAGCTGTCATAAACTCTTGTGCCAATCACTAGGGCTGCAGAAACGCCTGATTAGCACATCCTTTATTTTTTTTTAATTTCGCAGCTTACATGTGGTATCCAATTGTAATCCTTTCTTGCCTTGATTCAGGTTGCTAGTGCTGTCCAGGAAGCACCATTCTGACAGTTCTGCCGCACCAGAAGACTGAGCTTGACCTTGTGGGCTAGTTGGTGAGCTTGGTTATCTTCCTGTTGTGTGCGGATCACTGCTTCATTACGATCAGGGCATGTTTGTTGTGCCTGGTTGTATTCTGGGGCTCTACCTTTAGAAACAAATCCCGTCAAAAATGGAGCAGTCTAACCTATTTAATTCTGTTAATGAAATTTGCAGCTCTGAGTTTGGGTATGCGCGGTAGCGTATGTGCTACAGCGCATGCCCGAACTCAGGGCTGCAAATTTCATTAACAGAATTTAATGGGTTAGACTGCTCTGTTTTCAACAGGGTTTGTTTCTAAAGGTAGAGCTCCCAGAATACAGCCAGACTCAACATTTCTTTTTATTTTGTGAAAACATGCCCCGATCGTAACGAAGTGGTGATCCGCATACAACAGGAAGATAAGGACTCTAATTTGCATGCAGGTTGCGGTTCTTCCTGCTACAATCCAGGACATGGCGCCTGTCACTCCGGGACATAAAAATGTACATTTTAAGTGAAAGACATGCACTACAACAGACATGAAACTCTGTCACTGCAAGTTGGCAGGTGAGTAGTGGCTGGCAGGAAAATAGGGTTTATGACAGTCTTCCTTTAAGGCAGGGCAACCCCATTGTAGTACAATCTAGTACAATCTTAGTGCCCTCTGCTGACAGACATTTTGCAGACGGACTACATTTCAATTATTTTGAACAGTTTTTATAGGTAAAAAAACACCTTTGTTTTAAAAATTTTTGGATTGTTTTTATTTATAAAATGCAGCCACACTACCCATTTTATATGCACAGTTGGACACATCACAGTGTTCGATGTTATGTAGTAAACATGCTTCTAGGTGCTGGATGCAGTCGGCACAAGCACCTGATGCCTTACTATGCATTTGAGTGTCTATTTAACCCATGGCAGTCAGCATCCTGTTGTGTCTTGTTGCTTACTTAAAGGGAGAGCAGCTTGTACAGGCCTGTCTTTTACTGAGAAGAGGGGATATAGGTGGTCTTTTTCTATGTCTGTTTTTGAATCTTTTGCCTTCAGTTTGTCATCCCATTGAGATGGAAAGATGAGGTCTGTGTATGAGTTTTTCTTGGATCTTGATCACCCAGTCTTGTAGAACTACTGTCTGAATAGTCTGGAACTTCAAATCACCGAATTCTAACCTTTCTGGTTTTATTGGGTCCTTTTTTTTTTTAAATCCGAGTTTTTCTCATTCACGGTTCTGCCTGAGAACACCCCCTCCAGCCCCATCACTGACCTTCTTACGGGCTTAATGGTTATCCAGCACTTACCAAGGACTGTGCAGCGATGTGTGCTGTGAATGAATGACTTTTTGTTGCATAGACTGCTGCTCCTTTAAACATTATGTGACAAAAGGACTGCCACTTGTGTATCTCAGGGACAGAGCCTCAGACAAGCCATGAAATTCCCATTCTCTGCCCTTTGACAGGCATGTGTGACTAGAACAATGGACAATGCCAGCCAACTATTGGCAAGCCTGTATTTTATTGCTGCTAATGGATCCGAATATGAAACAAATGGACCTGAGCTCCTGACCAGCAGCTGGTTCTTAAGAGCCCAGCTTAGAGAGAACTGGTCTTCGTTAATTCTTGGGAAGTCCTTGGCACATCCATTCCTATAAAGGGAAATAGCATCATTTGTCGGTCCGTCTTTACACAGGTGCTACTGTCAATTTATCATGATGCTTGGGTTGCCTCATTTGTCAAGCTGATGCTGCATCATTGACAAGAGAATTGGTTCTGCATGGGGTGATGTGCAGTTTCACGTATATCCACTTGCCTGTGGCGCAGTCTTTACCCTCTGGAGAATGTTCAAAGAGAATGGACGGCTGTTCAGTAGCTCACTTAACCATTCCTTGCCATATGCTGCCGAGTTCCTTTTCAGTGAGCCAAGTGACAGAGCTCAAAATCTGTCCCCACAGCATTATCTGGTGCCCTTCTGAAAGCACACCATATGCTGTGGATGTGTTTACAGCACTGACGACCACTGACTGAAACCCAGCAGTGTGATCTCCCTCATCTTTTTGTAGCTATGCCCTTTATTGTCCCAAACTCTTTTTTTGATCAGGCTTGCACTGATCTTGTGTTTTTTTTTATTTACAAAGTTGCCTGGAAGAGTTCCCTGTGTTTCTAGTGGCATCATGACTTTTCACTGTAGTCCTGATATGTACATGGCCGAGCGGAACCTTTAGCTGTGTTGTTCAGGGCAATCGGCAACTGGCAAAGATGGGGCTGTTGTCAGGCCCAAACAAGATGGCAGTTTAAGCCTGCATGTCCTCCCTTCACAAGTTTAAACTGAATGGATCCTTCAACAAACCCGCTCTACAGTGTTCTGCTCTACAGATTCAGATAGAGTAACAGGTCAGCTACCTGTTTCTGTGATTATTTTCTACAGACTTTACTTCGTCTAGTCTCTCGTAAATGTTCGAAGCCTACTTTCAGCGTTGTCCAATGTAATGGCTGCTGGCACCTCTGGAGGACAGGCTGGGGTTCAGCAGGGAGACCTGAACTCAGTTCATTTCATGTTCTGCTGGATTTTGGAGGAAATGAGTAGTGTCAAAAACACTTTCTCATCCCTGAAAGAACAAATGGACAGGTTAACGCTGTGGATTCAGGATAATGAATTCCTTGTCAGCAGAATCTACAAGCAGGCTGATCATAAAGATGTTCACATTTCAAAATTCAGGTGCTGAGGTTCAGCTGCTCCGGGGCAAAGATCTTCTTCAAGGATCTCTTCCTTCATAGAGCCACATTCTTAGAATTGTAAACCATCAATGTCAGAACCATTTGGAAACATGCCTGGCTGGTGCCACTCATGTTGACATATGTCAGCGATACGTATATAATAAGGGCAGCCCTATGCCTCCTCAGTTTTTTATTTTTCTCACTGACTTCACATCAAGCTGAAAAACGCTTGCGTCAAATCCCACGGCAGAAGTTTTCCCCCTTTTTTCCAATGCTTTATTAGTTATGTAACACTTGTTTTCATTGCTGGTGGCCCCAGCTAGGCAGAAGTTTCTGAGTGGCCCTGACACCAGTGGCATACAGTTCCAACGGTGTGGCTCTATGGGAGGAGATTCTCTTAAAGAGCTACTGTTACTAATACGTAACTTACCTCGATGCACTTAAAAACCAGGGCCACTGCCACAATGTTCTGATTCCAGAGTGTGCAGGAAGCAAAAATGTCAGAATTGCCTAAATTCATAGGTTACATGGGGGACCTGCTAGAAACAGCAGGCTTCCCACTCTGAGGCCATGACTAAAACCAGGGGAAGGGCTATTATCAGTAATGACTCTAGTTCTCAGTTTTAGTGTTAAGGTGCATATTCTACATTTAGCATGAGGAAAAGCCCTCTTAATGTGGAAAGGACACAAAGATATCTTTATTTCAAGACTTCTCCCAACCAATCATAGTAAAAAGAAAAGTGTTCATACCAGTCGGTATACCTATCACTCATGGGGGGAGGTATACTTTTTCAGGATGTACTCTGCAGCTGCAGACCCAGAAACTTCCATGATTTTAAATCTGTGTGAGATACGGCAGACTTCCTCCAGCCCAACTTAGATGCTTAGCTGCATTCCCCTCCTTGTTGCACTTTGAACAAATCTGAAAACGGCAGGTACTCAAGCCCGCTGAGAGGCCTCACAACAACAAAGACCATAACAGATGCCAGTCACCAGCCTCCTCCACCAGGGTAGCCCCGCCTGAACAATGGTAGAAACTATGATCAAAATGCAGAAAGAAACCTGACAAATATTATCAGCGAGATGATGACTGACCAGTTATCATGTGAGGATGGAGCAGATGCAGCGGCACCTATGTATCAACACCAAGCTCTGGTTAATCACCTTTCAGCTTTCAATTGTCAACAACCGAGGATCCAAATTCAGCAATGCTGGTACCAACTGCACAGCCACAGATATCTAAAGTACACTGTTTATAGGATCTGTGATGGCATTCTTACTGATAACCAACATGCACAGCTGTAAGGGGTAGCTGGAGAGGCCTCCCTGTCACAGGCTGACATGGAAGCACATGCGGCTCTATTTCTCTCTATGACTTATATATTTATATATAATAACTTTCTCTCTCTGTCACTGAACTGACTGATAAAATACACACACACACACATATATAGCAGAAAACTGTGTTACTGCACCAGGTGGGGTTCAACTTAAAGTAACAAAAGTAGGAAAATGTGGCAATGGGGTTTCCAACACTATCCCCCCCCCCAGCAGCAAAAGGACAAGCCTACACAAGCAACCACAAGCAGCCATCATCAGGTAAGACACACAACATACAACTGTTTCCAGATGACACAAATGCAGTAACTACCATTGTGGATTTGTAACTGCAGCATGTACAACACAAGACGCACTGTACACACCACAAGACATACAAACTCACTTGTCGCTGCATATAGAAACACAGGATACTTAAATCTCAGCACTGATTCTGTGTGCAGAAGCACAGGCCCTGCAGCCACAAATATAAATCCATGATACCCAAATTACAAAAGTTCTTTTGTCTGCTGTATTGCAGGCCAGTAAGGGGTCAGCGCTTCTGTAGCCTCAGGTACTCAAGCACACTGTAAGACATACACACACTTGATGGGCCTGCATGCCAGCCTCTGGTTATAAAAGTACGGGGCCCACAAAATCCATGATACCAAAATTGCAACAGTACTTCTGTCTGCAGAAGCGCTGTCCCCTGAGGGGCTTGCACCTCTTCACCCACCGGTATAATACATACACACTGACTTCTGGCTCCAGAAGGGCAGGGATCTGTTGTTATGCAGACAGAAGTACTGTTTTAATGCGGGTATTATTGTTTCTGCAGTCAATCTAGAAATTGTTCAGCGGGGTAACAGGTTCTCATTTACACAGCTGCATCTAGAAAACCATGCAGTAGCGGATCATGCTAACTAGTGAGGTACCTCATTTAGTGTGCACGAGTACCTCTGTCTGCAGAGGCGCAGGCCCCATGAGTCCTTCTGTCTACAGAACGTATTGTACAACATACTTACACATGTATGGCTGCATAAGCATGTGCCCCTGTGGGACCTGTACTTATGCAGCCACAGATACACATCCATGACATAAGTGCTACTGCATTTGTGTCATCTGGAAACAGTTGTATGTTGTTTGTCTTATCTGATGATGGCAGTGTGTGGTTGTATGTGTGGGCTTGTTCTTTTGCTGCTTGGAAGAGGTGGGAAATTAAGTATGGAAACCCTAATGCCACATTTCCCTACTTTTGTTGCTTAAAGTTGAACCCTAACAGGTACATTAATGCAGGTTTTTTGCAGTAGATTTCCTTTCTTTCTGAGATAGTGGAATTGTATCCTCATTCATGTAGGTCTCTTCAGGCTTCAGCTGCAGACCTGCAGGGAGCTCTTTGGACCCTGCATTAAATGTGGAGTCCACCAGGCTGCGGAATACAGATGAAGATGTACAGGGCCTGGATGGTCCTGTGCCATGTTTGGAGTCTGTTTGGGTGCAGAAGCACAGTGCTGTCAGGACCCTGTGGTTAGAGATGCAGATGCACAGGGTCCAAACAGTCCATCAGGTTGTGGAAACACCAAAAGTATTTCAATGTTCACTCATAACTTGGTCATTTTATCATATTTTTACGTAACATTTTCAACATAACCTTCTTATGATTCCACCAATGAACCCAGTAGGTGAAAGTTTTCAAATCCCCACAGAAACATTACTCTGCTCTACAGGTGCAGAAACACATTTTAGCCAGGATGGGAGAAATGCCAATTGTCACGTTCATGAGGTGGTGTGAAAAAAATGGCTATGTTGAAATTTGGGGTCAGAATATTGAAAATTACCAAGCTTAGGAGTGAGCATAGAAAAATGTCAATATATGGTCGTCATAACTTTGTTGTTTTTCAATAGTTTGGACCCCAAATTTCAGCATACCAATGATAGGATCCCACCTCATGAACACAGTAAAGGGAAATTCTAAAATCCCAACCAAAACATAATTTCACACCACAAGTATAAAAACATGTTTTGGTCAGGATTTGAAAAATTACAGCTCTCATTCATGAGGCGGTGTGAAAAAATGGCTATGTTGAAAATTTGGGGTCTAAATGTTGAAAACTACAAACTTTACGCTCGTGCATTTAAAAAATTCAACTTCCTCTCATAATGTTGTTGTTTTATAATATTTTTAGACCAAATTCCTGAATAAATATGAAATGATTTTAGAGTTGTAAGGATTTGACTTTTTTCGGAGCTGTTCTGAGCATACTCAGTTGGGTTTTAGGATAACCCTCTGATATTAAGTGAAAATTTGTCGGTTTCTGAGAGCATTTTCAGTTCAGTTCCATCACTGAGTTGTCATGAACCAAAAACAGCTCTTATGAACTGACATTTGTTTTCAGTTTGTGACAGCCACCATCTGGGGTTCCCCCTCCAAATAAAAAACCTGGAAATACCTAAAAATTATGTATTTACAAAAAAAAAAAAAAAAAACACCTTAACCTAGGAAAATGGAACCTGTTAGCGATATTCTGCTGTTCAATTTTTTTTCAGTTATTGCCAGAAATAGCTTTTCTGGGCACCCCAAAATCCAAGATTCCTGAGAACAGCGGGACTTTTTTGAGTTCTGCAGCCACAGCTGGAGTCATGCTGGCAGCTGCAGTGGGAGCAATGAGCCGGCGATTGCCTGATCTCTCTCTCGCTCCTGTCATTTTTCAGTCAGTCTATCTATCTATCTATCTATCTATCTATCTATCTATCTGTCTGTCTGTCTGTCTGTCTGTCTGTCTGTCTGTCTGTCTGTCTATATATCTATCTATCTATCTATCATCTAGCTATCTCTGATATTTAACTGTTGGGGCTCACTCGAGATCTATGAAGGCCAAGCCCATGTACCCTATCCCTTTTGTTATACTGATCATTGTAAATGTATGTTGACCTCTGCCTGATAAATGGAGAAGCTCTGGATTTGATAAGCCGTTGGGTTGTCATTCAGGGATCATTCACGATGCCTGCTGCTAGGAGCCGAGGGGACGATTGTTCTTAACTCAGCGTGGACAGTGGCTAGCTATTTGTAGGGTGGAAGGGGGTTCTTGGAGGCAGATAAGAATTTGCTCAGCGGGAGACAAAACAAGAAATCCAGAAGATTATGGACTGTAGCGTTCAACAGGCACTGCTGTACTTGAAGCAGAGTAATTATGAGGGAGGGGCACGGGAGGCTCAACTTCGGGCCCGCAGGCTTCATGCCAGGAAACGATCTGCCACTATGTTTAAAATTCAACACTCTTTAACTAGAACATTAACTCATAAAGAAGAAGAGATTCAGGCAATATTCACCACCTACTTCTAATCCTTATATACAGCAGACACAAAATCCACTTCAGTACAAAGACACTCACTCCTGTAGTCTTTAAATTTAACAAGATTGATGGAGGCCCAAAGGCAACAATTAGAGGCACTGATTATGCTGGAAGAAATAATGCAGCTTATTTCATTGGCTAAATCTCTAAAGTGTCCGGGTCCAGATGGCTATAGTGCTGAGTGGTATAAAAAATTTTAAAAGACTATTAATATCTACTCTGCTGTAGGTCTATAGAGAGGTGTCGAGTGGGGAACCCCCCCCCTCCACCTTCATGGTTGTATGCAGTTCTCGCTGCCCTGCTCAAACCGGATAAAGACACTATGGATCCCTCCTCGTATCGTCCCATTTCCATACTAAACGTAGATTATAAACTTTACATGGTCATCTGGGCGTCTCGTCTGGACCGTTTATTACCCCAGATTATCCGTCCAGACCAGTCAGGATTTATTAAGGAAAGGAACACCATAGATAACATTCGCAGGACACTTCTTTTAATAGAACACATACAATCCCATCAGATGCTGGCAGTTTTGTTAAATCTTGATGCTGAGAAGTCATTTTACAGGGTGTCCTGGGATTTTCTCTGGGACACCCTGTCGGCTTTTGCCTTCCCGGACCTTTTTCAACAGTGGCTGAAGAATATCTACGAGGGTCCACAGGCCTATATTCAAATGAATGGAGCTTTAACCACTCCTGTCTCCCTACAGCGGAGCATCCAACAGGGTTGCTCTCTTTCTCCTCTTCTTTTTGCTCTTTACATGGAACCCTTGGCCACTGCGATTCGTAGAGAGGAGGGAGTTGAGGGAATACCTCTGGGGCAGATACAATATAAGGTGTCATTATTTGCTGATAATGTCCTACATACAGTACTAGATCCAGAGGTCTTGGTTCCCAAGATCTGGGCAATATTGAGGACATATGAAAGCCTTACGGGATTTAAATTAAATGTTACAAAAACTGATGTGTTGCCTTTTAATTTTTCTGTATCACCCAGCCTTAAATATTTGCCGCCTTTAAGATGGCGACGCACTAAGATGAAATATTTAGCCACTGTACGTTATATTTGTATGTCAAATTTGTGATACAAAGGTTACCATTGTAAATGAGCTTTGCTCTATGGTTTCAACCTTAATAAACAAAGAAACAAAACAACCAGTGTACCTCAGGACATTTCCAGTCTAGATTTAGTGAATTATGAACCTCTGACAATGTTTATACAACAAGATCTTACTAATTGGGGTAGACTGAATTTATCCTTTTTCCAAAAAATTGAAATGATCAGAATGAATGTTCTACCCCATATATTATATTATTCCAAAATATACCGATGTGGCCACCCCGCTTCTATTTCACTTCATGGAATAAAATCATTTTGAATTTCATATGGGGAGGACTGCGCCCTAGAGTTTGTTTCTCTATTTTGCACCTCCCATTGGCTAGAGTGTGCGTGAACCTACCCAATATTGAATGGTATGCCAGAGCAACCTTTCTAAAAATAGTACTACTGTGGCTCACGCCTATTTTTTCTGCACCGTGGAAGGATACTAAATATGCGGTAAATGATCTCTGTGATCTGGCACCTATTCTATTTGCTCTCTGTGGTAGGTCTGTTCCCATTTATAATTTTTCTAAAATTACAGGAGGGTTTTTAAAGATATGGAATCAGGTGAAGTATCATCCAAAATTTTCTGATATTTTTTATTATGCATGTTTAATTTTGAAGGACGAAAATTTTCAGCTAGCCTTACTAGATTTAACATTTCGGGACTGGCTTCGATATTGTCTTCACTATATATTTCAGTTGCTTTTGACCACGGGTCCTATTTCTTTTGAAGTTTTACAGAGGGAATATGGTTTGCCACATCGAGATAATTTCTGTTAACTCCAGATGTGTGATTACATTCAGAAACAACACCCGTATAGGTCGAAGCTACCCCACTCAAAACCTCCCCTTCTGCAACTACTGCTAGATACAATACAAGGCAATGTGGGAAGATGTATCATTGGGCAGCTTTATGGTATACTTCGTGATGTCTTAGGATATTTGACAGAAACCATCCTAAACATATGGAATGAGGATCTGGGCTTATCAGTTACAGCAGACAAATGGTCTCACTGCACTTTAACAGCAATAAAAATTACTTTCTCTTTAATGTGGAGGGAATATGTATGGAAGTATTGTACTAGATATTTCAGGTCACCAGCTGTCTTAGTAAAATATATGCCTGCCAGTTTTGGTCATTGTTGGAGGGGTTGTAAATGTAAATCTCTGATTTAGCTCATGTATTTTGGCTTTGCCCATTATTAACGCCATTCTGATGTGTGATGCAAGCTGAGTTACAGGACTGTCTGGGAGAACATAGTGAATTGATGGCAGAACTCATGCTGTTTTCGATTATGCCACGACGGGGTAGAACATTATTGCCCATGGGCTAGATATTCAAAGGGGATGCACCTGGCGCAACTGAGTTGCTCCAGTGCAACCCCAGAAATGCGCCCCAGGGCAATATTCAAAAGGGGGAACTGCCCAGCACAATTCCCCATGTCAAGCACTAAGATAATGTATGCACATTCCAGGAGGCGTGCCCATATAAGTGGCACATCCCGACATTCAGCCCGGGATGTGCGGCGCTTATGCTGGCACAGCCCTGAGATGTGCCGCATACTGTGGCACAAAGTTGAGCCTGAAAAATAATGGCTCAAATGTGGCCACCCACAGGTGAGCTGCCGGAATGCAAGGCGCATCATAGCAGCTGACACCCATGGATGCCCCCCCCCAGTACACTGTGCACAAGCACCCAAAAATGTCCCTGGTGGTCCAGTGGTTCCCCCCTCCCTGCCCATAGCCCTGATCACCCGAAATAAAACAATATCATGTCCATGGTAGTTTAGTGGTACTCCCCTGCCCCTCCCATTGCTCCTAGTGGTACCCCCTGCCCCGCTGGTAAACCTGATCGCCCATGATGAAATAATCCTGTTGCCCTGGTAGCCTAGTGGTACCCCCCGCCCCACTGGTAAATCCATTCGTCCATGATAAAATAATTTATTGGCCTGGTAGTCTAGTAATAGCCTCCACCCCCCACCCATACAGGACCCCCAGCTCCTTCCCCATCATCGATGGGCTTGCTGCCCATACTGTAAGCTGTCATTTGGTGGGCAGCTGCGGAGGTATGTGGGTGGGTTTGCTGCTGCCCGCCGGTGACGTGGGATTGGGGAGCTGGGTGGCCTGGGGGTCCTGTGTGGGTGGGGGTTACCACTAGACTACCAAGGCAATAGGATTATTCCATCATGGGTGATCAGGTTTACCAGCGGGGCAGGGGGAGTCTGACTAGACTACCAGGGACATACTGTTGTTGTGTTTTGGGCAATCGGGATTACGGGCAGGGAGGGGGAAACTATTAGACCACCACGGACATACTATTATTGTATCTGGGCAATCGGGGTTACGGGCAGGGAGGGGAACCACTAGACCACCAGGACATACTATTATTGTATTTCAGGCAATTGGGGTTACATGCGGGGGGGGGACCACTAGACTACCAGAGATTATTATTTAACATATTTTGTGCGATTGGGGAGTCGAGCAGGGAGGGGGGGACACACTGGACAACCATAGAGTGTAGACATCGTACTACTGGTGCTCAGTGGCACTGGATGGAGTCGGTGTTCTACTGCAGTCCCTGGTACAGGGACCGCATGCTGTGCAGGGCACCATGCATGTTTTGCTGGCCAGCCCTGCACAACACATGCAGATAGGGCCATAATGACATGCAGTTGTCCCCATTTGCGCCTTGTGTGCATAATGGGCCCATTTGCATCTCCAGGTCTGAATATCTGGGAATTGAGCACAGTGCAGCTACAGTTGCACCGGAGCATTCCCATTCCTGGTATTCAGACCTGTCTAGGGATGCGCCAGCGCATGTATTTGTGCCCTGTGCATTCTGTGCTATATTCAGCAGAGATGCGCCATGGCACATCTCTATTGAATATCTCCCTTTGTTGCTCCAGCGCAACTCAGTTGCTCTGTGCCAACACTTGCGCCTGTGCCTAGCGCAGTTCTGAATATCGGAACCCATATATTTAGTTGTGACTGAAAAAGCAATCACCCACAGGTGGATGTCCCCGACCATTCCTACGGTGGCAGATTGGAGATTAATCGTGTTGAATATTTATCACCTAGAAAAATTAACAGCCGTCTTACATGATCGAAAGCAGTCTATTAATATTAAATGGCAAAAATGGGTGTGGTATATGGTGCAACTTGATTCTGATTTTGTTCCATGAGGACGGCCCTGTGGCTTAGGTTCAGTGCTGCTCTCATTGAGGAGGAGGAGGGTAGGGAGGGGAATGATTCAACTATGAACGCTCTTTAATATGGTAGTTCTCATTTAAGAAAATAGCTATGTGGAAGTGTCTTTTCGTTATTCTTATCTAACTTAACATATTTTTTTTAATGGTGATTCATCAGTTAAGAGATGTCTTTTCCTTGTATACATGTTATAGGTGTATCTACACCATATTGTGCTTTTATTTGGACTATGTGTGTCAATGTGTCTCATAAAAATTTTTCTTTTTCAATAAAAACAATGGTTAAAACAAAAATTTGCTCAATACAACCAGCAAGCACCTGTTGAATGCAAGCTACAAATTAGCCACTTCTTTTTAGCATGTGATGAGGGAAGAAAATGTGGTGGACAGAGAGTGAACTGGCAGTGAATAGTAGGAGATCCAGCAACATGCTGCCAACTCACTGGTTTGTAGACAGCACCTTTAAGTGTTCTCCCCCTCTATTTAGACAGCTCTATACTGTGCATGGCATCCACATGTCTGTCATCTTCCCGGCATTCTATATTCTTATGACAGACTAGTCTTATGTGGCGTATGTCACTGTGTTTTCCCACCTGAGGAGCTTGAGTCCAGACCTCTGTCCACGTACTATATTGCTGGATTTTGAGCTAGTGCCATGAAGGCTCTGTCTACCATCTTTCCAAAGGCCGTTTTGCAAGGCTGATTTTTCCACTTCTGCCAAGCAGTGTTGAGATGGGTACAACAGGTTGGTGGACTGGCGGGCCCAATGCTAACTTTGCCTTGCATGTTTGCTTGCTGTTGGCATTGGCATTTGTTCCTGTGGCAGATGTAGCACCAGCTTTTGAAGAGTTACATGAGTGGCAGTTCTTCTGGGACAGTGAGGAGTTACTGCAGCCCCTGCTGGATTATTTTGAAGATACATGGCTGGGATGTTCAGTGAGCAGGAGTGGCCACAGGCGACTACTTTTCCCCTTGGATTACTAGAACTTTTATGATGCAGCATGGGATGAGATGCCACGGACAAACAATGCTGTGGAAGCATGGCACCACAGCTTTTCCAACCAGATAGGAGCATGCCATCCTAATCTTTGGTGTTTAATTCACTGCTTGCAAACTGAGCAGTGCTTCACTGAGACGAAACTTGGAACAGCTAGAGGCAGGGAAAACTGTTACATGTACCAAGAAAAAATACTGAGATTTGAATAAAAAGATATCTTCAGTTGTGTGTGAGTATGGGTTTTGATCCACCTATGGTTATCTCAGGAGAATTGCCTACAACTTAGCACTGCAGGTCTGATTGGGGTCATTTTGCTCTTAATGTTACTGTCACTACTGAGCTTTATGTTTTTTACACTATATCCTGCTTTGTGACGTTTCCTTGATATCATTTGATGTCTTGGTTCTCTGTTCCACAGTGCTGTAATGAAGTTGGGCTGTCTCTGTGAGGTATGCTAATAAACTGTGTAGTTGCTACCTGTGAAATCTGAGTGGGGTCCTCCATTTCCTTTTTTACTGTGGTTTGCACTATTTTGACATGTGGCACTACTTCTATGCAGGACATTTCTCTTCAGCAGGATTCGGTTGGGGTTCTTTACATTGCCATTTTTCCCTTCGGTATTATCACATGGTGCCATTTTTATGTTTGCTTGTGCGCATGCTCAAGAAACATTATGCGGCATTTTAGGAGAGAAGCGGGTTGTGGAGGTGCGGCACTGTGGCAGCCAGTGGCGGCACTGCATTTGGGGGCTTGGCACTGGTGGACCAATGCAGGCACACTATGCTGATGGCATTGGTTTCCAAAAGTGCCACCAAGTTGAAACGATTTTGCTGCTGCAATGAGGGGCCACCTCATCATTGCAGCTTCAGCCATTCTGCTGCAATGAGGGAGTGACCGGTCATTGCAGGGCGGTACCTTGTCTAGTGTAATATGTTTTGTAAATATGGCGGGGGCTTGCCGCCACCTCACTGCCCCATGAAAGCCAATGGGGGTGGCCAGTCCCCTTATCGACATGCCCCCGACCCAGTTCATTTGTCGACGGGGGAGCCCACTTCCCGTTGGCATAATGCCCCCTCATTTCTTGTGTGCCAAGGGGGTGCTCAATCCCCTCGGTATCATGCGCCCCCCCAACAGTCTTTCTTTGCCAACGGGGGGCCCAGTCCCCGTCAGCTTCAGTCCCCCCTTCCTAGTTCAATTTGCTGTTGATGGGAGCCCACTCCCCATCGGCATAATGTCCCCAATTTGTTGTGTGTCAAGGGGTGCCCACTCCCCTCAACTCTTCCCCACCTCCCACTTGATATGTGCCGACGCAGAGAGTGCGAATCCCCTTTGGCTTGCCCCCCAAAACACTGAGGTGGCATGTTGAGCCCACCCCAGGGTGCCAAATGTCCCTGTAAAAACAAACAAAAAAAAAAACCTTCCCGCGATGTTTTTCCTTTCTTTTTTTTTTTCTTTTTTAAACCTGAAAAACAGAAAACAGTCCATCATTGAATCCAGTGGTCCCTCCTCCAACCTGCGCCCACCCTCTATGCACCCCGCCTCCCCACACACCCCCTCACCCCATACTTACCTCCGGAGCCCAGTGCGATGATCTTCGGTGGACCGGGAACATGTCTGCACCCTTTAAAGCCGACCACGAACTGAAGAAATGCCGGTAAGCTATATAATGGCCTAAATAGGTTTTTTTTCAACTTTGGTGCATATCTCAGGCATTTTGGGGAATTTTGACTCCAGTTTTTCAGCATGGGGTTTTTGGGACCCCACCTCATGAGTTCCATCATTGTCATGGCGTTATTCGGTCCCGAAAGGTGATTTTGCGGTCACTGCGTGGAATCGCTTTTTGGGACCGATTAACGAAACGACAGAGACAGTTCATGAAGTGGGCTCTTAAAAAGCCTATGTTGCAAAGTTGGTGAAAAAAATCCAAAAAATGACTGTTTTACGAGCGTGCGTTAGAGTTTCGCACGCCGCATTGAACTTCGCGAATGTGTAATATTTTCACTCCAGATTTTCAACGTTGGCATTTCTCCACACCTCCTTATGAACAGTATGGCTGTCATTTTACACATCCTGGCCAAAATGTGTTTTCACACTTCCGGCGCAGAATAGCGCGGTCGCTGTGGGAAATCAGTTTTTTGGATAGATTGAGAAAATGACAGTGACACTGTTCATGAGCAGAGGTCCTAAAATGCCTATGTTGAAAATTTGGTGACGAAAGTCCTTAAATTGACTGTGTTACAAGTGTGCTTTGCGCAGTTTCCACGCACCCTTGTAACTTTGCAAATTTGCAATATTTTCACACTAGATTTTCAACACTGGCATTTTTTCACACTTCCTTATAAACAGTATAACTGTCATTTTTCACATCCTGGCCGAAATGTGTTTTCACACTTCCGGCGCAGAATAGCGAAGTCGCTGTGGGAAATCAGTGTTTGGGACAGATTGAGATCAAGCGAGTGAGAGAAGGGGAGTGAGCGAGCTCAACTGAGCTCTGTTGGGACTGTGGTGGATTTCTTTGTGGGCAGGAAAAGGCATCAACGCAGGCAGGAGCCCAGTACAAAAGGGCAGCCTGCAGCGTGGGAGAAACAGAACAAGCGGTGGGGAATGAGTGAGCTCAGCAGAGCTCTGTCGGGACTGCTGCAATTTCTTTGTTGGCAGAAAAAGGTGCCAATGCAGGCAGGAGTCCAGTACAAATGGGCAGCCTGCAGCGCCGGAAGAAACACAACGAGTGAGTGAGGGAGGGGGAGTGAGCGAGCTCAGTGGAGCTCTGTCAGGACTGCTGCGGATTTCTTTCTGGGCAGAAAAAGGCACCAATGCCAGCAGGAGTCCAGTATAAAAGGGCAGCCTACTGCACTGGCAGAAACAGAACGAGCGAGTAAGAGAGGGGGAGTGAGTGAGCTCAGTGAAGCCCTGTTGGGACTGCTGCAGATTTCTTTGTGGGCAGAAAAAGACGACAATGTTGGCAGGAGCCCAGTACAAAAGGGCAGCCTGCAGCGCCGGGAGAAATAGAATGAGCACGTGAGAGAGGGGGAGGGAGTGAGCGAGCTCAGTGGAGCTCTGCCAGGATTTTAGAGTTGCCAACCCTCACACCCGATGTCCTCTGTGGTCCTATATTATAGTAGGGTCTCTGGGGTGGAGACAAAGCAATGATTGGATACTTTTAGCATTGCTGTAATAATACAAATTTAGTTCTGTTTATTTCTCTAACTGTGCTATACTGTTAGGATTGCTGTAATAATACGTATTTATTTGTTTTGTTTATTACTCTAACTGAGCTGAGTAATACTTGGAGTGCAATAGGATTTCTAACTGGGCTAAGTGAAACTATATGAGAGCTGAGAACAAAAGGTATGGTAGCTGAGGGGTGAAAAACAGACAAGGAGGCTTTAGGATTGCTACAGTAATACAGTATCTAACGGATGAGATTTGAGACTGAATTATCCCAGTCGTCAAGGGGGACTCGTGGGGGGGCAGGAATTTGAGTAAATAGGGGCCAAACCATTGTAGTAAGGTACAGAAACTGGGAGTAAGAGCCCGTAACATAAGATGTGGGCCAAAATGGGGCAGATGCCACATGTCAGTAGGGTGGGCATCTTTGGAAGGGTGGTGGGGTGTACAGGGTGTGGGTCCGCCATGATCCTGGACTGGGCTTGGTGGATGGGGGGGGTGTATGGTCTGCAGACAACTGGCTAGTTTGAAGGAGGAACTGTGGAGGTTAAGGAGGAGTCTAAGTGGCAGGGCAGATGAGTATGGTAGGCATCCTGGCTGGGGGAGAATAGGGAATGGCAAGGAGGGACGGAGGAAGAACAACCAGGGACTGAAACCGACCCCAGTATTAGAGGCACTAGCAGAAAAGAGAGGAGAAGGGAGGGGGTGCCCGAAGCGAGGGGGGGCCTTGTGATGCGGGAGATAGAGACCACGAGAAGTACCAGGGGAGAGAGAGCAGATGGCTGCGAGTAAGGAGGGACCAGGGGTGGGACCAGGTGTGGCATGGAGGGGAACAAGTAGGAGGGGGGAACCGATAGGGGGAAGAGATGTAGGAGAGGTATCAACTAGGAACAGATTCCAGCCTGTGCTATGGGAGAGAGAGGGGGAGCAGGAACATACTGAAGGGGAGGAGGACAGGGGGGAATGAGAGGGATGGCAACAGGTAGGGGAAGAGATAGCGAGGGCGAATGGGTAGAAGGGGGCTAGTAAGGAAGGAGGGGTGGTGACTAGAGGAGAGAAGCTACGGGAAGGGGGAAGGATGGGAGAGGCATCACTATCAGGGTAGAAGGGAATGGGGGCTCTAAATCGACAACAGCGGGGATAGGAGAGGGGTTGGAAATCAGCAGAGGAGGAGGGGAGGTCGACATGGGAAACCCAGTAGGAAGTAGTCAGGCTGGGAAGGGGTTCAAGGGGATGGGAGGTAAGGCAGAGAAAGGCGTGGAGTAGGGTACAGATCCAAAATTACAGAGAGTGCAGCTGGCGGGGGAAGGGCAGGGAAGAATGAAAACTGGGGCATTAGAAGAGAAAGGGGGTAAGGAACAGGGGTACTCATCCTGGGGGATTCTATACTGAAAGGGGTGAGATGGGGCGGAAGGGGGAAAGGCACAGTCGTATTTGGGTTGAAGCTATGCCCAGGTTGACTGCAGGATGGATAGGGCAGGCACTGCTCAAGTGTGCAGCGAAGGCGAAGAAGAAACCTCATTTAGTGTTGCATGTGGGTACAAACGACTTGGCGGCGGAGACTGTGGAAGTAGTGAGGGGGAGGTTTGAATAGTTGGGCAGGCAGTGTGAGGGAGTGGGGGAGTCAGTGGCATTCTCGGAGGTACTCCCAGTACTATGTGCAGGCATAGGGAGGAAGGGTAGGATTCAGGAGTTCAAGCGGCTGAGGGATTGGTGCCACACCAAAAATTATGGGTTAATGACTAACTGGGGTAGGGTCTGGGGAAATAGTGACTTGTACGCGGGGGACAGGGTACACTTGAGCAGGAAGGGGAGAGTAGTATTAAAGGCAGGATTAGAGGGGTATATCTCTACTAAGGTGGCTTTAAACTAGTGGGAGGGGGGTGGCCAAAAGACTGAGGTTGGTAGAAAGGACCGGGCAGGGGAGCCTAATGAGTTCACCCTCCTAGATATAGGTAAAGGCGGAGGTGTAGTAACCCTGGGAGGAGGTGGGCAGAGTGGTCTGAATGTAATACAGGAGGCACCACCACCCGGTAAGAATAAGGAGGAGAAAGGGTGCGGACTACCCGGAGGAGGGTCACAGGCCAAGGAGGAGAAGAGTGAGGAGAAGGAGGGGTACGGGTGGAAGGTAGTCTCTCTCAACGCAAGAAGCCTGGGGAACAAAATTGCAGAGCTTCAGGCGCTCCTTTCAGAGAGGAAGGTGGACATTGCTGCAGTGACAGAGACTTGGACCACAGAGTACCATGATTGGGACTTGCCAATCCCGGAATACAGGATATACAGGAGGGACTGGGGAGTTTGAAGGGGGGTTGCACTCTATGTGGGGAAAGGGATTAAATGTATAAGGGATGAGGGAGAAGAGGAGAGGACAGATGCGCTTTGGGTGCAGCTCCTGGACTCCAAGGGCAGAAAGCTGAGGCTGGGAGTGGTGTACAGACCACCAGCCCAATCCGGGGAACTGGATGAGGTGTTGGTAGAGCAGATAAGGAGGGTGTGTAGAAGGGGGAGTGTGGTGATAGTGGGGGATTTTAGCCTACCACGGGTTGTCTGGAGCACTAGCAGTACCAGGGAGGAGGTGCTCGTTGATGCATTCCAGGATGGCCTTCTGACACATTAGGTAAGTGGGCCTACAAGGCTTGGTAACACTGGACCTAGTACTGGCAAATGGGGAGGTGGTGAGGGGGGTAAGGGTGGAGGACCCACTAGCAGGTAGCGACCACCAAACAGTGTGGCTCGTTGTCGCGCTGGGCAGGGTGACAGGAGGCACGGGCACTAAGGTGGTGGACTTTATTAGGGTGGACTTTGGGGGAATGGGAGCAATACTGCAAGGGAGACTCCAGGATATAAGGCCGGGGATGGATGCAGAACAAAAGTGGGGAGTCGTAAGGACTGGGTTAACAGAGGCCACAGTAGTCTGCTCCAGGGCCAAGAGTAAGAAGAGCAGAGGCAATAAACCATGCTGGCTGAACAAGGAAGTGCTGCAAAGGGTGAGGGCAAAGATGGCTGCATACCGGAAGTACAGGAGAACAGGGAAGGGAGAGGATAAGGAGGCTTTTGGGAGTTGGTCAAGGGAGGTTGCCAGGAGGGTGAAAAAAACTAAGGCCTCCAGGCAACTAAGTTCCGCACAGGGCATAAAGGGAGGGGAAAAGGACTTTTTAAGGTATGTCAGGGTAAAGAGGAAGTGCAAGCAACATATTGTGAGGATAAAGCGGGGAGGGGATTGGGTGGATAAGGGGAGGAGCAAGTTGGCTAAGTTGGACACCTACTCTGACAGAGCAGTCAGGTTCTTCTTGGGCCTTCCCTTTCTCACACACCATTGCTCCTTGTACTTTCTTGGTGGGCTGGACTTCGCTTCATTATAGGAGAAATGGAAATGGGCTTTCGGAGCGGTTACCAACAAGCTCCCCCTATACTGCTCTGATTCTATTCCCCTGAGTGTGATAGGTGCTTATGCTCTAAGAAGCTATTCCCTAATTGCCTTGCAATTACTTAAGCTCAGATCTCGTTTCGGCAGAGCTGCTATAAGTTTCTGGTTGCCTTTCTTGTGGAATAATATGCAAAAAAACTTGAAGCTGAGCTGTCCTGTTAGCCTGAATATTTTCAAATGTCTCTATGACCGCTCTGTGAAGGAATCCTACAAATGTTTCCCACATTACTAGCTCACCTATTTTCCAGTTTCCCTCCTGCCCTTACTGCCTCTGCCCCTGCCTCTCTCTCCCTACCAAAATACGGACTTCTCTGCCTCTCTTTTGCCATTGCCAAGTTCCACCCCCTTCCCTGAAGTATGCCAGTTAACTATTCCAACCCTGTCATTTCTTCCTAAGCTGGTATCCCTCTTCTTGTCTTTTTCTCTCCTTTTAAGTGAACATTCTGGCTGTACCTAGTTATGTGCCTGTCTGTTGTAAAGGCCCTCTCACTCAAATGTTGATGTACATATGTATATTTTTCTTCTTTTTATAATATTGCATTATGTTTTACCATGTTACTGTACAATGATTTTTGTATGACCAGGTCCATCTTGCAAATGAGCCCTGCTCAATGGTGCCCTCCTGGGTAAATAAAGATTTTGATTGATTGAAGTGAAAATTGTAAATGAGTACTTCTGCTCCATTTTCACTAAGGAGAGGGATGGTCCACTACCAGAATGGGCTGGGGGTGGGGAAAGGAGGGGAGGAGGTGACAGACAGTGATCACAGGAAGTAGGGTGCTAGAGGGGCTGAGGGCCGTAAGGGTGGACAAGGCACCAAGTCCCGATGGCATCCACCCCAGGGTGCTGAGGTAGATGGCAGAGCTGTTGGCTGAGCTGCTGGCAGATCTGTATAACACCTCCCTTGAAAAGGGGTGTGTGTGCCCCAGGACTGGAGTGTGGCCCATGTGGTGCCCATACACAAGAGTGGGCCTAGGGTGGAGCTAGGAAATTGTTAGCTGGTATGTCTCACGTCCATAGTGGGTAAGCTTATGGAGGCAATACTGAAGGAGAGGCTGGTGGCATTCCTAGAGAGTAATGGCTTCCAAGATGGGTGGCAACACGGGTTCATCTTTGGGAGGTCTTGTCAAACCAATCTAATAGAGTATTGTGAATGGGTGACAAGGGAGTTGGACAGGGGCCACGCAGTACATGTTGGGATCAGTTATTATTAAAGAACATAATATTCTCTTAGATCTGCTGATTTTCCTCAATATTTCTTACCAAAATTTAAAACTAGGTTTGGTAGCTATAGGTTAGCGGTTGCAGTCTCAATGACCTGGTTATGTATTCAAAAAAATTGAAACTGGTAAATATTATTACATTGTCGCACTTTAAACTATTGCTTGTTAGATTTATGACATATGAATGTAGATGTTTTTAAGTGAACTATAACTGCACAATCTTGTGAATCTGTGGAACTAAATATGTCTTTGTATTTGTATCTATATGTATGTATGTGTGTTTTTTATGTTAGTACTGATGGATGCAATTGTGAATGAGAGATTTTCTCTCAATTTTGCTTTCCAATAAATTGATTGATTGATGATTGATACATGTCCTATACTTGGACTTCAGTAAGGCCTTTGATACAGTACCTCATGGGAGAGTGGGGGGGGGTGGAGCTGATGGCAGTGGGGGTGGGGAAAAGCTGACTAAATGGATAGAGAACTAGTTACAGGGGAGGGTGCAGAGGGTGGTGGTGGGGGGGAGCTCTCGGCACCCAGAACAGTGACAAGCAGAGTGCCGCAGGGGTCAGTGCTGGGCCCGGAGCTATTTGGGCTCTTTCCCTCCACTACAGCACACGGAGTGGGGAGCAGGGTTAGTCTGTTAGCACGTTATACCAAATTGGGGGCAGTGGTGGATGAAAAGGACGGATGGGAAAAACTGCAGGGGGACCTAACCAAACTAGAGACATGGTCGGTGGAGTGGCAGTTAGGATTCAGTGCAAAGACGTGTAAGGTGATGCACTTCAGGGCTAAGAACCAGAAGAGGGACTATTGGTTGGGGTCACAGAGGAGGAGAAGGACCTAGAGGTGTTGGTAACTGGGAGCATGAACAACTCGGCTCAGTGCAGGCGAGCAGCAGCAAAGGCAAACAGGATGCTGGGCTGCATTGCAAGGGGGTTCTCATCCAGGCACAGGGATGTGATCCTACCTTTCTACAGATCATTGGTCAGACCGCACCTAGAGTACTGTGTGCAATACTCGAGGCCATACCTGAGGAGGGATGTAAAGTTACTGGAGGGGGTGCAAAGGAGGGCAACAAAAATGTTAAAGAGTATGGAAGGAAAGGAATATGAAGTTAGGCTGAATGAGCTGAACATGTACACACTGGCGGAGAGGAGGGATGGGGGGATATGAGGGGGTAAATAAACCTAGCACTGAGGGGTTGTTTAAACTGAGGAGTGGAAGAGAGACAGGGGGCAAGGACTAAGGTTGGAAGGGGGATTTTTCAAGAGGGAAATGAGGAGGCACTACTTCTCTGACAGGGTGGTGTCTAGTTGTAATGCGCTGCCAGAGGGGGTGGTACCATGCAGGACAGTCAATAGCTTTAAGGAGGAGTGGAATAAAGCAAGAGGAAGAGTCAAGGGGTAGGGGCTGTGACAAGCAGGGGAGGAACTGACGGAGGAGGCTGGGGCAGCTGCAATCTAGGGTGCTAGCTGCACACTCTGGTAGATTTACATAGACCGATTGGTGTCTTCTGCTGGCAGATTCGTATGTTCATATGTAAAATCACAGTAACTCTTTCATGAGCAGAGGTCCTAAGTTGCATATGTTGAAAATTTGGTGGCAAATGTCCATAAAATGACTGTGTTACAAGCGTGCATTGTGCAGTTTCCACGCACCCTTGTAACTTTGCAAATTTGTAGTATTTTCACTCCAGATTTTCAACATTGGCATTTTTTCAGACCTCCTTATGACCAGTGCAGCTGTTATTTTTCACATCATGCCCCAAATATGCGTTTACATATCTGGCGCAGAATAGCGCAGTTGCTGTGGGAAATCAGTGTTCGGGACAGATAAAAAAAACCCATAGTGACAGTCTTAATGAGCAGAGATCACAAAATGCCTACATTGAAAATTTGGTGAAATAATTCCACTAAATGACTGTGTTACGTGCATGCGTTGCGCAGTTTCCAAGTACACTCGGAAGTTTGAGCATTTTTAATATTTTCACTACAGATATTCAACATTGCCATCTCTTCACACCTCCCTATGAATGGTACAGCTGTCATTCTTTACATCCTACCCAATCTGTGTTTTCGTACATCTGGTGCACAGTGGCACAGTCGCTGTGAAAACTCAAAGTTCGGGGCACATTGACAAAATCACAGTGACACTGTTCTTGAAAAGAGGTCCCAAATGCTTTCATGAGGTGAGGGCCACAAAGTGGCCATATTGAAAATTTGTATTACAAATACCAACAAATGCCGGGGGCATTAGGTTTCTAGCCGTAATGTCCTACACTGTGCAGACTGACAGGCATCAGGGATGTGCCTTTGGATTGCCGACTGTAATGCTCATGCCATTCCAACCCCACCACCACCACCGTGCAGCCAGTGACAGGCATCGAGCTCTGCCTTGGACTCTTCGCCCTCAGAGTTCACCCCATTCTCCTATATTGCGCCCATTTCAATGTATGTCCTTATGGAGTGGGGTGACTGTAAAGCCGAACACCCCAAGGCACACCTCAGCACTTATCAGTATCCACAGGATAGGGTGAGGTGAAATGGCATGAACGGTATGGGCGACAACCCAAATGCATACCCCAATGCCTGTCCGTCTCTGCAGGATGGAGGTGGGGTTGGCATGAATTTCAATACTTCACTGCCATTCCTACTCTGCATCTGTCTAAGTCCTGCATTTCAAATGCTAATACCAGCAAGCAAATATTCAGCATTGACAAATGCTTGTTTTTCGCAGTTCTTTCTTGAGCCAAACTTCTTTTGTGAGTCTCATGAAAGAAGACTGTCAGCTTATGAAGGAAGAGGGTGGGACTTAAATTTTTTTCACAGTTCTTTCATGAGCCAAACTACTACTTCTTTTGGAACTCTCACGAAAGAAGACTGTCTGCTTACGAAAGAGGAATCTTGGTTCACAAATGAAGAGGGTGGGACTTAGGTTTTTTTTTCACAGTTCACTTGTGAGGTCATATGAAAGAACCAGCCTTTATCGAAGTGCAAAATGCTTTGTGATTGCGTGCCAGTGAGCTGAGTTTGGTGGCGAGTTCAGCGAGCCAGCTGGTTGGGGTGAGGCTGAGGGATGGCGCTGTTATACGACACCATCCCCCAGCCTGAGAAGGAAAGGTGCAGTGTTGCCCACAGGGGCCCAGGTACCAAATAATGAAGACAGCTGTTCTCTTGGCATAGGACCCTGCACCTCTGCATCCATGGGTGGCAGAGGGCTCTGTGCATTGGCTGAGAGATGGACTCTTTACCCTATATCTGCAGCCACATGTAAGCGTAGGGCCCAGAAGCCCTGTGCTTCTGCAGCCCATCAGACAGCCCCATGAGTTCTTGACATCCATCGCTGTATTTCTGTAGGTGGACGGAGTCTTCCACTGGTGCACGGCTTCGAAGGCCTTGCATATCTGTGTCTGCGGGGGACCTGCGTGAATGATGATACAGTTCCACTATCTCAAAAAGAAAGGAAATTCCTTGAAAAAAAAACTGTGTTAATAGAGCTGTTATGGTTTAACTTAATGCAACAAAAGTAGGGAAATGTGGCATTAGGGTTTCCAACGCTAACTCGCAACCCCCACCCCCAGAGCAGCAAAAGGAAAAAAAATTAGGGTCTTGGCGGGTCTCCGGAGTCTTGGTGAATCAGCGGTGGGGTCTTCCTTGAGGTTGTCATCCCGAATGCTCGCCCCCTCCCTGAGCAAACATGGTCAGATGTGATCTCTTTTCTTCATGCAGGGCCTACTGCCTGAAAAAAGCTACAACACAACAAATGCCACATTTCTCTACTTTTGTTGCATTAAGTTGAACCCTGACCCGGTGCATTATTGCAGTTGTAGGAAACAAATTCTTAAAATCAGGAAAGTGGAGTAAATCATGACTAGTGTGAGTAGAAATACTCCTTTATTCCCCGTACCGGGTTTTAAATACTTGATTAGCAATTTTTTTTCTTGGGTTGATACTAACTGTACAGAAAGTATTTATATAGATTTTCTAGAAGTGCTGTGTTTGTTAAACACAGTGAGGTAAGAGGTATGCATTTTCACAAAGATTTAGCACTTTTATGAACAAAACGCTAATCAATTTTTAGAGTTAAATAAAACCCTGCCATATGTGTTCTCCTGGGTAGCACTTCAATTTTTTTGCATCCTCTGCTTTTGTCCCCACCACCAATCTGTTCTCGGTAAGCAAGGCCAATAAGATGGGGCTAGCATGTGCCAGATGTGAAACAGTTGCAGAAGATCTGTAAATAAAATCCTGCGGCTGTGTATCCAGATGTATCTGATGTGGTGGAAGCTCATCCTGGCCCACATTTCCATATGATGTATATGATCTTGCATCCCTTACAGAAATACAAGTGCACAGCATGCAGACTGCATGCTTAATAAGCATGTGGCATGCATGCCGCACGCTTTTATTTCTGTAAGGGATCTTACTCTATGCACATGGTTGCTGTGTATGTCTATTTGTGCACTAGCATGTGCTATATATGACTGTAGATACTATATTATTTATATACTAATGTAACCCCCACCCAGGTATGCCATTTACATCTTGACAGCACTACCTGGTGGGCTGGGTTCGGGGAGAAATTTGTCACTCGGCACATTGGCTAGGTTTGGCTACTCTGCAACAGGGGCACCCAAGTAACTCCGGACACAGGAAGCAATAACTGCAATGTCCAATACCAGAAGTGGGATTCTAAAGTGTGGCTTTTATTCACATCCAACAGAATAACATAGCATAGATGGACCCCCCCGGGGCTACACTCCTGGTAATGCAGATTTATGGAGATCAGGACACATTCACTTTCACTTTAGCCCTTAGGCTTTGAAACACACTGGTCACACAGCCCGCACTTGTACTCTGCTCTGGGTTTCCCTGGCTCGGCTCCCTTGCCAGCCACTTGGACTACCTTCCTTCCATGGCTCGGCTATCATGCCAGCCCTTTGGACACTTTTCATATAACATGGAAACATTTACTGGTGGCTCCCTAAACCACCTATGAGCACTTCTGGCTCCATCAGGGAATCTTCCTCATCCATCCCACGTCTGGGTACTTTCCTGAGGCACTGGTCAAGTACCTGAGAGAAAGCAACAGGTGTCCCAAAGCAAACCCGTAGAGGTGAATTTGGTTACTACTGATGTGGGGTCTCCCACTTCTCGCTCCCATAATTCATACCCAGCAATTTCTCTGGACTGTAACACCTCATCCTTGAAAACACTTTGCTGTGTAGATTCTCTTTAAATGTATTCACATTCAATCTGCTGTCTTTACAACCCATTTGTGCTGAACTTGAATATACTTAATAAGTGGCTGTGTCCATTACTCTAGACCCCCCCACAGAGTTAAGCAGTCCAATCCCCACATCTTCCAAACTGTACTTGGTTGTCTTTTCATGACCCCACAGTAGCAGTCACTTTAGTTTCATTTTGTTTCAGGTGAAAACACATTGGCCCTTTAGCAGAGTGAACTCATCTCTTGGTTGCAGGTGCCCAACAGGCGTTTTCTCTTCAAAGAAATTTCATCTAGAACTTCTGGTGCCTCAGCATGAACTTAACTCAGGCAGCTTCTTTTTCCCTAGCAGGACCAGGGGAGTTGCCCTTGGAAGCAGGCTGATTACTTCCCCCATCCCCGCTGGGATGGGGCCCTGAACCACTGAAAGCAGTCTCTACCATTTCACTGGGCTCTTCTTTTGTTCCTCTTCAGGTGAGAACACACACCTCTACAAAAAAAAAAAAAAAAAAAAATAGCTCTTTGACAGAGCTTAGGACTCTCAGGGCCTTCTTACAGCAGAGCACCTCCTTCCTCTACTACAGACTGCAACAGACTCTACAGAACTAACTTTAAATTCTCCAACGTTCTACTCTAACCTCCAACTGCAACATTCCAGTGTGGCTTATGCAGCTGCGACAGTTCTAAAGTGATGTCATCCCACAGTCTCAGCTGAGACTGAGAACAGAGTGAGACAGTGTGAAATCCATTTAACCGGAGTTTCACAAGCTGCCTTCCCTGCCTACCACTAGGTCTAACTGGGATTCTTGTAACCCCGGGTAACAGGGGGGGTTACACTAACATAGATGGAAAGGACCACTAACATGGATGGAAAGGACTTCTGGATTGATTCTAGGAGTAGTGGGTGCACAAGGGGACATCTGTATAATACTGCAACAGCTGGATGCAGACTGGACATGAGGAAGAAGAGCTTTTCTAAGAGAGTAAATGTGACTGTTAAGTAGCTTCCAAGTTGGGATTGTTACATCTGATAATGTAAACCATTTTAAGTTCATGCTGGATAATCGCCTTCCTAGTACTCTGATAAGAGCATATGTCCACTTTGTCAGCAGAGGGACAGCCTAGATGGGTTTGCCCCTTCTGTCTGCCCATTGCACATTGTATTTCTGTTTCACTGCACATGTTCGTCTTACTGTTCGTCCCCCCATTGATGGATGTACCTGTAAATGAACATTTTTAAATAAATATCCCATACCAGCTGGCCTCATTTGGTTCATTTTCCATAGACTCTTCCTACTGTCATGGCTACCTTTTTCAGAATGTTTACTAGGGTAACAGTACTGCCCCCTCTTTGCTGTACAGCCATTTTACCTGTTTGATAACTGAAATGCGCTAACTGCTTGTCTAGAATTTCTACCTTTTTCTTCTGTCCTAAAAGTTCTCTCTTTTCATATAGCTATTTGGCACGAGGTTTGCCAACATATGCCTAATGCTTAGGCATACCCCTGGTGACATCCCAGTCCTTCAGCCACTTCCCCCATCGTCAAGGCCAATGGGTAGGGGTCCAGGTGATCTCTGGGTTGCGCCCCAACTGCTATATATTGGATCCAGGGCCTTACCTGGCTGCTTCTTGGCTGCTAAGAGACCCTATATTTGTCACTGAAACTGTCAGGTGTTCCCTGAAGGAGGGGTTTTCCTCACTGCCTTAAAAAGGGTGGTGGTGAGACCCATCCGGAAGAAGCCATCTTTGGACTGTGATATCCTTATGATTTACAGGTATGTATTGAACCTTACCTTATTGGGAAGGCTTGTTGAAAAGTCGGTGGCACAGCTGGAGTCTCGTCTGAACAAGTTGACATCAAAAAGCCTTTCCAGTTGGGATTTAGACTTTGCCACAACACGGCGACAGCTCTCGCCAAGATGTTTTATGATCTGCTCACTGTGAGGGACAGTGGGTACTGATCCATCTTGGTCCTTCTTGATCTCTTGTCGATGTTTGACATAGTGGATCATGGGGTGGTGCTGGATCACTTAAGGCCCAGTGTGGGAATCACCAGCACAGTGTTGCATTGGTTTGAGTCCAGTTTCACAGATAGGGCAGAGCAGGTTATTCTGGGTAATTCCACTTCCTGTGCTTGATAATGGAGTGCCTCGGGGTGCGAGCCTTGCACACATATTGTTCAGCTTTTACATGCTGCTGCTTGGTGAGATTATAGGACAGTATGATTTGGAATTTCTTTGCTATGCTGATAATACCCAGCTATGCTTGTCTTAAGCACCCGATGGGGATAATGCGGGCTCTGTGCTGGATCGTTGTCTTCATAAAATTGACTTGATGGCCTCCACCAAAACCCAGGCAAGACAGAGGTGATGCTTGTTGAACAGGGTTCTCTTGGTTTGGCTGTGATGGGTATTGATACCATTTTATCATCTTTTAAGGGTTTTGTACTTGGAGAAATGTATGTGGTTAAAAATCTGTTTCATTATGGATTGAAAGCTGACAGTAGAACTTCAGGTGTTGACTGTTTCCCTCTCTGTAATATCACTGAACTGAACTGTATTTTATGCCAGGGAACTTGATTACAGTAGTGCATGCCGCTACTAGACTGGATCACTGCAGTGTCCTTTACCTAGGGACGGGTTATCTGGGGGTCTGATGTGCCATCTGCAGCTTGTCCAGAATGTGGCGGCACAGTTAATTGTTAGAGCGCCTTCAAATGAGAATATTATGCCGGTGCTGTGTGATTTGCACTGGCTGCCTGTTCAGTGGTGCATCAGCATAAAGACTGGCTTGTTTGCATATCAGGCCACAGTTTGGGTCCTGGCTGCCTAAGGGATCTTCTGTTTCCATGTGCCCCTGTCTGTTGTCTTTGTTCCACCGAAGTTGTCCTCTTGGTGGTCCCCTAGTCAAAGTTCAGATTATCTGGGTAAATAGCCTTTGAGGTGGCTGTGCCACTGTTATGGACCTGTCTGCCACCCCATGTTTGTGCTGATCATTCATTTAAAGAGACACTGTTAAACCCCTTTAGGCCTCAAATTGTCCCTAGATTAGGCCTGTCCAGTGGCATGGAAGGCTGGGGCACTGGCATCTTACCTCCTGCCACACTGGCAACCCATGTTCCGTCACAAACATGGGTTGATGGGGGTCGGCCAGGGAGGGGAAAGGATTGAGTGCTGGGGGTGGAATGACCTCCATGCTTCACCGAATAACTGCCACCCAGTGGAGGCTGGGTGGTAGTGCAGGTCGAAGATGGCAGTAGAAGGGAGGGCTGTGGGACCCGGTGGCATGTTGGTGCCTCCACACATGCGCGTTTATGTACATCCCCCAGCGTGGGAAACAAGGGACAAAAATGGAAGGCTCCTGCTTTGTGAAGCATTGCCTACCTGCTCCCACTCACGTGTTGCCAAACGATCACTACCCCTACTTTATGGGGGTGGTCGGTTGAGTTGGTAGATGCTGGGTGGGGGAGGTAAGGACGGGGCTGAGAAACATTGGAGCAGACCCGCCTGAGAGAAAAACGTGTATAAAAAAAATGCCTCTTGATTAATAAACACATGTTATGATTGAGTCTGAATCACATTCTGTAGACTGCTGATGTAGCCAGAAACCACAACAAAGAAGGCGAACGCTGCGAACATGCTCGCATGGCCAGTGTGCTTTCAGTCAAGGTGGCTCACCTTGCAGCAACCAATCGTAGCTGGAACCAGTCAACTGTGGTGAAATGTTTATTTATTTATTTTTTTGCCTGGTCTCCAGAAGCTCAACCCAGCTCTGTCCACCGTCCTCCCCATGCCCAGGCTTACCGCTCTGGGTGGGGCTGCCAGGTGGGCACCCCCCTTAACAGACATGGGGTAGGTGAGACCTGGCTTATCCCCCAGGTCGGGGCCACTGGAGCAGGTCCCCCCCCGGCAGACACAGATAGGCAGCGGGGATGGCGGTGAAACTGGCATCATGTGTGGGGGCCAGCGTTTTTTCCTTGCTGCTAGGATCCCGGGGTGGGGACGTACAATGACAACCAGTGTCTACCCCACCCCCCCGACGTGTGCCACCAGCCGTGGTGGTACTTCCAGCCTCTGCCACAGGTCCGCAATGCATTGGACACTCAACCCCCCCTCTCCTGGAGAAAGAGAGCAGTTCCTGGGATGCTCAATCCTTCCCTCCCCCCGGCTAGCCCTCCGACTCCCAAGTCTGCCACCAAACCCGGGATGTTGGTACCGCACGTGGACACCTTGCCGCTGCACCAGTGAGTTGGCTATGAAATGTTTATATTGGGTATACCCCTCTGTGACAGGATATGTAACCAGACTCATTTATTCTTTTCTGTTAGTTGAAATACTCATCTGTTACAGGTTCTGTTTGGTATGGACACAGAATGGCTACCAGGTCACATGTACAGGCAGCTTATGAGAGGGTCATCCACTGTGGAGGTGCTGACATTCTCGTGGGAAGGTTAGCAGTAATTACTGACAGGATGAGCAGGGAGGAGTCAATTAAGCCATAATCCCAGTGGGAAGTCCTTTCTGGTATGTGTTCCCATGTCAGGCAATGGACTCAGGTGCATGTCATAAAACTTCTAGAGATAGCAAGGAAGGGCTAAAGGAGATGAGGTCTACACAAGCAGGCAGCTAAGTTGGGGGGGGGTAGGAAGCCAAGGGCAGACTTGATGGATTGTACGCTCCCCATCTGCCGACAACTTCTATGTTTCTGTTTATGTTTCACACACGCACACACACACAGGATACTGGGAGAACTGTCAATCAAGGCAGAGGTCACTCACCCACAGCTCTGAGCACATAAATTGGGCAGCTGGGGCACCCAGCTCTCTCTCTGTCTGGGACATTCAACATCTGAAGAAGGGGAGCCCTGCCAAAGGAAGTTAGCTTCGTAAGGAAGCACAGTCTAGGGTGAATGCCTTCTGTAGCTAGCGGCAGGTAAAGGGACTTTAAGTAAAGCTAAAGTTCAGATTTGTCTAACCATCAGCTGTCTA
Source organism: Neoceratodus forsteri (assembly GCA_016271365.2). Classification (NCBI taxonomy): domain Eukaryota; kingdom Metazoa; phylum Chordata; order Ceratodontiformes; family Ceratodontidae; genus Neoceratodus; species Neoceratodus forsteri. Next base: position 37,618,642 of record JADMNL010000037.1, on the reverse strand, counting down.
ACTTTATTGTTTATTCTTGGTAAGGGTGTAAATCTTTTGTCTTCCTGTAAATATATCCTGTTTGTAAATACCTGTAGTAGCTGCTAGAAAGAATCTATTTTTGATAGAACCAGTGACTGCCTCATTATTGACAAGGTAACTTTTATTATTTCTTCTGGACCCTGTTTTCAGTCCATCTCCGAAGTGCACTCTACCAATAGTTATTGTGTTGACCTTCCTGACCTTGAGCAGGGCAAAAAGTGGTTTCCTGAACATAATCAGGTGGTGGCAGAGAATTAGAAGTCCTCGACAAAACTGTCCTGAAAGATGGGATGGCCCAAGGGGCAGTTTTTGTCACACCCTCTGTCCCTGTAGCGTGGGTTCCAAGTTCCTGGATTGAATTTGTGCTTTTTATGGTGACCGCCTCACTGGGGTTCAAGTGGATGCATTTACCTTGGCCTGCTTCCCTTTATACAGTACTACTCATCAAGGCTGGCTGTTTTTACCCCTTCTATTTGGACTCAGTGGTTGGAGCAATAAGGCACGATTAAGACATTTGTTTGTGGTAGTTGGGGCTTGACTTCCAACAAATACGAACATACGAAATTTGCCAGCAGATAAAGGCCTAGCGCTCTATCAAGTCTGCTCGAATGTGCAGCTAGCAGCCCTTATTCTGCAGCTGCCCTTCCCTTCCGCCCTTCCTCTGCATTGACCCTTCCCCTTGTCCTGTGATATCTTTGTAGGCTGACAACTTTTTTCTGCTAGTCAGTGATCTACTTAGATCACTGCCTTATCTATTGTGGACCTCCCTTTCAGATTGCATCCAGACCTATTGGGGACTGTCCTCGCAAACTACTACCCTTGATTTTGCTGACCTTAGATTTGGGTGAGATTTCAGATTTTCAAATACATTCTGATAAATCTGAAACTGTGAGGCTGAGTGAGATGTGTACATCTCAAATTAGGTAATTGCTTCCATCCCATGATTTCATACCAGAGGGTTCCACAAAGCTTTACATATTTGGGCATTGATATATGTTAGGACGCTGTCCCAATTATACAAGACTAATTCCGCCCCCAATTTGAATACCGTTCCTGTGGATTTGGCTGGATGCTTCTTGATGGGTAAGAGAGAGAGCGTTTGTGAAATCTAATACTTTGCCGCAGATGTTATATTTTTTCAAGTGCTGCCAATTTGGCTTTCTAGAGCTGCTTGGGATAATTTGTAAGAAAGTGTTCAGAATTTTGTTTGGAAGAGAAAGAAGGCAAGGATTAAGGAGAAGGGTGGGGGGAGGTTCTGTTTTCATGATATTAAAACATCCTGTCAGAGGGATCAATGCACTCCTATGCTGACTGGCCAAAATGTGATTGCTCCCTTTTTAAGTAATTATCTAGTTCCCTTTTGAAGGTTGTAATAAATTCAGCATTTTAACTTTTAATTTTTTTTAACATGTTACTTTCTTCCCTGGATGGCTCAGGCAGTGGCTACTTTGTTCCATCCTGCCCCACCCTTGACCAGCCACTACCTCCCCCAGCACTCACCTGGATTCAGTAACCCCCCCACGGTCCCCCCACCCATGGCAGGGCCAGGAAGGGGAGGACTTTCTTCCTTCCATCTGGAGAGTCATTATCCAGTGTGGATCGGTAGTCCTGGTGGCGCTGCAGGTCGAGGCGGGTAGGTGGACCTCCATGGAGCCCAAGTCTGCCTTTCTTTTCTGTTTTCACCCTGGGTCCCTTGCTGCAGCACCACATGAGCATGCATGCATGGAGATGTATGCATGCCACAGAACCAGGGCCCCTCCCTTCTTGGTGCTTGAAAGCTGGCGCTACCCCCAGGCCTCCACTTGGGGGCAGCCAAGGGCCAAGACGGCAGACCTCCACATTACCCTGGGCGAGGAAAGCAGTCCTCTGGACGCTTGATCTCTCCCTGCTGGCTGACTCTCGCCAACCCAAGCTCATTCCTGAACTTGTTGTCAGCGTGCAGGAAGGTGCAGTAAGCACCTCTGCCTCCATGCCACCGGCTGGCCTCTTCTAGTTAATTTTTAAGTCCAAGTATACTTTACACATCCCCTTCTCTCAAAAATGGGCTGGCCCTTAGGAGAATAGTCCCAGTTCCTTGATGATCATATACTGTAAGATATAACAGCTTTAAAAAGTTTGTGCTTATGTGTTTGTATTATGGTGGGTGTGTGTGTGTGTGTGTGTGCACACTTGTGCCACATGCTGACTGTATTCAAGCACATTGTCTCTAGATAAGTCTTACAAATGTTCTAACAGATTTATTGTCTATAACTGCTTGAACTGAAGCATTTCATATCCCAGTAACTCTCAGTGAGAAAAAGAGTTTCTTCTAGTTTTCTCTGTTTCACTATTTGCAGTCCCTTAAATTTTTACCTGGGAAGATGGGCCTTTTCTTGTGACCTGTTTACAGCCATGTTCTTGGGAGGAAAATGAAGATGCAGTGAAATAGGGAGCACAGTGTATAGAAACATAGAACGTGCCGGCAGATAAGGACTGCTAGGCCCATCGAATCTGCTCATTTCCCTACCTGTATCAACAGCTGTTGACCCTACTTGGTCCTCTGCTTAGCCTCTTCCCCCCACCGGGGGTACCCTTCTGCCTATCCCATGCATTTTTGAATATAGATGCGTGTATAAAAAAATCATAAACAAAACAGACGAGGGTACTCAACTGGTGCATCTGTGCTGTGCTTATACAATGATCTCTGTGGCAACAAAGAGGATAGTAGCAATGTATAATGGAGCAGTTAAAGTACACTTCAGGTGCCTCGGTGCTTAGGCAGTGAACACAGTAGCAGTGCAAAAAGATTTAGGAGGCCTGATAGGAAAAGGCACAGGGCCATTAGTTTGAAAAACAATTGTAAACATTTGTGGATAATTTGCAAAACAATTGCAAACATCTGTGGAGCTCATGTGGGTTTCTGGGCCTACATTTAATTAAAGATCCCTAGTAGTAGTAGTAGTCGTAGATTTTACTTCTTTGCCCTTCCCGAAGGCTCAGGGCACCTTTACAAAGCCTAAAACTGACAAACAGCATATAAATATACACAAACAACCATACAAATAAGAACACATAACAATAAATAACACCCACTAATATAAAATAGTTTCTATCAATCAAACACAAAAACTGCTTGCCACATTTTTTTTGCTATCTCTTTTTTCTGCTCTCTTACCTGGTCTGCTCCCATCCAGGCAACCTCTGGGACTCTGGCCGCCATCCAACTGCCCCGCGCTCCTAAGGACATTGCCAGTATTCCCTGCAGCTTACCCCACGCAGTGGGTTGGTGGGGAGCCCCCAACTCACCCACCTGTCCGGATCCAGATCCGTGTCCAGAGCCATCAAGCCGCCCGACCAGGAAGACATTTTCTCTCTTTTCGTTCCCCTGAGTTAAGGGCGTGCAGTGACACCAGCAGAGGGGAGCGTGCATGTGTCCGCAAACGCTCCCTCCTGGTGTCTGTCCCCAACTCCTCCCCAGAGTACAGCGTGTATCTTTTCCCCCAGCCTCCGCCAGGGGGCAGTCAGGCACCACCTATCATAGACCCCCACCCTGGAGAGGGAGAGCAGTCCATCGGACACTCGGTCCTTCTCCTCCCCTGCCAACCCCCAACGACCCATGTTAGTTCCTGAACACCAGTCGCCGGCGTGGCGCGAGGTGTGGTGACCAGAACCTCAGCCCTCAGCACCACTAGGCAGGCCCTACTTGTTACATTTCTTAATTCCTTAAACCCCAAAGGCTTGCTGGAAGAAAAAATATTTTAATTTCCTTTTAAATATCTCTAGGGAAGGCGACTCCTACAAAGACCTCAGCAAGGAATTCCATAGGATCGGGGCGGCCACTCCAGAGGCCCAATCCCCAGAAGATTGTCTTGCTCTAGGGACCTCCGTGAGGGCCTGTTCCGCAGATCGGAGAGAGCAACCCAGGGTGTAGGGATGCAGGAGCTCCTTCAGGTAACCCGGACCCGGACCCGTGCAGGGCCTTATAGGTCAACAGACCTATTTTGAAGGAGATGTGTCAGCGCACTGGCAGCCAGTGCAGTTTGTGCAACACTGGCATAACATGACAGGACCTTGAGCTGCCTGTCAGTAGCCAAGCCGCCACATTCTGGAACAGCTGCAGGCACCACATCGCACCTCCTTTGACACCAAGGTAGAGTGTGTTACAGTAGTCGAGCCCCGAGGTAACAAACGCATGCGCCAGTGTGGCCAGATTGTCAGGTGGAGTAGGGATTTAATTCGGGAGATATTACGCAGATGGTAAAAAACATTTTGAGCTGGCCTGGTGGTGCTGAGGGTTGAGGCGCTGGATGCCACACCGGTGACCCGGGTTCAGGAACGAACCTACGGCACCGGAGGTCGGCAGAGGAGAGAGAGGATTGAGCATCCGGAGGACAGCTCTGCCCTCTCTGGGGTGGAATTCAGGCTTGCACGGCATTGCAGTGGCCCCCGGTGGAAACTGGAGTTACTGCGCTTGCTAGGGCAGCAATGAGGGACAAGAGCTGCGTAGGTGGCACCAGATGCCATTGCATCCAGCTATAGGGGGGAGGGGGGATTGAGGGCGTATCAAGCAGGACGAAGAACCCCTGCCTACCGGTGAGGTGACGGCGAACTCCAGAGACCAAGGCCCACATGCCCAATGCTGTCTGCTTCCTCCAGCTCTACCCTCTGGGCACTCTTGGCCTCTCCAAGGGGCCCGGGGGGAAGAGACGAGAGTCCTGATACCGATACAGTTGTTGGGGGAGCCACGGTTCAGGTGGGCAGTCAGGAGCTGCAGGCTGTGAGAGGGACCCCGAGAGATGCTCTGGTAGGTAGGCGGGAAAAAGAGTTGGGAAAATAACCAACATTTTGGACAGCGGCCGACACGTGAGTATCAAGTGTCAGCTCACTGTCCAGAACATCCCAAATTTCTCACCTCGGTAGAGGGCCCCAGTTTGGCTCAGCCATTAAAATGCCCTAAATCCTCCCCAGGACCTCCTCTCTCCCACTTTGACCTAGCTCAACCACCAGTACTTCAGTACTCCCTGGTTTTAGCCCCAGCCAGTTCAACAATGTCTATGCTCAGATCTCGGACAAGCACTTGTTCAGCACGCTGACTGCATCGGATCTTCCCGGTGTGAAAGACAGGTAGAGCTGAGTATCATCGGCATGGCAAGGAAATCCCAGCCCATACCATTTTATGACATCACCCAGGGGCAGCATATACACTGCGAATAACATGGGGGAGAGGTCAGAACTTTGGGGCACTCCACAGGATAGGGCCATTGGGCTTGAGGAATAATTCCCAAAACCACCCGCTGAAATCTGTCGCGGAGAAAGGGCTCAGAACAACTGATGACCTTGCCAGTGAGTCCAGCATACTCCCTCAGCCTGTCCAAAAACTTCCCATGATCCACAGTGTGAAACGCTGATGAGAGATCGAGAAGAACAAGAATCGATTGCTTTCCTCTATCCCTCGCCCTGAGCAGGTCATTCAACACCCATACTAATGTGGTCTCTATGCTGTGCATAGCCCTAAACCCGGACTGGAACGGCTTGTAAACCTGGAAGTCCGTGAGATGACTCTTGAGCTGCTTTGCGACCACCTTCTCAAGAGCCTTCCCTAGAAATGGAAGGTTCAAGATAGGTCGGTAATTTGCCAAGATGTTGGGGTCCAGAGATGTTTTTTTCAACAGGGGCTTTACCAGAGCTAATTTAAGAGGCTTAGGGAAACCCCCGTTGCTGAGGAACACCCGACAGTCTCAGCAAGAACTGGGCCCAGGCATCTAACGCAATCAACAAGTATTCGCATTGGGCCTAGGTCAGGGCTGCAGAAAGCCTCGAGATCACCTCACAGACCTCCACTCTCATCACTGGTCGGAACTCTCCCAAGGGAGACTAAACACATCCCCCAATGCCCAACCCTGTCGGATGATGAAAATCCAACTGGAGAAATCCCAGCCCTAACAGAGGACACTCTGTCTGAGAAGAACCGTGCAAACTACTCAGATTTGTCAGCTGAAAGTGCTCTAATGGGTTCCAGACAGGCTGGATGTAAAAACCTGTCCACAACCTGAAAGAGCTGAGCTGGTTGGTTCTTCCCAGCTGCAACCATCCTGGATGTAAAAGCTGCCATTTTATGGGTGATTGCGGTCTGATACTCATCATAATGAGCTATCAGAACCAGCCTGTCTGCCTGGATCCTGGTTTTCCTCCAGTGCATCTCTAACCTTAACCCCCTGGTTTTCAGTGGTCTCAGCCTGCAATCAGACCAAGGAGAGCCAAGACGTGAAACCATCGGGCATACATGGGCTGGCACCAGATGGTCCAAGACCCCCCTGACAGCCCTAGTATTAGCTGCCACAGCCTCCTCTGGACCCTCTGTGTGCACACCTCCAGCACAAACTAAATGTCCAGTTCTGCCAACAGTTCCTCTGGTCATAGCCCTTTTAAAGGGTGGAACTGTACCATTTCCACAGAGGAAGGGACATTTTGGGGGGGCTCTGAAGAAGAACCTGATGGTGCAGTGATCTGACCAAACGACTGGATCAATCTCGAGGGTACTAATCTCAAGTCACTGGATTGAGCGCGTGTTTGGAGTGGTGGGTTCCGGCCACGGTTTCAAGAGTTAGGCCAAGGGCCTCCATGTTAGACAGGAAGTCCCTGGCACCAGACAAAGCCTCGCCATGACCCAGGTGTTGTGATCGCTAAGAACAAGCCATCTCTGCGATTTCAACACCCTCTCGGCAACAAAGGCCGTCACCTCTTGAAGGAAACTCCTGTCCCAGCCAAGTGGATGATAGACCAGGAGAACCCTAAAATCCACTCTGGGCCCCCCATTCACCCAAAAGAATGGGTGTTCCCCACTGGGTGCACCATTAAGCCCATCTCTGACCTAAAACAAATGGCCTTTCCTCTCCTGTGATCCTTCCTCAGACAGTGAACCACAGAGAAACTGGCCAGGACTGACGCCTTCAACACAGGACTGGAGGTGTCCCCCAGCCAGGTCTCCGTGATGCATGCCAGGTTGACTGACGCCAGGAGACCAGCCATTATGGCGGTCTTGTTTGCCATCGACCTGTCATTGCACAACATCACCCGAAGAGGACGAAAGGCAGAGGCTGGTCCCTCGCTACCTGCCCCCTCATATTAGGAAGCTAATGAATCCATAGATTCAACACACTCTATTAAGTGTGATATTGAAGCCAATTTTAATTTTCAGAATGATACCTCTGACATTATTAGTGCAGTGTATTCAGCATGCCTAGTCTTCCACCTGCTCACGTGACATGGAGATACAGAGCACAGGTACTAACATACTAAAATGCCTGCCGAACAGGCCTAACGGTCTTTCGAGTCTGCTCGATTGGTCAGCCTCCACCCTGGGTGCTGACCTTGCTGCCCCCCTCGCCTTCTCTGGCTTCTTCCTTCCCAGTTCTGGATATTCTTGCTGCATTGGATTTTGCTTCCAGAACCCTTCCCCTGTACCTGTCCCAGCCCCTCTTGAACCTCTCCACCGTCTCTGCCTCCACCAGCCCCCTAAACAGTGCATTCCATGGCTCCACCACCCTCTCAGTGAAGTAGCACCTCCTCCTTTCTCCCCTGAATCTTCCCCCCTCCAGCTTCCACCCATGCCCTCTAGTGGCCCCCTCCTCCTTCCTTCTAAGCACCCTGACTGTTCCTCCCCTGTTTACCCTCTTCATGTACCTGAAGACCTCTATCATGTCCCCCCGGTCCCTTCTCTCTTCCAATGTGTACATATTTAGCTCTTCGACCCTCTCCTCATAGGTCCTGTCCCCCAAGCCCCAAATCATTTTGGTTGCCCTCCTCTGGACCCTCTCCAGGAGTTTAGTGTCCCTCTTTAAGTGTGGCCTCCAAAACTGCACGCAGTACTCAAGGTGTGGCCTCACCAAGCAGTTATACAGAGGGAGTATCACTTCCCTCCTTCTGGAGGTGATCCCTCAGCGATGCATCCCAGCATCCTGTTGGCCTTGGCTGCTGCCCTCATACAAGTCTCCGAGTTGTTCATCTGACATCCACCACCACCCCCAAGTCCCTCTCAGCCATTGAGACTTGTAGCATTCCCCCAGGGTGTACACTTGGCCTGGGATTCTGGCCCCCTGGTGAGTACCTTGCATTTCCCTGCATTGAACCTCAGTTTCCACTTTCTAGACCATCTTTCCAGAGCCTCCAGGTCCCCCTGTAGGGCCACCCTCCCCTCCTCCCTATCCACCACTGCCCCCAGTTTTGAGTCATCCGCAAAGAGACTCATCTCACTCCTGATTCCTGTCCTTATGTCAGAGACATAGCCGTTGAACAGGAGGGGCCCAAGGACTGATCCCTGTGGGACCCCACTAATGACCCTCCTTGGGGATGAGACTATCCCGCCAACTATGACCCTCTGGGGTCCTGGAGTCAATTGCCTATCCATCTGATCATCTGGTTCCCCACCCCCATTTCTCACAGCTTATCCAACAGGCCCACGTGAGGAACAGAGTCAAATGCCTTGCTGAAGTCTAGAAAGAGGACGTCCACTGGTCTACCCAGGTCCAAGGCACTCGTCACCCAGTCATAGAACTCCACAAGGTTTGTCTGACATGATTTCCCCGGGACGAATCCATGCTGTCTATCGTCCAGGCACCCTGACTTTTCCAGGTCCCCCCCAGACTCTCTTTGACAATGCCCTCCATCACCTTGCTCACCACCGATGTCAGGCTTACAGGCCTGTATCCCCTCCGCCCTTGATCCCCCTCCTGTGGATAGGCACTATATGCGCCCACCTTCCAGTCCTGGGGCACCCACTCTGTCCTCAGAGAGATGGTGAAAGCTTCGCCAGGGTTTCGCCAGGACATCCGCAGTTCCTTCGCACGCTGGGATGTAATTTATCCGCCCCTGCATTTCCTCCGGCTTAAGGGAGCTGAGGGCTTCCTCACTCTCTGCTGTGATTTCCACTTCCGTACCTCTTTCCTGCTTAGCCCTCCCTCCTCCTGCCAGTGATGCCTCCCCTCTCCCAGACCTGCCGATCGGTGGGGTCCCCCCCTCCTCAGTATCTCTGTCTCCTCCCATGTATGATGCAGCACCACCATTTTCCTTGGTGAAAACTGAGGTGAAGTACTCATTTAGTACCTCAGCCTGCTCCCCTAGGTCTTGTGCCCATCTCTCCCCTGATTTAATCCTGCTAATTTGCCCCTTCACCCTTCGTTTTTCCCCAATGTATCTAAAGAACCCCTTGTTCCCTCTCCTAATTTCCCTGGCCAGGTTCTGCTCCTTCCTTGCCTTAGCTGCCCTCACCACCCTAGTGGCCCTTCTAGCCATCAGCTCATACTCCCTCGATCCTTCACCCTTGAGCACTTGAATTGCCTATAGGCTGCCTTTTTTCCCCGCACCGCCTCCTGGACCTTCCTGGTCCACCAGCAGGATTTTCAGGCCCTACCGCATTTTCGTCTTACTCTTGCACAAGCACTGGTAGCATCTTGCACCCCTCTCCTGATGATTTCCCACCTACTGTCAGCGTCCATGTCTGACCCAATCACATCCAAATGCTCCTTAAGGATCCTTCCCATATCCTTAAAATCCGTTCCCCTGAAGTCAGTTACCTCCAGCTTTGTGCAGTCTTCTAGCCCTCCTAGGTCCAGGCAGAACCAGACCGTGGCATGGTCACTCCCCGCCAATGAGTCCCTTACCTCCAGGCCCCTAATCTGGTCACTGTCTGCCAGGACCACATCCAGTACCCGTGCCTCCCTGGTCGGTTCCCCCACCTGCTGAGTTAGGAACGCGTCTTGAAAGACATCCAACAACCTCTGTTCCATGGTCACAGAAGATGTCATAGTCTCCCAGTCAGTTCCTGGCATGTTTAAGTCCTATAACACCACCACTGTTCCTCTGCCCAGTCTGCAGTGTCTCCCAACATCTGCCACCAGACTCTCCTCCAGCTCCTCCGCCAGGGCAGGGAGTCTATACACCACTCCTGTTTTTACTCTCTTGCCCCCCCTTGTTATCAAGGTGACCCAAGTCGCTTCCACGGTTCCCTCCGCCTCCTCTACTCCCCCTATGCCAATGCAGTTTTTGACTATCATTGCTACCCCTCCTCCCCCTCCCCCTGTCCTTCCTGAACATAGTGTAACCCTCCAGGTTCAGGTCCCAGTCGTGTCCTGCAGTGGCCCAGGTCTCAGTGACCACTGCCACATCCACTGCTCCCTCAGTTAGCATTGCCTGGAGCTCAGGCATTTTATTTCCCAAGCTCCTGGCATTTAGCAGAACTACCTTCCACCCTTTCCCTATACTTCCATTTCCCCTGCTCGTGTTCCCATGGAGATTCTGTTTTCCCCCTGGTCTGCACTTTACCAGTCGGCCTTTTCCCGCAATCCTCCAGCTCCCAAGGGGGGTGGAGACAGAGTCCCTCCTTTATATGCACCCCCTTGACAGTCTTTTCTCCCATCCCTCCCCCCTTCACAAGTTTAAACCCCACTTTTCACCAATGAACTACTCTATTTTCAACTTAAGGATTCCCTTCCCTTCCAAATTGAGATGGAGTCTATCTCTAGCATACAGCTCCTTATCCTCCCAGGTCTCCCCCCAATCCCCCATCAACCCATACCCTCTGGCCTCACACCACTCCCTGAGCCACTGGTTTATCTCCCTAATCTTCCTTTTGTGCTCCCCACTAGCCCTTGGCACCGGCAGGAATTCCGAGAAGGAGACTGTGCATCCTGTGTCATGACAGACCCTGGCAAGCTCCCTGAATCTTGCCTGTATCTCTAGCTCGCTATTTCCCTCAATGTCATTTGTACCCAGATGGACCAGTATGTCTGGGGAACCTCCACAATCCTTTGCCAGCTGATATACCTCGTGCTTAGCCCTGTGCACCATTAGTCCAGGGAAGCATTTTGTTCTAACTGGCCAGGCTTCTCCCTCCCTATCCCATTTGATACCCCTGATCATAGAATCCCCCAACAGGAGCACTCTGACCGCTCCTTTCCCTCCATTCCCTCCAGGTCCCTCATCCTTTCTACCGGCCCCTCCACCCAGCTGGCTCCTTGTTCCTCCCCCTATCTGGGTGCCACATGCCACCCCCTCCTTATTTACCCTGGCCACCCCTCCCTCCAATCCTATGCCTCTCCTCCTCCTCCTGAGTATCCTTCTGTACCTTGCTAACTCCCCCCTCACTGCTCGCAACTGGTCCTTCTCCCCCATCTGCTAAACTAGCCTGGTTCGTCCTCCCTTCCTTCCTGTCTCCATTTAGTCCCTCCTTGCTTGTTGTGCTCCCCTGGCCTAAACCCTCAGCTCCCTTTACTGAATCCTCCTTGTACTTCTGGTCCTTCTCCTTTACCCTTCCTCCCAACTGGTCCTTCTCCTTGCGCTTTCCTCCCTCTTCCCCCTGCCCCTCCTGCTCTGATTCACTGCTCCCCCCATTTTCCTGCATTCCAGGTTCCCTGCTGTTCTTCCTACTGTCTGGCCCCTGCCTCCTGCCCCCCACTCCCTTTCCGTCTCTAACCACCCCTGTCATGGCTACATCACCCCCCTCATCCTCGAGCAGAAGAAGAGAATTGAAGCGGTTACTGAGTGTAAGATCTGATCCACCTCTCCGCCTTGCTTCCTTCTATCCAGCCCTGGCCATCTGCCTACTTCCCTGAGAATGTTGTCCCTCTGTCCCTCCTTTGTGAGGATCCCCAGTTACCTGCCTGCTTCCTTGGTAGTGTCCTTTTGGACCCCCTCTACCAGGGTCCCTATGTGACCCCTGAGTATTCTCCTGCACTCCTTTCCCTATGCGGCCGCCCCCAGTGCTTGGTGCAACCCTGTAGGAGATCCCTGCCCCTTCCCCGCCATACCTCCCTCCTTCCCCAGCTGTCTCTGTGATCCCCACAACCTTCTCCTCCTGTTGTGCCAGCTGGTAGCACACTGGGCAACCACCAAACTTCCAAGCCCAGTCCAGTATCATGGCTGCTCCACACCCTGTGCACCCCACCACCCTCCCAAAGATGCCGGCCAATGCCATGTGGTTCCATCCCTTTCAAGTAGGTTTCCTTGGGTGAGCCACCAGGTTCTCCCAGTCCAAGATACACCCCTACTGCCTAATCAGGTCACCCACTAATCTTAGATACAGTCCCACAGTAAACCGGTAACCCTGTTACTAGGTGCAGTACAACACAGTAAACTTATAAGGAAATGAACAACTCCCCTAGCTCCTCTCTCCCGGCCTTTAAATCCAACCCCCAGTGGCTAGAACTACATGAGCTGCACCTGCAGCTCTTTCCTCCAATTGCAGGGCAGGTGTTCCCTATAAATTAGCACAACGCTGGGGAGGGAGGTGGGGAGGGTGGTTCTTGGGCAGACACCCGACTGGAGAGAGGGTGTATCAGCCTGTGTTTCCTCCAAGCCCAGCAGTCAAAGAACCAGGCCCAAGCAAATCCCACCAAATAGGTTTTAAATCAGAAGAAATAGGCCTCCACCAGCGCGGCCTGTTACACAGAGGTAGATAAAGGTCTTTTCAGATGGTAGCCTGTGACAATGGTGACCACGATTGGGTGCTTTCAAAAAGGTCAGCTCAATTGCCTGTCGACAGGGCTACTGACCAGAGAGGGTGACCGGATGGAGGAAGTCTGCAAATATAGCGACAGGATGTACATGCTCGCTGGGGGAGTGAGCACACCGAGTGATGGGCAGAAGGGGAGGGAGGGTTTGTGAGGCATGGTGCGTGGTGGTCTGCTGAGCTGGCCCTGTGGCATGGTGGGTGGGTGGCAGGCTAGGGTTGTGAGGGTGCTGGGTTTGGGTCCGGGCATGCATACATTTTGTTGTGCCCAGCCCCAAATATTTTTCAGGTTTATATCCCCCGCCAACGTGCACCCTTTGGAGTTCAGAATCCTTTAGTGGGGGTGTGGACAGCCCCACATAAACAAAAAACCTAAGTCCCTGGCACCCTTTGCCTGCGCCAGAGTGCATTGTCAAACTGCTTTTTGTCGATGTACAGTCGCCCTAACGGCGATTGCCTTTCCGCGATCACTGTTATCACATGGAACCTTTCAGACCTGGACTGATAGAGATAATGTAAAACCTTTCCATTAGCTCTGAATGTAGTTTCGTTTGGAGTCTCATGCTTTATTTTTAGATACCTATAGCTGATTTGTTTATTTATTTGCTGCAAACTTGCATTTAGAATGCAATTACTCTTGACTAGTTTCTAACAAACATTTTTATTGGTTCATGAAGCTGAACAGCAGGGTACACACACACTGATGCACAAATGTAGACAACAAATAAAAAGACTCTTAGCCCATCCAGTCTGCCCACTCTACCTAACTATTTTGCCTTGTCCTATTGGCAATCCCCTCTTTGTTACTGTCCATCCTCTCATTTAAAACTAAACCCACATGCTAGTCCCATCCCTGACTGAAGCTGTGGATAGATTTGGCCTGTACCACTTCCTCCGTCAGCTTACTCCACTTGTTCACCACCCTCTCCGTGATGAAGTGCTTACAGACGTCCTTTTTGAATTTCCCCCTGCGAGCATTAGTGAATTCTCTCTCTCTCTCTCTCATCCCCGTATTTGAACTCAAGGAGAAGAGTTTCTTGACGTCCACCTTATTTAAAACCAGTTAAATACGTCCAGCACAACAGGCCAGGCTGGCCAACCACCACCAGCGCGGCGTATTGAACCAGCATACTATTAGAAACAGTCAGGGAGTCAGATCTACTTACCATGCAACTAAAGCACCTTTTATGCATTATCCAAAAAGTACTGGTTACAGAAATTATATAACTCATGCTGGCAGTATAGTCTAGAGATTAGAATAATGAGCTGTGAATGAGCTTGCTACATCCAGAAGAGTAATGCGCACAATGAGATTCAGCATGTTGAATGAAATAAAATAATGTCTAGATTTAAAGCAAGGTCAGGTTTTCTTTACTCTTCTATATCCTTCTCATGCAGCAGACAAACAAGTACACAAAATCAAACAGCCAAACGTGTTTCTACGCTGATCTCGCGAGTCTTCAGACTCCCTCTGAAGACTCGCGAGAGTCAAGGCACTATTTTATGCTTGTTTGTTTGCTGCATGAGAAGGATATACAAAAGTAAAATCTGACCGTACTTTAAATGTGGACATTCTTTTATTTCATGCAATACACTGAATCTCACTGTGTGTACTACCTTTCTAAGATCCGTGTTTCTGTGGAGGCGAGCCACCTCTGGAAGTGTAGCACGGATTGTTAGCTGCTGCATACAGTGTGTTTTTGGGTTTACTGTACATCCAGAAGACCTGGGTTTGATTCCCACAACCTCCACTTGCATACTGTGTGACTCTGAGCAAGTCACTTAACCTTCCCAGTGCTCCCGGGTCACCCTAGAAAACAGGCACTTGAGCCTAGTGGTCCTTACACGGTTACTAAAGAATAAAAAAAAAAAAATCTAAAAAGAAAAAATTACACAAATTCCCGTGCCAGTTAACACACTTCCCACAAGACACTCAAAAACTCCCATACCTGCAAAAAAACAAACAAAAAAAAAAACCGCTATCCTCACCAAGCAAAAAATTGTAACTGCAGCCTCACATTAAAAAAATTCCTCCAGTCTCTTACAGACAGTCATGTCCCTTTATGCTGTAGCTCTCTCAGGTCTTTCAGGTACCTCAAGGGAATCAACAAAGTCCAAGAGGGTAGCATATTTCAGAAAAAGAGATGTGCAAGAACAAGGGGGCACAATTTGAAGATGGGGGTGGGGTGACAGCTCAGGGGCAATGTGAGGAAGTATTTTTTCATGCAAAGGGTGGTGGACACATGGAACGGCCTTCCTGAGGAGGCCATGGGGTCAAAAACAGTGGGGAAATTCAAGAATGCATGGGACAGACATAAGGCAATTCTGGTGGGGGGGGGGGTTAGGAAAAAGTAGGCTGTTGGTTAACTAGAATCTGCAGCTTATCCAATAGGTAGGGAAATGGGCAGACTGAGTCGGCCAAGAGATCCTTATCTGCCCTCAAAGTCTATGATTTTATGTTTCTCTCTCTCTCCCCTCAGATGCAAACAGCCATATCCCTCAGTACTGTAACTTTTTGGCCACTGCTGTTCATTTGGGCAGGGAGTGAGGGTCTGAACCTCTCTCCACCTGGAAAGCCTCCTTGATCACTGTGGGACAAGTAGAACACTGGAGCGAGGAAGCTCTGTCAGGCTCCAGAGTGGAGCCAATTGGTTGAGGGCTGCGTCTCCCTCCTCTCGAGGCAGCCATCTTGAGTACTGCCTGGGAACCAGGGGCAGAAGCGCAGAGGTGTTAAAAAACACAGTGGGCTGGCCGCCGCCACTGCTATTAAATTGGGAAGGGAGAAAGGGTCTGAGCCTTTCCCCACCTCGACAGCTTCCTGATCGCTGTAGGACCAGCAGAGCGCCAGAACTAGGAAGCTCTGTCAGGCTCCAGAGTGGAGCCAGTCAGCTGAAGGCTGTGCCTCCCTCCTCACAAGGCAGCCAGTCCGTGGTGCTGCCTGGGAACCAGGAAGTGGGGAAGGGACGTTCTTAAGGACTAGGCCATCAAGTGCCTCCCCTCACGCTGTGGCCCCCCCCCAAGCATGAAGGACAAACACTCAAAGGATTTAGGAGTCTGCCTACCAGAGTCAGCCAAATGAGGCAGGCAGCAGCCAGCCACTCTGCTTCCCTGCTGACCCAAGAGAACCAAGCAGACCCCTGTTCCTCAGATCCTAGGTACGCATGCAGTTTGTGGGGGTGCATTGTGGTGGGGTGCAAATTTCAACTGTAGATTAAAGGTTGCCTTGTGGTGGTTAGTTAATCCCTGTAGGGTCACATTGTGGTGAGAAATAACTGTTAAAGTTGTTTGTGAGCTTGCAGGGTGGTAAGGGGTTATTACAGTTGTTCTCTTGTTGTTTGGTGGGACATTTCAGTGGTTTGGTTGTTTGAGTGGTTGCACTGTGGGGGAGGGTCAAATCTTAGAGTTGTTCAATGGTGGTATTGTGGTGTAGAACTATTTCCTTTATCTGTTTGGAAGGTTGCTTCTTGGTGGGAAGGGATTCTTGCAGTAGTGTGATGGAGTCCGTTGGGGAGAACTGTTAATCCCAGCAATTGTTATTCTTAACAGTTCTCAGAATTGGTTTCTCTCAAATCTGTAGTTGTGGCACAGCTTGAGTACCTAATAACTCCTGGACGTATTTGTACACTTAAATAATCTGAGAATTAATTACTGTCACCATACACCTGTAATAGCCAGTTGTTATTAGATTCACTCCAGCTGGGTGTGGAGTACATTCGAATCTAAATTGGTACTATCTGAGTTTCTCTCTCGCCAGTACAGTTCATTGTAGGATGTGGTTCAGTGGTGAGGCACTCAGTTGTAGGGACAGTGGGGCACTCTTCTCCGAGGATGTGCTCTGGAGCAGGGGGTACTGCCCTTTCTGCAGGACCATAGCACAGCTCTGTGCTCAGCTGGTAGTAGCAAGGATAGAGATATCCCAGCTGCGCACTCAACTCAACAGGAGCTCACCCTCTACACCCCAACTCACCCATAGACCCACTGTTCCGGGGGGGTGGAGGGCGGTTTGGCACGGGAGAAGGGGCAGCCATAAGGAGGTTGTCCAGCCCAGTTACATCCAGACGGCAAATCACTTCACACCGCTGGAGGAGGCTGAGGCTCTGGAATCTGCAAGGTGGGGACTTCGGGTCAGTCGAGGATAATGGGCAGGACAGCACGTTGGCACCCTGGAGGGTTAAAGCTGCCGAGGAGGTTCTAGTGATCAGGGACTCAGTGATTAGGGGGATAGATAGGATGTTTGGGGACGGGCAGATGGGAGGGGTTTAGTTGATGCCTCCCTGGAGTGTCAGCCAACAGGGATTTAGACAGAATAGGGAGAATGATGGGACCATCTCAGTGGTGCTGAGAGTTGGTGTGCTGGACGCCATGCTGGCGACCCAGGTTCGGGAGTGAGCTCGGGTGCCGGGGCTCGGCAGGGGGGGATGGGATTAAGCGCCCGCTGGGCTGCTCTCCTGTCCCAGGGGAGGGTGTTGGATGGCTCGGTGCTCCAGCAACCCCAGGTGGAGATCAGGGGCGCTGCAGAGTGTGGACAAGCACATACACTTGCGAGCCCGACGGTAGCAGGGTAGCCGTTAACCGAGAAGTCGGTATGCATGCACCACGCATGGGGAGGTCCAAGGGGTGCAAAAAATAAGGAGGAAAATCTCTCCTCAGCCGACTAGGCGACGGCTTCCTCCAGTGCTGCTGCCACATGTCCAACACCGGTCTCCCATCACTGTCCCTTTGATCTCTCCAGGGCTGTTAGCTGCCTGCGACCTCAGAGAGTCATAACGACTTTGAAGATGACGGGAGGGATGGCGGACGGTAGAGTGGTTAGGCTAGTGGGGTAAGCCCAAGAGAGTTCCGGCATGGGGAGTGAGAAAGAGAATTGAAAAAAAAAAAAGAGAGGATGACGGGGTGAAACTGGGGGTGCTGGCACACCTGGGTACCAACAATCTGGCTAAGCAGTCAGTGGAAAGGGTGAAGCGGAACTTCCATAGACTGGGAAACAGATTGGTGGTGCACTCAGCCTTCCTGGTGTTTTCCAAAGTCTTCACTATGATGGGGGGGGGGCAGGATAGGATAAGGGGTGCTGAAATAGTGGAGTTCAACAGTTGGCTTAAGGGGTGGTGTCAGGACATAGGGTGTCTCTTTATAAGTGATTGGGGGGATTTCTGGGACAGGCGATTCTTCAGGAGTGATGGATGTTACCTGACCGATGGTTGGGGGCTAATGCATTGGGGCAATGTTTGATGTATGTATTAAATATTTAAACTGACTTGGTGGGGGTCCAGGTCTAGAGGATCTACAATGGATGGTGAGCAGAAGGGGATCCAAGATAGCACTCCTCACACCCAGGGAACAGCTGCAGAAAAAAGGGTACAGGAAATACTGTGGGATTTAGAGAACCAAGGGGAGGGACAGTTGCAAGAGGAAAAACTAAAAGTAAAGGCACTAACAAGGAGGGGAGAAAACATGGAAAGCAGAGGAACAGTAGCAGAGTTAGAGCAGGGATCAAGTGGAAGGGGGTATGCCTTAACGCCAGGTACCTAGGGAACAAACTCAGCAAGCTCCAGGTGCTGATGACACACATTGAGGTGGAACTAGTGGCAATCACAAAAATGTGAGCCATGGAATATAATGACTGGGAGATGGAGGTCACTGGATACACATTGTTCAGGAGGGATCGAAGAACTGGTAGAGGGGGAGGAGTCACCCTCTTTGTCATGGAGGGCATTGAAGCGACTGAAGATGGCATTGGGGTAGCGATGGGGAAACCGAGTCTATATGGGTGTAACTCACGGCAGCCTCAGGCAGGCAGATACACTTAGGGGTAGTCTATAGGCCTCCGGGTCAAGGGGAGGAAAGGGAAAGAACTCCAAGAGGAACTTAAAAAAGGGTAGTGAAGGGGGTGGTGGTGGTGGTGGGAGATTAAGATTTCAACGACATCAATTGGTTAGTCCCAGTGGCCAAGAATACCAGGAATCAGACATTGCTGGACACCTTCCAGGACCGTCTACTGGTGCAGCAAGTTAAGGAACCCACCAGGCAGTCTGCAGTCCTTCATGTGGTGCTCACTAGCACAGAGATGGCGGGTGTAGGAGTGGGGGAACCGCTAGGGAATAGCGAGCACAACTCTCTGTGGTTTGAACTGGCACTCAGGGCCAGTAAGTTGCAGTTGAGAATTGAAGTCCTTGAATTTAGAGGGGCAGACTTTGTTAGGTTGAGGGTGTGACGTGGACAGCCAGTTTTGAGTGCTGTAGTATTTTTTGTAATATCAAAATGGGTTGTGGACTGTCTGTCACGAGAGATGCTGAAAATCTGTCCTCACCCCCACCCCCGGTTTCAGCTGAAAAGATGAAAGCTATGAGAAAATGCTGAAACAGCATGTGAGACCACACACACAGGTTTTAGATACCAGGTGTTACATGGCAGGCCAGAAGCTAATTACAGACGTTTCTAAGTTAATTTTGTTAAGGGGGAAATCATAAAAAAGTTTAAGACGTTAGAGGGGGAAACCAGGTTTAGCAAACTGGTGCGAAGCTGTAAATGTTCCTCTGATGCCTGTGTGAGAGAGGATACTGATTAAGATCAAAGAACTGTCACTTGAAGAACATGAGTATGCTGAGGTTGCAGAATTTAATACTTGAGAAAGACATCCTATAGATATGTTTTTTATATATTCTGACAGGGAGGAGCTAGGTGACCTCATGCAAATAGGTGGGGAAAACCATCTTTTTAATTATTATTCTGTTTTCCTTCACAGACACTTTTTATCTAGACTCTGACAAAGAAACATCTGTGAGCACTTTTAATCAGGTATTTAGAAACTAAGAACTGTAGTAGGAATTGCACTGTTAAAACCTGTTTTGTTTAAGAGTTTTGTATGTCTTGTGATATAATAGTTCTGTATTTTGTGTTTTACATATTTTTATCTATTTTTAGTAAAAACTCTTTTTAGAGCATACTTGATCTGTCTTTGATTTTCCTCCACTTGCAAGAAGAGTATATGTAACCCCCCTGCAAATGGGGGTTCCCAAAAGACTTCCAGGAGCTTGCTTGAATGCTCCAAGCCTGAATGGTGTTTGGGGTTTAAGCCATTTATCAGTGAGTGTTTTTAGAACCTCTGGTACTGTCTCTTTAAGAGCTGTCTGCTTGCAGACATAATTAGTTTGTATGGGGGACTGTGTGCTTCTCTGTTTGAGTACCACTCGAGCTGCTGCCAATTCACTCCATTTTGCAGTCACTAGGGTGCAAAGGAACCTATCTGAAAGATGTAACTGTTTGCCAGAAATCATTTACAGTAATAATGAAATTACAGTTTGTCTAACCTGCTTTGCAGTCAGAACTGTGTCTGCCTAGTTCCCCATTCTGGTTTTGAACTGCTGAACTGGACCAATCAGTGTGGGGTAAGCTAGCTCTAAAATGGTGCCTTGGACTAATCAGAACTTGGACTCATAATCTGAGCCAGCCACAAGAGGATCAGTGGGCAGTGACTCTGGGAGATGTAGTTTAGACTTGGCGCCTTTTTGGACCAACAGCAGCAGTCTATTGTGAGTGACAGCCAATCCAGTCAAGAACTGGGAGGAACTCAAAGGAAGTGCTTGGTTTTGTCTGTTGGAGTTTCAGTTTTTAGCTCTGGAGTGAAGGGGAAAGAAACCCTGTGCTCCTTCAGTGCACAGTTTCAGTCAAAAAACGTGTGTAAGGCCCAGAGTTCCGGTCTGCAGCTTGTGTAACTGCTTGTTAGGACTGAATCCGTCCTGTGAAAAGAATCAAAGGATCTCTGAAGAGTAGAACCAGGCTCACCCTGTAGAAGACTGGAGAAATTGTTGAATTGCACTCGGTCTGTCAGGAACTGAATCTGCTGTGTGTTCTCCCGGTATTGTGCAGTAATTGCGATCGATAGAGAAGCAGCCTGCCTGGTACAGTACTTTCTTTTACCATATAAATGTGTGAAGAGTCTCGTGAGCTCAAGAGTAGCCCTGCTGATGTTGAAGGACCCTATCTTGTTTGAGGTCGGAGTACTAATTCAGGGTCGCTTCCCTGTTGAATTGCCACATTAAATCCAAATGGAATCACTGTACTGCTGACTGCTTAAACTAATTTTTCTTTTCACTGTGTGAAAGGGCCCCTACCAGCTGCCACGGTTTGGACTAGCCACCAGGGCTTGGGTACCCAGGACAGTAACTGGTAGGGATAGGCCTGTCACAGAGCCACAGGTAGATATTAAAGTGATAAGCTAATTAACCTGATTTCCCTGTCCTTGTTATATCCCCCTAACAAATCAGAGCTGCTTGTTTCAGCAAAGTTATACTGCCTGGTATTTGGTTCATGTTAAAGTACTGTACTGTGGTTGTTGCACTGTATCTTATTTCACAGGAGGTCCCAGTGCGGAACTAGTCCTGGGGTAAGTGTATACTGTGAAGGTAATTCTGATATATTGTGTGGGCCACTAGTGGGAAGAAAGGGGGGTTGCAGTGTCCCAGAGGGCTGTGACCAAGTAAGTTTAACTATTGCAAACCCTGACCTCTGGGTGGAGGCACCCGCCATTGGATCCAGGCCCCTCAACCTGTTAGTGGCAAATCAGGCAGGGGTAGTAGCCCCTGGGATAGCGCCATCTAGGGGTTACATATATATGGTTATAGCAGACACTAGGCATAAGCTCGAATGGTGATACCAAACTGGAAAGAGAAGCGTTATAAATCTGAAGTCTTTATTAAAGTTTTCAAGGGTTCATTTCTGTACACTTGGTTAGGTGACCGTAGGCAAAGATATCTGACCCCCGGAAGGCAGAAATATCTGAGCCTGTGTATTGGGTATGCTAACAAGAGGTTCACAGTTTGAATCCCTCCAAGACTGGAGACCAAAGGTTGATCTGAACTCACAAAACAAACAAGAGGGTTACCTTGTTCTGTTAAACTGTTCACAAGACTATGCCCAGAGGTTGGCACTTTGGGAGTAGATGGCTGACCTGCTGAGTGGGTTTGTGACAGGGGGAACTGGTCAAAGAAATGTTAGCAGGGGTGAAGTGCATAGGCAGAGTGGAGTAGAAATGGAAGGCAATTAAGGGAGCTGTCCTCGAGGCATTGCAGGCATGTTTAAAAACAGTAACAAAGAGAAATAGGTTTAAGAGACCACTATGGTTCTGAGCTAGGGTTAGGGAAGTGGTTAGGGCCAAAAAGAGGGCCTTTTATAAATGTAAGGGAAAGCAGGGAGAAGCAGAATGGGAGAAATATCTTCAGAAAAATAGGGAGGCAAAGAGGACCATCAGAGAGGCGAAAGCAGACACAGAGTTGCGCATCGTGAAGGGGGTCATGAATAGAGAAAAAAACAGTTCTTTAGATATATTAGTGAAAAAAAAGGAGAAAGGGGTGAATCACACAGCTAGTGGGGGTTAGGGTGATAGAGGAGGATGGGCAAAAGGCCGCCGTCCTGAATGACTACTTTTGTTCAGTATTCACTAAGGAGGAATGTGGGTCCACGCCACAGAGCGTCATCAAAGCAGTCACAAAGGGAGTACCTGAAATGAGTCAGCTATTGTTTACTAGTGAAAGGGTTCTGAAAAGACTGCCAGCTCTTAAGGTAGATAAGGTCCTGGTACCAGATGGGTTGCAACTGAGGGCACTTAGGCAATTAGCAGCAGTGCTGGCTAAACCACTGACTGGGCTGTTCAACAGCTCACTTAGGTCTGGTGATGTTCCAAGGGATTGGAAGATGGCAGACAACGTGCCACTACATGGGTGGGGGTGGGGATAAAGAGTAACCAGGGAATTACAGGCCTGTCAGTCTGACCTCTTTTGTGGGGAAGCTGATGGAATCTCTGATCAAAGAGCACCTCGTAGACTACCTGCATGAGTGGACTCCAGGATAGTAAACACAGTTTTGTGGCAGGAAGGTCTTGTCAGACCAACCTGATAGTTCTTTGACAGGATGACAAAGGAGATAGACAGTGGGCATGCAGTGACCTGCTGCACTTGACTTCAGCAAGGCCTTTGATTCAGTACCGCACAAGAGATTGCTTAAGAATATGGAAGATGTGTGGTTAAAACTCCAATGAACTGGGTGGGTAATTGACTAGCAGGGAGGCAACAGAGGGTGGTGGTCAATGGCGTTACGTCAAAGAGGAAAAGGAGGTAATGAGCAGGATTCCACAGGGAACTGTCCTGGGTCTAGTCCTCTTCAGCATGTTCATTGGTGACATTGGTGGAGGAATCCGGGGCAGGTTGTGTCTTTTCAGGGATGACACAGAACTATGTGGGACTGTGGCTAGTGAAGAGGGAATAAGGGATATGCAGAAGGATCTACAAAATCGTGAGGGGTGGTCAAAGGTCTGGCAGTTAAAATTAAATGCTAAAAAGTGAAACTTAGCACTACAGATGAGGAACGGGATCTAGGAGTTATCAATAACTCCCTTAAACAAAGGAGTCAGTGCAGCAACGCCTATAGCAAGGCTAGCAGGATGCTGTGATGTATTGGGCAGAGGATTGATAGTAGAAGAAATGAGGTAATATTTCCTCTCTACAGATTCCTGGTGAGGCCTCACCTAGAGTACTGCAGCCAGTTCTGGAATCCTCACCTCAGAAAAGACAAGGATAGGTTGGAGACAGTACAGCACAGAGTGACCAAAATGATTCAGAAATAGCAGGGTAGATCCTATAAGTAGTGCCTCAAGGCGCTAAATATGTACTTATGAAAAGCCAGAAGAGAGAGGGGAGATATGATTTAGACTATCAAATTCCTCAAAGGAATTAATAAAGTGAATTTCGGGGAATTATTTAGCCTGAGTACCAACCCACAGTCACGTGGACATGAGTGGAGCTTTGGAGGGGGGAGGTTCACAAGGGACATGAGGAAGTACGTCTTTAAAGAGAGGGTGGTGGAACCTTGGAACAGTCTACCAGCCAAGCTGGCGGGAGTGAACACAGACAGGGGATTTGTGCAGACCTGGGAGAGGACCAAGAGGGTTGGTACCCTTAGGTTCCAAGGAAGGTCCCAGGGATGTAGGGAACTTGGGCAGACTGTAGCAACCTTTGGTCTTTCTCTGCCATCACTGTCTATGTTTCTGTGTTCTATGTTTCTATGAAATGGACCAACTCTCAGGTTCCCATTCTGCAGACTTCAGAACGCTGCTGTGCTGTGGACTCCCAACCCACAGGTTTGATGAAAAGCTAATGTTTCAACTAATGTTCTTTTCTAAACATAGAGAAAACACACACAGTAGGCCGCTTATTTAGGGAAATTCTTTTAAGAGATAGGGACACTTACTAGTGCCTTCATCATAAAACACCCCAAACAATGTCAGAAACCGAACAACCCCTACAACAGAGAAAGTCGAGAAAGGACAGTAAAAAAGGGGAGTTCAGTATAACAACAGTAAATACATTCTAGATAACTAACACAGATACTTAAAAAAAAGCTAAAATCACAAAACTTTTAACTGAAAGGAAATTAAATACCACATCTCAGTACACAGTAATTTCAGCCGCGAAGAAAAAAGTCACAGGTTACTCCATTTGCTGCAGAACCTAAAAATAGCATTAATCTACAAACTAATAAAACCAAAATACATGCTAAAATTATTTGCTAAAATAACCATTTCAGAAACATAAAAAGAGAAACATCAGCATTAAGTCCTTTTCGTATAACTGGCTGAAGTTCTTAAATCTAGAAAGCCTCGTGCCGAAACAATTTTTTTTTTGTCAAATCTCCATCTCTGGCACTCAACAAAACATGATCCGTGCCCACAAATCTTAGCTCCATTACTGAACCATGGGCAGCGTCAATAAAGTGACATGCTATGCTGTTTGTTTTCTTTTTAATAATGTGTGGGGGCCCTTATTACCACTTAAAAGCAGCAAGATTATATCCTTGTAATCCCATCGCTATGACGTCAAGGATTGTTAACCACTCTTGAGTATGTCATAGCGATGGGTTTATCATTGGAGCTGATCGGCACATTCTTGCATTTTAAGTAGCAGCTCCCAATGAACGGCTGTGGCTATGAGTGCTGGCCCCCATGTAGAGCGACACCATGGCTAAAATTTATTTTTTTATTAACACCGCCCCCCACAGTGTCATCTGTTTTCTTCACTTCACCAGTCTGCAGCGTGCCAAAACGGACAGAGTTTGTTTGGGAAGTCAGCGTTGTTACGACATGCATCGCGCATATCACCAGGCAACATGTGATATGCGTCAGCCAACCAGATCCACCGTTCAGTTTTTTTTAAAATTAAAAATGTTGTTTTTCTTGTGTTTTGAGTCCATGCCTTTTTATTTAACAATTGAAGTGATTTGCAAGTGCCAAACTACAGTGGTTTTATTATTTGTAATGGCGATAATTTAACTGTAAGTTAGTAATGAATTCCTTGTTTGTTTCAAACCAACCGACTTCTCCAAATAGGCAAGACACTGAGGCTGGGATATTCAGACTGTGCCAGGCAGTGGCGCAAGCCTGGGCACAGCGCAACTGGGATGTGCTCATGCCAGGGCCAGGTGATATTCAATGGTGATGCGCCATGGTGCAGCACCGTTGAATATGGCAAGGCCAGCGCACATAGTATGCAAGGTGCAGTGGCACTGCACCAGCGCAAGCTACAGATAGGGAGCACGGGGTTGTGCCAGCTCAAGTGCAGTTGCGCTAGGCGCATCACCCACTATATTCAGCAGGGGGCCTGCAAATAGGGTCATAATATATGCAAGGCGAAAATATGGTGCCAGTTGCATGTCATAATGGCCCCATTTGCATGCCTTGTGCAGGGCAGCCCGGCGACTTGTGCCTGGTGCCCTGCACAGCATGACGTGTGCAGTGGGGATCCTGGGGCATCCCTTGCCCTGTAGCTGCGATCGCTTAACTGTAGACCACACAATACGTGGTGGTCTAGTGGTTCCCCCCAGTCCCCAGGACCCCAATAACTGTGATGAAAGACCAACCCTGGTGGTCAGTGGTCCCCCTCCCCAAATTCCCCCAATATATGTAATAATGAACGCCCCCATTGCCGCCGTTGCTGCGTGATCCGCTGAAAGATGCCCTGGAGATCCAGTGGCAGCCCCACTGTATCATCAGGGCATATTGTTCTGGCAGATCACCGCGATCGCTTCAACGGGGGGCACTAGCCACCAGGGACGTTCATTTTGGCATATATCGGGGAATCAGGTGGGTGGGGGGAAACACAAGACCACCAGGGCTGGTCTTGTATTTAATTCATCAGGGTATCGAGGATGGGAAGGGGCCACTAGACTACCAGGGATTACTGTACATGCATATACCGTGATCGCGGCAACGGGCGGGGGGCTTCCACTAGACCACTAGGGTTGTGTGTGCTTGCGGACGGTGTTCGGTGGCGGGCGGTCACCCACAGCTGGGCTGCTGTGTTGCGCCCTGCAGTACAGCAGTCCACCTGTGGGTAGCCGGGATTTGTTCCTACTCTGTATGGGCTCAACTCTGAGCCCCCCAATGCGGCGCAGTGAGGGGTGCGCTGGCATATGCACCGCTCATCCCGGGCTGAATATCGGGATGTGCCGCATATCATGGGCATGCCCACTGCATCTGTGCCACATATGATTACGTTATGCCCCAGTGCATCGGGACTTGTGCTGTGCCAGGCAGCCTTCCCAATATCCCACCGAGGCGCTGTGCGGGGTTGCGGCAGCGCAACTCTGTTGCACCAGGCACAACTCCTTTAAATATCCCGGGCTCACAGTTTTAATCATGTACTGATGCTGTGTCAAAAAGCTTACTGTCAGCAACATTAGCTTTATAGTGTAAGGACCCCTTCCTATAAAAGCTTATGGATGGCTATCGGACAGTAACCAAGCTGATAATCACTTCTTGAGGTTTACCAAGTTGTCATGGAAACCTCTTGAAGCAATTACATCTTGGTTACTATCCGATGGCCATCCATTATCCTCTATGCTATTGATGGCAGCTTTATGCTTAGCTGTTTTGGTTTTGAGCATCCTCTTGGTTTGACCCACATAAATCAGGCCACATGGGCATGTTAGCTTACACAAAAGAGCTGGGGTGAAACAGTTGATAAATTGGTTGATGAAGCATTTCTTTCCACTGTGTGGGTGAAGGAAAAATGTGACATCATAAGTTTTTTATCAATGTTAGCGATGCATATGTTTAAAGTTTCCTTTGTTATCCAAGTAACCAGCTTAATCTGTGCTCATTTTTGGGAAGACAGTATGACCCAGTTCAGTTTTACTGTTTCTGCCCCATATAGAGGCCACATTTGGGGAAGAATTTGTGAATTCCTAACAACACATTCTCAAACTTTTTATTTATTTTTTTTGTATAATCTTTTTATTAAACTCAAGATTATAACAACATTTACAACATAGACAGTACAACAAACAGACAGATGCATTCCATGATACAATACAGTTACAATCAGTTATGGATTAACATAGCTATTTCCTTCCAGTCAGTTCCATACATATATGATTTCATTTTCATTCTAAGTGTTCATTAATTTATTATCATTCAGATGGCAGAAAGACATTATTCATTACGCAGCCTCTTTAATCAAGTCCCATATGCAGGCCAATCTCCTCCCTATTAAGCAAGGTTGGAAGGGGACCCATTCCCTGTAAAAGGCTTCCACCCTGTCTCTGATCATCAGGGTCAGCCTTTCCAAGGCCAGTGTTTGGATTATTAGTCTATGCCACTGTTGAGTAGTGGGAACAGAACAATTGACCCAGGTGTTCTGTTTGCAGTGCCTCGCCAGCACCAGTAACACCCTGATCCACCGTGGTAGTGGTTCCCATTCCCCTTCCTCTCCCGGGTTCATTCAAACAGCCCTATTATTGGGTCTGCCTGTAGGGGATAGCCTGCTATGTTGGTAACCTCCCCAATCACTTCTCCCCAAAAGGTCTGAAGTACCCTGCATGTCCTGAAGCAGTGCAAATACATCCCTCTTTCATCTCCACATCGACCACATATAGGAAACACAGAAGGATGTGCCTTATGGACTATCACAGGGGGGTAATAAAGCCTGTGCAGAAATGTATAGAAGGCTTCCCTAAACCTATTATATACCAAGAGACCCATGAACCCTTCTAGCAGGAACTGCCAGTTCTCCTCCGTGATTTCCCTGCCAATATCTCTCTCCCACAATTGTTTCGCTTTTTGAGTATGGTCTGGGCAATCTTGCTCCCCCAGCTTCACTGCTTTTCTAATAAATCCCTTGGGATCCTTTTGTGCCAGGTATACCAGGGTCTCTGTCGAGCACCATCCATGAGGGTGCACCCTCCCTGTCCATTTTAAACATAAATGCTCTGAGCTGCAGGTATCCAAATACTTGTTGACCCCTCAGTCCCAACTCTTGAACAATATCCCCCAACGGACTTAGTATACCATTCCTTAGTAAGTTCCCCATACTCCTGCACCCCTTTAATCTCCCACTCTCTAAATCCCCTATCCTCTAGTCCCAGAAGGAAGAAGGGGTTCCCCGTCACAGGCAACAGCAGGGTTTCCATTTTACCAATCCCCTTTCACTTGAAGGAGCTGAGAAGAGTGGGGCGAAGGCTAGAGAGGGCTTGGCGGAAATCCAGCCTGGATGCTGACAGGCTTAGATTGATGGACCATTATGGTGTCTATCAATCAGCAATCACCCGTAAGAAGGCAGTGTTCCTGTCAACTCTTCTGGACTGTTGATAGACTGTGCAATCCACTCTGTCTGCAGTCTGGAAGAGATTTTTCACAAACAAAGTTTGATGAGCATGCTCGGTTCTTTGCAGATAAGATTGCCAGCATTAGGTCTGGCATCGGCCCAGCTCTCTTTTTAAGGGATTGCGGAGATCAGCGGGAGGAGACAAACGCCGGTGCTACCTGGTTTGATTTTAGCAGGCTGGAGTTCATGGACATTGTGAGGATTGTCCAGACTGTACGTGCAACCAGCTGTAGTTTGGATCAGGGCCCTACGCCACTATTATTAGGTTGCGTAGATGTTATCTGCCCGATCCTTGCTGAAATTGTCTGGAAGTCCTTGGAGCAGGGGGTCTTTCCTGATCCCCTAAAGGAGGCGGCCGTTCGACCACTCCTTAAAAAACCCTCCTTGAACCCAGACTGTCTAGCTAACTTCAAACCTATCTCTAACCTGCCCTTTGTGGGTAAGGTTATTGAAAAGGTGGTTGCATCACAGCTGGTTGACCATCTTACAAATCAAAAAGTCTATGATACTCTCCAGTCTGGGTTTAGGAAAAGACATAGCACTGAGACCGCTCTTGTCTGGGTTTTAAATGATCTCCTAATTGTGAGAAAGGCTCGTACTAATCTAATCTAGTCCTTCTTGATCTCTCTAAAGCATTTGATACTGTGGACCATGGTGTGCTTTTGGAGTGCCTGTGACTTCTTTGTGGGCTGTCTGGTACAGTTTTACATTGGTTTCGATCTTTCCTCACAGGCAGGACACAGAGGGTTGTCACCGGAATTTATTCCTCTGACACCATCTCCCTGTCCTGTGGGGTGCCGCAGGGCTCCATTTGGTGCCCATGTTGTTCTGATCTATATGCTGCCATTAGGAGATATCATTAGGTGATACAGTCTGTTCACTGCTATGCAGATGACACCCAGCTGTATCTGTTCTTTATTCCCGGACAAGATGATGCGATCTCCATGCTTAACAGCTGTCTGGCTGAAATCAGAGACTGGATGAGTGCTAGCTGGCTAAGGTTAAATCTGGATAAGACCGAGGTGTTGGTTCTGGACCCGGGTTGCCTTGATGCAGGTCGTAGAGCTGGACTTCCATCAGGCTTATGGCTTGATGGTGTCCAGCTCTTGATCTCAGACCGGGTGCGTAACCTGGGCGTTATTATTGACAACGGTTTGACCCTGAAATCGCAGGTGTCTGCCATTGTCAAGTCTTCCTTTTATCATCTTAGGAATATCACCTGAATGAAACACCTAGTTCCTCTGGCTGACCGTCCTACACTGGTCCATGCCTTCATGACCACCTGCCTTAATTACTGCAATGCCCTGTACCTAGGGCTACCAGGGATTGATATCCGCCGCTTTCTGCTAGTGCAGAACGCAGCAGCCAGGCTTTTGACTGGGACATCTAGAACTATTCATATTACGCCTGTGCTGCGCAGACTGCACTGGCTGCCGGTTCAGCGGCGGATCACTTTTAAGGTCGGGTTACTGACCTATAAAGCCCTACATGAACAGGGACCCCAACATCTGCCAGATCTTTTTACTCCCTACTGCCCCTCTTGTTCACTCCGATCTCTGGACGAGGGCTTGCTAGAGATTCCCAGGGTTCGTTTAAAGACATCAGGGGCACATGTGTTTCCTATGCTGCCTTTTCGCTGTGGAATTCTCTCTCTTGCAAGATAAGAGAATGCCTGACCGTCGAGAGTTTTAAATCGGAGTGCAAAACTTTTCTGTTTCTTAAAGCCTACGATGAATGATTTTATAAATGTTTAATTGTTTGTTGCCTTTTTAAATTGTTAGTTTTAATTTTTCTGTACAGCGCTTTGGTTTCGAAAAAAATAAAGTTTTACTTTACTTTACTTACTTCCTTCACTAGTGGGTTACATCTGCCTTGGGTGGAGTATGCCTTGAGACCTTTACTGTGTAAGTACGCCGAAAGGTGGTCCGGGCATCCTCATTGCTCTAAATCAACCCAACTTGCCACTGCAGGGCAGTGTACCCAGTCTACCACATAGCGTTGCTGGATTGAGAGGTGGTAGTTCAAAGATCTGGGAAATTGAGAGACCCCTTTTAGTCGCTTCAGCTTCAGTCTCTGAAGGCGGCTCTCAGCCGTTTTTCCCCTCCAAATAAACCGAGTGAATAATTTCTTGACCCTTTCTATATTCCCTTTTGTAAGACCCACAGGTACCATCTGCATAGGGTATAATGTTATCCTAGGTAGGATATTCATTTTGATCTGGTTAATGCGGCCTAACCTTGAAATAGGTAACTGCATCCACCTTCTCAAGTCTGCCTCCACTGTTTTAATTAGTGATGTATAATTTAACCCATACAATGACCCCACTGTCTTGCCCACTTTATTACCCAGATGGGTAATGCTCATGGCTGCCCCCTGGATACCCCACTGCTCATCCGCCCTCTCAGTTCTGGGGAAACGCAACATTTCTGATTTACTAAGATTTATTTTATACCGAGAAGAGGCATCAAAAGCATCTACCAGTTCCAACAGGGGTGACATAGAAGCCTGAGGATTCTTAACAAATAAGAGCATATCATCCGCATAAAAGGGTGATCTTATGCATGGTTCCCCTTGCTCCCTCAATACCCTGAATCCTTGGACACTGCCAGATTGCCACAGCCAATGACTTCAGCTCTAGTGTGAACAGCATGGGGGAAAGGGGGCACCTCATGCCTCGCTCCAGACCAAAAGGGTCAGTGGACACCCGTTAACCAAAATCCGAGCTGTAGGGGCCTGATACATGGCTCAGACCCACTGGATATAGGATTCACCCAGACCAAACTGGGCCAGTACCTCAAAGAGGTACTCCCACTCCACCCTATCAAATGCTTTTTCAGCATCCATAGAGATGACATAAGTTTTCTCCCATCATTTGCCCTGCTCTCCACACTACATTAAGCAGACGGCACATTTTGTGATAGGAAAACCTCCCCTTTATGAACCCAGTTTGATCTGGGTGAACCAACGTGGGCAGATGATCCTCTAACCGCGTAGCCAGTACCTTAGCCAGAATTTTAAGATCACAATTCAAAAGAGAAATTGTTCTGTATGATGTGCATTGCATCTCATCTTTTCCTGGCTTGGGAATTAAGCAAACCACGGCATCATAGCAAGTTTTGGGCAGGTGCAGGCACTCCTCTCCCTCCTCCACCTGGAATACCCATCTGTCCCGCTAAGGTTTTATAAAATTCCATGGGGAATCCATCAGGGCCACTCGCCTTGCCCCATTGCAACCGCCCTATAGCTTTCAAGACTTCTTCCTTCTTAATGGATTGATTTAACTGCTCCTCCTGGACTCTCATTAGCCTCGGGAGCTCTACTTTATCCATAAATTCCTTTATCAGTTGTCCCTTACCTCTGCATTCAGCCTTGTACAACTGATTATAGAACTCCCAAAAGCAATTTCTTATCTTCTTGGGTTCTCTATATGTTACACTCCCCTTATCCCTAATCCCCGTTACTCTAGTGGGACACCTGCCCCCTTTCATGAGTCTTACCAAAAGGGGACCCAGCTTATTGGACCATTCAAATATCTGGCGTTTGCAATAGAACCAGAATGTCTTTGCTTCACCTCGAACCAGGGCGTTCAAGGCCTCCCTCGTTACTGTCAAAAGCTGCTCCACTTCTCCTCGTTCTCCCCTAGCTACTCGCTTTTCCAACTCTCTTAGTTGTTTCTCCAACCCCTTTCTTTTTTCACGATTCTCCCTTTTAAGCTTAGCCATAAATTCTATTGTGGAACCTCGCATGAAGGCTTTTCCTGCATCCCAGTATGCAGATCTTGAGACCTTAGCCCTCTCATTGGTTTCTTTATACAGTTGCCACTGACTCACCAGGTGCTCTTTGAACTCCTTATTTAGGAGCATATACAAGGGGAACTTTCACTGGGGCAGGAGATCCCTCACTGCGTGCATCTGAATCCGCCCTATGACCGTGGCATGGTCAGACACATGGATGGGGCTATGGGCCACATCAGTCGCTCTTATCATTCCCTCCCCATGGCATAAAGATATAGTCAATTTGGGTCCAACTCCCATAAGGGTTAGAAAAAAATGTATACTCCCTAGCCCCCAGGTTCACCATCTTCCAGCCATCTACCAAGTCCATATCTGCCATGCCCTCTTGCCACTGGCTCACTGCCTCTGTCACCCTACTTTTACTTTTGGAGTGGTCCAACACTGGCTCCATTGTACTATTCAGGTCTCCGAAGCCCAAAATTAACCCTGGGAATTGTTCCCTAGTTAGCAGGTCCACGACTTCAGGAAAAAACTTAGGGTCATATACAGCCGGGACATAGACATGCCAAATGTAATCTGTTCTACGTATAACTGTCCCACCAGGAAAATATACCAACCCTCCTGATGATCTTTCACCACCCTCGTAACTTCCAGTGGTAGCTGTTTTCTTAGAAGAATGGCTACCCCTCGCTTACGAGAGGAGTATGAGGCTGCAAAACATTTACCAACCCAACCTCGGGTGAGCCTGGTGTGTTATAAATCAGATAATTGAGTCTTCTGGAGTAGTGCCACTTGCGCTGCCCTTCTTTTAAGCGCCGTCAGGAGCATTGTACGTTTGGCTGGATTAGCAATCCCTTGAACGTTCCAGGAGACCACTGTCAATTCTTGTGTATTAGCCATAACCATTCCCCCCTGTTCCTTTAAATTCACCTTTCTCACCAAGCTTGGCTTGATAGACTTAGAATGCCCATATATTCAGTTTTCAAGAATCTGTAACAACCTGATCACATTACAGAATGCACCACAAAATACAGAATAACAACACATAAAGAGTATAAACAGTAACAATACCCCGATCCCTCCTCCTCCCCCTCGCATTCCTTCTTGATCAAAATTAACAGTATCCTTCATCCCAACCTCTCCCCCCATCCTCCTCCCCCAACATACCATACTTGAAACATGTCCCTTCTCATCCTAAACTTGAGATCCCCCACCCCAACGCTGACACTAATTGCTGTCCTGGCATGAGTGTCAATTAACCCTCTGTCCATATGGATGTCCCGCTGCTCCAGCAACGGCCGGTGCGAAGACTACCATCAGAGAAGAACACCCCCCCCACCCCGCACAACATCAGTCTGCATTAAAACAGTTTGGCAGACAATTTTAACCAGTGCGGCCTGAGATACATAACTAATGATCTACTAACTTCAATTATAGAACTAGATTTCAAAACTGACCTGCTCCACCCCTCATATCCCCATCTAGAAGTGGTACAATAAACATAATTATACACAATACTCACCCTTGGAGCACCCCGCTGATGCTATTGATAACATACGCAAACAGTCCCTTAATTTCGCTACATCAGGGCATATCCCCCCCCCCCGATCTATCCAGCCCTTTCATCACCATCATCAGCTATCAGTCGCTTCATCAGGCCTATGCTTCTGCAGGGGTTTGCAATCCCTGACACCATGAGGAGAAAAGCAGGCAGTGCCATAAACACACAAGCTAAGCCCCTCCCCCCTTGCCCTCTCCTCCTCAACGCATAGCTGAGCCATCTTAACACACCAGGCACCTTCTTCAGACTCGTGTAACTCCACAGAATAATACCCAGAGCTTGTAAGGCTCGTTGCTAGTCCACAAGTAACACAAGGGGAGACAGTCAAATCCCTGCAAGGCTCACCAGTCATCCACTTGCTAGCTGAAGCAGTTCCAGGGTTCTAAATACATCAAGTCCCTCATCCATGCCAGCAAGCCTTCTTTTCTACTGGGGTGGCAATTCCAGGCCATCCACTGCAGTTGTGCTCAGTCTTACGGTGGGTTCCTTCTGCAACAGAGTTCAGGGTGAGAATAGGCGGGCATGTCTGGTGCTACAAACTTAGGATACAAAAAAAAAAAAAAAAAGAAAAAGAAAAACAGTTCAGAATGAGTGTTAGCAATTCAGAAAGTATCCTAATACAGGGGCAATTCCCTTAACTTGGTCAGCTTCTTCTGCAGGTTGGTGACAAATTGTTCTGCCTTGGCGAACTCCCGGAAGGAGTATGTTGCCCCTTCATGGCGAATTTTGAGTGTCGCCGGATAAATCATAAAATTCTCTACCTTAAGATTTCTCAAGTGGGTCTTGAGGGGATTGAACATCTTTCATTTTTTAAGGAGCTGAGCAGAGTAATTTTGGGAAAGGAACAGTCATGTGCCTTCAAATTCAAAGACCCCTTTCTCTCGATATGCTTTTAAAATCATCTACCGATCCTGGAATCGTGAAACCTCACCACAATCTTCCTCGGGGTTGATCTCTGGGGCGAGCATCACTGCCAGTGAGCCCTTTTCAGCTTAAGGTGCCCATTTTTTGGTTGTAGCCCCAGCAATTCAGGGAGGATCTTGGCACAAAAGCCCAACACATTTCCATTTTCCGAACCTTCTGGGAAACCTCTGAGACGCAGGTTACGGCATCTATAGTAATTTTCCTGATAGTCGAACACCTCTATTAGTTCATCTAGCTCCTTTTGGACAGCTTGCCCAGGGACCTCCAGAGTCTCGTCTTCTAGCCTGGATATACAGTCCTCTGCCTCCGCAGTTCTGTTAGTATGTAGAGTTTGCTGCTTCAGGACCTCCTGTAATTTGAAGTCAGTTTTACTTTCTAGCTTGAGGAGCCTGGGTTCTAGCACCGCAATCACTTGCCCGGTCACTTTGCGGCCTAGCGCACTCATTTCAGCTTCCGAGAGCGAAATTATGACCGCGCTTTCACCCGTTGTGGAGGCCACCGACTTCTTCCCTGCTTTACCAGCCAGGCGCTGGCTCTTTCCTGGATTTGGCATTAAATATTATTCCATAATACCTTCCTGCAAGTACTCGTATCTTTTGTTGTGTGCAGAATTCGTTTTTTAAAACTTAATTATTATTTTTACCAGCCGTTAACTCGGAACAGCATTCAGGCATGTCTATCTGGTTCACTGCTCATTAGCTCCCCCTCAAACTTTTTAAATAAACGTCCTACTTTTTCAGTTGACCGTATTGCATTTGCACTGAAAGTCAAAGTGTGGTAACCTGCACCGTTCCTTTTCTCGTCTTTTACTTTCACGAGTTTTGCGCTTGGATATTGTTTTGCTTTTATTTAAACTTTATTAATAAAATTCCCAGACCACTTTTGATCCTTAAACGTCTTTGCCATCTCCTCAGTTCCCACATCAGATTGTGAATCAGTTGAGCTGTTTCTCTTGAGTGTAGGTAATTGATTTACAGGAATATGTAAGCAGTAACCCACGACAGGGTATGGGGTTATTGGGATTTAATCCACACCTGGAGTGCGTTGTGAGGCATGAAGCCGCAGTTTTCATTTAAATAACATAAAAAAAAAAAAGATGAACTCCTCCTGAGGCCCATCCCAAATCAGCCATATATTGTCGATGTATCGCTTCATTGAAAATACTTCATCATTGCCATAGTTGTTCTCAGAATAGTAGACATATATCTCCTCCCTAAAATAGAAAAACCTGGGGCAAATGTAGTGCCCATTGCCATCCCTTTAATTTGAGCTAACAGTTGATTACTATACAAAAAGAAATTCTCTTGAAAACAAAGCTCATCTATTTCAGTGATGAGGAGTAAGAGGGAAGACATTAGAGGACCTTTGTTTCAGATAGCAGTTCATTGTTTCTGTATAGTTGAAGATAGGGCTTGTCCCCAATGAATTGTTCCTGTAAAAAAAATAACATTTTATCTGTCCATACCTCCATTATAAGGGATGCTCGTATGTTATGATTTAATAGTCACCAGAATGGGCTCTTCCTTAAAGTAAATGTAACCCCTAGATGGCGCTATCCCAGGGGCTACTACCCCTGCCTGATTTGCCACTAGTAGGTTGAGGGGCCTGGATCCGATGGCAGGTGCCTCTACCCAGAGGTCAGGGTTTGCAATAGTTAAACTAACTTGGTCACAGCCCTCTGGGACACTGCAACCCCCCTTTCTTCCCACTAGTGGCCCACACAGTATATCAGAATTACCTTCACAGTATACACTTACCCCAGGACTGGTTCAGGCACTGGGACCCCTCAAAATAAGAAGATACAGTGCAACAATCACAGTACAATACTTTAACATAGACAAATACCTCAGGCAGTATAACTTGCTGAAACAAGCAGCTCTGATTTATTTAGGGGATATAACAAGGACGGGAAATCAGGTTAATTAGCTTATCACTTTGCTCATCTACCTGTGGCTCTGTGCACAGGCCTATCCCTACCAGTTACTGTCCCTGGGTACCCAAGCCCTAGTGGCTAGTCAAACCGTGGCAGCTGGTAGGGGCCCTTTCACAGAGAAAAGAAAATTAGTTAAACAGTCAGCAGTACAGTAATTCCATTTGGATTCAATGTGGCAATTCAACAGGGAGCGACCCTGAATTAGTACTCACGACCTCCAAACAAGATAGGGTCCTTCAACGTCAGCAGGGCTACTCTTGAGCTCCACAAGACTCCTCACACATTTATATGACAAACTGCAACAGGCAAAAGTCCTTTAATGGCAGCAGGATTCACTTGAGCTACTCAAGCCTCCTCACACATTTATATGGTAAACAGTAACAGGCAAAAGTCTTTCAATGGTAGCTGGATTCACTTGAGCTACACAAGCCTCCTCACACATTTATATGGTAAACAGTAACAGGGAAAAGTCCTTTAATGGCAGCAGGATTCACTTGAGCTACACAAGCCTCCTCACACATTTATATGGTAAAAAGAAAGTACTATACCAGGCAGGCTGCTTCTCTATCCCGATCGCAATTACTGCACAATACCGGGAGAACACACAGCAGATTCAGTTCCTGACAGACCGAAGCGCAATTCAGTAATTTCTCCAGTCTTCTACAGGGTGAGCCTGGTTTCTACTCTTCAGATATCCTTTGATTCTCTTCACAGGACGGATTCAGTCCTAACAAGCAGTTACACAAGCTGCAGCCTGGAACTCGGGGCCTTACACGCGTTTCCCGACTAAAACTGCACACCGAAAAAGCACAGGGCTCCTTCCCTCTTCACTGCCAGAGCTCAACTGAAACTCCAGCAGACAAAACTGGGCACTTCCTTTGAGTTCCTCCCAGTTCTTGGCTGGATTGGCTGTCACTCACAATAGACTGCCCCTGTTGGTCCAAAAAGGCGCTGAAGTCCAAACTACATCTCCCAGAGTCACTGCCCATACAATCCTCTTGTGGCTGGCTCAGATTACGAGTCCAAGTTCTGATTAGTCCAAGGCACCATTTTAGAGCTACCTTAACCCACACTGATTGGTTCAGTTCAGCAGTTCAACACTAGAATGGGGAACTAGGCAAACACAGTTCTGACTGCAAAAAGCAGGTTAGACAAACTGTATTTTCATTATTACTCTAAATGATTTCTGGCAAACAGTTACATCTTTCAGATAGGTTCCTTTGCACTCCTAGTGACTGCAAAAATGGAGTGAATTGGCAGCAGCTCGAGTGGTACTCAAGCAAAGAAACACACAGTCCCCCCATACAAACTAATTATGTCTGCAAGCAGACAGCTCTTAAAGAGACAGTATCAGAGGCTCTAAAAACACTCACTAATAAATGGCTTAAACGCCAAACACCATTCAGGCTTGGAGCATTCTCCTGGCAAGCTCCTGGAAGTCTTTTGGGAACCCCCAATTGCAGGGGGGTTACATAAATGTGTGATTTGTTCAAATCACACTTTGGGCTTCATAGCCCGCTACTCTGGGGAGGCGATAGCCCTGCTGTGTAAAATTTTTTTTTTACTCACTGGTGAAACTTTGGGAAGGGATCGTAATTTGTGCAAACCGCGAGGTAGCCGATCCCTTCCCACTTCCTGAACTGCCTGCTCCGTCCCGCACGCTCCCGTTTGTGATGTGGTACCAGGGAGAACGCGGGGATGCGCCCCATGCAAGCCTATGGAGCTTATTTTCAAAACCTTTTTTTAATACTTTAAACTACCTTTTGATAAAACAGAAAGACATTGCTCAACTAATAGTGTCCCTATTACTGGAGCGTTGTCTTTCTTTTTTATCAATAGGTAGTTTAAAGTATTAAAAGGTTTGAATAAACCCCATAGGCTTACATAGGAAGCCAGCAGATCGTTCCCTGGTACAACATCACAAAGCAAGGAAACATAGAAGCGAGCAACACAATCAAAGTGGGAAGGGATCAGCTACCTCACAGTTCCCAAATTACAATCCCTTCCAAAGTTCACCTGCATCAAAAAAAAATTTACTTACACAGGGGGCTATCATCCGCCAAGGCTAGTGGGCTATGAAGCCAGGCATGTCAGATGACACCATTCCTTTAACTTGCAAATTTTGTACATGATTAATAAGTGCAGTGGTATCCTTCAAATATGCTGATATACATGGAACATGTTTTTTCATAAGAACATCCACAAACTGGGAAATTTGTTCTGACGTAGAACCTGTACGAGAAATGATTGGCGTGATTGGGAGGCAGTTTCAGGTCTTTCTGGATCTTAGGAACTAGGTAAATTACCTTTTTGGGGGGGGGGTTTCACAGTTAGAATAATCATGTTTTACTTGGTGATCCAGTTATGCTCAAGGGAGTGCATCAGAAGCATTTCAGATTGTGTTTTAGGTGACTTGAAGGGTCACACAGTCGTCTTATAAAATGTCCGGTGCTGTTAATCAGTCACATCATTTCGAGTTCATATTGTTCCCACCCCCAAAGGACCACCACCATACCCCCTTTATCTGCCAGGCCTCGTTAATTGAGTGGTGGCTTTGAGTAATATCAAAATACTCATTAAAATGTATGAAAGAGGAAATATTGAGCCAGCCCAGTGGCAAAAAGGGTTGAGGCTCTGGCACCTTACCTCTTGCCTGCAGGCCCATGTTCGGGAACGAGCATGGGATTTCGGCGGGCTGGCCGCTGGGGGCAAGGAGTTAGATTGAGCTGCTGCCAGGTGGCTCTCCTCTCCCAAGGAGGGATGTGGGATTTCCCTGGCTCTTGGTTGCCACCAGATGTAGGCTTGATGGCAGCGCCAAGCCTAGGGAAGGACCTGGCACTAGGCCGAGTGAGAGGAAGAGGCTGTCACCGGGGCCTCAGAGTGCATGCGAACCTCCACGCGCATGTGCGTCTGTGTTCTGGGGTCTCAAGTTAATGGGGAGAAAATGGGAAAAAGGGGGCACCAGGACAG
The DNA here is from genome assembly GCA_016271365.2 of Neoceratodus forsteri. Classification (NCBI taxonomy): domain Eukaryota; kingdom Metazoa; phylum Chordata; order Ceratodontiformes; family Ceratodontidae; genus Neoceratodus; species Neoceratodus forsteri. Next base: position 37,579,365 of record JADMNL010000037.1, on the reverse strand, counting down.
GAAGAATGATGCCCTGAGCAGGGGGCGGAATGAGCCCTCTCGAGGAGAAGACCTGTGCGGAACCTGCCCAGTGCCCCTGACGAAAAAATCTGTATGAAATAATAAAAAAAAAGTAAATATTAGCCCCATTTACTTCAGTAGAGTGTACCCCTGCACTCTCATTGGTTAGACACCACAACCCGTCTGAGTGCGGGTGTGGAGCTGGCGCATCCGGAAGTGGAAGGGGACTGGCTGGCTGGCTGGCTGCCTCCTTGGTGCCAAAACATAAACTCAACCTTCCTGAGGGGGCTCATCACAAGTCTTAATACAGCTAGAAAGATTTGCAGAAAGGTACAGGGCTTTTATATTGTAGTGCTGTCATTTTGCTACATCTTATATAATTAATATAACGATATGATGGAAGAATAACTACATTTTGGATTGCATTACTTGTTTCTGAGTATTTAAAGCAGCAGTGCAACGAAATTGGGCAAAAAATTTGACCCTACCTTTTTTAACTATAAAATATTCCAGGCATCTTCCAGTTTTATTTGGTGGTAAAATTTTCTAATTCCACCAAAATGTGTGTAGTTTATAAATGTTTGAAATTAATTTTTTCTGATGAAAAAAAGTTGGGCGCCACATTTTGCATTGAAATTGCATTGCGGGTCTAGCAAGGATTAGGAAAAAAAAAGTCTTATGGTACACAGCATAGGCATTACCTAGACAAGTATGTTTGACAGGTATACTAATAATTTTCCTAACTGTAGCTAAAATTAACTAAAACATTTTGTGTTGCACCACTGCTTTAAAGTTATCTAACATTTTTCACACCTCATTTACAGTAAGTTGAGCATGGTACCCCGTTAGAAGGGTGACTGAGATTGAGTGACTCAGGTTTGAGCAACTCAGTCTCAGCGCCTGTGAGGAGAACGACTCTGAAAGGGCAGTGACTAGAAAGTGCATGGCGAGAGGAAGGGCTACAGGATACTGGAAGGTATCCGAAAGGTATGTGAAGGGTGGCGAGAGGGGAAGCTGCTGAGCTGGCCTAGTGGCGTGGTGGTTAGGGTGGCTGGCTCAGGTGGAGAGGGTGCAGGGTTCGGGGCTGTGGTGGAGCACAATATTTTGTGCTTTCCTTTTGTCCCCCCTCCCCAACATGCACCCCTTCCCCAGAGTTTGTTATTGTAATAAGGGGGGTGCAGGGGGCTTATAATCACTTTAATGGTAGTTTTGTCACTGCAAATGTACATCGCTGTTCTTATTTTTGGTGATGTACATTCGCCGTAACAGCGTTCGCCCTTTGGTGATTGCTGTTATCACATAGAAGCATTGAGCACCTAGAATGCACGAGTGTCCCAGGGGCCATGAACAACAGCAGTTGCACAAAAAGTTCTGAACAATTTGATGTATAACATGCACCTTACTGCTTGTGGCAGGTACATATGATGATTTTAAAGACTTGGTTTAACTAGGAGTAATTTGGGGGCAACTTTTCTATTTTCAGGGAATCTATTCCAGCTGGAGGGCACACAGTACAGGAATGCCCTTTTTTGTATGTGTCACTTGCTCCTCCGAACTGAAATATCTCTGACCTTCCCATTTTGCCAAATTTCATTAAGCTCTCCGTCTTTTTGGGGACTGTAACCCCAACATTTGCTGCAGACTGCTCCACACAATATATTCTACGTGTGGTACTCGGGGCTTTGAAACCCAAGTTCAGCCCCTGGGTCTGGTGGACACTCATAGCAATCTTCCATGATGCATCTGAAGAAAGTGCTGCCAGCCAACATGTAACATCAGTTAGCGATGCGGGAGGTAACGCAGCACTGGGCAGTAGCAGAATCACAGGCAGAGTGTGTGAGGAGATATAAAAGGCTGTTGTGCTGGGCTGGTCCGTCGGCACAGCAGCAGGGCTACTGCACACAACAGGCATGTCGACGTTTCCATGAAACTAAAACAGCGAAGACCATTACAGAAAGAAAATCATCAGTTTGTTGTAATGGTCACGCGGAACAGCGACACGGCTTTACCAGGACTTGTGCCCTCACCGAAAGAACTCTGACCTGGAGTTGATTTTAGAAACCTGGGGCGGAGGGTGCAGCCCCCTGCAAAGAAAACATTGTAGAGGTGGTCGACAGGATTCCTTTTGAACCGCAGTGGTGGAACACTCACAACACTAGTGTCTTGTGTTCAGAAACAAGATTTGGCCATTTGAGGAGGCCAGGACAGGAGGATTGAACATCAGAGAGGATGCTTTCCACTGGGAAGGGAGGTTCATTGCCATCACTGTGATATTGCCACCTGGGCGACCGCAGATGCCAGTGCAGCTGAGCTCCCAGATTGGGAGGGTGAAGCTGTTGTTCAGGGACCCATGCTGTGCATGCAGTGCGTGCGCACATACATTGGTTCCCCCTTGCATGCTGTCTTCCAGGGCTCAGGAGGGTAACATGCACCAGAACATTGAAAAAAGCAACCCTGGAGCCACCTTCCTGGTACCTCAGTATATCTGGACCAGTTCCTGCCACCTCGTCCACCACCATATGCTAGGCACGCTCGGAAGTACATCCCCTCCGCTCTGTACCCTTCCTGGGGTGAATAAACTGAGGCTTTGTGGAGGCTGGAAGATGATACGTAGGTGAGGACCATGAGGAGGGGCTGAAGGTTTCAGAAAAGAGCTGAAACCAGTGGGGGGGGGGGGCATAAAATATGAATTAAAGAAAAACAAAGTCTGTAAGGCTGGAGGTTGATGACACTGAAAGCAGCACTGAACGATGCTTGACAAGCAGTAGCAGTTAACCACAGCTGCTGCTTGAGAGCAGCTCTTTTAACCGCATGAAGCAGGACTTTTTGTGCTGTGTCTTGATTGGAACCCCGACTAGAATCAATTGCCTTTTGTTTTTAAACTTTTTATTTATAGCATTTTATCAATTACATGACATGTATGAACCCCAAGCAGACAAAAGTAGTACGCTCTACATAGCGATGACATTATGGTGGGTGTACAGACTATCTGATCTGTTGGTACAGCGTTGGAGGGATTCAGTTATTAAAATAAGTATTATTAATCAATTTGAAGCCAATAGTGCAGTCATTGTTCAACGGTAACTTACACTACAGTATTTAGAAGTGCTTTTATAACCGACCTTACATGATCAAGTCCTTGTTTAAAATTTCAACATTTCAGAACTTGAGTTATAAACATTCTTGAGCCCCTGGGACCCCTGTGCTTCAAAATTCTAAATTTTCATATCAAACATTTGCAGTAAAACAGATTTCATGTAATTATGAGGCTGAATTGTGCCCCTTGGACTCATCAGGGTGCTAGAAATGCTCAAACCCTGCCACCCGGTAGTGCCCCTTGCCCGATCTACTGTCACCACAGAGTTTTGTCAGCTCCTACAGTCCTTACCAATCATAGATAAAGTATGCTAGACATATCAGTGTTGACTGAATTTACCAGTCCCGGGTCTTGAGACCCTAGGAGTAAAAAGACAACCCCTGAGTACCTCCAGTGCCCCAATCTGTTATGAAGGCAGCCATGCTGAAGAGTATTAGCCTCTCTCCCTCTTTGTGGCGGCTCGGAAAAAAGATGTAAAATTCTGGGGAAGAATGCAGGTTCCACCATTTTATTTATTTTTTTCTTCATCATCTATTTATGCTGCTAATTCTCCTCAGCGGTCTCCATCTGATCACCCCCAGCCGCATCGCCTGTCTCCTCCAGGACTTACCTTCACCATCATACTCTGTCACAGGACTTGTGGTTGTGCCTGGCGACTGGTGCAGGGCCTGCAAAGGGTTAGTCATCATCATGCCGCCAGCGGTGTTTTTCCTCCAGTTTTCTCCCTTGGCCCATGGACGTGCAATGGGTGTGATGCCGAGCTCCACCTCCACAGAGACAGCCCCAGTGCCCTGAATGTGAGATCCCTTCCCTACATGGTGACATGTATGCGCTGCCACCCAGCCACCGCCAGGTGGCAGGCAAGCAGCGTGCCACTCTAGCCCCCCTCCCCAAGGAAGGAGAGCTGTCTAGGGACACTGGATCCTTCCTTTCCCCACCAACCCCTGAGCAACCTGAGTCCATTTTTGACCCCGAGTCACCAGTGTGGTAGGAGGTAAGGCACCCAGCACCTCAGCCGTCCATACCACTGGGCCGGCCATGGTTCCACCATTTTAAAACCTCAGTTTTCTCTATTAAATGCATGGCAACCTACCTACATGTTTGAGTAAAATATCAAAAATTCAGCATTAAGTCACAAAACAGTATATAAACCATTTCTGCCAAACGCTAGGCTTACAATCAGAGCATTAAAGACTGGACAGATAAACATTTAACTGAGTCTTTCAACATATTTAGTCTATGGTTCTTAAATAATAGGTAGGGTATTCTGTTCTGTTCAGTTGTACTCCCAGACCCTGTGTCAATTCACTGGGTTGTAAGCAGATTTACCAAGTCTTACAACGAGTGCCCAGGGGTTGATACTAAGTAAAGATTTACCTGCTTTAGGTCAGTAATATTCGAGAGTCCAAAGAGTCAAACTGAGCAGTGTTTCTTATCAAAAGTCAGGTTTCCCTCTCCTGGTCTGAGGAGAGCTTTCCTGCTTCTGCTACCTCTGCATGTTGTTTGGCTGCAAGTCTATCTACACAATTTCCCACTTCATTTGGGTCAGTAAAGTGATACTGTCTCCATCATGTGGATGAGGGAGTAGGGGATTTCCAGCTCTCAGCTTTCGTTTCACCCCATCAAAAGCTTTGTGATGGGTCGAAGTCGCATAGGATAAATCTGGAAATAAAGGATTTTACTCTGCTGGTACATAATTTCTGCTGTTTCTTTCCACCGATGGTAGAAAGTCTGTTCTAGGATCGTGGATATGTTGTTCTATCTACACTATTTGGTATGTCCTTTCCCTTTAAGAATCTTGCCAGAAGGTCTTTAAGCTGGCTCCTCCCACCCACTCGGGTGGTATAACCCTCGGCTCCGCCCCATGACGCAAGATCTTCCTTTCCGCTGGAAGATACAGGTTCTCTCCTTACCGCTCTCGCGTTTTGTAGGCCCTGGCTCTCAAATCTTTGGATTTACTTAAACTAAAACTCATAAAAGTTGCAGCTAATCACTTCGTGATATTGACTGATATGGAGGATAAATCCTCACCCGGTTTCTGCCGCTTCCCGTGTGGGAAAAATATGTCTTGCACCAATCTGCATGCCATGTGCGTGTACTGGCTGGGGGTTGGCCATGACACTCAAGCTTGTGAGTAGGGCTTCAGTTAACTCCATTTTGGGAGTATTTGACTTCCAAAAATAAGGTAAAAACTTCCAAAATAAAGAGTAAGGAAGTCATTGACTTCCAGATGTAAAACCAAAAATTAGATAACCTCCGATGACTTCCAAAATTCCAGGCTTGGAAGTCAGAAATGATGGATTTTTCTAAAACAAATTGAGTTTTACCACTAACACATTATATTAACACCCATAAATTTGTCCTTCCTGGAATACTGACTTCCAAAGGTGGGATTCTGGAAGTATTTCGACTTCAAAAAAATTGGAATGACTTCCAGATTTTGACGCCTGGAAGTTTTAGACTTCCACTGAAAATAAATTAACTGAAGCCCTGCTTGTGAGATGTGCCACGCATTTCACCCGAACGTCTTAGTTGATCATCTTGCACGGCTTCAACTGGGCAGACCGGTTAAATCTAAGGAAGCCCGATGGGCGACCTCCGTGGCTGCAGGGTCTGCTGTGCAGCTCGAACAAATGAAGACTTTCAAGGAAGAGGAGGCGCGGGCTATGGATCGGTCCACGAAGTCCTTCTTCATACTGCTCAACTTGGGCTGTACCTTCTCGGGTTCTTTTCAAGAAATGTGTCAATCCCTTCCCATCAAGGGTGAGGATCCCTCAGGCACACATGCTTCTTGGTCCCATAGAAAGGACAAAGAACCGAGAGATTCTTCGTCTCACTGATGACATTCCTGGGATCGTGAGAGATCTCAGTCCCAGGAATCCCCTGTCTCGACTTCGGTCGAGGTTGCAGCCTTTGCTGCTGGCTTCACAGTTCCCCCCTCAGGCCAGCCAGCTCAGATGTGGGACAATGATCCGGTTGAGATCATTCTCGACCTAGTCGATCCATTGTTGCCTAATGAGGCTGACAACTCCTTATTCAGGACTCCGGTCTCGACTGTCACCGAAGAGGAAACCCAGCCTGCTGGGAATCCCATCGGAGAGCCGGTCCCTGGCCTAAAGAAGCTGCGGTCCTTCCCGGCACCGTCTTGACCCTGTTGATCCCCGATGATCGAGGTCAAGATCTCGGACCCCTTCGACCGATAGGCCGAAGAAGGTGCATAAGCGCTCAAAGAAGCGGCACCACCGCCATTCTTTTTCCTCCTCCTCGGATGAGGAGAGGCTTCGACAGAAACTCGTTGATGCTGTGAAGACCTAATGTGGCAGCAGCTGATCATGAAGCCAGAAGTCGGTTCCGGCTTCTATGCTGGCCATTAATTGGCTGTCGCCTCCTAGGCTGAAGCAGACTCCTCTGGAACTGGTTAAGCCTGTTCCAGTTTGGCCAAAATTGACCTCTCCACCGATCCTGGTGGAGCCACCCTATAAACAGCCCCGTCAGGCTCCTGCCAAAGAGTCTCGGTCGGTTCTGGGTCTCCCGCATAGGCTTTCTGTCACCCTCACTCCCGACCATCCTAGGCGGGTGGAGGGAGACTCAGGTGGCCAGCTGATTTATGTGGACTCCTCAGAGTCTGAGGACTCGGACCTTCATTTCCGTCCCCTGGATGAGGAATCAGTCAGTAGTCTCTCGATGGAGGAAGGTCCCTCTTTTTTTATGGGCATCCTCTGTCTTATCTCCGAATCCATGGGATGCCTCTGGAACCCATCCAGAAATAGGCAGAATATCCCCTCATTGATATTCTCAAACAGAGGAATTCCCTGATGGAGGCCTTCCCAGTGGCCGAGGCCAATGTTGGTTCGGCCCTGGAGCTCTGCCAGCACCCTGCCTCCTGCCCTGCGCTGTCTTGCCCATATGGCCCGCAAATATGCGGTGTCCATTGGGTCTCTTCCGGGTTTCGCAGAGCACCCCTCTGTGGAGGGTTTGGTAAACGAATCTGTGTTCAGACACTTTGGTAACTCAGGAGGCACTTATAGGCCCCTGGACAAAGAGTCCAAGAAATTGGACCATTCTGCCCGGAAAGTCTATGCTGCCTCATCTCTGGGCCTTCATCAGGCAAACTCATCTGTCATCATGGCGCACTTCTCTCATGCCCTCCTGGGCTCCCTCAATGAGGTTCTACTTCACCTCCCCGCAGACCTCCAGACTACAGTCAGGCAGGTCCGTGACCAGGGTCGGCTGTTGCAAAACAGCAACTCCAGATGACTCTAGATCTTGAGACTCTTGCACCCGCTTGTTGGTGGCCATGGTTGCCATGCACCGCAGGGCTTGGTTAAGGGTTTCTACCTTCACGGCAGACACCCAGCACAAGCTAATGGATGTCCCCTTCCTGGGTACTGACCTCTTCAGCTCAGGCGTGAATGGTCATCTCCAATGCATCGAGAAGTCCAATGCCACTTTGAACTCTGTGACTTCTGTGCAGAAGGAATCTCAGTGTTCCAAGAAGCAGAAGAAGACATTTCAGCTTTCTACCCCTGCAGCTAAGCAGCCCCATTTCCAACAGGGGCAGCAACAACAGGCACAATCTTGGTGCTCTCGGCCCAGCTCCGGGCCCTCGGTGGCCTGTAAACCTGGAGGACAGGGCTCAAGAGGTCCCAAGTCTGGATCCTCCTCCTCCAAGTGCTTAGTGACGTGATAGGGATGGCCACCACCATACCTGTCACACAAGCTCTGGGTCCTCCCGTGGGACGCTAGCTCCACCACTTTCTTTCCACCTGGTCCACTGTTACCACGGACAGGTGGGTTCTAGAAGTGGTCGGCCAGGGTCTGCCTCTGAAATTCGAGCAGTACCCTCCAAGCGGAGTCCGTGCCCCACGGGAGGAAATGGTGTTCGTATACACTCAGTCGACTCTTCAAGATGACATTGCCCAACTCCTCCTCAAGGAGGTAGTGGCCAGAGTCATGGACCCCATTGTCAACCCAGGGTTTGTTTCCAGGTGCTTTCTGGTCCCGAAGCGGACGGGGGGAGCTGGCACCCCATTCTAGATCTGCACGACCTGAACCAATACCTCAGGTCACGCACATTCAGGATGGTAACTCTAGCCCAGATCATACCATCTCTCTAGCAAGACATGTGGTTTTGCTCTCTGGATCTTCAGGACACATTCTCTCATGTCCTGATCCATCTGTCTCACGAGAGGCTTCTTCGCTTCTGAGCAGAAGGAGCCCTATTCAAGTTCCAAGCCGTGCCATTCGGCCTGTCATCAGCCCGACGGGTCCTCACCAAATGCATTGCAGTGGTGGCAGCCCATCTTCGGCTTTGCGGGGTCAGAGTCTACCCCTATCTCGATGACTGGCCCTTTGCAGTTTCCTTCAGACTGGAGGTGGAGAGGTCCAGGGACCTGGCCCTCTAGACCTGCATCAAACTTGGTCTCCTGGTCAATGAGACCAAGTCAGAGCTCATACCTTCGCAGGTGATATGTTTCATCAGGGCAGAGCTTGATTCTTGCCGAGCCAGAGCCTGGCTCCCGATGGACAAGGTGGAGGTTCTCTCCTCTTTTGCCCAATCATTTCTGGTTGGTCACTTGCACCTTCTGGGGTACAAGGTGGCCTGCACCACTGTGGTCCAATGGGCCTAGTATCATATGAGCCCTTCAGTGGGAGCTAGTCAGCCAGTGGACTCAGCATCACGGTCAATTCGACCAGCTGGTCACGGTGACCCAGAAGATGTGGGACGCTCTCCAGTGGTGGACCGTCCTAGCTCATCTGCAGGAAGGGATCACGTTTATCCATCCCGAACCAACAGTCATCCTCATGACCAATGCCTCTCTCATGGGCTGGGGTGCCCACATGGGAAATCACAGAGCTTACGGATTCTGGACCCCCAAGGAATCCTGATATCATATCAACCTGCTGGAGCTTAGAGCAGTCAGACTGGCACTGTCAGCATTCGCTCTGCTCCTTCAGGGTCAAGTGATGCAAGCCCAGACAGACAATACCACAACCATGTGCTATCTCAACAAACAGGGCAGCATGCATTCCTGGCTGTTGTGCAGGGAAGCGCTCTGCATCTGGACCCTCGTGAGCCGACTGGAGGCAGATCTCCTAGCCAACCATGTGGCAGGAGCCTCAAAACAACTTGCAGACACTCTCAGCCATGTGGGCAAGACGTCCCATGAGTGGTCTCCATCCAGAGGTAGTACATAGCCTGTTCTCCCACTGGGGCAAATCTTAGGTGGATCTGTTTGCCTCCAGGGAACACACAAAGCTGAGGCTGTTCCATGCCCACCCCCCTCAGCAGGGCTTGCTGCAGGGGGGTGCCTTCTCGAGGCTGTGGACCCCAGGCCTCTTCTATGCCTTCCCTCCACTTCCCTTGATCTACAAGGTGATCCTCAAGGTCAGGAGGGACAAGGCACAGGTGATCTTGGTAGCCCCATACTAGCGCCGTCAGTTCTAGTATCCAGATCTCCTTAGCCTCAGCGCCAGACCTCCGAGGCATCTTCCAGTATGTCCGGACCAGTCATCAGTCAATCATGGGAAGGTATTCCATCCAGACCTTTAATCCCTGCACCTGACAGCCTGGTTCCTGAGCAGCTAGAGTTCCAGGCTTTGGGTCTCTCTGAGGATGTACTCACAATAGTGGAAGCGTCCAGAAAGGAGTCGACCAGGAGGTGCTATGCCTTCAAGTAGAAAAGATTTTCGATTTGGTGTCAGGGCAAGGGTTTGGACCCTTTGTCCTGTCCAGTGACTAGTGTCCTCGACTACCTTTGGTCCTTGTCCAAGGGTGGTCTTCGGTCCACAACTCTTAAGGTGCACCTGTCAGCCATCTCTGCTTACCAGGCGTGGGCCGGTCAGCAGACGGTGGAACAGGAGAAGGTGGTCTGGCGTTTCTTTAAAGGCCTCGACCACATATCCATTCCGGTGCATGATGCTCCACCTCCGTGGGATTTACTGCTGGTACTGGCAAAGCTCATGGGCAAACCATTCAAACCAGTGCACAGTTGTGAGATGTCACATCTGTTGTGGAAGACCACCTTCCTGGTGGCTATCACGTCAGCCAGAAGGACTGGGGAGCTCCAGGTGCTCTCGGTGGAGTCTCCTTACCTGGTCTTCCACAGGGACAAAGTAGTCCGGCGCCCCCCACCCGAAGTTCCTCCCAAAGGTGGTGTCGGAGTTTCACCATAACCAGGTGTTAACTGTGCCCATGTTCTATCCAAACTACACCTTGGATGCCGAACACAGGCTCCATACTTTGGACCTGAGACGAGCGCTTTCTTATTATAAGGAGTGGACGGCGGAAGTTCAGGGAGAGGTTTACCAGCTGTTTGTCACCTACGCTGAAGCTGCACCTGGCAGACCTGCAGTAAAGTGGATGATTAGCAGATGTATTATATCCTGCACTGATCTCTGCTACCAGTTGGCAGACAAGGAGCCTCCCAGAGGGATAAGAGCTCATTCTATTCGCCATACTGCTGCGTCGGTGGCTGCTTCCAGGGACATCCCTATCCAGGAAATCTGAAGGGCTGCTATCTGGAAAACAGCAAACCGCTTCATTACCCACTGCCACATCGATCTAGAGTCATGCTGGGATGCTGGTTTTGGGGTCTCAGTTCTCCACTCTCTGTTCTCCAAGTAAGTATAAAGGGGGTGTGCACCTTGCTTCCCTCCTCCCAGAGAACTGCTTGGAGAATGTCAAACAGTGTGGCTAGAACAACATATTCATGATCCTAGAAAACAGGTTACTCACTTGTAACAGTAGTTCTAGGAATGGTATATGTTGTTCATCCTCACAAATCCACCTTACCTCTCTGGCTTCGATGCACAACCTGAGCTTCCAGCGGGCAAAGATCTGACATCATGGGGCAGAGCCAAGGGTTACACCACCCGGGTGGGTGTGAGGAGCCAGCTTAAAGACCTTCCGGCAAGATTCTTAAAGGGAAAGGACATGCCAAACAGTGTGGATGAACAACATATACCACTCCTGAACTGCTGTTACAGGTCTGTAACCTGTTTTTTCAGCCGATGTTGTCAGGACCATTAGGAGAATTCATGGATTCTCCTGTGCAGCTCTCACTCTTTTGGGAGTGATCTTGCAAGTATGAACCATGGTAAAAGTCACACATCCAGCCACTTCAGAGACCCATTCCTTCAAGAAATGTTTGTGATCTTCCCCTTCCAATCCCTTGGAAAGGCCCAGGATTCTAACTTTAACTGAGCATACTGTATTTTCAAGATTCGACTTTTCAGATCCAACTGTTCTTTTAACTGTTGTGGCAGCCACCACTAGTGTCTCTCGGCTGTTGCTTCTGATTCCTTCACAAAGTCATTCATTGCCTCTCTCTCTCTCATTGTTTTTGCAGCAGTAATGCATTGGGTGAGGAATCTAATTTCTGGTGTTTTTTTGCATCGTCCTGGTTCATGCATCAATCGCCATCTGTAGCGTTTCTAGCAAGGCCGTGGAGGATCCATCAGACACCGAGTAAGATGGGTCAGGCTGTTTGGCACCTTTTCCATGCATTTAGAAGAAGTCTTGCTGTGCATTAGCTTTCGGGCACACCATGCTAGCAAATTTAGTATTAAAATGTTCAGCAGCTTAATTCCTGTTGAACTAACCAGATGAAATTGCAGTTTCAAATCCTTAAATTTTGTTTGTGAAGCTTTTAGAAGCCATTAAGCAGGAGGTGAAGAACTGAGCTTTTGCTGGCTGGATTACAGGCTCTGTCCCCTAAAATCAATTGTTTAGTCCATTGAGACATAGATGCGGAGTCAGCTGTTAGAGGTTTAACTTTTTTATATATAGGTGTGACTGGGAAGGTGACCAGATTAATTTTTGTTCCGTTTTTGTTAGTTTAAATGTGCATCTGTTACAGGTTGTGTTTGGACTGGGCACAAGATGGCTGCTAGTTCACATGTACAGGCAGCTAAGTTGAGCTGGTTACCCATTGTGGAGGTGCTGAAGTTCTCATGAGAAGATTAGCAGTAACTACTGACAGGATAAGCAGGGACGCGGCAATTAAGACATAATCCCAGTGGGGAGTCTTTCCTGGGATATGTTCCTATGTCAGGCAGTGGACCCAGGTACATGTTGCAAAACCTTATGGATAGTGAGGAAGTCTCTGTCACACACACACACACACACACACACATATGCACTCACATGGGTGGGGATACTGGGGGAACTGTCACTCAAGGTAGAGGTCACTCCCCCACAGCTCTGAGCACATAAATTGGAGAGCTGGGGCACCCAGCTCTCTCCCTCTCGACATTCAACATTGGAAGAAGGGGAGCCCTACCAAAGGAAGCTAGCTTGATAAGGAAGCACAGCCTAGGGTGATTGTCTGCTGTAGCTCACGGCAGGTAAAGAGTTTATAGGTGAGAAAAGTTCCGATTTTTTTAACCATCAATGGTGTGTTAAACTTGCTTTATTTTCTGTTCTTAGTAAACGTATAAATATTTTTTCTTACTGTAAATATATCCTGTGTGTAAATACCTGTAGTATCTTCCAGTAAAGAATCGATTTTTGGTAGAGCTGGTGACTGCCTCATTATTGACAAGGAAATGTGTATTATTTCTGCTGCACTTTGTTTGCAGTCTGTCTCCAAAGTGCACTCTACCAATAGTTACTGTGTTGACCTTACTGACCATGCACAAAGGGCAAAAGGCGGTTTCCTGATTCCTGATAAAAAATGAGGTAGCAGAGAATTAGGAGGCCCCGACAAAGCTGCCCTGTAAGCTTGGATGGCCCATGGGGCAGTTTTTGTCACACTAGGTTTTTGAGCCTCTCCTAGTGTCATCCAGGGATAAACCCTAAATTCAGGGATTTACCATGTTCAGGCATTCAGCTGTCACTTGGACAGCAAAGGGTTGTTGCTTCCCTATTTTATAAGGCTATGCAAACCTCCAGAAATTTGACCACATAAACTTTGACCATCAAACTGTGTGGGATTCACCAGCTTTCTCTTGCCAGCAGACTGGGTCACTCTAGTTCGTCTAGTACAGTTAGAGAGATCATGTCTATCTGCAAGATCTCCTTGTCCCCTATTGTCTGCCCCGGGCACTCCGTTCTGCCGGGGTGGGGCTCCTTGGAGTTCCCAGAGTGAGGCTGCCATGTTCTGGAGATAGGGCATTTTCAGTGGCTGCACCCACTCTGTGGCTCTCCCTTCCTGGCTATCTTAGGGAGGCTTCCTCGGTGGAAGCCTTTAAGAAACAACTGAAAACATATTTGTTCTAGCAGGCTTTTAATGTTTGATTAATTTTAAATGGACTAGATAGAACTTTAATGTGTATACTGAATTGCTGCTATGTGTATGTTGCTTTGTTTTGAATTGTATTGTATAGTGCCCAGAGTCCCTGGGATTGGGTGCTCAATAAATAAAATCTATCTCTTTATCATGTGATATAAATAAATACAGCAGCTGTTTGACAGATAGGCATAAGAGGACAGCTTCCCCGAGTTTCAGTTCCCTACCTCTGTCCGTCTCCTTACTGCAAAGACCCAGCAGGGTGTTAAGATTTTGGCTCGGGAGACAGTAAAAGTGAGTGTCGCCATTCAGGAGGAACTGGAACAGCTTAAGGAGGACACTAGGACAGTCCCTCTGGTATGAGGTAAAGTTGCCGGTCGGGTCAGGAATTGGCTTGGCAGTATCCATGGCTGCTGAAAATCTTGGGGGTGTTATCCTGGGCACATCCTTGGCACGTTGAAAGTTTAATTTATGAACCGCGGTTTGCGGTTGGAGTGGTTTGGTGGGTCCGTACTGTGCAGACCGTGGTGAACCAGTCGAACTAAAGAGTCTGCCTGTTTTCCCTGGCAGTTCACCACAGTCCAAAAGAGTCAAGCACCTGAAGTTCGAGATGCTCAGTACTTTTGGAGAACAGAGCCTGCAGCCGTACCATTTAACCCTTTCATGCCCGCTTCTCTCCTCCGTAGACCTATACAGTAAACTGTACTGATACACTACCAGATAAGCAGGGCTCTTGGTAGCTTTTTCTTCTTGAGAGTCTAGGACTCCCAGAACAGAAAATTGGGGTCCAGGACCAAATTCTGTAAGTCCACTAGTGTTTCTTTGGAGTTGCTATGGTGTAGGTGGATACCAGACAGCAACATGTGCACCCTGAGAAGCCAACAGTGCATCCTAGGGACCCTCAGTACTGATGGACTATATCCTAGTGGACTGCTGGCATGTCAAGGATGCAGGGCCTGACATTGCTGAGAGCCCTGGTAACCACCCCCTTTGTTCACCCTTTTTACACTTCTTTTCCCTGCTGCAGTCAGTCTCTACTGTAACGTTGTCAGAACATTAACTTCTTCTGTTTAGCCTCACCCCTTTCACTCTTCTTTCACCCCTCTGCAGACTCATGGAGTAACACTTGTTATGAAATGGGTAGAAAGAATGCTGGCTCCTGATTGGCTAAGAGATACCTTCAACCTGGCCATTATCCTAGCACAGCAGCCTGGCTGAAAGTAGATCAACAAAAAAATGTGTAAAAAATACATACAATTTACTAAAAAGGACCTGTTCCATAATCTTCATAAGGCTTTTCCAGTGGGGGCGTTTTGGTGGGCTAATGGCCCTTCTCGGATTGTGGAAGCCCTCGGCTTTACCTCGTACTTCAGCCTGTCTGAGGCAGGCCATTATCCCACCATGACACACTCCCTGTCATGCCTTGCTGCTTAATTGTTGATCTTGGCACCACGTATTCAAGCTGTAAATCTCCTGGGGTTTATCGGGATTAAAACTTGGGAAAACTCTTGAAAAATGCAGTTAATCTGCAAAGCAAAGATAAACCTCTGCGTTAATTCCCAGCAGTTCATATTTTGTGCTTCTGAGTCAGCTTTGGAAATCTACAGTGTGAAGGTGGTTAGCAAGTGTGTAAATGGCATTCCAAGTAAATGAGTCCTGTGTTGCGTTGGGCATTCTTATCTGTGAAGAACTGCCATCCCAGTGAAGGGATTTAGACTAGACTGAGTATGAATTTTTGCTCTGAGAGGCTGTGTCTTTGTGCATTTGCACCACTGAAGAAAATTCTTCAAAATTAACTCACTAGTCTTGTCCCTTCCTTTCCATTTAATCGAGTTGCAAGCCCCAGGCTAGGTTTTATTGCAGGTTGATGATAGGAGTTACTGTCCCACTGGTTCTGAGCTGAGTCCCGAGAACTTTACTTGTGGCCCAGTCGGGGATTAAAACCGAGATCTACATGTTTTTAAATAGGTATTTTATTTTGTAGCAATCTTCTACATATCTTAAGTCACTTTACAATATAAAACAGAGATAGACCGTTATGAATAGGGCTCAATAAAATATAGAACTATTATTAAATAACAATTTAGTAAACAGTAGTAACTATAGTTCGGAAAGGCTTGTCAGAAAAACACATTTTTAATCTGCTCTTTATGGACCACAGCAGGGAGAGTTTTTCACATCTGGGCAGGGTGGTGTGATACAGAAAAATGACCAGTCCCCAAAGAACTCCTTTCAGGACTAGGAGACTGTCAGTGTGTCTTGCCCTTTGCAGGTCCCTATTGCTTTAGAGGAAAACCAGTGGGTCACAGAGGAATGAAGTGCACAGACTGAGGCCTTGAATCAGTTGGCCACTTCACTGGCAGCCAGTGCAGTACACATAGGAATGAAGTGATATATTCCAGCCTCTGCTTGGAGGTGAGAAGCTGGGTTGCAGAATTCTGCACCAGTTGTAAGTGGTGGATCGGAGTCATATGTAGGTCCTCATGGAATGGTACCATTTGTCACAAACTAACTCCGCAGGTCAGGCCACAGTGCCAACCTCAGAGTGAAATAGTGTGAACAGGTAACAAACAAGATAACCCTCCTGTCTGTTTTTTGGGTCAGAATCACCTTTTAGCCTCGAGTTCTGGAGGGATTCAAACTGTGAACCTTATGGTAGCATACCCAATTAACAGGCTCAGATAATATTTTTTACAGGGCGATGCAATATAATCTTTCGCCCAAGAGCACCCAGCCAGGTATCCAAAATGAACCCTTACAACTCTGTAAGAGACCTAGGTTTATCCTTACCTTTTAAGCAAGATCAGTAACACAATCAAGCCTTTTAACAGCTGTCAGCCTACACACAGGTTCAGCATCACATGCAAAGAAAAACTGAGAAGTCACACAGGCAGTATTTAAAAGAAAAGGTTGTTTACCAAAAATGATAAAAAACAGGTAAAATCAAACACAGAACAATTATATCACAAATCTTACAGTTATATAAAAAAAATGGGAAGTCACAGAATATAAACTCCTACCACAAATACGTACTTTCTTATTCTAGACGTTACTCTGAGTGCTTTCAAAAGTTGAGAGAAATCTTTCTCGCTTTGAGTCCAACAGTGATATGTCACATATTCACCAGAGTCAGGAACATTTCAGGAGGCATCTCCCTTCCCCTTTTGTGAGGTCAGTTAGACCTTCCCTTAGAGTTAATTCTAACAATTTTCTACAAGGAGATATTTTAATTAATGTGAACATCAGCAAAAAAAAAAAAAATTCCCAAATATGACCGTCTTTGGTCAAGCCATTTCCTTTGAGGTTTATAACCCCACATTTTGTCACTAAGGTATGAGAAAACCAAGGGGATCAGCCAACCTTCCTGATGTCATAAAATGTATATTTGGGAACCAATATCAAAGGCAGTAGCAGGTGATAAGGGCCATAAACTATCCCTCTGGAAGGAAGGCATTAAATTAGTTTTTCTCCTGGTCTGTTTGTACAACCTGCAGCTGTCAGCACCACTGAAACCTTTTGGGGTCAAAGGTTGCTCACTGCAGCCTGGGTGTCAGACAGTCACTTATTATACGTTTTATATTACAAATATCATACATAACCATAAGCAGACGGCAGAGTGTCACACCGTTATCCAGCTGTGAGGTGACAGATTCCTGCACCCGTGGTCTTGGATCACACTGTTCCAAGTAGGGATGCAGTCTAGCAATAAGCCACTCTGAACAACAGCTACATTAGAGCTCCCAGGATCAGACTGCAATCCAGAACAACTCCCAAGTTATGTACCTAGTCACACATTGTATGCCATCCAGGGTAAGTACCTGAGACTATCCCATATAGATAAATCAAGGTGCGACAAGTCCCCCTCCCCATGGCAGTCCACTGTTTGATACCAGCTGGACATTTCTCTAGCGCAGTAACTAAGGAGCCCTGGTCATGAGCAAAGGCAAGATACAGCTGTGTGTCAGCTGCAGAACAATTTAATCCTCAAGCTGTAAATTTTACTGTGGTTACTATGGTAACCGCTAAGCAACTAGCTGTCAACGGGGGTAAAAGCGTACAAAAATCTATATAAAAAAAAGCCATCTTTCTTCAGATCAGCCATTTTGGTGTATTTTTCAGCTGTATTAGAAGTTTTCTTGATGCAGTGCATGTACAGTACTTTCCCATGAAAGGGAAGCACTGGCATCCCAGGAGTCTGGAGCCCTATGACTATCAACGTGTTAGGGGTAGGGATGGGGGTGGGGGCTGCTTACCTTGTCCATGGGTATAATATTACACATTGGGTTCCAGTTCCAGGATGGAATTTGACTTTGGTTTTGGCAGGGCAGAAGACTAGCTGGAATCACATGCTAATTTCTCAAGGGGTGATGGGATTGCACACAGGTACCCTACATTATTGAAAGTGTAAGAGTGTGAGTGTGAGTGTGTGTGTGTGTGTGTATACGTGTAATGAAAATAAAACAAATGACTGGGAATTGTTTGGGAAGCATGCATGTAAAGTGTGCATGGGAGGCATTGCTAACAGGACTTTTGTGAGTTTTTAATGGTAGGATGGTAACAAGACCTCTGTGAGCAATTTTGGGGAGGGGATAATGGGATCGCTGTAAGTCTTCGTGGGTTGGATGCATGGTATCAGGACCTCCGTGAGACTTCATGGTGGACGGGATACTGCCAGGGCCTTTTTGAGCCTTCATGGGGGGATGGTAACAGGACTTCAGTGAAACATCAGTTGTGGGGTAGGATGGTGGCACGACCTTCAAATGGTGGAAAAGGTAACACGACCTCTGTGGTCCTTTGGGGGGGAGGGGACATAAAAGAACCTTAATGACCCTTTGTGGAGTGGAGGGTGATTGTGGTAACAGCATTCACCTCCATGAACGTTTATGGGAAGCAACTTCTGCAGATTTGTCTGGGTGGGGAAAGGAAAAACTAACATTTAAAAAAATTATGGTTTGGATGGTGTGATCACTCTATACCTCAGCTTATCCAGTTGTAACCAGTGAAGGTGTGCAGTAGCTCATGGGGGGCACAGTCAGCAGTGTACTTAGAAGTTTCTGTCTTCAGACTGAAGCTGATTCTCTGCTTTGCAAGTGCTCTTTAAAGTGTATACACACACACACACACAAAAGCAGGTGCCTTGCTCCATCATTTCGTAGCCAGCCAGCTCTTCTGCTTCAGACCATGGATCCAGTCCAAAGGTGGCACGAGTGACTACCCAGAGCTTGGAGCCTTGACACAAACAATAAAGCTTCTACGGTTGTTTGATTCAGTGCAGCTCAGCCCTGCCAACTCTCATGGCAGGTGCCATCTGCAATATATTAGTGCTTTCTAAAAAAAACACAGTCTCTGGATGTGTGGGCTGTGTTGTCAGCCTTTGTAACAGAAGTGTTGGTAACATTTCTGAGGGTCGTTGCAGTTGTACACGGTTGTTTTGCTGCCTTGGCTCAGAGTACTCAGACATGCTGAGAAGGATTTTCTGTCTGTAATCTGTGTGTATTGGAGCAAGTAATTGACCTTCCAGAAGGTGAGGAACTTTCATACTGGGACAGGAACCATTTATTTAGCCACTGGGCCAGGTACAGCATGGACAAGTATTGTGCAGGCAAGGGCAGTGCTAGCTTCTTCACACTGTGATGGCGAGGGGCTGATGGCAGTGGAGATTGAAGCCTGTATCTTCAAGGACAGCTACCCTGTGGTGCAGGTACAATGAAGGCTTCCTCACTCTGTAATGTATGTAGTGCTGGAGAAAGGTGGACTCACATCACTTGAGAATGAAGCCCTCTATCCTCAGAGATAGTTGCTGTACCATGTAGGGAAGGGTACAATAGAGTGCAGGCTTCCCCACATCGATGCATGTTGTGCTGTTGAAAGGTGAAGGACTTCTTAAACCACTAGAGACAGAGGCCTTCATCGACAAGGACAGGTACCGTGTGGGGGCAGGTACAGTACAGGATTCCCACACTGTGGTGAAGGATTCACACGACTGGAGGCTTGATGCCTCCGACTATAGGCTCCATCTATAAGGACATTTACCTTGTAAAGGCAGGCACTAAGCAGGTTTTCCACATGGTGACACATGTAGTGCTGGTAAAAGGTTAGGGACTGACATAATTGAAGATTGAAACACAAGTATAATGCAGGCTTCCCCATACTGTGTGGATTAAGTGCTGGTAAAAGGTGAGGTAGTGACATCACTGGAGACCAGAACCCTCTGTTTATCCCCACGGACAGGTACAGTGCAGGCTTCCCTACACTAATGGTGAATAGTGTGGGACTGGCAACATTGGAGACTTAAGCCCTCTGTTTGTCCACAGATGTGTTACATTGTGGGCAGGTACAGTGCACACTGTGATGAATTTAACGCTGGTGTAAGGTGAGGGACAGACTGATCTGGAGACTGAGCCCCTCGGCTTTATCAGAAGCTTTACCTACAGGGCCAGGTATAGTGTGGCTAGGTACAGTATGGGCTCATTTAATGCTGAGAAAGGCGACGGATTGACAGCAGTGTTTTATCTCAATTTTCAAATCATACCAGTCCATGTCAGCTCAGCTCAAAGGGTTTGTGTTTATGAATGACACAGCATGCTATCTGTCGTCTTCCTACAGGTCTTGGAGAAGCTGAGCCATTATCCCTGAATTGAAGGAGAGAGAAAGTGTTGTGCTCCAATGCCACCACCCTCCGACATCGTGAAAGTGGCCATTGAGTGGCCAGGGGCCAATGCACAGCTTATTGAAATCAACCAGGTAAGCTATAGCAGCTTTTGCGCAACTTTCGAGTCACATCCACGCTTCTTTTCTGTGTCTTGGCTCTTTTTAATTAAAGAGCACATATTGCCGTTATGCAAATATCTCTTTAAATGGTGTGTATAAAAGGAGTCAGTCTAGCAACTGACTCCACCCCCCTGTTGAAGTCTAAGAGTGAGAAGAAACGTTGGGGAGGTTTATTGGCCGCTGTTCCATGGGTCTCCAACTGCTGTGGCCACCATTTGATTTGCATAACTTGTTTTGCACTGTAATTGCTTTACTCATATGAAATGACAGATAACATTCCATAGAGAGTGGCACTGTCTCCAGTGGAGAGGGCTGTCAGTCATTCAAAGAGAATACAGTCATAGGATAGGATGGGAAAGGACCTTATTTTTGGTAATGTACTTTTCTGAGGCTCAAAGCACTTTACATGTCAAGAAATAAATAACTTGAGAATTATGCATAGTATATATGAAAACTTCAAATTTTGCAAAACAGTTCATTCAGATTTTAAAATGTATAGAAACTAAGGCTAAATTAAGCTGACTGGTGGAGAGCAAAGCCTGTTTTACCCATGATATTATCCCAGCAGAACCTCACATGTGAAACTAGTTCCCACAAAACAGCATACTTATGACCGAAAACACATAAGTGTATCCATTTTATAGTTGCAATAATGTACTTCAGGGCATTTGTCATTGGAATAACATCACTTCTTGGGTGGTTGAAAGGACTTGGCCTGTGGCCTTGTACCTCACAATGCACCCAAGGCGTGAAGATATCCCAGCACAACACATGCCCTGGCGTGCTGTACTGCTTAAGTAAATAATAGGTCTAGGGTAAGCCAGGTTAAAGAACCCCATCTGGAATTAAGCCTTGACGTGGCTCTCAGTGGTAATATTTGGAACATATGGTGGGAGGGAGTTCTGTAGGACTGGAGCTGTCACAGAATGCCCAATCCCTGCATATATTCGCTGTGAGTGAGGTGCAGCAGCCTCTTGACCCTGGAACGTGTGGAGCTTTATGGGTGGGGGTTGGGGTTGTCCATAGCTCGGGGGGGGGGTAGGTAGGATCTAGACTAGTAGGGTCCTTAAATGTTGACATAAAAGCCTCTTAGCTGATGCTTTGTTTTACTGGTGACTGCTACAGTTGGCACAGCACCAGGTGATCTACTGACCACCGAATGGAGCTCAGAAGTCACGCTGCCACATTCTGTAGTAACTACAAGCATAAAATCTGATCACAAGCTACGCCCTTGTAGAGCACATTACAGTAGTCCAAGTGTAAGGAAATGAATGCCTGCGTTCGTGTCTTCAGATCTCGAGGTTCTTGAGTGGGGTGCAACCTGGCGATATTCCTGAGATTATACAGTATCTCTGACTATGCCAGACACTTGGGATTCCATGAACAGCCTATCATTAAGAGCTACTTGGCTTTTGAGTCAACCAGCTTGGAGGCTAACCAGCCCTTAATCTCTGCCAAGCCACATTCTAATAACACTCCGGCACTGGATGGGCGCGAAGTAGAGGTACAGATGGATGTCATCTGCATAGCAGTGATACGCAGCAGTACTTCCTGATGCTCTCTCTCTCTCTCTCTCAGCGGCATCTTATATACAGCGAACAGCACTGGGGACAGGACTGACCCCAGAGTAACACACTGCGATCAAGAGCTTGTTGCTGATTGCTCTCAAGTTGCATGAATAACCCCAACCAAGTGATCACAGCCCCAGACAAATCTGCACATTTCTGTAGTTTGTGTACTAACATAACAGAAGAAATAAATTGGCTAATGAACATTATGATCAATGTACCTATCTCACCATACTTACATGGAGATACGAGGTACTTCCCATCTAGTGGGGAAAAAATTGTCCTATTTTAAACTCACCAAACATAGATTTTTAATGCATTTCTGGACTTTTAGCTTTAAAAACAATTTTAAAAGTGCACAAAACACTTCAGGGGATGTGTAACTATGGCCAGTAATGTTACTTTTCTGGTGTATTTAAAGGTACTCAGCACTAACAACACACCCATTGTGTACAATTATTGGTCCATAATTGCACACTCTGTTGTGGTTGACAATGTCAGTCACCAAACAGAGATTGAGAAACACTGCTGCTGACACATCTGTCCAATCCCCTCGCTTGAAAAAGATCACACACTCTCACAAGGCCTTCTGCATACTGGTGTGCTGACAGAACCCATACTATAAGGGCTCTGAGATGTTGTTTCTCCAGATGTTCATCTGACTGTGCCCCCTTCACCATCTCAACAACCTTACCCAAAAATGGCAGGTAGGAGATGGGCTGATATCAAGAACATCAGGCTCTAAAGACTGCTTCTTGAGTACGGGTCTTGGGACTGCCTTCTTTTAGGCAACCAGAAAGAACTCCTCACCCAAAGGAGCATTTACTGTGCCTGCTATGG
Source organism: Neoceratodus forsteri (assembly GCA_016271365.2). Taxonomy (NCBI): domain Eukaryota; kingdom Metazoa; phylum Chordata; order Ceratodontiformes; family Ceratodontidae; genus Neoceratodus; species Neoceratodus forsteri. The sequence continues at coordinate 37,556,857 of JADMNL010000037.1, read as the reverse complement.
CTGGAACAAGTTCCACCGTAGCCTTAATAATCCTAGTAATATCTCAGACAGACCACTTCACTTGCAACTGGCTGAACTCACTCCAGGATATTGGAGGACTTTGCCTATCCCTCTCATCAAACTTGAGCAGTGGAGGAAACCTGGTCTTGGATGCTGGCAACCTTGACTTTTGAAGAACAGTTAAGGTGACTGCACATCACCAGGAAAATGTATTCCTTTATCTGCTGGCAAGCAGACTATAGAAGCCTGTCCACAGCATGAAATAATATGACTGGTCTGCTGTTCTTGGAAGCTATAGGGCCTGAGAAAAATGTAGTCGTCTTAGATTTTATAGCCTCCCGATAGCTAGCAATTGAGACATAGGTACGTGTTTGGCCTTTGTCCAAGGTCTCTTCCACCTGCACTATAAGATGCAGTCCTGTACTTTCAATCATAATAGCCCATCTGTAAACCAAGGCATCCTTCAGTGTGATGTGATGGTGTATGAACAGACTGGTGCTGGAATATAGGTCGCCAGAGGTGGTGGATAGCCTTTAGGATGCAACTGCCAGACCTGAGATATCCAGTACATGTAGAAACCTACCTGGATCCTGGTCCAGCTTTGAACTAACATAGATGTTGTCAGCAGAAAAAGGTCCTGCAACCCACTAAGTCATCTCAGCCTGGCCTATCTAATTTTAATTGTGGGAGGGCCCTGGTGACTCATCACTCCCCACGCCAGTATCCCCTTTTATAGAAATGTAGGTGTTATCAGAAAAGGGCTCTGTGACCTATCGAGTCTGCCCAGCCCCTGATCACCTCAGTAGTTGGAAGTGACTTTATGAGGGCCCTGATGCTGGAGCGCATGTACAGTGGTCCAACTGCATGATGGGATCCCTGTGGCGATTCTGTTTTCAACCCTGTGGCAATCACCAGGACCAATATGTACCCTGTTTCTTGCACAGTAGGGGCAAGGAAATATCTACGATCCAGGGCATTAGTGGTCTAGATGAGTTTGTTGGCAAAATTACTAGATAGGTCATCGACGGTTGTATTGAAGTTCCCCAGCATGAAAGTCTGGAAGATTCCATAGCCTGAGCTGACATCTGCTCTGCAAATTCCTACAGAAACTCTGACTCACACCGTGTAGGGTGGTAGAGCTGAATGATTCTTTAACTCAGGCTGGTGATGGATGAAAGGGCCAGCTATTCTAACGACTCTGGTTGCTCCACAGGTGACACATAATGGCCAACTCAGATCTAAAGAACAAGGCCATCACACCACCCCTGTGCTTCAACCTTGGGTAGTGTATTGCAGAAAAATCTGGTGGCACCAACTCAGCCCAAACTGGCCTCGAGTGGTCATCTAATCAGGTTTCCATGATACACAGATATCTGAGAATCAGAGATAACATCACTGACTATAGCAGTCTTATTTATAGCCGACCTGGCATTGCACAGCACAGCAGTACCCAAGTTAGAGGTGCCTCAGTGCATTATCCACTCACCTTTTCCCTGTAAGAACAGAATCGGGAGATAGATGTAAGGCAGAAAAACATTTCTGACTTGCTCATGTCTCTGACCAGTGCCTCCTAGCCCACACACCTTTTGCTGTATACCTGAGAAACCCCATTTAGAGGCCTTTCTTAAAATGCTGAATGCACCACAACCTACCTCAAGTGGCAGCATTAACCCTCAGAGAGCATCATTTCCACAGCTGCTTGGCGAGTAGCCAATAGTCAGCCTACACTGCCATATAGTTGTGGTATTACCGGCCCAAAGTAAACACTTTAAAAATTCTCCAAACTACTCATACACACCACCTTCCCCAATCATAGCTACATATGCGACACAACAACACACACTCCCTTCACTAACACAAAATAAAAACAGTCTGCTAATTAAAAATGTCACTGATGAGTTTTAGATTTTTTCAACAGTCATAAAGGTTCCCATTCCACCCAGGTTGGTCCTGCCAAAAGAGCCCTGGACCATCAAAGTCCAGAGGAAGACAGAGCCCAAGAATATCAGAACGTAGTGGAGAGGGGAGATGTAGGAAAGCTTAGGTCCAGATCTTCACATCTGCTTCAGACCTCTACTTTTCAGGAGGTGTGGGAGAGGGGAGGTGGGCAGGAGGCACTGCAGAAGTTTCCAAGTCCCAGGGGAGATGGTGTAAAATGTTGGCATGCCACAGCACTCTCGTCACGTTTTGTCTTAGCAGGTTGTCAGCATAGTTTTCCCACCACCTCTCACCACCCTTTGAAGAACGGAGTAGTCAGTCTACTACAATAACTGGGTGGTTCTCAGTCCCGAAAGACTAAGGCTGACAGGGAAAGAACAGGTGCCAAAACCAACAGGTTTGTTCTTTGTCCTTGACCTCTGCAGATTGAACTTCCACAATCCCCTGAATCTCCAAACCCACTCCAAATTCACAAGCCCAGTCACAACCCCCACTGTGTACAACCCCCACTCTGCTGGTACACCAAGGACGCAGAGTCCCCAAGCAAAGGCCACAGTTTTCCGGACCCCCCCCCACCCAAACAAGCACCTTTTGAGCAGCCAGGCTGGATGACAGACCCAAACTCCATAAAGAGAAGCACAGTGGAGTCAGCAAGGCAAAAGGTGGAAACAGTAGCACCCTGCATTTCTGCAAGAAGGACAATCCTCTGTGTAGGTTTCACAGAAGCATCAATTCACCAGCACAGTCCTAGTACCAAAAATATGCTGTCCTCTAAAGTTGGTGTTCTGTAGCCTCAGCTTTCCACAGGAGCGTGCAGTCTCACCAACCTTCTCAGTCCACTGAGGCCAAGGCGGTGGGGTAGAGGGCGAGTATGGCTAAAACTGTAAATGCCTCTAACACAGACAAGTCCAGGAGCTGCAGGAAACACCAACTCACTCCAACAATAAAATGCTTCAGAAAACTGTCGGCCTCTTGAGAACCAGGGACCAGGCCAGGTGGACCCAGTCAGTGCAGGCATCACTTCCACAGTCCATCGACTCCACCGTCCCTCGGACAGGATCAGGAGCCGAAACGTCAGTCTGGTGGTCATGTGGTTGGTTATGCAGCAGCGGTAACCTGGGAAACAGAACAACAGCTGTAACAAGCCATCAGGCTGAGCAACAGCATGGTGCCAGAGAAGTGGTAAGCTTCTGTCTGTACCTTTGTATGGACACTATACTGAACTGCACTAAACTAAAACAACAATTTAAATTTAGCTACCCAGTCTTAAAATGAAGCTAAAGAACTAAGAACAAAACTGCAGAATCCAAGAATAGACTAGCACTGGCAGACTATAACCATCCTACTTGCAGCCATCTTCCCTTACATAAATGCAAGTGCGCAGCATGCATGCTGTATGCATGCTGCACACTTGTATTTCTGTAGGGGTTGGCTTGTTATAGAATGAGTGAGAGTCATACTGTTCTGTTGTCCCTTATTTCTACCTTCCAGAGCCCCATCTGTCTCAGAAGAACTGTACAGTAGGATGCTTATGTTTCTACTACCCTTAATGAAATACAACTGCGCCGCATGCAGCACACTTCTTTTTCTGTAAGGGTACCCATCAGAATTTCCATCTTCCAGTGTTCCGGCAGCCACTCTTGGGGGTCAGGTTAGGTGTGATGAACTTATGTCTGATAAATCATTACATCTTGGCTGCCATTTTCCATGACGGAGTTAATCAGTCAGTTTTAAGCAGCAGAGCCAAAATAAATAATTATTTACCAGAAAAGTCACACTCAGAAACAAAAATGGTACGGATCGTCTCATGCTCTCTGCTGTTTTCCAAAAGCTCAACTTATAGCCACAGCATTTACAAAATCCAGTTTACTTTTGGAGTACAGGGAATTCAGCTGCACTTTTTCCTTTTTTTACCTTGCTTGATTGATGTTTTTTGCTGAATAGTGAGTGACAGATCCAGGACTCCTCTATTTGAAGGCCAGGTACAACTGCCCTGGAAGCAGTGCACAATTCCCCACACTGCTAGGCACATGTGCTTCTACCCTGGTCTGACCAGTTTTTCTTGGTAAGGGGCTAATGGCTCCCACAGTTGGATCTGGGCCTTGTTTGAAGTGGGAAGGCCAGTAGTGATTAGGTGCGTGAGGTGGCTAGCCATAACTTCAGCTTTAGGCGTGGGACGAATTACTCCAGTCCGAGACTCTGCTCCCAGTCATTCATCAGTCAGCAGCAGAATTCTCCTGCTGGCCACAGAGGAATTATTAGTGAGTTCTCTGTAGATACTGCTAGGGCTCTCTTTCTGTATTAAGAACATGCCTTTCAAATACTAGTGGGTATTCCTCTGGAAAATGTTCTTTCTCTTTCAGAAAAAGCCGCTGGCAGTAATAATTCGGGAAGTATGTGATGGGTAAGTTGAGCTTCGTACCTGAAATATTTTTGTTTTCTCCTTGCCAAATCTGATGCTGCTGAGATGTTTGGGACTAACAACATTGGAGCCTGAAGCCCTCTGTTTATTGAAATACCAGGCTTCTCCGCACTTTTATCTATTTATTGCTGGTGAAAGGTGAGGGACTGACAACACTGGAAGTTGAAGCTTCTGCTTATCAACAGGCCAAGCACAGTGGGAGTAGGTACAGTGCAGGCTACCCACACTGATGTATTTATTACTGGGGAGAGGGGGAGGATTGACAGCACTGGAGACTAAAGCCCTCTGTTAATGCACAGTGATAGATACAGTTTGGAAAGATACAAGGTCAGGGACTAACAGCACTTGAGACTGAAGGCCTTTGTTTATCCACAGGGCTAGATATAGTGTGGGCCGTTACAGTGCAGCCCCCCCCCCCCCCACATACACACACACACTGTGACGTGTTTAGTGCTTTTGAAAAGTAAGGGACTGAGAGCACTGGAGACTGAAGTCCTCTGTTTATGTATAGGGCCAGGTAAAGTGCAGGTTTTTCCACACCGTAATATATTTAGTGCAGGTAAAAGGTGAAAGGCGAGGGACTGACAGCAGCGAAGCCCATTCCGTGGGTCTCCTGCAGTTGTTAACCTGCGAGGGTTTAACCTGCATTTGTTACCAGACACCTACCGAGTGTCTCCTTGTAGTCGTGAACTTTTAAGTATGCATCTTACCCCTTCTCCAAGGGGAGTGCTGGTGTTACTGATTTTTAGATCTCTCTACCTTGTAAGGGGCTGAGCAGTAGAGGATCCCAGTGGGAGGAGCCTAGCAGATGAGAAGGCTCTGCAGAGAGGATTCTGGGAGAGAAGGGCTTTGGGGTGCCATGGATCCCTAGGAAGAGGAGGAGGGGGTCTCCCCTTGAGGGAGGCACCCAGACGACCTTTGGGACTGGGTACAGTTTGGGGAGAGGGTGTGGTCCAGCCTCGTGAAGGTAAAGCTACTGCTCCATGGGGATGCATCAGTGAGAAGAAGAGACCAGAGAAGCCCTCTGGTCAGGACAGCAGTACAAGAGTCATGCTATAGGTAACACCTGGGTGGGGTTAGTAAGGTTCACAGTGGAGCTGTAAGCCTAGCTGTCCTTTGGGAGACCTTCTAGCATGGGACAGAATGGATATGTATACCTAGATAGGACTGTAGGCCCAGCTGTCCTGTGAGAGACTTTACTGCCGGGACTGTGGGATTGCCGAATGAGTACCTGTATGGGATTATGACACTGTATCTGTCTGTTTGCCTTGTGATGTGGGGAGACAGTGATGTACACCCTTCCAAGTTGTAGGATATGGATAAACTGCGCTACATGTTGTGAACTTGTAGGAGACCGTAACGGATCAAGCTGGTGCACTACTAACTCACTTCAGGTATTTCTTGAGTATTTGCTCGGCTGCTACACAGTATATGTACCCTGTCCTGAAAAAAAAAAAAAGAGTCTAGGCCAGCTCCTCACAGCTGGGGTGAATACCACCCCCGAATGCTCAGGGCTTACATAATACTTCATGCTGGGCAGGAAAAGCCTGTGTTGCAGCAAATTCATTCCATTGCTGCATTTGAATAAAATACATCAGATATCTTGGGGCATTCTTCTTTAGATTTTTGTTACTGCCTCTCTGTACTTTGGTTCTGGTAAATTTCTATAAATTTTGTAACTGGACCGGCCCGATGGTGCTGAGGGTTGAGGCGCTGGACACCACACCCTCGTGCCACGCCGGCGATCCGGGTTTGGGAATGGACCTGGATTGTCAGAGGTTGGCAGGGGAGGAGAAGGATTGCGCATCTGTAGGACTGCTCTCCTTCTCTGGGAGGGGGGTGTGTGCAGCCGTCGGTGCACTGGCAGCCCCTTGCGGAGTCTGGGGGTGGTGAAGTGCACGGGCAGTATGTGGCTATGTGCTGGGGCAGACGGCGGGAAGTAGTGCTTGCGGAAGCGTGCACGCTCCTGTCCATTGGCACCGTTGCACGCCGCACACAGGGCAAACCAGAACAGAGAAACGGGTACCAGTCGCGACGGCATGATGGCTGTCTCTATGGGGGAAAGTACTCAGCTCCGAGGGGAACACGGCAACATTGGAGCCGGTCCTGGTGGACGAGCACAGAGGGGGCTCTCCACCTCCCCGCCGCAGGGGGGGCAAGCCACGGGGGTGAAGTCGCGGGACCCGAATGGGAGCCAGGGAGATCCTCGGGATGGTGGCTGGAGACCTTGGAGGATGCCAAGATGTGAGAGAAGGTAAGGCAGACTGGTAGCCGGGGAGAAAAATCACCAAGAAAATAAACTGTGCAACTTTGTTAAAATTTTAATGACTCAAAAATGGAGCAACAGGCACACGTATGCTTGCAGCATGCAAACATACATGCACAGTGTTGTTAAACAAACCTTGTGTGCAATAGTACAAAACAGCGAGCTTCATAAATCATTAAGTATGGGTTAATGCACTGAGGGGTGTAGTAGGGGTGCGAGGCGAAGGGCGAGACATCCTTAAGCTCCTGTCGGTACATTACAGTCCTGTGGTGCACACCCTGGAGTGGCTTATTACACTTAGAAAATGGCTCTAAGTAGGTTTCTTTGGGAGGAAAATGAGATTCAGCATCTGACCATGAGTTTCTAGAGATTTAATGCACAGTTAGGATGTAGTGCAAATAATGCTCTTTGGCATGAAGAGTAAAGATACCACCTTTGACTGCTGTGATGTGTAAATAAAAGAAAATCGGTGAGATCTGTACATTGTTTCCACCTGATCAGTTACCTTCATGTTACAGAACATGTGTATCTCATTAAGAGTGTGCTGGCCATCAGTCATACCAGGCATGGTTAATGCTTCACAGTGTCTGTCTCATACAGGAAGTCAACAGACGAGCATGCGGTTTTGATGGCTCTAAGCCTTATAGTTGACATGAGTTTCCCAGAATTCATGACTTAAAAAGGCCAAATAAGATTCTGCAGCAGCTGCATAACAGTCTGGTGTTTGTTATTAAATGGTTAATATCATGTGAGTAACCAAAACGACTCTGTACTGCTGTACTTAGAATTTAGTTCTTTAGTTTTTCAAGTGCGCTCCATCCTCACACCCATCCCTGATCAAACCCTGCTGTCGTTGTCCCCATACATCCCTAAACACATTCCACCCTCTATCTCCACGTTCACCCCTGAGTACACCCTGCTCTCTTTCGTCACAGCCACCCCTGATTACATCTTGTTATCTGCCTTCACACTCTCTCCTGATCACACACCCACTCTTTGTACCCACATTTACCCCTGATTACACCCAGTACTCTGAGCTGACACTCACCCCATATCACATGCTGGTCTCTGTTCCCACACCCACCCCTGACTGCACCCTGCTCTCTGTCCCCACACTCATCTGATCACACTCCGCTCTCTGTCTTACACACCCTGATCAAACTCTGCTCTCATTGGGCCCTGTTTTCCAAGGTGCGGAGTGGCTACACGCTGCATATCTGAGGTGTGTAGACATTTTGCAGCCGCCATGCCCCCTGTGCCCCATGCTCCACAGAGGTGCAGAGCTGTTATGTACCAGATCCCTGGCCGGCCAGGTGGGCGGTCCAGGGGGCGGTGCAGGGGGTGTGCCTGCACTATTCTCGAAAGCGTGGAGTGCCAGGCAAGGTGGGGGTCGCAGGCTACACACTCCAGAGGCAGTCGTAGCCACTGCATGCCCCATCACTGGTATGCCACCTGCAGCGGCAAACACTGTAAGGCCCACAGACATGTCACCCCAGCCCACCTGGACCACTGCGAGAGCTAGGGACGGCCACCTGGGTACACACCTAGTGTTTGTGTGTATGGCCCTGCCAACATTCCCTGGGGCCATGGTGCCAATTCGGTGCAAGTGATCCAGTGGTGGACTGGGTCTGGGAACCCTTTAGGATGCCTGCCCATGTTCGGAAGACAGCCCCTGTGTTCCGGGCGGGGGGTGCAGAAGGGGGCCACTTGGTGGCTGATGGACATGGATACAATCATCGTTCTGCCAATGCGGGGCTACGCGGGCGGGATACGTGCCATTGGCGTGTACTTCCCACCCTTTGGAGAATCACCCCCATTTGTGCATACCCTTCCATAAAATCCTTCTTTCTATCCCCAAACTCACCCATAATCACCTACACAGTCCCCATACCCACCCTTGATCACACACTCTCTCGATCTCTATTCACCCTTGATAAAACCCTGCTCTCTATTCTTATTCACCTTTGCTCACTCCCTGCTCTTTATCCCAATATACACCCCTGATCACACCCTGCTCTTAGTCCTAACATCTACCCCAGATCATACACTCCTCTCTTTCCCAACATCTACCCCTTATCACATTCTGCTCTCTATCTCCACATCCACCCCTTATCACATTCTGCTCTCTATCCCCACATCCACCCCTGATCACACTCCGCTTTCTATCCCCACATCCGCCCCTTATCACACTTTGCTCTCTATCCCCACATCCACCCCTGAGCACACCCTGCTCTCTTTCCCAATATCCACCCCGATCACATGCTGCTGTCTGTCTCAACATCCATCACTGATCACAAACTGCACTCTATCCCCACATCCACCCCTGATCGCACCCTGCTCCCTATCCCCACATCCACCCCTGATCGCACCCTGCTCCCTATCCCCACATCCACCCCTGATCGCACCCTGCTCCCTATCCCCACATCCACCCCTGATCACACCCTGCTCCCTATCCCCACATCCACCCCTGATCGCACCTCCTGCTCCCTATCCCCACATCCACCTTCTGATCGCACCCTGCCCCTATCCCACATCCACCCCTGATCGCACCCTGCTCCCTATCCCCCACATCCACCCCTGATCGCACCCTGCTCCCCTATCCCCACATCCACCCCTGATCGCACCCTGCCCCTATCCCCACATCCACCCCTGATCGCACCCTGCCCCTATCCCCACATCCACCCCTGATCGCACCCCTGCTCCCCTATCCCCACATCCACCCCTGATCGCACCCTGCCCCTATCCCCACATCCACCCCTGATCGCACCCTGCCCCATCCCCACATCCACCCCTGATCGCACCCTGCTCCTATCCCCACATCCACCCCTGATCGCACCCTGCTCCCTATCCCCACATCCACCCCTGATCGCACCCTGCTCCCTATCCCCACATCCACCCCTGATCGCACCCTGCTCCCTATCCCCACATCCACCCCTGATCGCACCCTGCTCCCTATCCCCACATCCACCCCTGATCACACCCTGCTCCCTATCCCCACATCCACCCCTGATCACACTGTGCTGTCTGTCCCAGCATCCACCTCTGATCACACCCTGCTCTCTGTCCCAACATCCACCCCTGATCACACCCTCTGTTCTATCCCAACAGCCACCCCTGATCACACCTACTCTCTATCATAACATCCACACCTGATAACACCCTGCTCTCTATCCTTACATCTACTACCCCTGATCACACCCTGCTCTCTATCCTTACATCTACCCCCGATCACACTATGCTGTCTGTCCCAACATCCACCCCCTGATCACATCCTGCTCTCAGTCCCAGCACCCACCCCTGATCACACCCTGTTCTCTGTCCCAGCATCCACCCCATATCACACCCTGCTGTCTGTCCCAACATCCACCCCAATCACACTCTGCCGTCTTTCCCAACATCCACCCCTGATCACATCCTGTGCTGTAGCTCAATGTCCACCCCGATCACATCCTGCTCTGTGTCCCAACATCCACCCCTGATCACACCCTGCTCTTTGTCCCAACATCCACCCCGATCAAATCCTGCTCTCTGTCCCAACATTCACACCTGATCACACCCTGCTGTCTGTCCCAACATCCACCCCTGATCACATCCTGCGCTCTGTCCCAACACCCAACCCGATCACACCCTACTCTCTGTCCCAACATCCACCCCTGATCCCACCCTGCTCTCTATCCCAACATCCATCCCTGATCACATCCTGCTCTCTGCTCCAGCATCCACCCTTGATCACACCCTGCGCTCTATCCCAACACCCTGCGCTCTATCCCAACATCCACCTCTAATCACACACTGCTCTCTATTCCCACATCCACCCCGATCCCACCCAGATCTCTAGCCCAACATCCACCACTGGTCACACCCTGCTCTCTGTCTCCACATCCAATCCGATAACACCCTGCTCTCTATCCCAACATCCACCCCAATCACACTCTGCTCTCTGTCCTAACATCCTCCCCTGATCACACCCTGCTCTCTATCGCAGCATCCACCACTGATAACACCCTGCTCTCTAATCTCACATCCACCCCTAATCACACTCTGCTGTTGTCTGTCCTAACATCCACCTCCGATCACACCCTGCTCTCTATCGCAGCATCCACCACTGATAACACCCTGCTCACTAATCTCACATCCACCCCTGATCGCACCCTGCTCTCTTGCCCAAAATCCACCACTGATCACACCTTGCTCTCTGTCTCCACATACACCCCGATCACACCCTGCTCTCTATCCAAACATCCACCCCTAATCACACTCTGCTGTCTGTCCTAACATCCACCCCCGATCACACCATGCTCTCAATCCCAGCATCCACCCCTAACACCCTGCTGTCTAATCTCACATCCACCCCTGATCACACTCTGCTGTCAATCCCAGCATCCATCTCTGCTCACACCCTGTACTCTATCCCGACATCCACCCTGATCACATCCTGCTCTTTGCCCCAACATCCACCCCTGATTACACCCTGTGCTCCATCCCAACATCCACCCCTGATCACACCCTGCTCTCTATCCCAACATCCACCCCTGATCACACCCTGCTCTCTAATCTCACATCCACCCCGATCACACTCTGCTGTCTGTCCCAACATCCAACCCTGATCACACCATGCTCTCTATCCCCATATCCACCCCGATCACACTACTCTCTTCCTGATCATACCCTACTATGTTCCATAATCCACCTCTGATTCACACCCTGCTCTCTAACCCAACATCTACCCTTGATCACATCCTGCTCTCTGTCTCAACATCCACCCCAATCACACCCAGCTCTCTATCCCAGCATCCACCCCTCATCACACCCTGCTATCTGTCCCGATCACATCCTACTGTGTCCCAACATCCACCACTCATCACACCCTGCTTTCTATCCCCACATCCAGGGATTCAGTTAACTCCGTTTTTGGAGTATTTGACTTCCAAAAATGAGGCAAAACTTTCAAAATAAAGGGGAAGGAAGTCATTGACTTTCAAATGTAAAACAAAAAAATCAGATGACTTCCAAAACTGTAGTCATGGATGTCAAGCTAGAATGATAATTTTTTCTAAAAAAAAAATTGTATTCTACCACTATATTTAGATTAACACCCATTAACTGGTCCTTCCTAGGATACTGACTTCCAAAATGTTGGTTCCGGGAAGTAATTTGATTTCCAAAAAATGGGAATGACTTCTAGATTGTGACTCACTGAAGTTTAAGACTTCAGCTGAAAGAAACTGAGCCCCTACCCACATCCCTCCCGAGTCCCGATCACCCCGGCTCTCTGTCCTCACATGTACCATATACCACAACTTGCTCTATATCCCCACATCCACCCCAATTATACCCTGCTGTCTGTCGTGACATCTACCCCAGATCTTTTACAAATACAGGCCGTTGATAAAGAGCCAAGCAGTAGACATACTATAGCTGGACTTTGGTAAGGCCTTTGACTCTGTGCCCCACAGGAAACTTGTGGAAAAGTTGAAAGATCTTGGGAATGGAGGCAAATTAACAAGGTGTATTAGTAACTGGCTGGGGTTGGGGGAGAATTCTGAGGTACTTTGGCAACAAGGAATATTAGACAGGTCACTATTAGGATGCCACATGGGTCAGTCCTGGGGCCTGTCCTTTTCATTATATTCATCTGTGATATTGGGGAGAGAGTCTAGGGTAAAATCAGTCTCCCTATGCAGATGATAGCAAAATCAGAGGAAGGGTGGATACTGGGGAAGGAACACAGGGAATACAAATGGACCTGGATACACTGGAAGAGGGGTACAAGATATGGCAACTCAGATTTAATGCCAAAAGTGGAACATTGGCAAAAGAAGTCCCAAACCAGTACTGATTGGGTGGAGTGAGGGTGGAGTAGACGTCAGAGGAATGGGTCCTGGGGACCATGAGTAGCAGCAGTCTAAAATCCCCAGCCCAGTGCCAGAAGGGTTCAGGGAAGCAATAGGAAGTTGGGGTGCATAGGGAGGGGGTTGCTAGCAGAAGGAAGTAAGTGAGCATGCCCCTCTTCCTTTGTTAGACCTCACCTGGAGTACTGTGTGCAGTTCTGGAGCCCACATCTGAAAAAGCACAGGGACCTCTTGGCAGCTGTGCAGAGGAGGGCTAAGAAAATGCTTCAGGGGCAACAAGGAAACTCATATGAGGAGAGGCTGGCAAGTCTTGATATGTGCACACTAGAGGGCAGGTTGGAGAGTGTGGGGGGGGGCATGACCAAGACTTATGTACCTAAGGAGTAGTAACAAAGTGGACAGCAGTGTCCTGTTCACAAGAAGCGAGGTCAAGGTAACAAAAGGCCTTCAATGGAAACTGGTGGGGGGAGGCTTTACAGGGACATTGTTAGCTTGGCAGTGTAATTTGTGGTCATGTGCTACCAGTTTGCCTCTAGGCACAGACTTTGCAGACGTATCTCCTCGGTAAACGCTCGTCTTACAGCACCGTCATTGACACCAAATGCTGATGTGCATGCGTGGGATCTTGGCTCCCCTGTTCAGACTTGTTTATTTGTACTATTAATGCTCATTTTCATCATAGAACTACATCCTCTTATTCAGAGTCACTTTCTCTGTCGGATACCATCCTTCATTGAATACACCAGAAAAAATTTAGAAGCCTTTGTGCTCGAGTTTAGGTTCAGTGACGGTGCCATTAGAGATGCACATATACGGAGGAGATACGCTTTCGACAGCTGAATTTGGATAGCGTGCTCGGTCTGAACTTGAAATGAAAAAATGGCTTAAAAGGTAATTACATTTTATGTTTTGGGGCCTTCAAAAGGGTAGTTTGCAAAGCCTATGCCCAGAGGCAAACTGGTCGTACGTGATCAGATATTATACTACAAAGCAGACAGTGTCCCCTCAAAAGGGATGGAAAGAAGTTCTTTATTGCAGAAAGCATTGTAAAGAAGTGGCATGCATTGCCAGAAGTGAGCAACACTGAATTCGGTACTGGCTTCATACACAGGTGGGATAGGCACAAGGGTATATTCCAAACCAGAGGAGTGAGTGAGGGTGGGCAGTTGAGGGTTGGGGATGATTGGAATGGGCCCCCCCATTCGAAATACAGTCAGGGCCATTGGTAGACTAGCTGCAGTCCAGCACTAGGCTGGGAGTGGATGCAGACAGGTACTAGGCAGACTCAGTAGGCCACTGTGCCTTTTTCTGCCATTAAAATCTATGTGTATATGTTATTGATAAAGAAGCATTCAACCCTCCACAAACCAACATACTCTGTCACTGATCGTAGGAATTATTATAAAATACTAATATTCAGGTTCTAGGGGTGTGGAAGTGGTGCACTTTTCCACACTCTGGCAGTTCCACTGGAACAGTGTAATTGGTTGGACAGCTTTAAGCTAACCTCCTCCCACCACCCAGGTGGTATATTTCCTGACTCAGCCCCATGATGTCAGATCTTTCTTTCTGCTGGAAGAATGGGTCATCTCCTTTGCAGCTTGTGGTTAGGTTTACTGCACCAGTCCATAGGTGAACTTTAGTTTTGAAGTTTTCAACATTTCTTTTGACTTTTTCACTGGTTCTTGCGACTCTCTTCACTGATCTATGGTGGAGCAATGGAAGCCAGGATTCAAATTTTGTGTGCTGGGTCAAAGGCCTTGGTTGTGGCCAGGTTGGCCGAATAGCTTGTGGCCCTTAAGGGGGAAGTGGCAGCTGCCGCAGTAGGCACCTCCTCTGTCTTGGTGCTGTTCCCTGGGGCCAGCTTTGGAAGATCACTCACTGGAGAGTTCCAGGAGATGTGTCTGGCCCTCTCGACCTTGGGGAGAGCCCTGCCCACTGTGGTGTTAAAACCAAGCACTGCTGGCACTGATCGTGGGACTGGGAGGGATCGAGATCCTCCGGATCCTTTGCTAACCGTTCAGTGGTTGTCAAGTGCCTTTTGGCTGGGGGGGGCAGGTCAGACAGGTCAAGGGCTTTTCGGTTCCCCCATTGAGCCAGTCGACTTCAACACCAGTTGAGCAGGCCACCAGGATATTTCTTGAGCTTGCTGACCAACTGTCGGACGAGGTCAAGGGTTCGATCTCACAGACTTCGGTGCTCCTGGTCCTCACCCAAGAAGATGTGGTCCAGTTAGTGTCCCTGTCCGGCTGTCTATGGGAGCAACCTCTGCCAGAGGTTTTCTGCGCCTGTTTTGCTGAATGTGGGCAAGCATGTGGTTTACAGCAACCTGACGGAAGGCTCCTTGCCATTGATTGGCCGGTCAGCAGTCAAGCTCGCAGTTGAGGCACTTCTGCCCTTGGTTCTGCTCAACCAGGAGGTGTTGCCATTGACTTGCTTCGACCTCCTCCTTCATTTAGGAAAGGTACCACCGCAAGATGCGCTGGTGCTGTGATGAGTTTATCTGGCAACAGTGGGCCATTTTGGGGCAGGGTAGGGATCTATTCCCTGGACCTGTGGTCTCCTGGTTGCTTCTGGTGGCACCTTCCGCTGGTCCACACCATGCAGGTGCACACCATAGCTATTTCCCCACCTCTTCAGGTGGAGCTGCCACCACCACAACTTAAGTTGGGCACTCTGACTAAGGAAGATGGCCGCTCAGCCACTGGCATGCCAGGCCAGTTGTTGGTGAGGCTGTCTCCAGGAGAGGATTCTAGAGAGGTCCGTGGCAAGAAACGGCTAAGGGACATTTTTGAGGAGTCATCAGATGACTCGTATCATGAGTTCATGGCCTCCTCTGAGGCTCTTCTCTTTGACCGCAGCTCGGTTGAGGAGCTTACCACTGAGCATAGTCTGGTATCCTTTGGAGTGCTTCTCCGACTTATTCTGGAATCCATGTCGGTCCCACTTGAGCCGTCCAAAAGAGGGCTAAGTATTCCCTCACAGACATTCTGGACTAGGACAAATCCCCAAGTTTTGCCTTCTCCATGACTAAGCCATTTTGGGACCAGCCCTGGAGCTTTTGCAGCATCCAGCATTGTGTCCGGCACGCTCTGCCTGCATGGTCTGCAAATATGCGATCCTTGTTGGTTTTCTTTGAGGGTTTTCAGACCACCTCTCTGTGGGAGGGTTGATCACTGATTTGGTGTTCTGTAAATCAGGGGGACATGGACATCAACAGGGGAATATGGACAAGCTTCTGGACAAGGAGTCTCGGAAGACTGACCATGCTGCTAAAAAGGTGTATGCTACAGTGTCTCTGGTTCTTGTTAGGCTAGCTATGCCATGATGGTAGCCAACCTCAGTCACTCCCTGATGGGAGTTTTTGATGTAGTCCTCCCTCACCTCCTTGTTGAACAACAGTTGGTGGTGCAGATCATCAGAGACCAGGATTGATTGCTGGCTAAATACCAGCTTCAGATGGCCTTCAACATGGACAGTTTGTGTGCTTATGCAGTTGCAGTGTTGGTCTCCATTCATTGCAGGGCCTCGCCGCATTTGTCCACCTTCACGACAGACACACAGCACAAACTGGCTGATGTCCCTTTCTTGGGCACTGACCTATTCAGCCCTAGAAACATAGACTTTGACGGCAGATAAGGACCGCTTGGCCCATCTAGTCTGCCCATTTCCCTACCTACAGGATAGGCCGTAGATCCTAGTTAACCAACAGCCTATTTCTTCCTACCCCCCACAAGAATTGCCTTATGTCTGTCCCATGCATTCTTGAATTCTCCCACAGTTTTAGACCCCACAACCTCCTCAGGAAGGCTGTTCCATGCATCCACTACCCTCTCTGTGAAATAATACTTCCCCACATTGCCCCTGAACCGCCCTCCTTCTATCTTTAAATTGTGTCCCCTTGTTCTTGCAAGTCTCTTTTTCTGAAAGATGCCACCCTCTTGGACTTTGTTGATTCCACTGAGGTACTTAAAAGTTTCTATCATGTCCCCCCCTCTCCCTTCTTTCCTCAAGGGTATACATATTAAGCTCCTTTAGTCTCTCCTCATACGGCTTCTCTTGCAGACCCTGCCCTGGGATGGAAGGAGTTCTCAAGAGTGCGACAATTCGCTTCCGACTACTCGCTCCCGCATGCATGCTCCCGCGTCAGTTCGCTCCTGGGCCTCCTTTCTGTAGCACCGCCTGGACCAATTTGCTCCCTGGACAAGCAAAAAAAAAAGCTCTTTAGGTACTGGCTACTTAATGCACAACTAGCTCCCAATCACATCTAACTAGACTGCCTCAGTGCCGCTGCTGTTACACAAAGCTGTCACTTGCTGCTGCTGTTACACAGAACTGTCACTTGCTGCTGCTGTTACACAAAGCTGTCACTTGCTGCTTCTGTTACACAAAGCTGTCATTTGCTGCTACTGTTACGAGTTGTCACAATGACTGGACAAATCAAATGTATTCTGACTTCATGCCTTCATGCACCCCAATCAAATAAATTCTGGCTTCAGGCTCACCCTCTCAAATAACTTCTACCTTCTGGGTTTCCAAATCAAAACAATCCCTACCAGCTATCCCCGATATAAGCAACAGCTACCTCCGTGACCTCCGTGATAAAAATGGGTTATTTCCACTTGAAGGTAACTTTGTAGCAGTTGCAAGGTAATAGTAATTTACACTGTTTGTGTCCGCAAGTTCTGGAGCGAGTAGCTGACTGCTTGGGCAGCAAGTTCAGGAGCGAGTAGCTGACAGCTTGGGGAGCGAATTGTTCAGGAGCATTTTAGTTTTAGTTTTGCTAGTAGTGAGGAAACAGTAATTTAAACAGTTTGTGCAAGCAAGTTCGGGACTGAGTATCTGAAAGCTTAGGGAGTGAATTGTTCTGGAGTGTATTAACACGGGGATGAATCGTCTTCGGAGCGTACACGCAGGAGCGAGTTGGTAAGGAGCGATAGTTGGGAGCGAATTGTCGTAGACCCGGACTTCTCACCCGCATTGAGAAGTCCAGTGCCACCCTAGATTCTGTGACATCATCCCAGAAGGACCAGAAAAAGAAGCCTACAAAGCAGGCTTTCCAATACTGCTCCTTTCAGTCACAGCCTCTTTGGCAGTGGCCCCAGCAGAGCAGTACCAGGCCTGGTGCCCCAAGTTTAAGTCCAGGGGCAAGGGTCCAAAAAGGGGGGGGCGGGGTAGTGGTGCCCCTCCGGTAGCAGCCACTGGTGCCCCCCCGCAAAAGCTGCCTAGTGGCAGGTTGGAGGATGTTATCCTTCCACCATCCTGTCTCTGACTGCTGTTTTGATCGGAGGTCAGCTACGTCACTTCTTACTACATTGGTCTGCTATCACAGTGGACAAGTGTATGTTGGGTGTAGTGGGCAGAAGATTGCCTCTGGACCTCGACGCCCTCCCACCCTACTGCCTCTATGAGCTTTGAGAGTCCAGGGTGTCTCAGGACACGCTGTCTGCCTTAAGAGTGGACACTGCTCAGCTCCTTGCAGAACGGGCACTAGCCCCCGTGTCTTGGATTCATTGGCCAGTTAGGGTTACTTGTCCAGGTACTTTCTTGTCCCAAATGGACAGGAGGCTGGCGCTCCTTACGGGCAGAAGATGTCTCGGACGGATCCGCACTCCACGTGTGTCTACTGTCTAGGCCTGGAGCACGACCCGCAGGCCTGCGACCTGTGCTCTTCCTTTTCGGCCTACGTCCTCGAAGACCGTGCTGCCCGTTTACAACTGGGGCGTCCCGAGAAGCGTTTTCCTCCGGTGAAGTCAAAAGAGGTCCGGTCGGCGGTTTCCGCGGCGGCAGGCTCGACGGATCTGCTTGAGCAGATGATCGCCCTCAAAGAGGAGGCAGCGCGGGCTGCTTCTACCTCGGCTGTGGCATTTGTCCCGCTCTCTCTCGGTGCCTCTTATTCAGTTTCTTTTAAGGAGCTTTGTCTGACCCTCTCTACTAAAGGTGAGAGACCAAATTCTGCTGGACCGTTTTCTCGGTCCAAAAAGAGAGACAAGGGTAAGTCCCACCGTCGACGCTCTTGGGAGCGGGAAAGATCCCTCTCCCCGAGTTGTCGGCCGTCGACTTCGGTCGACCGCTCGGCTTCGGCCACTGGTCTCACGGTGTCCCCGTCAGGCCAGTTGACGAGACTCCATCGACACAGTCAAGATTTTTCTCGAACCGTTGGACGAGGTTGTCAGCAGGAGAAGCCGAGAATCCCCTCTCCCCGGTTCCCCCGTTAGGAGTTGAGGACCCCATTGGCTTGTCTGTGCCTCTGGTTCCGGAGCCTTTGGTTGAACCCTCCGAACCGAGGGGAGTGCCGGTTCCCCACGACACCTCCCCGCACCGTCCTCAGGAAAGCCGAGGTTCTCGGTCTCGGACTTCTTCGCGGTCCAGCTGATCCCGCCGTCATAGGCGGTCTCGATCTCGGCACTGCGGCAAGCGGTGCCGCAGCTCGTCCTCTTCCTCTTCCTCCTCCTCGGACGAGGGGAGGCTTCAACATAAGTTGCATCGACGATATGAGGACCTCATGTGGCAACAGCTCCTTCTGACCGGGAACAAGCCGACGCCGCCGCCTCCCCGCCATTAAGTGGCTGTCACCGGAGCGGCCGAAACAACCCCTCGTTTTATCCGAGGAGCCTGTTCCCAGGCTGGTTGTTCGGCCAAAACCAGCTGCCCCACCGATTCCAGTGGAACCTCCACCTCCACAGCCGCTGTTTGGGGCTCCGACCAAGAATTCTCGGTCGGCTCAGGGACTGCCCCATAGGCTGTCTGTCACCCTCACTCCTGATCGACCTCGGCAGGTGGAGGGTGGCTCAGGCCCGAGGCAGCTCTTTGAGGACTGTTCCGAGTCCGAAGACGATTCCTCCCTTTTCTCCAAGTGAATGGACTTGGAGTCCTCAGGAGGACAGTCGGTGGACGATAGCCCTTCGTCCTTCCTGGGATTGCTTCGGCTCATCTCGGAGTCCACCGGGATGAAGCTCGAACCCATTTCTAAGAGGGCCAGTTATCCCCTCATGGAGATTCTGGACCGAGGGGATTCCCCTATGGAGGCCTTTCCGGTGGCCGAGGCCATAGTGGGCCCGGCCTTGGAGCTCCGGCAGCGCCCTGCTTCCTGCCCTGCGCCTTCGGCCAGGATGGCCAGGAAGTATGGGGTCCCTACGATTTCCTTGTCCAGTTTTTGGAACCCCTCGGCGAGGGTTAGTTACGATAGCGTTTTCCAGGTGCCGGAGCGCTAGGGGATGTGGACAAACCTCCCGACAAGGAGTCCAAGAAATTGGACTATGCCGGGCGATAAGTCTACTCTGCGTCCTCCCTCGGCCTTCGCCAGGCCAGTTCGGCCGTCCTCATGGCACATTTCTCGCACGCCCTGTTGGGCTCCCGGGATGAGGTCGTCCCTCATCTTCCCGCGGATCTGCAGACCACGGTTAGGCAGGTGCGGGACCAGGGCAGTGGCCAAACAGCAGCTTCAGACTGCTTTGGACATTGGGGACTCGTGCCAGGTCTGTGGCGGCCGCAGTGGCTATGCGTCGTCGGGCTTGGCTGAGGATATCCACCTTCACTTCGGATACCCAGCACAAGTTGGCGGATGTCCCCTTCTTGGGGACCGACCTCTTCGGCCCTGGGGTGGAAGGTCACCAGCAGAGGATCGAGAAGTCCAATGCTACCTTGGACTCAGTCTCATCCGCTCAGAAGGACAAAGGCCGCAAACCACAGCCTAAGCCCTTTCGTCCCTCTGCGCCCGCGGCACGTCCGGCCCAGCAACGCTAGGCAGGCTTGAGCTTGGCATCCCAAGCCCAGTTTCGCCGGCTTCCAACAGGAAGCAGGAGGTAAAACCCAGGAGGTCCCTCGGCGGTCCCTCCTCCAAGCCTGCCCAGTGACAGGTTGAGGGGTGTCGCCCCCAACCCCGTCACCTCACCCCAGGTTCCCTCCGTGGGGGGACGGCTCCGTCACTTCCTTTCCACCTGGTCCGTTATTACCACGGACAGGTGGGTGTTGAAGGTGGTGGGAAAAGGCCTGCCCTTGGAATTCAAGCAGGCCCCGCCCTTCAGAGCCGTCGCACCTCGGGGGGCATCGGGATCTGCAGCCTCACTGTCAGCTCGCCGAGCCGACATCGCTCTCCTCCTCCAAAAGGAGGTGATATGGGAGGTGGCAGGCCCTCCCTCAGACCCGGGGTTTGTGTCCAGGTACTTCCTGGTTCCGAAATGGACGGGGGGCTGATGCCCCATTCTCGACCTACACGACCTAAACAAGTTCCTGAGGTCTCGAACCTTCAGGATGGTCACTCTGGCTCAGATAATACCATCCCTGGAACCCGGCGTGTGGTTCTGCTCTCTGGACCTGCAGGACGTGTTCTTTCATGTCCCTATCCGTCTGTCACATCAGAGATTCCTTCGCTTTCGAGCGGAGGGATCCCTTTTCGAGTTCTGAGCCATGCCCTTCGGCCTGTCTCCAGCTCCCAGGGTCTTCACCAAATACATAGCAGTGGTGACAGCTTTCCTGCGGCGCCAGGGTCCGGGTGTACCCTTACCTGGACGATTAGCTGATAGCAGCCCCCTCCAGACAGGAGGTGGAGCGGTCCAGAGATCTGGCCTCAGGTTTGCTCTCAAATCGGCCTTCTCATCAACAAGGCCAAGTTGGAACTGAGGCCGGAGCAGGTGATTCTTTTCATGCGGAGCAGAGCTCGACTCTCTTGAGCCAGAGCACGGCTCCCGCGGACAGCGAGGTTCTTTCCTCCTTTGCCCAATCATTTCTGGTTGGGCAACGCACCTGCCCAGGACTCCTGCGCCTCCTGGGTCTCATGGCGGCCTGCACCAGCGTGGTCCGTTGGCACGCTGGCACATGCGCCCTCTTCAGTGGGGACTGGCCAGCCAGTGGTCACAACGCTGCGATCCATTGGACCAGCTAGTGACGGTGACCCAGGGGATGTGGAACGCTCTCCAGTGGTGGACCGTTCCAGTTCATCTGCAGGAGGGCATCCCGTTTGTCTGCCCCGAGCCGATGGTCTCTCTATCGACCGATGCCTCTCTGATGGGTTGGGGTGCCCATCTGGGGGAACACCGAGCGCATGGCCTCTCGTCCCCGCGGGAGTCCCGATGCCACATAAACCTGCCGGAGCTCCGAGCGGTCCGCCTAGCTCTCACCGCCTTTGCTCCATTTCTCCGGAGTCAAGTGGTCCGAGTCCAGACGGACAATACCACGACCATGTACTATCTAAACCGCCAGGGCGGGACGCGCTCCATGCTTCTATGCAAGGAAGCTCTCCACATTTGGTCACTCGTGCGCAGCCTGGAGGCGGATCTCCTAGCCATTCATGTGGCAGGAGCCTCCAACACCCTGGCCGATGCCCTAAGCCGGATAGGGGCTGCATCCCACGAGTGGTCTCTCCTGCCGGAGGTAGTACAAGATCTGTTCTCCCATTGGGGCACACCTCAGGTGTACCTGTTTGCCTCCAGGGAGAACACGAAGCTGAGGCTGTTCCATGCCCGCCCCCCTCAGCAGGGCTCGCTGCAGGAGGATGCCTTCTCGAGGCCGTGGACCCCGGGCCTCTTCTATGCCTTCCCCATTTCCCTTGATACACAAGGTGCTTCTCAAAGCAAGGAGGGACAAGGCGCAGGTGATTCTGATAGCCCCAGACTGGCCCCGCCTTCTGGTACCAGATCTCCTCAGCCTCAGCTCCAGGCTCCTGAGGCAGCTTCCAGCTTGCCCGGACCTGCTCTCAGTCAATCAGGGGAAGGTGTTCCATCCGGACCTTCAATCCCTGCACCTGACGGCCTGGTTCCTGAGCGGCTAGAGTTCCAGGCCTTGGGTCTTTCCGACGAGGTCCTCAATGTGGTTGAGGCGTCCCGTAAGGAGTCGACCAGGAAATGCTGTGCCTTCAAATGGAAGAGGTTTTCCATTTGGTGTCAGGGCAAGGGCTTGGACCCTTCCTCCTGTTCCTTGGCAAGCATCTTGGACTATTTATGGTCCCTTTCTCAGCAAGGGCTTAGGTCGACGACCCAAGGGTGCACCTGGCAGCCATCTCTGCTTACCGGGCGCGGGCCGGGAGCAGTCGGGCGCAGGGAGAAGGTGGTCCGGCGCTTTTTCAAAGGCCTTGATCACATTTCCCCTCCGGTGCGAAAACCTCCACCTCCGTGGGATTTACTGCTGGTACTGGCAAAGCTCATGGGCAAGCCATTCGAACCAGTGCACAGGTGTGAACTCTCTCACCTGTCGTGGAAGACCACCTTCTTGGTGGCTATCACGTCAGCCAGAAGGATGGGAGAGCTCCAGGTGCTCTGCATCGAGTCTCCTTACCTGGTCTTCCACAGGGACAAGGTTGTCCTGCGCCCCCACCCGAAATTCCTTCCGAAGGTGGTGTCGGAGTTTCACCTTAACCAGGTGTTGACTCTGCCGGTGTTCTACCCCAGTCACACCTCAGAGGCTGAATACAGGCTCCATACTTTGGACCCTAGAAGGGTGCTCGCTTATTATAAGGAGCGCACGGCTGAAATTCAGGGAGAGGTTCGCCAGCTGTTTGTCACCTACGCTGAAGCCACACCTGGCAGACCTGCAGCCAAGTGGACGATAAGCAGGTGGGTCACCTCCTGCATAGATCTCTGCTATAAGTTGGCTGGCATGGAGCCTCCCAGAGGGATAAGAGCTCATTCTACCCGCCATACTGCTGCATCGGTGGCTGCTTCCAGGGACGTCCCTATCCAGGATATCTGCAGGGCTGCTACCTGGAAGTCAGCAAACACCTTCATCACCCATTAACACATCGACCTTGAGTCACGCCGGGATGCTGGTTTTGGGGCCTCGGTTCTCCAGTCTTTATTCCCTAAGTAGGGGGTGTGCACCTCACCTCCCTCCTCCCGGAGAACTGCTAGGAGTCTGCCAGACAGTGTGGATGAACAACATATCCATGTCCCTAGAAATACAGGTTACTCACCTGTAACAGGAGTTCTAGGAATGGTATATGTTGTTCATCCCTGACTCCACCCGACTCCCAGCTTCGACGCACAACCTGAGCTTCCAGCGGCCAGATCTGGCGTTATGGGGCGGAGCCGAGAGTTTTACCACCCGGGTGGGTGGGAGGAGCCAGCTTGAAGACCTTCCGGCAAGATTTAAAGCGGCAAGGATACCTGCCAGACAGTGTGGATGAACAACATATACTATTCCTAGAACTCCTGTTACAGGTGAGTAACCTGTATTTTTGCTTCCTAGACCTCCAGGATGTGTTTTTCCACATTCCTGTCCACCCATCCCACTGCCTCAGCCTTCAGTTTTGAGCGGAAGGGATCCTGTACCAGTTCCAGGTCATGTCCTTCGGGCTCTCCTCAGTGTCCAGGGTCTTTACCAAGTGTATGGCAGTGGTGGCAGCCCACCTGGAGTACCTCCGGATCAGAGTGTACCCCTTCCTGGACTGGTTGTTAGCTGGTCCATATAGAGAGGTCCAGTGATCTGGCTGTTTAGACATGCTGAGACCTGGGCTTGCTAGTCAACCTGAACAAGTCCCAACTGGTACCAATGCAGGTGATCAAGTTTATCAGGGTGGAACTAGACTCCTTGCATGCCAAAGCCTGCCTCCTTGCAGACCGGGCACTGGCTCTTAACGCCTTTGCCTGATCATTTTAGGTTGGGCTCTCACACCCTGCCTGGGCTTTTGTGAGGCTGTTGGGGTACATGGCATCCTGCGTTAGCATGGTCCATTGGGTCTGCTGGTGGATGCACTGTCTTCAGTGGGAGTTGGGCTGTCAATGGTCCCAGTGCAAAGGCCACTTGGACCAGTCGGTTATAGTGACCCTGTCAATGTGGGATGCCATCCAGTGGTGGCTGATCCCAGAACACCTGGAGGAAGGAATCCCATTTGTCTGCTCAGAGCCAACTGTCACACTCACAACAGGTGCATCTCTAGTGGGGTGGAGGTGCACCTGGGAGCCCACAGAGCCCATGAGTTCTGGTCACCCAGGGAGTTCCGTCATCACATAAACCTGCTGGAGCTCCGTGCAGTGTGTTTTCCTCTGATGGAATTCACTCCACTAGTTAGGGGTCAGGTCATGCAGGCCCAGACGGACAACACCATGAACATGTTCCACCTGAACAAGCTGTGTGGAACTCATTCACTTCCCCTGTGTTGGGAAGTATTTGCATCTGGACACTCGTGTGCAGCCTGAGTGAAGATCCCCTGACAATCCATGTTGCGTGAGAAAACAGTCAGTTGGCAAACGGTCTCCGCCAGATAGATGAGTCATTGCATGAGTGGTCTCTGCACCAGGAGGTGGTGAACCATCTGTTCTCCTGTTGAGGCACACTCAGTTTACCTGTTTGTCTCCTGGGAGAATGCCAAACTGAGGCTGTTTAGTGCCCCCCCCCCCACACACAGTCTGGGACACTGTCGGAGGATGCCTTCACGAGGCACTGGATCCCAGGCCTTGTATACGCCTTTCCTCCCTTCCCCCTGATCCACAAGGTGGTGGTCAAGGCCCAGAAGGACAAGGCATGGATGATCCTGATAGCTCCAGACTAGCCATGGAAGTGCTGGTACCTGGATCTTCTCAGTCTCAGCAACAGGCCTCCATGGAGATTGCCTTTCCACTCAGACCTGCTGACCAAACCTCAGGAGATGGTCCTGCACCTGGACCTTCAGTCTCTGCCCCTCATGGCCTGGTACCCGAGTGGCTAGAGTTCCAAATCATGGGTCTCTCAGAGGTGGTACTCCATGCTGCGGAGGCCTCCAGGAAAGAGTTCACTTGTAGATGCTACACCTTTAAATGGAAGAGATTTTCCATTTGAAGGAGATTTTCCATTTGATGTTGGGGGCTTGATTCCCCTGGCCTGCCCTGTGACTAGTATCCTGTACCATCTCTTGTCACTTTCCCAGCTGGGACTGCAGGCGATGATTCTTAAGGTGCACCTGGGAGCTATCTCTGCTTACCAGACATTGGCTGGTATGCAGACGATGGCCCAGGAGAAGGTGTTCGAATGCTTTTTCAAAGGTCTGGACCACCGTTGCCCTCTAGTGTGTGAACCACTCCCACTGTGGGACTTACTGCTGGCTTTGGCAGTGCTCCTCAAGCCAATGCTTAAGTGTGAGATGTCACATCTGTCATGGACGATAGCCTTTGTGGAGGCCATTACATCAGCCAGAAGGATTGGGGAACTCCAGGTGCTTTCGGTGTCAACTCCTTATCTGGTCTTACACAGGAAAGTCATCCTTCACCTCAACCTGAAGTTCGTTCTGAGGGTAGATTAAGAGTTTCACCTTAACCAGGTGATTAACTTGCTGATGTACTTCAGCAGGCCATTTTCAGACACCGACTGCAGTCTCCATACCCTGGACCTGTGGAGGGCAATCTCTTACTATGTGGAGCACATGGTTGGAGTTCAGGGGACAGGCTCGCCAGTTTTATGTCACACTAAAGCCATGCCTGGCAGACTGGTAGCAAATCGGATGGTTACCAGGTAGATTACATCCTGCATCGACTTCTGCTGTAGGTTGTCTGGTAGGGAAACAACAAAACCGGCACTGCACTCTGCCAGATAAAAATCACTTTATTGCACCAAAATTATAGAAAACATACTGCCAACAGCATCAGGATGAGCAAAGACCTGACACTGTTGGCGGTATGTTTTTTATTGTAACTTTGCAATACAGTGTTTTTTTTTTTTTTTTTATCTGTAGTTCTAGGAGTGCTATATGATTCACATCCACACAGCCTACCTGGCCTACCCTGGCAGTCGGGTGCACAGAGTTTGCTTCCAGCATGCAAAATCTGATGTCATGGGGCAGAGCCAGGGGATATACCGCATTGGTGGTAGGTGGAGCCCAGCTTAAAGACATCCGGCCAGTGTCGTTCCAGTTGAACTGCCAGAGTGTGGATGTGAACCATATACCACTCTTAGAACTATGGTTACATGTGAGTAACCTATTTTTTTATGCCATAAAAGTCCGAGCTGAGCTTGTCCTCACTGCTGATGCCTCCTGATACAGTGCCTCCCCAGTCCATTTCTTTTTGTTGTTTTTGAATGCTGTCTTGCATTTAGAATGTTGTAGGGCTCTTAACTTTTATCTTTAACACTTTAATGAAATCAGAGTAAATTGGTTTCAGACCCAAAAAACACACACACACACTATTTTCATTTTTGTACATGGGAATTTCTGCTGGCTCCATAAACATTTTGATTGTAGTGCTACTGTCAGCCAGACTGAGCCTTCTATCCACTTAATACACATACAACAGCAGAGTCGTGGGAACAGGAGGTGGAAGAGGTCAGGTGACCCTGCGGGCTTGTATCCTCAGAGATTCCGTCATCTGGCTTTCACAGTCATCTTTTCGGTACATTACAAGGTCTGCATCTGCCTGTCTACACTGTCTCTTTGTAACAAAAAGTTTAAGAACTTACCCTGTGCTGACCAGGAGAGGTGGGATGTGAAGCTTATTCTTTGTGTCAGCAAGAGAGGAGAATGTGGCTCATCATTCACTTGCATTAATGCTGGTGTTGTGTCC
Organism: Neoceratodus forsteri; assembly: GCA_016271365.2. Taxonomy (NCBI): domain Eukaryota; kingdom Metazoa; phylum Chordata; order Ceratodontiformes; family Ceratodontidae; genus Neoceratodus; species Neoceratodus forsteri. The sequence goes on along the minus strand of JADMNL010000037.1, from coordinate 37,529,914 downwards.
ATTGCAAAACTGATACAAAAATGTAAAAAAACAAGTCTTAGTGCATACTGATGATGACTTCTACCTTGAATAAGATCCTTTCTTGTAAGATAATTAACTGGAATCCATTTTTATGTCTCTATAGCATTGCCATACAGCAGTTGTTTAGGTATCAGTAGGAGTGTGGGCAAAACTGCAACACACCATTTAAGTATCATGTAATATGAGTTAGCATTATTGAGTGGCTCAGTATGAGCCACTCAATAATACTGCTCATGTTTAGAGTGACCAGTGGAAAAGAACAAAAGATCCTGTATAGCGGGTGTAGCAGTGAACGACACTCTCTATGAAGGGATATAGGAAGGTGTGTGGCCGAACCCTGCCGAGCTGGCCGTTTGTCGTATATGGAGCCAGTGGGCCTGGCCTTGGACTCCACACTAGATACATTTTCTTTTTTTTGTTTTGTGTCTGCCCCGGAGTTTATTATTTTATTTTTTGGTGGTTACGTAGCCCCTGCAAAGAAGAAATTCCATTTGTTTTTCTTGAGGGTGAGGACCGTCGCTGTTTGCAGCGGCCCCTGTTGTGTCGCCTCTTTGCTTCGGTGATATTGTATCATTCTTTGTATAATGGCGCCTTATCACATAATTCCACAGTTTACCTATGTTATCCATTCGAGTACATAGTTTATTAAATCTCTGTACAAGTACCCCTGCTTGAGCCCAGTTTATTAAATCTCTGTACGTAGTACTCTACTTGAGCCCAGGTTGGCAGTGACAATGAAAGCAGCAGCGAATGATGTCCTCCCTATACACTTAAAAAATTGCTAGCCCCCGACTCACCTAGCCTGTAGTTGCATGTGTGCCTTCCCCACCGTATGGATTGGGGTCAGGAGTGGGTGGGTACCAAGGGTATTGGGAAGATGGCTTGGTAGGGGACTCAGCCTAGTAATACATAGCTATGATTGCCCCAACCCCATATAGTGGATAATACTACTGATCATACCCCGCTGTCTGCCCCCATATTCGCCCTTGATCACACCCACTTTTTGTCCTAACACCCACCCCTGTTCACACCCGACTCTTGTGTCCTCACATCCACCCCAGATCACACCCCACTCTCTGTTTCCACTCACTACTGATTAAACCTTGCTCTCTGTTCCCATTCACTGCTGATCACACCCCAGTTTCTGTCCCCACACCAACCCCTGATTACACCCGGTTCTCAGTTTCAATTCACCCCGGTAACACCTCGCTCTGTGCCCATTCACCACTGATCATACCCCATTCTCTGTCCCCACATGCACCCCTGATCACACCGCACTCTCTGTTCCCACATCCACCCCATATCTCACCCTGCTCTCTGTCCCCACATGCACCACTGACCACAGTCTGCCCTCTGTCCCCACAGGCAATACTGATCACACTCTGCTCTACATTCAGCCTTGTTCACATCTTGCCTTCTGTCCACACATTCACTCTTGATCACACCTTGTTCTCTATCCCCATTTCCACCCTTGATCACACCTTGCTCTCTGCCACACCCTGCTGTCTTTCCCACACTCACCTTTAATCACACCTTGCTTTCTGTCTCCATACTCACCCCATAGCACACTACACTCTTCCTTCACATCCACCCTGATACACCTCAGTCTTTGTCCCCACACCCACCCCTGATAACACCCCACTCTCTGTGCCCACAGGCACCACTGATCTCACCCTCCTCTCTATCTCCACCTTCACCCCTGAACATACCTACTTTTTGTACCCACACTCCCCCTATATCCTGTCCTGCCCTCTGTCCCCAGTCACACCTGATCACACCCCACTGTTTCCCCCACATCAACTCCTAATCACATCATGCTTACTGCCTCCACACTCACCTCTGATTGCATCCCATTTTCTTACTACATACCCACTCTCTGTCACTACACCCACCCTTGATCACACCTGCTGTCTGTACAAGCACTCCTGATCACACACCCCTTCTGTCACCACATTCACCCCTAATTACACTCATCTTTCTGTTCTCACACTCTCCCCTAATTATACTCCGCCCTCCATCCCCACACTCACCTCTGATCACATACTGCTGCTTTTTACCCTACACCCACTCCTTATCATATCACGCTCACTGTCTCCACACTCCCCTGATCATACTCCACTATCTTTCCCCACACTCACTCCTGATCACAACCACTCTCTGTCCTCACACACCACTAATCACACCTGCTGTCTTTCCCCATACACATTCCTGATACACCCTGCTCTGTTCCTACATTCACCCTGATAACACCTGCCTTCTGTTCCCACACTCATCCCTAATCACACCCCACTCTATTTCCACAAACACGCTCCATATCGCATCACGTTTGCTGTCTCAAGACTCTTCCCTGATACATTCTGCTCTCTATCACCAGACTCGCCTCTGAGCACGCACTGCTGTCTCTCCTGACAACTTTTCTCATTATCACAACCCGGTCTCTGTCAGCACACACTCACCCCCAGTCACACTCTGATCTGTTATTGCCACTTTCACCCCTAATCATACCCAGCTCTCTGTCCTCATATGTGCTAGTGATCACCCCCTGTATCCCCACAATCACATCTGATCCAAAATCACTTTCTTCCCCACACCCACACCTGATCGAATTCCGCTTGATATCTGTAGTCTTCCCTGATCACACCCCGCTCTCTGCCCCCACACTCATCTCTGATCACACCCTGCTGTCTGTTCCCACACCCACTCCTGACCACATCTTGTTCTCAGTCTCCACACTTCACGCTGAACATGCCATTCTTTCAGTCTCCACACTGTTAAAAAAAAAAGTGAATGAATTAATAAATAAAAAAAGTATTCTACACTCTGCAAGTCAACATCTTCCCTCTCTGATGATAGGAATTGTTATGAAATGTTACGTTCAGGTTGTCTGTCATAAAAGACCAAGTTGGACTTGTCCTCACTGCTGATGTCTCCTGATACAGTCCCCCCCCCCCCCAGTCCATTTCAATCAATCAATCAATCAATCAAGTCTTTATTTAACCAGGCGTTCATCGTTGAGCAGAAGCTCATTTGCAAGATGGACCTGGGTGGAGCATGAACAATTGTATATACAGGTCAACACAGGTATTTACAAGGCAATACAGATAATACTCTTTACAGAGAGGAAGAAAAAGAAGTTCATATGTACATAGAATTATACAGATATTGTACAGATTACACGGTATTTACATACATAGAAGTGTCTATAGGAAGATAAAGCAGGTTATCTAAGGTTGCAGGAGGAAGTAAGAAGAAAAAATAAAAATATACACCAGGTAGAGGTGAAGGTAGGGGAAGAGAGGGAGGAAGTAGGGGAGAAAGGCTAGGAGGGCACGGTGCACAGAAAGGAGTTGGTAAGCTGAATGTAGAAGGTGGATGGAGAAAGGAGTAATGTGTGAGCCCGGATTGAATGCTATAAAGTACGGGCATGGTAGGATGTTACAACCCAGGGTAGTGAGCTCTCATCCGAGGTTGGGAAAGTAAGAATAAGGGGATGGATGGGCCTAGTGTTGATAAGACAGGGGGATAAGAGAGAACAATTAGGCTGGTGAGGAGCAAGTTGGGGGGTCAGTAATTTCAAATTGGGTCTAGGCGTACATATATACCAGTATTGGGTCTGAGTGGGTGAAGCAGTTATACTTCTCTGATTGTACTTGAAATAAAAGCATCTTGAAAAGCATTTATACCGATTAGAGTGCTTAATTTGAGGGTTTTGTAGATCGCTCCATAAGGTAGGTAGCACGAGCTCATGGCTGCCCTGTCAAGCGGGATTTTGCTTTGGGTACTTTAAGTGTAATAGCTGAGTAACTTCTTAACACGTATTTCCAATTATACTCAGGAAGACAGCAGGAGATATAGTAAGGCAGCTAATAGAGATGGTTCTATAGGTCCAGAGAGCTGCGTTTCTGTGGCGCCTGAACTTTAGTGATGTCCATCCCACTGCCGCATATAGGGTGCAGTGATGTGTCAAGGGGGTCCCAAGATAAACCTCAGTGCCTTTATGGTAGAGTGTGTCCAGTTTAGCCATGTAAGAGTTGGGGCATTGGCTATAGAGGAAGTCAGCGTAATCAACCAATGATAGGAAAATGGATTGGACTAGTTGTTTCTTGGCATCTCTGGTGAGAAATTGGCTGATTCTAAAAAACAGTCCAAGCCTTTGGCGAAGTCGTTTTAGCAAGTCCTCAATATGTTCAATGAAGGAGAGTCTTTGGTCTATCCAAACTACCAGATACTTGAATTTTGTAACAAATTCTAGTTTTTCACCTAGAACTGTGGTAATTTGGGGAACTGTCCCACTGGACACAGGGTTAGCTGTACGGATAAAAGGAGAGAGGACCATCGCTTTAGTTTTTTTGGCATTAAGGAGTAGCTTTTTTTGGAGGAGTTGGCTTTACAAAAGGTTGAATTCTGACTGTAGGTCATTGCAGGCAACTTCAGGTGTTGGGCGACTCACGTAGAGAACTGTATCATCTGCAAACAGATGGATGTTGGCTTCTTTTATATAGTAGTCGATGTTATTAATGTAGATTGCAAAAAGTAAGGGCCCTAATATAGAACCTTGAGGTACCCCTCTTTGCAGAGTTTTTAAGGGGGACAGGCCTCCTTCGGCTTTAACTTGTTGAAGGCGCCCTGTAAGATAGTCAGTGAACCAACGCAGAGAGGAGGGGTCCACACCTATGGTTTGAAGGGCGGAGAGGAGAGACTATGGTCGACGGTGCGTAAAAACCTTGCTTAGATCAAGGAAAACAGCACAAATAAAGTTTTTGCTCTCAAGATTACGCTGCCAGTCGTTAGTAACTTTGGCGAGGGCTGAGATAGTGCTATGTTTAGCTCTGAATCCGGACTGCATAGGATTTAGCAGTTCCCTAGACTCAAGGTGAGTCCTCAGCTGTGCATTTACAATTTTCTCAGGAGCTTGACAGACCAGAAGGAGGAAATTGGCCTGTAGTTATTGAGATCGCCACGGTCACCTGATTTGAACAGTGGTATGACATGTGCTGTCTTCCATATAGGTGGTAAGGTGCCCTGAGACAGGGATAAGTTAAAAGGTGGGTGACGGGTATCGCTAGTACGTGGTAGGCAATTTTTAGGAAGTAAGGGTCAAGGGAGTCGGCCCCAGCACTTTTTCTAGTATCCAACTGAAGCAAGAGGTCCTCTACCTCTTTCAGTGTGGCAGATTGAAGTGAGAAAGGCGGCGAAGCTATCGGAGTTTCAGGCAGTTGGCTGGCAGTCTGGGAGCGAAGTATGTTTGCAGGAGTTATCAAATGCCATGCCTGCAGTAGCAAAGTGGTTATTGAATGCGCCAAGTATATCCATCTTTTCGGTTATAGTCAAGTTGCCAGAGGTAATCTTGGTCGGGAGTGAATTTCCTGGGGAGTGGCCTAGCAGATCACTGATTGTGTTCCAGAGCTTGATTGGGCTGTTTGTGGCAGAGTCGAGTTCGGATTTGAAGAAGGTGGTCTTCGATTCTCTTGATTGTTTTGGTACATAAATTTCGTAGTCTCCTGAACTGGTTCCAGTCCTCTGCAGTGTTCAGTCTGCATGCTTTTTTCCAGAGCTTATCTCTTTCTAGAAGCAAGGACTTGATCTGAGGGTGAACCATTTACAGGTTTTGGTCCTAGTTCGAACTTTAATAAGGGAGCATACTTATTAAGGGCCTTGATAGAATGTTGTGGGAAGATATTGTAAGCTGACGTAATCGTTTGGCCAGGTAGAAATCTTGCCACTCAGGGAGTACTTAAGCTTGTTTAGGTAGGCATGTTCATTGAAGTTGCGCCTGGATCTCTTCATAGAGAACTTGCTGATGGGTGCTGGGTTGTTGGTGGATCTTACTCCCATGATAAAACAATGGTCGCTAGGCCTGAGAAGAAGACATCAGCGTGGGAGAAGAGATGAGGTTTGCTCACCATTAGCACATCCAAAAGTGTACTTTTACTGGGGTTCTTCACGTTTGGGTGTGTTGGTTCAGTAATAAGTTGCGTTAGCCCATGTTCATCACAGAAGGATGCAAGGGCAGCTGTGTTGAGAGCCAGTCAAAGTTGAGGTCTCCTAAAATAATAGTTTCTGGCAGCCCTGTCCCAACTTGTCACTTAGATATGACAAGTTGTAGGCCAGCAGACGGTGGTCTGTAGCATCCTATTACGAGTGCAGTAGTCGTGTAATTTCCACTTGAGAATTAGGCATTCGAATTCGCTGGCGACAGATGCCGAGGATAAGCAGGAGGCAGAAAATTTGTCTTTAACATAGATAGCTACCCCTCCTCCTCTGGCATGCCTATCAGCTCTGAACAAGGCATAGTTGGGTATGTTTACTTCTCTATCAGTGGTGCTGGGTCTAAGCCAAGTTTCGGAAATCACAAGTATGTCAGGAGAGGTATGATTTACCCAGGTTTGTATTAAGGTTATCTTTTTAAGGAGGCTACATACGTTAATATGCAAGAAGCTTATTCCTTTTAAATTTGCTAGTTCTGCTGGCAAAGCAATAGCTTCTGGGGGGCTAGGGTTGAGTTCTACGTTGCCTGAACAAAGCAGGAGGATAAGTAGGATTTTTCTAAGAGCGCTAATTATAAGCTTGTAATTCCTGCCTTTCTCCCCGTCTAGTAGATCTGATGTTTTTAGGGACTGGAAAGTAGCCACCATAGAAGAGCTGATCTGTTGTAGCAAGAGCTAGTACCCCTACCATAATAGGCGGGGAGGAGATAGAAGTCTGCGTGGTGGGAGGTGGACCTTGTGGTTGGGAAGTGTTATAAGTACTACTGGTATGTGTGGTCCAAGAGCAGGGTTCGAGGTATTGGTACTTGGAATCACGGAGGCAATTAAAGGATAAGTTGCCATGTGGTATACAGCACAAGGTGCCGTTGTAGACCAAACATGATGGTAGTTCAGGTGTCCAATGCTGGGCAGCTGGTATTGGCAGTAAAAGGAGCCATATAGGGCCCGACATGATGGTACCTCAAAAAGGAGCCACTCAATTAGCCCAGGGGGCCAGTGGGGTTGCTGGATTAATGCAGCTTTCAGTTTTCAGCAAAATTTCAGTTTGCTGTTTTGAATTCTGTCTTGCATTTAGGTTATTAGAGGTTGTCAAGTATGCCTGGAAATTGTATCTTTGTTAACATTTTAATGAAATCAGAGTAAATTGGTTTCAGACCCAAGACACACACACACACACACACGCTTTTTCATTTTTGTATATGGGTATTTCTGCTGGCTCCATAAACACTCTAATTGCAGAGCTGCTGTTGTCCAGAATGGGCCTTCTGTCCCCTTAATACACATACAGTAGCAGGGACATCAGAACAGGAAGAGATACAGTGTCCCCTAATCCATTTCAGTTTGCTGTTTTGAATTCTGTCTTGCATTTAGGTTGTTAGAGGTTGTCAAGTATGCCTGGAAATTGTATCTTTGTTAACATTTTATTAAATTAGGATAAATTGGTTACAGATCCCACACATGCATTATTTGTTCTTCTTTTTTTTTGCATGGGAATTTCTGCTGGCTCTATAAACATTCTGATTGCAGACCTGCTGTCGGCCAGAATGAGCCTTCTGGACACTTAATTCACACACAACAGCAAAGATATCGGAACAGGAAGTTGTAGAGGTCAGCTGGCCCTGCGGTCTGGTATCCTCAGGGATTCCTTCGTCTGGCTTTCTCAGTTATCCTTTTCTGCACATTGCAAGGTCTGCTGCTGCCTGTCTTCATTGCCTGTTTGTAACAAAAAGTTTTATAGTATATGGTTACCCTTTGTTATGTATAAAAATCAGTCTGCTCAAAATCCTTGTTAAGCACATTCTAAACCGTTATGCGCATTCTAAAATGTTGTAATGCGCATTCCAAACAGTTGTTATTCACAGTTCAAAGGTCATACAATTTTGAAATTTCTCATTTATGCTACACCTAGCTACTTACTAACCACTCAGTGCCCAAAGTCTTACCTTTTACCTTTCAAAAGTCTGGAAATTTGATTCTGATATGGGAGTAGAACAAAGAAATGGCAAGATTTTTTGCTTTCACTTCAATGAGGGTCTGTCACTGTAATGTAAAAACCATATACTATAAAAAATCAAATATGGTCAACCACACATAACTTGGCATGTGTTTACATCTCGAGGTTGAGATGTCAGCATGGACCTCTCGAGCTTCGCTGTCGAGGTTCATATGCTGTCATCTCAACCCCTCGATGGAAACACAGCTTTGTTGGGTATGGTTGCCCGTACATTATTCTCTATATGACTTGCCCTCTACTGACCAGGAGAGGCAGGATATAAAGTTAATTCCCCACGTCTGTAACAAACAAAGGGGACTGGGGATTATTTGCTTGCATTGATTTTGGCAAAACTGTAATCCAGAAATGAAACGGCAAGTCTCAGTGCATGCTGATGATAATGTCTGCCTTAAACGAGAACAACTTTTCTTGTAAAATAAGTGTCTGGAATTCATTTTTACCACTGCATATCATTGCCTTGCAATAACCGGTTCATTTAGCCATCCATAGGAGTGTGGGCAAAACTGTGGCACGTGGGGCTAGATTCACGAAACGCTGGAAATTCCTGCAGCTGCAGGAAAAATTTGTTGCAAGTGGGTTGCCACTTTCGGATCCACAGGTCGCCGCAGTTTTCCCGCAGCTGTGGGTATTCAGGGCAGGAGCTGATTACGACTGCCTAAGGATTTACAGGAGGCTGTGGAGGTGTTGCAAGAGAAATCAGAGTTGCCAAGAACTGTTACAGCCGGTGACTAGCCATAACATTGCCCGCATCTGTTGCGCTGTGGATAGCAATCTCCGCGGCTGCGGAGATTTCGGTCTGCAGATGGAGTTGCGGCATGGGACTTAGTCCCAAAATGTTTAATGAATTTAGGCCAAGGTTTACCATGTTGCCCACGCAATTATATGGAGTATATCGTTCATTAAATCTTTGAACCCCCCCCCCCCACACACACACACTTGAGCCCAAGTTGATGGTGAAAGCAGTAGTGAATTATATCATCCTCCCCAAACACTTTGAAATAAATTATTACCGGCACCAGACTGTGCTAGCCAGGGATTTTTTTCTTTTGTGAATTCAGTGCAGTATCAAACATGTCCATTTGAAATTCAGGCAGGGCAGGTTAGTAAATTTACCATGGTATTGTGCAGAACTTTTTAAATTGCAAAAACAGTGTTTTTTTTTGTTCCAATTGTTTAACCAGGAGTGGTACACTAAGCTGAAAGCTTGTTTATGGGGGCAACCCGGGAGCACAGGGAAAGTTAAGTGACTTGTTCAGGGTCACACAGTATGCAAGTGGGGGCTGTGGGATTCAAACCCAGGTCTCCAAATTTGTAGCTCAGAGCCTTAAACCACTACGCTATACTTGGATATATTATGGGACAAGTCAAATGTAGAAAGCAATAATACTGATTGTAATGACTTTAGCACAGCAAGATACAAGTACTTGAAAGAAATTAGGAAGGCAGCTGGTTGAATAAGGCTGTTTCCTGTCACTTGGAGTCTGTCCAGTTGTGGAAGCATGAATCGGTTTGGGGGAGGACAGTGCCTAACTGTGCGAAGAGGGATGTGGGGTCTGCCACCAGCCTGCCTAGTGAGGGCATGTGAGTGAGTAAGGGGGAGAGGGTATGGGTCTTTTCCTGCCTCTGCTGAGTTTTTGTGTGCACACTTTGAGAGCTGTGCATCTGATTGACAGCTCTTGATTATGCACAGCTTTTTGTAACCGATAACTGCAATACGGTTCTGTGTGTATTAAAAGTGGTGATTAGTAATTATAACATCATAAAGCAGTGTAACAGATAACATTAACATGCTGAAAAGTTCATAATCATATGAGATAAGAGAATACATAATTACATTCATGTTACTCTAGTGTTTGAAGCCAAAGATAACTAATTAGTTAATGTGTACAGGATTCACATAAATTCCTTCAGTGCTCTTCCAGTACTGTCTGCCCCATACCTTTTTCCAGCCATGTAAATCATCACAAAAACAGAATAAAACTGTCAGAAATCTGCAATGTCCTTATTTGTTTCACGTAGAGCAGTGAGATTAACTGTTTGTTCTGTGTCTCTTTCACAGCTGGTCCCTACCAAATCCGGAATATTATGCCCTTCGATATGCAGATGGACCTCAGTTGTACATCACAGAACAGGTAATGGTTCAGTTCCCTGTGCATCTCTTGACTTTCCTCAGTAGGTATTCTTACAGTATTGTCAGCAGTCACTCTTGCTGGCCGAGGCTGAGTCTGGTGTAGCTGTGAGCTGCCCCCAAACCATGGGAAGCACAAAATTTTTAATATGATGGAGAGTGCCTCCTTTGCCCTTTGATACCATCTACAATGCCCTCTGGACACTTCGGTACATTGGAAAGTGCTTGATGTACTCTTTGGTACCTTTGTTTTTCTTTGTAAACTATGTTTGAACTTTCTTTCTGTGGTGGGGATGTACCCTATATCTTGCCCAGTCCACCCCCACATCCACTCACACGGCATCTTTCTATTTCACCTGCATGAGGTAGCCTGTGACTGACCCTCGTGGTGGGGCTCTCGGGGGGCGCAGGGGGGAGACTGAGATCAACCTGAGAACCCCAATGAGTTGGCTGGGCACAATTTGGAAGAGGGTTGTGGTTGCATCTTCAGCTTTCATGCTGCTCACTAGAAGGTGGGTTTTCTTCCTTATTGGTTGTCAATCCCTAGTGAAGGCAGACAAGCAATGACATCAGTGCACATCGGGGATGCTCCCACCCGCGAAGTGCAGATATCCCCTGCCCCACGAGTCCCGTACCTCAGTGCTTTTCCCAGGTGCACTCATCCCTAATCATCACCAGGAATCAGTGTCTGCCAGGTGCTGGTACCCTCCCCTGCCTGGAGAAGGAGAGCAGTCCTCAGGGCGCTCATCCTAATTCCCCTGAGTGGTCCTCCAACAGCACAAGTTTGCCCCCAAGCCTGGGTAGTCAGTGTTGCAGACAGTAGCGCTGCCGCTGTGCTGGCGGGCCTATGTGACTCTTTGATACAATTGGGAGCACTTCTGTGCCATTCAGTACCATGAATAGTCAGTCCCTTTTGCCCTTTGAGAGCCCCTGTACAATATATTGCCATGGATAGCGTCCTTGTACTATTTCAGAACCTTAGAGAGCATGTTATACCCACTGGTGTCATGTATCACACACTGTACCATGTAAAGCCGCATACTATTTATTCCCAAAGATTGCATCCCCTGTACCCATCAGTACCTTGTAGTGCAGTTGCTATATCTTTTGGTACTATGGAGAGACCCCTGTACTATTTGGTCTCATGGATAGCACCCTTTGTAACTTTCAGTTCCATGGCTACAACCCTGCTGCCCTGCAACATCATTGATACCATCCTTTACACTCCTTGGTTACCCTTTACCCTTTGGTTGTATAGATGGCACCTCTTGTACTTTACAGTACCATAGATAGTGTTGCTGTACCCTCCTGTACCATGAAGACCATCCTAAATACCCTTTGGTACCATAAATAGCACCTCTGGGCCCCTTTGGTGCCACATCTAGCACCTCAGTAACCATTGGTGACAGAGGGCGCACTTGTATCTTTTGGCAACATGGAGAGTACCCCCATTACCCTATAGTACCATGGAAGGCACCCGCATTATTCCTCAGTACCATGGAGGGCACCCAGTGTACCCTTCAGTATCATGAATAGCACCCTCAGTGCCCTTCAGTCTCTGAGAGAGAGACCCCTATTTCCTTCAGTACTATAGAGTGAGTCCCTGTGCCTGGTGCAACAGACTTATGACTTTGGAGGTGGTGGACCTGTCTGCCTCTCTTTGGCAAAGTTGAGGCCCATTGGTGGGAGTGTGTGTGGAAGCTTTCATTGTGGTATCCTCTGCTGTACCTGCCATGTGGATAAACAGAGAACACTGGTCCCCGGTGTTGTCAATCTGAATCTTTTTGTTTTGTCCAGAGTTGTGAACAGTTTGATACTGTACATTTCTAATGCCCTCTATCACTTATTGTGAAGCAGGTGATTCTGTTCTCCTCTTCTGGGCTTTCCTGGCCAACAATTGAAAATGATTTCTCTCTGCACAGTGCAGCAGCCTATTTTATTCACCAGTTTTGTAAAAATCTCATTATATGTTTTTTATGAGCGCCATTACTCAGCCTAGCACTTGGAGATGTTCCAGACCAAGATGCTGAATTACTGGTGCTAGCAGGGACACTCTGTTCTTCTGGGTGTGAAGGGCCTTTAATCGCCTGAAGTGTATTGTACTCACCTCATTTCAAAACATAGCGAGTAAATTACTCTTGCCTTCTAAAGTTATCCAGAGCCATTTTCCTGCTGTTTTGTGTGAAGGTATCATTGCTGGAAGTTCTTAACCATCTCATTGCTGTTGTTACTTTCAGACTCGTGGTGACATTAAGAATGGCACGATCCTCAAACTGGTCATCTCCCCGGTAAGTGCCAGGTCAGAACCAGCTTTGACCTGCAGCTTGTGTTTAATGTGAGAACCATCATCACAATGAGAATTGCCTCCCCTTGCCAGCCCGGTGGTGCTGAGGCACTGGAAGCCTTACCTCGCTCTACGCCAGCGACCCAGGTTCGGAAGCAGACTGGTGGGGTGCGGCAACGCAGGGGTAGAAACGGATTGAGCAGCTGGAGAGGCAGCTCTCCTTTCCTGGGGTGGTTGTCACCTTCCCCCCCATAGTCCCACTGCCACCAAGTGGAGGTCCGGTGGCTAGTGTAGGCAGAGGGAGCGACACGTAGGGAGGGCGCATTGAGACGCGGTGTGCACATGCCTCCATATGCACGCATGCGTTTGAGGCAGGGGATTGGGACCAGGGAGAAAAATGGAAAAAACACAATAAAGTACATATAGAAACAAAGAATTCCTTCCCCCACACCTAATCAAACAAAAGCCAGCACGTAGGGAACAATAAAACGGAGCAGAGCAGTGTGTTAAGAAATCAGTGCAGCTAGCCAGCTCGGTGACATGCAGTAGGGCTACTATCTGCCTCAACGGCAACCTTTGTTTAGGCAGGAAGTCGGGTTGCATAGGAGTCAGTGGGGGGCATAAAGGATAAGCATTCCATGGATAGCTCTTCTCTTGGGGTGGGGATGTTGCTCTGCTGTCTGCCTGCCACTTGGTAGAGGTCAGGCAGCAGCACGTTCGGAGCGTTCAGTACTGGGACAGGCTTGCCGGCAGACGCCTGCACGTTTGTGCTTGCACACTCGCACACAGTGTGTCACTGCATGGCAGGCAGCCTGTTGGTAGAAAATAGCAGATGTAAATCCCTGGCAGGCAGGATGAAGCTCCAGTTTCCCACAGGCTGCACACCACAAACTGCTCCCCCCATCACTGGAATCGGGATTGTGCTGCAGAGGGGCATGGATAGCCCTTATGCTCTGCTATGGGGATATTCTGTGGGGCACTGAGTGGAAGGGTAAGTCTAGTAAAAGGCAGATGATTGGGCAGGGGGACCAGAGCAGAGCAGATGAAGACTGGCCAAAGACCAGGAACAAAAAGACATGATGAAAATAACAAATCTGTGCAGCTGGTACTGAAGTGAGCGAGACCAGGGTTTGCAGGTGAGATCCAGAACCCTACATTGAAGCTAGCAGGGAGCCAGGTGTGTTATGGAGATGCAGTGCTAGGTTAGAAATACAGAAACTTAGAACAGGATGGCAGAAAAAGGCCCAGTGGCCCAACCAACCTGTCCAACCCTGTCTATTATTTATTTGATGACCTTTTGTTCATCCTTTTCCGTATATTATTTTTTTCAAAAGTTTTACCAGGAAAGTCATGCTGAGCTGGTATCAGCTTGTTTCCAGATGTGTCCTGGGGGGAAGAGAGGAGAACAGGACAGATCCAAAGTACAGTGTACAAAAACAGATGTGGGCAAACCAGGAATTTGTTACCTAGAGTCAAGCCAGAGCTGAGCCAGGGGTCTGGCTTGACTCTATAAGCCAAAATGCGAGCCAAGCCCTGGCTACTGCAGGCTGTTCTCCACATAGGTCTTGAACGTGTCTGACACTACGCTAACTGCTAAGGCCTGGAAAAATGCTTATGTTGACCAAAACTGGCTTGGCTTGACTTTGGCTCTCAATTGTTTATAGAGGTCGAGTCGAGCCGAGCCAGGCACTTAGCTCAAGTCAGAAGCCAGGCTCGAGCCTGCTTTGACTTGCCCACCTCTGTTCAAAAATAATACAGTAATGTGGGAATACATATAACAAAATATACAAATTACAAGAAAATGCTTTAAGAATAAAATTGCTGTACAGTAAATTACTGTACAGTAAATTGCAAAGTAAGCAAAGAACATTAAACTGTGGGAAAACAAATCAGTAATGTGAGGACCAGGGAGTTGTGACTGATGAACTAAGAGAAAAGGGCAAAGTCTGTGTGAGTGTAGGGTAGGATGCAGGTGATGGGAGTCCACCCAAATATCAAAAGCAACTGGAGGAGTGAGTAGAGAAATCAAAGAGGAGAGATTTTGATTGAGGAGGGAAGGAGCAGTGCAAATGGCGGGTTGGGGGGTACAGATTTTAGGGAAGCAGAATGAGAAGACAGCTTGGCCAGCAGTAGATTTCATTGGTGGGAGAGCAAGAGAGAGCGAAAGCAAGCCTTGCAAAGGGAGTAAGAGGTAGAAGGGGTAAAGACAGGAGAGAAGCACAATACGAGGGGAGGGAGCCAAACCAAAATTTGGAGATAAAGGCGGCACAGTGGGAAAGGTGCTTTCCATCCAGAGAGGGAAGGGGAAGGGAGAGATGCCTCTTCAATTACATCACCTCCTGTACTTATCAGCCCCCTTGTGCCTGTTCCGCCCAGGTTTGAATCCACTCTCTGTTTTGGCACAAACCACCTTCCTCAGTAATCCAGTCCACCTGTCCACCACTCTTTCCGTGACATCCTTCCTGAACACCATGTAGCCCAGTGGCTTGGAGGGCTAAGACACCCTACATCACACCCGCCCCACAGGTTTGGGGACAGACCAGGGTTGCTTAGGGTCCAGCCAGGGAAAGGAGTTTTAATCATCCGGACACTGCTCTCCTCCTTTGTGGATGGGGGACAGTGCGAATCACTGCTTGGCTGCCATCTAGCGGAGGCTGGCTGCTGGGTGATGCAGCAGTGATTGGCAGGATTATAAGCTTGTGAGGGCTTAGGGGTGTGCAACGTCTTCACGTTGTCTGTGCACATCATTGCATGCTGCTGGCTCAGACTCTGGGAGAAACGGGAGGAAAAGAACCTCTGTTGGCAGAATGACACTGGTGACCCCTCAGGCTCTGCACCATTACCGAAGGCACCCAGTCGCCCAGTGTGGTAGGCAGATAGTTGTGGTAAGTCCTGGAACTGGGTAACAGGGCTGGAAGTCTCCAGCAAAAAGGGACTAATGGGGAGGTACAGGAGGTAAATACAGTGTGAAAAAAAGGGTAACGCCTAGTACAAAGTTCATTGTAAATAAACCGGGCTCTCCACAATCTTAGAAAATACCAGCTACACAAGACCTATGATAGAAAGGTAAATGCATTTTCAATCAGTATCTACACTGTATGTATATATATATATATATATATGTATATGTATATATATGTATTATATATATATATATATATATATATATATATATATATATATATATATATATACACACACACACACATTTATTTATTTAAGCTTGCACTGGTTGCTTTTCCCAAGTTACATAGTGACAATACAAAGAAAGAAAGAATAGAACGGTCTGCTTATCATTAAATACTATAGACATTAAACATCACATTAAAATGTTTTCAACCTTTGTTTCAAAAGGCCCAATGATTGTGATGCTCTAATATCTAAAATCAGTGTGTTTCAAAATAGAAGGACCAACATGCATAAACTCTCAATGCGTAGCTCTTGAGCTAACACTAGGGACTGAGAGAAAATGACCATCAGCAGAACTTAGGACACAAGATGGGGTAGAAAGTGACAACAATTCATACAAATATACAATAGAATTGACCCACAAACCCTTCAAATTTAAGAGCTAGCAGAGCCACAATGGGCAGACAGCAAAAAATACCAATTTTAAGCAGTAGTCAGTTCTGTTACACATTTTAAGAAGTAGTCAGTATTTACATCTGAAGTATTTTTTTTCCTCCTTTTGCTTAAGGGAAAGTCTTCTGTGTGATAATATTGTGCTGGATGTGGAACAGCTCTCAACCTGGCAGCTGACATGTTTATCTGTAGCCCCCCCCAACTTCCACTATATCATCAGCATTGTGATCTCAGTGACAGAGACATCGCAGGTAACTGACATGGTTTCCACTGAGCGACTGTTCCTAAGCAGCAGTGATGTCATAGCCATTGCAATCACAGTGCTGATGATGGGGCGGGGTAGAGATGGATGTGTCAGCTGCCAGGCAGAGTTCCATCCTACACATCACTCCTGTAACATCAGGTAAACAAGCTTCTAATTAACTAAATGGAAAAGAAAAACGATCTCAGATATAAAAGATAACGTCTGACTGCTTTCAAAAACTAATATTAGTTGTAGGCAGTACACTAGCTCTTTAAAACCATCAATTTTAAAATTGACCTATTATCAGTTTGTAGTCAAAGTAAATCAGGTACGACTACGTCGTACATAATTCATAAATACAGTCGTGGTAATAAATTTCCTCTAATGAGATTCTATGAAATATAACCTTTCCTGCTATTTTTGAAAAGGGAAAACAATGAAGAGGAATCTGTGTTTCCTCCATGAAAGCTTGTCTGTGATAGTAGCATATTTTTTTCATACCCTTGAAGGGAGGGAGGGAGGGAAAAGATTGTAAATTGCCCCCCAAGGAGCGATCCCTTTCCACTTCCCAGTTGCTTGCCACACTCCTGCACTCCAGCATTTTATGACGTATGTATAGGGAGAGTGCAGAGGTGCGCTCCATTCCAGTGTATGGAGCGGGATTTGCCAACAGTTTTCGGTCATTTAAGTGACGATTTGGTAAAATTGGAGTCAGGGTTCAAATAGCAAGGCTCTTGTTATTTGAACCCTGGCTCCGATTTTACCAAATGGTCACTTCAATGGCTGAAAACTGTGTTTGCAAATCCTGCCCCATATGCTTGCATGCAGCATGCCCCACGTTTTCCCTGTACATATGTCATAAAATGTCGGAGTGTGGTGGTGTGGCCAGCAACTGAGAAATGGAAAAGGATTGCGTGGCTAGCCTCTCAGGGGCAGTTTACGATCCCTTCCCTTCCTTTGGGGGTATGGGAAAAAACATTCTACTATCACAGAGGAACTCCCATGGAGGTGAGGGAGCTTCCTCTTATTTATGTGTCACCTCGAGAGAAGTGCTTTTCAAAGAGCTAGTAGTGCCTGTTACTTTTTATTTCCAAGATACTTGTCTTTTCCCATTTGCTCATTAGAAGGTTTTGCACCTGATAGTATAAGGTGGGATACCTTAATTGTAAATTGTAACTGTAACTAGCCAAACCTCAGCTGTGCCTCACACCCAAGCTTTCCCTCTTCCTACGCTACCACACTGATGACTGCACACCTCTCCCACCTCAGCACAGCGCCCAAGTTGTCCCTGCCCTCCTTGCAAGCTGGTCCTGCTACCCTTCTGTCTAGTGACTACTCCAACACTGGCACTTAACTGTTTTGATAAGCAAAATGTTTTTCTTTGTTTGTTCGTTTTTAGGATTATTGTTCCCTTGTTGCACTACAATGTTCATTGAGTTTACTCTTCCCATGGTCGTCAGCAATACTTCATTTTTCATGCCTTATTATACAAGTTGTATTATCGCTTTTTATGGACTGTATGGTATATGTTGAATGTATGTTTACTTCCCTGTTCCCCCACAATGCACCAGGAGGCGAGCAACTTGTTGTTCAGTGTGCCTTCCTTGTGAAACATCTCAATAAATAAATAAAAAATAAGTAAATAAGCTATAAAGCGCAGTTTTTTACCCCTGAGACTGACATATCTAGTCCTATTCCTCTTCCTACCTCCTCAACACTGTGACCACATGTGAGATCACAAATGACTGATCTTGCAGCAGATGATTGGCTGTTCTGGCCAGCTGTGATGTCACAGACAGTATGGTCAAACAGCTGATGACATATGAGGAGGAACAGAACTAACTACAGTACGTCAGCCTCCGGCTAGAGTAGTGTTCCACACATCACATCAAGTATTGTCAGGTAGAAAATCTTTTAATTATTTATTTATTGAAAATTGGTAACTGGGAAATGCACACTGAGCTGAGGTTTGTTTCCAGGTGCAACCTGGGGGGAAGGGAGTAGGAAGACAAGTTATACAGATACCAGCATATGAAAGATATGCATGGTGGTAAGGTGCAACGTACAAAACATGCTTGAAGATAAGGTGCAGGAATACAGCAAATAAATACACTAGCAGTAAAAGGCTAAACAGTAATAGTGTAAATCAATACAGCAGATAAATACAATAGCAGTAAACAGGCTAAAATGAGTAGCGTAATTCATTAGTACAGTTACATTTAAGTCACTATAGGCAAGCAGCATAAAAGGTACACGTCAGCTGAGGCCAGGGCAGGAGCAGGAGGGTGCAGCAACAGGTTTCAGCTGGCATTTGAGAAAAGTTTGGGATGAGGAGAGGCGGAAGGTGGTGGAGAGAATTAGCAAAGGGGGAAAGAAAAAATCAGTCAATCAGTCAATCACATTCTTTATTTATCCAGGTGAACACCATTGAGCAAGCTCATTTGCAAGGTGGACCTGCATTACATGAGTCAATACTGATACATTTATACACAGGAGATAAATACAGTAAAAGCAAGTGTACACAATTTATAACAGGAAGAAGAAAAAAATACATTTTGGTACAGGGTATAACAAATAGTAGAGGGCAAATCAGCAAAGGGTTACACCAGGTACAGCAATACCCTAGTTTAAAATTCCTGCACAATAAGGGTGTTACAGAACAACATGGGGACTAGCTGAGACGGATGTAATATCTGAGGGGGCATACCCAGTCCTTTTGGAGCCCCGGTGAATTATGGGAGAATGCAGCCAGTATTGGGGGAGGATCTGATGATAGTAAATATTAGGAGCAAAAGGATATACCGCTGGGGGTGTAGCAGCCAGTGGGGGGGGGGGAGGAGTATCTGATCTGATGATGGCGATTATCAGAAGCAAATGGATGCACTGCTGAGGGTGAAAACTGACATGATGATAGGGGAGGGTGAGGTTTAGCGCTGTGATAAGTAGGGGGCTCAGGGACTAGCTGTGCAGGTAGGGAGGTAGTAAGGAGGAGGCTGAGGTCGTGGTGGAGCAGATGCAGGCATCTGAGAGGTAACTTGGCTGGGGGTCTACCACACGGCAGGGGAATGGTAGTCTTTGGATTCAGTGGAGTCTGAAGCACGTTCCAGTGCTAGGATTGTTGGAAGCAGTTGCAGGCTTCTGTGATATAATTAGAATAAAGGGTCTTAAATACCGTAAGACTAACGGGAGTCCTCAATTTCAGTGATTTCTGTAAGGCGTTCCAGAGAGAAGGTAGAATGAATCCTATAGCAGCACTCCCAAAGCGCATTAGAGCTTTGGGCACTTTCAGGGAGATCATTAAGCAGCTTCTTAAGGCATAGGTTACATGCAAGTTGAAAGTCGGGCAGTTAGCGATGCACTGCGGTAGTTTACCAGATATAGCTCTGTATGTCTAGAGAGCCGCGTTTTTATTTTGTCTGTAGCATAAGGAGGTCCAGCCTACAGCCGCATATAGAGAGCAGTGGTGAGTGGAGTATGGGAGACCAGTGATGAAGCGCAGGGCTCTGTGGTAAAGTATATCCAATTTACCAAGGTATGAAGTAGCACATTAGCTGTATATAATGTCAGCATATCAGTTAGGGAAAGGAACGTGGACTGAACTAGCTGTCTCTTGGCCTCTGAGGTTAGTAGGTGGTTCAACCTAAAAAACAGACCTAGTCTCTGCCTCAGTTTTTTTAGCAGGTCCTCCATATGGTCAGCAAAGAAGAGTTTGGAGTCAATCCAGACCCCCAGGTATTTGATTTTCGGTACGAATTCCAGGGTTTCTCCTAGGAGGGTGATGATGGGTGGCAGAGCAGGGTAGGCTACATGGTTGAAAGGTGATAGAAGCATCACCTTAGTCTTTTTGGCATTGAGTAGCAGTTTTTTACGGAGGAACTGAGATTGAAGTGCATTGAAGTCAGCTTGTAGGTCACTATAGGCGGTTTCAGGAGTAGAGCGGCTTAGGTAGATCACTGTGTCATCTGCAAAAAGATGAATTTTAGCTTCACTGATGCCAGAGTCGATGTTGTTAATATAGATGGCAAAGAGGAGAGGCCCCAGGATGGATCCCTGTGGGACGCCTCTTTTTAATAGATTTGAGTGGGAGAGTTCACCTTCGGCCTTGACCTGCTGGTGCCTATCTGATAGGTAGCTGTGGAACCAACGCGAGGAAATAGAGTCTAAGCCAATATATTTTAATGAAGAGAGTAGGAGGCAGTTGTCGACAGTGTCGAAGGCCTTACTTAGGTCTAGAAAGACGGCGCAGACAGATTTTTTGTTATCTAGTTCTCATTGTCAATCATTTGTCACTTTGGCCAGGGCTGTGATTGTGCTGTGTTTGGTTCTGAATCCAGATTGCATCGGGTTTAGCAGATTGTTGTCATCTAAGAATGATTTTAGCTGAAGGTTCACAGTTTTTTCCAGGAATTTTGATAGTACTGGGAGGAGGGAGATGGGCCTGTAATTGTTTAGGTCACAGGGGTCTCTGGATTTGAACAGTGGAATGACATGTGCGGTCTTCCACAGTTTGGGGAGGGTCCCTTGTGAAAGGGACAAGTTAAATAGGTGCGTAATTGGTGAGGCCAATACGTGGTAGGCAATCTTTAGATAGTATGGATCGAAGGTGTCAGCGCCAGCACTTTTCCTGGTGTCCAACCGGAGGAGGAGATCTTCAACCTCTTTTTGTGAGACAGGAGAAAATGAGAACGCTGTAACTGAGGGACTGGATTCTGACAGTTGCGTGATGATCTCTGAGCAGAGGCTACTTGCAGGGGAATTATCAAAGGCTAGCCCTGCAGTAGCAAAGTGATTGTTGAAGGCTTGTAATATCTCTTTATTGCTGTTGATGGTTACATTGTTAGAAATAATTTTTGAGGGGAGGGTGTTTCTTTTGGTATTGCCGGATAGATCTTTTATAGTGGACCAGAACTTGGTAGGACTATTAGAGGCAGTGTTGAGTTCTGAGCGATAGAAGTTGGATTTGGTTTCCCGAATTAGCTTTGTGCAATGGTTTCTGGCTGTTCTGAACAGTTGCCAGTCTTTATCTTTGTGAGACTTGCGAGCTAGCTTCTAGAGCTTGTCTCTTTTTAGTAGTGCTGCCTTGATGTCTGCTGTAAACCATCGTCTTTTTCTTGCCTTAATGCGGGTATTGACTAAAGGTGCGTGGGTGTTAAGGGCACCAGAAACTATTTCGTGGAAGGTGGCGTATGCTGCTTCAACTGTTTTGGCTAAGTAAAAGGTCTGCCAAAGCAGGGAGGTTTTCAGGTCGTGGATATATACCAGTGGGTCAAAGTTCCATTTAGATCGTTTTGTGGAGAATTTTGCTGTGGCTGTTAGTTTAGGGGCTGCTCTTATGCCAGCTATAAAGCAATGGTCACTAACATTGGCAAAAAAGATCCCAGCGTGGGAGAAGAAGTGCAGTTTACTTACTAAGAGTACGTCTAGTAGTGTACTTTCTGATGGGTTTTTCTTACTGATACAAGTAGGTTCGTTAATAAGTGGGGTGAGCCCATGTGAGTCGCGGAAGGATTTAAGCGGGAGAGATGCGTTGGACAGCCAGTCGTAGTTAAGGTCCCCTAGTATGATTGTTTCCATAGAGCTTGTACTCATACTAGTTGATGGGTGGGAAAGGAGCTGAGGCCCTGAGGACGGGGGTCTGTAACATCCTATAACATGGAGGGCCAAGGTAGTTGATATTTCAATTTTTAAGGACAGGCATTCAAAGGGGTTGGCAATTGACGTTGAGTTAAGGGTTGCGACAGTAAACTTGTCCTTAACATAGATGGCTACATCACTGTCTCTGGAAAGCCTATCGGCTGTAAATAACAGATAGTTAGGAATATTGACTTCTTTGTCCGGTGTGGATGGATGAAGCCAAGATTCCGATATGACAAGTACATCCGACTCTGTGTGGATAGCCCAAGCCTGAATTGCAGTGAGTTTCTTTAGGAGGCTACACACGTTAACATGCATAAAGCTGATACCTTGATACTTCGTGACTTCGGCCAGTGAGGGAATAACTTGTATGGGACCAGGGTTAAGTTGAACATTACCTGAGCATAGCAAGAGGAGGAATATGACTTTCCTCAGTGTAGCGAGTGGTAGTTTGGAGGAACTGGTCCTTATTTGACTAGAGGAATTCTTATCGTAGGAATGGAAGGAACTGTTCCTTGAGAAGTTTAGGCTTAAGGACACATAGGCTAGGAGCCTAGCCTTATGGCACCAACAAAAGTAGTGACTGGGTCAGGTAGGTAGTATTCCTTTGGTAGGTGACGAGGTGCTGGTGGCTGACCGATGGAGGAGCTCAGCTGACAGTGGAAACAAGAAGTTGGGAGCAGAGCATGAGTTGTATAGAGACTCCATAAATAGGCAATCTTGTGGTAGGGGGTATGAGTCCTCCAACAGTCACTTGCTGACTAGCGCACTTACCCGGTTAACAAAAACTAACTAAATAAATAAATAAATTGCCTCCACAGGAGCTCTCTGATGTTGCACCACTTGTCTCCTGTATACTGTTAACAGTAAATCCTGGGCCTTTCTAAGCAAAATCAAGCTATAGTCAGCATGCCACAAACAACTCCTAATAGCTCAAGAACCGTAAGTGCTAGACACAAAGTATGAGTGTCAAAGTGATTCAGCACAGAATTACCTTTCAAATGGTGGTATGCAAATAATAATATGTAATTTTTTTTTTTTTCTATGCTGGTTGAAACATCAAAAAAAATATTTTTTTTCACTAAAACAGGCAACATAAGCGATACACACCATACCATAAACAAATGCAAATAACTCCTAAAGTATACATGATATACACAAAATATCAGTGGCAAAGTTGTTCAGCACAAAATTACCTTTCCAATGGTGGTATACAAATAATAATAATATGTAATTTTGTTTGTTTTTTTTCTATGCTGGTTGAAACAGCAAAAAAAAAAAATGTTTTTTTCACTAAAACAGGCAACATAAACCACACACACCATACCATAAACAAATGCAAATAACTCCTAAAGTATACATGATATACACAAAATATCAGTGGCAAAGTTGTTCAGCATAAAATTACCTTTCCAACGGTGCTATACAGTCAAATATATATTATATTCTGTTACACTATATATTAAAATGTATAAATGACTTCTCCAGACGTTGCAAGGGCACACTGGGAGTCAGTTGCCGACTTCTGCAGGCATCCTCAGGACACACCAGTGTATTTTCCTGACGACTACAGGCGTCTGCCAGGAGACAATGAGTTAAGGTAGGTGCCATCGGACGTGAACCCTGTTAGGGGTAGGCTGCATAAGGCGGAGCATAGGTAGAGCCAGATGACGAGTTCCATGGTTGCAGTCTGGGAGTCAGGGAGAACAACCGTAAAGTCTAAACTGGACAGAGTGCCACCAGGAGAGTGTATGCACCACAGGTCTAGAGAGGAGAATGGTTGGAGATATCCCCCTTTAATTCTGAAGTGGCCGACGCAATATTATATGCCAGTGGGTGGATGGCCTAAGGAGGGAATTATAGGAGGGCCAGTGGCAGGATGGGGCAGGGCAAGAAGATCTATTATAATAAGGATCAGAGAGGGGATGGGTGGGTGGGTGTAAAGTTTGCGGCTTTGCCATACCTCTCTGTGTCTGGAGTCCGGACAAGTGGTCTCGGGCGGTGGCTTCAGAAGTGGCGACCGCCCGGTGGCCGTGGTCTTTGCGGCGGTTGAGCTGGGAGCCCTGGAGGGTTCTCTGCTGAGGGGGAAAAGAAAGCGAAGCCAATTAATACTGGACCCAGACAATGGCTGGGCTATCCAGGGACAAAATTAATTTGCAAATGAAAGAGGACTGTTTCCTTAGTGCCCTGAAGTCTGGGTGGCAGTTACAGAGACAAAAGAAGGGCTGTAACACTTAATTTAACTAAGCAAAGCAGTTTTTCAAGTAATACAGCTTTTTTGTGCAGATTTCAGGCAAGTTCTAACCTAGAAAGCATACAGTAACAAATTTAAAGCAAAAACAGTGCCTTTTTTAGCTCGGGAGACAGAGAAAAAGTAGGGAAAGCAGAAGGACCAATCGGAGCGAGCCTAGAGAAGGCACTCACACTCCGATTGGTTTGCAGTTTTGCCATACCTCTCTGCGTCTAGAGTCTGGGCAAGTGGTCTCGGGCGTCAGCTCCGGAAGCGCCAACCACCCAGTGGCCGCGGTCCTTGCGACGGTTGAGCTGGGAGCCCTGGAGGGTTCTCTGCTGAGGGGGAAAAATATTATAGATATAAGAAATAATAGTTTACAACTTTTGAATATTAATATTTATTTCAGGCAGTACACTAGTTCTTTAAAGGGGAATGAAACCTTGCCCTTGTAACTACAATGGGACCGTTGGGTCCCAGTTAGCTCAACTGTTGGTGTTAAAATATTTTTGTATGATTAGTTTTGCCACAGTTTTTTTTAGCTGGTTGATGCTGCAGTATTCTGCCCACTGTTTAATTGACTGAGAAGTCCCACATGCCCAAGTAACTGACAGCCGTGAGGGGGTCAGCCACGGGAGACGTCTGGTACTGGTAGAAGCTGGTGCCAGCAAGGGGGCTGCGACAGCATGAAACACTGCTAATAGTGCCAGTACCATTCTTCCCTCCTCATGCACCGAATAGGCGATGATGATACTGGCACTGTCAGCAGTGTTTCTCATTGCCATATTTTCCTTTCTGGCACAAACTCCTAATGGTACCTGATTTTACTAAACTGGATTGAACAATACCACAGTATTCAGCAGGAACAGGGTTTCCTTCCACTTTAATCAAGGGCCAATGGACTCATGAATATCCAATCACACCACACCTTGCCTCAGTTTCGGGCAGTACCACAACTGTTGCCAGTTTCAAATTATACCATACCAGACTCTGGTATCTGATTGCGCTGTACCTGTATGGCAGTTTTGTTACTGGTGAAGGAGCCATCCTGCCAGCGTAACAGTTTTATTAGTGGTGAATGACCGATGATTATAAATCATGGGACATTATAATTCTCTCTAGTGGAAGGCTGTCAGACACTGTTTGATGCCCTGTGGCTGAATCCCTTTTACGGGTTTGTTATTTCATTGGTCATTGGTTCTGGATGGATTAAGCTTTACACAGTGGGCTGCAGTGTTCCAACTAACATTCATTTGGCAGATAGGTTTGAGTAGCAGTTGACATAACCAGTCAGTTCAATCATTTCATATGCATTTCTTTGTCTTAAGGGTGTAACATGACTGTAAAAGATAAGGAATCCAACTTTGTGCACTGAAGTGACATAATCTTCAGTGCAACTTAAGTATTTAGTTGTTCTTGGTTTATAAGAATTTCATTTCAGAGAGCTTGTCTGTACTGTTGCTTTAATAACCTTTTAATGATTTCTGTGTGTTTTGTTTTCTGTGTCAATGTTCCAGTCAAGAGCAGCGAGACAGCTGCTGGAACGGATCCAGGCATCCGGTATGGATGTTCGGGTGGAAGCCATGAAGGAACTGGCCAAGCTCTCCGCAGATGTCACATTCGCCACCGAGTTTATGAACATGGAAGGCATCGGCATCCTGATCCGCCTGGTGGAGAGTGGCAACAAGTTACTATCTCAGTACATATGACCTATTCTGTGGCTGTTTGTTTTGAAAGGAAATGGTCTCCCTCCCCCATTACAGACACTTCCTGTTTTGTGTTACCATGTAGCCCTTGATCTTTTTTTTTTTTTTAACTTACTCTTTATTTTCCCCCACACGCTGGAGCCCCAATCTGTCGGGAGACGCCTATGCACCTGCCCCACTTCACTGCCCTGCTTGATTCCCCGGTAGACCGCCATGGAGCCTTGGCTATACCCCACCCCCCAGGCGGATAGGCGGTGGGGCCCGTACATCCCAGATCCTGTTCAGCTGTCTCGGGTCCCTCCGGTGGTCAAGTAGGCAGGAGACATTGGGGTCTGTGCAGGCACTCCTTCTTCTCGGTGCTCTGGCATAATTTTCCTTATTCTGGGGTGTGGTGTGTGCCCTGACGTCAAGGCGGCTCTGCCAACATCCACTACTCCCTGACCCACTCTGTATGCTCTGCTCTTGCTGTGCCTCTGGCCTCTGCCAGAGGCCAGTCAAACGCCAAGCCTGAACCTCCTTCCCAACCCCCCAGGAGAGGAGAGCTGTCCTCTGGACGCTCAATCTTGTCCCTCCCCACCAACTCCAACGGCCCGGGCTCATTCCTGAACCTGGGTCGCCAGCATGGTGCGAGATGTGGCGTTCAGAGCCTCAACCCTTAACGCCATCGGGCCAGCCAACCTTTGATCTTTTTTGAGGATATAAGTTCTTATGTAACTCTACCTGCCTTGTGTTAGTAATACCATGAACCCCCCCACACAGGGTTTAGAGACACTACCTATCTTGTGTTTTTGATGCTCACCATTACAGATGCCCTTTGTCTTGGGTTAGCAATGCCCTATAACCTCTTTTCCCATTACACACAATCCCTGCTTTATGCTAGCCATGTCTGTTAAACCCTCTATTACAGACGCTCGCTGCCTTTGTTCAGTGATGCCTTGTTGCCCCCTGTTATAGACGCTCCTACTTTGTGTTAATGGTGCCCTGTAGCACCCTTAGTTACAGACACTGCTTGCCTTTTGTTACTGATGACCTGTAACCGCCTCTTTGCAGATGCTCCTTGCCTTGTGTTAAAGAGCTGGTGACACGTTCAGGAGAACTTTAACAAAACCTAATATTTAGACACAGTCCAGCTTGTATTTTCCATTAGTGCTGTATTCCTCCTCCCCATTTTTTATTACTGAGATAATTTGTATGAAGACTGGATCTTTGCTCCTGAAGAGTTTATCTATTGCTGCTGCTTTCTCCTTACCTGAAGACATGGAGCACTTCTTGTAGTATCACAATTACTCTCATAGCAACAGATTGTGATGTCACAACAGAGGATCGTGACTTGAAGTAGGGAGTAGAGGCAGATGGACTCTAAAGTAACGCTACGGGATAAAGATCATATATTCGTGCAAATTTCCTTAGCAGTAAATAATGGGGAGGAGAAATATTCAAAATATAAATGGAATGCAGGCAAAATTGTACCTAATTATTATGTTTTTTGAAGTTTTCTTTTAGGCGTCAGTAGTTCTTTAATACTGTCTTTGTAACCTTGCATTATAGATATTCTCTGCCTTGTGTTAGTGAGGGTCTATAACCCCCTTTTTCCTATTACAGATGGTCTCTGCCTTATGATACTGATGTCCTCTCACCCTCTATTACAAATGCTTCCACCCCTTGTCTTGTTTTAGCAATGTCTTGTGACACCTTTGTTACAGCTGGTCCCTGCCTTATGTTAAGGATGCTCTGTGATCCCTGATCTTCTTCAAGGATATCTCCATAGAGCCATATTACATTGGAGTGTTAGTTGTCTATGTCATGACCTTGCAGGAAACATTTGCATGACAGGGCCAACACACTGATGTTGATAAACATGCTGGACATGAGGGCAGTTCTGTATGAATTTCAGGCCCTAGCCACTCAGATTCAGGGACTATATGTCTTCTAATACAGTCAGATAATCAGAATGTGGTGTATTACCTGAAATAAACAGGTGGGGACACACTCCTACCCTCTGTGTTGAGAGGCATTGAGGGTATGGGAATAGGCGGTAGCCCAGGAGGTCTTGCTCAGTGCTGTCTGTGTCACCGGCTCATTAAATGTCATAGCAGACAGAAAAAGCCAGTTTGTGGTTCAGCCCAATGAGTGGGAGCTGAGTCTGAAGGCAGCCAAACAGTAGCTCAGCATAAGTCAAGGCCCAAGTTAGACCATTGTGCATACCAACCCAGTGCAAAACTACCGCTTTTCTGCTAGCTAACTCCAGGGTGTGGAATTTTTTTGCCAAAACATATTGTCTTCATGTTGGATGGGGAGATTCTTCTACGCCTTTCCTCCATTGCCACTAATTCAGAGTGTCCTGACCAAACTCAGACAGGAACCGACCAACGTGATCCCTGTTGCGCATTTGTGGCCCAGGCAGATCTGGTCTTCACTACTGTGGGAGCTGGCAGAAGAGGCTGTTTCCACTGCCCCTCTAGCCAGTCCTTCTATCCCAGAACAAAGGCATGCTGCTGCTTCCGGACATCCTATACCTGTGGCACATGAGGGTGTAGAAGTCTCTTGGTTTGGAGTTTCAGCTGAGGTCTTGGCTGTTCTGCTTGCTTTTACTAAACCTTAGACCAAGCACACCTACTACCTGAAGTAAAAGCATTTTACTGTGTGGTGCCAAGTGATATTCCTTGACCTCTTCACTTGCCCTGTGCAAAGGGTTCTGGTCAATAGCCTGACTCATTCAGGAACAGATGCAGGCAGCTGTCAGCCCTGTTGCTGCCTCACTCAACTGGCCATCACCTCCCCTGGGACTTACCTGACCCTGCCTACCCCCATGGATTACCATTGTGGTGGGGTCAGGAGGGGGAGTGCCATCCCCACCCCACTCCCCTGGAGCACGTATCCCGAATTGGGGGGCTACGTTCCCAGGAGGTGGCACAGGCCGAGTGTGGGCAGGGCTTCATGAAGCCTGCTCACCTATTTTTAATTTACTCTTCTGCCGCAGCAGCCACACAGATGTCCGCACCCACCATCTGGAGGCACATGAGTGCTGCATCAAGTGGCCGCCCCTCTCTACATCCCACTCTGATCTGCACTGCCACTAGGCCTCCACTTTGTGGTGGTCATGAAGCATAGCAACCAGCCTCCCCTCCCTGGGAGAGGACAGCAGCCCCTTGGATGCTTGATCCTGTCTCTCCCTGGCTGACTCCGGGCATCCTGAATCCGCTCCCAAACTCGGGTCGCCAGTGGTGGTGGGCAGCAGCACTTCCACCAAGCCACTGGGCTGGCAGATTACAGTACCGTTTGGTGAAGATTCACCAGTCTGCTTTTCATTCCCCCATCTGGGGCAAGACTCTCACCCAGCTACATATGGTCCACAGGTTCATGTGGCCCCTCTTATCTGTTCTAGTTTGGGACCTGAACCTTGTGCTCAAGTCACTGCTGAAAGACTCCTCTTGAACCTGCATCTTCCTGTGACAAAGTGTCTTCCTGGAAAACTTCATTCCTTGTGATCCTTGTGACTTACCTTGGCTAGGTGTGTCTGAACTACAGGCCTTGGTTTGTGACCCTCGCTTTTCTGGGTTTCATAGGGATAGGGTGGCAATGAGTACTCACCTTAAATTCTTGCCTAAGGTGGTGTCTGATTTCAGGTTGAATCAGCCTGTTGATTTGCCCTTGTTTTTCTACTTTGCCTGTCAACAACAACCATTTAATATGGCATTAAAAAGAGAATTACACAGGATTTTTATCTAGCTTTTTCAGGATTTTGCCCTGTGAAGACTACCCATTACATTATCTGGCCAATTTCTCACCTGCCTCAATATTCACCAGACACTGCCTATTTCATCCCCCCCCACCTAAATGAAACAGCTGCTGGCTGTGCATCCCTATGATGGAGACAAATTTTGTTTCATGGAACGTTGGGGGCCTCAACTCCCCTGTTCAGTGCAAGAAAGTTTTTGCACACCTCAAGAAACTTCATGTACAGATAGCTTACTTATGGGAGACCAAACTCTTCCACTTAGAAGCCTGTAAGTTAAAGAGGGAATGGGTAGGTCTGGAGGTACATAGTAATTGCAAAACATCCAAAAGAGGCATCTACATCATCCTGCAAAAGTCCCTTCCTTGGATCTGCTTGGCCTCCTTGGCAGATGGAGATGAGAGATTGGTCATGGCCAAGATGTCCACATCTCAAGGTCTCCTGTTTCTCCTTGACATCTATGCCCCGAATATAGACAGCCCTGTTTTTTCCCCCCCAGAAGTAAGGGAGAAACATATGACATTTGACACCTCAGCCAACCCTGTTGTGTTTGGCGGTGACTTTAATCTCATCCTCAGCCCTGCTTCAGGCTGCTCTGCTTTCAGTCAGGAGAGTCCACCAAAGGGCATCTGAGGCTCTTAGAGCCATGATGCAAGAATTTTCATTATCCAAAATGTGTTGCATTATGCACCCTACTACCCGTGACTACACATACTTCTCCGAGGCCCACCAATCCTTGAATTCGATTGATTTCTGGCTCCCTCCACTCACGTCACCCAGCATTTACAAGCTCTCAGATTCATTCAACTGTCATCTCAGATCACGCCCTTCTAACCTTGAACATGCTTTGGGGCCCATCACCTCCTAAATCCCCTTCCTATGCTTCAGCCCTCTATTGCTTTGAGACTCTGACTTCATCCCATGGGCCCAACATGAAATTTTATCTTATAATGATAATAAAAAAGGATTTTATTAAGTGTGACTGTGTGCAAATAGGCAAATTGTTGCAGCTTCTACTACACCCAATGGTTTGCATCAGTAGCCTGATGCTTCTTCAGGAGATACCCTGCTGACCTCCAGTTTGGGAATCCTTTAGGCTCTTGCTCAGCAGCAAACTGGGAGCTTAAGAGAGATCTAGACCGAGGGGGGCTGGGAAGAAGAAAGATGGTACTTACTGTCTAGAGGAATTTTCTCTGTTTCTTTGTTGTAAACGCTGGGAACTAAGTTACTGTAGGTATGTCTATTTATACCACTGGGGCAAAGTATAACTGAATTCAGTAAAACATGCTATTAGGTGCTTGCAGGGATGAGACATTTTTTATCATTGCTACAAAGTTGTTATCATCCCTGCAGGTATGTCACAAGGATTGGGCCCAGTGGTAAAAATAGGTTATTGCATGAACTCTAGTATGTGAGCGTTTTATTTTCCTCTGCCATGTAGGCAACAATGCCCCTTAAACTCGTGGCTGTGTGACTGATGCCAAGAGGGCATTGCTGCCAATATTCCAGAGGAAAATAACAAATTTACACACTACAGCCCATGCGATATCCCCTATATATAAGTGTGATAGCTTTCTTTGTCTCGTATGTGTATATATTATGGAAACCTGAAAATAAAGTTTCTGTTAACATCTAGAAGTGAGCCCAAGTCAGCCAGCCGAGAGCTGAGAGCTGGACTGAAAGGAAGCAGTCCCTTGATCTGCAGAGGGGAAACTGGTCTGTAGTTCACCTGTAGCTGATGGTCTGTGAGGTGGTGTAAGCAAAGGCTAATGGAAGAGACCAGTACGACACTGATGAGTGGTCAGTCTGGCTAGGGTGCTCAGGCAGGTGCCCAGTAACTTCTAAGGGAAGTGTCAGTGTTCATCAATGGACTGGGTACACCACTCCTGGTTGAGCTGAGGCACGTTAACTAAAAGTGCATGAACCCATGTGCAAGCAAAACCTCTGCGTAGGTGGGGACCGAGACCCCCAAAATGTTACATTTTCCACTGATTGTGTTAAGTCATCCTTTCATAAACAACTACCCAAACCTAAAGAAAAGTAGTGTTATGAACTGTTATTTTTATCAAGACTTGTCTGTCTTTGTCACCAAAATGGACTGTCTTACAGGATATTGTTCACTTGAATTCTTGCAAGTTTCATCTTACTCCAACCCACCCTCCCACACTTCCACATCACAGACGCTTCTGTGTTAGTGATACTCTGTGAAACCTGCTCTTGCCCATAAGTCACTCCCTCCCTTTTGTTAGTGATGCCCTGTGACCACCGCATTATAGAAGCTCCCTGCCTTGTGTTACTGATGCCTTGTAACCCCCCATTGCAGACACTCCCTTCCTTGTGTTAGTGATGTCTTGTAATCCCCTATTACAGACACTCCTTGCCTTGTGTTAGTGATGCCTTGTAACCCCCTATTCCAAAACTGAAGGTGGACAAAGCAGTGGGGTCTGATGGGATTCACCCCAGAATTCTAAAAGAACTACGGGTAGAACCAGTGACACCACTGATTACTCTCTTTAACAAATCATGGGAGAATGGGGTGGTACCTAAGGAATGGAGGAGGGTGGATGTGATTCCACTTCACAAAAGTGGGAGCAGGGCAGAGACTGGAAACTATAGACCAGTTAGTTTGATGTTAATGGTAGGGGAAAATGATGGAATCACTTCTGAAGGAAAGAATTGTTGAGTACCTAGAGGCCATTGGGGCACAGGACCCAAGGCAGCATGGATTCACAACGGGAAGGTCATGTCAGATGAATCTAAAAGATTTCTTTGACTGGGCGACCAAAGTAGTAGACCAGGGAGGGGCTGTGAACATGGCCTACCTAGATTTTAGCAAGACATTTGACACAGTCCCGCACAAAAGATTAATATACAAGTTAGCCCAGCCTTGGAGTGGGTCCCAAGGTGGTAGCCTGGATAAAAAATTGGCTGGACAACAGGATGCAAAGGGTAATAGTAAACGGAGTCCGCAGTGAAGAAAGGAGGGTTACTAGTGGGGTATCGTAGGGTTTAGTACTGGGACCAGTCCTCTTTAATGTCTCTATAAGTGACATTGCAGAGGAACTGGAAGGAAAAATATGTCTCTTTGCAGACGACACAAAGATCTGCAACAGAGTTGATACACAAGGTGGGGTGGAAAGGGTGAAAAGGAATTTGGCAAGGTTGGACTAATGGTCAGATGTATAGCAGCTCAGATTAAGCGCAAAGAAGTGCAAAGTAATGCACCTGGGAAACAAAAACCCAGGGGAAGAGTACACAATGGGGGGTGAGATACTAACAACAACAAAAATGGAGAGGGACCTGGGGGTAGTTATATCAGATGACCTAAAGGTTGGCAAGCAATGTGAGAAGGCAGTAAGAAGGGCTGGGGGGATACTGGGATGCATAGGGAGAGGTATCATCAGTAGAAAACAGGAAGTTGTTATCCCTCTGTACAGACAGTTGGTAAGACCCCATCTGGAGTATTGCATGCAGTTCTGGAGACCCCATCTCTGCAAAGACATACACAGAGTGGAGGCTGTCCAGAGGAAGGCAACCAAAATGGTGCAGGGTCTGCACCAGAAGACATACGAAGAGAGACTAAAGCAGCTTAATATGTATACACTTGAGGAAAGGAGGGAGGGGGGGACATGATAGAAACTTTCAAGTACCTCAAGGGAATCAACAAAGTCCAAGAGGGTAGCATCTTTCAGAAAAAGATGTGCAAGAACAAGGGGGCACAATTTGAAGATAGAGGAGGGACGGCTCAGAGTTAATGTGAGGAAGTATTATTTCATGGAGAGGGTTGTGGATGCGTGAAACAGCCTTTCTGAGGAGGTCATGGAGTCAAGAACAGTGGGGGAATTCAAGAATGCATGGGACAGACATAAGGCAATTCTAATGGGGGGTAGGAGGAAGTAGGCTGTTGGTTAACTAGGATCTGCAGCTTATCCATCAGGTAGGGAAATGGGCAGACTAGGTGGGTCAAGCGGTCCTTATCTGCCGTCAAATTCTATGTTTCTGTGTTGTGTTAGTAATGTCTTGTAACCCCCAATTACAGAGACTTCCTGCCTTTTGTTGGTGATACCATGTAACCCCCATTACAGACATTCCCTGCCTTGTGTTAGTGATGTCTTGTAATCCCCTATTATACACTCCCTGCCTTGTGTTAATGATGCCTTGTAATCTCCCATTACAGACACTCCCTGCCTTGTATTAGCAATACCCTGTAACCCCCATTACAGATGCTCCCTGCCTTGTGTTAATGATACCCTGTAACCCCCCATTACAGACGCTCCCTGCCTTGTGTTAGTGATACCCTGTTACCCCATAACAGACACTCCCTGCCTTGTGTTAGTGATACCCTGTTACCCCATAACAGACACTCCCTGCCTTGTGTTAGTGATATACTGTAACCCCCATTACAGACGCTCCCTGCTTTGTGTTAGTGATGTCTTGCAATCCACTATTATATACTCGCTGCCTTGTTTTAGTGATGCCTTGTAACCCCCTATTCCTGCCTTGTAACCCCCATTACAGACACTCCCTGCCTTGTGTTAGTGATACCCTGTAACCCCCCAATACAGATGCTCCCTGCCTTCCATTAGTGATGCCTTGTAATCCCCTATTATACACTCCCTGCCTTGTGCTAGTGATGCCTTGTAATCCCCTATTATACACTCCCTGCCTTGTGTTAGTGATGCCTTGTAATCCCCTATTATACACTCCCTGCCTTATGTTAGTGATGCCTTGTAATCCCCTATTATACACTCCCTGCCTTGTGCTAGTGATGCCTTGTAATCCCCTATTATACACTCCCTGCCTTGTGTTAGTGATGCCTTGTAATCCCCTATTATACACTCCCTGCTTTACATAGATACATACATAGATACATAGACAGTGTTGGCAGATAAGGGCCTATGGCCCACCCAGTCTGCCCATTTAAGTTTGTAAGTTCAGTTTATGTTTTCCAGGAAGTCTGCTGCCCCTTACCCCTGACCTCCAGAATTCCTTTATGTCTATCCCATGCATTCTTAAATCCCGTGATTGTTTCAGCCCCCACCACTTCCTCTGGCAGGGTGTTCCACTTGTCCACCACCCGTTCTGTGAAGAAATTCTTCCTCACGTCTTCTCTGAATCGTCCCCTCCTCCAACTTCATCCCATGCCCTCTAGTCCTGGAACATCTTTTTGTTGAAAAATAGTGCATCCTGCACCCTGTTCCTCCTGTAAGATACTTGTATGTCTCTATCATATCCCTCTCCCTCCTCTCCTCCAGGGAGTACATGTTCAGTGCCTTCAAGCTGTCCTCATAGGACTTGTGATGCAATCCATGCACCATCTTTGTTGCCCTCCTCTGAACCTTCTCTACCCTGTCTATGTCCTTACGAGGTAAGGTCTCCAGAACTGTAACAGTGTACTCCAGGTGCGGCCTCACTAGTGTCTTGTATAGTGGAATTATGACCTCCTTTCCTGCTGGTGATGCCCCTGCCTATGCATCCCAGCATCCTATTTGCTTTACCTGCTGCTTTGTCACACTGTTTCCTGCCTTGAGGTCATCAGAGATGATAACTCAAGATCCCTTTCCTGCTTGGTGCATGCTATATCCTCACCCCCAACTGATATATTGTGCCAGGGTTTTGTGCCCCATATGCATTATCTTGCACTTCCTTGCATTGAATTTCAACTGCCAAACCCCTGACCATTCTTCAAGTTTCTGCAGGTCCTTCTCATTCTGTCTACACCCTCTGGTGTGTCTACTCTGTTACAGAGCTTTGTGTCATCAGCAACAGTGAAATTCTGCCTTCTAGGTCCTGTGCAATGTCACTGATGAAGATATTGAATAGTACCGTCCCAGCACTGATCCCTGTGGTACCCCACTGGTCACTCTTCCCTCTGTGGAGTGACAGCCATTTACCACCACCCTCTGTGTCCTGCTGCCCAGCCAGTTACCACCCACCGCACTACTGTCCTGCCCACACCCATATTCCCCAGTTTGTGCAATAGTCTTCTATGTGGCACAGTGTCAAAGGCCTTGCTGAAGTCCAGATAGGCCATGTCCACTGCCCTCCCTGATCCACCTTCCTAGTCACCCTGTCAAAAATTCAATGAGGTTGGTCTGACATGACCTTCCCTGGTGAAACCATGCTGCCTTGGGTCCTGTAGTCCATTGACAACCAGATGTTCCACCAATCTCTCCTTCAGTAGTGCTTCCATGATCTTCCCACTACCGAGGTGAGGCTGA
This sequence comes from Neoceratodus forsteri, assembly GCA_016271365.2. Classification (NCBI taxonomy): domain Eukaryota; kingdom Metazoa; phylum Chordata; order Ceratodontiformes; family Ceratodontidae; genus Neoceratodus; species Neoceratodus forsteri. The sequence goes on along the minus strand of JADMNL010000037.1, from coordinate 37,494,127 downwards.
CTGGTCTGTAGTTCCCGCTTCCTCTTTGTTCCCACTTTTGTATAAGGGGACTACATCTGCTATCCTCCAGTCTTTGGGTACCTCCCTGTTTCTAGTGATCGGCTAAACAGGATAGCAAGAGGTTCAGCCACCACCTCTCTTAGTTCTTTAAGGATCCTGGGTGCCCCATCTGGCCCCATTGCTTTATCAACTCTATTACTTCCAGTTCCTTCAGGACCCTTTCTCGTGTAAAGGACTTGTGTCCATTTCTGCACCATTCTCACCCTTGTACTCCATTCAGACCCATTTCCTCCTCTTCCTCAGTAAAGACTGAGCAGAAATACCTGTTCAATATGTCAGCTTTACTGTTGTCATCCTCCACACAGCCCCCATCCTCCCCCTTCAGTCTCACCTATCCTCCCTTTGCCTTTCTTTTTCACTTATGTACCTGTAAAAGGTTTTGTCCCTCTACCCACTGGTTTTGCAATGTGTTCTTCTGTCTGAGCTTTGGCTTCCCTTACTGACCTCCCTGCCTCCCTTTGCTTCTCCTGGTACTTCTCCCTATCCCCTTCTGCCTGTGTCTTTTTGTATTGCCTGAATGCAATCTTTTTGGCTTTCACTTTCTTTGCTACCTCTTTGGAAAACCATAATGGTCTCCTCTTCCTTTTCCTTTTGCTAACCTGCTTAATACATAATTCTTGTGCTAGTGATGTCTTGTAATCCCCTATTATACACTCCCTGCCTTTTGTTAGTGATGCCTTGTACCCCCCTATTCCTGCCTTGTAACCCCCATTACAGACACTCCCTGCCATGTGTTAGTGATGCCTTGTAATCCCCATTACATACACTCACTGCCTTGTGTTAGTGATACCCTGTAACCCCCCAATACAGACGCTCCCTGCCTTGTGTTAGTGATACCCTGTAACCCCCATTACAGACACTCACTGCCTTGTGTTAGTGATACCCTGTAACCCCCGAATACAGATGCTCCCTGCCCTGTGTTAGTGATACCCTGTAACCCCCATTACAGACACTCACTGCCTTGTGTTAGTGATACCCTGTAACCCCCCAATACAGATGCTCCCTGCCTTGTGTTAGTGATACCCTGTAACCCCCATTACAGATGCTCCCTACCTTGTGTTAGTGATACCCTTTAACCCCCATTACAGACGCTCCCTGCCTTGTGTTAGTAATGCCTTGTAACCCCCCATTACATACACTCCTTGCCTTGTGTTAGTGATACCCTGTAACCCCCATTACAGACACTCCCTGAATTGTGTTAGTGATGCCTTGTAATCCCCTATTACAGACACACTGTGCCTTGTGTTAGTGATACCCTGTGGCCCACCCATTACAGACGCTCCCTGCCGTGTGTTAGTGATGCCTTGTAATCCCCTATTACAGGTACTCCTTGCCTTGTGTTAGTAATACCCTGTAACCAACCCATTACAGACATTCCCTGCCTTGTGTTAGTGTTACCCTGTAACCAACCCATTATAGACACTCCCTACCTTGTGTTAGTGATGCCCTGTGGTCCCTGCCTTATGTTGACGATACCCTGTAACCCACATTACAGATGCTTCCTGCCTTGTGTTAATGATACCCTGTAACCCCCATTGCAGATGCTCCCTGCCTTGTGTAAGTAATGCCTTGTAACCCCCCCATTACAGACACTCCCTGCCTTGTGTTAGTGATGCCTTGTAACCCCCTATTCCTGCCTTGTGTTAGCGATGCCTTGTAATCCCCTATTACAGACACTCCCTGCCTTGTGTTAGTGATACCCCCATTACAGACGCTCCCTGCCGTGTGTTAATGATGCCTTGTAATCCCCTATTACACACTCCCTGCCTTGTGTTAGTGATACCCTGTAACCAACTCATTACAGACATTTCCTGCCCTGTGTTAGTGATACCCTGTAACCAACCCATTACAGACACTCCCTGCCTTGTGTTAGTGATGCCTTGTAACCCCCCCCCCCATTACAGAGGCTTCCTGCCTTGTGTCAGTGATGCCTTGTAATCCCCCCCATTACAGAGGTTTCCTACCTTGTGTTAGTAAAATCCTGTAACCCCCATTGCAGACACTCCCTGCCTTGTGTTAGTGATGCCCTGTAACCCCCCATTACAGTAACTCCCTGCCTTATGTTAGTGATGCCCTGTGGTCCCTGCCTTATGTTGGCGATACCCTGTAACAAACATTACAGATGCTTCCTGCCTTGTGTTAGTGATGCCCTGTAATCCCCCCAATACAGACACTCCCTGCCTTGTGTTAGCGATACCCTGTAACTCACCTATTAAAGACATTCCCTGCCTTGTGTTAGTGATGCCCTGTAATCCTCAATTACAGACAGTCACTGCTTTGTGTTACTGATGCCCTGTAATCCCCAATATAGACACTCCTTGCCTTGTGTTAGAAATGCCCTGTTACCACCAGACACTCCCTGCCTTGTGTTAGTGATGCCTTGTAACCCCCATTACAGACACTCCCTGCTTGTGTTAGTGATGCCGTGTAGCACCCCCCATTACAGACACTCCATGCCTTGTGTTACTGATGTCCTGTAATCCTCAATTACAGACACTCCCTACCTTGTGTTAATGATACCCTGTAACCCCCATTACAGACACTCCCTGCCTTGTGTTAGTGATGCCCTGTAACCCCCATTACAGACACTCCCTGCCTTGTGTTAGTGATACCCTGTAACCCCCCATTACAGACACTCCCTGCCTTGTGTTAGTGATGCCCTGTAAACCCCATTACAGACACTCCCTGCCTTGTGTTAGTGATGCCCTGTAAACCCCATTACAGACACTCCCTGCCTTGTGTTAGCAGTACCCTGTAACCCCCATTGCAGACACTCCCTGCCTTGTGTTAGTGATACCCTGTAACCCCCATTACAGACACTCCCTGCCTTGTGTTAGCTATACCCTGTAAGCTTCTATTAGAGAGGCTTCCTGTCTTGTGTTAGTGACGCCCTGTAACCCCCATTATAGACATTCCCTGCTTTGTGTTAGTGATGCCCTGTACTCCCTGCCTTGTGTTAGTGATGCCCTGTAAACCCCATTACAGACACTCCTTGCCTTGTGTTAGTGATACCCTGTAACCCCTCCCATTACAGACACTCCCTGCCTTGTGTTAGCAGTACCCTGCAACCCTTATAGACACTCCCTGCCTTGTGTTAGTGAAACCCTGTAACACAAGGCAGGGAGTGTATACCCTGTATAAGAAAAATATCAGGACAAGAGGACACAGCATGAGTTTAGAGGGAGGCGGATTAAGAGGTAATGTGAGGAAGTTCTTTTTCACAGAAAGGGTGGTGGATGCATGGAACGGCCTACCTCAGGAAATGGTGGATATGAATACAGTGCAGGGCTTCAAACAGGCATGGGATAGGCACAGGGAGCAATACAGATGAGTATGAATAGATAGGCCATTGACAGAGTACAGGCCTATGGCACATTCATAAGGTAGAAAATAATGGGCAGTTTAGATGGGCCTTGCTGTCTTTATCTGCTGTCAACTTCAGTGTTTCTATGTTTCCATGTAACCTTCCATTACAGAGGCTTCCTGCCTTGTGTTAGCGATACCCTGTAATCCCCATTACAGACAGTCCCAGCCTTGTGTTAGTGACACCCTGTAATGACATTATAGACACTCCCTGCTTTGTGTTAGTGACGTCCTGCAACCCCCATTACAGACACTCCCTGCCTTGTGTTAGTGATGCCCTGCACTCCCTGCCTTGTGTTAGTGATGCCCTGTGACCCCCATTATAGACACTCCTTGCCTTGTGTCAGTGACGCCGTGATCCCCATTATAGACATGCCCTACCTTGTGTTAATGATGCCCTGTGACCCTCATTATAGACACTCCTTTCCTTGTTAGTGATGCCCTGTGACCCCCATTATAGACAAGCCTTGCCTTGTGTTAGTGACGCCCTGTGACCCCCATTATAGACACTCCTTGCCTTGTGTTAGTGACACCATGACCTCCATTATAGACACTCTCTGCCTTGTGTTAGTGATGCCCTGTAACCCCCATTATAGACACACCTTGCCTTGTGTTAGTGATGTCCTCTAACCCCCAATATAGACACTCCTTGCCTTGTGTTAGTGATGCCCTGTAACCCCCATTATAGACACGACTTGCCTTGTGTTAGTGACGCCCTGTAACCCCGTGTCACAGATGCTCCATGCTTTGTGTTACTGATGATTTGTAACTTTCGCATTACAGAGGCCTCCTGCCTTGTGTTAGTGACACCCTTTAATCACCCTACTGTAGCGACTCTCTTCCTGGTGTTAGTGAAGCCTTGTAATCACCCTACTGTAGCTGCTCTCTTCCTTGTGTCATTGAGGGTCTGTAACTTTGATCCCAGACTGGATTGTAAGGATATTCCTTTCCCACAAAGCTCAGAGATTATCCTTTTTGTAACATCTGCAGCCCACTGTCACTGACCTAGAGTAATAAGCCCTTTACTTTTCCATTTTTTGACACAGCTATGGCGAGATGTTAGCTTTTACCCTCACTGCCTTTCTTGAGCTGATGGATCATGGGATAGTCTCCTGGGATGTGATCTCCCTCTCCTTTATTAAGCAGGTGAGCGTCATGCTTCATTTTCTGTTTTACAGGCACTTGCCGAGGGAAAGCTACACATTATGTGTCAAGCATCACTGAGTCAGGGGCAGACCAGTGGCCTGATCCTCTGTGGGAAAACACAAGCAGAACTGGTTCTTTCAGTTTTACAAAACTCTTTCAGGAACTATGGTTTTGGCTGTCAAAAATGTGAGCCAGTACACGAGTGTGAGTGTGAGATGAGGGTGTTTTTTTTTTTTTTTTTAAGTAGCGGTGCAGGTTGGCTGGGGGAAAAACTGATCTGACCTTCGTTCTTAGGTATTCGAGAATTCAGGTATTATCTCAGTTCATGTCAAAGTATGATCATTCAACTGTGTGTTCATTTATGTTTACTCAGAATAAAAAAAAATGGGTGCTGCCTGTCTAGTTTATCTTTCTCTGGCCTGTTGCCCTTATAGCTGTTTCCACATGACTTTTGCCATGTCTGTACCAGGCCAGTGCTAGTCAGATATCCAGGCAATGTGTGTTGCTGTTTATGGCCATAATCTTGTAAGAGTGAGTAGTCAATGGTAACATTCCCTCTTTGCCTGTAAGCGTTTGTTTACTCACATACAAGAGGAAAACTGTATCACGCTTACCCACAGAAGTACATTGTTAGATCATTTCAGGTGGCTTTTATCCCATGGATTTAGACTGCGTAAGATAGTTAAACTAGGTCGTATCTTCAGGCATCATCTGTAGCTGGACACTGGTTCAAAATGAATCCCCTAGTTAAGCTCAGCACCCTGGGCAACAGCTGCAGCAGTATTCGGACTGCTAGCAGACCTGAATTTGTTGTTTTTGAAATAGAATTTAATTTGAGCAGCATTTTTCAATCGGAACAGTAGGTCTCAGCTGTATGGGGGTGCCTTGTGCGGGGTGCTGAGCTAAGCCATTTGTATTCATTCTGAGCCTGTTTCCAGACAGAAAATTCCTGGAGGCCGGTCTGCTGGCACTGAAAGCTCAGGTGCTGACAAGCACCTTAGCTCGCATCATGCCGGCGACCCGGGTTCGATTGCAAGCTCGGGTTGCTGGTGGTCGGCTGGAAGGGGGGGCTGGGAGTACAGTCGAGCAGTCATCAGGCAGCTCTGCTCTCCCAGATCCGGCTGGCTTGGTTGCCCCCACTTAGTCTGACACCTAGTGGAGGCCGGGTGGCAGAGAGGCTGACGTAAGACGTCGAGAGGGTGGATGGGGAAGTGGGCCGGGAGGGACCGCATGTGCACCTCCACACGTATGCACTCACTGCTCGCCATGACTCCGGGTTCGAGGAGAAAAGTGGAGGAAAAACAGGACATGGGTGGGGGGGTATGACACCCGCACACCACACTGCCATCCGCCACATCACTGGGAGCATGCGGCAATGACTGGATTCCAGCATCAGTGTGGGGTGAGGATGGCCCTTCCTCTCCTAACTCCACCATGGGGGGGAATCTGTGGGCATACTGTGCTACTAAGGTAAGTCTGGGGCGATTGTGGATGGTGGTGGTGGTGTGGGTGGGGAGTCCAGCAGAGGGTAACCTCCCTGCTGTGGCACCAGGAGGAAAACAGAATTTTTTTTTTTTATTGAGTATTGGGAAAGTACCTTTGAGTCAAAGACTCCTTTTCAAAGGGTCCACGTCAATGCAGGTAAAACATGGTACGAGCAATGCAGAAATGGAAATATAAAAGGAAAAAAAAAAAGAAAATTCCTGTGGCTATAGCTGAGTTCAACCATCTTATTCAGTTTTTTTCTATGGGACAAAAGACATCTGACATGACTCAACAATCTACTTTTGTTTGCTCACAGAGCCTTTCAAGTTCCTCCAAACCTATTGTAAATGCTTAGGGATTGGAAACCCTGCAGTGTGTGCTGCCTAAATGATGTTTGGGACTTCACCCTGTGGTGAGAAATAGGTACAGAGACCACTAGAGGTCTGTGGAGACTGCATCTGGTATGGTTTTAATTTTGTCTCCATTCTTTAGTGGTCGACTTGGCTGAAGACTATTCCCATGTGGTAAGAGTCTGTGTTTGTGTGTGTGTGTGTGGGAGGGGGAGGCATCTGCTGTGTATTGATTTAAGATCTTTTTCCCACAGTGAAGGGGAAGGGGAGTGAGAGAGAGAGCAGGAGCATGACAAAGCTGTGTGTGTGTGTGTGAGAGTCCAGCTAGGTCTGAGGGTTCCAAAAGCTGGCATCCTGTATCCCACTACTGGGGGGTTTGGGAGTGTCGACTCTGTTACCCCAAGAACATAATGTGCAGTCTAGTAACCAAGCCAGGAACGTCAGCGTGGGTTGGTCTCTCCCAGCAGTCTGAGAGAGTGGCACTTGTTCTGTTCTGAAACAGCTCAAGAGTTCTCGGTGCCAGAAGGCTTTCCAAAATACTTGTGCATTTTCTTTTGTTGTTGTTTACTACTTGTCATCACAAACTCTGTCACTGTGTTTTGTGCACCAGTGCTAAACTGGTTGGGGAGGACCCACATAGGGTGGACCCCTTAACTCCTGAAGTAAGCCCTGGTATGCTGTGGAAGTCTGCCATTCACTCAGAATTGGGGGGGTGGCAGGTGGCTTAGTTCATTACAAGATACTGGGCCGCTCCTAATAAAAAAAAAAAATGATTTCAGTACCAGTCCAGTGTGCACTAGCCTTTTGTGGCAGGCAAGCGTGTAGCCAGATGTGTTATTAATTAGTGTGTGAGATACTGAGAATAGTGTATGAGTTACCATGCACAACAAGCCTGGTGTCATTAGAACCCTGAGACGGAAACTCAAGCTAAGTTGTGTATGGTCACCAGTATCTTATTTTATATAGTATATGGTTTTGCAACATGAATTTCCCCCACATACTGTAAAAGTATGTAAGTGTAAACTACACGCTCCCTGCTTTGATTCCCTATCCATATTACAGTAATATTTAATAAAATACACACTGCACACATAAGCTGTTAGGAGGCCCGTTTTAAATCAGATTTAAAATAATTTTGCACAGAAATTGTGTTTTCATGCTAAAACAATGGTGATTCCCAAGCACTAGAAGATTGATTAATAAGCTGGGTAGGCTCGGGGGGTGGGACAGACGTTGGTCAACTGGGTGGCAAACTGGTTGACGGGCAGAAAACAGAGAGTGGTGGTAAACGGTATACAGTAAGAAGAGATGCAAGTCACAAGTGGGATACCTCAGGGATCAGTCCTGGGGCCAGTCCTCTTCAATATCTTCATCAGTGACATTACAGATGGACTGGAGGGTAAGGTTTGTCTGTTTGCAGATGACACCAAGATCTGCAACAGAGTAGATGATCCAGATGGGATGGGCAGAATGAGAAGAGATCTGGATAAACTAGCAAAATGGTCGGAAGAGTGGCAACTGGGGTTTAATGCAAAGAAGTGCAAGATCATGCACATAGGGAAGAGAAACCCTGAAGCCACCTATAGGCTGGGAGGGGGAGTTGCTGGCAGTCACAAAGGAAGAAAGAGACTTGGGCATCGTCATCACCGATGACCTGAAATCATCCAAGCAGACCACTAAAGCAGTAGATAAGGCTAGGGGATGTTAGGGTGTATTAGTAGGGGTATCACAAGTTGGAAGAGGGAGGTAATACTCCCTCTTTACAAGACACTGGTTAGGCGCCGTCTGGAGTACTGCGTGCAGTACTGGAGGCCACACCTTCACAAGGACATTAACCAGATTGAGGCAGTCCAGAGAAGGGGCAACCAAAATGGTGCAGGGACTGCATCAGAAAACATATGAGGACAGATTAATGGAGCTCAATATGTATACCCTAGAGCAAAGGAGGGAGAGAGGTGATATGATTGAAACATTCAAACACCGTAAGGGCATTAACAAGGTGAAAGAGTCTAACGTGTTTCAATATAAGAAAAATAGCACAACAAGAGGACACAGCATGAGATTAGAGGGAGGCCGATTATGGGGTAATGTTAGGAAGTTCATTTTTCACAGAAAGGGTGGTGGATGCATGGAACGGCCTACCTCAGGAAGTGGTGGATATGAATACAGTGCAGGGCTTCAAACAGGCATGGGATAGGCATAAGGGAGCAATACAGATGAGTATGAACAGATAGACCATTGACAGAGCAAAGGCCGATGGCACATTTATAAGTTAGAAAAAGAAATGGACAGACTGGATGGGCCTTGCGGTCCTTATCTGCCATCATCTTCTATGTTTCACTGAGTTCTCAGTGGAAGTGCTCCAGTCTGAATATCAGAAGCACTTTCACAGAGGTGTCTGTGCTTGAGAAGCAGTGTTTTTATCAAGTGAATACTATTGTGGTGCGAACTGAAATGTGATTTAAACCTGGGGCATACTAGAGAGATCTTATGTGTGAAGTCTGTTTTTTTTTTTTTAATTATTACTTTGCTACACGGGACACGGTGCAAATTGCTACCACGGATGCAACTAAATGGGCTGACTCCACGATGGGTGCGGTGACAAATGTAATTAAGGAAAATCAGCACCTACGCACACATTTGGAGACCTTAGAGAATCAGGCTTGGTCTGCCAATCTTTGTATTATAGGTCTCCCTGCAGGCTGTGAAGGAGAACATTTGCTTCTTTTCTTGAAGGAATGGTTTTTGCAGCAATTTGGAGAAGAGGAGCTTGGAGAGCCAGTGAAAATACAGCAGGTCTGCCACATTACACCTAGAGGGAGACAGGACAACCCTGAAGCCTCTAGAGCAGTGGCAGCAATCTTGGATGGAGTCAGCACCAGAAATCGACTGTTGGCACCGGCACGGAGAAAGAAAACTCTTCTTCATGATGGAGTTTCCATACAGATTTACCCTAATCTTAGTTATGCCATGAGGCGGAAAAAGAAGCGGTTCGACAGCATTAGAGCAATGCTGCGGGAGGCTGATATACCCCATGGGATGGTGTTCCTAGCCTGACTACGAATAGTCCACGGCGGAAAAGTTTTTCTTTTCAATGACCCCTCGGACGCTATGAAATGGGCACAGAAAAACACGGCCCAGAGACCTAAACCCGAAAACTCAAGAGAGGTGAGTTCAGATGAAGAAACCTGAGTACTGGACTGTTTTCATTGTGTTCTTTTTGCTTGTTATTACTCAGTTTAATTTGAGAAGTCCTCTTGAAACAGGTCAGATAAATGTTTATTTCTAAAGTTTGATCGAGACTAGTGGGTTTTATTGGTCTCAATGCTAAAGTGCTATTACAATATATATTTGTTCCTGAAAGTTATTAGGCGCCTAAAGTAATCTGTTTTTTATGTAACGTGTAGCTTGGAACTGTTTCTTAATGTTTACTCATCAGTATATCACTTCGGATTAGCATGGCCATTTTTATTTTCTCCTTGGGAAAGAGGATAAAAGACTGGAGACTTTACGTTTGTTTCTTTTGATTCAAATAGTCTTGCAGCTCCTGGGTTCACTAGCACAACTAACTTGTGGACAAATTTTTAAACACAAAAATATCTTTGTATTACCCCTCTACATGACGTATCCTAGTGACATAGGAAGCACCCTGTGGATTTATTAAGAGGAGTGGCACCCTCAATGTTAATTTGTACATTTCTGTTATTTGCTATGTCTGCATCAATTTTATTATATGTCATTGGTATAACAATAAACATATAGTTTTAAATTATTACTTTGGCTAAGGAAACAAAGTGGTGTGCAACTGACTGGCAGTCACATGGTTTTAGAATTTGAAAATGCCGTTGTGTCCGAGTACAATGTCATCCATACACAACAAAATGTTACACAACTTGACTGCGTCCATCAGACATAGACAGCAGCACTTCTGCTGCGGGATGTCCGTAACTCTTCCTGCTGCAGTCCAAGAGTGCTGCCTCAGTGAGTCCTTCATCCCAGAGCTGGGAGTCAGGATTGGGCTGTGAGCTGGGGTTTCAGACAGAGTTACCAGTCTGGGGAGCCATTCCTGTTTTATAACTAGGATATTGCAAACTGGGTGAGTCTTGCAGTGAGTCTACGAAATGTTTTCAATGCAGAACTTCAAAATGTGCTGCGAGTCTGACAGAAATTGGCACTGTTAAACAACTGTGGCCCGGATATTCAGACTGTGCCACAAAGTAGCGCAATAGCAGGAGCGGGCACAAGTGCAGTGGGCCCATGCGCAACACGCAGGATATTCAAACACAGCTCAGGCCAAGGTGCGCTTGCACAATACAACTGAAAATCGTGCCAACTGCGCCATGGCGCAACCAAGGATGCGCAGTGGTGCAGGGCTGATGCACAATAGCACAACCAGGGATGCGCAGTGGAGCAGGGTAGTAGCACGGTAGCACAACCAGGGATGCACAGGGACAGGGACAGGATGCAGGGGTGCACCACCCACGGAAGCCATGGGCAGAGGAGCATGCAGCAGACCAGACAGCGCCCCCCGCACCCCATGAACTGCACAACGTGTGGTGAGCTGGATGAACCACCAGCCCATGAACACCAGCACCAAATCCACAGCTGGGGCACGGTGCTCCAGCACACCCCCTGGCAAGCAGTGACCGCAACACAAGGAGGGCCGGCCACCAAGTGCCACCCCATCCGACCAATGCAGAGCACACCCTGCACAGTGATCCCCAGACACCCTGCCCAGGAACAGCGCCCAACAGTGCATGGCACAGAATGCATGCCACCACCCCCACTGTGACAATGCAACCCTGTGCACCATGGAGCTATGCATGGCAGCCCAACTGTGAGCACCCTGCAGCGGGCGGCACCAGCCACCGACGCAACAACTGCAGACACAGTGCCGCCCTACACCCCCCCCCCCCGTGGCACAGCAGAGAGGTCGACCCTGCGTCGGTACCTGAGGGACCCTGCATGTGGCAAGGCCCGCCCTGGACCCCACCACCAGCAGGACAGCACCCCGCACACCCACCCAAGCACACACCCTGTCCCAGCACTGGCCCCAACAGCCAGCACAGCAGCCCACTGTGGTGCATGGAGGCATGAGCCACACAGGATGCAACACAGGGTACGGACAAACACCCACCCAGTCCCAAGGGCACCCCAACACAGGGACACAATAGCGGGGCAACAAATGCCACTGGCGTGCGACCACTGATGCTGTGTACCCATGGCCTGCACCCCACTATGGCACAGGTGTACGAGCCATCCTGCGCATGCATCATGAAGCTGTCCGCCACCAGCATGCGGCCGGAGCACAAGTGACAGACATCAGAACACAGACCCCGCAACAGACACCAGCGACAGCATGGAGGGGGGACAACAACAGCATAGGCCACAGTGCCACCCGAGGCAGACGTGCACCATACCGGTGACAGGAGGCAAGCCGCCATTGCGCCGTGGCCAGAGGGTGGGACACAGCGCATGCACCAGGGACCACTGCACACAGGCATCCAGTGCACAGGGAACAACACACATACAACAGACAGGGGACCGAGTCCCCCATCCACACCATAGGCGGGTCCCTGCCGGACACACACACGCCCAGGCCTGCACCACCCCTGACGCCATGTACACCATTGCAGCCAAGCACCATAAGCCTGCTGCAAATCAGAAACCACCACAGTTGTCATAACAAATAAGTCTGTATTACAGTAGTGAACAATATACAAAACAGAAAAACAAACTATTTATAATGTGAGGGGGGGCACATACCAGGTAGGGGTGGGCATGGGCAAGAGAGTACAACTGGGAGTGGGATGAAGGGGTGTGAGGGTTAGTATGGGGGGGAATGTACATCAGGGGCATAGTGGGCCTAATGTCAACCCCTCTCCCCACTACGATCTCAGTGTCTTCTCCTGTGACGCCATCCTATGCCCTTTTTCCATCCTTTGGAGCAGCTCCAGGGTGGCCAGTGCAGTCCAGCGTTGTCCACCTAGGACAAGGGAGCAGAGTCATTACGTGTGACTGGCCAGACCCCTGTAGCCCACCCAATGTGAACGGCATACAGCTGTGGGCTACGCCACTGTGATGGCATCCAACCACCCACAGTGTCTGCGCCCACATGACCCGCCTACCCAGGCACCCACAGCCATGCGGAATGCTGCACACACCCACCGCCCATGTCCCGCACAGCACCACCATGGCCGTACAGTGACATGGCTATGCGGTGCGAAGGCAGTTGCACAGCCATATACCCAGTGCACGCACGGACCACCTGCAATGCCTGCTCACACATGCAGTGCCACAGGACAGTGCTGAGTGCACTGTGTGGCATGCACGGCAGTGGGGCCAAGTGCTGGTGACCATGCCCCGCCACCACCCCTGCAACCCAGCATGCACAGATGTAAGGGGAAACACGGCACTCACCTGCATCCAGGCCAGCAGGGCGCTGCTGGCCCATGGCCCCTCCACCGTGTCCCGGCTGCATCGGCAGTGCACCCACTCGGTCCTGCTCCGCCTGTTCACCGGCCTGCCTTGCCTTACGGCGCTCCTCCGGGCCTAGGGTGCAAACATGGAGAGGGAAACATCAGTACAAGCCAGTTGCAAGGCCCCCCCCCCCCCCCCCGTGTGTGCATGCCTGCACAGCCCAGCCATGACGCACCACCACCACCACCCACTAGATGGCCCCCACTCCCCTGCGGGGTGGACCTATGCACACCGCGATACTCGGAGAGATGGACATTACCAGTGTTTGGATGGAGCACCTACCTGGCCATGGCATGGCTACTAGCTGGGCTCGTGCCTGCAGACGCCCCAGTCGGTCAGGGTCCCGCCACTGTAGGTTGCCATATCGGTGGCGACACTGCTCCGCTGTCTTGGCAGTCCCAGTTGCCTCCTCCAGACCGTCAGACACCTCCTGCCACATAGCAGTACGTGGCCTGTCTAGGGGATCCTGCCCAAATAAGGCACCAGCATGTGGCTCAACTAGGGCCACCAAGCTGGCCAGCTCAATTACGCTCCACATCTGTGCTCTCCTACGAGGCATTCTGCAGTTGGTATCGCAGTCAAAATGGCGCTCTGTAGCACACGTGCCCCACATGCGGAGGCAGCGTGGTACTGCGCTGCTAGTTCCTCACGCGCTGTCACCGAACCGCGCGAGTGAAAACCCATGCAGACGCATGGCACCTAGGGGGGCAAAGGTCGCAATCGTAGGGGTCAAGGGTCCGTCCGCCGCACGGAGTGCCGCGCGACATTGGGACGCCCCGCGTGTAGCGGGTAGGGTGCTTGTGTGTGACGCCCTGCAGTTGCCTACCCTGCTGTGGCTCCATGGTGCCTACAGCACACCAAGGCACGAGCGCCACACGGGCGAACAGCGTACTAGCGCCATAGGCACAGTGGTGGCCATGCCCTGCACTGTCTCGCGCACACAGCACATCAGCAGCACCGCATGCATTGGCGTCAGCACCCTGGGCATGTACCGTGCGGTGCCGATTGCGCACATCACAGTGCTGCGCCATAGCCTGAGCATGCTCACCAACATTGCGCAAGGCGCAACAGCGCGATATTCAGCCAGCATATGCAAATCAGATCATTAGCCATTCCACGGTGCAACCACTGCATTAGCATCCGCTCACAGTTGCGCCTCGCCTCATTTGCATGCGTTACGCTATATAGCTGCGACATGGGGCTGCAGAGGACATAGTTAGGTATTGCAGTCTATTGTGGTAGGTTGCATTCTGTTGGGATGTGGGGACTGTGGTTTGAGAGGGCTGAATGGGACTGCACAGTCCAAGGTAACACCTGTCATTCCCACAGGCTTGATCATGACAGAACGTGAGGAAGAGGAGGAACAGGGACGGGGAAGAAGGAGGAGGCCCAGCTTCACCGGGGCTGAATCAGATGCCCTGTTCGAGGCATATCTTGACAGGGAACCGCTGCTCAGTGGACAGTGGGGAATGCCACAGGCCCATGCTGCGGCGTGGGGTGAGGTGGCGCATGCCGTGAACCAGCATGGCAGCCACCGGCGGTCCGTGCAGGAGTGTAAGAGGAAGGTCGGCACGGACAGGAGGTGGATCAAAGACAAGGTGGCTGCCATCAGAGCTGCACGTACTGCCACCGGTGGGGGCCAGCCAGATGTACCATGCCTGACGCCACGGGAGGAGCGGGTGGCCAGCAGCATGTGGCGTTGTGCCATCGAGGGCATTCCTGGTGGTGGCTTCCAGACGGGTGGCAGCCTATCACTGCATGGTAGGTCCTGTGCTATCACTGTGTGAGTGGTAGAGGGAATGCCACAGGGCAGGGCGGAGCCACTAACGCTAATGTGTTCCCTTACAGCTCCTGAGCATCTCCATGGGTCAGCGGTGGTGGGTGTGTCCGCTGAAGGGGATGCCCTGGACACGGAGGATCGCCCATCCACCTCCACAGGTGTCCAAGGGACCGGACAAGTGCTTACCTCCACGTCTGTCTGGACTGATGAGGGTGGTGCGGGTGCGGACGAGGCCCTGCCTGTGTCCCAGCGTGACAGCGCCCACGGTCTCCAGTGTGCTGGGACACAGATTGGTGCCGGATCCAGCACCGATGATGATGATGGACCACACGTCCCGGACAGTGATACGTGTGGGACACAGGATGGTCCCACAGCAGGCAACGGCACGGGCGTTGCTGTGGGTGGTGCTGCCGTGGCGGCCTGCGTAACAACACAGTCCCAGCCTGTGCCTGTATGCCCCAGTGGGGCAGCACTAGTGTGTCCAGGGCGGTGGTTGTTGTTGCCGCCAGCGGCAGCGCGTGAGCCCCGCCGATTGGCAGCTGGAGGGCAGCGCCAGCAGTCGCCAGTGGCGACGGAGGACAGTGTCGGGGTGGGAGGTGCACCGCTGCCGATGTGCTCCGCATTGGCTCTGGTGTGCAGCACCCATCATCAAGGGGTACTGACCAGCAGGGCCAGGAACACCACGAGGGGCAGCATGCCAGACCGGCGGATGACCTCTTTGACGAGCACAGCTGTCTACTCCAGGCTTCAGTAGATCAGCAGATGCGGCTCGTGACGGCGGTGGATGCACTCAGTGCGGTTCTGTGCCAGGCAGAGAAGCAGCGCAGCAGGGACCACGGTCTGCTTCTGGCAGAGATGGCCCGGCAGCGGGCGGATGTGACCGCTGCCATTGACAAGCAGACCAATGCAATGACGGCTGTCATGGCCACATTGGGCACCCAGTTCGGTGCCCAGACACCGTGCAGTGTCATGTCCACCCCCCATTCCTGGCGCCATGTGACACCTGCTATGTCGACACCGGGTTCGGCTGTGGGCATACCAAGCACGCCTGGCGTGGGCATGTTCGGTGGGCTGCAGAACCCTGCGAGAACACGGTCGCGTTCATGCAGCGCCACCCTTGGGGGACCGTCGGTGCCACACCATGAGGCCAATGGTCAGCCTGGCACGGCTGGCAGGTCTAGATGGGGCGGCCCACGCATCCGTGGTGGCCGTGGTACTGTGCCGTGTGACTGACCTGTCTTTCACCATGGCCACTGTCTGCCACTGCCCTATGTGCAGTGTGGTGTGAATTGTGCGACGCAAGGGTGGGGTACCCGGCCCTGCACACACACGATCCCTGTGCACACCCTCACAACTGCTGGCCACTGTGGCATGTGCATGATGATGCCTGTGTTGTGCTATCCACCAGTGTGCAATGATGCCCAGCGTCTGAGGCACGCACAGTGATGGCCACTGGGCATGGTCATGTGTGGTCCTGTGTGGGGTTGGGGGTGGCTGTTGGGGTTGGCGTGCCGTCTACCCCTTGTGCATGTCTTGTGGTGTGTGTGTGTGTGTGCACGCGTTGTGTTCAGCACTGCCCATCCCTGACGCCGTGTGCAGCACCACACTCGGACCCATTCCCTTACTGCCGTCTGCCCCCGGTGTCCTGCCCTGCTTGTCTGTGGGCTATGCCCTTGCCTATGGTGGTTGCGCATGGCCCTGTGACCTACCTTTGTTGTCCAAAGTGCTCTTCTGTAATGGTGTCCCAGTGCAGCTGTGACATCCGGATCAGACGGGGTCTCTTCGCCCAGGGGGTGGCTGCCCATCACCAGCTGGACCGGCATCCTCATCGTCCCCACCACTGTCCCCCTCTTCGACCTCTATGGCTGTCCCACAGTCAGTGGCCATGTTGTGCAGGATACAGCAGGCCAGGAATAGCCCACAGGCCTTCGAGGGGCTGTACAGTAGGGCACCGCCAGATGTGTCCAGGCACCGGAACCATGCCTTCAGCATCCCGAACACCCGCTCGGTGACATTCTGTGTTGTGGCATGTGCGCCTCATTGTACTGTAGCTGCGATGGGGTCGTGGGGCGCCGGTATGGTGTGAGCAGCCAGGGACGTAGCGGGTAACCACTGTCACCTGTGTGTGGAGGGTGGACATTAGAATGGTGGTCTGCGTCGCTATGCCATGGGCCAACAAGGCTGGTACCCATGGCACCTCTGACTATGCACCCCCCACGTTTGCTCATGTCGTCCTGCATGATATGTATACTCACCCACTAGATGGCCAGTAGGGATGTCCCCACTCACAAACCTGTGGCACAGTGCAGACTGGTGCCAGATGAAGGCATTGTGTGCTCCCCCAGGGTGCGTGACACAGACATTGGTAATGTGCCCCCTGGCATCGCACACCACCTGGCAGTTTATGCTTGCGTATTCCTTGCGATTGATGGCGCCGCACCTCCGGGCCAGGTGGCGGCGGATGGCACATGGGTGCAGGCAGGCCCCGAGCACGCCAGGCAACGCGTTACCTGTGGAACTCCCTGTGTATAGTTGCGCCTGCCTGTGTGCTGGGGAAACAGATGTACTCTACAGCATGTGGCAGCAGTGCTTGAGGAATTGTGTGAGTAGGTGTGACGTGGCCGACTGGGTTATGCTTGTCATGTCCCCTGTTGGTCTCTGGAAGGTGCCCGTGGTGAGCAGGCACATGACGGCTGTTACCTTCGTCTCCACTGACAGAGCATGGCTCCGTCGTGTGGGTGCCTGCATCTCATCACTGCACAGCTCACAGAGCTGCCTCAGGATCGCCCGGTTCAGGCGGTACCAGCCTCAATCTCTGTGTCAGAGTAGTGTCTGAAGCTGGTGCGGGCTCGGTAGTGCCTGTTCTGGGCGTACCGCCAACGGGTCCTTCCACGGCCGCGCCCCCCCCCCCCCGCTGCCTGCCTTCTCACACCCCTCATTACCGCCCATCTGGAAGGTGGCACTGGCCATGTCCCTGGCTGGTGTCTCCCGGTGGCTGTTGTCCCATTCCCCCTGCTCCCCCTGCACCGGGTACACCCCCGGCCTTTGGCTGTGGCTGTCCTGCTTCCTGCCACTGCCCTCAGTCCACTGTGGCACTCCACAGCCTTTGCTGCACAGTGGCACAGGCTCACCCACTCCTACCCTGTCAATGGCTCAGTTCTAGTGGGCCCTGTCCTGCTCCTGCTCAGTCCTGCACACTGCTTCCTTCTGTACCACCCTGGCTCTCTGTCACCACGCTCCTACCTGTGGCTTCCCTTTTGCGTTCTTGCCCCCCTCTCTTGCTCCCTTTTATTTTGGATCATTTCCGCTGTTACGCAACTTCCGCTGGCTCTCCTGCTGCACACGGCACATGCTGTTGAATATCGCACTGCGCATGTTATTCATGGTTCTGCCCCCTATGGTTGCGCATGCATTCATTACTGTTGCGCTATGGCGCATTGCTTGTTGCGCTGCTCAGTCGCCTCCCACTGAATATCGCACAATGGTGCATTTCCGAACTTGCGCTGGCACATCCTTGTTGCGCATGGCGCAACCCTTCTGAATATCTGGGCCTGTGTGTGTGTGTGTATGTGTTGGGGTGAGGGATAGCTGCTACTTTTCTTCTTGAGGGGTGGGATAGCTGCTTCTTTTCTTCTTAGGGAGCACTTATCAAAATTTACTGTTGTTTCTTTAAAGCTGAAGTTAGCTCCACAGCTCCAAGTGACGGGGCATCTGTTGTCAGTGACCCGGGTTCACACCACAGTCTCTGGATGTTAAGAGCAGACACCAGCATGAAGTACTTGAAGCATCAGGTTGGACACTGTTCTTCTGTGTGGGAGGAAGGACTGTGCACCACTTATCACAGCTCTTAGTGGCGATGTGTTGGAGGTGCCACTGGCAGCGTAAGTAGCCATTCACTGCTAGGCCTGTCCCAGGCCAATAATGAGTGTGGGTCCCAGTAGGAGGACAGTTCAAAAACAAAATGCCATCCAGGTGTCAGTATGGCTGAGTTGGTAACATGTCCACCTCTGGGCCAGAGGTCGTAGGTTCTAGTCCCACCTCAGACTGGGCTCATACCATGAATGCTTGCACCTGAGTGCAGTACCAGGTGATTGCTCTGCTGTCGGGGTGTATTGTTCTTTGGATGAGAAGTTAAACAGATGTTACGTTTGCCTTTTCTGGCGGTATTTCAGGTGGATGTTAAAATCTCATGGTAACAGCAGGTGGGGTAGAAAATCAGGTATCACTTTACGCAAATGATACCGTGATTTATCTCTGAGACTCTGAACTTAATATTAAATCACTTTTAGCAATTTTGCAGATATGGGGAAGTTTCGGGTTTCAAAATTAATATTTGTAAAACAGAAATCATACAGGTGAGCGGGGCAGCTACCAACGCAGTGAAACATCATCTAGCTGGGAAATGGAATGCTGGTCAAGTTAGGTATCTTGGGCTCTACCTTCCCAAACACAGGAGCCATCTGTGCTGGGTAAATTATGGGAAACTAAAATCAGATGTTTTTACTGGCATCAAATGTTGGGTGCTATTGCCATTATTATTCTGTAATAGAGTTGATGCCATTAAAATGAAAGTGCTCCCTCGATTTTTATTTTTTTCAGAGTTTACCTTTACTGATCTCTAGTAAAGAGTGGAAAGAAATCACAGGGGCACTGAAAAGTTTTATTTCACAAAACCGTAGACCCAAAATTGCATGGGCTTTATTGATGAGACATAAGAGAGCAAGAGGTTTTGGTCTTCCCAGTTTTAAGGAATACTATGCAGCAGACCAATTAGTCATCCCATAGATCTCTTAAAGCACTATAAAGAGTCGTTGTGGAAATCTATTGCAGAGGATACGAGTATGTCGAGGCACCTAGACTGCATCACTTGGGAGATTGTCTCCTTCACATTTAGGGATTTTACAGAATAGTTGGACTCAGCATACCTTCCAACAGAGGTTACAAATTGAAAAAAAAAAAGGTTGGGCATTTTACATAGGCAGCCTCAATGGATACTACTGTGGAAGAACAAAAAGTAGATTCCACTTTTCAAAGATGGGTCAGGCAGGGGACACAATATATATAGCAGTTTTTTTCAGGTAGAACATTACAATCCTTTCAACAGCTCCAAACAGAATTTTCCTTACCCCACAGGGATCATTACAGATTCTTTAAGGTCAGATCCTTTCTCAGTAGACCTGAAGTGCATCAACAGATGTGGTCTGTTCAGCATCCTTTAGTGGATGAAATGAAACTACTCTCACAGCAGGGTTGTGCCAAACATGTAATCTCAGCACTGTATTCGGAACATAATTCAGAGACGGAATGGCAGAAAGCAGAATGGGTGCAACATGTGTGGGAGGAAGAGCTGAATACACCCATGACTCGGCATGTGTGGGCAGATTTAGCAGGCAACCCACAGAACAACCTCGTCAGGTAGCTGAAGAGAATTTAAATGGAAACTGCTCAGTCAATATTTCTGTACCCCAGATAGGACAAAACATTTAAGCACCAGTTCTTCTGAGCTAAGCTGGAGAGGTTGTGGAGAGAGAGATACCCCACTTCACATGTATTGGGCTTGTGTTGTTCGGCAGGGTTTCTGGGCAGGCATCCGGTATTGGGTTGGTAAAATATTAGAACTTTCCCCAGATCTTGAGGGCTCACATATGATCTATGGCTGTTGTCCTGTAAGTTTAAAGGAAGGGGCTATGAAATATTTATTTAAAACCTTAGTAACTGCTGCATGAAAAGCCATCACCCAGAGATATCTGATGGCTTCCCCCACTTCTAGAGAACATAGGTTAACAAACTGTAAGAGAATCGAGCTAATGGAAGAAATCACAGCCAGGCTGAACCTTTAGGTGAACCGCTTCAACACTAGATGGCTCCCTTTTGCACATATGATTGAGGACATAGAGGGAACCCCAGTTCTTGAGCAGTTGCTTCATGATTAATTCCGGGATGGTATGCTTAAAGATGGAAAAGTGTGCCCTTACCAGTGTGTCTTGCTTCTTCTTAAATCTGTTGTGTTTATTCCTTTCCCCCACAGGTTCTGGTCGGTTTCAAGACTAGGAGGACTGCAACTTTAATATGATCAGCCAATACAGAGACTATATATATATTTCCTTTTATGGACTCATACCAACTTCTTACAATGGTCAAGATTTATGCCAGAAAAAACGTTTATTCCGTAACTGTCACTCAGGATTGTACTTGGCTGTACCTGTTCATTACCACTATTGAGTGACATCTGTTACTTTCTGATGCGATCTCTGTGAAGTTAATAAAAGGAAGTTTAATAAAAAAAATGTAATTTCTCGAAAAGAGTAGGGGAATTTATGTGGTGTCCTAGCCAGATTTCCCTCATCCACTAAAAATACCACCGACAGTTTAACCTGGTTCAATTTCAGTTAGTTTTCATCTATAACCCCCGGGCAAGGCTGGAAATAGGCAGTATTGTCTAGCCTTCCTTTCCCAGTCAACAAAAATAAAAGAATAAATAAATAAAATAAATGAAAAAAGCAGTTCTGTCAGCAGGCTTTGGATGATGGGCTTTGTGCACCCTTTCTCTTCACCACCCGACCTTCTGTGGCAGTACTGCTGCCCCGCCCTCTCCCCCTTATTGCAGTTCCAGCAAGATTCTGGTTTCCCTGTTTCAGGGTTCTTTGGTGGTAGCAAAGAGGGAGAAGGTGAAGTCTGCATTTTGAAACTTATTTATGAAACCCAAATAAATACTAATTATTTGATACAAACCCATGTCTGTTGCTGGCATTTCTACAGGTTGTTGGAGTGGCAGGTGCCTGTTTTTCTGCTTGAGCTTGGCTTTAACGTTATCAGAAGGCATCTCATCCGCATTCAGTTAGCTCTGGCCTCCATGTTCGATAGACAGTACAAAACACTCAAGGTCATTCGTTGACAGACAGATGGTGGCTGACCAAGGAAGTGAGCAGATGGCTGTGCCAGTCACTGTCATTTGTGGTACATCTGGTGACTGGGGTGAGGGGGTATGGGGTGGGGGTTCCAAACCAGGTGTGGCAGGTGGGGTGCTGGCATTCGTTCAGGGGGTGGAAGTCTACTAGATACCAGGACAGAAAGATACATTATGGGAAATGGTGATCGGGTGTGAGGGTCCACTGTGCACCAGGGCAGAGAGATACATTATGTTAAACAGCGATCGGGCATGGAAGGTCCGCTGGACACCAGAGAAATGCATACTAATGTCAGCAAGGGTGATTGGGGTGGGGGACCACGAGACACCAGAGAAATGGCATATTAATGTCTGCATTGGTGATCGGGGGGGTAGGGGACCACAAGACATCAGAGAATCAGTTCTACTTCAGCCCAGCATGGGCGTAAAGGGGCTGTGCACATGCTGATGAGCCCATAATGGTACATAAATGTCCGCTTAGTGCCTTACATGCCTGGTAGGCTCATTTGTATGCTAGAGCTGACTGTGGCCCTCAGGAACCCTGGTGTTATTCTGTTTGGGCAGCACTATCGCCATTGGGCTCCCCTATGAACCATATTCAGTCTTGGGTTGTGTCAGCGCAGTGCATAGTCACTGTGCTTTGTGCTGGCATGGTTCCAGATTTAGATAGTGCGCGTTAGCTGGAGCAGCTTCTCTGAATATTGCACAAGGCCAGCCGTGAGGTATTTGCTGTGCGCATTAGCTGGAGCAAGCTGTCTGAATATTGCACAAGGCCAGCCGTGAGCTGCTTGCCATGCAGCACTACTGTCTGCGCAGGCGTAACAGATGGCTCTGAACATGGGGGCCTCAGTGCAATATCTAGACCAAACTCTTTAGCTTTTTCTAGATCAGCTTGTTCCTTTGCAGTGCCTAAGGACCCCAAAATCAGCACAGGTGACTGTGGGAACTCCTTGGACTCCCATGCATTTATCCTTCGAGCATCTGACACCTTTGGAACACATTGAAACCTGCACTGTTTAGACAGCTCAGTTTTGATTCCATACATTTTTCATAGTTATCTTCTCCCTATCCTTTATTACTGAGAACATCTCCATGAAAACCGGTTCTTTGGTGTTAATCTAGCTCTGCTGTTTACTCGGCACTTGAAGTCAAAATCCTCTTACTACAGTGCTACAGTGGAAATGACTGCAATGCCTCCAGAAGTGATAATGAACTCTAATGGGTACTAAAGAGTTGGAACAGGTCAACTGCAAAGGACAAAAATCTTGTTCTTCTGCAGATATCCTTGATGATAAGGAGTGTGTGGTGGTGGTGGTGGTGGCGTGGTGGTGGTGGCGGCAGCGGTGAATACAGGAAGGATGTGAAGTTTAAGATTCAGCTGCTCTTTAACATCATTGATCTGAGGACCAGTAGGAGGGCTAAGACAGGATTAGTAGGGTGGGTCAGGTGGTCCTCATCCACCAACAACTTCTATGTTTCTGTTTTCTGAAAAATAGCAGCCTAGCAGTCCCAGTTTATCAAGTACCCTTATCACAGCAAGTCTGTAGATAATGCATACAGTGCATTGGTTTAAAGACACATTTTTTTTTTTATGTAGTGTATTGTATGGCTTGGTGCCATATACTGTACGGTGAAACAAGTTGTGTTCCATAAGACATAATGTCATTTTAGTTTTCAGCATTACAGAACGACAGTGTACAAGATGGAGTAACTTTAGAAATAAGTTTAATTGTGAACAAGCCAAAATTACTGCTACTAGATGCAGGGTGTAAATAATCCTGTCTGAAGACAAACATTATTGAAGGGTAATGGACTGCCTTGGAACGCTACGCTTCCCTTAAGCTTGGTAGTTAACAACACGCTGAGTGCATTAATTTTTGTCTTGTGTTAATTTCAGTGCAGGGATAGTTTATGTTGCAAGCCTGGTAGCAGAGAACATAGAAAAATGTTGCCTCTGTTAATCTGCAGTTGATTTGGAAGGATTGCATCGTGGTGTGGTTTAGGACACTTTATTATTTTAGTAGGGGTTAAAGTTATTCAGAGGGAGAGATTATGTAAATCCATCTTTTGTCATTACAACCAGAATGTGAACACTTGACAGGTTGCATTTCAGAAGGGGAGAACAGCGGAGGGCATCAGAATGGGAGAAACGCTGATGAGATTTATGAGAGGTGAACTGATGGTGGAGGCAAGCACGGAGATGTGATGGTGTATTTCAAGAAGGGAGAGCTGACAGCGGATTTCAGGAGGGGAGACCTGATGTTAGGTTTCAGGAGAAGAGAATCTGTGAATAATGTTACGCCCAGCTTAAAAACACATTATTAAAAAAAAACGGGCTAGATTCACAAAAATTAGCAAAGCACCGCGCAAAAGTTTGCGATGCACTTTGTGGTTGCCCAGGAGTCCAAAAGTGCTATTCCGTTATCTGACTGTGAATAAGGCTAGGCTGAGTCGGCAGTAACCCCAGTTCCGCTAGTGCTACCCCACTAGCACCGCCCTGACATGCAGTCAGGAGTATGGCCCCGCAATGCATAGCGTAAGTGTGCCAATCCCAATTCACAAAAGCAGCTATGTAAATGAGCCCATTGGGCATGCAAGGTGCCAGGTGGCCATTTGCATGGACAGTTTGGGCCCATTTACATATGCTGCACTGGAGTTTAATGTGTGTCCCCCAGCCCCTGCCCCAGGGGCAGCCTTGTGTTGCTGGCGTCCAGTGCCCCCTGCTGCTTATCGGCGTGCAATAGGTACCAAAGTCGTATTTCCTCGGTGCCAGGGTCCCCCTCCCCCTGCGATCACCAATGGCCAGCCGGAACACAAAATGAAGCTTCCCTGGTGCCAGTGGTTCTCCCCATCTCTCCATGATTGCTAATCGTTGGCCCAAATATTTGTATATATGTTACCCTGGTGTACACTGGTCCCTGTCCCCACCCGCTCCGATGCCTAACGTTACCATCATATTCCTTGGTGTCCAGTGGTTCCTCCCCCCACCCTCTTCCATGCCCAATATTACTATCATATTCCCTGCTATCCAGTGGTCCCTCACCCATCCCGATCCCCTTTATATGAAGATGACACCATTCTGTGGTGTCCACTGCACCCTCTCCATCCCCAGTCCCCTGTAAGATAAATAACATGCATTCCCTGACATCTGTCATACCCCCCACACCGGCAGGTAGTGCCCCACCACCCTGCCCCCCCCATCCTAACCCCGAGCCGGTGACCAGCACAGCCTTCCTTTCTCCACCACGTCCGACTGCCAACTGAGCTTATCAAAGAGTAAGATTGTATACGGTTTGAAGTACAATCAGTGAGCACATACGGTATACAGTACGTGCTTACTGACAGCTCAGTTGGCGGCTGGCTGTGGTGGAGAGAGGAGGTAGTGCTGATTGCCGCCTTGGGTTGGGATGAGGGGAGCAAGGTGGTAGGCACTGCTTGTCGGGCTGGGGGGGTGGAGAGTCCTCTAGATGTTAGGGAATGCATGTTATTTATCTACAGGATCGGGATGGGGGGTCTGCTAGATGCCAGAGAATGCATGTTATTTATTTTACAGTGGATCGGGATTGGGGTGGACAGTGGACACCAGGAGTAGTGTCATCTTCATAAACAAGAGATCAGGGTTTGGGTGACCTCTGGACACCAGGGATATGATGGTAACATTGGGCATGGGAGAGGGTGGGGAGGATCACTGGCACCAGGGTAGTATATATATATATATACATAGTAATACTCATGCTGTCAATCACCGGGGGGACAACTATCATCAGGGATACTTATTTTTATACCATTGGGCCATCAGTCGTGGGTGGGGGTGGGAGCCCAAGCACCAGGGCAGCTTCTTTTTGTGCTCAGGCTGGTGAACATCCTCTGAGCAAGATGCTTACATTTACCAGCTGTCACAGAACTAATTGTTGTTGTGGGCATGGTGTTCCAGAGGATTCCTAACATATAATTTTATTGTGCCCTAGATATGAAAAATTCAGAAATGTCTAGGCCAGGTTTTAGTTACCTCAAAAAAGGACTTACCTGCTGGCCCGGTGGTGCAGAGGGTTGAGCCATCTAGCCTTACATTGCGTCACGTCAGCGACCTGGGTTCAAGAATGACCTCAGATCGGTGGGGAGCCGGGGGGCATAGGAGCAGGATTGAACTCTCCTCTTCTGGGGTGGACCCGTCCCTCCCGTAGTCCCGTCACCACCGGGTGGAGGTCCGGTGGTGGCACCGGCGGAGAGGGTGGCTAGTAGGGTGGGCGCTCTGCATTGTGTGGCATGCCTGCGCTCATCGCAGTATGTCAGCCACCCGGATGCGCATCGAAGGATGGGTGTTAGTTGGGGAAACAAAAGCCTTCCTTATGTCCACAGATCCGATTTTACTGAGAGCACTTGCAAGTTTTCAAATGTAATTGTAAAAAAAAAAAAAGGAAAAAGCTTGGTAACGAATTATCATTACCTTAACCTATATTCACTATACTGTATTACAGTAAAGTATATGTCTACCTTGCTAGAGGGTAGTTACTATGCTCCACAATACTACAAGCCTCTCCATTATCACGCATATTTATTACCTTGCATGGTGGGTACTTAAATCTCTAACATTGTCTTGCTTTGATGCTGTTTATAAGTGCAAAATTATTTTTTATCCATGTGTGTTTTAGATTAAGTAAGCAATAAGACCCAGCAGGGTGTAGGATATTTGTGAACACCTGCACACCCATGGTTGTGATAGAGAGCCTTAGATATCCACCAATATCCCACACCTTAAAGGGTCTTATTGCACTTAGGAAATAGGTTGGGCAAATTTAAAATAAAATAACCTTTGCTAGCTAAAAAAAGACACAAACATATAATGAAATGTTGCTTAGAAGATGTCAAATAACCGCAGAGAGTTTCTACCTGTCCATCATTTGTCTTTCTACATATGCAGTAGAAGGTTTGTTTATAATGGAATATAAAAATTTAGTATTCTGAAGGATTTCTGTAGTAGAATGCTCTCAGTAACTGGTTAAAACAGTGATTCCTGAACCATGCAGTATAAACAGGACCACATGAGGAATGAATAGCAACAGGGGTAGTAGAACAGCGTCCAGCAACTACCACTATCCCTGTCACTGTTCAGCTGGATAACAGAAGCAGG
This sequence comes from Neoceratodus forsteri, assembly GCA_016271365.2. NCBI lineage: Eukaryota > Metazoa > Chordata > Ceratodontiformes > Ceratodontidae > Neoceratodus > Neoceratodus forsteri. Next base: position 37,467,425 of record JADMNL010000037.1, on the reverse strand, counting down.
GCAAGAAGGAAAAAAGTGCACTTGCTGGCTGAGCTGCCCCCGTGGAGGAGCGGGTTAGGCAGCAGCAGCTTGACTGGCACAGACTGGGAGACCAGGGTTCTAATCCTGGTCGCCTGACTCAGCAACTGTAATATTCCGTTCAGGGAAGTTGCATGTTTTTTTCAAAGGGCCTTGGAAACAGTAATTCCATGGCCCAACAAATTTACCTTTTCCCCATGATCCGATCCCCCTCGGAGTTGGAAATATTAAGGGTGGGGTGGGGGGCGGAGCACTCCATATAAAAGTAGATGTAAATATTTTTTTAGTTTACAATGGTAGCGTTCATTACTGTGGTGTTCGACCGCTACCATTGGCGCTGTGTATACTGGCGGCATTACTTCCTGGTGCTGTTTTAGACAGCGCTGTTACGGATGGCGCTGTTATTGACCACGCTGTTCAAACTAGGTGCCAATGCTCGCTACCACTCCCCAAACATGGTCTGTTAACATGAAATGCATGATCTCAAAATTCTGCATTATTCCACAGTCACATATTCACATAGTCACACACAGGCCTTATATGGATCCAGTGGCTCTATTTTGGCGGTTGCAGGGTTAGCAGCAGAGATTGCTCTGTCAAACTGGTTAGGATATGAGGTGAGTTTTTCATGGTCCTCAAAGAAACACCAGAAACTAAAACTCTGAACAGTGCCTGATTTTTTTTTATTTATTTGTATAAGGAGGGGATCATAAGTGGAAATAACAGCCAGTAATGCATTTTTTTTTAATTTAAGGGAGTTTTATTTTTGGAGTCTATCTGAAGGGTTTTATGTACTGTAAGAGTAAACTTTGTAATAGGCCTGCGTAAGCTTGGCCAGGATAGAGGTCTTGACAGAGTGAGTTATAGGGGCACCATAGAATAGTCCTGGGAGAAGAGTAGTCGAGGTAATAGTCTTCCGAGCTTGGGGTGTGAGGTAGGGGGCAGCATGGTATAGGAGGCTGAGTTTTTAATTAGTTGCCTTAATGGCATTTGTTGCATGTGATTCAAGGGATAGGATCATCAAGAATCATGCCCATATATTTGAAGGAGCCCACTCCTTCTAAAGGCACTCCAGAGGAGGTATTGACTACCAAGGGAGGCTGGGAAGTTATAGTGAAGGAAGCATGACAGAACAACATGGTTTTTGTTTTCTTATTATTCAACACCAGCAAGTTCTCCGTGAACCAGGATTCCAGCTACTGGAAGTCTTTTTCCAGGTCAGTCTTGATGGAGGAGACATCTCTGCTGGATCTGTATAGCATGGCATCATCTACGTATAACAATTGAGGCCCCCAACAGTTCAGGGGCAGCTCATTGATGAAGATGGAGAATAATAGAGGCCCAAGGACTGATCCCTGATGGATACAGAGAAAGGAGAGGAGGAGATGTGGAACTTCTTCAAAGCAAGGGGATTATAAAATTGCAGTGGGCCACTGTGCACCTATGAGGAATAAGGGGATAAAATATGGAATTTTCTCTCTGGATGAATGGAACAATCATAGGACTGACGAAGGGGGAAAAACCTTTAAGCACACCTAGGTGGAGAAGTACTCCATGGAGGAGCAAAGGGACAAATATAAACAGCCATGTTGGAAAGTGTAAAAAGACCATCAAGCTGTAAAAAAAAAAAAAAGAAATTATGAGCATTGCATACTTAGAGATGGTAAAGATAATAAAAGATTATTTATATTAGAGGAAACAGCATGGATAAGGACGGAACGGGATCAGTAAGCACAGACTCGGATAAGGGGATAATATCAGACAGTGCCTTTCACCTCGTTACTACAGAGATGTTGGGAGACTTGCCACATCTAGATGAGACATTCAAGGGATGGACAGGATATTTGTGGCACAGTAGCTATCACTGCTAGCTTACTCATCGTACAGCTAGGTCAGGTGAACGTGAATGAATTACAAGGACTGGGTGGTATGCACTTGAGAGTGTTCAAGGTTCTGAAGGATGTAATAGCAGGTGATCTGTTGATTTCCTGGAAATCACTGGAAACCAGTGAGGTTCATGGGGACAAGAGGAGGGCTAATGTGAGTCTTCTTTTTAAAAAGTTTAGTAGAAATTGTGACGCTCTGCCGCTTGCTTATGATTATTGTATGATATTGGTATTATAACTACATGGTCTGTGTATGACATTTCAGTGTGTGAGGAATTTGGCCTGTAATTTCAAAGTGTCAGTAGCTGAACCCAGGAGGTAATTAAAAAGACCAGAGAGACCTGATTAAAGGTTTCCTGTTTTTGTCTTAATTAGAACCTTCAAGCCATTTTGCCAGGATATAGGGCTCATAAAGTTCTATGATTCCTGTAGGAAGACTTGTGAGATACCATAAAGTCATAAAATTCTCTCAGATCCGCCTTGGAACAGGAACCACAACAAGATCAAAGGGAAATATTTAATTAAAGGATGTCATATTTAGGAAATGTTTTTTTTCTTTTGATGTTCCATTAATTAAATATAGCTCCTGGCAGAAAGTATGTCATTATTTATTCTGAGGGAGGGTCTAGCTGACCTCATCCAAAGAGGGGTGGGGAAAGACAGAGCAAAGACATGTAACATTGTACATGAAGAGATATCATCTTGGGCTCTGAAGAAACAAAGTTCTCTCTCTAACTAAAAGAGCACTTAGAAAGGTAATAGTTAGAAAGCAGTTACGTCTTTTGTGGTAGGAGTGTTTGTTCTGAAACTTCCTTTTTTTATAAGATTGTAAGCTATATGATATATTGTCCTGTATTTTATTTTACTAATTTTACAATTTTTAGTAAATAACCATTTTCTTGAAATACTGCCTCTGTCTTCCCTGTTTCCTTTTTGCATGTGAAGTGCCTGTATTTTTAAGTCTGGCATGCTTTAAAAGGCTTGATGGTGTTACTGAGCTTGGAAAAGGTAAGAATATACCTAAGGTCTCTTATAGAGTTTTAAGGGTTCATTTTGGAAACCTGGCTTGGTGCCCCTGGTGAAAGATTGTACAGCAGTCCCTGAAGAGGGTACATATCTGAGCCTGTAATTGGGTATACTAGCATAAGGTTCACAGTTTGGATCCTCTTAGAACTTGAGGCTAAAAGGTGACTCGGACCCAAGGCAGACAGGAGGGTTACCCTGTCTGTTACCTGTTCACACTATTGCGCTCTGAGGTTGGCACTGTGGGAGCAGAGGGCCTGACCTGCAGAGTGCATTTGTGACAGATTTGGTTGGCAGCGGTGCAATAAAATATTGGTAACACAAGCTTTAACAGTTCAGTGTGTCAGCTTAATACTGTACAGCTCACTTGCAAAAGAAGACAGTGATTTCTTTTTTTTAAAAAGAAGCAGAATTATATCGTTTTGCTTACAGTCAAAGTTCCTACCTGTTTTATTTTTTTTTCTAAACTGCAAGTTACAGTAGCCGTAGTTAGGGAAGAAGATGGCTTCCAACTACAGTGGGTACACTGCAAACTACTTAAAACAGTTGTGCCAGGACAGAGGAGTCCAGTATGAGGTGAAAGCCAATAAGCAGACCCTCATAGATGCTGCGATGGCTGCCGATGACCAGAGCGTTGAGTCACAGTCCATGACTGGAAAGGACCAAACCTTGGGCATGGAGGGGCCAGCGGCCAGTGCAGTGTCCAGATCTGGTGAGGAGGACAGCAGGGCCAGTGCAAGCCAAGGACCACAGCAGCAGGGAAAGGTCACCAGCATTCTGGAGCCAGAAGCCATCAGGCTGCAGATGGAGTTGCAGAGGATGGAGCTGGAGTTCCAGAGAGAAGAGAGGCGAGAGCAGCGAGCTGCAGAGGAGAAGAGGGAGCGAGAACAGCGAGCCGCAGAGGAGAAGCAGGAGCGAGAACAGTGAGAAGCTGAGCAAGAATGTCGAGAAGCAGAGCTGAACAGTGAGAGGCTAACTGTGAAGACCATGCGTGCCAGAGGTAACATGAACTGGAGAAGCTACGACTCCAACCACCAGCACCAGAGCAGGTAAGTGGCCTGGGTTTAATGGAACTACAGGACTGGGTTACAAATTGAATTCCAAATTGATAGCTGAATTTAAAGAGGGGGAGGATATGGATGCCTTTTTAAATTCCTTTGAAAAAGTTTGTATTCAGGCAAATATTCCTAGAGGGTCCTGGAGCTTCCAGCTATCCCCACTACTTACCGGTAAACCTTGGGATGCATTGGGTCAAATGGACAATGAGGACAGTAATGATTACAGCAAACTTAAAGCTGTACTTTAAAAAAAGTTTGATTTAACTGCAGAAGCATACAGAGCTAAATTCCGTAAGCTCAGGAGAATCCCTGACATGAGCTACGAAGAGCTAGCCACAAAACAATGTCAACGTTTAAAACGTTGTCGAGAAGGAATTGAAGCAAACTGTAAATAAAATTGAAAATGCTGTATTGTTAGAGCAGTTTTTTGGGCATGTCCAGAAGAGCTGAAAACCTAGCTGGAGGACTGAGATCCCAAAACAGTGCAAGAGGCTGCTGAACTCTCGGGCTGATATGCCAAGAGCAGACCTGCCCTGAGAGTGAGTGGGGCTGGCGTGGCAGTGCAGAAAGGGAAAAGCGCACCTTCAGGGCAGCTAAAACCCTCACTGCCTCCACCGAAACCAGTTAGCCCCAAGTTTCAAAGAAAATATTTTTCTAAGAAAATAAACAAATGTCGGGTTTGCAAAGAAACTGGGCATATTGCCAGACAATGTCCCAAAAGGACGAGCAATACACAGAGTGCTGCTAGGAAAGGAGTGGGTTGTTTGTGTGTCCCTGAAAGCATGCCTGTGAACATGAGGGAATACATGCACCCAGTCACTGTGAATGGTGTACAGACACAAGGGTTAAGAGACACAGGGGCATTCCCGATGTTGGTAAAAGGGGATCTGGTAGAGCCTGGTCAGCTTATACCCAATACATTTGTAACTGTACAAGGGTTCGCTGGGGAGGAGAAAACATTGCCACTCACTAGTGTTCTCCTGGACTGGGGTGAAACAGGGGGACCTGTGCAGCAGGTTGCCGTAGCAGAAACTTCAGCAGTCGGTGTAATTCTCGACAACAATCTCAAACGGGATGGTGTGTGCAGTTATCCATAGCCAAGCGGCAAGGGAAAATTGTAGTTCTGTGAACCCCATAGAAGCCACTGTGGAAACCACTTGGAGGCTGGTTCCCCAGCCTTTGTCTCCTGATATAGAGACATATAAAGGGGGCTAGCAATTCCCCGGGTAGCAGTTAACAAAACTGCTATGGAGGGTTACTCCGAAGAAGGAGAGGTGACTCATTTTCAGAGGGTTAGGGATGGCAGTGATCCAGAGTGCCCTGACACTAGAGCTAGGGACCCTAGTTTAGAGACTGAAGGGAACATGTCCCATGCCTTGAGAATATGTAAGAGTTTGCAGCTGCTCAGAAAAGTGGCCCTAGTCTAGAGAAGCTGAGGGCTTGGGCAGACTCTGACAGAGTACGAGAAGGTGACGGGAAACATAAGGTTTATTGGGAAAATAGACTGATGTATACTCAGGCTGAAAAGACAGAGAGAGGGGTGATGGGCAGGCGGCTTGTCATTCCCCAGGGGTACCGTGAGCAGTTGCTCATGAATGCACACAATATTCCCTTGTTTGGTGATCTGGGAATCATGCGCACTACGCAGCAGTTGGCCCAGAATTTCTATTGGCCCAACTTCACCCAGCAGGTGAAGGAGTATTGCAGGTCTTGTCACCGGTGCCAAGAAATAGGGAAGGTGGGTAAGAAAACCCAAGCTGCCCTAATTCCATTGTCCATAGTGGAGGAGCCATTCCAGAGGGTGGGAATGAATATTGTGGGTCCTTTAAATACCCCCAGCTTCTCTGGGAAGAGGTTCATCCTGACTGTGGTGGATTATGCCACCCTGAGGCAGTCGCCCTATCCTATCTGAAGACAGACAAAGTGTCAGATGCTTTACTAGGGATTTTCTCCCGTGTTGAGTTTCCACAGGAGGTTATCACTGATCGAGGGAGTTCCTTCATGTCAGACATGATGAAATGTTTGTGGAAGAAGTGTGGGGTGGTGCAGAGACATACAACACCTTATCACCCACAAGACAGTGGGCTTGTGGAAAGATTTAACGGTACCCTGAAGTCAATGCTCCAAGCGTTTGCTGAACAGCATGGGAGGGACTGGGAGAAATACCTTCTCCACCTATTGTTTGCATACAGGGAGGTGCCCCAAGAGTCGACAGGGTTTTCCCCCTTCGATCTCTTATACGGACGCCGGGTATGTGGGCCCCTAGACTTGATCCAGGAGCACTGGGAAGACAAGCACGCCACCCAGGGAACTCCCATAGTGGATTATGTCCTTAGGTTTAGGGAAAAGCTGAAGGAGCTTATGGGGACAGCCCAGAGCAACCTGGCAGCTGCCCAACAAAAACAAAAAGTGTGGTATGACCGCAGAGACAGAGTCCGCTTGTACACGATGGGTCAGGAAGTCATGGTCCTTATACCGGTCCGGAAAGACAAGCTGCAGGCTGAGTGGGCAGGACCGTACAAAGTAGTCAGAAAGGTAAATGATGTAAACTATATAATAGAGTTACCTGACAGAAGACATACAGAAAGAATGTACCATGTCAGCGTGATGAAGCCATATGCTAATAGGGCTGACATGGTGTTTGCAGTATGTAGCCCTGGGAAGGGATGGACGAAGGAGACCCCCTTCTGGACTTGCTGGAAGAAAGCAAGCGGGAGTCCTCTGTGGAGGCAATTAAAATGTCACCCCAGTTGGCCCCGAACCAGATCCAGGAAGTAAAGGAAGTTTTAACAGACTTTGCCTCATTGTTTAGCACCAAGCCTGGATTAACCCCCTTAGCGACATACGTTGTGGAGACAGGGACACAGACACCCATATGGCTGACAGCATATCGGGTATCAGAGGCTGTCCAAAAGGGCATTAGGAGGGAGGTGGAGGAAATGCTGGATTTAAGGGTAATCTAGAAATCCTACAGCCCCTGGGCCTCACCCATAGTCCTTGTTCCCAAGCCAGATGGCACTACTTGTTTTTCTGAGGACTGTCGTGGACTGAATGCAGTTAAGAAGTCAGATGCCCACCCGACGCCACGGATGGATGAACTCCTGGACAAGTGGGGAGGGGCAACCTACCTTATTACTGTTGACCTGACAAAGGGATATTGGCAGGTAGCGTTAACTGCCATAGCTAGGGAGAGGTCGGCCTTCATCACTCTGATAGGGTTATTTGAATTTAAAGTAATGCCTTTTGGAATAAAAAATGCCCCAGCCACTTTCCAAAGGTTGGTGAACCAGGTTGATGCTGAGGAGTACACCGTGGCGTACCTGGATGACATAGCCATCTTTAGTGCCAGCTGGGAGGAACACATTTCCAACCTTAGGGAAGTGCTGGGCAGGATACAGATGGCCGGGCTCACTGTCAAAGCTGAGAAGTGCCAGGTGGCCATGGCTGAAGTGGCATACCCTGGGCATGTTGTAGGCCGGGGACAGATCCGTCCTAACCAAGTAAAAATAGAGGCGATCAAGGCATGGCCCATACCAGAAACGCAGAAGCAGGTCAGGAGTTTTCTAGGGACAGCAGGGTACTATAGGAAATTTGTACCCAATTACAGTGCCCTGGCTGCTCCCCTATCTGACCTGGTAAGAAAATGATGCCTAAGAAAATTACCAGGGAACCAGCCTGTGAAAAAGCCTTTACCGACTGAAGGAGGCACTGTGCAGTGCACCTGTATTGACAAGTCCTGACTATAGCAGACCCTTTCTAGTTCAGACTGACGCCTCAGATGTGGGTATTGGGGTAGTGCTGAGTCAGACATCCAACCAAGGGAACGATCACCCCATCATGTACCTAAGTAAAAAGTTACTTCCCAGGGAACAGGCTTACTGTATTGTGGAAAAAGAGTGTTTTGCCATGGTGTGGGCCCTAAAGAAGTTAGAGCCATACTTATTGGACAACATTTTGAGGTACAAACTGACCACAACCCTCTGGTTTGACTGGCACAAATGGGAAAAATGAATGGTAGACTTAAGATGGAGTCTTGCCTTGCAAGGGTATAACATGACAATCTCATATAGGGCTGGAACAACCAATCAGAATGCAGATGGCTTGCGTCTATATGAGGAGTGACCTGACTTGGGGAACTCATCCCATGCAGGGGATAGAGCCCCCAAATTCAGTCTAGGTGAGGAGGGGTGTGACGCTCTGCCCCTTGCTTCTGATTATTGTATGATATTGGTATTATAACTACATGGTCTGTGTATGACATTTCAGTGTGTGAGGAATTTGGCCTGTAATTTCAAAGTGTCAGTAGCTGAACCCAGGAGGTACTTAAAAAGACCAGAGAGACCTGATTAAAGGTTTCCTGTTTTTGTCTTAATTAGAACCTTTGAGCCATTTTGCCAGGATATAGGGCTCATAAACTTCTAGGATTCCTGTAGGAAGACTTGTGAGATGCCATGAAATCATAAAATTCTCTCACATCTGCTCTGGAACAGGAACCACAACAAGATCAAAGGGAAATATTTAATTAAAGGATGTCATATTTAGGAAATGTTTTTTTTTCTTGTGATGTTCCGTTAATTAAAGATACCTCTTAGTAGAAAGTATGTTAGAATTAATTCTGAGGGAGGGTCTAGCTGACCTCATCCAAAAGGGGTAGGGGAAGACAGAGAAAAGATATGTAACATTGTACATGAAGAGATATCATCTTGGGCTCTGAAGAAACAAAGTTCTCTCTCTAACTAAAAGAGCACTTAGAAAGGTAATAGTTAGAAAGCAGTTGCGTCTTTTGTGGTAGGAGTGTTTGTTCCGAAACTTCCTTGTTGTTTTAAGATTGTAAGCTGTATGATATATTGTCCTGTGTTTTATTTTACTAATTCTACAGTTTTTGGTAAATAACTGTTTTCTTGAAATTCTGCCTGTGTCTTCCCAGTTTTCTTTTTGCATGTGAAGTGCCTGTATTTTTAAGTCTGACACAGTTTAAAAGGCTTGATGGTGTTACTGAGCTTGGAAAAGGTAAGAATATACCTAAGGTCTCTTATAGAGTTTTAAAGGGTTCATTTTGGAAACCTGGCTTGGTGCCCCTGGCAAAAGATTGTACTACAGTCCCAAAGAGGGTACGTATCTGAGCCTGTAATTGGGCATGCTAGCATAAGGTTCACAGTTTGAATCCCCCCAGAACTTGAGATTACAGGTGATTCGGACCCAAAACAGACAGGAGGGTTACCCTGTCTGTTACCTGTTCACACTATTGCGCTCTGAGGTTGGCATTGTTGGAGCAGAGGGCCTGACCTGTGGAGTGCGTTTGTGACAGAAGTGACCCAAATAACAAGTATAGACAAGTGAGCCTGACCTCAGTTGTGGAGAAAAACACTGGAGATGATTATCCAAGATCAGATTACAGAACATATGGACAGATTCCAGCTATTAAGGGATTCATTATGGATTCAGTAAGGGGACAGCATACCAATTGAGCTTGGTGGTCATGTTTTTTTTTGAGACAATAACAAATGAGACGGGAAAAATAGGTAGGTTATTTTATGTATAAAGCGCCCTTCTATAAATGCAGAGTGCTGTAGAAAACAGACAGTAAGTAACAGCATCATTCAGCAGCGTATAGTGGAATAGTCAGCCCTAAGAGCCTCCCACATAAATGTGGGGCCGGTCCCAGTTTGCACTTTGTGTGCAAAACCTTTTTTTGTAACTTAATGTTTACTGCCATATAATATACTGTGTCAGATTGATTCTGCTGACTCGCAAGCTAACCTTTTCTGTAACTACAAATCCCAGAATCCCCTGCAGCCGACATCAGAGGAGGGCTGCACTAGTGGGAGACTCAATAGCCTGCAGTGCATGTTAGAGTTTTTATAAACTCTGGTCTTTTGTTTTTCTGGTCTCGTTGTCCTCCCCGGGCTAAGTACAGTCACAGAAGACATAAAAATGGATCCATTGCCTAATAGCAGTAATACATTCCAGGGTTTGGTTTGTCATGGGATAGCATCACTTTTCAGTTTTTTTTTTTTTTCCCAATTGTTTAACCAGGTGAGACACACTAAGCTGAAAGCTTGTTTACAGGTACAACCTGGGAGCACAGGGAAGTTAAGTGACTTGCTCAGGGTCACACAGTATGCAAGTGGGGGCTGTGGGATTCAAACCCAGGTCTCCAGATTTGCAGCTCAGAGCCTCAAACCACTGTGCTATACTGCCTCCCAACTTCAGATGCTGCAGACACTCAACCTTTGCCCTTGTGCCTTGCAGTGCACCCAAGTAATAATGATATCCCACACCCTGTCAAATATTGCTTAATTATGACAATAAAATTTCTCAAACTTGGTTTGCTGAGAGGTAGTTTCAGCAGTGCTGATATCTCAAGGCAACAGCACGACGTAACACTAATGGCAGCCAATAGGTGTCACACTCACCTTATAGCCACTGTAAAAAAACTCTGATGGACCATTTAAAATCCCCACCCCTTGCATCTCTCACTAAGAAACCACTCCCCCAGTCAACTTATGGGTTATTTGAAGACCACTATCTTTCTCATTCCTGCACTCAAGGCAGTGTTGCGGCTTCATAATCCCCCTCATCGCAGGCCACTGGCACAGTAGTAGGGCTGCCTGTTGCAACGCTGATGACCCGGGTTTAGAAACTAGCCCTGTGCATCACAGGGCCAGCAATGGGAGGTAGAATGAGCATCTGGTGGACTGCTTTCCTCTGGAGTCAAGGGCTGCGACACCTGGTGGCATGCTGACTCCTAGGTAAGGCTAGCAGAACAGGTGCCAGTGACTGTAAGAAGTGGATAGAGGTTGTAGCAGACGTTGATGCACTGTGTGTGGGAGCATGCATGGTTGCATTAGGATGTTGCTGCATGACCGCACCTTCATGGTGACTAGGCCAGAAAGGCCCCCCATGACCGCAAGTAGCAATGCACCTGAGGCTCTCCTCCCTGTCATAGCCAGGCCCTGGGAGACCAAGCCAGCAGTATCTGTCTCCTCCCTTGCCTCCTCCAGGGTGGGGCCCTGCCATGGAGAGAAAAATTAATGTTGGTGAAGCCCGCAGGTAGGCTTGGAAGCAATGTTTGGGTAGTGGATGTGTATGGGCCTCACCTAAGGGGCAGATATAGGGGTACATCTCCATGGATCACAGGGAGATAAGCAGTTACAAAAATCCTCCTCCCAATCCCAGTCCCTGCTCTTAGTAGTGTTTCTCATGGGCCCTCTGCTCCCATGGCAACAGCAGATGCTCTCCCCCTGCCCATAGATGAACTTCTCCTGCTGCTGATCTTGGTATGGGCCCCACCTGGGCACCCTTGCTCATTCCTCACAGTAGCGTTGCTCCTAGGAGGGGCTGAGACCTATTACATCACAAGCCCTCTGCCTTTTTCCTTATGCCCTTTTTGCTGCCGCCTTGGGAGGGTGGAGGGGTGTTATTTTCAATTAGTGTGAGTGCCATCTAGTAGTACAACACTTTACCTACATAGAAATATTTTTAGAACGTGACACCTAGACACTAAAAATAATAATTACTGTTCTCATTGAGTCATGAGCTGTGAGGGTTCTTCATACCCTCAGCAAAAATATTGGGGGGGGTACAACATTTTTTTGGGAGTTGTGTTGCTTCCCAGTGTCTCCTTACATCTGACAGCCCCTCCCATACCCAGGTACCTATAGTAATGCATTATATTTTTTACAGAAATCTCTGGGCTTTCTTATAGCCCATCTGTTCTGGCTGCAACAGTTTGTGTGTGCTACTAAATTCATAAAGCATGTTTGCTTGCATGCCAGCAGGTTTTCAGTATACAGAAGCCCACAGAAACTGTTGTGGCCAGCATAGATGGGCTGTAAAACGGCTCAAATATTTCTGTAATGAAGGCACTGTGGGCCAGCCCGGAGGCGCCAAGGGTTGAGGCGCTGGACACCACACCTTGCTTCACGCCGGCAACCCGGGTTCAGGAACGGACTCAGGTTACTGGGGGTCGGCAGGGGCGGAGAGGGATTGAGCGTCCGTGGGACTGCTCTCCCTCTCTGGGAAGGGGGGAAACTAGTTGTTGGCTTGCTTGTGACCTCTGGCGGAGGCTGGGGGTGGCGAGCTGGCACTGCACTCCAAAGGGTAACGCTGGGGCATGACGCTGGAGGGAGCGCGTGCGGATGCGTGCGCTTTCCCCACTTGGTGTCCTTGCATGCCTCTGTCATACTGGCCAAGAAAATGGGAAACATGGCACTCAGTCGCGGTGGCTTGATGGCCGTCTTGGGGACGCCAGCCCCCGGGGGGTACCACTGCCAAGTGCTGGATCCTGGTTCGGTGGGAAGTGAGAGTGGCTCTGCACCGCCCTGCTGTGGGGGGGCAAGCTGCGGGGGTAATTGGGCAGTGGGGGCTTCAATGGGGGCCGAAGCAGAACCGGATGGCGGCCAGAAAAAGGACAGATGCCTGGACGTGAATGCAGACTGGAGGTGCCAGACAGGTAAAAAGGATTAACAAAACCAAAAAAAAATGAAGGCACTGTGTTACTAAAGGTACCTGGCTAAGGAAGGGATTGTCAGGTGGATGGAGGGAAAGCAGCGCATTCGCTGTACTATCCCCTCCCACAGTAGAGATACACGTGAACAATGATACGATGGTATTCTAACAAGAATCAAGCACAGTTCTACATGAATGGGAACACAAAACTTAAAGAGAAGCTTTTTTTTTGTTGGTTAATAACACAAGAGGGCACAAAGCATCCATTTCACAATTACAGTAACATGCTCCAGCTTGTGCATTGTGGATAGTCTCTTCTCCTGTGGTTAAAGGTGTGATGTGTGTCAGAACAGAGACATAGGGGGATGTTGGGGCTAACTCCAGGCCACAGAACTTAAGTTCTAGCATGTTGAGCATAAATTTAAATGCAGCCCTATATAAACAGATTTAGAAACTAAAATGAACAGCAGATATCAACAGCAGGGGTTGCTAAGGCACGTGTAATGAATTATATAAAATGTTTTAACAGGAACTACTGTAGTAAATGGGGCTTAATATGCCATGAAACTGATGTGATTCTGCCCCTTTATAGGGCAGCAGTAAGGCAGCACTTGGACTATTGTGTGCAGTTCTCTGATGTTGTAGGCATCACATGCACGGAGAGGGGAGGGATATGAAGAAAGGCACATAGGGAGGGAATCTGGTACGAGAGGCATCACATGTATGAAGACGGGTGGAATAGGAAGGAATAAAAGCAGGAAGAGAATCTGACATGAAAGACATTGCAAGTATGGAGAAGTGAGGGATATAAAGGAAGGTAGGGAGGGAAACTGACATGAGAGGTATGGCTTGTATGGGGAGGTGAGAGATAGGAAGGCAGGCAGGAAGGGAATTTGGCATGAGAGGCATGGCTTGTATGGAGAGAGGAGGGATAGGAAGGAAGGAAGGCAGGTAGGGGAATCTGGCACGAGAGGCATGTCTTGTATGGAGAGGGGAGGGATAGGAAGGCAGGCAGGCAGGAAGGGAATCTGACATGAGAGGCGTGGCTTGTATGGAGAGGTGAGAGATAGAAAGGCAGGCAGGCAGGAAGGGAATCTGACATGAGAGGCATGGCTTGTATGGAGAGGTGAGAGAAAGGAAGGCAGGAAGGGAATCTGGCATGAGAGGCATGGCTTGTATGGAGAGGTGAGGGATAGGATAGGAAGGCAGGCAGGCGGGAAGGGAATCTGACATGAGAGGCATAGCTTGTATGGAAAGGTGAGGGAAAGGAAGGAAGGCAGGCAGGGAGGGAATCTGACATGTGAATGCTAGGAAAAGTGGCAAGTTGCATTGGCTTCTCCCTGAAGGAGCAGTGTTAACTACTAAGGCAGCCAGCTACCTGCCTTCCAGACTGCAAAAGCAACGCTAAACAGCCGGCCAAAGAGAGGGCTGGATAGGAAGAACAAAACTGACAAAGAAGGAACTGTATGAGGAAGTCTTCCAAAAACTTGATAGTAGGAAGAGGATATTCTTTCCTTTTATTCAAATTCTCCTGGTTGTCAGTATGATTCTAATTCTTTCGCATCTCACTCCCCCCTTCCGCACCCCTACTTGCTGAGAGTTCAGATATGATAAAAAGACACAGTTCTTTGATTAATAATAGATAGCTTTTTAGAGGAGGCTGGGATCTACAGGAAGTGTTGGGATGATGTCAGGGGATGTAATTAGCATGTAGGAAACAGAGTATCTAATTTGAGATGTCCGTTTTAGCCTAGGTTATGCCAGGAATATTACTAGTGAAGACGCTTTTATCAGGTGAAATGTGAACCACCCTTTCAAGTTTCCAAAGACGGTGCCTGTGTTGTAGATAGTGCTACACTGTATTTAGTGTTGCTGTGAAAAAAATGATAGACCGTAGTTCTCTAAGATGCAACATTTTATCTGCACGATAGTCAGAGGCGGCAGTACAGTTCCAGCAAGCATGCATACTCATCAGTCAGCATATGTTAGAACAAACAGAATTGAAAATTCGGACATTGGGCTGTGTACATGTGCTGTTATGGAAACAGTGTCTTATGCTTCAGTCTTTAAAGAGCTGCAGTATGTGACTAGATTCTAAAGGGGAGCCGTCTATAACCCATATTAGAAATTATGATTATGTTTTGAGTAGCGATAGAAAAGCTGCAGCTATTCTGAAGAGCAGTTGCTACCCAAATCTGTATGCAGCAGCAGTCCCTGAGTGTTGGTACAAGAACTGTCTTTACACAGCTCCACTTTTCTGTACAGTACTGAAGAGTCAGAAAGTCCCCACAAACACATGCTGAATATTATATTAGTCAAATCGGTCATCACTGAGACTGATTTATTTATTTAAAGGGATACACCATTGAGTCACAGCCTCATTTGCAGTGGTTTCCAGTGGATCGTTGGTTCACCCACTTTAGGGCGAAAACAAACCGAATGCTGCCAATAGGAGCCAGATAACTGGCTAAAGGAAAAGAGTGAGTCTGTCAATCACACGACAGCAGGAGCACACAAAGCAGGAAAAACACACATCTGTGCACTCAACCAGGAGCATGAACCAAGCAACCCCACACACAGGACCAGAGATCACCTAGTATAACCCCTGCCACCATAAAGCGGGAGGGGGGGCTCTGCCCCCTTCGCACCCCTCCAAATATGTATAATCACCTCCTTCTGCCCTGTATGGGTGAGAAAAAGGGTAATGTTGACTGAGGCAGCAAGAGTGGGAGGGAGACAGAAGATGCCCTCAGCACAATGCGCCCACTGCACCGTGACCAAAACTCCCATGCTTTGCAATTGCCAACACCCTATTGCTGGTGCCCACATTAAGGAGCCCTCTTTGCTGCGCCCGATTGACGGGATACCTGTATCATCTCCAGTTCTGTCCTGGGAGCACAGGGTGGTTAAGTTGTCTGCTCAAGGTCACATGGTATGCAAGCAGAGGTTGTGAGAATCAAACCCAGGTCTGCTGGGATGCTCCAAGCTCATTACTCTAACTTTTAGGCTGTACTGCCAGTCCAGAGATACACTGGGCCAAGAGGTGAGGAAATATTTATTTTATCTGGAGTCTTTTTTTTTGTTTGTTTTTCTTAATCCAAGCTACTGTATAATTTATCTCACTCTAGTTTTCATAAACATGTGTGCAGAGATTAAAAGTAGAAATTTGTATTTATTTATATATTTAAACATATTTTACCAGGTTAGCAACCAGTGCCCTAGAAGGCTCGTTTGTGATCTGGGGGTGGGTGTGTGGTAACATGAAAATTTATAGGATTACATGCAACAAGCAATTAACAAAGCGTAGAACACAAGTAACAATAACACAAATACATGTACAAGTAACGTTGTATAAGAATAAAAGTAATGGAATTTACAATTTATTTATTTGAATTTTGATGACCGGGTAGGCCCACTGAGATAATCATATCCCTTTTTCAGCAGCGAAATACAATTCCAGACAGTTTACAGAGACGAGATACGGATAAATATTTACAAATAATAATATACAGAATAATGCTTGTGAATACTGGTATTAGAAACACAGGTTTAATAACAGACTTACAGAGAGTATTCTACTGAATAGAGTGTGCTAACAATTAGTCCTAAAGTGCCGTTGTCAAAAATTACAGACATTAGGATGATTGCTCACCAAAACAGTCCATAAGTGCCGTGGTCAGTAGAATTGTAGACATAACAAGAGTACAAGAGTAACAGAGATGGGGAAAGGAGATATGAAGGGCATTAGAGGTGTAGCGCTGAAGAGAGGGTGGTTTGAGGTAGGAGAAGCCGAATGTTAAGAGTTAGGGGTAGGGGGCTAGAGCTTAGAAACAGGCGCAGATTGGTGGGGGAAAGAAGAGTTCCTTAAAGCATTTTTTTGAACTGGGAAAGGGATGTACATGAAAGTAGACCATGTGGGAGGTTGTTCCATTTTTGGGATGCTAGAAAGGCGAAGGATCTCCTGCCTACGGTTATGCGAGTCTTGGGGATACAAGGTTTACAAGTTACGATAATTAAGCAATAAGGCATGACCAGGGGTTATGTTAATGGTCTGTTAATCACCCTCTAGGGGTGTAATGTGGCATGAGGCATAGCCGAGTGCTGCATGCCCCTTGAGGGTGATAAACTGACCATTAGCATAACCCCTGGGAGTGCCTTATTGCTATTATAACATAAATGTTTTTTAATAGTGTTAAACCTTGTTCAGCATATGATTAGGCTGTACATGTATGTTAATCAAAGATTAACATAGGACCGATAGAATGTTTGCAGCCAATCAGAAAGCTCTATTTCTCAGACTCTTTTTTTTTTTTTATAATTGAAATTATTCAGATGAGACATCTGATGATATTGGTCAGAAGAGTTCCTAGTGTTTTTTTGTTATTTACAATATGTATTTTCATTAATTGTTATAGTGGACATTGTGCATAACAAAAT
Source organism: Neoceratodus forsteri (assembly GCA_016271365.2). Taxonomy (NCBI): domain Eukaryota; kingdom Metazoa; phylum Chordata; order Ceratodontiformes; family Ceratodontidae; genus Neoceratodus; species Neoceratodus forsteri. Next base: position 37,450,552 of record JADMNL010000037.1, on the reverse strand, counting down.
ATAAATATCCACTTTCAGGGTTAGGTTCCAAGTTTAATCTGGGGGACGTCCCTCCTCATCAGTCAGAAATTAAGTGAGATTCTGAAGTGAATGAACACACAGAGGGGGGCAAGGGATGATAGGCATGACAGATTGACATGAGTATCAACGAGTATCAATGCTGGCACACCAGTAAGTGTTGTCCTAATATTATGTGTCCTACCAGCTGGTAGAACCCTGTACTCCCATCATAACTTGTAACTACTTTTAACTTGGGGATACATGGGTCTGAACATTTACAGTGTTAACAGTGTTACAGCTCTATTCAGCTTCACAAGGCAGACCAGTACTTACCCTTCTGTGATTGTCATGATGTGAGGTAAGGATATAGGGGTTCAGAGTGGTAATATGGAGTTGCATCCCTCCTAATGTGGGGTAGATGTGAGGTATGGACAGAGGGCTTAGAGTGGTGATATGGTGGGTATCCCTCATAATGTGGGACAAATGTGAGGTACGGACAGAGGGGTTCAGAATGGTAATATGGAGGGTATCCCTCCTAATGTGGGACAGATGTGAGGTATGGACAGGGATTCAGAGTGGTAATATGGAGGGCATCCCTCCTAAGGTGGACAGATGTGAGGTATGGATAGAGGGGTTCAGAGTGGTAATATGGAGGGCATCCCTCCTAATGTGGGACAGATGTGAGGTATGGACAGGGATTCAGAGTGGTAATATAGAGGGCATCCCTCCTAAGGTGGACAGATGTGAGGTATGGATAGAGGGGTTCAGAGTGGTAATATGGAGGGCATCCCTCCTAATGTGGACAGATGTGAGGTACGGATAAAAGGGCTCAGAGCGATAATATGGAGGGCATTGCTCATTATATGGGACAGATGTGAGGAATGGACAGGGGTTCAGAGTGGTAATCTGGAGGGACATCCCTCCTAATGTGGGACAGATGTGAGGTATTGACAGGGGGTTTTGAGTGATAATATGAAGTCGCATCCCTTCTAATGTCAGACAGATGTGAGGTATGGATAGAGGGGCTCATAGTGTTAATGTATAGTGGCACCCTTCCTAATGTGGAAGGGGCTCAGAGTCGTAATTGTATTTTTATTGATATACTAATTTATTAATTTTACAATATTTGTCCAGAAAAGACACATTAAGGCAAGGCTTGTTTCCAGATGCATCCTGGGAGCACAGGGAAGTTAAGTGACTTGCTCATGGTCACACAGTATGCAAGTGGTGGCTGTGGAATTCAAACCCAGTTCCTCAGGTTTATAGCTCAGTGCTCTGAACTACTACACTATACTGTTTCCCCAATAATAAATCTATCTATCTATACATACATATATATATATATATATATATAGCTAGAGACAGATAGGTAGCTAGATAAACAATATATTATAGTAATATGGAGGGCAGCCCTCCTAATGTGGGACAAATGTGAGGTGTGGACAGAAGGGTTCAGAGTGGTAATATGACGGACATACCCCCTAAGGTGTTCTTCTCCTTTCCCCTTCAGTACAGTTCAGTTGCTTACCCAAATGCCCCTAAAACATACCTCCACAAATGGGATGTGGCCTGCAGTAGTACCTGCTTGTTTGGTCTGTTCCTCCTCTGCCTAAGTCATCACTACACACTTTATTCCACCCTTAGTTGGCTGTCCCCCTCTGCCTCTCGCTCCTTCACACTGGGGTGCTTTATCTTGAAATTACTTTGGGGAGCTTCCCCTGCTCCTGTCTCTCTGATATAAAATGCTCATTCATCTTCACTCAGATCCATCGATGTTTCCTCCCTCGCTATCCCAAAATGTGCTAACAGAATGGGTGAGCAGGCCTTCTCCTTGTTTGCTCCTAGGCTCTGGAAGTTCCTTCCCCCCAGTACGCAACTCACCCACTCAATTATACTTTAAGAATGCTTTGAGGAAGCATCTCATTATATCCTCAGTCTGTAACTGCTCCTGACCCATATCTCTTCCCCTGTTGTATAGCTTCTGTTCCCCTCCCACTCAGACTGCCTTAATAAAAGTGCTTGGGGATTTTCAACAAGCCATAGGAGACAGACTGGTGGTAGATGTGGTTTCTTATAGATTTGTCAAAAGACTTTCAACACTCTAGATCATAAAATGTTACTGAGTAAGGTACTTTCCATGTTAGAAGTCAGAAGGGTGGAGAGCTCGCTCTGTTAAATGGCTTTCTTTATCACAGAGAATGAGCAACAGCTTCTAAGGCGTATTACAAATGCCTTGACTATGATAAGGGCCATTGCTCTGCCAGAATTCACTTGAATGGGGAAATTGTGCTGAAGATAATCGGCGAGCACAGTCATGTCCCCGATCCGGCTGTTGTCTCTGTTAAGGAAGCGGTTGCTAGCATGAAGAACAAGGCTGCGACAAGTAGTGAGACCACACACCAAATAGTTGCTGGAGCTGTAGCAGAGCTGTGTCCCTTAGTTGCTTCACAGCTCCCTGCGATTTCTCTTATTAAGCGTACAGTACGAAGAACACGCAGGGCTGCCGCATGTCCACCCCCAGAACCGAGTGATGCTGCATCAGTTGAGCTCACTGCCGAGTTGTGTGTTACCATACAAAATGATAAATTTCTACTGTTTGATCCTGGTCCTGTGCAAGATAGACTACTCATTTTCAGTGCCACTAAAGATCTTGAACATTTGAAAAACTCACAGCATTGGTTTGCTGATGGTACTTTTAAATGTTGCCCAAAAGGGGCCGGCCCGTTGGTGCAGCGGTAGTGCTACCACTCCTGATGCTGGCGACCCGGGTTTGGGAACAAGCCTGGGGAGCTGGAGGCTGGAGTCGGGGAGAAGGCTGAGCGCCCATGGACTGCCCGCCTTCTCCAGGAGGAGGGGGGACAAGGTTCGGTATTTGACTGACCCCAGGCGGAGGCCTGGGGTACAGCGAGTGCTTAGCCATTCCAGGAGGGTCAGGCGTGCCAGACGTCGGTGGAGCTCCGCCTTGATGTCAGGGCGCATGGCACGCCCAGACAAGAACAGGGAAAAACACCTCCTTCGCTACGGGTAGACGGAGCGCCAGCACAGACCTCAATGGTCCCCTGCCTGTCCCATGCGGCAAACCCGATGAAGTGACGTTAGTTCTGGGTGCTTGAGCCCCACCATCCCGCCTGGGGAATTCCTACATATGGGGACCACCACAGGGTTCTGGTCACGGAAGGAACCGAGCAGATGCCAGGTGCTCCCGAAGAAGCGGAGATTAGGAGGCAGGGGTATGCGGAAAATAGTAAGTAAAAAAAAAAAAAAAAAATGTTGCCCCAACAATATTCCAATAGCTGTGTACTATTCATGGCATAAGAAACAATACTGTTGTTCCCCTCATTTACATACTAATGGCAAACGGAACAACCTCCTCATACAATTGGGTCTTTTCTGAACTGCTAAACCTGTGCCCTAACTTGAGACCTGACAGTATAATTCTGGACTATGAACAGGCAGCCAAAAAAGCCTTCAAACTGGTATTTCCATCTGCACATATTCATGGCTGTTTCTTTCATTTCTGTCAAACATTCTGGAGGAAAATTCAAGAAAATCAACAGATATGTGCAAGTTATATATTAGACCCAGACTTTGCCTTACAATTGCGACTTCTACCAGCACTAGCATATGTTCCAGTTGACGAAGTAATAAAAACATTTGATGAGCTGATTTTGACACCATTCTATCAAAGTAATGTTGATTTACTAACCCCCAGTGATTGACTACTTTGAGGATACATGGCTGGGATGCCCATTGGCAAGAGGTGGTCGCAGGCGACCAGTATTTGAAATAAAAATGTGGAACTGCTATGATGTAGTAGGGGATGGCATCCCACGCACTACAAACTCTGTAGAAGCTTGGTAATGCAAGTTTAACCACTTTATCGGAGCACTCCACCCTTCCATATGGAAGTTCCTACAGTGCCTCCGAGAGGAACGGCACTACAGTACTGTATTGATTGAGCAGCTAATTGCAGGCACGACAAGCACTGATATATAAAAAAAAAAGTATAAAGACACTGCCAAGCGCATTGCTATTATTGTGTCAGAATTTAGCATGCGTCCCAGAATTGAGTTTCTCCGTGGTGTTGCCTATAACTTTCAGCTACAGGCCTGAAGAGTGTATGATTAGCACATTACTCAGTTAGATTCATTTATATTGCATTGTCACTTGGTGAATTCAGTGAATGTTGCTTGCACAATTGGTAAAAACTTAATAAAAACAGATTTGCATTACCTTTATGGTCACAGTGCTTCTTTGAGCTGAAAGCATGGCGTGTAAAGGTTGCGTATAGGTAGTGTGTATGGGGAACTCAAAGCAGCAGCAGCGTTCTTAGGGGAAACATTATGTGGTAGGACAAAAAAACGCACAACAATAAAATTCCCAGAACAACTTATTGTCCACTATAGACAGACTCTGAGCAGATGATTTTAAGTACATGTGAGTCAGGCTACTGTTATTCTACATAAAAAAGCTGTTTTGATAAACGCTGCAATGCTATAGCACTATAGTTGAAAGTGCTAATTTATATGTGCTACAATGCCGCGCGCTATTATGGACACGTGATATTGACATTATTCCCCTGTCGACAGAGGCAGTAAAATGATTGCAAGAGTATTTAGTGGAGTGTAGGCAAAAAGTATTTTTAGAAGAGTATCTGTCTAACTTGAGAGAAATAATATCAGGGGTGCCACAGGGAGCAATACTGAACCCTTATTATTCAGTTTATATATGAACAATCTTACATTTAAGGATCCAAAAGTACATTTTCATCTGTAAGCAGATGATAGTTATTTATGTGAAAAGAACAGGAAAAAAATCAAATACGGTAAACACTTCAAAGGACATTTGAATCATCACAGATATTTTTCACAGAAAACAAACAGCTGGTTTACCTTGTCCAAGATATTATACAACAGTAGTAGGGTAATGGTGTGTGTTCCCATGAATTCAAATGACACCGCTACACGGACCTCAGTGTGGCATATTGGCCAGGAGATCCGATTGGATCAATGACTGCTTACTACCAGAGTCTGTCAGCTCATCACTTACTTGTTATCAGTGTTAACATTAGTTAAATAATATCCCCAGTTGGCTAAGGCCAGATGTGTGGGCTCCAGTTTCTTTTTCGGGCAATAGCAAGGTATGTGGCCCGCCCCTTCACAATTGTGGCAGATAATATCAGGTGGAAAACTTCTCTCCCTGCTTTTCTTGGTTTCCCCTCAGGTTTCTTTTGAGGGTTTTTACTGGGGCCTGATTAGGTATAAAAGGGGTTTGTCTTACCATACTAGATGTGGTGGAGTTCGAAAAACCAGTACCTCTTATGCTCGGCTGTCAAGCAATCAGGAAATCCTCTGCCGACGTGATGGTCGTCTCCGCAGTTTCCGGTCAATGTTCCCTCACCCACATCTGGGCATTTTGAGGTAGTATTTGTAAGAATTGCTCAGTCACCAAGGTTTCCAAGATCTCAGCAGCCATCTTCCTCCCATGTTGAAGCCACTTGCTGCACAGCTCCTTTAGCTGGGTATACACTTCTCTTGGAGTATCCACATTTTGATAACAAAGTGAACAAAACCTTTGTCTGTAGGTCTCAGTACTAATATCAAATTGTCTTAAGATCTCCGTCTTTGCTAATTCATAGTTGTCTGTGTCTCTACTGTCTATAGGACTGTAGGCTAACTGGGCATGACCAGTTAAATATGGAGCTAATTGTACTACCCACAGGGCCTGAGAGCACTCACAGGCTCTTGCAGTTCTTTTGATAGTGCTCAGGTGAGCTTCAGTATCATCCGTACCAGTCATTTTGGTAAGTTTTGGGTCTTTTGGAGACATACCAGTCCCACCAGTAGAACGACTAATCCCCATGACTTGGAGTGCTCGCACTGTATCAGCCCACCTCTGATCCTGTCTTCTTCGCTCCATCTCCCTTTCTTGGCTTTCTCTCTCCTGGTTCTCCATCTCCATCTGCTTCACAGCCAACCACTGCAACAATTTGCTTATATTCTCTGGGGCTTCATTGGTAAGTTCCACACTTGTCTCATCCATATTAGCATCAAATAAGGAATCAGGCTTTGTCTTCTTTCTGGCTCCTGGCTCCTGACCTGTCAGTGGCTTTTCCCCAGTTTCTTCAGCCATGGCCCATGTCAATACCTCTTGGGTATTTAATGCTCCTTTGAGGCTGTCTTTCTGGTCTTGAGACACGTACCTTAGGTCTGTTAGAATACCAGGGCTGGTATCTGCTGATCGACGTTCCCCTGACCACCTGAACGTTAACTAGTGTTCCACTTCTAAAAGCACGTGTTCCAGGGTGTGGGTGTAAAAGACAGACACTGATTCAGTTCATATAAGGTACAGCACGCTGGCTGCATGATTTTATTTCAACAAGGTTCCAAAAATGGAAAACCACAAGGAAATATAAATAAATAAAATAAGTATTTACATGGTATTTGGCACTACAGGATGCAACAGTCAGGATCACATAACATCAATGGGATCTTTTTCTCATCTGTCCTTCAGATTGCTTTGAGGACATGAAAACTAAATGTCCTTCTCTCTCCCAGGTTTGGGGCAGACTGAAAAATCAAGGCAGCTGTTTCAAGGCTTCAGGCAGACTGCAGACCCAAAGCTGTCTGCAACTGTTTCAAGGTTTCAGGCAGACTGCAGACCCAAAGCTGTCTGCAACCATTTTTAAGGCTCTGAGCAGACTGCTTGCAACAGTTTTCAGGGGGTTTATATACTCCTCCCAGAGATCATGTGATCTGCCTATTTTTTTGTAACCTTTATTTTATTAATTATACACTATATCGGTATATACAAAACTATAAGTTTGGATCAGCCTTTGCTCAAGAGGCCATTCATTCAAATACCTCTTGGTTTATAGGAATCTCTATAAATATTTATATAATCTGGCTGCATATATTGGATACTAGTATGAATTTAGAATAAAACAAATACATTCTCCATAAAAAGAGAAGGAAAATCATCAATTTTCTTATTCAGCAGCCTGAAAATGGCTTTTTATATCGTCCTCCAGCCTTTTCATTTATACTAAATCTGGTTTTCTCAGACACCAAACCACAACGTAGTATATAACATTTTCAATGTACTTAGGCGATCAAACATGTTGTACTATATGTGCTGCATAACAACAGTGCAGCAAAAAATGGCTCATATTTTAAACGTGCAAATATCTAACAACAGGTGTCTGTAGTGTTTTTATATTTGCAGATGGGACTGTGCTAGCTAGGTATTACGTTGTTTGGTCACTTTGAGCCGTGCAGGATGCATTTTAGAGGGACTTGAAAAGGAAACATAGCGTAAAGATGAAAAAGGGGTGGGGGTTCTGTAGGTGGCCATCCTGACAGAACAGGAAGAGGATACAGTATAGAATAGTAAGAATGCTGTTGCTACAGGCTTTAGAAAAATAAATTAGAAGAGAGTTCCTCTGATTCCAAGGTAAGATGACCAGCCCTACCACGGAACAATGTGGGACAGTCGAGTGGTATTGATGGCAGCCTCTGGCATACATGGCAAGGTTGGCACAGAATGCTTGCCTGTATTTGTGAAGTGTCCGACACTCTGGCACAAAACATACTTACATCAGCTTGCTAAGTCGGTAATCTTTTGAAAAGGAAGACTGAACTTTGTGCGTCTGTTTTTTATTAAATCAGTGTTTCAAAGCTGACTCCGTGGCGCCGAATGGTGGGGCACCTACTTGGCACGTTGGGGACCGGGTTCATGCCTTGAGCATGGGACATCAGGAGAGGAGGCCAGCAGGGAGGATGATAGAGCATCCACGCAGACGCCCTCTTCCGAGTGGAGGGTGCTGTGGAGAACCGCCCGGAGAGCAGCACCTGCTAGTTCGTGGAGCCTTGTCGGCGTGGGTAACCACACCCCGGCTGAGTCCACTTCCAGGGTGTCACCGTGGTGCATGCCATTGGGGTGTGGAGAGGGGGGCCCAGAAAAATGGAAACTAGTGCCCATCTTGGCCTGCCAGATGACAGTTGCCTAGTCTCCCCATGCCACAGTCTCCCTAGTGCATCGCCCTAGCCCTGTGTACCTTGGAGACCCCCCCACCCACAAATGCTACTCTGCTTCTTTCCCCCAGGGAAGCGGGCTCCCCAGCAGGGATAAGTTAGATCTTCTGAGGACACAGGAACAGCCTGGAGAGTCAGGTGGCAGGAAGCAGCAGCAAAGGCTGAGCTGACTGGCAGACAGGAATGCTGAGCCAGAAGGACTGGGTGGTTGGAGGTTGCAGGAGAAGGCGCAAAAAAAGTTTCAGAAACCACAGCTGGCATCTAGACTCACACGGTTTTCTTTTGTTTTTTTCTGTAATTATCAGTCTCATTGATTCTACAGTAGCCTAGAGGTTAGAGCACAGAGCTGTGACCCTGGAAACCTGGGTTTGAATTTCTCAGCTGCTACTTACTGTATGCATTGTGTGACCTTGGGCAAGTCATCTTAAAAAACATAAAATGGGAACAGTGAAACCATCTAGTTTACATCTATCCATATCTTGAAATCGGCTAAAAAATGTCCCAGACTCTTATTTCTGTATCACTGTGCCTTGGTGTAAAATGGGAAACAGGTAGAGTTTAATCCTTTAAATGGCATTATCTGATTCTAGGTGACAAAGTTGTGCTGTTTAAAAAAAAATAAGTATGATACAATAAGGCCAAATGGTCTCAGTTAGTTGTTTAATCATTCTGAAAATTGATTTTGTAGGTTCACAAAGTTAAGACAATGGCCCTATGTGTTATGCTTTTGAAACTGAGAACTGAATTGTATCAACTAGTCACAGACTATCGTCACCTCTTAATCCCAGTCAGCAAACCTAGATGTTCCACTAGAATACCCTGTCAGCAGACATAAAAACAATCAAGTAAAGCAAAAGACAGTGAACCGTCCAGGTCAGAAAAGGCACAAAATGAGCTGTGCCCTGCCCGGTGGAGTCTGGTGCGTGCTGTGGCACGCGCATACACCCACACACTGGAGTGTCTGAATCTCGCAATGAATGGACGCCCTGTTGTATGTGATTACCCACACTACATATCATGCTGTACGATAATCGTACTGTTGTGTTTTTACAATGATAAATTATAGTCAAGGGGAAATATTGTGATATATTGTTTTGCAATATCCTTACTCCTAACTGCACAGTTATCTCTTAATCCAAGGTTCCTTAGCTTGGAGCATAACATAGTATGGTTTACTGTATCAGAAGCCTTTTCTGCCTAAAAAACAGAGTGCCATAAACATGTCCCTTATCATTACTATTATAAATATATTCCGTAAAATTCCTGTAATTTCCGTAGAGGTAGAATATCCATGATGAAATCCCAGCTGCCAAGAGTCTGTTAGAGGTGTGAGGTAGTTGTACTGTATGAAAATACAGATGTTGAGGCTTCTGTACATTCTTCAAGTGTCATCTGGTGAGTCGTTTTGATGACAGGACTGAAGCAAAACTGGGTAGGTCTGTGCCCGTCGGTGGCGTGAGGGCTGAGGGGTTGGATCATTACCTCGCACTACGCAGTCCCATGTTTGGGAATGAGCACAGGCCACTGGGGTCGGGCAGGGAAGGACATGATCAAGCCGCCCAAGGGACTGCTTTTCTCCTCCGGGGGCCTACCAGCAGTCAGTGCATGACTGGTCCCTAGCGGCAGCTGGGGGACAGCACACTGATGCTCCAGAAAAGGGGAGGAGAGGAGGCAGACGCTTGGAGGAGCATTTGCGGATGCGTGTGTGCTCTCTCCATAGGGCGTCATTGTACGCCTCCTCTCCTAAGGAGAGAAAATGGAGGAAAATGGTGTCCCGGGTGTGGCAGGATGAATGCCGATCCCCGCAGATCCCGCTCCCACGAACAGGCAATAACCTCCACACCAGATATGTGCCGCCAAGGTAGAGGGGTCCCCATCGCGCTGTGGAGGGAAGAGGAAGGTGAGCTGCGAGCGGAAGATGGGTCTGGGGGATCAGGCATGATTTATTTATTTATTCATTTCCATCTTGGATTACAATACCTTTGGGCAGGAAACCGCTCATTTACAAAGGTTCCATGTCAAAAGGGTGGGAAAACATACAAAGGGAGCAGTACAATAGTCACTAGCTAAACAGATTGTACAATAACAGGATTTAAACATTCAACAACAGTGTAATACAGTAAGGTAGGGGAGTAATATACAACATGTTTAACTATAGTCCTGGCAAACTCCTGGTCAGTAGCGAGGACAAGAGCAGCCATTGGTGGCTTTGTCATAGCAAAAGGAAAGGATATTTGCTCAGTAAGTAAGAGACAGTGGAAGCACAGTGAGGGGTGAGTAAGGGGGAAGGGCACTGTTGGGCAGCATAAAAGAGGGGGGGAGTGAAGGGGGACAGGTGCCTAAGTAGGGGATTAAGGGAAGAAATAAGAGGGAATAGGGACAGTACGGCGAGGTTGGAGGTGAGGGGCAGAGGGGTATAACTGGAGGGAAGCAGGTCAGAACAGGGAAACAGATAGCCTTTGTCAGGTGATTGAGAACCGCCTGGGGACAGAACGAGAAAAGAAATTAACTGTAAAAAAGTTGGGTAGGTCTGCCACCCAAAGAATGCAAGAGGCAACATTCCTTTTAATTTTTTAACATGTATTTTTTTCTCCTTTATCAGTGGACCTTCCCCCATCTGTGCTGGTCCCCCCAGCCCCATCACGCAGCTTCTCTGGGTCTTATCTTGCTTCTGTGTCCTCTGTCACAGAACCTGTTGGAGGTACCAGGTCACCTGTGCGGGGCCTGCAGGGGACTGGGCCAACACCCAGCAGTGGCAGATGGTTTTTCATCCTTTTTTTTTTTTTTACTTTCTGTTTATGCTTCCCTGGCCCCCTGCACTCCGCATCAGTGGGAAACATCTGGGCATCTGTCCCCCTCTTACCTGTCCTCAGTGTTCCCCCATGGAGCATTGACTGTTCCCCCACTGGCAGGGATGAGGTGGGGCCAGTACACTCCAAGTCTTTCCTGTTCTTGTTGGGACACCAGGAAGACAGAGGTTGGGGATCTGTGCCGGCGCTCTGTCTTCTCAGAGTGGAGGGAGCTGTTTTCCTGTGTTCCGTGGACGTGATGCGCGCCATGATGTCAAGGTGAAGTCGCTGACGTCTGTCACCCCATGATGGGTGGTGCTTGCTATTCCTCCGTCCTCTGCTGGAGGTCAGACAAGTGTCGAACATCATCCCCCTCCCTCCCTGGAGAAGGTGAGCAGTTTGCGGACGCTCAAGCCCCTTCCCCCTGTCCAACCTTCCAACTCCCTGGGCACTTTCCTGAACCCAGATTGTCGATGTTGCGAGCGGTAGTGCTACCGCTGCACCGGCGGTCTGGCCTCATCCATTTTCTTCCCATGTAGCCACATGCGTGCAATGATATGATGTGATGCTTCGTCTGCACAGAAACACCCCAGCATCTATGTATGGGAACCCTTCTCATGTAGTCCTGCTGCATTCCCTATTCATATTCCTTCAGGTGGCAGCCTGTCAGCGAGACACGTTTACATCACTCACTGAAAGAGGAGCACTGTCTAATGCATGCGCAATCCTCCCTTCCCCAGTCAGCCCCTGAGTGACCCAAGTTCATTCCCAAATCTAGATCATTGGTGTAGCAAGAGTTAGCACTACTACTGCCCTGCTGGGGCAACTAGAGGCAACATTCTTGAAGAGCGGCGAGATGCCTCAGCATCTGTGGACATGTTTTATAAATCATCTGATCACTTTAGAAGTGGAGTGATTCCAAGTATGTACACAGACTGGGACTGTGTTCTGATCTGTGTTATGGCAACCTTGTGAGAAAGCTGTTGAAAGTATTGCTAATATCAAGGTGATCTGAGAATCCCTGACTATCAACATTTTACATCAGTGTTTCTGTTTTCATAGTGCTAGGAAGCAGCTGTTTTAAATTTCTTTGTAGGTTGCAATTGTTTTTGCAGAAGTTCATTGAGGATATCTCTTCCCATTAGGTCACATCTTTGTAACTACAAGCTGTCGGCATCAGGGCCACTCGGAAACTTTTTGCTAGCCGGGAGCCACACACAGTGACTTGCAGCTTCGTTGTGTTTGTAACGTGGGTCGCCCCTTCACTCCTCGGTTCTTAATCCCACTGTCGATCATCCTTTGTTGTCAAATAATAGTTATGTTTTTCATTGGTGTAAATATCAGCTGGTCACTCTGGTACAAACTGTACATGTGTGTTTGTCTGCAAACATGTTTTTGTATATTTTGACCACCTCTTCATGAGAATGACACGTTTCTTTTGCTTTCAGATTGCATCTTATGTTAGCCAGCCGATGATAGACGTCTCAATTCTGCAGCGCTCTCTTGCTATCTTGGAGAGTATGGTGTTGAATAGTCAGGCTCTGTACCAGAAGGTGGCCACCGAGATCACTGTGGGGCAGCTGATCTCGCACCTCCAAGTGTGAGTGTAACCGTTAACTTCTCAGTACTACAGTGGCAAAACCACCCATCTTTACTTGCCTTAAAGAGCAGGTTCCTACTTACGCAGTTTGCTCCCCCCAACTATATAATGAATCTTACCTGGCCCGGAGTGGATTGCAATATAAAGTTTAATTTCTTTGTGCCATTATACATGGAGGTAAGGAATCGTATTTCCCACCATGGAGCCCTCGGACAAAGTGCTTTCTCTTCCTTATTGTGAGAAACATCTCCACACCGGCACGTTTTGTGATGTCAGTAAATGTAGAGCACAGGGGCGCGCTCCATAGAGTAGTATAGGGACATTTTTGAATGGCCTTTTATTATATTTAGAGTTCTGATAATGACAAATGATGGCCATTGCTCTGCTAAGAAGGTCCTTGTTTGTTGAGCGGTGGTCCTCATTTGTCATTATTAGAACTCTAAAGTAGAATAAGAAGCTATTGAAAAATATCTCTATACTGCTGTACGGAGCATGCCCTTGTGCTCTACATTTACTGACATCATAAGACGTGCCAGCATGAGGACACGTCTCACAATAAGGCAGAGCAAGCATTTTGCCCGTGGGCTCCATGGAGAGAAATATGATCCCTTCCCTTCATGTATAATGGCAGAAATGAATTAAACTTTATATTTGCAATCCACCCTGGGCCATGTAAGCTGCGTTATATGTTTGGGGGGGTCCGAAGTACAAAGCTGCTGTTTAATATCAAGGCTGTTTTTGTCCATGAAACTTAGCTTGTCTCCCTCTCTTTATTTATGCCCTTGGAAGTCAGTATAAATTTTGGTAAATCTAAATTGCTAACAAGGTTGATTATAAAAAAGTGACTGTGGATAAAGCTTTCTCACTGGTCGCTCATGTTCTTGAACCTTTACATTAATCTTCGAAAAACATACATGTAGATCTTCAGTGATACAGCATATGGTTTTACCAAAACAAGTGCCACATTCCAAAATTCTCATTTTTTATCTAACTGTCATGGCCGACTTTAGCGAGCTGTATCTCAAAAACAATTTCTGTTAAACATTTGAATCCTGCAGTAATTTGAGGCAAGTTAAATTTGACAAAACAAGAGAACTCGGGGAGAGACAGTAAGACCAGGCTGAGCAGTAGCATGGTGGGGTGGAGGGCACACTGAAAATGCTGGTTCACATGGCTCACTGTTGTTATTTAAAGAGCTAGTGTACTGCCTAAAACTAATATTAGTTTTTAAGAGCAATCAACTAGTATCTTTTATATCTGAGGTACTTTTTATTTTCCCTTTGGTTAATTAGAAGATTGTTTACCTGATGTTAGTAGGTGTGGTGTGTGGAACAGCACTCTGCCTGGCAGCTGACATATCTGTCTCTATTCCCCTCTGCTACACCATCGGCACTGTGACATCACTGACTGTGACATCACTGCTGCTTAGGAACAGCCACTCAGTGGCTGCAAGGCCAGTCTGTGATGTCACTGTCGGTGAGATCACAATGCTGATGGTGTAGTGGGGGGGGGGGGTAGAGATAGATATGTCAGCTGCCAGGCAAAGAGCTGCTTCACACATCCAACACAATATTATCACATAGAAGACTTTCTAATAAGCAAAAGGAAAAAGAAAAATACTTCAGAAATAAAGTTATAACTGACAGCTTCTTAAAATTTGTATTATTTTCCTGTCTGTTTTGGCTCCACTAGCTCATCTCAGCACAGCGACTAGCTTGAATACAAGGTACAGAGGAACTATTGCTGAAAAGAAATTCGCTTGGCTAAAGGCACCTACTATAGGGAACTCATAGAGTTCTGCCAGGGACTCCAAAAGCTTCTGGAGCCAGATCAAAAGCCTCATGGGGACTGGTAAAGAAAATAAATGCTGACAGACATGACAATTAATGGTATCAATTGTAACAATTTGGTCACCATTGCCAATGCCTTCAACAGCCACTTTGCTAATCTACCCAACTTTTGAGATCAGACCTCGCCTTCGCATGAGAGTAGTCCTCCCTTCCCCTCTTTCTACCTCCGCGCTGTCACATGAGGTGAAGCCCTAAGGTTCCTAAACTCCATCACTTCCTGTGGGAGTATTGGCCCTAATGGGCTTGAGTTGAGATTACTCAAGATCGCTGCCACAGCACCCACCCAATTCACTAAAGATGTCAGGCTGGGCATGGACGAGAGAATGTATGCTGGCTCTATTTTTACTGACCTAACAAAAACTTTCGATCTTGTAAACCACTCACTGCTTGTATCAAAACTATCTACCCTAGGCATTTCCACCCACAGTAATCAGATGGTTTTCCCAGATATTTATTTATTCTTTGTTAACCGGGTCTGAGCAACAGACAACAATTCATAAAAGTCAATCAGGCTAACGCTGGACTAACCACAGTCAAAGTAGGAGTGCCCCAAGGCTCCATTCTTGGCTTGCTGTTTTTCCCCATCTTCAATAACGATGCACCCAAAGTTCCATCCTACTGTAGTACCCTCCTATATGCTGACAATATGGTTTTCTATACCAGCTCCAAAAGTCTAACCGAGATTAACTCTCAGCTGAATACTGACTTTGGGAAATTACAGATCTGGCTAACTCAAAATCACCTTATTCTAAATGCTGGCAAGACCCAGGACATGCTATTTTGGTCCTCACCTAAGCTAAGGTCCTGCTCCAGTGGCCTGGATATTCTTTCAGTTGTTTAACCAGGAGTGGCACACTAAGCTGAAAACTTGTTTACAGGGGCAACCTGGGAGCACATGGAAGTTAAGTGACTTGCTCAGGGTCACCCAGTATGCAAGTGGGGGCTGTGGGATTCAAACCCAGATCTCCAGATTTGCAGCTCAGAGCCTTAAACCACTGTGCGATACTGCCTCCCTTCACTGCTTTGATGGCTCCCCCCCTCTCTACTACAACTCATTCAAATATCTGGGTCTTACCCTGGACCCTGCTCTTGATTTCAACCAACAGCTCTCAGACAGATATACTATGCCATCCTGAAATGCGGTAGCCCTACATGCGGGACACCGCACACACCCGCCCGATACACAGGCACCCAGCATAGCCACCGGCCCACCGGAGCATGGTCAGGAAAGGCTGCCCAACACGGGGATGGTGGGATCCTGAACAGCACAGCACAGGGATGGGGCAGAGCCAGAATGGATGCCAGGATTGCGGGAAGTGGCACAGCACCGGCCCGCAGGGAAAGACAAATGGGAAAGCCGAACAAGTACAAGCAGCCGCCACCACCCCTGACCCTGACACACTGCCCATGTACTGCATACCATTCAGAAACATGAACCGCTGCTCCAGTACTGTAGCTCTCTTATTTGAATGTCAACTCAAGCCGTATTATGCGAAGAAACCATTGGTGTGATATGCGAGTACAATACGGAAGTTGGCAGGTGTTCAGCACATTAGGTAGAGGTCACAGCACGTGCACCCAACAGGCAAATGGCCCCATACTGTAGCAAGCAACATGGCCCCCCCACCATACTGTAGCAAGCAACATGCCTCCCCCAACACCCACAGCAGGCATGCTGGCAGACAGAGCGCCCGGACAGGGCAGGAGGAAGGGCAACTCATGTTACTCACCCACCGGCAGCCGCAGGAGCCAGGAGAGCCAGCAGTCGGGAATGCGGAGACCGGCAGTGGGCGGCCAATGATGACGCAACAGTGAAGCAGTACTGGCGTGGACAAGCATGAGGGCATGCTGGTAGGAAGCGGATGGGGGGGGGGTCAAACAGCAAATGCGAAAGCAGGCGTGCCATAGCACAGCGGGGCAACGGAATGTGCAGCAGGCCTGCAGATGCAGGTAATGGTGCAAAGCAGCACAGCCCGCCATGGCAAGCTGGACATGGAATGGGATGACAGGGAGGCAGTACTGCGGGCCGCAGCTCGGGGGGGGGGGCAGGTGTGTGAGCTATTGGTGGCACCACAATGATGTAACATAAAGGCCACTGATGAGCGACATGTGCCACGGTCGCGGCACAGGGTTGGGGAGTGCTAATTGGGGAATGCACAACAGCAGGACATTGCTGCTATAAAGGCTGTCAGTGTCGGCTGCAGCCCGGCCACAATGGCTGGGATAAGAGACAGTATGGAGGAGCCAGGATGCTCCAACACGCAGATAGACACACCAATGATATTCAAGGTAGTCCCATCCAGGAGGGGGAAGGACAAGCTAAATGTGGACGGCTACCCACTCGTGCACGAGAGGACATGGAATGACGCTGTATGTTGATGCTGCCTGCACAAAAAGGTGAAGTCCTGAATGGGCAGCACCATTTAAAAAGGAAAAATGAACACAACCATGCCCCCGAGGCAACAGATGCACCACTGGTAGAGGCCCTGGCCAGCATTAAGGAAAAGGCACACACCACCATGGTTACACCCACCCAGCTGCTACAGGGCAAGACCACAGCAGTGGCGCAGGAGGTGCGTCAACAGTTGCCCAGCAGGAGGGCACTGCTACAGCTAGTGAACCGCACCAGGCACAAGGACCTACCCCCTGAACCGGCAACAGTTGCCGAGCTCGAAATACCCGGGCAGCTCCAGTTAGTAAATGGGTGGCCCTGGTACACAAGGAAGGCAGGCACCGACATGCACCAGGTTCTCCTGATGACCACAGAGGACAACGTGAGGGACCTGGCACAGGCGGGGTACTGAGTGATGGATGGTACCTTTAAGACTGTGCTCCGACTGTATGCCCAACTATACACTATCCACTGCCCTGTGGGGACAGGGCAGATCAGCCCCATCATGTCCCTCATCTATGCCCTCATGACCACCAAGTGCCTGGAATGCTGCATTACCCTGATCCAAGAGCTGAACAAGAACACAGACACACTGTCCATCACCCTGGAAACTGCCACCATCATTACTGACTTTGAGCAGGCCGCCATAAATGCCTGCAAGACCGAGTACCCCCAGATGATGAACAAGGGCTGCCTCTTCCACTTCAGCCAGATCATGTGGAGGAAGGTGCAGAGCCTCGGACTGGCCCCACAATACGGCAGCGACCTCAACTTCAGTCTCGAGGTACACGAGCTCGTGGCACTCACCCATCTGCCAGTACAGGACATACCACCTGCGTATGGCGCCCTGAGGCCGACGATGCCCCCCGACACCACCACCCTTATGGACTGGTTTGAGAACACATACTTGCTTGGTAAGGTATGTCCATACAACAGGGTGGCCGAGGTGCCAACGTGGTATGCCCCATGTTCCTGCCACAGTTGTGGTCCATTGCAGACCTTAACGACTGGGGGATACCCAGGATGCAGAACAACGTGGAGGCATGGCACCGCCGTCTACATGCCCTGCTGGGCAGGGCGCACATGGGCATGATGACCAAGCTGGTGGAGCTGCATCGGGAGCAACAGCGGACAGACGCAACCAGGGAAGGCATCCATCGTGGCCTGCAGAGGACTTTGCCAAAGAAGAGCACAGGAGGAACGGATCAGGATGGTGCTTGCAGCCCGGGAGAGAGATAAGCCTCTGGACTTCCTATGTGCAATGGCACACAATACCACCCTGTAGTGTGCCTGTGACAGCATGGAGACAGTATGTGATACATAAAGCACACACCCCACATGGCCACAACTGGCCACCGTTCACCCTACACACCAAGCATTGGTATGCAGAACACCATTCCACACACAGCATGGCGGATGTCTGGCCCTGGGGCACCTTTGCACTGCACACACACCTTTGCCCATGGATATTGGGCCCATAGTGTGACCTTTGCCACTTGTCCCCATCACCGTGCTATAGTCCCCTCAGAGTCTGTGTCACCGTGGCTGGCGTCCACAGTTGCAGGCCATATGTGTCACCCTGTGGGGGCTTGTATCCCTGGGTTGTGCCACCATTGCACAGTCCGCACAGCAGGGCTGTTGCATGGTGGGCCCCACACTGCAGACAACACATACCCTGGTGGCCACCGCACAGCAGGACTCTGCCTGTCCAGGCCACGTAGCACCCCTCATACAGACACTGCCGCCACTAGGGCACCCACACCCGGCACCGGTGCCCATCGTTGCACTGTGCATGCGTTCCGCTGGTGGTCCCCCACAGTCCCTGGGTTGTGGCACCACATCCATGGCATCTTGTCATGTGTTCCCACCCCAGTGTGCCTCCATGCCTCTCACATGCACCTGACACACCCCAGTGGGGATGCTCAGTCCTTCCTTCCTGTCTGGCCCCCAAGCGACCCACAGCCATTTCCGAACCCGGGTCACCAGCATGGCAGGAGGTAAGGTGCCCAGCACCTCAACTCTCCATGTCACTGGGTTGGTTACATTTCCATTTTTAATTACGAATAACAGTCCTGCCTGTGGAGGAACAGCAGTCCATACACAGACCATATGTCCCGAAATCCACTGGCCCTGTGGAGAAGGGAACCTACTCTGGGACTGGCCCAATCTTCTGATTGGAAGGATGGTGTCTGGTCCAGGTCTGGTTCTCTGAATGGCCCATCCCTTAGTACGGAGCTATTCTCCCCATGCCCCCATACATTAAGGGGTGAGTTGCCTACGTGCTGTGGATCCATGGCATGTAGGCAAACCTACATCTCAGTACCACAGACCGGGGTCCCAGAGACCTCGGTATGCATTCATGGAAGGGATGCACATCCCTTCCACACAGGATCCTCAGGCCAGTCATGCAGCTATGCACGCAGCCAGTCTGGGGGCATGTCTGGGGGGGGGGGTGCCTGCACTCCATGTCATTCACAGAGGTGGGGAGTGCTGGAGGAGTGGGGTGTAGGACACTGGCAGCAGAGGACCTGCCTTATCTGTTGCGTGCACCCTCAGCTAAACCCTGCAAGCTGTGGGAGACCAACACACCCCTCTACGGTGCTGCCCCAGCCCTCAGGGATGACATGGAGGGCTGGGGACAGTCATTCAGGCATTCAGTCATATGTTGACATATTTCTGGCCCAAGCCTTCCCACAATCCCCTGTTTGTGTGGGGCAGGGGATCTACTTTGAGACCCAGGACTGGCAGCCTATTGGACATCTGCCTGTGTCCCTCAATCTGCCCCTGTGCACGGGGGGGGGCACCAACAGGCACCCTGCAGAGGTGAACAGTAGTGCATGCCATGCACCTTGTGCCTATCTGCTGGTGTGGCGCTATGCTGGCTAAGTACATTCAGTCCACGTGTACCCAGCCTCACAATAGTGCATAGCCTACCTTCATCTGGCCTGCTGGGGAAAATGAATCACAGCTCACATGGTTTTCCAGGGCTGTGTGTGTGGCACATAACTGGATAGCACAATATGCACCTTCTGTGGTGTGTACCAGACCAGACTGTGCATAGATCACATTGTGTTTAGTGTTATATACTAACATGAAGAGAATTTCGACCTAATATTGTATGTTGACTGAAGAGTATTCTGAGAAATACCCTTTCCTATTTTTCTTCCGTCTCTGCCCAAGTGATGTCCCAGTTCCCCAGCATCCCACATCATGTTTGGAACATTTCTACAGCACAAACACTGCAGTCCCTGGAACGCCAGTAGCACTGCTGCAGCTGAGGATCTCCCATTCCTTACCCTGATGTGTTGGGATCACTGGCATGGTAACAGTCCCCGCCCTAGTCACAGCTTTTATGTACTGACCTTCTGCCAACTATTTTTATTTAGTCATCATTTTTGTAGAGAAAAGGCACTCTGAGTGATGACTGCTTGTTTCCAGGTACATTATGGGGGGTGTTACATGGCTGGGGGAGGGCTTCCAAGATCGTCAAAGGCAGAATCAGCTCTTCTTGGCATAATACATTTTATTTTCACTCAGTTTCATGCAGGCTGAATAGCACCCTCTCACCATTTCAACCATACAATAATATACAGCAAGTAGTCATAAACAATTATCCATCCCACTTAATATGTATGTACCGTTATATGACATGTGAATAAAACAGCATCATGCATATTACTCACAGTGTTTGGTCATTTTAAATATATTCCTGTTGTTTGTCAGACCATCTATATTTCCTTACAAGCCTACAAAATATGTATATTATAATTCTCATTACTAGTCATTGCTAGTTGTTCAAACAATGAAAATGTTTTGTGAGGTACTGCCCTTCACCAGACAACTAACACCGCATAGTGCACAACATAACACAATGTCCTTTATTGCTATTCTTCAGTCAAATTAACGGAATGCCCTTACCCAACTGCATACGTCTGTATTTTGAATGTAACGGACCCTGTACTAGATTATACTGATCGAATGCTTTTGTTAACAAGCATAGTAAACTCAAAGGCAAGGTACAGTATATTTATATCAGATACACCACAGCATCAACATCGTCTAATTAGTTCTGATGATGGCATAGTATTGATAGAAATAAAATAGCAAACCTTTAACATATTTCCATCATACAAAGATGAAATCATTAAGATTACGGAACAGCATTACCCTACAGTGGTACGTGTCCATTCCATCTCCGTATTTCTTGTTGATTCTAGCTTCAGTCTTACCATTCTTCAGTGACTGTTTATTTTATTTCTTTTTGGTTTACAATTTGTGAACCCAGGATAGCCAGCTGAGCTCTGAGCTCCAATTTCTCATTTTCTTGGTGGTCCCACTTCTTTTTTTTTTTCCCAATTATTGTTTATCCTCCTACGGCCCCCAGACCTTCCTTTCTCTCAGATCCTCCAAGTCTGCCACTCTGTTAAGTCCACCAAGGAGTCTGCCCCTAGAGTGTACACCCACCAGGCAAGGCAAGGAAGGCCCCCTCTTACCTTTTCCTTGGACCTCAGGGAAGCGTGCGCACACAGCGGAATCTGCCTCTCTGCATCATGGAAGTGGAGCGGGGGATCGTCACCTGGACTGTCTGGGGGATTTTTCCTCCATTAATTCCCCTAGTGTTGGCATGCAGTGAGGGACCAATGAGCAAGGCGCACGTTGGGGGCGCAAGGTCCGCCTCCCTGACTCTGCCAACTCAACCTCTGTAAGAACTCAGTCAAGACCGCACCACTCGCGATCCCCAGTTAGTGGCGTAAGCATCGAGGCTAACCCTATCACTCCCCGGAGAACGAGAGCAAGCTGTTGGGTGCGCCATCCTTCTCCCCCGGCCAACCTCCGGCGGCCCGAGTCCGTTCCCAAACCTGGGTCGCCGGCGTGGAGCGAGGTGTGGCATCCAGTATCCCAACCCTCAGCGCCACTGGGCCGGCCACTTCTTTTCATGCTACAGCTAACTGGACCGAAGCACAGGAAGGTTAAGTGACCTGCAAAGGGTCACAGAGTGAGTAAGTGACTATAGAAGGATTTAACCTAGTATTGGGTGCAACTGGGTAACTGGTGTGTGAAAACTCCTGCTGCACAATGGAAATGTTCCATAGTTGACAGAACACAGAACTACCCAGCATTACCCACAGAAACTCAATTTTCTTTTTAGAGACATGAAGCTGTTCGGATGGTTTAATCACTGGTACTGCTACCTACAAGTAATTCAGTCTGACTGCTGGCTCCAGTCTCTGTTTACAGCCTGTGTGGTCGGGCTCGTGTGTGTTGGGAGAGTCATAGTATATCCCTTCCCGCAGCCACACACTCTGCCGCTTGCTCCCTGGCCCACCTTCATTTCGGGCGTTGATCTGGGTTGGGCCACCATGTGTCAGGTGATTGCTTTTGTCGGGATCTGGTGCACAGTTTTCCGCATGTCGGGATTTTGAGCCACGAGGTGCCAAATGGGTGCCTCTCAAATATCTGTAAGTCAGTGAATACCAAACTTGGGCTGGCCTATAAAATAAAATACACTCTAACCCCTGCTGCCAGGCTTGCAATTGCCCGAGGAATCCTGCTACCCACCCTTCTATATGGCCTCACTTACACCTTACTATCTGACTAGTGCCTTCAGTCTAGACCAATGGACTGTATCCTACAATAATCTATGCTGGTTTGCCCTTTCTAATACCAGGTTAACTCACCACTGCACCCAGTATGCTAAACTAGGCTGGCTATCCCCTCCCTCTCGTCGCCTCTTTGCACTTGGCTACATGATTGATAATGTCATCAGGTCCTCCAAACTAACAACTCTTGCTGCCCTGTTATCCCCTAGGACCAGTCCTACTCCTTGCATTCCTGTGGTCAGTCATTCCGGGCTGTATCTAGATGCTTCACCAAAATGGGTGAGCAAGCCTTTGCCTTCTTTGCCCCTAAAGTTTGAAATGCCTTTCTACTTCACCTCTGAGTCACTCAGTCCCACTACTGTTTCAAAAAAAGCACTTTACAAA
Organism: Neoceratodus forsteri; assembly: GCA_016271365.2. Lineage (NCBI taxonomy): Eukaryota > Metazoa > Chordata > Ceratodontiformes > Ceratodontidae > Neoceratodus > Neoceratodus forsteri. Next base: position 37,427,904 of record JADMNL010000037.1, on the reverse strand, counting down.
TTACTAACCAACTCTGACATCTGCTCTTGCAACTGACACCCATTGCTTTGCCTTATTTGTTCTCAGTGTCTTTTATTTGCACTGGCTTCAAACTCCTTTATTATTTTCTCATTGTAATATGTGTGCCCTACCGAACCTGCATGCCGAACAATTATATTTGCTAGTTCTGTCTTGATTGTTTCACCAGTGTTTACTTGTGCTGATTGTATCTTGCAATGCTCAATGTGTTAGTTACGCTTTGTAACCCATTCTTCCTGTAAACTGTATTGTTCTCTGCTGACTTGTTCTAATGTTGTCCTACAGCTTTATAACCTCAGGGGTCGTGCCTGAAAATAGGTCGTGTTTTTGTCTAGTGCACTTACCCGGTCAACAAAAACTAAGTAAATAAAAAACTGTTTAGTAGCAAGTTTATCAGTAGTACTTACTGCAGTTAAGAAAAAAGAGATCTCTTCTGAACACAATTCAGTACCTGCACAATCTCCCTAAATAACACAAACCCATGCCCATCTTCTTCTGGTTCCATGGTAACGAGTGCGTTGCCCTAACAACAACTGAAGCATGCACAGCCGATGCTCCTACGTGACAGTGGAAATCATCTCGGGAATGACTACTGTTACCTGTTGCCTGAAAATAGCCTCATACTACATGGTGCCACCAGTTACTCACATATAACGGGTCCAAACCACCAACAAAATACAGAAAATTGTCACACACTCCCAAACTGTAGAGTTACATTTTAGTAAACATGATATACGTGGCAGGCACCCCTATGTATCACCTTGGACTAGGCTTCATCAAGTATTTTTAATTGTACTACCAACTTTTCTTAGCTGCCTTGTGCTGTAGCTCCGGGCTGCACCTAAAAAAGGGCCTTTAGCTCGGTGTGCAAACTTGATTAGCAAATGAAAATAAACTAACAAACAAATAAATAAATAGATTGCACTACCCCTCTGGCACCAAGATCACATACGAGATTCCTGTCAAAAGGTGAGGAAGTAAAAATACCCCAGAATGGGGGAAAAACATTAAACATAAGGTACAGTTTATTGTTTAAACTTTTTTTTTATCACAACTATGTTTTTCCTCCTGCAGCCACTGACCTGCTGTGAATCCAGCCACCACTCTGCTTCCCCCGTACAACCCCAGAGGTACATCCCCACATCAGCTGGAATATGCAGCTGTACCCACGAAAGGGCCCCCCCCCCTCCAGTCCCCATGTCAGGCTAGGAACTAATACTGGCATATGGTGCACACACCGAGCCCTACTGGGCACAGGAAGCTGCGACTGTCAAGCTGCCACAGTCAATGGTGCCATTTTCCTCCTAGCTTTGTCCCCGGAGTGCAGGCGTGCAGTGATGTCGGAGCACCAACATGCTGACATCCGCTGCACCCCCTCCCTTACTGCACCGACTGTAACAGTGCCCCCGGTCATCACCAGGGGCCGCTGCAGAGCGGTGGATGCCCACATCCCTCCCCAGGATAGGAAAGCAGTCCTCCGGACGCTCAATCCTATCCCTCCCCTGCCAACCTGGGCTCACGTCCGAACCCGGTCGCCAGTGTGGCGCGAGGTGTGGCGTCCAGTACCTCAACCCTCAGCTCCACCGGGTCAGCTCAAACCTTTTTTTTAATAATAGTAATAAGATAATCCTGGGGAGTTATGTTAATGCTCATGTTAATCACCCCTTGGGGACGTGTGGCCCTGGGCTGTGCCTCATGTCATGTCATGCCCCCAGGGGTTGATTAACTAGAATGTTAACATAAGCCCCGGTTCTACCTTATTGCTTTATAATTTACCTGCAGTAAGAATTAACATGTTATTATCGCTCCAGCAATGTCATTAATGACATAATTTAACAACATTACTGGATCATTTAACTCTTCTAGGCCTGGCAGCTTTTTAGACTAATCAGCCTCCTCATCGTAAATAATTTGAACTGCTGGCTTAGTAGCCATGTTAGAGTTCCTCCTTGCCTGTTTTAATTTCTGTGAAAGACTGAAAATAGGAACTGACTGGAAGAGACCATTGATTTATCTAATCCCCCTTCCTGCTGTCCTTGCAGTAATATCGTGAGATATGTTTTTATTCAAGGTATTTATCCAGTTTTACCAAGACAATATCTAAGCTTTGTGCTTGTACCTCGCCCAGAAAACGATTCCACAGATTAACAACCCTTTCAGTAGAATGACATTTTCTTTCTTCCCTTTTGACTCTTCCTCCTTATTTACACTCATGCTTCCTTCTTCTGTTGCCTTGTACCAATACACACAATCCTGACTGGTCCTTTTTATGTCTAAGTATCCCCATTGTGAATACCTTAGTCATATCCCCTTAGGTTTCTCATTTTCACCTAATTCTAATGAAAGATGTTAACCGAAAATGCATCCATTTGTAGAAAGCAGTGAAAAGCTGCCATTTTAAAAATGTGAAACTTTTTTAACCGGCATATTTTCAAATAGCCCCACATTACAACACAAATGGCCAGTTCTGCCTTTTTAAACAGTACAGTCAATTCCTGGTAAAAAGCAGTGCTGTTTATTGAAATTGGGTTTTAAAATTAAAACTGCCTTTGGTGTTTTCCTTGAGTTGTTTCGCTCCCCTCTCTCTAACCGTGCCTTCTCCGTATCTACTAGTGTTTTTTTCTTCTTCAGTTTGGCCTCTTCTCTGTGGTGTCTCTCAAGGTTGTTCTTTGTCCTCCCCTTTTCTTTACCAACCACCCCCCCGCCCCACCTCATCCGTGATTTCAATCTCGGGTATCATTTATATGCTGATGACATCCAGCTGTGTATTTCTTTCAGCTCCTTCTCTGATCCTACCTTATTCTCACGCTGTACCTGTTTTTTTCTCAACTAAGCTTTTTCTTGTTCTCGAACTCGCTAGATACCCCCAGCGTTGTCAGCGACCTTCTCATTTAATTCCTGGTTATACACCATTTGCACAACACCATACCATGACAGTGATGGGAAGCCTCCCATATCAGTCGTGCATAAGCCTGTGGGGGAGCAGGCCAAGGTTTCCCTCCCTCTTCCTAGTTTTCTCCCCAAGGTGCTCGCATGCAGTGATCACATGCACAGAGGTGCCCATACATTGCTCTGGCAACTGCCCTTCCCAGTGCTGCTGTCCCGCTAAGCTGTCTCCTGGTCTCTGAAAAATGCCCCTTCTGGCGCGACACTGATGCAAGGGCACAAGAACATCCTCTCTTGCCCGTGGCTGCAGTACCACTGCGAGACCCCGATGCAGACTTGATTTTCTCGGGGGTGGGGGAGCCCCCCAACCGTGTCCCCATCTGGGGGGTAAGTCAGGACTCCATGGGGGGGTCTCCAGTGGGAATGGGTGGCCACAGCAGGTAAGTCAGGTGACAGTGCTGGGAAGGGGCAGGGCAAAAAATAGAAAGAAAAAAAAAAAAAAACAAAACAAAACTTAATGCTCTAATACTGAGCTCATCCTTCTCAACTGGAAAGTATCCTACAATGAGACTTCTTTCATCACGTTTTTTCTTGTTTCGTTCTCGTTCTCATTCATTCTGTCTCTCTCTCCCCCCCTCTCCCTCTCCCACTCCTGCTCTCTCACACATCCCTCACTTTCACAAGGGGGATGCTACTGAAGTGGGCTGTTCCCAGCACAGAAGTTCAGATGACTGTCAGTGGCCCTGAGGGGTTCTCCACATGAACGCTGAAGGGTCTAAACACCCCATCTCAATTATAGTACCTACATACAACTCGCCCAGTTCCCAGCTCAGTGGTAAACCCTTCTAGGGGACAGGTATTTCAGAACTGTCTCATTTTTGCACACTTGTGAGTACTAGCCTCTCCCCCATCCCTCTCTGCCACCAAGGCTGACAAATATTTCTGCATGAAGAAAATAAAGTCCCGCCAGCTGACACCACACCCTCTACAACATATTCTGCAGCAAGTTTGGAGGCACTATAGCGCAGTGGTCTAAGGCTCTGAGCTGCAAATCTGGTGACATCCAGCAGACCAGACCTGGGTTTGAATCCCACAGCTTCCACTTGCATACTGTGTGACCCTGAGCAAGTCACTTAACCTCCTTGTGCTCCCAGGTCGCTCCTGTAAAAAAGCTTTCAGCTTAGTGTGCTACACCTGGTTAAACAACTAACAAAAACCAAAAAAAAGTTATCACCAGCTACAGGGCCCATTTATGGTGTTTTGCTTCCCCTGATTGCCGAACAGTTTTGCGCTGTGAGAATAGTTTACTTCTTGACCCAGACTAAAATCCCCTCCCTTGCGCTCCTCAGAGGTGATCTGGGCTTTTAGGTTCTGGAGCAATAAAGAATGTGTGCCAAGACTGCCTGTAGAAAGATTAATTTCTCTTTATATTGCTGTTTATAGTCCAGGAGAATTCCCTTTTCCCAAGGTAAAGGTTACCAGCATTAGTTTCCATAAGAACCATAAACTAATTTACTCCTCACCTTCTAACATTCCTGGTTAAACCCTTCCTAGCTAGTTCTCAGTCTTCTAGGGCCTAAACCTGAAGAAATGGTTTTAGTCTCTATGATCGTGGCCTTCTTAGATCCTTTGAACTTCCCCAATCAGTTGATCAAATGAATGCATAACTGTTTCCTAGAACCGTTTTAGTTGATTTCCAGCTTCTGCGATAGGAACATTTACAACCTCACGTCACTTCATACTCAACTTCAAAGTGAAACTCATATCCTTGTTAAATATACCCAGTCATCTCAATCAGTTCCCTACTGGAACTTTAGAAATAGGAAAAAAGTGAAGAGTTACTGAAACAGAAACTCCCTCCCTCTCATACTATCGCAGTCTGCCATTTTTTTAGAAATATTTTGTTCCCTATAGTGTATGAGTGTGTATGATATGCAGTGCCATGTCTCTGCACGGGTACGATATGTTGCAGATATACCACACCTGTGCAAGTGTACTTCTGTGGATAGTATTCTTTTTGCTAAGAACTTGAATGGAGTGAAAATAAGCATTTGTTTTCATTCAGTGCATGTCATCAGCATTTAGTTTCACTCCACGTATGTAATAATGGTATAAAATCACAATGAGATTGCTACTTTCATAATGCATGATGACATCACAGAGGCCCTGTTTTGATTTCAAACTTAAACAGCGAAATGATAAAATTATGTCACAAAAATAGAATAATAGATAGGAAATCATCAGTAAAAAGGCTGTAATTCCATCAAGGGATTCTGGTGACAGCTGGCCCATTGACACAGCGGTAAAGATATGGTTCACGACTCTGGCAACCCGGGTTCGCACTCCGACCTTGGATCGTCGGAAAGTTGGTTGGGGGGAGGAGGATTAAGCATCTGAGGAGCTGCTCTCCTTCTCTGGAGTGGGGTTGGGGGTGCGGTGGCTGTCATTAGCCTAGCCCCTTCAGTGGCTGGGGACAGAATGCCAGTACCACAGCTTGGGGGGGGAGGAGCAACAGCCGTCTGGCATCCTACATACAGGTGCATGCACAGTGATGTCATTGACAGCACTGCATGTTGCTTCACCGCAATGGAGAAACTCAGGTGGACAATCACCCTGTCTGGCAGCATGATTCCCCAACCCCTTGCAGGCGCTTCACTGATGACCTTGGCTGCTCCACTGTATCCTTGAAGGGCAGGTTGAGCCAGGCTTCCACCACCCTGCCATGGGGGGCGGAGCTGGGAAACGGAGCCAGTAAGTCTGGGAGAAGTCAGGTGATGGGACTGGGGGTGGGGCAGGGGGAATAGGGGCTAGCTGTGGAAGACAGAAATGATAGCTAAGAAAAGTTTGGTGACATCATAAGTCATGAAAAGCTCTCGTGGGTTTACGATGTCACCAGAATCCCATGATGAAATGACAAGCCTAGTTACTGCTGGTTCCCCATCTGTTATTTGTTGTTATACATGGAACACTACAAACATTCTGTCTCGTAATATCATTGATGTGATGTCAGAATGATAGGATTTTGACCCGTCAGAGTGATGGTGTTATGAGTTTTTGATGTCACTGATTCCCTATGGAAAAAAATGACACCCCCATATTACATAATTGTATAAAATTATAAATATAGCAGTGCAGTGATGTATAAGCATGTGTGTGCATTTTGTCATATATATGAATATCTGTAGATAGAGGGATTGATATGGTTTTGCTGTGTGTTTTCTTCCCAGCTCTAACCAGGAGATCCAGACATACGCTATTGCCTTAATCAACGCCCTGTTTCTAAAGGCACCGGAGGACAAGAGACAGGTCAGTCATTAGTTTCCTTGTGCTCCTACGCTTTGACTTTTCTACCCAGAAACTGACATACAGTAGCACTGGCCCTGCAGGATTATAGCACCGCTCCAGAGAACTGTTGGGAGAGTTCAGGAACTCTCACTGGGTGTAACAGGTCATTGCTCCTGTAATAGTAATTTTTATATAAAGATGTTTATTTAAAAATGATGACCCTGCATTCTATACATACCAGTAACTGGACCAAGCATTATTATCTTCAAAGTGTACGAAAGCAGGGAAGCACAGGGGTTGCTAGAGGGGAGAGTGAAATGTTCACAGCACAGTTAAGGCAAGGCAATTTTATTTCTATGATGGCCCCTTCCTGGGACTCAGGGCACTGTACAGAGCAAACAGACAATAACAAAACAGATTTCTAGCAATAATTACGACCATCCCATCCAATAACATTTCCTTGCTAGCTAATTCGAATTTAGAATGATAGATAACTAAATAGATAAAGAATTAAATTATGTTAGGTCAGGAAATGACGGAGGAAGCACACATGCGCGAAGCCGGCCAGGGCTTGTGAGTTTTGTTATTTCACTTCCTGATTGTCACAGGCATGTTATGCATTAAATAAGCTTTTTTATTAATTACGGATGCTGGTGCTGCTTTTTTTTTTTACTTGAACCCCTTTTTTGAAGCTTGCACAGCTCCAGAATGGACCTGCTTTTTGCATTTGATTGAGGTCAGGAAATATGCAAGATTAAAAAGATGAAACTTCAGTGCCCCTTTGAAGGCTCACACCATGCTGGCAACTCTTAATGTGGACAGAAAAGGCCTTCCACAACTTGGGTGCAGCCACCATAAGTGACTTGTCCCCCGCAAACTTCAACTGGCACCGTGGAACCAGCAATAAACCAGCATTGGAGGAGAGAAGAGGGTGGGCAGATGTAAACGGGGTTAGGAGATCTTTCATATAGTCAGGACCCAGACCATGTAGGGCCTTGTATACCAACAAACATGCCTCGAAGCTAACATGCCACCAAACGGGCAGCAAGTGCAGTTTGCACAGCACCAGGGTGATAGGATCACTACAAGATTTCCCGGCTGTCAAACAGGCTGCTACATTCTGGGCCAGCGACAAGAGGCACATCAGAATCCCAGATAACACTAGGTAGAGAACATTACAGTAATCCAGCTTGAATGTGACAAAGCATGGACTGTCATCACCAGGTCACCAGGTGCTGGAAACGATTTGATCCAGGCAGTGTTCCAAAGATGGAAAAAAACACCACGAACAACCTCCGACACCTGGCTATCCCAACGTCAGCTTGGAGTCTATAGTGACCCCCAGCGTAGGAGGAACAAGGGCATAAGATGAATGAAAATGAAGTTGCAAATATCACAGTTTCTAATAAAATAATGTCTAATAGTACCAAAATTCAGAAAAAGTAAAAAAAAATGTTTTTTTTATTTTTTAAGCTGTCATGTAATTTTATGTATTGATACAAAACATTGTATTGATACAAAAAAATAGTATCAGTGCTATGGGCCTGATTTTCAAAGCGTGGTGCAGGGCTTGCACAAAACCCTGCACCACTACACTTAGGTTCTGGAAGTGCGCCAAACCTCATTGCCGCAACTTCACCTCATTTTACAATCTCAGGCGTAGCTGTGACAGTTTTCACGATGTATGGCAGCTTGTGCCAAATATCTGGCACAAGCTACGTAAAAACGGCCCTGAGGATTGCCACAAATTATACAGAAAAAGTTGGTCTAACTTGTGGCAACTGCTGCACGGGATAGAAAATCCCATTAGATCGCTGTAAGCCCCATACACTGTATCATCGGTGCATCCAAGGCTTCCGGTGATCTAAGCCGTTTGAAAATCCTGCCCTGTTTGCTGCTTTTTTTTGGGCTGTGTCACAACTAAAAAACATGTATCAGTAATGTACTGTACTCATAAAACAGTTTCTAACAGCACTACTACATAAAGACTAGTCTCGACATGTAAAAACCTGTAGCGAAAGTAATGATTCTTAATGTCCTGACTTCAAGCTTTCATTTAAACAAAATTGAGTTTCTAGCCTTAATAGTTCCAAGGTTATATATACCTTTACAAAGATAATTTCTTTAAAATGGGATTACTCTGGAATAGTTAGGATTAGGAATTTAATTTATTGTTAAATTAAATCTTCATTTCTGCTAAGATGAGATATAGCAATACATGATGTTGCTACATCTTGCATATATTGATATATAAAAACAAGAATTGGTTCAAAACATTTTATATCCTGTTATTTTTAACAACACATATTGACTTGTACAGTGTATACATCTATCACAACATGAGAACTGCAGTGTTATGATCTGTTTGTGTTAGCCGAACTCCAAGCTTTAATTTAAAAAAAAAGGGAAATGTCCTTCACAACTTGCTCACACCTTAGTGTGGGGCAGTCCTCAATTACACTTTTCGCAAAGTAAATTTTACTTCCGTTGGTCTTTTTGTACTTTAGTTTTATCTGGTTGATCTTGCCATGCCTCCCTGTGGACATTTTGTAAACCGTGCCTTTTGGGGCACATTCCAGAACATTTTGCGACTAATGTCAGAGGCGGGGATCAGCTGTGTGTGAGAGCATGTAATGTATTGATAGCAGGAGCTATTAATAGCCCAGGTTTGTCCTTTACTGATCCAGGTGCCATACCAAGACTAAGTATAGTTTGGGAGGAATGGTGGAGAAGCTAAGGGACCTCGGGGTAGAGGAAATGCCAGTGACTTGGGCAGAAAGCGGGATGACAGTAAGGAGGTAAAGAGTTGGGGTAAACGGGGAGTTCTTGGAGGTAAGTGAGGTGATGAGCGGAGTACCACAGGGATCTGTGCTGGGCCCTGTCCTTTTCAATTCGTTCATTTATGACATGGGGAAAGACATAAATGGCAAGCTCTGCCACTTCACAGGTGACACTAAGATTTGTTGCAACGGTTGACACGGAGGAAGGGATAAGGGGACTCAAGGAGAATTTGGGCAGGCTGAAGAACTTGTCAAAGATCTGGCAACTGTGCTTCAGTGCAAACAAAATGCAAGGCGAGTCACACTGGGAACCCAAGGGTGCAGTACAAAATGGGGAGATGGTGCTGGAATTCACCAAGGAAAAAAGGACCTAGGGGTCATGATATCAGAAAACGTAAAATCCACAGCACACTGTAACAGAGCTGTGGGAAAGGCAAACAGGATGTTTGGATGACTAGGGAGGGGAGACCAACAGCAGCAGTCAGGAGGTAATCCATCAGCTTTACAGGTTATTGGTGAGACTGCATCTAGAATTCTGCACAAGGTACTGGAGGCCACACCTGAGGAAAGACTGCGACAAAGTGGAAGCAGTACAGCATGAGACAACCAAGATGGTCCAGGGACTAGGGCGAATGTCATACAAGGAGAGGCTGTAGAACTTTTTTTCCCCCCTTTTCTGGCCAGGCCCTCCTTTGCACTGGCACCCCCAGTCCTGTCACCTGGCTTCTCATGGACTTGAACATGTACACCCTCGAGAAGAGATGGGAAAGGGGTGACCTGATAGAAACGTACAAGTACCTGAATGGGGTAAAAATGGTGGGTGCCAAGGATTTTTGTAAACCTGAGCTCAGATATAGGGACTAGGGGGAATTCACTCAAAGTAGCAAAGGAAGATTCAAGAGAAATGTCCAGAAACACTTTTTCACAGAAAGAATGATGTTAAGTGGAACAAGCTGCCAGAAGAAGTTGCAAGGGGGCTAAATCTGTAAGTAGTTTCAAGGGGGGTTGGGACAGACATATAGGCTTAGTCTGTGTGTGTGTGTGTGGGGGGGTGGGCAGTTGGAATGACCACTAGGGGCACAGCAGTGCAGTTATGTAGGGTGGGCAGACTGGATAGAAACATAAAAACTAATGGCAGATAATGGTCGCTTGGCCCATCCAGTCTACCCATTTTCATTGTAGGACAGTAGGCATTTATTTGTCGACAATGTCTCTGCATCTATATATTTAAGTAACAGGAACTCATTGTTTGATGCCAGTAACAGGTACCTAGCTTTGTTTATGTGCCAATAACCGGAACCCTGCAATGACTAGTGTACATGCTAGTAACATGGACCCAGCATTCTGTATGTGCCAGTACTAGGAGTTCAGCATTGTTTACTTGCAAGTAAAAGGGACCCAGTATTGTTGATGGGCCAGTAATAGAAACTCTGCACTGTTTACACACCTGTAAGAAAGACCCAGCATTGTTTACACACATGCAACATGTAACAGGGACACAACATTGTTTATACACCTGTATCGCACCCAACATTGTTTATACACATGTAACAGGGACCCAGCATTGTTTACACACATGTAGCAGGGACCCGGCATTGTTTACACACATGTAACAGGACACAACATTGTTTACACACATGTAACAGGAACACAACATTGTTTATACACCTGTATCGCACCCAGCATTGTTTATATACACATGCAACAGGGATCCAGCATTGTGTATGGGCCAGCAATAGGGAGCCCACATTGTTTACACATATTACAGGGACCCAGCATTGTTTACACACATGTAAAAGGGACCCAGCATTGTTCATGTGCCAGTAACAGGTACCCAGCATTGTTTACACACATGTAACAGGGACACAACATTGTTTATACACCTGTATCGCACCCAGCATTGTTTACACACACATGCAACAGGGACCTAGCATTGTGTATGGGCCAGCAATAGGGAGCACACATTGTTTGCACATATCACAGGGACCCAGCATTGTTTACACAAACATAACAGGGACCCAGCATTGTTTACACACATGTAACAGGGACCCAGCATTGTTCATGTGCCAGTAACAGGGACCCAGCATTGTTTATGTGCCAGAAACAGGGACCCACCATTGTTTATGTACCAGTAACATGGATCCAGTATTGTTTACACGTCAGTAGCATAACCTGGACCCAGCATTGTCTACACATCAGTAACAGGGACCCAGCATTGTTTACACATCACTAACACGGACCCAGCATTGTTTATATGTTAATAATATGGACCCATCATTGTTGACATTCCTGTAGTAGGGACATAGCTTTGTTTACACACCTGTAACAGGGACCAGACATTGTTTATGTGCCAGTAACAGGGACTCAGCATTGTTTACATGTCAGTAAGAGAGAGCCAGCACTGTTTATGTGCCAGTAACAGGGACCCAGCATTGTTTACATGTCAGTAACTGGGATCCAGCATTGTTTACACACATGTAACAAGGACTTGACATTGTTTATGTCCCAGTGACAGGGACCCAGCATTGTTTACATGTTAATAATCAGGACCCATCATTGTTGACATTCCAGTAGTAGGAACTCAGCATTGTTTACACAAATGTAACAGGGAGCCAGCATTGTTTGTGTCCCAGTGACAGGGACTCAGCATTGTTTATGTGCCAGTAACGGGGGATCCAGCAATGTTTATGTGCCAGTAACAGGGATCCAGTAATGTTTATGTGCCAGTAGCAGGGACCCAGTATTGTTTATCTGCCAGTATCAGGGATCCAGCTTGTTTACACGTCAGTAACGGGGACACAGCATTGTTTACATTTCAGTAACTGGGAACCAGCATTGTTTATGTGCCCGTAACAGGGGCCGAGCATTGTTTACATGTCAGTAATAGGGAACAATCATTGTTATTGTTCCAGCAGTAGGGACTCAGCATTGTTTATGAATCAGGAACAGGGACATAGCATTGTTTACATGTGCGTACTTGGGACCCAGCATTGTCGATGTTCCTGTAATAGGGACCAGTATTGTTACGTTCCCAGTAATAGGGACCCAACATCATGTACCAGCATGTAACAGAGATCCAGCATTGTTTACATCAGTAATAGGGAACCAATATAGTGGATGTTCCAGTAATAGGGACCCCACATTACATTCCGATAATTGGGATCCAGTATTGTCTCTGCATCAGGAACAGAGCCCATCATTGTTTGCATGACAGAAATGGGGACCCAGCCTTGTTGATTTTCCAGTCATAAGAACCCAACATTGTTTATGTGTCAGTAACAGGGACCCAGCATTGTTGATGTGTTAGTAATAGGGACCCTGCATCATGTACTTGGCAACAACAGGGTCAGTATTCTTTACACTCCAGTAACAGAGAGCCGGCATTGCTAACATGATAGTAATAGGGTCCCAGCATTGTTTATGTGTCAGTAACATGGACTTAGATTTGTTTACATGTCTGTTACAAGGAACCAGTATTGTTTTCATGCCAGTAACATTGACCCGGTGTAGTTACTGGTGCATAAGCACAGTTAGACTTTTATTTGGCGACTTCCTTACTTTTCAGGTCATGGACTGAAGCCAACCTTATTTTTTTAATGTTGTTTATTTGGCACTGGGGCTGAATACTTTCTTGGAGCTGGTTTCTTTTAATATACTTATATCTGTTTGTTTGTTTGCTTACATCAAATTTAAGGTCTACTGGGATTAGCGGTGACTGGAGCTGTGTCATGTTGTTCCATCACTGGTGATTTTGTGACCGATCAAGGGGCAGACGCCAAAACAACCCTCCATATCTGAGGAGCTTGTCTACTGCAGCCCTGTCCCAAACTGATGGTTTGTAGTGCTGCGGTTTCATTTCCCACTAATGTGCAGCATTTTTCACAACTGGAAGACATTACCTCACTCTTCTTGGTCAGATCTGTTGGGGTGATTTGACTCACCGGGAGGAGCTTTAGAAAAAGATTACCAGATATGTAAAAATATGGGACCACAGCTGGTTTGACGGCAGCCCAGGAAACGTAGGATCTTGAGCATCCTGGGGTCTCTTCCCTGGGGAATGTGTGGAAAGCAGATGCATCACAGAGGCGGCTGCTTTACAGGTGGGGCTCTGGCTATATCTTAGAGGAGACTGTTTACATACACCAGTCGCAGAACAGTGAAGGTGGGGATGCAGTTATATGTACAACATGGCATCTATACCCCCTCACAGATGAGTTAGACTGGGGGATAAGTTTATAACTAGAAAATGATACTTGTCAGAGACAAGGAAGCAGCCACACTCCTAGGTAGGGACACAGACCACATTTTAATTTTTAAATGCTTTTATTGTGCCAAACAGCTCACTCAGAACTTCATCAGGGGCTGGGCTCTTGGTACTAACCAAACCTTTCTTTTTTTTCTTTTTTTTCTTTTTTTTAATACTTTCTATTTTTCCTCCCTATCTGCCCCTCTCTCCACCCACCTGAGCCTGTGGGTGAAACCCCATGGAGCTGTGGCTATACCCCCCAGATGGGTACGAGGTGGGGCCCGTACACCCCAAAGTCTTCCTTGTTGTCGTCGGGCACCCAGACAGGACAGGCAGGTGGGAGATGTATGGGGTCTGCACTAGGCGCGCCGTCTTCCTGGCGTTCTAAGAGCTGGTTTTCCCTGTTTCTGTGGGGCGTGATGTGCTCCCAGACGTCAAGGTGCAACCGCCGATGTCAGTCAAGCCCCAAACCCCTCGGAATGGCTCTGACGCTTGCTGTGCCTCTGACCTCTGCCAGAGGGCAGTCAAGCACTGAGCCTCATTCCCCCCTTCCTCCTGGAGAAGGCGAGCAGTCCTCTGGACACCCAAGCCTCCTCCCCCCCGGCCAGCCCTCTGTCTCCCAGGTGCATTCCCGAACCCGGGTTGACAGCGTCACGAGCGGTGGCTAAATGATCACGATATGGAGGGACCAATAAAAATAGTGCCTCATTACAGAAGAGAATTTAGTGATCCTGGTAAGTAGTGTGTTTAAACATACAAGTAAGGAGTGTGTGTGTGTGTATATACATATATATATATATATATATATATGTGTGTGTGTGTATATATATATATATATATATACACACACACAATATATATATATATATACACACACACACACACACAAACGCAAGGAATTCATTAATGATAAATAATAACAAAAGGTTTTGAAAAACACAATAGCAAGGACTGCAGAATGTCTCAGCTAGCACTAAACCGTAATAACATTTATTTGAAAGGTAAATATTACCTATTTCAATATATTATAAAATCTTAAAATAAGTTATGGGTGTCTAAGCAGGACTTTAACAAATGGCAAAGATGAATTAAGCACAGCATGTATACGACAGCTTAAAGATAGAACTCCCATTGGTGATATAGATACCCACGCTGCGATACTAGGTAAGACCAGACTGGGCAGTGACAGGATAGACATGAAACTTCTGTCCCTCACCCCGGACATTCTTATAGTACCCATTACCGTGCTGTACAATAAGTCCCTGGCCCTGGCTCAATTCCCAGTGGTTTGGAAGCAGGCCCTAGTTATGCCAGTGCATAAAGGAGGTGACAAGTCTCTGGTAGCCAACTACAGACCCATCTCGATCCTATCTCCCCCTGTCCAAGGCACTGGAAAAGATTTTGGCTTGTCAACTCATTGATTACCTCAAGAAGTATAATCTACTGTGCCCCAACCAGCATGGCTTCAGACAGAATCACAGTACCATCACTGCTCTGCTGGACTACATGAGCTATGCACATAAGGTCCTGGATGAAGGCAAACTGGTGGGGTCTGTCTTTATTGACCTCACCAAAGCCTTTGATACAGTCAGCCACCCCCTGTTACTGACCCAACTGCAAAACATGGGTGTGGCGCCCAATGCCCTTTGCTGGTTCCAAGACTACCTGTAACGGAGAAATCAGTGTGTCAAAATTGGGCAAACGGTATCCAGCGCAAGAGTGGTATCATTAGGGGTACCCCAGGGATCAATACTGGGGCCCCTACTCTTCAGCCTCTTCTTAAATGACCTTCCCACAGCCTGCAACACCAAACTCATACCACATGCAGATGATGCTGTGCTCCTGTGCAGCAGCACGTCTCAGGCTGCCCTAATATGAGAGCTGCAGAACTCCTTCTCCAAACTCGAGGACTCGTTCTGTAGTCGTAAGTTGCTACTAAACTACAAGAAGACCAAGGCCACGCTTATGTCCAGCCCCCACAACAAAAATAAGCACCACCCCCTCATCATCTCCAATTCATGCAGTGAGCCGCTGGAACAAGTTCACTTGTTCAAGTATCTGGGGGTCATACTAGATGATACCTTCACATTTGCGCACCATATTGACTCTGGTCAAGACAGTCAGTACCAAGATTGGTGTCCTGTACAAGCATAGACAACACCTCTTTCCTGGGGCCCTCCGCCTCTCAGTCCACAGTTCAATTGTATCTACCATTGAGTATGGACTAGTGGTGTATGAGGCAGCAACGGATACAGTGCTCAAGATGGTTCAGACTGCGCTCAACAAAGCCTGCAGACTCACCCTGGATGCTGAGCGTGGCACTCACACCTGTACTCTGGACAAACGCTCAAATTGGCTATCATTAAGAAAAAGGGTCAAATTCCAGACTTGCATCCTTGGGAAGAAGGCTGTATTGGGTAAAACACCACCTTGTGTAGGCAATTTGATCAAGGCGGCCAACTCGTTACAGGTCACCAGAGGGAGGGCTAGAGGGGCCTTGGCTATCCCCTTCCGTCGCACCTCACTTGGGCAGCATGCATTTGCCTTCCGGTTCCCCCTGTGGATGAATGAACTCCCTGGGCACCTCTTGACCACCAGTTGTCTGGCACAATTCAAAACTGACCTCAAACAGCACCTAATAACACTCTCTAAGTGCACCTGCCCCCTGAGTCCAGCCACACCTGCTCTCTCTGCCCCCCAACAAGCACTAGGCAGGCCTCACGGTACCCCTTCCCTCTGTCTCTTCTCATGACTTGCCTCAGCAATCAGTCTGCATCATGCTCCTTCTGCACCCATCACCCCCTCCCCCCCAACTCACAGTCCCGTGAGTTTCCCTAACAGTCACTACTAATGCAGGCTGCCTGACCATGCCCGCTCACACCCCACCATTTACTTTAGCATGTCATCTCCATTCAGCCTCCCTTCACCCCACCATTTCTCCCTATACCTTATCATCCTTCTTCCCCCACCCTTCACCTCTACCGCATTACATACCTCTCTCTCGTACCTCCTTTCTTTACCCCACTGTCAGCTATCCCTGTCCCTCTGAACTACTGACAAGGCACTCTGTGGCTGCTTATTCCCGCCACACCCTCATAAAGTATTTTCTTTTTATTTTAATTTGCACCTATGTTTTGAGTTATTCTGTAAGTTCTGAATTCAAGCTGATCGTTCATTGTAATGTACTTTTGCTTTCTCCTATTGTTCTTTGTTTTGCAATCTGTGATGTGGAACCTTTGTAAAAGAGCTTGCGCTCAAAGGTCTTTTCCGACTCACTAAATAAATAAAAATAAATAAATAAAAGATCTCCCCATGAAAAATTCAGTGACTTTTTATATGGAAGAGATGCATGCTGTCCCACATCACAGGTCCTGAATTCCCTGAAGAGAAATGGCTGTTGTACACATGCTGTGCTTAATTCATCCTTGCTATTTATTACAGCCTTGCTTAGACACCCATAATTTATTTTGATATTTCATAATATAGTGAAATAGGTAATATTTACCTTTCAAATAAATTTTGTTTAGGTTAGTGTTAGCTGTGATGTTCTGCAGTCCTTGCCATTGTGTTTTTCAAACCCTTTTGTTATTTTTATCTTTAATGAATATCTTGTATACGTATTTTCTGTTTTGATATTCAGTTACTGGTATGTTTAAACCCTCTAAGGTTCGAATCCCACCACTTACCAGGATAATAAGTTTCTCTTCTGTAATGGGGCACTATTTTCATTTACCTTTTTCATTTGTCCTACCATATCGTGTCTGGTTTAAAACCTACCCGGTCAAAACTGCGCTACAATAATAGCGCTGCTCAGAAGAGTGCTTTGAAACTTTGTGTGTGCGCCAGACTTTAGGCGCCATGGGAATGCACATCCCTTTGTCCTGCTGATTTGGCTCTCCTGCTGGTGCAGACAGTCCTTTGTCCACGGCCAGCATTTAAACTTCTCCTTTTCCCTCTCTCCGCAGCCGAGGACAAGCTCTCCAGGGGCTCCCTGCCCCACAGCTGCAGGCTTCTCAGACACCGGGCGGTCGGCACTTCCACAGCCACTGCCTGAGACCTCAAGCCCGGACTCTCCTCGCACAAGGTATGGCAAAAGCCGCCAACCAACCAGAACGCGAGCGCTCTCTGGCGCTGGCTTCCGATTGGCTCCTGCAGACTGCTTCTGTATTTCTTCTGAAAGTCAGCGAAAATTTAACTTTCTTACTGAACTTTGTACAGAAACGCTGTATTTACTTGTTGCCTGACTGTTTAAGGTAATATTTCTTACTGCTTAGTGTGTTAAGGACAAAGAAATTTGTGTAATTAAACTCCTCTTTGAAACTTTGTGTGTGCGCCAGACTTTAGGCGCCTAGGGAATACGCATCCCTTTGTCCTGCTGATTTGGTTCTCCTGCTGGTGCAGACGGTCCTTTGTCCAAGGCCAGCATTTAAACTTCTCCTTTTCCCTCTCTCCCCAGCTGAGGACAAGCTTTCCAGGGGCTCCCTGCCCCAAAGGCGCAGGCTTCTTAAACACCGGGCGGTTGGTGCTTCCACAGCCATCGCCTGAGACCTCAAGCCTGGACTCATCGCACACAGTACAGCAAAAGCCACCAATTTTGCGCCCACCCACCCATCCACACCCTCTCAGCGACAACACACCATTATCCCACCCCCTTCCAAAATCACGCCCTCGAAGGCATTCGTCGGCCAGTCCAATCTTCCGTTTGGTATGACAGGAACACTCCAGAGGCTGCTGGCCGCTAACACAGGCGCCTGTTTGTCACTCTCACTTGCAATGACCTCAAACGCTTCCTTTACACTCAGTGCCTCTAAAATTGTACTCTTTTTGATGTGTGCATTCGCCCTACTCTGGTCCTGGGCCTCGACCTCCTAGGGGGGCTTTCACTGTACCTGTATTCCCTTGTCTCTAAATTGTATTTAACACTACCCCCTACTACATTTTGAGTATGGGTGGCCTGGATAGCACCCTCACGAGGGACTCCTCGCTACTATCCTTACTGATTATCCTCTGTTGTGCTCAGGTGGCATTCTACCCTCAGAAGCTTACGCAAACAGAACTTGACCCCTTATTAATTTGTTTTCTGGACATAGAGTTCCCCCTTAGATATTTATGTGCCTTACAGGTAGTACTACTGTGTGATTATAACCAGGGTACCCATTGTGGTGCCACCAGTATTGAGCTACTGTATCAAGTTATTCCTACTGTTCCTTATAGTGTTAGTCACCCCCTGCACTTCTCAGTCAGGGTATGGATTCACTTAGCACTAGGGTGGTACACCCTTAGGGGTGGTGTTTGGCATACCCAACCTGTCATGAGTCATAGGCGTGCCAAGGCCAGGATACTCAAACTAACTATTGATGCCCTAACAAAGCTGCTACTTCTGCTACTGATATGCTCGGGCAACATCGAGTTGAACCCTGGTCCTATATCTCCCCTCTGTTCTCCTTCAGAGCATGTCAATGCTTGTAGCCTCCTAAAAAAGTTGACTATGATACAGGCGTGGACCAGTCACACTCAGCCAAATGTCCTGGTAATCTCTGAATCTTGGCTTAGGCCAGTCTCCCAGGACAGAGAGATTAGCATCCCCTCCTACCAGTTATTCAGAACAGATAGGCCTACTAGGGGAGGTGGAGTGGCAATATATGTCAAGGAAAGGTTTACAACGTCCTGCATGGATTCGGCCTCTGTTAAGAATGAGTTTGAAAGTCTGACATTTAAGATTGAATTATCTACTTCTCTGGCCATCAGAGTGATTGGTTGCTATAGACCCCCCTCTGCTGGAACACTACTCCTATCACATCTTGGGTCTGTCATTGAAAAAGAGAACCTGGAAACAATTATCCTAGGGGACCTTAATTTTGACTGGCTCTCCAAGACTGCTTCACCCCTAAACACCTTCTGTGATGCTCATGGGTTAGAACAACTAATTCAAGAACCTACATGTCCTAATAAAAAGAACCTGAGTAACAGTACATTGTTAGATGTTGTATTAATTGATAAGCCACATATTTTTACGCATGCTGGAACCTTCTGCGTTGATGTCAGTAACCATTGTTTCATTGCTGCAGTCAGGTCGTTACATCATACAGAACCTACAGCTAAATTAATCACAAAAAGGACACATCGCAACTTCGATGTGGCTGCCTATGCACATGATCTGGAACACTCGCCATGCTGGCAAGACTTCTACCTAGCCACCATGGTCAACTCAGTGTATATTATATTTCATGAAATACTGGTGGGGGCCCTAGATTTGCATGCCCCGAAGGTAAAACCCCGAGTAAAAAAACAAAACTTGTCACTGGTTCACTGCTGAGCTGAAAGCTGCCTTGCTAGGTAGGGACAAGCTTTGGAAAAAGGCGTGCCAGACTAAGCTGGAGTCAGACTGGTGTCACTTTAGAAAGGCATGTAATGCATGTGCAAAAATGGTCAGAGCTGCTAAGGTAGCATTTTATCTTGGTGAGCTGGACTCTGCAGTAAAGTGCTCCTCTAAATTCTGGAGGACAATCAAGGATATGTCCAGTCACACTCTAGGTAATTTCATGCCACCAAAAATCACATCCGAGGGTAAAACCATATGTGATAAACAGGGTATCTTAGATACATTCAACAATCATTTTGCCACAGCTGGTCTAGCCTTTGACATTCTCCTGCAGCATTGGTCCGCTCCCAATTAAGTGCCCCTTGTGTAGACTCTGTTGCCCTGGTACCCGGCTTCTCATTCCAACTGGTATTATTAAAAGAGGTTGAAGATCTTGTACTTCAGTTGGATTTTAAGAAAAGTGCTGGTTCTGATTCTTTGGATCCTTACTTCATCAAAATCGATTATCATGTCCTCGCTGTTCCTATCACCCATCTATTTAATTTATCACTGTCTCAAAGGTCCCTTCCTATAATATGGAAAACTGCCCATGTCATCCCATTGTTTAAATCGGGATACCTTCGACCTTAACAACTGTTGCCGAAACTCCTGGAAAAGGTTGTCAGCAACCAACTTAGGGCTTTTCTTGAAGCCAATAGTTTACTAAGCCCTATGCAATCGAGCTTTAGGACTAAACATAGTACTGTTTCGGTCCTTGCCAAAGTAACAAACAACTGGTACAATGAACTTGACAGCAGAAACTTTGTGCTGTATTTCTAGACCCTAGTAAGGCTTTCGATACTGTGGATCATAGCCTGCTGTTCTCCGCTCTGAAGAGCATCGGTCTTGACTCAGTATCCTTGCGCTGGTTTATAGAGTACCTGGTAGGACGTCAGCAACAAATCAAAGCTGAGGGAGAGCTATCCTCACTCAAACCTCTCCTGAGGGGAGTGCCACAAGGATCCATACTTGGACTGCTGCTTTTCGCTATCTATGTCAACAATATTGATGAGAGCATCAACAAGGCGAAAATACACCTGTTCGCTGACGACACAGTGGTATACGTAAGTCGACCGACTGCCGAAGCTGCCTGTGTGGTCCTACAGAAAGATTTTGACCTACTTCAGACCCAGCTCCTCCACAAAAAAACTACTGTTACATGCAAGAAAGACAAAGGCAATGCTGTTCTCACCCTATAGCCATACGATAAACCCGGCCAGCTCTGGAGTACTACTACTACAGATTTCCACAATTCTGGGAGAGAAATTGGAGTTTATCCCAAAGTTTAAATACTTAGGAGTGTGGTTAGACCAGAACCTTTCATTTTCTGAGCATGTTGAAGACCTTGTAAAGAAGTTAAGGCAGAGGCTGGGATTATTCTATAAAATTAGCCAGTTTCTCACCCGTGATGCCAAACAGCGTCTAGTCCAAACTACCTGTCTTTCCCTAATCGACTATGTAGATTTCTTATATAGTCATTGTCCCAAAGCTTCGCTTGTCAAGTTGTATATGCTCTATCACAGGGCCATCAGGTTTATCACCAGTCTCCCTATCGCCACCCATCACTGCTTATTGTACAAAGCTGTAGGATGGTCCTCGCTTTGGACCTACAGAGCCATCACGAAAAGGCTTCCGCTTTATGTAACAGAATGTCTTCCTGTAAGTGAGCTAGGACCATATGGCTTAAGAAGTGCCTCCTATATCTCACTATGCATCCCTAAGGCTTCCACTCGCTATGGCAGAATGGCCATCAGCTTTATGTTGCCATCCTTGTGGAACAAAATGCAGAAAGTACTGAAATTAAGCTGCCTCCGAAGCATTAATGCCTTCAAGTTCTTATATGCTCGATATGTGTGCGTGTGTGTGTGTGAGCCATGCAACTGTTTCCCCGATTCCTAATGCTGACCGCAGTTAGCTTGCTCCCCCGAGTGTAGTCTTGGCTATGAATGACTGTACCCCACGACAGTTTGTGTGTTGTAAGGTTTTTATTGACCCTAAATGTGTTTATTACTCTCTGGTCTCTGTACCCTCTTCCCGGACGGAGGTAAGTCCTACAGAGGGCAACTGTACCTAAGGCATAGAATCCCTAGTCCCTGGGTGGCCGGCACCTTCACAAGCTGCCATCTGTGACCACATGTCTAGACTCTTCTCTAGCAAAGCACTGCTAAAGCCGCTAACCAGTTTGGATCGCGAACGCTATTCGGCCCTTGGTTCCGATTGGCTTCTACAGTCTACTCCTGCGATCCATCCAATTCTTGCAAAAATCTGATGAGCTTGCCGAACAGTGCCAGAAAAGCCGCTACCACTTACTTACCTGGTCGATGGGATCCTTTTCTTTACTGCTCAGAGTGTTAGTGTTGGGAGTCTGAGTGTTTACGCTCCTTCCTGAAGTCTTTTTGTGAGACTGGCCACAGGCGCCAAAGTATATTCACCATCTGTCCTGCCTTGGGATCTTCCCGGTGGCCCGACGGCCCCCTGGATATGGACAGCCAGCATTAGTACCACAGACTTGGAAAATATGGTTTCTGGGCGGTAGGTGCTGCCCCATCTGTTGCCTCGGTATCCAAGCCCAGACCCTCCTCTAGTAAGGTACAGCAAAGCCACCCTCCATACTGAATGCAAGCGATCCCTGGAGCTGGCCGTTGATAGGGCCCTGTAGTCCAATGTGTTGTTCTCTCTAAACCTAACCATACTTGTCTTATTCCCTTTTTGTGAAATGTCTCAAAAAAAAAAAGTTGTTATTACCTATTTTGTCTGACTATTATGATTGCAATCCCTAGGTCTTGAGTGTGTTATTAGGGAAATTCCAGTGATAATATCCATTTCTCAATCTTTGTGGTTCTCGCCTGCTGCTACTATTTGCTATTGTTCACTGTATTCTACTGATGATCTCAAACAAGCTGTTATGTATGTGCCTTGTGTACTGACTTGCATTTATATTATTTTATTTATTCACGTTGAAAATATATCTGTTTGCACTATACTATTGGCCCGGATTTAACCAGGTCCATCTTGTAAATGAGCTTGCTCAACGATGTTCGCCTGGATAAATAAAGATTTTGAGTGATTGATTGATTGAGTGCGGTCTACACAGTGCTTCCATGGACAGCGACGGGGGAATAACAGCGCTATGTAGTAAGCGCTGCCCAGGTCATTGTCTGTGGTGCTACAGTAGGGCACAAGAGGATGGGAAATCAGGAGGCTGGCCGAGCTGCTCCCGTGGCATGGAGCGCTAAATCCTGAGCAGCTCGGCCAGAATTAGGGTGGAGACCAGGGTTCTAATCCTTGTCTCCAAAATTTTATTTTACCCCAAATTCCAACTCTGACTCAGAGTTAGTTATTTTAAGTAAGGGGGCATGGGGCAGAGGCCCACACTTCAGAGGGGTGCAGGGGGCTGGCCCCACAAAAAACAGTTTTGCTGGCAGTGATCGCAAAACCAGACTTCTGCGATCGCTACCAGTGGTGCTGTGATTGTTTATGCATTTGTTCCGCTACTTTGTGATCAGCGCTGTTTGGACGGCGCTGTTTTAGACAGCACTGTTCATACAGTCACTGTTCTGACCTAGTACCATTTAAAAAGGGGTCACTAGTACCAGGAGCCTGCCCCCTGATGAAGCTCTGAGTGAGCAAAGTGCAGGGGAACCTGGCTACTAACTAACTGTATCCACACAGACACGGTGTTTTGAACTGTCTGCTGTTTGGCACAATCAGGCATTTACAGAATAACCCATGGTCTGTGTCTCTACCTAGGAGTGTGGGGTCTTCCTTGTCTCTGACTGTTACATGTGGGGCATGCTTGCCTGCAGTGGCACACCACGCCTGCGCCACTTTGACCGAGAGTGTCTTCTTGCACCCATGAATACACTACCTGCACTTCTTGCAGAAAAGTGGGGGTGGGGGACAGGGCTATACGTGCAAAATGGTAACTGCACCTCCTCACAGAGCAGTGAGTGTAGGGTGAGATTATAAGTGGGAAATGGTACCTACAGCCCTCGCAGAGCAGCTAGGATGTGGTGAGGTTATAAGTGGGACATGGTACATAGCCTCGCAGAGCAGCGCCAGGATGGGTTGAGGCTGGGTGGGACATGGTGCCTACAGCCCTCGCAGAGCAGCTAGGATGTGGTGAGGTTATAAGTGGGACATGGTACCTACAGCCTTCGCAGAGCAGCTAGGATGGGGTGAGGTTATAAGTGGGACATGGTACCTACAGCCCTCGCAGAGCAACTAGGATGTGGTGAGGTTATAAGTGGGACATGGTACCTACAGCCCTCACAGAACAGCTAGGATGTGGTGAGGTTGTAACTGGGACATGGTACCTACAGCCCTCGCAGAGCAGCTAGGATGTGGTGTGGTTATAAGTGGGACATGGTACCTGCACCCCTTGCAGAACAGTTAGGGTGGGGTAGCGCTTATAAGGGGGAGCAGTACTCATACCCCTTGCAGGACAGTTAGGGTGGGGGAGATGGTAAGGGTGGAAAATAGATACCTGTACCCCTCTCAGAACAGTGAGGGGGGATTAGATTATAACATGGGAGATAGGTACCTGCACCATTTGCAGAACAGCAAAGATTGGGGAACAAGTTTAGAAGGGGAAATGGGAGGAAAGTGATTAAAGGAACGATCTAGGGCTGCTTGGTAGTCCATCTGGCTGGTTTTCTATTTGGCAACAGAGGCCCATAGCTAGAGTAGATTAGAAATATTTTGACTGCATACTGAGAAAGAATGATTGAACCCCAAAAATTGTAACAGCTCAGGGACCCAACTAGTTCCTTCTTGGTACAGTATGCAGCATGATCTCAACATAAGACCACCCTGACAGACAGACAGACAGACAGCTCTCTTGTCCAGTGATCATCAGAACAAAGTCTGTTGAGCTCCCATTTTTTCATCCTCTGAGCTCTCTTTTGTAAAGTAAGTAAAGTAAAACTTTATTTATTGAGCGCCTTTCCAAAACCAAAGTGCTTTACAATCATAAAATCACATCATTTTTTTTGCATTATCTATTTATAACCCCTACGTGCTCTAGAGCTGCCTCTCCGGGCCGTCATGGTCCACAGGCATTCCCCTACTGTCTCCCCCTTCAACCACCTACCTCGTATCTGTAGCCTTCCATGGGGTAGCCCGGTGTAACCCTTCACCGGATGGGTCCCTGCTCCTCCGAGGGGGAAGGCACCGGTGGGAGGAACCAGCACACTATTCTTTTTCGATCCCAGGAGCTGCTGAGGCATTCTGTGGCTCTCCAGAGGAGTCTTCAGAGATGCCTGGGTCCGACAGCCGTCATCCGGCTAGACTTCTGGAGCGTTTTTCCCGTTTTTCTTGTTTTCCTTGTGCGTTGCTTCTTGTAGTGCCTCCAGTCTCCACTGGGGGCCACTACGTCAGCGAGGCCAGTCCCAAACCCACCCCAGGATAGGAGAGCAGTCCATCGGATGCTCAGTCCTATCCTCCCCCTGCCGACCCCCGATGACCTGAGTCCATTCCCGAACCCGGGTCGCCGGCGTGGGTCGAGGTAAAAAAAATCACATAATTTTAAAACAATTTAAAACAAATCATAACATCCGTAGACAGCTGCAGACCTTAAAAACCATCAGGGAATGCTAAACAAAACAGGTAGGTTTTAAACTCAGATTTGAAACTTCAGATGGTCAGGCATTCCCTTAACCGACGAGGTAGAGAATTCCACAGGGTAGGGGGCGGCAAAAGAAAAAGCATGTGTACCCGATGTTTTTAACCGAACCTTGAGAATCTCTAACAATCCCTCATCAGTGGATCGGAGTGGGCGGGAGGGGCAGTAGGGAGTCACAAGATCTTGCAGGTTGTGGGGTCCCTGTTCACATAGGGCTTTATAGGTCAGTAAACTGACCTTAAAGATGATCCGCCACTGTACAGGCAGCCAGTGCAGTTTGCCAGCACAGGCATAATATGACTAGTCCTGGATGTACCCATCAAAATCCTGGCTGCCGTGTTCTGCACTAGCTGCAAGTGACGAATATCAACCCCCGGAAGCCCTAGGTAGAGAGCATTGCATTAATCAATGCGGGTGGTCACGAAGGCGTGGACCAGTATAGGAAGGTCATCTGGGGGAACCAGGTGTTTCACCCAGGCAGTATTCCTCAGATGATAAAATGAGGATTTGACAACAGCAGATACCTGAGATTTCAGGGTCAAACCATTATCAAAAATTACACCCAGGTTATGTACCCAGTCTGAGGTAGTACGCTGGACGCCATCAAGCCATAAGCCTGAGGCCTGTCCAGCCCCCCAAACCTGCCTCCAGACAGCCTTGGTCCACAACCAACACCTCAGTCTTATCCGGATTCAACCTCAGCCAGCTGGTGCTCATCCAGTTTTTGATCTCGGCTAGACAGTTGTTAAGCATAGAGACTGCATCATCCTGTCTGGGCAGAAAGGACATGTACAGTTGAGTATCATCTGCGTAGCAGTGAAAACTCAAAACTGTATTGCCTAATGATATCTCCTAATGGCGGCATATATACTGCGAACAACATGGGTGACAATATGAAACCCTGCAGTACCCCACAGGATAGGGGAAGGGCATCAGAGAAAAAATTCCAGTGACAACCCTCTGAGACCTGTCTGCAAGGAATGATCGAAACCGTCTTAAGACTGTCCTAGACAATCCACAGAGGCACCGCAGGCACTCCAAAAGCACACCATGGTCCACAGTGTCAGATGCCGCCGAGAGATCAAGAAGGACTAAGACAGAACAAGCCTTTCAGTCTCGCAATTAGGAGATCATTTAAAATCCGGACAAGGGCAGTCTTGGTGCTATGTCTCTTTCTAAACCCAGACTGAAGAGCATCATAGACATTGTGGGTTACAAGGTGGTCATCCAGCTGCAACGCAGCCACCTTCTCAATAACCTTGCCTACAAAGGGTAGGTTAGAGACAGGCCTGTAGTTAGCTAGATAGTCTGGATCCAAGGAGTTTTTTTTTAGGAGTGGTCATATGACTGCCTCCTTGAGGGGATCAGGAAAGACCCCCTTCTCTAAACAATTTCAGCAAGGATCAGGCAGATGACATCTACACAACCTACCAAGAAGCGCGTAGGGCTCGGATCCAATCTACAGCTGGTTGGGTGCAAAGTCTGGACAATCCTCACAATGTCCATGAATTCCGTCCAGCTAAAGTCAGTCCAAAAAGACAGGGTGCTCGTCACCTTCTGCCAATCTCCACAGTCCCTCATATGGAGATTCGGGCCAATACCCAGCCTGATGTTGGCAACCTTATTTGCGAGGAATCAAGCAAGCTCATCACACTTCATCTGTGAAAAATCTCTTCCAGACCATACACAGACTGGATTGCACAGTCTATCTACAGTTCGGAACAGCTGAGCTGGTCGATTCTGCGCAGCAGTGATCTCCCCGGACAGGAATTCTGCCTTCTTACGGGTGATTGCTGATTGATAGCCCTTATAATGTTCCATCAATCTAAGTCTGCCAACCTCCAGGCCAGACTTCCACCAGGCTTTCTCTTTTGGAAGCCAGTGACTATTGGGCTACCATAAAGTCTAAGCCCTGGTCATATTTTTATGTGTTTGCCAGAGTGTGTGTGTGTGTGTGTGTGTGTGTGTGTGTTAATGTGAATACAGTGTGAAAGAAGTTGAATACATACACACACTTGCAGAGACTATTAACAGTAAGTACATTGGGAGGAAGAACACTAATGCTGTTTAAAGAACAAGCTCTACAGAATGGCAGACCCAGAATGTGTGTCCCTACGAGACTGTAGATCCACTCGGTAATGCAAGCTGAGGCTGTGTGGGTGGATACCTAGGTGGGGAAATGGTAATGGGGGCCTTGCAGATCTTTGTAAAGGGGATGGACCTAGAACCTGCCATGGAAGTGTTTATACCCCTTCTAGTGTGGGCACACAGACCTTTAGGGACTGGGCGAGATGCAGGTATGTAGCAGTGGTCAATACAAAAGACTATGCAGCAGGGTGGAGTCCTTTTGGCTGAATGATGGCCTTGGGAAGTGCCTCCTAATGTTACAAATAGCTGCTTTACTGAGCCGCTAAAGGGCTCAGTACTATGTAAATAAAAATGTAGAGCTCTCTTCATTTCAAGGTGGTGACGGGTCACTTCACCTCTGTTGGTATGGGTCTGAAAAAACACAGACTCTGCAAGTGCGTGGCTAGGGATGACTGAGAAGAAACAGTTACAAGCCTGTAACCTTTTATTACCCTGCAGATGATCCAAGACTGGGCACCAGTTAGGACAGTCCCTAGAAAGGCTCCTGGCACTTACAAAGCCATTGTTTATACAAGCGAACTACACCTGCTGTACGAGAGAACCAGACTTTCGAGGGGAGGGAGAGAGAGACAGAGAGACAGAATGAGTGTGTGCGTGCACGCATGCATGTGTGTGTTAATAGATATTCTCACTTCTAAATTAGTCCCTCTAGAAATGATTCTGCACTTCTAGCAGTTTTAGTTTGTGAGGACACACCTCCTCTGTTATTAGCTGAGCTGAATATAGCAGTTGCAAAAACACAGTCCTGTCATTTAAATGCTGCAGGTTCACAGAAACTGGTGAATCACAAGGTTAATGATAAAAAATATATATATGCACTCTAGACTGGCCCAAAATAATTTTTTTAATTAGCTTCCTTTTACTTTGTATTTTTCACCATCTGTTTGCGTGTGTACAGTTGGAGTTTACTCTTGTAAGCCAGTCATCAACCAAAATGTCAGAGATATCACCAAATCACGGTGGTATACATATAAAATAAAGGGCAACTCAAGAAACACAAGATGAAATTACAAGCCTTGTAATTTATAGTTCGACGATTATTTTGCATAATATATCATGATTGCCCTGTTAAGAGGGTTTTAAAGAGCAGCTGACACCTTTGGGAAATCTTTGGAAAACATACTTTGTAGACACAATTAAGCTTGTGTTTCAAGTTCAAGTTTATTGCAGGAAAGACTCCGTTGAGCAGGCTCATTCACAAGGAGGTCCTGAGGCACATACACATACAGTTCGCAATTACATAGACAGGAGATATAAAATGTAGAACAACAAAGAAAAAATATATACTGTATATATAATACAAGAGGTATACACAATAGAAGTCCTTATGCTATATATACAGTACATTCCAGCTTTAACCTTGCCCTAAATTATGCAACACATTTCAGCTTAATAAGTAGAGAGCCAGTTGGTACCTAGGAAGTTGACTTGGCCTTGGGGCCTAGTAGCAACCTACATATGTCTTTAATTTAGAGATAGCTAGTGTTTTGTAGGAGTTAATTGATATGATGCTGGTTAGATTCAGCATGGCTTGTAGTTGGTTCCAAATGTTTGGAAGTGCGTATGAGACAGCTCTTTGGCCAGCTGTGTGCGATGTCCTGGGAACATGTAGTAGGATAAGGTTGGATTTCTAGGGAGTAGGCGTTATCGCGAGATGTGTATGAGAGACGTTAAATAGACAGGCAGTTTGTGGAGTAGTAATTTGAGGGTCCAAATGCCAGCATGCAGGAGGCGTCTGGTGGCAAGAGAGGTCCACCAAACTGCTGCATAAAGATCACAGTGGTGGGTCCTGTACGCAGAGTTAGTAATGAAGCGAAGAGCACGGTGATAGAGTACGTCCAGGCTCAAGGTTGGGGAGGAGATAAAGCTAATGTCTCCGTAGTCAAGCAAGGGAAGGAATGTTGCTTGGACAAGTCTTTTGCGAGTCGCGAGAGAAAAGAGGGTCCTATTTTTAAAGAAGAAACCCAAGCGTGCTTTAAGCCTCTTTGATAGATCCTCGATGTGGTCGTTGAAGGAAAGCTTGTTGTCTATCCACATACCTAGATATTTAAATTTAGGTACGACTTCTAAGGGTTCACCTAGGGAGGTAACTATGAAGTTTTTAGGTGGGGTAGGTAGGGCACCAGACAAGGCAAGTCTCAAGAAAATCATTGTCTTGTTTTTTTTGGCATTTAAGAGAAGCTTGGCATTGATACAGTTGCTTTCTAACTGGATAAAGTCAGCTTGGAGTGCTTCCCTGACTTCAGTTAAGGACGAGCTTGATGCGTGCAAAACTGTATTGTCTGCAAAGAAATGTATGCTAGAGTTCTTTATGTGGGAGTCAAGGTTGTTGATGTACAGGGAAAAAAGGATCGGTCCTAGGATGGAACCTTGAGGGACTCCTCTGGCAATTGGAAGGGGGCAGATAGTAGGCCATCAGCTTTGACTTTTTGTATTCTTCCTGTGAGATAACTGTTAAACCACTGTAAGGTAAGTGGAGTGGCACCTATGTAGGCAAGACAGGTGATTAGGAGGTGATGGTCTACAGTGTCGAAGGCCTTACTGAAGTATAGAAAGACTGCACCAGTAACCTTCTTGGTGTCCATAGCATGGATCCAGTCATTAGAGACTTTAGCCAAGGCTGAGATGGTACTGTGCTTTGACCTGAAGCCAGATTGGGCCAGGTTTCAGAGTGAGTGCACTTCGAGGTGATTTTTTAGTTGGTTGTATACAAGTTTTTCCAGCACTTTGGAGAGAACGGGCAAGATAGAGATAGGACGGTAGTTGTTGAAGTCACAAGGATCTCCTGATTTGAAGAGAGGAAGAATATGGGCAGATTTCCAGCAGGATGGAACAGTGGCTGTGGTAATAGAGAGGTTGAAGATGTGAAGGATGGGGGCTGTGAGCTGGGCATAGCCTAACCATAAGAAAATGATTCAAGGCCATCGCCCCTGCACTTTTCTTGGTGTCAAGGCTAAGAATTATGTCTCGACTTTGTAGCTAAACAGGCACAACTGGAAGGGATGAGGTGGAGTAGCATGTGTAGTATCTGGGCTAGTGTTGCTATTCACTCGGCTAGCATATGGGGAGGAGTCGAATGCCAACCCGGCAGTGGCAAAGTGAAGGTTAAGTTCTTCGAGGATTCGCAGTTTATTTTCAACCATCCCGTCCTTGGCCAGAATCTTGGTGGGAAGGGAGGAAGCAGCAGGATGGCATTCAATGGATCTCAATGTCTTCCAGATTTTTTGGGATTTCCCTTTGGTCTGCTCCAGAGTGGAGATGTAGAAGTTTGCTTTAAGTTTCATATATCTTCTATAGATTTCTCCTCTACATTATTTATTAGTGAAGAAATTCCCACAAAAACAAGATCTTTATCCCTTAGAGTCCATCCCCTTTATAACTTATTACCTACTTGAAATTATAATGCTCTGTTTTGACATCACAATCTGTTGCTATGGTAATAACGGTGCTGTCACAAGCAATGTATTATGATGTCAGGTTGGGAAGAAAAAAGGAGCTTTTGAACCCTCAAGCTACACTTGTTCTGTTTTCATGCATATGACCTCAGTAATACCAACATACGAACGTTCGACAATGCCAGCATATTTAGGCCACAAAGTCTATTGTGTTTGCTGGAAAACACAGCTCGCAGTTCAAACAACTGCTGCTGCCCCCTTTCCATCCTTCCCACCAAATTTTCCCTTCCTGAGTTCACCACCCTGGTCAATTCTCTCCCTACTTGTACCTTGCTCATGAACCTAGCCTATCCCTTATTAAAACTGTCCACTGAATCCAGCGAGACCACCTCATCAGGCAGTGTGTTCCAAGTCACCATCACCCTTTCTGTGAAGTAACACATTTTTGTAACCCCACACCCCTGCCTTTTTACCTAAATGACAGGTGGCATGCTGTTGGCGTTGGCAGCAATACCTGGTGGGGACCTGGGTTCGGGGAGGATAAGGTTACCTGGCACAAGGGGACCTAGGTCTGGCTACTCTGCACAGGGGCACCCAAGTAAATCCGACTACAGGAAGCAGTAACTGTAATGTTCAGAACCAGGATTGGGATTTTTCAGTGTGGCTTTTATTCATAACTAGCTGAACATAACAAAGCATAGATGGACCCCCAAGGGGCTATGTATACTGATAATGCAGATTGGAGACTACAAGGCGGTCCACTTAAAGAATGAACCCATTTCTACTGTTTTCTGGCTCTGGACCCACCAGGCACACAGCCCGGACTTGCATGCGCTTTGGATACACAGCCCGACTGGCCCAGCTCCCCTGCCGGCCACTTGACTGACGGTCCATTTAAAGAATGAACCCAAATTTTACTTGTTGTGGCTCCCCACACCACTTAGAGTCTGCGACTCCTAGAGAGATTTTCCAATTTGCGACCCACGTCTGGGTACCTACCTCATCACTGGCCAGGCGCATGAGGCAAGTAGCAATCACAGAAGAAATCTGTAGAGGTGGACCTGGTTACTAAAGATGGGGGGTGTTCCCACCTCCAGCTCCCACAGCCAATACCCGGCCATTTCTCTGGACAAATAGAAACTAAAACTTCGAAATGTAGATTAAACGGTGGATGGACTGTAGCACCCCCTCTACAACATTACTTGAATCCATACAAACTGTAGATTTTGACACTACTCCATTTGTTTGTCCTAGTACAATAGGCCTCCCAAATAGTAGTCCAAATCCCATACTTCTTCACATTTTCCAAACTGAAGAAACACATTGTTTGCCCTCTCAAATTAGAGCAAAACACTCACCCTTTCGTTGCAGGTGCCCCACAGGAGAAGTACAACTTCTTTCCTCTTGTCAGACTAAAAACAGAAACTGTAAAAAAGGCAGCTTTCTTCCTGTTACCCGAGGTTACTAGAATCCCAGTAAGACCTAGTGGTAGGCAGGGAAGGCAGCTTGTGAAACTCCAGTTAAATGGGTTTCACACGGTCTCACTCTGTTCTCAGTCTCAGCTGAGACTGAGAGATGACATCACCATAGAACTGTCGCAGCTGCATAAGCCACATTGGAATCTGCAGCAGAGGGAGTGAGATAGAACGCTGGGAGTTTTCAAAGTCAGTCTCCTGTTTACTGTCAAGCAGGAAGGAAGTGTCTTTTGTTTACCTTCTGTGGGAGAAGGTCAGTGTCCAGTTTTAAGTGGTGGAGACCGCTGTCCAGGTCTCAGTACCCCCCTTCCTCCGGGGGGGGGGGAGAAAGTAAAGTGTCCCTCTGTGGATTCCAGGGGCAATCCCCTAATTTCTGCTAAAGGAAGAAAGCTGCCTTTTACAGTTTCGGTTTGGTCTTAAAGGTAGAAGGAGTTGTACTTCGCCTGTGGGGCACCTGCAACGAAAGGGTGAGTTTGCTCTAATTTGAGAGGGCAAAAATGTGTTTCTTCAGTTTGGAAAATGTGAAGAAAGCTGGGATTTGGACTGCTATTTGGAAGGCCTATAGTACTAGGACAAACAAATGGAGTAGTGTCAAAATCTAAAGTCTGTGTGAATTCAAGTAATGTTGTAGAGGGGGTGCTACAGTCCATCCACCGTTTAATCTACAATTTCGAAGTTTCAGTTTCTCCAGAGAAATGGCCGGGTATGGGCTGTGGGAGCTGGAGGTGGGCAAACCCCCCATCTTTAGTAACCAGGTCCACCTCTACGGATTTCTGCTGTGATTGCTACTTGCCTCATGCACCTGGCCAGTGATGAGGTAGGTACCCAGACGTGGGTTGCAACTTGGGAAAATCTCTCTAGGAGTCGCAGACTCTAAGTGGTATGGAGAGCCACAACTTGGGAAAAGAATTCTCCTTGTGAGATGGGAGTCAGAATAAGTAAGAAGAAAATCTCTCTAGGAGTCGCAGACTCTTAAGTGGCGTAGGGAGCCACAACAAGTAAAATGGGTTCATTCTTTAAATGGACCGTCAGTCAAGTGGCCAGCAGGGGAGCCGGGCCAGTCGGGCTGTGTATCCAAAGCGCATGCAAGTCCGGGCTGTGTGCCTGGTGGGTCCAGAGCCTGAAATTAGTAGTTCATTCTTTAAGTGGACCGCCTGGTAGTCTCCAGTCTGCATTATCAGTAAACGTAGCCCCTTGGGGGTCCATCTATGCTTTGTTGTGTTCAGCTAGTTATGAATAAAAGCCACACTGAAAAATCCCAATCCTGGTTCTGGACATTACAGTTATTGCTTCCTGTAGTCAGATTTACTTGGGTGCCCCTGCGCAGAGTAGCCAAACCTAGGTCCCCTTGTGCCAGGTAACCTCATCCTCCCCAAACCCAGGTCCCCACCAGCTATTGCTGCCAGTTCAACAGCATGCCACCTGTCGTTTTGGTAAAAAAGGCAGGGGTGAGGGGTTACATAACTATGTTAATGCTGTTCAGGTACTTAAAGATCTTGATCATATCTCCTCTATTCCTTCTATCCTCCAGGGAGTACATGTTGAGCTCTCTTAGTCTCTCCCCATAAGGTTTCTCCCCATTCCCTGGATTATTTTGGACGCCCTCCTCTGGAATCCCTCCAGGAACCTGATGTCCCTCTTCTAGTATGGGTGCACAGAACTGCACACAGTACTCCAAGTGCAGCCTCACCAACAATTTGTACGTGGCAGAATAACCTCCTCCCTACTTGAAGTGATCCCCCTAGCAATGCACCCCACATTCTGTTTGTCTTTGCATTTCTACACTGTACTGAGTGATTCTTATTCCCTGTGATCACCACATCCAGATCCTTTTCCTCCTTAGAGACGGATATGCCCCCTCCAAGTGGTAACTGTACCCCAGGTTCCTGGCCCCGAAATGCAGTACACTGCACTTCCTAGCATTGAGCCCCAGCTGCCATGTGTTTGCCCATTCTCCAAAGTCTTTCCAGATCCTCCTGGAGTACCCTCCTCCCTTCCTCACTGTCCACCACCGCACCTAATTTGGAGTTGTTGGCAAACAGACTAATCTTGCTCTTAACTCCCTCCGCTATGTCTGATATGAAAGCATTACATAGCATTGGACCCAAAACCGATCCTTGCGGGACCCCACTGGTGACCTTCCTGGGTGTTGAGGATTCCCCACCACCGCCCCCCCCTCTGCTGTCTGTTGCACAGTCAGTTCCCTATTCACTGTACCAGCTTCACCCCTACTCCCAGGTTCATCATTTTTCCCATCAGTCTCCCATGCGGCACCGAGTCAGGTGCCTTGCTGAAGTCCAGATACAAGACATCAACTGGCCAACCCCCATCTAGAGCTGTTATCACCCAGTCAAAAAATCTGACCAGGTTAGTTTGACAAGAGCTCCTCCGAATGAACCCATGTTGCTGGACATCCTGAAGGCCATTTACTTCCAGGAATGCCACCAACCTCTCCTTTAAGATGGTCTGCAGTAATTTCCCCGCTATGGATGTAAGGCTAACCAGTCTGTAATTTCCCGGCTCATCCCTGGGTCCGCTCTTATGGAGGGGCACCACATGCACCGTCCTCCTGTCCAGTGGTACATATCCTGATTGAAGGGAGGTGTTGAACAACTCTGACAGAGGTGCTGCCAGGACCTCTGCCAATCCCTTCAAGACTCCAGGGTGGATTTCATCCGGCCCCGGTGCCTTGTCTGTCTGTAAGGACTTAAGGCCTTCCCACACTCTTTTCACCAGGATCTCACCATCCTTATTCCCCCATCACCCCCCACCCTACTGTTCCCCTGCAGAATTGGCCCTTCCTTTTCCCTGGTGAAAACTGAATAGAAGTACCCATTTAGTACTTCTGCCTGCTCAGCTTTCTCCTCTGCCCACCCACCTTCCTTCTTTATCCAGGTGATCTGGCCCCTACAGTTTCTCCGCTCTCTGATGTACTTAAAAAATTCCTTCTCACCATCCCCGATTCCCTGCGCCAACCTGAACTCCTTTGAGGCCTTGGCTGTCCTTACCACCCTGCTCACCTCCCTCGATCTCTTAATGTACTCCTCCCTGCGGGTTCTGTTGTATTTTCTGAAGGCTAACCTTTTCTCCCTTACCCTGTCCTGCACCTCCCTGGTCCACCAGCTGGGTTTCCTGGACCTTGCTTTCTTACAGCAGTTCTTTGTGCCGTACTAAATAATGGGGATGAGAAATACTGAGCTAATGAGAAATATAAGCTGCCTTGTGTCCAAATACTATGTTTTTCTAAGTTCTTCTCTAGATGTTGGTGGCTGTTTAAACTGTCGCATATGAATTCAGTTCAATAGAATGTAAATGAAGCAGGTGTTGTTTACATAAGCGATAACACACAATAAGGTGTGGGTTAGTGTGGATAAATGCACGGCCAAGTGCCTTACTGCCCCTAGAAGTGC
This sequence comes from Neoceratodus forsteri, assembly GCA_016271365.2. Classification (NCBI taxonomy): domain Eukaryota; kingdom Metazoa; phylum Chordata; order Ceratodontiformes; family Ceratodontidae; genus Neoceratodus; species Neoceratodus forsteri. Next base: position 37,392,277 of record JADMNL010000037.1, on the reverse strand, counting down.
GTTTATCCAGACTGTCCCACAGCATGGAGTGCATTATTGTACTTTTAAAATGGGTATATGTTGCCAAATATTTTAATTGTTTCAAAAAGTGTAAGAAAAATAAAAAAATGTACCTTTTGGTGTAATCATCCACTTAAGTGTTGTCACTAGGAGCACTGTGCTGTATGGTTACTAAAAGCAAGCGTGATGGGATGGGAGGAGCGAGTCTACCAATAATTGTAGAGTTTTTTGTTTTGTTTTTGTTTTGTTATTATTACTTGTTTTTAAATACAACTGTAGCTTTGTGGAGTGGGAGCGAGCAAAAGTGCACACCGTTCACATAGACCATCGAGGGTCGCTAGGCTGCTGCCAGGACTGAGATTTCCTTACAGCCTTGCTGGCAGCACATTACCATCTGTGGTAGTGTGTTTTACAAAACTGCCTTTGGTCTGACTCCAACTGCGGGTTGCGATCAAACGAGAGAGTGTGGGCAGACAAATGATCGATCAGGTCTGTGGATCAGGAGGGAGAGCACTAGGAATTTTAAAAAGAAAACAGATATTTTAAATGTTTACATAGCTGTTTTTGTTCTGTTTCTGGAGCAAGGATGCAACCTAGTGCAGGAGAAAAAATGGCTGCCACATTAGGTTTTTCAGCCTCGACCACTTGCCCCAGGATTTCAGTTGGTAAGCAGGCGACAGGTGCTGGACCTTTTTTTTGCCTCCTCCATGATATACTTAAAATAAAGAGCTTGGCTTGAACAATGTTAGCCAGTTAGGATTTAGGACTGTCTTTACCCGTTTTATAACTCAGAATATTCTTCAGCAAGTGGAAGATCTTAGACTGTTCGAATGACGACATTCTAAAAAAAGCTATAATCCACAGGCCTAACAACACAGCTGGGAATTATGGGACTAATGATGTCACAGCTGTGAATTACAAGGGATGACCATGTATTATAATGCATTACAATGTTATGTTATGGAGTCTCTTTCATACCAACCTATAAGAAAGCCCTTTACATTGGAGAAAGATACAGTGAAATCATAAAGAAAATCTGCAGCTATGTGATACAAAAACATTTAATAAAAGAACAGAAATCAAATAAGCAATACTATATTAGTGCTACAAAATTAATAGATGGTTACCTGAGAAAATAAATAAGTCAGTGTGACAGGGTAGAATAGAACCATGTCCCTTTTGTTGGAGAAAGTATATAAATGCAAGGATCTGTATTCTTTCCTTTTCTCTCCTCTGTCTGGTTGCTCAACCAAATTTTCCTGTGAGACCTCGGACTTGATAAATCTGAACAGTCTCGCAATCCTTTGCCTCTCTCATGTCTCTCTGTTTTCTCTTGCTTTCTGTTTTTCTTCCCTTGCATATCTAGATCTGGTAATAGAAGAATATGTGCAAATCAATATATGGAAATGAAACTGGTAATGGGATCACATTTGTTTAGAAAATATGGTGTTACAGTTGAAATGTATATATATTTATTACTTGAGATAACTGTAAAAAACTAGAGGTTACTTGGATGGAAAAGCCTGAGGCTTTTGCAGTTGCTGTGGGGACCTCAGGAAGTTCTCAATGTTCTAGCGGCTCCTCAAATTTATAAAGGACAGGATGCTTGCAAAGGATGGGGGTTGAAAAGAGTTGTAAAAACAGCAAAGCTGAGCTGCAAGGGAGATTTTTTACAAGATATTTTGTTTTGCTTCTGTATATAGTTATTCTGAACAGGTTTATTTTATTTTATGTTACTGCAACTACAAATAAACCGTTTTGTGGAATTTTAAAACTGTTCCTGGGTTTTCTCTATACTTTCTAACCAGTGCCTCGACGACAGTCAGAAGAAGTACATGGTATTGAATATCAGTAGACATAGGAATAGTTTTCAGTATCAAATGCATTGATCCATATATGATCAGCTGTCAGGGATGAATTCTAGATTAATATTGGTGCCTGCTGCAGTCTCTAGGGTCCTGTACATATTACCAAAGTGTGCTGTGGTTCGTTTTTAAAAACGTTTTGTAACTCACCACAGCAGCCTGTCCACATCTCTCTTCAGCCGTGTTTTAACACGGTTATTCCCGAGCTGACTCCCACCCGCATAAATGATTGGAAACGGACTTAAACCCGGTTCCCCATAACCTGCTTTTATTATTTATTATTAGCACGGACAGAGGACACTCTAGAGACGTTGTCCGCATTAGCAGGTAACATGATTTCTGCATGTGAACCGTTCTTGAAAACGGTTTTAAGACTAGGTTGCTTCAGGTTTTAGCATGTGTAACCCCTAGGTGGCGCTATCCCAAGGGATACTACCCCTGCCTGTACTGTGGCCTGCAGGATGAGGGGCCTGGACTCTCTGAACGGGTGCCTCCATCTGGAGGACAGGGTTGTTGGCCATGTGACTGCCTTGGGTACAGCCCTCTGGGACACTGATACCCTCCTCGGGCTAGCCTAGTGGTCTGACTATGCTTGCAGCTGCCCCACACCAATACACTTTGCAATATACAGTGAAGTTCCCCTGATAAACCCTTACCACCAGGGCTGGATTGGCTGGAACACCCTGGAGACCCCCTGTCAATCAAGGCCTGTAACAGTAAACAGCAATATCACAGAGCTTTCAGTACAGAGGTACACCACCACCAGTTTAGATGCAAAAAGATTTAGATCGGATTTATTAGGGGAACATGAACAAGGGAGGGACAGTAATCTAGAGGGTGATTCTAGATCTGATTGATTCAGGTTATAAGGCATGCACTCAAAGGTCCCTGTAATACAGCCACACACATTCTGGGTACCCAGTTGGAATTACAGGCTAGCCTGAAGCGTTGCCCGGGGTAGGCAGCTGGTCGGGGCCCATTGGCAGGAAGAAAACACAACATGCGCTTTAACCCTTAATTTGTAATCCGGAGCCGGATGGCTCAGTCCAAAAAGATTAGCAACAATTATTAAATCAGTTGACACACTTTGATTTGAGCGTTGTTGCAAGGAGCTACCCTAGTGTTTACTCATGCTACCCAGTACAGGATGCAGGATGGACAAAATGGAGACCTCCGGATGAAGAGCTGGATGGCCAGGAGAAGCAGGGCCCACACGAAGCACCGTGGTGTTGTTCCTGTCTGTTGTTGTTGAGCAGGGAGATGAATCCCTGGTGGGTCTCTCATCGGTTGTTTCTCTGAGGCATGAGCGATTGTCTGGGCTAGGTTGTCAAGGCTCAGACCGGGTGAACAATTCGGATACAGTCCGTTTATGTGCCGGATACAGCTTCCAGCAAGTGTGACGCATTAGGTAAGGTGGGGAACCAAATCGCAACCCACACTCCAGAATCGGCACACTTATAGTAAAAGGTAGGGAATTACCACAGATTCAGATGACAGTCCAGTTGCAATTTACAGTGTCTCTGCGCAAACCGTACGCTCTGCGGTTGTTTGGAAGTCCTGACAGACTGATCGCATAAACACAAGTCTTCGATCCACTTCAGGTGAAATGTAGTCACAATTCAGCGATTCCATCACAATACTCTTCGGAACAGTCCAGACTATTGAAGGCTAAAGTTCCCTCTCTGGGGAAGATGGTAGTGGGTAGGCTAGACACAACCTTCTCGCTGATTTCCCCTGCGCACTACGCAGGAGCAGCTGCCTGAATCTCTCGAGCTGTTCACTCTTTCAACTCCAACTCTACTCTGACTCTCTGCGACTGGCAACATGGGACTTTCCCTCCAATCCAAAAGATTTGATTCGTGGATCCACCTGTCACAGCTAGAGCTCCCCCTCTAGATCCATTTGGGTGCCAAACTGTAAAAGCTACCATTCCTACAGAATTTTACTCCCACAAGACCCTCTGGGGGCAAGCTCCATTTTAGGCCCCCAAAGGTGTTGATTGGTGCAGATATGCAGTCCAGAACCAAGATGGTGGCACGTAACAAAAATGTCCTTGCTGCAAAGAAAAGCAGATTAGACAAACTACAATATAATTTCCCTTCGGTACAGATTATCAGCAAACAATCAAAGAGTCCCATAGGGCTCCCTCTGCACATTTGTTGACAGCAGACTGAAGCGACTGAACTGCAGCCCGGGTGGGACTCGAGCCTAGAAACACTCGGTCCCCACCCAGGTTAATTGTAAACCACAAAATAGGTAGCTCTTAAAGAGACAGGCATGGAGGCCAACTGGGCACTTACATGCAAACATTTTTAAACCTGCTAAGACACAGAACACCACCCTGGCAGTAGGCATTTAGGTTCACCCAAGGAAGACTTTTGGGAACCCCCATTTGTAGGGGGGGTTACACACGGTTTTGTTACACGATAAAAAAACGTGTTTTAATGCGGACGGGAATCGTGTTTGCCATAATTAAAACATGTTAACCACCTTAAAACATTTTAACTAGCCTAATGTGTACAGGGCCTTACTGTGTAGTGTGCAATACACTCAACCTGTCTGCACTAAAACAGGTAATGCTGCTAGCAACATGTGGCCATCGGTAATGTGAAGAATGTTTTGAATTTTAAGAAAAATAATTATACAGATGGGCTTCAAAGTTAGTGAAATGTTTCTATAAAGTGTAGTAGTTTGTATGTTTAGAGTTGCTGTGGCTCCACCACAAAATGGAACATCGGTAGGTTTCCATGAAGCAAAGGAACATTTAGGGGCTAAATGTGTGTCCTATGCCTGATGGGTAGCTCTTGAGAGCTGTGGGCAGAGAAAGAGACCCAGGTGATGAAAAGAGCCACGTCCCCCTACATAAAAGTTAATTCCCACTGTACAGTGTGAACACTTTTACAGCCTTCTAACCAGCTTTTGAATTTCTGTGTTGGCAGAACATACCTATCCATCCATCCCTTTATGCACGTCTCTCCTCTTTACCTGGTAGTACTGGGACCAGTCCTTTTTAATGTCTTTGTAAGTGACATTGCAGAGGAACTGGAAGGAAAAGTATGTCTCTTTACAGATGACACAAAGATCTGCAACAGGGTTGATACACAAGATGGAATGGAAAGGACGAGAATGGACTTGGCAAGGTTGGAGGAATGGTCAAATGTATGGCAGCTCAGATTCAGTGCAAAGAAGTGCAAGGTAATGCACCTGGGAAACAAAAACCCAGGGGAAGAGTGCACAATGGGGCGTGAGATACTGACAATAGTAAAACTGGAAAGGGACCTGGGGGTAATTATATCAGATGACCTAAAGGTGGACAAGCAATGTGAGAAGGCAGTAAGGAAGGCTGGGGGGATACTGGGAGGCATAGGAAGAGGCATCAATAGTAGAAAACAGGAAGTTGTTATCCCTCGACAGTTGGTGAGACCCCATCTTGGGTACTGTGTTCAGTTCTGGAGACTCCATCTCCACAAAGACATAGCCAGAGTGGAGGCTGTTCAGAGGAGGGCAACCAAAATAGTGCAGGGTCTGCACCAGAAGACATATGAGGAGAGACTAAAGCAGCTTAATAAGTATACCCTTGAGGAAAGGAGGGAGAGGGGGGACATGACAGAAACTTTTAAGTATCTCAAGGGAATTAACAAAGTACAAGAGGGTAGCATCTTCCAGAAAAAGAGATGTGCATGAACAAGGGGGCACAATTTTAAGATAGAGGGGGGACGGCTCAGAGGTAATGTTAGAAAGTATTTTTTTCACACAGAGGGTTGTGGATGCATGGAACAGCCTTACTGAGGAGGTTGTGGAGTCAGGAACAGTGGGAGAATTCAAGAATGCATGGAACAGACATAAGGCAATTCTAGTGGTGGGTAGGAGGAAGTAAGCTGTTGATTAACTAGAATCTGCAGCGTATCCATCAGGTAGGGAAATGGGCAGACTAGGTTGGCCAAGTGGTCCTTATCTGCCATCAAATTCTATGTTTCTATGAACTAGGTTTTAACCACTCAGGAAGCAGGATTTGTCAGATCCCATTTTATATATATGGTTACTCCACGGCAGTCCATTATGAGAGCCATTTATTTAATTTTTTTTAACTCTTTTTATCACCCCTTACCTCTGAATTCTCTCCAGCGACCTCCTGATCCCCAGTCTCTACCTCCCAACGTGTCTCGGTGTTCCGCAGGCTCCTCTCTGACTCTGGGCATCCCCCGGGTCTACCCTCTGGGGAAGGGCCGCCCCAACCCAGGGTGCTCTTTCTCTTAGTGTTGAGTCACCGGGCCGGGGGGACAGCCTGAGTTCCGAGACCGTGTGTGGGAGTGTGGTCTGTGGAGGGAGATACCTTCGCCTATTGGCGATGAGGGTTTTTTTTCCTTTATGCAAGAGATCCCCTGTGGAGCCTGGCTGTCATGGCAACGTGCTGCCGCGGCTTCACTCCTAGGCATATACCACGACGCTGCTTTGGGCTACCTCCGGCTGCCACCAGAGGTTGCTCTTCGAGCGGTCATATCCCCGTCCCACCCCTGGGAAGAGAGAGCAGCCCTGTGGACGCTCGATCTCTTCCCTCCCCACCGGCTCCCTGGGCTGGTTCCCGAACCCGGGTCGCCGGTGTGGCGCGAGGTGTGGTGTCCAGCGCCTCAACCCTCAGTGCACCAGGTCGGCTTATGAGAGCCATTTAAACTACATTTTTTTAAAGGTACTTGTTACTGGCTAGTTTGTTGGTGCAGCAGTAGCATTGTTTCTTACAATGTCGACAATCTGTGTTCGAGAATGAGCTGGAGCTGTTGGAGGCAGGCTAGAAAAAGGAGGATTGAGCATCCCAGGGACTGCTCTTCTCCTTCAGGGAGTTAGGGCAGTGCACCCTTCACAGACCCTGCCATCTGGCAACAGCAGTGTGGTAGCACAGCAGGAGCCAGTGAGTTGGGGAGAGATGTCTCAGGATGCTGGCACTGTCATGCATCTGCACATGTATGTGCCTGATGCATCATTGTATGGCACTGCCCTGGGGAGAAATTAGAGGGGAAACCCTGATCATGGCTGGATGATAGGCTAGCCCTCCGCAGGCCCCACACAGCCGACTGAGTAGCCCCTGCCACTGGATCCTGCACCAGGGGGGCTTGGCCTGCCTTTATTGCCCCAGTACCAGGTGGGGGTGGGGTAGACCGTGGAAGAAGAGAGGGCACTTAAGTCCCAGAGAAGGGTAGTGGTGGGGCCAGGGGAAACTGACTAGATGGGTAAGGTCAGTGACCGAAGGAAAAAAACGTAGAATTAAAAAAAAACAATCAAAGTTACATGCTTGACATTGGTTCTTGTTTTAAAGGTCTAACTGTTCAAGTTGACTGTTGAAGTTTGACTGCAGCACATGGCCTTTGTGATAACACAGTAATTTGAATTCCAAAAACTCTAAGTTCATCATGTCTGCTCCCCCCTCTCGCTTCATAAGCAGCGATGAAATTGTATGCCGTTCAAACAAGTACCAATTTGTAGGGATTCTCTAATCACTTTACTATGTAGGGTACCCCCTTCTTCCACTGCAAGTCGAAATTTGTTCAGGCATACCTTAAAAGGTCTGCAGCGAGTCAGTTGTCTCCGTTAGTCAGTTGTTTGGTAGCTTCACCACAGTCAGAGAAAAACCTGCCTCATAATGCTACCCCTGAATTGACTACTCTAGTGATCTGGCTGGTACCCTTGAGTATGCAAAAGACTGAGATCATGCTCCCTGTCAGCCTCCTTTTCTCCAGGGTGAAACGCCTCTCCTCATGACTTTTGTCCTAGTAATGCTGGTCATTTGGGTGGCCCTGCATTCTACCCCCTTGACTGCTTCAGCATCCATCTGTATTGTGGAGACTACAACTGCACGCAGTACTCCTGGTGGATCCTGATCAGGGCCTTCTGCAGTGGCAGAATTACTTCCTCTGCTCTGCTGGTAACCCCCTTTTGATTCACTCCAGCATTCTGCAGGCCTTCTTGACAGCAGCCGAGCACTGCTTGCCCTGTTTCATCCCCTTGTCTGTTATGTCCCCAGGTCTTTTTTCCTCCTTGACTGTAGCAAGAGGAGCCTCATACCGTGTGTAGGTCCTGTGTCTGTTTTTCCACTACAAGTGCAGCCCCTTGCATTTGGCTACAATGAATATGAGGCTTCAGGAGTCAGACATATCACCCAGTTTGTTCAGGTCCTCCTGAAGTTTGTCTCCATCCTAAAGGGAGTCCACCTACCTGGGCAACTTATCATTAGTAATTGTTACAGTTTCTCTCCCAGTGACCAAAGTACACTATTATGACATTGGTACTGGGAAAATGCCATGTAGACATTGCTACAGTGGAACTTTCATGGCATCACCATCTTATCGCTGTCACGATGCCAGGTATTTTTATTTAAAGACATACCTGGTGAGGAGACCTTAAGGGTCTCTAAAGCTTATATAACTAAACTGTTTGTTAGACTGCATCACAAAGGCCATGCTGCAGTCAAACTTCAGCAGTCAACTTGAACAGTTAGACAGTGTTCAGAAAAAGAGACGTGCAAGAACAAGGGGACACAATTTAAAGATGGGGGGGTGGTTCGGGGCAATGTGAGGAAGTATTATTTCACAGAGAGGGTAGTGGATGCATGGAACAGCCTTCCTGAGGAGGTTGTGGGGTCTAAAACTGTGGGAGAATTCAAGAATGCATGGGACAGACATAAGGCAATTCTTGGGGGTGGGGGGTAGGAAGAAATAGGCTGTTGGTTAACTAGGATCTGCGGCCTATACTGTAGGTAGGGAAATGGGTAGACTAGATGGGCCACACGGTCCTTATCTGCCATCAAAGTCTATGTTTCTATGTAATAATGGTACCAGCTCCGGAAAACAAAAAGTATTTTGTTTTGTCCATGTTTTTTTGTGTTTGGTGGAATGGATTTCCTCTGGTGTGATGTAAAATGCAAACACACAGGTTTGAGTGTACTTAGCTGACACACTTGCTGGAATGGTATTTCTAATTCTGTTTAATTTTTGGCTGGGGGTTACTAAGACATTAGGATAGGGCACAAAGCTCAAGGTTACAGAGGCAGAGTGTGTTCAGCTCAGAGTAATACTGAAGAGCGGGTATTGCCTAGTGGCACAGGCTGATGGAGCAGCGCCAAGGGCAGCAAAATGTAAACTGCAAAAAAAAGAAAAAGATCCAGTATCTACTAAAATAAAACTTCGAAAACTGTCTAGTTGCAATAATTGTGGTAACATTATAGGTCTCTAATTCTTCAACTGTATTCTGTTTTTGGTCTTCAAAATACTTTTGGTAATGCAACTCTCATTGAACTTTGTCTGTCACAGTGCAGACTGCAGATGAGTGTACCCAGAAATCTTACAACTGCTCTGTTTGTGACATCATAGTCTGTTATACTGGAAATCAGTATGTGGTCATAAACATGAGGTCAGGTGGGGATAGTCAGATGCTTTGACACACACTTGTTGGACAGGATACCAAGATGTGTTTTAAATCCTGGAAAGTAAATCGGAACATTCAAAAAATGTATTCTCTAGTAAATCTTAATAGCCGAACATTCTGTTTAGAAAAGTACACACTGAAGCGAATGAATGCTCTTTAATGTAATAACAGAGGGTGAGTGTTAGAGGGAGTGACAGGGCTTGGGGTTACACAGGTGCAGACAGCAGTCAGTATACAGTGACATAGTAATGTAATGGTAGAAGGTTGGGGGGAGAGCCCATCCTGCAGAGTTATGAGGTCAGACAGCAATCAGTGCTGTGTCACAGTAATGTTGTGACAGGTGGTGGACAGGATGTTGGTGTGAGGGACACAGATAATGCTAAATCTTGTGAGGAGGGAGGAATGCTGCAGGAGGCTCCATTGCAGTCTGTATGGACCAGCAGTAACACAGTAACAGAGAGCAGTGGCCCTTGATGGCCGAGGATCACTTTCTGGTGGCTACATCGCCATTCCCTGTGGCAAGCTTCAGCTTTACCAGTCCGTCAAGCAGCAGGAAACTAGTGTGAAACCCTTCATCTGACAGTCTCCAACAAATTGGTGAGGGTAATACACCTGCACTCTTGCCAGTCCAGCTCCAGTATGTCTGGCCGCACCTGACCTCATCACAGTCTTTATGGTTTAGGATGTATTGGGGGTGGTGGTGGTGGTGGAAGGGGGGCTTTTTTATTCTTTCCTCACTGTCTGATGCTGAAGGCTCTTAACTTCTCTGTTGTGTCTTTTCTGCTTTGTGCTCACAATTCAGTTGGAGCCCCCAGACCTGCTGGACCTACCTCTGACTGTAAGTAGCACAGACCACCTTGCAGCTCTTTAGAAAGTGAGTTTCCATGAGCCAGCTGAAGGACAGGGAACCTGAGTAGCACCAAGGAGATCATTTGTCTTTACTGAATGGGGTGCTCGCGACCAGTTGGAACACTTCTTCCCTCTGTGACTGTGATACTCTCATTCTGTGAAGAGTATCTTACATGCGGCTGGCCTGGAAATGGGCACGTTCGTGACAGTTTTTTTTATTTTATTTTAATACCAGTAAATGCTTTCTCGATCAATAATATATTAGTACCACTGCCACAACCACTTTTACGCTTGTAAAAGTGGTCTCACTTGCATCATCAGGGTATCAAAAATGTTCACCTAGTCCCTGGTTATCAGTCTGATCTTCTAACACCTGCCGCCCCAATCCGCTCCCTCTATTCCTCCTCTAGGGGCCTCCTGGCAATTCCCAGGATGAGATTGAAAACTGCCGGTGACAGAGCGTTCAGATTCACCAGTTCTGTCCTGTGGAATTCGCTCCCTCCGGTCATTAGGGAGGCACATTCAATTGAGGTTTTTAAGACCCACCTAAAGTCTAATCTGTTTTCCCTGGCCTTCCTGAATGTAGATATTTAATCTGATATAATAATGATTCCTGAAATAATTAATTACTGAATCTATCTGAAAATTCTTTCAGAATTTTTTATTTGTATTACCACTATTTAATTATGTATCTATGCATGTTTTTTATCTTTTTACTTGTTTTTATGTGATGCGTCCAGAGCCCCTGGGAATGGGCGCCATACAAATAAATCTTGCCCTGCCTTGTCACCTTTGGTTCGCAGATCTCTTACCCTATGAATGCGTGAACCAACTCTTACAGCTGTAAGTGGTCTTGGTGGTGGTATTAACATACACAAAATGTCCCTTGGCTAAAGGACCTTTTTTTTTATTTCTATTTTTCCACCTCCTCCTCCCTCCAACTCCGATATCCTCAGGAGCACCCATGAGTCATCCCTTTGCAGGCCACTTTACCTGGTCAGCCCCTGACACCCATGGAGCCTCAGTTTACCCCCTGGGCGGGGACAAGGTGGGACCCCAATACCCGACAATCCTGATTTCATCGGTCGAGGGGTGCCAGGAAGGTGGCTGCATATTGATGGCAAGCTCTTGGTGCTCTGTCTCCATCGGAGCCGAAGGGTGTTTTTCCTCCTGTTCTGTGGTGTATTGATGTCACGAGTACCCTGACGTCGAGGCATCAGCACCGACGTCCATGACATCCTCCCCCTAGCTGCCTCTACGAACGTGCTGGGCTCCAGATCTTCACCTGGGACCAGTCAAGTCCTGAGGTGCCCGATGTGCTGCCAGTCCCCTAGCCTCCGCCAGGGGTCAGCAGATGCCGAGCTGCTACCCCAACCTCCCCCTGGAGTAAGCGAGCCATCGTTGAATGCTCCAGTCTACTCCCCCTGGCCGGCCTACTGACGACCGGTCTGCTCCTGAACCCGGTCGCCGTGTCGCAGATGGAAACTAACCACTGCACTGGCGGGCCAGCACTGAAGGACCTTGCAGAGCTAGCACAATATTCCAGTCTGCAAAGCTTGAAACTGGGGTTCAGTTGTGTGTGTTCACGGGGTTCTATAGGAGGATCCTCAGATTCCAGTTTGAAGGAGCAAAATATGGGATGGGAGAGACCCGATTAGTAACTAAGAAGTTTGGCACAAGACTCCTTGGAACATGGGTACCCACATCCTTTATTCACAGCCACCAGTTCAGGAGGGGGTGCTCTCTGAATGTGCATCCACAAGAGGTGCGCAGTATCCTGCAGTTGTGGTGCAAAATGATGAACTGTGATGTTTTTCTGCAGTTGTGGTGTGCCTTACCACAGTTGCCATACTTTCCCTGTAAGTATGATTAAAAAGTGCTGAATTGTGGTCATTTGTTTCCACAGTTCTGCACGTTTTACCACAAGTGCACACTCTTACACCAGAAAATGGAGAATGGGCCCTCAAGAAATTTGCTGGGACTCTCAGACATTTTTGCGGGGTCTACAGGGAGTCCAGGACCATCCAAATGAAAATCCTACTGAGAGCTCTGTGGCATGTGGAAGGTTAAGCAGTGCATTTGAACCCACCATCCCTGATAACTCACCTTATCGTAAAGGACAGAGGCAGAACTGTGGAGCTGATCCTTGTGTAACCGGGTTGCCGTGTAACTTTCGGTTACTACCCCTGCCTTGTTGGCTCAACAGGGTTGAGGGGCCTGGGCTCTGTTTCTGATGGAAAAGGGAGGTTCTTTCCCAGATAGAAAATAAGTAGTGCAGTGCCTCCACCCAGAGGGCCTCCCTGCCCCCTGTACACAGTGGAAGGTGGGCCCTCTCTGTCCTAGCCATACCTGCCCTCAACTCCCTACCCATCCCCTGCACTGCCCCCCCCGATCCTTACATCTGCCCAAGCACCTCTACCACAACCGTCGTAGTCCTCTTCTCCATCTCATCACCTTACTCCTCATGCTCTCTGGGAATGTCCACCCTAACCCTGGACCTGGACCTTCTACCCCCCTCCCCCCGTTGCCCCCTACTGGGCATGGCCTCTGCATTGCCTTTATAAATATCTGCAGTCTCCCAAGAAAGACTGCTGCACTCAGTGTTGGGTCTCCACAACACCGCCTTATTCTTGCCATAGTGGAGACCTGGCTCTCCCATTAACTCCGACTCTGCTGTCTCCCTCCCCGGCTTCACCCTTTTTAGAAAAGATCGTGTGGGTAAGCGTGGTGGCGGATGTGCAGTCTACCCGCGTGACTCCCTCCCGGGCCACGCACGACCTACCCCCAAGCTCAACCACGGTGCCCAAGCCATCACCCTAAAAATCACCCCTGAACTGGGCTGTGGCCCTCTTTACCTTACAACCACTTACATACCCCTAAGGGCACAAAGTCTAGCTATCCATTCTCTCACTGACCATGTCTCTCTACCCTGCCACACAAAGTCGAACAGCTCGTCCTAGGTGACCTCAGCATCAACTGGCTTGGCTCCATTACAACACACATTAAGGACAACTTCACAGCCCTTGACCTATCTCAATTAGTCACTCGTCCCACCAGATTTAACCAATCAAGTGGGTCCAGCTCCCTCCTTGATATAGTACTCTCCAACCACCCCCACAAAATCAAGTCTATTAATGTCCTAGCCAACTCCCTTAGCAACTACTCACCAATTCTCTGTTTCTGGTCCTCCGTCACGCTCAATCCTGCGTACAAAGCCATCCCCTGCTGCCACTTTTGCCCCAGGGGCCTTAATAAACTAAAGTAGTACCTAGTCCAGCTCGACTGGTTTCCGATCTCCCTCGCAACGGATATAGATACTGCTCTAGCCTTCCTCACCAGAGCATTCTGCAAGGCCTGTAACATCTTTGCCCCTGTCACCAGCACTCGCTCCAAGAGACACAATGCTGCCTGGATTTCCCCCTCCCTGATCCAGCAACTGAAGCAGCAGGATAACCTATGGCATATTGCTGTTGAGTCCGGCAGGACAGCTGACAGACAAGCCTATAATGCCGCTCGCAACCAATGCATCTGGGCCATAAGGCAAGCCAAGGCCAGATACTATGAAACCACCTTGGCCTCATCCTGGTGCTCTGCTCGAGCTTTCTGAGATAACATTAAGGAGCTTAAAGGGAATACCCGCTCTCCCCCCACCTCCTTCTCAGATGGTTATTAACAGTGCAGTTAATACTGACCTGCCACTTGTTGCCGACTGCCTCAACACAACCTTTTCTGACCTAAGTGCAGTCCTTCCTGCCCACTTCTTCGATCCTATCCGTGCATCCAACCCCTCTGCTATTTTTCGACCCCCATTTCTCTTCCGGACCATCTCTCCCCGTGACGCCAAGCCACTCCTCCTAAAAGCCCTCTCCTCCCATAACCCTAGTTGTGACCCCCTTGATTCCAGGATTCTCCGCCTAACACTTGATGTCATGTTAGCCTCCCTTATTGACCTTCTTAACCGATCTCTATGCCTCGGCCAATTCCCGAGCGCATGGAAATTGGCTGAAATTACCCCTATCCATAAAAATGGAGGCCGCACATTACCAAACAACTACAGACCTATCTCCATCCCCCACAAAGCCCTGGAGAAAACAGTATCCACCCAACTCGTGGATTATCTATCCAAGCACAACATACTATGCCCAGAGCAGCATGGCTTCCGCCCTGATCACAGCACCACTACAGCCCTATTGGAGTTCTCCCACCAAATACATTCTGCACTTGAAGCTAGGGAGATCGCCGGGGCAGTGTTCATTGACCTATCCAAGGCCTTTGACACTGTGTGTCACCCACTATTGCTTGACTCCCTCCGTCAGCTTGGTTTCTCATCTGGCCCTCCAGGTGCCGAGAGCTAGGACCTCACTCACCCAAAGGTCTTTCCACTACAGAACACCTTCCTGGTATAACTCCCTCCCCATGCACATTACTAGCATCTCCAAAATCGGCCCCTTCAAAATCGCCCTACGCAAACACCTCACTGACACTCGGAGCTGTAAATGCCCATTATAGGGCCTTACCGAGAGCTCCGTTCTGAACCAATCTGCAAACATAGACCTCCCCAGGTAACCACCACCTAGTACTCCTAGTCTCTTATAGTATTACATATGTACTAGTTTACTTAGAATAGTTTCTTGTAGTCTGTAAACCACACACTGTAATCTGCGTGCTCCACTGTGTCACTGAAATTACTTAGTTTTGTATACTCTTCTGTATCTCACCTATATTGTTCACTGAAATGCCTTGCTTTGTATGCTCTTTTGTATCTCACCTGTATTGTTCTCCACTGTCTTGCTCCACCAATATGTTGTCTCCCCTCCCTGTGATGAGGTGCCTTTGTAAATGAGTCTTTGACTCAAAGGTTGTAAATCCGAAATTGTGAATAAATAAAAAAATAAATAAAATAAATTACAGTGGGCCAGACGCTCGTGTAGTACAACCCCAGGTGTGCTGTACCTACCCATGTCCCTTCATAGTCACCCCTCACATGAAATACCATAAACAGTTGCAATACTTTACTGTGCTTGCAGATAATGACTATCGCTAATAATATGTTCACCGGCAGTTTTAAACAACAATAAACACTTTATTAAATGTGTGTGTGTGGGGGATAAAAGGGATGCATAAATAAATAATGAATTTCGATGGAATTTGATATAACGAAACGAGCAGTAACAGTGCCCACCCCCAAGAACAACACCACCCAACAATAGGCCCACCTTCCCACTGGTACCAATGTCCCTCAAAGTTAGTCTGGCCTGGGTACCCAGGAAGAGAAGTGGTTGCAGGCCTGTATGGTGCAGCTGGTTGGCCGGTGTTGGTACACTTTTAAAATAAACAGATCTGGCTCATCCCCAGGCTGTAGGGGCAACAGTCTGTTAGGTGGCTTTCTGAATTTCAGGTGTCACACCACAAACAGCTTTCTGGCTTCCCCAGGCAAAAGGAAACTCTGCAGGCTCCCCTCGACTCTGACTTCAGAACTCAGGCAATACTTCAGTCTCTTGGCAGAATGCAGTCCCACCCTCTGTACCAGCTGAGGGCTTGTCTCAGGGATTTGCTTCCAAATGTTCTGCACGCTTTAGTTCTGGCACTTCCAGCTGATGGAAAGATTTAGGCAAGTCTCCCAGCAGTTGGCTGTGGAAGCCTTGGGCCGACTTCCAAATGTCTCTCCTGCTCATTCTCCGCTCCCCTGCTTCACTCAGAGAGCCTCAGGCAGAACTGCCATGAGCTGTGTTTTCCCCCAGCGTCTGAGGAGAAACAATAGCAGCAGCTATTGGCTAACGTGGCTGACCATCTGTAAAGTTAATATACATAAGGTTCACTTGACACCTGATTGGATGACACTAAAGGCGCCAAGAACATTGTTCAGTCCCCCTACCCAGGAGCCATAGCAGCAGTCCTTAGAGCTCCTCGAGTGCAATTGGATGGGCTAGGGTTAGTGGTTACCAAATCTCATCCATGTAAACAGTTTATAGACTGTCCCAAGTTTTAAAGTCTTGTTGTAGGCAAACTAGGTAGTTTTAGCAAATAACTGTCCCACAGTCCACATGCTGTATCTCTGTACTGTAATCTGGTTGTGGACTGGGCACTAAAGGAGTCCTCCTCTGTCTGTTGTTAACGCCGTAGCACTAAGTCCCCAGGTGACAGGCAGAAACACATCCACTGGGTAGCTTGGTGGTTCTTAAAGCACTTATTTTTTGCAGCTACGTATTTTTTCCTCCCCTGGAGTCCTCTGCCAGCATGTGACGTCCCCCCACCCCGTGTAGGCTCTGGGTATGAGACTCCTTCCCCATAACCCCATGACTTACCCTTTGTGGCAGGGGCGGGAGCGACTCAACCCACCGGACCGGATGAGCGTTCAGGGAGGTGCCTTCCAGGGCCAACACAGAAGGGGACCATTGTCATTCGCAGAGGACTACGTGTTTTCTTTTGTTTACTCTGTTCCCCTCGAGGTGCGGCGTGCAATGGTACCAGCAGCGGCAGCGTGCATGCTCCCGTGCACATCCCGCCAAGCACTTGCTGCACTCTCGCCCTTCTTCTGCAGCACTGACATACCACCTCCCAGCCTCCGCTAGGTGGCAGGCAATCGCCGAGCCCTGCAGTCCCCCCTCCCCGGAGAAGGAGAGCAGTCCTAGGGATGCTCGATCCTACTCTTCCCTGCCAAACACCGGCGCCCCATGTCCGTTCCTGAACATGGGTCACTGGCGTGGCACGAGGTAAGGCGCCCGCGCCCAGCCTCAGCACCACCGGCCGCCTAAGCACTTATACAATTGTATACAAAGTTTTACTCTCTTTTGCTCCCCAAGTGTGTCTCCGAACCCCCACATATGTTCTGGTATCTCAGGAGTCGGAACACACAAGATAACACTTGTCTTTGTCTGCTAATGCAGAGTTACCATGGGCGCTATTGCGCTAAGGGATACACTAACAGACCGCCAGCTCGAACGTTCGAGCAGGAGCCAGCTTGAACGTGCGCACACTGAGCTGTGCAGTACTTCACTGCTTGCTCAGCACTAACTGCGCTGCACCACCAGGTGGCAAACTTTAGCTATTTGCACAACTTCTCTGGCCTCGCTACAGAACAGGTGCATAGGGACTGATAGGAGCTATAAAAGGGGCACCCAGGACTGGCTGGACCAGACGACAGGGAGGCAGACCAGGTAAGCCCCAACTGTGTGTGTGTGTGTGTGTGGGGGGGGTGTTACATGTGTGCAACTGGGTTGTTCACATTGTACAGAAATGAATCTGTGGCAAAATAAATTACTCATCTCCCTGCTGTTTTGACTCTGGGTTACAGAAAGCCATTTTGGGCTAGCGGCAGGCTTTGCTTTTCACTGTTCCTGCAGAAATTCAATTTATCTGATTTTGTGTGGGAGAGCCATTGGGGAGGAATGGAACTGTCATGTTCAACAGCTTGAAATGTTTTCTCAGAGTCCTTTTGATGGATGTTCCTTTGTGTTCTGCCAGCCTTGTGTGTGTGTCTCAGCTGCTCTTGCATTTCCATCACTGGGCAGCCTGTGAAGGCCTTCCCTCTCAGCAGCTACTTTACAATTCTGCAGCTCAGATTTTTAGGCCCTCTGTCATTGTTTCTCTCTCATCCCTTGCACTTCCTGCCCTCCCACCCTCTATGTTTTACACCATCTCAGTATTATCCAGTAGCAGAGTTGGCTGCATGACAGGCCAAAAAGTAATTAGCCATTTGGTGAATTTATTTTTCTTTAGTTACTACCTTTTTAGTTTAGCCATTTATATGGTTAAGCTTTTTTTTTTTTTTTACTATATTTTTGCTCCTTTGGTCGGCTTGGAGAGACACTCCATGTCTGCCTTCAGGGTACTGTTCCACCACGTGCCCCGAAGTGGAGAGGACCAAGATGCTAGTCTAGTGGTCACTGGCTCATGAGACAGAAGAGGTGGCACTGGCAGGGATCCCAGACATCATTCTGTTTATCCAAAGGGTTTTCTGTCTTTGTGGCTACCTCCCTGGTGGAGGTGGGCATGTAGTGGTGTCATCGAATGGTAGGGTGCACTCCTACCCCCAACATGCAGACATCTGCCGTCTCCACCAGTCCCCAGCCTAGGCACTGGTCCCAGGCTCACCTATCACTAACCATCACTAGGGATCAGTATGTTCTTGGATGCCAGATCCCTCCCTTCACAGAGGTCCTCCAATGGCCCTGGGTTCGCTCTTGAATCTAGGTTGTCAGTGTCACAGGCGGTATGTTACCACTGTGCCATCAGGATGGCCAATCAATCCTTTTTACAGCTTCGTAGTGATAGCTATGCAATGTCTTGCTAACAAGGAGAGAGGGAGCAGGGCAGTCAGGAACACAAACCAACATGTATTATTTCTACATTACTTCAACAGTGGAATTTCATCACCTCATCATTATGCATCCACCATCCCTCCTCACCATCCTCTGTCCAGATCTACTATGTTCACGAATCCATGGTTGTGGCACTATTTTCTGTTTTCTGTGGCTGGAAGACATGGTACTTATCATAGCAGAAGCAAGTGTCAGTGTGAAGAACACTTGTGTCATTAACTAATGTAGATCTAACACAGCAGAAATATTTGTTTTTTTTTAACCTACATAATAGGGACTGTACTGAGCTAACAGACAGATGGATAGAATTAAAGGCAGTCAGTCATACTGATAATGACTCCAGTTTACATGAGTATGCAGAGTGGAGGGCTGGCCTGGTGGCACTGAGGCTTGAGGTGCTGGGTGCCACACCTTGCTCCATGCCGGCGACCTAGGTTTGGGAACGGACCTGGGCCATGGGGGGGAGAGAGGATCGAGCATCCGGAGAACTGCTGTCCTCTCTTGAGGGAGGGTCCCATGTCGTCCCGCTCATTGACTGCCCCCTAGTGGTGACTGGAGGGCAATATGGGTAGGGAGGCATGCTCTGACGTAATTATGTTGGTAGGGAGGGGGCGATGGGAGAAACAGGAAGGAAAAGGAGTCTGGCAGAGCTCCATGATGGTCCGCCACACTGAGGGCCGACCCCTGCTTCTGGATTGGATCTCCGAGGAGGGGGCGCCACCTCCCCAGCACCACCACAGAGGGGCAAGCCGTGGGGAAATCTCTGGGGTGGGTGAGTGTGGTGCGGTGGCAGCCGAAAGAGTGTCCCTCCTCCGGGGCTGAAGTCCCTGCCAGGGCTTAGGGAACATAAACACCTGAATTAAAAGAAAAAAAGTATGCAGAGTGGCAGTGTAAACCATGATCTGAGCTCTGGTTTGTCTTCCTCTGCTACCTATCTGATCATCAAGGAATTGTACAACAATGTCAGATCCCTATCAACAAGGAACAGAACCAATTCATGACTGTAATACAAGTAATTAAACTGCATTGTATCAGAATGGATGACTAAAACAAGATGTATGTATGCCTGTCTGTGCCTCATCCCCCTCCCCTTCCTCCATACAGAGGTACTTTATTCTGTATTCTGTGCCACCTCTGCAGCTGGACAAATGCTGCTGAGAACACACAGTTCTTGTCATAGCACGAGCAGGTGTCAGTGGCTGAAGAGCAATTCTGTCATCAACTAAAGTAGATCTGACATAGCAGAAACATTTTCTTATCTCAGTAGTATTTACTGTACTGAGGTAACAAACATATGAAGAAACCAGCAGAAGAAGGCCATTTGGTCTATCAAGTCTGCTCGTATTGCAGGGTCCACAGCTTGAGCTACTGTCCCTGCCCCCTCTCCCCACTCCTCCAATCCTTCCTACTCATGACCCTTACCCTCGCCCCTATACCTGTCCCAGCCTCTCACTGTCTCCAATGAGATTACCTCTTCTGGCAGCGCATTCCAAGTGTCCAAAACCCTCTCTGTGAGGAAGTGCTTCCTGACCTCCCTGCTAAACCTCCCACCCTCCAGCTTAAGACTGTGCCCTCTTGTGTTATGGTTGTCATTCAGCTTAAAGAGACTCTCCTTATCAACCTTAGTTATCCCTGTCAAGTACTTGAAGTTCCCAATCATGTCCCCCCCTCTCTCTCTCTCTTGCCTGTCTTCCAGGGAGTACATGTTCAGTGCCCTCAACCTGTCCTCGTATGCCTTACCCTGTTGATGAGCTATCATCTTTGTAGCCCTCCTCTGGACCTTCTTCAGCAGGTTAATGTCCTTTTTGAGGTGTGGGCACCAGTACTGAACTCCATACTCTAGATGTGGCTTTACCAGTGACATGTACAAGGGCAGTATAACCTCTTCTCTCCTATTACTGATCCCCCTAGATATGCATCCCAGCATCTTGTTTGCCTTTGCTGCTGCTTTCTTACACTGCGTGGAGTGCTTCAGGTCACTAGTGATCATCACTCCCAGGTCCTTCTCCTTCTCCTTCTCTGATGCAGATACTTGGACTCCACCCAGATAGTACTCTGTTCTAGGATTCTTGGCTCCAATATGCATAACTTTGCATTTCTTGGCATTGAAGCCAAGCTGTCAGATCCTGGACCACCTCCCTAGCTTTTCCAGATCTTCCTGTAGGTCCTGTATCCCTTCAGCTGTGTCCACTCTCCCACAGAGCTTGGTGTCATCCGCGAATAGGCACATTTTGCCCTTAGTGCCATCTCCAGTGCCATTGATGAAGACATTGAACAACACCAGCTCCAGCATCGAGCCCTGTGGATCTCCACTGGTTACCTGTCGTGCCAGATAACTCTTCCCTCCACAACCACCCTCTTGGTTCAGTCCTTCAGCCAGTTTTCCACCCATCTGGCCATCTTTTCCCCAACCCTGAGATCCACCAACTTCCTGATCAACCTTTTGTGGAGCACAGAGTCAAAGGCCTTGCTGAAATCAAGATAGAGGATGTCTGCCACTTGGCCCCTGTCTACTGTCTTAGTGACACAGTCAAAGTCAATCAGATTTGTTTGACATGATCTCCCCCCATGAACCCATGCTGCCTCGCATCCTGGAAACCATGCTCCTCTAGATATTTCACAAACCTTTCCTTTAGTGTGGTGTCCATGAGTTTATTTATTTATTTAGCTTTTGTTGACCAGGTAGGTATACTAGACAAGCTGTATGCCTATTTTCAGGTACGACCTGGGAGAGTACAGTGAAAATACAGGTTCAAACAAGGTACATAACAACAAGAGGGGCAATGTACATAGTTACAGGAGAGCAAGATGAACATAGATAGTCTACAGTGAGCAGTAATAGGTAAAATATACATATACATACGGAAAAAATAGACTAAGACATTCAACGGCAATTACATTGTATGAGTGACCCTTTTACCAGGGCCACATAATTCATAAGCAGATAGCAAGCAATCACATGCTTCCCAGAGTTAAAGGACAGTGGGCAGTGGGTTGGATAAGATCAATTTGGAGACCTGGTTAAGGTGGCTTGGGACACCCACACACAGAGAACAGTTTCAAGTGCTCCCACAGGGAATTCTGGAGACTCAGGTGGGAGGGGGGCACCCCACAATGGAGGTCAGACTGACTGGTCTGTAATTCCCTGGGTCATCCTTGGGACCGCTTTTGTGGAGCGGCACTACATGTGCTGTTCTTCAGTCCTGCGGTACTACGCCTGTCTCTAGTGAACTATTAAATAGGTCTGCCAGTGGCCCTGCCAGCTCCTCAGCCAGTTCCTTTACTACCCTTGGATGTACACTGTCCGGTCCTGGTGATTTGTCCACCTTCAGTGTCAGCAGCCCCTCCTTCACTCTATCCTCCTCTATCACTACATCTGTGCCCCCCGCTCCTCTTTTCCCTCCTGAAGGCACTGGTCCGACCTTCTCCCTGGTGAAGATGGAACAGAAGTATTCATTTAGTATCTCTGCTTTTCCCCCATTATCCTTCACCCACTCCACCCCTTTCTTAAGCCTAACAATCCCTTCCTTATTGTCCCTTTTCTCACTTATATAGTGAAAGAAAACCTTCTCCCCCTTCTTAATTCCTTCAGCTATCTGCGGCTCCTTCTGTGCCTTTGCTCACCTGACTTTCTTACTTGCCTCACTAGCCAACCTTAGTTAATTTTACCTATCCACCTCTCTCACTTGGTCTTCCTGAATTTTCTATAGGCCAACCACTTTTCCCTTACTGCCTGGGCAACCCCAGAACTGAACCAGCTGGGCACCTTGGCCCTTGTGTTCTTACCGCTGAGCCTAATGCACTTATCTGTGGCAACCAGTATTACTTCCTTAATGATGGACCACCTTTGGTCAACCCCCTTATCTGCTCTGATACCCACCAGATGGCTCCTTAGCACTTTGCTCATTTTCCTGAAGTCCACCCTCCTGAAATCCAAGATTTTGGTCTTAGTTGGATGCTTTCCCGGCCCATATCCAGCTGGAACCACACTGTGCAATAGTCACTTCCTCCAGTGACTCCCTGGCCATTGTTTCCTATACATGCTCCTCATTTGTGAGCACCATGAACATGGTGGAGAGAATGAAACAAGCATAAATAGATATGCAGAGAGCGGCAGTGTAAACTGAAGTCTGAGCTCTGGGTTGACTTACTCTGCTGCCTGTCTGATCAAAAAGGAACTCTGCTACTTTACAGCAATGTCAGAGCTGCATCAACAGTGAACTGTACCAATCCAAGACCATAATACTAGTAATTACACTGCTTCACTGCTTTGCAACAGAATAGATGAAGAGGGGGGGTGCTGTGGAGCCCGAGTAAAATGGCAGCTCTGGTTTGATCTTGGATACAAACTCTGCAGATTGCACAGTAATTTTATTGTTTTAAATAACGGTGACGAAGTGGAAAGTGTACGGACAGGATTCTGAAGACCTCAGCAATATAATGGGGAAGACTCATAAAGAGAAACAACTTCAGGAGGGAACTACAAGTAAAAATTTTCCTGTAGCCCCAGCCACGAGGTCGGCCCCAAGTCGAGTGGCAGCCGCAGAGGATTCCATGGAGCAGGAGACTTCACAAACTTTGGGGGCAAAGCTAAATACTCTTAAGTTGGTAATGGATCTCTCTGACAAATCTGACACACTTACCAACTGTGTGTCCACTCTTGAAACGAATCTGGATGCTGTGCAAATTGCTACATTGGAAGCTGTAAAATGATCCGACTCAGTGATGGGCGCAGTTTCAAGCATTATTAAGGAAAATCAGCATCTGCGCACATGTTTGGAGACTTTAGAGAATCAGGCCCGATTTGCAAATCTTTAAATAATTGGCCTACCTGAAGGATGTGGGGGGGACCACTTGCTTCTGTTTCTTGCAGAATAGTTTCAACAGCAGTTCGGTGCAGAGGAGCTTGGTGACCCTGTAAATATGCAGAAGGCATATCGCATTACTCTGAGAGGGGGACTAGAAAATCCAGAAGCCCCCCATGCTGTGGTGGTTATTTTGGATTATATAGGCACAAGAGATCATCTACTGGCTCTGGCAAGAAGGAAGAAAATGCTCCTACAGGATGGGGTGCAGGTACGACTTTTCCCAGATTTGAGCTATATGACGTGTCAGAAAAAAAAGAGATTCGATGGAGTCAGGGCAATGTTACGGGAGGCTGGGATCTCTCATGGGATGGTTTTCCCCGCCCGACTCCGTATAGTGTATGATGGGCTCAAAAGAATACGGCCCATCGCTTAACACATGCAGAGTCCAGCCCCCCAAGCTCAGATGAAGAAACATGATCCGGACATTGACTCTTTTAGTGCTCTTTATAAACCAGCTAAATGAGACGCTGTTAGGAGTCGGGTTCGATATTGATTGTTAAGCTTGTCACACAGTTTTTATTACTGTTTGAGACCTGTTGGTCTCATGAGTTCCATTACTGGTTAAACCCTACTGATGTCTTTATAATTAATGTAGCGCCTAAAATACTGCAAGTAAGTGCATCAAAATGAGCCGATTTAAATTATTTTATTTATACGTGTTTGATGTATCATTACGAAATTGCATGGCTATAATGAATATTCTACTTCCTCCTCAGGTAGAAGGATAGAGACTTTGAGACTATCAGTGTATTTTGCCTGTTTTCATTACCATGCAGCTCATGGGCTCAAACCCACAGTAACATAGTGGACTGTAACTTCTTTTACATTTAAAATTAATTCTGCATTTCCCCACTGTATGACGTATCTTAATGGCATAGGAAGCACCAAGTGGATATATTAAGAGGAGTAGCGCCCTCAGTGGTTTTAAATATGAAGTTAATTGCCATGTCTGCATTACTTCAGCTGTGTGTTTTGAATGAAAAATAATAAACATATAGTTTAAAAAAAAAAGAATAGATGAAGAAAACAACACATACGCTACAGGTGGGTGATGCCTTTTATTGAACTTTTAACTCTAAAACAATTTTGTTAGTTCAGTACAAGGTATCACCTGCAACATATTTTTTTCTTCTGCTTCATAGACTGGGCTGTGACAGCTGCCACATTTCTTCTTTAGAACAGACTAAACTAGGTCCACATTGTAATACACAGTGTCTTCTACAGAAGACTGTCTCAAGGTCACACCGTGAGCAAGTGTCTGTTACAGTATTCAAACGTAGGTATCTAGGTAGGCCGGCCTGCACTCTAACCACTGGGCTAACACCCAGTCCCTCTCCCTAGTCTGAACAATCACCCATTCCACAAACAATGCTACCAGCCTTGTTTGTCCTGAGACCTTAAACAAAATAAAGTGTTCTGGTGTACACATAAAATTATCCATCCGTTTCCCTTTGTTGAAGGGATTGATTCATACCTACATTTCACAGGTTTGTAGAAGGGAGGGATCCATATCTGCTTTTAGCATTATGTGCCAATAGTAGTGACTGAAGCCAGATAGTAATGTAAACAGCTAGTAAGGGGGAAATTGTGGGTTTTTTTACTATAAGCATATACACATGTCTAATATGTTCATTGGGTCTTAAATGTGTCATTTCTGCACAGACAGTAGTGTAGGCAGCAAGTAAGGGGGAAATTGAGGGGGTTTTGACCATAAGTATATACGTGTCTTATATATTCACTGTGTCTTAATGGAGTGAAAGGCAAGGAATACTGAGGACTGCACTGGGAAGACAGAAGAGTGGGGAGTAAACAAGAAAAATGCAGTATACTGGAAGTTGGGGAGGGCATGGGGCAGGGGTCTCTTAGGATAGAGAGGGGAACTCCGGGGTTACCCAGGAGAACAGGCAGAATAGTAAGGTGCAGTGGCTGTGGGGCAGCGGTGTTCATGGAAACACTGTGGAGGGTAGAGAGTTGTCTGATATGTATCAGATTGTGGCAAATAGCAACAGAGGTAAGTGTAACCCCTAGTTGGCGCTATCCCAGAGGATACTACCCCTGCCTGATTTGCCACTAACAGGTTGAGGGGCCTGGATCCAATGGCGGGTGCCTCCACCCAGAGGTCAGGGTTTGCAATAGTTAAACTAACTTGGTCACAGCCCTCTGGGACACTGCAACCCCCCTTTCTTCCCACTAGTGGCCCACACAATATATCAGAATTACCTTCACAGTATACACTCTACTCCCCAGGTCTGGTTCCGCACTGGGACCTCCTGTGAAATGGAGATACAGTGCAACAATCACAGTACAGTACTTTAACATAGACAAATACCTCAGGCAGTATAACTTTGCTGAAACAAGCAGCTCTGATTTATTTAGGGGATATAACAAGGACAGGGGAAATCAGGTTAATTAGCTTATCACTCTAATAATTCATTTATGGCTCTGTGCACAGGCCTATCCCTATCAGTTACTGTCCCTGGGTACCCAAGCCCTAGTGGCTAGTCCAAACCGCGCAGCTGGTAGGGCCCTTTCACACAGAGAAAAGGAGAATTAAACAGTCAGCAGTACAGTAATTCCATTTGGATTTAATGTGGCAATTCAACAGGGAGTGACCCTGAATTAGTACTCACGACCTCCAAATAAGATAGGGTCCTTCAATGTCAGTAGGGCTCACTTGAGGTACACAAACCTCTTCACACATCCATATAAAAGAAAGCACTATACCAGGCAGGCTGCATCTGTATCCCGATCGCAATTACTGCACAATACCCGGGAGAACACACAGCAGATTCAGTTCCTGACAGACCGAGTGCAATTTTCAGCAATTCCTCCAGTCTTCTACAGGGTGAGCCTGGTTCTACTCTTCAGAGATTCTTGATTCTTTTCACAGGACGGATTCAGTCCTAACAAGCTGTTACACAAGCTGCAGACCGAACTTGGGCCTTACACACGCTTTTTTGACTAAAACTGCACACTGAAAAGCACAGGGCTCCTTCCTTCTTCACTGCCAAAGCTCAACTGAAACTCCAACCGACAAAACCTGGCACTTCCTTTGAGTTCCTCCCAGTTCTTGACTGGATTGGCTGTCACTCACAATAGACTGCTGCTGTTGGTCCAAAAGGCACTGAAGTCTAAACTACATCTCCCAGAGTCACTGCCCATACAATCCTCTTGTGGCTGGCTCAGATTATGAGTCCAAGTTCTGATTCGTCCAAGGCACCATTTTAGAGCTAGCTTACCCCACACTGATTGGTCCAGTTTAGCAGTTCAAAACTAGAATGGGGAACTAGCAGACACAGTTCTGACTGCAAAGAAAGCAGGTTAGACAAACTGTAATTTCATTATTACTCTAAATAATTTCTGGCAAACAGTTACATCTTTCAGATAGGTTCCTTTGCACTCCTAGTGACTGCAAAATGAAGTGAATTGGCAGCAGCTTGAGTGGTACTCAATCAAAGAAACACACAGTCCCCCATACAACTAATTATGTCTGCAAGCAGACAGCTCTTAAAGAGACAGTACCAGAGGTTCTAAAAACACTCACTGATAAATGGCTTAAATGCCAAACACCATTCAGGCTTGGAGCATTCAAGCAAGCTCCTGAAGTCTTTTGGGAACCCCCATTTGCAGGGGGTTACACCTTCCTGGTTTGGGAAAGCTTGACGTCTCACAAGCAAGTACCCATAAGTTTTAACTGCAACCATATACATTTGCATTAGGCTCACACATGTAATCATCAGTCAATATATCATTTTACCAAGAACACATTTCTGAAACATTGCAGTACGTCACTTTACACAGTATTACACACACATTGTACCATAACTCAAGTTATTACCTCTTGTACATGAAACCTGAAGAGAGGGGCCTTCCTATCAGTTACCTTGGGGCTGGACGGGCAAGGGCACCATACTTAGAGGGCAACACAAGTAACTTGAGTTAGCACTGATGCTCAGTTTGGGCAATGAGCTCGGGGACACATACACCCTTTATGGACAACATTGAGAGGCAAATCCACAGGCCTCCCAAGGGAATCATAACTGAGGTGCACCACAGGCTTTACAGCTCCACCAGTCTTTCTAGGGGAACTGTTACAGTCTCTGCACCTGAGCCTCATTTTCAGCATTGTCCTCACTTGTCAGGGAGTCTCCCTGGGGTAGAGAGGCTAGAACTTGGGGCACTTTCAGCTCCAGGAGTTACAGTTTCTGAGTCCACAACATTTGGCTTGCACAGAGCTTTGGACACTGGCAGTGGACTGTCAGGGCACTCAAAAATACTCTTCTTGTTCGGGTGTATCACCAGTCTGCCCCAATCTATCATTTTCTCCCTGAAAGCTCAAACAGTTCAACCATGCACAATGATTCCATTTCATCTGATCTGATGCTTTGCACTTCACTTTCTGGGAGCATTGGCTCCAGGGATGAAGCTGGGGCTTAGACAGTCCAGAAGGCCCAGCTTCATCTCCAGTATTGACTAGGGGATTGCCTCAAACAATTGACTCAGTTCGTAAGAAGGATAGTATTCAAAGTCACTCACTTTCTTCCGATATGGACTGACAGTCATGCTCAACTGGGACTTGTGGAGGGGAACACTTTAACTTTGCTTCTGTAGGTGCAGACTTTCTTGATCTTTTCTTAGCAGCAGCTCTAGTCACTGGTCCAGAGGGGCATCTTCTAGGGCTCAGACTCAAATTAAGATTTGTCCAATGGGCAGTAAATGATTTCTATGCATTGTTTTTACATCTTTTGAATTATTCTCAGGCCTTACTTTGTACACTGGCAGATCATCTAGTTTGCCCACTACAATGTGAGGGAGATGGTGCCATCTGTCAGCAATCTTGTGCTTGCCATGCAGTCCCAGATTTCTTAGCACTACCGATCTCCCTCCTGGAGTTCTTGTGCTTTCACCTTTTTATCATACCTTTCTTTGTTGGCCAGATTTCTTTTGCAGCCGTGGTTTGAGCCAGTTGGTACGCATGAGTTAGCTGGGCCTTTAACTTGCACATACTGTAAATAGTTGTCAGCTTGAACCCCATCAGAGAGACCCCAAAACACACATCTACTGGTAGTCGAGCTTTTCTTCCAAACATCAGCGGTAGGGGAGCATCCAGTGGCATCACTTTTGGTGCAGTTATAAGCATGTACCAGGTGCTAATTTGTTGGCTCCATCTAGGCTTGTCCTTTGGGTGCAGGGTGCTCAGTATATCTAGCAAAGTGCGTTGAAATGTTCAGGCTGTGGTCCCCTGGGGTGGTAAGGAGTGGTTCTGGACTTTCGCACTCCCCACAGAGAAAGCATCTCTTTGATCAGACGACTCTCAAAGTCTCTCCCTTGATCAGAATGGATTCTTTGTGGAGCCCCA
Source organism: Neoceratodus forsteri (assembly GCA_016271365.2). Classification (NCBI taxonomy): domain Eukaryota; kingdom Metazoa; phylum Chordata; order Ceratodontiformes; family Ceratodontidae; genus Neoceratodus; species Neoceratodus forsteri. The sequence continues at coordinate 37,363,599 of JADMNL010000037.1, read as the reverse complement.
TAGTGAACAAAAAAGTTTTCTACAAGTACTTTGGCCACAGTGGATGCTTTCTGGTCTTTGGTGGGGAAAGCTTGGGCATTTCTCGTGAAATGGTCAGTGACCACCAGCACATTACTGATATTTCTTTGATCTGACTCCAAACTCAGAAAATCAATACAGACCAGCTCCATGGGTGCACTGGTGGTGATGTTATACAAGGGCGGCAGCCTCTGGGGCAAAGCTTCTCTGTAAGCAGCTACATAAGTTCAGAATGTGTTGCTCCACATCAGCCCCCATCTTAGGCCAATAGAATCTGGATCTCACCAAGTCAAGTGTTCTGTCTATACCAAGGTGCCCCATGTGGTTGTGCAAGACCTCAGTACTGAGTCTCGAAAGGCAGTGGGCAGCACTAGTTGTTGTTTGTCTACTTGTCCCCTCTGTCTACTGTTTCTCTGTATAACAGTTTATTGATCAGTTTCAACTTAGGACCTTCTTAGTATAACAGTGCAGTTCTCAAATCAGTGGAGCGTAATTTGGACACATCTTTTCCTGCATAGAGGGCTTCTAAAGCTGCTTTGATTATGGGATCGTGGGATTGAGCCCGCTGAATACTGTCATTGTCCAGCTGAGGCAGTGCACCAATGTCTATTGCAGAAAAGTGGCAATAAGCAGCAGGTATGCAATTCTCAGAGGGTCCTAAGCAATCCACCATGCAGTCCACTGCGTCCGTGGACATTTGTTCCTCCCTGTCAAACTTCCGCAGAGTGCCGAATGTCAGGTTCTGCCAATCGGACCCAATCATTCTGGGGAACAGGCCTCGGGAGAGAGCATCAGCATCTATGTGGTTCAGACCTGCTCGGTATTCAAGAGCATAGTCATATGTAGATAAGTAGAAGCCACCTATGGCCAGTGGCATCCAACTTAGCTGAGGTCTGCACATAGGTCAAAGGATTATTGTCAGTTTTACTAGTATTTTAGCCCCATACAAGTACTCATGGAATTGGTCAACAATAGCCCACTTCAAAGCTAGGAACTCTAACTTATGTACAGGATAGTTCTTTCGGATGGGGTCAGGCTTCTACTGGCAAAGGCCACTGGTCTCAGGCCATTCTCGTGTTCTTGGTACAACACAGCCCCCAACCCTTGCAAGCTAGCATCAGTGTGCAGGACGAAGGTTTTCTTGGATCGGCATAGGCCAGCACTGGAGCATGGGTGTTGATATATGATCTCATGAAAAGCAGTCTCACAATCAGGAGTCCAGCGGGCCCCAAATACTTCACTCGGATGAAAATACACTCTTTCAGTCTTGAGGGACGCTGACTTTTGGTATTTTTGTGTTGGGGATACCCTTGAGTAAGGTTAAGTAAGAGGCGGATCACTCTTGAATAGTCCTTGATGAAGCACCATAATAACCACAGAATCCCAGGAATCTTTGCAGTTCTTTTAGATTTTGGGCTGTGGCCAGGTGGTCAAGGGCTCAACTTTACTTGGGTCGGTCTCTATTCCCTCGTGGATACTATGTGTCCCATACTTTACTGATGTTTGAAAGAATTGACACTTATCAATGGACAGTTTAAGGCCAAAGTCCTCCAGTCGGTCCAATACCTTAAATAATCTGCTCTCATGTTCCTCCAGTGAGCTGCCAAACACAATAACATCATCTAGGTATACCAGGCACTCTAGTAAGTTCATGTCCCCACTGCACGCCTCCATCAATCGTTGAAAAGTGGCTGGGGCACCTGAAACCTTGAGGCATCCTCATGAATTCATAGAAGCCAAGCGGACAGATAAAGGCCGCTCTCTCACGGTCCTCTGGGGCCATCGGATCTGGTAGTACCACTGCGGAGATCCAGCACAGAGAACCACTTGCTCCGCTTAGGCAGTCCAAAGCATCCTGAATGCGGGCATTGTGTACTGATCAGGATAGTCCGCCGTTTAAGGTGCGATAATCCACACACATCCTTACTGTTCCATTCTTTTTCCTCACTACCACAATGGGGAAGCATAAGGCTTGGATTCTTGTATTACACCAGCAGCTAACATCTCTTTGCAGATGCCGCCTCACATCATCTATGTCAGCAGGTGCCAGGCGCCGAGACCTCTCACGAATGGTCTTTTTCGTCATGCAGCCGGATATTGTGCTCAGCTCCTGCACGCATCCTACACCCCATTCCTTTAAAGAAAACACCTGGTCTCTCTGGGCAAGCTTCACTGATCCTCACTTTCCATTCAGCTGGCAGCGGGAGTCACCGAATCAAACAAGTCAGGCGTACATTTGTCATTCTTCCTTGAACTCTGCTGCTGGGTAGCACTGCAGTGTCTGCACAATGCACATTAGCCAGGATGCAACCTCTGTTTACCTCGAATGTCTCTTTCAGACACATTATGAACTTGGACCATTACCCTTCTGGCATAAGCATGGGCTCTAGCGGCAAAATACTAGGCTTGACCAGCAGTCCTCTGGCAATTTTCCATCGCCTGGTGCATCCAACATTAATATTTTATTCTTAACATCCTTTCTGATACGGACCTCTCCTGTAAGGTACACTGGGCATTTGGCGCCAGGATCAGAGACTCAGGATCCTTCTTCCATACAATTCTGACCGGTTCCTCTGGTTCTGTTTTTCAGCATCTCTCTGTGCCTCATAGGCCTTCTTAATTAAAGCCGGAACTCTTAAAGCTCTACTAGTCTTTGACCCTGTTTTTCATAACACAACTGTGCCAGCCTTCCGAACATATGAGCATTTGTTCCAATCAACAAAGGGACACCATCATACAGTCCAGTGGGGGACACACTAAGGCTAGGGTCTCTACTTGTTCGCACTCCAGCCACGGAGGTGGGAAAGACAGCCAAATCTGGATATACCCGGAATAGGGTAGGCCTTCTCACTTAACCCCCATACATGCAGTCCTTCTAATGGTTGTAAGGGTACATCTGACAAATGCTTCTGATACCAATCCTGGAACATAATTGTCACTTGGGAGCCACTGTCTAATACAGCTCTTGTAGACACTCCATTCACCTTTACAGGTCTCCATGGAGGGACCCACTATTCTGGACCAGTCTGAGAGGCGGTAGTGGGGGCCTGGAAACTGACCTTGCCACAAAAGGACGTGAATTAGCATTTTTGGTGCCTCACTGGGATCATGTCGCACCTCTTAACCACTGATTTCTTCTCCGAAGCTCTCCTTGTAGCCTATATGCAACTTTGTCAGTGTCTTTTGGGGACTGGCATTCCTTTCATGTGCCCATCTTTCCCACAATTATAGCAAAACATACTTTCTGGAGTTTGAGCTGGCCGAGGCGCCACACTGGGAGCCAGGGTGGGTATTACTAACTGAAACCTGGTGCCATCTCTGTCTGCGGCGTGATAAGCATTTGGAGACATCTCGTCAGTTTCTCCACTTCCATGGTCAAGGAATTGAGTTTGGAGCTGTTATCAGCAGGAGATACATGGGTGCGACTTCACCCCATAGCAGATGCAGTCGGATATAGGTCAGGCCTCTGACTTGCAGGCGTGGCCTTCATAAAGGGACTGTTTTTGAATTCCGGATCTCTCTCAACAGTTCGCCTCATTGTGGCATATCTTTTCCTTGTCAGAGCACTCATTGACTGTCAACCTCTGCCCCTGAACTTCACTTGATGGGTCACCCTCAGTCACTCGGTCGTAGCCACCGCTGTTGGTGCAGGTACCTCCCAGGTCGCCTTTCTCAACTCCTCGAATTTCTCTCATTAACTCATCATAGGAGGGTGGGGATTCCAGTCGATTTGCCAGGCGTAACTGAAGCAACAGCAGTTCTGAGAAGGGGCAGACTTAAGGATTCTGTCCAGTCTGGTTCGGTCCAGTTCAATCGCTGGCAAACTACCCTTTCTGAGGCATTCTTGCAACAATTTTTCCAGCCGAGACATACACAGACAACAACTCCCTTGGTACTGTTTGCATTCTTACTCCACCATAGGTCCTCATCAGAATCTGGGCTCCCATACACATTCTTCAAGGCCTCAAGATAGGCCTGTGCAGTCGCTCAGGGTTACTGGCCCGCTTAGCACGGATGGTAGCGGCCAGGACCTCGGAGGCTCTCACTAACCCTCTTGGCTTTTCTCCTCCGAAGCATTGCCATTCTAGCACTTGGGGCAACATAGTCTATCCAGGTCTCCCAGTCATCCTCCCTTGGGGGTGGGAGGTGCCAGAGAAGATCCTCAACCTTCGTAAGAGTCGTGATTGAATGGCAGGTGCAGAAATAGGAGTCTGCATTGGTTCAGCCACCATTACGGGCACTGGAGCAGGAGAGGGTGTTGGGGAGGAACACCCCAGGTGGCAAGAATAGTTTCTTCAAGTCCTCCACAGTTTTCCCTCTCCCAGCAACCATTCAGCAAATTTCTCCTCAAAAGTTTCAGATAGTGGTGGGGCTGATTCCCCCGGTCTTTACTGTCCTTAGTTATCACTCTCCAAGCAGTGAGGCTCCCTCTGGGGTAATGGTCTGTGGCACTTTGGAGCTATCTATGGGATCCTTAAACTCTACTAGGGCCAGGAAAGTGTGGGTGAGCAGATTGGCATGCCGACCCACCACCACAGGGTTTTGTAAACCTTCCACCTTGGAAAGTACTCCTGCACAGTGTCCGTATTGATACCCAGGGGATGTCCAGGATAAGATAGCATTTGGGGGTCGATCTCCTCCCCAGTACACCACTCCACCAGCCAGTGCACAGCCATTGCTGTCGGGTACCCATTTTTTTCTTAACAGTGGTTCGTGAATATGGCCACTAGAGGACACACAATCCCAGTGGTGCCTCCAAGATGTAACCCTAGTTGGCGCTATCCCAGAGGCTACTACCCCTGCCTGATTTGCCACTAACAGGTTGAGGGGCCTGGATCCAATGGCGGTGCCTCCACCCAGAGGTCAGGGTTGCAATAGTTAAACTAACTTGGTCACAGCCCTCTGGGACACTGCAACCCCTTTCTTCCCACTAGTGGCCCACACAATATATCAGAATTACCTTCACAGTATACACTTACCCCCAGGTCTGGTTCCGCACTGGGACCTCCTGTGAAATGAGATACAGTGCAACAATCACAGTACAGTACTTTAACATAGACAAATACCTCAGGCAGTATAACTTTGCTGAAACAAGCAGCTCTGATTTGTTTAGGGGATATAACAAGGACAGGGAAATCAGGTTAATTAGCTTATCACTCTAATAATCTATCTATGGCTCTGTGCACAGGCCTATCCCTATCAGTTACTGTCCCTGGGTACCCAAGCCCTAGTGGCTAGTCCAAACCGTAGCAGCTGGTAGGGCCCTTTCACACAGAGAAAAGGAGAATTAAACAGTCAGCAGTACAGTAATTCCATTTGGATTTAATGTGGCAATTCAACAGGGAGCAACCCTGAATTAGTACTCACGACCTCAAATAAGATAGGGTCCTTCAATGTCAGCAGGGCTCACTTGAGGTACACAAACCTCTTCACACATCCATATAAAAGAAAGCACTATACCAGGCAGGCTGCATCTGTATCCCGATCGCAATTACTGCACAATACCCGGAGAACACACAGCAGATTCAGTTCCTGACAGACCCAGTGCAATTTTCAGCAATTCCTCCAGTCTTCTGCAGGGTGAGCCTGGTTTCTACTCTTCAGAGATCCTTTGATTCTTTTCACAGGACAGATTCAGTCCTAACAAGCTGTTACACAAGCTGCAGACCGGAACTCTGGGCCTTACACGTTTTTGACTAAAACTGCACACTGAAAAAGCACAGGGCTCCTTCCTTCTTCACTGCCAAAGCTCAACTGAAACTCCAACCGACAAAACCGGCACTTCCTTTGAGTTCCTCCCAGTTCTTGACTGGATTGGCTGTCACTCACAATAGACTGCTGCTGTTGGTCCAAAAAGGCACTGAAGTCTAAACTACATCTCCCAGAGTCACTGCCCATACAATCCTCTTGTGGCTGGCTCAGATTATGAGTCAAGTTCTGATTCATCCAAGGCACCATTTTAGAGCTAGCTTACCCCACACTGATTGGTCCAGTTTAGCAGTTCAAAACTAGAATGGGGAACTAGCAGACACAGTTCTGACTGCAAAGAAAGCAGGTTAGACAAACTGTAATTTCATTATTACTCTAAATAATTTCTGGCAAACAGTTACATCTTTCAGATAGGTTCCTTTGCACTCTAGTGACTGCAAAATAGAAGTGAATTGGCAGCAGCTTGAGTGGTACTCAATCAAAGAAACACACAGTCCCCCATACAAACTAATTATGTCTGCAAGCAGACAGCTCTTAAAGAGACAGTACCAGAGGTTCTAAAAACACTCACTGATAAATGGCTTAAATGCCAAACACCATTCAGGCTTGGAGCATTCAAGCAAGCTCCTGGAAGTCTTTTGGGAACCCCCATTTGCAGGGGGGTTACACCAGCAGTCTGTGGGAGGCGGTGGTGAGAAAGTGGCAGGGCAGAGGGGGGGACTACAGTGGTAGAAGGGATATATGGGGGCTGCAGGAATGGAGAGAGGGAGGGAAGAGACTAGCTGGGGGCATGGAGGAAGGGGGCAAGGCAGAGGGGGACATGGAGGAAAGGGGCTCAGAAAGAGCTTTGGGGGAAGCTGTGGATGGCAGGAGGTGAGGAGGAAAGGAAAAGGAAGGAGGTTCCAAGGGCAGGGGCTCAGGGAGGGGCTAGTATCTCGACACCAAAAGGAAGAAGAGCATCTATGGAGGGGGGTATTACGGTGTCCAACAAGTTTATACCTTTGTCAGATAGGATGGATCAAAGCATTCTGGAGGAATTGGAGAATAAAGTAAGTAGGGGCCATGGAATGGGGATGGGTAGAAGGGAAGGGAGGGAGAGTGGCGTGGTTCGGGGAGATCTGGCTAGGCAGGGGGCAGTCAGAGATAAAGGGATGGGGGGAGGAATAGGGGGAGGGGCAGAAGAACAGTGGAAGGAGATGCTGGGGAGAGCATGAATGAGGAAGGGGTAAAGGGCACAGGGGGAGAAAGGAGGCAGGGAAAGAGAACAAAGAAAGGAAAAGGGGAAGGGGGTAGCACAAGAGGAGATAGGAGGCAAACAAGGGAAGCAGGAAAATAGGGGAGACCAGGGAGATATAAATAGGGGAATGGAGGGGTTCGGCAGACAAAAGGAAGGAATCTTTCGCCTGTGGGAGAACAGATGGGGAACTGGGGTGGAAGCGGGAGGACAGGTAGACAGTTCGGGAAAGGGGGGTGCAATTAAGAGGAAAGGGACCAGGAGAGGGGTTCACAGAAACAAGCTCAGATTTATTAGCTGCAGAAGTGTAGAATGTCATGGTATTCAGGGACTCCATCGTCAAGGGGATATACTGGATCAGGAGGGGGCTGCCTAGAGGCAGAGAGAGGGAATTCTTTTGTGAACCATGGATGGAGGCAGGGAGGGTGATGCAAAAAAATCAGGGAGTGTGCAAGGGTGTTGGGGAAACCACATCTAGTCATTCATCTGGGGACAAATGATCTGGTGAGCAATGAAGTGGAGGAGGTCCAGAGAAGGTTTAAAGCACTGGCAAGGGGGATGCATGGAAGAGGCAAGATCCTTGGCACTCTCAGAAGTCTTGCCAGACCCCTGTGGCAGTACTGCCAGGCAGCAAAGAATGAAGAGAGTTCAATGAATGGCTTAGGGAATGGTGCGGGAACAGTGTTGTTCAGGGGTTCGCCTGCATAGGTGTTGGGGGGGGGGGAGACACATGGGAGGATGAGGAGTTATATTGGAAGGACAGGCTACATCTAAGTGAGAGGGAGGCAAGAGTGCTGCGGGGGGGTCTACAGGATTATATAGACAAGGTCTTAAGGGGGTTTAAACTGTTAAGGGGGGAGTACACGGTTAGGAATGGGGAGAGTTTGACAGGAAGAGAGAATGGACTAGCTAGCACTCTCATGTATAAGGGAGCAAGGAAAGGAGTAGGTATGGAAGGGAGGGTCGGCAGGGAGGAGAGGGGTATATGGTGGAAGGGACTTTCAGCAAATGCCAGGAGCTGGGGGAACAAAATGGTGGACTTAGAGGCCATAATGGTGGATGAGGGCCTGGACATTGTAGCCATAATGGAGACCTGGTGGTCTTAGCATCGGACATGGGGAGTAGGTATCACAGGGTACAGGTTTTTAGGAAGGACAGGGCTGGTAGAAAGGGGGTGGTTGCATTGTACAGTAGGAATGACATTAAGGCAACAGAAAGGCAGGAAGAACTAGGGGAGGCAGAAATCTTGTGGGTCATGCTAGAAAAATGGTCTGGGGCATCGATAAGGCTGGGGGAGACTTATAGACCGCTTATGCAGGGGGAGGAAGTGGATAGGCAGCTGTTGCAGGTGGTTCAATGGAGGGGGGTGTAATTAAGGCAGCTGAGCAGGAGAGAGATCTCACAGAATCATAGAAACTTGATGGCAGAAAAGGATCACACCGGTCTCTCTTGTCTGCCCCTTACCCCCCCATACCTTCTTCCACTGGCCCCCCCCCACTTTTCAGCCCCATATGTCTCTCCCATACCCTCTTGAATCCCTCCACCATTTCAGCCCCCACCACCTCCCCGTGAAGAATCGCCCCCCTCACATTGCCTCTGTATCTTCCACCCTGCAGTCTGTGACTGTGCCCTCTAGTTGTAGCCCCTCCTTCTTTCTAAGTAATCACCCTTCCCTTACTTTGTTGATCCCCTTCACGTACTTAAAAGTTTCAGTCATGCCCCCTCTTTCCCCTTCTAGTCTCCAGCGTGTACAGGTCCAGTTCTTTACACCTCTGCTCGTATATCATCCCTTGCATACCCTGCACCATTTTGGTTGCCCTTCTCTGAACCCTCTCTACCCCACCAATGTCCTTGCGCAGGGATAATCTAGGGATTATCATTTCAGATAACGTTATGGTGGGGACCCAGTGTAGCAAGGCGGTGGGCAAAGCAAGTAGAGTGCTGGCGTGCATAAGGAGAAGTACAATAAGCAGAAGGAGGGAGGTGCTGATGCCGCTTTACAAATCCATAGTGAGGCCTCACCTGGAGTACGGGGTCCAATTCTGGAGAACTCACCTATGCAAGGACACAGCTGGGATTTAAAGAGTTCAGAGAAGGGCCACCATAATGGTGCATGGGTTAAATGGGAGGCCCTGTGAGGAAAGATTGAGGGAGTTGGAACTGTAACCTCTGGAGACCAGATGGGAGAAGGGGGACATGATATAAACGTTTAAGTGCGTGAAGGGGATTAATAAGGTAGGGGGAGCTTATTCACAAGAAAAGTAGATACTAGAACTAGGGGTCATAGTCTAAGATTAGAAGAAGGAAGGTTTAGGGGTAATGTGAGAGGGTATTACTTCACTGAGAGGGTGGTGGAGCTCTGGAAGTCTGCTGGAGGAGGTGGTGGGGGTCAAAACAGTGGAGGGATTCAAGAGGGCATGGGACAGACACAAGGGGTTGCCCAGTGCGTTGGAGGGGGATCTCTGGACAAGTGGGGCAAGTGGGGGGGGGTTAAGGGGGCAGACTTGATGGGCCAAATGGGTCCTTTTCTCCCTCCACATTTCTATGACTCTATGATTTAAGTTCATCTGACCCACTTTGGGGTTAAATCAAGACAGTTCGTTTCTCATATTTAAACAGTGTTGTTCAAGCATGAGCATAGTTAGGGTGCTGTAAGTACATATTAATGGTTGTTAAGATAGATGTACAGAGTCCAAGTCCCATGTCGTTGGCTATTGACAAACTTCAGGAGTTACTTACTTAATAGTTGAAGGTGTTTTGTTTTATTTTAGTTACCTAGACATTGCTGAAGCACAAAACACCTACGAATCCAATTGTGATGCATATGGGAATTTTTTTTATGTTATTAAAACTGGAAACACTAATTTATTAAACTGGAAACACTAATTTAGTATTCCTATAATTAGATTTTTTGTCTAATACTCATGGTGCTACATGCAGGAACCAGTGCATCATACTTATTCATCAAAACAGTATCAACAGTGCAAAGTATAAACAGGACTATAGGCATTGCCATCTTTAAAGATTACAGAAAGGGCCTGAGATCAGAAAATGTCATTATGGCCTTGTGGTTTTAATGTTTTAAGTTTGTGAATCCACGTGGCTTCTTTTTTTTTTTTACTCCCCTTCTCCTCGCAGCTCTCCCCTCTTCGGGAGACACCTGCGGCCTTTTCAGCCCTCGCTCACCTACCTGGTGACAGGTGCAGTCCGTCCCCCATGGAGCCGTGGTTATACCCCCCAGGCGGGTACGGGGTAGGGGCCCTTACACCCCGATGCATCTGCGTTTCGTCGGAGCGCTGTTTCTGGGCCGGTAGGGGCATTGAAGGTCGGGGCCTGGTGCTCCGTCTACTGGGAGGCTTCGCGGTTATTTTCCGATGTTCTCTCGGTGTGCCATATCCCCTGGACGTCAAGGCGCTGAGCGACAACGTCTGGCACGTCGCCCTTCTGTTAAGCATCGGGCTTGCTGTACCTCGGGTCTCCACCCGGGGCCAGACAAGAGCTGAGCTCTGGTTCCCCCTCCCCCTGGAGAGGACGAGCAGTCCTTAGAGCAGTCAAGTCCTCTCCCCGCCGGCCTCCAGCTCCCGGCTCATTCCCAAACCGGGTTGCTGACGCCAGTGAAATTCAATCAGCCAAGCGGCTGGCTCCACGTGGCTTTTTTTTGTAAAGGTTTCCATAAATGTCCCCAACCTCCCGTACTTCTACCAGTGCAATCTCTTTGTACAGTAGAATAAAATACACAATAGCACCTGAACTGTTGTGGCTGTTGATGCCAGTCACTTTTTCAGAACCTTATTTCTCAGACTAGTGAGAGCCACTGTCTGCTGGCTTCCCCATGGGAACTTCTGTCTGGTACCCACAAGGAAACCTATAGGTATTGACGAGTAGTGGCAGGATTGCTAGCTTCCATACTGCAACTTCCCACTAGTACCCACAGCAGTACCCACAGCCTTGCCCCACAGCCTAAGAGAGCAGTTATGTCAGTTCCCCAATAACCCGTTAGTGCTGAGACACAAAAGGCTTGCATTTCAGTTCATGCAGAGTTCACTCAGCTTGTTCTGAAAATGGGACTTCTTCATTGAGCATCAACAGCAAAAACTGCTTCTTCCAAGTTATTTTCTGCCTCTCATCAGTGCTCACCCACTGGTCCCGCTGGACAGGGATGTCAGTGCAAGAGTTTTTTTGTAAATGCCACCTTACCACAGTAAGCAGTGTATCCTGCACTGTGTGTCAGTCTACGGGCAGTAAGGTGACCCGAAACCCTTTCTTCATTATCATTCTAAATGTATATTGACGCACTTATTAGCAGAAGTGGTTGTACTTTTATGTTTAAAGACATTTTCTCTGCTCTAGAAGCTGCTAGTTTTGCCAGCAGACGTTAACAATCGGTGGCTAGCTGACTGGAAGAGCAGAGCTATGACAGGTTGGGAGATGGGAGGGTTTGAGAGAAGAGACACTTTTACTGCTCTTGTTATGTTGGACTGTCCAGATGTGTGATCATTTCAATGCTAAATTTCTGAAACTAGCCCAAGGAGAAGCAGCCCTTTCTATCACATATATATTTCAATCCATCTCCCCCACATCTCAGCAACATTTTTAAATTAACAGTGTAAAGCAGACAGTGCACTATGATTATTTTAATGATCACCATTAGGGCAGGAAAGGCACACTAAGCCGAGGCTTGATCCCAGGTGCGCCCTGGGAGCACTGGAAACTTAAGTGACTTGCTCATGGTCACACAGTGTGCATTTGGTGGCTGTAGGATTCAAACCCAGTTCAGCAGGTTTGCAGCTCTGTGCTCTTAAAGGGAAACGTCCACATCTGAGGGGCCCCACCTCCATGTGAAGCGGGGCCCGTGTAGCTGTTTCGTAAACAGCATAAGTTTTTTTTTACTTACTGTGCCATATTAAATTTAAAATCATCTGGTTGATCCTGCGCCCTCTCTGCTGGCATTTCACAGTTTCAGTCCCCTCCCGGCATGCCCACAACCACCCGTGGCTGTCCCCAGTGTGATGTGTTGTGCGGGGAGCAGCTAGAGTACCTCCATAGGATTACTGTGGACATGTTTCTAAAAGCTCTGGTTTGGAGCCGACTGCCACCGGGTACATACTGGCAGGGTGCCGGCCAGTCTGTACCTGGTCTCGTTATACAACGGACACATGTAGGCTCCAAACCAGAACTATTTGAAAGGACAATATTGCTGTACTTTCAGATAGCTCTGGTTTGGAGCCTACATGTGTCCGTGCTATATGGAGACCAGGTACAGACTGCTAGGCACACTGCCAGTATGTACCTGGTGTCAGTATAGAATGGACAGCAGTCGGCTGCAAACCAGATCTTTTAGAAATGACTTGTTCACAGTAATCCTATGGAGGCACTCTGGCTGCTCCCCACACAACACATCACGCTGGGGACAGCCATGGGTGGTTGTGGGCATGCTGGGAGGGGATTGAAATCGTGAAATGCCGGCTGGGAGGGCGCAGGATCAACCAGATTTGATTTGAAATGTAATATGACACAGTAAGTAAAAAAACATCTGCTGTTTATGAAATAGCTAATCGGGTTCTGCTTCACATGGAAGTGGGGCCCCCTCAGATGTGGACATTTCCCTTTAACCATTACACTATACTGTCTCCGAATGCAGAAAGCCTCTAAAACCCTGAACTAGTATGCAGTGAAAATAGATTCTGTCCCTGTAAAAGGAAATGGAAAGCACTCCTCCACCCCACACCCTTTCTCTCAGTGACTGTTGCAGTCTCTCTCATGCATGCTGTCACTCTCTCTGTCTTACACTTTCTGGAGAAGCAGCTTTTTAAGAGTCACATTATTTCTTGCATCTCTTGGCAGGATCAGACTCTAGGTTTTATCCTGGCTTCTAACTACCCATGTTATTCTGGGTGAGGGGGACTTTTTTCTTGGCTTTTGTTTTACATTTTCTTCTTTTGTTTTCCCCACCCTGTGTTGTGAGCCCAGGCTTCCACAGTTGCCAGACTATCTGGCTGGAAAGCCTACTTGTTTTCGGTAGGTCAGTGTGTTCTCACAGTAGTTCTAAAGCTGGCAGAACATCTCTGCCCGTAACCTTAAAAGCGAGGCCATTAGTGGTGCTTGGATAGTATCCGCCAAAGTAGGTTACCACTGGGTACCACCCCTTCTTACTGTTTCTGGATGCTATTGGATACCAGTGACATGCCACCATGGATCTGATCACCTTGGATCTCATGTATGGATTTGATCAGAATAGTATGATTCAATCGGATCAAACAGATCCAGTTTTTGGTTCCCATCAGATCCTATCAAACCCTTGCTTTCAAAAATATGACCCTCAGATCCAGAAATCTGACGTCAGATCTCAACATCTGACTTCAGATCCTCAAAATGCAACTGGGGGGGTCTGAAATCCTAGTTTGGTCGGATAGAGCTCAGATTTGGAGATGGATAGTGGGAGTTCCTGTCTGAGAACACTCAGATGCCAAAAAGCACTATCAAAGCATTGCTAGTAGGGAGTGAAATAGGTGTCGCCTTCATTTTTATGTTTGCTTGCGCGCATGAGCAAGAAACATTATGTGGCAGCTTGGGAGAGAAGCGGGTTGTGGAGGTGCGACAGTGTGGCAGCCAATGCCAACACTGCATTTGTGGGCTTGGCAGTGTGCACCCAATGCAGGCCCAGTGTTCTAATGATACTAGTTCTGCAGAAATGCCACCAACTTGAAATGATTTGGCCGCTGCGATGAGGGTCTGCCTCGTCATTACAGCCTCAGCAATTCCGCAGCAATGAGGGAGCGACCCGTCATTCCAGGGCGGTACCTCGCCTGGTGTAACAGTACCAAGAACATGGTAGCTCTATGCGGCCACCTCAGAGCTGACGGTGGGTGTCCAATCCCCCTGTTGGCATGCCCCTGACCCCCTTCATTTGCTGACATGGAGCCCAGTCCCCGTCGGCATAATGTCCCCACCCCCAGGTTTCTGTTGTATGCCAAGGGGGTGCCCAATCCCCATCAACATCATGCACCTCTCCAACAGTCTTTCTTTGCTGACGGGGGGCCCAATCCCCGTCGGCTTCCATACCCCCATCCCAGTTCAATTTGCTGATGGGGGAGCCCACTCCCCGTTGGCATAATGTCCCCATCGCCGATTTCTGCTGTGTGCTGAGGGGGTTTCTAATCCCCCCTGGCATCATGCCCCCCCACCGTTTCTGTGCCAACGGGGGCCCCAATCCACGTCGGCTTCGGTCCCCCTCCCCACAAATGCATGTGGTACACTGGGTACCAAAAGTGTCCCAAACAACACCTGTGAAAGAAGAAAACCAGACTCATGTAGTCTTTTTTTTTTCCCTGTAAACAAGAAAACAGTCCTCGCAGTCTCTCCTGCCCTCTCCCCAACCCGCACCCACCCTTATGCGACTCCTGCCTCCCCACCCCCCTCACCCCATACTTACCTCCGTGCCCCGTACAATGATCTTCGTGGACCGAACACGCTCTGCACTCTTCAAAGCCGACCGCGAACTGAAAAAATGTCAGTAAGCTGTATAATGGCATAGATGGGTTTTGTTCAACTTTGGTGCATATCTCGGGCATTCTGGGGAATTTTGGCACCAGATTTTCAACATGGGGTTATTGGGACCCCTCCTCATGAATTCAGTCACTGTCATGGCGTTATTCAGTCCCAAAAGGTGATTTTGCGGTCACTGCGCGGAATCACCTTTTGGGACCGACTATCGAAACGACAGTGCCACTGTTCATGAGGTGGGCTCTCAAAAAGTCTATGTTGTAAATTTGGTGAAAAAATCAAAAAAATGACTGTTTTACGAGCGTGCATTGCGCACTTTCCACGCATGCTCGTAACTTTGTGACTTTGTAATATTTTCACTCCAGATTTTCAAAATTGCCATTTTCCACACCTCCTTATGAACATTACAGCTGTCATTTTATACATCCTAGCGAAAATGTATTTTTGCACTTCCGGTGCAGAATAACATGGTTGCTGTGGGAAATCAGTTTTAGGGACAGATTAATAAAATGACAGTGACACTGTTCATGAGCAGAGCTCCTAAAATGCCTATGTTGAAAATTTGATGATGAAAGTCCATTAAATGACTGTGTTACAAGTATGCGTTGCACAGTTTCCACGCACCCTTGTAACTTCGCAAATTTGTAATATTTTCATGCCAGATTTTCAACACTGGCATTTTTTTACACCTCCTTATGAACAGTACAGCTGTCATTTTTCACATCCTGGCTGAAATGTGTTTTCACACTTCCGGTGCAGAATAGCGTGGTTGCAATGGGAAATCAGTGTTTGGGACAGATTAACAACAAGCGCATGAGAGAGGAGGAGTTAGCAAGCTCAATGGAACTCTGTCGGGACTGCTGCGGATTTCTTTGTGGGCAGAAAAAGGCACCAACGCAGGCAGGAGCCCAGTACAAAAGGGCAGTCTGCAGCACCGGGAGAAAAAAAATGAGTGAGTGAGAGAGAGAGAGCTCATCGGAGCTCTGTCGGGACTGCTGCGGATTTCTTTGTGGGCAGAAAAAGGCACTAACGCAGGCAGGAGCCCAGTACAAAAGGGCAGCCTGCAATGCTGGGAGAAACAAAACAAGCGAGTGAGAGAGGGGAAGTGAGTGAGCTCAACGGAGCTCTGTCGGGACTACTGTGGATTTCTTTGTGGGCTAAAAAAGCGCCAACACAGCCAGGAGCCCAGTACAAAAGGGCATCCTGCAACGCCAGGAGAAACAGAACGAGCGAGTGAGAGAGGGGGAGTAAGCAAGCTCAACGGAGCTCTGTCGGGGACTTTAGAGTTGCCCACCCACCTGCCCAGGGTCCTGTGTGGTTGTATTTTACAGCAGGATCTCTGGGGTGGGGACAAAGCAATGACTGGATATTTTTACGATTGCTGTAATAATACAGATTTAGTTGTTCTGTTTATTTCTCTACCTGAGCTAAGTACTGAGCTATAATATTAGGATTGCTGTAATAATACATATTTATTTGTTCTACTTATTTCTCTAACTGTGTTGAGTAATACTTGGAGTGCAATAGAAACATAGAAACATAGAATTTGACGGCAGATAAGGACCGCTTGGCCCACCCTGTCTGCCCATTTCCCTACCTGATGGATAAGCTGCAGATCCTAGTTAACCAGCAGCCTACTTCTTCCTACCCCCACCCCCTAGAATTGCCTTATGACTGTCCCATGCATGCTTGAATTCCACCACCGTTTTTGACTCCACAACCTCCTCTGAAAGGCCGTTCCATACATCCACAACCCTCTCTGTGAAAAAATACTTCCTTAAATTACCTCTGAGCCGCCTCTTCTATCTTCAAATTGTGCCCCTGTTCTTGCACACCTTTTTGAAAGATGCTACCCTCTTGGACTTTGTTGATTCCTTGAGGTACTTGAAAGTTTCTATCATGTCCCCCTCTCCCTCCTTTCCTCGAGGCTATACATATTAAGCTCCTAAGTCTCTCTTCATATGTCTTCCGGTGCAGACCCTGCACCATTTTAGTTGCCCTCTCTGGACAGCTTCCATCCTGTCTATGTCTTTATGGAGATTGGGTCTCCAGAACTGCACACAGTACTCCAGATGGTCTCACCAGCTGTCTGTACAGAGGATAATAACTCTTGTTTTCTACTGGTGATGCCTCTCCTATGCATCTCAGTAACCCCAGCCCTCCTTGCTGCCCTCCACATTGCTTACCCACCTTTAGGTCATCTGATATGACTACCCCAGGTCCCTTTCCATTTTTGTTGTTGTTAGTATCTCACCCCCATTGTGTACTCTTCCCCTGGGTTTTGTTTCAGGTGCATACCTTGCACTTCTTAGCATTGAATCTAAGCTGCCATACATTTGACCATTCCTCTAACCTTGCCAAGTCCCTTCTCATCTTTCCACCCCACCTTGTGCATCAACTCTGTTGCAGATCTTTGTGTCATCTGCAAAGAGACATACTTTCCTTCCAGTCCGCCTGCAATGTCGCTTATAAAGACATTGAAGAGGACCGTCCTAATACTGAACCCTCGGTACCCCACTACTATCCCCCTTTTTCAGAGTGGACTCCATTTACTATTACTCTCTGTGTCCTATTCTCCAGCCAATTCTTTACCCAGGCTGTCATCTTGGGACCCACTCCCAGGCTGGCTAACTTGTATATTAATCTTTGTGTGGGACTGTGTCAAATGCCTTGCTAAAGTCTAGGAAGGCCATGTCCACAGCCCTCCCTGATCTACTACTTTGGTCACCCAGTCAAAGAAATCTATCAGATTTGTCTGGCATGACCTTCCTGCTGTGAATCCATGCTGCCTTGGGTCCTGTGCCCCTCTGGCCTCTAGATACTCAACAGTTCTTTCCTTCAGAAGTGATTCCATAATTTTCCCTACCACTGAGGTTAAACTAACAGGTCTGTAGTTTCCTGCTTCTGCCTTGCTCCCACTTTTGTGAAGGGGAATCACATCTGCCCTCCTCCAGTCCTCAGGTACCACCCCATCCTCCCATGATTTGTTAAAGAGGGTAGTCAGTGGTGTCACTAGTTCTACCCTTAGTTCTTTTAGAATTCTGGGATGAATCCCATCAGGCCCCATTGCTTTGTCCACCTTCAGTTTTAAGAGCTCTTTCAGAACCCTTTCTTCTGTAAATGGGCTGGTATCAACTTCTGTATCCAGAGTGTTTCTACTGTTTGTTTTAGGTACCTCCCCTCTTCCTTTGTAAATACTGAGCAAAATATATTTGTTTAGTATCTCTGCCTTTCACAGTCACCCTCTGCCCACCCTCCCTCCCTTTATTAAGCTCTCACTATCCCTCCCTTGGTCTTCCTTCGCCCCTGATGTACCTATAAAAGGTTTTATCCTCTTCTTAACTGAGTTGGCTATCTTTTCCTCGGTTTGGGCCTTTGCTGTTCTGACTGCCTTTCCAGCTTCCTTTTGCTTTAACTGATACAGTTCTCTGTCCTGTTCCTTCTGTGATTCCTTGTACTTCCTGAATGCTTTCTTTTTCTCTTGAACCTTCACTTCCACTTCCTTTGAGAACCATAGTGGTTTCTTACCTCGTTTCGCTTTGTTTATTTGCTTTACACAAATAGGATTTCTAACTGGGCAAAGTGAAACTATGAGAGCTGAGAACAAAAAGTATGGTAGCTGAGGGGTGAAAATGGACAAGGAGGGCTTAGGATTGCTACAGTAATACAGTATCTAACGGATGAGATTTGACACTGAATTAACCCGGTTGGCAAGGGGGACTAGTGTGGGGGAAACAGGAATTTGAGTTAATAGGGCCCTAACAGTTGTTGTAGGGTACACAAACCTAGAGTAAGAACCCGTAACATAAGATGGGGGCCAAAATGGGCAGGTGCTGTGTCAATAGGGCGGCATCTTTGGAAGGGTGGGGGTGTAACGGTGTGGGTCTGCCATGATCCTGAACTGGGCTTGGAGGATGGGGGTGTATGCTCTGTAGACAATTGGCAGTTTGTGGGAGAAACTGAAAGTTAGGGAGGCATCATGGCAGGGCAGATGAGTATGGTGGGCATCCTGACTGGGGGGAAATAGGGGATGGCAAGGGGGGATGGGGGAAGAACAACTAGGGACTGAAACTGACCCCAGTATCAGACACTAACAGAAAAGAGAGGAGAAGGGAGGAGGGCCCAAGGTGAGGGAGGGGGCTTCCTGATGGGGGAGGAAGAGACCACGAGGAGTACCAGGGGAGAGAGCAGATGGCTGTGGGTAGGGAGGGACCCAGGGGGCATGGAGGGGAACAAGTAGGAGGGGGGAACCAACAGGGGAAGAGATGTAAGAGGGATATCGACTAGGAATAGAGTCGAGCCTTTGCTATGGGAGGGGGAGCAAGAACATACTGAACAGGGAGGACAAGCGGGCATGAGAGGATGGCAACAGATAGGGGAAGAGATAGTGAGGACGAAAGGGTAGAAGAGGGCTAGTAAGGAAGGAGGGGGTGACTGGAGGAGAGAAGGCTACAGGAAGGGGGAAGGATGGGAGGGGCATCACTATTGGGGTAGAAGGGAATGGGGGCTCTACATTGACAACAGTGGTGATAGGAGAGGGGTTGGAAATCAGCAGGGAAGGAGGGGAAGTCAACATGGGAAGCCCAGTAGGAAGTAGGCTGGGAAGGGGTTCAAGGGGGGTGGGAGGAATAAGGCAGAGAAAAAGGGTGAGGCAGAAGTAGGGGGTGCAAATACAGAAGTCACAGAGGGTGTAGCCGGCGAGGGTAAGGGCAGGAAGAATGAATACTGGGGTGGTGGAAGGGCATTAAAAGGGAAAGGGGTAAGGGATGGGGTACTTTTCCTGGGGATTCTATACTGAAAGGTGAGATGGGGCAGAAGGGGAGAAGGCACAGCCGTCTTTGGGTTGAAGCTATCTCTGGGTTGACTGCAGGAGGGACAATGCTCAAATGTGCAACAAGGGGGAGGAAGAAACCTCATTTACTGTTGCATGTGGGTACAAACGACTTGGCGGGGGAGACTGTGGAAGTAGTGAGGGGGAGGTTCTAGGAGTTGGGAGGCAGTATGAGAGCATGGGGGAATCGGTGGCGTTCTCGGAGGTACTCCTGGTACCATGTGCAGGCATGGGGAGGAAGGGTAGGATCGAGGACTTTAAGGAGTGGCTGAGGGATTGGTGCCACACCAAAAATTATGGGTTAGTGACTAACTGGGGTAGGGTCTGGAGGAAATAATGACTTGTACATGGTGGATAAGCTACACTTGAGCCGGAAGGGGACAGGAGTATTAAAGGTGGGATTATAGGGGTATATCTCTACTAAGGTGGATTTAAACTAGTGGGGGGGGGTGGCCAAAAGACTGAGGTTGGTAGAAAGGTCCGGACAAGGGAGCCTAATGAGCTCACCCCCCTAGATATAGGTAAAGGCAGAGGTGTAGTAACCCTGGGAGGAGGCGGACAGAGTGGTCTGAGTGTAATACAGAAGGCACCACCACCCGATAAGAATAACGAAGAGAAAGGGTGCAGACTACCAGGAGTAGGGACACATGCCAAGGAGAAGAGTGAGGAGAAGGAGGGGTACGGGTGGAAGGTGGTCTCTCTCAACACAAGAAGCCTGGGGAACAAAACTGCAGAGCTTCAGGTGCTCCTTTTAGAGGGGAAGGTGGACATAGCTGCAGTGACAGAGACTTGGGCCACAGAGTACCATGATTGGGACTCAGCAATCCCAGGATACAGGATATACAGCAGGGACCGGGGGGGTTGGAAGGGAAGGGGTTGCACTCTGTGTGAGGAAGGGGAATCAAATGCATAAAGGACGAGGGAGAATAGGAGAAGACAGAGGCACTTTGGGTGCAACTCCTGGACTCCAAGGGCAGAAAGCAGAGGCTGGGAGTGGTGTACAGACCACCAGCCCAATCCGGGGAACTGGATGGGGAGTTGGTAGAGCAGATAAGAAGGGTCTGTAGAAGGGGGAGCGTGGTGATAGTGGGGGATTTTAACCTCCAGGGGTTGACTGGAGCACCCTGGCCACTAGCAGTACCATGGAGCAGGTGCTCGCTGATGTATTCCAGGACGGCCTTCTGATGCAATTGGTAAGTGGGCCTACAAGGCTTGGTAGCACTCTGGACCTAGTACTGGCAAATGGGCAGGCTATGAGGGAGGTAAGGGTGGAGGACCCACTAGCGGGCAGTGACCACCAAACAGTGTGGCTCGTTCTCACACTGTGCAGGGAGACAGGAGCCACAGGCACTAAGGTGGTGGACTTTTGTAGGGTGGACTTTGGGAGGATGGGAGCAATACTGCGAGGGAGACTCCAGGATATAAGGCCAGGGGTGGATGCAGAACAGAAGTGGGGAGTCATAAAGACTGGGCTAACAGAGGCCACAGTAGTCTGCAGCAGAGGCAGGAGTAAGAAGAGCAGAGCCAAGAAACCATGTTGGCTGAACAAAGAAGTGCTGCAAGGGGTGAGGGCATAGAGGGCTGCATACTGGAAGTACAGGAGAACAGGGAAGGGAGAGGATAAGGAGGCTTACGAGAGTTGGTCAAAGGAGGTGGCCAGGAGGGTGAAAAAAGCTATGGCCTCCAGGGAATTAAGGTTAGCACAGGGCATAAAGGGAGGGGGAAAGGACTTTTTCAGGTATGTCAAGGAAAAGAGGAAGTGCAAGGTACATATTGTGAGGATAAAATGGGGAGCGGATTGGGTGGAAAAAGGAGAGAAGCAAGTGGAAATTGTAAATGAGTACTCCTGCTCCATTTTCACTAAACAGAGGGATTGTCCACTACCAGCATGGGCTGGGGGGAAAGGGGAGGAGGTGATGGCCAGAATGATCACAGGGACTAGGGTGCTAGAGGGGCTGAGGGCAGTAAAGGTGGACAAGGCACCAGGTTCCGATGGCATTCACCCCAGGGTGCTGAGGGAGATGGTAGAGCTGTTGGCTGAGCCACTGGCAGATCTGTTCAACACCTCCCTGGAACCGGGGTGTGTGCCCCAGGACTGGAGAGTGGCCCATGTGGTGCCCATACATAAGAGTGGGCCTAGGGAGGAGCCAGGAAATTATTGATGGTCAGTCTCACGTCCATAGTGGGTAAACTTATGGAGGCGATACTGAAACAGAGGCTGGTGGCATTCCTAGAGAGTAATGACCTCCAAGATGGGTGGCAACACGGGTTCGTCTCAGGGAGGTCTTGTCAAACCAGCCTAATAGAGTATTATGACTTGGTGACAGTGGAGTTGGCCAGGGGCCATGCGGCACATGTCCTGTACTTGGACTTCAGTAAGGCCTTTAATACAGTGCCTCATGGGAGACTGAGGGGAAGTTGACGGCAGTGGGGGTGCAAAAAAAGTTAACTAAATGGATGGAGACCTGGTTACAGGGGAGGGTGCAGAGGGTGGTAGTGGGGGAGCTCTCGGCACCTAAAGCAGTGAAAAGCAGGGTGCTGCAGGGGTCAGTGCTGGGCCCGGTGCTGTTTGGTCTCTTTATCTCTGATATAGCAGATGGAGTGGGGAGCAGGTTTAGTCTGTTCACAGATGATACCAAATTGGGGGCAGTGGTGGACAAAGCGGACGGATGGGAAAAACTGCAGGGGGACGTAACCAAACTAGAGACATGGTTGGTGGAGTGGCAGCTAAGATTCAGTGCAAACAAGTGTAAGGTGAGTTACTTCAGGCCTACGAACCAGAAGAGGGACTATTGGTTGGGAGGGTGAGGTTGGGGATCACAAAGGAGGAAAAGGACCTACGGGTGTTGGTGACTAGGAGCATGAACAACTCAGCCCAGTGTAGGAGAGCAGCAGCAAAGACAAGCAGGATGCTGGGGTGCATCGCAAGGGGGTTCTCATCCAGACACAGGGATGTGATCCTAGCTCTTTACAGATCATTGGTCAGACCGCAGCTGGAGTACTGTGTGCAATACTGGAGGCCATACCAGAGGGGAGAGATAAAGTTACTGGTGGGGGTGCAAAGGAGGGCAACAAAAATGTTAAAGAGGATGGAAGGAAAGGAATATGAAGCTAGGCTGAACGAGCTAAACATGTACACACTGGAGGAGAGGAGGGATGGGGGGATATGATTGAAACGTTTAAATACCTAAGGGGTAAATAAACCTAGCACCGAGGGGGTGTTTAAACTGAGGAGTGGAAGAGAGACAAGGGGGCACGGACTAAGGTTGGAAGGGGAACGTTTCAAGAGGGTAATGAGGAGGCACTACTTCACTGAGAGGGTGGTGTCTAGTTGGAATGCGCTGCCAGAGGCAGTGGTAGCATGTAGGGCAGTCAATAGCTTTAAGAAGGACTGGGATGACGCAAGAGAAAGAGTCAGGGGGGTAGGGGCTAGGACAAGTGGGGGAGGAGGCTGGGGCAGCTGCAATGTAGGGTGCTAGCTGCACGCTCGGGCAGATTTAGATAGACCTATTGGTCTGTTCTAGAGGCAGATTTGTATGTTCATATGTAAAATCACTGTGACGCTGTTCATGAGCAGAGATCCTAAAATGCCTATGTTGAAAATTTGGTGACAAACGTCCATAAAATAACTGCGTTACAAGCGTCCATTGTTCAGTTTCCATGCACCCTCGTAACTTTGAAAATTTGTAGTACTTTCACTCCAGATTTCCAACATTGGCATTTTTTCAGACCTCCATATGAACAGTACAGCTGTCATTTTTTACATCCTGCCCGAAATATGCGTTTTCACATCTGGCGCAGAATAGCGCAGTTGCTGTGGGAAATCAATGTTCCGGACAGATTAAGAAAATCATAGTGACAGTGTTCATGAGCAGAGGTCACAAAATGCCTATGTTGAAAATTTGGTGAAGTAATTCCACTAAATGACTGTGTTACGCGCATGTGTTGCGCAGTTTCCACGTACGCTCGGAAGTTCTAGCATTTTTAATATTTTCATTACCGATTTTCAACACTGCCATCTCTTCACACCTCCCTGTGACTGGTGCAGCTGTCATTCTTCACATCCTGCCTGATCTGTGTTTTCGTACATCTGGCACACAATGGCACATTCTCTGTGAGAACTCAAAGTTCGGGACACATTGACAAACTCACAGTGCCACTGTTCATGAGAAGAGGTCCCAAATGCTTTCATGAGGTGGGAGTCACAAAAAGGTCATTTTGAAAATTTTTAGTGCAAATACCAACAAACACCCGGGGCGTTAGGGTTTCTGACCATACGTCCACCTATTCAGACTGACAGGCACCAGGGGTGTGCCTTTGAATTGCCAACTGTAATGCTCATGCCGTTCCACCCTCCCTCGCAGCCAGTGACAGGCATTGAGATGTGCCTCAGACTCTTTGGCCCCAGAGTTCACCCCATTCTCCTATATTGTGCCCATTTCAGCATATGTCCTTATGGAGTGGGGTGACTGTAAAGCCGAACAGCTCAAGGCACACCTCAACACTTGTCAGTGTCTGCAGGATAGGGTGAGGTGAAATGGCATGAATGTTATGTGCAACAACCCAAATGCATACCCCAATACCTGTCTGTCTCTGCAGGTTGGAGGTGGGGTTGGTGTGAAGTTCAATACTTCACTGCCGTTCTTACTCTGCATCTGTCTAACGCCTGCATTTCCAATGCTAATACCAGCAAGCAAACATTCGGCATTGACAAATGCTTGTTTTTATTGTCACTGCATCAGTCATTCTCTGTTTCCCTGCTTTATTGAAGGCACCTACCCATGCCCCATAGGCTGTTTCTGAACCTTTATTAAAGTGATGGTGGGGGTGACAGTGTTATAAACTCACTACACTGTGTTCTTTTGCAAGGTTTAATTTTTCTTTTAAAAAAATAACATCCTTGCCTTGCTTATGACGTATACATTGCCTTTTGATATCCAGATGTCTCATCCTACATTTATTTGCTGTTGTGTGATTGTTGTTGTATTTGCTGTATTTGAAATTTTTCAATAAATAATTTAAGATAAAAAAAGAACGTAATAGCTGTATAGTATTTTATTTATTTATTTAAAATGTTGTAACCAGGAAAGACACACTGAGCCGCAGCTCGTTTCCAGGTGCGGTCTGGGGAAGGGGGAGATGGAGCAAAATAGCAGTAGACAAAAACGAAACTATGATACTGACATTGCTTATATGCTGTTAATAAATGGGCTTATATGCTGTTAATACAAGGTCCACCTTGCAAATGAGCCTTGCTCAATGGTGCCCGCCTGGATAAATAAAGATTTTGATTGATTGATAAAAATCCTGTAACTTCATTGGTGAAAACACATTACACGACCATTGATTATTTTCTAACAGCAGTACTCCTCACCTGAACTACATAGTTTTTAATGAATAAAGGCATGTTTTGTAAGTGGGCTAACACGCTTCTGGGTGTGCGGTCGTAAGTGAATAATGCAGTTCTCAGGAGATTGTGATACTTGGCTACTCCTCGTGCCTAACGCCACCCAAGGCCTGCATTATTCCATTATAACTACACACACTGTCATGTGTTATCCCCTGCAAAGTGCATTTAGTAAAGTTAAGTAGGACACTACATTTTGCTGTTACCACACAAATATGGTACGGCGCTGGGCTATTTTATCATGCTTCCACCTGGGAGGACAGGGCTTATTTTCATATAGGGAATGTCACACTACATGAAGGAGGTGAGGCACTAGGCTATGTGAAAGGAATTGTATGGGCTGCTAATGGGAGGACCAGGGAATGGTATTGGCTGTGAAGGCAGCCAGTCATCCGCCCTTCTGGCGGAAAACAAGGGGCAGCTCTGGGGAGCAAACTTGGGGGAGGAATGTATTCTGTTTCATCCACTTCATCCTACTGATGTCACTTTAATTGACTTTCCCTTCCCACTCTACAGTTTGCTGGCTGCCTGTACCAGTGTACCATAACAACCACTTGATATAATATATAGTTACTGGGGTGTACAGAGTTTTTTATCCATAGTTGTGCCTAGTCACAGTCTGAGTACTGGCGTCACCCTTCTTATGTTGCTAATGTGCCTCCCCAGTATCGAGAGCTAGTGTCCCTGCAGATCTTTAGTCTACTCCTTTGTAAGAAATATCTTGTAATAGCTATCTGAATAGTTGCACATATCCCTGCCTCCAGCTGGTACAACTTTATTTCCAGAATGCAGGAGTCAGTTTTCTTTAGAGATCCTGTGGCAACAGGAATAGTTTTGGAGGGGCTGGTAGGGGTGGGAGGGGTTGGGAAGTGCCACTCCCAATGGGAGAGCAAGAGAGCTTGTAATTGTTCTTCCTCACGATGGTTATGTCTTTTCCAATTCCTTACAGGAAATGGCGAAAGCCTTTGCACAGAAGCACCTCCGCTCCATTATACTGAATGTGAGTACTGTCTTTTGATACAACAGGACACTGCGCATGTTCACCTAGTGAAATGCTAGTCCCAAGTCTGCCTCTGTAGACTTAAATCTGAATTGATTGTGAAACCTACAATTTATATACTGCTACCCATGATGCTCTGCATATTGTTCAAGGCTTTAGAGTGTATGCACGGGGGGGGGGGACAGAGACACAGAAACCAAACAATATGGATACTTGAGCTTTCCTTTTATCATTTTTTCAGGATCCTAAAACTGTTTTCTTCTTGTAAACTACACTCTTGTATGCTACCTTTGAGTGTACTAATGTCTGTGTTAGGGTGACAAGTGTTTGGGTTTATAACTCAAGAGCAGTGTTGACATTGGTGAATCACCCATGGGCTACATTCCATGCAGTCAACAGATTCATAATAATACAGAAATTCTGAGGTCTACTAACGTATGATGTACAGTGGTGACTAAAATGAACATTAAAATGTAGATAAGCATACCTTTAGGTTTTGTGTTTTATGTACTTGTAACATGTTTCCTGTTGATGTAAAATTGGCCTAGACTGAAGAGGAGTTATGTTAATGCTACTGTGTGTACTAGATTTGCAAAGTAAATATTTCAAAACTTGAAACAGAAAGCCATTTGGGTAAGTTTCTTGGTCTCAAAAAATTTCTTAGGTAAACAGCTAATTAAGTGATTATTCTAGATACAGAGGACATAAGCGTAGTATAGATTGTTAAATATGCTGGTTTATGCATAGCCACGCACTAGCACAAAGAAGGCGGTGACTGAAACCTTCCAAAAGAATTTTAATCGCAGCCCTTCCATGCCTTGCACCCAGCTCCCTCCAGCCATCAGACATGTTTTTTTTTTTTTTTTTCACAAAACTGGTAGGTCATCTCGGTTCCTGCTCCGGATTTTTGTTTTGATCCACTTCAGTTCAGTTTGAGTCCACCTCTGTTCTGTTACAGCACTATTCCCATCTCTTTTTTTTTTTTCAAGTTTTGATCCCTTTTTTATTAGTAAATTCTTGTTACCGCCTTGGCTCTGTGTCATCACCTAAAGGAATCCCTCGGGTGTCTTCAAGCTGTGCAAGGCTGCATAAAGCCTACGGCAGTATTTGATTTAATGGAGAAAAATTGTGAGGCCTGCAAAGGGTTATACAAAGGGTCCCTTGCAGCTAGGCAGGTCAGCCTAGAATCCCTTCACCTAGGACTTCATCACCAGATAAAAAAGAAAGTCCTTCATCCATGGTTCCATCTGCTGTTCCAAGATCGTGAGGGAGGAAATAGGCTCTTTTGAGCTACCAGCCTAGAAATGTCCCTTGTCATCCAGCAGTGATCACAGTTCTCCAAAGCAGGTGGGACCCCCCAGCTCCAGGGTCTGAAAACATTCCCAGGTTTGCTGTCATTCTGACTTTGGCTTCAACTCCCATACCAGTTCTGGATCTTGCATGGAACATCCTCTGGTGCTTGACTCAGTCTGCAGCTATGTTGCCATGAGCATGCTTCCAGCTCTGACTCTAGTTCTAAACGTGGTAGTTCTAATTTTGTTTTCACCAGCCCCTTATGGGTGCTGGGGACAATTGGGGTGTCATCTATACCCATTGCTGGGAGTCTGGTACCCACTTTGATTTCATAGAACCAGAGAGAGAGAGAGAGAGAAATAAGACTTACTTTTTTCACCCCATTTCCAAGTCTCCATCTTCTGTTGCCCTCTGCTCCATTGATTAGTAGATACCTGAACCCTCTGTCCACAAGGGGTCTGCTTCCATTGCTCCTACAGGAACTTCCTTGGAGGTGAATAAGGCCCATGGTTTGCCTACTGATCCCTCCCTTTGCTTTTGGCCTCTTTTCTGTCTACATCAGCTGTGCCTATAGTTCTTGCTCTTTTCAGGCAGCTGTGGGATGATTCTGGTACAGAGTATCAAGGATTTGGACCAGATGACGTTTATGTTTCTGAGGAAACTCTACATACCATGCCTGAGGTGTCAGGCACACATGGCATTGGGGCTCTCGCCATACCTCTCACCCTGAAGACTTTTCCTCTTTTAAAGATTTCGTAATGATGGCTAGAGATCATACAGTCACTGTCCAGGACTCGGATACTGAAGGAGAATTCCAATTCCTAGATATTCTGGGAAAGAGCACTTCAAGCAAGGTTCTCTTGGTAGTTAACTCGGCTTTCATAACCCTTGCCAAAAGGTTGTGGAAAGAGCCGTACCGGGTGCCAGCCCTAGCCAAGAGGCATGAGCAGAGATTCCTGTTGTGACAGCCACAGCAGAAGGACTGATTGCTGGTTTAGCTACAGAGGAGTTTCTTAGCCACCACCCCCAATCCTCTGGATGAATAATCTCGCATCCTGGACATGTTGTGGAAGAAAAGTTACTCCTCAGCCTCACTAGCCTTGAGGCAAATGTATCTATATATTGACCATTTATCATATTAACATACAAAATTGCTGACAGAAAAAGGCCCACAGGTCTATCAAGTCTGTCCGATTATGCAGCTCTTAGTTTCATATTACTACAGCTGCCTCACCCCCACCCAAAATCCCTCCCTTCCTCTTCTTTACTGGTTCTTCCCCCCTTTGTGTTCTTGTCTGTACTAACCCTGCCCTTGACTTGATCCCAACCCCGCTTAAAGCTATCCACTGTCCTTTGACGATTAACTCCTCTGGCAGCGCGTTCTAACCCACCACCACTGTCTCTATGAAGTAGTGTCTCCTCATCTCCCTCCTAAACCTTCCCTTTCCAACTTCAGACTGTTCCCCCTAGTGACCCTTCCCCCCCTTTAAGCGGAACACTCCTCCCTCCCTGACTTTGTTTATGCCTTTCAAATACTTAAAGGTCTCTGTCATGTCCCCTCTTTTCCTTCTCTCTTCCGACGAATACATTTTGAGCTCCTTCAACCTTTCCTCATACGGCAACTCCGCTAGTCCCATGATAATTTTTGTAGCCCTACACTGCACCCCCTCCAGTAATCTCCCATCCTTTTTGAGGTATGGGCACCAGTACTGTACACAGTACTCCAAGTGTGGCCTCACCAGTGATCTATACAATGGCAGGATGACCTCCCCCTTTCTAGAGGTGATCCGTCTGGCAAGGAACCCCAGCATCCTATTTGTCCTTGCTGCCATCCTCCTACACTGTGCTGATACCATCATGTCCCCTGTAACTATTACCCCCAGGTCCCTTTCCTCCTCTGAAGCTGTTACTTGCACTCCCCCCCCCCCAGCCAGTAGCTGTTCCTGGTGTTTCTGGCTCCGAGGTGCATGACCGTGCACTTCTTAGCGTTAACCTCCAACTGCCACTCCCTAGACCAGTGTTCAAGTTTAGCTAGATCCTCTCTGCATGCCTGCCTCCCTTCCTCATTGTCCACTTTTGCACAAATCTTTGTGTCATCCGCGAACAGGCTGATCTTACTCTTGACCCCCTCTGCAGTGTCTCCAATAAAGACATTGAACAAAACAGGGTCTAGCACTGAACCATGCGGTACCCCATTCATTTCTGGCCTTGGCTTGGATGTCTCCCCTTACAACTACCCTCTGTCGTCTGCCCTGCAGCCAGCTCTCCACCCACCCCACCAGTTTTTCCCCGGCCCCTATGTCCCTCAGCTTGCTCATTAACCTTCTGTGCGGCACCGAGTCGAAAGCCTTGCTGAAGTCCAGATACAGGCTATCCACAGCATGGCCTTCGTCAACCGCTCTAGTGTCCCAGTCAAAGAAGTCAATCAAGTTAGTTTGGCAAGATCTTCCCGTGACAAACCCTTGCTGTCTGTCATCCTGCAGACCATTGTTATTGAGAAAGGTTATCAACCTCTCCTTCAGAATGGTCTCCATCAACTTCCCCACTGTGGAAGTCAAGCTCACTGGTCTGTAGTTGCCCGGTTGGTCCTTGGGTCCACTCTTGTGAAGGGGCACCACGTGAGCCATCCTCCAGTCCCTGGGTGCATTCCCTGTCGCCAAAGAGGTGTTGAACAGGTCCGTCAGAGGGCCTGCCAACACCTCTGCCAGTTCCTTCAGGACCCTTGGGTGTACACTGTCTGGTTCTGGTGCCTTGTCTACCCAAGGCTTTAAGGCCCTTTAGCACTCTATCCAATTAGATGACCTAATCTGTTATCTCTGCCTCCCCTCCACCCTTGCCCCCTTTCCTCCTTCGGTATTGGGCCATCCCTTTCTTCCGTGAACACCAAGCAGAAATACTCATTGAGTGCCTCTGCCTGATCTTCCCCTTGTTCTGCCCATCCCCACCTTGATTCTAACAATGTCATCCCTACAACTACTCTTCTCCGTTATGTAAAGAACCCCTTTTCCCCCCCTCTCTGATCCCCTGAGCCAACTTCAGTTCCTTTGCTGCCTTGGCTGCCCTGACTGACCTGGTCATCTCCCTAGATGCTTTTGTGAACACCTCTCAAGCCTCCTCATGCCCCGATTTTTTGAACATAATGAAGGCCAATCTTTTTTCCCTCACCTTACCCTCTTCTTTTTTGCTGAGCCAGCTGGGTTTTTATTTTCACCTGGACTGCTTACTCTGAGATTTGGCACACGTGTTTGTGGCCTCATTCAGCCCCTTTCTAGTGATTGCCCACTTCTGTTCAGCATCCATCCCTGGGTTAATTTTAGCTAAATACCCCTTGAGGATGCTGCCCATTCTGGCAAAATCTGCCTTCCTGAAGTCCAACACTCTTGTCTTGGTCTTAACCGACTCCCTCCCTGTGTTGAGGAGGAACCACCCTGAGCGGTGGTCGCTTCCTGCTAGAGGGTCCTGTACTACCACATCCTGGACTTGATCCCCATTTGTTAGTACTAAGTCCAGTATGTTCCCCTCCCTAGTAGGATCCATCACCCCTTGCACTAGGTAGCAGTCTTGGATAGCCTCCAGCAGCACCTGTTCCCTGGCATGTGCTGTAATTACTGTCTGCCAGTCAACCCCAGGTAGATTGATGTCTCCCACTGTAACTGTCTTCCCTTTGTCACTGACCTTCCTGATTTGCTCCCCCAGCTTCCTGTCCACCTCCTCGCTCTGTGAGGGTGGCCTGTACACCACCTGCATCCTGCGCTTCTTACCTTTAGGGCTTTGGAGCAATACCCATATGGCTTCTGGCCTCCCCTCATCAGCCTCCTCCCTGGTACACAGTATCCCTTCCCCCCTTCCCAGTCCCTGCGGAACACCTTGTATCCCGAGATCATGAGATCCCAGTCATGGTATTGGGTGGCCCAGGTCTCTGAGATGGTGGCAATATCTACCTCTCCCTCTGTTGTCATTGCCTGGAACTGTGCCACCTTGTTTGCTAAGCTACTTGCATTCAAGGATACTACAGTCCACTTTGTGTCCTCTCCCCTCCTCTTCCCGTCTCTCTCCCTTTCACTTTTGTCTTGGTTACTCCCCCTCATTCTCCTCCTCCCCCCCCCTCTCTGGGGGTCAGGGCCTTCCAGTTTCCCTGGAAGGTGCCTCCTTCCTGCTATCCGACTCAGCCCTCCTCCCTCCTCAGTTTAAATCTATGTTGTTTCCAATGTACTTCTCCAATCCCTGTCCCAATGCCCTTGTACCCTCGATGCTGAGATGCAGGCTGTCCTTGGCATAAAGCCCCTTATTGTTCCATGTCTTGCCCCACTCCCCTACTACCCCATACCCCATTTCTGCATGCCACCCCTTCAGCCACCCATTAAACCCCCTGTATTCTTAGCTTCCTCGCCGTGCTTGCCCTAGGTACCGGGAGTACCTCAGAGAACATCACTGAGCTTCCCACCTACCCCCCACTTCCTTGAACCTTTCCTGCACTTCTTCCACTGTACTGCCCTCTAGGTCATTTGTTCCTAGGTGCACAATGATATGAGGCTTCTTTCCCACCTTCTCCACACATTTCTGAACACACTGCCCTACTCTCCCTGCTGTCATACCTGGCATACAATCCACCCAGGTTCGTCTCTTCCTTGCTCCCTTACCTCCCCATCTCACCCCCTGAGCATAGAATCCCCTAATCCAAGTACTCGCTCCCCCATCCCTTGCAATCCCCCCCATGGTTTGCCCTCCTACGAACCCCTTTTCCTCAGTGTGCTCTCCTTTTACCTGCCCTTCCTCCCTCTCTTTCAGTTGCACCTCCACCTGCTTTCCTCCTCCTTCGTCCTTTCTGTGCTCACTCCCTTCCACAACCACTCCCCCTCCACTATTTTTACGTCCTCCAACTGCACCCTGCATTGTGCCTCCCCCTCCCAAGATGTTTTGACCTTCCTCCCCATTTGTTTAGTATGCTTGTGCCAACTTGACCTACTTCCCTGCCCCTCCCCACTTTCCCCCTGTCTTCCCTCTCTCCTTGTATCCTGTATTTCCTCCCTCCATCCTGGTCCCCTGACTCTTGTTTTATGGTGCCTTCCCCAACTCCCTGCTCTGTTTCATCAACCAGTACTGCATACCTGTTTGTTGTCTCCAACCTCCTGCTCTTACCCTCCCCTGAAATCCCTTCCTGCCTCTGCTGACCCTAAACCTCTTTTCTACTTCCTCTTTGTCTGCCCGTGTTCCCTACCACCTGCCAACACCTGTTTTTGGCGCTCCCAGGACCCTGTGGACTTGTCCCCTCTGGCTGAGTGCCCTCTTCCAGCCCATGGCAGCCTGGTCTATCCTGTGATGGAGCCCCCTCTGCCCCGTCTCCTCCTCCTCACCCCCTCATACCTGCCCCTCCCCAGTTCCCATCTCAAGCTCTCTTTCTCCAGCATAGCTGTCTGAACATCCTGCACACTGGACACCCCCCACCTTCCACCAAGTTCTCAGAAACATTGCTGCCCCACACCATTGCAGCTCACAACCCTCCCGGCCTCCCTGTGCCCCCAAACCCAGTCATCCCTACCTCTCCACTCCCCCCCCCATACATCCACCTGTCTCCTTGCCCTGAACTCCACATCCCCTTATCTCTCTTAGTCTCTAAATATTCCACAGCTCTTTACAATTGCATCTGTATTTCTATAAGCATTCTAAACCTGTAGTAGTGCCACAAAACTCTTTTTCTCTTCTTCTGTAGGGACTTACAGCTTCTCTTTCCTCTCTTGTATGTGCCCTTTGGACCTAGTTACTAGCTGCACCCTTTGTAATTCTGCACATATATCAGCTGGGCTATTGTTTGTGCTCTGCTGCCTAACTGTTCCTGCCACTTTAAGTAGGTGTGGCTTGGCCTTCCACTATAAAGGCAGAGCACTTCCTGTGGTATTCCATGACACCTTTCTTGGAGAATCCCCTGGGATGGGGAGCATTTGTATTTATTTATTGCATCTTATGGCCAGGAAAGATGCACTAAAGCCAAGGCTTTTTTCAGGTGCATCCTGGGAGCACAGGGAAGTTAAGTGACTTGCTTATGATCACACAGTACACAAACGGTGGCTGTGGGATTTAAACCCAGTTCTCCAGGTTTGCAGCTCAATGCTCTTAACAACTCCCTCCCCAGATTCCTTCATAGTTAATTGTGGATGCCAGTGACACCGCAGTCAGAGGCATGGAAACAGGTAGGTACTTGCCAGGTAACTGCAGCACAAGGCAGTAGAACTTCCATTTCAGGGTTCCACTTTGTTTGAATCTCATGTCGACTCCTTCTTGTAAAAGGCCAAAGAGGTAAGAGCCACCACAAAATCCTTTACAGGATATGAAGGCACAAAGAAACCCTTTTTTATTCAGACAGGGGCAGGCAGACATTTCAAAGACAACCACATTTCCAGCTGGGACACAAGTGGCCTCTTACCAGAGGCTACCAAATCCTTACAAAGTATAGGTCTTTCTCCTTTAACAAGCAGTTCTGCCTGAGGGAAGATAGATTGAAAGGAAAAATTGAATTATTAGAAATTCCTCCTCCCCCCACAGCCTTACCCCAGGTTATGTTTTTAAGCATATTGGCTTACTATATTATAGTTTTGTAAGATCCGTGATCATACAACATGTCAGGCGCTGAGCTGTGCCATCTCATGCTACACAGCGGCCTTGCACTCCTGACTTGCCACACAGTATCAGGAGAGGGTGCTGTGCAGCATCAACCATGCTGTACGATCGCTGATCATACAAAGTTGAAATACCGAAAATATCTGTTATTGTGAAAAGCTTAATCGTGAGTAACGTTTTGGGGGTAGGGGTCCATCAACGAGAGTTTTCCTCCAACCTCCTACTTACAGGAGCAGTGGAGGAAAGTTCCATCGTGTCAATGGGGAAAGCTTGTTGGCGCTGGTATAGAATGCACTGTGTCCGCTTCGGTGTTGATGTAAGTATGGAATGTATTGCATTGGTATGGAATGTAGTGTGTCAGTATCAGTGTTGATATTTGTATGGAATATACTGTGTCAGTATCGATGCTGGTATTGGTATGGAATATACTGTCAGTATCAGTGCTGGTATTGATAGATTGGTACTGAATGTATTGTGTCAGTATCAGTGCTGGTATTGATACTGAATGTATTGTGTCAGTATCAGTGTTGCCACTGATATTGAATGCACCATGTCAGTATCGATGCTGGTATGGGTATGGACTGTGTTGTGTCAGTATCAGTGCTAGTTTTGGAATGGAATGTATTGTGTCGGTATCAGTGCTGGTATTGGTATGGAATGATTGTCTCAGTATGCAAACACAAAAGTCAGCCACTCACCACCTTTATAGAATTAGTCGCCAAGCATCAAAGTAACATTTTCTATGCTGCCATTAATCAACAAACGATACTGGACAGACATGCTGACATGAAGAGTTTCGGACCAATCTGATCCTTTATGTGTTTACGTACTGGTACTTTTTTGTTGTGTTGGCACCACCAGCCCTGTGTGAGCTTTTTCTTGTCATGAATGCCTTGCATCAGTATCGATGCTGGTATTGATATGGAATGTATTGTGTCAGTATCAGTGCTGGTATTGGTATGGAATGAACTGTCTCAGTATCTGTGCTCGAATTGGTATGGAATGCGTTGTCTCAATATCGGTATGGTATGCACTGTGTTGGTGCTGGTTTTGGTATGGAATGTATTGTGTTAGTAACGGTGCTTTTATTGGTGTGGAATGGACTATGTCTGTATCAGTGCTGGTATTGGTATGGTATGTATTGTGCCAGTATTGGTGCTGGTATTGGTATGGTATGCACTGTGTTGGTGCTGGTTTTGGTATGGAATGTATTGTGTTAGTAACAGTACTGGTATGGTGTGGAATGTATTGTGTCAGTATCAGTGCTGGTATTGTTATAGTATGTATTGTGTCAGTATCGGTGCTGGTGTTGGTATGGTATGCATTGTGTCAGTATCGATGCTGGTGTTGGTATGGTATGCATTGTGGCAGTATCGATGCTGGTGTTTGGTATGGTATGCACTGTGTCAGTATCTGCTGGTACTGGTATGGAATGGATTGTGTCAGTATCGGTGCTGGATTTGTTATGGTATGTATTGTGTCAGTATCGGTGCTAGTATTGATATGATATGCAATGTGTCCGCATCAATGCTGGTATTGGTACAGTATGCATTGTGTCAGTATCGATGTTGGTGTTGGTACAGTATGCATTGTGTCAGTATCGATGCTGGTATTGGTATGGAATGTACTGTGTCAGTATCGGTGCTGGTATTGAATATATTGTGTCAATATCAATGCTGGTATTGAATATATTGTGTCAGTATCGGTGCTGGTATTGAATATATTGTGTCACTATCGATGGGGTATTGGTACAGTATGCATTGTGTCAGTATCGATGCCGGTGTTGGGACAGTATGCATTTTGTCAGTATCGATGCTGGTATTGGTATGGAATGTACTGTGTCACTATCGGTGCTGGTGTTGGTATGGAATATATTGTGTCAGTATCTGGGCTGGTATTGGTATGGTATACATTGTGTCAGTACTAGTGCTGGTATTGGTATCGAATGTATTGTGTCAGTATTGATGCTGGCATTGGTATGGAATGTACTGTGTCAGTATTGGTGCTGGTATTGAATGTATTGTGTCAGTATCGGTGCTGGTAGTGGTATCACGTGTATTGTGTCAGTACTGATG
This sequence comes from Neoceratodus forsteri, assembly GCA_016271365.2. NCBI lineage: Eukaryota > Metazoa > Chordata > Ceratodontiformes > Ceratodontidae > Neoceratodus > Neoceratodus forsteri. The sequence goes on along the minus strand of JADMNL010000037.1, from coordinate 37,327,914 downwards.
CTGGTATTGGTACGGCATGCATTGTCAACATATCCAGTTTAGCCTTATTTGCTTTTTACCTTGTTCCAGCATGTAATCCGAGGGAATCGACCAATAAAAACGGAGATGGCTCACCAGCTATATGTACTCCAGGTCCTGACCTTTAACCTTCTGGAGGAGAGGATGATGACTAAAATGGACCCAAATGACCAGGTTAGTGTGGCACTAGCATTTGTCATCCCCACCAACCAAATTATATTCGATCTGCTAGTGGATCCACCTGTGTAGACCTTACTGTACAAACAGTAGCTTTTGTAGACGTCTCTTGAGTTTTAAGGCGGAAGATGACACTTTTCTGAGGAAAGTGGCTTTCCCACTTGTGAGGTTCTAGAGCCACCTGATTCCATCCTCTTCTGGTTCATCAAAATTAAAACCCATATTGTAGCATGGCCCCTCTCCAGAATCAGGGTCCATCACTCAGTCATGCCGTATTGCTGGGCGATGCTGCTGGTATAATGCTGTTTTAAAGCTGTCTGGGTGTGTAGATTGACAAATCCATCCACATATACAGAATAATGAGGAAAAAATATATTCAGATATGTAAATGGTGAACCGCCTGTAGTCCAGATGAGGAAACCTTTATTCACAGTCCATGTATTCCATTGTGTATTTACATATTTGCACACTCTTTGAGTATGCTCATCTTCAGTCAGTTGATGAATTAAATTATCAAATGCATAAAACAAACCCAAGAATCTGATTGTCAAGCAGAGATTCCAAGCCAGGATGTTATCCCATAGCGATACTTATAAGCAAACAAAGAAGGTAAAAAATGTATTTTTGTTAAAATTTTTAGCATTTGATAGCAGCAGGTTGAATGCACTCAGTGTGCGGTTCCATGGCCCAACTCATAAGGGGTATGGAGCGGTTATTATTAACTTTTGAGCTATGAAGAATTAAGTATTATGTGTATCCTAACAGCTTCTTGTAGACAATGTCTGAATTTTGTTTCGATTTTAATTTGCAGAAACAAGTTCCCTGAAGAAGCCCTTATAGGGTAAAACGTTGGGGTGCCATTTAATAAAAGTTGGAAAGAATTGGACAGTGTGAAGGCTGTAGTTTTTCAGCTTCTTTGAAAAAAAAAAAAAGAGTAGAGCTCCCCACACCCTTTCTTAAAAATACTAGTAATGGCAGACAGGGGGAAGCTCACCATCTGTGCTGCTTCTATGGGGAATTTTCTGCAGACAGGTCCAGGTTAATCCTGCTTGTTCTCCCTTATGTAGATAAAAGGTTTAAATAGCAGCCGACACCGGTGGCACTGAGGGTTGAGGTGCTGGACGCCACACCTCGTTCCATGCCGGTGACCTAGGTTTGGGAATGAGCCTGTGCCATTAGGGGCTGGCAGGGGAGGGAGAGGGAGAGGATTGAGCATTCGAAGACTGCTCTCCTCTCCCAGGAGGGAAAGGGGATACCTGCTCGGCGCCTGACTGGCCTCTGGTGGAAGCTGAAGGGATAGCAGGCACCTGAGTATACAGAGAGAGTTGGAAGTGGTGGACGGTGGGGATGCCTTGACGTCAGGGCGTAGGCCACTCCCCTAGAAACAACGGGAAAAATACCCTGCAGCGCTCCCTTTAGACGGAGCACCAGGCCCCGATTTCCAGTGCCCCATCTGACCTGGCATCAGCATCCCAACGAGACGAAGAAGGACTTTGGGGGATGCCCACACCCCGTGCCCACCTGGGGGATATAGCCACAGCTCCATGGGGGATGGACTGCACCAGGCTCCAGGTAAGAGGGTGGAGACTACAAGGCCCTAGGTATCTCCTGAAGAGTGGGAGCGCTTCGGGGTAGGGGGAGTATAAACAGTAAGTAGAAAAAAATGTTTAAATAGCAATCCATAGAGATTGTGGTAATTATCTATATGTTCTACCTTTGTTAATACCTAAAACTACTGAAGAGGCTGGCAATTTATTGATAACAATATCAGGGGATGTCAATTTTTGGTATTCCCCCATTTTCCTACTGTACAAAAATACATGGCAACCATATATTAACTATCAACATTTTCTGTAATGATAATGTGGTATGCATAACCCATAAGATTCACTACTGCCTTGTATAAGTATGTGGGTTTTGATTGCTGTATGTCAGAAATCAATAAACATAAATAAAAAAAAAGACTGTATTAATCTACATGGTGCAGTTTACCTACAGCAACATTTTGTTCTGCTCCTCAGCTGTGTACCCAGCCTTGTCGCCTCAGATGTATACTCAGTCCTCTGTCTCCTCAGCTGTGAACCCAGCCCTCCATTTTCTCAGCTGTGTACCTAGCCATCTGTCTGCTCAGCAGTGTGCCCAGCCCTCTGTCTTCTTAGCTGTGTAGCCAGTCCTTTACCTCCTCAGATGTGTACCCACTCCTTTATGTACTCAGCTGTGCACCCTAGCCTCTGTCTCCTTAGCTATGTACCTATCCCTCTGTCTCCTCAGCTGTGTACCCAGCCCTCTTGTCTCCTCAGCTGTGTACCCAGCCCTCTGTCTCCTCAGCTGTGCTGTTCAGTAGTTTTTGTAGGTGCCGGACAAACTTGATGGGCCATTTGGCTGTTTTTCTGCTGTCAACATCTGTGTTTCAGTGTTAATACAGCAGAGCAAGGTTCATGCTTTTTTTATGCCCCTCCTCCTGGTTGACCCTCCTTTGGAGGAGCACCCCAGCCCTGCCACCCCAACATCTGCCGGGACTTACCTGCTGTCCGTCTTCCCCCAGGGCTTGCCCACCCTGGCGGGGTTGGTGGGGTTCCCCAGTGCCATCGGAGAACAGATCTAGTTCGGGCCAGCATGCCTTGCTGGAAGGGTGCAGGGATTGCAGACGTTCCTCCTCAACCTGCCACCAGGCTTTTTCCTCTTTTTTTTTTCTGTCCCGGGAGAGGCGTGGCATGTAGTGATGTCATGGTGCATGCCATGTGCTCCTGTGTGACGTGTACCAACATCTGCCAAGCCTCCCAACCTTCCTGGTCCAGGCTGCCTTTCCCCAGCTTCTGCCAGGGGCAGGCATCAGGCTCTGCCCTCTCCCTCCAGAGAAGGCTTGTACACTTGATCCTCCTCCCCCCAGCAGTCCTCCAACACCCCGGATTCGCTTCCAAAACTGGGTCATCAGCGTTGCAAGGAGTAGCGCTACTGCTGTGCTGGCAGACGGGCTAGCAAGGTTCATTCTTAAAGACACAGGCCCTAAAACTAACACCTAATTTAGTAGTTACCATTTAGTTTCAGTAACCAAAGGCTCAATATCACTCCTGGTTAAACAACTAAAAAAAAAAAGTTAGATGCAGATGTGCCTGAGAATGTGTTTAGTCCCAAGGGTCTCCCACTGATTTTTGGTTAAGTACTTTTTATGTTTATTTGGCTTCTATAAATGCAGTGGAATGAACACATTTCTTTAATTGGTAGCCATGAGCACAGTAAGTTTAGAGTCCTGCAGCCCATACACTGTTCAGTTCAGGCTAACCTAGCCCAGTCTAAATGGATGATTTCTGGAATAGCATGTAAAAGTATAGGGCTGTTTGGTCCCAGTTAAAACAAAAAATTGGGCATGCAGTAGAGCAGTAAGGACATAATATCTAGAGAATTTAGGGGGTACACAATTGAAAACAAGTCTTGGGGAAACACTAAACTACACATTTACAGCCTTCTGCTGCCCAAAAAGCACTACTTTTGTGTTTGTGGGGCATGTCATGGACATGATGGCCCTGAATGTAGTCAAATGAGCAAATGAATATTGACTGCAGATAGTCTTCAGTGGAACTAGATTGATCTCAGTCCAGTGTGGCTTCTGTTAATCCTTCCTTTAACATTCTACTAAGTTCATCATAACTCCATGTGGCTAGCACAGTGAAACCTCTGCAGTATTGTGAGAGAACCCCTAGGAGACCTACCCATGGTTGTGAGGGGACTTGGGCACCCACATGTCATCTTTATACTCTCCCCGCACCCACTCTCCATCCTGAGTGGGTGAGTGTTTTTTTCTGAAGCTGTTACATCATTCACTTTTTTTTCTGTTCCAGTCACAGCGGGATGTTATCTTTGAGCTGCGAAGAATCGCCTTTGATGCTGAGCCTGATCCTGGCATTGGGAGCAGCAACACTGAGAAACGAAGAGCCATGTACACAAAGGATTACAAAATGCTGGGATTTACGGTATGCCTGATGATGCACCTCTAGAGACACTGTGGTCATTAATCTTTGGGATTTCAAGGCTGTCTACAACTGACAGCACTTTGAATCCTGAGAAAAAATAATTACTAACGTTGTTAAAAGGTGGCTGCTTGGTGTTTGCCAGTTGTTTTTGTGCCCAACATGACTGCCCTTTGTGGCAGTTGGGAGTGAGGTCATAGTGATAGTACATGCCAGCTGTCAGTACCAGTGTATGATGCCGAGTACAGGAGCACCCTATGAGTGAGGATTCAGCTCATGTGGCACAGGCATGCTGTGACGTGTTCAGTCAGGAGGTGGGTTTGGGACTTAAAGTTTGCAAGATACCCTCCCTGGAAGAAGAGAGAAACAATCAGAACAAACAATCCAGTGAACTCAAGGCTGCAAAATTAGATCACTTTATTTCAGAAAATATTACAGAAATCACACTGGATAAAAGCCCAATTCTAGTGCTTGAAGGCACGCTGTCTCTTTGTCAGGAGGGCTTGAAGCCACATTGTCTGGTTCACCCCTAATTTCGATTTAAAAGACAGCGTTGCTTAAAGCACTGGGTTTGGGTTTTTATCTAGTGTGGGTTTTCTTGTAATGCTTTGAAATAAAGTTATCTAATTTTACAGCCTGGAGTGTACTGAATTGTTTGTTCTGGCTGTTTCAGGTTAGCCATTTTTCTCAGCGGCACCTAGCTCCACCTTGAGGGCATCAGTGAGTGTTACTGGAAGAAGATAGGACCATAGCATTTAAGAGACAGAAAAGACCAAGTGGCAGGCCACCCTAGTGGCCCAGTGGCAGAGCGTCGCTCTGCCATGCAGGTGACCCAAGTTTGGAAGCGGACTCCTGTCATCGTATCGGGAGGCAGACCAACTTGAGGTAGCTGCTGCATGCCTCAGTCAGGAAGGGCTGGCAGAAGGTTCAGATGCCACAGCAACCCCTGCAACTGGGCCAGGGAGCACACTCGACTGCAGGGGCTTTGTGTGCATGAGAAGCCGTCAGAGGCACTGCTCATACCATGAGGTGGAGGGAGGGACTCTGGGATGCCATGCAGTGGAGGAAGGGACTCCAGAATGGGGAGAAATCTGCGGAGACAAATCATATGCACTGAGTTGCCTGCATGATGATCTCTGGCACCCTTGGGCCCCGCTCTGCTTGGATCCCCATTGGCCACCGCTCTGTGTGGATCCCTATCAGTCATGACAGAATGACGGTAGGGGGAGCAGCAGAGGGGGCCGAGGGGTCACAGCCAGTGCAAGACCCGCTAAGGCAGGAGTAGGTGCCAGGTCGGGGGCCAAACAGTTATATAAAAAAACAAATAAAAAGACCAGGTGGCCCATCTAGTACATTCGTCTGACATCTATGGTGATGTACCTATCACATGATTTGTTATTAACTGTAATGTGTTTGTGGGCACAATAATGTTTTTTTTTTTTCATTGTTATCCTGCCTTACAGGAGAGTAAAAAAAATGCCTGTGGCAACAGCCTTTGGAAATCCAAGGCTTAATGTAGTCTCCTGTTCCTGCCAGGAATACCACATGATTGTGCTTTGTGTTGACAAAACTACTCTTAGTTTGCCCTCTTTAGTTTGGAGCCGCTGGAAGGTTCCATGGATAGAGCCCCACCCTTTTCAGTTGGGGCTCAACAGGACCTTGTCCTGTTGCAGGTCACCAATCCCAACACCAGCACAGCCAGTGACACTGTGTGGGTGGAATGAAGGGGTCATCTTTAAAAGGGAAAGTACACAGAAAAAGAACTGGTTCCAGTTCCACACATGAACAGCACTCTTCAGTTGCATCCCTTTTCTCTGCACTGAAGAAACAAACTTTTCCTACACTCTGCATCTCAAATCACTTTGTAGAGCAAAGGATCAGATCCCAGTAGTGCACCGACTACATGCTGGGAGTGCAAAGTAGAAGATAATAGACAGTATGAGTTCCATTGGACACCTGAGCCTCTTCCGGTGGGAAAACCAAACATATGACGTAGTGGGCTTAAAGCCAGCACCCTGGTGAAATCCATCCAGCTGAGACACTGGGAATGGTAGTTACAAAAAAACAAATCATGCGCCCTAACTGGAGATTAAATCGAGATACAGCCTTCTGAATCCCCGTACAATCCATCCAGGTACTGTACCAGCTGAGATACTGGTTCATCTGGCTGGTGCAATTCAGCCCTGGCCACTTCCTTTCTCTAATGCTACGGACACAATGCACACTGTAATCTGTAGAATCAACAGTTAATTTGAGACGTCACAGTAATAATTACTGTGCTTTCTGGGAACTGGGCCCATGTTATTACCTAGAACTCCTTCCATGGGTTGGACAGAAACAAAGGATAGCTGGAACAGATGGCTGAAGAGCGGAGTACTGTGGTGTTATGGCCCATTAACGGACTGGAGCCTTGCCCCATCACTTACTTCCTCAGTAATTTGTGTGAACTGGTTTGCTCTCCGTAAATGAGGATTAGAAACACATGGCAGGTCTTGGTCAGTTCGGGTTCCATCTTAGCACAGCCATTTATCTAGTGTCCCCCAAAAAGCAATGGAATGGATCATAAACATTCATGGACTGTTAAAGAGCTGCTGATGTATTAGACTTAGTTTAGCTTGTATTTCATATATCTTTCATAGATATCTCCTTTCTGTTATTTATTAATAAGGAAATTTGCACAAACACAGACTCTTTATGCCTTAAGAGATCATCTATCTTGGCAGCTCGTTCCCCACGAAGTCAAAATCCTCTGTTGTGACATCATAATCTGTTGCCGTGGGAATGAACGTGCTGTGACAAGCAGAGTATTGTAACCTCAGGTGGAGAATAACCAGCTCGAATGGATGAAATCTTAAGGAACAACAATCCTGTTTTCGTGCAGATTACCACTGTCATAAATAATGAGGAGGAGAAATCACAGCACTAACTGGAAATGCGAATTGTGTTTTCAGAGTTCCCCTGGGGGCATCAGCTGCTCTTTAATAGTTAAAGTAATCACTGCAGAACAGTAAGAATACTCATTTAGTGGGCCAGTCCAGTGATGTGTCGAGCTGTGGCACTGATAGGCTTACTGCCTGCCATACCGATGAGCCAGGATCAGGAATGAACTGGGGTTGCTCAGGAGCTGGCTGGGGGAAGAGGATTGTGCATCTAATGATGGCTCTCTTCCTTTAAGTAGGGGACACAGCATGTACCACTGCTACAGAGGCTAGGTGTCATAGAAGCTGTTACCTTGTTCTATGTCCGGGTGCTGATGAGGCATGCAGCAACTTTACGCTGACAGACCCAGAATAGGGAGAAATGGGAAAACTCCATCAGCAAGATGACACCAGCGACCACACAGGCCCGGCATCATCTGCTGGGCACCCACTCACTTCTGGAGGTCAAGAAGTAGATGGGTTACCAGACTTTACCCCAAACATGGTACTCCTAAGTATTCCCCCCAACATATTAGACTTACACCCCAATCCATGATCTTGCTACATATATATGTTACCAGCTAAACAAGTTATTACCAGGAAGTGGAAGCAACCGGTGGTCCCATCTAGGAGGGACTGGCAAATCATAGTTAATGATATTTATAATATGGAGCATCTCACAGCATATATCCATGATAAGCAGACGAGATTTCGGGGCAGGTGGCAGCCCTGGGCTCAATATATGATGCAGCAAGACAAGACTTGGGTCCACTAACCAGACAACTGGAGTATGATGTCACACTCACTGTGCTGTGCTGTTTAGTTTGGGCATACCTGGAAGGGTAGAATACTGACTATTTGAGTTGTAAGAGACAAAGTTACAGGCAGTAGACAAGTTTGTCCTATGGTATATTTCATTCATCAGGCTGCATCCTGATCTTAGTTGTACATGGCATATTTAATTCATGTGATGAATAAATATATGTATGTGTCCTCTATATTCTGTAAATGACTAATAAAAAGAAATTAAAAAAAAAAAAAAAGCAGCAGATGAATTAAGTCCTGGGTACAGTGAGGGATGGGGCTGGGGGTTGCTGGAGAGGAACAGGAGAAGAAAAATCATGGAAAAAAAAAAATCTGATAGGGCTGGTCTAGTGGTGTGGTGAGTCATATAACGATGGAGATTAGTGTTCGCCAGCAAGCTCCAGATCTTACACTGAGTCCAACTGGGTGCATCATAAAGGGGAGGTGCTCAACTCTTGGGCAGGGAGGGAAGGGGGCATGGTCCATTCACACATTCTCTGCCGCCCATCCAAGAAGTAGCACTGGCACTGGCATTGAGTGTAAAGGCAGCTGATCACCCACCTTCCTAGCCAAAGGTGAAGCTGTGGCAACTCCATTGTCAAGGTGTTTTTGGGGAGCGGCTAATGAAGAAAAACACAGGAAATAAAAGTCTATTATCTAGTGGGTCTCCCATTTTGGAGAAACCATTATTGTCCCAGAGAAGGTCCTCTGCCTTCACCTCTCCTACCATCCTTCAAGGTGGTCCTTAAGTGTCCCCTGCTGGGACTCCAGTTGAAGATGTGGTCCCTGATCCCGGGGAAATCACCGGTCCCGCTGGTGTCTCCCGAGTAACTGAGTCAGCCCGCCCGATCTCAATCGAGGTCTCGGACCCCCTCGTCCGACAGGCCGAGGAAGAGCCATAGGCGCTCTAAAAAGCAGCGACATGATCGGTCATCCTCGTCCTCCTCGGATGAGGAGAGGCTCCGGTGGAAACTCCGTCGGCGCCACGAGGACCTCATGTGGCAACAGCTGATTCTGATCGGGCACAAGCCAACTACAGCTTCTACACCGGCCATTACCTGGCTTTTGCCGCCTAGGCCAAAGCTGACTCCTTCAGAACCAATTAAGTTGGTTGCAGAGCCGGCAAAACCACCTCTTCAGCCCAAACCGGTCTCTCTGCCAATCGTGGTGGAACCACCACCCAAACAGCCTGTGGGAGGGGCTCCTTCCAAGGAAGACAGACCAGACACCGGGCTTCCCCAGCGCTTGTCGGTCACGGCCACCCCAGACCACCCTCGGCGGGTTGAAAGTGACCTGGATGATAGACCTTTATATCTGGATTCCTTGGATTCAGATGTCACCAGCTTGCATTCACATCCAGGAGATGATGAATCGTCCGTTGGCTTAGAGACAGAGTAAGGTCCCTCGTCTTTTCGAGAGATCCTTCGCCTCATCTCTGAATCTACAGGGATGCCCCTAGAGCCTATCCAGAAAAGGCGGAGTACCCCTCTTATGGACATCCTTAAGAGAGGGCTGAGGCTATTGTTGGCCCGTCCCTAGAACTTTGGCAGCATCCTGCCTCTTGTCCAGCTCCGTCTGTCCGCATGGCCCACAAGTACACAGTATCCATGGGGGGCCCTTGCAGGGTTCACAGAGCATCTTTAGGCCGAGAGCCTGGTGAATACCTCTGTGTTCAGGCGTTCTGGAAGTTCTGCCGACACTGACTGACCTCCTGATAAGGAGTCCAAGCTTTTGGAGTATTCAGTGTTTTTTTTTTCCCCGGCAAGTCCACTGTCGTCATCTGACCTGGTCACGGTCCCCGGGGCCTCCACCGCCAGCTATTGCTGCCTTGTTCCCCAGTTACCCCAGGCTTATCACCCGGAGGGTGGGGCTGCGGCAACGGTCCCCTATCCATGCCGCGGGACTAGTAACTGGTCGGGGGACTACAGCAGTGGCGGCTAATGGAAGCCCCGAGGAGGGCTTCACGTAGACAGTGGATCCTGCCCCACCTGCTCTTTTTCCTTTGTTCGCTTGGAGGTGGGGACGTGCAATGATGCCAGCGTCTTCCCCGCCTCCCTGCATGACGAGCGCTGGTAGCGTGAGTGTCTCCCGGCCTCTGCCAGGAGTCCTCAGCGCACCGAACACTTCCCCACCCACCCCCAGGAGAAGGAGAGCCGTCCATGGGATGCTCCATCCTTCTTCCCCCCCGGCCGGCCCTCCAATGACCCAGGTCCGTTCCCGTGGTCCATTCATCTAGAATATGCGGCTTCCTCCTTGGGCCTTTGTCAGGCAAGTTTGGCTGTCATCATGGCACACTTCTCTCACGCCCTACTTGGGTCGTTAGATGAAGTCTTGCCACATCTCCCCATGGACATGCAGAACACGGTCAAGCAGGTCCGGGATCAGGGCCGAGCTGTTGCCAAACAGCAGCTTCAGGCGGCCCTGGACATTGGGGATTCCTGTGCCTGCTCAATGGCTGCCATAGTTGCTTCTCGTCGTAGGGCGTGGCTGAGGCTCTCTTCCTTTCTGGCAGATACCCTGCATAAAGTAGCTGACATGCCTTTCCTCAGGACCGACCTTTTCAGCCCAGGAATGGCCAGTCACCTTTAGCGCATTGAGCAGTCCAGTGCCACCTTGGACGCTACATCTGCCAAGGGTTCTTCGGGCAAGAACCAGCAGAAGAAAAAGAAGAAGCCCTTTCGGCATTCTTCCCTTGGGCTCAGCAATCCTCCTTACAGGGTGGACAGCAGCACCAGCATCAGCAGCAGGCTCAGGCTTGGCACCCTTAGCCCAAGCCCGGACCCCAACAGGCCCGTAAAGGGGGCCGAGGTTCAGGTCCTGGAGCCTCCTTCTCCTCCAAACCTGCTCAGTGATGGGACGGGGACTGTCAACCCCTCTCCCATCACCTTAGCTCTGGGTTCTCCCGTGGGGAGCCAGCTCCGCCACTTCCTTTCCACCTGATCCGTTGTCACTTCAGACAGGTGGGTTCTCGAAGTGGTCAGTCAGGGACTGCCTCTGGAATTCGAGCAGTACCCTCCGAGCTGAGCCCGTGCCCCTCGGGAAGAAAGAGTATCCGTTCAGACCCAGTCGGCTCTCAGGGACAACATTGCTCAGCTCCTCCTTAAAGAGGCAGTAGCTCCAGTGATGGATCCTCCAGCAGACCCAGAATCAATATCTCAGGTCACGCACCTTTCGGATGGTCACTCTGTCCCAGATCATACCATCCTTGGAGCGAAACATGTGGTTCTGTTCACTGGATCTGCAGGATGCGTTCTTTCATATCCCAATCCGTCTGTCCCATCAGCGGTTCCTCCACTTCTGGGTCAAAGGGACCCTGTACAAGTTCCGAGCCATGCCGTTCGGCCTGTCATCAGCCCCACAGGTCTTCACCAAATGCATTGCATTGGTGGCGGCCCATCTCTGGCGTCGGGGGGGGGGGTCAGGATTTATCCTTACCTCGACTATTGGCTCCTAGCAGGATCCACCCAACAAGAGGTGGAGAGGTCCAGGGACCTGGCTCTCCAGACCTGCTTCCAGCTCGGCCTCCTTATCAACGAGGCCAAGTCGGAACTCGTGCTGTCTCAGGTGATGGGCTTCATCAGGGCAGAGCTCGACTCTTGTCAAGCCAGAGCTCGGCTCCCGGTGGACAGGGTGGAGGTTCTTTCCTCCTTTGCCCAATCTTTTCTGGTTGGGCAGTTGCGCCCTGCCCGGGACTTTCTTTTTTTTTTTTTTTATCCTCCTTCCTTGTCCCCGGTGTCCCCCTCCTTCCGACTGCACATACCCCGGAGCCCCCCTTTCAGGATCTGCACCTAGAGTGCCCTTACCTCCTCCTATTTTCCTTCCACAGCGGGGTCTGTCCTAGGTGGGCTCGGGATGGGCAGTCTTCATCTAGGGACACCGAGGACACCATTTTTCCGCTGTTCTCCCCTACTTCCCCCTGCCCCCTGGGGCGCTGGCACACAGGACGTCGTCCTAGAGGAGGCGACGTGCTGATCGCGCCTCCCTCAAGCCCCTCACAGCGTCCCCTCCTCGGACTCAGTGACGGAGCCACAAACCCCCGAAAGTGCCGGTGCTCCCACCAACAGTTCAGGGTTGGAATCCCCTTGGAGGGAGGAGGCATCCGTTGGGGCCAGCTCGATCCTCCCTCCCCGGCCAGCCCCGGCGGCCCGAGTCCGTTCCCGAACCCGGGTCGCCGGCGTGGCTCGAGGTGTGGCGTCCAGCGCCTCAACCCTCAGCGCCACCGGGCCGACCTGCCCAGGACTTTCTGCGCCTTCTGAGTTACATGGCGGCGTGCACCTCAGTGGTTCATTGGGCCCGGTTGCACATGCACCCCCTCCAGTGGGAGCTGACCGCCCAGTGGACTCAGTGCCATGGTCATTTTGACCAGCTGGTCACTGTAACCCAGAAGATGCGGGACGCTGTCCAGTGGTGGACCGCCCCAGACTGGTTGCAGGAAGGGATCCCATTTGTCGACCCCGAGCCAACGGTTGTCCTCACGACCAGTGCCTCTCTCATGGGCTGGGGAGCCCACATGGGGGACGAAAGGGTCCACGGCCTCTGGACCCCCGAGGAGTTCCCGATGCCACATCAACCTGTTGGAGCTCAGAGCAGTCAGACTGGCACTGTCAGCTTTCACTCCTCAGCTCCGGGGTCATGTGGTTCAAGTCCTGACGGACAATACTATGACCATGTACTACCTCAACAAACAGGGTGGCATGCACTCCCATTTGCTGTGTAAGGAGGCGCTCCATATCTGGACCCTTGTGAACCGGTTGGAGGCAGATCTCCTAGCCATCCATGTGGCAGGAGCCTTAAACCACCTGGCGGATGCTCTCAGCTGTTTAGGCCAGACATCCCACCAGTGGTCTCTCCATCCAGAAGTAGCTTACAGCCTGTTCTCCTGTTGGGGCAAACTGATGGTGGACCTGTTTGCCTCCAGGGAAAACACCAAGCTGAGGCTGTTTCATGCCCACTCCCCTCAGGGCTCGCTGCAGGGGGATGCCTTCTCAAGGCCGTAGACACCAGGCCTCCTCTGTGCCTTCCCTCCATTTCCCTTGATCCACAAGGTACATCTGAAGGAGAGGAGGGATGAGGTAAAGGTGATCCTGGTAGCCCCAGACTGACCGCGCCAGTTCTGGTATCCAGATCTCCTCAGCCTCAGTTGCAGGCCCCCAGAGCAGCTTTGCACACGCCCAGACTTGATATCACGCAATCTGGTGAAGGTATTCCATCCGGACCTTCAATCCCTGCACCTCACAGCCTGGTACCTGAGCGGCTAGAGTTCCAGGCTTTGGGTCTTTCCAAAGATGTCTACACCGTGGTGGAGGCATCTAGGAAGGAATTGACCAGGAAATGTTATGCCTTCAAATGGAAAAGGTTTTCCATTTGGTGTCAGGGCAAGGGCCTGGACTCTTTATCCTGTCCATTGGCTAACATTCTCGACTACCTTCGGTGTCTCTCCAAAGGGGGTCTACAGTCATCTACCCTAAGGGTGCACCTGGCAGCCATCTCTGCTTACCGGGTGCAGGCTGGTCAGCCGATGTTGGCGCAGGAGACAGAGGTCGGGCGCTTTTTCAAAGGCCTGGATCACATATCCCCTCCGGTGCGTGAACCTCCACCTCCATGGGATCTTCTGCTGGTACTGGCAAAGCTCATGGGCAAGCCATTCGAACCACTGCACAAGTGTGTATTGTCACACTTGTCATGGAAGACGGCCTTCCTGGTGGCTATTACGTCTTCTAGAAGGACAGGGCAGCTCCAGGTGCTTTCGGTGGACTCCCCTTATCTGGTCTTCCACAGGGACAAGATTGTTCTATGCCCCCACCCAAAATTCCTTCCGAAGGTGGTGTCAGAGTTTCACCTTAACCAGGTGTTGACTCTGCCAGTATACTACCCTAATTACACCTCGGAGGCCGAGTACAGGCTCCATACTTGACCTGAGACGTGCTCTCTCCTACTATAAGGAGGGGACATTGGAAATTGGGTGAGGTTCGCCAGCTGTTTGTCACCTACGCTGAAGCCGCTTCTGGCAGACCTGCAGTAAAGCGGACTGTTGCAAGATGGATTACATCATGCATAGGTCTGTGTTATGAGTTGACGGGCAAGGAGCCTCCCAGAGGGATAAGAGCTCATTCTATCCGCCATACCGCTGCATCGGTGGCTGCTTCCAGGGACATCTCTATCCAGGAAATCTGTCGGGCTACTACCTGGAAATCAGCAAACACCTTCATCTCCCATTACCACATCGACCTTGAGTCACGCCGGGATGCTGGTTTAGGGGTCTCAGTTCTCTGATCTCTGTTCCCTAAGTAGGGGGTGTGCGCCTTGCCTCCCTCCTCCTGGAGAACTGCTAGGAGTCTGCCAAAGAGTGTGGATGAACAACATATCCATGCTCCTAGAAAGACCGGTTACTCATCTGTAACAGTAATTCTAGGAGTGGTATATGTTGTCCATCCACACAGACCCAGACGACCTCCCCGGCTGCGGACTCACACAGCCTGGCTTCCAGCGGGCTAAGATCTGGCGTCATGGGGCAGAGCCAAGGTATATACCACACAGGGGGGTGGGAGGAGCCAGCTTGAGTACTTCTGGTGAGATTTAAAGCAGAAGGGGACATGCCAAAGAGTGGATGAACAACATATTCATACGTGGCAGATCCTGCCAAACCAACCTGGTTGAGTTCTATGACTGGGTTACTAGGCAACTGGACAGGGGCCATGCAGTGGATGTCCTGTATCTGGACTTCAGTAAGGCATTCGACTCAGTGCCACATGGAAGGCTGGGAAGGAAGTTAGTAGGCACAGGGGCGGGTGCAAAGCTGGTGAGATGGGTAGGAAACTGGCTGCAGGGAAGGCAAGAGAGGGTGTGGGGGGGGCTCTCACACCCAAGGGCAGTGACGACGGTGTTCCACAGGGCTCAGTGTTGGGACCAGTGTTGTTTGGGTTATTCATTGCAGACATATCATGGGACATCAAGAGCAAGATCAGTCTGTTTGCTGATGATACCAAGGTAGGGCGGTGATGGATGACCTAGGGGATGGCAGGGTTGAAGGATGATCTGGCAAAGCTTGAAACCTGGTCAGACACCTGGCAACTGGGCTTTAATGCCAAAAAGTGCAAGGTGCTGCATTTTGGGATGAAGAACCCAAGGAGGAGTTACCAGCTAGGGGGAGTGCAGCTAGCCCAGACAGAGGAGGAGAAGGATCTGGGTGTGCTCATTACAGGGTCAATGAACAACTCGGCACAATGTAGGAAGGCAGCTGCAAAGGCCAACAAAATGCTGGGTTGTATTGCAAGGAGTATATCCTCGAGGAAGGAGGAGGTGATTCTGCCACTGTATAGGTCATTAGTTAGACCACACCTGGGTACTGCGTGCAGTACTGGCATCCGTATCTGAAGAGGACATTGAGTTACTGGAGGGAGTTGCAGCGCGAGGCGACAAAAGATGATCAAGGGGCTGGAGGACTTATCATACGAGAGGAGGTTGAAGAAGTTGAACATGTACTCACTGGAGGAGAGGAGACAGGGGTGACATGATTGAAACCTTTAAATACATGAAAGGAATAAACAAGACGGGTACAGAGGGGCTGTTCAAAGTAAGGGAGGGGAGGGCCACCAGGGGCCATGATATGAGACTGGAGGGAGGAAGGTTCAGGAGGGAGATGAGGAGACACTTTTTTACAGAGAGGGTGGTGGCTGGGTGGAATGCATTACCTGCTGAAGTGGTATGCAGTAGAACAGTGGACTGCTTCAAACGAAGTTGGGACAGGACAAGGGGGAGGGTTAATGAAGGGGAAGGGTGGAGGGGAGGGGCAGCTGCAGAATAAGGGGTGCTAGCTGCACATTCGAGCAGACTTGATAGACCTCTAGGCCTTTATCTGCTGGCAAATTTCATATGTTCGTATATACCACTCCTAGAACTACTGTTACAGGTGAGTAACCTGTCTGTTTCTGTACCCTGTTCCGCCATGTAAGGCACGTCTGTTTCTGTCATATCCCCTCTCTCCTCCAGGGAATACATATTTAAGTCCTTCAGCCTGTCCTCATAGGACTTGTGATGCAATTCCTGTACCATCTTTGTTGCCCTCCTCTAAACCTTCTCTACCCTGTCTATGTCCTTATGTAGGTAAGGTCTCCAGAACTGTACACTGTACTCCGGGTTGGACCTCACTAGTGTCTTGTATAGTGGAATTATGACCTCCCTTTTCCTGCTGGTGATGCCCCTGCCTATGCATTCCAGCATCCTATTTACTTTACCTGCTGCCTTGTCGCACTGTTTCCCTACCTTGAGGTCATCAGAGATGATAACAGCAAGGTCCTTTTCCTGCTTGGTGCATGCTGTATCCTCACCCCCCCAACTGATATGTTGTTGAAGGGTTGTTGTGGCCCATGTGCATTATCTTGCACTTCTTTGCATTCAGTTTCAAGTGCCAAACCCTTGATCATTCTTCAAGCTTCTGCAGGTCCTTCCTCATTCTGTCTTCACCATCTGGCGTGTCCACTCTGTTACAGAGCTTCAGTTAATCAGTGAACAGGGAAATTCTGCCTGCTAGGTTTGGCGCAATGTCGCTGATGAAGATGTTGAATAGAACTGGCCCCAACACTGATCTCTGTGGTACCCCACTGGTCACACTTCCCTCTGTGGAGTGACAGCCATTTACCACCACCCTCTGTGTCCTGCCGCCCAGCCACTTACCTACCCACGGCACTACTGTCCTGCCCACTCCCATATTCCCCAGTTTGTTTAATAGCCTCTTATGCGGCACAGTGTCAAAGGTCTTGCTGAAGTCCAGACAGGCCACATCCACTGCCCTCCCCTGATCTACCTCCCTTTTCACCCAGTCGAAAAATTAAATGAGGCTGGTCTGAAATGACCTCCCCCCAGTGAAACCATGCTGCCTTGGGTCCTGTAGTCCGTTGACAACCAGATGTTCCACCAATCTCTCCTTCAGTAGTGCTTCTATGGTCTTCTCCACTACCGAGGTCAGGCTGACTGGTCTATGGTTTCCTGCTTCCTCTTTGTTCCCGCTTTTGTATAAGAGGACTACATCTGCTGTCCTTCAGTCTTTGGGTACCTCCCCTGTTTCCAGTGATCGGCTAAACAGGATTGCCAGAGGTTTAGCCACCACCTCTCTTAGTTCCTTTAGGACCCTGGGGTGCACCCCATCTGTCCCCATTACTTTATCAACTCTTATTCCTTCTAGTTCCTTTAGGACCCTTTCCCATTTAAAGGGACTTTTGTCCATTTCTGCACCATTCCCACTCCTTGTACACCCTTCAGGCTCATTACTGTCCTCTTCCTTAGTAAAGACTGAGCAGAAATATCTGTTCAGTATGTCAGTTTTACTGTTGTCATCCTTCATGCGGCCCCCATCCTCCCCCTTCAGTCTCACTATCCCCCCCCCTTTGCCCTTCTTTTTTCACTTATGTACCTGTAAAGGGGTTTGTCCCCTCCACCCACTGATTTTGCGATGCGCTCTTCTGTCTGAGCTTTGGCTTCCCTTACTGACCTCCCTGCCTCCCTTTACTTCTCCTGGTACTTCTCCCTATCCCCTTCTGCCTGTGTCTTTTAGTATTGCCTGAATGCGATCTTTTTGGCTTTCACTCTCTCCGCTACCTCCTTGGAAAACCACAATGGTCTTCTCTTCCTTTTCCCCTTTCAAACCTGCTTAATGCATAATTCTGTTGCTCTTGTAATCCCTGTTTTGAATATTGCCCACAGTTCCTCAACCCCTGATTCCCTCCCCATTCCCATTAATGCCTCTTTCAAGCATCTCCCCATTTTCCCAACGTCTGTCTTTCTAAAATCTAGGATACGTGTTTTTGTGCGGTTTGGTTCTGCTCTTTATGTGATTTCAAACCACAGTGACTGGTGGTCACTGTTCCCCAGGTGCTCCCCCGCTGTTACCCCCATCACACTGTCCCTGATTGTTAGCACAAGGTCCAGTATTGCCTTCTGTCGAGTTGGTTCCATGACCAGTTGCTTGAGGAAGGTACCTTGAAGTGAGTCCAGGATAAATCTGCTTCTGGTTGATGCTGCTGCTGGGAGGCTCCAGTCCACATCTGGAATATTGAAGTCTCCAACCAGCACCACCTCACCCTTGTCTGTCATCCTTTGGATGGCTAGCGTCAGCTCCCTGTCTGTTTCTTCCTCCTGGGCTGATGGTCTGTAGACCACCCCTGTGCAGATGGTTGAGCCCATTTTCCTTTCCAGCTTAACCCACAGTATCTCTCCCCCATTTTGTTCCCCCTGGATCTCTGTGGCCTTTATGTCATCTTTCACATAAAGTGCCACTCCTCTTCCTCTTCCCTTCCTGCCTGCCCTGTCTCTTCTGAATATGTTTTAGCCGGGTATGGCTATCTCCCTGTCATGGTTATCATTACACCAGGTCTCTGTGATGCCCATGATGTCCAGGTCCAACTGCACCGTGGCAGCCTCCAGATCCATCTTGTTGCTAAGGCTCCTGGCATTGGCACACATGGCTTTCCATGATGTGAGCTCCCTGGACTGTTTTGCTGTTGTATTCGAGCCCCCTCCCTGGTTGTCCTGTATCCCTGGTTCTCTCTGCTGTCTGCCTTTCTGTTGAATTTTGCCCCCTTTCTGCCTATTCACCCCTTGGGTGCTTATCTCCATCTTCTGCACGCTGCTTTGTAGAGATATCCATTCCTCCTGTTCATGGGTTCCACTGCTAGCTGTGGGGGGTGTGCAGTTAGGTTACTCTCCTTGCTGGCCTGCCACCCCCCCATGGCTAGTTTAAATGCTTGTCCATGTAGCATTTAAACTTATCATTGATAAATAAAACAATGACAGTTTATAAATACTAAAAGTAACAATTTAAAATAGTAAAAAGGATTTCAGACTATCACAAAAGGGGACTAGAGCAGGATTGACTCAGAAATCTGGGAAAGCCAGGACAAAGAGGTGGGCCTTCAGTCTCCGCTTGAACACCTCAACCAAGGGGGCCCTCCCGGACTGAAGGTGGTAACGAGTTCCACAGGGTCGGCCCAGAGACACTAAATGCACAAGAACTTGTTATCCCTCTATATGATTTCATTGTTGTTTTTGCCTTGCGTCGTCACTTTTTCCTTTACTGTATGTATTCATACATTATTCTGATGACTACTGTTTTTCTACACTGTATTTTAAACTGTATGTACTTCTGCTTTTGCTGTCCTACCCAGGACCTCCTTGCAAATGAGCTTTGCTCAGTGGAGCTTCTCCTGGTAAAACAAACAAATAAATAATGTTATTCAAAGTTTCTAATGATAAACTCATTCAAGAAAAAACTTTCTTTTTGCATAACAAGCAGTATCTGATGACGTGGCATGTCACTTCTGGACTATACCAGTGGTGAATTGAGTGAGTGTGTTTATTGCGATCATCATCACATTTCTTAAAACTGACAGTAACCAAAGATGCAGAGCTTTGGAGATTTGTACAGATGCTTCTTTAACCTGGAATGAAAAATTTGGGATTTGTCTTCCCTTTCATCTGATAAACTGTCATCATTGTAAAGGCTTCACCGGAAAGGGAAAACTTTTCATCCAAAATCTAACCAGAGTTCCAGCTCAGCTTGTCTTGACTGTGAAATTCCTAGTTTCATGGCTTAACTTTGCCAAACAAAACAAAACATCCCATCTTTGCATGTCAGTGCATATGTGTGTGTGTATATATATATATATATATATATATATATATGTAAAGTTTAATGAAATGTGAAGTGCTTTCATCTTAGCAGGAGTTGGGCATATAGCTAAGCAAACCTTCTGAGCCAGGCTCTTTGTAAAGGAATGAATGTCAACTGCATGTTTTGCCATTTGCATCCTTCACTGAACAGCTTGGTGTATCCACAGAACCATGTCAACCCAGCCACGGACTTCACCAAGACCCCCCCAGGGATGCTGGCTCTGGACAACATGCTGTACCTGGCCAAGTTCCACCAGGACACATATGTCAGGGTAAGAAGAAATCACCTCGCTTCCTGCTGCTGCCTTCTGGGTGATGCTGTCAGTTGCTATGTGTAATGAAGTTGAGTGCTGGTGAAATCTGAGGAACTTAGTAGCAGAGACAGAACTGGTTTTAGATCTACCTTCCAGTACAGGGTGGGTATAGCACTGGCTGCATTCTACTGTTGCACTAATGCATATGCACCAGTGTGGGGGGGCTCTCTCCTGAGAGCAGAAGGGTAAGTCAGGCTCAGTGCTCCTTTTCTTTTTTTCTGGGTGCTGTTTGAGCAAAAAGGGCCAGCTCAGTTCTGTCTGTAAATATTGTTACTAGACTGCTCTGCTCCCGAAGATGAACTGAAGCTAACAAATTTATTGACAGCTGAAGGCACGTATACCCACCTAGTCAGAACAGCGCCACAAAGTAATGCCTACGAGTTGCATTGGACTCAGCAAGGCAGTTTCATTTCTTTACTTCAGTACATTCAAGGCATCCAGTTGTACAAAATGGCATTTCCATTTACATGGACAAAGTCCATCAGGATTCTTTTTTGCATTTGTAACTGCCTTGTGGAGTCGACCACAAGTAGTAGGCATTACTATGTGGTGGTGGTTCGACTAGGTGGGTACGCCTGTCTTCAGCTGTCTGAAGCCTGCCTGCGAACAGATGCACCCAGATGCCAGTTTAATAAAAGTAGTGAGCACTGGACGTTTTCTATTTTGCTAGCAAATTTACAGTACATGTGAGCCAAGCTTGGTCCAAATGAGGCTAGAAAATGTATATGACTTGTGACCCAAACTGGATGTTTCACAGCGTTTGACAAGGTTTATTTCCTTGTGACTCAAACTGGGATTCTGATAGAGGCTAGCAAATTTATTTTACTTGTGACCCAAACTGATTTTACTTGTGACCCAAACTGGATTTTTTTGTTTGCCAATTTTTTTTTCCTTATGACTCAAAGTGGGATTCTAACAGAGGCTATCAAGTTTATTTTACTTGTGACTCAAACTGGACTTTTGACAGAGATTAGTAATTTTTTTTTGTCCTGAACTGGGATTCCAACAGAGGCGAGCACATTCATTTTATTTAGAAACATAGAACTTACTGACTGAAAAGGATTGCTTGGCCCACCAAGTCTGCCCAGATGGCCCTCCGACTAGTTTGTCTCCACAAACTATAATTATTTAATGGCAACCATCCCTCCTTCCTGCCTATTTATTAGTATTTCCCTATGCCTGTCCCAGTCATGCATGAAGCCCCTTACTGTTTTCGCCTCCACCACCTCTGCTGGCAGTCTGTTCCAGGTGTCCACCACTCTTTCAGTGAAGCAGTACACCCTCACATCCCTCTTGAACTACCCTCCCTCAGCTTCATCACATGCCCTCTGATCCTTGTGATCTTTTTCTTTTGACAGAGACTCTCCTTCTGCGCCCTGTTCACCCCCATAAGGTACTTGTAGGTCTCTATCATGTCCCCTATCTTCCAGGGTATACATGTTGAGCTCCCACAGTCTCTCTTCTTGGAGGTTTGATGCAACCCCTGGACCACTGTAGTTGCCCTCTTCTGGACTGCCTCACCTTGTCTGTGTCCTTTCTGAGATGCGGCCTCCAGAACTGGACAAAATACCCCAGGTGGGTTTTCACAAGCCAGTGATTTTTGATGTGACTTGTAATTGTATAACAAATCTGTTTGCACTGTTTATTTTTGAATGTAACCTCATTACTCCTCTCTCCCCAGGTTGCACCTGGAAACAAGCTCCTGCTTAACGTGCCTCTCCCGGTTCACAACTTTAAATAAATATACTGTATGCAGTGGCAACACAGACTCCCTCATCCTGCTTGAGATACCTCTCCTTATGTATCCCAGCATCCCACTGGCCTTATGCACTTCTTTGTCACACTGCCCTGACACTTTGAGGTCATCAGGTATGATAACTTGGTGTCAACTATGCTAGTGACTGTCAGTAACCCCAGTCCTTTACTCAGCTCCTGGTTTCCTATGCCAGTTGCATGATTTTGTACTTTTTGGCATTTAATCCCAGCTGCCATGCTCTTGACTACTACTCGAGTTTCTCAAGGTCCCAATGCATTCTCTCCAACCCCTTTTTCAGTGTCCACCATATTACAGAGTTTGGTGTCATCTGTAAAAAGGTATACCTTCCCTTTATTTTTTTTTTTTTATTTTATTTAAACAGCAGTTTGGAAAACCTTTGAGCCATAGGCTCATTTACAAAGGTACCTTGTCACAGTGAGACAAACCAAAATACACAGTATAGCAGTACAACACATAAGTATAACAGTAAATTAAGACATAGATACAAACACGCTGGTACAGGTAGGATGGATGCAAACAATACCAGAGTTATGTTGTCCTTAGCAGCTTAGTAATAAGCTTTGTCATAAGTATTGAGTACGGCTTTGACTAGTGGCAGTTACAGCATCGGGTGTTAATAAGGTGGTTACGTAAGGAAGTTTTGAAGCACGATATAGTTGGAGCTTCAGAGATGGAGGAGGGCAGTGTGTTGAACCAGGAGGGGGCCCTAAAGCTGAAGGCTCTGTGGCCGTGAGAGGTCCTAGCTCTAGGGACAACAAGAGAGGTTTTCCCAGAGGTCCGAGTATGAACTAGTGGGACAGAGCGGCGTATGGTGGTGGTCAATCCTGGTGGGGATAGCCCAAGGAGGGTCTTTTTTGTAAGGGTACAGGTCAGATATTTGAGGCGCTCGTCGAGATCAAGTACCAGCGCTTTAGCATACAGTAGACAGGTGTGTGTCATCCTAGGTGCTCCAGTAATTAACCTGCAGACCTTATTCAGAGAAGTGCGAATTTTATTATTTCCAGTTGCAGTGTCACTTGTAAAGGCATTAAAGAGGACTGGACCCAGTACTGAGCTCTGCAGCGCCCTGCTGGTCACTCTCCCCGTATTACAGTGAGTGATGTTAACCACCATCCTCTGTTGCCTGTCCATTAACCAGTTCCTTACCCAATTCACCACTTTGGATCTCATACCTAGGCTGCTCAATTTTTTTTTTCAGTCTCATGTACGG
Organism: Neoceratodus forsteri; assembly: GCA_016271365.2. Classification (NCBI taxonomy): domain Eukaryota; kingdom Metazoa; phylum Chordata; order Ceratodontiformes; family Ceratodontidae; genus Neoceratodus; species Neoceratodus forsteri. The sequence continues at coordinate 37,305,064 of JADMNL010000037.1, read as the reverse complement.
CACAGTTTGGAAAGCCTTGCTGAAATCCAAGTATGCCACCTCCACTGCCCTCCCCTGCTCCACTTCCTGGTTACCCAGTTGAAGAAATCAATCAGATTCATTTGGCATGCACCCCCCCCCCAAATCCATGCTGCCTTTGGTCTTGTAGTCCACTGGATTCAATATACTTTACCAACCTTTCCTTTATCAGGGTTTTCATTAATTTCCCACCACTGATGTGAGACTGACTGGACTATAATTGCTAGCCTTCTCCCTGCTGTTGCTCATGCAGAGAGGGACCATGTGTGTTCTCCTCCAGTCCTTTGGAACCATGGCTTTTTCCAGTGAGCTGTTGAATAAGGTAGTCAGTGAGGCAACTAGCACATCCCTGAGTTCCTTTAGTACCCTTGGGTGTATCCCGTCTGGTTCCATAGCCTGGTCCACTTTCAGAGCTGCAAGTTCCTTCAGGACTCTTTCCTCTGAAAATTAAATTGTGCCCCATTTGTTCCTTCTGCTCCCTGGTGTCCATTCCCCACTTCCTCTACTGCGAAGATTGAGCAGAAGTACCTGTTCAGGATGTCTGTTTTTTCTTGATCCTCTTCTGAGCAGTCACCCCCTGCCACCCTCTTTGTTCTCACTGTCCCTCCCTTTTCTCACATATATACAGTACTTGAAGAGAGACTTATCCCCTTTAGCTACCCTTTGGCTATTGTTTCCTCTGTCTGTGCCTTTGCTCCCCCCCACTGCCTTTCCTGCTTCCCTCGGTTTTACTTGGTGTACTTACTTCTTTGTCTTCCTCCTGTTGCATTTCCTTATTCCTCCTGAATGCCACCCTTTTTCCCCTCATCACCTTGGCCACTTCCCTAGAGAACCATAATGGTTTCTTTTTCCTTCTAGTTTTACTCACTTCTTTTACATAGAGTTTGGTTGCATTAATTATGTTGTCCCTTATTTTTCCCCAGTGTGCCTGTACCCTTTCTGGGCAGTCACCCACTATGAACACTTTCTGAAGCAGTCTCCCATTTTTTTAAATCCGTCCTCCTAAAATCCAGGACTCTTGTCCTTGTGTGGTTTGCTTCTGTTCCAGTTTTAATGTTTAATCACACTGTGCAGTGATCACTGGTACCTAGGGGACTGCCCACTGTGACATCTGCATGCCATCACAGTTTGTAAGCAACAGGTCCAGCACTGCCCCATCCCTTATGGGTTCCTTGACCAGCTGCCTGGGAAAAGACCCTTGTAGGGAGGCAAGGATGGTCCAGCTCCATGCTGAAGCTGCAGTTGGAGGGCTCCACTCCACATCTGGCAGATTGAAATCCCCAACTAGCAGTACCTCCCCCTTACTTGCCATCCTGATTATGGCTTCCCCAGGTGCCTTATCCAACTCCTCTTTCTATGCTGGAGGTCTGTATACCACCCCTGTATCGATAGCGGCCCCAGTACCTGTTTCCAGGACAACCCACAGGGCCTCCAGCCCTTCTTTTTCCTCTGGATGTCTCTGTACTTCCATGGCCTTGATTCCTTCCCTCACATGTAGTACAACGCTTCCTCTCCTTCCTGTCTCTCCTGAATAGAGAGTAGCCTGGTATGGCTGTGTTACAGTTGTGGCTGTCAGTGCACCACAACTCTGTTATAGCCACTATATCCAGGTTAGCCTCCAACATGATGGCCTCCGAGTGCAGAATTTTATTTTTAAGACTCCTTGCATTGGCACACATGGCTGTCTGTACCTTACTCCCTCCCTGCCTGCTTTCCCCTCCTCCTGCTTCTTCTATTCCCTGAAGCTCCCCGACCCCCCTCTTCCCTTGTTACGTTCTTCGTTACCTGTCTCCTTTACTCCTTTCTTCTTGCTTTCCTGATCTGTGCCTCCCCTTGTCCTCTGCCTTGTCCCACCCTTGCCTTATTTTTTTTATAATTCATAATTTTGAGTTTAGCTTTTTTACAACAATAAAAAAAGAACTGATTATGACAGTAATATACATCTCTTGTTCTACAATGCATAAACAAAGTACAGTAGCAGAATGTTGTGATTGAACAAGACATAAACATTCTAATTTGTATTCTTATACTACAATACATATCACTGAACCAGTAAAATAATGGACTATGTTGAAAACACATTGTATCAGAAAAAATACTATAATTATAAGTTTGCAATCCTAGCTTAATATTACACCTATGTAAAATTCAAAAATGGTTCCAAAATATCTAGAAATTTATCAAGTTGTTGCATATTTACATATGATACTCTCTCATAACCTGCTCTTGTATATAAATCCTGCAGCCACTCTGTAACTGATGGGGTTACTGTGCTATTCCAATGTCGTAACAAGATATTTTTTGCTATAATAAATGCTGCTAAGAGCCAAAGTTTTTGAGGTAATGACAAGTCAACTATGTCTGAACTTATCCCTAACATTACAAGTTTGGCTGAGCCCTCTATTTCACATTGGTAATCTTATTACACAACTGCAGTATGCTCTTCCAGAAGGGTGTAATCACTGGACATGACCATAGAATATGAGACAGTGACCCTTTATCTTTTAAGCACCTCCAACATTTGTCATTTGCTGTAAGACCTAGCCTCAACATTTTACAGGGGGTATAGTGCCATCTGTGTACTATTTTGTACTGAATAAGCCTCCCTTTAGCTTTTCTACAAGCTTTTAGTGTCATCTTCCATATATCATTCCATTCTTCTGTGGTAATTTGAATTTGTAGTTCCTGTTGCCACCTATCTTTCAATATTATTAACGGATCTAGTTGTGATTCTGTCAGCATTTTATACATTTTTTTATGTCCGTTATTAGTTGTACAGATTTGATCTAAGACATGGCTAGGGGGAAAAATTACCTAATTGTTTATTTGAGTTCTAAGGACCTCACACAATTGTAAATATTTATAGAATTCCAGTCTGGGTATTTTAAACTTAAGGGTACTCTGTGAGAATGACATCGAAGAGGCTGTAGCTGGATCAATAATGTCATCAAGAAATAGAATACCTTTAGATTTCCAAATAGGACAATCTATACATTTGCCTTCCATTTTTAAACTTGGATTACCCCATAGAGGACAGTGGGGTGAAGACCTGGGGTCCCAATCTAATATTTCTGCAATCTGTTTCCATGAGGCATTAGTCTGGCACATTATAGGATTTGATTTGCAAATACCAGCTGACTCAGAAAACCGAATAACTCTAGGGTGAATGGCACAAAGTATTGCTTTTTCTACTTGGACCCATCCCGGTATGTCCTGTTCCTTATCCAACCATAATGACTTGACACACTGTGCCGCAATGAATGCATCATGTCTGAGTTTTAAATTGAGTAAATCAAATCCACCTTTTGATTTCTGTTGTTGTAGTTTTAACATGGAAATCCTGGGTGTTTTGTTGTCCCAGATAAATTGAGAAACCCATGTATATATTTTAGTGAAGAATATATTTGGGATGTGCACCGGTAAATGTTGAAGGAGATAGAATATCTTAGGTGCAGTAGCCATCTTTAAAGCCTGTATTTTACCCCAGAGTGAAAGAAACATTTTACTCCACCTTACAAAATCTAGATCTTTTTTTTCCCAAGATTGAGTTAAAATTCTCCAAGATCATTTGGGGAATGCTTGGGGTTAGTAAAATACCCAGAAAAGTAATCCTTTGTGCTGTGATAGTAATCTTATTCTTATTAAATATATGTGTATTTATTTCTTTTGACAACGGAAGAGCCAAAGATTTATCTAAATTTATTTTGAACCCTGAGATAATAGAAAATTCTTGAATGATTGACAGAATGTGGGGTATAGATATCTGTGGTTTGGTAATAGATAGCAGCACGTCATCTGCATAACCTGAAATAGTTTGACTTCTACCCACTTTTATCCCAAAAATATTATTGGAGGAACGTATTCTAATAAGTAATGGTTCAAGAGCTAACAAAAATAACATTGGAGAAAGTGGACACCCTTGTCTAGTGCCTCTATATATTTGAAAATTAGTAGATGAAACCCCATTAACTTTAACGTTATCCTGTACATTAGAATACAAGGCCTGGACCCCTTGACAGAAGTAGTCCCCTAAGTTATATTTCTGTAAAATTTTGAATAAATACTCCCACTCTGTTCTATCAAAGGCCTTGTCTGCATCTAGAGATAATAATGTAGGTTGTAAGTGATTTGTTTTGGCTACATGAATGATATGAATTATTTTCCTAACAAATCCAAGCTACGTCTCCCTGTCACAAACCCAACCTGGTCCGGATGTATTATCTTTTGGATTACTAAGTTAAGTCCGTTGGCCATGACTTTAGCTAGTATCTTACAGTCAACATTAATGAGGGATATCTGGCGGTAATTGCTACACAATGACAAGTCCTTGCCTTTTTTTGGTAGGACTACAATTGAGGCCTCTCGCATAGTTGGGGTTAATGATGTAATACAAAAATCACACATGCCCCCACAATACAAAGCATCATGGGCTGCATATGCAAATCACCACAGAATGTTATGCTGATCCAACTTTAAGCAGAATTGCATGGTGCCAAAAGGCCTCTCACACAGTTTGCAAAGGGTGCTAACAGAAGACATAGACACGTGTTTCGTCCTACCAGGACTCCTCAGTATGCCTCGTCTGTTTGACCCTACAGGGTAGCTAGTCCATTCCACTGGGGTGTCAACAGACGAGGCATACTGAGGAGTCCTGGTAGGACGAAACACGTGTCTATGTCTTCTGTTAGCACCCTTTGCAAACTGTATGAGAGGCCTTTTGGCACCATGCAATTCTGCTTAAAGTTGGACCAGCATAACATTCTGTGGTGATTTGCATATGCAACCCATGATGCTTTGCATTGTGGGGGCATGTGTGATTTTTGTATTTTCTTGAAACTTGGCTTCCCAGCCAAATGCCCTTTGGGGTAACTCTTGCCTCAGTGTTTCCGCACAGAGGTTCTTTGTCTTTTAAATAGTTTTTTATTTTAATGGGTTCACCACAATATATCCAAGGCACACTGCCTTAAGGGTAGCTAGTCCATTGCACTGGGGTGTCAAACAGACAAGACATACTGAGGAGTCCTGGTAGGACGAAACACGTGTCTATGTTTTCTGTTAGTACCCTTTGCAAACTGTGTGAGAGGCCTTTTGGTACCATGCAATTTTGTTTAAAGTTGGACCAGCATAACATTCTGTGGTGATTTGCACGTGCAGCCCATGATGCTTTGCATTGTGGGGGCATGTGTGATTTTTGTATTTTCTTGAAACTTGGCTTCCCAGCCAAATGCCCTTTGGGGTAACCCTTGCCTCAGTGTTTCCGCACAGAGGTTCTTTGTCTCGTTAATGATGTAATGTCTACTGCATTACATAGTACTTTATGTAATATTGGACTTAACAATGAGTTGGTGGCTTTGTAAAATTCACTGGATAGACCATCAGGTCCGGGGCCTTTTGCAGAAGGTAGGGATTGAATAGCTTTGCTTATTTCCCCTTGTGTTATGGGTTTATTTAAGATGATCTTATCTTGGTCTGAAATAGATGGCATTTTAATGTGCTGAAGAAATAACTCTAAATTCATATGGTTAAAGATTCCCTCAGATTTGTATAGAGTGGCAAAAATTATTTAAATTCCTCCACTATGAGATTTGTTTTATGTACTGGATTCCCATGTTTGTTTTTTAATAGTTGCGACCTTGGTAGCTTCTGTCATTTTTCTAAGCTTGTGCGCAAGTAACTTGCCTTGTGCCTCCCCAGCTTCCCAGTAGGCTTGTTTAAGTCTAAAAAGGGCATATTCTGCCTTACTATTATAAATGTTAAGTTTATATTTAATATTGACAATGTCTCTTTAAAGAAGAATGTTATCTGTCCCCTGAGAAGTATAAAGATTTTCTTTTATTTTGAGCTCATTTTCTAAACTAGTTATTTCTGATTCTCATTGCCTTTTTTTATGTGATGCGAATGAAATAATTCTACCATGTATGTAGGCTGTGAAGGATTCCCATAAAATTGAAATAGATACCTCTCCATTGTCATTCATTTCAAAAAATGCTTTAACTTCTTCTCTTACCCAATTTGGGAACTCTTCATAATTCAAGAGACTGCAATTAAATTTCCAATTCCTTTCTGGAGGTGATATGTAACCCAATGAAATACCCATGGAAACTGGCGCGGGATCTGAAATCACAGTGTTTCCAATATGGCTTATTGTGAGGCCAGCAAGTAAAGATTTGTCAGTAAAAATGTAGTCTAGCCTACTGGAAGAGCCGTGTCTGTTTGATTTGAAGGTATAGTCTCTCCCTTTGGGATTCATAATTCTCCAAATATCGGACAACCCAAATTCTTCACAAAATACGTTTAAAGCTTTAGAGGGGCCACAGTGGTCAGCTGAGTGGGCATAAGTGCTATCTGTAGATATATCAGCCACTGTGTTCATGTCTCCTGCAACAATCAGGCAGCCATGAGCATGTTTGGCAATTGTTTCAGCCATGTCAGTGTAGAAAACATTGTGATTATTATTAGGTGCATTTTTATTTACCAGGGTTGTTTTACTATATTTAGTCCTAGCATTTACTATGATGTATCTGCCTTCTGGATCAGGAAATGAGGACTCTATTAATATATTCAAGTTCTTTTTAAATAATATGCAACCCCCTTTGCACTTAGAGTTAAATGAACTTCCTTGAGCCATCCCTACCCAGTATTTTTTTAGGTTTTTCCATTTCTTCGCTAGTAAGGTGAGTCTCTTGCAGGAAGGCTATATCGGCCTTCATAAATTTGAGATGGGATTAAATATTATGTCTTTTAATTGGATTGTTACATCCTTGTATGTTCCAAGATACCACCTTTAGAGTGTTCAAAACTGAAGATATTTTATATGTGCAATATGTGTACCAATAAACGAAGATAACAGTGTAACACTTTGGCTATAAGATAGAACTCTAGAAATCAGAAACCACAATAAATTAATAGTATAGGAGCAATCAGCTTAAAATGTGCAAATAAACACAAAAATGAATCTCAAGACTATTATATATGTAAGACAATATACAAATTATTATTAATGGCTCTATTATTGTGAAAAGCATAAACAAGTAATTATCCCAGCAGAGTGCCTAATAACTGTAACATAAAACTCAGCTATTATTCTGTACTATTGTATAATAGTAAACATTTGGATTAGTATCAAATCCCCTTTGCTTCACCCAAATGTTTCCATATAATATATTAACTATTGGTATCAAGGTACCGATCAGTCACTTAATCTGGATCTGAGTAAAAGTAACCAGGCAATGAAATCATCTTAGAATGCCTAAATATGGGCTTAATACTATAAAATATTAGAGATGGTGTTGTAATTATTTCAATATCAGAGCTCTGCCATTAAGCATGGGAAGTGGCCTAATAATGACATGTGGGATTTATATATATATTTAAATATCATGAACTCCCTTATATATGGTGTAACATGATAAATTTGTAAATCAGAATTAAAGTGGTTGTTGATCTAATTTGCTGTATTGCTTTTTATGTTAGACAGTAAGCACTAGTAAACAACAGACCACCTATAATGCATGTTGTGTAGTAGAGTATTACTCAGAATTTAGAAGGCTGCAGGGCATCTGTACCCCAATTGCAGCCCGACAAATTCTAGTGTCCAGCAATTTGGAGCTTTAATGCCACATTAGCCGTCATGCTAAAGAAGTGAAATAGAAGTTAGTTGCGGCTGGCTTAAAGCAAAACTTTTTATCTTACATAAAGAGAAATAGACTCTACTACATCGATATCTAATGAGCCATTAAAACCAGGATAGCCACAATATATAAAAGAGTCCACCATCTTTAAATAATATATGTAGATATGTCAAACAGAGCTGATTGCTATACTTAAGATCCAGGGTTACACCCTTGTCTTCTTGTACCCCTGCCCTGGAGGAACGTGCTGTCCTTGGGCTTTCCTTTCCTGCTGCTTTGTCATCGGGGGGGGGGGGGCAGTTGTTGCCTCTCTTGGTTTTACCACTTCCTCCCTGGCTAGTTTAAATACTCATCTGAGTAGCGTTTAAACCTCCCACTTAGGACTGTGGTCTCCCTCATGGAAAGATGCAGGCCGTCTCTCCCATAAAGGTCCATATCCTCTCAGGTTGGCCCCCAGTCCCCAGTGTAGCCAAAGCCCTCCTCCATGTGCCATGCATTCAACCAGTTGTTAAAAGCCCTGGTACAGAGTGCCCTATCCTCTCCCCAGCTGTATACAGGTAACACTTAGGCAAAAGCCGCAGTGCATGCCACCTGCTTGATGTCCCTTGCCAGCTCCCTGAAATTTCTCTTAACTACCCCTACCCTGTTGCTTACCACTACCAGGGTCATCTGTCCCTATGTGGACAATAACATCTAGCTCCCTCCAGTCTCCTGCTGCCGTAGCGATCCTCTGCATCTGCTCTCATTCCTTCCAAGTAGAAGCACCTCTCAGGTACTTCACCTTCCTTACCCTTTCTCCCAACCCCCTCCGCTCCCATGTCTGTCCCCCTAACAGTAGAGTCTCCCATCAGCAGCAGCTGCTTCCTCCTCAACTGGGCGTCTCTTCCTCCCTCCTTGGGGCCTCCTTTTCTGAGGACCCCCACTTCCTCCCTTCCCACTGCTATGGATGTCTCCTCCCAGCTTCCCTGTCCTGCCACTATGGTGAAGGAATTGTTACAGTGCGCCAGTATGGTGAAGAAACTGTTGCAGTGACCCCTACTGGATTTCTGAAAGAGGATAGCAAACTTATTTCACTTATGTTATAAACTGGAATTTTGAAAGAGGCTTAGCAAATTCATTTTTTGACTGGATTCAGTTAACTGATCCCCACTGTGGCAGTTCCAGAGTGTGTTCAAGTTCCAGAAACAGTCTCAAAGTTAACTTCTCCCACCACCCAAGCACGTGTCTTCTGACCACCCTCACGGTTCTCAGATCTGTCTTTTTGCTGGAACAACAGGTTTCACATTCTTCACAGCTCCTGCATGTGAAATTGGATTTTTGCAGTTTCTGCTGATTTTGACAAGAGTTTTTTGCCTCCGTCTCAGTTTTTCCTTTGACTGTCTGTGCCATGCGTCTCTTTACTGCTCTGTTGATGCCATGGACCTGAAGAATACTGAACGAATATTTCTACTCAGTATTCACAAAAGAAGAGGGGGAAGTGCCTAATCCAATTAACAGAAGCACTCTTGATAGGGGGGTTGATCCCAGTCCTTTCACAGAAGAAAGGGTTCTGCAAGAACTCCTAAAACTGAAGGTGGACAAAGCAATGGGTCCTGATGGAATTCACCCCAGAATTCTAAAAGAATTAAGGGAGGAACTAGTGAAACCACTGGCTACTCTTTTAATAAATCATGGGAGGATGGTGTGGTACCCGAGGACTGGAGGAAGGGCGGATGTGATTCCTTTCACAAAAGTGGGTCCAAGACAGAGGCAGGAAACACAGACCTGTCAGTCTGACCTCTGTGGTAGGGAAAGTGATGGAGTCACTTCTGAAGGAAAGAATCGTCGAGTACCTAGAGGCCAGTGGAGCACAGGACTCAAGGCAGCATGGGTTCACAGCGGGAAGGTCATGTCAGACGAATCTAATAGATTTCTTTGACTGGGTGACCAAAGTAGTAGACCAGGGAGGGGCTGTGGACATGGCCTACCTAGACTTTAGCAAGGCATTGACACAGTCCCACACAAAGATTAATAGTCAAGTAACCAGCCTGGGAGGACCCAGGGTGTAGCCTGGGTAAAACATTGGCTGGACAACAGGACACAGAAGGTAATTGTAAATGGAGTCCACTCTGAAGAAAGGGGGTTACTAGTGGGTACCGCAGGTTCAGTATTGGGTCCAGTCCTTTTAATGTCTTCATCAGTGACATTGCAGAGGGACTGGAAGGAAAAGTATGCCTTTTTGCAGATGACACAAAGATCTGCAACAGGGTTGTTACACAAGGAGGCGTGGCAAGGATGAAAAGGGACTTGGCAAGGTTGGAGGAATGGTCAGAAGTATGGCAGCTAGGATTCAATGCAAAGAAGTGCAAAATAATGCACCTGGGAAACAAGAACCCAGGGGAAGAATACACAATGGGTGGGGAGGTAGTAACAACAACAAAAAGGAAAGAGACCTGGGGTAATCATATCAGATGACCTTAAGGTTAGCAAGCAATGGAGAAGGCAGTAGGGAGGGCTGGGGTTTACTGGGATGTATAGGAGAGGCATCATCAGCAGAAAACAGGAAGTTGTTATCCCTCTGTACAGACAGTTGGTGAGACCCCATCTGGAGTACTGTGTCCAGTTCTGGAGACCCCATCTCGCAAGGACATAGACAGGATAGAGGCAGTCCAGAGGAGGGCAACTAAAATGGTGCAGGGTCTGCAAGAGAAGCCGTATGAGGAGAGATTAAAGGAGCTTAATATGTATACCCTTGAGGAAAGAAGGAGAGGGGACATGATAGAAACTTTTAGTACCTCAGTGGAATCAACAAAGTCCAAGAGGGTAGCATCTTCCAGAAAAGAGACTTGCAAGAACAAGGGGACACAATTTAAAGATAGAAGGAGGCGGTTCAGGGCAATGTGAGGAAGTATTATTTCACAGAGAGGGTAGTGGATGCATGGAACAGCCTTCCTGAGGAGTTTGTGGGGTCTAAAACTGTGGGAGAATTCAAGAATGCATGGGACAGACATAAGGCAATTCTTATGGGGGGTAGGAAGAAATAGGCTGTTGGTTAACTAGGATCTGCGGCCTATCCTGTAGGTAGGGAAATGGGCAGACTAGATGGGCCTAGCAGTCCTTATCTGCCGTCAAAGTCTATGTTTCTATGTAAGAAGACTCCTGGATTTGAAAGGTGTGTTCTTTGTGGTTTTTATTATGTTGTTCACTGAGGGCTGAAATGTGTACGCACATTGCCTAGGTGTTGGCCACGATGTTGGGGCATGGCATTGGTGCCACAATATGCACTGCAAGTCAGTAGGGCATCAGCTTATTCAGGCACAAATTGGGAGGCGGGATACAGGGCACACTCATCCGTTGGACATGACGATATCTGAGGCCTAAATGGCTTCCTGAATACTTCGAGGATATCACCCTTAAAGAGCTTCTGGAAGGTGATTTGGACCTCCAGGGGGAGCAGCTGGACATGAAGGAGACTTGACAGCTGTATTGCCTGTTCCATTTCTCCCTGCAATGCAACATGGATAACCTGTCTCCCTCTTCAGTCTGAGAGTAGTGGGGTAGAGACCAAAGGACAGACAATTGGTTTGTAGGAGGAATTGAGGCTTTTATACCATTTCTGGAACCTAAACATGCTCAGTGGAACTGTTGTAATGGACGATGTATACTAAATACCAGCAGTAGAACTATATTTACTAATAAATAACTTTCATTAATTCTGACCCAGACTAAATTTTTGACACAGGTTAGCAGTTAATTTTACTTGTGTCCCCAACTAGCCTTCTGGCTGAGGCTATCAAATTTATTTTACTTCTGACCAAATCTGGAATTTTGACAAAGGGCAAATATATTGTACCTGTGACTCTAACTAGGATCTTGACAGAGGCTTGGAAATGTATTGTACTTGTTCCCAAAGTGGGATTCTGAAAGAGCCTAGCAAATTAATTTTACTTCTTACCCAAACTGGGATTCCAACGTGGTACTGGCTGCCTTCTGACCTGTGACCTGCATCTGAATAAGGAGGGAGTCAGTGCATTGCGGCAGAAGTTTGACGTCTTTGCAGAATATTTAAACTAGCAAATGGGGAGAGGGGTGCAGCACCCCATACGTCAAATGGGAAGAACACCCCCCCCCCCCAGCTAGTGGTCAAACAGGGATTCAGCATGTTTGCAGTTCATTTGCATCACCAGGTAAGAAAAAAGGTCCATCTCCCATGCGACACACACAGGGAAATGCCAAACCTCACCCAACAACTAACACACTGAAATCTGGCCAATGGAAAATCATGCACAATGCTCGTGAGCCTGGGAAATAAGATCCCAGACCTGCAGGCAATAATGTCAGAGGCTAAACTGAACATAGTAGCAATTAGTGAGACGTGGTTTACCAGTAACCACACTTGGGAGACTTCAGTACCTGGCTATGTACTGTTCAGAAGAGACCGAGGAAAAAAGGGGGTGGAGGCCTGTATATCAATGAAAATATCAAAGCTACAGAAATTCAGAATACACATAAGGAGCCAGAAGAACTGTGGGTCACCCTGAAACAGGAAATGGGACAGCCATAAGAACTGGGGTTGTCTGCAGGCCCCCAGACCAGGGGGAGGACATAGACACATTACTGTTAGAAGATATACAAAATATGACAGCTAAAAGGGAGGTTCTGATAATGGGAGACTTCAACATGCCGGATACAGATTGGTCAATACCAGCAGGATCATCTGCCAGAACTAGACACATGGTGGATTCCCTGAAGGGGGAGGGCCTCAAACAACTGGTACAACAACCCACAAGAGACAGGGCTATCCTAGATCTAGTACTGACTAACAGGGAAGGGATCACAGATCTCCAGATAGAAGGTCACCTGGGGGCCAGTGACCATCACATGGTATGGTTCAATTTGGCCACTACATCTAAATCATCCCATTCTAAGGCAAAAATATGGGATTTCAGAGGAGCTGACTTTGATAAGATGGCCAACAGAGTTAAGCTAGCCCTGGCAAAAAGAAACACAGGTGAGGGGGTACAGGCAAAGGGCAAGCATTAAGGATGCAGTACTTGAAGCAACATTTCATTGTGTTACACAGAAAAGGAGGTGCAAAAGGAGAAGGAAACCACTTTGGTTCTCAAATACAGTAGCAGAAAAGGTCAGAGCCAAAAGGCTGGCCTTCAGAAAATATAAGGGAACACAGCGGGATGAAAATAGGGAGGCATACCAAACTGCCCTAAGGGAAGCAGGGAAGGTAGTAAGGCAGGCAAAGTCCCAAACTGAGGAAACACTAGCACGAACAGTAAAAGAAGGTGACAAGACTTTCTATAGATACATTAGTGAAAGGAGAAAGTCCAGAGGGGGTATTGCTAAACTCAAAGGAGAAAAGGGGGCATGTGAGGAGGAGGACCTGTAAAAGCATCTATCCTAAATAGATACTTTTGCTCAGTATTTACTGAAGAGAAGGTAGGGCAGGGCCCACAGCTCAGCACCATGGACACGGGGGAGTTGAGCACTACTCCCTTCACAAAAGAAAGGGTCCTACAAGAGCTGGCTAAGCTCAGGGTGGACAAGGCAATGGGACCTGATGGCATACATCCCAGGGTACTTAAGGAGCTCAGGGTGGAACTAGCAGAGCCATTAGCAGAACTGTTTAGTGAGTCTTTGAGCACAGGAGAGGTCCCAGAAGACTGGAGAAGGGCTCATGTGATCCCGCTCCACAAGAGTGGTAGCAGGTAGTAGGCAGGGAACTACAGACCAGTCAGTCTTACCTCAGTAGTGGGCAAGGTTATGGAGGCACTCCTTAAGGAAAGGATAGTGCAACACCTGGAATCCATAGGGGCACAGGATCCAAGACAGCATGGGTTTACAAAAGGAAGGTCCTGTCAAACTAATCTCATAGATTTCTTTGACTGGGTAACCAGAGTGGTGGACCAAGGGGGAGCAGTTGAGGTCGCCTACCTTGACTTCAGCAAAGCTTTCAACACTGTTCCACATAGAAGATTGATAAATAAGCTGGGTAGGCTCGGGGTGGGTCAGAAGTTGGTCAATTGGGTGGCAAACTGGTTGACGGGCAGAAAACAGAGAGTGGTGGTAAACGGTATACAGTCAGAAGAGATGCAAGTCACAAGTGGGGTACCTGAGGGATCAGTCCTGGGGCCAGTCCTCTTCAATATCTTCATTAGTGACATTGCAGATGGACTAGAGGGTAAGGATTGTCTGTTTGTAGATGACACCAAGATCTGCAACAGAGTAGATGATCCAGGTGGGGTGGGCAGAATGAGAAGAGATCTGGATAAACTAGCAAGATGGTCAGAAGAGTGGCAACTGGGATTTAATGCAAAGAAGTGCAAGATCATGCACATAGGGAAGAGAAACCCTGAAGCCACCTATAGGCTGGGAGGGGAGTTGCTGGCAGTCACAAAGGAAGAAAGAGACTTGGGCATCATCATCATTGATGACATGAAATCATCCAAGCAGACTTCTAAAGCAGTAGGTAAGGCTAGGGGGATGTTAGGGTGTATTAGTAGGGGTATCACAAGTCGTAAGAGGGAGGTAATAATCCCTCTTTACAAGACACTGGTTAGGCCCCATCTGGAGTACTGCGTGCAGTACTAGAGGCCACACCTTCACAAGAACATTAACCAAATTGAGGTAGTCCAGAGAAGGGCAACCAAAATGGTGCAGGGACTGCATCAGAAGACATATGAGGATAGAGCAGGGGTTCTCAAATGGTGAGGCCAGCCTCCCTGGGAGGCCCCAACCTGTTTCAGGGGAGGCTCAAGCAGGTCTGAAAAAGTACTGTATTTAAATTTTGAGTTTTATATATTTTGTGTGAAGAGATGAAACAAACTGAAAGGGGATAATAGTACATGAATTGTATGTATTTATTTACTAATAGGTGACAAGGGAAGGTGAATGAGCCAAGGTTCATTTCAGGTGTACCTGGGGAAGGGTAGGGAGTGAATACATTTCAAAAGGTAACTGCAAAACAATCAAGAAATACACAACGAGCAATAGTGCCAACAAGTCTGAACAATAAACTAGTAATGAGTGGTGGTAACTGATCAGTTTGTAGACTCATGGCAGAACAGCCCAAATACAAGGGTTGAGCATAAAAGTACTAAGAGCAATAGCAGGAAGGAGCAAAGTAATCCTAGAGAAGTTGCTTAGGAGCAGGGAAGGAGGGGGAGAGGCAAAGTATGTAGGAAGGTTATTTCATATAGAAAGGAAACAGAGAAAGTAGTCTGACCCATGAAGGTACTGCAACAAGGGGTAACAATGGTTCAGTAATGAAAATGACAAGTAGGCTGGTCTGTGTAGGTGCGTGTGCATGTGTGTGTGGGGGGGGGGGGTTACAATAAGCTGAATAATAATATTTGTTTATTTTATTTATTTGTTATTTAGATAGCACCTTTGAGCACAGGGACTCTTTTTCAAAGGTTCCACATCAGTAGAAGACAAAGAACTGAATGAAAGGACTGAATGTGAGCCGAGTACTCAAAGGGGTTTAAATTTATTCATGGTGTACTGCACAAAGTACAGTATGTTATTTTTCTTTGGGGAGGCCCAAGATTATTTCAGTTTTTGGGGGAGGCTCAAAATCTTTTCCATGGATTTGGGGAGGCTCACTATGACAAAGTCTAAGAACTACTGGGATAGAGTAACGGAGCTCAATATGTATTACACTTGAGCAAAGGAGGGAGAGAGGTGATATGATCGAAACATTTAAACACCTTAAGGGCATTAACAAGGTGAAAGAGTCTAACATGTTTAAATATAAGAAAAATAGCAGGACAAGAGGACACAGCATGAGATTAGAGGGAGGCCGATTAAGGGGGAATGTGAGGAAATTCTTTTTCACAGAAAGAGTGGTGGATGCTTGGAACGGCTTACCTCAGGAAGTGGTGGCTATGAATACAGTGCAGGGCTTCAAACAGGCATGGGATAGGCATAAGGGAGCAATACAGATGAGAACGAATAGATAGGCCACTGACAGAGCAAAGGTCGATGGCAGATTTATAAGGTAGAAAAAGAATTGGGCAGACTAGATGGGCTTTGCGGTCCTTATCTGCCGTCAACGTCTATGTTTCTACACTGAGACGAGCAACTTGTTGTTCAGTGTGCCATTCCTGGTGAAACATTTCAATAAATAAATAAAATAACAGAACAGCATCCTGAAATCCACATTATTGGGATTCAAAAACCCAAAGTGGGTTACACTTCCTGCAGTGAAAGTGTTAAAGCTAACAAATCAGTTATCTTTCGCTCACCAATCTCTCTGCCCTTCTCTTGCCTTCTTTCATTCTGGTTCCCATTCCTTTTTCTCTCTTTCTTTCCTGTGTCTTCTTTGAAAATTCCTGTATGTCTGTGTTGTTTTTGTATGTCCCTCTCTGTGGTCGTCCCTCTTTCTGTCTTAACTTCTTCCACTGTCCTTGTCTTTTCTTACTCTCCCTCTCTCTCTTTTGTGGACATGCCTGCCTGACGCTTTCCTATCCTGTTTTTCTTTTGGTGCCTCACTTCTTTCTCATCTTTTCCCTGTATTCCACCTCTTATAAATCTGTTCCCTCTTTTTTCTCTCCTTTCTCTCTGTCTGCTTTATCACTTTCCCTTTTACTTAGTTTCCTCTCCTCTCTCTCTGCCCTCTTTATCGCTTTCACTTTTTTCTTAGTTTCCTCTTTTCTCTCTTTTATTCTTTTTCCTTTTTCCTGACTCCCATGCATTCCTTTTTCTTGGAGGTAGATCGTCCTGGAAAACAGCAGCCGGGAAGACAAACATGAGTGTCCCTTCGGACGCAGTGCCATTGAACTCACAAAGATGCTGTGTGATATCCTGCGGGTTGGCGAGTTACGTAAGTTTACTGCACTCTGTCACCTGATCTCATCTTTTACCACATGAAGCAGCTTTAGGCTTTTAGATTAACAAATTGCAGCCTTCTGGATTTCAAAGTGTACGAGAAACTGCTGGGGCATAATATTAATTTTATTCAGTAAATGTAAAAATGTTGATTCACTTCTGCTTCAGTTGTAGGCTCTTTCCTCAAGGGTGTGCCACTGAGGACATGGTGGGTTTGATGCACCACTGAGACAGTGAGTAGGGTGCACAGCTGAAGGGATGGAGGGCTAGCTGCATAAGTGAATTGATGGAGAGGCTGGGTACACAGGAGTTTCCACAAGGTCGGAGATATCTTTGCCCTCCTGTTCAGTGAGGCCTCCTATGTGAGTCCCAGTGCTGCTCCACATCCAAGTACTGCTCTGTATTCCAGTCCTGTTCCATATCCCATTCCTGCTCTGTATCCCAGTCCTGCTCCATAGCCGATACCTGCTCTGTATCCCAGTCCTGCTCTGTATCGCATTCCTAATTCCTTTCCTAATCCTGGTCCATAAACTGGCCCTGTTTTATAGCCCATTCATGCTCTGTAGCCCAGTGTTGCAACATAGCTCACTCCTGCTTCATATCCCAGTCCCGTTCTATAGTCCTCTCTTTTGCCTACACTGGGTAGACCCTGTAGCAGTACTCATGGCATTGACCCAACCATTCAGAGCCAAACCTCCAGTCTGAGTCTGCTAGTTTTTCTAGTGATGTGAATTTGGAAAACTATGTTGACCTTGATTTGATCATGCCCCCAACCCCCCAGCAGACCTGCAGTCCTTTGTCCCATTTCAGAGGACATCCTTCATGCAAGAAGTCCCCCTGCATGACTTGGTTTCTTTAAGTTCCTGGCTGTCTTCTGTAATTCTCCTTCAGTCTTTCTGGCTATACTTATTAATCTTGCCCTGTTCACTGTGGCCATGGAGGCATGGGCCTACCCCACCTCTGTGTCTGTTCCACCTAAGAAGGCAAATCCTAAGTTGTTGGTTCCCCAGGGGATATAAAGCTTCGCAGATCATCCATCTCCTGAGGTGCTGCTGCTTTCAGAAACTCTGAAGAAGGTGAAGGTCCTGTTTGGCTACATCTCGGCTCCTCTAGAGAAGGAGTACAGATGCCTGGATACCTTTGCATAAGAAGCTGTACACCACTGCTTGCCTTGGCATGTTTCATTGTTACTATGCTGTGGCATGACCACAGCATCCCATTCCCTGTGATCTTTGGCCATGGATTTGGTGCCCAATAAGCAAAAGGAGAAAGCTCATGATATGGTGAAAGGAGTATTGATTGGACTTTACCATGTACCAGTTGCATGCAGTCGTGGACATGGCTGCTTCTGCTTTCTGTACAGTGATTGATTGGTAGCTTTGCACTATGATGCTTGGTCGAGTGTCTCTCCATGCTTGCCTGTCATCTAGTAGAAGGTTACTGACCTCTGATTTCTAGTTTTATAGTTAAACTCTGTTTAGTCCTCAGGCAGAGGAGCATATCTCATAGATAGATAGATACTTTATAAAGTGCCACTTTCCAGAGGTTCGGAGTGATGTACAATTTCTTAAAAACAACATAAACAACATCATCAAAAGAACTTCCAATAATCACATTGTACAGTAAGTAAAACAGATTAAACATAATGACTTACATATTCTTAAGGGATGCACCCCCTTAGTTGCGCTGGTGCATCTCTAAATTGCGCCCCAGGGCTATATTCAAACAGCGGGGATGAACCGCACAAATCTTGATGCGCCACAGCACAAAGATAATGCATGCAGTGCATCTAGAGGGGGCGTTCTTCTGCATAAGTGGCACATCACAGTATTCAGTCGAAATGTGTGGCGCAGCTGCCTGCACATCTCGGAGATGTGCTGCACAAAGTTATGCCTGGAAAACCAGGCATAAGTCATAGTCACCCACAGGTGGGCTGCTGTACTGCACAGCGCAACACAGCAGCCGACAGCCTATAGGTGACTAACTAGCCCCCCCACCACTGAACATAGGAAAGGTCATGACAATCCCATCCATCTGTGGTAGTCTAATGGCCCCCCTCCCAGCCACGATTGCATGATACATAATGCCATCCCCATCCCTGGTAGTCCAGTGGCCCCTCTCCATCCCCAACACCTAGTACAACAAAACCCATGGTCCGATATACCCTGGTGGTCTAGTGGACCCATCCCTGACGTGGCACAAAACATTCCCATCCAACAGTCCCTGGTAGTCTAGTGGTAACCCCTCCCTTCCCGAACCCCATCTGTATATTAAATAAATTCTCCATTCATCACTGGTGGTCTAGTGGCCCCTGTCCCAGCCCCGCTTGCAACACAGACAGTAATCCCAATACCTTCCTGGTAGTCCAGTGGACCCCCAACCCACTGAGGCACCCACACCCAACCCCGCTCCCTCCATCCCAGCATGGCCGATGCAGCCAGCAGGCAGCAAAACCCACCCACACACCGTTACAGCTGCCTGCCGACTGAGCTGTCACTGAATGACAGCTCACAGTACGCACTACATGACCATTGGTGTTGACACAATGGTCATGTAGTGTGTACTGTAAGCTGTCATTCAGTGACAGCTCAGTTGGTGGGCAGCCATGATGGTGTGTGGGTGGGTTTTGCTGCATCGGCCATGCTGGGATGGGGCTCACTCCCACTCTCTCACTGGCTCATTCTTTTTCTCCCCCAGAGCTCCAGGCTGCCCTTTTGTACTGGGCTTCTGCCTGCATTGGTGCCTTTTTCTGCCCACAGAGAAATCCGCAGCAGTCCTGACAGAGCTCCGTTGAGCTCGCTCACTCCCACTCTCACTCATTCTGTTTCTCCCAGTGCTGCAGGCTGCCCTTTTGTACTGGGCTCCTGCCTGCACTGGCACCTTTTTCTGCCCACAAAGAAATCCGCAGCCGTACCACCAGACCTCCGTTGAGCTTGCTCACTCTCCCCTCTCATTCTGTTTCTCCCAGTGCTGCAGGTTGTCCTTTTGTACTGGGCTTCTGCCTGCGTTGGTGCCTTTTTCTGCCCACAAAGAAATCCACAGCAGTCCACAGAGTTCCACTGAGCTCGCCCACCCCCCCACTCGTTCGTTCTGTTTCTCCCGGCATTGCAGGCTGCCCTTTTGTTCTGGGCTCCTGCCTGCATTGGCGCCTTTTTCTGCCAACAGAGAAATCCACAGCAGTCCTGACAGAGCTCCAGTGCCAGTGTTGAAAATCTGGAGTAAATATATTACAAATTGACGAAGTTACCAGCTTGTGTGGAAACTGCACAACGCAGGCTCGTAAAACAGTCACTTTTTGGATTTTTTTCACCAAATTTGCAATATAGGCTTTTTGAGAGCCCACCTCATGAGCAGTAGCACTGTTGTTTCGTTACTTGGTCCCGAAAGGTTATTCCACGCAGTGACTGCGAAATCACCTTTCGGGACTGAATAACACAATGACAGTGACTGAATTCATGAGGAGGGGTCCCAATAACAACATGTTGAAAATATGGTGACAAAATTCCCAAAAAGCCAGAGATATGCACCAAAGTTGAAAAAACCCTGTTTATGCCATTACACAGCTTACCAGCATTTCTTCAATTGTGGGTAGGCAGGGTGCGGTTAGGGTGGGCGCGGTTTGAGGAAGGGGCCACCGGACTCAACGAGGAACCGTTTTCTGTTTAAAAAATGACTTATCAGGAAGGTTTTTTTTTGGACATTTAGCACACTGGGGTGGGCCCCAGCATGCCAGCTATGTTTTTTGGGGGCTGTAGCCGATGGGGATTGGGCACCCTGTCGGCACATACCGTGTGGGGGGCAAGAGCCAAGGGGTTGGGCACCCCTTGACACACAACAAATTGGGGGAGGGACATTATGCTGACGGGAGTGGGCTCCCCATCAGCAAACTGAACTGGAAGAGGGACTGAAACCGATGAGATTGGGCCCCTGGCTGCAAGAAAGACTTTGGCAGGGGGGCGATGATGCCAAGGATTGGGCACCCCCTCGGCACACAGCAGAAACTTGGGGGTATAGACATTATGCCGATGGGGACTGGGCTGCTCGTCAGCAAATGAAGGGGGTTGGGAGGGCATGCCGACAGGGGGATTGAGCTCCCCCATCGGCTGCGAGGTGGCTGCATAGAGCTGCCATGTTCCTCATACTGTTACACCAGGCGAGGTACCTCCCTGCAGTGACGGGTCACTGCCTCATTGCAGCGGAATTGCTGATGCTGCAATAATGAGGCAACCCCTCAATGCAGTGGCCAAATCATTTCAAGTTGGTGGCACTTCTGCAGAACCAGTATCACCAGGACACTGGGCGTGCATTGAGTGCACACTGCCAAGCCCACAAATGCAGTGCTGGCATTGGCTGCCACACTGCTGCACCTCCACAACCCGCTTCTCTCCTAATGTGCCACATAATGTTTCTTGCGCAAGCAAACATAAAAACTACAGCATTACATTCAGTCCAGGGCATATACAGCACATTAACACATGATCGGGGTGACAGATCAACAACTATAAGTGCCCAGGAAACAACGAAAGTAATACTTAATATGTGCATATTCACAGCACGTTTATAGACAGTATACAAACTAGGGAGATACAAAGGGCATTTAGTGACAAATGTCAAGGATAGTAGCCTAGATAGTAGCAAACTCTATAAACATTGCTGTTACTGTTCAGTAAACTCCTTTAATTGTAATTGTCAGTCCCTTTAGCTCATAACACTCCTAAAGCAATAAAGAGCATGCATAGCTTTCGGCCCCCTGCCATTCTGGCCACTAGTAGCAGGCAAGGCAAACCTGGGCATTTAGCATGCAGCAAATTGCTGCGCGCCTCAGCTGGTTATTACCCTTGTTGCATGTCGTCACTATTCTCCCTCATTGATATCTTCTAGCTTGCCAATCTCCTGCCTCCCTACCACCCACAATGATCTTTGCACCTCACAAGTCAGGGATTACTTACCGAACTTAAATCTGTTGGAAGTCTGTCCTTTTTGGTGACGGGCCCTGTGCATTAGAGTGTCATTTGCACTGGAGCGTCCCATATACTAGAGTTAAAACATGCACCTTTGGAAGCAATTGGGGGCTAAGAAAGTTCTTATTTACTCAAACTTGTACAAAAAGTAATCAAAATTATTTTCTGCCCCAGCTAGTAATGTATCCAGGTGGGTCGGTAATTCCAAGTTTTTCCCACTTGTAATAATGTTACTTCAGTCTATGTGTTTTGTTTTATGTGTTGTTTATTGTTCAGGCATCGTAAGCCTTAGACAGGCACCTTACCAATAAAGTGTCAGTCATTTAGTCAATAATATCTTTTAGCCAATGAGGGCTGCAACGATTACCACCCGATGTTTTTCACCCATGACCGCTCGTTTGAAGAGTTCTTCTGTATCTGCACCCAGCTGCTGAACAAGACCTGGAAGGAGATGAGAGCCACAGCTGAGGACTTCAACAAGGTGAGGCTTAGATACTCAGACCCAGCAGGTAACCCCACCCAGGGGGACGCATTTTTCTGCTAAGTATGACTGATCCTGCCACCCCGATGGTCCAGCGGCAGCACAGTATGCTGCTGTGCTGGTGACCTGAGTACGGGAGCAGACTCGGGATACCATGTCAGGAGGCAGGCCAGATCGCATCATCTGCTGCTCGGCAGTGTCCTGCGGTCAGGAAAGGATAGTATTGGGCTCCGGTGCTGTAGTGACCCCCTGCAGTGAGCTAAGGGAGCTTTCTTCCTCTGCAGGATGTCGCCGTGTACAGCATTTGTTGCTCAATGGGTTACACTCACGCCAGGGGAGGTGGGAGGAACCAAGGGAGAGAAATGCGGGAAAGCCAGGTCCGTCTATATGACAACCTGGGTTTCCCCTGAGTCCTGGTGCCCACTGATGTGTAATCGATGCTTAATCCTAATCCACACAGTGGAGCACCTAGGGAGGGGGGAGGGAGGATAGCCCTCCACTAGCAGCCCTTGCCACGGAGAGGCGAACGGGCGGTTGTTAATGGGCCAGAGCAGGGCACATCCCTAGGAACAGGGTATATCACTGAAAGACGAGGCCTGGAGAGAAAAACAGTGATTAAAAAAAGAAATGGTTGAACCTGCACTCACTGGGCTGTGATCCCTATTTATAGACTGTGTTCATTTTTTGCCCTTTCAAGGTAATGCAGGTGGTGCGAGAGCAGATTGTGAGAGCACTGTCTACCAAGCCCTACTCTCTGGATCAGTTCAAGAGCAAACTGCGAAGCCTGAGCTACTCCGAGATCCTGAAGCTGCGGCAGTCAGAGAGGATGAGTCAGGATGACTTCCAATCTCCCCCCATTGTGTAAGTCATCTGCCCCTCAAACACTAATGAGATGGCCCATTAGATGGGGGAGGGGGGTTAGGCTAGGACAAATCAGCCATTTAAACAGAAAGAATTGGACACAGGATGGAACTTGTGGACACAAACTGTAACAACATCTTCATGTTTTTTTTTTGTTTGTTTGTTTTTTCAAACTCTATTTTTTTCACTCCTACCACCGAACTCTCTCCAGCGATCTCCGGAACCGCAGTCTCTTACCTCCCTACGTGACTCGGCTGACCCATTAGCTCCTCTCTGGCACTGGGCATCCCCCGGGTCTACCTCCGGGAAGGGCCACCCCGACTAAGGGTGCTCTTTCTTTTAGTATTGAGACACGGGCTGGGGGCACAGCATAGGTAGCCGAGTCCGTTTCTGGGAGTGTGGGCTACGGAGGGAAGCAGCTTCGCCTATCGGCGGAGAGTCTTTTTTTTTTTTATGTGTTTACGGCCCTGTGGAGCCTGGCTGCCAAGGCAACGTACTGCCGCAGCTCCACACCCCCCCTCCCGGCATACACCATGATGCTTCTGTCGGCAATCTCCAGCCTCCGCCAGAGGTCGCTCCTCGAGCGGTCGTTACCTCTAAACCTCCCTGGGA
The DNA here is from genome assembly GCA_016271365.2 of Neoceratodus forsteri. NCBI lineage: Eukaryota > Metazoa > Chordata > Ceratodontiformes > Ceratodontidae > Neoceratodus > Neoceratodus forsteri. The sequence goes on along the minus strand of JADMNL010000037.1, from coordinate 37,281,680 downwards.
GGAGAGAGTCCTTCGACGCTAATCTCCTTCCTCTGCCGACCTCAGCAGCCCGGCCTGCTTCCGAACCCGGGTCACTGTGGGTGCGAGGTGTGACATCCAGCGCCTCAACCTCGGCGCCACCGGCTTGGGAAACAACATCTTCATGTTGGGTTAACAAGCTGCCCACTGGCCCCAAACATTTAGTGGCCAATGTTTCAGTAATGGAGGCCATTTCATGCATTTTCTTTTTTTTTATCTGTACTTTCTGCGCCTTTCTCCACTCAGCAGCCCCTATCTGCTTGACCTTCCCGGGATCTTACCTTGAGCTGTCCTGGCCACAGGATCAGCTGCCTGACCACCAGTGTGGAGCCTGCGGGGGTCGGTCTTCATCCCGCCGCTGTGAGGTGTTTTTCCTCCCATTTCCTCCTGATTCCTTCCCATTGCTGGGGTGCGACATGTCAGCATGCGTGTGTGAAGGGGTACGTATGCTGCAGAGTCCCGCAGCACTCACCCTTCCACTGGCACCCCCGTTCCATTCTACACTCAGGCCTCCACCTGGGGGCAGTCATTCGGCGGGGCAGCCAAAGTGTCCCTCTCTGGGAGAGGAGAGGAGAGCTGTCCTCTGGACGCTCAATCCTCTCATTCCCCGGTGACCCACTTGCACCACGAATATGGGTCACCGGAGTGGCAGGAAGTAAGGCACGGATGCATCAGTCCTCCACGCCACTGGGCCGGCTCATTTCATGCATTTTCACAGGTATCACCCCAGACTCAGTGGGCATGTGGTCAAATCATACATTATTTCTCAAGGTGCTTTGACTATGTTCTGAAAGGGCTAGAAACGGTCATGTAAAATAAAACATATATAATTTAAGCTATAAAAGGATTCATTTAAACATATCCGTTTAGTTTAATAATAGTATTAAAGATGATAGGGAATAGTTTATTACACCTCTAGATGCCCTCCTGTTTTCCTTTTAGTTTCTATTCAATATTCTGATATGTTTAGACCATTTTTTTTCTCTTTGTAACTACCCTGAATCCCTCCCTCCTCAGCAGTCACTGCTTTCTGTTTTCATACTGCCTGAACATTCTTTGACATCAGTAACACCACTGTAGGCCAGATGAATAGCATGAAATGATATAACTTATGTCATGAAATGTCCAGGAGTATGTATGATGCACTGGCAAAGTCATCCTATCGCAGTGTCATATCACAGAGAGTGGTGCTGGGGAAGGTCTCTTCACCTCCAGTGGCACTGCCCTGTGGTGTACCTCAAGGTTTGGTCCTTTCGCTCGTGCTGTTCGCAGTGTATATGCTGCCCCTGGGGAGGATCATTAGACAACGTGGAGTTGGGTTTCACTGCAGCGCAGATTATATCCAGCTCTGTCTGTCGTTTGCACAAGGGTCGCCGGGTGCAGTCATGCTGTCACTGTGCTTAATAGGTGCCTTGCCGAGATCCAGGACTGGATGTCATCGCGCTGGCTGAGAATCAGCCCAGGCAAGACTGAAGTACTAGTGGTTGAGCTGGGTCATAGGAGAGGAGTGACAGCTACCCAGAGGGATACTGTGTTCCCCTAAGCTTTTGGCTGCCAGTAAGGTGAACAATATTGGGGGTGGATGGGGGACATTCTGGATCAGGAACTGAGATTTGAGGCTCAGATGTCAGAAGTAGTCCAGAATGGCTTTGCCATCTCAGAAACATCAGCGGATTAAGTCCCTTATCCCCCCTGCAGACCTGGTGATGCTAGCATGTGCATTTGTTATTTCCAGGCTCAGCTACTGTAATGCTCTGTACCTCTGAGTCAGTGGGGGTACACTATGGTGCTTGCAACTGGTGCAGAATGCAGCTGCTAGGTTGCTAACTGGCCTTTTGAGTTGAGTCATGTCTCCCTGTGCTGAGGGATTAGCACTGGCTGCCGGAAGAGTGGTGTATCTCCTTTAAAGTTGGCTTACTAACTTACAAGGCCCTACAGCCAGTTGGTCCTGGGCAAACTGACAGACATCCTGCATCCCTACGTGCCCTCTGCTGCATTGAGGGGGGGCCTCCTTGTGATAACCAGAGCTAGGCTGAAACCCCTCAGGAGACCGTACCTTTGAGGTGGCAGGTCCAGTCCTGTGGAATTTGTTTCCAAGGGCCCTGAGGGAGGCCCCCTTCATGGAGGACTTTTTTTTTATATGTAGCTTTTAACCGTCGGGGCTTCGGGGCAGGCAAATAGTGGTCCTTCCATGAAGGATCTCAATCCTCCCTTTCAGGGCTTTATTGAGCCTGCCCCGGTGCCCCATTTTCCACCTCCCCCATTATCCTGGGACCCCAGAACATGGTCGCACATGCACATGGAGGCGTGCATGCACTCTGTGGCTCTGGTAAAGGCCCGCCCTCCCACACAGCCTAATGCCTGGCTTGGTGTTCCACCTAGCCTCCACTGGGGTGGCAGCTAAGAGCCAGGGAAGCCCATGTCCCTCCCTGGAAGAGGAGAGCAGCCTTGCAACAGCTCAGTCCAGCTCCTCACCCTCGCCCTTCGGCTGACCCACAACGACTCAGGCTCATTCCTAAACCCGGGTTGCCAACGTTGGAGTAGGTAAGTCGGCCAGTACCTCAGCCCCCCATGCCACTGAGCCAGACCCTGTGGTGGAGCCCTTTATGGAGCAACTGTACTTCCACATGTGATTTTATAAATAAGACATTTCGGCTATTTCAATTTACTAGTAATTACGTTTTTTTCATTTTCAGTATTCCTTTTCAAGGTTGAAACACATCTTGCTAGTGTATCTAAAAAGTCTGTATAAAAAAAACACTTGCCTCTCCCCTGTTAACCTCATATTGCCTTTGTTTATGGCATCGTAATGCTCACCATGACAACAAACTGTGATGTCACCAACAATTGTGTGGTTAGCAGGGAGAGTCAGATACATTATAAACAACACCGTAAAAGAAGTACTGCATTATCTACAATATTTGGTAGGCCAACAACAAAGAAAAGTAAAAAAAAAAAAATAGCAAATAAATAGAAAACAATAAAGTTAAAACATAATTGGTGTAACTCTAGTATTTTTAATCTTTTTATTATAGTAGAGAGTTGCCCTTTGAGAAGGGCCTAAAAACATTCTTGTTCAGACAAACGTTTGGTGACTAGTTCTCCTTCTATGTCCCTTCATCCCAGTCTGCTGATTCTGTATTACTTATTGAACCTGATGTATTTTATGTGGTCTAGGCTCCTATTCTCTGTTTTCTTTATTTTCTTGATTAATTTTACGATGGTTATTTTGTCTTAGTTTATGCCTGATCTACCCTTTGTGTACAATGTTTTGCAATGGCGCCTTGGGAAGGGCACCAGAGAAAATTTTAACTACAATCACTAGTACTACTACTAGATTTCTTCTGGTGTGTGGGAGTGTGTGCCATGTGTTCTGAGTTTTCAGGCAGGGCTGTGGAATAACTCAGTGTCCATGTCCTTTTGTGTTTCAGAGAGCTAAGGGAGAAGATCCAGCCAGAGATTATGGAGTTAATTAGGCAGCAGCGGCTGAACCGCCTGTGTGAGGGCAGCAGCTTCAGGAAAATCGGGACTGGTCGGCGCCAAGGTAGGCATGGAACTGCTGTGAGCAGGTACATCTGCAGTAACATTAAGCCCTTCTCTGGAGGAGAAAGCATCAAGTAGTTCTCCAAGATGTGATCAGTTTGCACTACCTGATTGGTTTGGTTGCTAAGCCGATGTCTCTGTGTGCTCCTCAGCTCTTTCTTGTTTATATGGTCCCCTGGATACCAGATACTACAGACCCCACCCCTTAGGGCAGGAAACCAGGCAGGGTTTTATTTGTGTCCCGCTACTGAGGCTAACTTAGATCCCTAGGAGCTGCTACATAAGGCAAGCAATAAGGTACTCAACACAAGGCTGCCATTGTCCACTTGGGGGGGGGTAGAAAATACATTATATACTCCAAATAAACACAACAGGATACTTGTCCCCCCAAGGAGAACACTAAGCACATACAAATATATTTGGGGGCTCGTCATCAGTAGTGTCCCTGGATTACTAGGAGCCTTCTACACATTTCTTTTTAGCCCGTATGTTATTCTGATTCTGTATGGGGTGCTTTGTTCTAGGGCTGTATACTCCTAGAGACTGTAGATTAGGGCACCCAGGCTACATATGCTAATCCTCTTAAGGCATACACATATCTACACAGAGCTAACACCCATATGAAGGGGGCAGAGTGCTAATAGTCTTAAGCTACCCTCCCCTCTGGTGCATAGTGGGGTTACTGTTACTCTCCCCTGAGAGGCCTAACATTAATTGGGGTTAGATTGCCCCAGATTTCCTCACAACCTACCCTCAGCTCCAGGTCGCAAAGGATGGACTCTCTTGAGCCTTCCAGGGCACAGACACATACCTGACATGTCGCGCTCAGCTCACATGTCATCACTTCCTGGAACTTATGGCTTCGACAGGATGGGTGGAGGACTTCTCCTGACTCCCCTGTGGTTCTGCATTATGGCTTAGGATGCTGTCCACTCCCACCATGAAACCTGGAGTGGGTTCTCAGGAACCCTGGGTGGGCCCCTTGAGGGGAGACACCCACTTCTTCTCTGTAGCCCTTTTCTGGTGGCATCCTGAAACTAGGTGGCCACTGTACTCACTTTCTTCTCCATTTTGGTTCAACACTGCATTCTGCATCAGTGTGGCTTAGTTGGTAGCACATCCGCCTCTAGGCCAGAAGGTCATGGGTTCGGTTTCACTCTTGGATTGGACTCGCACATAAACAATGGCATCTGAGTGCATTACTAGTGGGGTGCTGTACTGTGAAGGTGTGCTATCCTTCAGATAAGATGTTAAACTGAGGTCCCTTCTGCCTGTCTTTTGGTGTCATCCTGGTGGGTGTCCAGGTGGAAGTAAAAGAACTCAAGATACTTTTTGCAAGAATAGAGGAATTTGTTTATTAAAAAAGAAATTGTACATCAAATAAATGATACAAAGCAAATCAGCACTAAACAAAACATATATCCCCAAAAAACAACAGAAAAGACAAAAAAAAAAAGAAAATAATGTACTCCAGTTATTTGTGCGGCAAAAAAAAAAAGAAAAACCTTCGATGGATCCCAGAAAAACTACGAACAAACACGTTATCTAAATGAAAAGGATAAGATAAAAGAGCAAAAGAAAAAACAATCTAATACAGCAGGTCTAAACAGAGTACCATAAAGAGAATTATAGCTGTATTATTCTTTGTTCCAGTAAGCATGATACACTGTTTCTGAGCACGGTTTAAAGTCCTTTGTCCTGACGTCCCTTAATAGAGACTGAACATGGTGGCGACAGTAACATTTGTAGATTGCAGTTGTTGTGACATGAGCTGACACCTTGCTTGCCACAGATACCATTTTAAACATGCAGAGATCCGTCGGAGGTCGTCGGGGGGAGAGAGGATTGAGTGTCCGATGGACTGCTCTCCTCTCTCGGGGGGAGGGATCAAGGGGTAGCCCGGTGCAGCAGTGGCCCCCGGTGGAGACCGGCAGCACTGCTACACATTGGGCTTGTACACTACAGGGTGACGTCGGGCAGCTGCCTCTCTGACGTGGGTGGGGGCACCTACGTCGGGCTGGGCGGCATTGCATGTCCCACGTCGGGGGGGCATAACCAGAACTTGAAAATACCCGGCGCCAAGGATCAGGTGACGGCACCTATCCACCATGCCCAATGCCGAACTCTCCACGGACGGCCTTCAATTTCCAGGATCCACTCCTCATCCGATGACAGAGTCTGACTTGGAAGTTCTCCCAGGTAGGAGGGGGCGACCCACCCTGGATAGAATTAGCCGGGGGTGCTGCCATAGGAAAGGAGGGAGAGAGGAGGCTTAGCTCGGGGATCCTCAGGTGGGCAGAACAAGGCTAGGATGCCTGAGAGAGGACCTTGGAGCCGCGATCGGAGGGAAAAAGAATTGACAAAAGAAAAACATGCAGAGATCACTGTCACTGTGCTGTTATTGTATTGCTGCCATTGTGATGAATAATCACCCATCAGATTACTGTACGCAAGTCTTGTCAACAAAGGCCACCACCATCTGTTACTAGGGGTGGGCGAAAGTTGCGAATTCCGCTGTCATAGACCTTCCATGAAATTTCGGAACTTTCGCCATTGGCGAAACTGGGATTTTCCGCAGGTTTTCTCCGAGTTCTGCTAACTTTTTTTGTGAACTGCAGAAAAATGCACATAAACTACAGAATTTATTCTTCCACAGTTTAATGAACTGTCAGTGAAGGAGCGCCTGCTTGTACAACCATGTGGTCATTCACTGACAGTTCAGTGAGCCACTGGTAGTGGAGGAGAGAGGAGGGATGCACTGGTGGCCTGCTTAGGAGAAGGGTGGGGGCAGGGTGATGGCAGATGAACTGTCAGGCGGAGGGGTCCACTAGACACCAGGGAATTGGGATTTTTTTTTTATAAGGGATCATGGATGGGGAGTCCACTAAACACCATGGAATACTGGGAATAGAGGATGAGTCGGTGGACTGCCGGCTGTTTTTTGGATTAAGGAATCCAGGATAGGGAGGGGGGGTCTGCTAGACATCAGGGAAACAAAATGTTTGTGGGGCCATGATCGGTGGGTGGGGGGCCACTAGAAACCAGGAGGGTCCGAGGAAGGGATTGGAGGTATTTATTTACTGGGACCCGTGATCACTGGGGGGGGTAGATTAATGAATTAAACTGCGGTTAAAAAAAGCTTCAGAACTGACCACTAGCAGTGATCCTTTCTGCAGATTTTTTCCCTGCAGTTTAATAAATTAACCCACAGTTTGTATATTTATTCCACAGTTTTAAGGCGGAATTTCTGCAGAGGTTCCGAAAAATGATTTCCATATTTTCACGGAAGCAAAATTCCACGGAAAATTTTTTTTCACACACCCCTATTTGTTACCTAAATAAGTCCAAAAATTGACAGAAAAAACACATTCTGAGAAAACAATGTTCCTGTGTTTCTGCTTTCTATAAACATTTGGGCCTGGGACACATGCGTTCTGCCAAGCTGTTGTACTTCATGTTACCTTTCACCCCCAGACACCTGTGGCAGCTTAACCACAAGAAGTCCCAAACTTTCTGGGGTGCCCTTATATGTGTGAGCTGAGATATGACCATAGAAGTTTTAGCTGGGTTGTGCGATGGAAATTCAGGAGTTCCAGTCTGACTGTGACACATAGGGCTCAATTTTATTAGGAGTTGCATTTGCCACAGGGGAGTTGCAGCCAAGACCCTGACGTAGGAGGCGACTTGCGACAAACATAGTGGAAAGCAGGATTTTGGAAGCCACTTGATCCAGAAAAACCTGCCGCATGGAGTTAGACCAGCTCCCTCCTGGTCTTCGTTTGCGGCCATGGAGGTACCCTTTTTATGGGTTTGGCGCAAGCTGCTGTAATGTGGGACAGGTACTGCAGCTGCTAGCCATCTAGAATCAGAACTGCTTTGCATCCAAGAGCTTTGCGTGCTGGCAAATGGAGTAGTGGATGAGGGCTTGATGCAGCCCTGCGTCCACCTTCTAAAATCGGCCCATAATCTCCTGGTACACCAAGGCCTAGAAAGCATAATAAGATTGTTTGGAAACTTTCCAGATCTTCAGTTTACATAAACTGGAAACTGCATGTGGTTGGGACCTGTAAGGAAGCAACCACATTTTTAAGAGTCTCGTTCCCATTGAGCTAAGTACACGTCCAAGCAACACCATAACCAGTCCTGCCATGGATGCCTACTGCCACCTAAACCCACTTTTATAGTAAAATGAAAAGAGACTGTGTGGAAAAAAACTCCACCACATTCAGACCTCCTTGCTTTGTTGAAATATATGTGAAATCTTGCTTGTCTGGGTTCAGTCAGTTACCCCATCTGAAAGAAAATACTATACATCTGGGTATCTAAATCCAAGGGGGAGGTAAACAAAGCATAAATACGTAAATTTGGGCAGCAGACTTTTTCTTATAATGTGTATCCACTTCAATTTTGAGAGCTTCCAAGCTTTACAAAGACATACGTTTTTTCCACACTGTTGTTTTTTTTTTCCCTTCCAGTTAATGACTGACAAATCTCCAGGGCCAAAATGTGTAGCCAACATTTTAACTGGTGTGGTGGAGATGACTGTATTTTCCACCCTATCCACTGATACCGGAGAACCCCCAAATGCAAGTTCCACATTTTTACCTGTGTTAACCTTCAACTCTGAAATCTTAGGGAAAAAAAAAACTCTCACAGCTTGCATTGCTCTTCTCCAGACAGTTCATCTTTTGCTGAGTGGGAGGTTGTGAGCAGTTGGGTATTGTTGAGTGGGATGTCTTTAAGCAGTGGGGAATGATTGAGTGGGAACTGAATGATCAGTGGGGAATGGCTGAGTGGGAAGTGTATGATCAGTGGGGAATTGTTGGGTGGGAGGTGTATGAACAGTCTGTGATTGTTGAGTGGGAGTTTGGGATTGTTGAGTTGGAAGTGTATGGGCAGTGGGGGATTGTTGAGTGGGAGGTGTATGGGCAGTGGGGGATTGCTGAGTTGGAGGTGTATGAGCAATGGGGGATTGTTGAGTGGGAGGTGTATTAACAGTTCGGTATTGTTAATTGGGAAGTGCATGAGCAGTGGGGGATTGTCGAGTGGGAGGTGTAAGAGCAGTGGGGGATTGTTGAGTGGGAGGTGTATGGGCAGTGGGGGATTGTCGAGTGGGAGGTGTAAGGGCAGTGGGGGAATGCTGAGTTGGAGGTGTATGAGAAGTTGGGAATGGTTGAGTGGGAGGTGTATTAACAATTAGGTATTGTTGAGTGGGAAGTGCATGAGCAGTGGGGGTTGTTGAGTGGGAAGTGCATGAACAGTGTGGGACTGTTGGGTGGGAGGTGTATGAGCAGTGGGGAATGGTTGAGTGGGTGGTGTAGGAAGAGTTAAATATTGTTGAGCGGGCGGTGTATGAGCAGTGGGGGATTGTTGAGTGGGAGGTGTATGGGCAGTGGGGGATTGTTGAGTGGGAGGTGTATGAGCATTGGGAAATGTTTGAGTCGGCAGTGTATGAACAGTTAAGTATTGTTGAGTGGGAGGTGTATGGGCAGTGGGGGATTGTTGAGTGGGAGGTGTATGGGCAGTGGGGGATTGTTGAGTGGGAGGTGTATGGGCAGTGGGGGATTGTTGAGTGGGAGGTGTATGGGCAGCAGGGATTGTTGAGTGGGAGGTGTATGGGCAGCGGGGATTGTTGAGTGGGAGGTGTATGAGCAGCGGGGATTGTTGAGTGGGAGGTGTATCGGCAGTGGGGGATTGTTGAGTGGGAGGTGTATGGGCAGTGGGGATTGTTGAGTGGGAGGTGTATGGGCAGTGGGGATTGTTGAGTGGGAGGTACAGGATCAGTGGAGAATGTTTGATTGGGTGGTGTATGAGCAGTGAAGGAATGTTGAGTGAGAGGTGCATGATCAGTGGGGATTACTGAGTAGGAGGTGTATGAGCAGCGGGGGACAACTGACTGGGAGGTTCATATCTAAATATTTATGTTTTACAGACAAGTTCTGGTACTGCCGTCTGTCACTGAACCACAAAGTGCTGCACTATGGTGACCTGGAGGAGAGCCCACAGGGGGAGGTGGCATTTGAGGCCCTGCAGGAAAAGAGTATGTATCTTTCTGTTTACCTGTCTCTTGCTATACTGGTCATGCCTGTCTCTGATACAGTGGGAGCACCACATTTGTCATTGGTTCAGGTGGAGCTCACACTGAGAGGTGGGGTATTAGCATTATTCCAAACGTAATGGTGTCCGAGTCAGAAGAGTGACATTACATTAGTCAGAGCAAGAAAGTTCATGTACCTGCACCCAGTGAGACACCAGCTGGTATCAGGGACATCACAACTTTATGACCTGGGATGTGCTTTTCTTATACAGCTGCAGGATCTAAGCAGTTCCTTTTTGCCTAAATACTCGATGATCACAGAACTGGATAAGATACTGATAATTTTTTATGGGAAAGTAATTCATTGGCTGCTGGTCAGTAGGTCCTAGTTTGGCAGCACAGCGTAAGAGAATATTAAGCTTTGTGACCCTGACTGGCAAACAGAGTAGTATAAATGATAATGAGATCCTGTGTTGGCTTTCCAGGAATTCATTGCTGAAGTGGCTCGTTTCCCGAGGTTCACGCTGCCTTGGCAGCAACACATCGCCCATCATATCTGAGCTCTCACACTAAACAGTAACACAGTACTGTATTGTGATGACGGTAGGGATTATGGGTCCTTCTTGTCTGCCCCTCCTGCCACACAGCAGTGGCTGTACCCTATTTTAGTATGGACACTCGTCGAAGCTTAATAGCTCAAATGTTACCTGTAACATGCTGTGTAACCCTCAGTGCCATTCTCCCTCAGGAATCTGTCTAGTTCTTCTTTGAAAGCCAGACCAGTGCTAACTTCCACAGCATCACCAGCTCAGTGATTCCACATTAAGCACCCTATGTGTGAAGTAATGCATTCTAATGCATCCCTGTAACCAACCCCCTCCCCCATTTGAGTGTATGCCCTCCAGTTAAGCTTTCTGGAAAAAAAGAGACAGCAGGCAGAAGATCAGGGAAGGGGACATCTCTGAGCTAAACAACTAGCTAAAGGACTTGTGCCTGGAAAAAGGTCACCACTTGATTGGAAAATGGCAGGACTTCTGAGAACAGGAGTTCTTTAAATTCGATGGCCTACATCTCTCAAAGGAGGGGACCCGAGCGCTAGGGCAAAAATTCGACGTTCACATCGGTCAATTAACCTAGTGGACGGGCGCTGGCACAGGCACCTCTAGCACAAAAAGGGTTGCCAAATGCCCTTCCCCCATCACCAACTATTTCAGCACAAGGAAGCGCCAATCATACTCGGACCAAACATCGCACCAAATTCATACTCAGACCAAGCATTTCAACAAAATTACAGAACCAAAACATACTAAAAATGCGAAGGGGATGGAAGGCAATAAATCCCTGACCGCACAGCCGTAATGGCAGACACACAATTAGACTGGGTCGCTGTTACAGATACATGGTTCACTGGGAACCACTCCTGGGATGTCACCTTCTCAAGGTATGCGTTATTCCAGAAAGATTGCGAGGGAAAGAAAGGAGGGGGGCTGGCATTGTATGTCAGAGATGACATGTGCGCAGCAGAAATCCAGGGAAAACACAGTAAAACAGAGGCCCTTTGGGTTGCACTAGGAGCCGGGGACAAAGCCCCTACGTGGGTAGGAGTCATATACAGACCCCCATCCCAGGAGGCTGACATAGCGAGGAGCTCATGGAAACCATCTCGATGATGGTGGACAGGGGTAGTTGTTGCTTGTGGGTGTCTTCAGTCTACCAGATGTGGATTGGTCCTCATACACAGCATCCTCAGACCGGAGCAATGAGTTCCATTTTGCACTAAGGGGAGCAGGTTTGTGTCAACTGGTGAACTCACCCACCAGAGACAAAGCAATATCGGATCGAGTGCTGACAAACAGCACAGGGATCCCAGAAGCAGAGATGAGAGCCAATCTAGGGACCAGTGATCACAGTTCAGTCTGGTTTACTGTGAACAATATGGAGGAAAATAGCCACACCAAAATCAAGGTACTAGATTTTGGAAAAGCCAGCTTCCCCAAAATGAGAACTATGATCACATCCATGCTAGAAGGAGGAATCACAGGAGATGTAGAAGACGCCTGGAATACTCTGAAGGCTGCTCTGCATACAGTTACAACCATATGCACTAAGCAGATCAGCAAGTCCAAAAGAAGGAAAAGACCTTTCTGGTTCTGTAATGAAGTAGCATCCAAAATCAAAGAGAAAAAAAAGCCTTTTTCTCAATTCAAGCAAACAAAACACGAAGCGGACATGGAAGAATACAAGAACAAATTAAAGGAGGTGGGGGAAAGCTGTTAGAAGGGCAAAAGCACAGATGGAAGAGAAAATAGCACAGGGTGTTGAGGGAGACAAAACCTTTTATAGATAAATAAGAAAAAAAGAAAAAATTAGGAATATTCCAACTAGCAACCAAGGAAGGTAAGATGACAGAGCGTGACGAGGACAAGGCAGAAGTGCTAAACGAGTTCTTTTACTCTGTCTTCACCATAGAAGATCGTGGCAAAGGTCCTACAGTGAGCAAGACAAAGGAATATACTCAGGGAGCAGATACTAGCCCCTTCACAAGGGAGAGGGTCCTAAAAGAGCTTCATAAACTGAAAGTGGAAAAAGCCATGGGACCGGACAGCATACACCCTAGGATACTGAAGGAGCTTCAAGAGGAACTGGCTGCACCGCTGGCTGAGCTCTTCAAGTCACTAGACAGCGGGGAAATATCTCAGGACTGGAAACAGGCAACCGTTGTGCCCTTACACAAGAACGGAAACGAGAAAGAGGCAGCAAATTACCGCCCTGTCAGTTTGACCTCAGTTGTGGGGAAAATGATGGGGTCACTACTAAAAGAGAGGCTAGTGGCGTACCCAGCAGATACCGGAAAATGGACCCAAAGCAACATGGCTTCACAGCAGGATGCTCTTGGCAAACCAGCTTGATCGACTTCTTCAACTGGGTCACCAGAACATTGGGTCAGGGAGGGGCGGTGGACATCGTATACCTAGATTTCAGCAAGGCCTTTGACACAGTCCCTCACAGAAGGTTAACCAACAAGCTGGAACATGAGGGAATTGGCTAGAAGATGGTCAGCTGGATCAGTAACTGGCTGAACGATAGGACCAAGAGAGTGCTAGTCAATGGTTCATTGTCAAGGGAGGGTAGGGTGACCAGTGGCATCCCACAGGGATCGGTACTGGGACCGATCCTATTTAACATATTTATAGCAGACAGCAAATGGACTAACAGGGAAAGTTTGCCTGTTCACAGATAATACACAACTCTGCAAGAGAGTGGACACAAGGGAAGGGGCAGACAACATGGAAGCTGACCTTAGAAGGCTAGAGGATTGGTCCAGGGACTGGCAGTTACAATTTAATGCCAAAAAATGTAAGGTAATGCACTTGGGAAAGAGGAACCCTGGAAAAAAGTACACACTGGGAGGACATCAACTTGAGGAGACACAAACAGAGCAAGATCTCGGCATAATCATCACAAATAAAAGGTAGGAAAACAATGTGAGAAAGCACAGAAAGCGGGTGGCATCCTCGGATGTATAAGTAGAGGTATTTCTAGTAGAAAGAGGGAGGTTATCATACCCTCTACGGGTCCTTGGTGAAGCTATTGTTGGAGTACTGCATTCAGTTCTGGAGATCTCACCTCAAGAAGGACATAGACCATTTGGAAACGGTGCAGAGAAGGGCTACTAAGATGGTGCATGGACTGCATCACAGGTCATATGAAGCAAGATTCTGGGAGCTGAACCTATACTCCCTGGAGCAGAGAAGAAACAGAGGGGACATGATTAAAACATTTAAGTACGTGAGAGGATTTAACTCAGACAGGCAATCTATGTCAACAGAACACGGCAGCATGCACAAGAGGGCATGACATGAGACTGGTAGGAGGAAGGTTCAAAAGCAACCTCAGGAAGTACCTCTTCACAGAGAGAGCGATAGACCCGTGGAACAGCCTGCCCCAGGAGGTGGTAGCATCAAAGACAATCAGGGAGTTCAAACTCGCATGGGACAGACATAAAAGACAAGTTAGGATGAAGGCTGCATGGGGGGTAGTTTCTAGGACAGACTAGATGGATCGCATGGTAACCATCTGCCGATGCTTTTATGTTCTTATGTTTCACTCAACAGCTTAAGCATCTGAATATGCTCCACCCCGCCTGTCCCCTTTAGTATTTGAAAAACTGCAATCATGTTCCCTCTCGGCCTTCTGTCCTCTAGCCTGAAAATTTTGAGTATGTGCCTAGTCTCTCCTTGTGGTTCCTCATGTTACCCACCTTGGGAAACATTAAGTGGAACACTGGAGGGTTGGTGGACATGCAGTTTCTCTTTTGCCTCTGGGTTCAGATGAGTTTTCTCATGATTTATTGCTAACCTCAATTCATGAAAGGGCATTTCTAATCAGTACCAGTTTTTTTTTTCCAAAACAATTAAATTCACTCATTTTTGCTGAGCTAAATATCAAAATATAACATGTGAGATGTTACCAAATACGGCACTAGATGGCAGTTTAACTACCACCAAGGAGCCTGCCATGTGTGCTCAGAAGCAGCGGTAGTAATACTGAGGATGTTTCCACGGAGGCACTTGGAGCAGGCCTGCTTGTTCACAGAGAAGCCCGTTTCCACGCCAGCTGTGAGGAAGGAACAGTTAAGGCAGCGTGGTCTAGTGGTTAGAGTGTAGTTTTGGGAACCAGAAGACCCGGTTTCAAATCCCGCCAGAACCATGTATTCAGTGTGTGACCCTGGGACAAGTCACTTTACTCCCCAGTGCTCCGGCCCACCCAGCAGTAAAATTGGGTGCGAGTAGGTCCCATCCATGCTCACCGAAAACAAGAGGTTGCATCTCTGATGGGCTGCCCTGGGTATATCAGTTGCAAATGTAAGACACTTAAGCTGGAATTGCAGTGTTATTTGAGTATTTATGGCTCACACCTGCTACTGTCATAATCCCCCTTCCCTCCCTTTCCAACTACTGGGAGACCACTGTCTCCACCGGCTCCACCACCACCAGTTCACATGGTTTTGCCTTCAGAATTTTTGTCCTAGCCTCCTGATATTGAAGCTGCATTATATTTCTGACATTTTAATACTAAACTGTTTTTTTTTTTTTAGATTTGTTTTTAAATATTATACTGCCTAATATTGCTCTGTTCTGTATGAGACTGACAAACTATTTGCACTGTCTGTGTGTTTTCTGTTTATTTGTTAGGGTACGGTCTCATTATCCTCTCCACCAGGTAGCACCTGGAAACAAGCTCTGGCTAAGCGTGCCTTTCCTGGACAACACTTTTTGCTGGGTATTTGCAATGACCACAAGATAGACAGGGCCTTGGGTTTAAGTGGGCTTTGTGGGAGGGGCACCTTTGACAGCATGCTGCTTTCTGCATCTGCCACCCTCACACTGCGGAATGGAAATGATCTTATAGGAAGGTGTCTGAGGTGGCCTGAACCTTGTCATGTCACAAAAAGTTATGCTGTTTTGTTTTTTACAGTCCCGATAGCTGATATTAAAGCAGTGGTCTCAGGCAAGGACTGCCCGCACATGAAAGAGAAAAGTGCTCTCAAACAGAATAAGGTAAAAAGATTTTGTTTTTTATTCATCATCAATAGATAAACAGACTAAAATGAGCTTCCTCTGGGGAGATGCCATAGATGTTGCTTGTCTGCATCAACTTTACACATGCCCGGAGTAATACATGAAGCAAAATGACAGATGTGGGGTAGTAAGTTGCTGCGCTGATAGCCTTCTTGTGCATGATGGGAATGTGCCTGCAGAGGTCTGGGTACATTTCCGCTACACCTAGATGAAACCGATCATCTGGAACTCCCATTGTTTGATTATTTGTTTTATATTTTAGAAACTCCTCTTTGATGAAACTAATGCATATAGCATAAAGAGATTTTCTTATTTGTAGCAACAAATTTACAGGTGGCATCAGCAGAACTGAGTAACGCAAAATTCCCCACAAATGAATGAAATTCAGGCCCATCTGTTTTCTATTGCTGAAGCAGTTTTTATTAAAATTGTGTAATAATTGGTGACTGTTTTTTTCCATAGGAAAAGAAGCTGGTTGTAATTCAGTGTTCTAACCTGTGGGTTATAATGCCGAATAAGCACCAGCTTTCCCTATGGAAAGTGAAAGTTTACTTGCGCTCCTTGAGCTGCGCGACTATCCCCACAACACTACATAATCATTAGGCAGACAGCGTTTCCATAGAACTCCTTTCTCCTTGGATAAACTCCCCTCAGCCCACTGCAAGATTCAGCACTACATCCGTAAAATTGGAACTGCAATCCCACTAACGATCCCGGTCACTGTTCTCCATAGAAAAACGATGACCTCTGAACTCCCCTCATTAGCATATCGCCATGGACACTGGTTTTCAGACTTATTTGCCTACAGGATACTAACAATGTTTTCTATGAAGAAAATTTTTTTATAATAAACTACACTTCACACAAGCTTGTTGTTTTCCAATGCTTTATTTCTACTGCAATAGATGGCAAAAAAAAAAAAAACCAGTTCCCAGCAATGACATAAAACAATGCTTGGGGAGGAGTGTATAACTCATATTTTATGCACACCCTCAGTGAGGGATGCTCTGATAAACCCCTTGGGCTTCACCCTCGGGATATATGTAGCATCCTGCACCTCGGGTCTGTGCATAAATTCTCATTATACACGCCTCCTCATGCATTATTCTATATGTATTCTTCCCTTAGACACCACCAGTTCCCATTGCTTTTTCCTGCCTTGAAGTAATAATCTCTGCTTATGACATCACAATGACTGATTGACATGGAAATTATGTCACAAGCAGGGAATTATGACTTCACGGCAGGACAAGCAGCAGGAGCAGATGAAGTCTCAGAAGTAAAGAGCCCGTTTCTGTGCAAGAATTATTTAGGAGTAAAGAGCCTGTTTCTGCGCAAGAATTATTTAGAAATAAAGAATGGAAGCAACCTGAAGTTAATTTTTTTTCGAATTTTATGAAGTATGAGCCCTGCTGGTGCCAACTCATTTCTCTTTTTGCAGAACACTGGAAGATCACTTTTACAGATGCATCATAGCAGTTAACAATGATGTGTTCTCCTTAACAATATGGGACCTAGCACCTATATATTTGGTGCAAAGTATGCCAAATTACGGTGTCTACCATATGGTCTTTCTTATTTACAGTAATGTAAATTGAAGGAACTGAAACACTGAAAGCTGGGAGTGTGCTAAGAATCGCCACCATCGCAAGTGCCTACAGTAAATTGAATTTGGCTAATTTTTATATTCCCAGTCACCATGTTGTCTGAGGAATGTGGGCATTATGAAGTTTTACTGTTCAGTTAACCTGGTAGTCTGGCAATCCAGTTCACATGTGGCAAAAAAAAATTGGTACATTTCAGCCACAATGGCTAATTTTTTAGACCTTAGTGCTCACCCAGGAAAGGTTCTGTAAATTCAGATATCTGTGGGGTCATTACAGCAGGAGCTCAAGGACTGAATGGCCCCCATGCTGTTCAAGAAATTTTCAAAAGTGTAACCATTGTGTATTTTCTCATTTTCTCAACACAGGTTTGCAGCCAATGCCAGGATGTGTGTTTCTTTAGTCCCTTTTATTGCCTTTGTCACCCCCTCTTCCAGGCCTTTTATTTAAGTTTGATTTTGTTTGTGCCATCAAAAAAAAAACCTGTATTTTATACTCTTTATTTGCTGCCATACATCTCAGTCCCCTTCCTCTCAAATCAGGGACAGTGCTCAAAAAATCAGGGACAGATAGCTCCCTTCAGGGTGGGACACATCTAAAAAACAATAATACCCGCTCAAGAAGCTGTTCTAGTATGTGACAATATAAAAAGCATTTCCTTATTAGGAACTAGACTGTAATACTAATGGCTGACATTACAAGCTCCAAATCGAAATGTCCCAGTAAAAGAAATACCAAGTTGAGGAGGGGATGATAATTTATTTTAAGCAACATCAGGGATGTCCGTGAAGATGAGGGACCCTTGAGAGGTAAAACATCAGCGTGGACGTGCACAGCAGGATCAGCAGAGCTAATTCATGTGCTCACCCTGCCACCTAGTGGTACGGGATGAGCTTCATTCAGTTTTGTGTTAAAGTCTGTTTGACAGGACTCCAGAGCTCACGAATGAGAGAGAGTAGTTAGGTTATGCTCTTTGTTGCATACCTCTCAGGAGTTTCAGCATTACACTGCATAGCACTAATCTTCAAAATTCATAGCAAATTGCTCGAATATGTAGCACTTTATTTTACAGAATAATATGTCAAAGAATAGGGGGCCCAGTGTTCTACTAGTTTGTGTGTCCAGAAACAGCTCTGACATTATGAGGAACATTAGTAAACCTTAGCAGAGCATGGGTTAATTTTTAATGTAAAAAATCATAGCACTATACGAAATTCACAGCAGTTGAGGTATGCTATGTTGATATGTTAACTCCACAGCATTGTCACACTGCAGTTTACTTATTTAAAAGTTGGTTATGTGGCACTAGCCAGATGTAGCACATAGTAGAGGCCCTGGGTTTTCTTTTACTTCATCATTCTGACTAGTTCCTCCCATTTAGTTCCATATTCTGTACCCCCACCCTATGGCGAGTTTTTAGTCATTCGTGAAGTCACAGCGATTGAGGCCACACTGCTGATGAGGTATGAAGAGGGAGAACACAACAGGTGTCAGTTTCCAGGCGGAGTTCTGATTTACACATCACACCTAGTGTCAGGCAGAGATTCTTCTAATGGGCAAAAGGTACTTCAGGAATGAAAGACTGGCTATATCTTTGGAGTTGTAGCAGCTCAGTATGGGACCCTTCTCTTGAGTACTTGTCAATGCCCTCAGATTCCAGCTCGTAATCCGTGTGGTATATGGGGATTATTCACTGCTCACTGTTATACAATACTTGTTTGGGTGGTTAGTTTCACTCTTTTCATACTTGTTTCTGCTCCATCACAGGAAGTGCTGGAACTGGCCTTTTCCATTTTATATGATCCAGATGAATCTCTGAACTTCATAGCACCAAACAAGTATGAGGTTAGTAGTGCACATAGTACAGAGAAGCCCAGTGGCAAATTCATTTGGAGTTGTTCTATATTCTGCTTTTAATGTCTGCCTTGTCAGAAATGATTGTACATAGAACATATGACAAAACTATATATCGAATCAAATCCAAACATTATTTCTATAGCGTCTTTCAAAAACCAAGGCGCTGTACATAAAACCAATTACAGATAAAACATTAAAACAAGAAGCTAAAATACATTAATCATTAGGGAAGGCTAAATTAAATAAATATGTTTTCAACTCTTTCTTAAAACTATCAACGGTCAGGCATTCTCTTAGCTGATCTGAGCCGTATATCTGTATATGTTGTGCATATATAACATATGAGGTGCAGAGGGAAGGTGGGGGGGCTGTTAAAGGGGTCATATTGGAGGCAACAAAGTCCTGCATGAGAATTGTTACAAAATGAAACGGGTATAAGAGACCACTGTGGTTCTTAGAAAGGGTCAGAAAAGCAGTGAGGGCCAAGGAAAAGGCCTTCACCAGGTACAGTGAAAAGTAAGGGGAAAGAGGAATGGGGAGGGTGCCAAATAAAAACTAGGAAAGCAAAGAGGACGGTTAGAGAGACAAAGGCAGACACGGTGCAGCGTGTTGCAGAGGGGGTCATGAATGAGGAAAAACAATTCTTCAGATATATTAAGGAAAAAAGGAAGCAGGGTGGGGATATTGTTAGGCTACAAGAGGGGGAGGGCAATAGAGGATGATGGGAAAAAGCAGCCATCCTTAACAATTACTTTTGCTCAGTCTTCACAAGGGAAGACAGTGGGGCCCTGCCTAAGAAGTGGCATCAAGGTGGCTGTCAACATTCCTGAAATGAGGCAGCCAGACCTGGCTGAACCTGTAGTATGGCTATCCAGTACCACAATTCAGACGGGGGGTGGTTCCGAAACACTGGAGTGTAGCGGACATAGTCCTGCTGCAGGGGCGGAGGATAAACTGATGGAATAACTGATCAAAGAGAACCCTGTGGACTACCTAGACAGCAACAATCTACAGGGTGCATGGGTTTGTGGCAGGGAGGTGCTGTCAGGCCAACCTGATAGTTTTCTTTGACTAGCTAACAAAGATAGTAGATAAGGGCCATGCTGTTGATTTACTCTACTTTGATTTCAGCAAGACTTTCGACGTGGCGCCATGTAGAAGATTGCTGAAGAAGTTGGAGGACCTGGGCACGGCTAGGGACATAGTTAGATGGATAGGAAACTGGTTGAAGGAGAGACAGCAGTGAGAAGTGGACATTGTGGTCCCATGTACTTTACTCTCATATACAGTATATGTCTCTCTTTGACTTTTAGCACTGATCTGAAGATGTACTGTATAGTGCTAACAAAGATATGGCATGTATGCCTGTACTTATTTTCAATGGGGTCACATCGGCAGAGAGGGAGGTCATGAGTGGGTGCCGCAGGGATCTGTCCTGGGTCCTGTCCTCTTCAATATGTTCATCAGTGACATTGATGACGGCATCCAGAACAAGTTGTGTCTCTTCGCAGTTCTGTGGTAGGGTGGATAGTGATGAAGGATTGAGGGAGATGCAGAGGAATCTACAAAGGCTAGACAGGTGGTCTGAGGTTTGGCAGTGGAATTTCAGTACCAAAAATGCAAGGTTATGCAGAGGCCAGGACAGAGTACTGGATAGGAGGAACTGATCTTGAGCACTATGGCAGAGGAAAGGGACCTGTGAGCCATCATTGATGACTCCCTCAAACAATCAAGACAGTGTACTGAGGCCTATAGTAAGGCCAATAGGATGCTGGGGTGTATCATAAGAGTTATCGACAGCAGGAAAAAGGAGGTACTACTACCTCTATATAGGTCACTGTTGAGGCTGCACCTGGAATACTGTGCTCTGTTCTGGAGTCCTCACTTAAGGAAGGACGGGGAGAGGCTGGAGATGGTGCAGCTCAGAGTGACCAAGAGGATTCAGGGCCAACAGGGCTGATCTTACAATGAACATGTTCTCGCCGGAGACCAGGCCAGAGAGGGGGAGTAGCAGTAGAGGTAGTAGCAACCTCAGCTACACATGGCTAGATATACCAAATCAGTGACATCACAGTGAATTTTTTTATATAAATGACTCCCTATTTTTGGAATTCTTTTTTTTTTTTTTTTTTTTTTTATTGCCTTCCCTGCCTGCCATCCCCGACCCTTTCAGGAGCCTCAAGGTAGACATCCCTCTACCTTCCACCCTGCCCGTATGACCCTCTGGAACCCCATGGAGCCGGTTTACCCCGGCGGGGATGGGGCGAAACCCTCTTACCCCATCAATCAGCACTAAAATTAGGTCCAGGGCCATCGAGGCGAGACACATCGAGGAACGCGTCTCCGGAGGCGCCATCTTCCCGCGATGGCAGGCATTTTTCCACTTTTCTCCCACCCTTACAGTGTAGGGACCCCCGACCAAGGCCGACATCCGCTGTATCGCTGGCAGCCCTCCCCCTAACCTTAGGGGCTTGCAGTACTCCGAGCCTCCGCTCGGAGTCAGACAAGTGTTCGGGCTTGTTGCCTTAACCCTCCCCGGAGTAGGCGAGCTGTCGTGGGACGCTCAAGCCTAACTCCCCCCGGTCGGCCCACCAGCGATCCGAGTCCACTCCCGAACCCGGGTCGCCGGCGTGGAGCGATATTTTTTGGAATTCTGAAAGGATTTCACTATTTGAATGTCAGGGCAGTACATACATGTGGAACAATAATAGCACCCAACTGGAAGCACAATTAGCTAGCTGTAAGTTCAGCATCCCACCCAACTGCACAGTTCAAATGCCATCAGTGTATCTTCTCCAGAATTCCATTTTGGAGAAGAATGGGTTTCTTGTCTGTTATAGAGGACCCTTCTGTTCCTACAGACCTAGAAATAAGTTCACAAAACCAGGTTCAAATGTTGCCCCCATAGCTGTCCCACTGACCTTGAGGAAAGTATCCCTCAGATTTATTTTGGAATCCAATTGCTTCAATTTTCTGGATGAATTTTTCAACAAGATAAATTGCTGACATTTTGCTGGCTATATTCCTGTTGGTTAAGGGTTTTTTTCGGTCACTGCAAGTGGAGATAAAAGCCTGTATGCATCCGAACTGAAGTCAATGATTTATCTTTATCTGTTGCGATGAATGATGTTTCTGTTACGTGATCGGCAGGGGAAGACAATGTAAGTGCCTAATCAGTTTGCACATGTACTCACTGGAGGCTAGGAGGGAGAAAGGGGACAGTACAGAAACCATTACATACCTGAGGGGAATAAACAGTGTATAGTGTCATGACCTGTTCCAGCATTATGAGGGTTCAGTAACCAGGGGCACAGTTATAGCTGTTGGGGGTTAAATTCAGGAAGGATGTGGGGAATGGTCAGTTCTAACGGTGAGAAAAAAAAAGGTTTTAATTTCATTATTTGTAAGGGCCCCTCCCAACTGCCCCTGGCTGCTCCACTTCTGACCACCCCCCCCAGCCCTGTCACTCCAGTTACCCCAGGACTTACCTTCACCTGCACCCTCTGCCACAGGGCTACAGCAGTGCCCGGCCACTGGATGCGGAGCCTGTGGAGGGTTGGTCGTCACCCGCAGCCCAGGGTTCTTTCCTCTGTTTTTCTCCATTCCTAGTCCCAGGACCCCAGGCCAACTGTGTGCACACACAGCGTGGCGGTGTCATGCATGCTGAGACACCCAGTGACGGCCCCTTCCCCCCACCCGGCCTAGTGTCACTTGTTCTGTTGGCTTAGCACTGCCACCAAGCCTCCACTCTGAGGCAGCCAAGGAGAAGTTGTCTTCCTCCCTGGGAGAGGAGAGCTGCTTGATGGGTGCTCATCCAAGCACCCTCCTTCCCCACCCAGCCAACCCCAATGGCCCAGGCTCGCTTCCCGAAACCTGGGTCGCCAGTGTGCTCAAGGTGTGGTATCCAGCGCCTCAACCCTCAGCACCACTGGGCTGGCCAATTTGTAAGTATTTTAACCTCCTAGAACCTTTAAATTGCTGATCCAGCCATTGCCAAATTTACAGGCTCCAGAGATCCTGGCATAGACTCTGTACAGGCCAAATGTCAGGCTATACTGTTCAGGGATGGCCACATTATTAAGGGGCAGATATCAGGGCTCAGTAACACATGACTTTTATCTGTGCTATTGTATATGTAGTATATGACTGTATGACATACAGTAGCTTTATAATTAGGATGAAGATTTATTTATTTTTATTTATTTATTGTAGTCTCGGATTAACACCTTTGAGGACAAGCTCATTACATAGGATCCACATCTGAATTACATAAACAGAGATTAAACAAATAAACAAGACATTTTTGGTTTACAGTAGTGCTTTAAGTGCAGGCTAATACCAAGTTTAGACTTAAACCTAGTGTAAGAAGACAGAGCAGACTAAGTCAGCTGGCAAGAAAAAGCACAAGGAGTCTCTGAGAGGGATTTAGGCAGTATACAGGAGTGAGGAATAAGTCAGATTGTGAGGTTCAGGATAGGCAGGGGTGGGTGCTGCTACAGACTATGCTAATCGGAGTCGGGTGGGCGTTGTACAGGAAAACTAGCAGATTTGGACAACAGGCAAGACTATGCACAGAAGGAGTCTATGGGGGATAACAGCAGTATGAGGGAGAGAGGAATAGGTCTGAACTGACTGGATCTGACTGAGTAGGTCTGACTGGGGGGTTCACGTGAGGCATTGGAAGGGAATGGTACAGACTGTGTATGTAAGAGTGGAGAGGGTGAAGAACACTGAAGAAGCAGCCAGGGGTGGCAAAGAACAGAAAGCCCCGCTCAAGCAGCAGGGAGTCATCAGCCCATGAGGCCTTGTCAAGGGTTTTGTTTGGGGTTGGGGTTAAGGGTAGATGGGGAGGGAAAAAGAGGAGGAAGGGGTGGTGGGTATGGGGGAGGTTGACATAGGAGAGATAGAGAGGCTTGATTATAATAGGACACAGAGAGGAGAGAAGTAAGTGCTAGAATACAAGGGGCCATTTGGTCATGAGGGAATGTTGCCTAGACACTAGGTAAGTCACTGTTGAAGAGATAGATAGATAGATAGATAGATAGATAGATAGATAGATAGATAGATAATACTATAGACAGATCAATCAGTTGATCGATAGAGAGATGATAGGTAGACAGATAGGATGTATAGCATATACTGGATAGATAAATAGAGCTAGATAGACAGATAGGATGTACAGCATATTAGATGGATGGAAGGATAGACAGACAGACAGACAGATAGCATATGGATACCACTGTATGTCTGTGATGCATTTAATTAAAAATGCTTCACCAAGCTAAATGATCATATCTGTTACCAGATCACACCAGTCAAGACCTCTTGCTAGAGTAGTTAAGATGTACTTGGATGCAGAGACACCCAGTTACTATAGTAACTAGCTTGCCTTCAGGTATTTTTGGTCAGGTGTGAGAACCTGCAGAAAAGTGCTGCAGCACTACTGCCACTGCCAGATGGTCAGTACTGGGAGCATGCTGCTGTAAGGAGGGGCTTTACAGTATGATGACGCCCTCACCAGTGGCTGTCATGTACTGGGAGCATGCTGCTGTAAGGAGGGGCTTTGCAGTATGATGACACCCTCACCAGTGGCTGTCATGTACTGGGAGCATGCTGCTGTAAGGAGGGGCTTTACAGTATGATGACACCCTCACCAGTGGCTGTCATGTACTGGGAGCATGCTGCTGTAAGGAGGGGCTTTACAGTATGATGACACCCTCACCAGTGGCTGTCATGTACTGGGAGCATGTTGCTGTAAGGAGGGGCTTTACAGTATGATGACACCCTCACCAGTGGCTGTCATGTACTGGGAGCATGCTGCTGTAAGGAGGGGCTTTACAGTATGATGACGCCCTCACCAGTGGCTGTCATGTACTGGGAGCATGTTGCCTTAAGAAGGCATTCTGTGGTGACATGACCAGCTCTCCCAGGTGGTTGTGCTCCTGCACTGTGAGCTTATTTCAGTTAGAGGGCACTCTTAGGTTGCTGCAGCCAGCTTGCACAACGTTTGCCCTGCTGTATTGGGAGCCTGCTGCCATGAGGGGGCACTTTCTGTCGATGTAGCCAGTTCATGGTCACTGCCGCCTACCAGTATTGGAAACATGCTGTGCTGAGAAGGCATTCTGGTGTGATGAAACCAGCCCTCACTGGCTGTTGTCCTGCACCAAAGACAGGAGCTGTACTGGGGAAGCTAAGGAGTAGTGCTGGGGAGGAGTTAGACAAGCAGGTGTCTTCAGTGTATTAATGCGTTCCTCATTGTACCATATGTCTTTCACAGTACTGCGTCTGGATAGATGGCCTCAATGCCCTTCTGGGAAAAGACATGAACAGTGATCTGACTAAGAGTGATCTAGACACCCTTCTCAGCATGGAGATGAAGCTGCGACTGCTCGACCTGGAAAACATACAGATCCCTGAGGCTCCGCCCCCTATCCCCAAGGAACCCAGCAGCTATGACTTTGTGTACCATTATGGCTGACAGTGGACTCCCTGATCAGAAGAAAATGTTATTTATTCTTTTTTTGTACAAGGAAAGAACGAGGGAAGTACAGAGTATATGCCTCTGGGACCCTCAGAAGCAGCTGCAGATTTTGTAACATCTGACAATGACATTGTTATCCCTGAGGCCCTACTAGGTGCAGACCCCCAACAGGAACCTTAATGGGAGAGATCAGCAGTCGCAGATTTTTTTTTTAACGGAAGTGTTGAACTCTAATGAGTTGGGAGGCCTGGTCTGCCTCGAACCATAATTACACTT
This sequence comes from Neoceratodus forsteri, assembly GCA_016271365.2. Taxonomy (NCBI): domain Eukaryota; kingdom Metazoa; phylum Chordata; order Ceratodontiformes; family Ceratodontidae; genus Neoceratodus; species Neoceratodus forsteri. The sequence goes on along the minus strand of JADMNL010000037.1, from coordinate 37,256,282 downwards.
GAGGTGCCTCCTATATTAAATGCTGTTCAGTCAACAAAATTTTACTTAAAAAAAAAAAAAAAACACAAAAAAACTAAGATTCTTAAAAGAAAAAACAAAACAGAACAGTACTGTTTCCCAGCGTCATCTGGGACAGAACAGGACACTCAAGTCGCAAAGGGCTGAGTGGGTATTTATAGAGAGTATATCCATCAAGATAAACACACACTAGCTGTTGAGAAGCGGGTTTCTTATTCTTGACATGAGAGAGAGAGATATTTTTTTGATGTTGGATTGTCTTTTAACACATTGGGGATGAAGATTAGAGTTTCTTTTAACGGTTGACTTTGTATCGACTTGATATTGTGGGTCTGACTGCTACCTGCTGAACTTTGGGCCTGTGGAATGCATGGACTGCTTCATTATTAATGAGGGGATGTACAAAGCCAAACAGAAAAATGTGTGTGTGTGTGTGTGTGGGGGGTTACAGCTAAGCTGGTAGGGAGGCTGTTGGTGTCTTTTCTTGCACAGTGGAACTCTGCATTGGGGAGCAGAGTATACACCTCTGACCTGTAACAGTTTACTTCCCACCATGCTGAGAATGTAAATTTTTTTTTTTTAACAGGTGCGCAGTTTTGTGGTAAGTTTAGTGATTTTCTTTTTAGCAACGGCCTCCCCCACCTCCACCACCACAAAGGATGGTGGTTTTAAGCAGAGGCTATCTAACACAGCCAGCCCTCGGAACAGGGAAGTTCCTACTCAACTGCTTTGAGGGTTCCTAAAAGAAAGGCAACTGGTCGTATGGTGGGGTAGGGTAAATCTCTAGGTCTAACATTGCCTACTCTCTGTCGACCAGGAGGATTTCAGTGATTTATTCGCAGAATAATCCATGAAGTCACTTTTAGAAGGCTGTAATGTGCACTGCCAGCAGAGAGCACTGAACATAAATCTGTCTTTCCTGCTCTTTGTGCAGGTCTCTAACTCCCTACAGCATCTTCAGTGCATCGATGGGATAGAGAAGCGAGACAGACAGTGTGCTGGCACCCTTTGTTTTATATTTCCTTGGTCTGTGACAGAGAAAGCAGAGGTGGAATAGCGTCTTTTGACTGTCCTTTTGCATGGGGGGGGGCCCTCTGCAATGCAAATGTTCTCCCGATTTCTGTTTGTCAATCAGTAAGTTAAATTTGTATGTAACCAGGCCACTAGAGCTGAAGAAGAAAACAGGCACTCCTTTTCATGAGAGACCTGGTAAGAGGAACTAGAGAGGCAACATTAACGTAAATGCCCTTAAAATATAATAAATGTGCCAGCAGCCCATGCCATCACTCATGGGCATTTGAAATTAAATTCAGTGTTTATTGATTAATTGTGTGTATATAAGTAGCCATCACCAATAAATGTATGAAATATATATATATTTATACAATGGCACTGTAAATAAAAAGTAAAAAACTATCAAGGTTATTTTATTTGTCAGACACCTATGTCATGTTATTCTCACTCTAGGTGAATGACAAAGCAAATATCCTCTTTATAGCTAATACGTCATTTCATTCTGGGATTTGAATGAACTCCTTTTTTTCTTTTTACTTGCCCTGGACAGCGGCTTGGGATACTCATCTCTGGATTTTGACTGGGTCCTGGTGTACCAAGATCCCTAGCATTCACAGCTGGGTCATAGCGTACCGGGATCCTGGTGTCACACTGCTCGATGCTAAGGTGTTTTATTCAATTAATTTCCTCCTGGATTCCCCATCCCTGAGGGTGCCGATGCAAAGGACGCATGTCCAGGCTGGCAACATGCTGGCGAATGCCGCAGCCACGTGCCTAATGACACCCGTCTCTCCCTAGCTGCACAAGTCCAAGACTGCTGCCTGTGCTTCCACTGGCGGCAGTGGTTAGGGCGCAATGGCAGCCCTTTTTCACTCCTTCCCAGAGGAGGAGATCATCCTTTGGGAAGCGCAGTCCTCCTCCCCCTGCCGGCCGTTCCCCGAGAAACCAGGATCGTTCCCAAACCCAGGTCACCGGTATCAAGAGCGGTAGCTTGTACCGCTGCACCATTGCACCGGCTTGAATGAACTCTTGTAACATTAACTGCAGTGTCCTAGAGACAGTAGTATATCCAGTTGTTTTACTGTATGCCTGTGCGTGAATCAAGCAGAGCACGGGCCTAATACAAAACATTCCTGATATTTTACTTGTGATTCATGACCCGTGTGCCATCTGTCATGGCTTCACTCATGACATCATGGGTCAGAGAATCACTCATAAAATACTGGGCATCTTTTTATTAGAGCCATGCCATATATATCTATATAAATGTGCTGAAAACTCCTTTAATCAGCATGGGACAAGGTAGGGGAGCAGCAAAATTATCTATATGGGCCCAGAGTAAATTTCTGTTATGCCAAATTGATACAGATCGCTGGATATATTCCAGTCTTAGATTTAATGTACAGTTGTGAAGTTAACAGCGATAGATGATGCCACAGAGTTTGTAGGGGGTACACGTTGGTGTTTTTGCTCCAGTTTGTAGAAATGTGAGACTGTTGGCTATTAGAAACTGAGATTAATTACAGTAACCAGGCACCCCATCATTAGATTTTTTATTAAATTTATTTACTCCAGGAACATACAGAGGTTGGAATCTTTTTACAGATATACCCTTGAGGGAGAGAACTGGGAGATGCAAAAGATTGTCAGATCCTGGCGTGCTCCTAATTATTGCCTTATCTCCACATGTGATGGGGAAGCTACTCGCTGACTGGGGGCCAAGCTTCACGGCTGTACAGATCACAGTGATTGATATACAAAGATGCCCCAGTTATGGATCACCAGGCTGTATGGCTGACAATGTCATGAAGAGACAACGTCCCAAAAGTCAGAGACCAGTAAGGGGAAAGTGTGGACTGAAAATCATGACACTTGGCTTGTGAAATGGACTTTGCTTCTAAATGGAGTCAGAGTTTAGAAACCGTGTTACCTCATTGTCTTTCACATCTCATGTTATAACCCTGTGTCTCTCTGGATACTGGGAATTTCCACAACTTCCAATGTCAATATGAAGCTGCATTGAAGGAGGGGAGGCCAGAGAGACACAGACACTCAGCACAGACTTTTGCACCGTATTTTGTCATGACAAGTGACAGATGACTGATATCATCCAGTCTTGTCACCTTGCACCCTTTGGGAGACAGGAGCATCCTAAAGGGAGGTACATGTTATAGTGCTGGTGGTTGCCACAGGGCTGCAGATAACTGTATGTGTGTTTGAGACTGTCTGGCCTAACAGTGATTGTGCTGTCCCTTCACTGCTTATAGTACGGTTTCGAATGCTGGTCCAGATTACAGGTGAAATGACACCATGCTTTCTGCTCTTTTCCCACTAGACAGTATTTCATATTGGAGAACTAGCAAGTACAGTCTGGCAGAAATGGACTGGACCCCCTCACAACAGTGTGTCCTCTTTAGCGAAGTGCACTTTTGGGAAGGGTGAGGGTATTGTAGCTTTGCTGGCATAAAATACAGGCTGACATACACTCTCGGATGGTAGGGCGTACATGGGGAAAAGGGTGGCCAAAGGGAAACTGACTCTCTGACTGTTCCCCCCTCCCCCTGCAATGCAAACTCTAGGAGCGCTGCCTGCACCTCTGTGGAAGATCTTGGATGCTTCTACACCCTAGCGTCCAGTTTTGGGCTAGTTTCTGCTGCAGTTGCAGAAGGTAGAGCCTTGACTCATGGGGCAAATTAGGGAGGCATCACAAACTGTGATGTGGTGTCCCAGGTGTAATGAGCTGAGCAGGGGCTCTGGGGGTGGAAGGGAGATCTGGGGTGGAAGGGAGATCCAGGCAGAAACAGTAGGAGGTCTAAGTCAGTAGAGTGATGGGGGAGAAATAGTTAAAAAAGACACAGCCCTGAGACATATGTGGGGAAGCCAGCTCTGCACCCATCTTAGCTTTCCCTGGCGCATGGATTAACTGATGGATTCGGATTCCCATGCCACTGACCCGCCACGGTAATAAAAATGTTTTTATTTTTAAACAAACAATCAAAACAAAGGCCAAATAACTACACTGTACCTCTAATGTGGCACAACAGTTATCAGCAGTCTATAATACAGAGTCATTAAGGAGCTGGTATATTACCCCTAAGGTTGCGAGTCCAAAAATATCTCCCATGCCCACCCATGTTTTTACAGTGGTGCCTTCTTAAATGAATTGTGAGTACAGAAATGGATACTGTGAAGGGTATCAAATTCTGCCTGCTCAGTGGATACTATGAAGTGTATCAGAGTCCACCTGTCCAAGTGATACTATGAAGAGATTCCTGTATACCTGTACCGTGGATACTATTAAAGGGACACTGTCAACCCTTTTTGCATCATATTATTTCTAGTTAAAACCCACATTTTAGGATTGGTTACCTTCTCTAAAATTCATTGTTGTTGCTGGTTGTTTTATCTGCCTCCTTACGTAGTAGAACTGAAATGTATGCTAATGTATAGTTATACTCAACCTTGTTTTATTTCAAAACAATGATCTGCTTCTGTTGCACACTTTCTTAACATTAGAACACCCCCGCAAACAGTGCAGCCACTCGTGATGCAATAGTCTCCACTACTCCCCATGCATAATTAGTTGCTAGACTATGTTGGGAGTGTTCCCAAGTCCAGGAAAGATGCAGTGGGAGTTTTTTTTTTTTTTTGTAGACTTTATTTTAGCTCCTACCTTATGGTGGACTCTCTCTGGTTGGGATGCTCGGCTGGAGCTTTGCTGCCCGCCTGAAGCCCCCAACTCACGCACTCTCCGGTTCTCCCCGCACCCACCAATCTCCTCCAGCTGCATGACCCCCCCCAGCTCTGAGCCCCCCGGGGTGGGACCACCAACTTCTCTGGTGCTCTAGCTACAATCAAGTTGAGTGACCGGAGAGGATGACGGCAACCGGGAGCGTGGTTCGGTAAGACCCGGCACTGGGCATGGGGCCCTGCCACTGATCCACACCATTGCCTACTGTCATGGTAGGGGTTTTTCCTTGTAGTTTTCTCCTCTCAGGATGTGGCATGCAATGGCGTCCTGTGTGGCACTTGCCGCTGGTACCTGCCGACATCCCACTCCCTTACTGCAGCCTGACATCTGCGCTTCCCCTGGTCTCCACCAGAGGCTGCTACTGCATCGGGTGCCCCCAGAAACCCACCCCAGAAGAGGAGAGCAGTCCTCAGGATGCTCAGTCCTCTCCCTCCCCTGCCAACCCAACAACAACCCAGGTCCATTCCTGAACCTAGGTCATTGGCGCGTGGTGTGAGGTGTGGTATCTAGCACCTCAACCCTCAGCACCACTGGGCCGGCTTGATGCAGTGGGAGTTGATGACGGAATGTAAACAAACATGTTTTTGTATCGTAACACCAGTATGGTGGGCTGTCTTATTTTCACTTTTTAAAAAGATCAAACTATGAGCTATATCAGCAGTCTGTACAGAATGTGAACACTCATAACATGTGTTTTTTAAACTATGGACTCCTTGAGGTCTGAGGGGGTTGACAGTGCCCCTTTAAGGTTTTAAGAATACACTCGTTCAATGAGTATGGTAAGACAGTATCACAGACTCATCCCAGATGAGTGGCGTACTGTAGTATCTATAATCATCATGATATAATTTAGTCCCTGCACAACTCCGATAGTAATATACATGTTACGTAAACAAGATCTATATCATTTTTTACAGTATTAGTACAGTATAGCAAAGCATAGTATATGTAACATTATATCATAGCATTAAAAATATATACATTATTACATCTTTACAAAGTGATCACTGAGGCTGTCCCAGAACTGTATACTGAGGGGGCCACATACTCCACTGACACGATTGCACTACCCTGCCTAGTGCTGACCTCACTTGCACAGCAGGTCTCTTTGTGGGATTGAACTCCCTGGTCCAGCTTCAGTGCTGAACATGGCACCACCCCATCCCTGTGCTATGAAATGCTGCCATTGGTGGAAATTTCTTCCAGTCTGGCTGCGTTCTGTACACATGCGGAGTCTACTCTTGAACCCGGGTCGCCATTACAGCAGTGTAATGGGTGGCCCAACTCACTCGGTGTTTCTGATTCACACATTGGTGCTAAGTACCATTTTAAAACTGTATGGTGTAGTTAATGTCCCTTTCAACCCCCGAGTTCTGTAGTAGAACATGGATGTATTGTAGCAACAACAGAAAAGTGTAACTAATAGCATATAGAATAATGCATGGAGTGGAGTGTATAATGAGAATTTAATGCACACCTGAGGTGTGTAATACTACCTAAACCCAAGAGCAAAGCTCGAGGGGTTTATACAGCCAGCATCAGGGTGTATATTAAATTCAACATTCGTTTTTATAATTTCTGGTAAGTAATTTTTTCCAACCCGAAACTATAAAAAAACTTAAAGGGACACTGTCAACCTTTTTTGCATTATAGTATTTCTAGTAGAAAACCACCAGGTTATGATTGCTTACCTTTTCTAAAATTAATTGGTGTTGCTGGTTGTTTAATCTGGCTCCTTTCGTAGTAGAACTAAAATGCATGCTAATGGTGTAGTTATACTGAACCTTGTTTTGTTTCAAATCCTTGATCTACTTTTACTGCATACTTCCTGAACATTAGGAGCACCCCCAAATTGAGCAGCCACTCATGATGCAGTAGCCTCCTCTACTTCCACTGCATTTTGAGTGGCTGTACAGTGTTGGGGGTGTTCCAAAGTCCAGGAAAGGTGCAGTGGGAGTTGATTCATAGGTCAGTACGAGTCCGAAGACGCAAGCCATAGTGACTAGACCAATCAATCCAAGTATGTGAATTTGTTATCGTTCATGTGTCTGTCAAGAGTGTTTTTAAATGTATCCAGTGTTTGTCTTAATACCACCTCCTTTGGTAGTCTAGTCTAGACATTCACAACCCACTGACTTAACCAGTTTGCTCGACAATTAGATTTACAATTTTCACCCATTAGCTGCAGCAGGTGGAATTTGCTTCCCCTGATGTTATCATTTTTGTTAGTCCTACACATTCCCATTAATGGATTAAAGAGTATAAACAAACACATTATGGTGTGGTAACACCCATATGGTAGGTAGTCTGTTTTTTACTTTTAAAAGGAAAAAGGGATCAGAATCAAACTACAAGCTACATCAGCACACTTTACAGAATACAAGCAAGCATACAAATGTGTTTTCAGCTAGGGACAGTTTGAGGCTGGGGAGGGGTTGACAGTGTCCCTTTAAGCAGGATATAGGAAGAAAGTAGGATTCAATATTGGATGTTCAAACAAGAACATAAGAGGAATATGTATTTTGAAACTAATTTACTGAATTACCTTTGCAGAAACACTTTACAGGTGGCAGAGAACTCGCATTTTTAGTTAGCGATGTGCACTGCTTGTGCCATAACTATGTGAACATTTAGATTCTTTTGAAAAAAAAAGTCCAAATAACAGTTCTAAATACAAAAAATCATCTGTAGTCTCTGAATATACACCGGTTTGCGATACAAGCGTGTCTGTTCTCACAGCCACAGCAGGAACTGAAAGTGACAGCAGCTGTGAGAACAGAGCTCATGATTACAGAGCCTGAGGCAGCATGCAGTGTCTTCTGTAATAATCAGCTGGTTATTACGCGAAATAATAACTGGCTGAGCCCATAGAAAAAAAATTGCTGTCCAGTTATTATAGACGTAAACAACATCATATAGTTCTAAAACAGTAAAGACCACCAGTTTGTAAATGAGAAACACCGCTGAATTTACTAAAAAAGCCAGTAAAGACAGAACTAAAACAGAATGTCAGCAAAGATTTGAAGCACAACTTGTACAGGAAACACAGGCTTAAATGCCATTCCCCTTGAAGAGTTGTATTGTATCTAGGAGGGTATGTAGATGATCCTCCCCTGCAGATGTCCTTTGCTAGACCGCATCTGAAGTACTGTGTCCAGCTCTGGTCACTACAGTACAGGAAGGGACACCAAAGAGATTAAGAGGGCCCAGCATAAGGACACCAGGTTGATTGGCATCTAAAAGGGACAAAATCTCCAAGGAGAGATTGGACATACTCAGATTATTTTGTGTAAAGAGAGGGGGAGATGGGACATGATCACAGTGTTCTGATTTGTATAGTAAAGGGATGGTTGGATATAGTATACTCAGGTGTCTGAGTTGCTCAGTGCTAGCAGAATTAAAAGATATGCACTCAAGTTAAAGGGGGGTAGGATGGAGAAAACATTAGGAAACATTACTTCACACAGAGGGTACTCAACATAGAATAGCCTACCTAGCAAGGGGTCATGGAAGCTAGCACTATTCAGGCTTTCAAAGCAGGACTGGACAGATTCCTTAGGGAGTTAGGCATTGAGGGACACACAGTATGAGTAGGGGTATGGGGGTAGCATTCCGACTGAGTTTGGATGTATGTTCATAGTCAGGCGTGGTATAACTACACCACCATGTGGCAGGGGGGCCCAAATCCCTTGTATCTTTACAATACTGCTGGGCTGACTGTGATGGTCAGAGTGCCCCGCAGTCCCCAGTGAGCCTCTTTCTCTGTCTCAGGCGTTTGCCACTGAGACCATCTGGACCAGTGTCACCGCTGTCACGGTCCCCCGTTTAGCAACAGCTCAGACTCCAGTGCTCTGATGGCCCTTTACTGTTGCCTTCTACCCTTTAGACTTCCCGTGGTGAGAGTCTCTGCTCTGGGTATAACACACTCTACTCTCGACCTTTTACTGTGCACCTCTTTTATCCAGGTACCTTCCCCTCAGAGATCTGATCCAGTCATACCAGCTCCTGCTGGAGAACTGTGATACTGGCCCCGTTGTCCCTCAATCCTTGTGTCAAGGTGTAGTTTACTCAGACTGATCTCAGATGCTTCTGAGTATTCCTGGGAATAGCACTTGTGACACAGTACACCACATGCTGCTGTTCTATGAAGGTATGGCTCTCACCCTCCTCAGCAAACGTGAGGTTGACTACATTGGGTCCTGCAGTGGGGTGATGGGCACTCCCTTGTCATAGCTCAGCCCCTGTTGCGAGAGCGCAATCACAAGACAAATGCCCCAAATTCTGGCTCACATAACACTTACAACTTTCTACTCATTACTTTTATGCTCTGTCAAGGTGTTTCTTCTAGGTTCAAAGGCCTGCTGGGTTTTAGGGCCCCCTTGTGTCGCACCGATCCCTTTGTTAACAAAACCCCCTCCCCATGCACCTTCTTGTATGTATCATGGCGGCTGGCTGTACATTGATTGGCCCATTTAGCAGCTTCTGCTACAATACTAGGATTCTTATCTGTTAACATTTTAGAAACTGTTCGATGAGCATCACTTCACAAATTTCTTAAGCAGTTACAGCTTTTTTCCCATTTAACCATCTCCCCAGCAAAGTACTCAGTTGCTCACTCAGTTTTTTATAATTTTCCCCCAGCTGAAACATAGGAACATAGAAGCTGATGGCAGATAAGGACCGCAAGGCCCACCCAGTCTGCCAATTTCTTTTTCTACCTTATAAATGTGCCATCGTCCTTTGCTGTCAGTGGCCTATCTATTCATACTCATCTGTATTGCTCCCTTATGCCTATCTCATGCCTGTTTGAAGCCCTGCACTGTATTCATAGCCACCACTTCCTGAGGTAGGCCGTTCCATGCATCCACCACCCTTTCTGTGAAAAATAACTTCTTCACATTACCCCTTAATCAGCCTCCCTCTAATCTCATGCCGTGTCCTCTTATCCTACTATTTTTCTTATATTGAAACATGTTAGACTCTTTCACCTTGTTAATGCCCTTAAGGTGTTTGAATGTTTCGATCATATCAGCTCTCTCCCTCCTTTGCTCTAGGGTATACATGCTATCTTAACTTTCTGAATTTGAGTCTGCAAGCCTCAGGGGGTTAACCCATAATGTTTTAAATTAGTGGTCTTGATTCTCACATCGTCCCTGCTACCATTAGGGTCCCAGCGTGGAAACGTTTGCCATGCCTTCCCAGTAAGTGGTGGAGTCAGACGGGTTTGTCAGTGCTCATGTGCCAGTTTATACTGTAAACAGAATTTCTGAAATTGAGAAAAATCATCAAAATCCATTTCCTCTGTTAAAGAGCTAGTGGAAGCAAAACAGTCAGGTAGGAAAATAATACAGATTTGAACAAGTAGTCAGTTTAAATTTTTTTTTTTGAAATTCAACATCTTTATTGATTTTATAAAAATAAATAAAAACTAACAACACATGATGGAATATTGTGACAATGCATTGGGGAAAAACCTTTTTATTTCTTAAGAATTAAACATTAAGAATGTCATGTAGCATGAGGGCTCTACAGGGACACCTGTGGTTAAAGAGCACCTTTCCTGGTACCCATTACAAAAATTGTAGAGGTGTCTTACCTGTCACAAAGTCCACTGGCACCAAAAGTACAGTTTAATCTTGCTAGACTTTGGAATGGAAGGGACTGTAATTTGGCTCCACGGAGACAAGCCACCAATCCCTTTTACTTCCTTATCTGCAGCGCCGCCCCCACGCTAGAACCTACTGCGATGTTTCAGGGGAAGTGCATGGGGACGCGCTCCACGGACTTCAACTGCAGATAATTTTTATGGGGCTTTTTTATAGTTCATGGTCCTGCTGCGGATAAAACAAGGCCACTGCTCAACCAACAAGGCTCTTGTTAGTGGAGCAGTGCCCTTTATTTACCCCAATCGGAATAATGAGCTATAAAAAAACAAACAAACATGTAAAAGTCAGCCCTTGTTGAAGTCTATGGGGCGCATCCCTGAATTTGCCAGATAAATATGTTACACAGCAAGCTAGCTTGGGGACGTCGCTGCAGACAAGGAAGTGGAAGGGATTGGCTGGGCTCCATGGAGCCAAATTACAGTCCTTTCCATTCCAAAATCTAGCAAGATTAAACTGTACTTTTGGTGCCAGTGAACTTTGCAACAGGTAAGGCACCTACAGAGTTTATGGGGACAATTTAAAAACAGACATTAAAGGTGCTCTTTAAGCAAAGTCCATTTCTTCATTGGGGCCACAGCCTCCCCTTGTTCCTCATACAGCTTAAATGCTTACTATAAACATTAAACATATTTTCTAGGGGTTAACTGGTAGGCCTTTTCGATGGCAAATCCCCAGTCCTCTACAGCTAGTCCCAAAATTTGCAGGAGGAAGGTGTTGGTGAAATTGATAGCATTGTCCCCTTCTGCCCCTTCAGACAACCCTACTATCCTGAGATTGCACTCTTGAGCCTGGTTTTCAAGCCTCTCCGGGCACTGTTTGACGGGACCAGAGGTAGCATTTTGCTACTTCTGATGAGAGGCTTCGACCCCTGCTACACAGTTTGCTCAGTCGTGTCAACTTGGGTCTCCAGGCTTGTAACCCTGGGTGTGAGGACGTCAAACTTTTTATCAGGGTCTTGTACCATTTAACCAACTGATTAAGAGTGACATTAACAGCTCTTAAGGTGACTTCTCTGGCCCTTGCGCCTCTGTCTGTCATCTTCGAGGCCACCTTATGCTGAGGCAACTGAGCATCTCTCTGTTGTGCCATTTTAGGATGAAAAAAGTCTCCTGCAGGTGCCGTGTTACGAGATTTGCCCATAATGTCTTCCTGGGTGGTGGTACAAGACTAACGAGGCAATTTTTAAGTAGATTAGTAAGTTTAAAAGTATTAAAAAGTGAAACTCTTGGGAGCAGGTCTGAGATGCGGCTGCTCTCTTCTGCTGCTAAGCCACGCCCCCATAACTTTTTATTTCTGAAGTAATTTACTCTTTCCTTTATCTCTTTGGAGTGTATTTTATGTGATAATATAGTGCTGGATGTGTGGAACAACTCTCAGCCTGGTAGCTGACATATTTTTCTCTATTCCCCCCCCCACACACATTACATCATCAATCAGCATTGTGATCTCACGGACAGCGACATCACAGGTGACTGACCTGACAGCCACTGAGTGGCTGTTCCTAAGCTGCAATGATGTCACAGTCAGGGAGGTTGCAATGCTGATGATGTAGTGGGAGGATACAGATAGATATGTCAGTTGCCAGGCAGAGTGCTGCCCCACACATCACACCTACTAACATCAGGTAAATGATCTATTTACCCAAAGGAAGAGAATAAACACCTCATAGATAAATGGTAATATTTGACTGCTTGTAAAAACTATTAGTTTTAGGCAGTACACTAGCTCTTTAATTTTGGGAACAATTTTGACCCCATTTCTGAGCCTTGGTTGCCGCCATCAACCCCATTACTCACTTGGCCCAATGTCTGCCTCTGCTGAAGTGTTGTCTTCTGGAGTTGATGGTCTCACATCTCAAGCTGATATCTGCATTTTTTCTCCCTTTCTTCTGCTTAGGCTGCCTCTGCCTCTAACTGCTATTGAGAATGCGGAACATATTTACAATAAGGAAATAAAACAGCAAAAACCCAGCACCAGACCCATAGGATATAAAACACAGAACTGCCGCTCAGCTACCCACGTCCCGGGTGTAAAGGACATCAAACAAACAGGGAAACACATGGCACCAAAACAGCATATAACAAGCATTTGTCAATGCCGAATGTTTGCATGCTGGTATTAGCACTGGAAATGCAGGAGCTAGACAGATGCAGAGTAAGAATGGCAGTAAAGTATTGAACTTCATGCCAACTCCACCTCCACCCTGCAGAGATGGACAGGCATTGGGGTATGCATTTGCGTTGTCGCCCATAACGTTCATGCCATTTCACTTCACCCTATCCTGCAGACACTGACAAGTGCTGAGGTGTACCTTGGGGTGTTGGGTTTACAGTCACCCCACTCATAAGGACATACGCTGAAATGGGTGCAATATAGAGAATGGGTGAACTCTGGGCCGAAGTATCAAGGCACAGCTCGATGCTCGTCACTGGCTGCAGGGTGGGGGTGGGTTGAATGGCATGAGCATTACAGTCAGCAATCCAAATGCACACCCTGATGCTTTCAGTCTGTACAGGGTGGACATTATGGTTAGAAGACGTAACGCCCCGGGCATTTGTCGGTATCTGCAGTACAAATTTTCAACATGGCCATTTTGTGGCCCCCACCTCATGAAAGCATTTGGGACCTCCTCTCATGAACAGTGGCACTGTGATTTTGTCAATGTGTCCCGAAATTTGAGTTTCCACAGCGACCATGTCATTGTGCACCAGATGTACGAAAACACAGATCGGGCAGGATGTGAAGAATGAAAGCTGTACCATTCATAGGGAGGTGTGAAGAGATGGCAATGTTGAAAATCTGTTGTGAAAATATTAAAAATGCTGAAACCTCTGAGCGTATGTGGAAACTGCACAATGCATGTGCGTAACACAGTCATTTAATGGAATTATTTCACCAAATTTGCAACATAGGCATTTTGTGACCTCTGCTCATGAACACTGTCACTATGATTTTCTTAATCTGTCCCAAACATTGATTTCCCACAGCAGCCGCGCTATTCTGCGCCAGATGTGTAAATGCATATTTCGGGCAGGATGTGAAAAATGACAGCTGTACTGTTCATAAGGAGGTCTGAAAAAATGCCAATGTTGAAAATGTGGAGTAAAAATACTACAAATTTGCAAAGTTACAAAGGTGCATGGAAACTGCACAACGCACACTTGTAACAGTCATTTCATGGACATTTGTCACCAGATTTCCAACATAGGCATTTTAGGACCTCTGCTCATGAACAGAGTCACTGTGATTTTACATACGAACATAAGAACATACGAATCTGCCAGCAGAACACACCAATCAGTCCACATAAATATGCCCGAGTTTGCAGCTAGCACCCTAGATTGCAGCTGCCCCAGCCTCCTCACCCTCAGTTCCTCCCTCGCTTGTCCCAGCCCCTGTCCCCGACTCTTCCTCTTGCTTTATCCCACTCCTCCTTAAAGCTATTGACTGTCCTACATGTTACCACCCCCTCTGCCAGCGCATTCCAACTAGACACCACCCTGTCAGAGAAGTAGTGCCTCCTCATTTCCCTCTTGAAATGTCCCCCTTCTAACCTTAGTCCATGCCATCTCGTCTCGTTTATTTACCCCCTCAGGTATTTAAATGCTACAATCATATCCCCCCATCCCTCCTCTCCTTCAGTATGTACATGTTCAGCTGCTTCATCCTAACTTCATATTCCTTTCTTTCCATTCTCTTTAACATTTTTGTTACCCTCCTTTGCACCCCCTCCAGTAATTTTATATCTGTCCTCAGGTATGGCCTCCAGTATTGCACACAGTACTCTAGGTACGGTCTGACCAATGATCTGTAGAGAGGTAGGATCACATCCCTGTGTCTGGATGAGAACCCCCTTGCGATGCACCCCAGCATCCTGTGCGCCTTTGGTGCTGCTCTCCTGCACTGGGCCAAGTTGTTCAAGCTCCCAATTACCAACACCCCTGGGTCCTTCTCCTCCTCCTCTGTGATCCCCAACCAATAGTCCCTCTTCTGGTTCTTAGCCCTGAAGTGCATCACCTTACACTTCTTTGCATTGAATCCTAGCTGCCACTCCACTGACCATGTCTCTAGTTTGGTTAGGTCCCCCTGCAGTTTTTCCCATCCATCCCTTTGTCCACCCGCTGCCCTAATTTGTATGATGTGGACAGACTAACCCTGCTCCCACCCATGTGCTATATTGAGATAAAGAGCCCAAATAGCACTGGGCCCAGCACTGACCCCTATGCACCTCTACTTATCATCGCTTGGGTGCCGAGCCCCTCACCACCACCACTCACCCTCTGTACCTCCTTGTAAGCAGTTCTCATCCATTTAGTTAGCTTTTTCCCACCCCCACTGCCGTCAGCTTCCCCCAGTCTCCCATGAGGCACTGTATCAAAGGGCCTTAATGAAGTCCAAGTACAGGACATGTACCGCACGGCCCCTATCCAACTTCCTTGTCACCCAGTCACAATATTCTATTAGGCTGGTTTGACAAGATCTCCCTGAGATGAACCCGTGCTGCCGCCCATCTTGGAAGCCATTACTCTCTAGGAATGCCACCAGCCTCTCCTTCGGTGTCGCCTCCATAAGCTTACTCACTATGGACGTGAGACTTACTGGCCGATAATTTCCTGGCTGCTCCCAAGGCCCACTCTTGTGTATGGGCACCACATGGGCCACCCTGCAGTCCTGGGGCACACACTCCATTTCCAGGGTGGTGTTGAACAGATCTGCCAACATCTCAGCCAACAGCTCCGCCATCTCCCTCAGCACCCTAGGGTGGATGCCATTGGGACTTGGTGCCTTGTCCATCTTAAGTGCCCTC
Source organism: Neoceratodus forsteri (assembly GCA_016271365.2). Classification (NCBI taxonomy): domain Eukaryota; kingdom Metazoa; phylum Chordata; order Ceratodontiformes; family Ceratodontidae; genus Neoceratodus; species Neoceratodus forsteri. The sequence continues at coordinate 37,241,026 of JADMNL010000037.1, read as the reverse complement.
TAGCACCCTGATTCCTGTACTGCTGGTGGATGGGGTGCTCCAGCCAACCTGTGGTAGGTTAAAATCCCCCACTATCACCACACTCCCCCTTCTACACACCCTCCTTATCTGCTCTGCCAACTCCTCATCCAGTTCCCCAGATTGGGCTGGTGGTCTGTACACCACTCCCAGCCTCAACTTTCTGCCCTTGGAGTCCAGGAGCTGCACCCAAAGCACTTCTGTCCTCTCCTCTTCTCCCTCATCCCTTATGCATTTAATCCCTTCCCTCACATAGAGTGCATCCCCCCTTCAACCCCCCCCCAGTCCCTCCTGTATATCCTGTATTCTGGGACTGCCAAGTCCCAACCATGGGACTCTGTGGTCCAAGTCTCTGTCACTGCAGCAGTGTCCACCTTCCCCTCTGAAAGGAGAGCCTGAAGCCCTGCAGTTTTGTTCCCCAGGCTTCCTGCATTGAGAGAGACCACCTCCCACCCGCACCTCTCCTTCTCTTCACTCTTCCCCTCCTTGGCCTGTGTCCCTCCTCCCGGTAGTCCGCACCCTTTCTCCTCGTTATTCTTACCGGGTGGTGGTGCCTTCTGTATTATACTCAGACCACTCTGCCTGCCTCCTCCTAGGGTTACTACGCCTCTGCCTTTACCTGTATCTAGGGGAGTGAGCTCATTAGGCTCCCCTGTCTGGACCTTTCTACCAACCTCAGTCTTTTGGCCACCCCCCCCCACTAGTTTAAATCCACCTTAGTAGAGATATACCCCTCTAATCCTGCCTTTAATACTCCCCTCCCCTTGCTGCTCAAGTGTACCCTGTCCCCCGCGTACAAGTCACTATTCCCCCAGACTCTACCCCAGTTAGTCACTAACCCATAATTTTTGGTGTGGCACCAATCCCTCAGCCACCCGTTGAACTCCTCAATACTACCCTTCTTCCCCATGCTTGTACACGCTACCGGGAGTACCTACTAGAATGCCACAACTCCCCCACCCCCTCACACTGCCTGCCCAACTACTCGAACCTCCCCCTCACTGCTTCCACAGTCTCCCCCACCAAGTCGTTTGTACCCGCATGCAACACTAAATGAGGTTTCTTCCTCCCCCTCACTGCACACTTGAGCAGTGCCTACCCTGCCCCTCCTGCAGTCAACCTGAGGGATAGCTTCAACTCAAATATGGCTGCCCCCGCCCCATCTCACCCCTTTCAGTATAGAATCCCCAGGATGAGTACCCCACCGTCCTTTACCCCCTTTCCCTTCTAATGCCCCTTCCACCACCCCAGTATTCATTCTACCCTGCCCCTTACCTCAGCCAGCTGCACCCTCTGTGACTTCTGTATCTGTACCCCCTACTTCCACCTCACCCCTTTTCTCTGCCTTATTCCTCCCATCCCCCTTGAACCCCTTCCCAGGCTGACTACTTCCTACTGGGCTTCCCATGACGACCTCCCCTGCTAATTTCCAACCCCTCTCCTATCCCCGCTGTTGATTTACAGTCCCCATTCCCTTCTACCCCGATAGTGATGCCCCTCCTATCCTTCCCCCTTCCCGTAGCCTTCTCTTCTCCAGTCACCACCCCCTCCTTCCTTACTAGCCCCCTTCTACCCTTTGGGCCTCGATTATCTCTTCCTCCTATTGCCATCCCTCTCATGCTCCGCTTGTCCTCCCCCCTTCAGTATGTTCCTGCTTCCCCTCTCTCTCCCATAGCAGAGGCTCAATTCTATTCCTAGCCGATACCCCTCCTACTTCTCTTCCCCCTATCTGTTTCCCTCCTACTTGTTCCCTCCATGCCACCCCAGTCCCACCCTAGCTCTCCTACCGAGCCATCTGCTCTCTCTCCTGGTACCTCGTGGTCTCTTCCTCCCCATCAAGAGGCCCCCTGCCTCGGGCACCCCCTCCTTCTCCTCTTTCTGCTAGTGCCTCTGATACTGGGGTTGGTTTCAGTCCCTAGTTTTCTTCCTCCATCCCCCTTCCATTCCCTATTCCCCCAGCCAGGATGCCTACCATACTCATCTGCCCTGCCACTTAAGACTCCTCCCTAATCTCCACAGTTCCTCCCTCAAACTAGCCAGTCGTCTACAGACCATACATCCCCCCATCCTCCAAGCCCAGTCCAGGATCATGGCGGACCCACACCCTGAACACCCAACCACCCTTCCAAAGATGCCCGCCCTACTGACATGTGGCATCTGCCCCATTTTGGCCCCCATCTTTTGTTACGGGCTCTTACTCCCAGTTTCTGTACCCTACTACAACTGTTAGGCCCCTATTTACTCAAATTCCTGTCGTTCCCCCCCCCACACTAGTCCCCCTACTGCCCCCTTGCTGACCAGGTTAATTCAGTCTCAGATCTCATCCATTACATACTGTATTACTGTAGCAATTCTAAAGCATCCTTGTCCGTTTTTCACCCCTCAGCTGTCATACTTTTTGTTCTCAACTCTCATATAGTTTCACTTAGCCCAGTTAGAAATCCTATTGCACTTCAAGTATTACTCAGCTCAGTCAGAGAAATAAACAGAACAAATAAATCGTATTATTACAGCAATCCTAAAGTATCCAGTCATTGCTTTGTCTCCACCCCAGAGACCCTGCTGTAATATAGGACCACAGAGGACACTGGGCGGAGGTGGAGGCAACTCTAATGTCCGACAGAGCTCCGTTGAGCTCTCTCACTCCCCCCTCTCACTGGCTCGTTCTGTTTCTCCCGCGGCTGTAGGCTGCCCTTTTGTACTGGGCTCCTGCCTGCATTGGTGCCTTTTTCTGCCCACAAAGAAATCTGCAGCAGTCCCGACAGAGCTCCATTGAACTCGTTCAATCCCCTTCTCTCACTCGCTTGTTCTGTTTCTCCCGGCACTGCAGGCTGCCCTTTTGTACTGGGCTCCTGCCTGCATTGGTGCCTTTTTCTGCCCACAAAGAAGTTCACAGCTGTCCTGAGAGAGCTCTGCTTGAGATCGCTCACTCCCCCTCTCTCACGCACTCATTCTGTTTCTCCCAGTGCTGCAGGCTGTCCTTTTGTACTGTGCTCGTGCCTGCGTTGGCGCCTTTTTCTGCTCGCAAAGAAATTTGCAGCAGTCCCAACAGAGCTCCGTTGAGCACTCACCCTCTCTGACTCACTTGTTCTGTTTCTCCCAGTGCTGCAGGCTGCCCTTTTGTACTGGGCACCTGCCTGCATTGGCACCTTTTTCTGCCCACAAAGAAATCCGCAGCAATCCCGACAGAGCTCCTCTGAGCTCGCTCACTCATTTTGTTTCTCACAGCGCTGCAGGCTGCCCTTTTGAACTGGGCTCCTGCCTGCATTGGCATCTTTTTCTGCCCACAAAGAAATGCGCAGCAGTCCCGACAGAGCTCCGTTGAGCTCGCTCACTCTCCCTCTCTCACTTGCTAGATCTTAATCTGTCCCAAACACTGATTTCCCACAGCGACCCTGCTATTCTGCGCCGGAAGTGCGAAAACACATTTCAGCCTGGATGTGAAAAATGACAGCTGTACTGCTCATAAGGAGGTGTGAAAAAATGCCAGTGTTGAAAATCTGGCATGAAAATATTACACATTTGCGAAGGATGCGTGGAAACTGCACAATGCACACTTGTAACACAGTCATTTCAAGGACTTTTGTCACCAAATTTTCAACAGGCATTTTAGGACTCTGCTCATGAACAGTGTCACTGTCATTTTCTCATTCTATCCCAAAAACTGATTTCCCAGCGACCACTATTCTGTGCCGGAAGTGCGAAAACACATTTTGGCCAGGGATGTAAAAGACAGCTGTACTGTTCATAAGGAGGTGTGGAAAAATGCCAGTTTTGAAAATCTGGAGTGAAAATATTACAAATTCGCGAAGTTACAAGCGTGCGTGGAAACTGCGCAATGCACATTTGTAAAGCAGTCATTTTTTAGATTTTTTTCACCAAATTTGCAACATAGGTTTTTTGAGAGCCCACTTCATGAACAATGGTACTGTCATTTCATTAATTGGTCCAGATAGGTGATTCCGCACGGTGACTACGAAATCACCTTTTGGGACCGAATAACGACATGACAGTGACTGAATTCATGAGGAGGGATCCCAATAACCACATGTTGACAGTTTGGTGCCAAAATTCCCCAAAATGCCCGAGATATGCACCAAAGTTGAAAAAACCCTATTTATGCCATTATACAGCTTCCTGGCATTTCTTCAGTTCATCAGTTCGCGATCGGCTTTGCAGAGTGCAGACATGTTCCTGGTCCACCAAAGACTGCCGCGCTGGGCTCTGAGGGTAAATATGGGGTGAGAAGGTGGGTGGGGTGAGGCAGGGTGCGCAGAGGGCGGGTGCAGGTTGGGGGAGGGGCCACTGGACTCCACGAGGGACCGTTTTCTGTTTTACAGGTTTAAAAAGGCAAAAAAAAAAAAAATTTGGGGAAGGTTTTTTATTTATTTATTTATTTATTTTTTACAGAGACATTTGGCACTCTGGGGTGGGCTCCCATCGTGCCACCTGAGTGTTTAGGGAGGGGCACTGTGCCAGGGGATTGGGTACCCCGTCAGCACATACTGAGTGGGGGCAAGAGCCAAGGGTTGGCACCCTTGGCGCACAATCAATTGGGGCATTACGCTGACAGGAGTGGGCCCCTGTCGGCAAATTGAACTGGGAAGGGGAACTGAAGTCGACTGGGATTGACCCCCATCGGCAAATAAAGTATTTGGGGAGATGCATGATGCCGGGGGGGATTGGGCACCTCGACGCAACAATGAGGGGCATTATGCAGGCCAGGGGTGGGCTACCCATCGGCAAATGAACTGGGTGGGGGCATGTCGCTGGGGGATTGGCCACCCCCATCGGCTTTCATGGGGCTGTGAGGCGGTGGTAAGCCGCCGCCATGTTTACAACAAATGTTACACTTGGCAAGGTACCGCCCTGAAATGATGGGTCGCTCCCTCATTGCAGCGAAATGGCTGATGCTGCAATGAAGAAGCTGCCCCTCATTGCAGCGGTGAAATCGTTTCAACGTGGTGGCACTTTTGGAAACCAATGTCATCAGCACAGTGTGCCTACATTGGTCCACCAGTGCCAAGCCCCCAAATGCATTGCTGCCATTGGCTGCCACAGTGCTGCACCTCCACAACCCCACAACCTGCTTCTCTCCTAAGCTGCCGCATAATGTTTCTTGTGCATGTGCGCAAGCAAACATAAAAAAGCTTTTTTAATGAAAAATAGCTTACATAGAGATCCTGCAGTGCAGTGCAGTCAATAAAGTGCAAAACATACTGACGCAGTGGCTGGGAAAGACCCAACCTGGTTTTGCCTCTAGGGCTTTATCAAGGGACCATAGAATACAGCAAGTAAAAATGTACAGAAAATGATAATAATCATGAAAATATCCTTCCTGCTAGTGAGTCAAAAAACTGTATGGATAACACTCTAATACCCATCAAGGAAATTTATCTAAAGTTCAGATAACCAGCAAAGATATAGAGAATACTGGATGGGCAACCATGCAGAACCAGTGTGTTCTGCCACAGAGGGTCTGATTTCATGTGACCTCGAGGGCGAAGCTCGAGAGGTCCACTGAAATCAGACCCCGAGGTGGCAGAACACATTAATTCAGCACTGAGTTGCCCATCCAATATTTTTTATAGTGTATGGTTCCCCCGTGGTAATTTTGCATCTTTTTAAGTACTTTTGTATTTATTTATTTTTTTAATGCAGAAAATAAACTGTTTGCTGCCTTATCCCGAGAGTTGGGGATGGTTGCTAGGGCTTGGTCATCACAGCGTCTGAAACACACACAGTCATTGGTTGTCATGCAGGTTTGGGCTGTCTTTCAAAAAAAAAAAAAACACATGGCGGATGTATGACTCGCGTTGTGAGCAGAGGTGGATGCCCTGAACATATTTTCATAAGTTTTTAAAAATATATATCTGGTTGATCCTGCATCTGCCAGGGAGGTAATGCGACTGTGCGTTGGTCCGTTGCAGTGTTATCTGGTTGATCCTGTGGTTACCGTTACTGTGGTTCTAGCACATGCCATCTGGGCTGCAACGCTGTTCTACCATAGAAGGGTTGAATAGCATTCTATGTCCTTTGAACTGTGGTAGAACAGCTTTTCAGTGCAGATGAAATTCGAAGTAGAACAACGTTCTACCATACACTATAATAAGTAGGAGCATTATCCAGTCAGGGCCGCAGTTATAATCAATAATATAACTCATAAAAAACTCTACTAAATTCACAACTTTAACATCACAGAAAGAGGGAGCACTCCAAGCCAGCAGAGTCGAAGGGCAATTGCTTATGGTACAAAATCAGAGTTGACCTCTAACTGGTAATTAATCCAAGGTCTCCAATAATCAAAACCTATTGTTTCCCTATCTATACACTTACAATGAAATTTCTCAATTCTATCAACAGAGCTGACAACTTGATACCACCCTTCCACTGTAGGCACCCTAACCTGCAACTGTAACTTAGATAATGCTTTTTTCACACACTAAATCAAAAGTATTGAAAGATGAGCCCAACGCCCTGGAAGATTTAAAGGGACATTGTCAACCTGTTTTTCATCATATTATTTCTAGTTAAAAACCTACATTTTATGATTGCTTACCTTCTCTAACATTCATTAATGTTACTATTTGTTGTGTCTGTCACCTTGTTTAGTAGAACTGAAATGCATGTTAATGTATATTTATAAACAACTTTGTTTTGTTTACAATCCTGGATCTGTTCTTACTGCATACTTCCTGAGCATTAGAAACACACCCAGACAGTGCAGTCACTCATGAGGCAGTAGCCTCCTAAACTCCCACTGCATCATTAGCGGCTAGGCTGTATTGGAGGTATTCCCAAGTCCAGGAAAGATGCAGCTGGAGCGGATCAAGGAATGTAAACAAACTTGTGTTTGTGTGGTAACACCAGTATGGTGGGCAGTCTGTTTTTCACTTTTTTAAAGAAAAAAAAGAGTCAGAATCAAACTACCAGCTACATTAGCAATCTTTGCACAGTGTTGGCAATCATTTAATGTATTTTTTAAACTACGGACACTTTGAGATCAAAGGGGCTTGACAGTGTCCCTTTAAGGACACAGGAGGAATCTGAAGCAATACTAACTTACCGGTCAGAGTCAGATTGCCAGTATTAATTACCTGCAATTCCCTCTCAACCATCTATCAGTAGGGAGTTGACCTTGGACAGCTCAAAAAAATGTGTGACTGGTCCGCCCTCAGTTCCCCACAGTGTTGCCAACAGCGGACATACTGCTGTCCCTTATATTTTGCCGTACGTACCAGCATTAAGAAAAATCTCGATCTACATTTCCATGAAAACTCTTTAATATAAGGAGAGGAGGATAAACGGTAGCTTAGCAGAGCTGATAGAAACCATTCCTCCCAAGAACAAGCCGCCACTAACTCACATTCCCACCTATTAAAAACAGACCTAACCTCTTCTGTTTTAGGTGTGTGTATAACTGCATACCAGTTACCTATTAAATGAGGTAGCACCTCACTTCTCTGTGCCGAAAATACAAGCCTAATCTCTGGAGCATCCAACAACTTAGGGAGAAAATGGAAAGACGAGGGAGAGAATGGAAAGACGATACAGTATGCAAATAGAATCTCATCTGCAAAACCTAAAATGGTCCCTATTCTCCAATCTGTACTTGATTTGAATTTCCCCAAATGAAAAACACTCCTTGGGGCCAAAAAGCTGAATGTAATACTCCAACCCAAGACGTGACCACCTTCTAAGAAAGGCCTCCCTTTTAAAAAAATGGGCTGGCTCCATCCCACGCCATAACCGTGGTGAGAAAACAAGACAGCTGGGAAAGAGAAGACTGATACTCCTACCAGACCGACATGACTACTCTAGTATAAAATGAAAAAAATGAGAGAGCGGAATCTGGGAAATAGAGGCTGCAAAAAAAAAATTCGACCCATATCGTGTAAATCATTCAGGACAAATTCTATGTTCTTCCAATGCGCTGTATGAGAAGAACTGACCCAGAGACACACAATACATAAAAACACCATTCTCATATACCATTCTAGGCTTGGAAACCCAACCGCCCCCTCCCGGGCTGGTGAGAGGTAAAGTACCGAGGTATGAACCCTAGGTCACCTGCCCTGCCATAAGAAATGCATAAAAGATTTCTGCCATACCCTAATTAGAGTCTTTGACGGCATGATGGGGAGAGTTTGTATTAAGAATAACATTTTTGGTAACGCCACCATGCAAATCACCTCTATCCATCTCAAAAAAAAGACATGGGGATGGTTGACCATAACTGAAAGTCGTGCTGAATCTCCTGGGTCACGGACTCAAAAGTTTAAAATATCTACATGATCATGAACTTTTGTTAGCGTCACCCCCAAATACCAAATCGAATTCCTGTTCCATCTTATTGGTAGTATTTTCTGGATCTCATCTAGGGGGTTATAACTGTATACAATAACTTCAGTTTTAGTTTTATTTAAATGAAATCCTGCTAACTTTTTGAACTTGTCCAAGATCCGGAGGACCTCCCTCATAGAGGAAGAGGGATTAGTCAAAGTTGATAAAATATCATCTGCAAACAATGCAATCTTATATTCCTTCCCCCTTACAGGGATGCCCTCAGTGGTCCGAGACAGGTGGATATGTGAGGCCAAGTGCTGTACATACACAGCAAATAAAAGCGGGGATAAGGGGCAACCCTGACGGCTAATGGAAATGAAGCCAACAGGGATCCACTTACACGGACACAGGCCATAGGATTAGAATATATTTGACATAACATCCTAATAAAGGTCAACGAAAAACCAAAAGCTTGTAGAGCCGACCAGAGATAAGGCCAGTAGACTCCATCGAAGCCTTCTCCGTGTCAAAGCTGGCCAGGACCAGAGGAAGTGAATGTTCACAAACATAACCTATTAACAAAAAGTTTGCCTAACATTGTCAAATACCTGATGACCACGGATAAATCCTGTGTGATCCTGATCAACCAAAGATGGGAGGAGGCCTTCCAGCCTACTAGCCATGACTGCCATAAAAAAATTTCAGTATTTAACATTGAAATTGGCCTGTAAGAATCAGGCCTAGTAGGATCTTTGCCCGGTTTTAATAGGGCCACAATGATCGCACTGTTCCATGAAGGGGGAGGCAATTCCCCCTTCTGAACCCCCCTCACAGCCACAACAAAACTGGGGAAAGTATTTGCTGCAGGTCCTATAGCTTATAAAAATCTGAGGGAAAGCCATCAGTTCCTGGACATTTCCCTACTTTTAAATGTTTAATCGACTGCAACAACTCTAATTGAGTAATAGGAGAAAGTAAAGAAGCTGACTGCTGTTGGGAAAGCTTGTGTAATTTAGCCTGGGTTAAAAAATACAGGTTACTCACCTGTAACAGGAGTTCTAGGAATGGTATATGTTGTTCATCCACACTCATTGGCAGGTATCCTTGCCGCTTTAAATCTTGCCGGAAGGTCTTCAAGCTTGCTCCTCCCACCCACCCGGGTGGTATAACTCTCGGCTCCGCCCCATGACGTCAGATCTGGCCCGCTGGAAGCTCAGGTTGTGCGTCGAAGCCGGGGAGGTCGGGTGGGTCGTGTGGATGAACAACATATACCATTCCTAGAACTCCTGTTACAGGTGAGTAACCTGTATTTCTAGGGACATGGATATGTTGTTCATCCACACTCATTGGCAGACTCCTAGCAGTTCTCCGGGAGGAGGGAGGCAAGACGCACACCCCAATACTTACTTGGGAAAGAGACTGGAGAACCGAGGCCCCAAAACCAGCATCCCGGCGTGACTCAAGGTCGATGTGGTAATGGGTAATGAAGGTGTTTGCTGACTTCCAGGTAGCAGCCCTGCAGATTTCCTGGATAGGGACGTCCCCTGAAGCAGCCACTGCTGCAGCAGTATGGCGGGTAGAATGAGCTCTTATCCTCTGGGAGGCTCCATGCCGCCAACTTATAGCAGAGATCTATGCAGGAGGTTACCCACCTGCTTATCGTCCGCTTGGCTGCAGGTCTGCCAGATGTGGCTTCAGCGTAGGTGACAAACAGCTGGCGTAACCTTCTCCTCGAATTTCAGCCGTGCGCTTCCTTATAATAAGCGAGCTTCTTCTAGGGTCCAGAGTATGGAGCCTATATTCGCCCTCCGAGGTGTGATTGGGGTAGAACACCGCAGAGTCAACACCTGGTTAAGGTAGAATCCGACACCACCTTCGAAGGAATTTCGGTGGGGGCGCAGGACAACCTGTCCCTGTGGAAGACCAGGTAAGGAGACTCGATGGAAAGCGCCTGGAGCTCTCCCATCCTTCTGGCTGACGTGATAGCCACCAAGAAGGCGGTCTTCCACGACAGGTGAGAGAGAGCACACCTGTGCATAGGTTCGAATGGCTTGCCCATGAGCTTTGCCAGTACCAGCAGTAGATCCCATGGAGGTGGGGGTTCCCGCACTGGAGGGGAAATGTGATCAAGGCCTTTGAAAAAGCGCCAGACCACCTTCTCCTGCGCCACCGACTGCTTCCCGGCCCGCGCCCGGTAAGCAGAGATGGCTGCCAGGTGCACCCTTAGGGTCGTCGACCTAAGCCCTTGACTAGAAAGGGACCATAAATAGTCCAAGATGCTTGCCAAGGAACAGGAGGAAGGTTCCAAGCCCTTGCCCTGACACCAAATGGAAAACCTTTTCCATTTGAAGGCATAGCATTTTCTGGTCGACTCCTTACGGGACGCCTCAACTACATTGAGGACCTCGTCGGAAAGACCCAAGGCCTGGAACTCTAGCCGCTAGGAACCAGGCCATCAGGTGCAGGGATTGAAGGTCCGGATGGAACACCTTCCCTGATTGACTGAGAGCAGGTCCGGGCGAGCTGGAAGCTGCCATGAGTCCTGGAGCTGAGACTGAGGAGATCTGGGTACCAGAACTGGCGAGGCCAGTCTGGGGCTATCAGGAATCACCTGCGCTTGTCCCTCCTCGCCTTGAGAAGCACCTTGTGGATCAAGGGAAATGGGAAAGGCGTAAAAGAGGCCGGGGTCCATTGCCTCGAGAAGGCATCCCCTGCAGCGAGCCCTGCTGAGGGGCGGGCATGGAACAGACTCAACCCGGCGTTCTCCTGGAGGCAAACAGGTCCACCTGAGGTGTGCCCCAAAGGGAGAACAGATGCTGTACTACCTCCGGCAGGAGAGACCACTCGTGGGATGCAGCCCCTATCCGGCTCAGGGCATCGGCCAGGGTGTTGGAGGCTCCTGCCACGTGAATGGCTAGGAGATCCGCCTCCAGGCTGCGCACGAGTGACCAAATGCGGAGAGCTTCCTTGCATAGAAGCATGGAGCGCGTCCCGCCCTGGCGGTTTAGATAGTACATAGTCGTGGTATTGTCCGTCTGGACTCGGACCACTTGACCCCGGAGGAGCGGACAAAAGGCGGTGAGAGCTAGCGACCGCTGAGCTCCAGCAGGTTGATGTGTGGCATCGGGACTCCCGCGGGGACCAGAGGCCATGAGCCCGGTGTTCCCCCAGATGGGCACCCCAACCCATCAGAGAGGCATCGGTCGACAGAGAGACCGTCGGCTCGGGGCGGACGAACGGGATGCCCTCCTGCAAATGATCTGGAACGGTCCACCACTGGAGAGCGTTCCACATCCCCTGTGTCACCGACACAAGCTGGTCCAAGGGATCGCAGCATTGTGACCACTGGCTGGCCAGTCCCCACTGAAGGGGACGCATATTCCAGCGGGCCCAACGGACCACGCTGGTGCAGGCCGCCATGAGACCCAGGAGGCGCAGGAAGTCCCGGGCAGGGCGCATTGCCCAACCAGAAATGATCGGGCAAAGGAGGAAAGAACCTCGCCCGTCCGCCGGGAGCCGCCTCTGCTCAAGAGAGTCGAGCTGCGCCCGATGAATAGAATCACCTGCTTCGCTCGAGTTCCGACTTGGCCTCGCTGATAAGGGAGGCCCAGTTGAGAGCAGACCTGGAGGCCAGATCTCTGGACCACTCCGCCTCCTTCCTGGAGGAGCTGCTATCAGCCAGTCATCCAGGTAAGGGTACACCCGGACCCTCGGCGCCGCCAGAGATGCTGTCACCACAGCCATGCATTTGGTGAAGACCCTGGGAGCTGGAGACAAGCCGAAGGGCATGGCTTGGAACTCGAAGAGGATCCTTCCCGCCGGAAGAAGGAATCTCTGGTGAGACGGACGGATAGGGACGTGGAAAACGCGTCCCTGCAAGTCCAGAGAGCAGAACCACACGCTGCTCCAAGGATGGTATTATCTGAGCCAGAGTGACCATCCTGAAGGTTCGAGACCTTAGGAACTTGTTTAGGTCGTAGGCTAGAATGGGGCGCCAGCCCCCGTCCGCTTTCGAACCAGAAAGTACCTGGACACAAACCCTGGGTCTGAAGGAGGGTCCACCACCTCTCTTACCACCTCCTTCTGGAGGAGGAGAGCGATGTCGGCTCGACGAGCCGCCAGTGAGGCTGGGGATCCCGAAGCCCCCCGAGGGGCGACGGCTCTGAAGGGTGGTGCCTGCTCGAATTCCAGAGGCAGGCCTCTTCCCACCACCTCCAAGACCCACCTGTCCGTGGTAACAGCGGACCAGGCGGAACGGAAGTGCCGGAGCCGTCCCCCCACGGGGGGACCCAGGGGTAAGGTGACGGGGATGGGGGCGACACCCCTCAGCCCGTCACTGGGCAGGCTTGGAGGAGGGACCGCCGAGGGACCTCCTGGGCCCTTCCTCCTTGCCTCCTGTTAGAGGAAGCCCGGCTTGGGGTTTGGGATGCCAAGGCCGAGCCTGCTGGCCCTGGCGCTGTTGGCCGGCGCCGGGGGCACAGAAGGACGAAGGGCTTAGGCTGTGGTTTGCGTCTTGTCCTTCTGAGCGAAGAGACCGAGTCCAAGGTGGCATTGACTTCTCGATCCTCTGCAGGTGACCTTCCACCCCAGGGTCGAAGAGGTCGTCCTCAAAAGGGAACATCCGCCAACTTGTGCTGGGTATCCAGTAAAGTGGATATCCTCAGCCAAGCCCGCCCGTAACGCTTATAGCCACTGCGGCATACCCGATCTAGCACATGGAGTCCCCTATATCCAAAGCAGTCTGGAGCTGCTGTTTGGCCACTGCCCTGCCTGGTCCCGCACCTGCTTAACCGTAGTCTGCAGATCGGCAGGGAAGATGAGGATGACCTCATCCAGGGAGCCCAACAGGGCATGAGAAAAATGTGCCATGAGGACGGGCCGAACTGGCCTGGCGAAGGCCGAGAGAGGGCATGAGCGTAGACTTTTCACCCGACATAGTCCAATTTCTTGGACTCCTTGTCCAGGAGGTTTGACCACATCCTGGCGTTGCGGTGGCGCGAGCTGTCGGTACCAACCCCTCAGCAGAGGGGTGTCTCAAAACGGACAAGGAACCGGGGACCAGATACTTCCTGGCCATCCTGGCCGAAGGCGCAGGGCAGGAAGCAGGGCGCTGCCAAAGCTCCAGTGCCGGACCCACTATGGCCTCGGCCACCGGAAAGGCCTCCGTCGGAGAATCCCCTCGGTCCAGAATCTCCGTGAGGGGATACCTGACCCGTTTGGAAACGGGTTCGAGCTCCATCCCGGTAGACTCCGAGATGAGCCGAAGCAGTCCTAGGAAGGACGACGGGCTATCGTCCATTGACTGACCTCCTGAAGACTCCAAGTCCAGTCGCTTGGAGAAAAAGGAGGAATCATCTTCGGACTCGGAAGAGTCCTCGAAGAGCTGCCTCTGGCCTGAGCCACCCTTCACCTGCCGAGGTCGGTCGGGAGTGAGGGTAACTGACAGCTGATGGGGTAGACCCTTAGCCGACCGAGAATCCTTGGTCGGAGCCCCAGTTGGTGGCTGTGGAGGCGGAGGTTCCACCGGAATCGGTGGAGCAGCTGGTTTTGGCCGAACAACCGGCCTGGGTATAGGCTCCTCGGATAAGTCGAGGGTTGTGTCGGCAGTTCGTGACAGTACTTAATGGCGGGGAAGCGACGGGTCGGCTTATTCCCGCCAGGGCTGTTGCTGCAACATAAGGTCCTCAATCGTCACGCGTAATTTACGCCGAAGCCTCCCTCATCGAGGATGAGGACGCACGGACGCCGCTTACCGGTGCCAGACGAGACCGCCTATGACGGTGGGATCGGCTGGACCGTGAAGAGGTCCGAGACCGAGACCGAGAGTCCCGGAATTTCCGAGGTCGGTGCGGGGAGGTGTCGGCCGGAACCGGCACTCCCTCCGGCTCGGATGGTCCATCCGAGGGCTCCGGAACCGGAGGCATAGGCGAGCCCACGGGATCCTCAACTCCTCCCGGGGGAACCGGGGAGAGGGGAATCTCGGCTGCTAAAGGCGACAGCCCGTCCAATGGGTCGAGAAAAATCTCGACTTCATCGGTGGGAGTCTCGGTCAACTGACCTGACGGGGACACCGTGAGGCCAGTGGCCGAAGCCGAGCGGTCGACCGAAGCCGACGGTCGACGGCCCGGGGAGAGGGACCTTTCCCGCTCCCAAGAGCGTCGACGGAGGGACTTACCCCTGTCCCTCTTTTTGGACCGAGAATAAGGTCCAGCAGACACAGGCCCTTCTCCTTTAGTGGAGAGGGACAGACAAAGCTCCTTAAAAGAAGCCGTGTAGGAAGAACCCAGAGAGAGCGGGATAAATGCCGCGGCCGAGGAAGATACGGCCCGCGCCGCCTCCTCTTCGAGGGCGACCATCCGCTCGAAGCTGATCCGAGTTCGCCGGCCAAGGACACCGCCAAATCGCCTTGGACTTCACCCGGAGGGAAAACGCTTCGGACGGCCCAGTTGCAATCGGGCAGCACGGTCTTCGAGGACGAGGGTCGAGAAAGATGAGCACAGGTCGCAAGCCCGCGGGTCGGCTCAAGGCCTAAGCAGTAGACACAGCGTGGAGTGTGGATCCGTCCGAGACATCTTCTGCCCACATGGGCATCTCCGAAATCCGGGAGTCGATTTGTCCATCGCAGCCGCGAGGGATAGAAGACTGAAGTCTTTTTGCAAAATTTATTTATAAATCCGCAAACGGAGAATAGAACTAGTCACAAACGCAGGAGCGTTAAGGAGGGAACCTGAGCTTCCAAGCGGTAAGGAAGATCTGGCGTCATGGGGCGGAGCCGAGAGTTATACCACCCGGGTGGGTGGGAGGAGCAAGCTTGAAGACCTTCCGGCAAGATTTAAAGCGGCAAGGATACCTGCCAATGAGTGTGGATGAACAACATATCCATGTCCCTAGAACTGGGAAATACTCTCCATGGTGGCTCTATCTGGTCGGAAGAGTACAAGTTTTTATAAAACCCCTGGAAAACCGTTAAAATTTCCCCCATATTATGAGTAATTTTGGCCGTAACTGGATCGATAATCCTTAAAATAGTGGATTCCACTTTTTGCGCTCTTAAACGACATGCTAGATATTTGGCCCCTCTGGACCCCCATCCCAGTAAAATCCTTTGCTTCAGACATTAAAGAGCATGCTCGGGTTTACGGTCCATATATCTTTGCAGCTTGGCCTTAACTTTTAATAGTTTACCACGGACTGACTTATCCCCTAGGGACAAACTATTTTGCAACAACTGCACCTCCCTGTAAAGCTCTGAGGTGTTTACCCTCCATTCCATCTGCTTCACAAAAGCATAGGCTATTTATTGTCCATGGATTGAGACTTTCAAAGCATCCCACAAAACACTGTCACCCACCTCCGCTGTATCATTAAACTCCAAAAAAGTACGTAAATGCTCTACCAAATTATGACGGCGCTCCTGATTCTTTAAGTGGGCCAAATGGAGCTGCCAAAAATTAACTGGTTCTTTGACTTGCCCTATTACAATCAAAACAGGGCCATGATTAAATAGTAATATGGGCACAAAATCCACCCATTGGACATCTCCAAAATGTTCGAGAGTAGTGAAAAAATAATCCAGCCTAGCCGAGCTACCGTGCCTCACCGAGTAACGAGTGTACTTTCTATCAGTGGGATGCAGTGACCTCCAACTGTCAACCGACCCAAGGTGTTTCAATACCCTATTTATATACCTAACTAGGGCAGAATGTCGGTAATGCTTCAGACTTCACGCATCAATCGAGGGGTTCAGGGGGAGATTTAAATCTCCACCCCAAATTCCCCTCCCCTGATGGCTGATGTCAAATGTGAAAAAAAACCTAAGAAATACCTGTTTTGTTGTATTCCAAGGAAAATAGGTGTTAACCTGTGTCACTTCCTTACCAAATAACACCCCATTCACTATTACATACCTACCCTCCAAATCAGAAATTGAGTTACTAACATCTGGGGGAGACCTCTCTTCACTAAAATGAAAACCCCATGTCTTCCCTTCTCCAGAGAGGCATGAAATACCTTGGAAAAGCCACAGTTTAAAAACTTATGCTCTGAGGGAGAGATGTTCATCTCTGGAAAAAATATCAGATCTGCCCCCTGTGGGCGTGCATATTGAAGGAGGCGGTATCGTTTAATGGGGTTTGTCACCCCATTAATATTATATGATAGAACTGTTAGGATATGAGACCTAGAAAATGCCACAGTGACAAACAAAATTATGTCTAAATGAAATAGACTGCCTACTGGCCTGGAATGCTCCCCACTCAGCCCCCATAAGGCATCCCATAGGCTGACAGAAATACATGAATATAAACAATTGACTCCCATCAAACAGGCCATTGCGACATAACTCCCACACCCCATACCAATATATAAGAAACTCCACGTGGCCCAATATAGCTAGAAAGAGCTCCAAATTAATGTTATAGTGAAAGCTGAGGAGGCACTGATACAGACAAAAATACTCGGCAAACAGCAGCATCCAAGAATCGACTATTTGAGATAGACCATAAATTCGGACAAAAAAAGCCAGCTACTAATAGATTTGCCTCCTTCATTAGAATTACTTTTACACAGAACTTTGCAAGGTCACTTTGCAAAAACCCCAAGTCTACTCTACCCTTACCCAGAAATAAAGAATATGACCATAACACCTGCTTTTGAAAAGAGAAACTGCTCAGTAAGGAGCATAACCAATATACTGCCTTATAATCTGCCCCTGCTTCAGAAGGTAATCCAAGTAAAAAATAAGATAGTGTTATCCTATTGATTAGCTGTATAAAAAACAAATGTGACCCACTTAACCTAAAACCTTGAGTGTTAACATCTAACACCAGCTCCCCCGGATAGATAGGGTTGCTACTCACCCAGTGGTTTCCCATCAAAAATATATAACTCAGATATATAAAAAAAGAACTGTGCCAGCTTACCAGGGAGAGAAAAAAATAAATAAAATTTCCAATATAAACCAATACTTATCACTACTAGAACCTGTACAACCACTAACCTAACTATAAAAAACTACCTAAACCCACCACCTTAAGATGCATTCCTTGCATATAGAACCCAAGAAAGGGAAGAAACAACCTACGATAAGCAAACTTCCACAATGGAGCCATAACCTTGAGGCTCCTAAACAGTGCCAAGGTGATATTAGACACTGAAGGGGTATTAGACTGGCCGAGTCAGAAAACCCTAGGGGGAATAAGACCCCCTAATATCAAGAAAACACCGAACCAGGTAAAATCCATCACTGTCCCGGGGGGAGTAGTGCAGCCCTGAAAAAATAGGAGACACAAAAATATTAGAACAAGATGATTTGGCCACACTACCTAAACTATCTGAACCAAAAATAAATAGAAGATTCAACAGAAACCAGTTATGCCATTAACCTAACCCAATAAAAGGTAACCCACCGTAGTGACTGCCCACTGATATCTCAGAATGAATCTGTAAAGTTGTCATGGCATTCTCAGCCACCACCAATCTGAAGTCCCCCATCGGAGTTCACCAAAAACCTTAAACCTCCTAAATTGCATAATAATAGGCCAAAAGGGAGTACTAAAGATTAAATAACTGAAAATAAACAGAACATAAAACCAGAGTGTTGGCTGAGGATCCTAAATTACCAAAAGCCAGCTGATTAACCCCAACATTGTAAAACATATGAACTGAACAATCTCTGATATCATTAATATAAAAAAAAAAATTATAGAACCTGTAAGGCTTTAAATTAACACCAAGATCTAGACAGGGCTAGCTCTTCAGTATGATCCCGAGACCCTAATTCCAAATATCTGTTAAAGTATGCCATGTCGCGATACAAAGGAGTAATACCTAAATCTACAATTTACTATTGCAATATATAAAGTCATTTAAGAGTCCTTTAAAATTTAGCTGACAGCATACTATACTCTGACCACATTTTAGTTCGAAATACACGCAACTGCTGATTCAGAAACTTCAATCAGACCCTAACTTAGGGTTCAGTCGGGTCTCGGGAATTAAATAAATGTCCTGTACTGCTGCTAAAGCATGAAATACCCAAGCACTCGAGTTAAAAAAAATTCCCTATCTCACTTCTTAAATAGAAAACATTACATTATAAACTGCTGCTCAAATAATAATAAAACAGTCCCCCATTTTGAACATAACCTTTTGCAGTTCAAAAAAATGATATTGATTCTTAAAGACTGTTCAGACCATAGTCCAAGTGCGATGTAAGCAAAAAAAAAAAGAATTCAGCACTGCCGGGGGATATGAAACCCAAATCGATTCAAAGTCTTGTATCAGAGCATTCAGAGATTGTCATTCCATGTTCAAACCGTCTCCAGGGCACACAAAATAATAAGACAAGCTGTCTGTTTCAAAAGTAGCACTTTCCGAAAAAAATAAAGTCCCACAGCAGATGAAATATAGGATAGTGTATGGTTACCCATACACTACAAGGCTATTCTTCCACCGAGTGGATACAATGCTGACTGATGACCTCGAGAGCGGAGCTCGAGAGGTCTCTAAGTCGGCATCGTATCTACGAGGTGAAAGAATAGCCTTGTAGTGTATGGGTAACCATATACTGTTCTTTATAGTGTATGGTGCTCGAAAAAAAGACAAAAAGAGACTCACTTTTCCATATTTTCATTCGGTTCTGCCGAGGCCGTCGATTCACAACTGCCGCTGCCCAGCACACTCGCGCGCCCCTCTCACACAGCAAGGGATGAATCAGGATGTCTGCTGTAGCCCCTTGTATTATGTCGTCCTCACTAACGCAGAACAAAAAGTAGTTCTGCGTTAGTGAGGACATCACTACTGCAGCAGAACAACTTTTTGCCGTGTATGGATTTCCATACACAACCGCATTCCACCACACACTATAGGCAGGGTGTCAGCCTGGAAAATAACTACCCATGCAGGCTAGAGTCCTCTCCGGGACCCATATACCCATTTCTAAGGACAACTAATTTGCCAAGGTGCGCACTGTAATACAGTCCAAATGAACAACGAATCAGAAATTCAGCACAGCTATTCTCAGAGGTTCACTCGAAAAAATAAGCCCAGGATTAATCTTCCAGTCACTCAGGAGGTCCCGTCTGAAAGACTGCAATAAAGATCGTATTTCCTGTAATGCCTGTACTTTCTTTTTCTTCTTTTTACTTTCAGGAGACGCCTTAGTCCAGATGTCTTCTGCAGTGCTTGCTTTTCTCTCTCCAACCTCCTGTACCTCCATCATGTCCTGAGGTATAAGCTGCCGATCCTGCAGGGTGACCAAAGCGGAATCGGGGTCATCACACATACGTGGCCCATCAGCAAAAAATATTTTCAACCTCGCCAGATAGGGAGTGGTAAACTTGAGATTATTTGCCCGCAATACATGGAATATTGGGGCATACGCTCTCTGGCGGCGATGCAACATTGGGTAGTAGTCACTGTCCAGACGTAAATGGTGACCCTCAAAAATTAACTGACCCTTTCTCCAGGCTCTGGTCAATATTTGGTGTTTAACTGCATAGTTATAAAAGCGCATTAGAATGGACCTCGGATGGGCACCAGGTTCCTGAAACGGGGGACAAGGTACGGTGCACTCTTTCGATTGGCAGAGGTAATAAATAGGCCACATCCAGAATTGAGGAAAGTAGATTTTGTAGAAACATTGTCTTCTTTGCCCTCATGCCCCTCTGGAACTCTGTAAAGGCGGTGATTGTTCTTTCTAGACCGGTTCTCAAGAGCATCACATTTATTGTATAGCTGCTGCGAGTCATGTAGGAGATGTGTAAAAAGCCACTCCAAGCAATCCACTCTGCCATCTGTTTCAGAGAGTTGCTGCTCCAAGGTAGAAGCCCAGTCCTCCACCTGCTTTAGGGACATTTGCAGCTGTTGATAAATGGATCGAGTTTCCTCATGAAACACCTGGATTTCTTTAAGCAGAACAGCACTGGAGGGCTGATCTCCATCCACCAAAGTTTCCAACACCATAGTCTGGGCAGGCCTCTCTTGCACAGGTAATGAACATTAGATTTTCTTGCACTTGATGAAACTTACTCTGTGTAAGGAGGCTAGATTACAGGGATCCACCCGGAGCTCTCCCCTAAGGCTGCCATTTCTCAGCGAGTGTCACTGGAAGCCCATCATATTTTTTACTCTGTTTCTATCTGCCTTGTGCTGTTTTTCTCTCTCCTCTCTCCTCTCCTCTGCATCTGTCTTCTGCTGTTTTTCTCTCTCTCCTCAGCATCTAACTTAGCTGCTTCAGTCTTTAACCTGGCAAACTCTAGCTCCCTGTCCTGCCCTTATGCAGTGCGAGCTAATTCTAGCTCAGCTTGCAAGGCTGCCTCAGATGTTTCATTGAAGCCACTAGAGTCACCTAGGGCTCCTTGGTCCTCTGCTTCCAGAGCCTGAATCAGTTTAGCCCTGTTCAAGCTTTCATGCGGTATGCCTCTCTCCTCACACAGCTGCTGTAGCTCAGGCAACCTCACTGCATTGTACTTGCCTGGCGTTTCTATCTCTGAATTTGTGAACCTGGATAGAAAATAAAAAAAAAGTTACAAATGAGAGAAGATGGACAGAGTTGTAGTGCTTACTGTTGCATTCCTGTTAATACTGCTTAATTTTGTGACTGCCCCCTAAGGTACTGGATAGCCAAACAGTGCTTTGTGCAAGTAAGTCTCACTTTCTCATCCTCACTGCTGCCACCATATGTGATAGTCAGAGCACCCCGCACTCGCCAGGAAGTCTCTTGCACTCTTTCTCTCAGGCCTTTGTCAGTGAGAACCCCTGGACTAGCATCACCACTGTCAAGGTCCCCTCTTTGGCAAGAGCTCAGACCCCAGTGTTCTGAGGGCCCTTTTCTGACACCTTCTACCCTTTAGATTCCCCATGGTGAGGGTCTCTGTTCTGGGTAGGACACACTCTACTCTCTCGGAGACCTTTTATTGTGAATGTCTTTTATACAGGTACCCTTCCCTCTGAGAAGTAGTCACAAACAACCAGTTAATCGAATCTTTAGAAAAATAATTTGTTAATAAACACTGGTTGTGTAAATACAACAACAACAATCTGGTATAACATTACTGACCTATACTAAAACAACAGTACACATACAAGATTATAGAAGAAAGCTTATACACTTGTTTAGGTAAACTCTTCTATATTTTCTACAGGTTACAGCCTTCTTACTGTACTATCCGCTAGCCTTGTCGTCGCAAATCTCTAGCCTTGTTATTGCAACCTCTCCATTCAGACAGACAGTCTTGCTCGCTCCTTGGACACACAGGAACCCCAGCAAAAAAAAAGGCCAACAATAAATGGAGTGTAGCATTTATACCCTCTCCCTCTCTCTCACCACCTTTTGCCTTGGTCAAGCGAGGCTGCGATGTCACTTCCCTGTACCCAGGTTCATCAGACAGTCTGAAACCACTTCAGGCCTAGAATTTTGGGTGATGTCTACCTTGCAATATTATTTGTCCTGTGTCTCAGGAAACCAACTTCTCTCACAGATTATTTAGCATCTGAATGTATTTGTTCAGATGCAATTGAGACATCTTCTGTCCAAGTCCTTTGTGAACTAACAGCTTATGCCCCTTCCAGGAAACCAATACAATGAAAGTCCACACTACTTAAAACCCCCTGCTGCAGCCAGCCTGGTGGCGTAGATGGCAAAGGCACCCATGTCTCACCTGCCACCATGCTGGTGGCCCAGGTTCGGTGATGGACTCAGTTCACCAGGGGCTGGCCAGGGGAGAAGAGGACTGAGTATCCGGAGGATGGCTCTCCTCCTCTTGGAGGGAGTGCTGTGGGCTCTCTGCACTGGTACAATCCCTGGTGGAGGCTCAGGGCAACCAGTGTAACCTTGGGGCTGGAGGGGTGACAGCCGTCGACGCCTACACATGGGAGCGTGCGTGGTGCGTCTATGACGACATTGCACATCCGTCCCTCCCTCTAGGAAAAGAGAAAATGGCAGAGTGTAGCCTTGATAAAGCCAACCATCTCGCTGGCTCCACAGTGGACTCCAGGACCCTCTCCCCACACTGGATCCATTCATGCACCCAACGAACACCATGTGGTGGGGCAAGCTGTGGGGGAAGATTGGGAGAGGTCGGTCCCTGGGTGATGGTGTTGGGGCAGGGGAGGTCAACGGAGGGCTGGGTTGCATTGCAGCAGGGTGCATCAACAAATTAACTGAAAAAAAAAAAAACCTGCTGGGCTACTGAGAATCTCCCAAATAGTAGAGTTTTCTCAGATTTGATCACTACTGCAGATGATACTAGCATTTGACAAAATATTTCAGATTACCAACAAAAGTTGTCTGGTTATCACACAGAATTTTTGTTCTCCAGTGTTTGACATGTTCTCATCCCTGACTTAAGTGCTTGGTCCATGGCTCATACGCCATAAACAAACAATAACAGACACCCACCCTCCACGCCGGAGCTACTGCAGAGATGATGAAATTCATTTTGTATTCTCAGAAGGAATTCCCCTATTAATCTACTTCTTGCTTGGGATTGTTATTGCATCACTAAATGTGTTGGCAATAAGAGAAAAGGAGTGTGAAGATGCCAGTGAGCGCTACAGTTTGTGGGGTATAGAGGTCAATCCCCTAATGCACACTGGGTTATTTTGAATTTTGCTACAAAATAAATGTACAGTGAGTGGTTCCTGGTCAAGACAGTTAAAAATTAACAGTGCGGTCCAAGACTGCACACAGCAACACAGCAAAACCAAGGGTAGTGCCAGGGAAACACAGCAAGCGCTAACTTGGTGAACCAGGAAAACACTTAAAATTTAAGTTAGTGAGGGGGCTGTGCTTCCCGCACCCCCTGCCTTAACTATAATCAACTCCGGGGGGCGGGGGGTGACACTCTGGGAGGAGGAAGAAGTTGGAGAGAAAAAAAAAGACAAAGGTGTGTGTGTGTGTGGGGGGAAGGGGTTAAACACAAAAAATACCACACTCAGGAACAGAACCCTGATCTGCCAGATGCACCACTGTAGCTGCTCCTGCTCTTAGTCCCCTACACCATAGGAGCAGCTCAACAGCACACCCCTTACACTGCTCCTTTCTCCTCTCCTCTGACGTGAGAACAGCTGCAGGGTTAGTGGTAACTCCCTTTCACTATGCTTACCCTGTAGCTGTTCTCAAATTAGTGGTTTTTGCCTAGTGCTTTTTCACTGCACTGCTGTTACAGCACTATTAACTGGACACCACAATGAGTCATTTAGAAAAATTCATACATGGGCGTCTTCCAGGTACTCTGTAAGTGATAATGCCAATGAGAAGGATATTCTTATCTGACAGTGAGTGACATGGAGGGGTACCGCCGTAATAAAAAGGGGGAATAAACTGGGGGGGTTACTACCTACATAGCTACATAGAGAGGGGATAAACCTTAGGGGACAACAACCTAGACACAGAGGGGAATGATCATGGGGGTAATAAAAAAGGGGGAGTAAGTCTTGGGGCTACTACCTACAGAAAGACTGAAATAAACATAGGGATTACTACCAAAAGTGTCAGAGGAATAAACATGGGGTTACTGCATAATGAAATAGGGAATAAACATGGGAGTTTATACCTGCACATAGCAAGAGAGAAAGGGGAATAAACATGCGTGGAAGGGGTTACTATCTAAATAGAATGTGGAATAAACGTTGGGGGTACTGCTGATAGAAAGGTAACTACACAAGTAGGTGGGGTTATTACCTAGAGAGAGAGGGGGGAATAATGTCGGGAGTTAGTACCCAAAGAGAAGGGGGAATAAACCTGGGTGGGTTACTACATAATTTGAGAAGTTAATAAATTTGGGGGGTGGCTACTACATAAAGAGAGGGGAATAAACCTGGGGGGGTCTACCCAAATAGGGGAATATACCTAGGGGGTTACAACCTAAGAAGAGATGGGGAATAAACCTGCAGGTCACTGTACAAAGAAAGGGGAATAAACCTGGGGGTAAGTTCCTAAAAAGAGTGGGGAATAAACCTGGGGGTTACTACCCACAGAGAGAAGGGAATAAACCTGGGGATGAACTACCTAAAGGGAGAGAGGAATAAGCCTGGGGTGTTACTACCCTAAGTGTGCGGGGAATAAACCTGGGGACAGATTACCTAAAGGTAGAAAGGAATTGCAGATGACACCAAAATCGACAACAGAGGGACAGCAAAGCATGGAAGCTGATCTCCAAAAATTGGAAGAGTGATCCAAGACCTGGCAATTGAAATTCAGTGCCAAAAAATGCAAGGCCATGCACCTGGGAAAACGTAACGTAGGTAGGGAAATGGGCAGACTAGATGGGCCTAGCGGTCCTTATCTGCCGTCAAAGTCTATGTTTCTATGTTTAACCCGGGGAAACTGTAATCAATGGGAGGGGAGCAGCTGGTGGCTATCAGGCAGGAGCGAGACCTAGGGGTGATCATATCAGATGACCTCAAGGTCAGTAGAAACATAGAATTTGACGGCAGATGAAGACCGCTTGGCCCACCCAGTCTGCCCATTTCCTTACCTGATGGATAAGCTGCAGATTCTAGCTAATCAACAGCTTACTTCCTCCTACCCCCACTAGAATTGCCTTATGCCTGTTCCATGCATTCTTGAATTCTCCCACTGTTACTAACTCCACAATCTCCTCAGGAAGGCTGTTCCATGCATCCATAGCCCTCTGTGAAAAAATATTTTCTAACATTACCTCGGAGCCGTGCCCCCCTCTATCTTCAAATTTTGTCCCCTTATTCTTGCACATCTCTTCTTCTGAAAGATGTTACCCTCTTGTACTTTGTTAATTCCCTTGAGATACTTGAAAGTTTCTATCATGTCCCCCCTCTCCCTTCTTTCCTCAAGGATATACATATTAAGCTGCTTTAGTCTGTCTCAGTGTGTGTCTTCTGGTGCAGACCCTGCACCATTTGGATTGCCCTCCTCTGAACAGCCTCCACTCTATGTCTTTGCAGAGTTGGGGTCTCCAAGTGCACGCATTACCCCGGTGGGTCTCACTAACTGTCTGTACAGAGGATAACAACTTCCTGTTTTCTACTGTTGATGCCTCTCCCACGCATCCCAGTATCCCCCAGCCCTCCTTACTGCCTTCTCACATTGCTTGCCCACCTTTAGGTCATCTGATATAATTACTCCTAGGTCTCTTTTGATTTTGTTGTTGTTATAACTCACCCCCATTGTGTACTCTTCCCTGGGTTTTGTTTCCCAGATGCATTACCTTGCACTTCTTTGCATTGAATCTGAGCTGCCACATATTTGACCATTCCTCCAACCTTGCCAAGTCCCTTTTCATCCTTTCCATCCCACCTTGCATATCAACCCTGTTGCAGATCTTTGTGTCATCTACAAAGAGACATACCTTTCCTTCCAGGTGCTCTCCAATGTTATACTGGGAGGTATAGAAATACAGAAGGCCGAGGCCCATATAAGCATGTCTCCAGCCAGGCTGGTATATTCCAAATTTATTATAATAATAATGTATCAAGTTTATGTTTAAAACTGACATGGTCAACGTTTTCTACTAGAGAACTAGGGAGTGAATTCCACAAAGGAATTATCCTCTGTGTATAATAAAATCTCCTTTTATTTGTTTTAGGATATGTAAGGGTAAGGGTCAATTGGTATTTATGACTTTTTAAATTACATTTATGTTTATTGTTTATTGTAGGACATGTCTAGTAGTGTACGTAACTCATCTGTCACTTACGAAGACATTAAAGAGGACCGGTCCCAGTACCGAACCCTGCGGTACCCCGCTAGTTACCCTTTCTTCACTGTGGACTCCGTTTACTATTACCCTTTGCGTCCTGTTGTCCAGCCAGTTTTTTATCCAGGCTACCACCTTGGGACTCACTCCAAGGCTGGCTAACTTGTATATTAGTCTTTCGTGTGAGACTGTGTCAAATGCCTTGCTAAAATCTAGGTAGGCCATATCCACAGCCCCTCCCTGGTCTACTACTTTGGTCACCCAGTCAAAGAAATGTATTAGGTTCGTCTGACATGACCTTCCTGCTGTGAAACCATGTTGTCTTTGGGTCCTGTGCCCCACTGGCCTCTAGGTACTCAACAATTCTTTCCTTCAGAAGTGATTCCATTATTTTCCCTACCACTGAAGTCAAACTAACTGGTCTGTAGTTTCCTGCCTCTGCCCTGCTCCCACTTTTGTGAAGTGGAATCACATTTGCCCTCCTCCAGTCCTCAGGTACCACCCCATCCTCCCATGATTTGTTAAAGAGAGTAGTCAGTGGTGTTACTAGTTCTACCCCTAGTTATTTTAGAATTCTTGGGTGAATCCCATCAGGCCCCATTGCTTTGTCCATCCTCAGTTTGAAGAGTTCTTTCAAAACCCTTTCTTCTGTGAATGGACTGGTATCGACCCACCTGTTCAGAGTTTCTCTCTTGTTTGGTTTAGGTACCTCCCCCTCCTCTTCTGTTGTGAATACTGAGCAGAAATATTCATTCAGTATCCCAGCTTTTTCACTGTCACCCTCTGCCCACATTCCCTCCCCTTTATTAAGTCTCTGTATCCCTCCCTTGGTCTTTCTTCGCTCCCTAATGTACCTATAAAATGTTTTATCCCCCTTCTTAACAGAGTTGGCTATCTTTTCCTCAGTTTGTGCCTTTGCTATTCTGACTGCCTTCCCTGCCTCCTTCTGCTTTAACTGATAACGTTCTCTGTCCTGCTCCTTCTGTGTTTCCTTATATTTTCTGAATGCTATCCTTTTCTCCTTAACCGTCCCTGCCACCTCTTTTGAGAACCATAGTGATTTTTTCCTTCATTTTGTTTTGCTGATTTGCTTCACACAAAGGCTTGTTGCCTCTGTGATGGCTGTTTTGATTATTCCCCATTGTTGCTCCACCCCTCCTTCTTGCCCGTTTGCTAGTGCTTTTCTGAGGCACTCTCTCATTTTCCCAAAGTCAGCCTTCCTAAAGTCCAATACTCTTGTTTTTTAATGGCTTGACTCTATGGCTGTGTTTATTGTGAACCATACTGTTTGGTGGTCACTTGTTCCCAGATGGCTACCCACTTCTTAATCTGAGATCCTTTCTTCTTCCCCATTTGAGAGTACCAGGTCTAAGATTGCTCCCTTCCAAGTGGGTTACAACACTAGCTGTCTGAAGCATGCCCCCTGTAGGGCATCAAGAATTACCCTGCTCTTGGATGTGCCTGCAGAACAGGTACTCCAGTTAACATCTGGCATATTCAGGTCCCCAATCAACAATATCTCCCCTTTTTCTGCCATTTTAAGGATGCCTTCTATCATTTCCTTGTCCATTTCCTCCCCTGAGATGGGGGTCTGCACACAACCCCCATGCGGATTGTGATGCCATTTCTTGTCTCCAGGGTGACCCACAGTGACTCATCAACTTCCTGTTTACGCTTTCGGTCTGTTGCTTTAATCCCTTCCCTTATACAGAGAGCTACTCCTCCTCCTGTTTTACCCACCCTGTCCCTCTTGTAGACTGTGTGTCCTAGTATGTTGACATCCCAGTCATGGTTCTCTGTGTACCATGTTTCAGTGACTGCCACAATATTCAGGCATCCCTCTTCCATCACAGCCACTAGTTCAGGGAGCTTGTTGCACAGACTGTGGGCATTGGTACTCATCACCTTCCATTTATTTGTTATGGCCTTACCCCTTTTAGCCCCATCCCTGTCCTTACTGCCTTTTTCTACATTTACCACTGTCATGCTCCCTACTGACTTCTCTACCTTGGTGTTTACCTCTCTGACTACTGTGTTTTGTTGGGGGGAGGCTGGGATTTCCCTGCTCCTTTTCAGTGCCTCCCCCCCCTTGGCTAGTTTAAATGCTTGCCAATGAAGCATTTAAACCTGTCACCTAGGATCCTGGCCCCCCGACAGATGCAGACCATCACGCCATTATAATCCTTCATCCCTCCAGGTGGTTCCCCAGTCCCAATGAAGCCAAAACCCTGAGCTCCACACCAGTTTTTCAACCACTCATTGAATCCCATGGTGCAGAATACCCTAGCATCATCCTTGCTATAGACAGGTAGCACCTCTGACAAGGTTACCGTACATGCTACCTGTCTAAGGCCCCAACTCCACAAACTCCTCTTGCACCCGCTCTGATCCCATTCACAGCCAGGTCATTTGTCCCTAGGTGGACAACGACATCGAGCTCCCTCCCTCGTGCAGCTGCTCCCGCAATCCTGAGGATTCGCTTCCTGTCCCTCCGAGCAGTGGCACTAGACAGGCACCTCACTTCTCTATCCCCTTCCTCCCCCACTTCTACTCCCCTAATGATTGAGTCCCCCACCAGGAGTTGTTTCCTTCCCCTGTGTGGTCTCGTGCCACCCTCCTGTGGGTCTCCTTTGTGGAGGTTCCCAGCATCCTCCTTTGTCTCCATTGCAGGTGCCTCCATAGAGGAACCACTCTTTGTCAGAACAGCATACCTCTGTTCCACCACCCTCTCCCTCCCTGAGCCCACCTTGGTCCAACCGCTCCTCTTTCTTGGCAACCTCTGAGGTAATGGTGGTGGCCCTCGTGGTCCCTGGGTGGGCGAAGAGGTTTTACGAATCCTAGCCAGGTCAGCCTGGAGATGGACAACCTCCTCCCTCAGACCAGAGAGGTGCCTGCAAATAGGGCAGCACTGCAGCCTCCAGAATGTCTCCCAGAACACTGCTGCCCCACAGCCATTGCACTGCACCACTCCCATCTTGACTTATTTTGTGCCCCCCTCTCCTGTTGTTTTGTATGCTTACTGTTTCCTCCCTCTATGTATTTTCACACTTACTTTCCTACTGCCTATGTGCCCTTACAACTCTTGCCCTTCCTGTTCTGGGACAGGAACTTCCGGTAGTCCTCAGTAGTCTCCTTCTTCCGTGCTTGGATTCAGACCTCCAGCAGCCAGGGAGGGAGACAGAGTTATTTCTTAGGTTCCTTCAAGGTTGATGAAACTAAAGTGATAATGTGAAAAGGCAGTACTAAAGGCTAGTGGTATCCTGGGATGCATAGGGAGGTGCACCACGAGCAGAAGGCAATGAAGTAATCATGCCCCTGTATCTGTCCCTGGTCAGGTCTCACCTGGAGTACTGTGTCCAGTTC
This sequence comes from Neoceratodus forsteri, assembly GCA_016271365.2. Classification (NCBI taxonomy): domain Eukaryota; kingdom Metazoa; phylum Chordata; order Ceratodontiformes; family Ceratodontidae; genus Neoceratodus; species Neoceratodus forsteri. Next base: position 37,211,681 of record JADMNL010000037.1, on the reverse strand, counting down.
TAGAGGCTGCATCTCAGGAAAGACATAGATAGACTGGAGATGGTACAGAGAAGAGTAACAAAGATGGTGCAAGGCTTGCATCAGAAACTGTACGAGGCAAGACTGGATGACCTCAAATTATACTCCCTAGAACAACGCAGGAATTGTGGGGACATGATAGAAACATTCAGATACCTTAAAGGCAACAACAGGGTGCACGTGCAGAATCTCTTTCAGGTAAAGGACTACAGCAGGACTAGAGGGCACAACCTTCGACTTAAGGGAGGAAAGTTCAGAAGCAATACGAGGAAATTCTTCACAGAGCGTGTTGCGGAACCATGGAATAGCCTGCCGGAGGAGGGTGGTGGGAGCCAAGATGGGGGAATTCAAATGGGCATGGGACAGACACTAGGATACACAAGCATGCAGCTAAGTAGGGAGGGTAGGAAGCCAAGGGCAGACTTGATGGATTGTACGGTCCCCATCTGCCAACAACTTCTATGTTTCTAATAAACCAGTGGGGTTACTACTTAATGAGGGGGGAATAAACCTGGAAGGCTACTACCCAGAGGGCAATAAGCATGGGGGTTACTACCTCCAAGGGGGAGGCAGCCTAGTGCTTAGAACACAGAGCTGTGACCCATCTGACCTGAGTTTGAATCCCCCAACAATCACTTGCATACCGTGTGACTGTGAGAAAGTCACTTGATCTCCCTGTTCTTAATTCACTCCCAGGCTGCACCAGGAAATGAACTTCAGCTTAAGTGTGCCTTTCCTGGCCAAACAATCTAAATAAAATAAACCATGGTGGCCTGTTACCTACATAGAGTGGGAAATAAACCTGAAAGGGCCTACTACTGTACTTACAGGGAGAGGGAAATGAATGTGGGGTGGACTAGGAGAGTGATAAATAAACATGGGGTACTACGGAGAGAGAGAGAGAGAGAGGGGAATAATCAGGGGAGGCTACTACCTGCAGATGGTGGGGAATACACATAGAGGGGCTGCTACCTACAGAGAGAATGACATAAACATTAGACATTACTACCTAAAGAGAGAGGAATAAATGTGTGTGTATGTGTGTGTGTGTGGGGGGGTACTGTCTATAATGAGAGGGGAATACATTTAGGTGGGGGAGTAATGCTTACAATGTTGTCTGGAGTCTGTGACTGACATTAGCAGTGTTCACTGTGGGAAAACTTGCAGGAGCATCTCAGCCCCACTGCTACTAGCGGGTATCACCATGCACGGGAGGCTGGGAACCCATCAAGGGGAGTTAAGCGTAGGATTTCCAGGAAAGGAAAGCACAGGAGCCTTCCATGTTAGCGAATCTCTGATGCCACCAAGGAAGCTCTGAAATAGTATACTTTTTAGGTACATATCTGCTTATATTTCACCTCTTTTCTGTATGTAGCTTTTCTGACTTTCATAATTACCATATGTAAGTGTGCAAATTAACTTTGAAAGATCCCTTCAGTAAAAGTGAAGTGCTAGGACACTTATTTGCAAGTGTACATGCTTTTTACTTACACTACAGCAAGGTCTCAGAAATGCTGCAAAGTCTTTTCAAGGCCTGAGAAAGAAGCAACTAGCAAAATGGAGTGCAAAGGAGCTCACATCAAGCAAAAGAGAAAGTTAGACACAAGAAGTTCCCTGGGCCATGCCTGTCCCCATGCCGGGGCAGTTAGGGTTACCACCTGTCCCTACTTTCGCAGGACAGTCCTGATTTGGGCAACTGTGTCCTGCAAAAAAACATGAAAAATACTAAATGTCCTGACATTATAGTACAAAAGAATATTTTCAGACTTTCCTCCAAATGCTGCAAAAACTATAGTACCCTAACTAAAATACCTTAAAATGATTAGAAACACTAGGGAACATCTAAAAAACTGCAACACTTAGCCTTAATTATGATTATTAGATAAAAAATATGTTGTGTTGGTTGAGGTTACATATTGTCCTGCGAAAAGTCATATTTCAGTAAGAAATGTCCCACTTTGGACTTCTTAAAAGGTGGTAACCCTAGGGGCAGTGAAGCAGGACAGTGCATCCATGCTTCTCCTGAAGATGGGGTCACAGCTGCAAAAGTGGGCCAGATTATGGCAACTAATGTTCAATGCAAAAAAATGGCAAAGTGATGCACATTGGTAAAAAGGACCCTAGAATGGCCTACTGGATGGAGCAATATGTGTGATGCAGACAACTGAGGAGAAAGACCTGAGGGTTCTCACTTACAACAGCCTCATGTCCACTGCGCAGTGCAATAAAGTGCATAGGAAGGCCAACAGGATGTTGGGATGTATAGAAAGGGGATTTGATAGTAGGAGGAAGGAGGTGATCCTGCCCCTGTGCAGTGTCAGCATGGCTCTGTTGGTAGCATATCTGCCTCTGGACGAGAAGGTTGTGGGTTCCTGTCCCACACCAAGACTGGACTTGCACCTTAGAATGCTGGCATTCGAGTGCAGTATTAGGGGGGTGCTGTACTGCTGGAGTGTGCCATCCTTTGGATGAGACGTTAAACCAAGTTCCCTTCTACCCATCCTGGTGGGTGTCCAGGTGGAAGTAAAAAAAAACAGGGCACTCTTCGCAAAGAGTAGGGGACATTCCCAGTGTCCTGGCCAACATTCCCCTTCCCATAAACCGGTTCATGCATTTGTCCAGGCTGCATGTGGGTGCTGATGTCTGATATGGTCACCACTACACATTCAGTCACTTCACTACCAGTCCAGCATTGCTTGTAAAGTGCTTTGGGATACACTATGTATGAAAAGCACCATATAAATGCTGATTATTATTATTATACAAGTTCCTGGTAAGGCCACACACAGGAACTGCATAGAGACCGTATAATGTACGGCAACAGAGATGATCCAGGGGCTGCAGGGGTGGTTGAATGAGGAAAGCTTGGCAGCCTTTAACATGGGAACACTGAACTCTGGGAGGGAAGGGGGGCATACAAGTTTGTGCAAGGAATCAGCAGTGTGAATTGTAAGGACTTGTTCAGGAAGAGTGAGAACACAGTGACTAGAGTGGAAACTGGTCGGGTGGGAGATTTAATGAGAGACGTGGGGAAGTTCTTAACAGTGCAGGTGGTGGATGAATGGAACAGACAACCAGAGAGGTGAAACAAAGACCGTGAGAGGGTTTAAATGGGTGGGACAGATATAAGCAGTGGTGCAGATAGGGGGATCCCGCAGGAACTCAGTTCCAGGAGTAAAATTTAAAGCCTGACTCAGTTATAGGAGTAAACTGGGGACAGCGGTACCAGCTCCCAGCTGCCTCAGTTCCTTTATTCTTTGTGTGGTTCATAGCTCAGTGCTTGTGCTACATATAGTAGGGCTGAATGATATAGGCTGTACTTGGATACATAGGAGCCAGGCCAGTAAGTAGGACAATGCCTGCAAGATGTGTGAGTTGTATGAAATGGTTAGTGCTTAGATACGTCAGCATGGATATGAACATAGGTCAGTGATTGTAGTACATATGAACTGGATTGGATATGAATAGTGCTTAGATACTTGAGCAGATGATATAACACTTTGACAGAACTTGATGCTTTGGCCTTTCTCTGTATCCCACCTTTGGAAGGATGCTTAGTTGAGTAGGCTTGAGACCCCAAAAGAAGAATTATAAGTACAGATACGATTACCTCGTCCAACTCCAGAGAGTGTAGCCAGTAGTACGCAGGAGAGAACCCCCCCCCCCGGGGGAACCTCTGAGGACCCATGGCTTCTGACCTGCCCGTCCTGGGCATACTAAAGGAGAGTAATCCTAAATTAACAAATATTAAGTTGTTGGCTAATCCAAACAAACCAAGTTGATTGATGATCTTGAATTTGATGGCAAGCAGGCAAACTGGAGTCATAGTTCTGATGTTGAGTTCGACGAGCAAACGGTAGCGTATCCTGGTAGCGAATTCCCAGTTCACTAAATATCAATGTCCGAGGTGAGAAGTTTGAACAAGGTAAATTCGATCCCCAGTTGAGAGCATGAGCAGTCTTGAAAGGTTGAGTGTAGAACTGGTCGAAGAGCAATCCAGAAACAAAGAATTCCTTTCCGAGAAGGACCTATGATGAAACAGCCATTTTCTGCAAAACGGAATAGGAAGAATGTTGGCTCATGTTCTGAGTTGCAAGTTATGGAAGCATAAGGCCCTTGGTTGCACAAGTAAGAAAGCTTGATGTAGGCTGTGAAGCTGAAGGAGGGCGGAGCCATTGGAACCTCCAGTTCCTGAGTGAGGCAAAGCAGGTTAGTGTAAGTTAGGCAGCAGAAACGCAAGAGACCCCCAGGCCCCATCTGGGGTGAAGCAGGTTAAAGTTGAGTAGGCAATAAGGCCTGATAGACCTCCAGGCCCTGAAAGGGGCGTAGCAGGTACGAGTAAGTAGACAACAGAAGCGTGATGGACCTCCAGGCCCCAGAGGGGCGAAGCAGGTTATATATGAGTAGGTAGCAGAAGTGTGAAAAACCTCCAGGCCCCGAAGGCCGAAGCAGGCAATGGAAGTAGGTAATATAGACTTGAACCTCCAGGCCCCTGAAAGGGCGAAGCACGTATGTGTCAGTAATAGACAGAAGCTTGATGGACCTCCAGGCCCCATTGGGGTGCAGGTCATTCGAGGTGTGACGAAGGGAAACCTCCATGCCCCCGGTGGAGTAAGGCAGGTTGTGGAGTACAGTACAGAGTGCAGCAGACATCCCAGAGGCTGAAGTCGAGGCGATGGTGGTAGGTATGAAGCAAGGATTGCGTAAGCAAGAGTGGACCTGCACATAGGTCAGTAGTAGTAGTAATAATCTGACCTGCACACAAGTCTGCCAAGCGTAGTAGCAAAAGTGTAGCACTGAAAAGACTGTGTATGCTACATGGTGAAGACCGTTGAGGGCATGGAATTAAGCAGGTAAATAGAAGCGCCTCCTGTTCACTGAGTGAGATAGCCCTGTAGAGGGTGGTATATATGTATATTCGAGCATGAGTCAAGATGAAAGTGGCAAGCTGGAAAGCAGACTTATAAAGTTAGGTATGACTAGGTCCTGCACAAATGTCGTGGTCTGATGGTCAAGGGATGGCAGAAGAATGCGGTGAAGAGGACTGAGTCAAATAAGTTGGTAACTCGACTAGGGTCAGTAAGCCTCATATCACTGGAGAAGGCTAATGTCCGGGCTTAAACCATGAGATAGGAATGACACTGTAGATAGAGCACGACTGGGAGTCCTGGCAGGAGACAGCAGCAGTGTTAAATCCCAGAACGAATTGAAGCAAGTATGGTGAGAAACATCCAGGGGAACCAATTGTGAAATATCCTGATGTCGTCGGGAGAGGAAGATGTAAGGTCCAACAGTGAAGTAAACAAGGATGTCCTGAACAAGTGCAAGTAGGGAGATAGGCGACTGGCAATGCTCAGTACTTGAGACCACAACTGAAAGCGAGGTATCTTGGTGGAGTTCTCAGTCCTGATGGAGAAAGTTGGAGATTAGCAGCAATGTCAAAATGAAGGTATCTAGCAGAGGAAGATCTGAGGATAATACCCAAAGAAGGATGATGACAGTCCAGAATAGGCTGGCAGAGGAAAACAGCAGGAGCAGCACAAGGTCCACGCCAAGAAGGAGACACCAAATATGCACAGGGAAAGGTAGGCAGATGGATGAAAGGTCCTGATGCAATCCAGATCCAGAGGAGCAGATGAACAGCAGGGAGACCATACTGAAGAGGATGATCTAGCAGAGGAGATCCAGCTTGTGGCGAAAGGACAGGGGGAACATGTCATCTGATCTGGAGCAGAAGGGAAACAGCAGGAAGAGCTAAGCTTGCAAGGAGCCAAAATCCAGTGGAGCAGGGAGGCATGAGGTTATAGAACAATTGTCCAGAGCCAACAATGGAGGGCTATGCACGAATGTCCCGGCAGAGACCAATGCTGAAGGAGACGATGGACAGAGGAACACCGTAAAGTAGGAATGAATGATGCAGTAGTGAGGCCCAGAGAATGGACAGCAGGAACAGGATCCAGATCAGAGTGCAGAATGCCATGATAGAGTGCACAGCTGCAGTGCAGGTCAGAAGTCCAAGAGGAGAGGGGCTCAGTAAGCTAGACCCCCTCGTGGGCTAGCAGGAGGTGGACGAACCTCTATGAAGGTCTGCCGATGAAGGGGGGGTTAGGGAAGAAGCGAGCTAGGCTGCCATGGAGGCTAGCAGGAGCGGCTGGACCCCTATGAAGGGCAGCCGGAGGAAGAAGTAGAGAACGAGTCGAGCTAGGTCTCTATGAAGGCTAGCGAGTCTTGCAGGAGAGGCACGACTCCCACATAGGGCTGCCGGAGGAGAGAAGCATTGAGTGAGACGAACAAAGCAGCAGTGAATGCGAGTAGAACTACGCTGCCACATAGGCCAGGAGATGGACTAGAGCAGCCTGAAATGCAATCTGAGGCATGTGTCACCAGAAGGCACTGTGAGGGGTCGAGCCAGCCACCACGGTGTCGGCGGCTTCGATGGCCATCCGGAATGGAGGAGCTGATCCAATGTGTCCCAAGACACTGTAAGGACCAAATAGTCAACCGTAGGCAAGAGGAAGCACAGTCTGATGGGCAGCTATGAGTTGCAGCAAAGGGGTATACGTAGTAAGGCACTGGCAGAATGCATGGCGTAGCCGTACTGCAGGATCCGTACATGGTGTAGAATGGGCTCCAAGCAAACAGTGGTAAAACCAGCGCCAGTCGGTGGCAATAGGGGCAAGCAACCAAGGACGTGAACACTGAGGCAGAGGTCCAAGGTTGGGAAAACAGTAAAAAACAGACGCAGTCCAGGACTTGAAGTACCGGTCCGGGCCCTAAGGTCTGGAAGGCAAGTTGCACTTGCAGAAAGCAGCAGCAGTCCAATAGAAAATGCAGAACATCCGGTAGAAGCTGGGAGGACAGCAGTGTAGGAGGGCATAGAGAAGGATGCCCGGAAAGGCAGACATGAAAAGCGGATGGAGATGAAGCAGGCTGGAGGCAGCCGGAACAGCCGACTTGCTGTAGAGGCACCTCCATCGTAGATGGCAGGTGAAGGGACTTGATGGAGGTGATGTCTTGCAGCCAGCTAGGACCTTGTCCTTCACTGTGGAAGGTTCCATGATTCAGAAGGCAAACACAGTCCAAATGGAGGCAGCTGAGTCCTGGGGCAGTCAAAGCATAGAAGGAGATCTGAAAGCAGCAGCAGCAGGTGGCTGCACCTAGGTATGCAGCACAAGTACTCCGAAGGCTTTGGTGCAGGGAAATCATCAACCATGCGGTGAGTGGTGGCACGGGACTAAAACAGTGCGGCGGGATGGAGCAGCGACTGACCGAAAAGGAAGGGGGGAAAGGAGTTGCAAGCAAGCAGGTAGCAAGGAGCAGACACAGCAAAGAGAAGAACACAGCGGTAGCTGCACGAGGCTGCGAGCCATCAAGAGGAGAGAACAGCAGGAATCCCCAAAAGAAAACAGAAGGAACAGGGTGAGACAGCAGGACAGAGGGAGCGATAGCAGCAGGGAAGGGGAAAACACAGAAAACGAACAAAATGGACAACAGGAGCAGGAGAAGAGGATGAACGGGGGAGGGGAGCACAGGCAAGATGGAGGAAAGAACAAAGGAGCAGCCACAGACCAGCAGCAACACACCAGCGAGTGTAACTCGCTCTAAGCAGAGCTGTGGATGCCCGAGGTATTATATAGGAAATGGGGGAGGAGCTATTCCCCCCATAGAACTACAGGCATAGCCTTTCAATTCTCACCATCAAGTATGCACCAGTGATAATATTGCTCACCAGCCAGGAGTCAGAAATTCATCATCCATATGACACATCATTCAGTTCTTCAGTTTTACTGTTAGTTATTTTTGTGTCAATTTTGCTACTTTTACGTAAAATAATTCGGTTTTCTTTCAGCCCTAATAAGCGTGAATAGTCAACGCCCATTTACGATAGGGAGCCTCAAGAGGCAAGCTGCTCTGGCAGCAGAGCTGTGTCCAGTCCACTACCTTCTCTGGAGAGGGGCTCAGACAATGGGCAGTCCAGTACCTGGGAGGGAAGACAGTCCTCTTGTAAGTACAAAAAGAAGTGGTACCGATCTTGCACATGCTCTGTGTTGGGGTCCTGGCACCACTCGATCTCAGACTCTTCCTCTTCTTGTAAGAAGGAGAAGAAATGGCACCGGTCGAGGTCGCCCTCTGTGAGGTCTGTTATTAGACATTTGACTTCTGCAGGTCAGAGGTCCCCACTGTTGTCACCAATGACACTAGAGATGTCCAGGACTGCGAGATCACTGTCTCCACCCCATAGCCTTCCCTTGCCTTTTAGGGAGGACTCCAGTGGGCAGTTCCATGATTGGGCAGCTATTATGGGTGGGTGCAGCATCTGACCCATGTGGTGATGCTTATGGTGCAGGCCCCTGACCCCTCGGAGTTGGCTGACCTGGCACCAGTGAGCCTGGTAGTGTGTCTGCCTGCAGCAATGGCCTCCAGATTCTTGCCAGAAGTGGCAATGCCAATGTTTTTTCCTGCTTGTGTCATCTCCATCCTGTCTGGGGATGGGGACAGCGGTGCCACCATTGGTTCCCCCCTGGTGCTGGCTGGATCATCAACGCTGCATCAAGTGTCGCATCTGGTGCTGGGTTCAGACTCCTTGAGCTCAGACCTGGTTTTGAGTGCAATGTCAGCTGTGAAATTGTATGAGTTTGTGGTGTCAAGAACCCTCCCAGTGCCACCCATGGTGTCAGCTCCAGCACCTCCCCTTGCGACGGACCCTTAATTCCTGGGGCCAGGACCAGTGTTGCTGCAGCTACGTGCTGTGTTGTCAGCTCTGTGATCCTCCTCTCTACTGTCCAACTTGCGGGTAGGGTGTAAAGGGAAGTGAGTCAGAGCCTGACCTCATATTCTCTGATGAGGTCTCTTTTAATGGTCCAGAGGTTTCAGATCCAGTCCCTGTGTCTTTTCCACAGGAAGACCTTTGTTTCCAGGCTCTTTCGAGCCAGCAGTCATTGACCAAGCTAGGTGCCTCCAGCTGGAGTTACTAAACATGCCTAATATTACAGTCAGTTTAAATCCTCCTATCCAGCCCAACCTACAGACCTTATCTGATGTGGTCTGGCACAAGCCTTCTACTGTGGCAGGTGTCCCCACGCAGGCAAACAGGAAATACGCTGCTCCTAGGAATAAGCTGATGTATTTCACTCTGCCCATAGCTGATACTGTTTTTCTTGCAGATAATGACAAAGCCATAGTTAACAAGGAAGTCACTGTGCACCCTACTAACAAGGAGTTGCACAAGCATGACACTATGGGCAAGCATGCTTATGCCTTGGCTACCTTTAGCATGACTATAGCTAGCTACCGGGGTCATTTTTCCAACTAAGAATATGCCCTCTGGAACATGCTAAAGTCTCTGCCAGATTCAGAGGCTAAACAAGATATACTGCCGACTGTCAAAGTATTGAGTCCAACAGTCACCAGCTCAAAGCCTCCATGGATGCCTTTAATGCAGCATCTTGCTCTGCCGTCACATGCATCTGCATCAGGTGGCATTCCTGGCTGTGGACTGCTGGCTTCCCCCAGGATGTCCAGCAACAGGTCATGAATGTGACTTACCTGTTTGGACAGCAGGTGTTGCAGTCTCTTAAGTCATCCAATGAGACCAGAACAACACTTAAGACTACCAAACAGTTCCCTTTAATTCCCAGAGAGGCAAGGGGCATGGAGCTTTCCATAAGCAGTTCTTTCATGGCAGAGGCAGAGGAGCTCAAAATGACAAAAACCTACTTCCGCAGCCTCAAAAGAAAGTGTGGTTGAAGGCATAGGCGCCGAAAGCACTTAATGCCATTGTCTGAAGCTCCAGCCCCAATCCTGCCTCAGCTGCCTGAGGCAGACCTCGCCTCCCCTGTGAGGGGTGCCTTAAACAGTTTTACCATCAGTGAGAATCCACCACAATGGACAAGTGGGTCCTCAGGATAATCCAAGTGTGTTCTCCCTGGATTTCATAGAAACCCCTCTGGACTATCCACTCAGAAGGCAACCTTCTTTGCCAGCTCACATGTCATAGCTTCTGGTGCAGGAGATTGCAGGCCTTCTGAACAACAGGGCAGTGGAAATAGTGTCGGAGTCCGAACAGAACACAGGATTCTACCACTACTTCCTATCTGCAAAGAAATTAGAGGGCATGCACCCCATTCTCAACCTCAAAAAGCTGAGCAAATTCATGGATTGATAAAAATTAAAAATGATTTCTCTGGGCGCACTGCTATCCTACGTGAAGCCTCAGGAATGGTTGGCATCCCTGGATATGCAGGATGCATAAAGGGAATACCATTCCAGCCAACCTCAAAAATAAAGAAATGTGAATTGGGGAGTAATCTGCTGCATTCATATGAACACAGAACCATAGCCCATAACAATTAATTAACTAGAACTGGGTACAGTATGTGTTATGGAATATATTATTGTTTTTCTAAAATACATAAATATTTTAAGAAAATATCAGTATATAAGTGAAATATAGGATATGAATTGAGGATTATGTGTGGTATTTAAATTAAGTGGATTCCAGCAAAAACCTATTGCTCCAGTATGAATGTAAAGTGTACTTCTAAATATTTGTTTTTGCACCTTTATCAAATTCCTAAGAATAAATATTTAATACAGTGACATGATATTATTTTAATTGTAGAACACAGACCATATAATCCTGAAGGAGAGTTCTCTCCAAAACATTGATTTTATCATTTAATTTGCTTCTGGTTGTTGGTGTTAATGAATAACAAAATCTACTTTAAATATTTACTGTTTTGGTGAGTGGGTCTTAATTCTCCAATCTGGTTTTCTGCTTGTGCAGGATGCATACCAACACATACTGGTGCACCACAGATGCCTCTGTTTTGATGTATTGGGACAGCATTAGCAGTTCAGAGTCCTGCCCTTTGGTCTTTCCTCAGTGCCACAGGTCTTTACAAAGTGCTTTGCAGTACTCACAGCACATCTGAGAGTTAGGTCTCCCAAGTCTTCCCGTACTTAGACAACTGGCTCATCTCAAGCCCATCCAAACAGGAAATGGAACAGGCAGTAGTTACTGCGTTCAATTTCCTAACCTCCAAGGAAGGCTTGCTGAATTTCAAAAAGTCTCAGCTTGAGCCCTCTCAGGAGATGTTGGTCATAGGAGCTGTTCTGGACTTGACCTGTGCCTAGGCTTTTTCTCCAAGAAGCAGACTACGAGCAATCCTGCAGATGGCATGCTACATCATGGAACCCAAAACTGTGCAAGTCCACTCTATGTAACACATGCTGGGTCTAATAGCCTCCTTAGTGTTCATAGCCCCCCTGACACGTCTACACATGAGGACAACCCAGTATATGCTTAGTAAACACTGGTCACAAGTATCACACCCCCAGTTACCCCATTCAGGTGATCAAACCTCTGGTAAGCTCCCTCACATGGTGATCAGTGGAGGAAACCCCCCACCAGGGCTTCCCCTCCTCCTAACTGGAGACTGTAGTGATTCTCACCACGGATGCCTCCCTGCTGGGGTGGGAAGCCCACTGCCAGGGACTCCAGGCACAAGGTGGTTGGGACCTGCCAGAGACACTTCTCTATATCAATGAGTTGGAGATGCAAGCAGCTTTGAATGGTCTAAAAGTCTTGGTGAACTTAGTCAGCCACAAAACAGTCCTCCTCTAGACAGATAATTCTGTCATGTATTGTATCAACAAACAAGTAAGAGTACACTCTTACCCTCTCTGCAGGGAGGCAATGAGAGTGTAGGAATGGTGCCTGGAATAGGGAATCCTGCTCCAAGCAATCTGTAAGGAGTCCAGAACATTCTGGAAGACAAACTGAATAGAAGCTGATCCTCACGAGTGGTCACCAGCTCCAGGCATTGTGAGATCACTGTTGGACAAGTGAGGTACTCCAGATGTGGACCTTTTTTATTTTAGTTACTGTAGTTTTTGTTTACCTGGTAAGGTGCAATAGGCAAACATTTGCCTATTTTCAGGCATGACCCCAGAGAGTACAACCAGCTGAGACAATACAGTTATCTTGGAATTAGCTGGTTTCAAACACCATAGCTCACAATAAACTTCTGGAAACTTGTTTGTTGGGTCATTAAACAGGTATTGTTGGGCATTCCATACTAGCCGAAGCTTGTCAGGCAGTAACAACTAGTGTTGTATTTTCAGGCAACCCTGTACGTTGTCGAATGCCTTACGGCATTGTCTGGTGCTAAAGGACAGGTCCGGAAAAATCTGTAAGGTATTCTCTCCATATTTTAAAATGGTTCCACTATGCCGTGGTGACAAAAAAATTTATCGACCGTTGGCACAGCAACAGCACAACACTGCCAACTTGTGTGCCGTCGCTTGGGGAACAACTGTTTCTGTGGGCTTGCCCTCACACACCCCCATGGGGCTCTGCCCCCACACCCTTCAAGACTTAGATTACTAACCCAGTCAGAGTTAATTTGGGGAGGGGTAACATCCCACCAGCAACAGTGTTGGGAATGTGGAGACCATCACAGCAAACTGCCGAAAATGTCGCTGTGATGGTCTTTGCGGTATTCCCATCGATGTGCTGATGGTATACTATTTTAAAACTCTACACCTCCTGACAATGGCGAGCACCTGGTCCCGATCTCCGGTTTGTGTAAATACGATCATAAATGTCCCTGAGGCAGAAGTGTCCCTTGGGGCTCGTCGAGAGGTTACTCGGTGGGCCTTTTCAATAGATAACACAGGGTCTGCCTCAGAAAAGTCCAAGAGCACTGGTAAAAAGGTACGTGCAAAAGAAAGGCAGCCCTCCCCTTCTGCAGGCTCCGGTAACCCCAGCACTCTCAAATTTCTTTCACAAGCTTGATTTTCCACCATCTGCAAGTGTTGTCTCAGGAGGGAGTTCTCTTTTATAAGCTTAGTTGTAGTGTCAACAGTTTTCAGTACCGATGCCCCAGACCACTGCGTTGTTTGCTCACATTGATCCATGCATGTTTCAAGAGCTGTAACGCTGAGCATGAGATTGTCAAATTTTTTATATAGATCCTGCACTGTTTTAGCCAACTAGTGTAATGGGGCATGGATCGAGGTCAGAGACACCTCTTTGGTTGATGGAACATCAGAGCTCGGGGCTCCTCCACACTGGGCAGGCCCCTCCACATGCTGCTGGTTTTTAGGAGCATAGAAATCCACTGTAGAAGTGGTAGCTCTGTGCAATTTACCCATCTTGTTGGTAACAAGTTGGCCAAACCCCAAAGTAATCACTTTGTGTAATTATACTGCTTAAAATCAAGGTTTTAAATAGCCAGGACAGTCGAGCCAGGCTACAGCGAACCAACGGGCTTCAGAGGGACATCGGCTGAGAGAGCCGACATTCTCTCACTCCCCCTCTAGGAGCTGAAAAGGGACTCATGCACTGCAGCGTACTTTAGGGACAGGGCGTACTACAAAAGCGGCTCCATAACTCTCAGGTACCGCCGTCCGCTCACACAGACACTAATGCAGGTTGCAGAGGAGGTACCGCTGAATGGTATTTACTTTCCAGCATTCTAGGACCGGAAAAGGAAGCTTGCCGCTGACTTGTCACCCAGCTCCTAGCTTACAGGCACCAGCACAGTAAAGGCACTAGAAGGGCTAAAATCAGTGAAATAAGGTATTTCCTCTTTCCTTCCCCTAACAGCACTGTATTTCTTCCGTGGACAACAGCGGGTAGTAAAACAGTCACTGCCTACCGTAGGGGACATTCTCCCAGCAACTATTGCTGTCTGCGGAACTCAAGGGCTGCATCCACAGGTTGGCTGACTGTTTCTCTGCATTCCTCCTAGCAGGGGAAGGGCCCACCCTCTCTCCCCCAAACCTCATTCTCCCCTGGCTACTCACAATGTATTGCTGCGAGCTTACACACCCACTTCCTGCCTAGCAACACGTAGAGACAACATTAAAACACACCAGACTGCCAAGGTTACCTGTCGTTCAAGACACCAGTAATCTCTACAATAGGAAATAGGCTGTGATAACTGGCTATGACAAGCAGGCTGTCATAACTGTGAAACGTTTTTGTTTAGGATAAGCAGGCTGCATCTCACAGGGGAAGTCTACACCAGGCTTTAAATTTTTCTGGACTTACAGGTTTTACATTGTTTTTGCTTCTCTTACAGGTTGTACTTCTTCATGGTTATCTAGCTGAGCACATCCTTGGCAGGGTTCTATACGCTGCACACAGACACAGAAAAAAAAAATAAAACAAAAAAAAAAGCATTCTTTTATTTTTTCCTACAGCAGGATGGACATAGTCAGCTGTAAAAACTGCGGGGCTCCCTACATTCACACACAGCACCAACAGCAAGGTCTCTGTCATGCTTGCTGGGCCATCACAGATATCAGAGCCTAGCTGCAGGAGGCCTGGACCATAATCTACAGACTACAGCACACAGCACTCCACATTCAGCCACTGCAGCCTCCTCTCCAATGGGCACAAAATGTCAGTCGCAGACCCTCACAAGACGTAGGGTCAAGGGACTGGCAGGTAGTAAGGAGAAAGAGGCCCAGTAGAGGGGCCAAAAAAAGAGGTCCTACCCATGGGGATAACCTAGTCACCCCAACTAGTAATAGGTTTACGCTGTTGGAACTAGTCTCTGACACAGCAATTCGGGAAGCAAACCACCAGCAACCGGAAACTCGAGTAAAACAATATGAAAACACTACCTATAAGACAAAGAACCTCTGTACGCAAACACTGAGGCAAGGGTTACCCCAAAGGGCATTTGGCTGGGAAGCCAAGTTTCAAGAAAATACAAAATCACACATCAGGGATTTATTTAACTCTAAAAATTGATTAGCGTTTTGCTCATAAAAGTGTTAAATCTTTGTGAAAATGCATAGCTCTTGCCTCACTGTGTTTAACAAACACAGCACTTCTAGAAAATCTATATGAATACTTTCTGTACAATTAGTATCATCCCAAGAAAAAAACTGCTAATCAATTATTTAAAACCCTGCACATGCCCACACAATGCAAAGCATCATGGGTTGCATATGCAAATCACCACAGAATGTTGTGCTGGTTCAACTTTAAGCAGAATTGTATGGTGCCGAAAGGCCTCTCACACAGTTTGCAAAGGGTGCTAACAGGCATTGTGTGGGCATGTGTGATTTTGTATTTTCTTGAAACTTGGCTTCCCAGCCAAATGCCCTTTGGGGTAACCCTTGCCTCAGTGTTTGCGCACAGAGGTTCTTTGTCTTTTAAATAGTTTTTTATTTTAATGGGCTCACCATAACATATCCAAGACACACTGTCTTAGGGTAGCTGGTCCATTCCACTGGGGTGTCAAACAGACAAGGCGTACTACCTATAAGGACAATAATAAGAGGAAGCTGCTCATAATTGGGGGCTCCATGATCCATGGTATGGAACCCCACCTAACCAACTGTGGCGTAAAAGACATTGTGGTTAGGTGGTTCCCAGGGGCTTCTGCACAGAAAGATACCAACCGCATAAAACAAACAGTACAGGAAAAGGGGGGAAGCGCACATCACATTTCACTTCAGGACAAATGACTTGGCCAATCACATAGTGGAGGAGACCAACATGCATCTTGAGGAACTAGCAGCCAAATTGACTTCCATTTCGTCCACTCTAGCCTTCTCAGAATTTCTACCAGTATGTGGTAAAGGGGGAAGCACCAAGCGAGTCAGAGAGGATGAAGTTAGTGAGTTCAACTCACAGCTGCATGAATGGTGCCAACAAAAAGGATTCCATTTCATAGGAAACTGGAAGAACTTCAGGGAGAAAAGGTTGTTTAGGTATGATGGCTTACACCTGACTAGGCGAGGTGTCAGAGCACTTGGGCAGAAACTCGATGTCTACACAGATCATTTAAACTGAACAATGGGGAGATGGGGACTACACACAACCACACTGCTGGTGTGCTAGTCACCACTCCCCAAAAAACAGTGCACACACAAACAACTTCAGTGAGCGGAAGGGGTGCATGGGGAGATGGGGACTACACACAACCACACTGCTGGTGTGCTAGTCACCACTCCCCAAAAAACAGTGCACACACAAACAACTTCAGTGAGCGGAAGGGGTGCATGGGGAGATGGGGATTACACACAACCACACTGCTGGTGTGCTAGTCACCACTCCCCAAAAAACAGTGCACACACAAACAACTTCAGTGAGCGGAAGGGGTGCATGGGGAGATGGGGATTACACACAACCACACTGCTGGTGTGCTAGTCACCACTCCCCAAAAACAGTGCACACACAAACAACTTCAGCGAGGCGGAAGGGTGCATGGGAGATGGGGATTACACACAACCACTGCTGGTGTGCTAGTCACCACTCCCCAAAAAACAGTGCACACACAAACAACTTCAGTGAGCGGAAGGGGTGCATGGGGAGATGGGGATTACACACAACCACACTGCTGGTGTGCTAGTCACCACTCCCCAAAAGACAGTGGACACACAAACAACTTCAGCGAGGGAAAGGGGATGCCACACACATCAACCGCCAATGTATCAGGCAACTCTTTCCAGAACGCTGGCAGCGTGCACACTCTCTCAGATAGCAACAATAAAGCAGAGCAATCCAGGATGGAGGCACCCCTTCACAAGAAAAAAGGGGCGCATTCCTGTAAGGCAATGGTCACAAATGCTAGAAACCTAGTGAACAAAATTCCTGAGCTCGTCGCCACCATGGAGATGGAAAGACTGGACTGGGTGGCTGTGACCGAAACCTGGTTCACGAATAACCACAGCTGGGACACAATCATCCCAGGGTACAACCTGTTCAGGATGGACAGGAAGGGGAAGAAAGGAGGAGGGGTTGCTATTTACATAAAAGAACATATAAAAGCTACTGAGCTGCAGGGGTCCCCCAGGGACACTGAATCACTATGGCTTACAGTCAAGACAGACAAAGGAAAATCCATCAAAATAGGCATCATGTATAGGCCACCAAATCAAAATGAAAAGGAGGATAACGACTTAATTGAAGAAATGTACAGAATGACAGAGAGAGGTGATGCAATTTTGGTGGGAGACTTTAATCTCAGGATGTGAACTGGGACACACAGACAGCAGCAATGACAAGAAGCAGGGACTTCTTACTGGCCCTGCAGGGAGCAGGACTATGTCAACTTGTTAAAACACCAACAAGAGGGGAGGCCATTCTAGACCTGGTTCTCACAAACAGAGAGAGGGTCAAGGATATTGATGTAGGCTATAATATGGGAAACAGTGATCACCGTATGACCACTTTCCAAGGAGGACTTGGCTTTGAATATTCCAATGTTTTACTTTCAATCTTTGTTACCAGGTAATGTTTTGACATACCTCCTATCAATGGACCCTCGTCCGTCTGTGGATAAGGATGGTATAGATTTTCGACTTGTGAGGACAAATACTGAGCTTCTTTGTTTTCCTCTTTCTGCTATTTTTAAATTTATCTTTATCTTTATGTGGGTCTAGCTTTCCTAAGATTTGGAAAGATTCTACTATCGTTCCTATTTTCAAAGCGGGTGATATTTCTGATAAATCCTATTTCTTTTTTGGCTCCTCTTTCAAAAGTTCTGGAGAGGGTTACTTTTTGACCAGATTATGGAGTACTTGTCTAAATATAATGTCTTAACATCTGCACAGCATGGCTTTAGGCCAGGACATAGTACCACGACTGCCTTGGTGGGGTTCACGAGCATGGTGCATGAGGCCCTTGATAAGGGCCACTTTACTGGGGCTGTGTTCGTGGACCTCACCAAGGCATTTGATCTGGTCGATCATCCTCTTCAGTTAACTTGGGAATATCCAAGGATGTTAGGCATTGGCTAGGTAATTACGTGGCAGATCGTACTCAGGTCACAAGTGTTAGTGGTCAACTTTCTTCTCCTGTTAAGGGTTCACTGGGTGTTCCCCAAGGTTCTATTTTGGGTCCCCTTTTGTTTAGTCTTTTTCTTAATACTCTTCCTTCTGTTTGCACTAGATCTCAAATTTTCTGATATGCTGATGATGCAGTGGTCGTCACAAGTGGCCCCCTTTTTGAAAATGTTCAGAAAGATTTTAGCTGATGATTTTTTGGAGGTACAGAATTGGTTCAGAGTTCATGGATTGGTTTTAAATGAGAAAAAAACAAAAGCTATGGTCTTTGCAAACACTAAAAAAAGAATGAATTTGGATCCTATATTGTCATTATATACTGTCCCTGGTACTTTGATTGAACAAGTTAAACAATTAAAGTACCTGGGTCTATTGATGGATGAGAGTCTCTGCTATGAACCTCATATACTTCATATGGTGAAGGTGATTCACCAGCGTCTAGGGGCCTTATATAGGTTATCTTCTTTACTCACTGATACTACATGCCTTCTGTTGGCTCAAAGTTTCTTACTGCCGTTAATTGATTTTTTTTAATTATTATTCTGCAAGGGAGAGGCTGTTATCTAAGGTAAAAGTGTTACTTAATTCAGTCGCTAGATTTGTAGTAGAATCCCCACAAAGGGTCTATCATTGTAATTTCCTAGAGCAAGTGGGCTGACTTCCTTTGGTTGGAAGATATAAATTCCAAGTGGGTATCTTGGCAAAAAAGGTGATAGTTAGCAGAGTCCCAGACTGTTTTTCTCTAATCTTTAAAAGACAGAACTTTAGTGTTACTACATGGTCAACTGATAATGTTTCTCTTTGCATTCCAAGAATGCATACTTTCCTAGGACAAAAGGCATTATGCTACATGTTACCTACTTTTTTTAATACCATACAGTCTGTTTTTGACTGTGTGAACCTTTCCCTTTGCTCCTTTAGGCATAGGTTGAAAGAGTATCTTTTTACAGAGTGTAAGTGTAAATGTTTTTGAATGATAATATTGAGACATATTTATATGTATCTGTATGTGCATATTTTTTTTTTTATTTGTATTTTTCTTTTTATGTTGTATGTATTTTATATTGTATTTAACTGTTATTTGTACACTGATCACCCATGAAAACGGGTATTTTTTGGCCCATGGTCCTATCAGTATAAATAAAACAAACAAACAAACAAGTCTACACATCCGAGGACACTTGCCACTCCAAAATAAAGGTTCTGGATTTTAAAAAGGTAGATATCAATAAAATGAGGGCAAGACTAAAGAAGAACTTAAGTGCACATGGGGAAGGTGAGGGGGTAGAAGCCACGTGGGAAAGACTCAAGAGAGCAATACAGGCAGCCACAGAAAAATGCTCCAAAAGGGTCTGCAAGGCAAAAAGGAAAAGAAATCCTCTCTGGTTGTCCAAAGTACTGTAGCTACCATGGTGAAGGAAAAAAAGAAGACATATGGAATTTCTCAAGAGACAAAAAGAGAGAAACATTGGGATGCATATAAAGCAAAAATGAAGGCAACAAGCAAGGGGATAAGAAGGGCCAAAGCCCAGATGGAGGCCAAGATAGCAGAGGGAGCCAAGAGAGGTGACAAGGCCTTCTTTCGATACAACAGAAAGAGAAAAAAGGCAAAGGGAGACATAGTGAGGACTGCCACCAGAGAAGGGACAGCTGTGGAAGAACATCACGAAAAAGCAGAAGTTCTAACCAAGTACATATGCTCTTTTTTTACAGAGGAGGACCCGAGTGGTGGTCCAGCACTCACAAACAGGGACACCTGTAGTCCGGGGGTCGATACTAGTCCCTTCACAGAGGCCCAGGTACTGGAAGCACTAAACAACCTAAAAGTAGACAAGACTATGGGACTGGATGAGTTACATCCAAGGATCCTGAAGGAGCTAGGGAAGGAACTTGCGGCTCCACTCGCAAAACTATTCACCAGCTCCTTGACAAGTGGAGTGGTACCTGGGGACTGAAGAAGGGCAACAGTGGTCCCACTCCGCAAATCAGGCAGCAAAGAAGAGGCAGGTAACTACTGCCCAGTAAGCCTCACATCTATAGTGGGGAAACTGATGGAGACACTACTCAAATAGAGAAACAGAGGATGATAGCATTCCTAGAAGCCAGTGGACAGCAGGACCACAAACAGCATGGTTTCACAACGGGCAGGTCATGCCAAACCAATTTGGTCAAATTCGACTGGGTTACCAGGGAGGTGGACAAGGGGAGGGCAGTGGACATGGTGTACCTGGACTTCAGCAAGGCCTTTGACTTGATTCCACATAGAAGGCTAGTAAGGAAGTTGGAACATGCAAGGGTAGGACAGTTAGTGGTTAACTGGGTAAAAACTGGCATCAAGACAGAACTCAGAGGATTCAGGTAAATGGAGCAGTGTCACCATAAGGGAGGGTGACCAGTGGAGTGCCCCAGGGCTCCATGCTGGGACCACTGCTATTCAACATTTTCATAACTGACATCGCCAAAGGCCTAGAGGGAAAGGTGTGTCTATTCCTTTACAACACTAAGATATGCAGCAGGGTGGACTCCACAGAGGGTGTGAGAAAGATGGAATTGAACCTAAAGAAACTTGAACAGTAGTCTGCAGCATGGCAGTTGAGATTCAATGCCAAAAGTGCAAATTCATGCACATGGGTAGAGCTAATCCTAAGAGGACATATCCTGGGGAATTAGCTGCCTCAAACCAGAAGCGTGATCTGTGAATCATTTTATTTTAATCTTTTTGGTGCCTTGCTCCACTTGCCGGGCCATCCGCCCAGTCATGGCAGCATCCCCATATGAGACACTCTCCCAAACCCCCTGGATTGCCCTCCAGGGTGGGGATGTGGCATCCAGCCCTAAGGTGCCATGAACAACGGGATAGGGCAGGAGTCGGCCTGGGGAGCCGATTTTCAGCTGAGGGGTGGGCATCATAGAGACAGAGGGGCAGGCTTGAATTTTTCCCCATGGGTGGGGGTTGGGAACATGCAATGATGCCCAAGTCCATCCTGCCCCCTAGAAATCTTCCTGACGCCAGTTACTGTGGAGCCCCTGGCCTCCCCTAGGGGGCCCTTGTGCTCCGGCAACATCCCGCACCCTCCCCCCAGAGAAGGAGAGCAGTCGAAGGATGCTGAATTCTCCTTCCAGCCAGCCCTCTGATGACCCAGGTCGCCGGTGTCACGAGCGGAAATCCAACCACTGTGCTGGCGGACTAGCTGTGATCTGGGAATCTTGATCTCAGAGGACTTAAAGGTAGAAAAACAGTGTGAAAAGGCAGCACTCAGGGCCAATGGAATGCTAGGATTCACTGGGAGAGGAATCACGAGTATGAAAAGGGAGGTGGTCCTGCCACTCTACAGAACACTGGTCAGGCCACGCCTCAAGTACTGTGTCCAGTTTTGGAGGCCCCACCTCAAAAAGACTTAATCAGCTTAGAGACAGTGCAGATAAGGGTGACAAAAATGGTGCAGGGATTGCACGACATGTCTTACGAGGACAGACTGGGAGAATTAAACATGTATTCATTGGAGCAGAGAAGGGAGAAGAGAGACATGATCAAAACCTTTAAATACATAAAAGGAGCAAATAGGGTGCAAACCCAGGAACTTTTTCACTTCAAAGAAGACAGTAGGACAAGGGGGCATGATCTGAGACTACAAGGGGGCAAGTTCACCACCAACGTCAGGAAATTCTTCTTCACAGAGAGGGTGGTGAACACATGGAATACCCTGCCCCTAGGGGTGATGGGGGCCAAGACGGTGGGGGAGTTCAAGAACGCATGGGATAGCCACAGGGGAGCCCTAACACTCAACAGGCATTAAGGGGCTGGAGTAAAGTAAACTAAAGTAGTCTACTACAGAGCAGACTAGATGAACCAAGTGGTCTCTCTCTGCCATCAATTTTTCTCTGTTTCTATTTTTCCCTGGAACTCGAGATAAAGGCTGCTTCCTCATGAGCTGCTCAGCAGCGCCCCCACTTCTGTGCTATTTCAGCATATCACAAGCTCATTGGTTCCAACTACCTAGCATAGCTGCCACTGTTTAAGAAGTTCCTCAAGAACATTTTACATACGAGACCTCCCATCAGGAATCCCTGGGACATTAATCCTTGTGTTGGACATGCTCATCTGCAAATCCTTTGAGCCTATTGCGACATGTGACCTGAAGTTCCTTACTTGGAAAACAGCATTTCTGGTGGCTATCACCTCTACACATACAGCATCTGAAATCCATGCTTGGTCACGGATCCTCTGTATACTGTTTTCCATAAAAATAATGTAACTCCTAGGTGGTGCCATCCTATGGGCTACTACCCCTGCCTGTATGGCTATGCACAGGTTGAGGGGCCTGAGTTCTGTAAACGGGTGCCTCCACCTGGAGGAATGGTAATGGGGTAGCTTAACTGCTTTGGTATAGCCCTCTGGGATGCTATAACCACCCACCAACCCTTCTTGTGGCCTAAACAGTAACTCAATAGAACATTCATGTGCACTGGATAACAGTAATAATAATAAGTAATAATATGCTCACACCCTTGCACTTACCACCAGGGTCAGATCTGCTGCAATTTCCCTGGAGACCCCCTGAAAAATAAGAGCAGCAATACAATACAAAATGACCACTGTGACCCAACTAATATACACACTAGCCAGGTTAAACATGAAACAGATAATCAGGCTTATTCAGGGGAAGTGAACAAGGGAGGGGCATGAATTTAGTAGAATGATTTGCACTCTGATTAAATTTAGGCTGATTCATCATGCACTGCAAGTTCCTGTTAAACAGTCCCGCAACCCTGGGTACTCAGTATGTTATGCAGGCTAGCCTGAAGTGTTGCCCAAGGTGGCCAGCATTGCAGCTGTTGTTGGGGCCCTTTAGGAAGAAAACAGTTACCTGTAACATGTGCACAACCCAAATATTTGTAATCCCGAGCCAGATGGCTCAGTCCGTTTGCAATAACCCAGAACAAAAACAATCAGATGGCACACAATGATTTGTAGCTGTTGTTGCAGGGAGCTACCCTGATTTGTACTCACATTACTCAGACCAGGGTGTAGGACAGGCGAGATGAAGACCTCATGGCATTACTCTGGAGGGCCAGGGGAAGCAGGGCTTACACAAGTCACCTCCTGGTGGTCGCTACCTGTTGAACAGGGGTCTGAATCCCCAAGCAGGTCTTTTGCCGAGATGATCTCTGAAATGGGGGCAGTGTCTTAGGCCAAGATGGCTAGTCTCAAGTAGGATGAACATTTCTGAGAGAGTTTGTGATCTTCTGCTGGAAAAGCCTCCAGCTGGCATAACAGGATTCACCGCGGGGAATCAAATCACGGCCCACGAAACACATTCAGCACACTTAAATCAGTTATTTCTCTAAGCCACAGTTTGGATGCAGTCCACTTGCTAATTACAGCTTCACTGAGCAAACCTTTCAACCCGAGGCTATTTTCTATCATTCAGGCAGGCTGATCACTTCTGGCGCAAGTCTTCAGTCCTACTTGCAAGTAGCAATAACACACTTTCTTTCTTCTACTGCAAGTCTAAGCCGGCAATCGGAACAGTCCGACTATTGCACAAGGCAAACCCTTAGGCTGGAGAATGTGGCAGGCAGACCTGCTGAGTCCTCTAATGCTCCTCCAAGGAGCAGCTGCTTGACTGCTCGAGCTGTTCACTCTCCAACTTCCAACTCGCAACTGACTCACTGCTTCCGACAGTTCTGGGGATTTTCCTGAGATCCAAAAGGTTTGGTTGGCTGAAGGAACCGTCTGTCACAGTAAGGGCTCCCCTTCCAGGTCCACTTGGGTGCCAACCCTTAAAACTACAAAAAATACAGAATTTTCTTCCCACAAGACCCCTGAGGACAGTCTCCATTTTAGGTCCACAGAGGTTTGATTGGTCTAAATATTGGAAGTCCAGAACCAAAATGGTGGTTCCTATTCAAATGTTCAAGCTGCAAAAGAAAGCAGGTTACCTCCACTGTTATAACAGATAAATAGTAAATAATCACATTTCCTAACAGGGCTCCCTCTGCGCAATTAGCGACTGCAGAATAGAGCAATATAACAGACCGTTTGGCTGGTCGCAAGCCTTAATTACTTGAACCCAGCCCAGACTAATTTTCTCAAACACAGATTAGACGTTCTCTTAAAGAGACAGGTGTGGAGATTCACTAAAGCACTCTTATGCAGTCAAACAGAACTACTGCAGACAGGCACCAGCCTGACACTGGGCATTAGTGAGCCCAGGAAGACATTATAGTAAACCCCAATTTGTAGCGGGGTTACACTTTTCCCTGCCTAGAAAAACTTGACTTCTTCGTCAAGTCTACACTTACTACAAAATTCTATATGAAAACATTATACAAAAATACATGCGTGTTTCATTGGGTGAACCACAAAATAAAGCTGATGCATCAGTAAAACAAACTGGTCCTAAGCATTACTATACTTTTCCATTTGCAATAATATTTCCACATTAACACATTTTCCTTCAGTTTCAAAAAACACATTAGCAGATTTAAACAGTTAAACACATTACTCTCATGACTTTAGTTTGTATCACCTCCTGTACTCTAACCCACATGGCTTAGGGCCTATCCCCATCAGCTACACTAGGGCTGCATGGGGCAAAGACATTGGCACACTGATTTGAGGGTTTAGCTATCAACTTGGAGGTAGCAGAATAACTCAGTTTTGGAAGACAGCTTTCAGAAATGCATACCCCCTTATGAACTACATGTAATGGAAGATCTAGAGGCCTTCCTGGGGAGTCATAACTGAGACGTATGACTGGCTTGGTGGCTCTTCCAGACTTTCTGGGAGGGGCAGGCACAGGCTCAGTACTTTCAACATTTGCAATTGGGTTTCTCAGTCCTGGCTCATTGACTGTCAACAAGTCTGCTTCTGTAGAAAAGGTTGCCTCTGCACTGGTTGTCTGTTCTGTATTGGAAGCACTTTCAGTTCCTGATTGCTCTGGTTCAACAACATTACTGTCTATACTTGGCTCTGAAGAAATTCTAGGTTAATCATTAAGAGGAAATTCCATGGAATTTAAATCTTGCAACACTTGACTAATACTCTCAACATCATTTTCCATAACATAGTCATATGTATTGTTTTCAAACAGTTCTGTATCTACTGGTATGTCACCAGAGGTGCTTTCTGTCTCTAGTTCTCTTTCTTGTGGTTTAGCTGGTTCCACCAGACACAAAGAGTCGGCTACCTCAGAAGTCACACTTTGTGCCTCACTTTCAGGGGGCACAGGGTCTGTGGAGTAGGCAGGAGGGTTAGGCAGTCCTGAGGGTCCAGCTTCATCTCCAAAATTGTACATGGGGTTACCCTGAAACAACTGACTCAGTTCTTCATTTAGTTGGAGCAGGAGGGAGGGACTCCAGCTGGTGAGTTTGCGGTTGTGTTTGTAATTGCATTTGAGGTATTTTCTTAACCGCCATTTCTGTGTGTTTTTCAGTTTAGTTTGGGCAGGATTGAGGAATTCTAGCTGACAAGTTTGTGACTGTGTGTTTGAAAGTAGCTGTGTCTGAACTTTAAGTGCAGGCATCATATTACAGGGATTATACAGATTGGTCAATACCAGCAGGAACATCTGCCAGAACTAGACTCATAGTGGATTCCCTGCAGGGGGAGGGCCTCAAACAACTGGTACAGCAACCCACAAGAGACAGGGCTATCCTAGATCTAGTACTGACTAACAAAGAAGGGATCACAGATCTCCAGGTAGAAGGTCACCTGGGGGCCAGTGACCATCACATGGTATGGTTCAATTTGGCTACTACATCTAAATCATCCCATTCAAAGCAAAATATGGGACTTCAGAGGAGCTGACTTTGATAAGATGGCCAACCAGAGTTAAGCCAGCCCTGGCAAAAAACACAGGTGAGGAGGTACAGGCAAGTGGGCAAGATAAGGATACAATACTTGAAGCAACATCCATTGTGTTAGACAGAAAAGGAAGTGCAAAGAAGAAGGAAACCACTTTGGTTCTCAAATACAGTAGCAGAAAAGGTCAGAGCCAAAAGGCTGGCCTTCAGAAAATATAAGGGAACACAGCGGATGAAGATAGGGAGGCATACCAAACTGCCCTAAGGGAAGCAGGTAAGGCAGAAGGCAGGCAAAGTCCCAAACTGAGGAAACACTAGCACGAACAGTAAAAGAAGGTGACAAGACTTTCTATAGATACATTAGTGAAAGGAGAAAGTCCAGAGGGGTATTGCTAAGCTTAATGGAGAAAGGAGCATGTGAGGAGGAGGACCCTGTAAAGGCATCTATCCTAAATAGATACTTTGCTCAGTATTTACTGAAGAGAAGGTAGGGCAGGGCCCACAGCTCAGCATCATGGACACAGGGGGGAGGGAGGTGAGCACTACTCCCTTCACAAAAGAAAGGGTCCTACAAGAGCTTGCTAAGCTCAGGGTGGATAAGGCAATGGGACTGATGGCATACATCCCAGGGTACTTAAGGAGCTAAAGGAGGAACTAGCAGAGCCATTAGCAGAATTGTTTAGTGAGTCTCTGAGCACAGGAGAGGTCCCAGAAGACTGGAGAAGGGCTCATGTGATCCCACTCACAAGAGTGGTAGCAGGGAGGAGGCGGGGAACTACAGACCGGTCAGTCTTACCTCAGTAGTGGGCAAGATTATGGAGGCACTTTAAGGAAAGGATAGTGCAACACCTGGAATCCATAGGGGCACAGGATCCAAGACAGCATGGGTTTACAAAGGAAGGTCCTGTCAAACTAATCTCATAGATTTCTTTGACTGGGTAACCAGAGTGGTGGACCAAGGGGAGCAGTTGATGTCGCTTACCTTGACTTCAGCAAAGCTTTTGACACTGTTCCACATAGAAGATTGATAAATAAGCTAGGTAGGCTCAGGTGGGTCAGAGTTGGTCAACTGGGTGGCAAACTGGTTGACTGGCAGAAAACAGAGAGTGGTGGTAAATGGTATACAGTCAGAAGAGATGCAAGTCACAAGTGGGGTACCTCAGGGATCAGTCCTGGGGCCAGTCCTATTCAACATCTTCATTAGTGACCTCAAGATGGACTAGAGGGTAAGGCTTGTCTGTTTGCAGATGACACCAAGATCTGCAACAGAGTAGATGATCCAGATGGGGTGGGCAGAATGAGAAGAGATCTGGATAAACTAGCAGAATGGTCAGAAGAGTGGCAACTGGGATTTAATGCAAAGAAGTGCAAAATCATGCACATAGGGAAGAGAAACCCTGAAGCCACTTATAGGCTGGGAGGAGTTGCTAGCAGTCACAAAGGAAGAAAGAGACTTGGGCATCATCATCACTGATGACCTAAAATCATCAAGCAGACCTCTAAAGCAGTAGGTAAGGCTAGGGGTGTTAGGTGTATTAGTAGGGGTATCACAAGTCGTAAGAGGGAGGTAATAATCCCTCTGTACAAGACATTGGTTAGGCCCCATCTGGAGTACTCGCGGCAGTATTGGAGGCCACACCTTCACAAGGACATTAATCAAATTGAGGCAGTCCAGAGAAGGGCAACCAAAATGGTGCAGGGACTGCATCAGAAGACATATGAGGACAGATTAATGGAGCTTAATATGTATACCCTTGAGCAAAGGAGGAGAGAGGTGATATGATCGAGACATTTAAACACCTTAAGGGCATAAACAAGGTGAAAGAGTCTAACATGTTTAAATATAAGAAAAATAGCAGGACAAGAGGACACAGCATGAGATTAGAGGGAGGCCGATTAAGGGGAATGTGAGGAAATTCTTTTTCACAGAAAGGGTGGTAGATGCATGGAATGGCTTACCACAAGAAGTGGTGGCTATGAATACAGTGCAGGGCTTCAAACAGGCATGGGATAGGCATAAGGGAGCAATACAAATGACTATGAATAGATAGGTCACTGACAGAGCAAAGGCCGATGGCACATTTATAAGGTAGAAAAAGAAATGGGCAGACTGGATGGGCCTTGCGGTCCTTATCTGCCGTCAACTTCTATGTTTCTATGTTTCTATGATTAGTGTAGTTTGAATGTGAGGTTTTAACTGCCATTTCAATTTGATTCTTCATTTAGTTGGAGCAGAAGGGAGGGATTCTAGCTGGTGAGTTTGTGATTGTGCTTGTAAAGCATTTGAGGTATTTTCTTAACTGCCATTTCTGTGTGATTTTCAATTTAGTTTGGGCAGGACCGAGGGATTCTTGCTGACAAGTTTGTGACTGTGTGTTTAAAAGTGGCTGTCTGGACCACGGTGAGTAGAGTGAGGAGTCACTGCCAGAGGACTCCTTGGCTGATTGCTTTTGGACACAGCATGTGGTGTAGTCCCACCCCAGGGCTTGCCCTACATTTAATGGGTGGGTCTCATGGGGTCTTGCAACATTCTGCATCCATACAGGAAGTAGCAAAGAAAGGAAACAGAACATAAAACACAACAGAAAAAAAACAAATATTTGGGAGATAACAAATAGCTGTCTTAGCAGGCAGTTGTTTGAGGAGGGAAACAGACATGATAGGAGTGGTGCAATGCAGTGGCTGTGGAGCAGCTGTATTCAGGGAGATATTCTGGAGACTGCAATGCTGCCCTATCTATAGACACCTCTCTGGGCTGAGGGAGGAGGTTGTCTGTTTCCAAGCAGAGTTGGCCAAGCTGAAGGTGGCATCCACCCCCACCAAGAGACCACCGGGTCCACAACTTGTACCTCAAAGGATGCCAGGGAAGAGGAGTGATTGGACTATGGTGGGCTCAGGGAGAGTGAGGAAGGGGGGTCGAAAGCACACACCCCAACTTGTCCTGCTTAGTAACTCCTACACTGTTTTGGAAGAACAGGAAAGCCCCACTCAGCAACCCGAGGCAGGGACCAGGGAGGATGGGAGGGTCCTCCAGGATGGAACCCCAGGGAATTGAGGCAGGGAATCCCAGATGAGGGGGAAGCTTCTCTTAGTGGGGGACTCTGTTGTCCGGGCAGTGGAGTCAGGGTCACCTAGCAGGGGAGAGAGGGAGGTCAAGTGCCTTCCAGGAAGCACTGCATGGAGGGATGGGAAGTAGATCCATAGGATCACTATGGCAATACCTAGGAGGGAGCAACTGGATGTCATTGTCCACCTGGGGACCAATGACCTGGCCTGGGGAAGGATGGAGGTAACCAGAGTCCAGGAAGATTTCAGGAGCTGGGGGGAAACCTGAAAAAGAGAGCATGCTCCATCTCATTCTTGAAGGTGCTACCTGTCCAGGGCACAGGGGAAGCTAGGGCACTCCGCATCCATGCCTTCAACTCCTGGTTGAAATATTGGGTGTGGAAGGGAGAGTTTCGGCTTCATAGGGGACTGGGGCCTGACCTGGGCAAAAGCAAGCTTATATAAGGAGGACGGCCTGTATCTGTCCAAGAAGGAGACCTTGGTCCTTTGTGAGAAGTTTAAATGCTTGAGGTGTGAGCATTTAAACTGGCCAAGGGAGGAGAGCCAGGAGGGTTAGGAGGCTTAGGAACACCTGCCCCATGGGAACATAGGTTGACTACAGGAACAGCTAAAGCAGGAAGGAAGGGGCGGGCAGGTGAAGAATGTATAACGAGTGATACGGGAAGAGGGCAAAAGCACATAGGAAAGGAAACTGGGGTGGGGGAAGACGCTGGAGAGGGAGAACAAGAACAGAGGGAGGGCAGACTACAAAACATGGAAGATCATGCTAACGAATGCCCATAGCCTAGGAAACAAGGTTCCAAACCTGGAGGCCTTGTTGGCAGATGCAGACCTTGACATAGCAGTAATAACAGAGACATGGTGCTCTGCTAATCATAGCTGGGAAGTCAATGTACCAGGCTATACACTGTTGAGGAGGGACAGGGAGGGTAAAAAGGGTGGAGGAGTGGCCCTGTACATCAGAGATGGTATAAAGGCTTTAGAAGTTCAGGGAAGACAGGGGAAGGCCGAGGTAATGCGGGTCACCCTGGAGCCAAGGAATGGAACAGCAATATGCACAGGGGTGATCTACAGACCTCCGGCACAGAGGAAGGAAATAGACAGGGAACTAGTGGAAAACATACACGAGATGGCAGCTAAAAGGCAAGATCCTGCTACTGGGGGATTTCAATATGCCAGACGTGGATTGGACCACCTAGATGGCTGCTTCAGCCAGAAGCACAGCCATTCTTGAATCCACGCAGGGGGTTGGACTCAGGAAGCTGGTGCATGAGCCAACCAGGGACAAGTCAGTTCTGGCCAATGGGAACAGAGTTGAAAAAATACAGGAGGAAGGGCAGCTGGTGTCCAGTGGCCACCACATGGTGTGGTTCAGCATGGAGACCTGGACTCAGTTAAGCCACACAAGGGCAAGAGTATTAGATTTCAGGAGGGTAGATTTCACTGAAATGGGTAGATGTATACAAGCAGTACTGGGGAACGGAGAGGTAATAGAGGGTATGGAAGAACAATGGGAGAAACTGAAAGGAGCCATATTGGAGATAACAAACCAATGCGTTAGGATAGTGGCCAAAGGGAAAAGAAGAAGGAAACCACTACTGTTCTGCAAAGAGGTGGGGGACAAAGTCAGGGCTAAAAGGCTGTTTCAGGAAATATAAGGGGAGCCAAAGAGAGGAGGACAGGGAGATGTACCTTGAATGTCTGACGGAAGCAGGGAAGGCTGTTAGGAGGGTGAAGGCACAGACAGAAGAGGGCTTAGCACAGTCTGTAAACAAAGGGAATAAGGCATTTTATAGGTACATCAGTGAAAGAAGAAAAACTGGGGGGAGGGGGGATGAGGCTCAAAGGGGAGAAGGGAAAGTGTAAGGAGAGGAATCTAGACAAGGCAGAAATACTGAACAAATACTTCTCAGTATTCAATAAGTAGGGGGTGGGTCAAGGACCACAGTTGAGATACAGAGGTTGACATCAGTCCATTCACAGTGGAGAGAGTTCTGGAAGGACTCACAAAGCTGAAGGGGGGGGGGGATTGTTTAACCAGGAAAGGCACACTAAGCCGAAGCTTGTTTCCAGGTGCGACTGGGAGCACAAGGAAGTTAAGTGACTTGCTCAGGGTCACACAGTATGCAAGTGGGGGCTGTGGGATTCAAACCCCCGGTCTGGTCTGCTAGATGTCACCAGATTTGCAGCTCATAGCCTTAAGCCACTGCACTATACTGCCTCCTTGAAGGTGGATAAGGCCATGGGGCCAGACGGCATCCACCTGAGGATATTAAAGGAGCTGCAAAGGGAACTAGCAGGGCCTCTGACGGCCCTGTTCACAGAGTCACTCAACATGGGTGTCATTCCAGAGGACTGGAGGAGGGCACATGTAGTCCCACTGCACAAAAGCGGCAGTAGGGAGGAGGCAGGGAACTACAGGCCAGTCAGCCTCACCTCAGTGGTGAGAAAGATCATGGAGACACTGCCGAAAGAAAGGATAGTGCACATATGGAATCCAGCGGTGCTCAAGATCTGAGGCAACATGGATTCACAGCAGGAAGGTCATGTCAAATGAATCTAATAGATTTATTTGATTGGGTGACTAGGGAACTAAATCAGGGAGGGGCGGTAGATGTCGCCTACCTAGATTTCAGCAAAGCCTTCAACACTTTTTCACATAGAAGGCTGATTAACAAGATGGGTAGTCTAGGCATGGGAGACAAGGTGGTAAACTGGGTTAGGAACTGATTAACAGAGAGGAGACAGAAGCTGGTGGTAATTGGGGTACAATCTGGGGGGGGGGTGACCAGAGGGGTACCACAGAGATCAGTATTAGGATCAGTCCTGTTCAATGTCTTCATTAGTGACATTGCAGAGGGGCTGGAAGGAAAGGTCTGCCTGTTTTCAGATGACACCAAGATCTGCAACAGGGTGGATACTCCAGAAGGGGTGTAGAAAATGAAGGGGGACCTGGAGGAGCTTGAAAGATGGTCAGAGATGTGGCAACTGAGGTTCAATGCAAAGAAGTGCAAAATAATGCACCTGGCTAGAGGGAACCCTGGGGAGAGCTACAGGTTGGGAGGTGGGGAGGAACTGACTGTCACCAAAGAGAAAAGGGACCTAGGGGTTATCATCTCTGATGACCTTAAGGCATCAAAGCAGTGTACAAAGGCGGCAAGGAGGGCCAGTGGCATGCTGGGGTGCAAAGGCAGGGGTATCACTAGCAGGAGGTGGGAGATGGTGATGCCACTGTATAAAACATTGGTAAGGCCTCACCTGGAGTACTGTGTGCAGTTCTGGAGACCACACCTGCGCAAGGGCACAGATAAGGTGGAAACTATCAAGAGAAGTGCAACAAAGATGGTGAAGGGCTTGCATCACAAAACATATGGAGGAGAGACTAAGGGACCTCAATATGTACTCACTGGAGGACAGAAGACAGCAGGAGGACATGATTGAAACTTTCAAGTACATCAAAGGCATAAACAAGGTGCAGGTGGAGGACCTTTTCCAATGAAGAAAACGTACTAGAACAAGGGGGCACAACATGAAATTAGAAGGGGGTAGATTAAAAGGTAATGTGAGGAAGTGTTTCTACACAGAAAGGGTAGTTGACACCTGGAATAGTCTGCTACAGGAGGTAGTGGGGTTAAGCATAGTGGAGGGGTTTAAGCATGCCTGGGACAGGCACAAGGATAGCCTGAGAGGGGAGGGAGCGATGAAAAGCCATAGATCACATAGGGTCGGTGGCCACATACAATGTATAGGGCCTACGGGCAGACTAGATGGGCCTAGTGGTCCTTATCTGCTGACAATTTCTATGTTTCTAGTTTATACGATGAGTAATAGGGTGCTTCACACTCACTGTCATCAGATTCAGACTGGCAATCAATGTCATTTTGGGTCTGACTGAGAGAAGGCCTTGAATCCTTAACAACTGGAGAGGGGGTTGACTGTTTCTTTTTTGTTGCAGCTCTGGTTACAGGCACGGAAGGGGCAGTGTCTTGGGGTGCAGAGTCAATGACAATTTGACCAATGGGCAGCAAATGATTCCTGTGTATTGTCTTGACAGCTCGTGGGTCACTTTTCCGGATGCACTTTACAGTATAGACTGGCAGATCCCCCAGCTTACTGACAACAATGTAGGGGGGTGTAATGCCACCATTGGCAATTTTATGCTTCCCATGCAGTCCCAAATTTTGGAACAGAACTCTGTCTCCAGGTTGCAGTTCTTGGGCCTTGACACGCTTGTCATGCCTTTCTTTATTGGCTAAGTTTCTCTTTGCCGCCATGGTGTGTGCTAGTTAGTAGACATGGTTTAACTGGGCATTTAACTTTTGAACGTATTAAAGATGATTTTCAGCTCTGACTCCATCAGGGGACACTCTGAAACATGTCTACTGGCAACTGGGCTTCCCGACCAAACATCAGGCGGTAGGGGAAGAACCCAGTGGCATCTCTTTTAGTGCAGTTATAAGCGTGTACCAAGGTGCTTATCTGCTGGCTCCATTTGGACTTGTCTCGAGGATGAAGGGTGCCCAGCATATCTAGCAAAGTTTGGTTAAAACTTTCAGGCTGTGGATCTGCCTGGGGTTGATAGGGGGTGTTTCTGGACTTTCGGGCTCCCCAGAGTGAGAGCATTTCCTTCATCAAGCGGCTTTCAAAGTCTCTCCCTTGATCGGAGTGAATTCTCTGAGGGGCACCATAATGGACAAAGAACTTTTCAATGAGGACCTTTGACACTGTGGATGCTTTCTGGCCCTTAGTTGGATATGCCTGGACATAATGAGTAAAATGATCTGTAACCACTAGCATATTGCCAATATTCTTTTGGTTTGAGACACAAGAAGTCAATACACACACACTCCATGGGTGCACTGGTAGAGATATTGACTAAGGATGCAGCCATTTGGGGCTGAGCTTTTCTCTGTAGACACCAACTGCAAGTTTTAATATGATTTTCTATATTAGCTCCCATCTTCGGCCAGTAGAACGAGCACAGGCCAAATCAGTAGTTTGATCACAGCCTCTAGATGCCCCATTTGGTCATGAAGGGCATGTAGCACCACAAATTTGAAAGCTGTAGGTAACATTAATTGCTGCATGAGGATTTGCCCCTTGTCGATCTGTTGTCTCTCAGTAAAGCAACTGATTACACAACTTTAGTCTGGGCCCTTCCTTGAACAAGGCAGTTCATGAATCTGAAGAAGGAAGTCTGGACACATTTTTTCCAGCATGAATGGCATCCAGCACTGGCTTGATCATGGGGTCTTGGGCTTGAGCCCACTCTATATTGTCAGGGGTGAGTTGGGGCAACATACTGAGATCCAAGGCTGCCAGGTGACAGTAGGCCGCAGGAACACAGGTGTCGGGAGGACGTAAGCAGTCTACCAGGCAGTCAACTGTTTCAGGAAAGGGATGCTCATCTTTGTCGATTTTTTGACAGAGGGCTTTGACAGACTGTTCAGACATTCTCACCCAATTTGCATTAGAGTCAGGTCTTCTGGAGAGGGTGTCAGCATCAGTGTGGTTCAGGCCTGGTCTATATTCTACTGAATAATCGTAAGTAGACAGTGAAGATAACCAGTGATGCCCAGTGGCAGCTAACTTAGCTGAAGTCTGGACATAGGTGAGGGGATTGTTGTCAGTTTTCACTAGAATCCTTGCGCCATAAAGATATTCATGAAATTGGTCTACCACAGCACACTCCAAGGCAAGGAATTCAAGTTTGTGCACTGGATAGTTCTTCTCAGATGGGGTTAGACTCTGACTAGCAAATGCCACTGGGTGCAAACCTTCCTCATATTCTTGATATAGAACAACACCAAGTCCCTTTAAACTGGCATCAGTGTGCAACACATAGGGTCTAGCGGGATCTGTGTAGGCAAGCACAGGCGCATGGATGAGTTTATGAATGATATCATAGAAGGCTGCCTTGCACTCTGAAGTTCACCTGGCTCCAAAAGGTTCCTTAATCCGAAAGTAAACCTTCTCCTCCTCTTTAACTGCACTCTTCTTATATTTCTAGTTTGTACGTGAGTAACCTTGAGTTAAATTGAGCAAAGGGTGAATGACTTTGGTGTAATCTTTTATGAAACGGTGGTAACAGCTGCAGAACCCCAAGAATCTTTGCAGTTCCTTAAAGAACTTCCCTAGTCCTTTTGACTTTCATGCATGAATTACCCCTTCTTGCATTGATTCTGGAATTGTATTTCATTACTGTCCACTGCAGTTAGTTTTTGCACTCTGAGCTGCTAAAAACTGCAGGGTGTACCAGAGCTTCTATAGCAAGCCTGGTGTTGCTGTGGGCCCAGGGTTATACTGTTGACATCACTATAGGGCAGAGTCAATTTCACGCACAAAAAAACATATTGACAAGTCATCTGGATTTTGGCATAATGCATTGCTAACAGGGTGTCTTGGGGAAGATGAAACACAGTATGTTCACTGAATACTGGTAGGTTTCCCTTGCAACATTGTTGCAACTGCATGGTACTGCATAGTGTGAGTCACTCATCTACCCTACAGTGATGTCATCAGGAGCTAGCAGCCCTGCAGCTGAACAGCAAAGGCAAGTGCAGCAGGGCTCACAAACAAATCCAAATTATGGAAGGCTGAGTAAACCTTGGCCAAAAATAACACATGCACACACCTATTCAGGTCTAGTACTGCATATAATGACTAGAAGCTGTAACATTTTGGACCATCATGAAAGTTCCTCTTTAAGATTATACACAAAAAGAGCTCCTAAAACTGAGCTGCTTGGTTGGCACTCATTACTCCTTCCTTTTCAAAAAGAACTCATAACTGAGAGTCTTAAGTAGGGTAAAAAAAATTTTTTTATTGTACAAAAAAATGAATTTCTTGCCAGCCTGGTGGGTCTGAGGGTTGAGATGCTGGACGCCACACCTCGTGCCATGCCGGCGACCCTGGTTCTGGAATGAGCCCGGGATGTCGGTGGTCGGCAGGGGGGAGAGAGAGGATTGAGCGTCCGGAGAACTGCTCTCCTCTCTCTGGGGAGGGCTCCGGGGCCTGCTCGGCATCCTGGTGACCCCCGATGGAGATCAGGGGCAGCAGAGGCACGCCAGCCAGTGTAAGAGGGGGAGGAGTGTGGCAGGTGTCAGCAGGATAGCCATGCATGGACGCCATTGCATGCCGCACTCCCACAGGGAAAAATAATAATAAAATTCCCCTCCAAGGATCATGGAGATGATGGGGGCTCCAGGGGCAGGACTCACATCCCACCGCCGGCCCATCTCCTCGGGGGACTCCTGGCCAACCTGGCACACCCAAGTAAGACCTCTTTAATATCAGAAAGGCCATTAAGGGAGAACGGACCTGTCCTAGGGGGTGATCCAGGAGGCTAGGTCTGCCTGGGCTTTCGGGCGAGTACCTTCGAGACCAGGGTTCAGGCAGGGAGTAGCAGTCCTTGCCGTGTGTGCACCCCAGAAGGATGCCTGGCCTAGGAGGATCATAAATAAAGTCAAAAAAAAAATTTCTTACCATTACCATATGCTTATCTGCGTGAGAGATGCACGGTTTGAATTTAAATCTTTTTTTACCCTTCGCATGGATAGTTTACAAATGCCTGTATATTTCTAATGTCTACCAACCATATGTGGATGCTGAAAAGGTTGTTTATAGCTTAATCACAACAAGCCTTTGATGATGGTAAGAAATTCATTTTTTGTGCAATAAAAAAAATGTTTTTTACCCTACTTAAAACTCTCAGTTATGAGTTCTTTTTGAAAAGGAAGGAGTAATGAGCACCAACCAAGTAGCTCATTTTTAGGAGCTCTTTTTATGTATAGCTATGCTTGTACCCTCAGGTTTGTGCACCTTTTAACATGTTAAGACACCCCTAAAGTCTTTCTAACTTTTTGCTCTAGTTCCTAAGATTGTCAGGCTAAGGCCAGGTGGTCAAAGACTCCACTTTGCTTGGGTCAGTCTGAATCCCATCGGCTGACACTATGTGACCAACATATTTCATAGATTTTTGGAAGAACTGACACTTGTCTATCGATAATTTTAGTCCAAAGTCCTCCAACCAGTCAAAAACCTTAAACAAACGAACTTCATGTTCCTCATGGGTCTGGACGAACACAACGACGACATCCAGATAGACCAGGCATTCTAGTAAGTTCAAGTCTCCAACGGCTCACTCTATCAACTGCTGGAAAGTGGCGGGCACTTCCGAAATACCTTGAGGTATGTGTAGAAACTCACAGAAACCCACGGGACAAATGAAGGTTGTTTTCTCTCTGTCTTCTGGGGCCATCGGGATTTGATAATACCCGCTCCAAAAGGTCAAGTTCAGAGAGCCACTGGCTTCTGCTGAGGCAGTCGAGGGCATCCTGGATATGGGGCACGGTGTATTCATCTGGGACAGTTCTTTGATTTAACATCCAGTAGTCCACAGACATCCTCACCAATTAATTTTTCTTCCAGACTACCACAATTGGGGAGGTGTACAGGCTTCGAGACTCTTGGATGATTCCTGTGGCCAGCATTTCCTGATGATGGCGTTGAACATCGTCAATGTCAGCAGGTGCCAGGCGACGGGATCTCTCTCTGAACAGCCTCCAATCATGAAATCTAATGTAGTGTTCGGCCCCTGTGACACAAATACATCCCATTCTTTCAAGGAGAACACTTGGCTTCTCTGAGCCAACTTCTGGCTGATCTTAGCCTTCCATTCTGTGGGAAGGGGGGACTCCCCAAAATCAAACATGTCAGGGGTCACCCCATCACTCTCTTCAGAGCACTTTTTGCTTGGCAGCACAGCAGTATCTGCACAATACACAGTGGCTATGGTGCACCCTCGATTCACCCGAACCTCCCAATCTGACATGTTCTGGACTTGCACCACTATCCACCGAGCATAGGCATGGGCCTGGGCAGGTAGAATGCTAGGCTTGACCAACAGTCCCTCAGGCAGTTTCCCCTCTTCTGGTGCATTCAGCATAATGATTTTGTTTTTAACATCCTTTTTTAGGTGCACTTCACCACTAATGGTACACTGAGCATTTGGAGGCAATACCAGTGGGTCTGAGTCTTTTTTCCATACTATTCCCATGGGTTAATCTCTCTCAATTTCATGGGTTTGCATTTGTAAATCATAGGCTTGGCGTACCAGAGCTGGGATATGCAGGGCTTTTCCAGTCCGCTTGACTTGTTTCTCCTGACAGAGCTGGGCTAACCAGCCGAACATATGGGCACTGGTACCAATCAGTAAAGGGATGCCATCATACAGTCCAGTTAGTGGGCACATCAGGGCCAGGGTCTCTACCTGTTCATCTATGCCAGCAACAGCAGTAGGGAAAGACAACCAAATTCATACATACTCCCAGTACAGATAGAATTTTTTGCTCAACCCCCACACATGCTGTCCTTCGAGGGGGTGGAGTGGGAGGTCAGATAAGTGCTGATCACACCAGTCTTGAAACATAATGGTGACCTGCAAGTCACTGTCCGGCACAGCTCAAGTGGAAATGCCATTAACTGTTACTGTAGTCTCCATAGAGGGACCCACCATCTCGGACCAGTCTGGAGAAGTCTGTTTTGCAGACTGGCCCAGTGCAGTCATGGAGGAAAAAGATTTGAGGCGGGCCAGGCTGGGGTTTTATATTGCTCTGTCGAACCAGGTTGAGCAGTCTGACAGTGACTTTCTGCAGGTCTTCTGAAGAATTGCAACTTTTTCAGGTATGTCCGTCTTCCCCACACCTATAGCAGAACACCTGTTAACCAGATTGAGCAATCTGGCAGTGACTTTCTGTAGGTCTTCTGGAGAACTGCAACTCTGTCAGGTATGCCCGTCTTCCCCACACCTATAGCGGAACACCTGTTCCCTGTGGTCACTGGAGCGGTTGGGTTCTTCCCAAACTTTATGATGGTTGGAGAAGAGAGACCTATTGTCTTCTTTTGATTTTTGCTCAGGCTCCCTGTCTCCACCATTCCACCAGGGGACAGAAGTTTGGGTGGCATGTATAAGGTCCCCCACTAGAGCTCGTAGCTCTCTCACCTCTTCCACTAGTTTGGACTCAGTTTGAGGCTCAGGAACAATAGCATGAACCCCACATCCACGGGCGAAGCCTCGTTTCTAGTCTCAGTCTTAGGCGGGCAAGGATTAGAGCTCTGGGACATGTCAGCTGTGGCTTGTTGGCTAGCTTGCATCTCCTTCAGTTCCTTCAGCAACACTTGGACCAGATTCATCTCAAGAGCTTCCTCTGTCTCTTTGGGTCAGTCTGGGGTTGAGTGGGTATGCACAGCCCCAGTGTATGGTTCCCACCCAGTCTCATCATTCTAAGCGTCTCAAATCTCCTTCATCAGCCAGCAGTATTTGGGAGGGTTAGCTTTCCTATCTTGAAACTTAAGTTTTAGCATGAGCACACTAGAGTAATGTGCAGATTTTAGGATGTGCTCCAGCCAGACACGATTCAGTTCACTAGCTGGGACACCACCTTTTCTATGGGCAGTCGGCATGGCCCATTCAATCTGAGTGACAAAAGCAGACAACTTTTCATTCTTCCACTGTTTAGCGGACTTGAACTTCCACATTAAGTCTTCCCCAGATTCAGCGCTGCCAAACACCCTTCTAAAGCAGAGAGGTACTCTGCTGCAGTGGCTTCTGGGTTAGTAGATCGGAGAAACTGGATAGCTTCCAGTGCAGGGCCCCTTAAACTTTCCATAAACCTCTTTATCTTCTCCCCTTCAGAGCACTGCCACTCTTGGACCAGTGGAGTAGCAGAGTCCATCCATGTTTCTAGGTCGTCCTCCCACACTAGTACAGGGACTGCACCAGAGAACAATCTGAGCCTGCAATAAGAGTCCAGGTGTACAGAAGGTATCATGATGGAGGAGGTTATGAAAGGGGATGCCCTGGGAGTGGCTGGCGGACATTGTATGGGAGTGGTCTCCTCCGAATCCTCCAAAACCTTTAACAATTCCTTAGCTGTCTGGCCTTCAGCAGCTAGCAGCCTTAACAACTTGTCCTTGAACCCCTCCACTCTCGGGGACTCCCACAGGGGAAGACGGGTCACTATGCAAATGAATAACTTTCCACCCCTTCTTGGACCTTTTGGGCATAATAAGAGGGGGTACTTTTTCAGGGTCTATAGGGAAGCTACAAGAAAGGAGGGCCACCAAGGTCTGATCAAATAGGTCTGAATCTCACCCCCCTACTTCAACCTTTCCCAGACATTTAACCTTCCCCACTGTTTCTTCAATCATGTCATTAGTGGTCCTTACAGGGATATCAAGCAGCAACATAGCATGTGAGGGATCTACCCCCTTGGCCTCAATCCACCCCATCATGCAGTGCACGACCAGCTTGTGGGGAAGAAACATCCATTTGGGTATAGTAAATGCCTCCATTTCAATTGCTGTCTCAATTTTGCACTGGGCTGCAATTCCAGCTTCTGACCACTAGAGGGCACACGTCCCAGCGGTGCCCCCAAGATGTAACACCCCAGGTAGCACTATCCTGTGGGCTACTACCCCTGCCTGTATTGCTATGCACAGGTTGAGGGGCCTGAGTTCTGTGAACAAGTGCCTCCACTCGGAGGAATGGTATTAGGGTAGCTTAACTGCTTTTGTACAGCTCTCTGGGATGTTATAAACACCAACTACCCCTTCTAGTGGCCTAAACAGTAACACAATAGAACATTCACATGCCCTGGATAACAGTAATAATAATATGCTCACACCCCTTGCACTTACCACCAGGGCTGGATCTGCTGCAATTGCCCTGGAGACCCCGTGGAAAATAAGAGCAGCAATACAACAATACAAAATGACCACTGTGACCCAGCTAATAATCTACACATTAGCCAGGTTAAATGTGAAACAGGTGATCAGGTTTATTCAGGGGACGTGAACAAGGGAGGGGGATGAATTTAATAGAATGATTTGCACTCTGATTAAATTTAGGCTGATTCAGCATGTACTGCAAGTCCCTGTTAAACAGTTCCACAACACTGGGTACCAAGTATGTTATGCAGGCTAGCCTGAAGTGTTGCCTGGGGTGGCTAGCGTTGCAGCTGTTGTTGGGGCCCTTTAGGAAGAAAACAGTTAACATGTTCACAACCCAAATTTCTGTAATCCTGAGCCAGATGGCTCAGTCCGTTTGCAATAACCCAGAACAAAAACAATCAGATGGCACACAATGGTTTGTAGCTGTAGTTGCAGGAAGCTACCCTGATTTGTACTCACATTACTCAGACCAGGATGTAGGACAGGTGAGATGAAGACCTCATGGTGTTGATCTGGAGGGCCAGAGGAAGCAGGGCCTACGTGACTCACCTCCTGGTGGTGGCTACCTGTTCGATGGTGTTGTGCAGGGAACTGAATCCCCAAGAAGGTCTTTTGCCAAGATGATCTCTGAAATGGGAGCAGCGACCTAGGCCAAGATGGCAAGGCCCAAGCAGGATGAACAGTTCTGAGAGAGTTTGTGATCTTCTGCTGGAAAAGCCTCCAGCTGGCATAACAGGATTCACCGTAGGGAACCAAATCGCGGCCCATGAAACACATTCAGCACACTTAAATCAGTTATTTCCCTAAGCCACAATTTGGATGCAGTCCGGTTGCTAGTTACAGCTTCACTGCACAAACCTTTCAACCAGAGGCTATCTTCTATCATTCAGGCAGGCAGATTTCTTCTGGAGCAAGTCTTGGGTCCTATTTGCAAGTAGCAATAACACACTTTCTTTCTTCTGCTGCAGGTTTAAGCTGGCAATTGGAACAGTCCGACTTTTGCACAAGGCAGACCCTTAGGTCGAGGAACATGGCAGGCAGGCCAGCAGAGCCTCCCACCAATTCCTCTAACGCTCCTCCTAGGAGCAGCTGCTCGACTGCTCAAGCTGTTCTCTCTCCAACTTCCAACTCGCGACTGACTCATTGCTTCAGGCAGTTCTGGGTATTTCCCTGAGATCCAAAAGGTTCGGTTGGCTGAGGGAACTGTCTGTCACTGTAAGGGCTCCCCCTCCAGGTCCATTTGGGCGAAAACCCTTAAAACTACAGAATTTCCTTCCCACAAGACCCCTGGGGACAGTCTCCATTTTAGGTCCCCAGTGGTTTGATTGGTCCAAATACTGGCAGTCCAGAACCAAAATGGTGGCTCCTGTTCGAATGTTCCAGCTGCAAATGAATGCAGGTAAGACAAACTTTTCTACCTCCACTATTATAATAGATAAAAAATAAATAATTACATTTCCTAACAGGGCTCCCTCTGCGCAATTAGCGACTGCAGAATGGAGCA
Source organism: Neoceratodus forsteri (assembly GCA_016271365.2). NCBI lineage: Eukaryota > Metazoa > Chordata > Ceratodontiformes > Ceratodontidae > Neoceratodus > Neoceratodus forsteri. Next base: position 37,169,740 of record JADMNL010000037.1, on the reverse strand, counting down.
ATATAACAGACTGTCTGGTTGGTTGCAAGCCTTAATTACTCGGACCCAGCCCAGATTAATTTTCTAAACACAGATTAGACATTCTCTTAAAGAGACAGGTGCGGAAACTCGCTAAAGCACTCTCATGCAGACAAACAGAACTACTGCAGACAGGACACCAGCCTGACAGTGGGCATTAGGGAGCCCAGGAAGACATTATCGTAAACCCCAATTTGTAGGGGGGTTACAATAAGGTAGTTCTTCGTACACACCCCAAGTTTCTACTGAAAATGGTGTTGGAGTTCCATCCTAACCAGGCCTTAGTCCTGCCTACCTACTTTGCCAACTTCCAGAATAAGGGAGAAAGGACGCTCCACTCACTGGATGTTAAGAGTCCTTGGGTTCTATCCACACACAACCTAGGCCTTCAGACAATTTAAACAGCTCTGTCTCCTTTGATCATAGTCAGAAGCAAGGAGCCCAAAGGGACATCTTAAAGTTCCACTACATCTTAAAAATCACCACCACCTCCTCTGTCATTTTTCTCCATTGACTACTATAGCAGAGTTCCGCCACCTAGAAAAGACAGTTCCACCACCTAGAAATCTAGATACGAGTTCCCCACCCAAACATTTCCAATTTAACCACTTATCAGAAGGGACAGTCTGTTACAGTCAACTGCTCTGGTGCCGGATAGTAAATTGCCTTTGCCACTGCTATGCCATGGCTCAGGTTACATTGGAAGGCAGCATATGCACCCACTCTACTAGGGCTGCTGCTACGTCCCTGGCAGAAATACACATTGTGCCTACTGGAGAAATTTGCAGAGTTGCAACTTGGAGCATAGTGTAAATTTTCATGAAGCATTATGCCCTGGATGCCATGCCAGGCAGCTTGCTGCCTATGGCAGGACAGTTCTAAATGGATTACAATCCCAGAGTGAGCCCTGAGCTCCAGCCTCCCTAGTTTGGGGTACTGTCTCTGAGCTTGGTATTCTGACTCACTAGTAAGAATCAATGGTGAAGATAGATTTTTGAAAGATATTAAAATAACGTACTTATAAATCTTGATCTTCTAAGAATATCTTCACCATTGATTCACATGCACTCCCCCCCGACTCACTCCAGTACTGTTTTGGTCTTCACCCCTTCATAACTGGTGTGGGCTGTGAAGATAGTGTGTTACTCAATTTGGTGGCCCCTGCTTACACAGGCCACCAAAGCTATCTTATAGAAACACAGAAACGTAGAATCTGTCAGCAGATAAGGACCATACAGCCCACCTAGTCTGCCCATTTCCCTACTTGGTTTGGCAATCCCTACTCTTATCTGGACTGCCTTTCCCTCACTGTGCTGTACAGCAGGGTGCCTTTATGCTTGTCTCATGCACTTTTGAATCCCCATACTGTTTTCGCTTCTACCACCTCTGCTGGTAGGCTGTTCCACGGATCCAACGCCCTCTCTGTGAAACAATACTTCCTAGCATTCCCCCAAGCCTCCCTAGCTCCAGCCTCATGTTATGTCCCCTTGTCCTTGTGCACTTTCTTCTCTGAAATATGCTCCCCTCCTGTACCCTGTTTATTTCTCTAAGGCATTTGAAAATCTCTATCATATCCACTCTCTCCCTTCCAGTGAATAGATGTTTAGTTCCTTGAGTCTTTCCTCATAAGGCTTGTGGTGCAGTCCATGTATCATTTTTGTTGCTCTTTTCTGGACTGCTTCCATTCTGTCTATGTCTTTCCCAAGATGCGGTCTCCAGAATTGGACACAGTATTCCAGATGAGGACTCACCAGTGAGCTATACAGTGACATCACCACTTCACTTCTCCTACTGGTTATGCCCCATCCTGTGCACCCCAGGATTCTTTTTTGCCTTCCCCACTACTTTTTTGCATTGTTTGGCTGACTTCAGGTCATCGGATATGATAACCCCCCAGGTCTCTCTCTCCTGACTTGTAGTGGCTAGAATCTGCCCCCCCCCCATCCTGTATTCCTGTCTTGGGTTTCTGTGTCCCAGGTGCATTATCTTGCATGTCTTAGCGTTGAAACCCAACTGCCAAACCCTTGACCATTCCTCAAGTACTCTTAGGTCATTTCTCATTTTATCTACCCCCCCGTGTGTCGACTCTATTACAGATCTTGGTGTCATCTGCGAACAGATATACTTTCCCCTCCAATCCCCATGCAATGTTGCTTATGAAAACACTGAATAGAACTGGATCCAGCACTGATCCCTGTGGAACTCCACTGGTCACCTACCCCCTCTTCTTATTTTATGCCATTTACTACCACCCTCTGGGTTCTGCCTTTTAGCCAGTTTCCAACCCAGGTTACCACTTTAGAGCCCACACTCATATTCCCCAATTTGTTAAGCAACCTTCTATGAGGAATGGTGTTGAAGGCCTTACTGAAATCCAGGTAGGCCACATCCCCCACCCCTCCCTGAAACACCATCCTAGTCACCCAGTCAAAGAAACTGATAAGATTAGTCTGACAGGACCTACCCTCAGTGAATCCATGCTGCCTTGGGTCTTTTCCACCGCTTGACTCCAGGAATGTCACTACCCTCTCCTTAAGCAGGGACTCCATCAGCTTCCCCACCACTGAGGTCAGGCTTACAGATCTATGATTGCCTGCCTCCTCCCTACTTCCAGTCTTGTGCAGGGGGCCACCTCTGCTCTCCTCCAGTCCCCAGGTACCTTTCCCGTCTCTAGTGATTGGTTGAAGGGGGTTGTCAGCGGACCTGCTAGGACTTCCCTGAGTTCCTTCAAACACTCTATGGTGAATCCAGTCTGGCCCCATTGCCTTGTCTGTCTTTACTTTTCCTAGTTCCTCCAAGACTCTATTCACCGTAAATGGGCTGGTGTCCATCTTCCCCTTCCCCCCGTATATCTTTTCTCGGGAGTCTTGGCCTCTCCCCTGCCTCTTCCTTGGTAAATACTGAGCAAAAATATTTGTTCAGTATCTCAGTTTTTTCAAGGTCATCCTCCACCCATCCTCCCTCTCCCTTCTTTAGCCTAACAAAGCCATTTCTGGTCTTCTTCCTCTTGCTAATATAACGGAAGAAGGTCTTATCCCCCTTCTTAATAGCCTGTACTATTCCATACTCCATTCTTGCTTTAGCCCCTCTGACAGCTTTCCCAGATATTTCAGTATGTCTTCTTCTTTCTGTGTCTCTTTGTATTTCCTGGATGCCTTACTTTTTCTCTCATTTTCTCAGCTACTGACTTAGAGAACCACAGTGGCTGCTTCTTTCTTTTGCTTTTGCTAAGCAATCTGACACATTGGCTTGTCACTCCTGCTATGGATCTCTTGAGCCTAAGCCACTGTTCTTCTACCCTTCCCCCCAGTATCTTCTGCTGCCAGAGCAATTTTGAGCTGTTCCCACATCTCCAAGAAGTTGGCCTTCTGGAAATCTAGGATCTTAATCTCTGAATGGCTTTCTTCTGCCAACGTGTTGACTCTAAACCACACAGTTCTGTGATCACTGGTACCAAGGAGACTGCCCACCTCAACATCCATGATTCTGTCCCTGTTTGTCAGAACTAAGTCCAGTACAGCCCCCTCCCTGCTGGGCTCAACCACCAGCTGCTGTAGGTTTGCCCCATAGATGGCAGACATGAGGTCCCTGCTCCTTGATGTACTTGCAGTCTGGGTATTCTAATCTGCATCCAGCATGTTGAAGTCACCCATTAGTAGTACTTCCCCTTTGGCTGCCATATTATGGATGGCTTCCACTAATACTAGATCTATATCCTCTCCCTGCGTGGGAGGCCTGTAAACTACTCCAGCAAGGATGGCTATTTTGTTCCCTGAGTCCACAGTGACCCACAGTGCCTCTGCATCTTCCCTGGATCCCTGAGCCTCCATAGCTTTAATCCTTTCCTTTACATACATAGCAACCCCTCCTCCCCTCCCTGTCCTTTCTAAAAAGTGTAGACCCTGGTATGGCTGCATCCCAGTCATGGTTCCCTGCATTCCATGTCTCCACAGTAGCCACACTTGACCACCAGAGACAAGCAGCCACACCAGCAAACCCCCCACAGAAACACTCAGCTGCACCTATAAATTCCCCCAAACAGGTAACTTTTCAAATGAATCCAGAAAGCAACCTGATACCAACTGAAAGCAACAATATTCTGCAAAAGAAACAATAACAACAACAATAAAATCAGCAAAAATCAACAGTCACTTCCTCGAAATGAACGGCTTCCTTCCTCTTCCAGCCCTTTAAGTGAATCCAACAGGTAAGCAGCTACATCACTCTAACTCAGCCCCACCTCCAGGTAACCCTTAGGCAACATGTATAAGTTACTTGGTTATGCTGCTCACCTCTTCAGTAAAAAAGGTACTGAAATGGTTGGGGATCAGGGGTATTGTGAAAGTGACTATTGTGTATTGTTCTGGCCACTAGTAAGGACAGAGGGGGGGGTTACAGTGTCCCTGCAGTATACCAGCAGTCACATGTCTTGCTGCGCATGTGCACTACATACTGTGTCGCCAACCCTCTGAAAAGTTCTGGCTCCTGCAGGCTCTCAGCACCTCCGGCTTAGACCAACTAGTGTGAATCAATGGTGAAGATATTCTTAGACGTTCAAGATGTAATCCCTAGGTGGCGCTATCCCAAGGGCTACTACCCCTGCCTGCTTGGCTAGGAGCAGGTTAAGGGGCCTGAGTTCTGAAATGGGTGCCTCCACCCGGAGGTCAGGGTCAGCAGTGGTCAAGCTAACCTGGGCACAGCCCTCTGGGACATTGTAACCCCCTCTTTCCTTACTAGTGGCTGGAACAATACACAATAGTCACTTTCACAATACCCCTGATACACCACACAAGTACCCACACTGTTTGCACTTATCACCAGGGCTTTCTTCTGGCTCGACCCTGGGGACCCCCTGTAAACCAAGCTTATACACAGCAAATAACAGCAGTACAGTACTCTTGCACAAACTGGAACCACAGTCAGGGTAAATGCAAAAAGAATTAGATCTGATTTATTTAAGGGACTTGAACAAGGGAGGGGTGTAATCAGGTTAATTTGCTTTAAGGCTGTATCAATCAAACAGTTATGCATGCACTTCAGGGTCCATAAACAGTCACACACTCTGGGTACCCGGGTGAAGAAGAGGTGGGCTAGCCAGGATCATTGCCCAGGGTAGGCCGGCGTCGCAGCTGGTTGGGGCCCTGTGATGGAAGAAAACAACATGCACCACACACACTAAGTGTAATCCGGAGCCAGAAGGCTCAGTTCGTGAAAGAAAGAAACAAGACAATCAGATGACATACTTAGATTAAGCTGCTGTTGCAGGGAGCTACCCTGATGGTTGCTCACGATACCCAAGACTGGACACAGGCTGGACGAAAATTGAGACTGCAGGTGGTTGATCTGGAGTGCCAGGAAAAGCAGGGCCTGTCACAACCCCACTCAGCAGGTCAGGCCCTCTGCTCCCACAGTGCCAACCTTCGAGCGCAGTATTGTGGACAGTTAACAGAACAGGGTAACCCTCCTGTCTGTTTTGTGGGTCCGAATCACCTTTGGTCTCAAGTTCTGGGGGGATTCAAACTGTGAACCTTATGCTAGCATACCCAAATGTACAGGCTCAGATAATTCTGCTCTTCGGGGAATGTCAGATATCTTTCACCAAGGGCACCTAACCAGGCATGCAAAATGAACCCTTAAAAACTCTATGAAAGACCTTAGGAAAATTCTTACCTTTTTCCAGCTTGGTAAACCATTACGCTTATGAACAGTTTTGTCAGTCTTAATCCTCCATACATCACATGCAAAAGAAATGACTTGGAAGGCACACCAGGCAGTCTCTTTAAATATAGATTTACTTAGAAATGGATAAAAATATGTAAAGTATACACACAGGACAATATATCGCAAGCATACAATCACTTGAAAGAACAAGGTCAAAATACAAACATAAACTCCTACCACAATACACTTAAATGTATACTTTCTTACAGTGCTTTAGTTAGCTGTTGTTTCAAGAGAGTCCAAACAGGAATGTCTCTAAGTGGAAATATAGAATACAGTTAAACTGTCTCTAAACCTGCCCCTTCCATGATGTCACCTAGCTCCTCCCTGTTAAATATAAAAATTAATACACACAGGATGTCCCATCACTCAGGGGGTATTTTAAATAAGGTGACATCAGCAAAAACTCGTTTCCCCATATGACCCTTTGATCTTGGTATTTCCTTTGATCCTAGTGGCCCAGATATTCAAAAGGGTTGCGCCACGCCGCAACAGGGTTGGCGCTGCGCGCAACTCCAAAAATGCGCCATTCTGCAATATTCAGAAGGGGCCAGTTGCGCCACCGAAAACATGCTGAGCAACAGCGCAATGGAAATGAAGGCATGCGCCCAGCGAAGGCGGGTCCATGCATAAAGTGCGCCAATGCGATATCCGAACACTTGCGCAACGCGCAGAGTGATGAATGGAAGTTATGCAGTATTCGATTTGAGCCAAAATAAAGAAGCCAAGGAAGGCGCAAGAACTCTAGCAGGCCGCAAACTGGGGAGAGAGAGACAGAGAGAGAGAGAGAGAGAGAGAGAGAGAGAGGGCAGAGAGGGACAGTGGGTCCTGGAGGACAGAGAGGCCAGTGGGGTGCCGGTGCAGTGGAAGCAGCAGTGGGGGCAGTGGGGGTAACACAGGAACAGCAGCTGGGGGCAGAAGCCAGGAGATGGACGTGTCAGCTTCCACATGGAAGCTGTAATGAGGGGTGAGACACCATGCTGCAGGGGCGTGGCGCGGAGGGCCCGTCGTGCATGCCCCCGACAGGCGGTATCGTGCCCGCATCAGCTTCGAGCTGTACACAGATGTCGAGATTGTGGGCCGGTACCGCCTGAACAGGGCAATACTGAGACGGCTCTGCGAGCTGTGCAGTGATGTGATGCAGGCACCCTCACGACGGAGTCACGCTCTGTCCGTGGAGACCAGGTGACAGCCTGCATGTGCCTGCTGCCCCGGGCACCTTCCAGAGGCCGACAGGGGACACCACAGGCATTACACAGTTGGCCACGTCACGCATCCTCACCCAATTCCTCAGCGCACTGCTGCCTCATGCTGGAGTACATCCATTTCCCCAGCACCGCGGCAGAGAGTACAAACATGCAGGAGTTCCACAGGGTGGCACATATGCCTGGCGTGGTTAGGGGCTACAGACTGCACCCATGTGGCCATTCGCGACGCCACCTGGCCCCGGATGGCCATGCTTATCGGAACCCAAAGGGCTTTTCCAGTGTCAACTGCCAGGTGGTGTGATGCCACTGGCATCATCAATGTCTGTGCCACACACTGGCGGAGCACATGATGCCTTCATATGGCACCAATCTGCACTGTGCCATCGATTCGAGAGTGGGAACATCCCACGGGTCATCTGGTGGGTGAATACACATGTATGGAATGCAAACTCTGTGCAAGGGTGGAATGACACAGGTGCCATGGTAGTGGCACACAGGATATGGGCAATATGGACCTGACATGACACTGATCTCCACTATCTCCACACAGGTGACTGTGGATACCCACTGCGTCCTGGCTGCTCACACCATACCGGCCCCACGACCCCCAGCGCAGCTCGGTTTCAATGAGGACATGCCGCAACACGGAACATCATAGAGCGGGTGTTTGGGATACTCAAGGCACGCTCTGATGCCTGGACACCTCGGCGAGCCCTACAGTACAGCCCCAAAAGGCCTGTGGGATATTCCTGGCCTGTTGCATCCTGCACAACATGGCCAAAGACCATGGGATAGCCGTACAGGTCCAAGAGGGGGACAGCGATGGGGACGCCAGTGGCGCCGGTGATGTGGGTGATGAGCAGCCCCCCCTAGGACGGAGGGACCCCCGACTGACACGGCAGGCCCAGCTGCACCGGGACACCATTGCAGAAGAGCACTACGCACAACACAGGTAAGTCAAGGGGACATGTGCAGGCAACACTGTCCATGCGCAAACCACAGGCACAGGGAAACACACCGTGCATGAAGGTCGGGGAGTTGAAGGTCCAGGCATACACACACACACCATCAGAGAGGGGTGAGCACTCATATGGACACACACACACACAGGCAGCATACAGGGGCAGCAGCACAGCACTGCGGAAATGACATCGCCAACACACAGCACCACCAACCACCCCACCACCTGGACTGTCCGCGTCGTGTGTCAGGACCTGGGCAACCTTGCACCTTGGTGTACAGTGCAATGCAGGCATCATCATGCACACGCACCTGTGGACAGCAGTTGGGAGAGTGCAGGTGGTCCGTGTGTCAGCTTGGTGAGCAGAGCACCCAGCAGTGCACTGCCCACCATGACACACATTGCACACAGGGCAGCACCAGACAGGGCCTGCATTGGGAGACAGCTCTGTCAGGGAGCACTGTCCCACGGCCACCACGGATGCGTGGGCGGCCCCGCCGTGGCCTAGCAGCACTGGCAGGCTGAGCAGGGGCCACATCGGGTGGTGCTAGTGCACCACCAGGGGTCCCAGTGTGCGACCATGACCTTGCCCGCACAGGGGTCTGCATCCCGCCAAACAAACTTGCACCAGGGGTGCTCGGGATGCCCACAGCAGAACCCGGCGTCGACAGGCCTGGTGTCGCACGACGCCTGGAACGGGAGTGGAGTGCGATCTGTGTGGGGTGCGGGCACAGGGGCACCACAGTATGGTCAATACGTTGCTACAGAGACCACTGCCTGGGTCAGCCTGTCAATGGCAGCGGTCACATCCGTCCGCATCAGGGCCATCTCAGCTCGGTCCAGGCACTCCCTGCTATGCCGCTCCGCAGTTTGAACAGGTGCCTCCACGGACCTTGCAACCCGCCCCTGCAGCTGTACCGACTCCTGCAGCAGGTGGGTGTCGCGTCAATGGGTACTGTGCCCCAATGCATCGTGACCCCAGGGTGTGGATGGTCCTGGTGCACAGCACCTTGAGGGTGGCCGCTGTTCGCCAGGACCAGGTATAGGGCGGATCTATGGCGGTGGACAAGTGCCACTGCTTGACACTGTCCCCCAGGCCTGGTGTGCAACTGCTGCTGCCGCCTCCAACTGCTGAGCCCCCAGGTCCACCTGTTCCACCTCTGTGCTGTCACACAGTGCCAGACACCTGCACAGCCACCAATGCTGCCCCACCGGTGCTGACAGGCACAGCCTGTGACTGTGCCAGCATGCTGGGACACAGGTGTGAACCAGGATGGCCCAGGGGCACGTGCTGGCCTGCCATGTGTCCGTCGTGGGACACACTATCACACTGCCATTGCAGGCCTGCTATCATCAATGGTGCGGTGCGTGCCACTGCCATAGGCACAGCAGGCTGGCATACCTGCATGCCAGACTGCTGTGACACAGGCTGTGCACCCCTGCACCCGTATCACTGCCGCCGGAGTTGTTGGGCCAGCCTGCATGCTGCTGCAGTGCCTGCAGGCTGGTGGCGGGTGGATGGTCCCTCCTCCAGGTCCAGCAGGTCTGACTCACTGTCTGCACCATCACCACCACCGTCTCCTGCAGACGAACAGGATCTGTAACAGAAAGAGAGTACATGTGAGTGCATGAACAGCCCCCCAACAACATCACCATGTCATACCGTGCAGTGATGGGCTTCCACCTGTCTGGAACCCTCCGCCTGAACGCCTGCAATGGCACTCGGCTGCATGGCGCGACCAGTGTCTCCTCAGTCGGGTCAGCTGCAACACCACTGGTGGTCCCCACCAGTGGCAGCACATCTCCACCCTGAAGGCTGCCACCTTCTCCTTCAGCCTCCCGGTCAGTCCCCATCTTCTTCCGGCATTCCTGCAGGAGCGCTGGTGGCTTCCGTGCAGGTTGACGGCCCGAGCTACCCCTCCCGGCACGCCTGCGGCTCACAGGGGTGCCCTCCGTCCACTCAAAGTGGCTCATACCAGGTAGGCCTGGAAGGGCCTCAGTCTCTGCCGTGGTCCGGCCTCCTCCTAGCCCGAGTCCACAGCCTCAGCCTGGTTCGTCAGTCATGGTGATCTCTATGGGTGGAAGTGGACACCTGTCACTGTGAGTCCAGCATTCCCAATGAGCATAGCCCCGGGCCGAGGCGGCCCCAACCCTCTCTCCGCATAGCAGATACTGATGGAAAGTGCCCTCTGTCCTTTCCAGTGCCCTCATCGCCTCCAACCCCCTCAACCTATATCATCCCCTCCAGCACCCCTAACCCATGACATTGTCCTGAGCATCACACAGCTCACCTCTCACCTGCAACAACCAAATCTGGCCTCCACAACCCAGTGGCGCACATAGCGCAATACATGCAAATAAGTGTGGCTCAACTTTAATGACATGCTAATGGCGCCACTGAATGGAGGCTGATCGAATGATTGCATATGCGACTGAACATCGCGTGCTGCGTAAGCGCTTGTCTGAGAAGGAATAAAACTGAGCCGATGGCGCATATTTGTGGCTGTGTGCTGCATTAGCGTGCCCAGACAGGATTCTGCTTGTCGTCGATCGGCATGCAGACCTGCTGAACCACATAAAGCGATTCAGGCCATAGCCACCATTGTGCCAGTGGCGCACAGCACTGGGCACTATATACTATGGCACTCTGCGCGACAGTCCACTGTGGCACTGGTCTGTGCTTAACAGTGGTACGGGATACCTACACCTCCTATAGATGTGTGTAGCCTTGCGTCATGCCGTGACCTGTGTATGCCCTCTCTGACCCCTGGCGCTGTTGGCATACCGTATCGTCCCTATTACTGTCTGGTAATAGCGCCGTAGCAAAAATAGCGGCGCTATTCGAACAGCGCGATTGGAACCTATGCTGGTCTATTGCGCAACAACTCCCACGTGGGGTTCGGCGCTGGCGGGCGCCCATATTGCCTGCTGTAAAGTTGGTGCCGACAGCTGGGAGGAGGGCGGTGTCCTGGAGCCAGCATGAAGTGGCCAACCTGGTGGCCTGGTGGAACCCCACTGTGAGGCACTGTATGGTGAGGCCCCCTCACCATGCCTAGGACCATGTGTGGCAGCAAGTGGCCACTGACCTGGTGGGGTCACTGGCTGGGCCCGGTCTGCTGAGCAGTGCCGGCACCGGTACCAGTGACCTCCGCGAGGGAACCGGACCTGGTGGCCGGCTGCTTACACGTGCCAGGCGGGGCCTGGTGCCTGAGCCCGTGAGTGTACCATCTATGCACCTATATTCTCTGTAGGGGTGTGTGTGTGTGTGCTTGGGTGGCTGTGCATAGGTGTGTCCAGTCAGTGTGCAGCTGTGCGATGGATGGTTATGGCTGTGTGGGCAGGCACTCTCACTGGGGCAGGGCACTCTGCTTTTGAGTCACACTGATGTTTGTCTCACCATATGTCCCACAGGCGGATTGTGCGGACACCGGACCACGATGATGTGGGCATGCCCCGGGAGCCCGTGCCACGGGATGTTGTGCCACAGCAGCAGCAGCAGCAGCAGCGAACCGAGCTGCTGGAGGAGTGTGGTATCATTACGTCATAGATGCTGTGCATGCTGGGGGCAAGACCACCAACCATGCTGGACACAACCAAAGGGAGGTCATAGTTCACTATATGAAACACTAGTGAGCCCCACACTGGAGTACAGTGTGACAGTTCGGAGACCATACCTGCGTATGGACATGGACTGGGTGGAGGGTTCACAGAGGGCGACATGGATGGTGCATGGATTGCATCACAAGTCCCATGACAGAACAGGTTGGCGAAACTGAACATCTACTCCCTGGAGGAGGAGGGTGTGGGGATATGATGGGGACATACAGAAGTATTTTACAGAGGGAACAGAGTGCAGGAAAACAATATTTGTAGCGTAAAGGATGTTCCAGGACTAGAGGCATGGGATGCAGTTGGAGGGGCTCGTTTAAGAGGAAACATGAGAAAGTATTGCTTCACAGAATGGGTGGTGGACAAGTGGAACACCCTGCCAGAGGATGTGGTGGGGGCTGACTTGGTTCAGGGATTTATGAATGCATGGGTTAGCCATGAAGGAATTCTGGAGGTCGAGGGTGAGGGAGCGGACTTATAGGACAACAGAGTGAGCGTACAAGGCAAATGGCAAGACTGGGTGTCCATAGGCCCTTATCTGCCGACACTGTCTATGTATCCATGTATGAGGCATGACACAGGTGACCTGCATCACAGTGCAAGCATCACGACACGTCTGTGTATGCATCACAGGTGGTCAGGCATGCACTAGGCACATAGCTGTGCTTGCAACATCACCACGCTGCCACATCACTTGACAGCCTAGTTTGTACTGTGATTGGCGTGGGCAGTGTGTGTGAGCGGTGGTGCGCATAGCTGGTGCCGCCTGTTTGTGATGGCCATGTGCATGTTCACTGTGGGTGGTGCATGCCATCACAGGTGCCAGACATTGGGTTATATGGGTTTGCAGGTTGGGTGGTGTTCAGGGTTGTGGTCAGTCTCAGCCATTGACTGTGTTCCCATTTTCCTAGAGCCTCGGGGTGCTGAGGCGCATGTCCCAAGATCTGCGGCGCCTCACCCAGGATTGGACTACAAAACGGGAGCTCCTGCCAGGGCATACAGCGCCAGGGTGAACAGGGCGGCGGCACAGGAGGGACGCCAGCAGGGGGAGGACCAGGGAGCCAGCTGGGCAGTAGCCCACATTCCTTCCCACTTCTCCATCCCTTTCACCCTGCCTTCCCTCTCAAGTTTTTATTCCTCCCCTTGAACACCCCTGCCTTTTACCCGTCCCCCAACTTGTACATAGTTTCACCTGTTATTGTTTATATGTTGTTTTTAAATATACATTTCTATTTTGATACAACTGCTGTGTTGGTGTCTGCTTTGCAACTGGCTATGGGTGCTCCGTTGCAGGGGTGTACATGCCATCTGGGCTGCTATGGTCCTGGGTATATATGTGTGTGTGTGTGTGTGTGTGTGTGTGTGTGTGTGTGTGTGTGTGTGTGTGTGTCCATGGGGAGGTATCACCAGTGGCGGCTCTACACAGGGCCACGCCAGAACACGTGCCCTAGTAAAAAATGCTGTGCCCCAGTTGGTGCCCCATATGGTGCAGAGCTTCCCCATAGTGACAATACATCAGTGCCCTGGCTGCCATCTGTTGTGCCCCCAGCTGTGCCCTGGTAACCATTTGTGGCTGGAGCCGCTAGTGGGTATCACCAGCACATGGCATGCCTTTCTGTTGGTCTTGCCATCTGCTGCCACCCACTGCTGGGTGCACAGGGTGGGTCTGGCTGGTATGCTTCTCTGCAGCATGGGGTTGACGTGTGGCGCAGGGGTGCATGGTGTTTCCTGCAGGTGCCTGTCACTGCACATGAGCAGTCTTGGGGGCACGGTGCACGGTGTGCTGTAGCGTGCGGAGGACTGATGTACACTGTGGTTGTCAACCCCTGTGTGGCACTCTCTGCCTGCCAGTGGTTGTGCTGGGGTGTCATGGCTCTGCTATGCTTTAGTTGGCTTGTCCCCATGGGCACGTGGATCATCCGTCCCACCCCCAGTGATGCTGTGCTTGGGGTGTGCCGGTGTGGGTTCTGCAGTGAGTTCCTGTGCCCATGTGTGGCATGGCTGGCGGTGGGCCCCAGCCTGCCTCCCTGGATGTGCAGTTCCATTGCTCTGGGTGGGGGGGGCTGTGCTTGCGCTATGGCAGCTCTGCAATGCTCAGCTGAGCTTCCATGGTTGCGCCATAGCGCAGCATTTTGGCTCAGCTTCTCCTTCCTGGTTGCGCGATGGCGCAGTCATGTGCGATATTGAGACGTTGGTTGCTTAAGTAATTTGCTCTGCTCCATGTTTGAACATCGCACCTGTTACATTTGCGCAACTGGTTTGCGCTGTTCCTACTGTGCGCCAGTTTTCAGCGCAGTTTGAATATCCAGGCCAGTGTGTTTTCCTGCCTTTTCAAAGACATCACAGAACTTTTACAACTCTGCAGTTTTCTCACCTAGCTGCAACATAGTTTTTCAGCACCAGTTGAAATTAACTACCCTTCCTGAGGATGTCATAAAATGGATATTTTAGTTCCTGGCTTCAAGCAACACAGATCCTAAACAAGGCTATAAAATGTGAGTTCTTGGAAGTTAATCACATACAGAGATCTGCTGTTTAACATATCCTGTCCTTTGAACTGAAACCTGGGGGGGAGGGTCATCCCAGAAGCACAGGATGTCTCATAAGAGACACTCAATAACACATTTTTGTATTACAAAATCATAGAGCAATCAGAACCAGCTGTCCAAGTGTCACAATCCTTCCCACCTATACTGAATTTGGGGGCTCTATCCCCTGCATGAGATGAGCTTCCCAAATCAGTTCACTCCTCATAGACATGAGACAAGCCATCTGAGTTCTGATTGGTCGCTTCAGCCCTATGTAAGTTTGTCATGTCATACCCTTGCAAAGCAAGACTCCATCTTAACAATCTACCATTAGTTTTTCCCATTTGCGTCTGCCAAACCAGGGGGTTGTGGTCAGTCTGTACCACAAAATGCTGCCCACATAAGTATGGCTCCAGCTTCTTTAGGGCACACACTATGGCAAGACATTCTTTTTCCACAGTAGAGTATGCCTGCTCCCTGGGAAGTAACTTTTTACTCAGGTACACTACCAGGTGATCTTTCCCTTGGCTGGATGTCTGACTCAGTACTGCCCCAATACCCATGTCTGAGGTGTCCATCTGAACTATAAGGTCACATAGTCAGGACTTGTCAATGCAGGAGCACTGCACAGCGTCTCCTTTAGTCAGGTAAAGGCTTCCTCACAGGCTGGTCCCAGTAATTTCCTTTGGCATGCTTTTCTTTACCAGGTCAGATAGGAAGCAGCCAGGGCACTGTAATTGGGTACAAATTTCCAGAGTACCCTGCTGTCCCTAGAAAACTCCTGACCTGCTTCTGTGTTTCTGGTCTGGGCCATGCCTGGATCACTCTATTTTTTATTTAGTTGGAGACGGACAGTCCCGGCCTACCACATGCCGAGGTTATGCCACTTCACTGATGGCCACCTGGCACTTCTCCGCTTTGACAGTGAGCCCGCCCTCTGTATCCTGCCCAGCACATCCCTAAAGTGGGACAGGTGTTCCTCCCAGCTGGCACTAAAGATGGCAATGTCATCCAGGTACGCCACGGCATACTCCTCAGCACCATTTAACACCTGGTTCACCAACCTTTGGAAAGTGGCCGGGACGTTCTTTATTCGGAAAGGCATTATTTTAAATTCAAATAAGCCTATTGGAGTGATGAACTCTACCTGCCAATACCCTTGGTCAGTCAATGGTCGTAGGTAGGTCGCCCATCCCAACTTGTCCAGGAGTTCATCCGTCCGGGGCATCGGGTGGGCATCTGACTTTCTGACTGCATTCAGTCCGTGATAGTCCACACAGAAACGAGTAGAGCCATCTGGCTTGGGCACAAGGACTACGGGTGAGGCCCGGGGCTGCGGGATCTCTGCATTACCCCTAAATCCAGCATCTCCTCCACTTCCCTCCTAATGTCTTTTTGGACAGCCCCTGACACCCAATATGCTGTCTGCCGTATGGGCGTCTGTGTCCCTGTCTCCACATCGTGCATCGCCAAGGGGGTTAGTTCAGGCTTGGCACTAAACAGTGGGGAAAAGTCTGCTAAAACCTCCCTTACTTCCTGGCTCTTGTCTGGGGTCAGCTGGGGAGACAATTTAACTGCCTCCACAGAGGATACCCGCTTGCTTTCTTCCAGCAAGTCCAGAAGGGGGTCTCTTTCGTCTGTCCCGTCCCCAGGACTACACACTGCAAACACCATGTCAGCCCTATTAGCATATGGCTTCATCAAGGTCGACATGGTACATCCTTTCTGTCTGTTTTCTGTCAGGTAACTCTATAACATAGTTTACGTCATTTACCTTCCTAACTACTTTGTGTGGTCCTGACCACTCAGCTTGTCTTTCTGGACTGGAATAAGGACCATGACTTCCTCACCCACCATGTACGAGCGAGCTCTGGCTCTGCGGTCATACCACACTTTTTGTTTCTGTTGGGCAGCTGCCAAGTGGCTCTGGGCTGTCCCCATAAGCTCCTTCAGCCTTTCCCTAAACCTATGGACGTAATCCACTATGGGAGTTCCCTGGGTGGCGTGCTTGCCTTCCCAGTCCTCCTGGATCAAGTCTAGGAGCCCACATACCCAGCGTCCATATAAGAGTTTGAAGGGTAAAAATTCTGTCGACTCTTTGGGGCACCTCCCTGTATGTAAACAACAGGTGGGGAAGGTATTTCTCCCAGTCTCTCCCATGCTGTTCAGCAAACGCCTGAGCATTGACTTCAGGGTACCATTAAATCTTTCCACAGGCCCATTGGCTTCTGGGTGATATGGTGGTGTGCATCTCTGCACCACCCCACACTTTTCCCACAAACATTTTATCAGGTCTGACATGAAGAAACCCCCTCGATCAGTGATAACCTCCTGCGGAAACCCAACACGGGAGAAAATCCCAAGTAAGGCATCTGCCACTTTGTCTGTCCTCAGTAGTGATAGGGCGACTGCCTCTGGGTACCGGGTGGCATAATCCACCACAGTCAGGATGAATTTCTTCCCTGAGGAGCTGGGGGGATTTAAAGGACCCACAATATCCATTCCCACCCTCTGGAATGGCTCCTACACTATGGGCAATGAAATCAGGGTGGCTTGGGTTTTCTTGCCTGCCTTCCCTATTTCTTGGCACCGGTGACAAGACCTGCAATACACTTTCTCCTGCTGGGTGAAGTTGGGCCAATAGAAATTCTGGGCCAACCGCTGAGTAGTGCGCATGATTCCCAGCCGACCACACAAGGGAATATCATGTACAATCTTGAGCAACTGCTTACGATACCCCTGGGGAATGACAAGCTGCCTGCCTAGCACCCCTCCCTCTGTCTGCACAGCCTGAGTATACATCAGTCCATTTTCCCAATAAACCTTATGTTTACCGTCACCTCCTTGTGCTCTGTCAGAGTCTGCCCAAGCCCTCAGCTTCTCTAGACTAGTGTCACTTCTCTGAGAAGCTGCAAACTCCTCACACATTCCCAAGGCATGGGACAGGTCCCCTTCAGTCTCTAAACTAGGGTCCCTAGCACAAGCATCAGGGCACTCAGGATCACTGTCATCCCTAACGCTCTGACAATGGGTCACCCCTCCCTCTCTGTAGCTGTGTGGTTAACTGCTAATGGTGAAATTTCTACCCCCCTTTTTATTAGTCTGCATATCAGGAGACACAGGCTGGGGAACCAGCCTCCCAGTGGTTTCCACAATGGCTTCTGTGGGGTTCAGGGAACTACAATTTTCCCTTGCCAATTGGCTACGGGTAACTGCACACACCATCCTCTGTTTGAGATTGTTGCCAGGATGATGTCCACTGCTAACGCTTTGGCTACAGCCACCTGTTGCACAGTCCCCTGTTTCCACCCAGCCTAGAGGAGAACAATAGCGAGGGGCAATGTTTTCTCCTCATCAGTAAAGTCCTCTACAGTGACATATTTATTGGGTATAAGCCGACCAGGCTCTACTAGATCACCTTTTACCAATGTCAGGGATGCCTGTGTCCCTTAACCCTTGCGTCTGTACACCATTCACCATGACTGGGTGCATGTGTTCCCTCATGTTCACAGGCATGCTTCCAGGAACACACAAATAACCCACTTCTTTCCTAGCACCACCTTGTGTATTGCTCGTCCTTTTGGGACACCATCTGGCAATATGCCCAGTTTCTTTACACAACCAACATTCATTTCTTTCCTCAGAGAAATCTTTTCTCTGAAACCTGGGGCTAACTGGTTTCGGTGGAGGCAGGGAGGGTTTTAGCTGCCCTGAAGGTGTGCTTTTCCCTTTCTGCACTGCCACACCAGCCCCATTTGCTCTCAGAGCAGGTCTGCTCTTGGCATAGCGGTCTGAGAGTTCAGCAGCCTCTTGCATTGCTTTGGGATCTCGGTCCTCCAGCCAGGTTTTCAGCTCTGCTGGGCATGCCCAGAAAAACTGTTCTAACAGAATCACATTTTCAATTTTATTTACAGAGTTTGCTTCAATTCCTTCCCACCAATGTTTTAAAAACTGACGTTGTTTCGTGGCTAGCTCCTCGTAGCTCATGTCAGGGCTTCTCCTGAGCTTACGGAATTTAGCTCCGTATGCTTCAGCAGTTAATTCAAATTTTTTTAACAGTGCACCTTTAAGTTTGCTGTCATCATTACTGACCTCATTGTCCATTTGACCTAATGCATTCTGAGCATTCCCGGTACGTAGCGGGGATAGCTGGAAGCTCCAGGACTCCCTAGGAATGTTAGCCTGAATACAACTTTTTCAAAGGAATTTAAAAAGGCATCCATATCCTCCCCCTCTTTAAATTCGGCTATCAATTTGGAATTCAATTTGTAACCCAGTCCTGTAGTTCCAGTTAAGCCAAGCCACTTACCTGCTCTGGTGCTGGTGGTTGAGTCATGGCTTCTCCAGTTCATGTTGCCTCTGGCGCTCTCGCTCCTCTCAGTCCACTCTCGCTGTTCCCGGTCAGCCTCTCGCTGTTCACGCTGCTTCTTCTCCACTGCGGCTCGCTTCTCTCATTCCGCTTCTCAGTGTTCTTGCTCCTCTTCTCCTCTGCAGCTCGCTGGTGCTCACACTCTTCAGGGTCAGCCTCCGCTGTTCCTGCCCTCTCTTCTCCTGGAACTCCAGCTCCATTCTGTTCAACTCAGTCTGCAGCCTGAGTACTTCTGGCTCCAGAATACTGGTGACCTTCCCCTGCTGCTGTGGCCCTTCACTGGCACTGGCCCTGCTGCCCTCCTCATCAGATCTGGCCACTGCACTGGCTGCTAGCCCTTCCACACTCAAGGTTCGATCCTTTAAAGTCACTATCTGTGACTCTATGCTCTGGGTATCTGCTACCATCAGGGCATCCACGAGGTTCTGCCTGGTAGCTCTCACCTCGTACAGGACTCCTCTGTCCTTGCACAATTGCTTTAAGTAGTCTACAGTGTGCCCGCTGTAGTTGGAAGCCATCTTCTTCCCTAACTACGGCTACTCTAACTTGCACTTTAGAAAAAATAAATAAAATAGGTAGGACCTTGACTGTAAGCCAAGTGATATAGTTCTGTTTCCTTTTTAAAAAATAAATCACTGCCTTGTTTTGCAAGTGAGCTGACAGTATTAAGCTGACACACTGAACAGTTAAAGCTTGCACACCAAAATTATCAGCACTGCTGCCAACCAATCTGTCACAACCCCACTCAGCAGGTCAGGCCCTCTGCTCCCACAGTGCCAACCTCCGAGCACAGTAGTGAGGACAGTTAACAGAACAGGGTAACCCTCCTGTCTGTTCTGTGGGTCCAGATCACCTTTGGTCTCAAGTTTTGGGATTCAAGCTGCTGAACCTAAGCTAGCGTGCCCAAGCGTACAGGCTCAGATAATTCTGCTCTTCGGGAATGACAGATATCTTTCGCCATAAGGCACCTAACCAGGTATACAAAACCTATGAAAAACCTTAAGAAAATTCTTACCTTTTTCAAGTTTGGTAAACCATTAAGCTTATGAACAGTTTTGTCAGTCTTAATCCTCCATACATCACATGCAAAAGAAATGACTTGGAAGGCACACCACGCAGTCTTTTTAAATATAGATTTACTTAGAAATGAATAAAATATGTAAAGTGTACACATAGAACAATATATCGCAAGCATACAATCGCTTAAAAGAACAAAGTCAAAATACAAACAAACTCCTACCACAACACACTTAGACTTGTCTATCTAATGTATGCCTACTTACAGTGCTTTAGTTAGCTGTTGTTTCAAGAGAGTCCAAACAGGAATGTCTCTAAGTGGAAATATAGAATACAGTTAAACTGTCTCTAAACCTGCCCTTCCATGATGTCACCTAGCTTCTCCTGTTAAATATAAAAATTAATACACACAGGATGTCCCATCACTCAGGGGGTATTTTAAATAAGGCGACATCAGCAAAAACTTGTTTCCCCATATGACCCTTTGATCTTGAGTCTTTGCTTTGATCTAGTGTGTTTTCCTGCCTTTTCAAAGACATCACAGAACTTTTACAATTCTGCAGTTTTCTCACCTAGCTGTAACATAGTTTTTCAGCACCAGTTGAAATTAACTGCCCTTCCTGAGGATGTCATAAAATGGATATTTTAGTTCCTGGCTTCAAGCAACACAGATCCTAAACAACGCTATAAAATACGAGTTCTTGGAAGTTAATCACATTACAGCGATCTGCTGTTTAACATATCCTGTCCTCCAAACTGAAACCTGGGGGGGGGGTCATCCCAGGAGCACAGGATGTCCCATGAGAGACACTCAACAACACATTTCTATATTACAAAATCATACAGCAATCACAATCAGCTGTCCAAGTGTCACAGGGCCCACATGATTTGCCGAGGCGTCGTTCCTGTTCAAGCGTGGAGCAGGGGGCTGATCCCCAGGCAGGTTTCTCGTCGATGGCTTTCTCTGTGCAGTGGGGTAGTCTGGCAGGGCCAGTGAGGCAAGACCCAGGCCGTATGGAGATGAACGCGGCCTCAGTCCGGTCAAGCTGGATACAGCTTCCAGCAAGCAGAACACAATTCACACAGTGGGGAACCAAATCATGACCCACTATAAACACACAGCAGATTTACATGTAAAGGATTCTACTATATCAGGGAAACTGCTTTCCGGTCACAATCGCAAAGTCTCTGCACACACTGGGAGTTTAGAGGTAGCTGGAAATCCTGACAGGCTGATGCATTCAGCAAATCTTCAGTCTTCTTTAGGTTGATCCAGGTCACAACTCAGTGGCTTACTTTGTTCTCACAAACTCGGATTCAGTCTGTAATGATTCTCTTCTCCCTCTCAGGAGCAGCAGGCAGGCATGCAGGCCAAAACTCAGGCCTTTCTACAGGGACTGTCTCGAACTATTGCTTTTTCAGCTCTCAATTTAGATCTGACCCAACTGCCAGAAAGCCTGGGACTTTCCCCAGAATACAAAAGGTTCGGCTGGCTGATCTGTCTGTCAGTTACAACACAGAATCCCCCTTCGGGTGCACCAAGATGCCAAAAGCCCATAACTACAATTCCTACAGATTTTGACTCCAGACAGCTCTTGTAGTCCGGCTCCATTTTAGGTCCCACCAGTACTAATTGGTCCAATTCAGCAGTCCAGGACCAAGACGGTGGAGATAAAGAAAACAGTCCTTGCTGCAAAGAAGACAGGTTAGACAAACTACACTATATTATCACTCTAAATGATTTTCAGCAAATGGTTACATCTTTCAATAGAACTCCCTCTCAGATTACTTATGACTGCAATCCAGGCAGCTCTTAAAGATACAGTACACAGAGGCTGTACAGACACTCTCTGGCAATCACATTTAAACTGCTAAAACACAGGACACCAGTCTGGCAGTGAGCATTTAGGCAAGCTCAAGGAAGACTTTTCGGGAACCCCTATTTGTAGGGGGTTACAAAGCATTACGGTAAGTATGTAATTTTAATTTCCTGGGTAACATCTGTCACTCTTAAGGCATACAACTTACTAAAACATGTAAATATTCAATATATAATGAGATCAGATAAGATCCAGTCTACATAAAAGGTGGCGGGTTGGTTCCACCTGTGAATTTTTTCCCTTTCCAGAACTATATATAAGGAATGGAAACCAAAGGCAGAAAAGGGGAAGGGTAATTGACGGCCACTAGTGCTACTGGATTTCTAAATCCTGCCCAGCATTACGTCAGGCACTGAGCTAGGCAGGAAATGGGAAGACTAGATGGACCTCTGGCTGGTCTGTTTTTTTTTTTTATTTTTTGCTGACACCATCTGTAGATATGAAATAACTCTAGAACTTAATGCACTCCTGCGACAACAAGACTGGTCCCCGATTGACACCTCTGGATGTTTGCTGCACTTCTATACTTCATCTCAAGTTCAATGCAGCATGTGATATCCATGCCCCTTCAAGAAATGCAAAATTAAAGGCCTTGACAGCCCTTGGATCACAGGCAAACTCCTAGACCAACTAAAAGCTTGGGACCTGCTATGGGCTTGTGCTACAGCCTCAAGCAACCAAGCAGACTTTTAGGCATACAGGGCTGCCAGAAATGCCTGTACCAGAGCTATCCACACTGAAAAAGCCAGTTACTACAGGAGCACCCTATCAAACACATGGTCAGATGGAGGGAAATTCTGGCAAAGTCTCTCTGAAGTGGTAGGGAAAAAGTCCAAAGCAACTCCTAATATGCTAAAGGTTGATGGCAGCAACACACTGGACCCCACCACAATTGCCAATACTTTCAATCTGGCATTCGCTGACCTCAGCCATGTGCTTCCCTCTAACTTCTTTGTCACCAACCAAACCACGGCCTCCCAATATCAACAGACTCAGGATACAAATCATCCACATTTCTATTTCAAGGCAGTTACTGAAAGGGATGCCAAAAAATACCTCCTCAAGGTGCTCGGAAAATACAGATCAAGTGGGGACACACTTGACTTGAAGCTCATTGTCCTCACCCTTGACAATGTCCTGCATCCTCTTACCTAGATTATTAACCGGTCCCTCATGCTCTCCCAGTTCCCGCTCAAGTGGAAGTCCGCCCTGGTGACCCCAATACACAAGTCTGGGGATAGGACAGTACACTGTAACTACAGGCCCATCTCCATCCTACCCCCTTTATCCAAAGCTCTTGAAAAAATTGTCTCAGACCAATTGGTGGAGTACTTGGAGAAATACAACTTGCAATGCCCACAGCAACACAGTTTTCTCAAAGGACATAGCACCGCCTCTGCCCTCCTTGAATTTACAGGCCACATTCATCTAGCACTAGAACTAGACCAAGGACAACTTGCTGATGCCACCTTTATAGACCTCTCGAAGTCCTTCGATACAGTCAGCCATCCATTACTACTGGAACAACTTAGCAACTTAGAGCTTTCTCATGACACTTTACAATAGTTCAACAGTTATCTCTACAACCGGTCACAACAAGTTAAGACTGGTGACTCCCGCTCCTCCAAACTACCTGTCCGGGCTGGTGTTCCCCAAGGGTCAATATTGGGACCCCCTTCTTTTCAGCATCTTCCTGAACAATCTCCCTTCTGCCTGTGATGAAAATATTATTCTGTATGCTGATGACGCAGTGATTTTCTCTAAGAATTCTGACCCCTCCTTCTTGGAGAAACAACTGCAGGAAAGCTTCAAACAAGTTGAGGCCTGGTTTGTCTCACAGAAACTAGTGCTAAATTACAAGAAAACAAAGACTATGCTGTTCCATGGCACACATAACAAACATAAACACCAACAGTTGGCAATCAAAAACAGCTCGGGTGTGACCCTGGACCAGACGCAGACTTTCCAATACCTTGGTATAACCCTGGACCCTACTCTGTCCTTCTCTAGCCATATCGATTCAGTTGCGAAATCTGTAAATATCCGTATAGGCCTTCTCTATAAACATAGACACTGCCTGACACCGGACACCCTTAAGCTAGCAATACACAGCTCTACTGTCTCCATCATTGATTACGGACTTGTTATCTATGGGAGCACCCACATTCTACAGCACTATGGCGAATTCTTACAGCGCTGAATAGGGCCTGCAGACTGCTTACTGGTGCTGCCCACGCACGCATCCCGCGACCTCACGAACAGACAAACTGGCTACAACTTCAGGGAAGGATTACTTTCCAAACCTGCCTACTAGCAAAAAAGTCATTGATGGGACTCATGCCCCGTGGGATTCAGTCTCTCTTAAGCCCAGCCAACCACCCCCGTTACACAAGAAACTCTGACAACTATTCTCTGGCTGTTCCCTGCTGTCGCACCACACAAGGCCAGCGGTCTTTTGCAGGTAGAGCCCCTAAGATGTTTAACTCCCTGGGCAGCGAACTCACCAACTTAGGCACCCTCTGCTCGTTCAAACACAAGTAACGTCAAACGCTTGTGTCCGGAGCTACCTGTGACTGTTTCTCCTAACCTCCCAAGTAGTCACTTCTGTTCTTTGCACCTCTCTACTATCACCACCTCTGCCTGCCACCACCCTCCCCATATCTACCCTGCCTCTCTCCCTAGCCCAGGTCCACCACCTTCCTCTCAGGGCGGCTCAGTTGAACTGATAATGGCCTGAAGGAAACTCGAACTGGAGGTACTTTCCATGGGAGCACCTGACTGGAATATGGAAATAGGCATCCTTGAGGTCCAGGGATGCTAGCCAATCCCCCGGCCTTAGAGGGGGAAAAATTATTCCCAGTGTCACTATTTTGAACTTTAGGTACTTGAACAAACATCACAAAACCAAAGTCTAGGATGGGTCACCACTCTAGTCTTTTCCGGAGTAAGGAAGTATCTAGAATACAGACCATTGCCCCTGTGCTGAGTAGGAACTTTCTACAGCTCAGAGCCAGTAGAGAAGAAACCTCTGCCTCTAGAGCAATGGTTTCTGAGATGGTAGAGAGGACTTGACCCTCATTCTTGGGAACCATTTGAAACTGAGGGCCAGTCCCTGGCCTACTATCTCCAGGACCCACTTGTCTGAGGTAACAGACTTCCAGGCCTGGAAGTAGTAAGCCAGCCTGCCTCCTACTGGAATGGGGAGTTGATCCGGGCTGACAGGGTGTCTGCTTGGCAGGAGCCTTGGACTGGGAAGATAATGCAGCCTTGCTCATCCCCCTCCTGCCTCTCCCTTGAAAGAATCCCCTCTGTGGGAAAGAGAAGGAAGCCTGGGCTTGGTAAAAAGGCCTGTGGAAAGGCCTGCCCCTAGACTGCTGCTTCCGAGGAG
This sequence comes from Neoceratodus forsteri, assembly GCA_016271365.2. Lineage (NCBI taxonomy): Eukaryota > Metazoa > Chordata > Ceratodontiformes > Ceratodontidae > Neoceratodus > Neoceratodus forsteri. The sequence goes on along the minus strand of JADMNL010000037.1, from coordinate 37,145,041 downwards.
TGGCTTGCCTTTCTTTGGCCTGTGCACTCCTGTAGTTGGTCCTGTACTCATCCATTTTCTTCATGTAAGCCTCTGTCTGCTCCCCAGAGAGTTATCCACCACAGGGAAATCCATGGCCTTAGCATCCTGAGAAAGGCTGGTACATCTGAGCCAAGCATGTCTCTTGAGACTCAGATGTAGCCATGACTCTATGCCACATTGTTGGGAGTCTACAGCGCATGGAATTGTACTTTAGATGCCTCAATTCCATCAGCAGCCACCTCCTCCAGCTCTTTAGCTAGGTTTGGGAGAGAAGAAGAGGCCTGTTTAGCCAGTTCCAGAACCGTATCCCACCTGGACTTCTGGTACCTTGCTGTGTAGGCCATATAGTTAGCCTGCCTGAGTCCCAAAGAGGATGCCAAATGTTTTTTTGGCCATGGTATCCACTTTACTAGAGTCTGTCAGGAGGTGTGTGACGCCACAGGAATATTAGCCCTGTCACAGGCTGCAGCCTATACTACCCCAACATTGCTGCAATGACTATATAAAAACTCCGTACCTCAGCCTGATACATGTACCTCCTGTCCATTCTTTTAACTCATTCAGGCCTAGATACGCCTGTAGGTAGCATCTGAAAGCATAGCCACTCAGGCCAATAACGCCTGTAGACGTATTCAGCAGACTTTCACTCAGGCCAGGAAACGCCTGAAGAAGTCAGCAATTTTACCTAAATATTGAACAAACCAAATTGCTTAGAATTGATTGCATAGCACAGTTACAAAGGTAATTTTGTGCTGAACAATTTTTCAGCCGATAGTTTGTGTCTACCACATATACTTTAGGAGTTATTCACATTTGTTTAAAGCATGGTGTACATGGCTGACCATTTGTCTCTCAAGCCTCACCTGAACACCTTGAGTAAATCTAACACCCCAAAAAAAAAAAAAAAAAAAGTTTGGTATTTCAGCTAGTATAAAATAAAAACTAAAAATCGATTACAACTGATAGCGTAGCACCATTAGAAAGGTAATTGTGCTGAACAATTTTGCTGCTAATACTTTGTGTCTACCACATATACTTTAGGAGTTATTCATGTTTGTTTAAGGTATGGTGTGCATGGCCGACTTGTCTCTCGAGCCTCACCTAAGCACCACGAAAAAAATCTGAAAAAACCCTACAGAAGTTTGGTATTTCAACTAATGCAAAATAAAAACTGCATTGACTACAATTGATTGCATAGCACCATTGGAAAGGTAATGTTGTGCTGAACAACTTTGCCACTCATACTTTGTGTGTAGCACTTACGGTTTAAGAGTTATTCAGTTTGTGGCATGCTGATTATGGCTCGATTTTGCTTAGAAAGGCCCAGGATGCAGTGCTAAGAGTATATAGGGCACAAGTGGTGGAAGTCTCAAAGAGCTCTTGTGGTGTGAATGAGTCAACTACAGGAGATACGGAGTTAGGTGTTTGCAGTATCTTTTTGTCCATTTCCCAAAGATTTGTGAAGGAGACAATCTTTTGGACTCTGGGATGTCCATCTCAACAAAATCAGGCTCTTCCTCCTCAGCAGCTTCTACCATGGGAGCTGGAGGGTTTCAACCACCTTCTTGTAGAACAAGAACAGGAAGGGCACTTAAAGCCGGGGGGGGGGGGGTGCACATTAGAAGGCCTGTCTAGGGAGATGTCCGGTTCAATGGTCACATCCAGCCCTTCAAAATTATAATCATCATCCTCGGGATACTCTTCATCTCCCTCCCACTCCACATCATAGTAAGCATCCGGATCGTAATCCGATGTAGTCTGATCTGACTGAACCAATCGCCCAACCTGCGGTACTGGTTCGGATGGAACCGGGCGAAGCGACTGAACTATACTTATCACTTTGGTTATTTCGTCAGTGGTTGGAGTTTGCAGTGCTGGATCGAACAGTCTGACTTTCTTTTGCCCAACTAACCCTCATTCAGATCTCCTTTTGCCAGAGGACGACGCCCAGGTCAGTGGGCACCTCCTCAGGTTGGCTGCAACCGAACGGGCTGGCCATCCAGATCCATAAACTCCCCACCCCCAGTGGCTTTAGGAAAATTTTGCAGATTTGTCTGTGTTTTGAGGTGGTCAAACCCCAGACAATAAAAGCAGATGAGGTGGGGTCAGCCTTGGCAAAGGCCTCTCCACACTCAGTACAGTGTTGAAACCCAGTGGGACTGTTTTCTTGGGTTTCTCAGACATGGCCACTCATCGAATTACCCTGAATAGCTTTTAAGCCAGGTAATACTCCCCCATCGGTCACCAACCGTGTTATGGCTGTGGAACCCAAAAAAAACAGTAGTTTTTCTTTTACACCTAGAGGAACTCCTCGGAACACCACACTAAATCCCAAAAAGACACAAATAAAGAAAATGTCGGTTTCCAACTGGACCAACCGATCAGAAACAGGAAATTTCCATTTCCACAGAAAAAGAAAATTAAGTCACTACCTATCTACAACATTACCTTACTGTAAGAGACTGGAAATCCAAAAACAATGGGGGGGGGGAAACGGGACATTAACGTTTTTAAAACTCTACCTAACAGAGCAGAGGAGAAATCTCCGGAGCGACTTCACTGTCAGGCAGAGCAAAGAATCTGACGGTTACACTGAGAATTACCAAAGACAGAGGTTTTAAAACAGAGCTCTAGCTCAACGTTCTATGCTGCTACACAGAGTTAACCCTTTCCTCTCCGGGGCGGTTCAAGTGCTGGGGCTAACTGCATATTGTCAGAATACAGCAAGACTTAATGTTTGAAATACTTATTGTAGTGCAAGTCCACTATGAGGCACCAACTTTTCGGAACCAGAATGTATCTGGAGATGAATCCTGGACTGGCCGTGGAGGCCAGGACACAAGAGAAAGGGCACTTTCTCCTTCTGCAACAACTAAATATCATCCTACCGAAGGGCAGACAGCATGTACACAGGCACCAGTCCACCATGGTGTATGGCTCTCAGCTGAGCAGGGTATCCTCAGATTCCATAAGTAATCCCTAATTTACCACTTTGAGCACCCATCGGTCTGAAGTGATAAGGGACCAGGCAGAAGAGAGGTGGTGGAGCCAGCCCCACAGGAGGGACACCCTCCCTGACCAGTCAATGGCCAGGCTTAGAGGCTATGAAGTTGGTAGATTTGGGGAGAGATCTCCGAACTTCTGCCTGGAGATCTTCTAGAGCTAGTGGCAGCTGGTTTGAGCAGACAAAACAGACCACCAGGCCTGGTGATGCCTCTGCTGGGGCTGCGGTTGCAGAGCAATGGGGACGAAACTGAAAGGGCTTCTTCTGCAGTTTCTGCCCCTTTGCATTCTGGGAGAATGCAGAGTCCAAGGAAGCACTGGACTTCTCAATGCCCAACACCAGAACTGAAAAGGTCAGTACCCAAGAAGGGGACATCCATCAACTTATGCAGAGTGTCAGCAGTGAAGGTTGACAATCTCAGCCATGCTCAGCGCCTCATGGCTACTGCTGCAGCCATGGCTAACAAAAAAGGGTCACCTAATGTCCAGGGCCATGGAAGCAGTTTGGCTATGGCATGACCCAGATCCTAGACCATTTTAACGCCAGTTGAAAATCAGGAATACTCTTGGTCCAACATGGCCACGAGGGCATGAGAAGTGGGCCATCATAACCACAGCACTGACCTGCCAAAGACTCGAGGGGCAGGCGGCACAGACTATCTTCACTCTGTGGTTGATCCTGAACTCTTTGTTGGGGGTCTTGTCGACATCCCAGACATTGCCAGAGTGCCCAAAGACAGTCTACAGCCCAGCCTTTGGCTGAAGGATCATCAGTGAATTCACTCAAGGACCTGGTAGGTACCACATACTTGTGGACCATACAGGCCAAGGGCGATGGGCAAGAGGCTGGGTGCTGCCACAGCCCAAAGCCAGACCCAAGATGGCCTCTGCTAAAGGAAGGCAACCAAGAGGAGTGATCCTGTTCCAAGATTTCCATGAAGGGACATTTACCAGATTCTGAACTGGTTCTAGTGGGATCCCATAGATTTGGAGATTAGGCAAAGTAAAGACCCAAAGGAATAAGGGCCAGTCTCCGAGGAACGTCCCCACTTGAATCCCCAGTTGAACCCTGTAGTATGGAAGAACCTTCTGAATCAGAGGTTCCTCAATACTGCTGACCATCTGTCCCCACCAAGAATCTGAGACTTGTCCGTGCAGGAAATCCAAGTCCTGTGGCAGGACACCCTCCTTAGGCTCTTGAGGTGTGTCGTATTACCACCTAATGGGAGAGGATGGCATCAGCACTGTTTTTGTGGGGAGAGAGACACTGCCCAAGGATCGGACACCAGGGAAACCAGTAAACGCTGTGAGCACAGCCTTGGACACACAAGCTCTTGTATCCATACCACATTTTACAGCAGGGCAGTTTCTTATCCAAAGAAAAAACACCAAACAGCATCTGCGGCACCTCTTGGTCGAAGACAGAGCAGGACTGTTGAGAATGGCGTGAGTCCAGAGGTCTCAACTTGAGAAAGATCAGGACCCTGACCTAGACAATTGGGTTGAAAGAAGGGAAGCAGAGGCAGGTATAGGATGCCCGGAGCTCCAGAGGATTAGGCTCGGGGAGAAGGATGGGAGACTACCAGCTCAGTGGAATGAACCAGCCCTCTTGAGCTAGAGCAGCCAGAAACCAGGTCCTGGATAAGGAATCATCTCCATTCCAAAACAATGGGTCAGACTGGGTCTCAGCAGACAAGCCCGATGGGGTTACCATGGGACCAGCAACCTGGAATACAGAAAGAGCATCGGCTCGCTGGCCAGAGCCTGCAGAAGCACAGGAACTAGAGGAATAGGACCGCTCTCAATACCATGATCTGTGGCGGGTTATTTATCCCACTTGGACTCTCCGTGAGGCCCTCTCCAGTAGGAAGGACTGACAAGTCTCGACGGGCACCCAAGCACAAGACTGAGGCGGATGATGAAGCCAAAGTGACCTGGGTCCTGCCTCTTTGAAAGCAGTGAACTGAGTGTCGGAAACCGTGGTCGGCGAGACTACCCTATGTGCTTCTTTGGATCCGACTGGGGGTGGGTGGCCTTCATCCAAGCGGCCTAACACAAGGCAGGTATAATGGTTCTCCAAAGTGGAGGGCTGAAGGGCTTGGCACAAACTTGTAAGCCTGTAGGTTGTGCTGCAGCCCTAGAGTAAAGCAACTGAGTGCAGGTCTGTGAACGACTTCTTCCAATTACAGACCAAGTACCTATTAAAGCCAGGAATGACTTTGGCATCTGTGTTCCATGTTGAAAAGCAGAATTTCAAATTTTAAATATTCGAAGACCGAAAAAAGAAATTTAGAAAAGTAAGGCCTACATCTAGCACGGAGCTGCGATGGAGGGAACCTGAAGCTTCCAGAGCAAAGGAAGCTCGGATGTCATGGGGCTGTGACATCACAGGGCAGTGCCAAGGAGAACACCAGGAGCCAGCTTGAATACGTTCTGGTCAGCTCTTAAAGGGAAAAGATCCTGCCAGAGGTGTGGCTAGTACACTATCCACGTCCTAGAACCCCTTTGTTTCTTTTCTGCAGAAATTGGTTCTATACGCGTTTTGAAAGCGTGAACTTCCTTCAGAAGAGACAAATGACCTTAAGAATAAAAGTAAGGAGGCAGAGGATGAACTGGAGGATTTGTAAACGGATGACCATGCACCCCACCCTCCCCCCAAAAACCCACTCGCCCATAGTGAACTCTTGCCACTGTGTCAGATGCGAGATCCTGTCTCCCCAAAAAATAAAAAACCCTGGGAGAACAGCTGGGGAAGGGGGAAGAGACTGAAGAGTGTCGGGAGGAATGGGGTGGTAGGGCCACCAAGATGGATTCCTTTGTATGTGCACCAGGGAGAGGGGAACCACACCTTTGTTGACAGCAGGAATGACTACCTTGAGCAGTAGGCTGACGAAAGAGCTCTGACCACAACCCCAGCAAGAGTGGGATACAGGGACTTCACATACCTTCGTAATTTTAGAAGTCTGAATGTTACACAGGGCCTCTTCAGCGTGACAAAAATAATTTAGACCCTTAAAGAGAGCATTTAAAACTGCCTGTTATACATCATTGTTAAAAACATCAAAGACATAAGTGCAGCACAGCAAATATTTGCAACCTCAGCATCAGCAGACAATGTTTTAGGCAACTCAGTCTTGGCAGAGCCATCAGTCAAAACCCTAGATGCACTATGAACAGCTTTCCATAGCCTGTTCAGATAACAGATTTTGTAGGCCTGGTAGTTTGCAGTCCTAAGGCCCAGTAATGCAAAGGCTTAAGTATGCTTGCCCATCACATCCAGCCTCTTAGGATTTCTTACTCTAAACCCATCATGAACAGTCACGATGACCAGAGTCAGTTTCAAGCTGGTTGGCATAAGGCTTGGCAGATGGTACAGGGTACTGCTGAGCAGTCTTTCTAGGGACCGTGGGCAGTGAGTGTTCTGTACCATGCAGACAAAGTAGCATCCTCTAATGCAGGACATACAAGTAGAATAATGGTATGAGCTGGATACATCCAGCAGACCGGGGTTAAGAGTCCCACAACTTCCACTTGCATACTGTGTGAATCTGAGCAAGTTACTCAACTTCCCCAGTGCTCCCAGGTTACCCTGAAAACAGGTATTTGTGCCTAGTGGACCGTACCCGGTTACTAAAGAAAAAAATAAATAAAACCACACAAAAACACCACACACACACACACACACACACACACACACACACACACACACGGAAGGGGGAGTAGGGCACCTCCAAAATTCCTTCTTCCTGTGCCACATCAATGCTCACAGCAGACTGCATTTGTTTGCTTGGAAAGATGGGTCCTCAGGGTACATACCACCAAGTCTTCACTACAGGATGAGAGTGCAGAACTGTAACGAGGAACCCTCCACAAATTATTCTTCACCCTCATTTTCCTCCAAGTCCATGAGGTCAGGATAATATTCCATTTACTCACGGTCACACGAACAACAATGGGAGCCGCTTATAGACAGCGATGACCGAGAGGCAGTAATCTGTGGCATGCTGGTAGAATCCATCAGTGGCAGAACCCAATAAGGCCCCATCAGCAAAACAACTTCCTGCAATGGCAACCCTGGCAGAATGAGTTTAATCATTTCAGAGAATGCAAACACAGCCTGGGACTCTACAGCCCTTGAAAAGAGGCCAGGACTACCTGCATCAACTAGCCTTGGCCCAATGATGGCATCATGCCGTCCAAAACAGTTACGGCAGTGCCTAAGCCAAGGCCCAACCCTGGTGTCTGATGGTTGAAGGGAACCTAGTCAACAGCATCAGAGAGCGCTAATGAGGACGTTCCTTTTCTCAACAGCAACTGTGACCTGATCGTGAAGCAGACCTGCCCTTGTTCTCAGTGTTTGTGCTTATGGCTGGCAGAAGGTGTCCAGAGACTACAAATGTTCCTTGTTCTTATCCTTAACTTAGATTACCATTTTTGGGTAGATGAGGCAGAAGCAGTCAGAGCCCTTTTCTTCTCCATGGCTTTCAACACCTTTAATGCAAGGAAGTATTCTAGAGCTTTTATGGTCACCTTGTAGCCCGATTGGAGCTCTGGCAAAGTTTTACATTATAAGACAGGCCAAACAGCACACAAAATCAAGTGCATTTTCCTGTAAATTTTTATATGCACATTCAATATCAAAACAAAGGCTCTTTAGACTTTGGAGGCATGCAGAAACAATGATGGCACACTAAACAGAAGATAAATGGCTTAGTTGACAGTTTCCTTCAGCAGGTCCAACGAGGATGACAGACTGTGGGGAAAAAACTGATGGGGTCGCCCAGGTCACATAGATGTCAACACTGCATGTCACTGTGGGCTGCCCCTGGCTAGTAAAAAGTTTCCGAGTGGTCCTCATACAGATGGCTTCCAGTTCCAAAGATGTGGCCTAATGGAGGAGATATCCTCAAAGATTCTGTGTTTCTGCAGGTTTGGAAAATGAACTGCAGACAACCCGACCTACTACTTCCAGAACCCACTTGTACATGGTAATGCTGAACCCATTCCTGAAAGTAGTCGCGGTCTTCCTCTCACTGGCAATTGGTGGAGACCGGGAAATCTTGTCAGGGGCTTGTTTTGGTTGGGGCTTAAAGTGAAGCTGCAGCATTAGCCTGGAAGCCTCCCCATAGTAACCTCTTATGACTGGTACTCACAGGGGAGTGCGAGACAGGCTTTTGGGGGCGCACCCCTACGCCCGCCCTTCAGGAGGCAGGGCCTTTTTCCTTCTCAAGGTTATTTTTTTTTTTTAAAGTGGTTTCATATTTCATCCACTTTTTCATGTAGTCCTCAGTTTTGTCACCAAATAATGAATTTCCCTCAAAGAAGAAATCCAGGACCTCGTTTTGATTATCCTGAAAGGGGAAGGGGGTGGAAGACTGGCAGTCCACAGCCAGGAAAAACCTTCACACAGGCACCGCATGTGGCAAACACACAAGTGTCACTGTCCACCGCAGTGTGGAACTGATTTTGAGACATCCAGGGACGATTTTTTTTTTTTTTTTTTTAACTTGCAATTTATACTCCCCCCACTCACTGTGCTCCTCCTGACATCTTTCCCCACCCTCTTACCTGGAGCCCAGAGTGGTTTGCCCCCCAGGTGGGGCCTGTACACCCCGAATTCCCTAATAATGTCGGGACACCAGTCCGAGGCAGGCAGGGGGGTTGGGGGATCTGCACCTGCTGCTCCATCAACCAGGAGCACAGTGAGCCCTCCCGTTTCTCTGCTGCATAACGTATGTCCCGAGATCAAGGCACAAGTGCAGACAACAGTCACGCAGCCCCGTGTGTGGTTGGGTTTGCTGTCCCTCAGGCCTCCACCTGTGGTTAGCTGAGCTCCGAGCCCCAATCACCCACCCCGCAGAAGGCGGCGGTACCGAGACAAACCTCCTCCCCTGCTGGCCCTCAGATTCCCAGGCTTGTTCCCGAACCTGGGTCGTCTGTGTCACCAGCGGTAGCATTACTACTGCACCAGCAGGTAAGCTATCTGGTGTTGATCTTGCTGTGGCAACCTGGTGCCGTGCCAATTCATCACCTGCTCTTTCTGCCAGTGCTGGAATTCTATTCAAAGTGCTTTCTGGTACTATACTGTATGTGAGAGTAAGCTGCCCGACTGACAAGCGAGCTTCTAGCATAAACTCTTATGGCCACTGTATCCCAGTGTCCTTTTAAGGGGGTTGCACTAAAGGAGATTTTGCTCTTGCATAAGCAGCAGCCTGGACTACTCCGTGATGATCAGGATGGGCACTGCAGGTATTTCACACCTTGTCTGTTCACTTTATACTGTATTTTCTTATCTCTGACTGCAGACATGATCGTATGCCTTTTTAAGTGGTTTATGGATGAAAGTAACCTTTTTGGTAGACTCACCAGTGACCAGAAACTCTCCAGCTACCTTACCAGTCCTGTTTTACCTCCTGGTCTGAAGCCATCAATCGAGACAGACTCCGCCCAGCAGATGGAACTGGCTCTGAGCCTCCCCGGAGGGAACCGCCCGCCCTGGCATTCTATCTACAATGAAGTGCCCTGGGCGTAGAGTCGACAGACCCCACTGGAAGCGAGCCTGACTGGGAGTATGGTAGAGACTGGGCGCTTCCCCAGCCTCGGCACTAGGTTTTCTGCTGTAGGTTGCCACAGGGCACAGGCATGCAATGACACCTGTCGGAGAAGCTGTGGGCACCGCCACACTCCTCCCTCGTGTACCAGGAGCAAGTAGTACCTCCGGTCTCCACCGGGGTCTACTGCACTGTGGAACCCAGAACCCACCCCAGGAAAGGAGAGAAGAGCTGTCCTCCAGATGCTCAATCCTCTCCCTCCCCTGCAGACCCCCGAGCTTGTTCCCGAATATATGGGTCGCCGGTGTGGCGTCCAGTGCCTCAACCCTCAGCGCCACCGGGCTGGCTTGAAAGTAACCTTCTTGGTGTAGATATTCCCCAACATGTCCTACAAAAACAGCACTCTCTTCCATCTTCCTGTCTTTAGTTGGGGATGTTACTGACCATATGTCTGTATGCCTCAGAAGGGGTTTGAAATCTTGTAGATGCACCCTCTAATTCCATGGGATCATCTTCCTCCATTTTTATAGAATATGTTGTTCCGCCTCCTCTGCAGGCAGAGAGGTTGGCACCCGAGAGTGAGTGAGTGGGAGAGTGTGTGTTTGCAGGTATTGAAACTTCCCATGGCCTAGACTGCTCGGAAAATTTCCACAGTTTTGATTATGTCCTCAGTTAATTTTACATGTGCCATCTGCCTGCTCTTTTCTCCCATTCACATAGAATGACAGTGACATTCTTTCCATGTCTGCTCAGAGGAGCTTTTCTTCACATTTCTGCCATCACTAGATTCTGAGTTCCCCCTTTGGACACCCTCATTTCTGAACCATCTTTACAAGCCTAGCTGATGGCTGTGCAGCTTTCTATTCTTGTCACCATTAACATGATTTGCTGCTGATCACAAGGAGATGGACCCTTCAGATGCATTCTTCTCCACCATTGCTGGGAACTCCCTCAGAGCTCCATTATTTTTATGTGACAGAGGCAGACTAAGAAGACATGCTTCTTTTTAAAATGTTTACCATTTTAAATAGGTTTTGGGCAAAAAAGTGACAAATTTTTCTGATGGTCCACAAGGTTTCTGATATATCAATTTGAGAAACCTCAAAATAATAAGCGATGCAGTGCAACAGCCCAAAGTTTAAAAAAAAAAAAAAAATCTTGTACCGATGAAACTGCCAAAGATCAAACTGTGGCTCTTGTAAGAAGAGCAGATTAAAGTGAAAGGGCACAGACAAAGTGAAAACACTCTTACTTATGGCTCGAATACTAAACCACTGCTAAATTAAGTAAAACTAGTATTTTAGCCAAAAATGACAGGGTAGTTAGCTAGGATAGTCTTCAGTTTCTGGGAATCAATTGGGGAAACACCACAATTACGAAACAAACCTAGCTAACACAGAGTAACTGAAAAACTAAAATACTCTTCACTACAGAGACCCAGATCCCTTCAGATGGAACAGATCTGAGGAACGGCCGGAGTGGAGCACAGGTGCAGAGTCTAAACCAACATTCCAAATTTGAAAGTTTACACAGATTCTAATCTCTGGGGAGTCACTCAACTTAGATGACTACATAAAGTGTAAACATCTAGGTGAGGGATTACTGGGGTTAGAAAGAATATCAGAGCTCTTTAAGGAGTTTATGTGCAAGTCCCCACAATTCAGGCTGGTGGTGGTTGCAGTCCAGCAGCCAATCTGAATTCGGTGTGAACCCCATCGATGCCATCATGAGCAGCACGCACAGAGGTTCTTACTTGGGGAAGACCATCTCCTTGCCAGCTAGTAGTCACATGGGAACTGATATGAAGGCACCCCACTATCCTCGGCTGGGGGTTGTGTATGAGGGCCCCCTCAGCTAGCTTTCCTGGTTTGCCCAGTCATGACCCAGGCTTGGACCTCTCCCACCACAACCCCACCCGGCGCATCACAGCTGGTACTTACCCCACCACTCTGCGGACACCTGGAGAAGCCGGCCCAGGAGGGGGCTAACTTGGGCGCATCTCTAGCGGCGCAGCCTTCATTCTGCCGAGAGATTTTCCCGTTTTCTTCCCCTGCGGGAAGGGGTGTGCAATGACGCCAGCAGAGGGATTGTGCAAGTGTCCACACGCGCTTCTCCAGGCACCTGTCCCATCCCTGCCCCTCTTCTGCAGCATCTGTGCACTGTCCCCCAGTCTCCACTGGGAGCCAGTTGAGTGCCGATGTCCCCCTTCCCTGGAGAAGCAGGTAGTCCTTCGGCTGCTCAATCCAACTCTGCCAACCCCCGGCAGCCCATCATCGTTCCTGAACACGGGTCGCCACCGTTGCGTGAGGCAAGGCGTCCAGCGCCTCAGCCCTTAGCGCCAGCAGGCCGGCGAAAGACACTATTTAAACTATTTGAATCCTATTTCTTTGCTTGCCAGTTATTCTCACAGCTCTGAATATTTACTCATCCTGAGAAGAGTTACAGGGCTGGATCTCAGAGTAATCCTGCTTGCTTTCATCACAAGTGTCAGCAAGCTTATATTCTTTCATCATTGATCCAGCCACAAGCGCGCGGTGGCATCCAACATCTTAACATGCACAGTCCAAAACAGGCCAGCGTTAACGTAAAGGACACTTATAGTACAGCTGCACAAGAACTTACTTCAACAGATGGAGAGAATCTCTTGCATCAGGCCACACCTATGTACTATAGCTGCCAGGACCACATGGAAACTTCTCTAGCTAGCAGTCTACCAGGGGGCCACCCACTACAATGTCAACCTATCCTGTAACTGTGGGCTGCCCACACCCTCAGTTCTCCCGCTGGAGACCATAAGCAACAGATTTCCTCCTGGGGAAAGAGCTGATGGTTCTCGCCAATGTATAAACAAAGGCAGAAGGCTCTCCGTTAATGAGAAGGAGAGACAGAGGCCCTGAGCCTCGAGGATGGAAGTTGGGGCGGCATGGCCTGCTGCAGAGATCCTCCAAGATCTACTGTTACAGTTTCTGCGTACGGTACCATCATACTTGGAGCATCTCTTGCAGCAGACAACACCTATGGAATGAGTTTCAAGCAGTTGTTACAGCCAAAAGAGTAGTCTGGGCGTTTGGAAACCAAGAGCCTAAGAAAGTAGGCCCTGAAGCACAGCAAGGCTGAAACTGGTCCCATGCCTAAAGGCAATGTTCGTACTGTAGTGCTTGGTAAAGGTGTGGACCATACTCCAAGTGGCAGCAGCGCAGATCTCTGCAGCTGAAACACTCCTTAAACAGGTCAGAGACGGCTTTGACTGCTTTCTAATACTAGTATGCAACTTACTTTTTGTCAGCCAAGATGCTTAATTAGGTACTACTGCTGCTGAACTGTCTTCTCTCACTGTGCTCCTCCTGGCATCTGTTCCCCACCCCTTACCTGGAGGCCAGGTGGTTGGCCCCATGCAGTCGTTGCCCCCGAGAAAGACAAGGCGTGGCCTGTACACTCCGAATTCCTTAATGTCGTCGGGACACCAGTCTGAGATGGGCAGGGGCATTGGGGATCTGTGCCTCACGCTCAGTCTACTGGGAGCACAGTGACCCCCCCCCCGTTTTTCTCTGCTGCGTGACGTGCACCCCCAACGTCAAGACGCAAGTGCTGACATGCGTCACGCAGCCTCATGTGTGTGGCTGGGCTTGCTGTCCCTCAGGCCTCCACCTGTGGTCAGCAGAGCACAAAGTCCCAATGCCACCTCCCCTAGAGAAGGTGAGACGCTCAAACCTCCTCCCTCGGCTGGCCCTCAGACTCCCCAGACTCGTTTCTGAACCAGTCTTGCCAGCGGTAGCACTACCGCTGTGCCGGCAGGCCAGCTATCCACGGTTCATCTTGCTGTGGCAACCTGGTCCTGTGCCAATTCACTACCTACTCTTTCTGCCAGTGCTGGAATTCTATTCAAAGTGCTTTCTGGTACTATACTGTACGTGCAGAGTAAGCTGCCCGATTAACAAGCAGGGAAGCTACAGCATAAACCTTTATGGTCACAGTATCCAGAGAGTCCTTTTAAGGGGGTTACACTAAAGGTGATTTTTGCTCTCGCATAAGCAGCAGCCTGGACTACTCCATGATGATCAGGATGGGCATTGCAGGTATTTCATGCCTTGTCTGTCCACTTGATACTGTATTTTCTTATCTATGGCTGCAGACATGATTTTATTATGCCTTTTTAAGTGGTTTAAGTATGGGAGTAACATTCTTCTTGGTGGAACTATTCCTCAACATGTCCTACAAAAATAGCATTCTCTTCCTCTGTCTTTAGTTGGGGATGTTGATGTTATTGACCATGTCTGTATGCCTTGGAAGGAGTCTGAAATAGTGTCCGATGCACACTAATTCCATGGGATCACCTTCCTCTATTTGCACGTAAGTTGTTCCTCCTTTGCAGGCAGATAGGTTGGCACCTGAGGTAGGTGTTTTTGGGAGAGACAGGGAGGGACAGAGAGACAGACAGACAGACAGTGTGTGTGTGTGTGTGTGTGTGTTTGCAGGTATTAAAGCTTCCCATGGCCTGGACTGCCCGGAAAATTGCCATGTTTGATTATGTCCTCTCAGGGAATTTACCTGTGCCATATCTGCCTGCTCTTTTCTCCCATTCACATAGAATGACAATGACATTCTTTCCATGTATGTTCAGAGGAGCTTTTATTCATATTTTTGCCATCAATGGATTCTGGGTGCCCCCTTTGGACACCCTCATTTCTGAACCATCTTTAGAAGCCTAGCTGATGGCTGTGCAGCTGTATCCTTTTTCCTGTCACCATTAACATCTGCTGCTCATCATAAGGAGAGGGACCCTTCAGATGCATGCTTTTCCACCATTGCTGGGAACTCTGAGCTTTATTTTTAGGTGACTGGCAGATTGAGAAGGCATGCTCCTTTAAAATGGTTTACCCTTTAATAGGTTTCTGGGCTAAAAAGAAAATATTTTCTGATGGTCCACAAGGTTTCTGACACACCAATTTGAGAGAACCTTGAAATAATAAAAAAGACGTAATACAAGAGCCCAATAGTAAGAAGAGAAAAAAAAAAAAAAAAGTCTTGTACTGATGAAACTGTGCAAAAGATCAAACTGTGGCTCTTGTAAAAAGAACAGATTAAAGTGAAAGGGCACAGACAAAGTGAAAGCACTCTTACTTGTGGCTTGAATACTAAACCACTGCTAAATTATGTAAAACTGGTATTTTAGCCAAAAATAACAGGGTAGTTAGCTAGGATAGTCTCCAGTTTCTGGGAATTAACTGGGGAAACACCACAATTACGGAAAAAACTAGCTAACAGAGTAACTGAAAAACTAAAATACACTACACTGCAGGGAACCAGATCTCTTGAGATGGAACAGATCTGAGCAACGGCTGGAGTGAAGCATGGGTGCAGAGTCTAAACCAACATTCCAAATTCATGAAATCTGCATATATTCTAATCTCTGGGGAGTCACTCAACTTAGACGACTACATAAAGTGTAAACATCCAAGTGAGGAATTACTGGGGTTAGAAAGAATATCGAGCTCTTTAAGGAATTTATGTGCAAAGTCCCCATGATTCAGGCTGGTGGTGGTTGCAGTCCAACACCCAATTTGAATTTCGATGTGTGAACCCCACCGATGCCATCATGAGCAGCACGCCAGAGGTTCTTTCCTGAGGGAGACCATCTCCTTGGTCATACAAGTAGTCACACGGGGGCCAATGTGAAAAGCACTAATTGAATCCCATTTCTTTGCTTGCCAGAGTTGTTCTCACAGCTCTGAATATTTATTCACCCTGAGAAGAGTTACAGGGCTGGATCTCAGAGTAATCCTGCTTGCTTTCATCACAAGTGTCAGCAAGCTTATATTCTTTCATCATTGATCCAGCAGCAAGTGCACAGTGGCATCCAACATCTTAACAAGTACAGTCAATGTTACTCCCCAGTAGCACTGAATGACATAATGTAAAGGGCACTTATAGTACAGTTACACAAGAACTTACCGCAACAGATTGAGAGAATCTCTTGCAGCAGGTCACACCTATGAACTATAGCTGCCAGGACCACATGGAAACTTCTCTAGTTAGCAGTCTACCAGGGGGCCACCCACTACAATGTCAACCTATCCTACAACAGTGGGCTGCCCCACGCTGCCCTCAGTTCTCCTGCTGGAGACCATAAGCAACAGATTTCCTCCTGGGGGAAGAGCTGATGGTTCCTGCCAATGTATGAAACAGAAAGGCAGAAGGCTCTCTGCCAACGAGAAAAGACACAAGAGGCCCACAGGCCTTGAGGGATGGAGGTTGGGACAGCGTAGCCTGCTGCAAGAGATCCTCCTGAAGATCTACCATTCGTTTCTGCGCATCGGTACTATCGTTCTTAGAGCATCTCTTGCAGCAGGCCACACCTATGGAATGAGTTCCCAGTAGTTGTTACAGTTGAAGCAGCAGTCTGGGTGTTTGGAAACCAAGAGCCTAAGAAAGTAGGCCCCGAAGCACAGCTAGGCTGAAACTGGCCCCATGCCTAGAGGTAATGTTCAGATTGTAGTGCTTGGTAAAGGTGTGGCCAGTACTCCCAAGTGGCAGCAGCGCAGATTTCTGCAGCTAAAACATTCCTTAAACAGGCCAGAGACGGCTTTGACCGCTTTCTAATACTAATATGTAACTTAGTTTTTGTAAGCCAAGATGCTTAATTAGGTACTACTGCTGAACTAGGTCTTCTCACTACGCTCCTCCTGGCATTTGTCCCCACCCTCTTACCTGGAGCAGAGTGGCTGGTCCCCCATGTAGCCATTGTTTGCCCCCAGGCAGGGGACGAGGTGGGGCTCGTACACCCAGATTTCTTTAGTGTAGTAAGGACATCCGAGATAGGCAGCGGCATTGGGGATCTGTGCCTGGTGCTCAGCCTACTGGGAGCACAGTGAGACCCATTTCCAGTTTCTCTGCGCTGCGTGACTGGGCTTGCTGCCCCTCTGCCGGTGGTCAGAAGAGCACAGAGCCCCAATCCCCTTCCCCGGAGAAGGCGGGCGGTTCTTGAGACGCTCAAACCCCTCCCACCCTGGCTGGCCCTCTGGCGTCGCAGCACTACCGCTGAGCTGGCAAGCCGCCCATCCAGGGCTGATCTTGCTGTGGCAACCTGGTCCCGTGCCAATTCACCATCTCCTCTTTCTGCCAGTATAGGAATTCTATTCAAAGTGTTTGCTGGTACTCTGCTATATATACACAGAGTAAGCAGTCTGCCTGACCAGCAGGGAAGCTACAGCATAAGCCTTTATGGCCATAGTATCCAAAGAGTCCTTTTAAGGGGGTTGCACTGATTTGCCCTCGCATGAGCAGCAGCCTGGACTACTCCGTGATGATCAGGATGGGCACGCAGGTGTTTCACGCCTCGTCTGTCCACTTGATAGTTTCTTAATCATGTCTGCACTGCAGCCATAGATATTATGCCTTAAGTGGTTTATGTATGGAAAGAACATTCTTGGTGGAGCTATTCCCCAACATGTACTACAAAAACAGCACTCTCTTCCATCTTCCTGTCTCCAATTGAGGATGTTGATGTTATTGACCATATGTCTGTATGCCTCAGAAGGGGGTTGAAATCTTGCTCAAAGTGCACCCTCCAATTCCATGGGATCACCTTCCTCCATCTGTACATAGTATGTTCCTCTTCCTCTGCAGGCAGATAAGGTGGCACCCGAGAGTGAGTGAGCGAGACACAGAGTGCGTGTTTGTGTGCGTGCATGGCAGGTGGTATTAAAACTTCCCATGGCCTGGACTGCCTGGAAAAATTGCCACATTTCTGATTTATATCTGCAGGCAATTTTCCCTGTGCCATCTGCCTGCTCCCTTCTCCATTCACGTAGAATGGCAGGGACATTCTTTCCATGTCTGCTCAGAGGAGCCTTTATTCATATTTTTGCCATCACTGGATTCTGGGTTCCCCTTTGGACACCCTCATTTCTGAACCATCTTTACAAGCCTAGCTGATGGCTGTGCAGCTTTATCTTTGTCACCATTAATATGATTTGCTGCTGATCACAAGGAGATGAGTCCTTCAGATGTGTGCTTTCCACCATCACTAGGAACTCCCTCAGAGCTTTATTTTTAGGTGATGGGCAGACTGAGAAGGCATACTCTTTAAAATGGTTTATCCTTTTTAATAGGTTTTGTGCAAAAAAGTGATGGAACTTATTTTTCTGATGGTCCACAAGGTTTCTGACATACCAATTTGAGAGAACCTTGAAATAATAAACGATTCCCAAAAACGATGCAGTACAAGAGCTCATAGTAAAAAAAAAAAAGAAAAAAAAAAAAAAAAGATCTTGTACTGATGAAACAGTGCCAATGATCAAACTGTGGCTCTTGTAAAAAGAGCCGATTAAGGCGAAAGGGCAAAGTGAAAGCACTCTTACTTGTGGCTTGAATACTAAACCACTGCCAAGTAAAAACTGGTATAGTTAGCTGAAAAAATAGACAAAAAGAACAGGGTAGTCAGGTACGATGGTCTCCAGTTCTTGGGAATCAACTGGGGAGACAGACCACAATTACGAAACAAAAACCTAACAGCAACTGAAAAACTAAAATTACACCTCACTACATGGAGCCTGATCTCTTCAGATGGAAGAACAGACCTGAGCAACGGCTGAAGTGGAATGAGAGTGCAGAGTCTAAACCAACATTACAAATTCAAAAATTTGCATAGGTTCTAATCTCTGGGGCAGCACTCTCACTTAACTGACTACATAAAGTGTAAACATCTAAGTTTTTATTTATTTGAGTCTAGGATTACAAGTACCTTTGAGCCAAGGATCTTTTAAAAGATTCGTCAGTTGAGAATACAGTACACACAAGACAATTTAACAGGCAGAACAGTAGGTTTACAGACATTTACATGCAGCTGTATACATACACTTTGGAGTACCAAATGCCAGAGGAATGTCTGGGTAACAGTGTTAACAAGGCATGGAAGAGACAACTGTGAGGCGCAGCCAGAGGCATTGTCAGATCAACAATGAAAGTGCAAGTGGGGGTGGGGGAATGACTGTAGGAGTTTAGGGTGGAGTGAATTAAGCGTTAGGTGGGAAGAGCAAATTTGAAAGGCAGAAGATTAGAAGACAGTCGTAGGAGCTAGAGGCAGAGAAGATGTGGCGGAGGTTGGATTTGAAAAGTCCTAACTTTGGCATTGAGGAGATGTCGATGTAGAGACAATTTAACCAGCAAGGAGCTCTGTGAGCAAAGAGCTTTGCCCCTGCGGTGAGTGCGGCAGCGGGTGATATAGCAGTAGCGAGATCAGAGCCCTTGGCGAGAGGATTCCATGCCATGTGGAGAGCTTGGACACTTGGGGTGCAAGGCCCAGTGTTATTTTCTTTGCCATTATGCAAGTTTGGTACTTGATGCAGTTTGAAAGTTAGAAGCCACCAGTTTAAGCATAGGGGTCACCGTGTGGGTGAGACTGTGGGAGCCAGTGATGAGCCGGCAAGCTTTGTTTAAGGCAACGGATATCGCCTAAGAGGTGGTGGCAGAGGCAGAGCACGTAAATGATCGAGCCATAGTCGATTAATAAGACTACTGAGTTCTGTACTGCGATCCTTAAGGCATCTGAGATAAAGGCATTGCCTATGCCTGTACAGTAGGCCAGTGTGTGTGTGTGTGTGTGTGTGTGTGTGTGTGTGTGTGTGTGTAGCTTTGGCGACGTTATCGATGTGGGTATCATGAAAGATTGTCGATGGTCACTCCAAGATATTTAAAGGATTGAACCTGTTCAAGAGAGTGGCACCAAGGCAGTTTGTGATCGTGATGGGTTTAAGCCTGTGCTTGTTGTGCGAGCTGCAGAAAAGCACAGTTTTTTAAATAGTAGAGTACCAATTTGTATGTACTAAGCCAATTTTCGAAGAGAGATGAAAGCAAGCTGCAGATTATATTAAAGGAGGAGCAGGTCCTTGTGAGTGGTTTGGATGACTGCGTCGTCGGCATAAAGGAGGATTTGTTCAGGACAAGATTGTGGAAGACTATTCAGAAAGAGGCTAAAAAGAGGTGGCCCGAGAATGAATCCTTGAGAGACTCCTGAGCGAATGGGTCTTGCATCAGAGAGGACATCTGCTATTTTCATTCTTTGGGAGCGATTTTCCAGGTAGCTCTTGAACCATGACTCAGGAGAGTCCAGCAATTAGCAACTGTGTGATTAATAGTAGATGGACAGTATCAAAAGCCTTGGTCGGGTCTATGAAGACCGACCCAGTTAGGAACTATTGTCCAGGAGTTGTGAATATAGCACCGGTGGAATTCAAAGAGGGCAGACATAGTACTGTGACCTTTTCCTGAAACCGTGCTGTTGTGAGCTCGGGATGTTGCGTTTGTCAGGTATTCCGTGAGCTGGTCAGAAACAATACATTCAATGGCCTGGGGGTGGGGGTGGGTGGGTGGGTAGTATGGTGATAGGCAGATAGTTCACATGGAGGGCCTTGTCCCCACTTTTGTGGACCGGAGTTATGGTGGCGGATTTCCATCCATCAGGGAACTGGCTGAGGGAGAGGTTGAACATCTTTGTTAATGGTGATAGCACTTCATCAAGGGCAAGGGACAGCAGTTTGAGGCTGAGTGAATCCCCACTTGTTCTAGATTTGGCAATTGCTTTACTAACATTTGCAGACTTCATGCGTCCTGACTGCTTTGAAGTAGAACGGAGGAGGGGGCCTGGTGAAGTGTTGGAGGTAGTCTTTGTCGAAAGAAGTCCGCTGGGAGAACACTACTGAGGTCTGAGAACGCTGCATTGAAAGCATCTGCCATCAAGGTAGCGTCAAGAGTTATGACCCCATCAATGTCCATCATAGTGGGTGTAGTTTTAGGCTGCTTCCCAGTAACTTCTTTAAGACTGTTCCAGAAGGAATTTCCCTTTCCCCCAGGTGTTTGAGAGCATCTTTGTAGTACATACTTTCTTCTGGTGGATTGATTTTGTGCAGTCATTTCAATCACGTTTGTAGTTCTGTATGTCTGCTTGATAACCTGTGGCCCGTGCCCGAAGCCAGAGGTCCCTAGCTTTTAGCTGTGCTAGGAGTTCAACGGAGAGCCATGGATTGCTAAGACCTTTGCACTTTTTGAAGGGGCATGGGAGTCACAGGCAACATTGAAGAGTTAATGAAAAGTCAGCCCGAGTTGATATCTAATGCTTTGTATATAGGTGACCAATCTTGCTGTCTGATGAGGGTTGAGGTGTTTCAACTGGAATTTGCTGTTGATTATTTTTTTTTTTTTTGAGGGCAATTTGTTGACCATCGCAGATGACTGGGAATGGTCACTTAGCGCATCAGAGGGACGGAAACAGATGCAGAAGGGTGGCTGGTCAGTATCCAGTCTACGAGTACTCGTGCCAGTTTTATAGTTGTATCTGGTGAGGGAGTCTACCAGCTGAGCTAGGCTGGCTGCAGAGACTGCATCCTTAAGGCCCCTGTATCTGAGGCAAGACAACTGATAATTAGGATTGTCTCAGCCGCAGAGAGTTAGGTACAGATGAGGTCAAAACTGAGCTGAGGCCTTTACCTTGCTCTTTGGAGGGATGTAAACAGCAGCAGCGGTCAGAGCTTTGTTGTGAGCCCCAAGTAAAATTTTAATAGGTAGGATCTGCGAAGATGCATCCGAGACAGGGGTTGTTGTACGGTGGCCCAGTAGGGTCTAAGGTATAGAGCACAGCCACCGCCTCTTTTAGCACTCCTGTCAAGTCTGAAGACATTGTACCCTGGCAGTGCAATTGCCATATCAGGGATTTTTGGAGAGAGCCAGGCTGACAACTTCAAGGATATCTGGGTTGTGTTGGTTAGAGAATATTTGCAGGGCATAAAGTTTAGGTAGGAGGCTACAGATGTTGAGAGCTGAAAGGGTGAGTGCCCCCGAGTGACTCCGTTGGTGGTCTGAGTTGGGAATTTTAGGGCCAGATAACGGCAGAAGGAGCAGGCGCTTTGAGAGCATCACTGTAATAGTTTTAGAGAGGTCTCCCCCCCCCCCATCAGTTTCCTGCACGAGGTAAGGCAATGTTGCAGTCTATGGTCCCAGAGTGAGGTGATGAGAGTCCGTGGTGAGGTGGGAACAGGACGAACATACAGCACCCTGTCCTGGTTCTTTGGGTGTTGCCAGCCTTTCCTAGTAGTGGGTGAGAATGCAGAGTCATGCCCAGAGGGAAGGGTGCCTGAGTGAAAACAGATATAGTTCATCTGGTAGCTCGGGGGGTATCTGGTTCCAGGTAGGTAGAACAGAGGAACAGAGAGGAGAAGATAAGACGAAAAGGCAGAAGGGGCAGAGCCATTATGCTTAGGGGTAGGGTTGAGATAAAAGAGTCGAGTCGGGGAGGGCATGATACCAGCCTGTGGTGGTGAAGTATGGAGAGGGAGAGTGGGCGGCAAAGAGGGGAGGTCCCAAGTTGGCAAACTCAATAGGGTTCAAACAGAGCAGGATCCTAGGACAAGTGGGTGGAGCTAATGCCTATTTAATTAAGGTAGGAGGAGGGGGTGGGGCGGGTGCAAATTTGTGGCAAAAGTCTATGCAATCCTATGGGCGCAGAAGCCCAGAAAATGTAGTTTCAACAGAAAATGAGCAGGGCCAATCAGTGGCTGAGCAGAGCAGAAGTCCAATGAGAGAAGGGTGGCAGCAGCCAATGGGAGCAGCTCAGTGCTTCCCCAGTGCAGCCGGATCGCTTACCAGCTTGTGGCGATTACTGATCGGCTTGATGAGGGAGGTGCGGGCGGCTGGTAGGACTAGCTGTGGCCCTTGCTTGATGCTCGATCAGGGGCTGCAGATCTGAGGGAAGGAAAGCAGAACAGAGGTTAGAAGAGGAAAAACACAAAGGATGATGTAGGGCTAAATGGGGGTGTGTGGAGCGCTGAAAGAGAGAGGATTAAGCAAGCTGGAGCGAGTGGGGGTCAGCAGCCAGAAACAAGATGGAGCTACCACACTGACTTGGCGCCAGAGGGAGGACAAAAGAACAAATTAATTAAGAAGTTAAGTCAAGCGAAAGAATGCAGGGCTTAGATGGGAGAGGTTAGGTTCAGGGGAACGAAACAGGGGGAGGCCAGAAAAACAGTGCAGGCTATGAGCGTCTGAACTCACTCAGGCCTAGATACGCCTGTAGGTGGCGTCTGAAAGCAAAGCCACTCAGGCCAATAATGCCTATAGATGTACTCAGCAGACTTTCACTCAGGCCAGGAAACTGAGGAAGTCAGCAGTTTTACCTAAATATTAAACAAACCGAACTGCTTAGAATTAATTGCATAGCACCTTTAGAAAAGGTAATTTTGTGCTGAACAATTTTCTGCTGATACTTTGTGTCCATCATATATATTTTAGGAATTATTTGCATTTGTTTAAAGTATGGTGTGTATGGTTGATTTGTCTCTGAGCCTCACCTAAGCACCTTTAGAAAGGTAATGTTGTGCTGAACAACTCTGCCACTC
Source organism: Neoceratodus forsteri (assembly GCA_016271365.2). Taxonomy (NCBI): domain Eukaryota; kingdom Metazoa; phylum Chordata; order Ceratodontiformes; family Ceratodontidae; genus Neoceratodus; species Neoceratodus forsteri. The sequence continues at coordinate 37,122,078 of JADMNL010000037.1, read as the reverse complement.
TTACTCTGTGTAGCGACTTACGGTTCAAAGTTATTCACATTTGTTTGTGGCATGCGATTATGGTTTGATTTTGCTTAGAAAGGCCCAGGATGCAGTGCTAAGAGTATACAGGGCACAAGTGGTGGAAGTCTCAAAGAGCTCTTGTGTGAATGAATTAAATAGAAAAACCTTATACAGTACTGTACACAGACAAGTGTTTAAACTATGCAGAAGCTAAAACAAAGCTTTACAATGCAGGCAGGGTAAACAACGCAAATTTTTGGCAAAAGTCTGTGCAATCTTATGGGCACAAGCCCAGAAAATGTACAGGGTCAATCAGTGGCCCAGGGAGAGAAGTCCAATAAGAGAAGGGTGGGCAGCAGGCAGCCAATGGGAGCCGCCCCAGTGCAGCCGGGTCACTTATCTGGCTTCGCCGATTCCTGGTTGGTTTGATAGGGAGGTGTGGGTGGCTGGCAGGACTAGCCGGGCGCTCGCTGGATGCCCGATCAGGGGTTGCAGATATGAAGCGAGGGATTACTGGGGGTTAGAAAGAGAATATCAAGCTCTTTAAGGAGTCTGTGCGCAGAGACCCCACATGATTCACGCTGGTGGTGGTTGCAGTCCAACAGCTAATTTGAATTTCGAGGTGTGAGCTCCACTGATGCAGTCATTAGCAGCAGGACAGAGGTTTTTACCTGGGGGAGATCATCTCCTTGGCTATACAAGTAGTCATATGGGGGCCGATATGAAAGGCACTATTTGAATCCTACTGCTTTGCTTGCCAGAGAGAAATTATTCTCACAGCTCTGAATATTCATTCATCCTGAGAAGTTACAGGGCTGGATCTCAGAGTAATCCTGCTTGCTTTCATCATCAATGTCAGCAAGCTTATATTCTTTCATCATTGATCCAGCCACAAGCACATGGTGGCATCTAACATCTTAACAATGACAGTCAAGACAGGCAGTTAACCCCGGGTAATACACAAGGATGTAGCGTAAAAGGCACTTTATAGTATAGTTACACAGAGCTTACGTATCAGATTGAGATCTCCTGCAACAGGCCCACACCTATGAACTATAGCTGCAAGGACCACATGGAAACTTCTCTGCTAGCACTCTACCAGGGGCCACCCACTCATGATGTCACCCTATCCCACAACAGTGGGCGGGCCCACGCCCTCCTCAGTTCTCCCACTGGAGACCATAAGCAACCGATCTCCTCCTGGGCAACTGAGGAAGAGCTGATGGTTCTCACCAATGTATAAAGAAACGGAAAGGCAGAAGCTCTCAGCTAACGAGGAGACAGACAGAGGGCCACAGACATTGAATGATGGAGGCTGGGACAGCATGGTCTGCTGCAAGAGATCCTCAAGATAGCAGTTATGTAGGAACTTACCGCAACAGTAGATCCAGCAGGCTACACCATAAAGACTATGTTGCCAGGCACTAGGACTCCACGGAAAACTTCTAGCCAGCAGTACCCAGCTGGGGCCCACCTTTATGGTCGGCCCACTGACATCACCTTCTGTATAAAGAGGCGGCCCAGAGCCCCACCTCAGTTCACCTGCTGGAGACCCAGAGGTTACTTAGCGGAGAGATCTGAGGCAGGAGCTGAAACAAATCCCAGAAGGAGAAACATAACAGGGGACTGGAGAGAGAGGAAAATGGCGCTGCTGCGGGCTAGTCTCAATGATCTTCTGTTACAGTAAGTTCCTACATAACTTTACTCCTTACTTCAAATATAAGTTCCTGCAGCAGGCTACACCATAAGGACAGAGTCCCAAGCAGTGTCCCTGAAGGGAAGAAAAAGGGAGGCAGGATAAAACTCCTGAATTATTTGTAAATTAGGCCTTTGAGCACAGAGGCCAAATCCTGCTCTTTTTCTGGAAGCAAAATCCAAGTGTAGTGCTCAAAGTATGCACAGAGTTCCATGTTGTGGCACCACATATATCTGCTGTTGAAACATTTTCATAGCTGCAAAAGATGCAGCCATCCTCCTTGTCGAATGTCCTCGACTGTTCCCAGTAAGGGTTCTTCATACTTGTTGGAGATGAAGGTAATGATATCAACCAACCATTTAGACATGGTGTGTCTTGCAACTGGTTTCCCCAAAATCCAGTTTTTTTTTGGGGGGGGGGGCAAGCACAAAGAGCACAAACTGATCAGATTGCCGGATCGATTTAGTACGGTTCAAATACGGAGGATCCTGTATACGTCTACAGTATGAAGAATGGCCTCCCCACAATTTGAATACTCTGGGATAAGCTGGAAGGGAGAGGTCTTGATTTAATGTTAACTGACACCACCTTCGGAAGAAACTTCGGGTTAGTGCACAGACACCTAGTCTGTAAAAATTAAATCTGTTCTTTACACATTAATGCTTGTAGCTCAGAAATTCTCCAAGCTGAAGTAATGGCAACTAAAAATAATGCTTTCCGAGAGAGAAAACGTAGGTTGCAATCCACGGCCGGTTTGAAGGGAGGCAATGTCAGTTGCTCTAGAACAAAAAGAAGGTCCCATGGGGGAACAGGATCCCTAATGGGAGACTTCATATGAAGCATGCCCCAAAGGAATGTATGGGCAAGGTCCAGTTGAGCAGGATTCAGACCCTCCACAGGTGCGTGATAAGCAGAAATGGCACAGAGATGCACCTTTATGGAAAAGTATCTAAGCCCTACATCTGAAAGCGATAGATATTCCAGGACTGACTTCACCGAGCAAGACTGGGTCCAGGGAAACTGCAGCTGCCCAGATACAAAAAAGTTTCCACTTCCTGGCATACGTGGCCCTTGTAGAAGGTTCTCGCTTCTACTAGGACTTTGGTCACCCTTTGTGAAACCCCATGCCTGGAAATGGCCAAGTCTGCAGAAGCCATGCATGATGGTGTAAGGACCGAAGGTCTGGGTGACTAATGTGCCCAGGTCTTGGGAGTGCAAGGTAGGTAATATGCTAGCTGAAACAGAGGTTCCACTGCTAATTGTTGCAAAAGGGGGAACCATATCTGATGTGGCCAGAATGGAGCTACCAAAAATCATTGTGGCACAGTCAGTCTGAAGTTTGAGTAACACCCTCTGCAGAAGGGGAAAGGTGTAAAGGAACCTCCCTGGCCAGCAGAAGGACAATACATCTTGCCAGAAAACACCAGGCCCAGGCTATAGCGTGCAGAAATTGGGCAGTTCTGCCCTGTACAGGACACGAAGAGGTCCAGCTCTGGATGCCCCCATCTTTCAAAGAGGGCGCCCACCACTTCTTGAAGCTGCTCCCACTCATGGTTTCTGGATTAAGAGCAGCTAAGCTAGTCCGGCCAGGGGCGTTTTGGACTCCTGGAACATGAACCGCTGTCAGTGCGAGTCAGTGTTCCAGGGCCCAGTCTCACTCGTGGCTTCTCTGCACAGAGGGTAGGATGTAGCGCCCCACTTGTTGATATAAAAGACTGACATATTGTCAGTCTGGAGAAGCAGGGACCCTGGGGAAAGAAGAGTCTAAAAAGGCTTGGCATACAGAATAGCCCTCATCTCCAAGATGTTGATGTGCAGGGACACTTCTATGCCCAACCATGTGCCCAGAGAATGGTGATTCTGGAAATTAGCTCCCCATCCTAGACCTATGTATCTAGTAGTAGCAGATATGGCTCGGGTGAGAAAGGAACTCCTGAATCCAATTTGGGTGAAGTCAGCCACCATGACAGCGTTTGTTGGACAGCCCTCGATACCCTTATCGGGCGCTCAAGATAGTCTGACGTCTGGTCTCATTGCACCCTTTGGTTCCATTGAGGAACTCTCAGGCAAGTGTGCCAGTGATACTGTGGGTATGGCCGCAGCCATATACCCTAGGAGCAGCAACACTGTTCTTGCCGTGACTAGATTGGCTATAGCTACTTTGGAGGCCTGGTCTCAGTAGAGAGGTCCTGTCGGAGTAAGGCTCTTCCCTGCTGTGTATCCAGGATGGCTCTTATGTACTGTGAGCGCTTGACAGGGCCAAGGACAGGACTTTGGGAGACTGACTTATCCCCAGCTGCTGGAACATTTGGAATATGTCCGAGAGAGCGTGAACTAACTGCGACCTGGTGGGGCAGTTAGGAGTCAATCTTCTAGGTAAGGGCAGACTAAATGATCCTGTTTGCAAAGAGCAGCTGCCACTAGTGCAAGGCATTTCGTGAACACAGTCGTAGCAGAGGAGAGACCGAAAAGAATAGCCCTGGTTTCCTTGAACGGTGAACCAAAGATGCCGGTGTTTCCAGCTCAAGGTATGTGCAAGTATGAGTCTTGCAAGTCCAGAGAGCATAGCCAGTCCCTTTGGCATAGCATAGGCATCAGCTCTGGCAAGGTTACCATTCTGAACCTTTTGTATTCGATGTGCTGGTTCAGGTGACTCTGGTCTAATATGGGTCTTAAGTCAGTCTTCTTGGGGGACCAAGAAGAAATGGGAGTAATACCCGGTTCCTTTGTTTGGGTGGATTGGGAGAGAAGAGAAGACCTGCTCGATTGCTCGAGCAAGGTCTGGAGTTCTTCCCTGATGAGGGCTACGTGGGTGGGTATTGAGAGGGGGCTGGAGGGTTGTCCAGAGGAAGTTCGGTAAACTCCTGCATATAACCCTTTTTGATAATGTCCTGCACCCATATGTCTGATGTGATACTGGTCCACCCGTCTAGGTAGATGGAGTACCAACACCCTACCACTTTCCCCATCAACTCTGCTTTGGGGGAGCTGGCTGGCAGGGAGTCATGCGTGTGCGAATGGGGTGGGCAGTGAAGGCTGGGAGGATTTTGGATTCCTAGCCCCGCTGTTACCTGCTGGTTGGGAGCCTCCCTCTTGAAAGGGCCTTGGGGCTGTTAATCTCTGTCTGTTGGCACTCTGGCACCGAAAGGGCTTGCACTTAGGTTGCAGAGGGTCCACTCAGTACATGTGGTGAACAGACTGAACCACTTTGCCAGAGTCTTGCAGTTCCGTTATGATCTTTTGTACCTCCTCCCTGAAGGACAGACGTGTGGAATGGAGCATTAAGGATAGAATTCTGGAGGTCCTGCCGAAACCCAGATACTCTCAGCCAGGAGTGACGGAGACGGACCCCAGTGGTCACTGCTCTGGCTGCTGTGTCCGCCGAATCGTAGGAGTCTTCCTATGTCCAGGCCAGACTAAAGTACGTCTAAAAGCACAGTGTGTGATGGCTTAACTGGTTGCCTTTGGGCCAACTCGAGTGCTTTCTTCCATAAAAATTTTAGTAAAACCGGTGCCAAAAATTTAGGGACTGTATGGAGCATGTGGAAGAAGCATAGACCCTCCTGACGGACATGTCTAATTTCTTAGATTCCTTGTCAGGGCTGTGAGCCCATAAGTTTAGGTTGTTTTTCCGCCATGGGCTGTGTTTAGGACATGGGTATGCCCTTGGATTTTCTCCAAAAAGGGCTCTGCCTTGGGAGGCTTGTACAGTCCATCTGCCTTCCTGCGGACAGCTGGAAAAGATGAAGGGTGGTCCTGTGCCAGCCTGGTTGGAGTCCTGAAATGGAGGGGACCACAGGGGAAGTTACCAAGGAGGTCTGGTCACTCATTCCCAAACAAGTATGAAGCCTTTTCCTCTCTGGGTCCAATTCCTTGGTGTCCCATTTATTTAGGAATTGAATGTAGCACATCACATCCATAAATGTCAGGTCATTTGGTGGGACCAGAGTGGATTGCAGGGAACTGCTGGCTCAGGAGAGTAGCCTCTAAGAGTCATCTGAGGAGTGAGGGCGGCTCCTGGAGGAGGTAGATGAGGCTGACCTACAGCATTTATGACCACCCCGGCATCTGCTCCTGTTGTCTGAGGAAAATTACCTGGAGGAGGAGTGGTGGCGTTCGCCCCTACACCTGAGATGCTCAGAGTCAGATCCTCAAGAGGTCAGGCTCCAGGGCTGTGCACAGAGACTGTGGGCAGTAGTCTGGGACCAGTGCTTTGTCCAGAACCAGTGTACGGAGTCATGGAGGTGTGGGAGGTCATCCTTTTTAGTAAATCTCCCTTTACTGTGTTCCACCATGAGGTAGAGTTTTCCAATGTACGCCAGGAGGACCATCAGCACATGCAATGGTGGTGCACCACTGGGCTCCGCAGAAGTACCAGTAGGGTTGCTAGATCCTGGAGTCTCATGGGTACACAAGGACTCTGGAGTAGTACGATCTGTCTGGTCGCCTGACGTTAGGTCGTCTGGTACTGAGGGGGTTTGGTCTGGCAATTTGTTGACAGGTGGCCCATTGTTAGGCTGCTGAATGGTCTGACGGACGTCCGCTTCTGGTGGCAACTCCCACAGGTGTCAGACTTGTAGTGGCCATTGCGGATATCTTGGTACTAGGCACTTTGTACCCTGCAGTACGTCTGCCACTGGTCCTTCATTAGTCAGACGGTCATTGGGGCATGCGTCAGGGTCTTAAAATTTATCTGCTGACGACTTGTCCCTGGGAGAGTGTTCCCTAGAGTGGGAATGCTCCTGGCGTCTGCTGCCAGAGGTTGTCGACAAGCTGGAAGAACAAGACGCCTGAACCTTATCGGTTGACGTCCCTGTCTTAGGCCCAGAGGAATGCTGGAAGGGCCCAAAGCAGAAGGATGGACCCAGGCATCCTTGCCCCGAAGAGCTGCCGCATGCCGAGAGGGTAAGGATGGGAGCCTTAGTCACCGGCAGGCCAGAGGAATAGGCCTGACGGAGAGACCAAGTCCCGCTCTCCAGAACACAAACTTGAATACTTCTCTTTGTGAGAGACTGGATCCAGACTCCAACCTACTTATGCTTCTTGTTCCGCTGCTGGTGCTTCCCTCCGAGTGCTTCTCCTCGTGGGAAGTCAGTGACCAGGAGGCCGAAGAGCTGGCCTTTGATGGGCATTGAAGGGCGGTGAGCTGCTGCTCCATGATTAAGGCCTGGAGAATCTTGCGACAGCAGGTTTGTTGGTTGAATTTACCGCAGTCCAGGCAGGCTTTAACATTGTGATCAGGCCCCAAACAGAAGAGGCACAGAGAATAAGTCTTTAGCAGGAATCTGCCACCCACACGGACACTTGGATTTCTGTTGTGTGGTCGAAGACTACATTCATCGGAATATCGAGACCATTAATAAAAATAAAACTGGTACTTTTGACTGAAAAAAAAAATGGCGGTTGACAAATGCAATGAGGCGTCAGAAGCCAAAGCGCATGGGTCAATGGTGGGAAAACAGAGGTGGGGCTGGGAACCACCCCTTTATACAGAGGGGGATGCCGGTCGGTGGACAGATGCATGGGGCAGGCCCCAGCAGAGTACTGCTGGCTACAAGTCTTCCATAGAGTCCTAGTGCCTGACAGCATAGCCCTTATGGTGTAGCCTGCTGCAGGAGCCCATACTTGAAATATGATCTACTGTTAAAGTAAGTTCTTGTGCAACTACTATCTTACTAGAGAGCATCTCTTGCAGCAGGCCACACCTATGGAATGTGTTCCAAGCAGTTGCTACAGCCAAAGAAGCAGTCTGGTTGGCTGGAAACCAAGAGCCTAAGAAAGAATGCCCTGAAGCACAGCTAGGCTGAAATTTGCCCCATGCCTAGGAGGTAATGTTCAGACTGTAGTGCTTGGTAAACGTATGGACTGTACTCCAAGTGGCAGCAGCGCAGATCTCTGCGGCTGAAACAAAACAGGCCAGACACAGCTTTGACTGCTTTCTAATACTAGTATGCAACGTCAACCAAGATGCTTAATTAGGTACTACTTCTGAACTGCGTCGTTTCATTGTGCTCCTCCTGGCATCTGTTCCTGCCCTCTTACCTCTATCGATCCCTTCTCCTCACCAGGAGTTTAACCCTATGTCCATCTACACTGGTTATACCTCCTCTAACCCTCACTCTTCGGCGCTTCCTAGCAGCGCTGCTGCTACTGGCGGGAGACATCCAGCCTAACCCAGGCCCAGGGACACCTAATGTATCTATTTATTCCCCATCAGATAAGGCCTGGGATGGTGCCAAGGGCCTGAGGTTGGTGCACATGAACATCTGCAGCCTGAGACCCAAGATCCACGAAGTCCAAGCATGGCTAGCTGTCTACAAACCAGACATACTAGCAGTCTCGGAGACCTGGCTAAAGCCCCACATTCTGGACCATGAGGTAGCTGCCTCTGGATACGCCTTCTACAGAAAGGACAGACCCTCGAGAAGAGGGGGTGGGGTTCTGGTATATGTAAGGGACAATTACATCCTCCCTCGTTAGCATGCCACAAGGCATGACCCCAGACATAAGCAATCCTCCTCCACGCTCACTCTAGGCGGGGCTAGCACCTCACAATAGGCTGCGCTTATAGCCCCCCCACCATGCGCCGTTCTCTGGATGCGCCCTGAAGAACCCAGCAGCAGAATCTGCTTCTGAGGTTATCTTACTGGGTGACTTCAACCTAAACTGGGCCCTTGAGGTAAGTCTGCCATCAATGGTATATTAAATGACTCCCACCTCACCCAAGTCATCTCCCTACCGACCAGAATGAACCATGCAACAGGAAGGCATACCATAAATAGACTGGGTCCTGGCTTCTACCCCAGCAATGTAAAAATGGCAGGGACCTTGGCTGATGCCTTGGCGACCACTCGCCGGTATTTGCCATCTGGAAAAACTCATCTGAACAAAGTCCCTTAGGATTATACCACCAGTGACTACTCTAACTTCCTCCTGACCAATTCATTGGGTACTTAAATGGCATCGACTGGAGCAATATAAAAGACACCTTCTAACCTGGAGGATGTCGTTAAATTTTCAGACATCCCTCACCAAGATTACGGACCTCTTAGCTCCTATGAAAACCCACAGAGTAAAGGAAGCTGCTACAAGTGGATCTTGCCTCCTCTAAAGCTCTGATGTCCACCAGGACAAGGCCTGGAAAAAGTACAGGAAATCAAAGCTACCGGGGGACTTAGCAGGCTACAGGGCCCTTAGAAACCAATGTAAAAAGGCCATAAAGCTAGCTAAAAAAGTCTATATCACCAACCTTCAAAAAACTAACCTAGGCAAACCTAGGCTCTTCTGGTCGCACATTAATGAACTCCTCAAAGGGAGCAAAAAAACTACACCCAGCCCAATCTTGGCTAATCGGCAATTAATCGATGAGGGATCTTTCATTGCTGAGACCCTTAACAGTTACTTCACGAACCTGGATGCATACAAGAAGGGACCCCCTGACAGGAGGAGTGAGCCGAATGCACAACAGCCCCTGGACCTTGACTGCCCTTTGTTTCACCTGAGGTTGGTCAGGGAAAAGGAGGTTTTGATCACCCTTAAATCCCTACACTCGAGAGGATCTGGGGGCCCCGACAGGATTCAAACCAGAATCCTCAATAGAGAGCTCCAGCTTTAGCTAAGCCCCTAACCTGGCTGATAAACCGGTCCATTATGGAGGTCTGTACAAAAGCTTTGAAACAGCTCTAGTGATTCCCATACACAAGGAGGGTCAACAGAGCCTATTGAGAACTACAGGCCTATCTCTTTGCTGTGTGTCATAGCAAAAGTACAGGAGAAGCTAGTCTACTCCCAACTCCGAGATTACCTAAAAATCCACAAGGTAATCTCACCCGTCCATGCAGCTTCAGGGCCAAGCATGGGGCCGGACACTGTAATTAACTAAATTCTCAGCAGAAGTACTGAGCAACAATAGCGGAGGGTCAGCACAGGGCAGTCTTCATTGACCTATCTAAAGCATTCGACTTGGTAAACCACAACCTTCTTCTACAAAAATGTGCTCACTTGGCCTTGACACCCACTACTGGGATGGTTCAAGAGTCATCTCTTGGAGCCTTCAGAGGGTGAAGTGGGAGGATAAAGTCTCCAAGCTAGCTCCACTCAAAGAAGGGGTACCTCAAGGGTCAATCCTCGGCCCCCTTCTCTTTACACTGTTCATAAATGATCTGCATAAACACTGCGGGAGTAGCAGCGCTATCCAGTACGCGGATGATGCGGTCATTTACAGAGCTTCCCCTAATTTACCAGAGTTGGAGACAGCCCTCCAAGAAGACATCCATCAGATGGAGGACTGGCTCACTCTGAACAAAATGGTTTTAAACACCAACAAAACGAAGGTAATGCTCTTTGGCCCTAGATCCCTGGGAACTGAGAGGTCACATCTCCTACAACTCCAGTCCAGGGGGGGTGTAAAACTTGAGGTGGTCACCTCCACAAATACTTGGACCAAGGCTTCACACTAAAAAATCACGTGAGACCAAATCCATCCATGGGAAACTTGGAATCCTCTATAGACTAAAGGACCAGATTATCCCGGAAGCTAGGGTAGCCATTGCCACTAACGTACTCCTCCCAAAGCTCACATACGTGGCCCCGATTCTCCAGGGCGTGGCCGTGATGGAGTTAGGAAGGCTGCAGACCTTGTACAATAAGATAGTCCGCTTTGCCACCATGTCACACCCGAGGACTCACCACTGCGAGGCCCAATCTAGGCTCAGGTGGCAGTCTCTGGAAGCTCGCCTCTCCTACCCAACCCTCTGCCTTACATTCAAGCTACTGGGTCCCACACCCCCCAGCCTGAATGGTCTCGTCAGAGTGAAACCCAACCCACGGTGCCTGCGCTCATCAGGCCAAACTCTCCTCGTGGTTCCCAAGACTAGGACTAAAGCCGGTCTAGGTCCTTTGCACATCGCCCCTTCCATCTGGAACAACCTCCCCTTGGAGGTATGGGAGGCCGAGTCAGTCACCAGCTTCCGGACAAAGCTTAAGGGACATCTGCTCAACAGGAGCACATGTCTTTGCCACAGGACCTGACCACGTACAGCCACCCTGGTAGCTCAACAGACCGTGCCAGACTTCGCCATCCTGGCAGCATAACGGACCTCCCCTAATGATGGGGTGCATATGTCCCAACTTATCCCCCTTCCAATATGCCCACAAAGAAGCTAACCCCTAGGTCTTTAGCTACTGCTCGCCTTACCAGAGCACTTTTAATCTAATCACTAAATTGTGATGTGTAACCTCTATGTCCTTACAGCCTGCATGTCTTCCACTACCTGCAGCCCGTAATTCTTATTACTGTTAAAAACTTTACAATCACCTGACTGTACTGATCTGTTACCTGCAAGTTGTTGTTTCACCCGGTCGCCTCTGAAAAGGACCTCCGGGGCCCAGCGGCCTACCCGTCATCAAAATTCAATAAATAAATAAAATAAAATAAAATAAATACCTGGAGCCCAGAATGGCTGGTCCCTCATGCAGTGGGTTGCCCCTAGGCGGGCCCATAAGCCCCAAATTCCTTAGTGTCGCCGGGAACCAGTCCGAGACAGGCAGGGCGTTAGGGATCTGTGCCTGGCGCTCTACCGGGAGCACAGGAAGAGCTTTTCGATTTCCTCTACTGCGGGACATGCGCCCGTCAAGGCACAAACTAAGACATCCATCACACTGCCCCATGTGTGTGGCTGGGCTTGCTCCTCAGGCCTCCACCTGTAGTCAGCCGATCAGAGCCCAATCCCCCTCCCCGGAGGAGAGTGGTCCCTGACGCCAACCCCCTCACCAGACCCCCAGGCTCGCTATCATCAACCCTGGTCGCTGGTGTAGCCGCCGTGGCAACCTGGTCTTGTGCCAGTTAATCATCTGCTCTTTCTGCCAGTGCTAGAATTCTATTCAAAGTGCTTTCTGGTACTGTATGTGCAGAGTAAGCTGCCTGACAAGCAGGCAAGCTACAGCATAAACCTTTATGGCCATAGTATCCAAAGAGTCCTTTTAAGGGGGTTGCACCGACGGTGATTTTTGATCTCGCATAAGCAGCAGCCTGGACTACTCCGTGATAATCAGGATGGGCATGCAGATATTTCACACCTCGTCTGTCCACTTAATATTTTCTCATCTATGGCTGCAGTGCAGACATGACTATTATGCCTTTTTAAGTGGTTTATGTATGGAAGGAACATTCTTCTTGGTGAAGTTATTCCCCAACGTGTCCTACAAAAAACTAAACAAAAAAGCACTCTTCCATCTTCCTTGGTCTCTAGTTGGGGATGTTGATGTTACTGATCATGTGTCAGTATGCCTTGGAAGGGGTCTGAAATCTGGTCAGATGCACCCTCCAATTCCATGGGATCACATTCCTCCATTTGTACATATGTTGTTCCTCCTCCTCTGCAGGCAGATAGGCTGGCACCTGAGCGTGAGTTTGCGGGTATGCGGGCCCAGGTATAAAACTTCCCGTGGCCTGGACTGCCTGGAAAATTGCCACATTTTTGATCATGTCCTCTCAAGGAATTTTTCCTGTGCCATCTGCCTGCTCCCTTCTCATTTCTTTTTTATTTTAGTCTTTGGTAACTGGGTAAGGCCCACTAGGCACAAGTGCCTGTTTTCAGGGGCAACCTGGGAGCACCGAGTGGTTAAGTGACTTGCTCAGAGTCTCACAGAATGCAAGTGGAGGTTGTGAGAAACAAACCAAGGTCTGGTCTGCTGGATGTACCAAGCTCGTTCACAGCTCTTTAACCTAGGTTATACTGCCAGCCCAGGGACATTCTTTCCATGTATGCTCAGAGGGGCCTTTATTCATATTTTTGCCATCACTGGATTCTGGGTTCCCCTTTGGACACCCTCATTTCCAAACCATCTTTACAAGCCTAGCTGATGGCTGTGCAGCTTTATCTTTGTCACCATTAACATGATTTGCTGCTGATCACAAGGAGATGAGCCCTTCAGATGTGTGCTTTTCCACCATCACTGGGAATTCCCTCAGAGCTTTATTTTTAGGTGACGGGCAGACTGAGAAGGCATGCTCTTTTTAAAATGGTTTATCCTTTTTAATGTGTTTTTGGGCAAAAAAGTGACAGAACTTATTTTTCTGATGGTCCACAAGGTTTCTGACATACCAATTTGAGAGAACCTTGAAATAATAAAACATGATTCCCAAAAACGATGCAGTACAAAAGCCCAATAGTAAAAAACAAACAAAAAAAAAAAACACCACAATGGATCTTGTACTGATGAAACTGTGCCAAAGATCAAATTGTGGCTCCTGTAAGAACAGCTGATTAAGGTGAAACGGCATGGACAAAGTGAAAGCACTCTTACTTGTGGCTTGAATACTAAAACCACTGCTAAAGTAAAAAGTGAGTTAGCTAAAGAAAAGGCCGAAAAATAGGGTAGAAAGCTAGGATAGTCTCCAGTTCCTGGGAATCAATTGGGGGAAAACAGACCAATTATAAAAAACACAAAAAAAAAACCTAGCTAACAGGAACTGAACAACTAAAATACACCTCACTACAGGGAGCCTGATCTCTTCAAATGGAAGAGATCTGAGCAATGGCTGGAGTGGAGTATGGGTGCAGTCTCTAAACCAACATTCCATATTTGAAAATTTGCACAGGTTCTAATCTCTGGGCGTCACTCAACTGGAAGCTACATAAAATGTAAACATCTAAGTGAGAAATTGCTGGGGTTAGAAAGAGAATAATCAAGTTCTTTAAGGAGAGTGTATGAGTGTGTGTGTGTGTGTGTGTGTGTGTGTGTGTGTGTGTGTGTGTGTGTGTGTGTGTGTGTGTGTGTATACACATATACACAGAGTCCCACATGATCCAGGCTGGTGGTGGCTACAGTCCAACAGCTAATTTGAACTGAGGTGTGAGCTCCACCAATGCTATGTCATGAGCAGCAGGCCAGAGGTTCTTACCTGGGGAGACATCTCCTTGACCACACAACTAGTAAGTCACAAGGGCTGATAACTATTTGAACCTTATTTCTTCGCTTGCCAGAGTTGTTATGCTCACAGAATATTTACTCATCCTGAGAAGAGTTACAGGGCTGGATCTCAGAGTAATCCTGCTTGCTTTCATCACAAGTGTCAGCAAGTTATATTCTTTCATCATGGATCCAGCCACAAGCTTACTGTGATATCCAACATCTTAAGTACAATCCAAGACAGGTCAACGTTAACCCCCTCCCCAAGTAATACACAAGGATGAAACGTAAAGGGCACTTCATAGTGCAGTTACACAAGAACTTACCATATCAGATTTTGAGAGAAATTTCTTGCAGCAGGCCATATCTCTGAACTATATCTGCCAGGACATTGAAACTTCTTTAGCTAGCAGTCTACCAGGGGCCACCCATTACGATGTCACCCTGTCCTATAACAGAGGCAGCCCCGCCCCACCTCAGTTCTCCGCTGGAGACCATAAGCAACCACTCTCCTCCTGGAGAATGGGGGAAGAGCTGATGGTTCCTGCCAATGTATAAACAGAAAGGCAGAAGGCTCTCCGCTAACATGGAGACAAAAAGACCCACAAGCCTCAAGGGATGGAAGTTGGGATGGCATGGATGGCTGCAAGAGATCCCCTCGAGGATCTACTGTTACAGCAAGTTCTTGAGTAACTGTACCATCTCAGAGGGCATCTCTTGCAGCAGGCCACACCTATGGGGACAGAGTCTGGAAGGCCTGCTCTCGTCTCCAGGACTTGAGTGTGGCCTCTCTGTTGGACCATATCCCTCGTGTCTGGTGAGGCCCCAGATGAGCCCCAGGTACAACCCTAAAGTATCTGGTAAGGATGTGCTGGGGTGGGGGGAAGAAAGGAACCCTTTCAACAGGTTACCAGGTTCCATCCACTAAAGCAGAACCTTTTGACTGGAGAGGAGACTACAGCCTGCTGTTCTAAGTTGTCAAGTGTACTGATCCCACTGGACCCTCAGTGTCCACTGGGGTATCATGTGCAGTCTGGCTAGAGGTACTGTGACAACTACCACTATCAGATCCAAGAGCTGGAGAAAGGTTCTGTCTGGCGAAAACATTTCTGCTGTTTTAGAGTAGGTGGGCTTGAGCCATTAGGCTGTCCACCCTGTCCTGAGCAAGGCCATACCCGGAGTTGTGTCCGGAACTAGCCCATGTACTGAAGGCGCAGACAGGAACAAGACAGACTGCTCATGATTCCCAGGTCCTGGAACAGCTGGCTGGTACATTCCAGAGTGTACAGCAGGGAGCTCCCAGGACTGAGCCTTGAGGAGCCAGTTTGGGAAAGGCGCAGAGTCCCTCCCGCCTGAGGGCGCCGCCACTAGTGCCAAGCATTTGGTGAACAGCCCCCCCAAGAAAGCCAACGGGTAGGGCCTGGAAATGAAGTGCTCTCCTGGAATTGGTACCAGAGGTATTTCCTGTTAGGAGAGCACACACACCTCGATATGTGGTTATGCATCCTGCACGTCGAGGAACATATCCAATCCCATTGATGGAAGAGGAGCAGCAGTCCCTGTCTAGTCACCATCCAGAATTTTTTGTACAGAATAAAAAGTTTAGCTCTCAAGGTCCAGAATGTGCCCAAGATCCCTGGTGCATTTGGGGACTGAAAGAAGTGGGAGTAGAACTCCCGCCTGCAATCTCTCTGGGATGGGTTCTATGGCCCTTTGTGCAACAATGTCTGAATCTCCTCCCACAGCACTGGAATGTGTCAGAGTATAAATGGACTGGACCAGAGGTTTTTCCAGAGGCCAATTCAGGAGCTCTAGAATGTGGCTGTATCCTATGAGCTTCAAGACCCAGGTGTCTCTGGTGAAGGTACAGTTACGCAAGAACTTACCGTAACAGTAGATCTTCGAGAGAGACTCTTGCAGT
This sequence comes from Neoceratodus forsteri, assembly GCA_016271365.2. NCBI lineage: Eukaryota > Metazoa > Chordata > Ceratodontiformes > Ceratodontidae > Neoceratodus > Neoceratodus forsteri. Next base: position 37,106,545 of record JADMNL010000037.1, on the reverse strand, counting down.
AGGTAATTACATGTAGGACTGATGCCAGCCGGTGTCAGGACCCAACGAAAACATTTCTAGCTAGCAGTCTCTGGCGGGGAACCGCCCCCATGTCAGGTGACTGACGTCATGCGGCATCAGTATAAAGGGGCAGTTCCCCCACACCCGCCTTCCAGTTCTTTCCTGCCAAAGCCCAAAAGGCAAGACGAGAGAGAAGCGTACATTTCCCCTCCTGGAAAAGGAACTGAAAAAGCTTAGGGGGATGGAGGGCGGAAAGGTATTACCTACTGCAAGAGCCTCTCTTGAAGATCTGTTACGGTAAGTTCTTATGTAACTGTACTATCTTACTTCGAGAGGGCTCTTGCAGTAGGTAATTACATATAGGACCGAGTCCCAAGCAGTCTGGAACAAGGAGGACCAAACGGGAGGACGAAAGCTACTCAGAAGTAGACCCTCTGGTTGTGAAGGCCTTAGGAAAGGAGGCCTTGCAAAACAGCCAGACCGAAGCCTGTTCTACTGCAAGAGAATGTCCAAACTAATGTTTCGTAAAGGTATGGACAGAAGTCCAAGTGGCAGCTGCACAAATGTCAGCTGCTGACATTCTTGAAACAAGCCGCAAAGGCAGCGACCCCTCTGGTGGAGTGGCCTCTAACTTGACTCGGCAGGGTCTTGTACTTGTCATAACAAAGTGATACAATGAGCCAACCATTTCAATAGGCATTGCTTAGAAACAGCACTGCCTTCTCTTTTATGAGCAAAAGAGATGAACAGTTGATCAGTCTTTGAGATCCTTCATCCTGTTGGTGTAGCATCTCAGAATTCGGTGAACATCTAAAGAATGCAGGAGGTACTCTCCATGGTTAGAGTGCTGCGTAAAAAAGGCAGGCAACTCTATGGATTGATTCAGCGTCGATTCCGCTACCACTTTAGGGTTGGTATGCAGAGCCTCACGTTCCTTGTGAAAAATCAAATACGGGATTTTACACATCAGGGCCTGGAGCTCAGAAATCAGTCGAGCAGAAGTAATGGCCACTAGGAAGAGAGTCTTCCAAGAAAGGAACTTTAGGTCCACTGTAGCTGCTGGCTCAAAAGGAGGCAGAGTAAGCTTCTCTAAAATGAAATTCAGATCCCAAGGAGGGGCAGGAACCCAGATAGGGGGTCATAAGTTAAAGACCCCTCTCAAAAATATCTTGGAGTCCTCCAGCTGGGCAAACATTCTGTTTGCAAAGGGGATATGATAGGCCAAAATGGCAGCCATGTGAACATTTAAGGATGAATGGCTGAGACCCAGATCGAAGAGGTGTCGCAGGTAATCCAGAAGTCGGCCGACCGAGCATGGGAAAGGCTCGACATCAATGGAGGCAGCCCAAATAGAGAACCGCTTCCATTTCATGGCATAATTAGATCTGGTTGAGGGTTTCCTGGCCTCCACCAGAATCTCAGCTACCGGGCGCAAAATTGGGCTTGAGCTACGCCTGCAGGAGCCAAGCTGCAACTGAAGGGACTTGAGGCCTGGATGGACCAGGGTCCCTGATCCTCGGTTAGCAAAATTAGCGACAGAGGAAGAGAAAGTTCCTCAGAGTACTGCTGCAGAAGAGACCACCAAACTTGCCTGGGCCAGAAAGGAGCGATCAGAATCATCTGGGCTCCTTCTGAACAAAGTTTCTGCAAGACCTTCGTAATCAGTGGAATTGGGGGGGGGGGAAGGGCATACATGAATCTGCCCTTCCAGTCTACAGAAGGTCTCTTCCAAAAAAAAAAAAAAAAAAAAAGCCATGCCCTGGAGCAAGCAGAACACGGGAAGTTGTGTTTTGAGGGGATGCAAACAGGTCTACCTGTAGAGTTCCCCAGTGCAGGAAGATGTTGTCCACGACCCCCGATCCAGTTCCCATTCGTGAGCTACAGCAGATGACCGGCTGAGCCTGTCTGCCAGAGAGTGTTCTTGACCCCCGGGACACGAGATGCTGTGAGGCGAAGGCTGTGCTGCACAGTCCAATCCCAGCACTCCACAAAGTGGGTAGGAACAAGTTCCTCCCTGTTTTTTTGATGTACCAGACCACACACATATTGTCAGTCTGTACAGCTAGGTGACTGGGAGAGACAGATGAAAAGCCTGAAGAGCATACAGTATTGCCCTTAGTTCGAGCACATTGATGTGAAAGGACTTAGAGCTTGGACCAGGAGCCCTGGGTCCTGTGAGAACCAAGATGGGCTCCCCAACCCTCGCCGGAGGCATCCGTAGTCAGAGTCTGAGGGGGGAGGGAGACCAAAGGGAACTCCCCGGCAAAGGTTCTCCCGAACCATCCACCACTGCAAGTCCCGAGCCATGGGAGTGGAGACCAGGATAAGTTGATCTAGGTCATCCATTAGCCGACCCCATTGAGACCGAAGTGTCCACTGAGATACTCATGTGGAGCCGAGCACAAGGGACTGTCAGAATTGCGGCCGCCATTAGCCCGAGGAGGCGAAGGACTGACCTGGCGCTGACCCACCTGCGGCTGGACAACAGGCTGACCTGGGCCTGGAGAGTGGCCGCCCTGTCCGGTGGCAGGAAGGCCATGCCAGAGATAGTGTCCAGGACTGCACCGATAAACTGGAGCCTCTGGAATGGGATCAGATGGGACTTGGCCTGGTTGATGGTAATACCCAGGCAGGCAAAGACCTGCTGGATAAGGGAAAGGAAGTGCAGGAGTTCCTCCCTGGACAAGGCTGCCAGGAGCCAATCGTTCAGGTACGGGAAAACCTGCACCCCCTGGGTATGCAGGTAGGCCGCTACCACCAAAAGGCATTTGGTGAATACCCGGGGCGCCGAGGAAAGACCAAATGGAAGGGCCTTGAACTGGTAGTGGTCCCCCTGGAATGCAAAATGCAGGTATGTGTGGTGGGAAGGGCGGATAGGGATGTGCAGGTAGGCATCCTGCATATCTGAAGCGCACAGCCACTGTCCCGGCCAGAGAAGGGGCAGGAAGCTCTGCAGCGAGAGCACCCTGAACCTCTTGTACTTCACGAACAAGTTCAAGGAGCTGCGGTGGAGAATCAGCCTCACGTCCCCAGTTTTCTTCAGGACCAGGAAGAAATGGGAACAGTACCCCTTTCCCTGAAGAGGAATGGGGATGGGTTCTATCGCTTCCTTTAAGAGAAGGGAGGAAGTTTCTTCCTGGACCAGAAGAAGATGCTCCTGCGAGTAAGACATCCTCCCCCAAGGTTGTCAAGGGGGTTTCTGAAGAAACATATCGAGTGTCCCTCTGAGATGAGTTGGAGCACCCAGGAATGGCATCCTCTCCCAACCCGGGAGGTGTGTGGGGGGGACCTCCTACTGGTTCCTCTGGAACGCCAGAGGCTGTGGGAGAGGAAAGGAGTCAGTTGGTGTGGGGCAGCATTGCAGCTGAAGCTCCTGCTGCTTTTTTGGGTGGTGGGGGCTTGGCAGCCGGAGGGGCCCCGACATTTACTGTCCCGCTTTCCCTGTGGTTTCCCCTTTGCCGATTCCACCTGCGAAAGGGACGACGCTGCGCTGGAGGGGGATTGTACATGGAGCCCACAGACTTCAGTGCAGTCCCCTTCTCCTGCAGATCAGTGATGTCGTCCTTGACACCACCACCGAACAGCACCGAACCCCGGAAGGGCACTTCCTGAATAGTGGACTGCACTTCAGGGACCAAACCTGACACACGGAGCCAGGCATGATGCTGTAATCCTACGGTGAAAGCCAAGCTCCTACCAGCAGTGTCCACGTCATCGTACATGGCACGAAACATGTGCCGACTGGCCGAACAAGCAGAACGGACAAGGTCAGCCACTTCCTGTTTAACCCGAGTCAGGAAGGGAGTCCAACTTGGATTCCACCTCACTAGAATCACCTTCTGGTAATCCCCATGTGACAGATGAAGTTCAGGGCCCTAATACCCAGAGTAGAAGAAGCATAGATCTTCTTGCTATACTGGTCCAGAAGACGGATTCTTTGTCAGGTGGAGACGAGCTCAAATGCTTCGAATTAGCTGACAGGCTGTGAGCTGCGCTAATCGCCAGAGTCAGCCTCGAGGGAGAATCAAGGAAGTCAACACCCGGAGCCTGGTCTAGCCTATTAGACTTCCAAGGAAGAGGGGCCAATGCCTACAGTTGCTTCCAAATGGTGGAAACAAAGTTGGCATGAGGCTCAATCCAGGTGGCACCAAGGTCGGAGTGGTCTCTGGCAGATGCAGGTGCTCAGCGAGTTTCTTACGCTGTGGGTCCGGCTCCAAAGAGCGCCACTTATGAACTTCCTGGATTTTGCACAGCAACTCAAAGAAAGATCCTCCGGAGGAGTCCTAGGCCTGGGTTTGGTCGGAGAGCGTGGCTCGTCATCCAGGTCGGAACTGGAGTCATGTGAGGTGTCTGAAGAGGAAGAAGAAAACTCCCTCTCCTGGCATGGGGGAGGAATGTACCCCTTAGGAAGCCCTCGGGGAAGCGTGTCCTGCCCCGCCTTGGAACCAGAAGGCTCGCCCCTGGTACCCTAAGGTGGGGAGGGAGTCTGTCGTCTGGGGCGTGTGGGAGCAGGAACTGGCACAGTCGCCGGGAGAAGACTCTCCAACTCTCTGGTGAGCTGAGCCTTGGCCTCAGCCCACCAGAAGGCCAGAGACTCCTTCAAGTCCACCAGCAGCTGAGGGGCAGTGGAGGAGAAGGGGGATACGGATACTGAGTGTACCCATAGGGTGTGTATCCATAATCAGACGGCAGGTAACCCGGTGTCAGGTAAGTGAGGCATCAAGTACTGCGGTGTCAGGTAGGCTGGCGTCTGATACTGCGGAGCCGGGTAAGACTGCACCGGATAAGACCGAGTCTGATACTCTGGGGCTCTGACGGAGCAGACAGCCTGGTGGGTGGAGGGCCCAGCATCCGGGAGAGGGAGGTTGCCCGGCGTCCAGGGAACAGACTTTAGGGCGTCTGGCCCAGTGGGACGGAGGCCTGACTGGGGCGCAGAAGGAACCTTGGCATCGCCCAGGGATGGTGGGGAAAAATTCCCCGGGATCAGGCTGAGGAGACCCAAGGTCCCGGAGGGCAGCAAAGGCTGGGGGAGCCAGGAATGGTGGATATAGAGGCCCGGACGTCGCTCAGCTGCCGCAAGACGTCATCGGGTTAGCCGACGCCAGACTTAGCAGGCCCATCGCCCAAAAAGGTCGCGAAGGAGGGTCGGCCTGGTTGGGCGCTGCCTCAAGGGTCGGGCGACATCAACCATCTCCGTGCGAGCATCAGGAGCCGATGTCCGGCTTACCGGAGCTGCTCGAACCAGTAGGCCGCACACTGACTGCTTTACCGGGAGTTGAGGCCTCCAACAGCCCAGAGGCGCCTGAAGGGCCTGAGCGTGAGCCAGATGGGCAGGCTGCTGCCACCTTGGAAACTTCCAAAAACGGCCGTTCGGAGTGGTTCCCCGGAGGGGACAATACCTGAAGCACGGCGACTCCAACCAGAGTCACGGTGGATGAGAAGCCCCTGTCCCAATGCTTCTCCTTGTCCTTCTTACGATGGCCTTCGGGGGAAGTGAACGCCTGCTGGAGCTTTTCAACTCCTCCTCCATGGGACATCTTGAGAATATGGGTCTCCAGGGACTGCTGGGCGGCAATATATTTAAGGCAGTGCTGGCACTTCACCCGATGGTCAGGCCCAGGCAGAAGGGCACTGGGGCGGCTGTCCTTGTGAGGGAGTTGGGCACCTGCGAGTCGCACTTATTTTTGTGCTCAGAGGGTGTAGGGGACGACATTCACCAATGAAAGGCTGATGATTAAGTCGAATAATTCGAAAAAAAAAAAACTACGGTAAATACTACCGGTGACAGAGCTGACGGGCATTGAACTTTACCGTGAGGTGCCGACATGAGCCAAAGGCAGAAAGAACTGGAAGGTGGGTGTGGGGGGACCGCCCCCCACCAGAGACTGCTAACTAGAAATTTGTCTGTGGGGTCCTGATGCCGGCCGGCATCAATCCTATATGCAATTACCTACTGCAAGAGCCCTCTCTAAGTAAGATCTCCCTTTACTTGTCCAGGGAGAAACTACTCCCTAAAACCACGTACCGAGCTATGTCAGGCAAGGGTCATGCTGAAGTAGAAACTGTAGCCATGGCTGCACCGACTCCCTAGAGGTTTTCCAATGGTGCAGGCAGGGGTAGGTTGGGCTGTGGCTGCTCTAGGTTCACCCTAAGGCTTGGCCCTACAAGTGGCCCAAGGAAAGGGTACCGACAAGCCCAGTTTTATGCTACAGGACCAACCGCAACATGCAGGCAGAGGCCTGCAGAGTAGAAAGCCTCAAACAGTTCATACCCTCTAAAGGGGCATTCACAATGGACTGTTGCACTTCCTTGGTGAAGCCTGACAACTGCAGCCAGATACCCGCAGCGGATACACGGGCAGAGGCACCAACGGCATCGTGGACAGAACACTGAAGGTGACTGCAGAGGTCTGCCACTAGAGATGCAGCAAAGTTTTACTTCACTGGCGAAGGTGCAAAATTCGCTTCTGTGAGTTACTTTGTGGAGCTGATCTGTTTAATGACAAATTAGTCAATCGTAGGTCGCTTTGCTTTGATATATACATATATGTATGTATGACACACACACACACACACACACACACAGGCCAAGAGTTTTAGAAGTTTTGTTATGCTGTCTTGTGTTCTGTTACTGTTTATGTGTTTGCTCATTCTGTGTGTGAGCTTTTCTGAATGGCTGGCAGTGTTATAAACCTGGGAGACAGTGTGTTTTGCAATGCTAAATGAGAGTTTTAGGTAGGAGTGAGAAACAATTTTGTGAGGCTGTATTGTTTAGAAGTCTGGCTGCAGTGAAGCTGAGAGCATCACAGTAATTGTAATTAGCTGAGAGAGTGTCAGAACAGCTGATACTGTTCAGTGGTAATTAAGTTAGCTGCAGGCAGAGTGCAGAATGTTCTGTGAAACTGTGCTCTTCAGGATTCTGGCTGCAGTCAAGCTTGAAGTATCACAGTAATTGTAATGCGTGAGAATCAGAGTTTGAGGAACAAGTGAGAGTGCGTTTTCGTGGTAGAGTTAGCTGCAGGTGGTAGTTTAGACTTCTGTGAAGCTGCGCCGTTTAGAATTCTGGCTGCAGTTATAGTAATAAGCTAGAAGTTTGGGGTTGGGGGTGCATTTTGTAATGCTCACTGAGTTAGCTGTAGGCAGCAGTGAGACCTCTGAAGTAGTTCTGCTGTCTGTGTCTATTGCAAGAGCACAGGTGTTTAGTACATGGTGATGAGAAAGCTGCCTAGAGTGATGACCTTCTGTGACCTGTGTGTAAATGGTTGATATCACAGTAGAGCAGAGAATAAAAATATCACACTGCAGTGGATGATGCACTGTTCTCACTCAATTACCACTCACCCCTATTGTGTACACACACTCAGACACACACACACTCACAAAGTGCAAAAAAAAAATACCACACCATGAAGAAGTTGGAAATTGCAATCCCCAGTCAAATATGATGGTTTAAAATTCCTGGTGTCTAAAGGTCCCCCCACCCTCTGACACTAGTCACTGTTACATTACCTTATTAATTAAATCCCTGGTGTCTAGTGGACACCCCCCACCCCGATCGGGCAACAAGCACAGCCCTCCACTCTCCAACACGGCTGGTCGCCAGACTGAGCGGAAATGAGGCCGTACTTATACAAGTGCGTGCACATTCATTTCTGCTCAATTTACAGTAGACACCAGGGCCAATGATCAGCAAGTTGAGTGAGCGGTCCACTAGATACCAGGGATTTATTTGTGGCCGGGTGGACCACTAGACGACACCAGTGGTGGTGGTGTGTGTGTGTGTGTGTGTGTGTGTGTGTGTGTGTGTGTGTGTGTGTGTGTGTGTGTATACACACACACACACACACACACACACCACACCGCACAGATATCCATCCCCACCTCTCTATATATTATTTTTCCATTGTGGCCAAAAGTAAGTGTAGAAAGTGTGGATATTTCACCTGGAAATTTACACACTTCAAAAATTCGATCTAGGCGCTCTGAAGTGGTGAATTTACGCTGCGAAGCACAATTCTACAAAATATTTCAAGGACGAATTTTGGACTTTCTGCCAGACAATGTTCTGCAGCAACGGCCATCTCAGAGGGTCCTCTGGGAGGATTTGGCAGATTCTTTGGCCAGAGCCCAGAGTTTGTTCCGATACTGGACCATATAGACAACATAGTTAAGGACCTCTATGGTTAAGGTGGCAGAGGCAAAAGTCCTCTTGCCAACAAGGTCCAACCTCTGGGATTATCAGGGGGAAGGAGACTGAGGTGTTTGGGCCGCTTGGTACAGTTGTGGGCAGCATTAATGACAATCTGTCTGGGGTTGTTCTGCGAAGAAAGGCTTGCCAGCAGGAGCCTGGTATAACTGCCTACCTTCCTAGGCATGGCATAGACCCCAGTTCGGCAGATGCCAGGCAACCATGGTGGCATCCTTAAAAGGCTCCAAAGGAGAAATGACAAGAGGGTTATCTGGCAGGCAGAGGTAAGTGGACAGACAGTGCCGGACAGAGTCCAGCTCCTCTGTGTCAAACCCCACGGCAGCCTGTAATTGTCTCAGCATGGAAACAAGGGGGGAGAGAAGAGACCATAGGACACACCGAGGTCTCCTCACCATCAGATAACACCATGGAGGTGGAGTGAGCAACTCCTCCATCTTCAGCATCCCCTTCGTCCTCATTATCAGGGGAGGAGGTCTGGGTAGTACTTATCCTCGTCCCCGGGATCCTGAGGGTGGTTAGAGGGCACCTGGTCCAGAGGTGCATGCTGTGGCTCCGTAGGGAGAGGGGTCATGGGGGCAGACATGGCAGGTCCCTGCGGCACCAGCCCTTGTGGAGGAGCAAGCCTAGCTTGCATGAAATCCCACAGTGAAAGCAGCATGGCCTGGAATTCCACCATGAGCAGTGTCAGGACAATGGTCAGCGTCGGCTGAGGAAGAATTGGGGCCAGCGTCTACGGTGGAGCAAGGGATGGCAGCTGGGTAGGCCAAGGCCTTTGGGATGTCTCCCCTGCCGAAGTGGTAGTCAGGGAGGGTGAGGATGACTGAGGAATGGCCCTGGGCAACGCCCAGACAGTGGCAGAATAAACTGCCAAGGATGGTGTCAGGGAGAAGCCAGACCCCCCCAAAAGAACGCAGAGCCTGCGCCGGTTGAAGTCTAGCTGCTGAGCCTTCTGACTGGTGGCCTGTGGAGAACAGGGGCTGGTACAGCTGGGGCTGAGACGTCTGATGGACACCCAAGCCCAAGAAACCAAAGCCTGCCAAGCTGAGGTTGGCATAGGGGTTGCCAACGGTAGCCGGTGGGGGAAGAGATTGTGCGAGGCAGAGGGGCCACCCCCAAAAGGAAGATGGCCCAGCCATGGTACAAAGTGGTGACCATGAGCAAGTCTGGAGGACCAGTCCCCACCCCGGTGCATAGGTTTCCTGCCCGATTTGTCCCAGGCCTTGGTGAAGTGCAAACCAGAGGGCACGGGCTGGGAAAGTGGCAGCTCCTTTTCCATGTGGGCGACCTTCTGCGGATGCAGGAATGTTTCAGGGTCTTCTGATGGTGCCGCTTGGTTGGATGCAGCAGATCACAGGCCTGGGTGTCAGGGCTGATGCCTAGCACAGATGCAAGCTCATGGTTGTCCTCAGAGTTTGCTGGAGACCAAGCTCTGCATATAAAACAGAAGAGATCCCTGTTAAGAGGGCTACCCTGGAGAGAACACACAGAAAACAGTGGTTGACTGAAGCTGGCAGGATCTCAGAGTGTCTCAAAGAAGGAAAAACTAAGGATGTCTGGGGCTGCCCCTACTTTACAGAACAGGGCAACATCAGCATGTGACGTCTGAGTCGGCGGTCCCCTGTAGACTGCTAGCTAGAAAGTTTCCATATGGTACTAGCACCTATAGTTCCATAGGTGTGGCCTCCTGCAAGAGACACCTTTGAAGTAAGATCTGCTGCTACCATTACTGTACAAGATAGAATTCTCCAGCTATAAGCTGCAATTCAGAAATGGAGGATTGTGACCCCACACACAGACAGGCAAAAGGCGCAGATGAATGCATGGGCACAAGGGTTCTATGATCAAGCAGCTGTGCTCAGTAACACAACAAAGGGTGGACACAAAAAAACAAAACACACACACAGATCTATATTTTGTTTCCCTAGAGAGAAGCTCTTTAAGGAGGTGCAGAGTCCCCACATAAATCAGGCTGGTGGTGGTTACCGCCCAACAGCTAACCGAAATTTCAAAGTGCGAGTCCTACTGATGCTTTAGTATTAGCAGTAGGTGAGAGGTTCTACTCTTGGTCATACAAGTAATGTGGCCTGGTTAAAATGCATGATGAGATGTATGAAAAGTAGGGATGACCACCCAGTGAATAATCTGTTCAGAACAGTGGATAGCACAGCCTGGAGTTCAAAGCAGAGGGACTTGTAAGTAGGCAGCACAGTCCTTTACTGACAGCCAACCAAATGAACCACTTACCAGTTTTAATTCTACCCCCCCACCCCCACCCAGACGCATACCAGCGGGTGGTGGACCTCTCATACCTGGTGGTGGTGGTCTCATTCCAGGGGGAGGCATTCCCATTGGTGTACCTCGGCCCGGTGGCATTGGTCCCATTGGTGGTCCCATGGGTGGTCTCATGCCAGGAGGTGGGCCCATCATCCCTAAAGAAACAAAAAACACCAATGTCATGCCAGTTAAAAAAAAAAAAAGTCTGCAGCTTCATCCAGCCAGGCCAGTGGGCACACATTCATCAGGGAACCCAGTACTCATTTGCCAGTCTGACACCTAAAACAGTCCAGGCAGACTACAAAATAGCATTTTTTTTGGCTGTGGACACATGAATCTCAGGCTTGTTTCCAGGTGCATCCTGGGAGCAAACAGATGTTAAATGACTTGCTCATGGTCCCATAATATGCAAGTGGTGGCTGTGGGATTCAAGCCCAGTTCTCTAAGTTTGTAGCTCAGTGCTCTTAACCACTACACTATACTGAATTACATAAGTACAAGTAGTTCAACTATAATCCAAAGCCCCTATAGCCTCCAGGCCCATGTTTGTTGCTAGATAAAGTAGTAGTACCGAAGCTTAGTTTTATGTCAAGTGGAGCAAACTAAGGAAATTAGCTTTGCTTTACTACGGGTCATGACTGGCATGCTATGGGTTAACAAATTATAACACTGGGAGGAAGAAATCTGTGAGCTGATTAATGGTCAGGTGTTGCCCATCTACCAATCTGTTAACCGCACAGTAAGTGGTGAAGAGTTATAATAAAATTAAAAAAAGATAGGGGCCCCGGGAAGATCAAGAAGCACCCTGATCTTGTTATTCTGCCCCAAAGACGGTTTGGAAGGCAGCCATTAATCCTTCTCGCTAAGCAAGACAGAGATCCGTATCATCTGTTGCACAGGAGAGAGCAAGACACAGGCACAGCATGCAGTTGTGAAATAAGTTATCCTGTGCCTGTGTTTCACATCACTCCATGGAGCTCCCTGTCACTCACAGCCCCGGTTTATGCATCAGCTACCCAACCCGAACAAACCCGACTGAGTGTATATACAGCCCCACACAAAATCTGGCACCTCTACCTGCCATCACTGTGTTTCACCACTGCTTGCGGGATGCGGGTAGTGACAGTGGGCTCAACAACATAGCGGCTCCTTGTCCCTGCCCCTCTCCCAAGCAATGGCAGCCCGCGTCAACATGTAGTGTTTGTCTTCCCATGCCTGTTCTGGGCATGTGCACCGTGCACCAATATTTGCAGCTGCAGAAGTTGATTTTCCTCAGGCTGTGGCTCTAGCCACCCATCCCACAGAGAGTGGCATTTCCTACAAAACTGTCCTTTTGCAACTGAAGAAATGCCAATGGTTGTGTTCAGTCATCTTCTCCCGTGGCTAGAGCCCTAGCACCGATCCAGACCCCCAAAAAAAGCGTTGTGCCTCACTGACTGCAAGCTAGTGACAGCGGTTAGAATTACGCATACAAGTGTAAATCTGTCATTGAGCTCAGACTCACTGTCACCACCAGATCGACCTCAGTGTGCAGAGAGTGTGGGTGAGGAGGGGCCAGCAGCTATGACTGAGTTCTTGCACTGAATTGTCTGATTAGGAGAGAAAGGGTGACAGAACACTAGGAGGAGCCTGTGTGTCCCAAGAGTGTGGCTGGGCAGGTGTGGGAGAGAATGCCACAGAACCACATTACATTTGCAAGTATGATGCACAGTACCTCTCGAACAAGCTGTACCTATGAAGATAGTCCTGTGTATCTTCGAGGTCTGGCACTGCTTCTGCAATATCCAGATTTCATAACTTTCCCCTACACATGGCTGTGAAAGTCAGCTCAGCACTTGAATGAGAGAGACTGACTTAACTGGATGACATTATAAAGGAAAAAATGTGCTGCAGCTGGGCATGCTTTTCGGCTCAGTCGTCAGTATGAATCTGTCACTCTTGCTCTCCCTCACTGGATGGATGACAGTGCAGAAGTCACTTCGCCAGACACAGGATATCGCAGCAACTGTGCCTCACACTGACTAACCCCGTGATGCATGTACTTGCTTTTTTAATGCGTCTGCTGTGCTTATGTTGTGTTCTTGGTGTCCCCCAAGTCAGCAGTGTGAGCAGTGCATACATAGAGCAATTCAGCACTGTCACCACCACAGTAGGTGTGATGTGGCAGAGCACATAAAAAGTTCCTTTGTTTTCAGGACGTAATCATGCTCTCCTCCTGTCCCCCCCACTCTGGTGACATCCCATGTTATAAGTGCAATAACCCACTCCAGGGTGTGTGGTTATTGGGGATTAATCAACGCCCCAGGCACAGAGAGGACACTGCCTGTAGCCTTGTGCCTCAAGCCTCACAGCACATCCGGGGTGTTGATTAATCCACAGTAACCACACACCCTGGAGTGGGTTATTGCTTATGTAAGCAATGCATTTCTATTTTTTTTTTTTTTTTTTGGTTACAGCTGCACTGCCCAATGCCAGCACGGATCAGTGCTGTTTCAAGAGAAACCCAGATTGATCTCCAGTCCACACTACATGGTAAACCATGCTAGGTCTGAAACCATGTTTAAAACCGGTTTTAAGATTAGGTCTCTTACAGGGTTTAAACATGGTTTCAAACAGCGTTCAGCATGGATGCAAACAGTGTTAGGGCTTGTTAAAATGTTTCAAGAGACCTTAACACGTTTTTACAAGCCCAATGTGTATAGGGCCTTAACCCCTGCAGTCCCTCTTGAACTGGATAGTTTTAATCAGTTTACCTATGCCGATGACATCAATGTCAATGTTCGGCATAGTGAGATCCCCAATGTCGACAGGTGAAGTTTCCCTGCTCAGCACTGGAGTGTTTCCGGGGGGGGGGGCTGTGCTCCCCCTTCTAAAATGATCAACTCCAAGTCAGTTGGATTTGAAGGGGGGGGGGGGGAGAAGAGAGAAATGGCCCATACACAGCAAAAGGGTGAAATTTCGCCTGCAGGTCCCACACGGTGACAATTTCGAAACCTGTTGAAATTGTTGCTGTGGGGGATTTCAATGTTCGGTCAGTACACCATTTTAATCGTCATGTGACTAACCTAGATTATACAACAGCCATCTACCGTAGGTCAATCAGAACAGAAGAAAGATAGCATCAGGTACCCCACAACCTACAACCACCACTCCCTTAGATTTCTCACATTCCAGACATGCTCAGAATAAGTTTATGCAACACTTATCTACAAGACATTTCAGGTTTTTATTTTAAATTACATGTACAAAAAATTCCAGAAGTTTCATTCCACTTTGACATCAGAGTAATTTGTGTGAATCATAACAAAATCCCATATAAATGCATTTTAACTTGAGTTTGCAACATCACAAAATGTGACAAAATCCAAGGAGGGTGAATACTTTCTGAAGGTGCTGTATGACAAAATAAACAGATTATACAAAAAAAAGCCAATCCTGAGAGAGATCCCTAGGCACCGTTAAGATCTGAATTTGAAAGGAGTGCCTCGCAGTACAACCCGTGAGGTCTGAGGTAGAACACAAGGCAGCTGTCCCCAATTCGCCGGTTTCCACAAGAATTTGGTCAGAAAAGAGGAACCATCGAAATTAAGCACCCACGATAAAACATTTAAAATGAACAGTCGCGGTAAAAAAAAAAAAAAGTCAAAATAGCGCGGTTACACTAAAAATAAAAAATAGCATGGCACTAATGAATTTAATACTTTCACTCAGCACACTAGTAAAACAAAAATATGAGAAAAACTTTACCCAGATACGCACTAGGAGGCTGTCAACAAGGAAAGTTGACACCTCAGGGACAAGGTTGCTTAGTCCAGTGGAGAAAAAAAAAAAAATTCTGAAGCCTTCAGCAGCTCTCACTCAGCTCCCCACAATTTTTTTTTTTTTTTAAATTGGTTATGGCCCTAAGCTCATTTAAATTTCTCTTAAAAAGGTAAGTTTCTGGAGCAGTTGCCCGTGCTAGCTAACTGCTAAGTTACTGATGCTAAAGGACTCCAGGGCAAGAAATTAAGCGACTTTTAAAGTGAAATTCATATTAATGAACTGTAAACTAATGCGGTACCACAATTTAGAGCCTTCTTCAATTTGACATGGTGCAATAGTGGAGTATGCATCTTATGGCAATGTTTACAGATTGTAAATACCTACACTTCTCCAATGCACGATTGTCAGTGTAAGAGCTCTCGCCTCTGCTATGCTTTGGTGCCCCCCCCCCAAAGCTTTGATGGGCCCCCTCCCTTTACAAGGGATATTCCTGAGCATGAGCTTTATGAACATAGCCAGGAAACAGGATGCTCTCTCAGCAAGCATGTCTACTTCATTTCTTGCAAAATTAACAGCAACAGACTACACCTTACCTGGAGGGGGTGTTGGCGTTGGTCCTGCTCGGGTCATTGGTGGAAGTGGAGCCCCACGACCTGGTTGATACTGTGTTGGGGCACCTGCAATACTGGCGGTTGCTGCAGCTGCAGCAGCAACATGTTCCACGAACCTGGGGAGTCATCACCTATGGAACAAGAGAAAATGGGTGAGACAGAAAGGCCTCCAAAATTAAATGTTTTGTTCCTCACACAGCTGGTTCTTTACCCACCACCAGCGTGCCATGCCTCTGCCCCATCCCACATTAAGCTTCCAATATACACCCCCTTCATTCTTTTCATATAGCACTGCTTTTACCCCTTTGCCATTCCTTACCTTTGGTGGGAAGGGCAGTCATGTGGCCGACGACCATCAATTTCACTCCAAAAACTGACCAGTTTTGTTACAATTTACCTGGGTTAGCCCAGCTGAAACAACTTCAGCACAGTCCTGCTTCAACCCATTCCCACAGCCGGATGGACTGGAACAGTGGGAAGTAATGTGAACTGAAAAGTATCTGGCTCGGTGGGGTCTGAAGCTGCAGTCTCCCAATGAGTGCTTCAATCACTAAAGCACACTACAGGCGGTTCCTCCCCATCTCAAACACCCACCACCCTCTCCCCCATCGCTTTTTATCGATTTACTATTCTGATACTGTAAGGAGGCCTCTTTTTTTTATTTTATTACCCGATTCCAATATTCCCAGGAGGAGTTTTGACTTTTGGAAAAGCACCATTAAAAAGGAGAGAAGAAATTTAACAGTCATTGGAGTCATCACCTGCTGGGAAGGCCCACCCACTCCTCGGACTGGGCCTGCTAGTCCTGCTGGTGCCTGTGGCATTGGGGCTCCAGCTGGCACACCTCTTCCTGCGGCCCTGCCAACTCCAGGGCCTCCCGAAGCTCCCGCCAGAGGAACTCTTGCAATACCAGTCTGCATAGAAAAGAAAACATTTACATCAACCAGGCAATTCCAAACATGGCTCTAACAATATGGGGCAGTCTCCAGCACAGAAATGCCCAAAACAAAGGAACAAAACAGAGCAGTGCACCCACTCCTAACCGAAAACCACTGCATTAAAAATTGTTTAAATAGAATACTCAATATTATTCCAGATAATTTTGCTAGGTGTCAAACAGAGCAAAGTGTGTAGAATACATGACATCAAAAATTACATGGAGGTTGTCTTATTGGCAAAAATACCCTACGTTTCACCTTGTCTGGGCAAGGCTTCTCAGAGGATACCCTCCTTGTAACAACCATTCTTCTACAGTGCTACCAATTATTAAAGTGCTTGTGCAAAAATTTTGAGAAGGTGTCTGGTAGCTTTACTTCTGGTTAATGCTCCAGCCATGTGTTTAAGACCTCTTAAGACCTTGCCACAGATCTCTCTGCTCATCTGAGCTCCTCTGACAAGGAAGGTGGATTGTTCAGGAAGGGACTGATGTGATGTTCTTCCTATCTCAACTGTGCCAGCAGCACAAGGAGGAGGATCTTAGAAAACATACTGGGCGCCTGGTGCCAGACTGAAAGGGGGAGCCCTGTACTGGAAATGTCTCTGGTTTGCAAACTTCAGGCGCTTCTGATGCAACTGGCAAATTAGAAAGTGGAGACAAGCACCCAATAGACTCTAGAAAATCCAGTGGTTGGATTACCTGAATGATGAACCGTACGGTCTCCATCCTGAACGTTGTATGGCAAGCTAACATTTAAATGTTTTCAAATCCAGAATTCCACAGACTTCTTGGTAACTATGAACTGAATAGAATCCCAGGCCTTCCTCGTTAGTGGAAACAAGCACAACTGCCTTATTTGTCCCAAGTGATACAAGGCCTACCACACTGCCTTCCTAACCACTCAATTCTGTGGTATAGGAGACTGTACGAAACCATCTGCTATGGGGACGGACCACAGAAAACTATAGCACAGCTCAGAGTTATGATTCCACCACCCACACATCTATTAAGTGGGCCAATCGCTTAAAAGTTCTGCAGTCTTCTGCCAAGGGGGGGCACGCACGCGCAGGGATGGGCCCACGTACCTTCACAGAGAGGGGGAGGAGAAACAGTGTGTCCCATGGGATGCTCTCCTCCAGGGAGGGAAGGTCTCTGACCACAGGTGATGGTGCAGTAGATAGAGATGGTGGAAGGGACCTCTGGAGCACGCCCATGGGTTAGCTGCATCAGGCTTCACGGCAGTCAATCCTGATGCATGCTCCTGGTGGGCGGCGGGGAGAAAAATGTGAGTAGAGGGCACAGGTTGGGCAGATGCTTGTCCACCCTCACGACAGACCCTGGGTGCACCACTCCATTAACCCAAATGGGAAGATGGCATACAGAGCCCCAGATGGTAAGCTGGAGGGCAGCACATGGGATGCAGCAGGGTTATAGGCACAGGGGGAAGCTTGCATGGAGTAAGCAGAAGGAGACCAACATGTTTTTTTTTGGGAGAATCTGAATCCTTCTTTGGTTTCGTCCACTCTTCAGAGGGATACTCCTCAAGACCGCTCCAGATCCCTCTGGTCAGGAGTCTTCCCCAGACCCCAAATCATCCACCACTTGACCTTCCAATCTGGCAAGGTTGGGGTCACCTGCAGAACTGGGTGGGCATGGTCACTCTGCTCTGGTGCACCTGGACGTGCCTGTAGGGCCAATCTCCGGTTCAGGTGTATTGATGGGGATGGCCTGTGGATCACCCACACCCAACATCTCGTTCTTTTAAAAGCAGCAACAGATTTTCGCAAATCAGTCTTACCATGAAAAGATGTATTAGACAGAGTTACACAGTTGGAACAATACGACCCCCAGGGCAAGGGTCTCATCCTCCTGCAGGTCTTCTATCATTTAAAGAATTACTTACTTCCTACATGCCATGGTGCAACTCAGAAGAAACCTACATCAGTATGGAAACAAACTCCAAGCTATCTACACTAAGCCCTGCTGCAAGATCTATGAATCTTAACACTAACTCCTCTAGTTTTAACACTTCAGGCCACTGAGCAGCCCTGAACCAGGGCACAATCTCTGAAACGCCTAAACAGCTAACCACCCAAGCATCCTTCACGTTTACCTCATCTGAGAAGTGCAGTCTGCTGCAATTCAAGATAGAAGCCACCCCCTGTATATTAGCGTAAGGTCTGACATTCGAGTAGTCCACTGGCTAAGCACTGAATTGCTGAGAGAAGTACAGTCAGTAGTAAGGGTTAAGACCCCCATGAGGATGGGCACACTTGGGTGTGCACAGTGATGTCGTGACATAAATGCATCGGCAAGACACAGTTTACCACATTCAGTGTGAGCAGGCACAGACTAGCAAAAACACTCCACGAGGAGTGCAAAAGAAAGCTGGCAGCTTGCCAGTGTCCATGGTAGCTCTGAATGGTAACCAGCCATAGAAAGTGCTTTAAGGCAGTTACTTACTCTGACAACAATGCTTAATATCTGTTGCACATTGACCAAAGAATGGAAAAAGGTGAGAAAAAAATAGGGGGGTCTGATATTCCCCAACAGAAAATGGAGCAGGCTAACGGAGGGCTGAGATCCCCTTCAACTGATTAACTTACATCCACCCCCCAAAAGGGAGGGACTGTGACAGCCAGAATGTTAGAGGAAATAAACAGTTACAAGGTAAATCACACAGCACACACCACCTGCCTCACTCCCCAACCTAATCTGACTAACTGAATCCTTCCCTACAGAAAACAAAGGTAACTTATCTAAGGCACCAGGCTAAAAAAAATGGGGTAGAAAAGCCAGTAAGGACACCCTAGGTAAACAAGGAGAGTGGTCTTCATTTAGTCACTAAAATGAAAAGTTTAGCTAGCAGGTTAATCAATTTTCAAAGCCACTGTAGCCTTCAATAAAGCAACTTCAACAATGGCTGGGATGCCCACATGCATTCTTGGCAAAACACTGCAACAGAAAACATTGTGGAACCAGATGTGCACTGGCGCATCGATGAATGTGAGATGAGCGGAAAATGACTCCCAGTACACAATCTATGTGGGAAGGTGACCAACGCATGGGTGGCAAGCACCAAGCCAATGACACCGAAAGTCATGGGGCAACAGGCCAGCACACTGACGCATTAAAATGTGGCTTGTTGGCATGTGCATCACAGAATGGGAAAAGTCTGAAGAAAACGGTAGAAGGGAAAACAGTTGGCTCAGTCAGTGGCTGCGTTCTCAGAGTAATTCTAGAGCTAAAAACAAAATCGTCATTAATCTCAGAAAGAGTTTACATCATCACAGAACTGGCCACTGAAAGTCATCAATCCCATCCCACTGCCACCCCCATCTTCACAGGCACAAATTCTAAATTTGAGAGTGCTCCTGTAGTCAGGTTGCCTCAACCTGCTTCCCAGTTAGCAATTCAGCAAAAAAAAAAAAAAAAAATTTATAAATGAGTTCTATCCATGCAGACTACCCTTTATTGTTAAGCAAACAGTTCTTGCCTGCATAACTCTCAGGTCTCCTGGGTCAGAAAGCATGTGCATGCAGTAAAAGCGGGGTGGGGTGGGAAATGAAGTGAGGAATTACTACTTCACTGAAAGTTGCAGACTCCTGAATAGACTGCTAGCAAAGTGGCGGAGAAGCAAAAACGAGGAGCTTAAGGCTTGCATGAGATACACATGGGGAGTATTACTGAACAGGCAGGGAGGAGGGCTGGTTGCCAGAAACCAGTTGGGATCTAGATAAGACCAGGCAGGAGCATCTGGTCTGACTGGGTGGGCCAAGTGACCCTTTGGACACAGTTCTACAATTTCTTGGTATCAGTTTTATTTTGCAAATGTCATGTTTACCTTAAGTTTATTCTTTATTACCAAAAACTTGCATAAAAAATGGATATCTGTCCCTGGAACTTCACCTGCTCCTACTGCTTGTCTACACTTGATGGCAATCTCCTGCTTTTGACTATTTTCATGGCAGCCTAATTACAATTCATAATGAGAGGGTTCTGAAAGCACATGAATACAGGCAGCCAAAGGCCATCCCAGAAGGAGGATCAGACATTCAAGCAGTTATCCTTCGTGATACAGATACAACAATAAATGCAGAGATCTTTAATAAGCGGGGGGTGTGTGTATAAAAGTTTCCGCTTCTCATGATCATGGAGACACTGTTGATAGTGGCACACCTGGAATCCATTGGTGCCCAGGATCTGAGGCAGCATGGATTCATATCAGGAAGGTCTTGTCAAACGAATCAGATGGATTTTCTTCATTTGGGGACTAGGAAAATGAATCAGGAGGGGCCGTAGATGTAGTCTACCTAGATTTCAACAAAGTCTTCAATACTGTCCTACACAGAAGGCTGGTTAACAAGCAGAGTAGTCTGGGCATGGGGCATGAGGTGACATACTGGGTTAGAAACGGCTCACAGACAGAAGGCAGAGGGTGGTAGTAAATGGGATCCATTCTGGGGAGAGAGGGGTGACAGAGTACCACAAGATCAGTACTGGGACCACTCCTGTTCAATGTCTTCATTAGTGATATTGTGAGGGGCTGGAAGGAAAGATCCGCCTATTTGCAGATGACATCAAGATCTGCAATAGAGTAGATACTCCAGAAGGGGAGCAGAAAAAGAAAAGGGACCTGGAGAAGCTAGAAGGATGGTCGGAGGTGTGGCAACTGAGGTTCAATGCAAAAAAGTGCAAGATAATGCACCTAGGTAGGCGGAACCCTGGGGAGAAAAGGTGCAGACTGTCAAAGAGGAAAGGGATCTAGGGGATATCATATCTGATGACCTTAAGGTATCAAAGCAGTGCGCAAAGGCTGCTGGGAGGGCCAGCTGCATGCTGGAGTGCACAGACAGAGGTGGTGATGCCATTGTATTTAAAAAAAAAAAAAAAAAATACAACCCCCCCATTAAGGCCTCACCTGGAGTACTGCGTACAGTACTGGAGACCACACATGAGCAAGGACATAAACAAGGTAGAGGCTATCCAGAGAAGGGCAACAAAGATGTTGCATGGTTTGCACCACAAAACATATGCAGAGACCTGGGGGCCTCAATATGTACTCACTGAAGAAGAGAGAGGAGAGAAAGGGGCGACATGACAGTTTCGAAGCACCTCAAGGGCACAAACAAGGTGCAGGGGGAGGGGGTCTTTTCCAATGCAGAAGATATACCAGACACGAAGGTGGCACAATATGAAATGGAGATGGGGGTTAAGAGGTAACGTGAGGACATTTTCTGCAGAGATGGCTGTGAATGCCTGGAATAGTCTGCCACAAGAGGTAGTTGGGGAAAGCACAGTGGAAAGGTTAAATATGCCTGGGACAAGCACATGGAACCTTGGGTAGGAAGGAAGTGATAAAACCATTGCCCACTTAGGGTGAGTGGACACACTCATGTATAGGGTCTATGGGCAGACTGGGCCTAGCAGTCCTTGTCTGCCAACAATTTCTAGGTTTCTCAAACTGTTCTGAGGAATCAGGCACGAAGGAATTTCTGGACTATTTACACACTGGCTGACACACCCCTGTTGTGCAGTTTCAGTTTGTCACCACAGAACAAGTGGACTATTTGGGAGGGTGCCAGAGTAGACACAAACTAAGAGAACTTGGGGAACCCATCCTTAAAAAAAAAAAAAAAATACAACTTAAGTACCCTTCATCAATTTGTGCAGCACAAACCAGAAACTCCAAACTTACATCCTTGGGTGGGGGGCCTTCAACAGTCATGGATACAAGATTCTCTCCCCTCAGAAGCACCAGACCCAAAACTCTCTTCTCCTCACGTTCTGGCTGCTTTGAATTTTTAGGCCTAATGAGAAAAACAGAGAATTTGAAAAAACACAACACTAAGTTAGGCACCACTGAGGTTATAACATGTCCAATTCTGTGTAAGGGCTCTCTGATAAAGCACAGGACTCCCAAAATTGACAGTTTTGGACCAAAGCCTGCAAATCCAGTACAGTTCCTTTGGGGTGTTCTGTTACACTGAAGGTGGTGTCAGGGATACAACCATGCATCCTAAAGCACCGATAGGTCATAAGAGACATACGGGCTCTGGCTAGGATGCATCCTGAAAGGCTATCAGCATGCAAAGATGTTGCAGTCTGTATCCAAGGGGACCTGCAATGTGCATTTTACAATTCTAAGCATCACACCCCAGAGTAGCATGAGAGCAGAAATGGCAGAATTGAGAATGTTGCTGGCTCCCATAGTCAGTGACAAGAGTTCTCAGAGTAATTCTAGAGCTAAAACAAGAATCGTCATTATCCTCAGACAGAGTTTACATCATCACAGAACTGGTCACTGAAAATGGGCGATGCCAACCATCACCTCTCCCCCCCCTAGCGAGAATAGACAAATCCCTCAACGTCATAGGGAATCCTAACCCAGGGAAACTGGAAATCAACCTACAACTTTGTAAAGTGCCCAAACTCTCCTTCCACCCTACCCCGCTAGGTAACAAATCCAACCCCCACCCTTTCAGGTTATGTGCCCAACCCTCCAGCTCCTTACTTGATCTTTCTGAACTCATCACAATCACACAGGATGAGGTTCATATGTTTATCGAAGGCCTTGAAGGTTCCGATGAAAATGCGGCCGTCCTGGAGGATGCAGCGCATCCTGTAATCGATGTGCTGAAGCATCTTGCTGCTCTTTCCCACAGTCTAAGGGGACAGAAAGGTACAAATTATTTCTGTACTGCCACAGGGCAATCAATACCATCACTGCTTACTCTGGGATCTGAACTCCCACAGCAGTACTGCTGCCAGCACCCACATTAACTGGTACATAAATTGTTGTGCGGCTCTCCACAACATACTCCAGCCTCATTCCAAACGCAAGGTGCCATGGGTTTGAAAATCGTTGGGCAAGTCTGGCTCACAAGGCTGTGCCAGTAACTGGCACCTAAAATCCTAGACCATGGTACCTCCTGTTGGAGCGTGACATGATGAAACAAGGGAAGGAAAATGCTGCTCCGGGACGCCAAGGTAACCTTTCAAAAAAGCAGAACAGCAGTTACTAGATCAGTTAAAATCCAAAGCAGTACCACGAATTTCAGGCAAAGTACACACACATACACACACACACACACACACACACACGTAACCCATTAAACCAAGTCTTACTGGTGCCCCAGTCAGTCTCCCCCTATTCATCAGTGCAAGGGCAGGGATATTATTCATATGCATACATATCCTTAGCAAAAAAAAAAAAAAAAAACGTTAATGCACCAGTTAGGGTTCAACTTATCACAAAAGTAGAGAAAAGTGGCATTTGGGACTCCACAAGCAGCAAATGGAAAAAACAAAACAAAAAAGCCACACCATTAGGGTACTAGGTCTCCGGAGCCTTCTTGACTTTAGTGGTGGGACCCTCCTTCACCTCTAATGCGCACCCTCCTCTGCCCATAGCCTCCTGTTTGAAGTACAAGGTACAGCTTGCCAAGGTGGTTCCCATTTTTAAAGCTGGGAACCTTCTCTCAGCAGACAATTATAGACCCATCTCCCTGCTCCCCCAACTGAGCAAGCTACTAGAGAAGATCGTCCACTGTCAACTGTCTGACCAGCAGCACAGCTTCCATAAATTCCACAGCACCACATCTGCTTTGGCCCCGTTTACAATCATGTATTTAGAAACATGGACCTGGGCAAAGCTATGGGTGCAGTGTTTGTGGACCTGACCATGGCCTTTGACCTGGTCAATCACCCCCCTTTTTCATACCACTTCTGCAACATGGCTGCTCCCCCACGACTTCGCAATGGTTCAGGAGCTACCGATCCCAATCCGTATGTATTGGAACTGCCACTTCCCCATGACATACCTGTCTCCAGAAGGGGTCCCAGGGCTCCATCCTGGGCCCACTTATCCTCCATATTCATTAATTCCCTCCCCTCCGACTGCCTCTCCTGTGAAGCACTATTATCACCCCCCCCCAAAGCAATGCTTTTTGGGTCCAAGCCATACTTGGCCAATATCACCAAATCAGGCTCCTCTCAGTGCTCACGCCAGATGAACCCTTGCTGGAAAATGACCCACATTTTAAATACTTGGGTGTAACCCTCTACCCCCTCCTCTCCTTTTAGCTCCATCATTCAGTGGGTAAACCAAAAGCTTGGAGTCGCCCATTGGCGAACAATTCTTGATCAAGGAGGCCCGCCTAGCAATAGCCCAAGGAAACCTGCTCCTGATCCTAGATTACTGCTCCACCATCTATTCCCGCATGTCCGCTACCTTTTGCTTGTGTGTAACCTCCACCTACGTCTTGTGGATCTGCTCTTCTGGCACTCTACTCCACTCATCACGGTTACCTGTACAAATCTCTTGGTTGGCTTCCACTCTCCGGCTGTCACGACTACACATTTGGCTGCATGTTTGATAACACCCTAAGAGTTGGCAATGCACCCCCAAAAAAAAAAAAAAAAAAATGCAAGCTGCTTCCAGATTCCTGCACGTGTCCTCAGTACCCCCTATGGAAATATCTTACATTTCCACTACCATGGGTGGCAAATGCCAGTTACTGCTCCCCCCATGAACAGCCTCCCCGTTTCACTCTGATCTCCTTACTCCCAAGGCACCTTTAAACTATGGCTCAAACACTGGTTACTGAATGTGGCCAAATGCCTGTGCCATCCTAGGTAATCCTTAGCCTGCTTTTCCTTCTCCCCTTTACCCCTTCTCATGCTATACTCCTATACTACTCTACCACTCTATTCCTGCTCCTCAATTCTATCCAATTTTCCTATGAGAGGAGTCAATACACAATGTATATTTGTTGCCTATTCATACAGTTTTCCCCCACGGTTCTACGTGATAATGACGACATTAGGGCGAGTACAGCGACAAAAATAAAAAACGGCAATGTACACTTGCAGCGAGGCAACTCGCGTTTAGTATTTACATGGCCTCCCAGCAACCCTTACGAATAAACTCCAGGGTGTGTGTGTGCACACATGCACGCCAGGATGGGGAGAACCGCCTCCCCCAAAAATCATCCAAACACCTGCTCCAAAAAGCACAAAAAGATACTGTGCTCCTCCCCAGCCCAGAACCCCGCAACCTCCCCACTGTAGCCAGCCACCTCAACCACACCGCCAACTTGACGGCTTCCCACCACCACCTTCACATACCTTCCCTCCTCTTCTGGTATGCCCGCCTTCCCTTCATCTTGTCCTTCTCTGTTGCTACCCTTTCAGGGTTGCTGACACTACAGGTGCTGAGAGAGTTGCTCAAATCTGAGTCGCCGTTTTCACTTGATACCTTTCCCCACTGTTTTACCAAGTATAAACTGTAAAGTCCTTGTTCTTTCAAACACTTATTTGTACTGCACATGCTTTCCCTTAACATTTATACAGCACTGCATCTATTTCGTTCTGATGTACACCGACTGTACTGGTACGCAGACGTTTGCTCCACTTTGTTGGCTCGGGTCGTGCCTGAAAATGGTCCTTTGGATCAGTGCACTTACCCGGTAACCAAAGACTTTAAACAAAATAAACAGCTCTATGCCAGTGCCTTACAGTGATGCCCCTCTTCAAAGTATGCCTCATACATGTTGCCAACACAGTCTGTTTTACCTTTCTTCCACTTGGGGGCCCCCAATCCAAGGTCTAACATTGTTTGCTTAGAGAATGGGGAGGCATTAGGGTAGACAACCCCAAGACCCCACCTATTTTCCCCCTTTGCTCCTTGGAAGGGGGTCAGGTGGAAACCATAACATACATTTCCCAACTTCTGTGGCATTAAGTCACACTTGAACTGGATAAGGGCTGCTGATGCCCTAGCTAAAACCACCATGTGCACTGCTGGTTCCCTACCCCAACCTCTCCCACCCCATCTTTTCTTCTACCCCTCTCCCCCACCCCACTATGCTCCTACTTATAGGTACTCCTCACCCCCCACCTCCATACCCTCATGAGCTCACCTCTCCTCCTGACTACTTTCCTCCTACCAAGTCCCACTGACTACATTTCATAGCAGTATCTATGCCACTAAAAGCGACAAAGCCTGCATCTGGCTACTAACGACAAAGCCTGCATCTGGCCGCCTCCTCCACCTCACCCATGCCCTCGCAATGGGCTATTACCGTCTTCAGCTATTTTTCCTGTTTAGACAGGACACTCACCCCCTAGACTGTACCAAATGCCTCCAAGAACCTAGACCGCACACAGTTGTGCCGACAGGTTATTGCTCCATCTCACTGTATTTGTAACTCCCTCACTATGTGTTAACGTACAACTGTTCAACTACCTGATGTAAATGTCTGTATTACAAGATCCGCTCACTATTTATACTGTTTATTAGTGTGTGTTATGTACTGCATAGGACCGACTTGGAACCTTTGAAGTCCTTGACTCAAAGGTATTAATCTCAAACCGAAATAAAAATAAAAAGTCGAACCCCAATTGGTGCATTAACTTTTTGCAAAGAATTTCCTTCTATTTGAGACAGTGGAATCTTCTCCAAATGCGCAGGGCCCAAGGGAAGACTGTCCACCTACAGAACTGTAGCGACGGATGTCAAGAATTCATGGGGCTGTCTGGTAGGCGAAGTGCAGGGCCCTCTGGTCCCTACGTGGCCACATGGCCGCAGATACAGACACAGGGCAGAGTCCCATCTGTCACCCAATGCACAAGGCCCTATACCAAGAGGACAGCTGTCCTCACTATAGTGCCTGGGCCCATGCAGACAACCCTGCAGCTTTCATTCCCTGCCGTGTGTGTGAGTGTGAGATATATAGATATACACACACACATATAAAATATATATACATATTATACATACATACACACACACACACACACACACACACACACACACACACACACACACACACACAAAAACATATATAAAAATATAATAGTACCATCCCCCACCCCAGCTAGGACACTGAGCTAGCCCCCACCGAACTCAGCTCACCTGCACGGGATTACAAGGTATACCCGCTGGGGTGAAGCCTGGCACTACATATAAAATGTCTTTGTATATAGTTTAAATTTTGACACAAAACAAATTAAGAATCTTGTTTTAGGATTCTCCTTGTAAACACGACCTGTACCATTGCTAGTATATTGGCTGAAATGTTCTTTCACACCAGAAGTGCAAAAACATGTCTCATCCAAGACACCAATCGCATTTGAGGTGGTATGAAAAAATGGCTATGTTGAAAGTTTGGAGTCAAAATACTGAAAATTAGCAAAGTTGAGCGAACAATGAAATACTAACATACTAATGAGCCAGCAGAATAGGCCAAATGGTCAGTCTTGTCTGCTCGAAAGCCAGCAACCCGATGGCTGCTCACCTTACCACGCCCCCAAGAGGGTCCTCTTTAGTTTCAGTTTCCCCTTGTACCTGCCCCACCCCCTCCTGAAACCCTCCACTGTGCCCTCCTCCAGTCTCCCAGACAATGCATTCCACGGCTCCACCACCCTCAGTGGAAAAAAATGCTTCCTACACTCCCCCCTGTAGTTCCCCTTCCAGTTTCCACTCATGGCCCCTGGTTCCCCCCCTTCTTTAGCTTAAAAAGCTCCTTGGTTCCACTCCAGTTTATTTCTTTTACATACTTAAACCTCTATCATATCTCCCCCGTCCCTCCTCTCCTCCAGTGAGGAAAGCCCAAAATCATCCAGTCTCTCCTCCATGCCCTGAATCATGCTGGTTGCTCTCCTCTGGACCCTCTCCAGCAGCGCTACGTCCTTCTTCAGATGAGGTCTCCAGAACTGTACACAGTAGTCTAGCGGCAGCCTGACCAAGGCATTATATAGTGGGAGGATCACCTCCCTCCTCCTGGGCGCAATTCCCATGGCTATGCAGCCCAGTATCCTGTTTGCGTTGGCTGCAGTTCTTCTACAATTTTTAGAGTTATTCATTTTGATGTCTATCACCACCCCTAAATCCCTCTCTCCCAATGCGGCTTGCAGTGCGAACCCCCAGGCTGTATTCATGACTCGGGTTTTTTTTTTGTTTGTTTTTGGTTTTTAACCCCAAAATGTAATACCTTACATTTCCCGGCATTAAATTTCAGTCCCCACCTCCTTGACCATCCCTCCAGGGTATCCAGGTCCCCCGGACTGCCTCCTCGCTTCACAATCCACAGTGCTCCCAATTTTTGAATCATCCACAAGAGATTCAACCTATTCCTAAACCCCTCCAATATCCGAGACATAGGTGTTGAACAAGAGTGGCCTCTAATACCGAACCCTGAGGGACCCCACTGATTACCTTCCTGGGAGAGGAGAGTACCCCACCCACCATTTCCTTCTGTAAACGCCCCGAGAGCCAATTTTCAACACAATTGAGCTCCTGTCCTCCCACCCCCATCTCCCCCATCTTATAATCCCATAATGTGGTACTGAATAAAACGCCTTGCTGAAATCTAGGTATAGGACGTCCACCGGCCTATGTCTGTCCAAGGCCCCCATCACCCACTCATAAAACTCTACAAGATTGGACTGACAGGATCTCCCCGGAACAAAGCCATACTGTTTATCATCCTGGTGCCCTAACCATTCCAGTTGCCTCCCAATCCTCTCCTTGATAAAGCCCTCCATGACTTTGCTTACCAGACACGTTAGGCTGACAGGCCTATAATTCCCCATCTCTTCTCTAGACCCCCTTTATGAATAGGCACTACGTAAGCCACCCTCCAGTCTTGGGGCACCCATCCTCTTTGCAAAGAGGTATTAAGGAGAGCAGCCAGTGGAGCTGCAGCTCCTCCGCCAATTCCTTCAAATCCCTCAGGTGTAGCCCATCCAGCCCTGGCGCCTTATCAGTCTTTAGCTTCTGAAGTGCCTCCCTCACCCTATCCACTGTGATTTCTTCCCCCCCATTCCTCCACCTCACTCAGCCTCCCCCCCTTTCTGGGTCTGTTCCTATCTGTACCCTAGCCTCATTCCATCCTCTGGTCTCAGACAGATAGACACTTCTCACTTTAGCTGAATGCTCTTCCCTCCCATCAGCCTGTAGGATTCCCAGTCCCCATCTGCAAAGATTGATGCAAAGTACTCATTTAGCACCTCTGCCTGTTCCCCTGCTTCTAGGGCCCATCCTAGTATAATTTTAACCCTATTGATCTGTGTGTCCTCTTTGTGTTTCTCTCATATATCTACAGAATCCTCCCCCCCCCAAAGATATCCCTAGCCAGGTTATGCTTCATCCCTGCCTTGGCTCCTCTCACCACTCTGGTGACCCTCCTGGCAGATATTTCATACTCTCCTCGCTCCTTGTCCCCCCTTGAGCGTTTCAAACATGCACAAGCGGCCTTTTTATCCATCACTGCCTCCTGCACCTCCCTAGTCCACCAACATGGCTTAATGGTTCTACCATGCTTTTGCTTTAATTTTGTACAGTACTTAGTAACCTCATACTAACATACTAAAATGCCAGCAGAATAGGCCTAACGGTCTTTCGAGTCTGCTCGATTGGTCAGCCCCCACCCTGGGTGCTGACCTTGCTGCCCCCCTAGCCTTCTCTGGCTTCTCCCTTCTCAGTTCAAGATATTCTTGCTGCATTGGATTTTGCTTCCAGAACCCTTCCCCTATACCTGTCCCAGCCCCTCTTGAACCCCTCCACCAGCCCCCTAGGCAGTGTATTCCATGGCTCCACCACCCTCTCAGTGAAGCAGCACCTCCTCCTTTCTCCCCTGGATCTCCCCCCAGCTTCCACCCATGCCCTCTAGTGGCCCACTCCTCCTTCCTTCGAAGCATCCTGACTGTTCCTCCCCATTTACCCTCTTCATGTACTTGAAGACTTCTACCATGTCACCCCGGTCCCTTCTCTCTTCCAATGTGTACATATTTAGCTCTTCGAGCCTCTCCTCATAGGTCCTGTCCCCCAAGCCCCAAATCATTTTGGTTGCCCTCCTCTGGACCCTCTCCAGGAGTTTAATGTCCCTCTAAGTGTGGCCTCCAAAACTGCACGCAGTACTCAAGGTGTGGCCTCACCAAGCAGTTATACAGAGGGAGTATCACTTCCCTCCTTCTGGAGGGGATCCCCCTAGCGATGCATCCCAGCATCCTGTTGGCCTTGGCTGCTGCCCTCCTACAAGTCTCAGAGTTGTTCATCTTGACATCCACCAGCACCCCAGGTCCCTCTCAGCCATCGAGACTTGTAGCATCCCCAGGGTGTACACTTGGCCCGGTTTCTGGCCCCAGGTGGAGTACCTTGCATTTCCTGCATTGAACTTCAGCTTCCACTTTCTAGACCATCTTTCCAGAGCCTCCAGGTCCCCTGTGGGCCACCCTCCCTCCCCTCCTCCCCATCCACCACTGCCCACAGTTTTGAGTCATCCACAAAGAGACTCATCTCACTCCTGATTCCTGTCCTTATGTCAGGGCATGGGCGTTGAACAGGAGGGCCCCAGAGACTGATCCTGTGGGACCCCACTAATGACCCTCTTTGGGGATGAGACTATCCCATCAACTACGACCCTCTGGGTCCGGTCCTGAGCCAACTGCCTATCCATCTGATCATCTGGTTCCCCACCCCCATTTCTCCCAGCTTATCCAACAGGCCCACGTGAGGAACAGTCAAATGCCTTGCTGAAGTCTAGAAAGAGGACGTCCACTGGCCTACCCAGGTCCAAGGCACTCGTCACCCAGTCATAGAACCTCCTGTATTCCTTTTTTAATAGTCTCCCACAATCCTCCAGCGTCCATGTCCGGCCTAATGTTGTTCAACCTCTCTTAGAATCCTACCCATGCCCACGAAATACACTCCCCTAAAATCTACCACTGCTGTGTTAGTACGGTTTTCCTCACCCCCATATCCCCTATATTACAGCAGAAACAAGACCGTGGCGTGGTCTCCACCTGCCAGCGGACTGCACACCTCCAGGCCTCTTATCTGATCGCCGTCCACCAGGACAACATCCAATATCCGCCCCTCTCTAGTAGGTTCCCCCACCTGTTGGGCTTACCTGTTGGGCCAGGAAAGCATCCTGAAAACACATCCACCAGTCGCTGTTCCCTGGCTACAGAGGATGTCATGGTGCCCCAGTCCACCCCGGTGTATTGGGTCACCCTGACCACCACCCTACCCTTACCAAGGTCATATGGACCTTAATGTTCTCAACCAATTTATCTTCCAGAGCCTCATCAATTATGGGGCCTGTAGATCACCCTTATTTTCAACATTTTCCTCCTCGCTTGCAATGTTACCCAAATCGCCTCCACTCCTTCAGCCTCCCCACTCCACTAACATCATCATCATCATCAACATTTCTATCAGGCAACCCTCCCCCACTCCATCTTTCCTGAATACCCAATAGCCCTCCAGATTTAGGGTCCCAATCATTTCTGGGTGGCCCATGTCTCTGTAAATTGCCACCACATCCGCTGATCCCTCAGCCAGCATAGCCTGTAACTCAGGCATTTTATTGCTCATGCTCCTGGCATTAATCAGTACTGCCCTCCACCCCGACCTCTCCTCCCTATCCAATCTCCCCAGCCCTGCGCAGTCCTTATTCTACCCAATTTTCCTTAGATCTGCATTGCATTCCCCCTCACTCTTCAATTGCCCTAGACCTGGACCCACAAACAGCTTCCCTGGGGCCAATCTTTTATCTGACCCTCCCTCCGTTACAAGTTTAAACTCCACCTCTCTCCTATAAAACCAGCAAGTTTTAGTTTCAAGATCTCCCGCCCCTCCAGACCGAGACGTAATCTATCTCTGCATATAGCCCCTTATCCTCCCAAGTATCTCCCTAATCTCCAACCAGCCCATACCTCTGCCTTGCACCAATCCCCAAGCCACTGGTTCACCCCTCTAAGTTTTAGTTTACTCTCCCCAGTTGCTCTTGGTACTGGCAGAATCTCAGAGAAGGAAATTTTGCTTCCTAGAGTGACAAACCCTTGCCAGGTCCCGGAACCTAGCCTGTATTTCTAGCTTACTGTTCCCTTCCAAGTCATTAGTCCCCAGATGTACTAGGAAGTCCAGGGTTCCCCCACATTCCAGTGCTATCGAGTATAGGTGGAATCTGGCCTTGTGTATGGATAATTCTGGCATGCATTTAGCCTTGACGGGGCTGCTTTTATTTCCCCCACTCCCTCCCACTGGATACCCCTGATCATGGAATCCCCCAGCAGTATCACCTTCACCCCACTCCCCACTTTGCTAGCCCATTTTGGTCCTTCCAGACTCCTTCCATCAAACACCTGCTTACTCCTGCCTCTCCTGTCAGCCTGAGAATCTTTATTAGTCCATTTAGATCCATTCAGGCTCCTCTTTCTGGCGACAACCCCCTGCTTACTCCTCCCAACTCCATTAGCATGGAGACCACCCTCATGCTCTAGTCCTACCATACTCCTACCCGAGACTGCCAATTTGCTCCTCGTCCCCCCCAATTTCCCGGAAGCCAGAGAATGCCCCCCAATTCCACCCCACCCTTCTGGAGCTATGATCCTCCAATCCCCCACCCGAGCAACCTTCCACTAGTTTTCTTCATCCTCCCCTTTCCGGACCTGCACTTCCCACCCCATTAGCTGAAATTCTCCCTACTCTACTTCCACCTCTTCCAATGAAACTTGTCTCACAGCTGACCTCTCTACTGCCCCCGATTGACTTCTCCAACCTGGACACTGGCCCGACCACATTCCTGCCACCTTCCACCCTGTCCTCACTCAACCCCCCATCTGCCATATTTCCCCAAACCTAGGCTCTTGTCACTCTCCCTCCACCCTTTCCTATGGTTCCAGCACCCTCCTCTGTCTCCCAGCCCCCCTCTGCTTACTGACCAAACCCTCCTTGTCCTCTAGCTCCCCCCACCATCAGCCTTCTCCACATCATCTCCCGGATATAATAGGGTGAAACGGTTTGTAAGTGTGATGCTTGCCTACGTGTTGCTCTCTTCTACTCCTCCCCCCCTTTTGCTCCCTCCAAGCAGCCCTCTCCCTACAGAGAGCTTCCCGTATGTTGCTTGTTCTGCCCCCCCTCACATCCAGAGTGACCATATGGTCCACCTGTCCCCTGAGATGTGCCCTTTTTGCCTATTCCACATGCCCTATGCAATACCGCAATGTTCACTTGTAACCTAGGATTTGTACTGTATTTGTACACCAAATTTTTTGCGTTGCCTTATTACTCCATCTCATGAATAAGGCAGGGGAAAATTTTCAAATCCTGCCCGAAAAATGATTTCGCAAAGTGACTGCGAAATTGCCTCTCAGGCCAGATTTGCATAAAATGCCACTGCCATGAGGTGGGGTCCAAACAAGGCCATGTAGTAAATCTGCGGTCAAAATATGTAAAAACAACAAAGTTATGAATCAGAGCTCAAAACCCCAGTGAAATACATTAACCCACACTTACCCGATTTTCTCATTACAGTTGCCTGTTCCAGCAGCAAAAAAAGTGTCTTCAATGGGAGAGTGGACCAACACAGATATGTTCATGTGAGTGAGGGTGTGGGTAGTCGGTGCAGAGTGGGAGATTGGGGAGGTGGGTGACTCAGATCAGCAAGGAACAGATTTTTTCTTTCAGGGTTAAACAAAAAAAATTGAAAGAATTTTATTTCAGGGGATATTCCTAACACTGGGGACTGGGCACCCTAGTGCTGCCACTTAGTGGGAAGGGGTGTGAAGAGAAGGACCTGTGGGGGGGAGGGGAAGGTCATGACAAGTGGCACCAGGGGTAGGCACCCCACCCACGTAAGACAAAGAAAATAGGGATAGCCAGCAGCATAACTGCAGCTTCAGCATTCAAGAAAGTCCCACTGTTCTCGTACTGAATACTGGTGAACAGCTCAGACAGTGCTTTTGTTACCATTTTAATTTTGTTGCCCCCCCCCCCAAAAAATCCATACAATATTTTTCATGAAACTTTCAAAGACACACATTTGGCACAGGTCCCTTCAACCATAAAAAAAATTCCACACCGCCTCAGTTGTGGGCCACAGCAAAAAATACACAATGTTAAGGATAGGGAAACCAAATGTGTCTCCCTCCCAATTTTTTGGCACTCTTATCGCAAAAACTGAACAAAATGCTGTCATGAAATGGTTTACGTCTTGACAGACAGCCTGGCCATGCATGCTAAATTTGGGGCTATTCTGACAAAACTACACCAAAATTATTAATGTGCAACTGTGATTAACGTTAAACAGGTTACTCAACCCCAGCTACAGGGGAACTACAGTGCCTCTATAATACATTATAGATCATGGATGCATCATGCGATGCTCCCGCTGACCAATCACAGTGCTTCCCTTCAGCTGCAAGTGAGGCACTCCTGCTGCCCTAGGAGTACCCTACATGCTCAGACTAACAAGCTTGTTAAAAAACTGCCTCAGGCTATAAAAATGTTTTGTTTTACCAGACCAAGTAGGGAAATGGGAAGACTAGGTGGTCTGTATGGTCCTTATTTGCAGACAGATTCTATGTTTCTATAATGGTGCCACAACATACAAGAAATTTATAGGGGCACTAGGAGGGCCTCATGAGATACAAGAGTATTGCCTCTTACATCCTTAAGCAACTAGTGCGGTTGTTTAAGCCAAGCACAAGAAAGCCTTACCTGCCCACAAATCCAAATCATGTAAAGGTGCCCTGGTTTAGAAGGATCGATTTTTGCTCAGAGGAGCTCATGGCACAGATCCTTCCACTTCCTTGTAGCTCTATAGAGTGCAGTCTGCTCCCGCCTATAGATATTAATGGGGCAGCTTTTAAAATTTAGTTTTGGTACTTTAAATGACCATTCAGAATAAATTATGGCCACCGCTTAACTAACAAGACCCTTGTTAGTTAAGCGGTGGCCATCAATAGTGTGGCAGCTGATCAGGGGCGGAGTGCACTCTGCAGAGCTACAAGGAAGTAGAAGGGATCGTGCCGTGAGGCTTCTGAGCAAAAATACAACCCTTTCCCAAACTGCGGAACCTTTTTTTTTTTTTTTTAAATATATATAAAACATGATTTGGGGGCAGGTAAGGGTTCTTTCTGCTTCTTGGAGGGGAGGGCGCAACATCACAGTTGCTCTTTAAGATACTAGAGGCGCTCGCTTTCAGTTTACGGTTCTCTTGCCCCAAGAATGTGCAAGGAGACACTCGTACACAAGAGGCCCTCTAGCATCCCTATAAACTTGTATAAATGAGATGGATATACAAGTCTCAAAACAAAATATATATTTTTTTGTTTAAAAACAGAAAATGAAGCAGGTACCTTATAGTATTAGAAAATTACAGCTGAAGTGTGCAACAAGTAACAACGCAAACCCCAGTGGTGCCCTTTTATACAAAAAAATACATATATTTTATGGAGGCAGTATGGCGTAGTGTTTAAAAGTACTGAGCTGCAAACCTGGCAGACCCGAGTTTGAATCCCATCAGCCCCCACTTGCATACTGTATGACCCTGAGTAAGTCACTCAACTTCCTTGTGCTCCCAGGTGGCACCTGGAAACAAGTTCTGGCTTAGTGTGCCTGTCCTGGTTAAACAAGTCCCTCTTTCTCTTTATAGCTGCCATCACCCCGAGTAGCTTGGGGAGCAGAAATGGCAGAAGAGAAAGTTGAGGGCCCCATCACAGGTGGAAGCATTCTCAGAGTAATCTAGAGCTAAAAACCAAGAATCGCCATTAGCCTCAGACACAGTTTACATCATCAATGAACTAGCCACTGAAAGAGGTAATGCCTCCCCACCTCCAGTGAGACTAAATTACAAAAATCCCTCAATGTCAGAGGGAATCTAACCCAGGGATACTGGACATCAACCTACTTCGAGTTAAGTACCCATCTTTATTTATAGAGAGAAATAGTAGAATATTTAATGTCACCTGATGTGTTAACTTCCATACTTATGTTTAGGGATGCTAAGGTTCAGCTTTGCAAACAGCAGAACCACTACATGTTAAACCAGTTTCTCTGTACACATGGACAGACATCAGGCACCACCGTGTCAAGTCTCAGGGTTTTAACCATGCCAGTTAAATAACTCTGTGCAATCGGCAGTATGCGAAATGCTAGAGTGCTACTAATTTCTGAAACACACACAGCTCCATTTTTTAAATTAGGAGCACTTTTAGTCATATATGGCTATCGCTTCTTCAGCACCCTTTTCGCTTAGATTTTTAGGGCCCTACTTAATCCCGAAGGACAACTGCCAAGTGGTCTCAGGACAGTCGTGCCTTTTTGACTGCATTTTGCCACCTGCTACAGAGGCCAAAAGCCATCTTTTCACAATCATAAAACGTCATTGCAACCGTGTGGGGAATAGGAATCATCATACAATGGCCTGCAACAAAATAAAACAAGCATGTGTCAATGCTGAATGTTTGCTTGCTGGTATTGACATTGAAATGCAGGAGTTGGACAGATGCAGAGTAGGAATGGCAGTTAAGTACTGAACTACACGCCAACCCCACCTTCATCCTGCAGAGACAGACTGAGCACTGGGTATGTGTGTCTGGGTTGTAGCCCATAACGTTCATGCCATTTCCACCTCACCTATCCTGCAGACACTGACAAGTGTTGAGGGGTGCCTTGGCTTTACAGTCACCTCACTCCATAAGGACATACGCTGAAATGGGTGCAATACAGGTGAATGGGGTGAACTCCGGGGCCGAACAGTCCAAGGCACAGCTCAATGTCAGTCACTGGCTGCAGGGTGGGGCTGGAATGGCATGAGCATTACAGTCAGCAATCCAAAGGCACACTGCTGATGCCCGTCACTCTGTACAGGGTGGGACGTTATGGTTAGAAACCCCAACGCCCCAGGTTTTTGTTGGTATTTGCACTAAAAATTTTCTACATGGCCTTTTTGGGACTCCCACCTCATGAAAGCATTTGGAACCTCTTCTCATGAACAGCTGCACTGTGAGTTTGTCAATGTGTCCCGAACTTTGAGTTCTCACAGCAACCGTGCCATTGTGTGCCAGATGTACGAAAACACAGATTGGGCAGGTTGTGAAGAATGACAGCTGCACCATTCATAGGGAGGTGTGAAGAGATGGCAATGTTGAAAATTGGTAGTGAAAATATTAAAATTGCAAGAACTTCTGAGTGTACGTGGAAACTGCAAGCGAGCAACAGTCATTTAGTGGAATTATTTCACCAAATTTTCAACACAGGCATTTTGTGATCTCTGCTCATGAACACTGTCAGTATGATTTTCTTAATCTGTCCCGAACATTGATTTCCCCACAGCAACTGTGCTATTCTGCGCCAGATGTGTAAATGCATATTTTGGGCACGATGTAAAAAAATGACAGCTGTACTGTTCATAAGGAGGTCTGAAAAAATGCCAACGTTGGAAATCTGGAGTGAAAGTACTACAAATTTGAGAAGTTACAAGGGTGCATGGAAACTGCACAATGCACGCTTGTAACAGTTATTTTATGGACTTTTGTCACCAAATTTTCAACATAGGCATTTTATGACCTCTGCTCATGAACAGAGTCACTGTGATTTTACATATCAACATACATATCTGCCAGAAGAATAGACCAATCGGTCTATCTAAATCTGCCCGAGTGTGCAGCTAGCACCCTAGATTGCAGCTGCCCCAGCCTCCTCCCCTCAGTTCCTCCCCAGCTTGTCCCTGCCCCAGGCTTTTCCTCTTGCTTTAGCCCAGTCCTTCTTAAAGCTACTGACTGTGCTACATGTTACCACCGCCTCTGGCAGCACATTCCAACTAGACACCACCCTCCAGTAAAGTAGTGCCTCTTCATTTCCTTCTTTAAACGTCCCCTTCCAACCTTAGTCCATGCCCCTCATCTCTTCCAGTCCTCAGTTTAACCCCCACCCGATGCTAGGTTGATTTACCCCCCAAAGTACTTAAACACTTGAATCATATTCCCCATCCCTCCTCTCCTCCAGTGTGTACATGTTCAGCCTAACTTCATATTCCTTTCCCAGTCGTCATACATTTTAGGTGCAGCAATCCAGCCAAAGGGAATTAGCAGTACGGAACTAGCAGCGCTGATCTTTTCTGTCCCTGTAAGGCATGTGTGAGAATAACACCACACAACTGAAGCAGAGATTAATGTGCTGGCCCTTTAAGAATTGTGCCAGTCCCAATTCCAGAATTATTTTACTCCTAGAAGCCTAAACAGGGATCCAAGATCTAGCCTCTGGGGAGCCTATGTAGATAACCCTCTGGGCATCCATCCCTTCGTGACAAATTGGGGGAAGAGACAGAACCCTGAGCAAGGCTGCTGAATAGCTCTTTCCATGCTATGCGCTTGTCCCTGGAATTCCCTGAACTGGGGCAGAACCGCTAAGCCACGTTACAGGTCTCTCGTCAACTACCAGCTAAGGTAAATTGCCAGCCGTTGACGAGTTGCCTCGTATTCGATGAGGGGTGTAGCGCCGCTCGGCCTGGGCCAAATGAAGCCCAATGTTGCTGTGGAGTGCTTGCCTGTTGTGAAGCACTACCTCTGCAAGATCATTCGTCGGAATGACTGCGAGGCAGAGCAGCACGGCTCTTCCCGAGCCAAAATGGAGCAGTCTATGGGAATACCCCTCTGCTTGTGCTCTAGCCAAAACGCAGCCCCGCAAGTGTGGCGCACTCCCGGCAATGAGGAGCTGTAGCGTGGCTCTTGCAGAGTCGAAAACAGAGCCACTGTCCAGGGGAAAATGCTTCAGCTTGCCTGCTTCTACTTGTGCTCGAGGAGCTGTGGCGCAGCTCCTCCTGAGCCGAAATGAAGCGCCACCGCTCCTGTTGGTGTCCTCCAGCTGAAAAGTGCCAGGACCAGGTTGCTACAGGCGTGGCTCATGCCGGGCGAAAATGAAGCTCCTACTGCTGTGTAGCATTGTAGCCCCTTCGAGTCAACGAGCCTGCAGGTCGGGGGCCTGCTGACGAGCGCAGTACACACTGCCTGGGCAACGCCAACTAGGAGACTTAAAACTGCGCTCTGAAACTCCTGCACGCAGGTGTTTCTAGCAGCCTCCCCTCAGAAGCTCCTTGCTGCCCCGGGTGTTCTAGCAGGCCCCCTGGCAGTGCGAGGGCCTGCCCGAGAAATTACTGTGGGGGGCGTGGGAGAATGCGTGCCCCTAAGTGCGGGAAAAAACAGGCGAGAAGAGGTCCAGTCTGTGCAGCATGCATGGCTGAGACTGGGGCCCCTAGATAATTGTGAGGCAATGCTGGAGCTCCTGCTCCTATGAAGTTTCTCCCCTGCAAAATCCTCTTCCATTGAGAAAAATAACTGCATTTACAGTTTGATGTCTTCAGCTCTGCCACCATAGTGGCAGAGCCCCTGCAGAGAACCTGCCTCATGGCAGGCAGGAAGTAAATTGAGAACAGGAAGTGTAGGGCTGGATGTCCACTGCTGCAGAGATCCGATTCCTGCCTGTGGATCAGCATCAGGAGGTACAGCCCAGGCATAAGGAAGCCCGGAGACCAGCTTAGGAGAGAGAATCCTCCACTATCACCACACTCCCCCTTCTACAGACCCCCTTATCTGCTCTGCCAACTCCCCATCCAGTTCCCTGGATTGGGCTCATGGTCTGTACACCACTCCCAGCCTCAGCTTTCTGTATTTGGAGTCCAGGAGTTGCACCCAAAGTGCTCTGTCCTCTCTTCTCCCTCATCCATTATGCATTTGATCCCTCCCTCACACAGAGCGCATTCCCCCAACCCCAGGTCCCTGCTGTATGTCCTGCATCCCGGGATTGCAGAGTCCTAATCATCGTACTCTGTGGCCCAAGTCTGTCACTGCAGCAGGATCCACCTTCTCCTCTAAAAAGGGGCACCTGAAGCTCTGCAGTTTTGTTCCTCAGACTTCTTGCATGGAGACACCACCTTCCACCCATACCTCCCCTTCTCCTATGCCCCTGCTCCCAGTAGTCCACACCCACCCTTTCTCCTAGTTATTCTTATGGGGTGGTGGTGCCTTCTGTATTACAACCAGACCACTGTGCCCCCCTCCCAGGGTTACTATGTCTCTGCCATTTATATCCGGGGGAGCTCATTAGGCTCCCCTGTCCAGACCTTTCTACCAATCTCAGTCTTTGGCCACCCCCCCCCACTAGTTTAAATCCACCTTAGTAGGGATATACTCTTCTAGTCCAGCTTTTAATATTCCAGTCTCCTCCCTGCTCAAATGTAGCCTGTCCACTGTGTACAAGTCACTATACCTCCAGACCCTACCCCAGTTAGTCACTAACCCATAATTTTTGGTATGGCACCAATCTCTCAGCCACTCCAAGTCCTCGATCCTACCCTTCCTCCCCATGCTTGCACATGGCACTGGGAGTACCTCCGAGAATGCCACCGACTCCCCCATGCTCTCACATTGCCTGCCCAACTCCTAGAACCTCCACCTCACTACTTCCACAGTCTCCCCCGCCAAGTCGTTTGTACCTACATGCAACAGTAAACGAGGTTTCTTCCTCCACCTCGCTGAACATTTCAGCAGTGCCTGCCCCTCCTGCAGTCAACTCAGAGATGGCTTCAACCCAAATACAGCTGTGCCTCCCCCTCATCTCACCCCTTCGAACATAGATCCCCGGACAAGCACCCCATCCCTTACCCCCTTTCCTTCTAATGCCCCCGCCACCACCCCAGTATTCGCTCCTCCCTGCCTCCGGACTCCAGCTACACTCCTGTGACTTCTGCATCTGGTGTACCCCTACTCTGCCTCACCCCTTCTCTACCTTATTCTCCCATCCCCTTGAAGACCTACCCAGCCAGACTACTTCCTACTGGGCTTCCCATGTTGACCTCCCCTCCTAATTTCCAACCCTTCTATCACCGTTGTCAATTTAGAGCCCCCCTTCCCATCAACCGATAGTGATGCTCCTTCCACCCTTCTCACAGCCTTCTCTCCTCCAGGTCACCTTCCCTCCTAGCCCTCCTACTACCCTTTCATCCTTGCCATCTCTTCCCCTACCTGCCATCCCTCATGCCCTCCCCTTCAGTGTGTTCCTGCTCCCCTCTCCCATAGCAGAGGCTTGAATCCATTCCTACCTCGATACCCCTCACACTCCCCCACTTGTTCCCCTCTGCCTCCTACCCAGCCATCTGCTCTCTCCCTGGTACTCCTCGTGGTCTCTTCCTCCCCCATCAGAGGCCCCTCCCTCACCTAAGGCACACATTCCTCCATTCTCTTTTCTGCTAGTGTCTCTGAAACTTGGGTCAGTTTCAGCCCTAGTTCTTCCCCCGCCCCTTGCCAATCTCCAATCCCCTATTCCCCCAGCCAGGATGCCTACCATACTCATCTGCCCTGCCACTTAGACCCCCCCACTAACTTTCACAGCTACTCCTCAAACTAGCCAACTCTACAGAGCATACACCCCCAAATCCTCCAAGCCCAGTCCAGGATCATGTGGACCCACCTCTTTACACCCCACCACCTTTCCAAAGATGCCCACCCTATTAACATGCTGCACCTGCCCCATTTTGGCCATCGTATGTTATGGGCTCTAGCTCCCAGTTTCTGTACCCTACTATAACTTTTAGGGCCCTATTAACTCAAATTCCTGTCCCCCCCACTAGCCCCTACTGCCCCCCACCAACTGGGTTAATTCAGTCTCAAATCTCATCCATTAGATACTGTATTACTGTAGCAATCCTAAACCTCCTTGTCCATTTTTCACCCCTCAGCTACCATGCTTTTTTGTTCTCAGCCCTCAATAGTTTAATTTAGCCTAGTTACAAATAGTACTGCAAGCCCAGTATTACTCAAATCAAACAAACAAAACTAAATATATATTATCACAGCAATTGTAAAAGTATCCAATCATTGCTTTATCTCCACCCCAGAGACCCTGCTGTAATATAGGACCCTGGGCAGGTGGGTGGGCAACTCAAGTCCTGACAGAATTCCACCGAGCTCGCTCACCCCCCCCCCCTCGTTCGGTTTCTCCCGGAGCTGCAGGTTTCCCCTTTTGTAGTGGGCTCCTGCCTTCTGCCCACAAAGAAATGTGTAGCAGCCCCAACAGAGCTCCGCTGAGCTTGCTCGCTCACTCACTCCTCCTCCTCCTCCCTCACTGTGTCTCTCCCAGTGCTGCAGGCTACCCTTTGTACTGGGCTCCTGCCTGCACGGGCACCTTTTCTCCCACAAAGAAACCGCAGCAGTCCCGACAGAGTTCCGCTGAGCTTGCTCACTCCCCACTCGCTTCTTGTTAATCTGTCCCAAACATCGATTTCCCACTGCACCACGCTATTCTGCCCGGAAGTGTGAAAACACATTTCAGCCAGGATGTGAAAAAAAAATACCAGTGTTGAAAATCTGCCATGAAAATACTGCAAATTTGTGAAGTTACAAGGGTGCGTGGAAACTGGGCAATGCATGCTTGCAACAGTCATTTTACGGACTTTCGTCACCAAATTTTCAACATGGGTATTTCAGGACCTCTGCTCATGAACAGCGTCACTGTGATTTTCTTAATGAGTCCCAAACACTGATTTCCCACAGCGACCATGCTAGTCAGCACCGGAAGTGCGAAAACACATTTTGGCCAGGATATGTAAAATGACAGCTGTACTGTTCATAAGTAGGTGCGGAAAAATGCCAATGTTGAATATCTGGAGTGAAAATACTACAACTTCATGAAGTTACGAGTGTGCGTGGAAACTGCGCGGACGCTCGTAACAGTCATTTTTTTGGATTTTTTCACCAAATTTGCAACATAGGCTTTTTGAGAGCCCACCTCAACAGTGGCACTGTCATTTCGTTAATCGGTTACAAAAGGTGATTCCACGCAGTGACCGCAAAAAAAAAAAAAAAAAAAATTACCTTTCGGGACTGAATAACGCCATGACAGTGACTGAATTTATGAGGAGGGGTCCCAATAACCCCATGTTGAAAATCTGGTGCCAAAACTCCCAAAATGCCAGAGATACGCACCAAAGTTGGAAAAAAACCCTATTTATGCCATTATACAGCTTACTGGCATTTCTTCAGTTCGCTGTCTGCTTTGAAGAGTGCAGACGTGTTCCCGGTCCACCGAAGATAGTCACACCAGGCTCCGGAGGCAAGTATGGGGTGAGGAGGCAGGGTACGCAGACTGTGGGCACAGGTTGGGAGCAGGAGAGACCGCGAGGGACCGTTTTCTTGTTTTACAGGTTTAAAAAAAAAAAAAAAAAAAGACCATGCAGGTCAGTTTTCTTCTTTGCAGGCGTTTGGTACACTGGGGTGGGCTCCCAGTGTACCACCTACGGTTGTGGGGAGGGACTAAAGCTGTCGGGGCTTCCCTCTGCTGGCACGCAGCAGAAATCAGGGTGGGACATGACGCCGATGGAGAGGCCTCCGTCAAGCTAAATAAACTGGGATGGGGACTGAAGCAGACAGAGATTGAGCCCCGCCGGCAAAGAAAGATCTTTTTTTGGGAGAAGAGACATGATGCAGAGGGGATTGGTCATCCTCGCACACAACAGAAACTTGGGTGGGAACATTATCCAGACAGTGTGGACCAATATGCATATAGCACATACTGCATGCTATCATTTGGTCGGCGGTATGCAGGTGGGGCTGTTTGTCGCGATGATTGGCCGGGGGAGAGGAGAACTGGGATGGGAGTCCACTGGGCCACCAGGTTTGCTATATATCACATGCCTGCAATTGGTTAGAACGGGGAGAGGAGACAAGAACACTACACTAACAGGTTTAAGGCTTTGGGATACTACTGCCTGCGATCAGGCCACACGGGGGGCCATTAGCACAGTAGCCTTTTACTGTAGGAGCACCGTTCGAGCATACAGGTGGTGGTGGTGGGGGGCACTAGTGCACCAGGGACCCAGCAGCTCCACAGGGCACCAGGCTGTCCTCACACGACATGCAAATGGAGCCATAATGACATGCTAATGGACCCATTTGTGCCATGCATATTTTATGACCCATTTGCATGCCCTCTTCTGAATAGCTAGGGTGCTGCGCCCAGCGCAACTGCATTTGCGCATCCCCACTGCTCCCTACCAGTGGCTTGCGCCGGCGCATTGTCACTGTGCCATCCCCACTCTGCACCATATTAAACGGTGCTGCGCCATGGCTTCCCAGATGTGCTGTGCCCACGACTGCACCACTGCCAGGCGCAGTCTAAATATCCAGCCTAGAGGCACCACCTCCCTCTTTCTGCTGGTGAACCCCTCCCTATGCACCCCAGCATCCCACTAGCTCTCCCTACTGTTCTGTCATACTGCTTGGCCACCTTTAGGTTATCAGATAGAATTACCCCAAGGTCAATTGTGCTTGGTGGTTGTCAATACCACTATCCATTTTGTAACCCACCCCTGGGATTCTCCGCCCAAAAGCATTATTTTGCATTGAAACCCATCTACTATACCCAATGACTACACCTTACGTTCTCAGGTCACTGCTCATCTTTTCCACACACCCCCACTCCCAGAGTGTCCACCCTATTGCAGATGCTAGTGTCATCCACAGAGGAAGACATTCTCTTCCTGATCCTCTGCAACGTTCCTTATAAAGACATTATGGGAATGGTGCCAGCACTGATAACCAAACACCCTGCTGGCCACACTCCCTTCCTTGGAGTGAACTCCACCAACTGATTTATCATCCAATTTACCATCTCTGGACACACTCCTAAGCTACTCTGCTAGTTTATAGATTTCATATATAATGGTGTCGAAAAACCTTATTGTACAGGATGTCTTCCTTTTCCTGGTTCCCCTCCGCAGTCCAACCCTTCCCTTTTAACATTACAATCCCACCTCTGGTCTTACTCTCCACTCACATAAGTAATATCCTGTTGTGCTACCTCCCTCCTGTGCTATTCTCTTCACTTTACACATCTGTGCTCCTTACTGCTTTCCGCCCCTTATACATTTCCCTATACTCCTCTCTCTGTGTCTTATACCTTCTAAATACTACCCTTTCTGACTACCTTTTCAGCCAACTCTTTAGAGAACTACAACAGTCTTTTGCCTCTTGCTTTTGCTCACTTGTTTAACGCAGAGGTTTGCTGCCTTTACTATGCTCTCGTCACTCAGTGTTCCTCCACTCCACCCAGGCCATCCCTGAGGCATCTGCC
Source organism: Neoceratodus forsteri (assembly GCA_016271365.2). NCBI lineage: Eukaryota > Metazoa > Chordata > Ceratodontiformes > Ceratodontidae > Neoceratodus > Neoceratodus forsteri. The sequence goes on along the minus strand of JADMNL010000037.1, from coordinate 37,061,835 downwards.
CATCTTTATAAAATATGACCCCCTGAAGTCCAGGACCCTTCACCCTTGTGTGGTTTAATTCCAGTCATTCTAATACTGAACCACATGCACAATGATCACTGATCCCAAAGTGACCATCCACCCAGACATCTGCAACGATGTCCCCGTTAGCGAGTACCAGGTCCAGTATTGCCCCATCACAACTGGGCCCACCTGCTAACTGCTCAAAGAATGTCCCCTGTAGAGATACAGATATGGAGTAAAGTAAGGCTGGCACCACGCTAGCAATATTGTGTTCTGGAAGGACCCAGTGCTGCAAACGTTCATGCAGACTATTGGGCGATTGTATAGATTATCGGACCAGCATATGCTGGCCGTAATCTGTTGTGTGATCACTTATCTTTACTGAGTGACGTGCCAATAGTTTTTTGTTTTAATTGGGGCTGTGCCCCCACCCCTCGTATTTGTTTTCTTTTGTTATGGAAGTGGGTCTGTGAGGGACATAGCCCCCCAATTCACACAGTATTTTCCGAATACGGCTAATTTTGTATCCTTTACTGTGTGACGTGCCAGCTATGCACAGTCCGAATGGTACTATGGCAAACTGGTACTAGTTTTTGAATCGGGGGCTTTGCCCCTCACACACCCCCATGCATTTTTTTCCCCCTTCATTTATGGTGGGGAGGGGTGCGTGGGCGCAGCCCCAATTCATACGAATGAATACCTTTATTTTCCTAATGAACTACTACAGGAAAGGAACCAGCTCAAGTAACGCGACGTAATGCCAAATTCTCAATGCATTTACACTAGAATAATTACACTGGTCTGATAATCGACACAATCGCCAGACTATTGAACATAATGAGACTGCAGCAATGCTGCAGACAAGAATGCGAAGATGTCTTAAGAGTAAAAAGCAAAGGCGCCTCACAGTGCCCCAAGTGCAGTGGTGGTGGGGGGCATACTAAACTCCCCATGTGGGGCTGTGCCACAGACCAGTACAGAATTCTAGCAGGTTATATTTTTAAATGCCTCACCAGCCCAAATGTTAAACTGAGATTTATACCAAACAGGCTGGATATTTAAAGGGGTTGCCTGCAATGCGCCCCAGCACGATATTCAAAAGGGTGACCTGCGCAGTGCAAATCCTGTGTGCCAGGGCGCATTGTTAATGTATGTGGGGCATCTGAAGGGGGCGTGCCCATGTATATGCAGTGCATCCACATATCCTGCTCGGGATGTTTGGAGCATCTGCTGGCACAACCCCCCAGATGCGCTGCATACCAGGGCACAAAGTTGAGTCAGAAAAGCCTGACCACCCACAGGCGGGCTGCTGTATTGCAGGGTGCAACATAGTACCTGCCCAACCAAGAATACAGTCCACAAAGCACCCAAATAGTCCCTGGTAGTCTAGTGGTAACCCCCCCCCCCCCGTAGCCCAGATCACAGTATAAATGTAAAGATCTATTCCCTGGTAGTCTAGTGGATCCCCCCTCACTGCCCGTATCCCCAGTCGCAGTGAATAAGTAAAGATCCAGTCCCTGGCGGTCTAGTGATACCCCCGATCGCCATACAAACAATGGATTCCATTCTCTGGTGGTCCAGTGGCACCCCCACCCACACAGGACCCTGCTACCTATCACCCCCTCCCCAAAATCATCAGCAGGCAGCTGTAACCCTTGTGCATACCTGCCGACTGACTGCTTACAGTAGGAGCTGTAAGCCCACTGGACCACACTGTGGACAAATGGGCATGCAGGGAATACTGTACTGCACAACCGAAGATATGCAATACACTATAGATTTGTAATTGGAGAACTCCACCAGATGAAAGCTATTTTCACGAAAGGGAGGGGGCAGCCCTAGGTATTACATACGAAACTGCCAGAAGATACAGGCCAAATGGTCTATCGCGTTTGCTCGATTGTGCAGCACAAAGGTTAGACTCATGCTAGACGAAAAAATGCGTAGTTTATGACCAGGCGCAATAAGCTATACAGCTTTCAAAAAGACACATCCACAAACATTAACTGTATAAAATAGCGTTATGGCAGCAAGGCATGCCTATCGCTCGTTACCACACCCAGATTTGGCCCATTTGTTTGGCTCTTTATTATCGATAACTTTCACCACGACTGACTAGCGTGTGTTCTATTTTACTGTGCGAGATCCCTCGTGCAACTAAAAGACAGACTCTGTGCAATCCCGGTAAGAAAAACGTAAACACACAAAAGGCGATGCCAGTTCTATGGAGCAGTCGGACTCAGGGTTAGTGACCAGAGCGCGCGGACTCATGTGTCTGAAGAGGCCGCATATGTTCTTCCTAGTGACCGGTACTGAAAATGTGATGACAGCAATCCCTCTGCAAGCCATTCTGGCGAGATATTCTGTGGCCCACCTGGCCGCAGACACTATACAGTAGAAGCCCACCACCTCCGTACCAACCGCGATACCTTGGCGCACATCCTTCCCCGTCTGTATAGCATGCTACACAACGTACAATTCGACGCACCCAAAACCTTTCCAGTCCCCCCCAAATGGCGAGTCTCCGGGGGTGCCTCGATCCCCAGCTGCCGCTATCAGCCCCACTCACAGTCATGGTTGCGGTCTGGATGGGTCCGCTGGACGGCGGATTCGACTCGAGAAGCAACAAAAAAAAATTCCGCCGCGGGAACCAAAAGAGGCGCCCGTCGTACGGCTACTTATACCGGAAATGTGAGTTACGGAACTGGAAATGTGCCACACAACAGCACGTTCCCCCCGGAAACAAGAGACTGGGGCACATTTAGAATGGTATGGGAGTGCCTAACTCGCGAACGAGAGCGGCGGGCAGACAGAGAGCCCGGCCCCTTCGCCACAAATCATATGTTAATTAAAACAATAATCTTGCATTACAAAAAGGGGGTATAGTCCCGTTTTTATAGCTCCTTGCTTCGGGTAAGGGGAATGTGTTTAGAGGTTAGAATTGTGTAGGTGGAGACACCGGAAGTGGAGCGCAAGCAGTGCGTAGCATGCATCATCGCGCCTTAACCTCAATGGAGGTTGAGGTTGGATTTCATTGGCGTTTGCCGTGCACTGAGTCCGTCCGATATGATGCGCCGGGCGGACAGGGCACCCTAGCATAATAGTTCCGAAATGGAGGGCAGCGTGTCTGCGGGAGGGAGCTGCCCCGCTTCGGGCGATTTGTCTGTACCACTGCGGAATCTATCTGACTCATTGCGCTCCGTGCTGAATCAGTTACGAGGTGAGTCGGTTGAGGCGGGACCGAGAGAGGCCCCAAACGGGGGCCCAACCGGGGACTGTCGGTGAACTAATCCGGTGGCGGCGTGGCCAATGTCCCGGGCGAGGCTCGGAAGGTTCTCTCATACCTCTTAACTGCCCCTGCTTACGAGGGACGTCCCTAATTTTACCCCTCAAAATTGCTCAGTCCCTCGTTGAAAGTGTACTGCCGTTACAGAGAATGTGCTGTAAATTCAAACTTTAATGCAGAAATTCATATTGTCTAAGATGCAAAATCAAACAACTTTTTAGATGTAAACACAACGGTTTCCACTGTGCTATGAACCTGTCTCCATGTTTAAGGACGTGTCCCTCATTCTGGGGGTTCAGTGTTCCACATTTTGAGTGCTCCTGTCCCTCATTTCAGTTACAGAAGGTGGAGAGGTATACTGTTGTGTGTCCCGTCCCTACCCTTGAATCAGTATCGCAGGAGCCGGCAGAGCGGATACACCTGGCAGAGATGGCACTTTCCTACACGGGCTGGCCCTGATTCCCAACTACCGTGAGACAAACCTTAATTTTAATTAAAAACGGGGAGCTAAGTCAATTATATTGAGGGTTCACAGGGGAACTTGTAAGGGACATAACAGTGACAACTAACTGCAACCCCGAATGTCATCTCTGACAAAGCCCAGAATAGCTGGACCCTGGTATTTTATTTATTATGTTTCGGATAACACCTTTGAGTCATGCTCCTTTACAAAGGTTCCACGTCAGCTATTAAAGAAACAACAAGAGGCAATATACATAGGATGAAGCTTTTACAAATCATTGGCAGCCAAATGCTTTGTCAAGCAGAGAAAACAACATAGAGGCAATAAAACATAGGATGAACTTAGACATTCATTGGCAGCCAAAGGCTTTGTCAGGCATGGTGAGCTAAATTGCATGCACAAACAATTACAGAACATAATTTAGATAGATTGGGTGGGGAGGTGAGGAAGACTCCTGGAGAGGAGACAAGAGGAAACTAGGTAGGGGAGGCGGGCAGTGAGGGAAAAGAATGCTGGGAAGAAAGGGGGTTGAGAGGAGAAAGGAGGGAAAACGTTGAAAGGAGGACGTGGGAAGGTGGGTGATTTCATTAGGCTAGGTTAGCAATTGCAGGAGGCCATAGAGATGAGGTGTTGACGAAGATTCTGTTTGAAAGTGCCAAGGGATGTGTTGTTAGTAACATATGGAGATGGGGAATTGTACCAGATTGAGGCTCTGAAAGTGAAAGAGCGTTGTCATTGTGAGGTGCGTCTGTGGGAAACAGAAAAAGTAAGGGATTCTGAGCTTCTGGTTTGGCGTGAACTTCCATGGGGGGGTCAATAGGCTGTTGTTCTAGGGGGAAGTAGGTCCAACGTGGCCTTTTTCGCTACGATACTGGTTTGATACCAAAGTCTGCCAGATAATTGTAGCCAGTTTGCTTGTTCGTAGATATCACAGGTGTGCGTGAGGCTGAGGTCAGGAGACGACAGGCCTTGTTTAGCCCTATGTAAATATGTCGCAGTGCGGTATCAGTGGCTGATCCATAGATCACTAGTCCGTAATCTATTATGGAGGTGATTGAGCTCTGGATTGCAGTCCTTAGGGCTTCAGGCGTGAAGCAGTTTCTGTGTCTGTACAGCATTCCTAACCGGGAATTCACAGTTTTGGCGATACAGTTTATGCGTACAATGTAGCCAAGTGTACTGTCGAGGGTTACACCCAGGTCTTTCAACCGGTGAACTTGGTAGTGCCTAATTTCTCGTTTTCCCCTGTTGTTTTCTGCAGAGGGACAGGGACTGCGATTTCTGTGGGATATGGCTTGTACTCTGGGATCCCTGTGTGATGGTCGCTGCACTGATAGACCTTAGGGTTCTTCACTCGGAGTGGTGACGGGAACTGTCTCACTACTAGCAGCACCAGCGACACCCACAGCAGGTGGGATGGCGAGGGGCTGCTTAAGGTCCGAATGGGGTTGGGCTGGTGAAATCACCCGACAAGGAGAGGCAGGAGTCGTACACAGAGATTGGATGAAGCAAAGACGTTTATTAGGAGGGGATGGAGGACATGGTCGTACAGAAACATACCAACCACAAGAACAGTAGGGAGTATGGACAACATTATGAATATCTAAACAGTTACAACTAAACTCTAAAATGTCTAAACTCTATGTTATTCTTCTCTATGGGCGCACCACGGCCTATTGCCACTATACGCCTACAATCCTTCAACAGTAACCTATACTTATTACTAAACTTAGACAAGAATCAGATGCTATGTACTACCCACACCAATATTTGGTTTAACTATGGCCACAGAGTTCTACCGAAGTCCAAATGTCACCTAAGTCCAGAGGTCTGACGTCTTCGTGTACACCGTCATTCTACGATGGTAGCTGCAAAGGGAAGCAAACAGAATGGTCGATACTAAACACAGTTCCCAGCAGGGACCTTGTAACGGCAACTGGGTGGCGAGAGGTTTGGTAAATAGACCATATGATTCTTCGGCAAAAGCCCACTCTCTCCAAGGCTGCCGGAAAGAAAGAACCAGAGCAACTGGTTCCTGGAATAACCCACTTACAGGCTGTTGGATTCCAAACTGAAGACAAAGGATCCCTTGGCAAAAACCCATTTTCAGGGCCACCAAGGACGAGGAGAAACCAGGATCTGTGTGGTGACGAATCCACTCGAGGACTACCACGACCTGAATGATGCTGCAACACCCCAAGGGCCAGCTAAACTCTGAAGGATCTCCGATAGGACCAGGAACCAGAAGAATCTGTAGACAGGATGGTAGATTCTGCAATCTTGTCACCAGAACCTAGAACAAAATAAAGAAACGGCAGATGTCTCAAACTGGGCTTTGACTGACTGACTTTCGTGAATGACCAGGTTCTCCAGGATGTGCACACTCTTCTGTGGAGGCGACCAATTTCAGGACATCTGGGTCAGGAACCATACGAACGACACTGGCATGGTTGTTGCGATGCTCCTTCGCAGACGAATCTCGAGCTGTGAAAACAAGAAACGCGGTACGACTTGTATGACTGGCGCAGATCTGACTGCAGACGATACAGATGGAGGAGATGATCTGATGGTCGATCCCACTTGGGTGAAGAATGGTGAACAGACGTCCCCTTCTGAGTAGAGACTGATTCTGAGTATGTAGTATTACAGACCACACTATGGGACTGCAGTGTGATAAAAGATTGAGACTGTCCCCATACGTTGGTGACAATGTAGCTAAAAGATGCACCCTTCTGCAATGCCAAGGGAACTGTGGAATGATCAGATAATTTGCCAGGAGAAGGGCAAATTATAAATCTAGGGATGATTATTACAGCTGGGGCAATTGTTCAGATGCTTAGGGCAATAGTTCAGATGACCAGGGACAAATAACCACAATCCATATACAATACAGTCTTAGTGCTTCTTGGCAAGCTCACAGTCTTTCAGATACTTTAGCAATAAACAGTTACATGAACAGTACAGTTGTTACAGTTACTTTGCAGTATGTGTGAGCTGAGCACCCTTGGATGGACCCTTTCCCTGACTGTAGGGCCTTCCGAATAGGATCTGGCTACCCTGAATGTTTTGCTGTGGATGTCCTAACCACTATACTGAGGGTACCACTTGCCCTGTGCTAATTGCCAGGAACAGTAAAGGCCTACATGCCTTACTTGCTATGGGGCCTATATGCCGTACTAACTGCTAGGCTGGCCTGCCCTAATCCACCAGGCTGGAACTGCCCTTACTAGCACTACGCTGGCTTGCCCTAGTACACTAGGCCGAGGCTACCCCCTACTACCACTAGGCTGGCTAGCCCTAATACACTAGGCTGGGCCTGCCCTTACTACCATCAGGCTGGCTTGCCCTAATGCACTAGGCCGGGGGCCGCCCTTACCACCACCAGGCTGGTTTTCCTTAATACACTAGGCCGGGGGCCACCCTTACTACCACTAGGGTGGCTTGCCCTAAACCACTAGGCCGGGGCTGCCCTGGAACCCTGCTTTACCTCGGGCCTAATGCCCTACTTAGCTGTGGGCCTAATGTCCTACCATTACCTCGGGCCTGATGCCCTACCTTGACGTTGGGCCTGGCAGCCTTTTTACCTCTGGGCCTGACCGTCCTCACTATAATGGGACTGATGCTCTCTCTTAACTGGGCCTGGCACCCTCTGAAATGGGCCTGGTGCCCTTTCGGAAATGGGCCTGGTGCCCTGCTTTACAATTGGCCTGGTGCCCTCTGAAATGGGCCTGGTGCCCTCTCAGAAATGGGCTTGGTTCCCTGATTTACAATGGGCCTGTTGCCTTCCAAAATGGGCCTGGTGCCCTCTTTACTGTGGGCCTAACTTGCCCCACTCTATTCTGGGCCTGGTAGCCCTATATTATCTTGGGTCTTGTGCCCACTTAACTTCTGGCAGGGCCCCTTTAAGACTTTATGGGACCAGGAGTGGCAGGGCCGCTTTAAATCTGAAAGGCGCTCTGAGCCTGCTGCCATTCTTTTGGCAGATCGCCGCCCAAAATCCCACCGCCTTTATGAATATTTATGAGGCCCTTAACTGGCCTTGCTTTGGCCCCTCCTATCAGGCGCCACTACTCCGCCTCCCGCATACTCAAATTAGGTCCTATAGACACGAGCGCCGCCACGGTGCTTGGCTGCCTTTCTTTGCACCTAATGTGCTCTTTTAAAATAAAAAAAAGTTTCCCTCACAGGCGGTCAGCATGTAGCGTGTGCTGACGCAGACTCACCGCTCCGATGAGCTGCTGGAGGGCTGAAGATGGTCTCTGGAGGTGGGCGGTAAGCTGGCAGTGGGAGGGAGAGTTACAAGCAGCTGGGGGGATGACTAAGGGACTCAGACGGCCGACAGGGAAATGGGCGTGATGCAGCTCTTCTATGCCGCCGCCGAGGGACCGGATTTAACTTTAAACAACTCCGGGGTCAAAACAACAAAGCGATGGGGCTCTTCAGCCCAAAACGACCGGACAGGACATGCTCTTTCTTCGTGGTGCCCCAATGGCACCACCGACTGCGGCACACGATGGGGCAAACCAGCAGCTACTGGACAGCTTCACTAGCTGGAGCTCGAGCAGGCACACAGAACAGTCCTCGGGGAACGGCTTCAGCCCATCAGGATAAGCCCTCCTGGTTTCCCTTAACTTTCTGTGTCCTCTCTCTCCACAGCTAGCAGGAACTACCTAAAAACTGTTTTATTTTAAAACAAACCCTCAGGTTCTAGAGTGTTTGGACTGGAATGCTGTGCATGAGCAGCTCAGCACAGCATTCCATCCAAGCCATTGTTGTTACAGCTTGCATAGAAATCTACCTTTTGACCAGGATTTAAGTGCACAAGGCACTTTTCTACCATTTACAGTGTTTCCCTTTATCAGGAGGGGAAACTTTACTCTTAGGGGGCCCCTTTTTCATTGTATCGTACTGCCCACACCTACAGCAGGCACCCTGGGTGCCTGTAAACCCCTAGTTTATCTATTTATTTTAGTTTTTCTGGGGTGCCCCAACTTTGGGGCATTATACCTGTGACGTGCTCGGTTGAGATGAAGCCCACCTGGCGTTACTTTATAATCCAGGACTTGTAGCTGCAGCCACAAAATTTACTGTACTGCCGCATCGATGCAAACTAGATTCAAAACGAGATGCAAAATAATATTTTGTTACTCTGAGATGCCGAGACACCCCCATGTAGTTCAGCGATGCAAAATAGTCGATCGTTTAGTAAATATTATTTTGATTCCACCGACTATTTTGTGTTGCACCGAGATGCTGAATATTTTCTGAAGTTAAACATTTAATTAAAAGACACTACGTACATCATACCTACATCATATTCAGTATAACCTTGGCTTACAATAAGGTATCATACAAATTGGATTGGATAAATTACAAAGTCATCATTTATATAATATATGATGTTCTAAAGTTGAATGATGACAACAACACTGTTGTGTTATTACAGTAAAAACACATTTTTTATTTCAATAGATAATCTTACGTACCATGTAAATGTCACACCACCTTTATACTTGTGGTGTATTGGCAAAAGCATTTATCCTATATCTATTTGTTTTGTGAAGCTATTGATCTAATGTGAGATGCTGAATATTTTCAAATATTAATATTTGGAGGCTCTGTCACCCCCTATAGTACAGATACTATAATGCAGAAACTACACGGAGGTGAAATGTAGCATCTTGGTAACATCAATAAGCAGTAATATTAAAGTTAACACTGAACTCAGACCGTTTAGTTTTCAAACACATTATGGGCAGATATTCAAAGTGGCGCGGGCACAAATCTATTACGTAGATTAGCACGAATACCCCCCAACAATATTCAAGGACATTTAGTGTAAGTGTTAAGCACCAACGCTAAATCATAATATGCAGGGAGGGACTGAGTGACGGGACCTGACTGCCCAACAACATATTGAAGGTATAGCGCCCACAGGCATTAAGCGCAACCTGTAGCACAGCTTCTTCCATACAAAATAGCAGTAATGCAGAGGCAACCATGAAGCCATCCCCAGCGACCACAAATAATGATGTATCCCTGGTAGTCTAGTGATCCCCAAGTATCGCTCCAGACCACGGTTGCGAGTAATCCTCTTATTTCCCTAGTAGTCTAGTGGTCCCCTCCCCCAAACACCGCTCCGACCAATTGGACCTAATCCACTGTCCTGGTAGTCAGTGGTCTCCCCAAAGCACCGCCTCCCAACCCTCTGCTTGTAATTATAAAACTATCGTTTTCCCTGGTAGTCTAGTGGACCCCCCTGGTGACAACCCGCCCATCCATATAGTTTCCCAGAATGGAGCGGCGACCGGCCTCAGCCCCTCTCTCACACCTACCACGGCCAGCCCACGACTGAGGAGGAAGGAGGCTTCCCTGCCTCAGTTGGCGGCCGGCCGTGGTGGTGAGAGAAGAGGCTGAGGCCGTGGCTCCATTCTCAGAAACTATAGATGGGCGGATAGTCACTGCGGGACTAGATACTAGGAATACGACTCTAATATTCAACGTGGTCGGAGCGGTGCTTAGGGGCACGGCTACCAGGGAAAATAGAGTTTTATAATTACAGCGGGTCGGGAGTGGTGCTTGGGGAAGGGTACCTGACTACCAGGGAAATGAGAGTTTTATAATTACAACGGGTCGGAGCGGTGCTTGAGGGAGGGGGGCCACTAGACTGCCAGGGAGAATGAGAGTTTTATAAATACAACGGGTCGGGAGCGGTGCTTGGGGAGGGGCCACTAGACTACCAGGGAATATGAGAGTTTTATAATTACAACAGGGTCGGGAGCGGTGCTTGGGGGGAAGGGGGGCCACTAGACTACCAGGGAAAATGAGAGTTTTATAAATACAACGGGGTCAGGAGCGGTGCTTGGGGGGAGGGGGGGCACTAGGCTACCAGGGAAAATGAGAGTTTTATAATTACAACGGGGTCGGGAGCAGTGCTTGGGGTTAGGGGGGCCACTAGACTACCAGGGAAAATGAATATTGTTTTCTACACCGGGGTCAGGAGTGGTGCCTGGGGGAGGGGGGACCACTGGACTACCAGGGAGTGGAAACAACACAGGTGGACACAGGGACCATGACGGCTGTGAAGGGCTGCCTGGCCCAGCCTGTCTGCACAGGTCCCTATGTGTTGGCTGGCTGCGCTGCACAGCCCAGTGACCCTACAGCTGACAACCCACCCCCATCCCCAGCAGGTTTGCCTAATGCCTGCCCCATGCATACTTGTGTTCCACCCACACCTGCTGTGGGCTGCCTCTGTTGGTGTGGAGTGGGGGCATCATCCAGGGCATGTGTGGCCACTGGTAGTGTGTGTAGATAGATATATATGTATATGCATGTGTCTATGTATTGATCTATAGTTATAGATCACTAGGGATCTATATATCTCATTATGTACTGCTTGCAGTGCTACATAGCTATGTTGTATGCACTGCTCGTACCTGCCAGTGCACAGTTCTGCTGCTGCCAGCTTGTACATCCATTCCGACCAACAGGGGATGCTGTGGGCATGCCTTGGCCTGCAGCATCCAGCCTGTACTTCCATTCCGACCAAAAGGGGGAGCTTTTCGCTCCATGCAGTAGCACCGGGCAAACTGCATGGTAATGTATTCTACACAGCACTTAATGAGATGCAAATGTACTTGTTTGCTCACGGATTACCTAAGTAGGCTCATTTACATGGGAGCTTTGAATATAGCTCCCGTTTGCCCTGGGCTAACCAGTTTGCGCTGGGCTACTGTGTTAGCACTGTGCAATAAGGTTAGCCCGGCAAACAACCTCACTTCAGCATAGCACAGTTCTGCAGTGTGTGACTTACATTGTTGTTTGCAGTCATAGCCCTCAACTGTCCCTGCTTTTCAGGGACGTCCCTGATTTTACCTCAAACGTTTACTCGTCCCTCCTACAACTTGTGTTTCTATGACCATACTGTGGGGGTTGTATGCATAACATAATGTCAGACATTACTGTTACAGATGTGTTCTTCCCTAGCAAATGCATTTTATACTACACCACTTATTCTACCAGCTTCCTGAGTAGATCCCTCCAATTTATAAGGTGTGTCCCTGATTTTAAGCCTTGTCCCTGAGTTATGAGGCAGGAGGTTGAGAGGTGTGTTTGCAGTAGCTGTGTGACATCTCTGTGCAATCACACACATTTCTCCACCTGCAACACTGGCTTGCTACAGAGCCTAATAAGCTGCAGCTGCAGTTTGCACTTCCCTGTTGCTGTATTCAGTGCTGTCTTAATCCTGGGCAATGTTTGCCCTGCACTTCTGGGCCTGTTTGCCTGGCTTCCGCAGCTTCCAATATTCAGCTGGTTTTGCACGGGCTATTCGCTTTGAATATAGCTATCTTTTGCTTTGGGCACAGTTTGCCCGCTGAGCAGTGCTAATTTAGCCCCGGGGCAAAGTTTTGAATATCTGGCCCTATATGTTTACACCACAGGTTCATGGACTCTTGCTTTTGTTGCTTTCTTTTGTGAGATACTAACCAAATGAGGTATGTGCAATATTGAAAATGCTGTGTGAAGTATGCTGCAAAATTCAAATTGTTTATACATTTGCTTCAATTGTTTTTGATGTAATGTGCAATGCATTAATACTGCATATACATTTGCTTCGATTGTTCTGGATGTAATGTGCAATACATTAGAATAAATTTTAAGAACGTTTTGCGATTTTATTGTTTCTGTGGGAGCGCTCCGCCCCCCCCACACACACACCAGGTGCTCCGATGAAGTTGGAGTCTCAGTTTCAGTTTAATCAGTGCACCAGGGTGCATAGAAAGTTTTACCTTTAAAGCAGCAGTGCAACATGATCAGGAAATGATTATCAAAATTATTTTCCTTGGTTGTAAGCATGCGGCCATAGATGAGGTTTCCATGTCTGTAAATATTTTTTCTAGTGATCTTTAGTTTTTTAGATATTTAAAATTGATTCAAATTGTTGTGGCATCACAATAAATATGACGGCTGCTTAATTTTCAGCTTCGTTCCCCTTCACATCACATCATGTCTTTTGATTACAGCAGTGGACCCTGTCCCAAACACTCTTTGATGTCCCTGTAGTACTGCCAGTCATATGTGAGCAGCTGGCAGCAGAGGGTGTTCCTGTTCAACATGGCGGTGGCAGAAATGTAAACAAAAACAAAGTAAAATGGAGCACATTACGGGTGATGGTACAGTGCAGGGGAAAGAGTACTAGGAAATGCTCAACAGAGCACATGGAATAAACTGTCAAAAAGTGCAATTTTTTTTACGTTATACTGCTTTAATGTAGTCTGTAGTGGTGTAGTTGTGGCTGCCGTCTGGCACAAAGGCACAAGTCGGTACTGTATTGTGATCTACTTTTCAGAAAAGTGCAGGGCAGTCCGGGAATATATAGTAACACCAACTAGTCCCTTTACACTGATCCATGGTACCACGTGAGATGAGGTGCTAGTTGCACACTTGAGCAGACTCAGTAGACCATGAGGCCTGTTTCTGCTGGCAGTTTTGTATGTTCGTATGTACCCCGTGATCCGTGGTACCCAAGGGATGAAGGGAATGACATTTTCTGACGGTCTCAAGAATGAGAACCTGTTGCTGTGGTGATGGAATGAGAATTCTATTTTCAGATAAAAAAAGTTATGTCACTTGCAAACTTGGTCTCTGGTGTCAAAATCCCTCTTTGCAGTGAGAAGCAAAAAGTTAATGTAGCCCCCTCAGGAGTTACTTAATGTACCTTTTAAAGGTGTCTACCGACCTCTAGGTCATAGCAGTTTTTTGTGCCCTTGGAGGACTGGGTCAACTGATCTAACTTAGCATTCCATGGGGGGGTTGGTGATCTGTGTTAAAGGGCAGGGACTGGTGAGTCAGAGTTGGTGGAAGATGTACAACTGGCATGCAGTGCCAGCTCCCACTGCCCTGAAAGTTTTTCCATACAGCCTGGCATTGAGAAAATGTACTTGTTTATGGCGGCTGCCATCAAAGACGCCCTTGAAAGGGGAATGCCCCCTCTCCAGCAGGAGATGAAGACCCTCCAAATCTGTAATCTACCTTGTGTCACAGCTTAGACCAAAGGACTACTTAGGATCTTTGACACAGTGTATATACACTGTACTATGTGACCTATGTATAAATACTAGTAAATGTGCTTTCTGTACTGACATGGAGCCTTTGCAAAGCAGTCTATGACTCAAAGGATTGTAATTCTGATTCTGTTCAATAAATAAAATAAAAATATCTGTCTCACCAGATCTTGGTCCTTGTCTTGAGTTATTTTATGGAGATTTAATGCCTGGAGAAAGCAATTCTTCTCCTTAGTTGTAGATTCCCGCTCTGGCCAGTAGAGGGACTCGTAGTATGACACAAATGCCTGTGCTATCTGGTCACTTTTAAAAACTGCGTTACCTGTTTTAGGGTTTTGTATTGTAGCTATGTGGGCTGTGGCAGCCCTTTGTCTGAGTCTGTACGCCAGGAACTTACTAGCTTGTGCTCCTCCCTCATAGTAACATTGCTTTAGGTATTCTAGTGCTTTTTCTGTCTCATATTTTTGTATACTCTATATCTTGCCCCTTATAACTCTGATTTCTCTCTCGACCTGTTCCTCCCATTTTCATTTGTTGCTGCGTTTCTAATGTTCTCAACTGTGTCAGCAAGTCCTGTGTTTCGTTTTGTCTTTCCCTTTTTTTATGGACGGCTGTTACAATCGATTTCCCCCTCACCATTAGTTTAATAGTGTCCCAGAGAATTTGGGGAGAGACATCCGGGCACCCATTCAGCTCTATTGTTGTTGTTATAACCTATTTGACAGCTGAGATTCCTTCTTTATCTCGGAGTAGAGACACATTGAGCCTCCACTGTGTATTTCTCTTTGGAAGTTGGATATCAGCCTCAGCTAGAATAGGTTGATGGTCAGAAAGAGTGGCCATCCCCACCCACATGGAGGGAAATAAGACAAGGTCCCTGCTGTAAGTCAGGAACATGTCCAGTCTAGAGTAGGTTTTAAAGGGACACTGTCAACCCCCTTAGGCCTCAAAGTGTCTGTAGTTTTAAAAACACATTTTATGATTGTTCACATTCTATAGACTGTTGATGCAGCTGGTAGTTTGATTCAGATTCCTTTTTCTTTTAAAAAGTGAAAAACTGACTTCCCACCATATTGGTGTTACCACACCAAAACATGTTTATTTCTTTGGTTGTTGACTCGGCTTCAGTACATCTTTCCTGGACCCAGGAACACCCCCAACACAATCTAGCCACTCATTATGCAGTGGGAGTAGAGGAGACTATTGTATCATGAGTGGCTTCACTGCTTGAGGGTGTTTCTAATGTTCAGTAAGTGTGCACTAAGAGTAGTTCAATTATGTGGATCAAAACCAAGCAGAGCATAGCTGTACATTACCTTGCATTTTTGTTCTGATAAGCAAGGAGGCAGATGAAACAGCCAGCAACATCAATGCATTTTAGAGACAGTAAGCAATCATAAAATGTGAGTTTTACTTAAAAATAATATGATGCAAAACAGGTTGACAGTGTTCTTTTAAAGCGCGGGAGTAATACATATAGTCTCTCGCTAACAGGTACTTCGCCAGACATCCACCATACTCAGTTCCTTGATTATTTTGGGAAAAGTTTTGCTGTTTTATTCCTCAAGCTAGGGATCTGTGACGTAGAGTCTAGATCTCTGTTCAAGGTAAGGTTCCAATCCTCACCATAATCAGTTGCTCTCTGGATTTTTCAGCAACCATTTTCATGAGGTCTATATAAAATTCTCCCTGAGAGTTAGGCGGGGCATAGACACTAACTAAGGTAACCTGGGGTGTCTTGTATTTTCCTCGTGACTATAAGATATTGGGCTCCCAGATCTGCTGTCACTTCCTCCTCTATGAAGGGAACAGAGCTAGATATGAGGATGGCCACTCCCCTCTTCCTCCCGCGTTCCAGGGATGCATAGTATACAGTAACGAATGCCCTTGTCTTAAGTTTTAATGCTTTCTTAGGCGAGAGATGTGTCTCTTGAATAAAGTTGAAATCACATTTTTGTTTGCCCAAATATGTGAAGAGTTTCTTTCTTTTTATGGGCCTGTTAATCCCACTTATGTTTTAAGGCAAGACTTTAGCCATACTGCAAGCCATGTTCCCTGTTTTGTTGAAACTCTTTCTGTACCGGGTTCATTGCTATACGATATTCGAACCAGCTATAACAACCTTCAGACAGAACTGTGAGCATCTTGATAAACATGAACATAATCAACCATTAAACCTAACAAGAGAAACTGTTGACAACCATTTAACCAACATCTTTCAATTTGGGTGCAGGTCTTGTTCACCTGCCAAACTTGTACAGTGTGTAAAGCCCAAACCCTGGGCTTCATAAGATCTGGAGGGAGTAATATCTGCTCCTCAGAATGGAAATGACTTCCTAGGTCGATCAGTGTTGAAAGTTCCTGACGGACACTGGGCTTCACTTAAACTAGCGAGTAGCCAAAAATCAGGAGAGTTGAACTCCTCTTCAAGTTCCCTAATTGTAGCTGCATCTGGCGTTTGGTGGAATATGGGCCAGCTATTTCCTCCCCACCCGACCCCTCATTACCTTTTTTCTGTTTGGGCTATTCCTTATTTTAACAAACACATAGGAGTGTGGTATGCATATTGTATAGAACACACACACACACACGCACACACACAGAGCTGGGACTGACACACTTATTCTTTCTCATCCTTATTTGTATGTGTTCCATACAATATGCACACCACATTTCTGTGTGATTGTTAAAAGTAAATATTTGTCTTACCATTGGGTTGTGCATTTGAGAAAGAGAGGTGTGCTCAGGGACATCCCAGGTACCAGTTGTCTCAGTGGTGCAACTGGTTAGTGCAATTGGAATGGTATTCTGGGTGGCATGGGTTCAAGTCCCAGCTGAGGCACTTATTCTTTCTCACCTTTGTTTGTATGTGTTCCATAAAATATGCACACCACACTCCTGTGTGATTGTTAGAAGTAAATATTTGTGTTGCCATCTGGTTGTGCATTTGAGAAAGAATAGCATGCCTAGGGACATCCCAGGTTCTAGTTGTCTCAGTGGCGGCAGCGTTAGTACAATCGGACGGCATTCTGGGTGGCCTGTGTTCAATTCCCAGCTGAGGCACTTACTCTTTCTCACCCTTGTTTGTATCTATTCTTTATTTTGTAGTGTTTTTATTTATTTAGTCTGGAACAGGAGTCTCCTGCATGTCATACGTAGACTGCGGGTGTGGTGGGTTCTACCTCCCCGTGCCCCTCATGTTCTCCCCATGAACTGATATAGGCCCTGGGAGATTAAGTCATGGTCTTAAGCTGGCTTCCACTTCCTCTTCACTGCTCTCCTAGTCTGCAGTTCGAGAGGTTTGGGGTTGAAATGCATGGGGAGAAGCATGGTGCCCCCCCCACAAAGACTCAAGATCTGTTGAATACATTTTCATGCTTAGCTTATCTTACGTTATACTGTGCCCCCCCCCCCGTGCCACTTGTCAGATGGTTCTAGGCTCATCCCATATATTTTACTAAGATGCCTCACGATGGGGGTTCAGTCCCCAGCAAATGCATTAATAGTCTCCAGTTCTGTGTGCGAGGTTAGCCAAAAGCTACAAGGAAAGGAAGGTTAGGTTTTAGGGGGGCAGGGCCAGTCCAAGGATCTTCTGGGAAGGGGTAAATTTTAGCTGTAAGGGAGTGTTACAGATCCACTGGTCCACAGGTTAAATATTACCTGGGAGTAGGAGAAGAGTCACAAATTCAAAGTCCTGCTTTGGTTATTCATTCTCCTGAGGTCTTGGTCTCCTCATCAGTGATCTGCAAATGGTTTGCGTTTTTATCCATTTTCAAGGAGTCCCCATATGTTTTAAGCAGTGAGCCTATATCAGCACGAAGATTTGATGCTTCCATTCACTGTTGATTCCCAGGTCACTTCAGGCCATGGCGGGCAATCGACCAGGCAGAATTTAGTAGGTCCTTTTCCAGTTTTCCTTGCCATAGAAGGGGTCGAGATACCCAACTGCTGGAGATGAGGGGCAGCTAGCAGATCTTTGGAGGTTTTAGTGCCCTTTTCTGTAGTGATTTTGAGCCGAGCTGGGTACAGGGTTTGAGCTTTTATATTGCAAAGCTTAAGCTGCTTAGGATAGGCCACAGTTGCTTTCGTTTTTCCTGCACAGCAGTCATGTAATCTATACAAGGAGACCTTGCTCTTTTTGGTATTGTAGGTTGTGCACTGCCACACTCTCTTCAAGAGATCTTCCTTTGTGTCATAGTTGGTTAGTTGTGCTACAAAGGACCTAGGTCTACCCAGCATTCGGATCGCTTTGGGCCTAGGGAATCTATGTGCCTGGTCCATCGATAGATCCATGTCGCCAGGCAATTGGAGAAGTTCTTGCAGCACCTTCTGCAGGAAGACTATAATGCTTGGGGAGTCCTTCTCAGTGCCCTCTGGGATCCCATACACACAAATATTTTGGTGCCTGCCGCAGCCCTCTAGATCGTTGGGATGGTGAGTGAGCTCCCAGTCCCTTGCCGGTAAGTACATCACCAATCTATCTTGCTGGTCTGACTGCTTTGACACCTGAGTCAAACACAACTCCATTTGGTCCATTTTATGTTCTGTTTTATTGATGTCAGCTGTCAATTGGGTAAGGGTGTTATCAATCTTGGTTACTGTCCTGGCGGTTTGAATGATGGATGCGATTAGATTATCTGTCTCTGGAGATTCTTGGTTTGGGCCTACTGCGCTGTCATCTGTGGGCCCTGACATATTTAGAAGTTGTTTTTCTAGAAGGATCCGCTCTTTTAAGCATTGTGTCGGGGTCCCCATGTTCCTAGTCAGAACTGTTTTTCACCCTTGTACTTTGCGCTGGGGAATCCACCTTTAGGTAGCCGATGTGTGTAGATTTAAGTTAGGAGGCAGTGGGAGCTCCAAAGCTAAGTGGCCATTAGAGCGCTGACATCATCGGAAGTCTGGAAATTTGCCTTTGTTGCGTTTCCAAGTTCTGCTAACGCTGTCCTTCTGCAGCTCAATTAGCCCTGCTGCATGTCAGTGGCATCCCGGAAGTCACGTCTGGCTCGGGCGGTCAAGTAAGAAGTATTCAGTTTCTTTGGGTGAGGCCCCTCCCTGAACGACAGTACCATCCATATACCCCTGGACCAGGGAGAGTGACCTTACATTAGTATTTTTCTAGTTTATTTGCATTAGTGACCCCATTAATTACAATTTATACTTTTTATCTGTACTTTCTGTTTTGTTTGCATTGCAGATGTATTTTTTCAACTTGTGTATAACCATGTCCCCCCCTTATTCCTTATTGTCTAAGCCTGGTTCATTCCTGAAAAGGTCCATCAGACCAGTGTACTTACCCAGTCAACACAAATGACAACATTTACAACATAATACGGTGTATGTTCCCCATTTTGCTTTAAATTCACCTTTAAGCATTCAATTGCAGTGAGTGGGCTCAGTGGCACAGAACAGTAGGGAACGGTTAGGGAAATGGGATCATAGGGAGGATGGGAGGGAGGGCAGGGACATTGGCTCAGCTGTGGACCCTGCAATACGAGCAGACTTGGTAGACCAAATAGCCTTCTTCTGCTGGCTTCTTTGTATGTTCAGTATAACACTGGTAACCTTTGTTCATGTTCCGATCCTGGGATGGAAAGACCAGAGGTGCACTCAGGATGTTCTGTCAGTGAGACTTTGTCTGCAAAAACAGTGGGGGGATTCAAAATGTGGTGGGACAGGCATAGTGATCTGATAAGATCAGTGAAGGATAAGGTTGCTATTTAAAAAAAAAAAAATATATATATATATATATATATATGTATATGGGTCATTACCCATGTACTAAGTAGGTTAGACAGATTGGATGGGCTAAGCGGCCCTTTCCTGGCATCACATTCTGTGTTTCTGTTCTGCTTTAAACATTAATAAATAAACACTGTGATGCCTTCCTCCTTAAGGGAGGGCTTGCTTGTATCACTATGCGGGTATCACCAGTGTTCGGCAGGAGGCGTCACTCAAGACAAAGTCAGCCACAGTGCAGATATTTGTATGTGTTTTGTTTGGGGGAGTGCAAAGCAGCTACAGTGCTTGGAAAGTCATGTGTAGAGGTCTTGCCGCATCGTAAGCTGTGGGACTGTAATGTGTAAAACAGCCAGCCCCTTCATTTGATGCTGGCCACCCTGCCCCACCTCTACTAATTGGTCTGTACTCGCCCGTATCTGCCTCCCAGAAGTCCCTGAGACCACCCCCTGGTCATACAGAGAATTTCTGTTCTCCCCCACTTGCTGTTCTTGGAGGCGATTAGGGTCTGCAGTGAGGGAGAAAAGTGGAGCCAGGATAGTGTTGCAGACCTCTTGGGATCCAAGGGTGGCTTGCCGAGACCAGTTACTTCCAGCAGAAATCGGGATTGGTGGTCTCAAAGGAGTTATGTGGGGAAGCTAGATGAATGGCCAAAAAAGTGTAAAAATTGTTTTTCTACCGTCATTGGTCAGTAAGTCCCATGTCCTTGCAGTATGTCCTGGGTCCTTTCCCAGTACAGTAGTTGATCTCAATCTGTGGCCTGTGATCTTCTTGTTACAGATGGTGAATCCAGAGCATCCACTGAAGATTTGAATCTACATCACTTTTGGGAAACACTAGGTTTGTTACCGAACAGTTTCTGTCTTGCTAAACTCTTTTTTTTTTTTCCTCTTCCTTTCATATAGCTTGTTATCTTCCTTGCAGCTGGGACAGGGTAGTCTTCCTCCCTAGCCTGCTTCTATGATCCACACCATCCCCAGCCTTCCCAGGACTTGCATCATGTTCCTCCTGTGGTGGGGTCAGGAGAAGAAGAGCCATCCTCTCTCCCCTCCCTTCCCCATCAAGAGCAGTGATTTGCTTCTGGTCCTCTGTGTCCTGGTGCCTAGGTGGGCGAGGACCAGCAGGCAGGATTTTGTGAATGTTTGCCTTGCCGCTATTTCCTCTGATTTTCTCCCAAGCTCCTGTTGCTGGGGCACACATTGGCGTGCTCATGCAGAGGCATGCGACACCACAGAGTCTCCCAGCACCTCCCACTGCTGCTTCTGCCATTCCCCACTACCACTAGGGCTCCAGCTGGTGGCAGTCATTCAGTAGAGCCAGAAATCCTCCCTCCCTGGGAGAAGAGAGCTGTCCCTGGATGCTCGATCCTCTCCCTCCCCGATCAACCCCGGCGACCCGTGCTCATTCCTGAATAATGGCTGCAGGCATGGAGCTAGTGTGGAATCCAGTGCTTCAGCCCTCCGTGCCACCAGGCTGGCTTGCCAAGTCCTTTTTAAGGAGCACTGGACGTTTGGGAGTCGGATTGGTAGTGACCAAGTAGTCCTTTAAGGTCTGCTGTCTTCTGTGATCGTTTCTGTCACCTCAGTGTGAAAATGGCTAGCTATCTGTAGTGTCTGAATCCTTCCTTCTTGATAACCTTCTCAAGCTCTTTTTAAAACAATTTCTGCTCTTGACTTCTACTGCTGCCCTAGATAGTTTGCTTTGTATATTAAAGAGGAACAGCATGGGGCTGGTCCTAATTTCAACTTTGTGTGCAAAAACATTTTTTTACTTACTGTATTTTTTATTTTTATTTTTTTTACAGTGGGGGGGGTTAAAACATTCTTTAGGTACGTATGCAAAAGGAGGAAAAACAAGGCAGGGATAGTAAGACTAAAAGGGGAAGGAGGGGGGAGTGTGGGGAAGAAGAAAGCAGACATATTGAACAAGTACTTTTGTTCAGTATTTACAAAGGAAGGGGTGGGTGATGGGCCACAGAGAGGAGAAAAGGGCATAAATGGCAGGAGAGTGGACACTAGCCCTTTTATGGAGGAGAGAATCTTCAAGGAACTAAAACAATTAAAGGTAGCTAAGGCAATGGGGCAGGACAAAATTCACCTCGGAATACTGAAAGAACTAAGGAAAGAGCTTGCTGCACCACTGATGACTGTTCAGCCTATCACTGAATACCGGAGTAGTTCCGGGGGACTGAAAAACAGCAGATGCGGTCCCACTGCACAAGAGTGGAAATAGGGAGGATGCAGGGAATTATAGACCGGTAAGCCTGACTTCAGTGGTGAGCAAAGTCATGGAAACACTTCTCAAAGGATAGTGGAATACCTGGTGACAAATGGATTGCAGGATCTGTGGCAGCTTTGGTTCACATGGGGGAGATATTGCGGACAAACCTGATTGAATTCTTTAACTGGGTGATCAGGGTAGGCGGTCGGGATGTAGCCTACTTAGATTTCGGTAAGGCTTTCGATACTGTCCCTCACAGATGTCTGGTAAACAAGCTGGGCAGCCTGGGAACGGGCTCAAAGGTAGTAAAATTGGCACAAAGTGGGCTGAGCGACAGAAGCCAGGGAGTGATGGTAACTTGGGTTCACTTGGAAGAAGGCACGGTAACCAGCGGGGTGCCACAGGGATCAGTTCTGGGACTGGTCCTCTTCAATGTCTTCATTAGCGACATTGCAGAAGGGCTGGAACCGGAAGTAGAAAACAAGGGTTCAGTGCCAAAAAGTATGAGATTATGCACATGGAGCACAGGAACCCGGGGCAATGTATCAACTGGGAGAGGAGGAGCTGTCCGCAATAAAACAGGAAAGGGACCTGGGGGGGTCATCCTATCTGATGATCTGAAGGTAGCAAGGCAGCGTGATAAGGCAGTGGGTACGGTAAGCAAAATGCTGGGACACACAGGCCCTGTACACATCAGGCCACTTAAAACGTTTTGAGGTGCTTAAACGTTTTATGGGAGCAATGTGATGCCAATAAACTTTATATACTCTATGCAATAATACCACAATATAGTCCCACAATCAGCTCCCCCAGTCTTTCAAACCCCAAGTGGGTGTATCAGACTAAATTTTCACAAAAGGCCATAGGAGACAGATCTCTTTTTATATTGCCGTGGATACCTCACTGGGGGTGCAGTTGCTGCTAGCAGAGTAGGAGCTTGGTGGCATGCTTTAAACTGTGGTAGCCAAACAAACTTCAAAACCAAACTGCTGCTGCTGAACAAATAAATGGTAAAATGGTTGAAAAAATGGGCCCCTATTTGTAATCCATTAAGAATGGGTGACTGGCTGGCCTCCACAGATCTTCTGCCCGGGCCCCTTACACTGGCAATGTTCCGCCCAGGACTTTCCCCTCAGTCTCTGGTACAGTACTGTCTCCCCAGTTGCAGGTCCGAAACCCCAGTGTTTACCCAGGTTTGATGCCTCACATGGTACCTCTGGTATTAGTTTCTGACACAGACAGGATGGATGCAGTTGCTCCTGGCTGGGATGCAGATTTCTCCTAGCCTGCTGGAGGTTTCTTATTGGCTTCATGTCTCTCTAAGGCCCTGGACACACTACAGAACTGTTTTTGAAAACTGTTTTTAAAACCAGTTTAGTTAAACCATTTCAGTGCAGCCATACTGCTCAGTAACCATTTTTGATAATGGTTTAGTGTGGCCACACTGATAGTGCTAAACCTGTTCTCCTTGTAACTGTTTTGTGTTAAGTCCAACACACAGAACTGTGTTTGCCTGGATACACTGCAGCTAGAACTATTTTAGTAAAACCATTACAGCTTAAAATGTTTTTTACTCCTGGACAGACCTGTGAGCAGAGCCATGCTAGCTCCAAAACATTCTTAAGAATGGTTTTAAGACTAGGTATCTAGCAGGTTTTAAAAACACTTTTGTTAGAATGTTTTATGGGGCTTGTAGTCTGTCTGCAAACAGTGCTAGGGGGATTTAAACCATTTTAAGGCACTTAAACCATTTTAAGTTCCCCAGTGTGTCCAGGGCCTAAGGCTCAGCACATGGAACAAGGCAGTGGGCTTCTTGGACTGTAGACGCTGCAGAAGCTTATCCCCAGAGGGGAAAGGCTGTGATGGGGGCAGGAAAACCCCAGCTTCCAACTTGCATTTACGCTGTAGCTTGTTTAAAACTGCTGCTTTTCTTCGCACATCAACTCTCACTGGGATCCAGATTCTTCAATTCTGCCAGGCCTGCAGTGCCTGGACAGTGGCACACCAGCCCATGATCCAATACACAGTCACTCTCTCTGACGGTCTGGCTGAACTGGATTTGATCCCTAGGAATAGCCCCTTTTATCTGGTATGAAAGTCAACACCTGATTGGTCAGCTCCATTCCCTGGTAAACAATCTTCAGAATATTTACCCTGCCAAGCTGGGCTTGCATGCAGGCTCCTGATAGCCTGAACTTTGCAGATAAATCTAGTACTAACCTCTGACCCCTTCCCAGACGTCAATGCAGGGCTGGGAAGACATGGGGCTGCCATCTTTGTTTACATTACTGTCTTGCACTCTGGCAGCTCTCTGCAGTTTGCAGCAGTTTTACTTTAAGTTCTTCAGAGTGGCTTTTATCTGGCCCTGGCCCCACCATCTGTACTGGTGCCAAGGAGGTGCTTCATTATTTGGCAACTTGCTGGTTCGTCGGGGTCTTCATTTTGGGGCTGCAGCACTGACAGCTGCCCCATGCTGTGTGCATGTGTACAACATTCTCTTCCCAGTTCCTGGCCTCGCCAAACCCTTTCTCTATGCACCCGATAGCGTGCTATACTGCGATCCATACTCAACTTACTACCCTGGTGCCAGGATCCCTTACTGCAGTGGGCACACAGCTATGGCTCCAATTCAGAGTGGCTGCATGCGCGGCTGCTACACCTCTCTGGTGACATTAGCACCAGTTCCTGACTTGCCTGCAGTCCAAGGGTCAAGGATTCATCTCAATGCATCCAGTATCGCTCTATACCTGGTCTCAGCCTCACAAAGCAATACTAAGGCCGAGATTGTGGGTACAACTGGGACAGTGTTCAAAGTGGAGCTCAACTTGTCTCCTGCCAGCGCTCCTGGGATGCAGCTGGTCCACACCAACAGCCTGTGGAGGGGAAAGGGGCCACAGGTGACTGGAGGACAGCAACAGAGTAAGCCCAGACTTTTGGGGGGGGGCTTTCATTTATTTGTGTGCTGCGTAATTGCACAGTTAGGGGAAACCAAGCACCGGACTCAGGGGGGCCTGATTTTCAAACGATGACAGTTGGTGCAAGGGGACTGCGCCAGAAGGATTTCACACAAGTGGCACCTTGCACCACATGTTCTTGCAATCCCAATTTTCGAATGCAGACTGCGTCAAAACTGGGATGCTATGTGCCAAAGCACCCCACACCACATGTGCCAGTGCGGCATATTGTAAAGGGGCATGTGTCACAGTAGGGCTGCAGCATCCCCTTATTTGGGATTTAGGTGGCCGCAAGATGGGGCTGAGGTTAGGCCTGCCATGAACTGGTCTAATGGCCCTGCGCAGGAGGAAGGCAGCTGGGGGGGGAGCCTGCGAGGACAAGGTATAGGATAGAGGGAGCTGTGGGAGTGCCACAATGGGCAGTTGGGGCACGGCACTGTAACAGGGTACAGAGGTGGCACCAGGCCAATGTGCCCGGGACAGCTGGACAGAGATGCTAGGACCAGGTACTCCCTGGTAACAAGCACGCCCCCCCCCCAGGTGCCACCAGCCCTGGTGCTTACACAGTTCCCAACATGTGGCGGTTGATACTGGCTGCAAGGTACTAGGTGCAATAATCCTCAGGCACTACAAAATTTTCCTTCTGAACAGCCTGCTGTGTGGAGCTGATGCCCGACTACACTGTCGGGGACTGCGTAAGCTCTGGGACAGGTAACAGGACTGGTGGCACCTGGGGTCCAAGACAGGGTCCGTGCTTGTGTACCAGGTCCAAGCAGCTCTGTCCAACTCTCCAGGGCACATCCATCAGGTGCCAGTTCTGTACATGTGCCCCAGCCACCCAATATGATACCCCTACAGGTACCTCTGTCCTGTCCCACACGACCTCCCAGGCTTCCTCTCCCACCACC
Organism: Neoceratodus forsteri; assembly: GCA_016271365.2. Lineage (NCBI taxonomy): Eukaryota > Metazoa > Chordata > Ceratodontiformes > Ceratodontidae > Neoceratodus > Neoceratodus forsteri. The sequence goes on along the minus strand of JADMNL010000037.1, from coordinate 37,036,201 downwards.
CCCACCTTTGTAGCTGGGGGAGGCTGACAGAACCCATTATAAACCCCTCCAGTGCACAAATTCTTCACTGAAACACTCTGACTGTGGCAACTCTTAGGACTTTGGTGCAGGGACCCCTTTGTATAGAAATCTGGCGGAGGGTCCCTGAATCACCTGGAGTTTGCCACAGGCGTGGATTGGCACACTGTGTGCCAGTCTAGCTGCCCTATAAAAGCACGCCCAGAGACTTTATTATTAGTAATGGAGGAGGCTGAAGCTTTTTGTTAGTTGAACTGTGGGTTTGACCTCTATCGCCTTCTAAAGTATCTCACTGAAAACACACTCCCATTTATATCAACAGAACAAATACATCACAAAACATCTGAATGAGATGTGGAGCTCTCTAAAGTCAGCATGGGGAAGGGATCTGGCAGCCAAGCGGAATTTATGATGCCTTCCCCTACAAACACTAAAGAGTAGAAAACTCAGTAAAGTTGACTGGTTAAATCTATTTTAAGAAAGCTATCATTGGATGGTTTGTTGTGGGATTGTTTAACAATTAGCACAACTACTGACTTGTGTGTGATTATGGCTAGCAGGATGGCTACTCACAGGGGTCGAAAGCCATTTGTAACATGGGGAAGAGAAAGGGTTGTGGCTGATTGGTGAAACTGCATCAGCTGGCCATGGATTAATTCTCAAGTAATCCATGGCACAGTACAAAGCCTCTCTCTTCCGCACAAGACTGCCTAGTAAGTAGCGGTTCCCTCTGTATAACTGTCCTGTTATCAATGTGAAAAGATAGCTACTCAGCCAACAAAGTTGCCCCCAAATAATGTTACACAGACCATGAGCAGAAAGGATACTGGCACCCTAATATGCTAGCCACATTAACTTTCTTACAACATGTTCCAAAATGCATGAGTAACACATATTCTACCATAACTGTAATGCACGTATAACAGACTCTCCCCATAATTCTCAAGTAATCCACGTTTGCCTGGGAATTAATCAATGGTAAAGTGCACCACATTCTGTTCCCCATGTTAGTTTCTTGTCCCAAAGCAGTCTTAGCCTGCAAATCACAGCCGACCAACAGATGGCTGTCAAAGAAAAATAGATATGCGGAAATGAAATTTCTGGTAGTTCCGTCATAAGTAGCTTGAAAACATCTATATGACTATGTAATGTGTTTTTTTTTTTTTTAATTGGTCTACTGGCTCAGAAACATATATCCTTTCAGTTATTACACAGAAATGTATGCCACATGTGATTTTCCAGATTGCCTGCATATCTTTTATTAAATATTTAAAAATAACTACTTTAACAGTGGAACCTAAAAAACACAAAAGCACACACCCTGGACCAATGTCTATCAAACCAAAAAGTTTCAGGTTTCAAAGTCTATTTTATTAGTTATCAGGTGGCAAAAGAGGCTAAACAGTTTCAAAAACTGAGACTTTTGCATTATGTTTGTGCTTCTGTGACCTTGGCTCCCCTGAACCGATCTACATGGAATTTACAGAATCAAGAGTTTCTGGCACAGAGGCTATGCTTTCTAAATTTTATGTAAATCAGTTGAAAGGGGGCAAAGTTATTAAAGGAAAGCAGACACTTGCCAAACCTTACCTCCGGTTTGGCTTTTTAGCGAAAAGTAAATTTTTTCTTGCTACGGAAAGTAGTTTAATTTAATAATGAAAAGTCCGCGGAAGTATGGCTATGGGGCTGCTCCATTAACTGTAAAGGTGCAGCGCTGCACCGTGCACCTCAATGTATTTGTATTGAAGTGCATGGTGCAGGGCCGCACCTTTACAGTTCATGGAGCAAACCCATAGTTTGCCATACTTCCGCGGACTTTTCATTATTAAATTAAACTACTTTCTGGAGCAAGACAAAATGCGCTTTTCTCAGAAAAGTTATATTGGAGGGTAAGGCTTGCAGGGGCGGGAGCCCCAGCAAATGACTGCTTTTCTTTAATGTGTAATGCTGGCTGTAAAATTCACAGATAAAATGATGTAAGCCTCAGTGTACTACCATCTGTAGGTTGGCAAGGGAATTGCAACAGCTACCAGATCTGAACTCTCCTCTGCATTTAAATATATGTATTTTCCATACTGCACTGCAGCCAAACATCAAACACCAGAAAAACGGAGATGATTCCACAGTTTACAAAACTAAGTCAGTCAAAATGAGCACATATTCTGAAATGTTGATCACATCTGCATGTAATCAGTAAATGTTCACTGCTGCAGTTGTAACCCCCTGCCATTGCAGGGAGTTACTAAGCGGTGCCTTTAAGACACCAAGAGTGTGCAGACGCATGCAAGGACTTTCGCACCTATTGGGCGCGAGGGGAGTGTGAATTGGGAATTGAGAGTCCTGGAGGAGTGTGCGTGAGCGAGCAGCTCGGTGGTTAAGTATGGCATTGGGTGGCCCAGCATGTTGAGGCCTGTGAAAGCGGAGAGACAGCTCCTTCCAAAGTATGGAAGAATGAGCAAGTATTCCATCACCCATGGGTGGGGCAGGAGTTTTGAAGGCAGCAGTGCTGAAGGGAGTCGAGAGGAGAGAATGGTCTCCTCAGCTTGGCAAGAGAGATGGTGGTTGCCAGAAGGGCCCAGATATTCAGATGGCAGCAAGATCAATGGAAGGGTTCAAGGTGGCAAATTTTACCCTCTTATGTCCACCAGATAAAGGCTGTCCAAACTGTTTGTTTCACCTGCTATACTGCTGTTTGAAAGGTAGGCCCTCCCCGATGTCTTCTTTGTTTGGGCCAGGTGCAGGAGAGCCTTATAGACTGTACATGTAACTGGGGAATATTTACAAACTGGTTCTAGCTTCCCCAACTTTGAGATATGCCACAAAGTGGAAGTGATTTCTACCGCCCACTGGCGTGGGATTATCCAGCTCCTCTACTATAAAGCTTAGCAAATGGGAGTAAGTTTCCTCCGTGCTTCTTGATGACAAGGAAATGCAGTTGAAGTCAGCAAGATATTAAAAAGCATAGAATTGGGAATCAGCAATGAACTGACCCCAGCTATGGTTTAAAATTAGCCTTGTGTTTAAGCTGAAAGTAACAGAGGTTGAGGTTCAAATCCCCTTCCGGAAAATAAGAATGTGCCACAACAAGAATGTTGTAGTTTGAGCGTCTGCGTTCATAAACAGTGCACTATGTAAATATGTTTACCTTGAGGAAAAGATGGCTTGAGTCTTTTAATGAAAAATAAATGGTTTGCCAGTTTGCATCCTACTTTGGCGTGAAAGTCAAATCTTTTAAAGTGTAACCCCTAGGTGGCACTATCCCAAGAGCTACTACCCCTGCCTGTGTGACTAGTTGCAGGTTAAGGGCCTGGGTACTGAAAACAGGTGCCCTACCTGGAGGACAGGGTTGGTGGTAGTGTAGCTGACCTGGGCACAGTCCTTGGGACACTGTGGCCCCCCCCTTTCCATTCTAGTGGCCTAAACAATGAACAGAATACACAGGTACAATAGCCCCCAAACAACAGATATATCCCCACTCTGACTGCACTTACCACCTGGGCTGGTTCCACCTGTTCTGCCCTGGAGCCCCCTGTAAAGTAAGGTTAAACACAGCAAACAACAGTACCACAGTTGTACAGAAGTGCGTCACAGACAGGTTAAGTGCAAAAAGATTCAGATCTGATTTATTCAGGGGAAATGAACAAGGAAGGGGCATAATCAGGTTGATTGGTTTAGATACTGATTCAATCAGGCTACAAGGCATACACTTTAGAGTCCCTCAACACAGTCACACAAACTCTGGGTACCCAGTGGCGAGGTAGGCCAGCCTGACACATTGCCCGGGGTAGGCCGGTGTTGCAGCTGGTCGGTGCCCTATGATGGAAAGACAAGCCATGCACAATAACCAAAGTAGTAGACCAGTGAGGGGTTGTGGACATGACCTACCTAGACTTTAGCAAGCCATTTGACACAATCCCGCACAAAAGATTAATACACAAATTAGCCAGCCTGGGAGTGGGTCCCATGGTGGTAGCCTGGGTAAAACACTGGCTGGACAACAGGACACAGTGGGTAATAGTAAATGGAGTCCACAGTGAAGAAGAGGGTTACTAGTAGGGTACCACAGGGTTCATTACTGGGATCAGTCCTTTTTAATGTCTTTATAAGTGACATTGCAGAGGAACTGGAAGGAAAAGTATGTCTCTTTGTAGATGACACAAAGATCTGCAACAGGGTTGATATGCAAGGTGGGGTGGAAAGGATGAAAAGGGACTTGGCAAGGTTGGAGGAAAGGTCAAATGTATGGCAGCTTAGATTCAATGCAAAGAAGTGCAAAGTAATGCACCTGGGAAACAAACCCCAGAGGAAGAGGACACAATGGGGGGTGAGATACTGATGACAACAAAAATGGAAAGAGACCTGGGGGTAGTCATATCAGATGACCTAAAGGTGGGCCAGCAATGTCAGAAGGCAGTAAGGAGGGCTGGGGGGATACTGGGATGCACAGGGAGAGGCATCACCAGTAGAAAACAGGAAGTTGTTGGCCCTCTGAATAGGCAGTTGGTAAAACCACATCTGGAGTACTGTGTACAGTTCTACAGACCCCATCTCTGCAAAGACATATACAGGGTGGAGGCTGTCCAGAGGAGGGCAACCAAAGTGGCGCCGGGCCCGCACCAGAAGACATATGAAGAAAGACTAAAGGAGCATAAGTTGTATAGCCTTGAGGAAAGGAGGGAGAGGGAGGACATAATAGAAACTTTCAAATACCTCAAGGGAATCAACAAAGTCCAAGAGGGTAGCATCTTTCAGAAAAAGAGATGTGCAAGAACAAGGGGCACAATTTGAAGATGGGGGGTGGCTTAAAGATAATGTGAGGAAGTATTTCTTCACAGAGAGGGTTGTAGATGCATGGAGCGGCCTTCCTGAGGAGGTCGTACAGTCAAAAACAGTGGGGGAATTCAAGAATGCGTGGGACAGACATAAGGCAATTCTAGTGGGGGTAGGAGGAAGTAGGCTGCTGGTTAACTAGGATCTGCAGCTTATCTGTTAGGTAGGGAAATGGGCAGACTAGGTGGTCCAAGAGGTCCTTATCTGCCATCAAATTCTATGTTTCTATGAACCACAATTTGTAATGCAGAGCCAGGATGCTCAGTTCGTGATGATTAGACAAAACAATTAAATCAGATGACACACTTTGATTGAGCTGTTGTTGCAGGGAGCTACCCTGGTGTTTACTCACGCTACCCAGTACAGTACACAGGATGGATGAAATTGAGACTGCAGGATGACTTGCTGGTTTGCAAGGAGAAGCAGGGCCCACACAATTCACCGAGGTGTTGTTCCTGCTCAAGGTGTTGAGCAGGGCGCTGATCCTCAGGCTGGTATCTCGTCAATGGTCTTCTCTATGGAGTGAGTAGCTGGCTGGGCCAGGTGGCGGGCCCAGGCCAGGTGAACAATTCAGATGGCAGTCCGCTAGTGCTGGATTCAGCTTCCAGCAAGCGTGACACAAGCAGGCAGTGGGGAACCAAATCACAACCCACTAACACCGTTCAGCACACTTAAAGTAAGGTAAATACAGTACCACAGTTCAGATGACAGTTTGGTCACAATTTCAGCTTTCCTAAGCAAAACCGTGATCTCTGTGGCGATTTCGACATCCTGACAGACCGACTGCATACAGCAAATCTTGATCTTCTTCAGGCAATGGTACAGTCACAATTCAGTGGCTTTTGTCACAATTGGTTTGGATACAGTCCAGTTATTTATGCACTCTCTATGGATCCCTTTCAAGGGACAGCATGCAGACAGACCAAACTCAGCCTTTCCACCAGTTTCCCGTGCGACTACACAGGAGCACTGCTCAAATGTCTTGAGCTGTTCACTCTCTCAACTTCAATCTCAGACTGACTCTCTGCTGCAGGCAGCTTGGGACTTTCCCTCTGATCCAAAAGTTTTGATTTGTTGATTCATCTATCTGTCACAGTAAGGGCTCCCCCTCCAGGTCCATCTAGGTGCCAAAGTGGAAAAACAATTCCTACAGAAATTCACTTCCACAAGACCCCTGGGGTCAGGCTCCATTTTAGGGCCCCCAAAAGGTACTGATTGGTCCAAACTAGGCAGTCCAGAACCAAGATGGTGGTGATTTACAGAAATGTCCATGCTGCAAAGAAGGCAGGTTAGACAAACCTCAATATCATTATTAGTAGAATAGATAATCAGCAAATAAGTTCAGCTTCTAGCAGAGCTCCCTCTAAGAATTAGAATGCAGAATGGCACAATTATCTGCCAGACCAGGTGGGACTTGAGCTCAAGAACACTCAGCCCCTACCCAGATCAATTATACACTGCGGTATAGGCAGCTCTTAAAGAGACAGGGCACAGGGACTATAAAGACACACATGCAATAGCTTTTAGACGGCTAAGGCACAGGATACCAGCCTGGCAGTAGGCATTTAGGCACACCCAAGGAAGATTTTCAGGAAACCCCATTTTATGCAGGGGGTTACAAAAGGTACATATGTGTGGTGTCGGCTAACCCATTTATTTATTTTATTTTGACTGTGAAATGAACTGGACAGTGAGATCTGAGGTATAGTGTGGAACTTGTTTCTGTGTTGGCGGTCTCCAGCTGCCAAAAGTTGAACCCAAATCATCATAAGGTCAACCACCTATATGTGCTGCTTACAGTACTAAAGGACCCACAAGGTCAGACCCCGCCCTTTCTGAGACTGAATTCATCAAAACCCTGGATGTGACTGTCTGTCTTGTTTTACCAGTCAAGTCAATGTGTGAGATGTCGTCAGGTTTAAAAATTCTATGTTCCAGACGGACTGGTGTTCAGTGTTAAAGTTGACTATATATGGCAGCCAAAGCAGTTGTGAGGGAGAAGAGGTAGTAGAGTGGTTACACAGTCACAAAATTCAGCCTGTTCAGCATGCAGTTCCTACAAACAGGTGCAACCCTTTTTCTTCCCATTTTACAGACAGGAACTTAAATGTCCTCTCAGAACCCTTTAAACACTGCAATTTGCACAGTTTTAAATTACTTTTCAAACACTTTCACATGGAAAAGAGACAAACAAAAGAGGAGATGAACCCTTTCTCTTTCCCATGGTACAAGTGAAATAACCCACAACAGAGTGTGGTCTAATTAGAATTAATCCATGGCTGGCTGCCCCCACAGCCATGGCTTAAAGAGAATCCACCAGAATGTACAAAACATATGTTATGTAGAGTGTTTTGATATGTATGTTAAGCCCTATTGTGTCCTTCCCTCTGTCTGCTATTAGAGTTTTTTTAAATTAGCCTGCTAGCTGTATGGTAGTTTTACGACCCCTGGGGATCTCCATCACAAATAGGTTTATTGGCTTTCATTCTCCTACGATGCACCCTGGCTCATGTGACACTGATGTAGCTATGCCCTTAGATTTAGCAGGGTCTGTCACAGCTCAGCCACAAAGATAATACTTCTTTCAGAGAAGTCACACTGCTAGATTTTGGGTGAGTGTAATCATTATTATATTTTGATATTAGTACCTTGTCCTGCTATTTTACAACCTATAAGGTGATGTTCAATTTTTGCTACTTAGTACTGGTGCAAAAACTGAAAGTGACTGAGAGGAATAAACAGTGACATGACCCAAACACACACAGAGCAGAACATAGCAGGACAAGCTACTGACATCAAAAATAATAATGATTACACTCGCCCAAAAACTAGCACTGTGTCTTCTCTGGAAGAAGTATTTTCTCTGTGGCTGAGCTGTAACAGACCCTGTAACAAGATACTGGCTTCCTGCAAGGGCAATTAGACATCACACCAAAGGGCACTCTGGGAAGACTACAGGCCACAAAACAAATCAGAATGGCATTCTCCAAGGGCAATAAAACAGTTAGGGAAAGTTAGACAAAAATATCTCACAGCCAGAGGAAAACACTGGTAACTGGTTACAATACAGAAAAAAAAAGACTACTAAATATATTTTTCTGATTTTAACATGGAGTTTTCCTTTTTCCAAAAGACCCACGTTCTGTCGTGGGTTAATCCTTACGCAGTTCACTCACTAAAAACGGATGTGGCTAGGGTTACCACCTTTTATGCAGCCCAAAGTGGGACATTTGTTATTGAAACTGATTTTTCGCAGGACAGTGTGTAACCACGACCAATGCAGCAGACTTGTTTTCTCTAAATAATCAGAATTAAGACTAAGAGTTGTAATTTTTTTAGTTGTTTCTAGTGTATGTTATTATATTACAGTATTTTAGTTAAGGTATTATAGTTGTTTGTAGCATTTAGAGGAAAGTCCCTGAAACACTTTTTCTACTGTAATGTCAGGACATGTAGTATTTTTCATGTTTTTTTGCAGGACACAGCTGCCCAAATCAGGACTGTCCTGCGGAAAGTGGGACAGGTGGTAACCCTAGATCATGTGGCCCCTGATTTTTATATATAAAAATAGAAAATAAAAAAACACCCAGCAATCTGAACGGCGCATTACAAGTTCACTCGACTTAAGTCTTTATTTTGTCATTCATCATTAAGATACGAGCAAGTGCCTGTACCCTTTCGTAAACCCAACCAGTACCTCCTTGTGAATGAGCTTGCTCAAGGAAGCTTTCCTGCAATAAACTTGAACTAACCAACCAATGGTATTGTGGCCAAACCTACGTCTCTCCAGATGATTGCCGATATAACTACTTCCGGGCTATGAGACGCACAAGATAGGGGCGCTTTACGTTCCTCTGATTACGTACTGCCGTGCTAGCCCCGCCCACTTAACGTGCCAGGGTCGCTTCTCATTTGCTGTCCGTTTGACGTCATCTTTCCTGCGGCCTTGGAGGAACGATTCCTGGAATGGAGAGTCAATGGGAGAGACAGGTTGCTTGCACTGAACATAGTAGACGCGCGTAAAGGAGAAACGCAGTTTATTCCTATTCTTTTTGATGTAAACTTTACAGGTAGTGTGCTTTAAAGTGGTAAATGCCGTCCTCGGAAGAGTTTGACTTGGGCTAAGAATCATTTTGTAAACCTAACAGTATAAATTGGTTTTAAGTTTACATTGATCTGTGTAAAAGCCACCTTTCCTGGCGCTTCTCCTCCATGACCCTTTCCTTTCATTCCCATAGGTGGTATGATGTTAAGTGTGTACCGTAATTTGGTGTTTGGCATTCAAGACTACTGGCATATCTTTCAAGTGTCCCTGGTTACGAGGGACGTTTCTTATTGTGCCCCTCAAAATGGCTCTGTCCTTCATGGGAAAGGTGCTGCCCACACCGAGAATGTGCTGTAAATTAAAATCCTTCAAGCAGAAATGTATTATATTGTAAAATGCTAAATTAAAAATAAACTCTCTACAAGTAAAAACAATTGTTTCCACTGTGTTTTGAGCTAGTAACTCCGTTTGAGGATGTGTGCATCATTTTTAGGTTCAGTGTTCCTTATTTTGAGTGCCCATGTCCTTCATTTACGTGAAAAAAGGTTGCGGGATAGATATGACCAGTACCATACACGCCTCAATGACGAGGAAAGGGATCTGGTTGTTTGAGCACCCTTCATGCATGCTGTAAAGATGTAACGTGAAGTGACCAGTGACGGGGGGCTTGCCCTGTCTGCCCAGTGTAAGTAGTGGTGCCCACCACTATCTTTATTCACTGTTTAGTGCCCATATTGTGTTTTGGTGGGGGTGTTAGGTTGCTCCTGCTTCTACCTATTTCAGCAGCTGATTAGGCTGGAAACACGTGGAACTGAATGATAACTAAGGGATGGACTCACCTTTAAGAGCATTGCCAAAGGGGCTTCAGTAAAAGGATCCCTTGTGCAGGTGCTGACAGACTAGCTCATCTTGTTGCTATTTAGTTTTGATTTGTGTAATCTGACTGTTGTAATTTATTGCTGTACTCCTCACATTTCTCTTTCCCCAGGACGCATTTGCAAACTAGTTAGTTCAGCTCATGTCTTTCCTGGTAAATCTTTTGAAATAAATAAATTGCATATTGTCTGTGGCCAAATAGTGCACACAGAGACCTGCTGATACAGCTAAAGCAGGCAGGCATCTAATGCTGTTCCTCTGCGCCCGCCCTGAGATTGAGTTGGATGAGAGTATTAATGCTACAGTCTGATGATGTGCCATTGCCTTCAGTAGGGCCTTATATTTGGAGATTTTACATGCTGTAGCTTTCCAACTTCTTCCTCCCTGTGTGCCAAGACTAAACCTATATGTAAGCATTAATCCACGACGAAGGTGGCATCTAATGGGGAGTTAATGCATGGTTGGGGCCGTGGCCGAGTGCCTACAACGACCAACCATGCATTAACTCCCCAGTAGAGGCCACCTTCGGAGAGGATTAATGCACTTGTAACATGGCAAGTGCAATACTAGTATTTGACAGATGCTGTTTTGTTTCGTTTGCTACACTAATGAGAACACACATTTATTGCACATCCAGAATTATGTTTTACCTATCTTACTTTTTAAGCTTTTGTGTCAGTCGAGGCGTGTGCATTGATCAACCCACGTCCATTAATATAGTGGTGATTTTTTTTTTTGCCCCTTTAAACTCTGGTGTACATGTCAATATTCTCATTCCATAATCCTTGCAGCACCAACTTTGCTACTTGTATTATGCGGTAGTCTATTTCTATAAAGCTTGTTTCTATCTGGTACCGCTACTCTGCTGCATTGTGGGCAAGATCTGTTCCTTATACCTTAATATCCTCCCAGTCTGACAGCTTCTGTTCTCTGCTGGCTGTGCACCTCGACCCTGACTTTTCCACCAATGGGTGCGCTTTCAGAAGACCAGACAACTTCCTGCGCTATTGTCCCATTCCCCTTTTTATGCCCCCATGGTCTTGCACTTTACATCTCATGGCACAATCATTGTCTCCCTCGCGGAACTTGCACCACCCACCAATGCATAGTTTCCCCTTCTGGAGCTCTATTATCTGCTCCCCATTCCTTTCTGCACTATTTTATACTTCAGGCACTTCCCCATACACTACCTTTTCCCTCACCTCTCGCTCGTCAGTCCGACTGATGGGTGGCGCTTCCTCACACTTGCACGACTTCTCCTGTCCCTCACACTGCTCTGTTGTTGCCCTGTGTGTTTCCTTGTTGTTTTCCATGACTGGGCGACATCTGCAATATCAGCCGGGACGCTGCCTTTCTGCTAAATACTACAATTGGCCATTGTTTGCTCTCTCCCGTTTTCTGCGCTGTTAGCAGCCACACACATTTCCAAACTTTCTCTGTTGGCCCATGCCCTTCGGTTTCTGGCTCTCTCTTCGTTGCACCACCTATTGGTTGATGTCTGTGCAACACATTCATTACTTGCCTAGTTCTGTGAGCATGTTCACACTCTCAGGACGGCATTATTGCTCTCAGCATTCTACAACAACATGGCATTATCGTGCCATAATGCCATGTTGCTCTTGTACCACCTGACGCTCTTGTGCCAGTCCTCTTCCTTCCTTTTGGTCCTCTTGTTTTAGCCGTGTTACAAACCATGTTAATTAACAGCATAAGCATGTAATTTAGTCTTGGCAAATACAGCAGACAGTCGGATCCAGCATGTAAAATCTCTGAATATAAAGAGTTGTAATGGACAGGGCAACTGCTTTTCATAATATTGTGGCAGTATTACTGCTCACATCCAGAGCAGTCTCGGGGGCAGGCATAGGCAAAGCATAAGATGCCTGCCTGGTGAAGCTGTATCAGTGGCTTTTGTGAGGGCTCTGATTGGACAAAGAAATTATGCAGTTTGTACCTGTGCAGTTGATCTGTTTACTAAAGCCCCAGTCTCTTCAGTAATGGTTTTGGTAGTACAGTCAAAATTTTCAGGGTGTTTTGATTTGTGTGTCTAGTTCTGGCGTGTCCTTCCCTTTGTTTGCTATTAAGAGTTTTTTTAATTAGTCTGCTAGTTGTGGTAGTTTTGTGTCCCCCTGGGGATCTCCATCTTAATAAGGTTTATTGCTCTTCCTTTTCCTAACATGGCCCTGTCCCATGTGAGGTGATCGTCTGGAACCACTGATTCAGCAAGTACTAGAGATAGGAGCCTGATGTTCTGACCCCACCAGATAGCTGGAATTCAATGTTTTGTTTTCTGTGTTTGTCAGAGCTAGCCAGCAGGAGTAAATGTTTTGCTTTAAAACTTTTCATCAAGCTCGCACAGCCAACAAATCACCTCAGATCATCAATGCTACAATTAGCAAACACTCGAGCTGTTTTCTACAGAATAACCCAGTCACTTAGCCCTCAAGCATTTGCTACATTGTAAATGAAGCCATTAGTGCTCACTAGATAAGGAAAGTTACTCTGTCACAGCTTTGCTGTTGTAAATTGACTCTAAACCAGTGCTTACTGAATCCATGGTCCCAGATACATAACTGTCGCAGGGGACAAGTGGCATTGTAGGAGTAAGAAGAGCAATAAACTATGCTAAGATAGAGATCCCAGGACCATAAAACTAGGAGACTAATTTAGAAAAAATCCTAATAGCAGACAAAGGGAAGGGGCACACTAGGACAACATATACAAACACTCTGCACAACACGTGTTCTTGCAAATTTTGACTACTACCTCCTCCTCCTCTAAGTGACTTGCTGAGTTGAGTATTTGATTCTGGTGGGATTTGAACTTATGATCTCCACCGGTTCCAAAGCTAGTATTCTAACCATTGGACAACACAGCCTCCTTTCCAGTAGGAAAGGAATTTGGTTTCATATAGTGCCTTTCATAAAACTACATTCCGAAACACTGGCACTCCAAAAGAGGAAGGAGAGATAGTGATGCTGCTGGGACCTCGGGCTCCCGACTTAATTGAGTCAGATATAGACATTTTGGGTGCGTACTTGATTAGAAACTGTGTTTTTTATCTGGTTGATCCTGTTGTCTGCCGCCCAGCATTATTACCAATAAAACGCCTAGGCGCCCTGCAGCTGAGACCTTTGATAATGTGCACAGTGGGCTCAGCTACAGGGACTGTCTGTGCACTGTATTGAAGTTACCTTCTGACAAAGTAACATGAAAGTGTATTATTGTGCTGAAACCACAGGTGGTGATCTTACTTTCCAGACCTGGATAGCCAGATTAGTATTGGCTATTTTTAGTGCAAAAATGCACTTTCGGCACATAGATAGTTCCCATGGCTGAGCCTGTCATGTACATCACCAAAGGGGCACCTTGGGCGCCTTATTGGCCATAATGGTAGGCAGCACAGCAGTTGGCAGTATCGGCCAGATAATGGCACTGGTTTCTAATAAAGTAAGCACTCAAAAATAATGTCTCATTTGGGACCTTGAGGTCCCTGCCTATCATTGTGGGACATATGACTGTTCCCCTTTAAGCACAGTTTCATTCTTAAGGACATCATAAGGTTCTGAAAATGGTGTCAATGTAATAGTATAAAGCAGACTTAATTACCATATCTCTGGACTGCTGCCTGCTACAGGTAAGCCCACTACCTCACTGAAAAGTGCTCTTCATGGGCTATTGAAAACTATGATGGTTACTGTGTATGAATGTTCTCCTTTAAATTATTTGCTTAGCGGTAACCCATTAAGTAAGTGGCAGCGACTCCAGATTCACAGATCTGTGCTCTGACCACTAGTCCAGTACTTACTCCTGTCATGAAGTGGTATATATATGATGTTCAGAGTAAAATATGAGTAACTTTTCCTTTGTAAAATCAATAACCCATATTAATAAACATTTATAAAATGGCTTGGATAAAATACACTATTGGATTAAAATGGGTCCCGTGATTGCAGTAATTTCACATTACCACATTGTTCTGGTTTGCTTTCTTTTTAACTTTAATGACCATTTTATAAGCATAGTTACACACACCAGGCTCTGCAGTAATACTTCAGATTACCACACTTCCCAGGTGTGCCTTACACTCAACCTGCTCAGGCATATGGTCATTTACCATTACCCTGTACCCTCTTTATTATTGCTTACTTATAGTTTCTTTTTAACAGTTAATGCTATTTTTTGCCCCCCCCACCACAGTGCAGGCTTAGCCATCTACCGACCCCGCCCCACCACCCAGCGTCCCAGGGACTTACCGCTACATATTGCTTCCCCCATGGATCACCCCCTGTGGCGGAGGTTGACAGCTGGTGCCTTACTGTCGACGAGACGGTTCCAGGAGTGGGTGGGTTGACGTCATCCCATGCAGCACCTGGTCATTTTCCCTGTTCTGTTGTTCCCTGGAGGGACAGATGTGCGGTGCTATCCCAGATGTACCCACACACTCTATACATTGTATGGGATGTCGACAGCTGCCGCCGCTCCCTCCCCAAAGTTGCTGGTCTGACTGCCTGCCCCCCAAGCCTCTGCTAGAGGCCAGGCGAGTGCCGGGGAAACTGAGCCCTCCTTCCCCAGAGGAGGAGAGCAGTCCAACGGACGCCTCAATCTGCCTCTCTCCCCAGCCAGCCCCGTGACCTGAGTCTGTTCCTAACTTTGTGACTGCAGGGTGTTCCAATATCTTTAGATACAGTGTGATTCTGTATTTTTGTTACTAAGTTGCTGGCACTGTTAACCATCAACAAATCAAGCTTGTTTTGTTTGTGTGTAATTCTTTTTATTCACTGCCTATGGCATACTCTCCCAGTACACCTCCAGCCTTTCCACATGCTGTTGGCTTCTCTCCATTGGTAATTACTAGCCCTCCTTCCTTCTGGGTGTTCTTTTGTTGGTTTTTTTTTGGGTCCTTAAATGTGTCCCTGCGTAGGCTGGGCTTCTAAGGCTAACCCTGAGCTCCAGAACTGTGCCCCCTCTAAAGAGTCAGGATCAAGTGATGGGGAGGGGGAGGCAGGAAGGCTTTACCAATGCTACTGGGTTTGCAGAAATTGTGACAGTGTTATTTGGGACCTTTTCCATGCTTTCTGCCAGAGAGACATCTCTCCAGGGATGTCAAGTATGTCTGCGTATCTTCCCTCCACACTGATATCCTGTAGCTGCAGTGTCATTTATGGTTATCCTCAATGGCACTCTCGCAGCAGGAAGCCTGAGATTCCCTCCCCAAAGGGAGAAGAACATGTGATGGGTTAGCTTAATACTGCCAGTGCTACTTTTGACCCAGGACTTGCGAAATGAACCCAGGTCACAAGTTGCACCTGTAACTGCCACAGATTAAGCTTTTGCTATCTAAAGGGAAAGCAGTGTGGACTGTTATTTAAACTGTAAGTACTATGGATGAATTGGCCCTTGGCCTGCGGGTTGTTTATCTCTAGTTATTTTGGCTGCATGCATGCGCACTCTTCAAACCAACCTATGAAGAATCTATGTTAGTTGTCAACTAAATGTGTGTGTGTGTGTGTGTGTGTATGTATATATGTACATATGTATATGTATATATACATATATATATAATGTATTTTAATGTACGTATTCCAAACGTTTGAATCTGGTTTCTTTTTAGAAGACAAGTTCACCCTCCCTTAAACCAGTGCATATGTAAAAATGCAAAACTTGTGATAACCCTGTCCAGACATTACTAGAGGCATTTAAGGAGCTAGTGGAGCCAAAACGGGCAGACAGGAAAAGTAGTCAGTTGTAACTTTTTATGTCTGAAATATTTTTCATTCTGCTTTTGCTCATTAGAATGTCCACTGTGTGTTAATATTGTGCTGGATGCTTGGAACAGCTCAGCCTGGCAGCTGACATATCCATATCTGTCCCCCCACTACATCATCAGCATTGTGATCTCACTGACAGTGACATCACAGGTGCCTGACCTGGCAGCCAGCAAGTGGCTGTTCCTAAGCAGCAGTGATGTCACAGTCACTGAGATCACAGTGCTGATGATGTAGTTTGGGGGGGGGGGTAGAGACTGATGGGACAGTACTCTGCCAGGCAGAATGCTGTCCCACACATCCACCTCTATTACTATCAGGGCAAACAATCTAATTAAATAAAGGGCAAAGAAAAAGGACCTCAAATATAAAAGGTAATGGTTGACTGCTTTTAAAAACTAATATTAGTTTTAGGCAGTACATTAGTTCTTTAATTTTATATTGGCAGTCATCAAAACAAGCTGAGTTGGTTAGCTATTCAAACCATAAGTGTGACATACTTAAAAGTGGGTAAAAGAAGAGTGGTCAACGAAGAACGGTCAACTTTTTTGGCCGCTTTTAACAAAGTTAGATGAGCGTGTTCCTAATGCTGTGTGCCTGCTGATTACTGCAGTTTGTTCCCAGAAGGGATTATGACAGATACCAGAAACCAGTAACCGCATAGCATGGGCTTGTTTTAACAGCAATTTGCTCTTATTACTGAGCATGGTCATTGTGAATAGCAGTATTGATCCATTACACTGAAAATCAGTATACATGAACTGCAGTCTCTAGGCACACTGCATGCAGTCCATCCCAGTGTGTTGATGGGGAGATAATGTTAAAATACAGTCGGAGCTGCAGTATCCTGATGCAGTCAAAGTAGAACCGTGTCTGGCTTTTGTTTTTACTTATTTTAAACCCTTCAGCTGCTTCACGAGTAGCAACTATGATCAACAAAACTGTATAAAATAAAACTGTAAGTAAGGTTGCCATTCAGGATGGTTTTACTTTGACTTTTGTTGTAAAAATCTGATTCTCTCCATGTTCATAATACTGTACTGACGGTATCAACGAGATGCAAACTATTTTAGCTTTTATAATTCAGCCTTCCTTTCTGAAAACTTGATTGTAGCTCTGTGGTAGACACAGTGTGTAAAACCTAGTGGCCCGATGACCATTATGTAATTTGTCATGTCTTGAGAAAGCTTTGAAAAACATAAAATTTAGATTCAGTACGTAGAAGCATAGAATTGTCGACAGAAAAGGACCGTAGGCCCATATAGTCTGCCTTATCTTCCTGCCTAACACCCTTGACCCTATTTGGTCTCAGGTGTCCCTCGCTGCTCCTTTCCTTTACTTATGCCCATGTGCCTATCCCACAGAACATATTCAGTTGCATTGGCCAGGAACCGAACCTGGGCCTCCTGTGGCAGACAAGAATTCTACCACTGAACCACTAATGCAAAATCTGCTTATGTTTTTATAGATTCTGTGTATTTATATTTCTCCTAGTCTCATTACTCAGTTAATTTACAGTGAAACCGGATCCGTGTCCCCTGTAGTTGATCTGCTCCTGCTTTCTAATACTTGACTGATGTCATCTGCTTAATTATGATATAATCGTTTCTATAGAAACGAACTGTGGTGTCACAGGAAGAGATGGATGGTATCAGGTGAATGGTAAACCACAGACCCAGATTTATTCTGGTTGATAAGGATCCTGTTTCCATGCAAATGAACCTAGTAACAAAGAACGAAGGGATGAGATATGCAAGCAGAATATAAATTATTAGCAGAATTGTCTAAATAAAATGTTTCAGAGTGTTCTCAAAAGTGACAAAACACACTTTAATTTCTTTCAGTACAGCCTGCTTTTACTAATTAGTTAATGTAATTGAATCTTCACTTAATCACATTAATGCAATGAAATAGTTTGATTACTGAAATACTGCCATATTTCTTATGAGTTATGTATGCATAGGGATTCCCCCACCCTTCCAAGCACTCCATGCATAGGAGACGGGGGGCTGATTGGGGCCCTGAACACTGTTAGAGCTTACTTGGGGTGAAATTACGTCCAGGTAGGATCCACACCTTTGCCTCCTTGCCAGCCTGCCAACTCAGTAGTCTGCTTATCTCAGGTAGTGGAGCAGGATTGAGTTGGTGGATTTATTGTGGAATGAGGGGGTTGGGGATGCACAGGGTGCTTTGCATGTGTGGAGGGGGCACTGGGTAGCACAGCCATAACCTTTTCACCCATGTAGGGCTTTCTGGATTGGGTCCTTCTTCATCTCCCCTCCTTCCCCTTCTCTACGTGCTAACCAACCCTCCCCTTCTCTACGTGCTAACTGTCTCTGAGTTGTTCTTAATTTTTCTCAGTATTAAACCTAACAGGTGATGTCAGCTGTTTATAAATTGTAAAATGCTTAGGGGTACTGAGTGTATGGAACCTCAAGTGGTAGTGCAGCTGGGGGAGGGGCTCACAGTGGAAGAGGGAGAAGGTATGCATGCAGTGCATCTGGTACACAGGTGCTGGCATCCCTTCATCCTCGTGGAAAAGGCAGTACAGAGAGGGGAAAGGGGGGAAAAAACAGGTAACTGGCTGGGTGGAAGACACCACACCCTGTCTCACGCCACCCAGTGCAGTTCCCTGGGTTGCTTGCAGAGCCATCATACCCATAGCATTGAGGTTGCACCCCCAAATTCCCATCCAAGTATTGCATTCTGTGCAGAAGAAGGTCCTTAATGTGTAAATGTATGCCTTCTTGATTTTTTTTAATTGTATGTCTCTCTCTCCCCCAATTGTTTTGGCATGATGTCCCTGGGCAGCTTCACATTCACGGAGTGCCTCTTCCTCTCACTGAGGGTGGCTGGATTTGTGTGGTGAACACCTGCTGTGGAGCTGAAGGCAGGAGCCTGGGGGGGGTAGTTGTGGAGGGTTGCAGTAAGCAATCCAAATTGGCAGTGCAGCTGTGAGTTGGTTAATCTGCATAGTGGAGGTGAGATGCTCTCGGGGACCACTAAAAAGGCATGAAGGTGGCAAGGGTGGTCGAAGGGAAGGCTCCAGAGGAGAATGAAGAAAGTTGAAAGAAATTTTCAGACCATGGAGTGTGAAGTGCTGCTGAATAAGAGTCTGTTTTTTATGACTACTATCCTGTGACAGAAAGGTTCATTGGAATGTTTTCTCTGCTGCATCCATGTAATACAGTTACAGTATATTGCCTTTCTTTTCAGTTTCTACTGTTTGTTACACTAGATTATGCAATCTGGAAGATGCAAGGAGCAGTAACATTACAAAATACTGACAGCTTTGAAATTTATATGATTATGTTGTGAAACCACTGAAGGCTACTTACTGTGTATTAATGCATTTCTTTTTCTCTGTGGACAGAAAGGAGAAATGGCTACTGAGATGGATCCTGACCTAGCCAGAAGGTTATTTTTTGAAGGAGCCACAGTAGTAGTTTTGGACGTCCCTGAGGGAACAGAATTTGGCATTGATTATAATACATGGGAGGTTGGTCCAAAGTTTAAGGGTGTGAAGATGATTCCACCAGGGGTCCACTTCATACACTACAGCTCTGCTGACCGAGAAAATGCCAATGAGACAGGGCCACGTACTGGCTTCTTTCTTAACCTCAAGCAACGTGACGTCTTGGTTACACATTGGAACCAGAAGGAAGAGGACCTAGACCTCACATGGCCTTCTGAAGAAGACGTGGAAAGGGTAAGAGCAAACCTGAAAGACTTGGACAGGTTCTTGGGGCCCTACCCCTATGATACCATGAAGAAATGGGTTTCCCTCACCAACCTTATTACTGAATCTGTGGTGAAGAAACTACTGCCAGAAAGTGGCAAGATCTGCGCTTTTTCTGAGGTCCTCCCAGAGAAGGCTATGAGGCATACCAAGGATAGGGAAGAGGAAAATCTACTTCCTTATGATACAGAGTGTAAAACCTATCAGGAAGGAATGGCCAGGCTACCTAAGATGAAACAGAAGGCTGGGACTGAGATCAGGTTTACAGAGATACCCAAGCAGATGTACCCGGATGGGGCTACTCCAGCAGAGATAACCAAGTGCAGCATGGACTTAAGTTACGCCCTGGGGACTGTAATAAAGAAACAGTATTCAGATCGCCCACAGGATATACTTGGTTAGTACAGCGTTTCATATTGGTCTAAGGGAATGCCTGTTTACCATTTCTGTGTTGAGCAGTTTGTATACATAAAGCTGTTACAGATTTTTTTTTTTATTCCTGGGTCACACATCTGTGGTTTCTTTTTCTGTATTACTCTCTTATTCTTGGAGTCATTTAAATTTAGTATTTTGGAGTCATTTATATTTAGTATCTTGGAGTCATTTACATTTAGTATCATCATCTGCTTGTCAATGTCCAACCATTTTATCATTATCCATTTATCTGTACTTTTCATCTGACAATATGCTCCCAGTAACACTGCTTTTGGGGGGGGGGGGACGACAGTCAGTACTTAGAGACCCACTTGGGGCTTATTTGCACCTTGTGTACAAAAACATTTTCTTTTTAACTTACTGTTTACTGCAATGTGGTAGATTGTATCAGCTAATTCTGCTGACTTGCAAGCTGACATTTGCTGTAACCAGAAATCCCAGACCCCCCTGTAGCTGGCATCAGTGCAGGGCTGCAATACTGGGAGATTCAGTAGCCTGCAGTGCATGTTGAAGAAACTGTATCGGGCTAATTCTGCTGACTTCCAAGCTGAAATTTGCTGTAATCAGAAATATCGGAATTTGCTGCAGCAGTGGGAGATTGAATAGGGGGAGGAGAAATTATTTCACCAGGATAGGCACATGGAGCTTGTGTCCAAGTGCAACCTGGGAGCACAAGGAAGTTAAGTGATTTGCTCAGTGTCACACAGTATGCAAGTGGGGGCTGATGGGATTCAAACCAGGACTCCAGGTTTGCAGCTCAGCCCTTGAACACTACTTGTACTGAATAGCCTGCAGTGCATGTTAGAGTTCTTATAAGCTCTGATCTTTTGTTTGCTGGTCCCGTTGTCTTCCCAGGGATAAGTATAGTCACATAATTCAGAGTCGTAATAGCGAAGCGAGTCTTAAACCCGCTAACGATTGCATAACCTGAATAACAATGGTGCCTGTCTGTAGGAAGGCATTTAGGTTACTAGCAAAAGACAGAACTGTGAATCAGGAGTTCAGAGGTTTGACTGGCACCATAACACATTGTGACCTTGAGCAAGTTACTTGACCCTGCTGTGCTTGGGTGTCAGCCTATGGCTCAGTTTGTAGCACATCTGCCTCTGGGCCAGAAGTTCGTGGGTTCTAGTCCCATACTGGGATTGGGCTCATACCATTTATATATTTATTTCTCGGATTCATAGACATGTGTTGGTAGAAAGGACCTTGCTGGCCCATTGAGTCTGCCCTTTCCCTCATTTACATGCCCCCGACCCTTAGAGTGCCCACTCCCTATCCTAGACATTCCCTTGTGGTTGTCCCAAGCCCTCTTGAATCCCATCAGCATTCTTGCCTCTACCACCTCCACCAGCAGACTGTTCAGGGCACCCCACCCTCTCCAGTAAAGTAATGTCCCTCACATTTCCTTAAACCTTCCCCTTCCACCTCAGTCCATGCCCTCTAGTTTTTTGCCCACCTTCCGTGAATAAATTCTCTCCCACTTTATTGATCTCCTTCACCTTCTTGAATGTTTCTATCTTATCACCACCTCTCCTTTCTGGTTTCCAGTGGTACAGATCCAACACCTCAACCTCTCTTCGTATGGCTTTTCCTTTAGCTTATGCACCATCTTTGTGTCCTTCTCTGTACTGTTTCTATGGCATCTATGCCTTTGCTTAGGTTAGGTCTCCAGAACTGAACCCCATACTCCAGGTGGGGCCTCACCATGGAACTGTGAGTGGCATCAGCACGTCCCGTCTTCTACTGGTTATCCCTCTCCCTATGCATGCCAGCATTATGTTCGCTTTGGCTACTGCCTTGCTGCAGTGGGTCCTTACCTTAAGTTTATCTGTGATTATGATACCTAGGTTCTTTTTCTGCTCAGATGACTTTATAACCTCCCATCCCAGTGTGTATTTTGCCCACGGATTATTTTTCCCTGTGCATCACCGCATTTCCTGGTGTTGACATATAGTTGCCATGTTTTCGACCACTCCTCCAGCAACCTGAGATCCTCCCTCATAGCATCCTTTTTCATGTAAGCTCCTATCATTCATTCCTTTCTCCCTGAGGTTTTTACCAGGAAAGACATCTTGAGCTGGTATCAGCTATTTCCAGATGTGTCCTAGGAGGAAAGGGAAGAGGAGAAGAGAGAACAATGCAAATATAAAAGTACAATGTACACAAATACAATAATATGGAAACAAGTATAGCAAAATGAACAATTACAGGCAGTGCAGGTGCTTATTCAGTGTCAGTGGCTCAGCAGGTAGCACACTCTCCTCTGAGGCCGGGAGATCAGAGGGCTGTGGGTTCAGTTCCCACATCTGGCACTTGGGTTAATATCCCAGTACTGACACTGTAGTGCAACATGAGAGGGGTGCTGCACTTCTGAGGTGCCGTCTTTCGGATGAGACGTTAAACCGAGGTCCCATCTGCTTAGATTGGTGGTAGTTCAGGTGGATGTTAAAGATCCCATGGCACTTATCGACAAGAGTAGGGGAATCTTTTATTAACACTTGAAATCAAAAGATACACAAAAAAGTGTTATTGCACACAAACATAATACAGAAATAAAGGCAAACATAAATAAGTATTACATCATACAATCAATACGAAAATTCATTTTCACAGTCTCCAAACTAATAAAGAAATACAGAACCCCCCCCCCGGAGCAGAGGAAAAAAGATTGAAAATTCAAACAAAAAAATTCATACAAAATAATATGAAAGCATACAAAAATAAAATGTAAAACATAAAAAATAAGCAGTAGAAAAAAATCATAAATAATTGTCCTGACATACCTCCTAAAGGTATAATACATCTCACGTGTGGAGACCTACCCCACATCCAAAAACCAGTCCATATGACGCCACCTCTCTTGAAAAAGGGAGAGTGAACAAGTGAAAAAGTTCAAATCCCTTGAACCTTTAAAGGAATTATATACAGTCAAGAACAATTGTTCAGCAGTAGTCCTTCTTTTTTATAAAGTCAATTGGCATCTCGTATGCCATATATGGTGCTTGAGTATCAATAAAATTAAATGAATGGTTCCTGAATCATACTTAATCCATTTCTTTGGTAACAAGCCCAACAACAAAATATCTCTAGTTAAACAAGAAAAAGGAAAAGAAAGGCCACTGTGAATAAAGAAATGACCAAAAGGACAAAACAAAAGGACATTAAAAAAATAAATGATCTACAATTTCCAAAACCCCATGGCACATATCATCCCTAGGGCACACTCTCTCAGCTAATCCCTTATGCTTCAAATTATTCCGTACATTTAGTTTGTCATGAACACTTAACCAAAGAACATCCACATCTTTCCCTGCAATCTAGGATTAAGCAACATTTTTCCTATAATTGCAGTTTCACTTGAGTTTTAATCCAATATCTCTGACGTCAATAAAAAACTAGAGACAATAGACACATACATCTCTTTCCTAGAAAGGGTCAATAATTGTTTCCTAGTAATACCCCATACCTTCAATTTCCCAAAAATATACTGCATATATGAAGGGAGGCCCTGAAGTGATTTTTGTTTTGGAATGGCGGACTTAATACCCCAGGAAAGAAGCCACGGGTCAATTTAGTGAGAAACCCAGGGGTTCCAAACCTTGGGCCCATCGCCCATCACTGGCTTCAAATTCCCATACAAAAATAAAGAAAAGAAAAAAACAATAGGGTGAATCATCTGCAATCCACCATCTTTGATAGGGCGATACAAAACCCCTCTTTTAATGGTATTAAGCCGGCTACCCCAAATACATTGAAAAAATAAACCATAGAGTACAGTCTCTAATCGTACAGTTAGTGGAAAAATCACACATAAATGCAGAAACATTGGCAATACAAAAGGTTTTTACCATATATACTTTTTAGCTTGGACATATGCCAGGAGTTCCACTTCCAATTTCCCACCTAGCATTTGATATAATAAGAGACCAATTATAAGTACTCATGTCCCCCATACCAAAAAAAAAACCCAGTAATTTCTGTGGTTGAGTCTGACAAGGTATGTCCAAAAAAACCCGGAATTTTAGGAACCAAGTCACCTATAGGAAGACATGTACTTTTGGGAATATTAATAGTGGTATTAGTTAATAGAGAAAAATGCATCATTTCCTGAGCAGCCGTATTTGCTGATGCCTGGTCCCCCAACACCAGGCACATATCATCCGCATAGGTTGCACTTTTAACCTCCATATCCCCACTATGCACTGAAAGACCCCTAATATCTTCATGCAGCTGTAATTTCCTTAAAAGTGGATTTAATGCCAAAATATACAAAGCCGGACTTCGGGCAGCCTTGTAACCCCCAAACTAGACAACTAGCCCCACAGCCATTCACATAAGTTTAACCATAGTCTGTTGGTAATATAACCAAGCCAGTTCAAAGAAGATAACCGGAAGACCATGACTTTAAAGTACAATCCATAAATAATCATGACAAACAGTATCAAAGGCCTTAGCTTGATCCAACCCTACTAAATAACCATTCACTTCCCTCCAGATCCCTTTTCCATAATTTCCTAAGCAAAATAAGTCATCAGCTATTTTCTCTCCAGGAATAGCACAAAACGTGTGGGGTGGACTATAACCTCCAAAACTAAAGTTAACTGATGATGCAACAATTTCACCAGGATTTTACTATCTGTATTTAAAAGAGTAATGGGCCGCCAATTATCCAAAAGGATCTATCATCAGTTTTAAACAGAAAAAAAATAAGGCCAGTGTACATACTACCTGGTAAAACACAGGAATCCAGAAAAAAATTGAAAGCTGCAACAAACTCAGAGGGGAGTAATGGAAAAAGTAATTTATAAAACTCATTCGGTAGGCCATCAGGCCCTGGAGCTACCCCTGGTTTTAAACTAGAAATAATGGAACCCAATTCATGTTCAGTAACAGGGGCAATCAAATAAGATTTCGGAGTCAGGGATTTGTGCCAAATCACAAGAACCCACCCAATCAAACACCTCTGTTTCAAGGATAGCTACAAAAGAAAATTTAGACTGTACAAAACTTTCCACTTCCTTCATGATATCCAAGTTCCCAAATTTCTCAGACCCATCCTTAGATTTAAGGGAGTACATGGCCTTATGGTGATGCTGAGCAGAGCAGGAATCAAAAGGATTAACACTGCCCTGTTTCCCAGTGCATCCCCTTTTTTGTTCAACTTCTAAGGATTTCATCCTATTATATTGCAAACTTGTCAAGTTATACTTAATCTGTTCTATTTGATCAACATAAGAAGTCCCAGTAGAAACCTGTAATGACTGCAATAACGCATGTTGTTCTTGTAAAACCTTATAATTCTCCTTTCGTTTGTACCATTTAATTTACCCATCAACTGAAAATATCTTTGAAAATAGGCCTTACTTATCAAACCACCAGTCTGCCAAAGAATCATATAGAAAAGCTACAGATTGTCTGGAAGCTTGTACTAGGCCTGAAAACCTCCCGGATGTCATCAATTGCGATCATACTTTAAATTTAGTCTCCAATACCCCTTTCCTCTAACAGTAGCATCAAGATCTGAGAGAGAAACAACAAGGAGACCGTGGTCAGAAGTAGCAACAGGTGTCACAGATTTATGCCTAATAGTTAAATGAGGGATAAAACCAAAAATCTATCCGGGTAGATAAAAGGCCCTTAAAAAGGTATGGGGCTTAGGGATATCCGGAAAGGCAAAAGGCATCAACAAGCCTGGTCAATTTGTAACACATGATTAAGATACTGTAATTGCAATAAAGTTTAGAGACCCTGGGACCTATCACAAAACAATCTACTTGTGTTAAAGTCTCTGCCAAAAGTATATTCTAGACGTAAAAGATATGGCAAAATAAGCTTAAACAAGTCTATCCTGCCAGTTTTAGTTTGAGGCATATACATTTATGAGGCGAAAATCCATCTCCTGAAACTGCACATCCAGCAAAAGGCTCTACCTGGGAAAATGTCTACAGAATGAAAAACTTTAATATTATGAGTAGAAAAACAAATCCCTACCCCACTACAAAGATCAGTCCCCCCCCGATCAAAAACTAGCTCCCCAAACCCAGGCATCCCTCCCTATCTTAATATCAGTTTGGGACTGTAGCCTGGTATCCTGAAAAAAAAAAAAAAAAAAAAAAACACATCAAAACATAAATCTGAAAATAAAGAAAAAGTTGCCAGTCTTTTTCGCTCTGACAACACACTGTTTGTGTTGAGAGAGATTATAGTTAAATCATAATGACTCAGACCCATAACAGAGATCAACGAGGGAGTCAAGATGCTTTCCTAGAGGAGGCCCTCACACCCATACACCTCCTCCTAGTTCGACTGGCAACAGTACCTTCCGGATATTCAGCATCAGAGGGGGCTTCAGCCTGGCAAGAAGCCCAAGAGGCAGTGTCAGAGTCGAAATCATCCTCAGATATACCTTCCCGAAGAGGATGAAAAGGATTGCCATGAATAATTGCCTCCATAGAACTCCCAGGCTGAGCCTTACCCTTTCGTCCCTTCGTCCCCTTTTTTTCCTTTTACTTCCTGGAATCCATCACTCACAGGAGGAGGAGGAGGAGGCTTGGGGGGGCCATAGAAACAGAAGACTGAGGGACATCCCCAGGGTAATATCCCTACTCCCAACCTCAGAGTCTACTATAGCAGTATTATCTGAATTGACCACATCCGGATCCACCACAACCGGGGCAGTATGGGGAGAAGGAGAAAACCCGAAAGCTAGAGGCGCATTTAGATTTTTGAATATAAAATCTTGGATAGTGAAGTCTGCATCAGCAGTATTATATGAGATGCCCAGGGCAAGTTGGAAAGAATGCCCTCCTCTTCACACAAGGCACTTCAAAGAGTTTGTACAATGGAAACTCGTGGTGACCCAATTCACCACAGAGAATGCATTCAAGCATTTCATAGTTAGAGGCGAATATGTCTGGCTGACCCACATTTAAAGCACCTACTGGGTTGTCCTGGTAAAAGATGAAAACCCTTATCGCCTAATATCAAAGACAGTTTGGCAAGTGTTTTAAGTCTGTACCCTCATACCGTAATTTAATTTTTATTTTCCAACCCCCGTTCCAAAAACCTTCCCCATCTAAAATTGGCTCAGGGATACCTTGCACCTCACAGCGTTTATCCAACCAGTAAAGGATATCCTGAATATTGCCCCCCTCATTACGAAATAAAACCGTGATAACCCGAAAAGATTGTTTAGTTAAAGGAATAATTTGAAAGGGGGTCCACAGGGGGTTAGTCTTTAAATTCATATATCGAGTCCAACATTTTTCCAACAGATCTGGGGTTCGAAAACTAATATCAGAAGTGGATTCCCCTGCAGCATGAATGAGAGCATAAACATCTGCGGGGTTAAAATGCAAAGATTGTTTTAGCAAGACCTTCCCCACAAAAAAACGATCAGGAAGTGTCTCCATACCCCCTAGATACCTAAATTGCACAGCGTTCCTCCATTTAGCAAGTTCCACAGGCTTCTTAAATAAACTAGCAAAGGTTGGGGCGGAATTAGTCTTTTCACCCAAAGGGGAATCAGAGGCAGCATCCAAATCAGAAGACTCCACAACCGGCGGCAAAGCTGTGTCCACAGAGGGAGTTTGGAAGCTTTGTGGGGACACAGTCAAAAGAGGGGAAAAAGAAACGGTACCTGAAGGCTCCATTTTCTCCTGTTGCTCAAAATCAGCCCCAACCACAGGAGAAGGTGTGATCGATTCTTCGACAGCGTCCTGCACACTGTCTGCTAATATTGGAGCAACGTCAGCCTGCCACACGCCGGCGGCATCCTGCGACCAACCCGCCCCCTCTAGGGCCTGTTCCGGGGACCAAGCTTCTTCCACGTCACCGCAGTATGACGTAGCCGCCTGGGGAGGACCTGAAACACCTACTGAAGAAGCCAACGGAGTAGAGGAAGAAATAAAAACTTTGGAAACACGTCTAGTAACTTTACCAGGGGAAACATCCCCCAAACGTGTACGTTTTTTATCTTCCTCGCAGAGCAATTTCTCTGCATTCACCTGTGCTTCAATAGCAGACAATTCGGCCTGCAAAATTTGCCGTTTTTCCTCAAAAGAAGGGTCTAAAACATTTTCCTGGTCTGAAGACTGTAGTGAAACTAAATCTTCAGGCTGCATACTGGTTTCCAAAGCAATCGGCTGAGGTAGAGCTTCGGAAACAATGTCGGTGTCTACAGCACCAGGCAGAAAATCCAAATCAGGTCCTGTCCCCTGCACCTCCACACATGGGTGACTTAGCTGCCATTCCATGCATGGGGCACTTTGGAGGACAGAAAGAAGAGGTTCAGAAGGGCAGAAGTATATATGTCATGCAAATCAGTTCCTTGCTAAATGAATGTAGTTGTAGAGTTTTATTTATTTCAGGTGCTCTACCACAGCATCTTCACACCAAACACAATACTCTAGTACATCAATAGAACATACTAAACAAACAAGTCCAAAACCAATTCCCAATAAATAGATCAAGTCCAGTGGTAGATCCCCTAGTCCAGCTAGCTGAAGTAATATATTCTCAGATGGATGGAATGTTGTGCCAGTGCTGCAATTTACAGAGATACCACCATATCACATACAGAATGAAAGCAACACCTAACATTATTTACCTAAGCTAACCTGGTTATGATCTCAAATAATGTTTTATTTACTTTTTTTGATGACCAGGTAAGTGCACTGGCACAACCTGGGTACAGAAACATACACAAGAAAAGAGTGAAATAGTGCAAGCCCATAAATATCATAATACAAAATGAAGTGGCATGGTGCCAAAAGTAAGGCATTCAGATAGTACATTAAGTTAACAGTGTTTTGTTATTAATTTTTATGCTCCCCTGTTGCTGCAGTCCCTACCTCAGGAGGGAGCCCCCAGTCCTGTCCCGGGTGTCCACCAGCCAGCACTGACCCTTACCTCCAGGGCTTACCCCCCGGTGGGGCTGGTGGGGCTCCCCAGCCCCCACTGAAGACCAGATCCAGTGTGGCCAGCACCATGGCTAGCTGGGTGCAGGGCCTGTGAAGCACCCTCCGCCATGCTCTGCAGCAAGCTTCCATTTTCCCCTTTGGAGATGGAGTGCAAAGATGCCAACAGTGGCAGTGCACACACTCCTGTATGCACTCCTCCAGGTGTCTGCCCCATCTCTGCCCACATCAACAGCATCAGCATGCTGCCCCAGCCACCACTAGGGCCAGCATATGCCAACCACTGGTATACCCCCACGGAGAAGGAGAGCAGTTCCTGGAAAGCCTGTTCTTCTCCTCCCTGTTGACTCTCAGTGGCCTATGCTCATTCCTGAACATGGGTCGCCAGCATAGCACAAGGTGCTGTGTCCAGTACCTCAACCCTCAACGCCACCGGGCTGGCTGTTAACAGCATTTTGTAAGTCATGCAACTCAGGTACAAACATCAAACTCTTGGAAATGTACTTTTAGCTTGGCAGCAAACATTTTAGGGGAAGGGACTGCTCTGATGGGGAAAGAGATGGTGCTCCAGAATGATGCTGCATTGTAATAAAACTAAGCCTTGCTTTTCTTTGTTTTAGTTGAAGAAGTCCATGGCGTTTTTCAGTGACATCGCAATGACCTGTCCACTCAAGGAAAAGCACTGGTAAGCTGTTTCCTGCATGGAGGCTCTTTGAGAAACTGTGCCTGACTTTTGTTTAGTTGAACTGTCGAGAAGCCTGTCATTTGCTCTAGCTGTTTTCCTGAGGGAGCATGAGTGAACAACCAGTGCGAGGGCAGACTCTGGAACATGTGCTCGGTGCAGTGAAAGCTATTTTTAGAAAGGTAGTTAATGGAACTTCGTTATTCACATGTGTGAATAATGGAGTTTGTGAGGTTGTGAAGGCAATACTATCAGAGAATTCACACTGAATAGGGGTGTCAAGCAGGGCTGTCTGCTGGCTTCCTTATTATTTAATCTTTTATTTAATGATTTTTAAATTTCATTACAACAGACTTCAGTTGACTCCCCGAAAATAGTTAATTCACATATTCCAGCATTGGCTTGCACTGGTGACGTGATACTACTATCTCTTACAAAATCAGGTTTACAAATATCATTAGACCTCTAATATCTTCTGCAAAGAGAATAAGTTAGTGGTAAAACTGCCAAAAAATAAACTATCACAGTTCATTCATAAATCACATAATTTATTCAGGTGCAAATTTGATGGAAATGTATTAGAGGAGGTCAACTTGTATGTCTATCTTGGCTTAATGTTTGCTTCAAATTTGTGTTGGAATGAACACTTTAAATCATGGTTGAAAAACTGGGTTCTGTCCTTATGGGTTTAGGCCAATTCAAACATAAATACAATGGTTATGCAGTTTCAGCAGCAATCAGGGCTGTACATGTCAAACTTTCTTGAAAAATATTACATACTGCAGATATATGATAGTCTATTGAACTAGGCTAACTTAAGACCAAGCAAATTAAATTCTGGTGACAAATCCAGTCACTTCCTGTTTTTATTCCAGCATGTGCTATTAGAGTCTGTTACCCATCTGTAAGTTAATGACTTTTACTTATTGGTTAAAAGTAAAAGGGATGGGTCTGGAAAGATTACTGGCCTCTGCTTTTAAGGAAATTCACATTCTTAGGAATATATAGTAGGTTTAGACCCCAGCTGGCTGAAACACCTGAACATTATTCTCTTTGATAAAAATCTTATTTTTTTTGACTGGGCTGTTAAACTGTGGAATAAGCATCCTTCTCTCTTCAGGAAGGTGGTCATGCAGAAATTGAAAATAAAGGACCAGCAAAGACACCAGGGGGTCATTATCACCATATATGTTTAGACCCTGGTACATTGGTAATAAAAAAACTCACAAACATTAACCTTATCTGGACTTTTTTAAATTCTGCACTTGATGTACAGATACACATTTTTACATTTTAGTGATACTTGTAGCAAATATGACAGGGTTTGCATAAGGGGTGAGAGAAAAAAGTCATGTTAATGCTTTCCTAATAGATAAATACCAAAGTATAATATCAGCACTTGCATAGAAGAGCACACAAAAGTTTTAGGTCCTTGCCATTATTGAAAATTTTGAGAGAAGTCTGAGTATAGGCCTTAATTTAGAACAGTTTCTTAAGAGGCCTAAATTCCAATCTCCTATAAGTGCAATATTTCAGACTTAGTCCTGGAATGTGTGGGTAGGTCCTTCAAAGATTTCTAACTAATTCTAATTTGCTCTGAATAGGGAGCCGTATCTGTTCATATTTTCACATCTAGCTTCACAGTTGTGTAATGAATGCGTTCCAATGAATGAATCCCTGCAACAGAATTTAATCACGCATTGAAATGTTCAGGACCTTTCCATTTGAGAAGAATTTGTTTATAGGCTTGAGCCAGACAAATATTTACTAAGTATTGTTTTGTAAAAGGCATGGAATTAGACAGATTCCCAATCCTTAATAGCATCCATGCGGAATTTTTAGCAAGAGGAATTTTAATAGCATCCGAGATGAATGACAAGTTGGTATCCCACCAGGAATCTAATTTGGAGCATTGTATAAACATGTGTTCTAGTGTTCCAAGTTCTATATCATACCTTGAGCAAAATGGCAAAATGCTGGGATTCATGTTATATAAATAGTAAGGTATATAATATACTCTACGGAGTATATTAAAAATGATTTGTTGTGATCTGACGGACTTATGCCTCCAGAGTTTTATGTTAGTAATTTTCTTCCAGGAGCTTTGTGGAATTAAGAGATTAAGTTTTTCTTCCCATTTAGATCTTAATTTATTAGAAAGATAACTTGTTTTGGGTAAAATGATTTTATATATTTGAGTAATCAATTTTACTTGAGAAGTTTGTTTCAATATAGATTCCAGACTATTAAGCTTCTCATAGATGGGTTTATTCATATTTTTAATAATGAAATCCCATAGCTGAAGATAACAGAAAGACTGTGAATTGGAAATATCGTATTTATTTTTCAAAGAGGCAAAATTCAGGATGCTCCCTTCTTCAATAAAATGTCCAGTTTCTCGTAATCCTTTATTGTACCAATTTTTAAAGTTGATATCTTATAAGGAGGGTGGAAAATAGCTATTAAGATAGGTTGGAGCATAATCTGAGAATAAACATTTATATTTTCTAACTGGGAACATTTTATACCATGGGCCGGGATATTCAGATTGCGCCAGGCTGGAGTGCAAGCCTGGGCGCAGCACAACTGGGATGCGCCAGGGCGTGTACTGAGCGATATTCAACGGTGCTGCATAATGGATCAGCACCATTCAATGTGGCACTGTGGCCACCCGCATTGCGCATGGCCCAGTGGCACTGCACCAGCACAAGTGGCAAGTGAGAAGCAGGGGGATGTGCCAGTGCCAGTGTGGTTGCACTAGGTGCAGGAACCACGATATTCAGCGGTGGGTATACAAATGGGGCCATTATGCATAAAGGCACAAATGGGGCCATTTGCACATTATTATGGCCCCATTTACATGCAGGTGTGCGAAACCCCAGTGACTTGCACCTGGCGCCATGCGCTGCAGCCTCAGGACCGGCGCGCCCCATGCCCTTGGCAATAAAGTGCCCCAACTGCCCGATCACAGGCTTTGTATATCGTAATATCCTGGTGGTCCAGTGGATCAATCCAGCCCAATCGTGGGCTTATAAAGGTTAAATCCATTCCTGGTGTCCAGTGGACCTGCTCCCCAGCCTGATCGCAGGCTTAAGTATAATCTGATCTTCGGTGGTTCCAGTGGACCCACTCCCAAGCTCAATCATGGGCTAACAGAAAACCCTGGTGGTCCAGTAGTACCTTCCTCCGCCACCACAAGAGCCTGGCTTACCTCTCGTCCGGTTCAGTGGTAGCACTTCATTCTCACAGCCACCCGCCGCCCACCAACTGATAGTTGCATTGTAGTTGTACACCCATTGGTCTGCTAGCATGGGCTAATGGACGCAGAGTGCTGCATTGTATTACACAGTCTCCGATATGTGAATGGATCCATCTGCTATCGGGACCGCGAGTCCAGTAGAGAGTTCGCATGCTCCATTGGTCTACGCCAGGACCAATGGGTGTACAGCTGTACTCGTATGCTGTTAGTCAGCGGGAGCCAGGTGGCTCATGGAGGGGGGGAGCTGCCACCCACCACTGACCAGGGGGAGTGGGGTGGCAGGTCCGTGTGGGCAGGTGGGGAGGGGTGTACTGCTGGATCACCAGGGTTTTTCTGTTACAAAACCTGCAATCGGGCTTGGGAGCAGGTCCACTGGACCACCAAGGATGACTTTAATTTATATACACCCATGATTGGGGCTGGGGAGCTGGTCCACTGCACCACCAGGGATGACTTTAATTCTTATACACCCACGATCGGGCTGGAAGTGGTCCCTCTGGACCAACAGGGAATGGATTTATTTGCTTAAGCCCACAATAGGGCAAGGGGGTAGGGTCCACTGGACCACCAGGGATAGGTCATATGTACAAAGCCAGCGATTGGGCGTGGGGGCACAAAGACAACAGACCGTGGCTGTGGAGGTCAGGTGGCCACCCACAGCTGGTGGCTGCTGTGTTGCGCCCTGCAATATGGCAGCTCACCTGTGGGTGGCCAGGACTTGCTCCTGGTTTTTCTCAGCGGATCTTTGCACCCCCCATGTGCGGCACAAGATGGGTGTGTGCCTGCATATGTGCCACACATCCTGGGCTGAATATCAGGATGTGCCACTTATGCATGGGCATGCCCCCCGCACTTGCACCGCATACATTACTGGTGCACCCCGGCCCATCGGGATTTGCACAGTGCAACATCCCTTGACTATCGCTACTGGGCAATACTCAGTGGGTTATGATGGTGCAACACTGTTGCACCATGCACAACCCTTTGAATATCTGGCCCATGTACAATGTGGTTTTAGTGCTTAGTGAAAGGTTGCTGAATTTGTTTTTGTAGACCCAATATATATATATAATGAATGTTTAATATTAACAAAGGGGAGAAAGAGGTTTCAATATGAAATGATGAATCATACTTATCCTCCTAAACCAGGCAGCTATTATGGCTAGATTAGCAATGTAATAATAAAATTTAAAATGTGGAAGTGCCAGTCCAGCCTCGGAGTAAGGTAAGTTTAATTCATCAGATTTGAGCCTTGGCCATTTTCCTTTCCAGAGGAATTTTGATCAAAATGTCCAATCCTTAAAATGTATCTGTTAATATAATAGGTAAGGTTTGGAACAGGAACATAAATTTAGGTAAGATAGTCATTTTCACAACATTGACTCGTCCATAAGCTAAAAAGGAAGCGTTTCCCAATGCAATACTAATTTATTGGTTTCTTCCATTAATGGATCAGAGTTTAAAATGTGTAAAGCCATGAGTTTAATATCAATTTTGACTCCCAAATATGTAATTTGAGTAACTATTTTAACATTTACATGAAGCGGGGGGGGGGGGACAAATGGGTTGGAGTGTGAAATGGTTTCTAAAACTTTGGTTTTAGACTAATTGACTTTATAGCCTGAGATCATGCCAAATTGTGTTAGCAGCTCCAAAATATGTGGAAAACGTTGTTTTAAATTATTAACAAAGAAAAGCGTATTGTCTGCATAAAGGCTGATACGGTGTTCTTGACCATTGATTATGGGGACCTGTATTTTAGTGGAAGATCTAACCACAATGGCCATAGGTTCTATTGCCAAAGATTAAGGGTGGTAACAGGTAACCCTGCCTGGTTCCATGCTGTAGATGTAGTATGGTGGAGCGATGATAGTTGGCTATATCCCTAGTCACCAGACCCAAATATAGCATATCAAACTATTTGCAAAAGCTTGGTCCAAAGCCAAATTTAGTAATAATTAATTTAATGTATGGCCATTCCGCTTGGTCGAATGTTTTTTCGGCATTCACAAACACCATGTATAAGTCATAGTTCTGTTTATAATTCATAATGTTGATGGTGCGAAACCTTATCTGGACTTAATCAAAAATACTACCTTGAGAAAAGTGTTTACTAGGTTCAGATTTTTGAGTCAAATATCCTGAGAGTTCATTTCTGAGACAAGTCTGGTGATCAAGAAGCATCCAATTGTGGTTGTAGATTGTGTATTGTAGAAGATACGGTACATGTGGCAATTTGCTGTTCAAGATATACTACCATGTGGAAAACACGAATGGGTTCTTTTTTTTTGGTTCAGTGGCTCCACCATATAAGTGGTTAGATTACTTAATCTCTCGGAGGACCCGATTTTAACAATGAACTGTGCCCATTTTCTTGAAGCTATTGTAAAAAAATGGAAAAAAACATATGTTGTATGCTTGTCTTCAATGCATTAATGGATGTACTGTACTTTACTATATTTATTAGCTAATCATGGGGACATGTTTACTGTGTTCTTGGTTATTATGTGTATATTTTATTTATTTACTTATTTATTTCATAAAGTTTAACCAGGAAAGACATACTGAGCTGCTAACAGCTTGTTTCCAGATGCATTCTGGAGATCAGGGGAAGTGGAGATAGAGCAAGAGGTGGAAAAAAATAAACAGTAATAACAATATTACATTACAAAAACAGAAGTTGTATACAGGAATACAAAATATCAGAGGAGCAGTCTTAAATATTGAAGGCAAATCAGTACAACAGATACATATAGTAGTTAAAACTGAGATATGATAGGCAGGGGGAACTACTCTTATAGGCATAGAAAGGGGATGAGGGGAACATAATGACCATGACAAAACTAATGGGGGGGGGACAAGGGGTCATGGACAGTTACAGGTAGGAGAAGAAAAGTCAAGAAGAGACTTTAGGGAGAAAGCAGAAGAGGCAGAATGACTTGACAGGGGAAGGGAGGACCAGAGTTTAGGAAAGTGATATGAGAAAGCAGATTGAGCAACAGTAAGCAGATTTCCTAGAAGGAATAGAGAGGGAATGGGAAACATTACTACAAAGAAGGTAAGTGGAAGAAAAGGGATAGGATAGTAGGGATGTAATGTGGGAGGGAAGGAAGCTAAACCAGAATTTGAATATAAAGGAAGCACAATGGAAAAGGTGCCTGGCATCGAGAGAGGGGAGTGAAAGGGCAGAGTAGAGTGAGCAATGATGGGTATGAGGGGGTAGTCTAAAGCAAAATGACAAAAAGAGTGAAACAGGGGGTCCAGTCTGGCAAGGAAGGATTTGGGAGCTCCACTATGGACTATGTCACCATAGTCAAAAACAGGGAGAATCATCTTTAAAACAATGTCTTGGCAGAAAGGAAGCAAGCTACTTGATTTGTTCCTGTATAGTGCACCAGGCTTGGGGTGAAACATATCTGTATGGTATCCATATACATAGAGAAATCAAGATGTCAGTCTAGCTAGAGCCAGAGATACTTAAAAGAGGATACATCCTCAATCATAGCCCCATCAAGGGTGGGAAATAAAGGGAGAGGCATGAGTCTGGTAAGCCTGTATTGGGTACCAAAAATCATGGAAACTGTTCTTTTGGCATTGAGAAATGGTTGGTTAGACTGGAACCAGTGCTGAATGTTGTGAAAATCCAGCTGTAGCTGTGAGGTAAGGTCATGGGAAGAACAGCGAGATACAAAAAGTACTGTCTCATCAGTGTATATATGAATGGATGCAGAGGAACAGACAGTGGGGTGGTCATTGAAGAACATGGAAAAGAGAATAGGGCCCTGAACACACCCTTGAGGGACACCTGAGTAGTTGGGGTGTGGTGATGCAATGGAGCTTCCTGTCCAGACAGCTTGAGACCTTCCCTCAAGGTAAGAATGAAACTAGCTGACTGCAGAATCAGAGAGGCCCTCTGCTTTAAGCTTGTCTAGAAGGAGGGGATGTGTCACAGTGTCAAACGCTTTAGCAAGACCAACAAATATGGTGGAGGTGATCGATCCCTAATCCATACCTGACAGAATGAAGTCAGTGAGCTGGATGAGGGAGGCGTAAGTGGCATGGGATTTCCTAAAACCAGACTAGATGGGGGTGAAGAAGGAGGAGAGTCAAGGAAGGCATTTGAGATAGTATACGGTGTTTCTGTAACTTTGCCAATGTGGGAGGAAGAGAAATTAGATCAAATTTACCAGGAGAAGAGAGAGCACCACTTTTTGGGAGAGGTATGACAGTAACCTGCTTCCAGGCTTCAGGAACAGTTGCAGAGAGAAAAAGAATGGTTGAGGAGTAAGGTAATAGGAAGGGCAATGGCAGGGACTGAGAGAGGCAGACATTTAGGATAAAGGCCATTAGGGATGCTTCCCTTGTAAAGATTAAGGGAGAGCAGGGCCTTAAGGAAAGCAGAGGGAGTGGTAAAGGAGAAGGAAAAAGGGAAGGGGAAGGCATAGTGAGGGAGGGAAGAAAGGGGAAGGGGAGGAAGGGATGACAGAGAGGGCACAAATAGTGAAGTAGGAGTTAAAGGAAGAGGCAACAGAAGGGTCAGAGCTGAGGGAGTCACCAGCCTTAAGAACAGGGGAGGGAGATTGGGTCAGAGGGGAGAAAAGGGAATGGATAACCTTCCAGAACTTGGAGGAGTGATTAAAGTTTGTATTGACTACGTTTTGGGAAAATTTATTTGTATTGGGGAGAGCCAATTTAGATTAAAGTTACTGAGGATAAGTAGCTCACCTCTGGAAGAGTTAGAAGGGGTGGTCAAAAGTGCGGATTTCTACCGTCGCGGAATTTTGAAAATTTTATGGACTTTTCTGCACTTTCGCCTGTGGTGGAATTCCGAACTTTCACCAAATAACTGCAGATTTCTGCCTAGTACTGCAGCATTTAATTACGAATTGCAGACTTCTTACATGACATGTGGAAATAAAGTCTCTTGCATTACTTCAGCAGATTTTTTTCCTGCAGTTTAAGACATAAGTCGCAGAACTGAACACTGACACTGATCAGTTCTGCGGAGGTTTTTTTTTTTACACAGTTTAATACATTAACCCACATTTCCTACATTTATTCTGCAGTTTTCAGTGGAATTTCCCCAAAAGTTGTCAAAATGATTTCCGAACTTCTGCAGAAGCAAAAATCTGACATTCGCGAAAATTCCGCTGGTAGAATTTTTTTTCACACACCCCTAACAGAGAAAAGGAACTCAGTTATTAAAGCAAGGGACATACCAGGGCAACAGTAGACACCTGCAATAAAGGTGAGAACAGAAGAGGGAAGGGAGACTTTAAGGAGGAGCAGCTCATAGGAAGAGGGGGAAGGGACAAAAGCACAGTCACAAATTGAATGCTGGTGGATATATAAGGTGCAACACCACTGCCCCTCTTTGTGTGATCCTGCATGGCTAAGGTGTAGCCAGGGATAGTCACAGCAGAGTGCCGGACCATACAGGAAAACCAAGATTCAGATATAACTAGTACATCTGGTGATAGATTGAGCATGGTGGTTGCAGTTGGTCAATTTTTGGGGAGGAGGCATTGGATGTTTAAATTAACAACCCTCAGTCCTTTGGGAAGTTCAAAGTGTGACATTATGATGGAGTCAGGATTAAGTTCAATGTCACCTGCTACCAAAATTATCACGGTATTGAGGAGCTTTAAGGAACCAGTATACAGCCTGGAAGATGGGGATGGGTGAAGGTGATGAGGGAGAATGGGGAAAAAAAGGAACAGAAATATAAATTGAAATATATAATCCTGTATATACTTCTTTGTAGTGGCTTGCAGCCAGTCAATAAAAGAAACAACAACCTAGGCTACCCCACCTGAGATGGATCAGTCTTTTACCCATGTTTACTGCTGATGGATTGAAGCACTGAGAGATTAAGTGATTTACTCATGGTCACACAGTGTGTAAGGGGTAGTGGTGAGAAGGTATACATTTAAAAGGCTGAAACCCGGAATCCCAAAACTCATGGGACTGAGTACAGTCTCCCAACACCCACATGCCTGAAAGGATGAAAGCCAGTTCCAACAGGATTAAGGTAGAGGATGTGATGAACTGCTACCCTACCCCTTGTAAGAAACCACAACATACCTGAGAATGTGGATACTGGCCGAGCTGCTTCCATGGCACGGAGACCAGCATGGCCTCGTTGACCCGGGTTCTGTTCCTGGTGGCAGATTATTTTGCGCCTCGTTATTCTTCCCCCTGAACCTTTTGTTTTTTACTCTGGGATCTGCTCCTCTCGGAGTTGGTTATTTTAGCTACAAGGCGAGGGGCAGAGCCCCCATGTGGGGTGTGGAGGAGCAAAGCCCCCCACATTACATCTAATTATCTTTCAGATTTTAGAGACTCAGTATCACAAACTCGGCCTAGTAGGGTTCGGGATACTGAATTTCTAGATTTCATAGACCTGTGTCTTCTAGTTCCCAAGCTTGTGCTCAGACCACTAGATCAAACAGCCTCCCTAGGTTTAGTAAATGTTCAAGATAATTTTGGTTTTCAAAATGCATGAAACTTATAAAGGGTGTGCTATCATATGCAGTATCCTAACCTCAATCAACATTTGGCTTTGAGTAGTAAGACAGAATTTCCATTAAAACAGATGTTTTTCATCAGCTACAACACAATACTAATCTTTACAACCGGGATTAGGAAGAAAAACAAATGCAGTTTGTGAAACACAATCACGTGTCCGTGCATTAAATGCCTGTTTATGCACAGTGTATGTGATGGTCTCTCAATTAATATCCCCATGCAGTGCAGTGCAGTGCAGCACTCGTTATGGTCTGGGAAACTCAGAGCTGAAAGGCAGCCATTTAAAAAAGTGGTGAAGTGAGAGAGCGCTGCATGGTGGTGTCATCTGCTGGGGTTTCTGTAGCTGCATTTCTTTTTTTGTCCTGAGCCATGTTTTCTCAGTGGAACGTCCAAGTAGGGCTGTCTTCCTGATGAATCATTCAGTGGCCCTGACTTTACCAACAGAGTGACAGTGAGAGTGCATCCCCCCCCCAATACAGTGAGGCACTGAGCTGTACATGTGGCTTTCCTAACTGAGAATGTGGTTTCTCCTCATCACACTTCAGTGTGCATGACCAGTTGGGAAATCAAAGCCACAGTCCTCCTGTGCTGCATGGAAGGGGAGTGCATGTCAATGCTTGCCAGAGTCAGTGTCCCATGCCAGATTCCCCTTCCTTTCCCCGCACTGTGAGACACACAGAGAAAGTGACCATCTGACAGGGAAGCCACAAGCATGGTCACAGGGTGCATTGCAGAGGCAGAGAGAGACAGACCGTGCCGTGGGAAGAGACAATCCACTTCAGAAGAAATGCTAAAGTGGGGAAAGAACCGCAGCATCTATGGTTGTTGGGGGGTGGGGAACAGTCACAGCAGGAGAGCGAGTGGCACTGCCATGCAACATGTCCCATGTCTGTGTTTTTACTTGTCACTGTAGTTTTATTTATCTGTCAGCTTATGGCACAAGCCACATCATGGAGGGGAGGGAGAGAAAGACAGTGAGACAGACAGACAGATAGAAGTGCTCAGTGCAGCAACAGACGGAGGAACAGTGTGCAAAGGCGAAGGTGGGGGGCTCAAAGGCACATAAAGTGCTGTACTAAGTGGGAGACACTTGTGAGGCATGCAGTGTTCCATGTTGGAGAGTGAGACATATTCAGAGAGTGACAGCATGACCCTGACTTGCACTTCACATGTCATGTAGTGTCCGTGGTTTCCAAACAATGTATCTGTTGGCAGCCTGAGAGAGAAGAGAGAGAGAGAGAGAGAGACGGGGAGAGAGAGAGGGGGAAGAGTAACAGCATCCATCACATGCACAACACAATTCCTAGCATTCTCTCTCTCTCTCTCTCTCTCTCTCTCTCTGTGGTCACCAGCTGTCTTCTCTGTGTGTATGTGTCATTGGGATGTGTAATAAATGTGTTTGTGTATGTCAGTCACCTTTGGGGACCATCGTACATCTGTGTGTGTGTGTGTGTGTGTGTGTGTGTGTGTGTGTGTGTAGCATGTAAACTGCAAGGATCACAAGAAGAAAGAGAATGCGCTGTGGGAGAGGCAGAAAGTAACAGAGAGCCAGTGATCCAAAAGACAGTTCCTTCTGTCTGTCTGTCTGTGATTGGGACTCTGGAGAGGCACAGTAAGTGGCAGCGCGAGATACAACTGAGTTTCCATAGTGTGTCCCTCTCTCTACCCTCTTTCTATGCCCAGAAAATATATTGTCCCTGTCTGTACTGCTATAGAGAGAGAGAGACTGCACTGTGGGGAGGGAGAGAGGGAGAAAGTGACAATGAGTCAGTGACTGAAAAGAGAATTCCTTCTCTTTGTCTGTGATCCAGAGTCTGGAGAGGCAGAGTAAGTGGCAGCACGACATGCAGCAATGTTTTTTTTCTGTGTGTGTGTCTCTTTCTCTCTCTCTCTCTGATCACTGCCTGTCCTGAGGCTGTGGCTCACATACCAGCCCTGCTCCAACCATATCAGAGAAGTTGAACTGCAACACCCAAGACAGTGGCAGAAAGAAAGAGAGAGAGAGAGAGAGAGAGAGAGACAGAGACCACAAGTTGTCATGAGTTATGTATCCCGGCTCCACCCCCACCACCACCGACCAGCAAGTAGGCAAGAGAGATGCAGTACAGAAAGAGAGAGAGAGAGAGAGAGAGACAGAGCAAAAGGCAGGTCAGCAGAATGGGAAATGTGAGTAGGAGGGGGCAAAGTGAATGTCCTAGGAGGAGTAGGACTCAATATTATGCACAAGAAATGTCAGACCACGGCATAGCTGTATGTCTGACATTTCTTTGTACATAATAGTGGATCCACGATGGGAGTCCGACAAAAATTTTGTCGAACGCCTCGTCAGCAACACCTGCAGGTCGACTGCATTCTGCAGTCAGCTGCTGGTTTGCACTTTGTTCTCTTGTTTTCTTCGGGGGGCTTCACCCCCAAACCCCCCACACAGGGGCTGCACCCTCCACACACCCCCACTTAAGGATTCTTAACTCCAGCTGGAGCTGATTGGGGGGGTGCAGGACCCCCGACAGACAGAGCCGGGTTCCAGCGGGTCTCCCACTGCAGCTTGGCGCTGTAATCGCTGTGGGGGACCTCGCTGGTAAACTGTCACTGTCAGGGGGGTAACCACATAACAGCAATCAGCTGTCATCATGCAATCATGCATTTTTTGGGGGAGAACTATTTTGCAAGGTGGCAGGATAATGCACCTGGATACAGGGAACCCTGGGGAGAGCTACAGAATGGGGGAGAGGAGCTGACTGTCACCAATGAGATAAGGGACCTAGGGGTTATCATCTCTGATGACCTTAAGGCATCAAAGCAGTGTACAAAGGCAGCAGGGAGGGCCGGTGGTATGCTGGGGTGCATAGGCAGAGGTATCATTAGCAGGAGGCAGGAGGTGGTGATGCCATTGTAAAAAACATTGGTAAGGCCTCACCTGGAGTACTGCATGCAGTTCTGGAGATCACACCTGTGCAAGGATATAGATAAGGCAGAGACTATCCAGAGAAGAGCAACAAAGATGGTGCGGGGCTTACACCACAAAACATATGAGGAGAGACTAAGAGATCTCAATATGTACTCACTGGAGGAGAGGAGACAGCAGGGGGACATGATTGAAACTTCCAAGTACCTTAAGGGCATAAATAAGGTGCAGACAGAGGAGCTTTTCCAATGTAGAAAAAGTACTAGAACAAGGGGGCACAACATGAAATTGGAGGGGGGTAGATTAAGAGGTAATGTGAGGATGTTTTTCTACACAGAAAGGGTAGTTGACACATGGAATAGCCTGCCACAGGAGGTAGTGGGGGTAAGCACAGTGGAGGGGTTTAAGCATGCTTGAGACAGGCAAAAGAGAAGTCTGAGACGGGAGGGAGTGATGACAAGCCATTGATCACATAGCATCAGTGGCCGCATACAATGTATAAGGCCTACGGGCAGACTGGATGGGCCTAGCAGTCCTTATCTGCTGACAATTTCGATGTTTCTACGATACAGTATATTTTTGCTATTTAAACAGGGGAAAACCCAATTTCTGTCATTTTTCCCTTGTTTAAACATAACCTATGTTATAAGTGCAATAACCCACTCCAGGGTATGGGGTTGTAGGCATTCAGTGCATGGCTGGGGTGCTGAGAGGACACTCGGTCTGTGGCCTTGTGCCTCACAGCTTATCCCAGGCATGCATGAAATGCCTAAAACCCCATACCCTGGAGTGGTTTATTGCTAATGTATTGACTGACCTAATAATTGGCTTGACAGTTTCTAGAAGAAGTATACAGATTGTCAATAAGAATGGTCCAAACCTGGTGTGAAGCAAGGGGACATGATGGATCTAGAGCAGGGTTCTCAAATGGTGAGGCCAGCCTCCCTTGGGAGGCCCCAACCTGTTCCAAGGGAGGCTCAAGCAAGTCTGAAAAAGTACAGTATATAAATTTTGAGTTTTATGTATTTTGTGTGAAGAGATGAAGCAAACTGAAAGAGGATAATAGTAGGTGAATTTTATGTATTTGTTTACTAATAGGTGACAAGGGAAGGTGAATGAGCCAAGGGTCATTTCAGGTGTACCCGGGGAAGGGTAGGCAGTGAATACATTTCAAAAGGTAACTGCAAAACAATCAAGAAATACACAGTGAATAGTGCAAACAAATATGAACAATAAACTGATAATGAGTGGTGGTAATTGATCAATTTGTAGACTGATGGCAGAACAGCCCAAATACAAGGATTGAGCATAGAAGTTCTAAGACCAATAGCAGGAAGGAGCAAAGTAATCCCAGAGAAGTTGTTTAGGAGCAGGGAAAGAGGGGGAGAGGCAAAGTATGTAGGAAGGTTATTTCATATAGAGAGGAAACGGAGAAAGTAGTCTGACCCATGAAGGTACTGCAACAAGGGGTAACAATGGTTCAAGAATGAAAATAGTGGAGCAAGTAGGCTGGCCGGGGTTACAACAAACTGAATAATAATATTTGTTTATTTTATTTATTTGTTATTCAGATAATGCCTTTGAGCACAAGAGCTCAATACATCAGTATAAGACAAAGAACTAAATGAAAGAACTGAATGTGAGCCAAGTACTCAAAGGGGTTTCAATTTATTCATGGTGTACTGCGAAAAGTACAGTATGTTATTTTTCCTCGGGGAGGCCCAAGATTATTTCAGTTTTTGGGGGAGGCTCAAAAACTTTTCCATGGATTTGGGGAGGCTCACTCTGATATAGTCAAAGAACCATTGATCTAGAGTCTCTTCCAACCTTAAATTACTTTGTAACCTATCCCTGTACTAAACATAAACTAAAGAAAACAATACTGTATTGAGGAGCAGATACCTAAAATCAACTGGCTTTTAAACCATTAATGGAAGAAAATCCTTATAGACAATATGGCCACATTATATTCCTGACTAATGAGTTTTGTTTTATTTTTCTGAGAAGTGTGTTACGCTTTTCAAATAGGCTGCCATTTATATTATGATTAGTTTAGTCTTCTTAATGCTATGCAATAATTACTGCTCAAGCTTTGATACTGCATATTCCTATATAATCCAGAGTAGCACCAGTATTATAGAGCATGATGGGGTACCAGTCTATAAGTGGCAAACAATTAACTCAGGTCAAATAACTGCAGCAGTAATCACTTATTCTCATGTGCCAAAGTCATTGCAAGTGGCAGCATTATTATTTTTAAAATTATGTTAATTGCAAAATAAATATGTATTTTTAAATGGTCCATTGATATGGACTTGGCTCTCCCTTTATTTGTCGCATTGTCAATAAGTTAGCTGTGAAAAAAACAAGCAGGTGCTTGAAATGATATTTTTAGAGGTAAATTACAGAGCAGCATTGTCTCTAAAGAATAATGTTCCAAGATAATTGACACCAACCAGCAACAATCCTTATAAAACCATGAACATGCTCACCTGTCTCTGAACTTTCTAGGGCATAGCATAGATGCAGTAACCTACACTTACAGTAACTCAAAAGAATTCAGTGGATGATGAACCCTAAACTTACAGGAGAGGAAATCTTGGGGTATGTCAATAATATTATTTAATCTGAAATTTATATATGTATGTATGCCATGAATGTGGAGTATCTTGTATATGTACGTTAATCAGAAACTCATATGGGGAGCATAGTGAGTAATGTGAATCTCCACAGTAGTATGTATGGACGTCATGCATATGTACTATTTTCAGTACC
The DNA here is from genome assembly GCA_016271365.2 of Neoceratodus forsteri. Classification (NCBI taxonomy): domain Eukaryota; kingdom Metazoa; phylum Chordata; order Ceratodontiformes; family Ceratodontidae; genus Neoceratodus; species Neoceratodus forsteri. The sequence goes on along the minus strand of JADMNL010000037.1, from coordinate 36,991,420 downwards.
GTCCACCAGGATCAATCACTCACCTTTAAAATTCAGTTTACTTGAGTGATACATTGAGTTCCTGCAGTATCCTACAAAATACCACAGCAAAAACCATAACACTGTTGATTCTTAGTAGATAACACTGTATGTTTATTAAGGATTACCAGAAACAGTTAACATAAACCACCCTCCTAAATCACTGAAAATAGTAAAATTTAGAAAAAAAGAACTTCCACTCAAAACAAATTCTGTGCCATGTGCATATGATTAATACACACATGCATACAAATGTGAGTTTTTTTAAAGACATTTGAAACCAAGAAACTTCAAGAACCTTCTTAGGGTATAATGAGAACTATAAGAAGCTCATACCATCCACAATCTTTACACCTTAATACTATACAGAGATTAGGGCTGTGCACAATTGACACATTCACCAGCAGAACTGTGGTAAAATTACAATTCCGAGTTCATGGAATATCCATGAACATTTTATAAAATTTTGTCAACATTTAATGTTCTGTTATTTGAATCAAAATGGGCTGAGCTATACACAGCCAAATATTCAGAAATTCTTAAATTAAACTTTACAAATATGTAAACTTCAAAATGATAAGCCCCTGTAATTTTAAAACTAGAGAATGCAAAGTTACCAAGTCTGGCAGGTACACCGATCCTAAAGTGGAGTCTGTGTGTGTCCACCTCTTAATCTCTTCTTAAAGGATGCCAATGTTATAAATAGCCACAACTGCAAAGTAACATAAGTACTTAATGTTGAATTTGTGAATTTTGGTGAACATAATGGACTGTTGTGATAATTTTGTGGAAGCCATAGCCATGAACTTTGACAAACCATGCACCTGACCTGCCACGGAGGAGAAGGTAAATAGCTGGATATAGTGGTAATAAGGTTGTATTCATAGGCTACTCCATTGTACAATGAGCTGGAGGGTTGACAGGGCATTACAGGACCATGATGCTAGTGCAGATAAGGTGACTTGTCTGCTTCCTGTAGCGGTTAAATGAGTGTGATCAGTAGCTAAGCACTGCAGCTACAGGAAGAAGCTGACTTTTGTCCATACTATGGTAAGGTGTACCAGTCCTGATGACATGAGGTGCTCATTTATTAACAATGGTATATTCTTGAGGGAAATTCTTCAAGGCACTCATGGTCCTGATGCATGTCAGGAATGATAATGACAAAAATTAGACAAACTAATTTTTGCTAAGATTCTGCTGAAAGGGGAAGGGTCTTTTTTTCTGGCCAGCAAGAGGGCATTCTGGGGCAAGGAATGCCTGCATGCCTCAGGTGGGCTGCATTTGTACCAAGGAGGGGGTGATATTGCTCCTGTCAACTGACAGGCAGTCAAGGTAATTTAAAAATGAAAGGATAGAGGTTGGGGAGACAGCCAGTGTACTGGGTCAGCAGTGGCAGGAGTTAAATGCATGAGTCACCAAAGGAAAAATGGTTAGACTGGGCAGTACAGGAACCATAGGCCCCCAGCTGAAGCAAGAAAGCAAAGAAGGACAAGTCTGACTTCAAAGCAGGTAATATAACAGTCACACCCAGTAAGTGTTACTTGCAATGAGAGCCTATTTTAGGCACTCAGAGAGATCTAGCAGGGGAAGAAAATGACTCAGGCACCAGGAAGCAGTAATTACAGATATTCCGATGGGTTAGTTCTGGCAGGGGAAAGAGTCAGTGGCTCTCTTTTTAAGGGAGTGTGTCGCTGAGAAGAAAAAAGAGGATATCAGTAAGACAAGCAGTTCCATTGAGTCCATCTGGTCAGCTAAGAGTAAAAAGGAGGATAAAATAGTACACAGGGAGGAATTACAGGATTATAGACAGCTATACTCAGCTAACCAAATGCAGTGGTGATAAGTGTTTTGTGAAAGTTAAATTCCACAAGTGGAATTATGATGGGATTACCTCATACACACAATATACAAAGACTACAGTGCCCACTGCATATCTTGCAGTCCAACAAAAAGTCAGAGGAACTCTTCTAGCAGGTGAAAGTCCATGGTAAAAACAACTAAAGGTTCAACTCCTTATTCATGCTTAATATTCTTTATTTTATCTTCCACCTTAAAATATGACATTTTGCAGATACAGTATACTACTTCCTTGGTTAAGTGGTATTCCTAATTTTTATCTTATACTTTCCTGGAAAAATATTTTAGCTCCTATCTTTAACTTTTCCCCAGCTTTCATGTGCTCCTGGGCAACTCCAAATGTATTTTAGCTGGTACACTATGCTGAGAAACTAATATTGCAGGTTTCCCAGGACCAGTTAACTTCTCGTTGACAGAAGGCTCTTATACAACCATGAATTTTTGAGAAAATGCTGCCATTTAGTTATTTGTGGTATTTCCACTATACAATTGAAACTAGAGAAGTAAGTTTCTCTAGCTTTGTTAGATTTTAGAATCCATTGACACTTTCATGCCAAATTTCAGGCCTATACCTGTAGAAGCTTGGAAGTTAGAAACATTTTTAGAAAGTTTGTAAACTTTAGAAAGTTTTCACAAAATTTCACAAATAATTAATTATTAAACTTATGAATCCCTATAACTTAAAATTTACTAAACCAAATAGTTCAATACTTAGTAGTTTCTGTAACTGTACCAAGAAGGTGGCTGAGTCTGCAAATAAATATTTTCCGAAAATGCTACAAAAAAATTAAATGTCAAACTTTGAGCCCCTAGGAATTTGAAATTACGTATTCAAATCTCATGATATTTGTTTAGTTTGCATTAAATAGGTAAGTACACTAGGCAATAAATGTTTTTTTCCCCCAGAGATGACCTGGGATGAACAGAGCTAATAACAAAAATAAATTGATAACACAACATGTGACAAAACTCAAAAACATCCATCTCATCACAGTTGTAGAGACCAGTAGATACAGTACATTAGGACACCTAATGACAAGTATTCAGGCAATTTGTCATGTCTCTAGCTAAGCATATGACTGAGTTATGACCAAATCAACATATTTATGACATTTCATTAAATTTCAGAGAATTGGTTTTTCAAATTTCACCACCACTGGGGGCCAAGACTTGGATTTTTGGGCTGCCAACGGCCACATTAAGATCAAAGACCCAATGGTATTTATACACTATTTTGGCAGCAGCTGCTCAGAAGGCAATAACTCAACTCTGGCTATCGCCAGTGCTTCCTACTCTAGATTCCTGGTATGCCATCTGCCTGAATATACTTGAAATGGAGTGCCTCACTTTTAAACTTCAACTTCAAGTTGATAAATTTGTGAGTAGATGGCTTCCATTCCTACATTATAAAGCTGATAAGGAAAACAAAGATATTTTAGAAATTCTGGCAGACCTAGCTTAAATAAAACATTGGAAATATTAAAGAAGCATCCCCCAACACACACACCTTCTCCCCACCCTCACTGCATTTCTTAGTGCACTGAGATATTGCTACTGTATTGTAAGATGATATTTATAATGTTTCTAAGCATGGATAACTTCAGATTGACTTTTTTCTGTTTAATTTTTGGTTGAATTGTCAAATGTTTAGAACTGTAAAATACATGTGTGTCTGTCCCTTTTCTGTTGATATATGTCCCACGTAGGTATTACAGAAAAAAAGTTCAATAAACTATGATTTCAAAAAAAAATATCAAAGAATTTTACAAAATTTCACCAAAATTCCTTGAAATCAGAACTTGCTAATTCCATGTAGCCCCAACAGAGTTGGACATAGTGGAAAATTGTGTGCTTATCCTAAACATCAAAGAAAGATAGAAATCTCAAACTTGCAAATGTCTAAATGCGACACTTCCAGTTTAGCTGTATACTTGTGTTTTCCTAGTGTTATGCCGTCTTTGGATCTCTAGCAGCAATACACATAATATATATGGAAAACCAATTTATTATCAATTGAATGATGTTATGTAGGATTCTTCTTCTGCTGATGCTCTCTGCCTCTGTCTTCAACGCCGCTGCACATGTAGCATGTAGACCGAGGAGTCGGAATATGAAGGCATATATAGGAAAAGGAGACATTCTGATTGGAGGAATATTTCCAGTCCTATTTAAAACTGCTACACCTGAAAATGTTTTTACAGAGCCACCAACCATTGTACATTGTGAAAAGTAGGTGGACTATGTTTTTGTTATTCACTTTAACAAAGTTAAAACTGGTATGATTCGATAGAAATCTGTTTAATCTTAGCAAAACAGCTCTTAAACATCCTGATATAAAATGGTTACACTAAATAAAAATCTGCTATGTGTGTACAAAAGTAAACATGAAAATATCTTTCATTTTTTCTAGATTTGAATTAAGGTCATATCTTTGGGTTCAAAGCATGGTCTTTGCAATTGATGAGGTTAATAAAACCCCAAACATTTTACCAAACATTACTTTGGGCTTTCAGATTCATGATTCCTGTTATGTACCACCAAGAGCTCTTGAAGGGATAATGTATCTCCTTACTGGTCAGAGAGAATACATTCCAAACTACCGATGTCAGAAACGGACTCCTCTGGCAGCCATACTTGGAGAGAACAGTTCCCAGGTGTCCATCTCTGTGGCTAGGATGCTAACCCTCTATAGGTTCCCACAGGTAAGAAACACTTTAATCATTTCTAGGTTATATGTAACTTTGAACAAAAGGTACAACAGGAAAAGGTGGCAAATTTTGCTTTCAACATTGGGTTTCTATAACCTAGAATTGCTCTCCATCAGAACTAGCCAATAAAATAAACCTCTGATTTTGAACTAAAACAATGTTGGCCCTTTCTTGTTGGTTTTTAAATAACTGATATCCCTGGCACAAACACAGAAGCATGCACTGTCACAATAATCACTTCTTTGCTCATTAGTTTGACAACATGGAAGGCCCATCCATCAAGATTTCATTTCAATTTCCATTTTGTATTTAAGACTGTTATAAAAAAATTACTATGTTGATAAGTCTTCTAGTAATGGTTTTTCTTGGTGTTTTGTAATTTATTTATGTTTTTATGTTTTATTTGTATTTGGGACCCACCTGAAATTGAGCATTTGATGCTTCTGGAGCATACCTGATCAACAAATTTCAAATAAGTAGAGAAAATCTCCACTGGGCCTTTGCTTATACCTGTTATCATTTCATTACTACAGAAAAAAACAATTCAAAAGGGGGCACACAAATGCGGGTTGCACCTGCGTCCATCCAAATGCATCCCAGCAACCCTGCTACTACTTTCAAAAGATGCATCTTTTTGTGACAAAACATCATAATTAGTGGTGCAAAAGGATGAAAATGGGATTTGCATCATTTTTTGCCACTTGCATCTTTTTTTTGTTACAAATGTTGGACATAGTCAGACCATCTTTTTAACTTTTTGCAATACTGTTTTGTATTGATTTCTCTGCTGTACAAGGTATAAATCTCCAAGTCAATATATTTATTTCTTATAAAAATAAAACATCAGAGTGTGTGAGTTAAAAAACATAATTGAAAAAACAAGAATACTGGGGCTATAAAAAACTTTTATAAATTCCATATTAGGAGGAACCTAGGATCAGTATAGTTAATTTTAAAAGATGGGGTGCAAGCTTTGCAACATTTTATAGCTTATATCCTAGGGGTCCAAATCCATATAAACATGATCCATAAAACTCCCAATCGATAGTGTGTCTTTTTCTTCTTCTTTATTAAATATTAAAACATTTATGTACATTTAAGTTACCCAGATTTTGGGAATTCCAGCTTTCCAGTATCAGGTTATTTGCTGTCATAGTTGCCCCAAAAAATTCTTAATTCAGTAGGATCAGGATTAATTCCCAGATTGTCATTAAACATATAATTCCAGGGATTTTATGAAACAGATTTACCTATTGCTTTTCCCATTCTTTTTGAATCTGAGTCCACTGTGACTTTATTTTTGGTCAATACTTGCAACGATGATAGTACCAATATTGTTACTCACATGCCAACATTTACTAAAATGTGAGATCTCCAGCCTATTCAGTCTTATGAGTGTAGAATGGGCTCCGGAAAGTCATTTATACTGAATAGATTTTTTTAGCCAAAAATATGCCTGTTTTCTTTCTGCATCACATCCACTATATTTTGATAAGGTAACATTTGCCTCTGCAACCAAATTATTTTCTGTTTTAATAATACTATTGATATTCTGATTCAGCTGGACAGAGTCAAGAGTGGCATACATTTTACTCAGTAGTTTTGCTGGATAATTTTCCTTCTTTTTTTTTTCTTCCAAATAACACAAATTTCCCAGGCATTATTAATATTCATTCCCTTTTTAATAATATAATTCTTACATTTGTTCTTTATAGTATTATCAGCCAAAAGGATTAAATGAATACCTCCCTTAATAAGCTCCCTTGACAGCTCTTCATGGGAAATTAGACCTTGATGTTGTATGATCAATAAAGTCAAGTCTTTAAATTGTTTGCAAACTCCTGAATAAAAGAATGATTTCATTACTTTCAAAGGTGTAAACAATGTCTTCCCTTATATGTGCATGCAACCATGAAATACATTTTTTGTCAACTTCGTCTCTATATTTTAATATTGTTTTTGTTACAAATATAATCAAATGGTTCTTACATGTCATAAATCTTTGAGGAGCAAAAAACATATTTTGTAAAAGTATTCCTGGGTTCTGCTTTCTAATTAGTTCTTGTAAGAATGTTGATAAGTCCATGCAAGCTCTCAACATGGCATTCATGCTTAAAGCTCAATCCCAGGCCATTTTTATGGCTGCACAGCAAGAGTTATGCTGACCTAGTGCTATTACATTAAAAAAGTGCTCTGAATGTACATCACTGTGAACACATTACAACTCGTCTCCTTCCACCAAGTGGAGTTGAAGCACATCTCTCCACATCCTCTCCATTCATTAAAGTGTGCTTCCTTCCTCTTACCATGCCACACTATTTCTTCTGGAGAGCAGGAGGGAACATTCTTGGGTGTTGCATTTGGCTCACTGCAGTCATTTCCATGCTCCAAACCTAAAGCAGCAGCACTATTAGTAGCAGGGCAAATGATGTACACATGTCACCATCAGTTTGCAGGGATCATGAGTTCAGCAGCTGCTGTAGCATTAATCCCACCAGATCGGAACTTGCAACCAGGTCTTGAAAAGTGTGTAGCCTCCCACTCCAGAAAATTGCAAACACCGCTGTTTTTATCACATTTTGTTCTAGTCAGCTACTCTTTTGTATTAGTAAGTGTCTGATTTAGTCCTTCCATTATATTAGTCCTGTTTAGATATTTTTGAAACACTTTTAAGTACCAATTAAAAATACAATGGACTTCCTACAAGTGTCTTCCATACAGCTCTTGCCAACACCTTTGTCAAAGTTCCCACTTCATCTTTTCAGGCTGATGGCACTAAAGGTCTGTACAATCAATAGTGTGCTAATTTCAGATTTATTTGCCTTGCCCGTAAATTAACATTTTGGCATTTTTGTTTTGCTAAATCTCCAAAAGTGCTCCCATCTTACCTACCATACTGTTGTGAAACAATAACCACACTGAGCATGGAAGGGGAACTTGTTTAACCAGGAGAGGCACACTAAGCTGAAGATTGTTTCCAGGTGTGACCTGGAAGCACAAGGAAGTTAAGTGACTTACTCAGGGTCACACAGTATGCAAGTGGGGGATGTGGGATTCAAACCCATGTCTCCAGGTTTGCAGCTCAGAGCCTCAGGGATCAGTCCTGGGGCCAGTCCTCTTCAACATCTTCATTAGTGACCTTGCAGATGGACTAGAGGGCAAGGCTTGTCTGTTTGCAGATGACACCAAGATCTGCAACAGAGTAGATGATCCAGATGGGGTGGGCAGAATGAGAAGAGATCTGGATAAACTAGCAAAATGGTCAGAAGAGTGGCAACTGGGATTTAATGCAAAGAAGTGCAAAATCATGCACATAGGGAAGAGAAACCCTGAAGCCACCTATAGGCTGGGAGGGGAGTTGCTAGCAGTCACAAAGGAAGACAGAGACTAGGGCATCATCATCACTGATGACCTGAAATCATCCAAACAGACCTCTAAAGCAGTAGGTAAGGCTAGGGGGGTGTTAGGGTGTATTAGTAGGGGTATCACAAGTCATAAGAGGGAGGTAATAATCCCTCTTTACAAGACACTGGTTAGGCCCCATCTGGAGTACTGTGTGCAGTATTGGAGGCCACCCCTTCACAAGAACATTAACCAAATTGAGGCAGTCCAGAGAAGGGCAACCAAAATGGTGCAGGGACTGCATCAGAAGACATATGAGGACAGATTAACAAGCTCAATATGTATACCCTTGAGCAAAGGAGGGAGAGGTGATATGATCGGGCATTCAAACACCTTAAGGGCATTAACAAGGTGAAAGAGTCTAACATGTTTAAATATAAGAAAAATAGCAGGACAAGAGGACACAGCATGAGATTAGAGGGGCGATTAAGGGGAAATGTGAGGAAATTCTTTTCACAGAAAGGGTGGTGGATGCATGAATGGCTTACCACAAGAAGTGGTGGCTATAAATACAGTGCAGGGCCTCAAACAGGCATGGGATAGGCATAAGGGAGCAATACAAATAACTATGACTAGATAGGCCACTGACAGAGCAAAGGCCGATGGCACATTTATAAGGCAGAAAAAGAAATGGGCAGACTGGATGGGTCTTGCAGTCCTTATCTGCCGTCAACTTCTATGTTTCTATGTTTCTATGTTAAACCACTGCACTATACTGCCTAAAAACACCACAGTTATGTGTTGAGTTATTCTGGAGGTAAAATGATTGCAAGAAATTGGTAATTAAGTCTGTTACTGTAGTTGCACTGAGACATTCTGCTCAATAGTAGTAGATTTGTGTACACTGTTCCCCCTCCCTGTCTAGCAGCCTTGGTTACTATCCCAAAAACGAATTCAGCTTGCTGTATTTGTGGATATGTCGAGAGTGCCTTCCTTTGTTTGAATGTCAGTGTGAAAATGAGAGTGTGGGCTTTGAACTGCCACAGATTGTTGGGGGGTGGCGGATGAGCAAGAGAGAGAGAGAGAGAGAGAGAGATAGAGGGAAATGCAGAGACAGCAGTAGTGATGCAGTGCACTGTTCCAGTTGATACACAGCAGCATCTCCTTTACTCAACAGTCCTAGTAATCAGCAAACAGCATGAGATGCAGGCACAGCAAAAGCCCAGCACACACACACACACACACACACACACACACACACACACACACACACACAGTTCAGTAGCTTCTCTGGTCTTCCACATCAATGTTGCTTAGAAAATACAGCTGCAATCCAAATAACAGAGATTCTTTAAAAAAACAACTGGGGACTTACAAGTTAAGAAAAACAAACCCTAGTTTTTATCATAACTATCTATACATGGCACCTAGTAAAAGAAAGCTGTCATTGACTGCATCTGGTGTGAGCTTAGTTTGGTGATTGGGAAGGGGCTAAACTTTGCCAATTTGAATGCAAATATTGATGTAACTACAGAAGACGTTCAACTTTATTATTTTAGCAAATGTTCTAACTGCTGCCTATGCCCCACCACATTCTATGGAAAGCAGATTATCAACAGGGCACAAACTGTCCAGTTTTCCTTTAGCTGCATTTGAGAACACTGGAGTAAGACACAAGTTCTGCCCTTAATTTTTAATCATTACTGAACCTAAAGAAAACTTCCTGCAAAATAAAGAGAAATGGACCTCTCATAGTGCAGTCACCTCCTTCGTAAGGGACTTTCAAGGTTTCTGAAATACTGACATTTTAATTACATTCTAGTAGTTGTGTAATACTTTTATTTTAAGCAAAGAGGTCTTGCTTCTGAACACCAAGATAGAAGTTTAAAAGATTTAACAAAATGTTCTTTAACTTCTATTAGGACTTCCATCTTGTTATTTTGGTGAATGTTTTAACTGCTGCTTATGTTCCTCCACATTCTATGAAAAGCAAATTAACAATAGGAAACTGGCTACTGAAAATTTAATAAATAAATCAATAATTAAATTGTTAGTGCAAGTACTTAGTGCCTGGTTATTGCTGTGGTGTGTGTGTGTGTGTGTGTGTGTGTGTGTGTGTGTGTGTGTGTGTGCACGTGTGACTTTTCCTACAATCCAATCCAGACAATAATTCTATATCCCTTGTCAGATTAATGCATTAGCAGCCATTTTGGCTCTGACCGGAATTTGTTATAGTATGAGCTGTATAGTATAATAAAAGATCAAGGTATCCTAGTTCACGTTGTTCCTTCAGAAGTACTAAAGGCAGCAGATAATTCTCTGGGAGCCTCCCCCCCAACAAAAACCTTTACAATAAATCCTTTTTTAAAAAAAACAAGAAAAAGGACCCCTTGTAGGGCTGTATAATAAACAACACAAAATGCATTATCACCATGTTGACAATATCACTTCATTTCCCCAAAGAGAACAACACAGTTTCCCATTTTAATAATAGGTTTTTAACTTTTTCATATATTGAGAAAATGTTCATAGTTATCATGTCCATAATATTATTTAACATTATGGTCTGTATTCAGAAAGGACGACGCAGTCCACGCCATGGCGCAAGATACGTTGAGAAATGCTGCAGCCAAGGTAGTGCGCCAGATTCAGGTACAAGTCACAATTGCATCTATGCAAGCCGCAAGGATGCAGGTCACAGGCTGCGACCTATAAAAGCATGCAAAGTGGCACGCATGATGCAGAACGCAGGCACAGAATGATGCTGCAACCGACAGAGGGAGGTGGAAGGAGCAAGTCACAAACAAGCATGAAGCAAGAGCCCCAGGGCAAAAGGGACAAGAAAAAAAAGAAAAGCAGAAGGCCACATGGTAGTGGGGATCCCACACAGGGCAATGTGGGCAAGAAAAAGAAGAAACTCAGCAGGGCACAAGGCAGAGATGAATACACACAAGGCAATGGGGGCAAGAAGAGGAGAAAAATAAACTTCACCCAGAAGGAGACTAACACCCTGATCCAGGAAGTAGATGCCCATGTGGCCATCCTATGTGCCAGAGGTGGCAGTAAGACCATCAGAGACAAATGGAAGAAGCAGTGGTAGGACATCGCCAGGCATGTCAATGCTGAAGCATGTGCAAAGAAGACCATCAGGGAGCTGCAGAAGCACTACAATGATAAGAAGCGCAGGACAAAACAGAAGCTGGCAGAGAACCGTAGGATTGCCCTAGCCACTGGTGGAGGAGAGAGCCAAGAGGTACCACTAACAAGCCAGGAGGAGATGATAGCATCCCACATCAAGCCAGACTGTACATGGAGTCAGTGGACTGGACGCATACAGCATGCGGAGTGGGACAGGTAGGTGTTGAATGTGAGTGGTAGCAGTATGTGATGTGAGACCCAGGAAGATAAGGAGTGCATGCCATGGTGCAGCATGGGTGCATGGGTGCCAGATCCCACAACAGTGCAGCACCTAGTAACAGAGCACTAGCCAGCACATACCATAGGAAAGGGCCACAATGTGTAGCACTGTCAGGAATGAAACAAACATGTGTATACAATATGTGGGCCCCACATAGGAGTAGTAAATGATGAACACCCAGGCAGAAGAGCAGGAACAGAGATATGATAAACATCAGTGAGGGAGAAACCACTTCCAAGGAGGGCCAACCATATAAGGGTAATAGAGTGAGTGATGAAGAATGCTGCTATCATACCAGTGCAATGATGTCAGACATATGTGGCCACGAACAGCACAAACAGCATGAGGAACAGCATTAAACCTGTGAGCAGCAAAGGTCATGTGAGTGTGAATACCACAGCACCATGTGGAAGACACAGGAGGTGAGATTTAGGCAGGTGGCATGGTGGAATGAACCCATGACAGCAAAGCTGCAGTGATGTGGCACAGAGGGCCACTGTGTGCACAGCAAGGAATGGCTGCCACAGACGACAGCCAACAGATAAGTGGTGTGACTGTGTGTAGAACCATAGAAGTGAGAGGAATGACCTGCACAGCTGTGAATGAATGCAGCTGGGCACCACACATCCTGCTGTGTGTCCCGGGGGTGTGTGCACCAGCACAGCAGTCCCGTCCACACCCCTGGGCAGTGCCACCAGTGCTGCGCACACATCGGGCACATGTCAAAGAGGTGGCAGCCTGCTGTCAATGCAGAAATGTAGATCCATGTAACCTGGCTACAGGAATTGGAGGGCAGGGTACTGTATGGGAGCAGAGATCTGGAGGTAACGGAACAAGAAAGGGACCTAGGCATCACTGTATTAGGGGATCTGAAGGTGGAAAGGCAGTGTGGGAGGGCAGTGGTGGGGAGAGTGGAATGCTGGGATGCATCGGAATGGGGAATCACCAGTAGAAATAGGAGGTCAGAGTACCTCTGTACACTCAACTGGTTAAACCGCATATGGAGTAAGGAGTCCAGTCCTGGAGGCCAGACCTCTAAAAGGATGTGGGGAGGCTGGAGCGGGTTCAGAGGAGAGCGACAATTATGGTAAATGGGTAATGCCACCATCCTATGTAGAAAGGTTGAGAGATCTGAACATGTACTCCCTGGAACAGAGGAGGGAGGGGGGGATATGATTGAGACCAGCAAGTACCGGAAGGGCATAGACATGGTGCCAGTGGAAAGCATCCTCCAGATGGAGGGTAATCAGTGGATGAGGGGGCATAGCCTACAGCTGGAGGGAGTTCAAAGGTTAACATTAGGAAATACTATGTCACAGAGAGTGGCAGAACAGTGGAACAGACTCCAGAGGCGGTCGTTGGAGAAGTAACAGTGGAGGGATTCAGAGGGGAATGGGACAACCACAGGGAAGTGTTAAGGGTGGGGGGTGCAGGTCCAAGCAGATAGCTGGACAAATAGGCTGACTCTATGGGCCATGTCAGTCCTAGTCTGCCATCACATGTCTATGGAACAATGTATCTATGTACAACATGACCATGCAACATCCTGGTGGAAGGCCTGTGGACCTGTACCATGGAGCACACACAAGTGACACAATGGCAACTGCAAGACCACAGGTCCCCTGACAAAGAAGACCAGGGAACAGTGTGCAGTGGGCAATGCCTGTGAATAGCAATGGGACACACAGGAGTACAGGAGGGGCAGCTTAGGAGGACATGTGCAAAGGGGGTATGCACAATGAGGATGGAGCACAGGCACTATTATGCATGCCACATGCACAACAGTGGCATGCATTTGACACACTGTGCCATGACAGTGCATGTGCCAGCAAAAGTCCAACTGAAGCACAAGGTGAGACACACACTGGGACCACACACAGGTGAGGCGTGGGGGGACAGATCCAGCAGCACATGGACATAGACACATGCATGCAGTCAGTGGCAGGTACCTGAGTGTGAATGGCACAGTACACTGTGGGCCGGTGACCACCTGAACAGCAGTTGCTCGAGGGCCCAACAGTAGGGGACAGAGCATGCTGGCCTGGCACACCTAGACCCAACCAACATGCCCCTGTGGAGATGTGAGGGAGAGACAACAGGGTAGGCTGATGGTGGGCCCAGGCAACAACACTGTATGTGGCGAGCCAAGCAGATCACCATATGTGGGGAACACAAGACCCACACAATACACATGCCAGGCACAGCTGCAAGTGGTCAGACACAGATGCTGTGGGTTGCAGGTGCGCAAGGCACACCATAGCCACAACATGCAATGTTGTAATGCACATGTGTGCACACACACAAATGGAAAGGCAAGGTAGTGATGTAGCAGTGTCACTGGGGACAATGCCAATGGGGACATGGTGGTACAGACAGTAGCCACATTGGACACAGACACTGTGAGCAACAACAGGACTGTAGCCATGCATGGACAGCCAGGTGCACGTGCCCATGACCAGGGCAGACACGTGTACAAACATGGTGCATGTAGCAGCAGGGACACTGTACTGGACAAATGCATAGCAGAGCTACACACAACATGCAACATGCAGACACACACAGGTGCCTGGGCCAGTGGCCTACATGCCATGTGTAGGAGGGAGCCATGGCAATGACAGTGTGATGCCATGCACAGCTGATAATTAATATCTATGGTGTGAGTGCATGGTATGCGGATATCCAAGATGACCCATGCCAACGTGCAAGACATTCTATGCACAACAGACGCCACAGCAGTGCCACTGTACTGATCCACTGCTCTGGCAAAGGGATGGCAGCAATGCCTAGGGACCTGAGCAACAAGCTGTGAACATGTACTGCACACCCATCAGGCCAGACCATGGTCAGACTCACACAGCCCCTTTCCGCATGCTGTACAACTCTGAGCAAGTCACACAGGTGACCAGTGCACGCAGGCTGCCCCTGCCAACGTGCACATGTGGCATGCGGGCCTATCCGGTAACCTATGATGGCAATACACTGGGACATCATATGGATAATGGTGTAGGGGCCCCACAGTGCTGTGGGTATGCAGCTGGACCACAGACACACACACACACACACACACACACACACACACACACTCCACATACACACATACTCACCTGCCACTGTGAAGGCCATTGTACCGCACAGGACAGCACACCCATGTCCATAGAATTGTAGAGGGTGGGATAACAGACAGGCATGTGCAACACAACAGTGGACAACAGCACCAGGACACATGGCCAGCCTGCAGGTACAGACAGGTAGCAACTGGCAGACAGTGCATTATAGCCAGCATAGGGACAGTGGCAACAACATAGCATACTGAGGCAGGGACTAGCATGTTGTGGTATGGCAGTCACTGTACCATGTCTGTTCCCCTACAGGGCACACTACAGTGACAGCCGAGGAGGCAGGACCGACAACAAGCGGTCAACATGGTGGACGGAGGAGGCAGGGGGTGCAGCGTCCCATGGATGATGTTGGCGATGAAGATGATGATGATGACAGCAGCAGCACCACCACCACCAGCACCAGCAGTAGTAGCAACAGCTGCAGCACAGGATGCTGTAGGAGCCCCGTGGAGAGCCTTGATAGCCGGGCTGCAGGACTGCGGGGGACAGCACAGGGGCAGGACATGGTGAAGGCCATGACACAGTAACAGAGCATGGGGAGGGCCTGACACAACAAATGGCTGACATAGGCCAACACACAGACAGCATACAGAACAACGTAGCAGCTGATCTCAGTCCATCGCTGATAGCAGACCTGGAGACCACAATTGGGGCAGCTGCATCAGACCATGTAGGGCAGTACTCACGAATACTACCATTGGAGACATACTGCCAAAGTGTGTGCCAGGGCCAAGAGAGAGAGAGACACAGAACAGGTAAGCTGAGGAACATATGGCACTGCATTGAGGCACAGCACCACACATTACAGGCCATAAGCCCCACCATAACACATGCAATAGAGGCCGCTGGCAGGAAAACCAACCGTCACCCTGGTGGACGTTGTTGTGGCATTGCATGGGATGCAGTCCACCTTGCATGAACAAGGCGAGACCATGGACAGGGCAACACACGCCATTGAACAGGCAACCACATGTTGGCAGCAACACACAGAGACGATGGCAACAGCCCTGCAGGACATTGGAAAGGTGCTACGAGGGACCCTTGTTGCACAACAAATACTGTTGGGTTCTATTTATGGTCCTAATTTGGATTCACCTCGTTTTTTCACACATCTCCTGCCATTGGTACATACTAATTTATCCCAAATGATTTTACTAGGAGGGGATTGAAACATCACGGCCCAATTACAGCTCAACAGGTCTGACAATAAAAAAACTGGCCTATCACCAGCCCAAAGGGCACTTAAGGAGCTTATGGAAGGTGTGGGCTTGATAGATGTGTGGAGGGTTTTAAACACAAATTCTCAACAATATTCCTTTTTCTCTGCCCCACATCAAACCTGGTCGAGAATTGACTATTTCTTAGCTCACATATTTTGCCAAATGTTATTGACACATGTATCATCCACACCTGTGTAATATTGGATCACTCCCCCGTTTATTTCACTTACTTGCTTGGAGCGGGGACAAAGAGAAACTCTCTCAGGTGTCTCAATAACCAACTCCTCCAAGATCCAAGTACCTGCGATCACCTTAAACAATTTATTTCTCACTTCTTAAGCACGAACATAGGGTTGGTTGCCAAAATAGACATAGCTTGGGCAGCCTTAAAATGCACAGTAAGGGGAGAATGTATTTGGCTGGCAACAACTAGCCTAAAAAGTTTAATGCCCATGCTCAGAATATCCTGGATTCTATTAAGGCTATAGAACATAAGTGTTGGATGTTGTTCAGCAGAGGAGGTTTGTATTCAATTATACAAGCTGCAAGCTCAATACACCGCTTGTATGCTCCAAAAAGCTGAATTGGCTCTAAAGAGGACTAAACTCAAATACTTAGAATCTGGAGAGAGGGCAGGTAAGCTACTTGCTATCAGGCTTAAGCAAATAGAATCCAAAAGGTGTATCTCAGCACTACGAATTAAACAAGGAAATTTTATAACTAATGATCCAAGGGAAATTGGTTCGGCTTTTCGGCAATTCTTTCAAACCCTGTACACAATTCTGCCAGCAGAAACAATAATGTCAGAGGACATTGAGAGAATCTTGGATTTGGTCACCTTACCTAAATTACTGTCAAATGACTCCTGTCTATTGGATCTCCCCATCCAGGAGAGGGAGGTCAAGCAAGCAATTACACAGCTTGCCCCTGACAAATCTTTAAGACCAGATGGCCTCTCAGTAAAGAACTTACACCCTTTTTAACAAAAGTGTTTAACTCCTGGTACATGCATGGTTTTTCTGAAAATAATTTTCTTGAGGCAATTATCACTTTAATTCCTAAATCAGACAGGGAACCCTTATATCCGGAGAGTTACCACCCCATATCACTACTTAATGTTGATATAAAAATACTGACTAAAATTCTAGTAACTCGCATAGGGCCATTTATGCGTAAACTCATTAGCGATGAACAAGTCGGCTTCATGACTGGTAGAGAGTCCAGTGACCACCTGCATATACTACTCCATTTAATAGATCACAGCAAAAATTCATGTATTCCAGCTGCTCTTCTTGCATTAGATGCAGAGAAAGCATTTGATCGAGTTTCCTGGGATTTTCTTTACGCTATGTTGACACGTTTTGGCTTTTCCCAGGTTTTATAAAGTGGATTAAGTTGTTATATTCTGCTCCAACTGCCCAGGTCTGGTGTAATGGTGTCCTGTCTGAGTCATTCCCTTTACATCACAGTACCAGACAGGGCTGCCCCCTTTCCCCCCTTTTATTTAATCTTTACCTGGAACCACTAATTCAAAAATTATTATTTTCATGCAAAAACCAGGGTATTCTAATTGGAAATAACCAACACCTTATCTCAGGTTACGCTGATGACTTGCTACTTCATGTTGAGAACCCTGCAGTCAATATTCCAATATTACTGCAAGAAATTGAGCTCTTCTGTAAGGTATCTCATTATAAACTCAATCTTTCTAAAACTAAACTTTTCCCACTAAATGGGAAATGTTTGCAGATTGAATTTTTGGAATACGGCCTGACTTGGGGATCTCAGTCTCTGACCTACTTAGGTATCAAAATCTTGAAAGAATTGCCAAAGATGTTGGAAGAAAATCTCACTGAATTATTAAGCACAATAAAAAGTGACCTAGAGAGATTTACCTCTTTCCGTTTGGGCTAGAATTCATACGGTTAAAATGAATATATTGCCCCGGATTCTTGATCCCTTGACTATGTTGGGATTCTACTTGCCTAAATCTTGGTTCTCCGACCTACAAAAATTATTAAACCAATTTATATGGAAAGGTAAGGGAGTCAGAAGAGCCTATTTCAAGCTTACAGTTCCCAAAATATGAGGAGGCCTCTCCCTACCTTTCTTTTTTAAATATTATGTGGCAGCTCATCTTAGTAAGCTGGCACACTGGGTCCACCCTTTAAGCGCAATAGACTCGGATTCATACAGACCCCTCTGGATATCAATTGAAGAAACCCCAGCTGCTCAAAATTCTTGTAATCTCTCAGCTTTTATTTATTCTTCTCCAAAGAGAATCCCTAAAGAACTGAAAAATAACCCTATTGGTTGGTCCCTCAAAGCTTTACATCAGCTTCAGACCTCTCTAAAGTTAGACTGGCACAAATCTGTGGAGCAGCCTTTATTGTATAATCCACAACTGCAAATTCAAAATTCTCCCATCCTCTCCTCAGTTTGGGCCCCTTTGGTAGGGCTCAGGTTAGGAGATATTATCTTGCATGGTAGAGATTTATCTTACTTACAATTCTGTCAGAACATCCCTGCTGCTGAAGGGAATGCTTTTAAATACTGGCAGGTCAGGCAAGCGGTGATAGCTTTCTTACAAAATACAATGGCTACTGAATCTACCAAAGCGCAGTTATCTTCTCTTCTAAAAACAGCAGATCAGACGCATTCTATCTCCAAGGTTTATCAAGAACTTCAAATAGTGGATCCTGCGTTACCCCAAGGCACCTGTTATTACTGGGTACAAAAGTTATCTCTTAGTGATGATTCAAGGTATTGGCAAAGGGTTTGGTCTAATACATATAAGTTAATGAAACAAGATAGACTTAGACTGCAACAATATTATATCATGCATAACCTTTACTATACCCCGGCACAATTAAACAAGATTGGAAAGCTTCACTCCTCACAATGCCAGCGGTGTAAGGAAGGCTATTGAGATCTTTATCATATCATATGGTCATGTTCAAAAGTTCAGATATTCTGGAAAAATATACAAAAGTTGATTGCCCCTCAGTTAAGAGTTAGATTCTCTTTTTGTACCTGAAACCTGTTTGCTTAACTACTTTCCTTTGCAGATGACTAGACAACAGAAAAGATATATAGCTATCATATCAGCTGTTACCAAATTGATGATCATGAGACACTGGATGGATGATTCTATCCCATCTGTTCTTGAGTGGCATAAAGAGATTCTCTTTGCACTACAATTGGAGAAACACATAGCTAAAATGAATGATAGTTTACAAAATTATCTAAATAAATGGGGTACATTAGATGCCTTCCTCATAGTGTGGGCGCCTTTGAAAGGCTGGGCTGCATCTAAGAAATAAACAATCAGAGCCTCTGGTGGATTTTATAATTTGTCACTATTCCTATTTTATTTAGATCTCAATGCTCGGTTTGGTTGGGAGGGGGTTAGGGTAGCGTGTTTTAAGATACATAGAAAAGTATGTAATGCCGAAAATTTATGAGGTGCAAGTTTTAATACTAAGTGATGTTGTAATAATGAGACCTTCTTTACTGTGTGTATCATTGTTGCATTGTGGTGTTACAATAAAGCACATTGAATTAAAAAAAAGGAAAGGCACTACGACACAGGACACAGGACCACCAACACAGGCATATGAACCAGGGCACACAGACAGATGCTGTTGAAGGCACACCACAACCAGCAGCGCACACCATGCCAAGTACTAGTGCCACTGTGTGTGTGCCAACAACAGCAGTACAAACACACAGCCCCCTATGGTCATACAGCCAGACACGGGTGGTGCCTGCAGAACAGTACCAACAGGCCACAGAACAGTGACACGTGACAACTCACCTGCAGCAGTGGCACACACGAGGAAGATAGGGCAACAGAGAAGAGTGCAGACCCCTGGTGAGGGGGGAAGGAGCACTGTGCAGACACAAGGTGAGGGGAGGTTGGCAGGGGCAGCTGACACACACACACTGGTGGACCAGGCAACACAGATGGCACACAGCCAACAGCACCACCACAGCAAGAGCAGCAGACCCCAAGGACAGTAGCATGGTGGTGTGGCAGGCTGTGGAAGTGGAAGGACCTCCCCCACATGATCCAGACATGCACATAGTTGACACAGTAGAATGGGCACTATGGGTAACCACAATGCTACAAGGGTATGGGGACAGGGATAGGTGTGTCTGTGGCTGAGGCCAGGTCAGCCATAGTGTGGTATGTGGGTACACAGTGTATGAGGTGGGTCTGGATGTTGTGCCATGTGGCGTTACATGAACAGCAGAAGAATGGCAAGTGCTGACCTGTGCGTGGGATGGGTAGTCAACACCCATACACACACCGTTAGCTATGGAACTGAATAGCTGGCGACAATGTCAGGAGCTGCCATTGTGATGTGCAAATAAAGCATGATGGACCAAATACCCGCTGTGTCCATACTGTGATACATCCACCCACAATACTGCATAGTTGTCTGCAACGCAGTGAAATACTAGAATGGGGCCAGACAGCCATCATGGGCATGCACACAATGACAGTCCGGCTGTGATGTAATGCAGTGTTCGACAGGAAGGCACAACAGAATTGGTGGGTACAGATGTGCTAAGTACAGAATGCACTGTGTGGTGTGTCACATGGTGCAACTGAGTGACCACACCACCCAGGAGGTGGGTACATCCCCCATGAACACAGACCCATACCTGCTCAGTGGTGATTCGACAGTGGAGCCATGGACACAGTAAATGCATTGTACGGCTGTCCATACTGCATGACATACCTCAGGCCTGTATGCCACACGATGTACACACAGCCATGCGACAAGAGCTGTTCAATGACAGTACAGGTGTGGCACACAACATTAGGGTGTGGCATACCATGAGACATCAACATGCCACAGGTGCATAGTGGGGCACGAGGCCACAGTTCGACTGTCACATGCATCTGAGATGTGGTCATTTCCCATGATACACCACACCCTGGTATGTATCATTGTGACTATCACTTGTGCCACTGCACTGAGGGTGTACCCATCACCATACGCCATGCCCAAGAGGGCTGTAGAGGCACATGCTGGACATGCTGATGGTGACATGGGACTGGAGCCACACACACAGACGTCTTGCCATGCATCCAGCATAGTGCGTTAAGCTGTGCCACACTGATGTGATATGGCTACTGTGGTGACATGGGCCTACAGGGTGGTTGGCCCCCCCTCCCATGTGGTTGCTAAGGTCCACATGTCAGACACATGCAGCATGTACACCTGTGATGGGCAGTAGGCCATGCCTGTGTGTCCCCTGCAGCACACTGCCACAGCCTGTCAAGCCCACTGTGGCTGTGGAGCTCCCACCACACCCATATCACATGAACAGGTCCTGTGCCCAACCTTTCACACTGCTGCACTCATGAGGCATGCACACAGATGATAACCACTGTACAGACACCATCTAGTGGTGGGATATGTTTGGTTTATATACACACTGTGTTAGTTATACCAGCTGTGGCATTGCATTGGGACAGTATAGCCTGACAGTGTTAGCCATCAATGGGTGCTAGTCGGGCCACTGGTACATGTCATGCACAGACAGGGTGGAGCATGGCTGCCACTGGTACTCTATGTGGTATGGTGTCCATGCCTGCAACATACGTGCGGGACATGCCTGTGGAGGCGTGACTACCTTGCAGCTCAACTGGGGTGGGTGGGACCAGTGCTGCACAGACAGCCACAGCTAGCGTCGCAGTGCTGAGCGGCAGCAGGCTGTGCCTGACAACCATGGCTGGTTGGCGGCCCTGTTCTATGACAGTGTTCCACTGCAGGCACATGGGTCCTGGAACATGTACCCCATGGTGGATTGACACCTGTACTGTGTGGCTGTGCTGCATGGGCACAACATCACACATGTGGCACAGGTCACATGGACATGTTGGCAGCCTAGACTGCCACGCACATCACAGCATCTCCATGCCATGGCACACACCTGCTGTTGTCGCGCCTGCATGGGCACCGCCATACAGGCCATGACATACCCTACCATGGTACACCTGGCACCACTGCAGCAGTAATGCACCCGACAGCACAATGTACTACAGAGAGTGATCATGCAACAATGGTTTATTGAATGATTGTGTGGTATTAACAGGTGTATGAACAGCCTGCGTTACGTATGTACACTGTGCGAATACAAACACATGCAATGCCTGCCTGGAGACTAAACTATGTGAAACATTAACATTTAAAATGTGTCACTGTGAACATGCATGCGGTACCCTGCTATGCACAACCCTGATGTGTATACTCTTCAACATGCATGGCTCAGTGTGTTATGCAGCAATGGCCAGGGAACTACCATATGGAGCATCATATGGGTTGTTGGAGCTTGTGACAATCACAGTGGGATGTGCTGCACATAACAGTGGCGTACTTGCAGCATGTTGCATTGGGTGTGTGTGTTAAGTGCTGGTACAGCACCCACTACGGTGTGTGTCGGCTGCAGCACAGCGCCACTGCGCGGTGCGCCATGTAGTCCCTCCCATGCGATACATTCACTTTGGCCTCTGTACCTGTGATGCTGCATTCTCTGTGGTGGTTCTTGGGCCTGCTTTCCCACCCTCGTCACCTTCTGTTGGGTTCCACATCACAGGGCTGCTGGACTGAGCCCTACCACCCCACCTCTCCCTGCCCATTGCAGACTCCACACCTGTAGCCTGTTGGCCTGCACCATATGCCAGCAGCCCTTGTCCTTCCTGTTGCCTGCTATGGCAGCAATACTCCTCCAGGTCCTGCACCTCCTGGCAGCCCTCTGTTGTTGTCATGGCTCAGGCTCCACCACCCACCTGCACACCTGTGCTGCTGCCCTCACCAGCACCCCTGTGTCCACACCCTGATGGCATTACTCTGCTGTGCCCCTGGCATCCATTGTTGTGGTGTGTCGGTGTCCATTGTGGTACTGGCATTGTAGTGTCAGTACAGATGCCTGGTGTGTGTCATGTTGTTGTCCACAGCTGATGGCTCCTTCTTCTGCCTTCACTGTCGCCATTTCCGATTTATGTCTGTGGGGTGGTAGTGGGCGGCACACCCATGAAGTCGCCTCGACCAGGACCTGTACTGTTGTGCCTGCCCTCTTATAGAAACATAGGTGTTTTGAATTTGATGCGATATGACAGTGCCAAGCAGTCTGCCCATTTCCCGATGGATAGCTGCAGATTCTAGTTAATCAACAGTTTACTTCTCCTACCTCCTCTAATTGCCTTATGTCTGTCCCATGCATTCTTGAATTCTCCTCTGTTCCTGACTCCCAACCTCTCAGGAAGGTGTTCATGCATCCACAGCCCTCTCTGTGAAAAAATACTCTAACATTACCTCTGGACCATCCTCTATCTTTTCCTTTGCCCCTTTCTTGGACATCTTTTGTGAAAGGCTATCCTCTTGTACTTTTAATTCCTGAGATACTTGAAAGTTTCTATCATGTCCTCTCCTCCTTTCCTCAGGTGTATACATATTGCTGCTTAGTCTCCGATGTCTTCTGGTGCAGACCTTTTTTCATTTTGGTTGCCCTCCTCGAACAGCCTCGCTGTCTATGTCTTTGCTGGATGGGGTCTCAGACTTGATGCAGTACTCCAGGTGGGTCTCACTAACTGTCTGTGAGAGGATAACAACTTCCTGTTTCTACTGTTGATGCCTCTCTGTCTCAGTATCTCCCCAGCCTCCCTTGCCTTCTCTGCTTGTCCACCTGTGTCATCTGATATAATTACTCTAGGTCTTTTTTGATTTTGTTGTTGTGTGCTCACCCTCATTGTGTGTCTCTTCCCTGGGTTTTGTTTCCAGATGCGTACCTGTTCTTTGCATTGAATCTGAGCTGCTGCTATTGACTATCTTGCAACTCATGTCTTTTCATTCTTTCCACTTCTCCTTCTTTATCAACCCTGTTGCAGATCTTTGTACATCTGCAAAGAGACATTTCCTTCAGGCGCCCAATGTCACTTATAAAGACATTAAAGGACTGACTAATCAAACCTCGGTACCCCGTGGTTACCCTACTTTCTTCACTGTGGACCCATTTACTATTATCCGCGCCTGTTGTCCAGCTTTTTTTATTGAGGTACCACCTTGGGCCCCTCTCCAAGGCTGGGTAACTTGTATATTACTTTGTGGAGACTGTGTCGTGTGCTCCTAAAATGGTAGGCTATATCACAGCCCCTCCTGGTCTACTACTGGTCACCCAGTCAGGAAATCTTGGTTCGTCTGATATGACCTTCCTGCTGTGAAACCATGCTTCCTTGTGTCCGTGCTTACTGGCTCTAGGTACTCAACAATTTTTCTCAGAAGTGATTCCACTTTCCCTACCACTGAAGTCAAACTAACTGGTCTGTAGTTCGTTCTGCCCTGCTCCCACTTTTGTGAAGTGGAATCACATTTCCTCCTCCAGTCCTCGGAACCACCCCATTCTCCCATGATTTTTGTTAGAGTAGCTGTGGGCTTATTCACCTTGTCTTTAGAATTTTGGTGATCCCATCAGTCCTCATTGCTTCACCCTCAGTTTCAGAGTTCTTTTTAAAACGTTTTTCATGAATGGACTGGTATCAATCCTATTCAGTTTTTCTTGTTTGATTAAGTACCCCTCCTTTCTGTTGTAGTACTGCTACAGTTCATTCTAGTATCCTACCTCACTGTCTCCTCTGCCCATTCCCTCCCTTTATTAGGTCTCTTGTCCCTCCCTGGTCTTCTTGGCTCCTAATGTGCCTATAAAGGTTTATCCTCTTCTTAGTTGGCTATTTTCCTCATTGTGCCTTGCTATTCTGAGTGCCTTTCCTGCCTCCTTCTGCTTTAACTGATGAGTTCTCTGTCCTGCTCCTTCTGTGTTTCCTTATATTTCCTGATGCTGTCCTTTCTCCTTCTTTGTCCCTGCCACCTCTTTTGAAACCATAGTGGTTTTTCTTCGTTTTGTTGGTTGCTTCACATAGGGTTTGTTGCTTCTCGATGGCGTCTTGATTATTCCATTGTTCTCACCTCCTTCTTGCCTATTGCTGGCGTTCTGGGCACTCTCTCATTTCCAAAGTCAGCCTTCCTAAGGTCCAGTACTCTTGTTTTTGCATGGTTTGACTTTATGATGTTTTATTGAACCACACTGTTTGTGGTCACTTGTTCCCAGATGGTACCTACTTCTAAATCGAGATCCCTCCTTCCCATTTAGAGTACCAGGTTAAGATTGCTCCCTCCCAAGTGGGTTCTAGCACTAGTTGTCTGAGGCATGCCCCCTGTAGGGCATCAAGAATGACCCTGCTCTTGGATGTGCCTGCAGCAAATGTACTCCAGTTAACATCTGGCATATTCAGGTCCCCCATCAACAATATCTCCCCTTTTTCTGCCATTTTAAGGATGCCGTCTATCATTTTCTTAATTAGTAGGAAAACTCTAGTTCTAGACTGCTACTTGCTGTGAAAGCAAATTCTCCTCTGTCAAAAACTACAGCAGATCCATGGCTTGGAACATGCTGCATGCCTGTGGTGTGTCTGGCACCATCCCCATCCTGATGTTGCGTTGTCCACCTGTTTGGATAGGGAGCACATGTGTAGTACCAGGCCACTGAGAAGCCACATGTCCACTAACTATGTGACTGCACCGTGTACTGCAGTGCCAACCGGTCCACTGTCATCCATCCCTGTCCTGTGCTGTGTCAGCCGTGCTCCTCTTGGAGGGACACAGTGACAATCAGACAGACACACAGTGGTGTACGGCCCCCCCGTCAACAGTGCATGCCCCATTGTGCTGCTGTCCCAACATGGCACAGCCCTCCTCCCTGCACCTGCTCTCCCTAGTATCCCCCCCACACCTGCTCTCAGCACCCTGTACACAGGCTGTGGTCTTCCAGTCCATCACCACCTGTGGTACAGTGTTCTACCCATCCCCCCATTGCCCTGCATATGTCCCCTCACCTCCCCATAGTACCACTTCGCACACTTCTCAGTCCATGCCCCCTCAGATCACACCCTCTAATGGGGTCTGGAGACCCCTCTGTCTGTGTCCTAGCAGTTCATTCTACACATATGTGGCTGTCATTGTGATTCACTCTGTCCTCCCCCTCATCGGGGGTTATGGGTACTGCCCCCTACCTTCCCTTGTCCAGCATGCCCCCATCCCTGACTGTGCAGTGTGTGCTGGGGCCACACCCACTCCACCACCTCATAGGTCCATACTGTGTGGCATGTGCCACTACTGCACACATTCACCATTTGTGGCATGACTGGTGGCACAGTTCTAGGGGTCCGTAACATGACACCCCAGGGGGGATGGTTCCCATGCTATGCACCCTGGTGGCATGTTGGGCCATACAGCCACTGTCCAACAATATACAGTGTGGTACATGCCCCCGGTTGTATGTACACATAGCCCATTCCCTTCCCTGAAGCATGCTGTACACATGCCTCCCAGATGACCATCCCACCACTGCTGCCTTGCACACAACAGCTTGCATAGGGACCCCTAGACAGGGGGCACTATTCACCATGACACTTCCACTGATGCACTGCAGCCATGTTGTCCTGTAGCCATCCACAGCCCTCTATGCCATCGGCCACCACCATGTCTGTGCTGTCTGTACACAGATGGCAACCCCCATGTGGGTAGCAGCTCTGTGATGCACAAGGAACAATGCTCACAGCACAGATACCAGTGCGAACCTGCCCCCTATTGCCATCAGGGTTGGGTGGCAACACCCACCTCCATACACATCTGCTGACTCTGGGAACAGTATGATGTATGCCACCAGCCATGCGGCACTCCCTCATGGAGCATGTCAGTCAGCACTGCCCCACAGCGGTCATTGGGCCATCCAAGATGCTGACCAGCAAATACAGGGCGTACACCACATGGGTCTTGGCCAGTCCCCAGTGTGCCCACTTGTACCACACCATGTGGTTGGTCTGGCATGCATGTGCCACTGCCCAAAGTGTAGGCCACTGTTCTACCAATTGTTCACAGGCCCCTCTGTCAGGTATGTCCTCATGCCATGCTCATGGTTGCCATGTTGCATGCTTGCCTGTTGTTCCCTGGACCATTCTGTGGGACACTGCTGTGTGTGTATGCCACATGGCCCATCCACCAATCCTGTGTGGTGCATCCTATGTCCAGTGGGTACCTGCACGGGTCACCCAGTTGCCCTGCCAGTATCCTGGGCAGCTGCATCCTCACCATGGTGTGACTACCATCTACCCCTGCTGCCTTGTAGGCTGCTAGTGACCTCCATGTGTGTCCGAACCAGTCCCTGTACACCTAAGGTCTGTCACCCCATTCCAACTACTGGCCTCCTCCCCCACAGGTCCCACCCACCTGTCTCCTGCATGTCTACTGTGCTGTTGTGTAACTGTCAGTGCCCTGCATGCCCACCCACTCCTTCCACCCACTCTGTCCATCCAGGGACCCGCTATCTGGTCCCCATCGTCCCCCCCATTCACATATGCAGCTGCTGTGTGTGCGCACCTCTCTGTACAGTACATTGTGCTGGCAGAGGATCCCTGTGGTCCATGACATCCCTGGCCAGTTGACTGTCCACTCGGGACATCTCCCCATGTGTCTATCACTCTCACCTACCAACCCAGGTCATTGTAAGCCCCCAGAGTTCCACCATCAAGGCCTCGCAACCCCCCTGTCCCAGGGCAGCCATTTGGGCCTACATGTCTCTACAGTCTTGTTCAGTTTGTGCCTCCATGTGGTCTGCACACCCCTTCCACATGGCATACCATCAGTGTCACATATCCGGGCATACTAGTCTCCACCCCATGTACCTGTGACATGTTCAGCTTGCTGCAGGACAATGTTACACGGCATTGTTGCATCATGCTGATACAGTGTTCATGATGGTGCTGCCTGTCAGCTTATCCCTCAGTGCCCATGGGCCCCCACTCATGTACCTGTCCCACACATCATGTGCACCATGTGTGCTGCACTGGTACCCAGCCTCAGCTGCCACCACTGTGGAGGCCACCCCATGTACAGTGCTGCCACTGACGGATGTATCCACTATGGCATGTGGAGCTCAGCATTCCCAGGGGTGGGCTATAGTGGTTTTGGGGACACACACATGGATGCAGTCGACTCTTCTCAGCCACGTATTGGTACAGGGCTACAGCTGTGCCTGCATGATCACAGACACCTTCATCCCTGCATCATCTCTGATGGGATACGCACTACACCCTGTCCCACTACTGTCGCCAGCAGTACCGCTACTGTGGCACGTGACAAGTGCCTGCAGGTACTTGACGGCTATGCCTGTCCTCCACCCCCTGGGTCCACTGTCACTCCACTGCCACAGTGGGGACAGTCATTGCCTGAACAGTGTACAGGCCAGATGCAACCTCTAGCCCCAGTGGGCTGCATGGTGGCTCCATGCATGCATGCACTGCCATAGGCCATCGGTCAGTATATGCCATTGTCTGTGCATGGCACACGTGCATATCATGGTGTTTCACCCTGCAGGCATTTGACCAGGGTGCAGCTCCCTCCTGTCCCTCCCCTCTGTCCTGCATGTGGCATCTGCCCCAGCATGCGCACAGTGCGTGGCATGGGCCCTTGTGCTGGCCCATGTGTGCTGGGTCACAGCACACATGTGCCAGTGCCCAGCCTTGTGGCCCAGTGAAAGGCAGGTGTGTCTGCATCACACATTCTGGCATCTGTGTGGCATGAAGCATGGCTGTTGTCAGCACACATGGTGCACCTGTAATGCAACCCTACTACGGTGACCACACATGGTGTGCTCAGACCTGTACCCATGCACCCAGGCTGTTGTGCATCTGCTATGTGACCTACCTTGGCGTTGAGGGGCCATATCACTTCACACATGGTGCCGCAGGCTCCTCTGTTGTTCCTCCAGATGCCGTCTGTGGGAGCCACCTTCACTGCTACCTGTGGAAACATGGGTAGACAGCCATTAGTGTCTGCACAGTGTACTGTGAAGTGCAGGCTGCCATGGTATGGGCATGCATGTTACATGTCTGGGACACCTACCATACAGGCGTGGCCTGCCCATCTGTGTGGCCACATCAGCATCCACTGCCAACCTCCGCATGTGTGTCAGGATGGCACCATCCCTCCTGGCAAGGTCCTGCCAGCGATGCTGCAGCTGTCTGGGTGTCCTCCTGACCCCATGCTGTGTGTACAGCTTGGCAGCAATCCTTCTCCACACCTGTTTCCTGTCTCCGGGGGTGTGTCTTCTGCTGCCAGGTGGCAGCAGGTACCTGGCCCACTGCTGAACCAGGCTGACCAGCTGAGAAGTCTCATCTGGGCTAAAGTTGGGCCCTCTGCCACCTAGACTGCTCATGTTTGCACTTGCAGTGAGGCTGTGGCTGTGTGGGTCTGTTGATTGTTTGGCTCTACACTCCCTCCTGCACCAGGCCATGAGCTGCACGCTGTGGCGTCGCTCCCTGCATCACTATGTAACGTTGTAGCGCACGCTGCAAGTGCATGCCATTCCACTGCATAACGCAATTGCATATATATTTATCACAGCTTGCGATTTGCATGCTATCCATATGCATGTTTCCCTTGTGCATGTATTGTACCCCCTGTATGTGTTCCTGGGCTGTGCTTGTTGTGGCTGGTACTGTGGTTGTGGTGTGTGTTGGCACAGGCTTGTGCTGCACATGTATGTACTCATGGTGGTGCAGGCCTGCCGGGGGGGATGTTGCAAGGTTATGCTGGTGTGGCTGTGTGTTGTCTATGTGGGATGTCTGTGTTATGGTGCTGTGTGTCCTGTGGGTGGGCCTGCACATGTGTGTTCTATCCTGGACACTGGTGGTACATGTCACCATCCCACCACCATAGCATACATGACCCTCTGGCCCTGTGTACTCAACTTACAGGGCCATCCTGTGGCAGGCATGCATGCCTTCCAGGGGCAGCTTGGGTACCATCACTGTCATGTGTGGCTGTGTGTACTGACACATGCCATCCTCTCCTAGACTGCCTTGCAGCACTGTTATTCCCTGCATTGTCCACCAGGGGCGACACACCAGATAGGGGCACTATTTCTCTGTCACAGTGCAACCCTGTGTGGTACACTGCATTGGGCAGACAGTCCTGTCTGGTGGTGTCCGCTGCTGTGGCATTCACAAGTGTTGTCAGTCATCCCTTGGCAGCCATTACTGTTTGGGTATCTATCTGCAGGTGCCACCCAAGGGCCACATCTCTCCCTTAGGTGAAATAGTTCCTGATGAGCTGATCCTGTGCCTGCCAGCCTGTTGTTGCATTGCCTGGCAGTCGATGCTGATGATGGTGTCGATGTCGTCCCACAACTGCATCCTCATTGACCTCCTCTACATCCCTCTCAACATGCACAGGATCCTCTGGTGGCAGTGGTATCCTCTGGCTTATGGCAATATTGTGCAGGATGCAACATGCAAGGATTATCTTACAGCACATCTCCAGGTTGTATTGCAGTGCTCCTCCTGCCCTGTACAGACACCTGAAGTGTGCCTTCAGGATCCCAAAGGTTCTCTCAGTCATGGCCTGTGTTGTGACATGTGCATCATTATATGCCTCCTCCGCTGCATTCTGTGGGTTCCTCACTGATGTCATGAGCCATGGCAGTTGGGGATATCCACTGTCACCTGTGGAATGAACAGTGGAGTGGGTGGTTAGCCACAGACTGGCATTATGTCACCTCCATATGTCTCTCTGCAGTGTGCCCTGCCCACCATGCCCTATCTGCATCTGTCTCCACTCACCTATCAGCCATCCACCCTCCAGTTCACCTCTCTGGAATGCCTGGTGGAGGCCACTCTGCCGGAATATGAAGGAATCATAACAGGATCCAGGGTACCTGGCCACCACATCTAGGATCCGACAGTGGCTGTCGCACACCACCTGGATGTTCAGTGCATGGTACCCCTTGCTATTTACACAGACATCTCCATCCTCCACTGGGGCCTTGATTGCCACCTGTGTGCAATCGATAGCACCCATGACATTTGGGAACTGTGCTATTGCATAGAAGGCCTGCTTGGTGGCCTGCTGCTGTGCACCCTGTGGGAAGGCGGTATACCTGTCAAGGCATCACAGCATGACATCCACGAACTGTCCCAGACACTGGGACACCGTGGCCTGGGATATTCCCACTGTGTCACCACTGGGTCTTTGGAATGTACCAGTGACCAGGCAGCACAGTGCTGCACTTACCTTCACATTGACTGGTATGGCATGGGCCCTTTTGTAGCTGTGGCTAGTTCCTCCCCCAGCTCCCAGCACAGCATTGCTATAGCAGCCTTATTCAGCCGGTACCATGCTATGCACTGCTCCTCTGTGACCTCCTCATAGGGTTGTCTGGTACATATAACTTGGGGGGCTCTGCACCTGGCTGGTTGCTGTTTCTGTGGTGGTGCATTGCCTTGCATCCTGCCATTGTGATGCCTCCTTTGCCTGCACTGCCTCCACCTGGCTTCTGCTGCCAGCATTATGCCCAGTAGGGCTAATCCTGTGGACATAGTCGTCCTTTTCTACAGTCACACTCCACAGTCTGCACGCTGCTTCCTCTAGTGTGTCTACTTTGTACTGTGTTACTCCACCCCTTTTATAGTGGTGTGCAGTTAGACCACCTTTTCATTGGTCTAGGTGGCAGAGCCTTGGTTGGATGCAGGCTGCGTGTGCTGTGCTTCCTCAATACAGCTTGTGGACACATCAGGCCATGCGGCATGTCACAGGTTCCACTGTGCCGCATGTCTTGATGCAAGGTGCAATGCGCAACTGTGCTGGGGTTTGCCGCAGCTTGCGTTTCTGAATCGCACTTGTCGCATCCTTTGCCGCATCTTGCTACTTGCGTCGAGATTTGCAGACGCATCTTGCGGGCGTCCTACCTGTGGCTTTCTGAATCCAGCCCATTTTTCCTTTATATTTTATATGTAAAGCTGTCTGAAGTCCATCTAAAGCCCATATTTTTCTCAATGAAAGGGGTAAAAAGCAATGCAAATGTATTTGTTTATTTACTTCATATTCTTAAATTTTACAGAGATGTTCTACTTCCTTCATTAAGGCCTTAAAACACTGAAAGATTACTAAAAAGAATAATTTGCATATACATCGTTTAATATCTCCTTGTACAACTGGAATTCCCTTTCTGCTTAGGTTATCTCCTATATATAGAAGGAAATGTGCTATCCCTAGAATAAAATGAGTGGTAAACAAACAGCATCCTTGTCTAACTCTACTTGGGTGTATTAATCCTAGGGGGCACCATAAAATGATTTTTTAACATTTAATGAAGGTATAGGACACTGAGCTTTATTGGACAGGACATCAGATATGGTTATTCTATGAGATCAAAGGCTTTAGTGGTTTCTAGGGCCGGAGCAACACTTTCATATGGATTACCTTTTCCCATTTGAATTGCTTCTTGTACAATTCTAAGACCATAAAAAAAAGAGAGTCCTACCTTTTACAAAGCCAGTTTGGTTTTGATAGACTATTTCAGGAACTGTATCAACAATCTTTTTACTATCCTTTTCACCAAAATTGTATAATCAACACTCAGTTCTTATATCAGCTAGTAATTTACTGGTTTACATAAATCTTTATTTTCTTTTGGCATGAGGGCAACAGCAGCTTCTAAAAAGGAAGAAGGAGTACATAGGAAACCTGTAGTAAGTTCCTGTGCCAATATTGTTATCCAGGGTACTATACCCTCTAAGAAAACTAGATATAATTCTGCACAAAAACATCTTTACCAGGAGTTCTATTTTGCTAATGCTTTGTATAGCCAAAGTGAAGTCCTGCTTGGTAACGTTCAGTCTCTCCACCTCTAATTTAGGTAAAGAAACTTGATTTAAATATTGACATATCAGCTCTTGATTACACCTACTTTGTTTTTGATAGATGGAGCTATAATATCGAAGGAATTATTGCACAAAAATCTCCTAATTATTGAATGCATTTTCCTTTTGTTCTTTTTTTTTTTTTGGAAACTGGGTAACGCCCACTGGGCACAAGTGCCTGTTTTCAGTAGAAACGTGAGAGCACTGTGGAGGTTAAGTGGCTTGCTCAGAGTCATGCAGAATGCAAGTGGAGGCTCTGGGAATCAAACCAAGGTCTGCTGGAAGTACCAAACTCATTTGCAGCTCATTACTCTAACATTTAGGCTACACTGCCATCCCCCAAAAATATATACTGAACAGCGGTCTTTTATCTGATTAATCATATTTTTCTTTTTTCGTTGGTTTTACCGTGAAGGCCAACATTTTACCTGATTTGCCTCCATTAAGATCTAGTTGTTGCATCACTTTAAACCTATTTCTTTCTACTTTATGTAATAATATTTCTTTCTTTTGCATAATTGCATGATTCCATCTATCTTTGACCATGGAACTATCACTAGATCTTGCCTGCTGAAGTTGATCAATGCCATTGTCCAATGCTTCTTGATGTAACTTTGCCTTTTTCTTTTCTTTAAATTTGGTAAGATATTAGAACCCCTCCCCCAAGACAGATTTAAAGGCATCCCATTGAGAGGTTGTCAGGGTCTTTCCCAGCAAGATTATAAAACCAGATATTTATTTATGCCCTACCTAATAGTTTCTAAAACAAAATCTGCTAGGCATTCAGAGGGCCAGCAGGGGGAAGACAGTAGAGCATCCCAGAGGACACGTACCTCCTCTTGGGGGGGCACCACCTGAGTGACCATTGGTGATAGTGCAGGGGGTCCATAGCTCATCGGGTGGGGGCCTTGGTAGCACGGTCTCAGATTGGCTTCATTGGGGCTCCTGGCAACCTTTCCTGTTGCATGTTCCCAGTGGGGGAACAAGACATCCAGAACAAGGAAAATGGAGGTGCAGGTTGAGGCAGATGAAACCTCTTCTGGCCCACCACTTCCACCAACAGATCCACATCACCATCCATCAAGGACGCCACCAGTCTTCACCTCCACTGTGGGTAGCCAGATGTATGTGGGGTAGAAATGCTGAAGAAGCTGAAGGCATACCCAGCCCTGGTGGGTAAGCCAGTGGGCAGCACAGTGGTGTGTTGTGAGCTGACTGATGGTCCTCATGGGTGGCTTGCAAGATCTCGGCCAGAAGGTATAAAGGCATTGGCAGCAGGTGGAAGGAGGTCCCGACCTGACCCAAAGCCAAGGAAGATAAACAAAGTTAAGAAAACAAGTCTGGTCTCTCGAAAGAAAATTCTCAAACTGCCAATGCAGTATTCTTCTAACGTCTGTACTCAGAATAATTTCCAGTTCAATTAGATCATCTAACAGATTCTTGCCTTTTAAGACAATGTTGCCTCTGTGTGACCTCACCAAGAATCTATTTAGGGGAAGTATAATCTCTCCTCTCCTGCTACCAGTACCCCTCTCGATACAGCCCAGCATCCTACTTGCCTTGCTATACGCCTTGTTACAGTGACTCAATTGCTTTAGGATTTCAGTGACAATAACTTCAAGGTCTTGTTCCTCAGACATAGTACTAAGTCTCACCCTGCCCATCCAGCACATCATCCTGGGGTTCTTGTTCTCTAGGTGCATTACCTTGTACTTTCTAGCATTGAATTTCAACTGCAAAACCCTAGACTACCCCTCTAGCTTTTCCAAGTCTCTGTACATAGCCTGTATTCCCTCATCACTATCCACCCTCCCACAGAGCTTAATATCATCTGCAAAGAGACGCAGCCTACCCAGAATTCCCTCACCAATGTCACTGTTGAACATGTTGAAGAGGACCAGTCCCAGGACAGATCCTCTTGGTATCCTGCTCGTTACCGCTCTTTCTTCTGATTTACCCTGTTGACCACTATACTCTACTGCCTCTCCTTTAGCCAGTTATCCACTCAGTTTACTATGACCTTAGCCACTCCCAGATCCTGCATCTTCTTTAGCAAGCATTTGTGAGACACCCAGTCGAAAGCCTCGCTGAATTCAAAGTAGAGAAAATCCAGTGTAGCCCCTATCTAGATCCCTCATCACCCAGTCAAAGGAAGCAATCAGGTTGGCCTGACAGGACCTCCCTGCTATGAATCCTTGCTGTTTACTACCCTGGAAACCATGGAGAAAAAGAGAAATTGAATATTTACCGATGGAAAAACAGCAAAAGGCACACCAGTAGGTGCATATACTTTACTGAAAAATGTATCACAGGATAAAAAAAGGTAAAAGTCAGGCTCCATTTGATGCCACTTGCCTGATGCGTGCTTTTTCAAAGGCAATGGCATTCAGGCAATAGTAGCTGTAGTCTTAGCTATAGTACTAACTATCACAAAGAGTCCACCCAGGTAGGGTATAGCTGTAGACTTAGCTATAGCACCAAAATCAGGAGCAAGAACTACTTTGACATTATTACCCAGATAGGGTGAAGCTGAAAAAGTCTGACAATAGCAAACAACAACCCTGCAAGAACTCCTCCTAGTGCTTACCCCGGTAGGGCGAAGCTGAAAAATTAAACTATAACACAGAACAACCCTGTAATGAAAGCTACAGTAGGTATAACACATAACACAGGTATGAATTTAAACATTACATGAGCAATGAGTAATTAACCATAGCTGATGTAGAAAGATTGGACCTAGCAGCAGGATGCTCTCAAATAATGGCACCACAAACGATGCAGTTTACTGTTCATATACAGTTTTACCAGGGATGAGACAGGCAGAGTTTGTAGTTGCCGTCTGACTCCCTGGCAGACTCCCAATGATTTCCTTTGCACTTGGTCCTTAGCGTGGAGGGTCACAGCATGGAGGGCCATGAGATGACAGCATCCTTTAGTATGGAGATGGAGTTGCAGATTGGTCAGGCTCCCTATCAGAGAATCACCCCAAACTTCAGGCTGCAGGTAAGTGTTAGAGGAGAGGGGGCCCTTGTTGTTGTCCAAACCCCTCTCCTATGGTTTTAGCAGATGAGGAAAGTCCAGCAATTGAATGTAAACACTGATAGCTCTCATGGCTTTATGGCAGATTTGAAAGTAGCACTGAAATGTATAAAAAGTTCTGATTGGCTGTTGCATGCAGAGTGCAGTCACTCACTGCCCAGGTTCCCCCTCTGAGAAACACTCCGAAATTGAAGCTGGAGGCAGGCAGAAGGCAAGCATTGCAGGAGAGGGGGTTGATGCCATTGTCTGAGCCCTGCTCCTACGGTGGTAGCAGGCAGTGAAGGTCCAGCAGACAAGTGTAAGCATCAATAGTGCTCATGGCTTTAAGGCAGGTTTGAAAGTGGCACTGAAATATACAAAGGGTCCCGACTGGCTGTTGCGTGCAGAGAGGAGTCACTGATTGGCCAGGCTCCTTGTCTTAGAATTGGCCTGACTTCAAGCTGGAGGGGGCAAGTATTGGAGGAGAGGGGGGCCTTGCCATTGCTCAAGCTTCTCTTCTATGGTAGTAGCAGGTGGTGAAAGTCCGGTGGCCAAGTGTAAGTGCTGATAGCACTCACGGATTTTTTTATATATAGGGACATTAGTGGTCTCTGTATACAAAAAGGGTAACAGGTCTGCATCTAGCAATTATATCAGTTAGAGACCTATCCGTCTAACATCAATAACATGCAATATATTCAAATCCTCCTTAATGGACCATATAGCAAAACAAGTAGAAGAAATGGAAATAACTGACAGCAGTAGGCATGAGTTCAAAAAGGAGAGATTATGCATATCAAATCTGGTCGCATTTCATGAACCGGTCAGTGAGATGCTAGACAATGGAATGCCTGTGGACGTGTTCTGCCCGGACTTTTGCAAGCCATTTGACAAAGTGCCACACAATAAACTTTTGAAAAAGTTGGCTGATTTAATTTTGGCAATAAAATAGTAAAATAGGTAGGAAATTGATTAAACAAAAGAACATAGGCCGTAAGAATTACAGGACATAATTCCTCAGACATTACAGTACTTAGGGTCCAATAGGTACCAGTCTTGGGTCCAACACTTTTTAACATATTCATATCCGATCTCCATCACTGTATGACAAACAAAAATCCAAATTTGCAGGCAATAGTAAACTAGAAGGAGCACCAGATACATTACCAGAAGTAGAATCACTGCAAGAGGATCTGAGTAAGCTACCAGAGTGGGTTAAAAAACAATGGTCTGCAATTCAGCATGGATAAATGTAAAGTAAACCATTTGGGAAGAAAAATCAAAAACGCAAATACTACACAGAGGAAACTTTATGTATAATAAAAATAAAAAGCATTTGTCAATGCCAAATGTTGATTGCGTTGGTCCATTGAGCTCGCTCACTGCCCCTGTGTCACTCACTCGTTCTGTTACTCCCGGAGCTGCAGGCTGCTCTTTTGTACTGGGCTCCTGCCTGCATTGGCACATTTTTCTGCCCACAAAGAAATCTGCAGCTGTCCCGATAGAGCTCTGTTGAGGTGGGTCACTCCCCCCCTCTCTCACTCGCTCATTCTGTTTCTGCTGGTGCTGCAGGGTGCCCTTTTGTACGGGGCTCCTGCCTCTGTTGGCAGCTTCTTCTGCCCACAAAGAAATCTGCAGCAGTCCTGACACAGGTCCGTTGAGCTAGCTCACTCCCCCTCTCTCGCTTGTTCTGTTTCTGCTGGTGCTGCAGGCTGGTCTTTTGCACTGGGCTCCTGCCTGCGCTGCCGCCTTTTCTGCCCATAAACCAATGCATAGCAGTCACAAAAGAGGTCTGTTGAGCTCGCTCACTCCCCCTCTCTCACTCGCTCATTGCGTTTCTCCCAGCACTGCTGGCTGCCCTTTTGTACTGGGTTTCTGCCTGCACTGGCACTTTTTTCTGCCCACAAACAAATCTGCAGCTGTCCTGACAGAGTTCTGTTGAGGTCGCTCTCTCCGCCTGTCTCACTCGTTCATTCTGTTTCTCCTGGTACTGCAGGCTGCTCTTTTGTACTGGGCTTCTGCCTGCATTGGCATGTTTTGCTGCCCACAAAGAAATCTGCAGTTGTCCCAACAGAGCTCCATTGAGGTGGGTCACTCCCCCTCTCTCAGTCGCTCATTCTATTTCTGCTGGCGCTGCAGGCTGTCTATTTGTACTGGGCTCCTGCCTCTGTTGGTGGCTTTTTCTGCCCAAAAAGAAATCTACAGCAGTCCTGACACAGGTCCGTTGAGGTAGCTCACTCCCCCTCTCTCATGTGCTCATTCCATTTCTGCCAGCGCTGCAGGCTGGTCTTTTGTACTGGGCTCCTGCCTGCATTGCCACCTTTTTCTGCCTACAAAGAAATCCACAGCAGTCATGATAGAGCTCTGGTGAGCTCGCTCACTCCCCCTCTCTCACTCACTCATTGTGTTTCTCCCAGCACTGCAGGCTGCCATTTTGTACTGGGCTTCTGCCTACGTTGGCTTCTTTTTCTGCTCACAAAGAAATCTGCAGCTGTCCCAACAGAGCTCTGGTGAGGTCACTCACTCCATCTGTCTCACTCACTCATTCTGTTTCTCCTGGTGCTGTAGGCTGCCATTTTGTAGTGGTCTCCTGCCTCTGTTGGTGCCATTTTCTGCCCACAAAGAAATCTGCAGTAGTCCCGACACAGCTCCGTTGAGCTCGCTCACTCCAACTCTCTCACTTGCTTGTTCCATTTGTGTCAGTGCTGCAGGCTGCCCTTTTGTACTGGGCTCCCTTCCCCTCTCTCACTCGTTCGTTCTGTTTCTTCCGCCGCTCCAAGCTTCACTCTTGCACTGGGCTCCTGCGTGCATTGCTGCCTTTTTCTGCCCACAAAGAAGTCCACAGCAGTTCCAACAGAGCTCCGTTGAGCTCACTCACTTCCCCTCCCTCACTCGCTCGTTCTGTGTCTGCCGCTGCTGCAGGCTGCCCTTTTGTACTGGTTTCTGCCTGCGTTGCCAGCTTTGTCTGTCCACAAAGACATCTGCAGCAGTCTTGGCACAGCTTTGT
The DNA here is from genome assembly GCA_016271365.2 of Neoceratodus forsteri. Taxonomy (NCBI): domain Eukaryota; kingdom Metazoa; phylum Chordata; order Ceratodontiformes; family Ceratodontidae; genus Neoceratodus; species Neoceratodus forsteri. The sequence continues at coordinate 36,952,942 of JADMNL010000037.1, read as the reverse complement.
TGAGCTCGCTCGCTCCCCCTCTCTCACTTGCTCGTTCCGTTTCTGTCAGGGCTGCAGGCTGGCCTTTTGTACTGGGCTCCTGCCTGCATTGCCGCCTTTTACTGCCCACAAAGAAATCCACAGCAGTCATGATACACCTCCATTGACCTCGGTCACTCCCCCTCTCTCACTCGCTCATTCTGTTTCTCTGGCACTGCAGGCTGCCCTTTTGTGCTGGGCTTCTGCATGCATTGGCACCTTTTCCTGCCCACAAACAAATCCGCAGCTGTCCCGACAGAGCTCCGTTGAGGTCGCTCACTCCCCCTGTCTTACTCACTCATTCTGTTTCTCCTGGTGCTGCAGGCTACCCTTTTCTACTGGTCTCCTGCCTCTGTCGTCATCTTTTTCTGCCCACAAACAAATCTGCAGCAGCCCCAACAGAGCTCCGTTGGCCTCACACACTCCACCTGTCTCACTCGCTCATTCCGTTTCTACTGGCGCTGCAGGCTGCCCTTCTGTACTGAGCTCCTGCCTGCATTGCCACCCTTTTCTGCCCAGAAAGAAATCTGCAGCAGTCATGAAACAGCTCCGTTGAGCTCGCTCATGCCCCCCCTCACTCATTCGTTCCATTTCTGCCAGCACTGCAGGCTGGCCTTTTGTACTGGGCTCCTGCCTGCATTGCCGCCTTTTCCTGCCCACAAAGAAATCTGCAGCACTCATGATACACCTCTGTTGACCTCGGTCACTCCTCCTCTCTCACTCACTCATTCTGCTTCTCTGGCACTGCAGGCTGCCCTTTTGTGCTGAGCTCCAGCCTGCATTAGCACCTTTTCCTGCCCACAAAGAAATCCGCAGCTTTCCCGACAGAGCTCCGTTGAGACCGCTCACTCCCTCTCTCTCACTCACTCATTCTGTTTCTCCTGGCACTGCAGGCTGCCCTTTTCTACTGGGCTCCTGCCTCTGTTGGCATCTTTTTCTGCCCACAAGCAAATCTGCAGCAGTCCTGACAGAGCTCCATTGTTCTCACTCACTCATCCTGTCTCACTCACTCGTTCCATTTCTGCCAGCGTTGCAGGCTGCCCTTCTGTACTGAGCTCCTGCCTGCATTGACCCTTTTCTGCCCTCAAAGAAATCTGCAGCAGTCATGATACAGCTCCGTTGAGCTTGCTCACTCCCCCCCTCTCTCACTCGCTCGTTCCATTTCTGCCGGCACTGCAGGCTGGCCTTTTGTACTGGGCTCCTGCCTGCATTGCTGCCTTTTCCTGCCCACAAAGAAATCTGCAGCAGTCACGATACACCTCCGTTGACCTCCGTCACTCCCCCTCTCTCACTCATTCATTCTGTTTCTCTGGCACTGCAGGCTGCCCTTTTGTGCTGGGCTCCTGCCTGTGTCACCATCTTTTTCTGCCCACAAACAAATCTGCAGCAGTCCTGACAGAGCTCTGTTGGCCTCACTCACTCCGTGTGTCTCACTCACTCATTCCATTTCTGCCAGCGCTGCAGGCTGCCCTTCTGTACTGGGTTCCTGCCTGCATTGCCACCCTTTTCTGCCCACAAAGAAATCTGCAGCAGTCCCAATACAGCTCCATTGAGCTCGCTCACACCCCCTCTGTCACTCGCTCATTCTGTTTCTCCCACCGCTGCAGGCTGCCCTTTTGTACTCAGCCCCTGCATGCATTGCTGCCTTTTTCTGCCCACAAAGAAATCCGCAGCAGTCCCAACAGAGCTCCGTTGACCTCACTCACTCTCCCTCCCTCACTCACTCATTCTGTGTCTCCTGGCACTACAAGCTGCCTTTTTGTACTGGGTTCCTGCCTGCGTTGTCAGCTTTTCCTGCCCACAAAGAAATCCGCAGCAATCCTGACAGAGCTCAGTTGAGCTCTGTCCCTCACCTCCGAGTCATTCGATGCTAATCTGTCCCAAACACTGATTTCCAACAGCGACTGCGGTATTCTGCGTTGGAAGCACGGAAATACATTTCGGCCAGGATGTGAAAAATGACAGCTGTACTGTTCATAAGCAGGTGTGAACAAATGCCAGTGTTGAAAATCTGGCATGAAAATATTACTAATTTGCAAACTTACAGGGGTGTGTGGAACCTGCACAACACACGCTCGTAAAGCAGTCATTTTATGGAGTTTCATCACAAAATTTTCAACATATGCATTTTAGGACCTCTGCTCATGAACAGTGTCAGTGTGATTTTCTTAATATGTCCCAAACACTGATTTCCCACAGCAACCATGCTATTGTGCCTGGAAGCGCGAAAACACATTTTGGCTAGGATATGAAAAATGACAGCTGCACTGTTCATAAGGAGGTGTGGCAAAATGGCAATGCTGAAAAGCTGGAGTGAAGATATTGCAAAGTTGAAAAGGTACGAGTGCGTGGAAACTGTGCAATGCACATTCATAACACACTCATTTTATGGACTTTCATCACCAAATTTTCAACACAGGCATTTTAGGACCCCTGCTAATGAACAGTGTCACTGTCATTTTCATAATGTGTTCCAAACATGGATATCCCACAGTGACCACGCTATTCTGTGCCGGAACTGCAAAAACACATTTCGGCCAGAATGTGAAAAATGACAGCTGTACTGTTCATAAGGAGATGCAGAACAATGGCAATGCTGAAAATCTGGAGTGAAAATATTATAAATTCGTGAAGTTACGAGCATGCGTGCAAACTGCGCAATGCACACTTGTAACACAGTCATTTTATGGAGTATCATCACCAAATTTTCACCATAGGCATTTTAGAACCTCTGCTCATGAATAGTGCCACTGTCATTTTCTTAATCTGTCCTGGACACTGATTTCCCACAGCGACTGCACTATTCTGCCCCGGAAGTGCGAAAACACATTTTTTCCAGGATGTGGAAAATGACAGCTTACTGTTCACAAGGAGGTCTGAAAAAATACCAATGTTGAAAATCTGGTGTGAAAATATTGCAAATTCGCAAAGTTACGAGCGTGCGTAGCAACTGCACAATGCACACTCGGAAAACAGTCATTTTTTGGATTTTTCCAACCAAATTTACAGTATAGGCTTTTTGAGAGCCCACCTCATGAACGCTGGCACTGTCATTTTGTTAATCAGTCCCAAAAGGGGATTCTATGCAGTGACCATGAAATCAGCTTTCAGGGCCAAATAACACCATGACAGTGCCAGAATTCATGAGGAGGGGTCCCAAAAAACCCATGTTGAAAATTTCATGCCAAAATTTAAAAAAATGCCTGAGATATACACCAAAGTTGAAAAAAACCCTATGTATTCCATTATACAGCTTACCAGCATTTCCTCAGTTCACGGTCGGCTTTGAAGAGTGCAGACGTGTTCCTGGTCCACCAAAGATCGTCGCGCCAGACTCCGGAGGTAAGTATGGGGTGAGGGGGGTGTGGGGAGGCAGAGTGCACAGTAGGTGGGTGTGGGTTGTGGAAGGGGGGCAGGGAGACCACCGAGGGACCATTTCCATTTTTACAGGTAAAAAAAAAAATTATATCGCGGGACCGTTTTTTACTTTTACAGGGGCATGTGGCATGCTGGGATGGGCTCCCAGTGCCAACAGAGTCTTCTGTTTGGGGGGCAGCTGTAGCTGATGGGGGATTGGGCACTCTCATCGGCACACAAGAAAAAGGGGAGGGGGAGTGTTACATTATGCCGACGGGGATTGGGCACCCCATCGGTAGACAACATAAGCAGGGGGGAGTTACATAATGCTGATGGGGAGTGGGCTCCCCCATCGGCAACATAAACATTATGGCACTGAAGCCGATAGGGATTGGGGCCTGTGTCGGCTAACAAACACGGGTGAGGGGGACACACGTTATCGAGGGGGACTGGGCACCCCCTCAGCGGGGGGGGTGAATATTGTTTGTGAACATGGCGGCAAGCTGCCGCCATGTTCACAAACAATATCAATGTTTCAAGGTTTCACCCTGCAATGATGGGTCGCTCCCTCATTGCAGCAAATGACTGACACTGCAATGACGAGGCAGCCCCTGGTTGTAGCGGCTAAAATGTTAGAAAGTTGTGGCACGCTGGTTGAACTAGTGTCAGCAGCAGCGTGCCACAGCACTGGGGGAAGTGGGCCAAGCCTTTACAGGCTGTGGGGGCATTGGCCACAACAGTGCCGAGCCTCCACAACCTGCTTCTGGAGAAAGCTGCCGCAAAGTGTTTCTTGCACATGCATGCAATCAACATAAAAAGGGAAGTTGGAATTCAAATTGTGGAACACTTTAAAACAAGCACACATTGCGACTGGACAGTAAGGAAAGCAAGACAAATACTGGGCTGTATCAGGAAAGCATTTACAAGTGGACCCAGAGAGGTAATGTACCACTATATAACTTACTTGTGTGTCCATACATTAATTACTCATCTCAGTTTTGGTCACCTTACCTAAGAAAAGACATCCAGGCACTAGAAAGAATATTGGGTAAGGCAACAAAATTAAATAAACCAATTGAAAATCTCACATGCCCAGAAAGGCTATCAAATTAAAATATGCATAGACTAGACAGAATAAGGGTGAGAAGGGATTTATTATTTCTGTTCAGTACTGTAAATGTCACAGCATGTTTGAGTTAACTAGGATTGGTACACAGGAGTATGTCTCAAAACACTGGGGGCACAAATGTCAGATGGAAGCAAAAAGATTTAACACAAACTTAAGAGGTGCCTGATTCAATACTGGAGCTGTAAAATATTTGAATACTTTACCAGCTGATGTTGCTGAGGCAAGACCTTTCAACAAATTTAAAAATAAGTTGAATGACTACATGGATAAGGAATTTACTTCTCAACCTGCTGAAAGGTAGGGAGACATTTTCAATAGACCTAACAGTCTTAGAAACATAGCAACATAGACACGTAGAACATGATGGCAGAAAAAGACTAGGGGTCCATCGAGTCTGCCCAGAAAGTTTCCTGGGACCTAGCGTCAATCTGGGGACCTACCCCGCTCCCATTCAGCTTATTCCCCCCAGCCCTGGGAGCATAGCTCTTTTTGTGCCCTTACTCTGTCCCACCTTGTTTGAAACCCTCCACAGTCTTTGCACCCACCACCTTAGCAGACAGACTGTTCCATGGCTTATCTACCCTTTCAGTAAAGAAGTACTTCCTCACATCCCTCCTGAAGCTCCCCCTGCAGTTTCTATTCATGCCAGCTTGTCGACAGGCTGGTGCTCCTATTGAATAGCTCTGTAAGGGATACTCTATTTATGCCCTTCAGGAACTTTAAAGTTTCAGTCATATCCCCCCCTCTCCCTTCTGACCTCCAGTGGGTACATGTTTAGCACTCTCAGCTGCTCCTCATAGGAGACCCCTGGAGGTCCAGAATCCTCTTCATTGCCCTTCTCTCGTGGCCTCTAGCCTATCCCTGTCCTTTCTTGGGTGAGAGTTCCAGAACTGGACACAGTATTCCAGGTGTGGCCTCATCAGGGACCGATAAATGGGGAGGATCACCTCCCTGCTCCTACTATCTATTCCCTTCTGTATACACCCCCAGCATCTTGTTTGCTTTGCTATATGCTTTGGTGCACTTGCTTGACTGTTTTCAGGTGTCACAAATAATGACTCCCAAGTCCTTCTCTTCTGCAGTGGTACTACGTTTAACCCCATTTAGCCAGTACTCTGTCTGGGGATTGCCTTTCCCTGGGTGCATTACCTTGCACTTCTTTGCATTAAACTTTAGCTGCCACACATTTGACCATCTCTCTAGCCTTTGGAGGCCATGTTGCAGTTCCATAAATCCATCAACACTGTTCATCTTTTTGCAAAGCTCAGTGCCATTGGCAAAGAGGGCAAGTTTCCCTGGATTCCTTTGCCAGTGTCACTAATGAAAATGTTGAAAAGGCCCAGGCCCAGGACTGATCCCTGAGGTACCGCCCTTGTGACCTCCTTTTTTATTGACCTCACCCCATTGACAACAAACCACTGTTGTCTACCTTTAAGCCAATTTCTCACCAATCTGATTATGTCCTTTGCCATTCCAAGGTCTTCCAACTTCTTCAACAGGTGCTTATCTGGCACTGAGTTAAATGCCTTACTGAAATCAAAGTTGAGGAGATCCATCATGTGACCCCTGTCCAGCTCCCTTGTCATCCAATCAAAGAAGACAATAAGGTTTGTCTGGCACAACCTTCCTGCACAAACTCATGCTGCTTATTGTCCTGGAGACCATTTTTTTCCAGGTAGTCCATGAGGTCCTGCTTGATTAGGGTTTACATGTGCTTTCCCACAATATATGTGAGAGTAAATGGTCTGTAATTTCCCACCTCCTCCCTGCCCTCCATCCTTATAGAGTGGCACCATGTTGGCCATTCTCCAGTCTCCGGGTATTACCCCTGTCTGCAGTAAGCAGTTGAGCAGATGCGCTAAGGGATCAGCCAGCTCTTCTGCAAGCTCCCTGAGCACTCTCGGATGCATCCCATCTGGGCCTGGTTGCCTTATCTGTGTTGAAGGCTGCCAGCCCTTTCTGGACCCTGTTTTTGGCGAATACTGGGGGTTTCCATCCTTAGGATTTCCCTAGAGGCTTCATTTATGCCGATTTCAGGTAAGGTGCCCACTCTCTTCCTGATGAAAATGGAACAGAAGTAGTTGTTTAGGACTGTGGCTCTCTGTCCATCATCCTCGATCACCTTACTACCGTCTACCAATGTAACAATCGCCCCGCTCTTCTTTCTTTTTTCTGTGATATATTGAAAGAAATGTTTTTCCCTGGATTTAATCCCTTTAGCAATCTGCCACTCTGTGGCTGTCTTTGCTTCTCTTACTGTTCTGTTTGCTTCCCTAGTTTTTATATGTATTCCTCCCATTCTTCCTCCCCCTGACTCCTTGTAAACCTATAGAATGCTCCCCTTTTGGCACTTACCACCTCCCTAACCTTCACTGAGAACCATATGAGTCTCTTATACTTATTTATTTTTACCAATGATTTAACACAGAGTTTTGTAGCCTCCAAGATGGCCTCTTTTACAAACCCCCATATGTCTTCCACACCTGATCTATTTCTAACTTGGGCCAGTTTGTTACCAACTAACAATCTCACCTTGTGAAAGTTGGCCCCTCTAAAGTTCAGGACCTCCATCTTTGAGTGTGTTCTTTTATCCCCTAGGGACAATTCAAACCACATGGAATTATGGTCACTGTTACCTAGTGGTTCCCCTACTCTTACTACCCTAACTGTTTCTGAGTTTGTGAGAACCACATCCAACAGGGTCAGGAAGCAGTCATGGAGTGTTTCCAACATAACCTGACTTCTAGAACTCTCTGCTACTGTAACACTCCAGTCTACATCTGGCAGGTTTAAATCTCTGATGACCACTACCTCCCAATTTTCTGTCCCTCTTTTTATTTCCTCTGTGAGCTCCTTGTCCCTCCCCTCTCCCTGTCCTGGTGGTCAATATAGCACCCCCATGCAAATTTTTTTGCCCAATGCCGCTGTGAACTGCACCCACAGTGACTCAACATCCTCCATTTCACTCTTGATAATCCCATTTTCTACTACTGTGCATTAATACCCTCACAAACATAAAGGGCTACCCCCACATTGCCTGCCCTTCTGTCTCTTCTGAAAAGAGAGTATCCCGGTACCCAGTTGTTGCTGTCCATGGCCTAGATTTCTGTGATGGCAACAAGGTCTACCATCTGCCACTAATGCCTTTAATTCACTAATTTTGTTGCCCAGGCTCCTGGAATTGAGGCAGACTCCCTTCCAAGAACCATGTCTCTACAACATAAGTATTAAGTAGTAACCTAAAATATTATAAGGCTTTCTGATACAGTGCTTCCTTTGACACTAGATGATGGATATCCATATGTTGTACAGTACATGTGTTGTATCAGAACTTCATAAGGAACCTCTGACAGTCTTTAATCTATGCCACAGTGTGGGATGTAGTAGAAAATCATGAGGCTCACTGTTATAATGCTACTACCTCTGACAGATTTTAAAATGAGACATCACATCTCATTGGGCCATCCTGCCATCTTTATGATAATATTAAGTAAATAAATATACAACTGTCCTATTTTGATTGATTGCTTAAGTTTTACTAGCTGTTTTCAGTTATGCCTGGTATACATACAATGCAACATACAAACACAGTACACTGTAATACAATTATATAGTAAAGGATTACATAAACATTAATATAAAATTAGTTCTGATTCCCAACTTATTTTGACAAATAGAATTTGCACACAGCCAAGTCATCAGTTTGTCTTTCATGACTTATAAGCTATAAAACATACAAATGTTTTCCAGCAGAAAAATGGTGGTGCTTTTCAAAGTTCAATTTATTTGAGTTATGATGCCAACTTTTTAAAAATACTGAATTTGTTCATGGTTTTAACCAAAGAATTGTCATTCTGCAGGACAATTATCATAGCCCCAAAAAGCTTAACATGTATTTCAGATATCTGCTAGATGCTGGTCCTCAAGGGCATGGTAAATCTGATCCCTGCCAATAGTATGCAGTATATCCACACCTTAGTTATAACTCCCATTAATTAAATTAATGTTGACTCTGTAAAGTGTATTTTCTGCAGATGAATTGCCATATCAAACCTATTTTTTAATTTCCAGATCAGCTATGGCTCATCAGTTCCACTCCTGAGCAACAAGGTACAATTTCCATCATTCCTCCGAACTTATCCAAGTGATCAGTTCCTCACATATGGGTTCACTCGACTTGCAATATACTTTGGCTGGACCTGGATAGGGATCCTATCTGAGGGAACTGACTACGGTGAAATGGGAGGCAAACTCCTAAAAGAACAATTGCTCAAAAGTGGTATTTGCACAGCTTTCTTTGAAATTATCCCCATAGTATACTCCAAAGAAAAAATACAAGGCATAGTTAAAACAATACAAAGTTCATCTGTGAAGGTTATTATGATAATTGCCTATGAATACAACATGTATCCATTGATGGAGGAGGCTGCAAAACAAAGCATTCCAGAAAAGATCTGGATTGCTAGTGAGCCCTGGTCTCTCTCTACTGCATTTGCCAGCAATAGGTTTTTGAAGATATTAAATGGTACCATTATATATGTACCACGTAGGGGTCAGATGGCTGGATTTCAACAGTTCCTCTATAGTCTCCATCCTTTCACATTTCCAAATGACATTCATATCAAAATCTTTTGGGAACATATATATGGCTGCAAATGGTCCAGTGTGGACACTGATAACAGAACAACCTTACGGACAGAATCCAGAATCTGTACAGGAAGTGAGAAGTTGGACGATGTTACTGTTCAGTTATTAGATATCTCAAATTCAGGCCAACCCTACACTGTTTATAATGCTGTCTATGCAACTGCACAGGCGCTGCATGATTTGAATTTATGTATGGATGGCAAAGGCCCATTTGAAAATGGAACTTGTGCAAATGTTCACAATTTTAAACCATGGCAGGTAAGATTAGACTGAGGACATGGTCACAGACCTCTATAGAGAAAGAGATACTTTTAAGTAGCAGGTGGAAGGACTTATGTACCATGTTGATGACCAAGAAAATCAAGGGAGTGAGCCAGTGGCATGGCAGTAGTGCTTCTGCCCACCACACCAGTAAACTGGGATTGGGAGCAATCTTAGGTTGCTGGAGGCCAGCTGGGGGAACAGGATCGAACATCCAATGGACTGCCTCCCCCCACAACTGCCAAATAACTGCCACTGGATGGAGGCCTGATGGCAGTGTGGATCTCTGAGTGGCAGAAGTGGGTGGGTGCTGTGGGACTCTGAAATGTACACATTTCTACACACACACCCACACACACACATTGACATGCGTACTGCAGCAATGGGGACACCAGGGCAAAAATGAAGGAAAAGCTATGGTGAGGTAGGTATCAGTGATGCTCTATGCACCATGCCCTCACCCTTCTCACCAACAGGCTGAAGCTGCTGGCCATATTGGATGTGTACTTCAGGGGGATGGCCTTCCCTCGCCTGACCTCACCACAGTGGGCAATCCATGGGGGTAACTGATCCAACAGGTAAGTCTTTGGAGGTGTTGGATGGTGGGGGTCAGTAAGGGAGGGCAGAGGGGAGTGCTAGCCTGCCTCAACCAAGGAGAAATCAAGCAAGGAACTCAAACCTGCACATCATAGGTTTAACCAAAGGCATCGAGGGTAAATCACCTGCTCAAAATATACAAAAATGGCTGCTGAAGAAATTAAAGTTAGGGCCAGATGCCAATAAATATGAAATTGACAGAACCGATCAGAATGGACCCAAGCCCAAACTGGGAAAGAAGCCGAGGCACTTTCGTGTAAAATATTTAAGGTACCCAGACAAGGAAGTGATGTTGAGAGCCACAAAGACCCATGGCCTCATTATGATAGATCAAGGCAGAGTCCTAATTTTCCAGGACTAAAGCAAGGATTTGCAGCTAAAGCACCAAAACTTTGGAGACCTAAAAGTGAAGCTTCACATGAGAGGGTGGGAGTTTGCCCACTTGTACCCCTCCTGTATTTGGATCACCAGACGAGGGCAGCTGCTTCTGTTTTTCACTCCCCCCACCCCATGAGGTTGAGCAGCTAATCATGAAGCTGCAGCAATATAAAGCTGTCAAACCATTCAAGCCATGGCACACACTATTTGAACATAGTCCATAATGTAAGTACTATCCAAATCACCTATATGATCTGGTCCCACCCCCCCCGGATACCCTGCTCATGTCCAGATGTATGACCACTTGTCCCCTATGGGTCAACAGTGTGACCTCTATTAATACTGGTGAGAGCTCTAGCCAGTGCCAATTATTATATTACGTTTCTTATATTAGTGTGTGAACATTAAGGGGATGGGACTAGTTGCCACTCTCATCTGTGCTGTTATATTTGGGAACATGGAGATTGCAACCATTCACACTAGCATGTATTATGAACCACATGGTGCACAGAAATCTTTGTTCTTGACCCAAATACACTACCTGTGACCAGGGAGCAGTTGAGCAGGGGGCCGGGGATGAAGTGGGGAAGGGGAAGAATGGAGACCCATGGTAAAGGCCCATGAGTTAAGACAGACTGTTGTGCTTTTAGTTATGAGTACATAAAGATGATTATTTGGATGAGACTAGAGACAAGTGTTATGTTTAACTTGATTTCTCAAACTTTGCCTGATTGGTGTTGCTACAATGTACATTGATTTGAACCCCCATTTCCACCGCATAGATTTATAGGTATTTGCTCTATTTGAAATGCAAGTCGCAGCAAGGGGGGGCTTATGGACAAAAGGCACTATCATAGGGGATATATATTGCTCAGTACAGCAAGGAGATGAATACACTTGCACTGCAATGTGGCCACTTAAATCTTTCAAAGTCATAGGCATGGCTCTGGCAATTGCAGACATGGCTGGTTAAGGGACTGGACATAACTGGGTTCAAGGCCACCAATTCTCAATATAAACTATGAGTCTCTAATGTTTAAGGGCTCAGAAAGCTATTCTAACAAACATTACAGTTTCATGCCTCCACCCCCCCCAGTACCCAGGAGTGTAGCCAGATATTTCCATTTTGTACACAGTCTCCAACCGTTACACCCCCCATTACAAAATGTACACATCCTTTCCAAATGGCACCTCCTTCCAAACAAGTCAGATTGTTGTCAGATGATTCCTCTACTCTCTAAAGAGGTCACACATGCATCAGACACTCCTCAGTGGCCAACACTAACCCAAATACTACAGATTAGAATGATAATATTAACAGAGTGGCATATGGTGTGCGACAGGCACTCAACAAAACTGTACACAAATGTGTACACTGAGTATGCCTATCTACACCCTTGCAAGTACCAGGGGATAAAATATTTAGCTGATTATGCCAGAAAATTGATGAATGCTGTTTTCTTCTTGGGACAAATTGTGCCATTTGCACCCAAAAGAACCATCAAGTTTTTAGGAGAAAATGATCTGAGTCATTTGCAGTTCGGTGGGAAAGGAAGGGAGGGGGAAAATTGTTATGGCTGTCAGACATAGCATGGGACAGGGAAAAGGGGAAGGTTTGGTATTTTTTCTGTGTTTAGTATTCTTCAGTGTTGTAGTTTACTATGGGATCAAAGAGTGAGAAAGTTGGGGTAGAGAGTAGAGGTAGTGTGAGCCAACGGAACATGTGCTGGGGGTTAAATAAAAAGTGCAGGCAGCAAATTGTCTTCCTAACTAAATTTTACTTAAGAAAAAAAAAAACAGAAACTATTATTTTTTTAATTTGTAAAATCATACAGATGGACCACAATATTAAAACAAGCATTTGTCAATGGTGAATGTTTGCTTGCTGGTATTAGCATTGGAAATGCAGGAGTTGGGCAGATGGAGTGTAGGAATGGTTATGAAGTAGTGAACTTCACACCAACCCCACTCCACCCTGCAGAGATGGATAGGCATTGGGGTATGCGTTTGGGTTGTCGCCAATAACGTTCATGACATTTCACCTCACCCTATCCTGCAGACACCAACAAGTGTTGAGGTGTGCTTTGGGTTGTTCAGCTTTATTATAGTCACCCCACTCCATAAGGACATACACTGAAATGGGTGCAATATAAGAGAATGGGATGAACTCTGGGTCAGAAAAGTCCAAGGCACACCTCGATGCCTGTCACTGGCTGCAGGGTGGTGGGGTGGGGGTGGAATGGCATGAGTCGGTACCGTCGGTAATCCAAAGGCACACCCCTGATGCCTGTCAGTCTGTATAAGGTGGGACGTGATGGTTAGAAACCCTAAAGCCCTGGGTGTTTGTTGGTATTTGCACTAGAAATTTTCAACATGACCTTTTTGTAACCCCCACCTCATGAAAACATCTGGGACCTCTTCTCATGAACAGTGGCACTGTGATTTTGTCAAGGTGTCCCAAACTTTGAGTTCCCACAGTGACCGTGCCATTGTGTGCCAGATGTACAAAAACACAGAAGGGGCAGGATGTGAAGAATGACAGCTGTACCATTCATAGGGAGGTGTGAAGAGATAGCAATGTTGAAAATCTGTAGTGAAAATATTAAAAATGCACAAACTTCTGAGAGTATGTGGAAACTGCGCAACGCATGCATGTAACAGTCATTTAGTGGAATTATTTCACCAAACTTTCAATATAGGCATTTTGTGACCTCTGCTCATGAACACTCTCAGTATGATTTTCTTAATCTGTCCTGAACATTGATTTCCAACAGCAGCCGTGCTATTCAGCACCAAATGTGTAAATGCATATTTTGGGCAGGATGTGAAAAATGACAGCTGTACTGTTCATAAGGAGGTCTGAAAAAATGCCAGTGTTGAAAATCTGGAGTGAAAATACTACAGATTTGCGAAGTTACGAGGGTGCTTGGAAACTGCACAACACATGCTTGTAACAGTCATTTTATGGACATTTGTCACCAAATTTTCAGCATAGGCATTTTAGGACCTCTGCTCATGAACAGTCACTGTGATTTTGCATACTAACATACAAATCTGCCAGCAGAACAGACCAATCGGTCTATCTAAGTCTGCCTGAGTGTGCAGCTAGCACCCTAGATTGTAGGTGCCCCAGCCTCCTCCCCCTCAGTTCCTCCCTGCTTGTCCCAGCCCCTGCCCCCCCAACTCTTCCTCTTGCTTTATTCCACTCTTTCTTAAAGCTATTGACTGTCCTACATGTTACCACCCCCTCTGGCAGTGCAATCCAACTAGACACCACTCTCTCAGTGAAGTGGTGCCTCCTCATTTTCCCTCTTGAAACATCCCCCTTCCAACCTTAGTCGGTGCCCCCTCATTTCTCTTCCACTCCTCAGTTTAAAGACCACTTCAGTGCTAGGTTTTTTTACCCCCTCAGGTATTTAAATGATTCAATCATATCCCCCCATCCCTCCTCTCCTCCAGTGTGTACATGTTCGGCTTCTTCAGCTTAACTTCAAATGCCTGTCCTTACATCCCTTTTAACATTTTTGTTTCCCTCCTTTGCACCCCCTCCAGTAACTTTATATCTCTTCTCAGGTATGGCCTCCAGTATTGCAGACAGTACTCCAGGTGTGGTCTGACCAATGATCTGTAGAGCAGTAGGATCACATCTCTGTGCCTGGATGAGAACCCCCCTTGCAATGCACCCCAGCATCCTGTTTGCCTTCACTGCTGCTCTCCTACTGTTGGCCAAGTTGATCATGTTCCCAGTTACCAACACCTCTAGGTCCTTCTCCTCCTCTGTGATCCCCAACCTAACCCCCCAAACCAATAGTCCCTCTTCTGGTTCTTAGACCCAAAGTGCATCACCTTACACTTCTTTGCATTAAGTCCTAGCTGCCACTCCACCGACCATGTCTCTAGTTTGGTTAGGTCCAGCTGCAGTTTTTCCCCTCCATTCTCCTTTCTTTTCTGCCAGTGTCTCTGATACTGGGGTCGGTTTCAGTCCCTAGTTGTTCTTCCTCTGTCCCACCCTTGCCATCCCCTATTCCCTCCCCCAGCCAGGATGCCTACCATACTCATCTGCCCTGTCACTTAGACTCCTCCCTAGTCTCCACAGTTCCTGCCTCAAACTAGCCAGTCATCTACCGACCATATACTCCCCCCCATCCTCCAAGACCAGTCCAGGATCACGGTGGACCCACACCCTGTACACCCTGCCACCCTTCCTAAGATGCCTGCCCTATTGACATGTGGCACCTGTCCCATTTTGGCCCCCATCTTATGTTACGGGCTCTTACACCCAGTTTCTGTACCCTACTACAACTATTAGGACCCTATTTACTCAAATTCCTGCCCCCCACTAGTCCTCCTACTGCCCCATTGCCGACCCGGTTAATTCAGTCTCAAATCTCATCCATTAGATACTGTTTTACTGTAGCAATCCTACAGCCTCCTTGCCCATTTTTCACCCCTCAGCTACCATACTTTTTGTTCTCAGCACTCATATAGTTTCACTTAGCCCAGTTAGAAATCCTATTGCACTCCAAGTATTACTCGGCTCAGTTAGAGAAATATACAGAACAAATAAATATGTATTATTACAGCAATCCTAACAGTATAGCTCAGAACTTAGCTCAGTTAGAGAAATAAACAGAACAACTAAATCTGTATTATTAATGCAATCCTAAAAGTATCCAGTCATTGCTTTGTCTCCACCCCAGACACCCTGCTGTAACATAGGACCACACAGGACAATGGGCGGGAGGGAGAGCAACTCTAAAGTCCCGACAGAGGTCCATTGAGCTCGCTCAGTCCCCCTCTCTCAAGCACTCATTCGGTTTCTCCCACCACTGCAGGCTGCCCTTTGTACTGTGTTCCTGCCTGCATTGGTGCCTTTTTCTGCCCACAAAGAAATCCACAGCAGTCCTGACAGAGCTCCATTGAGCTCACTCACCCCCCTATCACTCGCTCATTCTGTTTCTCCTGGTGCTGCAGGCTGCCCTTTTGTACTGGGCTCCTGCCTGCATTGGCACCTTCTTCTGCCCACAAAGGAATCCACAGCAGTCCCAACAGAGGTCCGTTGAGCTCGCTGACTCCCCCTCTCTCAAGCACTCATTCGGTTTCTCCCAGCACTGCAGGCTGCCCTTTGTACTGTGTTCCTGCCTGCATTGGTGCCTTTTTCTGCCCACAAAGAAATCCACAGCAGTCCTGACAGAGCTCCATTGAGCTCACTCACCCCCCTATCACTCGCTCATTCTGTTTCTCCTGGCACTGCAGGTTGCCCTTATGTACTGGGCTCCTGCATGCATTGGCACCTTCTTCTGCCCACAAAGAAATCTGCAGCAGTCCTGACAGAGCTCTTTTGAGCTTGCTCACTTCCCCTCTCTCACTCGCTCATTCTTAATCTGTCCCAAACACTGATTTCCCACAGTGACCACGCTATTCTGCACTAGAAGTGCGCAAACACATTTTGACCAGGATGTGTAAAATGACAGCATTACTGTTCATAAGGAGGTGTGGGAAAATGCCAATGTTGAAAATATGAAGTGAAAGTATTACAAATTCACAAAGTTATGAGCGTGCATGGAAACTGCTCAACGCACGCTCATAAAACAGTAATTTTTTGGATTTTTGCACCAAATATGCAACATAGGCTTTCTGAGAGCCCACTTCATGAACAGTGGCACTGTCTTTTCATTAATCAGTCCCGAAAGGTGATTCCGTGCAGTGACCATGAAATCACCCTTTGGAACCGAATAACGCCATGACAGTGACTGAATTCATGAGGAAGGTTCCCAATAGCCCCATGTAAAAAATTTGGTGCCAAAATTCCCCAAAATGCCTGAGATATGCACCAAAGTTGAAAAAACCTTATTTATGCAATTATATGGCTTACCGGCATTTCTTCAGGTTCGAGGTTGGCCTTGAAGAGTGCAGATGTGTTCCCAGTCCACCAAAGATCATTGCAGTAGGGTCCAGAGGTAAGACTGGGGTGAGGGAGGTGTGGGGAGGTAGAGTACGCAGAGGGTGGGTGTGGTTTGGGGGAAGGGCACTGGAACACTTCAAGGGACTGTTTTCTCGTTTCACAGGAAAAAACCCTCAAATGGACAACACAGGTCAGTTTTCTTTTTTCGCAGGTGTTGTTTGGTACACTGGGGTGGGCTCCCAGTGTACCACCTGCATTTGTGGGAAGGGGGACCGAAGTTGACGGGGACTGGGCGCCCTGTCGGCACAGAAATGGGTGGGGGGTGTGCGCATGATGCCGACGGGGATTAGGTACCTCCTAAGCACACAGCAGAAATTGGGGGCTGGGGACATTATGCCAATTGAGAATGGGCTCCCCCCTTGGCAACTGGAACTAGGAAGCAGGGGACTGAAGCTGATGGGGATTGGGTCCCCCATTGGCACAGAAACCTGGGGGGTGCATGATGCTGAGGGGGATTGGGCACCCCCTTGGCACACAATTGAAATGAGGGGGTGTTATGCTGATGGGGAGTGGGCTCCCCCATCAGCAAATTAACTGGGTTGAGGGCATGCTGACAGGGGGATTGGGCACCCCCATCAGCTTTCTATGTGCCTCTGAGGCAGCAGCATACAACCACCAGGGTCCTGGTAATGTTACACCAGGCAAGGTACTGCCCTGCAATGATGAGCCGCTCCCTCATTGCAGCAGAATGGCTGATGCTGCAATGACGAGGTGGCCCCTGATTGCAGCGGTGAAATTGTTACAGCTTAGCACTCTGCAGAACCATTGTCATCGGGACACTAGCCCTGCATTGGCTGAGCCCTGCCAAGCCCAACAATGCAGTGCCAGCACTGGCCACCACAGTGTCACACCTTCGCAACCCATTTCTCTCCTAAGCTGCCGCATAATGTTTCTTGTGCATGCACGCAAGCAAACATAAAAAATATAAAAGGTACAGTTTGCTGCAGAAAGAAGTATCTATTTTGAAAATGACAAAAATTATTCTACAGTTTCTCATTGAAATACAGTGGGCTCCAAAGTAGTTGGGATTTTTTTACATCACAATAATAGAATTCTTTTGAATTCTTTTTTGTTTCCAGTTTGAAAGATAAAGATAAAATCTCACTCGTTTCACTGCATAAACAAATACAAAGTAGGGCATCCGGGAATAAGCTTTTTATTCATTTGGGCATGATATTAGCACTGCTGCCCAAGTACCTGAGACACTTTGCCAATAATTGCTAGATAGCATTTTTGGTAACATTCCAGGATGTTTAAAAAGCATATTCCTGGGCACTGTATGAAACAGACCCTAATTATTTGACATATATAAAAATATATATTGAGCAAGATAAACATATTGTCTTGGTACCAAACTTACAAGATAACATCTTTTCTTGGATACAGGTCACAATCACTATCTTGAAGGATGGGTACATAACAATGGACCACCGAAACAATCAGAGAGCAGCTTTCACAAAGCTGATGACATCACAATAGCCATGTGTCAAACTAAAGCCATCAGTTCAAATAAAAGAGGAACAGTTACATTTTAACAAAAAAAAGCTACTTTAAAAGTCATAACTCGTTAAAAGATGGTGAATAAATCAAATACACAAAAGGCTAACTCAGAATATGTACTTTGGCCCAGATATTCAAACTGCGCCATTCTGAGGCGCAAGCCCCTTCGCTGCTCAAAATAGTTGCGCAGGGGTGTGGCGGGGTGATATTCAAAGGTTGCGCTATTGAGCAACTCCTTTGAATATCACCCAACCCAACATGCTGCGCGTGGTGCAGTGGAACTTGCGCCACCGCAAGTTGCCAGGATTGAGCATTAAACTTGCGGTGGCGCAAGTACCATTGCGCCATCGTCAAATTTCCGATATTCAAAAGGTGAAATGCAAATGGGGCCATAATTTATGCAAGGCGAGGGGGCCATTTGCATCTGTTTATGGCCCCATTTGCATCTCCCATCATGTAAGTGCGCCCGATCCCGAGGACTTGCGCCTGGCAGCCCTGCCCGGCAGCAGCCTCGGAGGACCGGCCTTTCCTGCAATGTCACGGGCAGTATCTCTGTGTCTACATTCCCCCACACACACAGATCCCGAAGCCCGATCGCGGGCATACAGTAACATGCCCCGCCCACATCTCCCACAGCCCGATCGCGGGCATACAGTAACATGAACCCCCGCCCACACATCTCGAAGCCCGATCACGGGCAGAGCGTTATATCAACCCCCAGTGCCCGATCGCGGGCAGAATGTAAACCCCCAACCGAATATCTCCTGGTGGTCCAGTGGACCGTAAAGCCCGATCGCGGGCAGAATGTCAAGTTACAACCCCCAAACATCTCCCTGGTGTCTGGTGTCCTCCCACACAAATCTGGACTGTCATGTACGGTATGGGCTGCCGCCCATTGGCTGTAGCTCTGCACCAATGGCGTGCAGCCCTACGGACAGTCAGTCGGCGGCGGGGTGGCAGGCAGGTGGGATACTGCGCCCGCTGGCTGCGGGGAGGCGGGTGGAGGGGCTTTGTGGGTGGGTGGGGGAGACACTTGACACCAGGGAGATGTTTGGGGGTTGTAATTTGACATTCTGCCCGCGATCGGGCTTACGGTCCACTGGACCACCAGGGAGATATTCGGGTTGGGGGTTTACATTCTGCCTGTGATCGGGCACTGGGTGGGGTTGATACACATTCTGCCTGCGATGGGCTTGGGAGATGTGTGGGTGAGAGGGTTCATGTTACTGTATTGCCCTTGATCGGGCTTCGGGAGATGTGTGGGCGGGGGTTCATGCCGTATTGCCCGCTATCAGGCTTCTCGGAGATGTGTGGGTGGGGGGTTCATGCCACTGTATGCCCGCTGATCGGGCTGTGGGAGATGTGAGGCGGGGGCATGTTACTGTAAGCCCAGCGATGGGGCTGTGGGAGATGTGTGGGCGGGGGCATGTTACTTTGTGCCTTGATTGTTGAGCTAATTGAGGCATAGGGACCGAGTGGGGGGCCAGCCAGGGGTGGCAGCTGCTGTGTTGCACCCGCAACAGCAGCAGCTCACCTGTGGGTGGCCCTCAACTTGATCCTTTTTTTTTTGGGCTCAAAGTTGTGCAGGCACAGGTTGGGGGTTGCACCTGCACAACTCTGCACAGCCCGACTGAATATCAGGTTGTGCAGTTTATGCATGGTTCCTCCCCCTCATGTTGAGTATGCA
This sequence comes from Neoceratodus forsteri, assembly GCA_016271365.2. Lineage (NCBI taxonomy): Eukaryota > Metazoa > Chordata > Ceratodontiformes > Ceratodontidae > Neoceratodus > Neoceratodus forsteri. Next base: position 36,933,403 of record JADMNL010000037.1, on the reverse strand, counting down.
TTCATTTGCATTGCGCTGTTGCTCAGCCTGTTTTCAGTGGCGCAACTGCCTCCTGCTGAATATCGCAGAATGGCGCAATGTAGGACTTGCGCATGCACAACCCTGTTGCACATGGAGCAACCCTTTTGAATATCTGGGCCTTTGTCTTCTTTGGTGAGTGGACAGAACTAACAAAACTCACACGTGGCACTGGCAGTCATGAGTAATGGCTTTGTCCCTCACACTTGAAGATAAATTCCACATTCTGGGTCCACTCCTTATTCCTGCAAAAGGAACCAAAATTTCAGGAGGGATCTATTCCACAAGCATACAAATTGAAGTCAACGAAAATGAAATAACTGACCCACTCACTGGGGAGACATAATTTAAGTCAAACATAAAAAAAAACAAAAAAAAAAAAACTTTTCAATATTTCATGACATTGCAGACACTTCATCAGGACTCTTTTAAAACATGAACAGTGACAACATTCACTTTAAAGCAGCTATATTACTTGATACATACAATTATCATTACCTAACCTTGGTCATTTTCAATCTATTCCTAATAAGATATATAACTCATTATTTATGTTAAATAATTTAAAAAGAGTACTTTCACATTGTCCTTATGGGTTCATATTTTATATTTCTATATGTATTATCACTCTTAATCAAAAATGTATGATAATAACCAATCACTCAAATCACTTGCCTTGCCAGTATCAGTCCAGAAAAAAATGAATGAAATGTTTTTCAATTCTTTTCAAAAATATATTTTGCTCTAAAATTTGAAAAAAATAGTACATAATTTATTATTGTTTAATAGAATCCCCATCCCAACTATTGGATTTTGTTAATTACAGTATACTGATGATGCAACAAGCTTTCTTAAATTCATTATGACATCAAAAAGAGAAGGAGCTTTCTTCTTAGATCTTTGGATCTATAAAGAGTTATATATCTAATTATGAATGCATTGAAAATTATCAAGCAGAAGGGGTGAGGAGAGTACACAAGTAATTTTGGAGCTTGGTAAGCCAGTATTTAAAACCATAGAGAGCAAGGTGTTGGACTCATCTGTCAGTCCATGAAGGCCAGCCCAGGAGGTCATAAAGCATACAGTGATGCATCTTTGAAGGGACAAGGAGGATAATCCTACAGAGGGCATTTAATAAGGTGTCCAGTTTAGCTAGCTGGCATTTTAGGGTAACATTATGAACCACATCCCTAAAGTCATTAACAGGGAGGATAACGCACTCAACCATGCATTTGTGCGTAACTTGTGAAAGGCAGTTGCCCACTTTGTAAAGGGTACCCAGCTTCTTGAGGGGAGTTGGAAACTAGAGACTGCTATGAGAAGAAAAATCAAGTGAATTATCCAGTATTACACCAAAATATTTGAATTTGGAGACTGTAGATTATAAGGTACTGTCTGAGGTGATAACAGTTAGGGTAAGGAAGGTAGCTAGACATTTTTTGGCGTACATGAACAAGGAGATGGTTTTGGAGTAGTTAAGAGCTAAACGATTTGCTTTAAAGCAATTTAAGAGTGTGTCAAAGTCCTTACTAGGCAGAGTTAAAGCATGAAACATATAGGTTTGTTGGAATTTGTTCCATAAAATTTCCTTTTAGTAGTTTTAAAACAAAATTGTATTTTGTTTTAAGTTATGAGTTTAAACTTTTAAATCCCACACATGCTCCGACGACTTAAAAAAAATAGCTGTGAATTTTTTAACTTAAAATTATTTTAAGGCTGCAAATTTACAATTATTAAAACTAAATGTTAAAACGTGTGTGGTTTGTCATAAGACAGTGTAACGAGATGTCTAAGTTGACTTTGCAAAAAAAAAATAATATTAGTATTTTAATTAGAAAAAGGTCTTTGTAGTTTTCTTGAGAAAAATGTTGAGACTGCCTTTTTTCAAAGCCAGTGTGTGCATAAAATGCAGCATGTTTTGTAGTATATGACCCCCCATCCTAAAAAAAAAGAGGAAAAAAAAAACAACCAAGAACATGACCAAAAAAAAAAAAAGAAAATATGTTGTTGTTTCCCAGTTTATGAATTGCTAGGTCCTAAAACATAAAAAAAATAGTGAGAATGCAATGAACAAAAAATTTGCATTTTGTACAATTCAAGTCACAGGTGAACAAAATATTTATACTCCTAAAATAATTAACAGAGTTATGACTCCTCTACTATACTTCTGCTACTTTGCACAGGGCCCTGTGTGAAGCATGTTAGAATTAATTTCCTGCTTTTGAAGCAAGTTATATGCCTGGTACTATACTTTCTCAAAAAGCAAAGAAACTCATTGCAGAAAGCTACATTACTGCATACATAAGGGTTTGTAACTTACTTGTTCAGGTGTAAAAACCATTGCAAAAAAAATGTTCTATTTCCTACATGAACTAAATCATTAATGTCCTAAAATGTGAAAAACAGTGAGAAGGCAGCTGCAAAAAAGTATACTAACGTCATACATGAACAAAATTTTAAACTCCTGAAACAAATAACATAGTTATGACTCCTCTACCATTCATCTGCTACTTTGTGAAAGGCCTGCTGCAAAGAGAAAGCATTTATTCATCTCCTGCATCATACAGAACCCACAAAACAAGTTATGACTGATCTGTTACTTTGCACAGGGCCTACAGGGTGCTGCATGAAGGAAGTTGTGACACAGGTTAAGAATGCCTGATACTTCTTTGAAGCATGTTACACATCAGACACTATACCTTCTCAAAAAATAAGGAAATGCATTGCAAAAAACAACATTAATACATACATTAGGGTTATGAAGCAACAAAATCAGGACATGTGGCCCTAGGTGTTTGAACCCTAACTCCTGCCCCCTGCCCCATTACTTACCCTTATGACCCAAAGCCAAGCTACAGATCTGGAGCCATGCCCCATAAGTCTGCTGCTTCATGCTACACATCTGGGCCATGCCCCACATGTCCAGAGTCATGCAAAATGGGCATAAACTACAGGTCTGAGGTTACACCCCTCAGGTCTGTTGCTTCAAGATACTGGTTCAGGCCATGACCCATAGGTCTACTGCTTTGCATAGGTCCTACAGGGTCCTGCACAAAGTAAGTTAAAGGTCTGGGGCCATGCACCATGTGTCTTCTGCTTCCCGTAGTATGAATGCAAGCTATACATTTGTTCCTTGTGGCATTAATTGGACTGCCTCATTAGGATTCCGGGCAGACTAGATGGACCCGTGGTCTTTTTCTGCCATTATTGTCTCTCTTTCTATAAGCAACTTCTTGACGGTGCTGCTGCTGTTGTAAGTCAGCCAAGAATCTTGTTGCAGTTATTTTTAATGCACTCACCACTGATAAGTCTCAACTCTTGTATTAAAGTATAAGTTTCATGCATTTCCTTTAACAGGTTTAAAAATATCCTCAGTAAGTATGAAGATTACAGACCATAATTTATCTCTGTCTGTAGCTGCTCCATTATGTTAGAAATGTGAAGTTCATGAACAAAGCTGGAGAAGAGATATTTTTTGACATAAATGGGGACCCACCAGCTGTGTATGACATGATAGCATGGTATCTGAATATAAGTGGAGATTCTAGATATGTTGATGTGGGGTGGTTTGACTCTGCTGCTCCTCCAGGACAAGACCTCATCATCAGAGAAAAAGCCCTAATGTGGAATGAACAAGGGAAGGTAGGTATGTTTACTTCTCTCTCATCTGTCTGTCTGTCTGTCTGTCTATTGGATGTAGAGGAAGTAAGCAGTAAGACTTGGCAAGGTTGGGTATCTTGTAAGAAATTGTCATGCCTTGGGTGCATTGTGGGCCATAAGGTGTAACAATGTACCTCAAGCATGAACAAATTAATGATAGTCAAGTATACCACACTCTGGGGTGTATTATTGCTATTACAAAATTCATCTTTTTTATATAAATAAATCAATTAAAAAAGCTTTCGTTAATTTTTCAATGATTTTTGAATGTGTCATGGACAGTTTAAAAAATATGTTTTATCTTGCCGTCGGGTTCTGGTCAATCCTTTTATAGTGTCAATTGGTCTATTTAGAGATACAAGCCTCTTCACTGAGCATACCAGTCTCTGCCCATACCCTCAAACTCCACTAGGCTAGGCTGTTTAATTTTAGCTGGGCCTGGTAGAGACCTGTGGATAGCTGGGATGGGGAAGGTACATGAAATTATTGAAACACAAGTGAGTGGGACAGTTTGCTGAAGCTACCTGAGCAGATTATCAGTGTTCGCTGTGCATCAGAATCTAACCCTCTCAAAATCCTGCCCACAATATTTTCAGATTATAAGCCATCCTGCACAAAGTGGAAGAATGATCCTTAGTCTAGATATCAAGGAACTGAAAAGTACCAGCCTCCAGCCACAGCAGTTGGTGTGTCATATCTAATCAAGTGTTATACTAGTATCATTAGAAAAAAATACAGCAGTCAAGATGTGCTCATTGAAATAAATAAAGCACTGTCAATCTATGTCAGAGATGATGACAAGAAACACATGAGAATTAAGCAACACAAGAGGCTAGAAATGTAACAAAAAGAACACAATTACAACTGTAGGTGTACAGTATGGACAGTACTGTACATTAATGCAAGAAACCTGAGAAATAAACTAGATGAGCTACAGAAACTAGTCACCAAAGAATGAAATGGATATAGTAGGAATAACGTGTTGGGATGGACCTGGCAAAAGAAAGAGGAAGGACAGCACTATATGCCGAAATCCCACAGAAACTAGTCACCAATGAAAGATATGGCAATAATAGGAAGGTTCCATGTCAACTGAGTTAAATACAATCCAACACAGTAAAATACAGAGTGGTCAAAATGCCACAAGATGAAACTGCATGTCTGAGAAACAGCTACGGCAATAACAGCACACAATTCTTTCAAGTGCAAATTTACTATTCCAACACCATGCCACCATGGACGAACACTCCAGTACAATTCAAGGAAAGTGCACATTTACGATTAGAACACCATGCCACCATGGATCACCACTCGAATGAAATTTGAGGTTGCGCAGTTAAGGCACCTCATTATTTTGTACACCACACTCTGCTGACTTTCCCAATGTTGACCACGCGCAATTGACCATGCTCCTTTTGTCCGCAAAGACTTACCATGCTACCTAATAGGAATTACATTAGGATGTAGAAACAACGTTTGATTTTTATTTTTGTTCTGTCATATGTAATCATTGTTTACGTATACTGGTCGACCATGTAATCGGGTCTTTGCCCATGGACTCTCCAGTTTAAACAAATAAAACAAACAAACAAACATGTTGAGATGGATCTAGCAAAAGAAAGAGGAGGGATAGCACTACATGCCAAAAACACACTGATGATAATTGAAATACAGGACACTAGCATACATAAGAGTGAGGCATTTTGAATTAAAGTCTCAAATGAAAATGGAGGCGCAGTCACCATTGGCCTATACTATAGACCACCAGACCAAAAGGACAACTAATATCTTAAACTTCACAAGGTAATCCTAACTGCAATGGCTAAAGGAAGGTTGCTGCTTATGAGAGATTTTAATTACCCAGAAACAGACTGGAAGGGAAATTTCTGAGAGAAGGTAAAATAGGTATGTTTGTTATAGTAAAGAAGACTTCTTTCTGATACAGTGTGTCAAAGGAACCACCAGGAAGCAAAAACGCTTGATCTACCTTTAGCGAAAAATAAGAGGATTTGATTGCAGACACAGAAATTGAAACGATGCAAGGGAACTGTGGCCACAGCATCCACAGATTAACCATTGATAAGAATAGTGGGAAAACAAGACACATGTTTTTCTGCCCCAGGTAGACTGTGGAACAATGAACGTCTGTTAGAGTACAGGTACCCTTGGGAAGCAAACTCAAGAATAGGACCATTCATCAACAGTGGGATACAGTGCCTTCAAAATCAGTTTAAACAGCTTAAAATAACAATGCATCCTATAAAAGAGATAGTACAATAGCAGAAGATGCAAACCTATGTGGATGGTGAAGGAGGTACTTGACATATTAGGTAGGAAAGGAGTCATACAAGATTACTAAACTTCAAGACAGCAACAAAATCAAACAGATCTAGAGACAAACACTCAAGAGAGTGCAAACAATGAATTGGAAGCAGAATGAATGGCAGAACAAGTAGTACTTAAAATCAAACCCGATAGTGACAAGTTCCTTTAGATATGTTAAAGAGAAGAGGAAAACACTGACAACTATTGCACTACTAAAAGATCAGGAAAGGAGGGACATAATAACCAAGAAGGAACATGTGGCTGAGTGCTTAAATGAGTATTTTGTTTCAGTATTCACAGAAGAAAGAGAAAAATATTGAACACCGAAAGGTTGTTCACAGTGGAGTAGCAGGATACACTAAAGGACGTGTGTGACACTTGAATGGTTTGAAACAATGCTGACAATGATAAACAAGTTAGTGGAGCTGATGGAATGTACCCAAAATCCTGAAGGAACTAGACAAGAACTACAGTATATATATATATATATATATATATATATATATATATATCCATTTGCAATAAGACTCGGTGAGTCACTGAGAACTTTGTACATGCCTACTGATGGGAGGGTGGCTCATGTGGTACATGTACGCAGAAAAGGCTCCAGGATTGAGCCTGGGCCAGTCAGCTATATGCCAATACCAGGGAAACTATCTGAGATGATAAGAAACAGAATTGTTGAACACTTAACAAGAAAAAACTTAAACTTGCTGGCCCAATATGAATTCTGCAGCTTGAAACCATGTTCGACCAGTCTCACTGCATTTTCTGATTGTCAGCTTGGAGAAGGATGAGAGGAAACTTACAGTTGTTGTACACCTGTACTTCAGCAAAACCTTTGACACAGTGCCATACAGAGCACTATTTGGTAAAATGTAGGATCTAGGTTTAATTGGTTGTGCAATGCAATTGATTAGAAACATGGTACAAGTAGACAACTGCAGACAGAAGAAAGCCTCACATTCTGGTCAGTCTGTCCTGTTGTCTACCTAGTTAAGGTAGCACTGTTGAGCATAATGGTAAATGCCATTCACCCCCGCCTTGTATTCCGCAGTGCACTTAACCAGTCTCCTGTGCCTGTACTATCTCCTTCAAATTCCTCCTCCATATTCCCACTGACCACATTAGTGGGCAGCCTGCACCACTTTTCCATCACCCACTCTGAGAAAAAGTGCTTTCTGATGTCTTTCGTAAACCTCTCCACCAATTTTCTATCTGCCCCTAGTGTTACTGTTGCCACTATGCCACTATTAGTGAACAGTCTGCTAGTGTTCACTTTATTACCTGCATGTATTTAAATATTTAAATATTTAAATCAAGCCCCCCCCGCCATCCTGACTTCCGAGTACATAGTGAGACTCTCCAGTCTCTACTTGTATCACTGACCTTATTTCCCATGTATCATCTTAGCCACCCTCCTCTGTACTGACTCCAGTTTGTCAATAAACTGTATGCAGTACGAGGTATTCCTTTGCAGCCATACTGGAATCTATACAGGTGCAAAAATTACCTCTGTTCTCCTGCTGCTAAGTCCTCTCCCAATGCAACTGAGTATCCTATTTGCCTTTCCGTTTAGCTTTGTTGCACTGTGTAGTAGATTTGAATCTGCCTGAAGTTGTTACTCCCACATCCCTTTGTTCCTCCATCTTTGCAATCATTACTCCTTTCATCCTGTATTCTAAAGTAGGGTTTCTGCAGCCCAAGTGCGTGACCTTACACATTTTGGCATATAGGCTTAGCAGCCAAATCCTTAACCATTGTTTCAGCTTATCCAGATCCTTTCTCAATTCATAATTACAGTCCTCACTATCCACTCTACCGCAGAGCTTGGTGTCCTCTTAGAAAAGGCAGATTTTCCCTCTGATGCCCTTCCCATTATCTTTGAGAAAGATTTTAAGGAGTACTGATCTGAGGACCAACCAATGCAGGACCTAGTTTGTGACCTCCTCACTTCTGAGTACTCCCCATTTACTACTACCCTTTGTGGTCTCCCCAGCAGCCAGCTCCCTACCCACTGTGTTAGCCTGTCCTCCACCCCTAGGTCCCCTAGCAGTTTGACCAATTTCTTGTGCATTGACTGAGTTGAATGCTTTGCTAAAATCCAGATACAGTTTTCCAACATGCTGTCCTTTATTAATATGCTTTGATGCCCAGTTGAATAAGTCATATAGGTTTGTCTAACATGACCTAACTGCAAGAAACCTGTGTTGCTTTCTGCCCAATAGCCCATTTTCCACCACAAACTCTATTGGCTTGCCGTTAATGATACATGCCAGCAGTTTTCCCACTACTGCATTTGGGCTGACCAGTCTATATTTTCCTGGCTCATACAATCCTCTACTTTTGTACAGAAACACAACATCTGCCACCCTCCAGGATACAAGCACCTCTCTTGACTCCATGGTGCACTTACAGAGAACTGCAAAAGGTGCTGCCAGTATAGGTGCCATTTTTATTCACATCCTAGGGTGTAGTCCATTAAGCCCCAGAAACCTATCAACCATAAGGGTCCTGAACCACTTGAGCACTCTTTCAGCAGCTGTTGCTTCTGAACTCATTTCTGCTCTCCCTTCTGGCCAGGGGGTTGTTCTACACTCAAACCTTTCTTCTCCGTCATAAATGCTGAACAGAAGTGGTCATTCAGTATTTCTGCCTTACTTTTGTCAACCTCCACTCTCCAAGGGTGTTGCAAGACCTGGACCTTAGGGGCTCAAGCCCCAAATGTTTTCATATGGGCCCCCCTCCCCCTTTAAGAGTACTGCTTACTGCTAAACTTAATCCTTTTATTAAAATCAATGTGGCCTACACCAGCCTCTGAGGGCTTGGACCCAGGAGCTTTTGTTACCCTAGCAATACCTCTGTGATCCACCCTTCTCCTTGTTTTAGTTTGACTATAACTGACTTTGTTTTTTGCTTCTCTCTGATGTAGTACACAAAGGCCTCATCCCCTCCCTGAATGCCCTCTGCATTCCGTAGCTCCACTCCAGCTTTAGCTTTCCTCATCAACTTCTCCAGGTAAGCTCCCTTGTCACTTTCTGCCATGCTCCCTTTAAACTTCATGAACACTACTCTTTTCCTCTCACTGCTATTCCCACCTTCCTTGTGAACGATACTGGGTTCCTGTTTTATCTTGCCCTGTGCCACTTGCCTCACACAAGTGCTGGTGACATCTTGCAGACTTTTCTGAGTAGTGTCCTGTTTCTCCTCCACACCATCAGCCCTCTTGATACCTTCCAACATAAGCCCGGGCTTCTACCTTATTTTCCCAGTTTGCTCTCTGAAACCATGGACATGCGTCTTTAAGATTGTGTGCTCTGTGCCCAATTCAAAAGTGAACAAAACGGATACGTGTTTGCTGGTACCTAATGGTTTCCTTGTTTTTATGTCCTTAGAGTCACTGTTTGTCAGCAGCAAGTGCAGGGTTGCCCCCTCTCTCATGGGTTTCATGCCAACCTGAACCAAGAAGCCATTCTGGAATGCATCCACAAGTGTTTGACCCCTCATGCTGGTTGCAACCGGCATTCTCCAATCCCTGTCAGGAAGATTGAAATCCCCTGTGATCACCTTATCTCTTTGCATAGTTGACCTGCCGATTTATTCCTTAAGGTCATTATATACCTCCTTCTTTTGGTGCTGTGGTCAGTAAACTGCGCCTATTGTAACCTTCCTGTTCCTATTCGTTTTCTCTTTGTCTTGTAGTCTGTAATCAAGTCACTTCAAACCTTTTTGTCCCTGTTTGTTTCCAGCATACCCACGGTGACTCTGTTGCCACATCCTCCCATGAGATTATATCCTTGGTCATCTTAATAATCTCCCTCACATTTAGGGGCCACTACACCTCTTTCACCTTTAGCTCTGTCTCTTCTAAAGATAGAGTACCTGAAATTGTGAGGTCCTATTCATATTGCAGGACAGGAAACAAAGGATGATAATAAATGGTGATCTATAAAAATTCAGAAAAGCAACCAATGAACTCCTGCAAAGTTCTGTATGAGGGCCGCATTGTTCGGTATATTTATATGCAATCTGGAGGTGGGTGCCAGTAGGTCGTTTGCCAAGTTTGCTGATGACACCAAGGTTCCTGTTTTCTTCACGCATCCTTTTCTTCTCTAGAATGTTTTTTTAACACTGTGCAACTTGTTTTTCAGGTCCCTGTTTCCATATGTAGTGAAACCTGTACCCCTGGACACCGTAAAGTAATTCGGGAATGGGCAACCAGCATGCTGTTTTGACTGCATTTCTTGTTCACAAGGAGAAATTGCTAACCAGAGTGGTAAAGTGCTAACACTCCTAACTCACTTCTGAATAAATGTATTGCAGTCCTTTCTACACTCAACTTACCAAATCAGCTATTCCCAGCAGCTGTTTGAATTATTTAGGCTGTTATTCAAGAACTGCTCCCCTATGGGGCATCCCTCCTCCTTCAGCCCTTACTTCCATGACCATATGCTTTATAACTCCACTGAGGCCTCTCCTGGGCCCTCCTGTGCTGCTCCTACTACTGCCCACTTCCAAAGGCTTATTCCTTCCCGTAATGTGGTTCCCATGTTGGCCTAAAACCCAGCAACCTGCCTCCACTGTGAATCATGTCAGCCCTGGTTATTGATCCTCTTTCTACTGCTGCCTCCTCAGGCCATCCATTCTATTACATGCATCAAAACCCCAGAGCCAAAGTTGCAAATACATTTCCAGAAGGAAATGGAAGATTTTTGCTACATTTCCCTGTGGGCAGACAGACTCTTATACCCCAGATCCTGCCCTCACCTTTTCAGTAGAATTGATGATTGCTGATCAGCAGCACACACAATCCAGCTCAAAAGCAGTCCTAATTGAAAAAACACTGAGGCATGCATCTATGATCTGTTTTTTATCATCTTTCTATTTATTTCACCCCCCCCCATGGAGCGGACCCCTAGAGATCTCTGGCCACCAACACCCACACCCCCGGACCAGGTCTGGCATGCAAATTTATATGCCTCATACACACAGGGCTGGGTTTTCATCACTCCGCACCCCCGTGAAGGTGCCTCTCATGACCAGGGGTGCAGGGCATGGCCATCAGCCACAAAGATCACCCCGCTATTTTCCACATTACTTTTCCCCAGGGAGCTGAACATGCAATGGCATCAGAGCACATCCATGCTGATGCCTGCCATACTTCTCCCTTGCTATGCATGCAACTGTAGTGCGGCTGGCCTCTGCCAGTTGCCACTGCAGCACAATCCATTGCTCCTACCCTCCCCAGAGGAAGCACAGCAGTCATGGGATGCTCAATCCTTCCTCTCCGATGCCAGCTCCCAGCGGCCCGAGTCCATTCCCAAATCTGGGTCGCCGGTGTGGCACAAGGTGTGGCTTCCAGCACCTCAACCCTCAGCATCACCAGGCTGGCCTGCATCTATGATCTGTATACTTAAAAGACAAACTTTTTCCTTGATTCTGAAGGCATGGATGCATATCTTTCTGTCCAAGGGGCTCCACCTGGATTTAACACTTTAACATATAAAATTAATTCTGTCACTTTAAATTTATGCATAATTGCTGTTTGAAAACATTTTCTTAAAAGGGCTGGAGTAGGAATAATTAGAGACTAATGACTAAACAAACTTCTTCAGAATGATGTGTGCTGCAGAGATCAGGAAAGGAGTATCACTGTGAAAAGGACACTGGCACAACTTTATGGTAAATCTGAGCAACATTTTTTTTTATCAGACACTTTTTATACTTAGTACAACATGATGCCAATAAAACTCAAACAACTTATATTTTAAGTTTCAATGACCTATAAACACTAGGGGCAGGACATGTTTTTCTTCCTTCCTGTATCTCTCTGCACCCCAGTGCTTTGGGCCCCATTCATTTGTCCCCTGCTTTCTGCCAGACTCACAGCCAATCACCACCTCCAGACTCCCCAGGATTCAGCTTCAAACATCCTTGAAGGGTCCAGTTTATCCTTGCCTGTGGCAAACTATGGGAAGGGTGGAAGTACAATAGGTTGACTGAGAAATGCTGGCTGGGGGAGAGTGGCATCAGTTGGTTAGGGGGCCAAGTGGCAATGGGGGATAGGGTGGCCAACATCCTGCATGCCAAGTTGGGTGCACATTTCCACTTTTCGGGCCCCATCCCACCACCCAAAAGATGTGTACCATGGGGAAACATGAGGGAGTGGAGCCAGTCAGCTCATAGTCACCCATGTCAGCCAAGTCTCCATTCCCAACCTAGTGTCCCTCTCTGAATGGTGCTCCGCAATGACCTCCCAAGGAGGTAAGCATCCATGTGGATGCTCCTTCACCCTGTCTGCTGGCCTGAGCTCCTGCTGTCTTGGGATTGGGGCTTGAACCCAGTCACAAGTGTTCCGAGCAGGTGCCACGTTGTTTGAAGCCATGGAGCAAGCCAGGGGTGGATTTTCAAAAGGTTTGAACAGATGAAACTCCATGATTCACTTGCACTGCAAAAGCTAAAATCTGCCGGCTGGTCATCCACCCCGTATTTAACAGAAGCACCTGCTGTATTTGCAACAAGACAAAGTTATTTTATAACTGTTTGCATCAAAATGCAGTTGCAAATGTTATTAGTATCTGAGTTCTGATGCAGATTTCAGCTGATGGACAAAACTGCATATACGGAGCTCACAGGACATAATACTCTGCAGATAGTTCAGGGAAGGACTCTGGCTCCTCCAATGTTCATTCTAGGGAACATAGAGGTAAATGCTTTTGGTGGAGTGTGTCTAGCTAAGAGATTGCCCTCCTGTACGTCTATCTTCCTAGGATGTCCTTCCTATTTCCTGCATGCTGTGAAATTCAGATGAAGACAGTATCTTCAAATGCATTTAAAGGAACACTGTCAATCCTCTTAGGCCTCAAATTGTACCTAGTTTAAAAAAAATACGTGTTATGATTGATCACATTCTGAAGAGATTGCTGATATAGCTGATAGTTTGATTCTGCTTCCTGTCTTCTTTTTGGAAACGAAAACCAGACTGCTCACCATGCTGGTGTTACCACAAAAAGCATGTTTGTTTACAGACCTTCAACAAATTCCACTGTATCATTCCTGGACTTGAAAACACCCCCAACACAATCCAGACACTGAAGATGCTTTGGGAGGAGAGGAACCTACTGCATCACGAGTGCCTGCACTATCTGGGGCTGTGCCTAATGTTCAGGAAGTATGCAATAAGAGTAGATCAAGGATTTGAAACAGAACAAGGCTGTGTATAATTGCATTATTAGCATGCCTTTTGGTTCTACTAAGAAAGGTACCAGATAAAACAATCAACAACAGCAATAAAATCTGAAGAAGGTGGCAATCATAAAATGTGGGTTTTCAACTAGAAATAATATTAGGCAAAAAGAGTTCATTGTTTCCCTTCAAATTAAGATGTGGGAATGGGATTGATGCATCAGGTTGAAAATTCTAACCTAATCATTCAGAATTGGCAAGCTATTTTAAAATAACTGAAATAACATACACCTGACATAGACCAAACCCTAACACACTGTCAAATTTCAAAATGTAGTGTCTTGTGTTTTTTTGAGAAACTCATGAAATATTTTTTTATGACAAAAGTAAAATTAAAAACCTGTTTCAGCCGTCAAATTCCCATAAATTACTTGACCAATTTTTATAAAGTTTGCTAAATCATGAGATATGTCAATGGAGAACACACTGAGAACTTTAATTCCAAGCCTGAAAGACAGGCATTAAAAAAGTGAAGTGACTTGTCATCTACCCTTAATTCAAACCCTAAGTATGGGATTGTGATACATTATGTGTTTGCATAAAAACATAGCTACATATCTTCAGTGTATGTCACTGAATGGCATGCTGTATCCCTGTTGAACTGCCTTGGAGAAAGAGTAATTTGGAAACCACTGTTAGTGATGTGCAAATACCTTTTGCTGAACATTCACCAAGTTTTCAAATTTAGGAACACAATTTTTCATTAATTGGTATTCCTTTTCCAGGAAAAAAACAGCTATGAGACTAGGAAAAAAGGTTTGTGTTTCCTTTACAGAAACCTTCCAATATTATCTGATGACATTTCATTGCATTTAAGGAGCTTCTAGTCTCTGGGTAATATTAGAAACATCTCTCACTAACATTATCTGGAGTAATTATGATTGATTATCATGATGTAAACATGTTGACGTGTTTTAAAAATGCCATTTTATTTTAAACAGTTTTACAACACCTATGAGATTTTGGAGGATAGTATCCCTAAAACCATAAATACTGGTAGCTTAAGCTATTGCAACAATCTCATAATACAAACAATTCATTGTCTACATGCCTGCAGAGACAGCTAGTTTCCAAAAATAAACTAGTTTCCATAGAGTGAGAGTATTTTTTGTCAATGAGCAAGTGGAGTTGAGGGTTTTGAATGCTGGTGGCATCAACATGTTTGCTCCTGTATAACATTAGAAAGCTGTTCCCTTTCAAACAGTGTATACATCAATCCCCTGGCATTTATGCCTGAGGAGAAATTACCTTTCAAAGTTATATAGGTATTGTAGAAGTGTTTTAATCAAACAATGTGTTTTAAATATATCAACGTGTTTCATATAATAAAGTTGTCAGCACTGCTGTATAATGTTTTTAAAAATACTGAAGTATTAAATATGCTTTGACATGCTATGCATCAGTGCAAGGCAGAGACTCTTTTTTTATGCTTGCTTGTCCGCATGCACAGGAAACATTATACGGCAGCTTGGGAGAGAAGCGGGTTGTGGAGGTGCGGCACTGTGGCAGCCAACGGCGGAACTGCATTTGGAGGCTTGGCACTGGTGGACCAATTCAGGCACACTGTGCCGATGACATTGGTTTCCAAAAGTGTCACCAAGTTGAAACGACTTCACCGTTGCAATGAGGGGCCATCTCGGCATTGCAGTGTCAGCCATTCCACTGCTATGAGGGAGAGACCCATCACTGCAGGGCGGTACCTTGCCTAGTGTCACATTTGCTGACCGGGAGATGACTCCCTCAGCATAATGACCCCCATTTGTTGTGTGCTGAGGGAGTGCGCCCCCCAAAACAGTCTTTCTTTGGCATCAGGGGCCCACTTCCCATCGGCTTCAGTCCCTCCTTCCCAGTTTCATTTGCTGACAGCAGAGCCCAATCCCCGTCAGTATAATGGCCCCGCGGTCATGTTTTGCTTGTACCGAGGGGTGCCCAATCCCCCTTGGCATCATGCATCTCTGCCCATTTCTGTGCCGATGGGGAGCCCCAATCCCCATCGGCTTCAGTACCCCCTTCCCACTTCCAGTTGCCAATGGGGGGCCCAATCCCCATCGGCTTCGGTCCCCCTTCCCACAAATGCAGGTGAAACACTGGGAGCCCACCCCAGTGTATCAAACGACACCTGCAAAACAAGAAAACCGAACCTCATTGTCTTTATTTTTTTCCTATAAAACAAGAAAACAGTCCCTCGTGGTCTCTCCTGTCCCCTCCCCAAACCCACACCCACCATCTGAGCATCCTGCCTTCTCACACCCCCTCACCCCATACTTACCTCCAGAGCCTGGTGCGATGATCTTCGGTGGTCCAGGAACATGTCTGCACTCTTCAAAGCCAACCACAAACTGAAAAAATGCCGGTAAGCTGTATAATGGCATAAATAGGGTTTTTTCAACTTTGGTGCATATCTCGGGCATTTTTTGGAATTTTGGCACCAAATTTTCAACATGGGGTTATTGGGACCCCTCCTCATGAATTCAATCACTGTCATGGCGTTATTCAGTCCCAAAAGGTGATTTCACAATCCCTGTATGGAATCACCTTTCAGGACTCATTAATGAAATGACAGTGCCACTGTTCATGAGGTGGACTCTCAAAAAGCCTATATTGCAAATTTGGTGAAAAAAATCAAAAAAATTACTGTTTTACGAGAGTGCGTTGTGCAGTTTCCACACATGCTTGTAACTTTGTAAATTTGTAATATTTTTACTCCAGATTTTCAAAATTGGCATTTTGCACACCTCCTTATGAACAGTACAGCTGTCATTTTACACATCCTGGCCGAAATGTGTTTTCACAATTCAGGCGCAGAATAGCGCGGTCGCTGTGGGAAATCAGTTTTTGGGAAGATTAAGAAAATGACAGTGACACTGTTTATGAGCAGAGGTCCTAAAATGCCTATGTTGAAAATTTGGTGACGAAAGTCCATAAAATGACTGCGTTACAAGTGTGCATTCCTCAGTTTCCATGCACCCTTGTAACTTTGCAAATCTGTAATATTTTCTCGCTAGATTTTCAACATTAGCATTTTTTCACACCTCCTTATGAACAGTACAGCTGTCATTTTTCATATCCTGGCCAAAATGTGTTTTCACACTTCTGGCACAGAATAATGCAGTTGCTGTGTCTGGGACAGATTAAGATCGAGCAAGTGAGAGAGCGGGAGTGATCAAGCTCAGCTGAGCTCTGTCAGGACTGCTGTGGATTTAGTTGTGGGCAGAAAAAGGTACCAATGCAGGCAGGAGCCCAGTACAAAAGGGCAGCCTGCAGCGCCGGGAGAAACAGAATGAGCGCGTGAGAAAGGCGGAGTGAGCAAGCACAATGGAGCTCTGTCGGGACAGCTATGAACTTCTTTCTGGGCAGAAAAAGACACCAATGCAGGCAGGAGCCCAGTACAAAAGGGCAGTCTGCACCGCCTGGAGAAACAAAACAAGTGAGTGAGAGAGGGGGAGTGAGTGAGCTCAACAAAGCTCTGCCGGGACTGCTGCAGATTTCTTTGTGGGCAGAAAAAGGCACCAACACAGGCAGGAGCCCAGTACAAAAGGGAAGCCTGCAGCGCCGGGAGAAAAAGAACGAGCAAGTGAGAGAGGGGGAGTGAACAAGCTCAACAGAACTCTGTTGGAACTGCTGTGGATTTCTTTGTGGGCAGAAAAAGGCACCAATGCAGGCAGGAGCCCAGTACAAAAGAGTAGCCAGCAGCGCTGGGAGAAATAGAATGAGCAGGTGAGAGAGAGGGGCGTGAGTGAGCTCAACAGAGCTCTGCCAGGACTTCAGAGTTGCCCACCCTCCTGCCCTACGTTCTCTGTGGTCCTATATTACAGCAGGGTCTCTGGGGTGGAGACAAAGCAATGATTGGATACTTTTAGGATTGCTGTAATAATACAGATTTTGTTGTTCTGTTTATTTCTCTAACAGAGCTCAGTAATACTTCGAGTGCAATAGGATTTCTACCTGGGCTAAGTGAAACTATATGATGGCTGAGAACAAAAAGTATGGTAGCTGAGGGGTGAAAAACAGACAAGGAGGCTTTATGATTGCTACAGTAATACAGTATCTAATGGATGAGATTTGACATTGAATTAACCCGGTCAGCAAGAGAGTAGTAGGAGGACTAGTGTGGGGGGGGGGGAATTTGAGTAAATAGGGGCCTAACAGTTGTAGTAGGGTACAGAAACTGGGTGTAAGAGCCCGTAACATAAGATGGGGGACAAAATGGGATAGGTGCCACATGTCAGTAGGGCGGGCATCTTAGGAAGGGTGGTGCGGTGTACAGCGTGTGGGTCCACCATGACCCTGAACTGGTCTTGGAGGATGGGGATGAGTGTATGGTCGGTAGATGACTGGCTAGTTTGAGGGAGGAACTGTGGAGGCTAGGGAGGCATCTAAGTGGCACGGCAGATGAGTATGGTAGGCATCCTGGCTGGGGGGGGGGATAGGGGATGGCAAGGAGGGACGGAGGAAGAACAACTAGGGACTGAAACTGACCCCAGTATCAGAGGCACTGGCAGAAAAGAGAGGAGAAGGGAGGGGGTGCCCAAGGCAAGGGGGGGCCTCCTGATGGGGGAGGAAGAACCCATGAGGAGTGCCAGGGGAGAAAGCAGATGGCTGCAGGTAGGGAGGGACCAGAGGTGGCACGAAGGAGAACAAGTAGGAGGGGTGGAACCGATAGGGGAAAGAGATGTAGGAGGGGTATCGACTAGGAATAGATTCAAGCCTCTGCTATGGTAGAGAGAGGGGGAGTAGGAACATACTGAAGGGGGGAGGACAAGCAAGGCATGAGAGGGATGGCAACAGATAGGGGAAGAGATAGCGAGGATGAAAGGGTAGAAGGGGGACTAGTAAGGAAGGAGGGGTGGTGACTGGAGGAGAGAAGGCTATGGGAAAGGGGAAGGATGGGAGGGGCATCACTATTGGGTGGAAGGGAATGGGGCTGTAAATCGACAACAGCTGGGATAGGAGAAGGGTTGGAAATCAGCAGGGGAGGTCAACATGGGAAGCCCAGTAGGAAGCAGTCAGGCTGGGAAGGGATTGAAGGGGGATGGGAGGAATAAGGCAGAGAAAAGAGGTGAGGCAGAAGTAGGGGATACTGATATAGAAGTCACAAAGGGCGCAGCTGGTGGGGTAAGAGGCAGGGAAGAATGAATACTGGGGTGGTGGAAGGGGCATTAGAAGGGAAAGGGGGTAAGGGACAGGGGGTACTTATCCTGGGGGATTCTATACTGAAAGGGGTGAGATGGGGTGGAAGGGGGGAAAGGCACAGTTGTATTTGGGTTGAAGCTATCCCCAGGTTGACTCCAGGAAGGGCAGGGCAGGCACTGCTCAAGTGTGCAGCAAAGGGGAGGAAGAAACCTCATTTAGTGTTTCACATGGGTACAAACAACTTGGCGGGGAGACTGTGGAAGTAGTGAGGGGGAGGTTCAAGTAGTTGGGCAGGCAGTGTGAGGGGGTGAGGGAGTCAGTGACATTCTTGGAGGCACTCCCGGTACCATGTGCAAGCATGGGAGGAAGGCTAGGAATGAGGAGTTCAATGAGTGGCTGAAGGATTGGTGCCACACCAGAAATTACAGGTTAGTGACTAACTGGGGTAGGGTCTGGGGAAATACTGACTTGTATGCGGGGGACAGGCTACACTTGAGCAGGAAGGGGAAGGGAATATTAAAGGCAGTATTAGAGGAGTATATCTCTACTAAGGTGGATTTAAACTAGTGGAGGTGGTGGCCAAAAGTCTGAGGTTGGTAGAAAGGTCCAGACGGGGGAGCCTAATGAGCTCGTCCTCCTAGATATAGGTAAAGCTGGAGGCGTAGTAACCCTAGGAGGGGGCAGGCAGAGTGGTCTGAGTGTAATACAGAAGGCACCACCACTTGGTAAGAATAAGGAGAAGAAACAGTGTGGACTACTGGGAGGAGGGACATAGGCCAAGGAGGAAAAGAGTGAGGAGAAAGAGGGGTATGGGTGGAAGGTGGTCTCTCTCAATGCAAGGAGCTCTGGGGAACAAAACTGCAGAGCTTCAGGCACTCCTTTCAGAGGGGAAGGTGGACATTGCTGCAGTGACAGAGGCTTGGGCCACAGAGTACCATGATTGGGACTTGGCAATCCCAGAATACAGGATATACAGGAGGGACCAGGTGGTTGGAAGGGTAGGGGTTGCACTCTATGTAAGGGAAGGGATTAAATGCATAAGGGATGAGGGAGAAGAGGAGAGGACAGAGGCACTTTGGGTGCAGCTCCTGGACTCCAAGGGCAGAAAGCTGAGGCTGGGAGTGGTGTGCAGACCACCAGCCCAATCCGGTGAACTGGATGGGGCATTGGCAGAGCAGATAAGGAGGGTGTGTAGAAGGGTAAGTGTGGTGATAGTGGGGGATTTTAACCTACCACAGATTGACTGGAGCAACCCGACTACTAGCAGTACCAGGGAGCAGGTGCTCCTTGATGCATTCCAGGACGGCCTTCTGACGCAATTGGTAAGTGGGCCGGCAAGGCTTGGTAGCACTCTGGACCTAGTACTGGCAAATGGGGAGGCGGTGAGGGAGGTAAGGGTGAAGGGCCCACTAGCAGGTAGTGACCACTAAACCATTTGGCTCGTTGTCGATCTGGGCAGGGAGACAGGAGGTGTGGACACTAAGGTGGTGGACTTTAGTAGGGTGGACTTTGTGAGCAATACTTCAAGGGAGACTCCAGGATATAAGGCCAGGGATGGATGCAGAACAAAAGTGGGGAGTCATAAAGACTGGGCTAACAGAGGCCACAGTAGCCTGCACCAGGGCCAGGAGTAAGAAGAACAGAGCCAATAAATCATGCTGGCTGAACAAGGAAGTGCTGCATGGGGTGAGGACAAAGACAGCTGCATACTGGAAATACAGGAGAATAGGGAAGGGAGAAGATAAGAAGGCTTTTGGGAATTGGACAATGGAGGTTGCCAGGAGGGTGAAAAAAGCTATGGCCTCCAAGCAATTAAGGTCTGCACAGGGTATAAAAGGAGGGGGAAAAGGACTTTTTTAGGTATGTCAGGGAAAATAGGAAGTGCAAGGAACATATTGTGAGGATAAAGCGGGGATGGGATTGGGTGGAAAAGGGGAAGGAGCAAGTGGAAATTCTAAATGAGTACTTCTGCTCCGTTTTCACTAAGGAGAGGGATGGTCCACTACCAGAATGGGCTGGGGGGGGGTGGAGAAGAAACATAACATAGAAACATAGAATTTGACGGCAGATAAGGACTGCTTGGCCCACCTAGTCTGCCCATTTCCCTACCTAATGGATAAGCTGCAGATCCTAGTTAACCAACAGCCTACTTCCTCCTACCCCCACTAGAATTGCCTTATGTCTGTCCCATGCATTCTTGAATTCCTCCACTGTTTTTGACTCTACAACCTCCTCAGGAAGGCCGTTCCATTCATCTACAACCTTCTCTGTGAAGAAATACTTACTCACATTACCTCTGAGCCATCCCCCCTCTATCTTCAAATTGTGCCCCCTTGTTCTTACACATCTCTTTTTCTGAAAGATGCTACCCTCTTGGACTTTGTTGATTCCCTTGAGGTATTTGAAAGTTTCTATCATGTCCCCCCTCTCCCTCCTTTCCTTGAGGCTATACATTTTAAGCTCCTTTAGTCTTTCTTCATATGTCATCTGGTGCAGACCCTGCACCATTTTGGTTGCCCTCCTCTGAACAGCCTCCACCTTGTCTATGTCTTTGTGGAGATGGGGTCTCCAGAATTGTACACAGTACTCCAGATGTGGTCTTACCAACTGTCTGTAGAGAGGGCCAATAACTTCCTGTTTTCTACTGGTGATGCCTCTCCCTATGCATCCCAGTATCCCCCAGCCCTCCTTACTGCCTTCTCACATTGCTGGCCCACCTTTAGGTCTTCTGATATGACTGCCCCAGGTCCCTTTCCATTTTTGCTGTTGTCAGTATCTCACCCACCATTGTGTACTCTTCCCCTGGGTTTTTGATTCCCAGGTGCATTACTTTGCACTTCTTTGCATTGAATCTAAGCTGCCATACATTTGACCATTCCTCCAACCTTGCCAAGTCCCTTTTCATCCTTTCCACCCCACCTTGCGTATCAACCCTGTTGCAGATCTTTGTGTCATCTGCATAGAGACATACTTTCTCTTCCAGTCCCTCTGCAATGTCACTTACAGTATAAAGACATTAAAAAGGACCGACCCCAGTACTGAACCCTGCTGTACCCCACTAGTCACCCCCCTTTCTTCACTGTGGACTCCATTTACTATTACCCACTGTGTCCTGTTGTCCAACCAGTGTTTTACCCAGGCTACCACACTGGGACCCACTCCCAGGCTGGCTAATTTGTTTATTAATCTTTTGTGCGGGACTGTGTCAAATGCCTTGCTAAAGTCTAGGTAGGCCATGTCCACAGCCCCTCTCTGGTCTACTACTTTGGTCACCCAGTCAAATAAATCAATTAAATTTGTCTGACCTGACCTTACTGCTGTGAACCCATGCTGCCTTGGGTCCTGTGCTCCACTGGACTCTAGGTACTCAACAATTCTTTCCTTCAGAAGTGATTCCATCATTTTCCCTACCACTGAGGTCAAACTGACAGGTCTGTAGTTTTCTGTCTCTGTCTTGCTCACATCCGCCCTTTTCCAGTCCTCAGGTACCACACCATCCTCCCATGATTTATTAAAAAGGGTAGTCAGTAGTGTTACTAGTTCTTCCCTTAGTTCTTTTAGAATTCTGGGGTGAATCCCATCATGTCCCATTGCTTTATCCACCTTCAATTTTAAGAGTTCTTTCAGAACCCTTTCTTCTGTGAAAGGACTAATATCAACCCCCTATCCAGAGTGCTTCTATTGACTGGATTAGGTATCTCCCCCTGCTTTTCCATTGTGAATACTGAGCAGAAGTATTCATTCAGTATCCCTGCTTTTTCACTGTCACTGTCTGCCCAACCACCTTCCTCTTTATTCAGTCTCAGTATCCCTGCCTTAGTGATTCTTTGCTCCCTAATGTACCTATAAAAAGGTTTTATCCCCCTTCTTAACCGAGTTGGCTCTTTTCCTCGGTTTGGGCATTTGCTATTCTGACTGCCTTCCCCACTTCCTTCTGTTTTAACTGGTACAGTTCTCTGTCCTGCTCCTTCTGTGTTTCCTTACACTTCCTGAATGCTATCTTTTTCTCCCTTACCTTCCCCGCCACTTCTTTTGAGAACCATAGTGTTTTTTTCTTTCATTTTGATTTGTTTATTTGCTTCACACAAAGCCTTGTTGCCTCTGTGATGGCAGTTTGATGTTTTCCCCATTGTTGCTCCATCCTACCTTCTTGCCTGTTTGCTATTGCTTTTCTGAGGCACTCTCCCATTTTGACAAAATCAGCCCTCTTGAAGTCCAGTACCTTCACTTTTGTGTGGCTTGACTCTACAGCTAAGTTTATCGTGAACCACACTGTTTGGTGGTCGCTTGTTCCCAGATGTCTACCCACTTCAAGATCAAAGATCCTCCCTCCGTCCCCATTTGAGAGTACCAAGTCTAAGATTGCTCCCTCCCGAGTGGGTTCCAAAACTAGCTGTTCGAGGCATGCCCCCTGTAGGGCATTGAGAATGGCCCTGCTCTTGGATGTGGCTGCAGCAAAGGTGCTCCAGTTAACATCTGCCATATTCAGGTCCCCCTTCAGCAATGTTTTAACATCTGGCATATTCAGGTCCCCCATCAGCAATAAGGGGGGAGGAGGTGATGGACAAAGTGATCACAGGGAGTAGGGTGCTAGAGGGGCTGAAGGCAGTAAGGGTGGACAAGACACCAAGTCCCAATGGCATCCATCCCAGGGTACTGAGGGAGATGGAGCTGTTGGCTGAGCCAATGGCAGATCTGTTCAACACCTTCCTGGAAATGGGGTGTGTGCCCCAGGACTGGAGGGTGACCCATGTGGTGCCCATACACAAGAATGGGCCTAGGGAGGAGCCAGGAAATTATCAGCCGGTAAGTCTTACATCCATAGTGAGTAAGCTTATGGAGGCGATACTGAAAGAGAGGTTGGTGGCATTCCTAGAGAGTAATGGCCTCCAAGATGGATGGCAACATGGATTCGTCTCAGGGAGGTCTTGTCAAACCAGCCTAACAGAGTTTTATGACTGGGTGACAAAGGAGTTGGATAGGGGCCATGTGGTACATGTCCTGTACTTGGACTTCAGGAAGGCCTTCCATACAGTGCCTCATGGGAGACTGAGAGGGAAGCTGATGGCAGTGGGGGTGGTAAAAAAGCTGACTAAATGGACAGAGAATAGGTTACAGAGGAGGGTGCAGAAGGTGCTGGTGGTGAGGGAGCTCTCGGCACCCAGAGCAGTGACAAGCGGGGTGCTGCAGGGGTCAGTGCTGAGCCCAGTGCTATTTGGGCTCTTTATCTCCAATAAAGCACATGGAGTGGGGGGCAGGGTTAGTCTGTTCGCAGATTATACCAAATTGGGGGTGGTGGTGGATGAAGAGGATGGATGAGAAAAACTGCAGGGGGACCTAACCAAACTAGAGACATGGTCAGTGGAGTGGCAGCTAGGATTCAATACAGAGAAGTGTAAGGTGATACACTTTGGGGCTAAGAATCAGAAGAAGGACTATTGGTTGGGGATCACAGAGGAGGAGAAGGACCTAGGAGTGTTGGTAACTGGGAGCATGAACAACTCAGCCCAGTGCAGGAGAGCTGCAGCGAAGGCAATCAGGATGCTGGGGTGCATCGCAAGGGGGTTCTCATCCTGACACAGGGATGTGATCCTACCTCTCTACAGATCATTGGTCAGACCGCACCTAGAGTACTGTGTGCAATACCGGAGGCCATACCTGAGGAGAGATATAAAGTTACTGGAGGAGGTGCAAAGGAGGGCAACAAAAATGTTAAAGGGGATGGAATGAAAGGAATATGAAGTCAGGCTGAAGGAGCTGAACATGTACACACTGGAGGAGAGGAGAGATAGGGGGATATGATTTATAGGAATCATAGGAATGATACTGAGCCAATGGACTTTCTTCCTATATGCTCAACATCTAATTATAAGCTCTAATTTCATTTATATATGCATCCCATCTAAATTTAAAAACTGAAGTTGTTGGGCTAGCCACAATCTCTAATGGCAGTCTATTCCAGTCATGTACAACTCTCTGGTTGAACCACCATGTACTACGTACCTTCTTTCTATGTGGTGCTGTTAACTGCATAGGATGAGACCTAGTGTTGTATACACTTGAGTTTATTTCAAGACCAGTAATTTCCCAAAGATCATCATTATTCCATGCCCTGTGCACTAGGCACATGTCACCCCTTTTTCTTCTTTCCTCCAAGGAATACATATTCAACTCAGATAAACGGGTCTCGTAATTTTTTCCTGCTATATTGTGTATTGCTTTGGTGACTCTCCTCTGTACTCTCTCCAACAACACGATATCTCGTTTTTTTATATGGTGTCCATACCTGGGCACCATATTCCATGATTGGTCTAACCAGGGATATGTACAATGGCATTATAACAGCCCTACTTTTAGCTGATATGTGTCTTAATATACAATTTAGGATTCTATTTCCTTTCTGAGCTTTTTTTTTGGCAATGTGATAAAAAGGACATGTCACTGGAAACTATGATACCCAGATCACTTTCCTCATCTATTGTCTTTAAAACAGTATTTCCTAATTTATAAGATATTTTTGGGTTTCTTTTCCCCAAATGCATGATGAAACATTTATCTTGATTTAATGTCAACTTAAATTGATTTGTCCATACTTCTATGTTATCAATTGTATCTTGTAAGTCAGATGAATTTTGGCTAATATTTATCTCTGCACTTATCCTGCCATTTTCTGCAAATTTTTGTAACCAAACGGAATTATGTTTTATTTGAAGAGATGATACATATAAGTTAAATATGTAGGGGCCCAGCACTGAACCCTGGGGAACCCCACTAGTCACTTCTGACTGTTCAGAGAGCTCCCCTCTAATACACACTCGTTGGTTCCTATCTTCCAACCAATTTTGAATCCAGTTTATTAGAAATGGATTTATAGTTAATTTACTCATTTGATGTATAAGTTCTGGGTGGGGAAGCTTATCAAAAGCCTTGGAAAAATCAAGGAACAGCACATCCACTGGAATTCCCGCATCAAGTCTATCTATAACGCTGTTATAGAATGCCAGCATATTTGTCTGGCAGGACCTTCCCTTCACAAATCCATGTTGAAAATGGTATGTGAGATGTTTTAAATTTAGATTTTTACTGATCTTATCCTTTAATATTCCCTCCAATATTTTTGACGGAATAGCAGTGAGACTGACGGGACGATAGTTTGCAGGATCAGTCGTGTTACTTTTTTAACAAATCGGAATAACAATTGCTGATTTCCACAATCAGTTACTTCCCCTTTATCCAATGATCTTTGAAATATGTAAGTTAGTGGGGGGGGGGGGCTATTATCTCTTCCAATTCTTTAAGTATTTTTGGATGTAAACTGTCAGGACCCGGGGATTTATTGGGATCCAATTTAGCTAATCTTGTTTCAACTTCAGTAGTTTCTAATACTATTCTATCTTTCGATTGAATATCTTGTATTACAAATGAATGTAAAGCATTTTTTTTATTATATACAGTCGAAAAATAATCATTTACTAGGTCTGCCATTTCTGTGTTTTCAGATGTTGAATCCCCATCTGTTTTTTTTTAAGGGTCCTATACTGTTGGGGTTCTTCTTGATATTATTTATATTAGCATAAAAGACCTTATGATTTCCTTCTACTCTGTTTGCTAAATTAATTTCATAATTTATTTTAGCCTTCTTAATTTGTTTTTTTTATATTTGTATATATTGAGTCCTAGTTTTATATGATCTATTTGTTTTCCACTTTTTATACAGCCTGTGTTTCCTGTTTATTAATTTTTTGATTTTCGGTGTCCACCATTGTATTTTTTTATTATTTCTTGGAAGATATTTTTGTTTGACAGGAATGTTTTCAATTTCTTGCTGCTTAATCTTAGTGGAAAAAATTTCCCATATGTCATTAAGTGATTTTTTGTCAAAATCTTCTTTCCACTGCCAAGTTGAGAGGTTTGCTTTCATCTTAGCAAAATTTACTTTACCAAAGTCAAAGATGACAGCGTTTTGTGACAGTGATTGAAGCGTTTAAATACCTGAGGGGGTAAATAAACCTAGCATCGAGGCGGTGTTTAAACTGAGGAGTGAAAGAGAGATGAGGGGGCACGGACTAAGGTTGGAAGGGGGACGTTTCAAGAGGGAAATGAGGAGGCGCTACTTCTCTGAGAGGGTGGTGTCTAGTTGGAATGCACTGCCAAAGGGGTTGGTAACATGTAGGGCAGTCAATAGCTTTAAGAAGGAGTGGGATAAAGCAAGAGGAAGAGTCAGGGGGACAGGGCCTTGGACAAGCGGGGGAGGAACTGAGGGGGAGGAGGCTGGGGCAGCTGCAATTTAAGCTGCTAGCTGCATACTTGGGCAGACTTACATAGATCAATTGGTGTGTTCTGCTGGCAGATTCGTATGTTCATATGTATGTTTGTATGTAAAATCACAGTGACTCTGTTCATGAGCAGAGGTCCTAAAATGCCCATGTTGAAAATTTGGTGACAAATGTCCATAAAACGACTGTGTTACAAGTGTGTGTTGTGCAGTTTCCACGCACCCTCAGAACTTCACAAATTTGTAGTATTTTCACTCCAGATTTTCAACATTGGCATTTTTTCAGACCTCCTTATGAACAGTACAGCTGTCATTTTTCACATCATGCCCCAAATATGCATTTACACATCTGGCGCAGAATAGCACAGTTGCTGTGAGAAATCAATGTTCAGGACAGATTAAGAAAATCATAGTGACAGTGTTCATGAGCAGAGGTCACAAGATGCCTATGGTGAAAATCTGGTGAAATAATTCCACTAAATGACTGTGTCACGCGCATGCATTGTGCAGTTTCCACGTACGCTCGGAAGTTTGAACATTTTTAATATTTTCACTGCAGACATTCAACATTACCATCTCTTCACACCTCCCTATGAATGGTGCAGCTGTCATTCTTCCCATCCTACCTGATCTGTGTTTTCGTACGTCTGGCACACAATGGCACGGTCACTGTGGAAACTCAAAGTTCGGGACACATTGACAAAATTACAGTGCCACTGTTCATGAGAAGAGGTCCCAAATGCTTTCATGAGGTGGTGGTCACAAAATGGCCATATTGAACATTTCTAGTGCAAATACCAAGAAACGCCCAGGGCATTAGGGTTTCTAACCATAACATCCCACCCTGTACAGACTGACATGCATCAGGGGTGTGCCTTTGGATTGCACACTGTAATGCTCATGCCATTCCACCCCCACCCCCACACCCTGCAGCCAGTGACAGGCATCGAGGTGTGCCTTGGACTCTTTGGCCCCAGAGTTCACCCCATTCCCCTATACTGCAGCCATTTCAGTGTATGTCCTTATGGAGTGGGGGGACTGTAAAGCCAAACATCCCAAGGCACACCTTAATATGTGTTGGTGTCTGCTGGATATGGTGAAGTGAAATGGCATGAACGTTATGGGCAACAACCCAAACGCATACCCCAATGCCTGTCCGTCTTTGCAGGGTGAAGGTGGGGTTGGTGTGAAGTTCAATACTTCACAGCCATTCCTATTCTACAGCTCTCTAACGCCTGCATTTCCAATGCTAATACCAGCAAGCAAACATTCAGCATTGACAAATGCTTGTTTTCTAATGTTGTATAGCTTGAATTTCTACTCTTTATGCTTTAAGTGGTATTGTCCTTCAAATTTGCTTAAGTATTGTAGATGTTTAATACATTGATGTGTTTTAAATATGATGATATTTCAGTCAGCCTGTTTTAAACATACTGACATCATTATTTTAGAGATCATTTACAAAACTTTTTTAGCAAAATGTTTTAAATATTTTCTTATTGTTGGTGTGTATAGAGGGACAATAGAAAAGATGTGATTTTTAATGTGAAGTTCTGTTTCCCAAGTACAATCATGCTGTGAAAAATATAACACTCTTCATTACATTATTAATAATCCCATATCTTCCTTGCTTTCACAAGCAGTGCATGTGAAAGCTTTGGAAGATAAAAACAGAAATTTTAAAAAGGGTATTTCACAAAACAAACCATAACTTTGGCACCCCACCCCATTATGGATTGGGGATAGGAGGGTTAATATACAATTACGGGACCAGTTGCCCCACTTAATTAGGGGACTTGGTGGCAGCTTAGGAGCTGGGGTTAGCAGAAATTTAGGTACTGGGGAACTAGAGAGGGGTTGGGGATGGGAGACAACTGATGGTGGCGGGCCAGGGAAATAGCTTTGGACTCCTGGAGAAAGAGAAAAATCTTTTTAATTTTTAACTCTTCTCATTAATTCTGGAATACAAATACAAATACACAGAAAAGTGGATTCTATTTATTATTTGACCCTAAAGAATAAATTGCCCATTGTTATTCATAGTATCTGGGAATTAACATTTGTTGTCCACTGTCCTATTGCATACTAGGCATGATCCATCTAGTGAAGGTTAAACACTAATGTTTCCATACTTTAATTTATCTCACAAAAGAGACACTCTTGTAGTAACATGCAGTACAGTCTTCTTAGCAGTGACATCCTGTCCAGTCACTCTTAACCCCAACAGAATCTTCTCTAATTGAGTTTTGGACACAAGGGCCTCCTTCAATAGTTTCAAGCATGGCTGGGACAGAGTGAAGGGTCTGCTGGTTGCTCAAGTTGATAACAGTAGGGAGGGGAGCAGGGGGGTGAACTGGGAGGGATAAAACCTTGAACAGAAAATAGGTCCTAGGACAGATAGGGAACTCTGGGCAAACTAGATGGACCTGTGGGTTTTTCTGCCATCATCACTGTCTACGTCTCTATGTTTCTCGGCCCTGCGTGAAGAAAGCAAAGACAGATTCTGCTGCAACATGTAGCAAACTATAGTTCTCTAGCTTTGAAGAGTGTAACACTATAAGACCATGCCTTGGAGCTGTACCATGTGCTTTAGACAGGAGGCTACGGGCAGAGGGGGTGAGGGTAGGCATTAGAGCAGACAAGCCCAAGGAAGACCCTCACCACTGATTTGTAAATACTCTGTAGAACTAATGTTTTTCATGTCCCTACTTTTAACACTTTGCGTTCTTCAACCCTAATGTCTGCAATAACGTAGGTTTTTTTTTTTACAATTAATTTCCCTTCTTTTTCTGATCGTGAAATTGTATCCCGGGACCTGCGCAAAATGAAATAAATAGAATATTAGAGATAGTCCTTACCCAGTGTATGGGCCCATCAGGCCTCAACATGCATTTATCCACACCTTGTGAGGAATAAATAGAATACTGGAGAGAATCCTGACCCAGTGCATGGGCCCATCAGGCCTCGACATGCATGTCAACACCTTGTGAGGGAAGGCTCCCTGGCCCACCACAAGGTGTTGTGTGTGCGCCAGAACACTGCTCCATCTCTTGCCAGGCTGGGGCTGGTGCTGAACACTGTAGCACCTTTCCCTCCAGCCTTGGCCCATTAAACCAGATCACTGAGCTCACACCTGAACTATGGTCACTGGCTCGGAAAGGTGGTGTGGTCCCTACTAGACCAACAGATGTCCTTGCAAACAACATTACTTCATAATCTTTTTGTGGCATTTTGACCCCAAAATTTCAACAGAGTTTTTTCATGACCCTCCTTCTGAACATGACAAGTGTCATTTAATAACATACTGAACAAAACATAATTTCACACCAAAAGTGCTAAATCACATGATGGCTAGGATTTGAAAAACAACAATCTAAAAATACCAACGCACCCCCCTCCCCGCACACACACAACATAGCATATTTAAACTTTCCACTGCCAAAACTGGCTATATTTGCTTTTAGCTCCATGTAAGGAGAGGGTCCTCTTAGTTTCAAACTGGAAATCCAATGTGAGTAAGCCAAACCACCAACATCACGGTGGGACCCATGGTTTAGTCCTTAGTCTAACTTTCCAACTTTCAAATGCCTCAAGGGCTAATGTGACTAATTGACTTCTTTTATACACTGTGCTCCCATCAAGGAATTTACACAGGTGTTCAAAGGGAGCATGCTAAAAGGAGCACCACAGACTCCCAAAACTCAAACAAATCCAAAAATAACATGCTCAAACCCTTTATGTTGCTTCACACACTAAAATTCACATTTCTACCAAGGGGTGCTGTTTGGCTGTGGCATATAACAAACAATGCAAAAATAGCAGCGTACCCCCAACAACATAGCATATTTAAACTTTCCACTGACAAAATTGGCTATATTTACTTTTAGCTCCATGTAAGGAGAGGGTCCTCTTAGTTTCAGACTTTGCGAGATGGCTTCGCATGCAGGTGGAGCAGGTAATTCACATTTCTTCGAGGGGCATGGCTGCAGAGGAAAATATTCATTAAGCAAGCAATTAACATGGAAACAGTCCTTGTTAATTAAATCCACTGTCCACGCCGGAATCAAAAGTGCAAAGAACTCATTTAATGTAAACTAATAAATTGATAAACCACTCCATGGAGCATGGGGTACATAACAACAGAGGGGCAACTTTGCAGGCACACAACCTGCCTTTGGTATCTGCAGCAATCTCTTTTTCCAACAGATTGACTTTCTTTAATGCAGCGCTACTCCTTAAGCCAAAAAGGCTACAATTCCTGGCAGCAGCACTATTACCGTGGACCAAAAAGTCCTCACCAGATATGTATTTTGAAACTTTGTAGCAATTCCTTTACGTACTCCTTGCAACTTTCCAAACTTTCCATCACCAGCACATTTACATAAGCTTCCTTTCCTTGGGCAATTAATTACTTAATCAAAGGTAAACCGGGATAGCACGAGACGTTTCTACTGCACAGTCCCATTCCTAATTCTTTTCCTTAAAA
Organism: Neoceratodus forsteri; assembly: GCA_016271365.2. NCBI lineage: Eukaryota > Metazoa > Chordata > Ceratodontiformes > Ceratodontidae > Neoceratodus > Neoceratodus forsteri. Next base: position 36,902,261 of record JADMNL010000037.1, on the reverse strand, counting down.
CATGGAGCACTTTGGAATCAACAGAAGTGTTATCTTAGTGTGAACAGTCCCATGAAAACGCTCCTGGCACCCAGCCACTGATGTCACATGCCTGCTCTGAGCATCCCAAGGAGTTTTTATCTATCCCTGGTCAAGGGTGCCAGAAGATGGGAAAAGCTGAGGGCTGAGAATCAAAAGGGCACTTATGAGGGTGCAAAGGGCACTTTTTCTACACTAGTTTTTGCCAAACAGAAATAAAAAGTACAGTGGCTACTGCCCCTTTCACCCCCCCCCAGTTCTGGCACCTAGGTCCCTGGTGATCCTGGAGACACAAGGCACTTTCTGCTCATGCAGGAATTTCAGTCCAGCAATGCTTTCACCCAGGAGTCCAGCTAAAGTGCCACACAGAGCACACAGGTGGACTGCCACCCTGCCTGAGATCCCAAATGGCCATACCCCATGCAGAACTCCTCATGCCTCCAAAGGCTGCAATTATCATGGGAGCTCCAACTCTGCAGTGGTGCTTGGTCCAGGGAAAGGAGACAGGCTGCCACCACTATCCCACCAACCATCCAGGCTGCCACTTCTGGACCACACCCCAGGCCCCTCCTGCCATAACTATCCCTGCCACAGTCCTCACACTGCTCCAAGTCTGCGCTTACCCACAGGCAAGAATTTTACTGTCTGAGACCCCCCTCTAGTGCCTACCCCCAACCAAGGTGCCAGAGTTCACTTGGCGGACGCCATTACTTTCCTCCCCAGGCCCCAGCTCCCACAGAACGACACCAAAGGGACCTATTACTTGCTCCACACTGCTCTCTCAGCCCTGAACAACCACACTTTACCAGTTTTCATGGGAGTAGGACCAGGGTGGCGGACGGTCTACCCCAGCCCTGCCGCAGCCCTCATGGCCAAACTCAATGACCCCCCTTTCTGGTGCCAAAATTTCCTTTTTATATCCTGTAAGGTGAGGACCTGCCTGCAGTCCGCAGGCAGGCCCACATCCCAGAGCTCACAGCACCACAACTTCCCTCAGCTACACTAACCCCAAAGGAAAATTGAACTAGTAAGATCTCACAGGGTACTTATATCTAATATGCCATGGCCCACCTGGAACTATCAGTGATATTTCCCCCTCATGAAATTTAACCTTTGACATCACTTCTGGCTAAACCACTCATGATGTCATAAAGTCAAACTGCGTTCAGGGGAAATATCACTGATATTTCCAGTCAGGCCATGGCATATCCTATAGATAGACAAGCAGACAGACAGATAGAGATAGGTAGGTAGATAGATAGATAGATAGATAGATAGATAGATAGATAGATAGAGAGAGATAGATAGACAGAGCTAGCGAGATAGATAGATAGATAGATAGATAGATAGATAGATAGATAGATAATGTACTGTTGGCAGAATGTAAATGGGCTAGGAAAAGTTCTGGGCCCACTTGAATACTTAGGGCCACATGAAATCAGTCCCGTTGAACACAGGCAATTTGAATAACTTTGTACACAGGGTCAAATGAAACATCTTGTCTGAACTTAGGTGATGTGATTGACCTTGCTTTGAACATAGTGTTATATGGATGACACCCCGTTGAACACAGAGCTACACAATGGCCCAACTTAGAACACAACACCATGTGAAGTGGCCCATCTTTGAAAAAAGGGCCATGGGAAATGGCCCAATTCTGAGCATGAGGACAATGAACTCCAAAAAGCATTCAGCATAGGCTGTAAGAAATATTGCTATTAAACAATTCATGGAATGACTTACAGTACAAATTAACTTCTTTTTTTCAGATGCCAATGACTGTTTCCAATGTACAGATGATTCATGGCCCAACAAAGGACAAGATAAATGCATAAAGAAACTCATAGAGTTTCTCTCCTATCAGGACTCCCTGGGAGCAACTCTGACTGCCATCAGCAGTTTTACCGTACTACTTCCTGCTATCATCTTGATTATTTTTGTCAAATACCGGGACACTCCTATCGTCAAAGCCAACAATCGAGAACTCAGTTACCTTCTTCTTGTGGCACTTGTCCTGTGTAGTCTCTGCTCTTTGATTTTTATTGGAAGACCTAATGTAGTAACATGTGTGCTTCGTCAAGTTGTTTTTGGCATAACATTTGCCCTTTGTGTCTCCTGTGTACTGGCTAAAACCATTACAGTTGTCATAGCCTTCAAGGCCACTAATCCAAACAGCACACTAAGAAAATGGGTTGGCCCTGTACTTCCCAACTGCATAGTCTGTTTCTGCACAATGGCTCAAGTTATTGTATGTGTGATATGGTTGTCTACTTCCCCTCCCTTTCCTGAACAAAACATGAAATCCAAACAAGGGACAATAATAATTGAATGTAACGATGGTTCCAGCATTGCCCTGTGGTGTTTGTTGGGGTACATGGGTCTCCTAGCCAGTGTGAGTCTAATAGTGGCTTTCCTATCCAGGAAGTTGCCCGACAGTTTCAATGAAGCAAAGTTCATCACCTTCAGCATGTTGGTGTTTGTCAGTGTCTGGCTGTCCTTCATCCCTGCCTACCTGAGCACCCGAGGGAAATACATGGTCTCTGTGGAGATATTTGCTATTTTGTCTTCCAGTACTGGCTTACTGATGTGTATTTTTATTCCAAAATGTTATATTATACTGCTTAGGTCAGAAATGAATACCAGAGAGTATTTAATAAGAAAGGGGACTTTTACCAGTAAAGTATAAGTAAATAAATAAATCAAATCTAAATATGTAATCAATGCATGTTGTATTTTGTGAATGGTTCAAAAAAGACTAGCAACCTACTGACTATATAATGAAACAGAAAGTATTAAAAAAAATGAAAGCTTGTCCGATGTCACTCATCTTCCTGCAGCACAAGAAAACAACACTGGTGTAATAGTTATAGCACAGACTGGAGAACCAGGAAATTCAGCCTTTTAAATCCAACTGGCCCAGCACCCCCTTCTGTACCTGTGGAGGAGCCATTACACTGATTTCGGGTGTGCAGAGGTTCCACTGCACACATGTGGGGACCTCTGCACATCCATGAATGTAAGCTGCTGGCCCACTCTGCATCCAGTCCCTGTCCGCATACTTGGTTGCATGCACAGGTGGACAGAATAGGGATGGGACAGGGGCATGGGTTGTTATGTGCCTGATCCACCATTTAATCTCTATGATGCAGAGGCCCAGTGGAGAATGAGAGGCCCCTACGTCTGCCTAGGGGCAGTATTAGTGGCTACATGCCCCCTCCGCCTGGCCATAGCTGACGATTATGTACATGATCAGGCCTCCCTCCCTCCTTCAGCCCCTAGCCTTAAGAGCCTTCACGGTGGTCTGAGGGCTGTGGTGCACCACTGGCATTGGCTGGTGTGTTTTAGAAATATACATTGTTTCTGGTGGGGATGTGGCAGTCCTGGAGGACTGCCATATCTCAACGTTTCCTGCTCCCTGCACTGGCGGGGGATCCACTTGAAGACTGGGATGGGCATCCAGCTGGATGCCAGTGGTCTGGACCTGCTCCACCTATTCCTTCTGCCCTCTACTCCAAAACCCCTATCCATACTAGGAGAGCACAGTGGCAGTGGCTGTGAATGCCACCCAGTGTGGACAAGCATCCAGGAAGCGCAGTGCCATGGACAGAATGCACTCAATTTGAGCATATCCTGGCCACCTATATGGGTTGGGCCCTAACTCACTGTTTGACCATGAGCAAGTCATTTGACCTCCCTGTGTGTTGGTCCTCCAAGCTGTTTAACTGAGTAAAAGGCAGAATCCTACTGAAAGCAAGACACTGCATTTTATTTGAACTAACTTGAGTCAGAAGTATAGAGGTGCACCTTCACTGGACCAGAGGGGCCTCGGCAAGGACAAGCTGGCCCTCCAGATGCTGGTGTTACTGGAGGTCAGGTTGGTGCTTGATGACAGCATGGAGAGATGCCAATGTCCCCTGCCACAGCAACCCCTCATGGTTGACTAGGGATCTAAATATTCCTTGCAAGTGGTAGGCTGTGACATTGCCACTGCATTGGGCAAATCCAGGTGTGACTTTGTGCAGCTTTAGGGGAAGAAAGGCCATAGAGGGGAAAATGCTGTGTCAGCATTGCATGATGGTGGCCCTCTTAGATCACTGTCACAGTGCCTGGCTAACCAGATGAGGTCCTCGGAGGGGTGGGAACTGAACAACCCCACTGTTGTGGACAAACCAAGGAGGAACCAGCCTAAGTTAGCAGTGTTGGGGGGATGACCAGCCTGAAGGGAGGAGGGTTAGAGCATTAGTTATGTCCAGGGAAAAACAATGAATAAAAATAAGAGTATCTGCTCGGACATGCTTAGAGTTTTAGAATAGCACAGCTTCACTTTGCAGTTTTCACACTCTAGGAGCACACAAGGAGACATTCTTGTAACCATAACTGACACTCTGAGCATTCCTATAACTATATAGAACTGTGCAATCTTATGCTGGCTAACACAGTATGAATCAGTTTACCATGATGGTTAGTGTAAAAAACAGTACAGTATGAACCTTGCCCTTGCAAACCATCTTAAAGGAGGCATTCAAGCTAATTCAGGAAGGAACCCTGAACTGGTGCAACCACTGTCTAGATATACACACACATATACTCACTCAGACATGTACAAAGACATATACTGCACATAGACATATACTGCATATATACAGACTTTCACACAAACACAAACACACACACACACACACACACAGTGACAAGGGATAATCAAATGTCAGGGTGCAATAATAAACACTTTGTAAGCAGCAAACAGGAGGTACTACAGCCACTCTACAAATCACTGGTAAGACCAGATATGGAATATTGTAGCAACATTCCAACGTGGGCACCATACTGAAAGCAGCAGTGTAATGAAAAATGATCTTCCAAAAAAGCTACTTTCAGCTACAGTTAAGAAAACCATTGGCATACCCGTCAAATGTACTTGTCTAGGTACCTCTTATGCTGTGCACCATGAATGTCTTTTTTATTTTTTTGATCCTAACTCTTGCCAGGTCCACAATGCTATGTCTATGCAAAACGTGGATACCATTTTTTTTTCTTGAGAAAAAAACTAAATTAAAACATTTATAAAATACTCACATTTTGGTGTAATTAGAAGATTGTACCACCAAATAAAACTGGAAGATGCCTGGAATCATTTATAGTGAAAAAAGGTAGGGTTGAATGTGTTGCCCATTTTCTTTGCACTTCTGCTTTAAAATGAGCATTATGAGGTTAAAGAATGTACACAGAGGTGACAAATTAAGTTGATAAGGGAATGGCCGAAAAGACCTATAAAAGCAGGTTGGGTATCTTGGAGCTTTACAGTCTGGCAAAAAGAAGGATCTGACCAAGTGTAAAAACTGGTAAAAGACTGCACGCTTGGGCAAACCCTGAATATTAAACTAGGAGATGACAGAAAAACCACTGAAGGTCATAGTAAGCAGCTACTGGAGAAACTTTCAGAGAAGAGAGAATTAAGGAAGCATTTCTTTACACAAAGAGTGGTTGGGATATGGAATAGCTTTCCCAGGCAGGTGTTGGGGTCAGAAGCACTTTATTCATTGAAAACACACTGAGACACATACATAAGGAGACCTTCAAGTTCTGTAAATGAATTAACAAAGTGAACTGCAGGGAACTATTTAGCCCGAATACCAATGTGGACATGAGGGGAAAGTGACAGGAGGGAGGTTCAGGAGGGACATGAGTAAGTATTACTTTATGGAAAGAATGGTAGACCCTTAGAACAGTCTGTTGGCCAAGGTGGTGGGTGCAAAAACAGTCAGGGGAATCAAGTAGGGCAGGGATAGAATGAAGGGAATAGTGGTTGCCTGGGGTGAGAGGACCAAGGAGAAGAATGGGGGGAAGGTGCAGGGGCAGGGATTATTACTCTGGAGGAACAATAGGTTCCAGGAATTATAGGGAACTTGAGCAGAGTGGATGGACCCTTGATCTTTTTCTGCCATCATTGTCTATGTTTCTATAAGGGAGATGGATCTTGGGTATAATAACTACAGTACAATATTTAGAAATAGGAGACAGTCTCAATCAATGGGCTTATGATCCCGATTTTGTCTCTGATTCTCATACGCATGCACACCAACATGTTGGCATACGCAGACATATACATGTCACAAGGTGATCTATGATGACTTATACTGTTGTCTGTACCACTGAATGAGTAGCGTAACAGGAATAGTAAGTTAAAAAGACAAAGAACCTTAGCACAAAAGCATTGAGGCAAGAGTTATCTGAAAAGGGCATTGACAAGAAAGCCAGGTTTCAAAGAAATACAAAATCACACATACTCCATAATGCAAAGTATCATGGAATATGTATGCAAGTCACCATCACAATTTAGGCTGGTTCTGCTTTAAGCAGGCATGAATGTGCCAAAGGGCCTCTCACATAATCTGCAAAGGGTAAGAATCCTAATGGGAGTGACATATTTATGGGGTAGTATGTCTAGTTTGAGCTGACTCGGTTTCCAGTTGAATGCTGTTTGGCCCAGTCAGCTCCATATCCATACTAGTGCAACCCCCCTACAAATGGGGGTTCCCGAAAGTCTTCCTTGGGCTTGCCTAAATACCCACTGCCAGGCTGATATCCTGTGTCTTAGCATTTTAAAAGTGTTTGTATGAGAGTGCCTTAATGCACCTATGCTCTGTCTCTTTAAGAGCTGCCTATTTGTGGTATAAAACTAATCTGGGTAGGGGCCGAATAGTTTCGGCTCTAGTCCCGCCCAGGCTGCCAGATAATCGCTCCATTCTGCCATCACAGGTGGCACAGCAGGAGCTCTATTTGAAGCTGTACTTATTTGCTGATTATCTATTAGAATAGTAATGATATTGCAGTTTGTCTAACCTGCCTTCTTTGTAGCATGGACAGTTCTATTTATCACCACCATCTTGGTCCTGGACTGCTAGAATGAGCCAATCAGTACTTTTGGGAACCCTAAAATGGAGCCTGTCCCCAGGGGTCTTGTGGGAGTGAATTTCTGTAGGAATTGTAGTTTTGAGACTTTGGCACCTAAATGCACCTGGAGGGGGAGCCCTTGCTTTGACAGACAGATCATGAATCAACGAATCGAACCTTTTGGACCAAAAGGAAGTTCCCAAGCTGCCTGCTGCAGTGAGTCAGTCTGGAGGTAGAGCTTGGAGAGAGAACAGCTCAAGTGATTCGAGTAGCTGCTTCTGCGTAGTTCATATGGGAGATTGGTGAAAAGGCTGAGTTTGGTCTGTCTGCCTGCTGTCCCTCGAGAGGGACTCTTTTGACAGGCTTAGTAATTGGACTGTATCCAAACTGGAGTGTGACAAAGCCACTGAAGAGTGATCAGATTAAAACCTGAAGAAGACCGAAGATTTGCTGAACGCGATCGGTCAGTCAGGACATCCTTTCACCACAGAATCCCGGTTTTGCTCAGAGACACTGATATTGCGACCAGACTGCAATCGACTTGGTGGTATTGTGATTGCTTTACTATAAATGTGCTGTTTTCTATTAGTGGGCCGCGATTTGGTTCCCCACTGTTTAATTGTGCCACGCTTGCTGGAAGCTGCATCCAGCCTTCCTGGACTGATATTCAAACTGTCTTACCTGGCCTGGGCCCTGCCACACTGGCCCAGCCAGCTACTTTAGGTGCAGAGAACACCATCGACGAGAGACCCACCTGTGGATCAGCCCCCTGCTCAACACCATGAACAGGAATGACACCATGGTGAATCATGTGGGTTCTGCTTCTCCTGGCAAACCAGCAAGTCATCCTGCAGTCTCCATTTCATTCATCCTGTCTCCTATACTGGGTAGCATGAGTAAACACCAGGGTAGCTCCCTGCAACAACAGCTCAATCAAAGTGTGTCATCTGATTTAATTGTTTTGCCTAATCTTCACGAACGGAGCCTCCTGGCTCAGGATTACAAATTGCATGTGGTTGTGCATGCCTTTTCTTTTCATCACAGGGCCTCAACCAGCTGCGATGCCGGTCTACCCTGGGCAATGTTCCAGGCTAGCCCACCTTACTTCCAACTGGGTACCCAGAGCGTGTGACTGTGCAGGGACTAAAAGTGCATGCATAATTGCCTGACTAGATCAGTTATAGAATCAATCAACCTAAGCCGGCCTGTTGGCGCAGCAGTGGGCTTTCCGCTTGTGACGCCGGCGACCCGGGTTTGGGAATGGACCCAGGTCGTCGGAGGGCCGGCCGGGGGGAGAAGGATGGAGCGTCCTATAGACTGCGCTCCTTCTCCTGGGGGAGGGTGAGGGAAGCACTCGGAGCGCTGAGGACTCCTGGCGGAGGCCGGGAGATCTCACGTTGCCGACGCTCAATCTCTGGGAGGCGGGGCAGACGCTGGTGTCATTGCACGTCCCTGCCTCCGTGAAGGAAAAAGTAAAAGAAAAATAGGTGGGCGAGGGCCACAGCCTTAATGAAGCCCTCCCAGGAAGTCCTCGAGTGGCCACCATCGCTGCGGGTCCCCCGACTAGATACTAGTTCTGTAGCCACAGAAAGAGCATTACGGCCCCGCCCTCGAGCAAGCGAGGGTGACTGGGGACCCGGCAGCCATAGATGGTGGCTGAGGCTTCCAGGGGCCGTGACCAGGGCCGAGAAAGTGACAGGAGGTCCTGCCAAAAAAAAAAAAAAAAGAATCAATCAACCTGATTACGCCCCTCCCTTATTCAATCCCACTGAATAAATCAAATCTAACTCTTTTTGCATTTAATCTGACTGTGGTTCCAGTTTGTACCAAAAGCACTGTACTGTTGTTCTATGCTGTGTCTAACCTTGTTTTACAGGGGGTCTCCAGGGTCGAACTGGTGGAACCAGGCCTGGTGGTAAGTGCAAACAGTGTGGGGATTCGTATGCTGAATATGGGCTATTGTGAAAGTGTTTGTTGCATATTGTCTTGGCCAATAGAGGGGAAAGAGGGGGGGTTACAGTGTCCTGGAGGGCTGTACCCAGGTTAGCCTTGCTACTAACAACCCTGTCCTCCGGGTGGAGGCACCCGTTTCAGTACCCAGGCCCCTTAACCTGCTACTAGCCAAGCAGGCAGGGGTAGTAACCCTTAGGATAGCGCCACCTAGGGGGTTACATCTTGGAGGCACCAACACTGGGATTTGCACCTTCTAGTGGTCAGAAGTGGATGCTACAACCCCACGCTTAAAAATGTTAATAAAATGGAGGCACTTGCTACGCCTAAGTTTAAGATTGACCCTCATCGTAGCACCCCTTGTGGTCGACACCCCGACAACGAAACTCAGAAAAAGACCATTACGGTGACATTCATGGTAATGGTCCTTTTTCTGTGTTTCACTTTCCCAGTAGCCCTCTTTCTCCCGGACCAAATCCAACCTGGAGCTGGAATCTTAGAGTCCGGGAGTGTGTGGAGCAGAGCTCCACATGGGGGTGTAACAATGATAGAAGAAGCGGCACAATACCTGCGCCGTATTGTGCCATCACTGTGGGGAGGTCGGCATTCTCACCGACTAGATATCTTATAGCTTCACTTCCATAAGCTGTTAGTGCATCATATGATGGGGTGGAGTGAGGCACAGGGTAGACCTCAACAAGCCACTTTTTTAATGGACATCCTGTTAGGGATCACTAATGCAATTATTATAGAGACTTTTGAACAAGTGTTTGGGGAAGGTTGAAGTGAAAGGAAGGGATTCCGACCTGTTTGTTCAAACTATGGTGGAAACACCAGGAACACCTAAAAAACTGCAATTGCATTGACTGAGGTTAAATATTGTCCTGCGAAAAATCATGTTTCAGTAAGAAATGTCCCACTTTGGGCTTCTTAAAAGGTGGTAACCCTAGCTGGACAGGAATTAGTACCTTTGGCTGCCTCGGCAGCTTGCTGACTGACTCTCAACTCAGTTAACTCCTTGATTAGTTCTCTCATCTGTTGCAGTTTGGCCGCCTCATCTCTCTCAGGGCCTGTGAAAATAGGGACAGGTGGTAACCCTATGTCCAGCCCCCCGAGACAAAGAGGGAAGTCCTGCTGGGAGGGGTAGAAGTACACGTTGTTTCTTCTGAAACCCAACCTGAAAACAGCCTGCAGGAAGAGGTATGATAACTGAGAGCTGTAGTGGAAGATCTACTCCATCTCTGAGCTACACAAGATGCTGACCCTTGGAGAAGCTCAGAAAGCCAAGAGAGCAAACCTCCAACCAGTGAAAGACCCCAAGACTCCCCCACTATGTCCAAGCAGGGGAACAGCTCCTCTTCCCCTAGAGACCCTAAATAACCTGTTTATTGTTACCACTGCGGAGAGGATAGGCACACCTAGTTCACCTGCCATTCACCTGAGAACCTGACAAAAGTTACCATTAGGTTGCTGGCATAGATTCAATGGAGCAACATACGGCCGCACAGTGGGACTGCCCAGAAAAGCTATTCATCCAAGGCAGCTGTAAAGCCAGCAACCAAGTCCAAGTTACCTGAGTGGTCCGAGGTGATGGGCCCTTCAATTTAAACTACAGTGATGGTGAACGATGTGTCTGCCCAGGCCGTGCTTGACAGTGGATCTCAAGTAACCATAGTATTTCAAGATTGGTACCAGAAGCATCTGCCTGCTACCTTTCAGAGATTGATGGAATGTGCGGTGGAAGACATGAACTTGCTGGAATGTATAGCGTACTTGGATAATGTCATTGTTTTCAGACATACACTGGAGGAACATGAGACCAGACTGTTCAAAGTCCTTGAACGTTTGGAACAATTTGGACTCAAGTTATCCATTTACAAGTGCCAATTTTTTCAAGCATCTGTGAAATATGTGGGACACACAGTGTCTGTGGAAAGGATACAGTCAGATCCCAGTAAAGTGAATCTTTGACCACTTGACCCTAGCCCAATAACCTAAAAGAGCTACAGCATTTCCTGGGGTTCTGTGGCTACTACCGCAGGTTCATCAGAGACTATCCAAAGGTGATTCAATTGCTCCTTAATCTTACCCAAGGCTACCCCCCTACCAACCACAAATACAAAAAAGGGCTATCAAAGATCAAGAGAAAGTGTATTTTCGAACAGGTGAGCCTTTTGGGACTCAGTAAACACCCAAATGTGAAGCAGCATTCTTTGAAGTCATAGTCCAGCTCAATCATGCCCCAGTTCTTGCCTATGCTAATCCTACCAAGCCCTATGTTCTGCATATGGATGCTAGTTTGCAGGGCCTTGGAGCTGTGCTATATCAAGACTACAAAAATGGCTTGAGACCTGTAGCTTTTGCCAGTAGGAGCTTGACTCCGTCAGAGCGGAACTATCCAGTCCACAAGTTGGAATTCCTCACCCTAAAATGGGCCATAGTTGACCAGTTTCATTAGTACCTCTATGGGGGCAAAGATATTAGTGAAGACTGACAATAACCCACTGACCTGTGTGCAGACTTCAGCTAAATTGGGTGCCACTGGGCATCATTGGCTTTCTGCCTTATCAGCTTGTGATTATGCTGTTGAATACAGACCAGGACTGAACCATATTGATGCTGATGCCATGTCATGAAGGCCAGCTTCTAAGGATAATTGGGTCAGATTGTCTGAACCTGACATCAAAGCACTATGCCAAAAGTTTGATAAAGATGAACAAATGTCTGCAGACACAGTGGACTGCCTAGTAGATTGCTTGGGCCCTCCTGATACCCGCATAACGGCTGCCTACTGCGATGTCTCTGCATTAGATATTAATGCACTACCTCAGTTTGATAATGACAGTATTTAGTGGGCTCAATCCCAAGATCCCATGATTCAACCAGCACTTGACGCCCTGCATGCGGGGAAAGGTATGTCCAGGTTGCGTTCACCTGACTTGCGAACTGCTCTATTGTTCATGGAATACCCTGGGTTAAGGTTGCATGATTAATCGTTATACAGAGAGACAGTGGATTGTCGTGGTCAAGTAGACAATCAATCAATCAATCAATCAAATTTTTATTTATTCAGGCGAGCATCATTGAGCAAGGCTCATTTACAAGATGGACCTGATAAGGTCAAGGTTCAATAGTTGATACACAGCAAATACATCATACGCTTTATAAGACAGTTAGTCATGCAGAGAAAAATAATGTTTATAACACAATGATGTACAGTGAATTCACATGTTAATACTTGGTTAAAGGAAGGTTAAGCTAATGTCTACAGTATGTACAGTACATACATATCCCAATGGGGGCCATGACAGACGCACATCATAATGAATACTAGGATGGTGAAGGTATTATTGGGTGCCATAAGCTGGGGGTGTCTGACTGGAAGGATATACCATATGATTGGAAGCCAGATTTGTAGGATGACTAATCTAGCTCTAGCGGTAGCAACTGCATTTCTCTGTGAAGAAGGCTGTACACTGCTGTTTAAAGGATGCAAATGGAATGATAATGGACAGTTTTAGGGATTTTTGTAGGGTGTTCCATGCTATAGCTAGAGAATAGCTGATTGCTGCCCTCCCTAGTCTGGTGCTGACTTTGGGCAATTTGAGCAGGATGATATTGTTGCTTCTTAAGGCATAGGAGCTAGGAGTGGTCTGGTTGAAGCAGTCCAGGATATAGTTTGGGAGTTTTTTTGATAAAGCTCTGTAAATCCATAGAGCTGCATTTCTGCTCCTCCTGATATGAAGGGAAACCCATCCAACTGCGTCATAAAGAGAGCAATGGTGGGTATTATATGGCAGATCTGTAAGGAACCTTATTACTCTATGATATAAGGTATCCAACTCGTGAAGGTAGGAGATGGGGCAGTGACTATAAAGGAAGTCTGCATAATCAATAACTGATAGAAAGATGGCCTGGACTAACCTCATCTTTGAGTCTCTGTTAAGGAAGGGTTTTAATCTATAGAGGAGGCCAAGCCTTTGGTGAAGCTTTTTTGACAGTTCTTCTAGATGATGAGTGAAGTCGAGTCTGTTGTCAATCCACACACCTAGGTATTTGAAGTTTTCAACATACTCCAGATTTTCTCCAAGTATAGTGCATAGCTGGGGGAGAGTGATTGAAGGGGATGTGCTGGTGGAGTTTTGAGTTGTGAACATCATTGCTTTAGTTTTCTTTGCATTTAGCAGAAGCCTTTTCTCGAGTAGCTGATGTTGTAACAAGGAGAATTCTGTTTGTAGGATTTCATGAGCAACTGTAGGCGAAGGGTTGCTGACATACAGAACAGTGTCATCAGCAAAGAGGTGTACTGAGGACTTGGTAAGGGTTGAATCGATGTTATTTATATAAATGGCAAAGAGGATAGGACCCAGAATAGAGCCTTGGGGGACTCTTCTTGACAGTGGTCTTAATGGGGATAGGTCACCTTCAGCTTTTACCTGCTGTGACCTACCGGAGAGGTAGCATCTGAACCACTTAAGGGAGGGTGGATCTAGGCCAAGGGAGTGCAGGGATGAGAGTAGCAGCTCATGGTCCACAGTATCGAATGCTTTGCTCAGGTCCAGGAATACTGCACAGACATTATTCTTTTTATCCAATTCGATTTGCCAGTCATTTGTGACCTTGGCTAATGCAGTGATAGTGCTATGTTTGGCCCTGAATCCAGATTCAGCTGGAATTAATAGGTTAGCATTGTCAAGATATTCCCTTAGCTGATTACTCACTAGTTTCTCCAGCATCTTGGATAGCACAGGTAGAATGGAAATGGGCCTGTAATTATTAAGATCCATAGGGTCCCCTGATTTTAGAAGGGGGGACCACTTGGGCTGTCTTCCACAGTGTGGGAATAGAGCCAGAGTTTAGGGAAAGGTTAAAGAGGTGTGTTAGGGGGACTGCAAGTACATGGCACGCAATCTTTAGAAAGAAGGGGTCCAGAGAGTCTGCTACTGCAATTTTTTTGGTATCCGGATGCCATAATAGATCCTCAACTTGTTTCAACAGTATAGGTTTGAAGCTAAAGGAAGAGTCAACTCTTTGATCACCAATGTAGTGGGAGCTTAATTGGTCCCTCAGCAGGTTAGCTGGGGAGGTGTCAAAGGCAAGGCCAGCCATTGTGAAGTGGTTGTTGAATGCGTCCAGGATTTCCATTTTGCCAGTGATAGGGCCATAACTATTGTGTAGTTGAGTTGGAAGGGGGTTGTTAGCATCCTGTCCCATCATACCCTTGATGGTGCCCCAAAACCTAGCAGGATTATGGTAGGAGGAGTCGAGCTCGGCAAGGTAGAAGGCAGCCTTTGCATCCCTAACTTTCCTGGTGCATCTATTCCTGGCTTTCCTAAAAATCATCCAGTCGTTTGCATTCTTAGTTTTTCTTGCCACTTTGTAGAGTTTGTCTCTCTCCAGCAGTGCAGCTTTGAGGTCAGCTGAAAACCAGCGACAGGATTTGTTTTTTATTCGGATACTAGAGATTGGGGCATGGCTGTTAAGAGCATTTATTATAATGCTATTTAGCACCTGCTGAGCTTTTTCTACAGAATGTGCAAGATAAAACTTTTGCCAATGTGGAGAGTAAGCTAGATCATGCAGATATCCTTCAATATTGATGTTTTTCTTGGATCTCCTCATAAGGAATTTTGCAGGATTTGTTGTTATGCTGGTGGATCTTACCCCTGCGATGGGGCAGTGAACAAGCAACAGTTGGTCCTATCCATGGCCTTTAAACAGCTGGTACTGCGGTCCCTCCACAACCACATGGGGCACTTTGGTATTGATAGAGCTCTCGGTTTGTTACGATCCTGCTTCTACTGGCCAAAGATGGGGGCAGATGTCGAGCACCATGTAAAGACATGCAGTCATTGCCTCCAAAGAAATGCTCTGTCTCAGAAGGCTGCCCCCTTGTCAATATCACTACCAGCGCACTTCTAGAATTGGTCTGCATAGACTTCTTGTGCTTAGAACCCGACCAAAAGAACATTGGCAATGTGTTGGTAGTTACTGATCATTTTACACAGTAACATACAAACACAGAAACATAGAATTTGATGGCAGATAAGGACCGCTTGGCCCACCCAGTCTGCCCATTTCCCTACCTAATGGATAAGCTGCAGATCCTAGTTAACCAGAAGCCTACTTCTTCCTACCCCCACCCCCTAGAATTGCCTTATGACTGTCCCATGCATGCTTGAATTCTACCACTGTTTTTGACTCCACAACCTCCTCTGGAAGGCCGTTCCATGCATCCACAACCCTCTCTGTGAAAAAATACTTCCTTAAATTACCTCTGAGCCGCCTCTATCTTCAAATTGTGCCCCCTTGTTCTTGCACACCTCTTTTTTTGAAAGATGCTACCCTCTTGGACTTTGTTGATTCCCTTGAGGTACTTGAAAGTTTCTATCATGTCCCCCTCCTCCTTTCCTTGAGGCTATACATATTAAGCTCCTTAAGTCTCTCTTCATATGTCTTCTGGTGCAGACCCTGAACCATTTTAGTTGCCCTCCTCTGGACAGCTTCCATCCTGTCTATGTCTTTATGGAGATTGGGTCTCCAGAACTGCACGCAGTACTCAGATGGGGTCTCACCAGCTGTCTGTACAGAGGATAATAACTTCCTGTTTTCTACTGGTGATGCCTCCCATCCCAGTATCACCCCCACCCTCCTTGCTGCCCTCTCACATTGCTGGCCCACCTTTAGGTCATCTGATATGACTACCCCAGGTCCCTTTCCATTTTGTTGTTGTTAGTATCTCACCCCCATTGTGTACTCTTCCCTGGGTTTTGTTTCCAGGTGCATTACCTGCACTTCTTAGCATTGAATCTAAGCTGCCATACATTTGACCATTCCTCTAACCTTGCCAAGTCCCTTCTCATCCTTTCCACCCCACCTTGTGCATCAACTCTGTTGCAGATCTTTGTGTCATCTGCAAAGAGACATCCTTTTCCTTCCAGTCCCAATACAATGTCGTTTATAAAGACATTGAGGAGGACTGGTCCTAATACTGAACCCTGCGGTACCCCACTAGTAACCCCCCTTTCTTCAGTGTGGACTCCATTTACTATTACTCTCTGTGTCCTATTCTCCAGCCAATTCTTTAGCCAGGCTGTCATCTTGGGACCCACTCCCAGGCTGGCTAACTTGTATATTAATCTTTTGTGTGGGACTGTGTCAAATGCCTTGCTAAAGTCTAGGTAGGCCATGTCCACAGCCCTCCCTGATCTACTACTTTGGTCATCCAGTCAAAGAAATCTGTCAGATTTGTCTGGCATGACCTTCCCGCTGTGAATCCATGCTGCCTCGGGTTCTGTGCCCCTCTGGCGTCTATATACTCAACAATTCTTTCCTTCAGAAGTGATTCCATCATTTTCCCTATCACTGAAGTTAAACTAACAGGTCTGTAGTTTCCTGCTTCTGCCTTGCTCCCACTTTTGTGAAGGGGAATCACATCTGCCCTCCTCCAGTCCTCGGGTACCACCCCATCCTCCCATGATTTGTTAAAGAGGGTAGTCAGTGGTGTCACTAGTTCTACCCTTAGTTCTTTTAGAATTCTGGGATGAATCCCATCAGGCCCCATTGCTTTGTCCATCTTCAGTTTTAAGAGTTCTTTCAGAACCCTTTCTTCTGTAAATGGGCTGGTATCAACTTCTGTATCCAGAGTGTTTCTACTGTTTGTTTTAGGTACCTCCCCCTCTTCATTTGTAAATACTGAGCAAAAATATTTGTTTAGTATCTCTGCCTTTTCACAGTCACCCTCTGCCCACCTCCCTCCCCTTTATTAAGGCTCACTATCCCTCTCTTGGTCTTCCTTCGCTCCCTGATATACCTATAAAAGGTTTTATCCCCCTTCTTAACTGAGTTGGCTATCTTTTCCTCAGTTTGGGCCTTTGCTGTTCTGACTGCCTTCCCAGCTTCCTTTTGCTTTAACTGATACAGTTCTCTGTCTTGCTCCTTCTGTGATTCCTTGTACTTCCTGAGTGCTTTCTTTTTCTCTTGAATCTTCCTGCCACTTCCTTTGAGAACCATAGTGGTTTCTTACATCGTTTTGTTTTGTTTATTTGCTTCACACAAAGGCTTGTTACCTCTGTGATGGCAGTTTTTATTATTCCCCATTGTTCTTCCACCCCTCCTTCCTGCCCATTTGCTACTGCATTCCTTAGGCACTCACCCATTTTGGCAAAGTCAGCCCTCCTAAAGTCCAGTACTTTTGCCTTTGTATGGCTTGACTCTATTGCTGTGTTTATTGTGAACCATACTGTTCAATGGTCTCTAGTTTCCAGATGGTTACCCACTTCTACATCTGTGATCCTCTCTCTATCTCCATTTGAGAGAACCAGGTCTAAGATTGCTCCCTCTCGAGTGGGCTCCAATACTAGTTGTCTAAGGCATGCCCCTGTAGGGCATCTAGAATACCCCACTCTTAAGTGGCTGCTGCAACTGCACTCCAGTTAACATCTGGCATATTCAGATCACCCATCAGCAATATCTCCCCTTTTTCTGCCATTCTAAGTATACTTTCTATCATTTCCTTGTCCATTTCCTCCCCCTGAGAAGGGGGTCTGTATATAACCCCTGTGCAGACTGTGGTGCCATTGCCTGTCTCCAAATTTACCCACAGTGCTTCTTCTCCTCCCCGTTTACCCTTTTGTTCTGTTGCTTTGATTCCTTCCCTTATGTAAAGAACTACTACTCCTCCTCCTCCTCCTCTTTTACCCTCCCTGTCCCTCCTGTAGATAGTGTATCCTGGTATGCTTACGTCCCCGTCATGGTTTTGTGTGTACCATGTTTCTGTGACTGCCATGATATCCAGATGTTCCTCCTCCATCAAGGCCACTAATTCAGGAAGCTTGTTATCCAGACTACAGGCATTGGTACTCATTGCTCTCCATTTTTTGATGGCTTTACCTTCTGTTGCAGCATCCCCCACTGACCTTTCTACCTCGGTCTTTTTCTCATTTAGTACCCTGTTTTGTAGGGAGAGGCTGGGATTTTCCTGCTGCTTATCAGTGCCTCCCCTTGACTAGTTTAAAAGCTTGCCAATGAAGCATTTAAATTGATTGCTCAAAAGACTTGTTCCCTTCCTGGACAGATGCAGACCATCCTGCCAGTATAGGCTGATGTCCCTCCAGGTGGAACCCCAGTCCCCAATGAAGCCAAACCCCTGTGCTCCACATCATTTTTTCAACCATTCATTAAACTGCATGGTGCAAAGTACCCTTGCCTCACCCATGCCATTGACAGGCAGCACCTCTGAGAAGGATACTGTGTGTGCTACTTGTCTTAGGCCCCTTCCCAACTCTACAAAGTCCTCCTGCACTGCTCTAATCTCATGATGAGCCAAGTCATTTGTCCCTAGGTGGACAATGATGTCCAGCTCAGACTCCCGCGCAGCTGTTCTCATGATCCTGATGATGCGCTTCCTGTCCCTCCAAGCCATGGCACCAGGCAGGCACCTTACTTCAGTTTTCCCTGCTCCCCCCAGTTCTATACCCCTAATAATTGAGTCCCCCACCAGGAGCTGCTTCCTTTCCCATGGTGTCCTCTGCCTCCTTCCTGTGGGCCTCCCTTGTGACAGTTGTCCTCAGCCTCCTTAGTCTCCTCTGCGGGTGCATCCATAGGGGAGCTATGCTCCCTCAGAATGGTGTATGGATTGTGGAGTGGAACAACTGACTGGTGTGCCTCTGTTCCACCATCCTCACCCTCCCTGAGCCCACTGTGGTCCAATTGCTGTGCTTTCTTTGCAACCTCTGAGGTAGTGGTGGTGGCTCTGGTGCTCCCTGGATGGGGGAGGTTCCCTTCCTACTGTCCAGTGTGGCCTGGGGAAAGGTTCCCTTACTACTGTCCAGTGTGACCTGAAGACGAGCAACTTCCTCCCTCAGGGCAGAGAGTTGTCTGCAAATAGGGCAGCATCTCAGCCTCCAGAAAGACTCCCAGAAGACTGCTGCCCCACTGCCATTACATTGCACTACTCCCCACATGTTTATCTACTGTGTGTGTGTGTGTGTGTGATTGGTTTGTTATATAGAAATATTTATATTATACAATGTGTATGCTTATATTGTCAGTGCAGTGTGCTAGAGAGGATGTGACAGTGATATGCACCTTGCACTCTTGAGGAAATTATGTCAGAACCCCAGATATAAAGGAACTATTTCCAGGGGTGGGTGGGGTGAGGGTGGGCAGGGGTTGGGCCTAAACTGTGCCCCCATGAAACAATCAGCTAAAAGCTCTGACCCACCGCTGCGATGAGTGCCTTCCTGTCAGCAAGATGCCCTACACAACAATTTGACAGAGAAAATACCCTGCTAATCAAACAGAGAAAAATCCAGACATCCAAGTCAGACACAGGTAAACCTCCCCAGTCCCAAAACAGCCTTCACAACTAAAGATCAAAAGGCCTCTACTGTGGCCAAGGTGCTAGTGGAAAAATTCTTTGTCCACTATGGTGCCCCCCAGCAAATCCATTCTGACCAAGGCAGAGACATTGAAAGTAGGTTAATCAAAGAAATGCTCTCTCTGTAGGGGGTTCAGAAGTCAAGAACCTCCCCCTGCCACCCGTAGGGAGACCCTCAACCCGAACACTTTAACTGCACCCTTCTGGACATGCTGGGCACCCTTCATCCAAAAGACAAGCATAAGTGGAGCCAGCAGAGTAGCACCTTGGTACACGCGTACAATTGCACCAAAAGTGATGCTACTGGGTTCTCCCCCTACCGTCTCATGTTCTGGAGGGAGGCCCGACTGCCTGTTGATGTCTGCTTTGGGGTCTCTCCAGATGGGGTCCAAGCCAAAAACTACTTGCAGTACGTACAGAAATGGAAAGATCAGTTAAATCATACCTATCAACTAGCTCAAACTATGGCTGCTAAGCAAAATCTTGCCAAAAAAGAAAGACATGATCGATGAGTAAAAGCCCAGGAGTTGTTACCCAGAGATAGGGTACTACAATGCAATTTGGAACTGCATAAGAAACACAAAATTGAGGATAGATGGCACCATCTTCCTCACGTAGTGGTTGGTAAATTGGATGATCTGCTGGTGTACAAGGTGCACCCAGAAAATAATTCCAAAGCTGTTAAGACCATGCACCATAATCACTTACTGCCCATCGGCCAAGTTATTATTGATGCTGAACCAACACCTGACACTTCTCCTGGGCCAGTGACTCATGCTGCTGCAAAGAGGAAACAGAGCCAACCTGTCCATGTTGTTCCAGAACTCAAGTCTTCCCCTTAGCAGGTCCAGAGTGATAGTGATGACTGTTCATCTGTCTCTGATGAGAGTGACTGTGATAATGCCTATTATCCCTCACATGAACTGAGTCAGTTGCTTCAGGACAATCCTCTGCAGAATCATGGGGATTAAGCTGGGCCTTCAGAACTGCCTAATCCCCCAGCTTCTTCCTTGGACCCAATGCCCACTGAAAGTGAGGTGCAAAGTATCACGTCTGAGGTTGCGGACTCTCTGTGTCTTGTAGAACTGTTTGACTTGCCCAAAGAAGGGGGTGATGTCCTGAGTCTCCTTGGTGACATACCAGAACTTGAAGAACAATATGAAAGTGTTGACAGCACCCCTTCAATACCACAAAGCCTAATTGTGCCAGAGTCTCCTCAGAATGAGCAACCTGGGCCCTCTTCAGAAGATAATAATGAGCAAAGTATTGTGGAAACAGAATCTGCAGAGCAATGAGCTGATAGTGTTCCCAATCTGGACATTCCAACCAGTGCAGAGGAATCCCGCACTACAGGAGGAGAAATCAATACCAGTGCTGACCCCCCACAGCCTGTGTCTGTTCCCCCAAGAAAATATGGGTGACCTGTTTAGCCAGTGCTATGTTTCAGTTATGATTCCCCTGGGAGGCCTGTGGACTTACCTCTCAATGTGGTCCATAAAGGTGTTTATGTTTCCAAGAGCTCACTGCCCAAACTGAGCTTGACTGCCACTTCCCAATTACTTGTTCTTCCCTCAGAACAAGGTGTCCCTGTCCCATCTAGCACCAAGTTAGCTGATAGGGAAGGGCCCCCTTCTACATTCTTTACTGTACAAGAAGCTATAACGTGAAGTCATAGGTAACAGTTCATAGTATGTTAGTCATAATAGAATCAGTATAGAATGTATGAAACATGCATAAGTATTGTCAATGAAGATATGGTATAGTGAAATATAGTGAAATGTATAGTAATGTGATAAGTTTACATTAACTGATGCATCAGATAGTATTCCCATAGTATGCTAATGTCATGTATGTCTCATATATATTGCCTCTTCAATATTGTGATGGTGTAGACTTGAAGCGGATGCCAGGTTTTTCCAGGCAGAAAAGGGTATAACCCCCCTACAAATGGGAGTTCCTGAAAGTCTTCCTTGGGCTTGCCTAAATGCCCACTGCCAGGCTGATATCCCTGTGTCTTAGCATTTTAAAAGTGTTTGTATGGGAGTGCCTTAATGCCTCTGTGCTCTGTCTCTTTAAGAGCTGCCTTTTTATGGTGTAAAGCTAATCTGGGTAGGGGTCGAGTAATTTCAGGCTTAAGTCCCACCCAGGCTGCCAGATAATCGCTCCATTCTGCCATCGCTAGTTGAGCAAAGGGAGCTCTATTAAAAGCTGTACTTATTTGCTGATTATCTATTAGAATAGTAATTATATTGTAGTTTGTCTAACCTGCCTTCTTTACAGTATGGACAGTTCTGTTTATCACCACCATCTTGGTCCTGGACTGCCAGAATGGACCAATCAGTACCTTTGGGGACCTTAAAATGGAGACTGTCCCCAGGGGTCTTGTGGGAGTGAATTTCTGTAGGAATTGTAGTTTTGAGACTTTGGTGCCTAAATGCACCTGGAGGGGGAGCCCTTGCTTAGACAGATAGATGAATCAATGAATCAAACCTTTTGGACCGAAGGGAAGCTCCCAAGCTGCCTGCTACAGTGAGTCAGTCTGGACGTAGTGCTTGGATAGTGAACAGCTCAAATGATTCGAGCAGCTGCTTCTGCGTAGTTCGCGTGGGAGATTGGTGGAAAGGCTGTTTGCCCTGTCTGCCTGCTGTCCCTCGAGAGGGAATCCTTTGAAAGGCTTAGTAATCGGACTGTATCCAAACTGGAGTATGACAAAGCCACTGAAGAGTGACCAGATTTAAACCTGAAGAAGACCAAAGATTTGCTGAACACGATCGGCCTATCAGGACATCCATTCACCATAGAACTCCCGGTTTTGCTCAGAGACACTGATATTGTGACCGGACTGCTATCCGCTTGATGGTATGGTGATTGCTTTACTATAAATATGCTGTTTGCTATTAGTGGGTCACGATTTGGTTCACCACTATTTAATTGTGCCATGCTTGCTGGAAGCTGCATCCAGCCTTCCTGGACTGATATCCTAACTGTCTTACCCGGCCTGGACCCTGCCACACTGGCCCAGCCAGCTACTTTAGGTGCAGAGAACACCATCGACGAGAGACCCTGCCTGGGGATCAGCCCCCTGCTCAACACCACGAACAGGAATGACACCACGGTGAATCATGTGGGCCCTGCTTCTCCTGGCAAACCAGCACATCATCCTGCAGTCTCCATTTCATCCATCTTGTGTCCTGCACTGGGTAGCATGAGTAAACACCAGGGTAGCTCCCTGCAACAACAGCTCAATCAAAGTGTGTCATCTGATTTAATTGTTTTGCCTAATCTTCATGAACTGAGCCTCCTGGCTCAGGATTACAAATTGTGTGTGGTTGTGCATGCCTTTTCTTTTCTTTACAGGGCCCCAACCAGCTGCAACACCGGCCTACCCCAGACAACATTCCAGGCTAGCCCACCTTACTTCCAACTGGGTACCCAGAGCGTGTGACTGTACACGGACTAAAAGTGCATGCAGAATTGCCTGACTAGATCAGTTATAGAATCAATCAACCTGATTACGCCCCTTCCTTGTTCAATTCCCCTGAATAAATCAGATCTAACTCTTTTTGCATTTAATCTGACTGTGGTTCCAGTTTGTACCAAAAGCACTGTACTGTTGTTATATGCTGTGCCTAACCTTGCTTTACAGGGGTCTCCAGGGTCGAACTGGTGGAACCAGCCCTGGTGGTAAGTGCAAACAGTGTGGGGATTTGTATGCTGAACAGGGGCTATTGTGAATGTGTTTGTTGCATATTGTCTAGGCCAACAGAGGGGAAAGAGGGGGGTTACAGTGTCCCGGAGGGCTGTACCCAGGTTAGCCTTACTACTAACAACCCTGTCCTCCGGTTGGAGACACCCATTTCAGTACCCAGGCCCCTTAACCTGCTACTAGCCAAGCAGGTAGGGGTAGTAGCCCTTGGGATAGCATCACCTAGGGTTTACACTAGTGTACAGTCAAGGCTTCTGAATGGAGGTGTGAAGCAGCATGGTTGGCGACATGCTTATGTGACTTGTAAGCCTGATCCTTTAACAGAGCCTAATGTACTTAATCTTCATCTTATTTCATTGAAATGACATTGCATTAATATCATTACAGTGCAGGGGTCAATAGCCAAATGCAGGCAGATTTTGTATTGGGCTAGTAAAACACTCTTTTAACTAGCCTGTTTTTTGTAACACAGATGATAACATTTCGATAGGTACACCATTTGGACCAGTGGAAAGGTTTGAGGGTCAATGGATTTCCCCTGTGACTAGCCCTGCTTCTTAGTAGCTGCAAAACTTCATTTCAACCCCTGCAGTGAAGTGATATTATTTATTAACTATAAAATACATAAAAGTCACAATAATTGCTTGTTTTGATGAGTTTATGGTATCCTGTACTTCACTATATCTCCCACCAGGTGGTGCTGCAATATTGCAAATTCCTGCTTCACCATTTGCTGTTCAGCCATCATCACACACTCTCTCTCTCTCTCTCTTTCTCATTTCATTTCACTCTATTTATTATGCTGGAAAGCAAGATGAGCTCGATAGCCTGTTTTCTGACCAGCCGAAAAACAAAGTAAACATTGGCAATATAGGAAATAAACAGAAACAAGCAAAGTAACACAAGTACCAGCTGGTAACACACGGTACACGTGGGGAAAAAAACAATTAGGTTCAGCTACAGTGCAGTTTTGTCCAATAGAAGCTGTCAGAAGCTAGTGCTGAAGGAAGGGATGCTAGTTTCTAAGGTGAGCTAGGAAGGTAGGAGGTTGTAGGGGTCTATTGCTCTGAAGGACAGAGCTCTTTGCCCTGCAGCAGTGTTTCTTAAGTGGAGTTGGAAGGTGAATTTGGAAAGAAAGCATGTCCCCAGCTAGTTGGTGGAGCAGGGAAATAGCACAGAAATACAAGAGGGAACTTTTCCTAGGGCCACCTTGTAGGAACACTTCTGTCCAATGGGCAAAGCAATCCTTCAGGGAAAGGCAGGCAGCAGATTTATATAGTTGGCAATGGTGTGTCCAATAAGGCAGGTCAGTCAAGAAGCAACAGATACTGTTGTAAACAGTCTGCACCTTAGCAAGAGCCTTGGAAGGAGCGGCAGCATACAGAAGGGAACCACAGTCAACAACAGGGAACTGGAGGCTATATGTGAATAATCTCTTTGTTTCCGGGATCAGCAACCTTTTGACCCTGTGTAGGGCATCAAGCTTCTGGGGCTCAGCATTTTTACTAGGTTATTGACATGGCTGTCAAAGGAATTGTGCTGTTCAGAAAGACATCTAGGTATGTAAGCTGTGTGAGACAAGCTCCACCACAGTGCCATCTAAATTATGGGGGAAAAAAAGGACAGCGGGCTGCTTTCTCATGCATCCATGAAAAAAACATGGCTTTAGTTTTTTTGGTGTTGAAGACCATCTTGTTATTTAAGAACTATGTTTGAGGAGGTCAAAGTCATGCTGAAAGATTTTGTTTAAGGTTGCCAGGACCCCGCCCGAGCTGAAGATTACAGCATCGTCAGCATACAGTAGGGTTTCGGTGGATGGGTAAGCATTGGGGACAGAGTTTGGAAAAATCAAGAAAAATAGGGGACCAAGGAAGGAACCTTTTGGGACCCCACAGTGCAGTGGTTTAAGGCTCTGTGCTGCAAACCTGGAGACTTGGGATTGAATCCCACAGTATCCACTTGCATACTGTGTGACCCTGAGCAAGTCGCTTAACCTCCTCGTGCTCCCAGGTCGCACCTGTAAACAAGCTTTCGGTTTAGTGTGTCTTCCCTTGTAAAATAAAAATAAAAAAGAACACAAGTCTGAGTGGATGTTGTCAATTGTAATCCTGTGCACCCTGCTGGACAGGTATTTTTTGAACTAAAAGGTGGCATAAGCTGAGAAGCTGGTTGAGGAGGATGGCACGAATCAACAATTCATGATCCACAAGATCAAAGACCTTGGTGAGGTCAAAAAATAATGTGGCAACACATTTCCCCAAGTCTAAGGCTCAATACATATAAACTCTGAGTCTCGCCAAGGCAGTCTCAGTATTGTACTCAGGGCAGAATCCGTGCTGGGCAATGGTCAACAAGCCATACACAGAAACACAGAAACATAGATTTTGTTGGCAGAAAATGACCTTTAGGCCCATCCAGTCTGCCCCTTGTCCTTGCCTATTCCATCACCACTGCACATAGTTGGTCACAGGTGTCACTCCTTCCCCCATTCCTCTACCTAATATGCCCCTGTGCCTATCCTATGCATGTTTGAAGCTCCCTTCAGTCTTTGCTCCCCACCACCTCCTCTAGCTGGCTGTTCCAGTCACCCACCACCCTTTCTGTGAAGAAATACTTCCACACTTCTCTGTTAAATTTCCCCCTCTTAGCTTCACTGTATATCCCCTTGTTCTAGTGCCTCCCTTTCTCTGAAATAGACCCTCTACTTGCACCTTATTCACTCCTATAATACTTGCAGGTCTCAGTCATGTCCACTCTCCTCTCTTCCAGGGAGTAGATGTTGAGTTTCTGCAGCCTTTCCTCATATGGCTTCTTGTTCAACCCCTGCCCTCCTCTGTACTGCTTCCACTCTTTTAATGTCCTTGCAGAGTTTTGACCTCCAGAACTGGACACAGTACTCCTAGTGGGGCCTCACCAGTAAGTGATACAATGGCAGCACCCCCTCCTTCCTCCTGCTAGAAATCCCTCTCCCTATGCACCACAGCATTCTGCTAACCTTTCCCACTTCTTTGTCACACTACCCAGCCACCCTGAGGTAATCAGATATGATGACCCCTAGGTCTCTTTCTTGTTTGGTGACTGTAAGCTCCACTCCCCCATCTTAAACACAGCCCCCTTCTGCAGCCCTAAATTCATAATCTTGCACTTTTTAGCACTGAAACCCAGCTGCCACCCCTAGACTATTCATCTAGTTTCCTCAGATCCCTTTGCATTCTCTCCACCTCTTTCTGAGTGTCCACTGCTCTCCCTTGATCTACCTCCCGGTAACCCAGTCAAAGAAATCTATAAGATTAGTTTGACATGACCTTCGTCTTGTGAAACCATGCTGCTGGTGATCCTGCAGCCCTTTTTGCTCCACAAATCTCTCCTTCAGTAGTGTCTCCATTATCTTCCCCACCAGTGATGTGAGACTGTAACTGCTGGATGTAGGCAGATGTCTGGTCAAAGACAATTATTTTGAAGACTTTCAAGAGATGGGCCAGAAGAGAGATAGGACAGTAGTCATAGGAGAGGTGCTTAGGGCCAGATTTGTGGATGGGGACAATGGCGGCCATCTTCCACAATTTGGGGGTAGGCATCCATGTAAAGTGGGAAGTTAAAAATATGGGGCCTGATTCTAGAAGGGTGGCGCAGGTTGCCGCCGAACGCAACTTGTGCCACCCTCAACTGCGACATTGACCCTGCGCCCTATTCTAGAAGGAGCAGGGTCTTCACAGCAATGTGACATGTGGCAAGGTATGCCACACAGAGGACGTACCTGGCCAGCATGTCGCAACCCGCTGCTGCAGGTCGCAAGTACACCCCCCACCCTCGGGTCGCCTGCTGCCAATGCGGCATGTCACCAGCCCTCCTAGTCCAGTACCCCCCCAAGCTGTACAATGATAACAAGTAACACCCCATTTCCTTGGTAATCTAGTGCCCCCCCAAACTGTACACTTCCAGTATGTAAAATAATATCCAATTCCCTGGTAGTCTAGTGACCTCCAACCAGCTGTGCCAGCCCACCCAGCACCCCCACCTGTCCCCAGCTGGTGACTGGCACAGCCCACCTCTCACCTCCATGGCCAGCCACCAACTGAGTGAAGTATTAGCAAAACCAATTCTGAATAGCAACAAATTCACAGACCAGATCATTACTTATTTCCAAGAAGTTGGAACTGCTTGTGAGAATCACCGCATCATCAGCATAAAGAAAAATTTGAGTATTTAAACAAACTGAGGGTAGTGAATTACAAAATAAAGTAAATAAAAGGGGACCCAAAATAGAACCATGAGGAACACCCAGTGGAACAACAGACGAGAGAGAAATACTTTCCTTGATTTTTGTCGATTGGGAGTGACCAAAGAGCTAGCTCCCAATCCATCCAACAACCTCAGAAGACAAACCTAATTTAGCAAGAACAAACAATAACACATTGTGATTGACCAAATCGAAGGCCTTTAACAGGTCCACAAAGGCGGCCACAGTAAAAAGACCCTTCTACAGGGCATGGTAGACCACCTGTGTGAACCCGACCAAGACCATTGATGCACTATGACCTGGACGAAAACCATGTTGTGCTGATGTCAGTAGGTGACACTGTTCTTACCCTCCATGGTCCGGGACTGTGTACCCTTCGATCTACTCAAGATGTTGTTAATGTTGTTCCACAGTTTTTTGGGATTCCCAAGATTAGAAGTCAGTCCAGATTTTATATAGCTAGTTTTAGCTTTAGGAACCACAGATGTGCAGTTGTTTTGCAAAAAGATTTGTATTCCTGTAAGTGGACCAGGTCTTTTGTTTTCTTATATAAGACCTACATTTTGTCCCTGGCTTTAAAGAGCCTTAGGAGATCCCTGGATACCCACTTGTGCTTGTTGCCTTGGATTCTGAGTTGCTTCATCGGACAGAGGCTATCACAAATCCTAGTGAAGATCTTACAGAAACCATCGTAGGCTGAGTCAATGTCCTCTGTATTGTCTAGGAAACACCAGCCTGTGGAGAACAGAGCAAAGGTGAAAGCCTCCAAGTTTAAATCATAGGATCACAGGATCATAGGTAGTTTACGAATTCAGTAGGCAGAGTTGCCTTTTGTGAGCTCACCACCATTGTTAATGATGGAAATCAAATTTTTTAACTCCCATATGTATGTCCCATCTTTTCTTAAAAATGTTAATTGTTTTACTCTCCACTACAGTCTTTAGTAAAGCATTCCATGTAGTTGTGATTCTTTAGGAATACCAGTGGCATCTTTTATTGGTTTTATTATGGCTTCCTTTTAATTTCATATCATGAGTTCTGGTAATTTTGTTTGATTTATTTTTTATTAAACCAATGATTTCCACGATGAACTCATTTTTTATTGCTTTATATGTTAAGCACAAATCTCCCTTTACTCTTTTATATTGCATGGAGTTAAGGCACAGTTTTTTTAATCTTGTACTATAGTCCAAACTACTCACTGAAAACATTTCTTTAGTAGCTTTCATTGAACTTTCTCTATTAGTTTTTTCCCTCTGAACAGTTCAGGGGCACATATAGATGAACAATATTCTAGATGTGTTTTTACAAGGCCAGAATAAAGGACGACCAGGACCTCTGGACTTCTGCTTTTAATATTTTTTTAGGATACAGCACAAAATTTGATTACCCTTTTTTTGCAATATTTTTTGTGTGCATGTCAAATGTTAGATTACTGAAAAAGGTGACTCCAAGGTCTTTTTCATTTTCAGTTGTTTGTGAAACGATATTATTTAGTTTATAACTATAACAAGGGTTGTTTTTTCTCAGCTGCATCACTTTACATTTTAGTTCATTAAATGATAGTTTTTTGTCTTTGGACCAATTCTCAAGATGAGAAAGGTTTTTTTGGAGTTCTAATGCTGACTTATAATCAGTTACCATACCATTTACAGTCATCTGCATACTTTCCCATCCTGCAGTTTTTATTAAGGGGAAGCATAGTGGATATTAATATGTTGAAAAGAGTGGGACCTTAGACAGAGCCCAGGGGAACACCACTTGTAACTGAACCCCATGGAGAAAAGTAACCTTTTAGTGAGACTCTGTTTTCGGTTTG
Organism: Neoceratodus forsteri; assembly: GCA_016271365.2. NCBI lineage: Eukaryota > Metazoa > Chordata > Ceratodontiformes > Ceratodontidae > Neoceratodus > Neoceratodus forsteri. The sequence continues at coordinate 36,873,253 of JADMNL010000037.1, read as the reverse complement.
AAAGCCACGATTTGACCCAGCTTATAATCAGGAGATGGATATTTAAATGTATCATCTGTTCCAATTAATATTTTGTGTGATACAGAGTCAAAAGCTTTTAAAAAGTCCAGAAAGGTCACATCAACTGATAACCCATTATCCAAAGCTTCGCTTACTGGCTCAAAAAAATTAAGAAGGTTTGTCAAACGTGATCTTCCTTGGACAAACCCATGCTGTGTTATATCAGTATGCTCTAATTCTGCAAGATGCGTCATTATTCTTTCTTTTAGTAATTTTTCCATTAATTTACAGATTACTGCTGTTAAGCTTATAGGTCTGTAGTTTGCTACCACTTTTGTATAGTGGAGTAACTGTAGCCTGATTCCATATTGGAAGAGTAGTACCCTCAATAAGTGAGGCATTAAACAAGTTAGTCAAAGGGCCAGATATATGTTGTGCTATTTCTTTAATGAATTTCAGAGGAATCCCATCAGGGTCTGCAGAACTATTAGATTTAATCGAGCCAATGACATCTAGAACCTCCTTTGTGTTAATTTGCTTAACTGTATTTGTCCTCTGGAGTTTATGTAAATTAGGGTGGCTTGAGAGAGCTTGGTGGACCAGTCACAGAAGACCGGACTGTGGTCACTTATCGAGTCTGGGAGTACCCCAGACTTGCAGTTTTTGGAGGCGTTAGAAACAAAAATCCAGTCTAGGGAAGATTTGTATCCAGCCTTGAAGTTTACCCTGGAAGGGTCAATGATAATCTGGCTTAGAACAAGGTTCATGAACAGATCTCTGGCTCTGTCAGCTTGGCTCATGGTCCAGTTCATGCTAAAGTCTCCAAGAAGTAACCATTCCCTGCTTTTTGGCAAAGAACGTCCAAAATCAGAGATGCGGTCAAGCCCTCTTTTGTATGGTTGAGGGGACATAAATGGTGCTAATAGTGAGGGTCTTGTCCTGACCAAACAAAATATTAAGAGAAAGGAGGCTGCATGGGCCTGGGATGAGTTGGGTAGTGGAATCATTAGCCGTGAGGTGTTTGGGGATGTAAAAGAGGCAGCCACTTCTGCTATTATTAATCCTATCTCTTCTAAAGATAGAGTACCCAGGTAATTGTATTTCATCATCAGAGATTTCATTGGATAGCCATGTCACAGGAAGGGCAATAATATCAAACTCAGAGGCCAAGAACCACACTTCCAGTTGATCAAATTTGGATGGAATGCTCTGAATGTTTTGGTGTACAAAATTCAGGGCAGATTTTAGAGACTGGTTGCTGGAAGGGTGCAAGGGTCCTGGGTGGGAGTGGACTGAGCCAGACATAAGCAGACAGAGACGTACCAAATGCCTGAGTCTGGGGCGGCACCAGAACCACTTACTGTAGTGATTCAGGGGGGCCAATAGCCCTGACATACATATATGTAGTACTGGCATTAACCATGTTGAAGCAGCCATCCCAGGACACTAAAAACTTACAAAATAGTGCCAGAGGGGTGGGGGTCAGGAGTGAGAGATGGTAAAACTGTTCTCCCCAGAGGCTGGCGGAGGGAAGCATGGATATAATCAGTTCCACAACCCCAGGAATTAAAAGTTGTTGTAGGACCGACACCAAATTGAGGTACCCGTGGTGGTGGTGGGGGGTTGGGGTGGACTCCAGCAAGTGCAAAGCAAAAGCGGAAAAGCAGGAGCACAGGAGCAGACATTATGCAGTCTGATCAAGCTCCAAACAACACCCTTGTACCACATGAAGTGATATACCTTGGGGTAATACTAGGAATGGGCCTAGCAGGAAGGTGAGCAGTGGATAAATCTATGTCTGAGCAACAGGTGAGCACAGCAACAGGACTAAGTACAGTAAGTTAGGGGCTGCAGGGCTCAGCTAGTAGGAGAGTGCAACAAAATAATGAAAAACACACTGCAGAGGGAGACTATACCATAGAAACACAGAAACATAGAAGTTGTCGGCAGAAAAGGATCTCCTGGCCCACCTAGTCTGCCCTAAAAATGTCCTACCTAATGTGTTACCGCATACCCTACTTGATCTCCGGCCTCCACCCCCAGCACCAGCCCTGCCACTAAAGTTCCCTTGTGTCTATCCCATCATGCTTGAATCCTGCCACCATTTTGGTACTCATCACCTCTGCTGGGAGTATGTTCCAGAAGTCTCCCACCCTTTCTGTGAAGAAGTACTTCCTCTTATTTATATATAGAAAAGATGGCGGCCACGCTGGGCTAGCTGTCGGACTTCTGTCGTGCTATGTATTTATTTGTACTTGTTTTAGCTTTTATTTTGTCATTTTTTGCCTCGTTTCATTTTGTTATTGTTTTCTTTTATTATTTTATAGTTTATTTTTAACCGGTATAGTCACTTTTACGATCCTAAATTGATGCGAGAAGGTTTTCCTGTTTGGACCTGGTGATTCTTGGGTTCCGGCTTTCGAATCGCTGCCTGTTCACTGTTGGTAGAAGCTTGGCTGGCGGAGGGTCGGTGTAAAACTTTCGACTGTTGGAGCTTTCCTACGGAGCTCTCTTGGAGTATTGGGTGTGCATGAAAGACCAAAGTCTGAGATTGGGTGGAGCTGTGGAGTGTTGGGGCTTGTTTCTGTGTTTGCCCCTTCTCTGTTCTGCCTGCTTTCAACTTTTGACTCCGGAGCTGCTGTTGGATATCGCTTCCTGGTTTTTGACTCTGTCATCGTTAGTTTCTGTGCGGCTTTGCTGACGTGTATTCCGGGTATCAAGCTGCAGTTTGCTGGAGCATTGGATCTCCCTTCATTCGTTTTCAATGGTGTGATTTAACCTGGGTCTATTTGTGATTTCCTTGGATTTGCAAGAGTGAGAATCATCTTGAACAAATTGGGACTTCTGGTGTTCCGGCTTATTTATTTGGGCCCTTTTGCACTATCGAGCTGTTTGTTGGGTGGTGTCTTACGCAGGGGTTGGGACTGGGGCCTGCTAGAGAGCCATCCCCTTGTTCTATTCCCCTAGTCCCCGAGTGGAGTCAGTCGAAGGGCTGATCTGACTTGGGGTCGTAGTGGTGGGTCACCACTACAACTCGGTATTGCCTGGGTCAATCGGCTGGACTACACGGTTGAATTATGCTTACTCCTTGAAATCCGATTGAATTGGATCCTTTATACTGGGAATTTTGTATGGTACTCTGGTTTTGGGTACCTTTAAAGGTTGCGTGCCCAGTTCTGTCTGACCTTTGGAAGTATAAAGAAGTACAAAGAAGTGGCGTGAAGAAGACTCCACAAGATAAGTGACTGTGGATTTAATTACTGTTTTTTGAACATTTTTGTAATTAATTTTTGGTGGCCTTTTTGGGCTTTGGCAGTCCTGGGCTAGGGTCTCACAGTGGGGGTGGGATTGGCTAGGAAGGCCGGCCTCTTTCTCCTCTACCCTGGTGGTTACCAAGGGCCTTCCCTTGTGTAGTAGCAGGGTCTCGGGCCCGCTCGGACTGGTTGGTTCTTGTGATTTGTTGATTGCTTTAATTTTGTTTTATTTAGGTGTTGCTGAATATTTATTTATTGTATTATTTATATTTTATTTTTGAATCTGTGATGTTTAAGTTATTTCAAGGAAAAAAATTTAAGCAGTGAGTGCTTGTCATCATTTTATTTTCCACCTTCCGTCCGGTGAGAGAGTTCCGCAGGTGGTTTATATATTTTCCCTGTAAATAATAATTATTTATTGTATTTTACTTTAGTTGTTATAATTGTTTTATTTTTTGTCTCTTAGTTGTGAGAGGACTGTGGGACTTAAAGTAATTTTGTGATTGTTTAATTGTTTTATTATAATATTGTTTTATTTAGTTGATGGTGGGTGGTAGTGTTTTTATTGTTTACTTGTTTTATTTTGTTTTAAATTTTATGAGCAGCCTGATGTGCTTGCTGGTTTCACCTGTTGTCTGTTACTTGGCCTCCGCTCTCCACTCCCTCCGCCCCTTCTTCCCCCCCCCCCTTACCAACCCAGGTTTATCATCGCTGTAGGGCTTTGGGGATAGTGCGAAGGGGAAGGGGGAGGCGTGGGGATGTTAGAGGTTGTGGACAGCGGAGTGAGCGTTGCTCTCCCATTGGGGTGGTTAGGCCCCAAAGACGCCCTGGGGCGAAATGGGTTCTGGAGCGTGGTAATCCCATTCTAGTTCCCATACCCAAGGGCACCTCTTCTTTAGAGGGCAAGTGGTTGGGACAATCCGTCACCCTCGTCCTACTCAGGCGCTGTTGTGCAATGCCAGATCTGTCTGCAATAAGACTGCTCTTATTGCGGACTTTGTTGCTAGGGCAGATCTGGCTTGCATTACCGAGACCTGGTTGGATGGGAATGCGGCCCCAGTTTTAGAGGCTGCTGTTCCCTCCGGGTTCTCGGTTATACATCGCCCGAGATTGGACCGGGGGGGGTACGGTCTGTTTCAAGACTGAATTGGGCCTAACTGAAGTTCCAGTTGAGGAGGCCAGATCATTTGAGTGCACTGTGATAGCTGGGGTGGGGTGCAGGATTGCTGTCATCTACCGTGCACCCGGCGATGAGAAGCTTTTCCTGCAGGAAATAGCAGATTTCGCTGCCGACATGGCCTTGCAATCGCACAGATTGATGGTGCTGGGCGATTTCAATGCTTGGGTCGACGATGAATCTTCGCTTTTTAGTCAACATTTCCTCCAGGTGATGTCATCTCTTGGCTTCACTCAGGTTGTTTCCACAGCTACCCACAAGGGAGGTCACTCTCTTGATCCGGTCTTCCTCCTGGGGATTGAGGCATCCGACTTGGTGGTGGAACCGGTTGGTTGGTCCGACCATTACTCAGTTGGATTCAATTTTGTGGCGCCCCTGGGTAGGTCGGCCCCTGTGGAGTTGGTCAAATACCGTCCATTGCGGGATGTTGTCCCTGAAGACCTGATGGCGGTTATTGACCTCTCATTGTGTGACGAATTATGCTCTGATCCTGAGCGGCTGGTGGTGGCCTATAATGGGACCATCTCAGCTGCTCTTGACCAGATTGCTCCATCCCGTGTTTGCCCCCTTCTGCGCCGTCCCCGCCGCCTTGGTTTGATGGGGCGTTGAGAGGGTTGCGGAGGTTGGGGCGTAGGTTGGAGCGTCGCTAGAGGAAGACTGCATCGGATGTCGACCATCTCATTTTGCTAGAGCATTACAAGCTCTATCAAACAGAAATTTCCTGTAAGAAGGCAGAATTCCTGTCCAGGGAAATCTCTGTCGCTCGGAATCGACCGGCCCAGCTCTTCAGAACTGTTGACAGACTGTGCAACCCAGCCTGTCGGCAGGTCCGTCGAGTTTTTACGCAGACTGACTGCGAGGAGATCGCTCGTTTCTTTGCGAATAAGGTGGAAGACATTCGGAGACAGTGTCCCCAACCTCACTCCAAGGTTGTTGCTGTTGATCAGTGTGCTGTCCCAGAGCCTGGAGTTTCCTGGAGTTCCTTTGATCTTCCTGACCTCGTGGAGACTATGAGGATTGTCTCTGAGATGCGCCCAACTTGTTGTAGTTTGGATCCGGGTCCCACTTCCTTGATTATAGGATGTAGTGAACTTATTGGCCCGGTCCTTGCTCAGATTATTCGATGTTCTTTGGAGATGGGAGTTTTCCCTAGCTCTCTGAAAGAAGGGGTGGTGACTCCCCTTTTGAAGAAAGCTTCCTTAGACCCGAATGATCTTGCCAACTACCGTCTGATCTCTAACCTCCCTTTTGTGGGGAAGGTTATTGAAAAGGTTGTGGCGGCTCAACTTGACAACCATTTGACCATCCATAGTTTATACGAGCCTCTCCAGTCGGTTTTCGTAAGAGGCATAGCACCGAGACTGCTCTGGTTCGGGTGCTCAATGATCTCCTGATGGCGAGAGATCAGAGACACCATTCTATTCTGGTTCTCCTTGATCTATCATCAGCTTTTGATGCTGTGGATCATGGGGTCTTGCTCGAACGTCTGAGGTCCATCTGTGGGCTCTCTGGTATTGTCCTCAGAGGGTTTTCATCTTACCTCCTGGGGAGAACACAGAGAGTGGTTTCCAGTTTATATTCATCCAGGGCTTTCTCTCTCCCCTGTGGGGTACCTCAGGGTTCGGTGCTTCCCCCATGTTATTCGCAGTATAAATGCTACCCCTCGGAGACATTGTAAGATGGTATGAGCTGAGGTTTCATTGCTATGCCGATGATACCCAGCTCTACCTGTCTTTTGCACCTGACCAGGCTAGTGCTATATCGGTGCTGAACAACTGCCTCGCTGATATCCAAGACTGGATGAATATCAGTGGTTTAAAGTTGAACCCAGGAAAGACTGAGGTTATGGTGGTGGACCCCGGTTGCAGAGTTGAGGGTTTAGGGATAGGGTCCCCCTCTGGATTAGTTCTTGGGGTAGATCAGATCCCTACCTCCGATCGGGTGCGTAACCTGGGTGTGGAGCTTGACACTGGTCTGACCATTCGTTATCAGGTGTCTGCAGTAGTCAAGACTTCATTTTTTCATCTTAGAAACATCTCCAGGATTAAGCACCTGGTTCCACCAGGCGATTTTCCGGTTTTGGTCCACGCCTTTGTGACATCTCGTCTTGATTACTGTAACTCCCTATACCTAGGGCTTGCTAGGGTTGATATCCACCGCTTGCAGCTTGTGCAGAATGCTGCAGCATGTTTGTTGACTGGGGTGTCTAGGAGATCCCATATTACCCCTGTGCTGCGCATTCTGCACTGGCTGCCTATACAGTGGCGGATCACCTTCAAAGTGGGTCTTTTGACCTACAAAGCCCTACATGGGTTGGGTCCTGACTACTTGAAAGAGCTTCTGGTACCTTACATCCCTCTGAGACAGCTTCGCTCAGCTGACGAGGGGTTGCTGGAGATTCCGAGGGTGAATTTGAAGTCTTCTGGAGCCCATGCTTTTAGCTTTGCGGCACCCACCCTTTTGAATTCTCTGCCCCATCAGCTCCGAGAAAGTACAACGGTGGATAGTTTTAAAAAGGCCTTAAAGTCATTTTTATGGTACCAGGTATTTCCTGTAGTATCTTAAATTGTTTTAATATTTTACTCGCTTTGTTGTTACTGTTTGTACTGTCATGTTGAATATAATGATGATGTGTATAGCGCCTTGAAATATTTGAAAGGCACTTAATCAAATAAATTTTATTATTATTATTATTTCCTCTTGCCCCCTTCCAGCTTCAATTCATCACCCCTTGTTTGTGTGCATCTCTTTCTATGTAAAATGCTTCCCTCCTGTACATTATTAATACCCTTGAGGTACCTGAATGTTTCTATCATGTCTCCCCTCTCCTTTCTGTCCTCTAGAAAGTACATATTTAATTGCTTGAGTCTTTCTTCGTAGGACTTCTGATGCAGGCCATGCACCAGTTTGGTTGCCCCCCCTCCCCGTACCGTGTCCACCCGATCTATGTCCTTCCTGAGATGGGGCCTCCAGAACTGGACACAGTACTCCAGGTGAGGTCTCACAATTGATCTATATGGGGGTAACACCACTTCCCTCTTTCTGCCGGTGATCACCCTCCCTATACACCCCAGCATCCTATTAGCCTTTCCTACTGCTTTCTCACACCACATAGGGGAGAGGAATGGGAAGAAACACATCACACATACGGGGTGTACCTACGTTTGCAGTAAGAGCAGCCAACAGTTCAGTGCAGCAGTAGGATAAAAAGCAGCAGCTGTTTGGGGGCACCCAGTATAACCAGAAATTATGCAGGTGATACAACAACAGCAAACTCTAAGGAGTTAGCGTACAGGAGGAAGGCACAGAAAGGATGTAAGAAAGTATTATTTTACTGAAAGGGTGGTGGAACCATGGAACACCTTGCTGACTGAGGTGGTGTGAACTACAACAATGGATGGCTTCAAATGGGTTTGAGACAGAGCAAAAAGAATAGTGCTCACTTGTACAGCCAAAACCAGGGAAAGGAATAGGAAGACTGATGGGGAGCGTTAGAACCCTGTATCAGCTCTCGGTCACAGGGTTATATAGGGACCCATGGGCAGACTTGATGGACCTTTGGTCTCTTTCTGCCATCACCATCTATGTTTCTACAACAATTACAAACTCAAAACAGTAGTGACAACTATTCATAACTTTCGTAAGAGCAGGAATAGATAGCATAGTATGTGAGTCATTTAAGTAGTGCCTGAGTCCTTATATACTGAGTCCACAGGTGAGCACAGCAACAGGACTAAGTACAACATTGCTGACTTCTGACTGTCCCCTCTGGCTGACTTCTTCCTGACAGACTTCCTCAATATCCTTTGCACTGCGGTCCTTCCTGCTCCAAACCACAGTGTGGAGGAACGCATCAGATGCCGGTGTTTTCACAGTTAGTTTGTTCACTGGTAGCAGTTGAGGATGTCTCCCAACTGGCGGGTGACAGGGACCCAGGGGCATGGATTAGTGCAGAATTGGTTGCTGATTGGAGCCTCTACAATCTGGTCAAAGGCTGTGACAGTCCAGGTTTTTGGACAGGGAATAGAGATGGGTGAATTTTTTCTTCTGCCAGTGGAATTCTGCCAAAATGCTGATTTTGCTTCTGTTAAATTTCACGGAATTCCACAAAAATGTCACGAACTTTTGCCAAAATTGTGATTTCTGTTATTTCCATATAATTTAAATGGTATTTGTCCACATTGCACCAAGTTTGGAACTTTGGCTGTCCTAGTACCTGTACAGTTAAGTACCAAGTTTTAGATCTCTGTCTTTACAAATGACTAAGTTATAAGACTCTGAACATTTGGAAATGTTAAAATTACAGTTAACTACATAAACTAAAAGTATTTGTGCAAACTGCACCAAATCTGCTATGCTGACATTACCCATGCCTATACATATGTGTGCCAAGTTTCATATTTCTAGATTTAAAGGTGACTGAGGTATAAGCCTCCTCCTACCTTTAAGAAATTTTAAAATTACATTTCACAATTACATAAACTGCTGAATTGTAAGCCCCTGTAAGTTTAAAGCTAGAGAACAGAATATCACCAGTGCTGATAAGTTCATCAACCCTAAATATTAGGCTTTAATGTGACCACCATGGTCCAGCATCAGAATGTCATGCTGCTATGCTGACGACCCAGGTTCGGAAGCAAGCCCCTGGAAGATATGTCGGTAGACAGGTCATAGCTAAACCTTACAGTCTCTATTTTACAGTTTTTGTTAATCTTCCAAGAAAGTATGCATCTAAATTTTCAATTATTTAACTCCAAAGGTGCCTAAGTTCTAAGCATAGAAATATTTTCAGAAATTTTCACATGAATATTAAATTGCTAGAATGTGAGCCGCTATAACTTCGCCACCTTTAATCCAAATAGCATGAAACTTTAAAAATGTTAGGGCATGTCTCAAACAATATTCATGCCAAATTTCAGATGCCTAGCTTCAACACTGATCATGTTATGGCCAATTAAACACTTCTAAAAATTCTGAAAGATTTCACAACATTTCATGATACTTTGTAGATTTTTGTGAAAATTTCACAAATTCAGAATTTGCTAATTTCACCCATCTTTAGTAGGGAAGCATTCTGAATGCACCCAGAATGCATCTGGAGGTGGTGCAATGTGGGGGGGGAAGGTGATCCTTCTTCTTTGTGAGCCCTCTCGACCCTGAGGGTGCAGCGGTGGCAGCAGATGTAACAAGCATTGAGCTGGGAAAGCAGCAGCTCTTTAAGCCCACTGTGTTCAATTCTCTGTCCCGTGGCAGCTGAGGACAACTCCTGATTGGCCGGTGAGAAGGAGCAAGGGTGCAGCTTAGCACAGAATCAGCCACTGACTCCTAAGGAGGTTGTGGGGTCAAAAACAGTGGGGGATTTTAAGAATGCGTGGGACAGACATGAGGCAAATCTAGTGGGAGGTAGGAGGAAGAAGAAAGTAGGCTGTTGGTAAAACTAGGATCTGCAGCTTATTGGATAGGTAGGGAAATGGGCAGACTGGGTGGGCCAAGTAGTCCTTATCTGCCATCAAAGTCTATGTTTCTATGAGCCTTTGTAATCTGTATAAAGACTGTGAAGGTCCAGATCTTTGGGCAGGGAATCGCCACAGCTCTGAATGTGCCCTGGATACAGCTGGAGGAGGAACGATGCAGGAGAAGGGCAATTCTTCATCTCACAACCCTTGGGGTACAGCAGTGGTGGTGGGTCTAGCAAGCACAGAACTTGAAAAAGGAATGGCTAAGCCAGCCCAGCAGTGCTGAGGGTTGAGGTACTGGATGCCATACCTCACGCCATGCTGGTGACCCGAGTTTGGAGGCGAGCTTGGGCTGCCGGGTATCGGCGGGGGGAGGAAGGCTGGGAGATGCTTGTAGTGACCACTGGGCTGCTCTCATCTCCCAGATCGGGAAGGCAAGTCTCCTCACTCTCAGCTGACACCCAGTGGAGGCTGGATGTCAGATCAAGAGAGGTCTGGAGGACTTAAAAACATCGGGAGGGTGGGAGCATGCAGTTTCTTGAAGTGCGTGCACCTCCAAGTATGTGCACTCACCTGTACATACCACTGTTCTAGGTGGGATGCAAGAAAACCACAGAAAAAACTATGTTTCCCCATGGCCAAATGTGATGGCCCCTGATGCCCTTGAATCCTGCTCCTCATTGATCCTTGAGGGGCTAAGAGGATGATGTGTTTGGGGCAGGAGGGGGCCCGATGACAAGCATAAGTGGCCATGAGGAGCAAACGCTATATAAAAAAAAAAAGAAAAGAAAAAGGAATGGCTCTTTACACCAGGCTGTGCTCAACACCTGGTGGCAGCTGAAGATGGCTTCGGATTGACTGGTGAGAGGGAGCAGGGGCACGGCTTAGTGCAGAATTGGCTGATGATTAGAGCCTTTACAATGTGGAGGAAGGTTATGGCAGTCAAGATCGTTGGGCAGAGAAGCACCCTGAATGTGCCCAGGATGTGGCTGGAGGTGGTGAAATGCAGGGCAAGGGTGATCCTTCATCTTCTTGAGAACTCTCAACCCTGGGGGTGCATCGGTGGAGGTGGGTCTATCAAGCACTGAGCTGGGAAAGGAGTGACTGTTTAAACCTGGACGCACTCAATTCTCCACTCACTGGCAAGGACGGCTCCCAATTGGCAGGTGACAGGGAGCAGGGGTGCCACTTAGTGCAAAATTTGCTACTGATCGGAGCCTTTGCAATCTGGTGGAAGGCTGTGACAGTCCAGGTCTTTGGGTAAGGAAGCACTCTGAATGCACCCAGAATGTGCCTGGAGGTGGCATGATGCTGGGGGTGAGTGATCCTTAATTTCTGTAAGCCCTATTGATTCCAGGAATGCAGTGGTGGTGGATCAAATGAGTACTCAGCTGGGAAAGCAGCGCTTCATTAAAATGAGGTGCATTGAATTCTTCACCCAATGGCAGCTGACGATGGCTCCCATTTGGCTGATGAGAGGGAGCGGAGGCACAGCTTAGTGCAGAACGGGCCATTGATTGGAGCCTTTACAATCTGGTCAAAGGCTGTGGCAGTCCTGTTCTTTGGGCAGGGAAGCACTCAGAATGTGCCCAGAATAGGGCTGGAGGCACTACAATACAGGGGTAGGGTGATCCTTCATCTTCATTTGCCATCCCAGGTACAGCAGTGGTGGAGGCTCTAACAAGCCATAACTTTACTGGCATGACAAGATATGCAGGTATTGCCAAAATTTATTCATCAAACTATTCATAAAACATAAAACACTACAATGCATTTTAATACATTTCTGTTGTATTTCAAAGATGGTCATAGGATGCTATATAGTGTGCAGCTATTTCTCTTACATAGTAACATATCATAGTATTTGATGGCAGATAAGGACTGCTAGCCCACCCAGTCTGCCCGTATTCCCTGCCTGCATCAGTGGTCGCTGACCCTACTTGTTCATTGGCTTTAGCCTTTCCTACCCACCTCTAGGGTTCCCTTGTGCCTATCTCATACATGTTTGAATCCCCCACTGTGCTAGCTACCACTACTTCCTGGGGTAGGCTATTCCATGCATCTACCACCCTTTCTGTGAAGAAAAAACTTCCTCACGTTCCCCTTTATCCTGCCTCCCTACAATCTCATATCATGCCTCTCCCTCTCTCTCTCTTTCTCACACTTTTTTAGGAGTAATGTTTACACCAGTGCTATCACTAGTGCCAGTACAAATGTTTTTGTATAGTTTTATCTTAGGGTAGCACAATATTTCCATGGTTCTATATAAGTAAACTGCTTCTCCTATTGATGATTGAATATCTTGCATTAGTAATTGTTTTCACAACATGAATTTTGTCAGCTGTGATGTAGAAACACCACCAGGCAATAGTGCCATATAACCTGCTAGAATTTAAACGGATGCCTTGTGCCGAGTGCTTTTAAGATGTACACAAACATTTCAGGCAACAGTCTCTGCTATGATTATTTTACAAGGTCCAGAGCACCATACAAAATATGTGGTGTTTTAACAGTTCTCTTCTCTTTAGGGTTGCCTCATTTTGAGCATACTTCAAGAAGTCTTTATACTATTTGACATATGGGCACATTTGCAGCACACTTGTCGGAATCGATTTAAGGCAGTACTTTTGTTATAGGGTTCCATTATTGTTTTGCTTTCAGATTCACGGAGAAATGCCTTAAGGTAAAGGAAAGGACTTTTTTTTGTCTGATTATAAATTGACTCTTTTATTATGCAAATTGACTATAGCTTTTTCATATTATGGAATGGGTTCTTACGTGTGAAATAATTTTGCAGGAAAAGATTATTGTTAGATGCATAAAACTACAGTAACACTTCAGAGGTTCATAAAAGGGTGATTGTAGCACAGTGTGTGCACATATGAATAAGGTATGTGGTGGCACTAGCAGTGCAGTGACTAGTAACATGTTACTGTATGCCAAATGCTGAATGAAATACATTATCTGTATTTTTGTTACATAATTTAATGAAATGTGGTCCCTTGAAAGGAGTAAAAGGAGTAATAATTTAAGCTGAGTACTGGTATGTGACTTGCTTTTATGTCTCGCATCACAGTTATTTTCAAGAGATTGCAGTTAATTGATTGTATATATTTTGCATTATATCATAGAGTCCCCCTGACGAAGCCACATATATAAGTGACGAAACGTTGGGGGTTCTAAGAATAAAAGATGATCCTTTACCAGAAGAGTGTTTGGGCCTTTTTGTGGCCTTGAGTGGCTCACCTTTGTTTGTTGATTTCATGTTCCTTGCTGAGGGCCACTCCACATCTAGAAGTGACTTTAACTGAAGTGATTTCCTGCAGTGCCTTGGCTTTTGGAATAATCTCTCTTCCAATGTTCTTGGATGTCATAATTGTATGTCATTCGTAACCTCCCTCAATGGTCTACTTCTTGCGAGTAGTCAATGTTCTGTATTTGCTTTCACTGAAGTTCTTATGTGGTCATGTACTTGCTAACTGCTTCACACAAATTAGAATTATTCTGCCGCAATCCTGTGATGTACCTCATAACATTATTGTTGTTATTGCCATTGTTTGGTGTATTTTGCTTAAATTCCCCATGTTACCTCTCTTGTATACTCAGATGTTCACTGATGGTTTTGTAAGAGATATGTAATTAATCCTGGTTCGCTCCTGAAAAGGGACATTTTGTCTCAGCAAGCCCACACTGTTAACAAAAATCCAATAAATTAATAAATATATTTAAAATATTTTCTTTAGTTCGTTCCCTACCTTTTCCCATATTACTAAGGTCAGATGAATAAAAAGAAAATCATTATTACTTAGACTTTATCTGCACTAGCTGCTTGTCTGCACCTAATATCATAATCCCTTGTTTATGACATCATAATTATTTCCATAGTGACAGCTCGTGATGTCACAATAATGTGTTGTCAGGTGCGGACAAACAGCCAGAGTAAATAAGGCAGAGATCATGTTTCTATGCAAATGTCTGTAGTAAGAAAGAAATAAGTGAGAAAATTACAAAAAAAGTAAAATATAAGCTGAACTGTGCAGATATTACATTTCTTCAAAGTTCTCCCAACAGCATCAGGGGCTCTTTACATTTCTTCCACAACACATGTAGGGTTTTAGAGAGGAAATGTCTACAATTGGGATAAAGGTGACTCTAAAAGGTTGAGGGACTTTTGAAGGAAGCTGTCTACAGTGAGTGAGGGGAACCCCTAAAAGACTGAGGGATCTGTGGCAGGTGAGTGTCTGCAGTGGGAAAAGGGAATATCTTAACAGACTGAAGATTTTTTTAAGGGAGGATGTCTGCAGTGGGGATGGGATGGGGCCTTACTACAATGAGATATTTTTGAAGGCTTAGAACAGAGAGTGACTGCAGTGTGGAGACCCCCCCCTTACAAACTGAGGGCTTTTTAGAGGGAGAGTGTCTGCAGTGGGGGGGGAAGGATAACACACTGATGGATTTTCAGAAGGAGGAGGATGTCTGTGGTGGCAGGTGGGGGTCAACAATTGATAGATTTTTGGAGAAAGGGTGTCTGTAGAGGGAGTTGGAGCATCCCTTATAAGTTGAGGGATTTTTGAAAGAGATTGTCTGCAATGGGGATGCGGGTTCCTAGCAGAAAGGGACATGTTTGCAGGAAGGGTGTCTGAAGGGCAGCTCCCTAACAAATTGAGGAATTTTGTTGGGGAGATGTCTGCAGTGAGGGGAAGGGTCCCTAACAGACAGAGGTTTTTTGGAGAGAGTGTATCTGCAGTGGAGATGATAAGGACCCTAACTAACTGAGATGTTTTTAACGGGAGGATGTCTTTTTTGAATGTCATTTCAGCCAGAGTAGAGAGAGTAATGCACAGGGCAAGCTCAGCTGCGTTGAGGTAAGAGGAAGGGTGAGCTGTTCATGGACTTTTAATTTCTGCAGGAACAGGCTTGTTCTCAATTCTTTTATGTGACACCATGAGGTCAAAAGAAGGAGGGGAATCTGGGCAGACAAGATTCGGGTTCTGCTAGAGGCAAATCAGTCCTAGAAGTCCACTATTCATCTATCACATGTCCAAGTGACCATTTGTCTGCGTAATCCTGAGGGTGAGGACCACAAGAAGGAGGACAGTGCCTGCTGGGGTGTCCACAGAAAGTCTGCAGGTCCATAAGGGACTCTACTGATGCAGACATTAGGCAAGGTAGGTCCAACAGGTCTGGGAAAGGAGTTTCTAGGGTCTCAACTACTGACCTGGGGGAGGGCTATATTATTGGTTACTGGCAGCACTGCATAGCAGCACATTGCTAATAGCCATCTCCCTATCTAAGGATTATTTACGTTATTACTGGGAGCATTGTGTAGTAGGATTTACTTAACTAACAGTTAACTTCCTGTCTGTGGTAGGGCTACTTAAGTGGTCACTGGGGGCATTGTGTAGCAGGGTTTACTTAGCTAATAGCTAACTCCCTATCAAGGGTAGGGCTACATATTCTGTACTAAGGTCACTGTGAAGTGAGGTTTACATAGCTCATGATAAAGCCTTTCAGGTGAAACCAGGTCAGGAGCATGTCCTGCTATAGTTTTCACCACCAAGGGACTTTTTTTATGTGTGTGTATCATAATAAACTTTGTAATTTTGTACTGGAACCTGGTGTCTGTTTTTCTTGCTTACATGTTTACACAGCTCATAACTACCTCCATATCTGGAGTGGGGCTTCATAAAACTGCAACCCCCCTACAAACAGGGGTCCCTGAAAGTCTTCCTTGGGTGTGCCTAAATGCCCACTGCCAGGCTAGTATCCTGGGTCTTAGCATTTTAAAAGTATTTGTATGAGAGTGCCTTAGTGCCTCTGTGCTCTGTCTCTTTAAGAGCTGCCTATAACATGGTACTTATTTAATCTGGGATGGGGCTGAGTGTTTCTATGCTTGAGTCCCACCTGGGCTGCCAGATAATTGCTCCGTTCTGCCATCGCTATTTGCGCAGAGAGAGCTCTATTAGAAGCTGTACTTATTTGCTGATTATCTATTAGAATAGCAAAGGTACTGTAATTTGTCTAACCTGCCTTCTTTGCAGCATGGACAGTTCTGTTTTTTTTTTTTTTTAGTTATTTAACCAGGTATAGCACAGTTCTGTTTATCACCACCATCTTGGTCCTGGACTGCCAGAATGGGCCAATCAGTACCTTTGGGGACCTTAAAATTGAGTCTGTCCCCAGGGGTCTTGTGGGAGTGAATTTCTGTAAGAATTGTAGTTTTGAGACTTTGGCACCTAAATGCACCTGGAGGGGGAGCCCTTGCTTTTGACAGACAGATGAATCAATGAATTGAACCTTTTGGACCAAAGGGAAATTCCCAAGCTGCCTGCTGCAGTGTGTGTCAGTCTGGAGTTAAGAGTTTGGAGAGTAAAGAGCTCGAGTGATTCGAGCAGCAGCTCCTGCGAAGTTTGCGTGGGAGATTGGTGGAAAGGCAGAGTTTGGCCTGTCTGCCTGTCCCTCAAGAGGGAATCTGTTGAAAAGCTTAGCAATTGGACTGTATCTGAAATGGAGTGTGACAAAACCACTGAAGGGTGACCAGATTTAAACCTGAAGAAGACAGAAGATTTGCTGTACGCGATTGGACTGTCAGGACATCCAGGTGCCACAGAATTCCCAGTTTTGCTCAGAGACACTGATATTGCTGCCAGACTGCTATCCGCATTGTGGTATGGTGACTGATTTACTATAAATGTGCTGTTTGCTATTAGTGGGTCACAGTTTGGTTCCCCACTGTTTAATTGTGCCACGCTTACTGGAAGCTGCATCCAGCCTTCCCGGACCGATATCCAAACTGTCTTCCCTGGCCTGGGCCCTGCCACACTGGCACAGTCAGCTACTTCAGGCACAGAGAACACCATTGATGAGAGACCTGACTGGGGATTAGTCCCCAGCTCAACATCACAAACAGGAATGACACCACGGTCAATCATGTGGGCCCTTGTTCTCCTGGCATACCAGCAAGTCATCATGCAGTCTCCATTTCGTCCATCCTGTGTCCTTTACAGGGTAGCATTAGTAAACACCATGGTAGCTCCCTACAACAGCAGCTCAATCAAAGTGTGTGATCTGATTTAATTGTTTTGTCTAATCATCACGAACTGAGCCTCCTGGCTCCAGATTACAAATTGTGTGTGGTTGTACATGCCTTTCCTTTTCATCCCAGGGCCCCAACCAGCTATGATGCCGGCCTTCCACGGGCGACATTACAGGCTAGCCCACCTTACTTCCAACTGGGTACCCAGAGCGTGTGACTGTGCAGGGACTAAAAGTGCATGCATAATTGCCTGACTAGATCAGTTTTAGAATCAATCAACCTGATTACACCCTTCCCTTGTTTAATTCCCCTGAATAAATCAGATCTAACTCTTTTTGCATTTAATCTGACTGTGGTTCCAGTTTGTACACAAAGCACTGT
Organism: Neoceratodus forsteri; assembly: GCA_016271365.2. NCBI lineage: Eukaryota > Metazoa > Chordata > Ceratodontiformes > Ceratodontidae > Neoceratodus > Neoceratodus forsteri. The sequence goes on along the minus strand of JADMNL010000037.1, from coordinate 36,855,949 downwards.
ACTGTTGTTATTTGCTGTGCCTAACCTTGTTTTACAGGAGGTCTCCAGGGTTGAACTGTTGCAACCAGCCCTTGTGGTAAGTGCAAACTGTGTGGGGATTTGTATGCTGAATAGGGGCTACTGTGAAAGTGTTTGTTGCATATTGTCTAGGCCACTAGAGGAGAAGGAGGGGGGGGTTACATTGTCCTGGAGGGCTGTACCCAGGTTAGCCTTGTTACTAACAACCCTGTCCTCCAGGTGGAGGCACCCGTTTCAGTACCCATGCCCCTTAACCTGCAACTAGCCACGCAGGCAGGGGTAGTAGCCCTTGGGATAGCACCACCTAGGGGTTACATCTTGGAGGCATCAATGCTGAGATTAGCACCCCCTAGTCTAGCTTTACCAGAAAATTTGGTGCCAACTGGGTTCCCACCTTCACCACGAGCTATGGAGGATGTGTTCTCAGGGGTTGCGCCCACCCCCACTGTGGAGAGAAGGACTGGGAAACATGGAAGACGCATGCTAATTGGGTGATGAGCCAGTGGCCAGGTACGGATAATCAAAGGAAGATGGATTTGTTAATGACTCTGTGGGGGCCTGCATTGGATGTAATGAAGGGGGTTCAATTCCTAGATCCCACCGCAACTGCCCAACAGCTTGTAGAAGCATTAACCGATGTCTTCAATCCATATGAAGATGTAAGCCACTGGTTGTGGAAATTCAGGGGCATGAGGCAGAAGAAAGGAGAGTGCTGTCTGCCTACCTTCCTCAGGTGGAACATGTGCTGCAAAAGATATCTGACCAAGGGGTAGTGGACCCCGAGGATTTAAACCCAGTGCGAATGGACCATGTGCTAACTTTGGTTGAAGATCCTAGTTTCGCTCTAGTCCAACTCCATACTCAGCACTGTCCCGACGATGCACCATCGTTTGTGAATTTAATGCACCTTGTAAGAAGGGCTGAACACCAAGCTGAGAGAGAAAGTACGGAGGGATCTGTTACCCCTTCTGAAGAGCCTGTTACCAGTTCTGAATTAGTCGATTCTAAGAAGGAGGAGGTCTCTGGAGCTGTTCATTGGGCAGGGCAGTTTCAGAAACTTGAGGAGAGATTCAACCACTTGTGTGATATTGTGATGGCCATGTGCAAGGCCTATCAGTGGGAAAGTGGTTGCGCCAAAAAGAAGATGACCACGCCATTAGATGTCACTCTTTGCTACCATTGTGGAATGGAAGGGCAAGTCCAGGGCCAGTGCCACTATCCTGAAGACAAAGATCGAGTCAAGGGTCATCTAATCAGGCTAAGAAGATCTTTCTTATAAAACTTTGCCGCTACTAAAGTGCTTAGATCAAATTCCTCGAGGATTCGTGGTAGAGCCCTGAGATAAAATTTGTCCCCCCCACCCAAAATACCTTGTTCTGAGGGAAGAACAAAGGTGTTCCTCTCCCATCTAGCCCCAAGTTAGCTTACAGGTAAGGGCCCCCTTCTACACTGTTTATTGTACAAGAAATTATAACGTGAAGTCATAGGTAACTGTTCATAGTATGTTAATCATAATAGAATCAGTATAGAATGTATGAAACATGCATAAGTATTGTCAATGAAGATATGGTATAGTGAAATATAGTGAAATGTATAGTAATGTGATAGGTTTACGTTAAAAGGACACTGTCAGCCTCCAATCCTGAAAATATAGCCACATATACTCATTAATAGTTTTAGACCCGCTGGCTTCAAAGATTTATTAATTTCCCAAGTTTTACATATGTATTGCATGGTTGTGTACAGTTTAAACATTTAGTTATTTCAGCTGGGAAGGCTGAAATCCTATGCCAGCAACGTGATCTCTAAGCTACTAAGTGTCAAGACACACCCACATTGATGTGCACTATCACGCCTGCAAGCCCCTTTCCTGTCTTTATTCATCACCGACCTGTAACCATGGCAGTCTCCAGCGGGTTCCTACATGCACAGCTCTGTTCTGTTTGCTAACAGTGCAGGTGAGTCATGTATCTATTTTTTCTGATGGTACACTTATTATTGGAGCGACATGGGAAATGTTCACCACACACGTCTTCATTTATGAAAGCAAACCAGGTAATTTATTCATAAATGCTTTGCTGATTTAGTGACCCTGTTTCTATCTGTCTACACAATGTGGCTCTGACTCTGTAAGGTGTTATGTACTTTGAATGCAATGCAGCAGTATATTTTGCTCCTTTGTACCATCGCCTCCCTGGCTAACTAAAAGACATATTTCATTAGAAACAGATGAAATGCAATGAAAAATATCCTTGTCATGTTGTGCTGTACAAGGGAGAGTGAGAGAGAGAGAGAGAGAGCGAGAGATCCAGAGAGAACAAGAGACGAGAGCGCGGTGGATGGTGCGTACGTTGTTCGTTCACCTTCTGTGTCCTAACCTTTCATGTTACATTCCTTAGAAACTATGATTTGTTAGCTGTCTCCTTTTTAAAACTGTTTTTGATTTTGTGATCCGTTCCACGAATCACTGTCTATTTATGGCCCGAGTGTGCATGCACCCATTCCTGCACTCAAGAATCGTGTGGCTCTGTTGGAATCGATCTGTGGCTGGATCACCATGTATTCACAGCTGCCTAATCAATGTGCAACCCCAAGATATTGTCTCTGTTTTCCCTGAATTAAATAATTTGGTGCCCTGTGTCCCCCTCCCTTCCCCTCACTGATTTGCTTTCAAATTCCTCTGAAGTCCTTACCGGGAATCGTAGCACGAACTGTGTATTTTTTTGGTGAAGGCTTATTGTTACCATTACTTCTGCCATTGAAAACTTTACCATACTGCTTTATTATGCTCCCCATAAAGCTGCAAAGTGTCTTTCAGTGGCTGCAAGTCCCCGGCTGATTGGTACAGTAGAAAGACCGTGGTGCATGATCCAGCACTGCTGGAATGTCTCTGAGGGTGTTCAAATGAGAAACGTGTGACTTTCCCAGGTATCGAAAAAAAATCATGCATGTTCTTATTGTCTCCCAGCCCCAATATTTACAGTTTGTGATGTGTGCCAGAATGAATCACTTGAACAAACTAGAAAGTAGATGTGTACTACTTCTAAACTTGTTTTCCTCTGTATCTGACCTGGTACTGTGCTTGGCTGAGATTATGCCTGAGAAAAACTTTATTTTACCGGTCTGTCTATTTTTGTATTTTACAATTCCATCTTCTAGTCTGTGTCTCCAGACTGACAAGTGGACGCACTTCTTGATGCATCAGAAAAGACACACACATGCTTTATGCGTGCTTGTTTTGTCTGGCGGTCAGACCCTGCTGCTCATTCAAGCATGCATGAGACAGTCATAAGGCAATTCTAGGGGGTGGGGGTAGGAAGAAGTAGGCTGCTGGTTAACTAGGATCTGCAGCTTATCCATTATGTAGGGAAATGGGCAGACTGGGTGGGCCAAGCGGTCCTTATCTGCCATCAAATTCTATGTTTCTATTCTTTCAGGATGTACTTTTGTAGTCTATAGTTGTCATTCACAACACGACGGATCCTCTGTTTTCATATGTGTGTCTTTTCTGTTACATCAAGAAGTGCATCTAGTGACATTCAAGGGATAAAGCCACAAGGCAAAGTTTCCATCGGGAGAGAAACATAAGGCTTCACTAATAAAATACACTGTTTATGATATGAGGTGCATGTAGAACAGCACTGTACACAATAAAAACAAGAAATACACGCACATAGACTATTGTTGATAATTTCTGATGTAGGCAACAGTTTAAAACATTAGCTAATCGTTTCCTGTCTCCTGGTTCTCAGTCTTACATTCTGGTGGTTGATTTTTTGTTTGATTTTTTAGCTCCCATCAAGTCGCAAATAATTGCCTTCTCTGATGCTGTCAAAACTGCAGTCCCCCCCCCCGTATAAAATAGAGTGCCGATAGGTCTTTGTTATCTCTTTCTTTTAGCAGCCCTCCCCGCACCCCAATTCCCATTCCAGCGGGTTCACAGCTGAGCGCTGAGAAGCCCTTTTTGTTTTTTTATCATTCCGTTTCACGATCACACAGTAGCTGCTCATTTTATTTTTTAATGGAGCAATTCCATTTCCCATCACGATCTGGGCCAGAAGAAAGAATAAAGCAGAGTGACCGCGGTTGTGGCACTGAAATGTTAAAGCTGCTGTGGGCATGGCGGTATTGGGGAAGCTTCTGGTCACCTGAAATGTAGTAAGTGTGAGTGTAGCACTATATGAGGTCGGCATGGGTCCTCATACTGTCCATAGTAATAGTGTTGTTTGTTGGGAAAAAGAGTAAACAAATTTAAAAAGGAGCAGCAGTGCTTGTGTGGAGTAGTGTCACTTCAACTCAGGGTTAGAAGTTGTTCACCTCCTGGACACTCTGTCTATTACACTTTTATTGATTTCTATATTGTTTTCGGGCGGTTGGTGGTATTATGAGCAGCTACAATCAGAGTGGGGTCTCATGTCTTTCTGCGATCGCTATGGCCGGCATTCCCTCGCTGTAGTTCCGATCCGGGATCTTAGCATTTGTGATAACTTGGTAACTTGGTAACTTGGTAACTTGGTAATTAGGACATAAGAAGGCCAAAGCCCATCGAGAATGTCCTCCACACAATGTGGATCATTAATAGTTTATGTTCTATCCAAAAGCCATTTATCTAGTTTGAACTTAAATGTGTCAATATTCTGGCAGTCAACAATTTCCTGTGGCAAGGAATTCCAAACTCTTGGAGCTCTAATATTAAAAAATTGCTGTCTTCTGTTTGTTCTTGTTTTCTCAATTTTAATTTGTTTATTGTGTATTCTGGCTACAATTTTTCTGGATGCAAAAGACAATCCACAAGATCTCATTAATGTAGGAGATAATACGATTTTAAATAATTGAAGGAGATCTCCCCTTAGTCTTCTAATTTCCAACGGATATAACTTGGTTTTATGGAGCCTGGTTTCATAATCAAAGTGAGAAAGGTGGGGTATAATTTTAGTAGCCTTTCTTTGAACCCTCTCAATTTTTGTGATATCCTTAGCTAAGTATGGACTCCACAGAGGTGAACCATAATCCAAATGGGGTCTAACATGAGTCTTATATAAAGTCATGATGCATTCTTCTGTTTTAAGAATGAAACTATTATTTATCCTACGTAAAAGAGCGTTGGCGTTATTTGTAACTTTGTTAAAATGGTTTGAAAAAGACAAGCCATTATCAACCAATATACCCAAGTCTTTTTCAATGACGGATTCTTGAAGTATGATATTATTAAGATGGTATATTTGTTTAAGATTTTTTTTGCCAAAATGCAACACAAAACATTTAGACTCATTAAACGACATCTTATTAGTTACTGCCCAAGATTCGGTTTTTTTAAGGTCATTTATTAGAATACACCTGTTGATTTCATTATCAACAGGTCCCCCCAGTTTAGTGTCATCTGCAAATTTAGATAAAATATTCTGTGATAAGATAGTAAGGTCACTGATAAAAATACCAAACAGAGTGGGACCCAACACCGATCCCTGAGGGACCCCACTTGTCACAGATCTTTCTTCCGATAATTCCCCGTTAATTCTGACAGTTTGGGTTCTTTTACATAGCCAACTGTTAACCCAAGACAAGTACATCTAGAAAATCCTAATGTTACTAGCTTTTTATTAATATAGAGTGTGAAACCTTGTCAAACGCTTTACTATAGTCTAACAGAATGACATCTACTGGAATGTTTAAGTCAAGATAACCACTAACTAAGTTGTAAAAGGATAGCAAATTCGTGGTACATGAGTGCCCGGGTTTAAATCCATGTTGTGTGGTATCATTTATTTTTAATGCAAACATTTCCTCATCGATTATATATTTAATATGTTTTTCTAATAATTTACATGGGATGGAGGTGAGGCTGATAGGTCTGTAATTTTCAGCCTTATAATGCACCCCCTTTTTGAAGATCAGTGTTACAGTAGCTTTGGTAACTTGTGAAGATCGGTGTTACAGTAGCTTTGGTAACTTGGCTATGTATCCTCTGAACAGGAATGAATACGTATTCACCCCTTCCATTTGATACAGATCTGTGTCTTCATGTGTCTCTATGTTGCCACAGTCTGGATACTGCAATCCGATATATTTTTTTTTAGGTTTGCACTGGTATAGTGCTCTCGTTTCTACCATCACTTAATAGCATACATGCAATACATATTTTGTTCAAATGCAACGAAACATAACAACATTTTTCATGGTGATGTGCATCCTCCCTTCTGTGGATTGGTGCTATTCACTGATATTGTCGGGTAAGCTGCTCATCATCTCTCTACTCTCTCCCACTGTTCCCAAGTCTCACTGACTATCCCATTTCTGATCCACACTTGACGTGCTGCATTTGTGGTCTGTAGTTTTATCACCTAAATGAAATATTCCTGATGCACTTGTGTGACTGGAATCTTTACACTGCTCGTCAAGACTGACTTCGACACAACACCCCTACAGCTGCAGCTCTCCTTAGGAACACAGCAGGGAACACCGGAGAGGACTTGAAAAAATTAAAATATCTCGATCCCTCTCTCTCGTTAGGATCATTGAGATTAGAGCTGGTCGGTCAAGATGGGATTTAAAAAAAAATTACAGATATTTTCCTTGGAATCTGGGTAGGGCACACCTGATGGTATTTGAGAAAAAAAAGACATTACCAATACCTCTCTTCATTGGATCAGGGTAAGGCACTCTGGAGGGGGATCAAAATATAAATTACAGATACATCTCTCCTGCTTTCATGGCAGGGTACTGCAGAGGGGCTTTAAAACAAACATTATAGATATTGCTGTTCTGAGGATCAGGGTATGGTATTCCAGAATGGATGTAACTGTTTTAAAAAAATTACTCCTACCTGGGCATCAGGGCAGAGCATTCATGATCAGATTTTAAGAAATACATGACTGGTACCTCTCGTCCAGATCAGGACAAGGAAGTCCAGAGGGAATAAAAAAGTTAAAAGTAGCAATTTCCTCTCCTAGAAATGAGTACTCCTGAGGGGATTTAAATAACATTTGGAACTTCTCTTGTGTTATCCCACTTGCCTGTTATGCTTGACATAAATATTTTCACTTCAACTGCCTGGTGTTTGCCCAGTTTCTACAATTTAACTGCTATACTGTAATTAGCAGTCAGCAAGGCTGGTTGGTTCCACGATTTTACCAGAATGTAGAGGTATACAGAAACATAGAAACATAGACTTTGACAGCAGATAAGGACCGCTAGGCCCATCTAGTTTGCCCATTTCCCTACCTACAGGATAGGCCGCAGATCCTATTTAACCAACAGCCTATATCTTCCTGCCCCCCACAAGAATTGCCTTATGTCTGTCCCATGCATTCTTGAATTCTTCCACAGTTTTAGACTCCACAACTTCCTCAGGAAGGCTGTTCCATGCATCCACTACCCTCTCTGTGAAATAATACTTCCTCACATTGCCCCTGAACCAGCCTCCTTCTATCTTTAAATTGTGTCCTCTTGTTCTTGCAAGTCTCTTTTTCTGAAAGATGCTACCCTCTTGGACTTTGTTGATTCCCTTGAGGTACTTGAAAGTTTCTATCATGTCCCCCCTCTCCCTTCTTTCCTCAAGGGTATACATATTAAGCTCCTTTAGTCTCTCCTCATACGGCTTCTCTTGCAGACCCTGCACCATTTTAGTTGCCCTCCTCTGACTGCCTCTATCCTGTCTATGTCCTTGCGGAGATGGGGTCTCCAGAACTGGACACAGTATTCCAGATGGGGTCTCACCAACTGTCTGTACAGAGGGATAACAACTTCCTGTTTTCTGCTGCTGATGCCTCTCCCTATACATCCCAGTATACCCGGCCCTCCCTACTGCCTTCTCACATTGCTTCTAACCTTAAGGTCATCTGATATGATTACCCCAGGTCCCTTTCCTGTTTTGTTGTTGTTACTACCTCACCCATTGTGTATTCTTCCCTGGGTTCTTGTTTCCAGGTGCATTATTTTGCACTTTTGCATTGAATCCTAGCTGCCATACGTCAGACCATTCCTCCAACCTTGCCAAGTCCCTTTTCATCCTTTCCACGCCTCCTTGTGTATCAACCCTGTTGCAGATCTTTGTGTCATCTGCAAAAAGGCATACTTTTCCTTCCAGTCCCTCTGCAATGCCACTGATGAAGACATTAAAAAGGACTGGACCCAATACTGAACCCTGCGGTACCCCACTAGTAACCGCCTCTTCTTCAGAGTGGACTCCATTTACAATTACCTTCTGTGTCCTGTTGTCCAGCCAATGTTTTACCTAGGCTACCACCCTGGGACCCACTCCCAGGCTGGTTAATTTGACTAATAATCTTTTGTGTGGGACTGTGTCAAATGCCTTGCCAAAGTCTAGGTAGGCCATGTCCACAGCCCTCCTGGTCTACTACTTTGGTCACCCAGTCAAGAAATCTATTAGATTCGCCTGACATGACCTTCCGCTGTGAACCCATGCTGCCTTGGATCCTGTGCTCCACTGACCTCTAGGTACTCAACTATTCTTTCCTTCAGAAGTGACTCCATCACTTTCCCTACCACAGAGGTCAGACTGACAGGTCTGTAGTTTCCTGCCTCTGTCTTGGTCCCACTTTTGTGAAGGGATTCACATCTGCCTTCCTCCAGTCCTCGGATACCACACATCCTCCCATGATTTATTAAAAGAGTAGCCAGTGGTTTCACTAGTTCCTTCCTTAATTCTTTAGAATTCTGGGGTGAATTCCATCAGGACCCATTGCTTTGTCCACCTTCAGTTTTAGGGAGTTCTTGCAGAACACTTTCTTCTGTGAAAGGACTGGGATCGACCCCCCTATCAAGAGTGCTTCTGTTAATTGGATTAGGCACTTCCCCCTCCTCTTTTGTGAATACTGAGCAGAAATATTTGTTCAGTATTCCTGCTTTTTCACTGTCCCCCTCTGCCCACCCACCGTTTATTCTATTCAGCCTCACTATCCCTCCCTTTGTCTTTTCTATGCTCACTGATGTACCTATAAAGGTTTTATCCCTCTTAACTGAGTTGGCTATCTTTTCCTCAGTTTGGGCCTTGCTATTCTGACTTCTCCCTGCTTCCTTCTGCCTTAACTGGTACAGTCTCTGTCCTGCTCCTTCTGTGTTTCCTTATACTTCGGAATGCTATCTTTTTCTTCCTGACTTTCACAGCCACCTCTCTTGAGAACCATAGTGGCTTTTTTCTTGCTTTGATTTGTTTATTTGCTTCACACAAAGGCTTGTTGCCTCTGTGATGGCAGTTTTGATAATTCCCCATTGTTGCTCCACACCTCCTTCTAGCCTGTTTGCTAGTGCTTTTCTGAGGCACTCTCCCATCTTCCAAAGTCAGCCCTCCTAAAGTCCAGTACCCTCACTTTTGTATGGCTTGACTCTGTAGCTGAGTTTAACATGAACCACACTGTTTGATGGTCACTTGTCCCAGATGGCAACCCACCTCTAGATCTGAGATCCTCCACTGCCCCGTTTGAGAGTACGGGTCTAAGATTGCTCCTCACGAGTGGGTTCCAAACTAGCTGTCTAATGTCTGCCATCTGTAGGGCGCCAAGAATGGCCCTGCTTTGGATGTCGCTGCAGCAAATGTGCTCCAGTTAACATCTGGCATATTCAGGTCTCCCATCAACAGTATCTCCTTTCTCTGCCATTCTAAGAATGCCTTCCATCATATCCTTGTCCATTCTTCCCCTGACATGGGGTCTGTACACAACCCCTGTGCGGATTGTGGTGCCTTTCCAGTCTCCAAGGTGACCCACAGTGCCTCCTCTCCTCCCTGTTTACTCTTTTGTTCAGTTGCTTTTATCCCTTCCTTTACATAGAGAGCTACTCCTCCCCCTCTTCTCCCCTGTCTGTCTCTCCTGTAGGTTATGTACCCTGGTATGTTAACATCCCAGTCATGGTTCTCTGTGTACCGTGTTTCTGTGACTGCTATGATATCCAGGCATCCCTCTTCCATTAAGGCCACCAGCTCAGGGAGCTTGTTGCCCAGACTACGGGCTCTGGTACTCATTACCCTCCATTTCCTGATGGCCTTACCCCTTTTGCCCCATCCCTGTCCTTCTTGCCTTTGTCACTTTCTCCATTTACCCCTGCCCTTCTCCCTATTGACACCTCCATGTTGGTGTTTGCCACACTTACTACCGTAATTGTTTGGGGGGCGCTAGGATTTTCCTGCTCCTTTCCAGTGCCTTCCCCCTTGGCTAGTTTAAAAGCTTGCCAATGAAGCATTTAAACCTATCACCTAGGATCCTGGTTCCCCTCCCGGACAGATGCAGCCCATCATGCCAGTATAGGCTTGCATCACTCCAGGTGGACCCCTAGTCCCCAATGAAGCCAAATCCCTGAGCTCCACACCAGTTTTTCAACCACTGATTGAATCCCATGGTACGGAACACCCTAGCCTCTCCTATGCCATAGATGGGTAGCACCTCCGAGAAGGTTACCGTGTGTGCTACTTGACTAAGGCCCCTCCTCAATTCCACAAACTCTTCCTGCACTTCTCTAATCCCTTTCTAATCCCTTTCAGAAGAATGTCTTTGCTTGACCAGAGTTTGACATTCCCCTGTTGCCTTGAAGGTTTGAATGAGAAGTTTGATAGCTGCTGCAGTTGTATTTGGATCAGCTGTTGACTTAAATCAGAACTGTATGTCTGTGAAGTAGCAATCTACTTGTTGTAAGAGAAAATTAGTAAAAAATTACAGTAAGTGAGTGAGATGAAGTGAAGAACAGAGTACAGTTTAGCTATGGAGATAGTAAAGATTTGCTCTCAGACCCTTGAGGTTTACCTCTCTCCTCAGGAACACAGTAGGGCTCACCTGAGGGCATTTGAAAAAAAATATTGATACCTCTCTCATTAGGATCAGGGCAGGGCACTACCAAAACATGATAGATACCTTTCTTCTTTGGATCATGGCATGGCACTTATGAAGGGATTAAAAACATTACAGATTCTGCACCACCCCCCCCCCCCCTTGTAATCTGGGCCGGACACACTGGACAGCATCTAAGGAAAAAAAAAGACATTACTCATACATTTCAAGTGCGGCTCAGGGCATGGCACTCCTAAGTGGATTAAAAGAAATACAGATACTTCTCTCTTTGTATCATGGCAGGGAACTCCAAAGGGGGGTTAAAAAAAACACACACATGCACACACTCATTACAGATACTGCTCTCCTCATGATAAGGGCATGGCATTCTGAGGGGATTTAAAGTTTAAAAAAATGACTATACGGGTATTGGGTGGAGGGTAACTAAACATCAGGGAAACATATTCTATAAGTAGCACTCTTGTCAGCAAACCCGGTACCCCACTGATGGCATCCGGACATCCTCAATATTTTCTGTTCACATAGACCCTTTGTCTCATATTACCTAGCCAGTTCCTGAACACCTTATTACATTTAAAAGTTTTGCAAAATTAATTCTGCACTGCAGAGCAGGGCATTCATTGCAAATGTAATACACCATGTTTGCATTATTTGCCTGTACATTTGGGCATGTTCATCAAATATAGGCTGACAGTGAAGACTCACTAATCAGGTGGACACTCCAGCACTTTTTTATAAAAGGTACAGGCCAGCGATTGATCTGAGAAAAGTGTGTGTGTGTGTGTGTGTGTGTGTGTGTGTGTGTGTGTGTGTGTATATCAGAAATGATACAGCTGTTGATCAGAATATGGATGTTGGAACCGACAGTTGTTAAAGTACAACTTGCACATTTATTTCAGTGTGGATTAACAAGCTGTATGAAATATTTTCCTCAATATGTGTATTAAACTGACCATATGTTTCTTTTGCATATACGAGTGGGACCTAGAAAATGACTTCACAGATCTTGTGAGTAGTGACATGTCAACAGCAACTGCATAAGATACAAAGGGGCACCACATCACCTTCTTCCGCCGTTTTAAAAAGTGAGCTAACATCACTGAAGTTTTTTTAACCTAACATGTGTCCAGTTGCCTACCACCCCTCATTCTGGTCGTCACTATCTGAATTATTTTTGTTACAACCACTGACATATTTTTGTATTTATCTCCATTTTTAATAGATGGTAAATATGCAGCTGAATGTGAGTCATCTATTATTTTTCATGCTTTTTTATGCTTTGTTATTTTTCACACTGGCACAGCCTCCAGTATGAGATTGCGACGGAGGAGGGGATTTTCAGTAATTAGTAATCCCATAGAATATTTAAGTACTGTCGGCTAATTAAATAACTATTGTGGCATTTTAGATTACTTCACATATTTTGTAAATGGTGTGCCCTGATAATGCATTTCAGATGCTGTATTTGAATTGAACTGGAAAAATGGAAAGCATTGAAATACATCACTTCCACATGCAGTACATCATTTTATCCCCTCTGTTTCCTCCACAATGTCACTAAATTAGCAATGGCAATAAATCTATGAAATACTTGCATTAAGTGTGATAATGTTGTTAACTATAAACATGCTCTCCTTTCATATGTTCATGAAACTGTGCATTTTGCATTTTCAAGCACAACATTAACAATCAGAATGGAGACTCAAAAGGCTAGGAAGCGTGGCCGGCCAAGGACAGTCACTGATTTAGCACGCAAAAGACAGAGGAGACTACATGATAATCAACGTAACAAATGTCAGATCGCCATCGGAGATCAACTGTCCCATTGGGTCACACTGAAAGAAGAACTCAACTTGAAATTCCACTCTGATATGGCACGTGTACTGCCAGACATGTGAGTGACTATATTCATCAGTGTGCATGAAATGCTTATTCAACATACTACATAAGTATGACCAATGGCATTTATATTCTTCAATGCAGGTATGGTTATATGAACGTACACAGTACACACGGCCAACAGCTGATGTCGCCGCTGTTATGCTCAACACCACAGTCTTCAAAACTGCATGGACAACAATGCTCGCCTACATACGAGACTTCGAGAAATCATAATAACCACAATGTCAGCAACGTACTGTCACTGGCAAGGCAAGTAGCATGTGTGCTGTTGGTCTTTTGATATTTCTCATATATCCATGCTGTACTATGCCTTACTACTCCTTCCACTTATAGGGTTGGAATGGAACCTCTCTCGGACGAGGATGTTCGTACACCAGGAAGTCTGATGAGCACCATGGGACAATACTTTGGATATACCAAAACACATCCCAACAGTGAAGGTTTTCTATTCATGCGAACTTCACAGTGAGTTAGCCATACTTAGTGGTAGTGGACACACACCAATCCAGGCCTTAGATTGCCTTGCTCATTCAGTTATGATGGTGTTGTTCTACTTACATTTCTGTATTTCTAACAGGTGCGTTGACAATGATACCAAGGATGAAACCTATCATGCCGATAGCCAATGCAATTCTACCTCTTTGTATGAGGCCACCGACTTTGCACCTGTATCGGGGTAAGTATATCTAAAGGAAACTGATGAAAGTAACAGAACTAAATTGTAATGCGGTAGGAGACGATGCACTCTGTGTGCCCCTTGAGACTGGGAATGTAACCACAAGCAGCGTGGGTTGTATACAGATCCACATCTCAGGGTGGGAAAATTGGCAGTCAACTGAGATAAGTCAACCTGAGTATTGTAGAGAAATATCTGTTCTTGTCTGGCCATACAAAATTGTAGGTAGTGTACTTCTGAATGCCTTATTTAGTCAAAATGGGAGCTTGCTTCAGAAATGCACCAGCAAATAGTCAAGCAGGTGTGGTAGTACAACACTGGCCAAACATCAAAATGGCCATCACAGAGCAAACCAGCCAATGTGCGAAGCTAATAGTCACATTTCACATATGGAAAAACCGCTATGGTTATCAAAAGACGGTGCGTTGCAGGTTAGATAGAAAAAAACATTGCTTTCAGAAACTATAGGGAAAAACATAGAAAGAGTAGCAGAGAGAACTGTCACCAGTTAAAGCAAAACGAAGCAGGGAAAGCAAGTCAGCTTAGCAAAGTATCATATCTGTTTATAATAACACAAGCAAGCATGTATTGCTCTTCAATGGACACATGGTATTCTTTGTGTTTCTCTCACTCTGTATGCTGCCAATTGATTGTTGATAGTACGGGGTGGTTATCTTAGCAAAAACAATAACGATGTTTACCCTTGCTTTACAGTATTCATGATCTGCCTGATGCATCTTTTGCAGTCGATGCACTTGACCGGTCAGGTGATGTTGCTGACAATGAGGAAGCAATCAGAGACCATGAAATACATCATGGACAGGACAGTATCAGTGAGGATACCACTGCCGATATCGAACTTGCAAAGTCTGTTGTTGAACAAAACAAGTTCATTGTGTACTACAATAATTTGCTTAGCCTGGCTAAAGCATCTGTGCCCAACACTTGCCGTTCTTGTGGCCATACTATTAATATCCTTTCTCGGACTAGTGGATCTTGCCTTCAGCTTACATGGGTAGATATGTCCTACCTTATGACTAGGGTGTGAACTGCAAATGACAACAAATGATTGTGAACACTTATTTACTGTTTATTCTTGTTTTTTCAGGTATGCCAAAATAAACATGTCGCATTTAAATGGGCAACTCAGCCTTAACTCAAACATGGATTTAATGCTGGGGACTTACTGATAGCAAGCTCAATCCTCTTGTCTGGGAATAATTATGGCAAGATATCCCTAATGTTTAAATTCCTCAACCTGGCAATGATTAGTCCATCCTCCTTCTTTCGCTTCCAAAAACTATGCGTGGTCTCAGTTATTGACAACGTGTGGGAGGAAATGGAGGCAAAGCTTCTCGCTGAACGAACTGGCAAACGGGTGGTAGTCATGGGTAACTCTTTACAGCCATTGATTCACTGAACTTGATGTTTCTGATTGCTAATCTAATTTTAAATCAACATATATGACTTTCTTGCTTATGATGACTCACAGTTCCATTTCATTTTTTCTTTGCCAAGAGATGGTCGAATGGACAGTCCTGGATATTCAGTGCAATATTGCACATATACCTGCATGGACTATGACACTAAAGAAATAATTTCAATGAAGATTGTTGATAAATGGGAAACTGGCCTCAAGTCACCAAATATGGAGACACTCACATTTCAATGTTCTCTAGATGCACTCCAGAGACAGAATGTAGTCATAACAGAGGTTGTGACCGATTCCCATGTTACCATTTCAAGTTTAATGCATGAATAATACAAATTTAATTATTTTTTTAATATAAGAGACTAAATTTCTCATCAAAAAGTCTGTCTGTCCAGTCGAGTGTGGGTTACTTTGAAGGCATACAATGAAAAATTGTAAACAGAACGGTGCACAATGCAAATATACAGGCATTGTAAGAAAATGTGTTTTGAGTGCACTGCACAAACAGTATATATTTCCAATAAAGCATAGGGTATCTCACCAACTCGAGAACAACTGACAAACACTAACTGGCTGCACGACATGCTTGCTAGTATGTATATCTCATTGCAGATGTTGACAGAATGCCTGAAAAAGCGTTAATAGGATACCAAGTGCAGTCCTCTGTGATACAAAAGGATCATTTCATTCACAGTTCACAGATACATAATTTTTTAGTTCTAATGTGATTTTGGCAGTGGGAAAATATAAGGTAATTTCTTTGGGTTGATGAACTGAAGTCAGCTACAGTACATTGATAGACTTTCTCCTATTTGTGGTGATGCAGGTGTTAGTTCTTGGAGTCTTGCTTGTGCTTGGAGATGTAGCATCTATAGCAATTATACTGTTTTTACTGGTCTATTTATTCTGTTGATGCATGATTGTGAATCTTATCTGTAACTCTTGCAGGTAATCATTACACCACTGTGAAACACTCTTTTGACATCTGGCATGGTGCAAAAAATCTGGGAAAATGCATAATTGCAGTAAGTGACCACAACATCAACCCTGCCGAAGATAAAAATACGTAACTTAAACATACTGGTGGTAATATTTGCTACTTCATTTCTATTGTTAGGCTGGTACACAAGCTGGCTGCAAGAGTTTATGGAAATGGTGCCGTGACATTGTTAACCATTTCTGGCACTGCTGCCAGGAATCCTATAATTACCCTGATTTTATGATATTTTGCATATTTTGGTTTCACTGTAGCAGTCATGTTGATGTCCCACTCTCAAGTGCTGAGTTTAACAGTTTTCAACAGCTCTTGCAGGAGAGCTGGGTTGGTATTTGCCACCATGTGGTGAATGTACGTGAATGGGAACTGGGTAGTGGCCAGGGTGTGGGTGTGTGCAGCCATTCAGAGCTTGTACTTCCACGTGACAAAGAATGACTGATTCCTTCATTGCCAGCACATTGTGAACTGTGTAAAGTGCTTTTCAGCAAGCATTTCCTGGGATCAATTCCTTACTATGTTACATTCAGGTACTAGTCAACATGCACATAGCATATGGTGTCTGTCACACTTGTGCACTGTCAATCTGTGTTTCAATGTAAAGCTTATCTTTTCCGTTATGAATGAGTAACACCTACTGTATCTAATCATTAACAGGAGCACCTACCAACTGGAACAATTCCAACAACACATACTTACGTATTGTTCTAAAAGACACGCATATACATTCCCAGTCTATCGTGAAAGAAACTACCTTGCAGCGCTGGACTACAATCACCATGTCACTTGTCAATACCTGCTCAATCAAAAAGGAGAGAAGGTGAACGTATCTCTTATTCTTTATATAATTTTATAACCACTATTGCATGTCACTTGTGCAGCGTTGCTTGACTTATCAACAGTACTTTTTGTGCAGAGGCACTACAACTTTTGAATGCCTTATACATTGGCACAAACACACAATGTGTTTGCCGCTAGAGGAAGGGCGAAAGGATCGGTAGCATGTCTTATAGTTCAGGTGTGGATACTTATATACATGTGATCTGCACTTCTAACAATGTGTCATACAATGATCCTGTAAATGCCATGGTGTCACAATTCTCCTTTATGCAGTTTCAGGCATCTCTTCAACAAGAAAAGCAGCAGATGGACGGTCATTGCCAAGAAGATTCCAAAGGAGTATTTGTACATCAGCAGCATAATGCAGAAAATAGTAATGCACCGTATTGAGAGTACTATTCTTGTTAGTACCCAAACGGAATTGCCAGAGGACGACTCACAGCACATTCAACACACTATAGCAGCGGTTCAACCACCGGAAACTAAACACCTTGTTGCACAGCACTTGTCTCACTTTAAACAATGATGTGGAACTTACAGCCATCAATGGACATTAACAATCAGAAAATATTGTTGGAGCATTATCCGCATTTAACACTTTGTGCTAAAGGTTGCTTAATGCAATACGTAACTTAGAGAACACAAACAGAATACACCTTGCATCTGGACTGAGATCATGGTATGTAAACCATCTCCACATGTGTTTCACTGCCCATTTTCTATGGAAGATAATGGTGTACCATCTAGAGTGTATGAACTATAGCGATTTTTTTCCCCATATCGTGACACATTTATTAACAGTTACTGACTGCATGCTGATGTCATCAACACTACTTAAGACGGTCTCAATGCTTCACATTATGTTTTGTTATCATTGCTGTTGTGTCTGTGGTTCTCCAAAATGTTTACTTTTGCATATTTTATTTGGTGTTGCACACCATGTGATAACGCAGTTCTTATCTGGACAAATGACACTGATCATGTTTTGTTGTTACCGGAGAATTTAGCTTGTCTTAAGACAACCATAATCACTCGCTGGCATTCTTTTGTTAAGGTAACACTTCTGCTATCATAATGAACACTGAGGAGAACAACGACAGTATGTCCCACCACCTGTTGAAGCACCACGAGGTATGCACAGATACATGTTGTTCTGGCTGTGCCTTTCACCCTGTTACCACTCTTTCAGAGAAGTTATGGCTTCTCCTTTCCATCCAGAATCTGCCCACCACCTTTTAATGTCCTATAGTTCTCGCTGGTATCCCACACAAAGGACCTTTGCCTGGGTGACATGACTTCACTACATATGTATGTGGCCACCCTTGCTATGCACCCTAGCATCCGGTTATCCATACCTGCTGCCTTCCCAGACTGGGAAGTGTGATTTAAGTACCCATTCACCAGCACCACATGCTATGTCTCCTCATTGGATATTCACATTTGGATCCAATCCATCCATTTGTTGTTTCCATTTTTTACTGCCCTGTGTTCTGATGCTTCTATCACCACAATTTTGCTCTGCTGCCTGCCCCTCTGCCAGTTTTCTACTGATCGTGCTACCTTCCACCCTCTGCAAAGTCTCCACTGCTTGCAGGCCAACCTTCCTGAGGCACTGAATCAAAGGCAGTGCTGCAAGTGATGGAGATTGTCACATGGCCTGTGTCCAGTGTCCTCATTAACCACTGCAAAAATGCAACAACTTTTGTGTTACAGGAACTTGCAGTGACGAACCCAATGCTGTCTGTTGTCTTGTGGATCATTAAGAACAAGAAAGTGCACCAGCATTTCTTTGACAATTGATTTCATTACCTTCCCCACACATGTGGTTAGGATCTGCATGCTGTGGTTCACCTGTTCCTCCTTTGGCCAACTTTTGTGGCAAGATACCAAGTGTGCCCCCTTCCAATCTTTGTGCACACATCCCGTACTGATCATGGTGTTCAACCAATCCACCAATGGCTGTGCCTGTACCTCTGCCAGCAAACTATGAACCACAGCAATTTGCACACTCTGAATATGGTGCCTTCTCTTCTCTCAACGATCTACGGCACTGCAGCACCATTTCCATCATCCGTACAGAATCTCTGTTTGTCTCATTGCACATAAATGCATCCCCTTAAGTCACTGTTTTGCTCCTTTCGGGGTGATCGTTATACAGAAATGGGGGAATCACAACTAGGTATCACTAGAGAGACAACAGTTGCTTTCTGCCACAGGCACCACTCATGTAGTTGCTTTGCAGATGTTTGACTGTCCCTACATGTACTTGTATTACTGCGTGAATATGCAGTATTGTACAACTACTGAGGTCTACCTTACTGTCTCAGTCATGTGTCATTGTACATGGCAGAAATTGGTCCATAGGGATCAATCCATATTGCAGGTTAGCAAAGACATATGTACATGCATAAATGAATAGATAGATAGACAGACAGACAGATAGATAGATAGATAGATAGATAGATAATTTACTGACAGACAGGATGCTGCATTTGTTTCATGCTAAAAACTGTAAATTGTGTCACTCTGCAATAATGGTATGCATTAGTTGCCTCTAACTGAAATGTTTTTGTTTAACATTCCACTGCGTGGATCTGCAGAATCCAGCATTGCGAAGCTGTACCAGTACATGTGTTGGCATCTCCAATAGCAGGAATGTTTTTTTCATTATTATACCATGCTGTTACATGATTGTGTTACAGAGTGCTATAATATAAATGCTCTTGAACTGATCATTAGACACTGAAACTGTTTTATTTCACAATATGGATTTATAGTATTATTGTAGTATTATTAAAAGGGGAGAGTGACCAATGACACAAAACAGAATAGGAATGCGGCATCAAGTTGCTAGAGCTGGCATCTTTGAGAGGTGGTTGGATGCATGGGGTGTGGGGCAGCCATAGTACTAGACTGGCTTGGAAGTTTGGAGGTTGCCCAGTATGCCACCAGCTGGCAAAGTTCGGGTAGGAAGTAGAAGGACTTCGGAGACAGCTGGTAGAGTGGAAAAGGAAGGGACATGGGGTGGCCTGCAAACATACATGGGGGGGTGAAACCTCAAGCACAAGGGGAGGAACTGGACGAGGACTGGAGGAACAGGAGCAGCCTGGCAGGAGGAGCCCAGAAGGTGGGAGTGCCCGTAACACCAGGAGAGGGGAGGAGGGGGGGCACGGGAGACCTGAGAGAGATGGATAGTACGAGAAGAGGTCAGAGGGTAGCAGGGGGGAGTGGGGACCCAGGATCAGCAGAAAGGGGACCGGGGAGCGGGGAGGCACATGAACAGATAAGAAAGGGAAAGGAGGAAGTTTGGTGGATATTATTTCCATAGGATGCTAATGTCACATATGCCTCGTATATATTGCTTCTTCAATATAGTGATGGTATAGACTTGACGCAGACGCCAAGTTTTTCCAGGCAGCGAAGGGTGTAACCCCCCCACACACACACAAATGGGGGTTCCCGAAAGTCTTCCTTGGGTGTGCCTAAATGCCCACTTCCAGGCTGGTATCCTAGGTCTTAGCATTTTAAAAGTGTTTGTGTGAGAGTGCCTTAATGCCTCTGTGCTCTGACTCTTTAAGAGCTGCCTATAACGTGGTGCTTATTTAACCTGGGAAGGGGCTGAGTGTTTCTTTGCTTGAGTCCTGCCTGGGCTGCCAGATAATCACTCCATTCTGCCATCACTATTTGCGCAGAGGGAGCTCTTTTAGAAGCTGTACTTATTTGCTGATTATCTATTAGAATAGTAATGATATTGTAGTTTGTCTAACCTGCCTTCTTTGAGGCATGGACAGTTCTGTTTATCACCACCATCTTGGTCCTGGACTGCCAGAATGGGCCAATCACTACCTTTAGGGACCCTAAAATGAGGTCTGTCCCCAAGGGTTTTGTGGGAGTGAATTTCTGTAGGAATTTTAGTTTTGAGACTTTTGGACCTAAATGCACCTGGAAGGGGAGCCTTTGCTTTTGACTGACAGATGAATCAATGAATCAAACCTTTTGGACCAAAGGGAAATTCCCAAGCTGCCTGCTGCAGTGTGTCAGTCTGGAGTTAGAGTTTGGAGAGTAAACAATTCGAGTGATTCGAGCAGCAGCTCCTGCATAGTTCGCATGGTTGAGTTTGGCCTGTCTGCTTGCTGTCCCTCAAGAGGGAATCCTTTGAAAGGCTTAGCAATTGGACTGTATCCGAATTGGAGTGTGACAAAACCAGTGAAGAGTGACCAGATTTAAACCTGAAGAAGAGCAAAGATTTGCTGTACGTGATCAGCCTGTCAGGACATCCAGTTGCCACAGAATTCCTGGTTTTGCTCAGAGACACTGATATTGCTGCTGGACTGCTATCCGCATTGTGGTGTGGTGATTGCTCTACTATAAATGTGCTGTTTGCTATTAGTGGGTCGCGATTTGGTTCCCCACTGTTTAATTGTGCCACGCTTGTTGAAAGCTGCATCCAGCCTTCCCAGACTGATATCTGAACTGTCTTACCTGGCCTGGGCCCTGCCACACTGGCCCAGCCAGCTACTTCAGGCACAGAGAACACCATCAAAGAGAGACCTGCCTGGGGATTAGCCCCCAGCTCAACATCACAAACAGGAACAACACCATCATGAATCATGTGGGCACTGCTTCTCCTGGCAAACCAGCAAGTTATCCTGCAGTCTCTGTTTCATTCATCCTGTGTCCTGTACTGGGTAGCGTGAGTAAACACCAGGGTAGCTCCCTACAACAACAGCTCAATCAAAGTGTGTCATCTGATTTAATTGTTTTGTCTAATCATCACGAACTGAGCTTCCTGGCTCTGGATTACAAATTGTGTGTGGTTGTGCATGCCTTTTCTTTTCATCACAGGGCCCAACCAGCTGTGATGCCAACCTACCCCGGGCAACTTTCCAGACTAGTCCACCTTACTTCCAATTGGGTACCCAGAGCGTGTGACTGTGCAGGGACTAAAAGTGCATGCATAATTGCCTGACTAGATCAGTTTTAGAATCACTCAACCTGATTACGCCCCTCCCTTGTTCAATTCCCTTGAATAAATCAGATTTAACTCTTTTTGCATTTAATCTGACTGTGGTTCCAGTCTGTACCAAAAGCACTGTATTGTTGTTATTTGCTGTGCCTAACCTTGTTCTACAGGGGGTCTCCATGGTTGAACTGTTGGAACCAGCCCTGGTGGTACGTGCAAACAGTGTGGCGATTTGTATGCTGAACAGGGGCTATTGTGAAAGTGTTTGTTGCATATTGTCTAAGCCACTAGAGGGGAAAGAGGAGGGTTGCATTGTCCCAGAGGGCTGTACCCAGGTTAGCCTTGTTACTAACAACCCTGTCCTCCGGATGGAGGCACCCGTTTCAGTACCCAGGCCCCTTAACCTGCAACTAGCCACACAGACAAGGGTAGTAGCCCTTGGGATAGCGCCACCTAGGGGTTACACAACTAAAGTGATATCTGCGCATCAATAATTACAATGCACATCACTATGCAGGAGGGATACCACTGAAGGGACTGGCTGAAGGGCAGAGGCTGCAGGGCAGTTGTGGCATGGAGGGTTCTGTGGGTCCAGGGTCAGTGCCTTAACTGTAGGAAGAGGCAAAGTTTGCAAGGTAAACTCAAGGCTGCTAGGGTAGGAAATCTTTTTCTTGAGAGCCTAGGTCAGTCATGGAGACTGCAGACTCCATTGCTAGAGGACTCAGAGGACTAATAGGTGAATGAACTATAGCTGGGAGGGAGGGAAGGGGAAACAGAGGTGCAAGGTGCATGTAACACCCCACTTCCCCCAGTGCAGGGTGGGGAAATTGATACTAGAAAGCGAGGCCTGGAGCCCACTGATCAGCAATGACTCTGACTAAAGAGTCCAGAGGTAGGAGCTTAGAATACCAGTGTGAGAAGGGTTCCAGAGTTGCCTTCGAGGTGCCCTACCTCTGATTGCTTGCCAGACTGCCTGAGGTGGAAAAGGCCTAAGACAGTACAGCTGTCAACTGAACCAGTTTTTGAGACCAACTCATCTTGGTGCCCAATTCCTTGGAAGTCTCCAAGGGCAGGATAGGGCGTTCACCTCTTGGAGGTCATTTGTAGTCCTGTACCCTTTGAGATGCTGCCAGCCAAGCTGCTGATGGAAAGAGACCTTGTGAGAGAGAGACTGAGCTGTGGACTAATGTAAAAGATATGCCTACATTAGGTACCGGAGCTTTAAAGCCAGAATGGGTACTGGAGATACTGCCTTTGGCAGAGGGGTTGGGGCAATTGCTAACTGCTGCCAGAGGGCAGGCTAGAGTACACACTGTTATGTCTTACCTACCTGGTGAGTAAAGCCAAGCTGATGTGAGGAGCCCAGCACAGGCGAGTAGGGAGAGACTGGCCTAAATTGAGCCATGGCCCTCAGAACCAGGATACTCCCTGGATGCAACCAGTGAACAAAGTCCAATAGAAATTTCCCTACAGCAGTGTTGCCTCCTGTTGTCTGGAACCCGCCACTGACCAAACACTACTGTGTCACTGTGTGTGTGTGTGTGTGTGTGTGTGTGTGTGTGTGTGTGTGTGTGTACATCTGTGTAAAATGTGTGAAACCCAAGCATATACCATAACAGGAGAAGAAACTGGTAAATTTATGGAAAGTGGATTAGACTAAGATTTGAGGTATAACCTCACAAAAGTTGCTTAAAAAGAGGAATAAGAGGGGTTGTTAGCTTACTGATGTGGGTGTGTGGAGAGTACAACCTGTACAAGAGAACCTTATTATCCCCTGACTCAGGTCCAGGGGCAGGATCTGACATGTCTGTACAGGACTAAACAGGAGAGCTTTTAGGGATTGGGTTCCCACATGTGCAACTGTAAATATGCACAGTGGTTAACAGCACTGAGCTGTAAACCTGGAGAACTGGGTCTAAATCCCACAATCACCACTTGCATACTGTGTGACCATGAACAAGTCACTTAACTTCCCTGTCCTCCCAGGATGCACCTGGAAACAAGCCTCGGCTTAATGTGCCTTTCTTGGCCAACAATTGTAAAATAGAATTTAAAAAAAGTAAGTTCAGTAAAGAGTGACTACTGCCTAAACCATTCTTACAGTGTGATCATTTCTATCAGAAAAGAGGTCCAGGTTGAACTCACCCCATGGTCAGGGCGAAGTGTACGGAGGTGGTGTAACTAATGTGAGGGGAACCCTCTAGTGAGCTTACCACCTTACCCCTAACTATGGAGGGTCTGCCTGCATTATGCCTGACCCAACTGGACACCAAAAGAGGGTTATCATATAGTGCCAGCCACAGCTGAAGAAACAATACAGCAGCACATAAAGACACAAAGACATAAAGGAATTCTGGAGGTCAGGGGTAAGGGACAACAGAATTCTAGGAAAACATAAACTGAAGTTACAAACTCAAATGGGCAGACTAGGTGGGCCATAGGCCCTTATCTGCCGACACTGACTATGTATCTATGTAGCACCTGAGTGGTTATGTATGTTATGTAAGTGTAACCCCTAGGTGGCACTATCCCAAGGGCTACTACCCCTGCCTGCTTAACTACTAACAGGTTGAGGGGCCTAGGTCCAATGGTGGGTGCCTCCACCCAGAGATCAGAGTTTGCAGTAGTTAAACTAACTTGGTCACAGCCCTCTGGGACACTGTAACCCCCCTTTCTTCCCACTAGTGGCCCACACAATGCATTAGGAATATCTTCACAATGTACACTTACCCTCAGAACTGGCTCCGACGATTGGACCCCTGGGACACCTTGTAAAACAAGATGATACAGTGCAACAGCCACAGAACAATACTTTAACATAAACGAATACCTCAGACAGTGTAACTCTGCTGAAACAAACAAATCTGATTTATTTAGGGGGATATAACAAGGACGGGGGAAATCAGGTCAATTAGGTTAAATACATTAATAATCACAGTACTGTGCACATATTCAGAGTCCCACATTGTCACCTTCACTGGGTACCCAGGATGGGGGGGGGGCTAGCCAGGATCGGTTACAGCTGGTTGGGGCCCTGTAATGGAAAAACACTTGCACAATACCCAATTGTAATCCAGAGCCGGAGGGCTCAGTTCGTGAAGAAATGAAAAAAGCAACAATTAGATGACACACTTACAATTCGACAAACAGATGGCAGGGAGCTACCCTGCTTTGTACTCACAACTCAGTGCTGGGAACTGGATGGAAGGCAGATTGTCCTGGATTGCCAGGAGGAGCAGACCATGTGGACAAGGTCCTTGTGACTGGACCCCACTGCAATTTAAAGCAAATGGATGTAATCTGGCTTAAACTGGGGTTTACTTCCAGCTTCATGCACTCTGTTCACTGTACAGGGGATTTGAAACGCTATTCCCCACAAGCACTACACACATTTATATGTAAAAAGGGAAGTACTATACCAGGCAGGCTGCTTCTCTATCCCAATCGCAATAACTGCACAATACCTGGAGAACACACAGCAGATTCAGTTCCTGACAGACCGAGCGTGATTCAGCAATTTCTCCAGTCTTCTACAGGGTGAGCCTGGTTTCCTCACTTCTGGTGCTTCTTTCTCCTTACAACTCTGATTCAGTCCACACTGGCACTCACAAACAGCTGCAGGCCGAACTTTGGGGCCCCACACGAGCTTCCCGCGTGAAAACTCAATGGCGCAGGAGCATGGAGCTCCTTCCCTCTTCACAGTCACAACTCAACTGAACTTTCCAGTAGACAGAGCCAGGCATTTCCTTTGAGTTCCTCCCAGTTCAATGGCTGGTTTTGCTGTCACTCACAGTAAACTCCCCCTGTTGGTGGAAAAAAGGCGCCAAAGTCCAAACTACAATTCCCAGAAGCATTGGCCATACAATACATAGGTGGCTGGCTCCACAATGAGAGTCCAAGTTCTGATTTGCCAGCAGCAGGCTCCATTTCAACGGTCCCCCCACACTGATTGGTCCAGTTCAGCAGTTCAAAACTAGAATGGGGGACTAGGCAAACACAATTCTGACTGCAACGAAAAGCAGGTTAGACAAACTGTATTTTCGTTATTGCTCTAAATGATGTCTGGCAAACAGTTATATCTTTGAAAAGTGCTCACTCTGCCCACTTAGTGACGGCAGAAATGGAGCGATTTGGCAGTAGCTCGAGTGGGACTCAAGCAGGGAAACACACAGACGACAGACCCCCATCCAAATTAATTACAGTAGGTCTGCAGGCAGACAGCTCTTAAACAGACAGTACCAGAGGCTCTAAAAGCACTCACAGATAAACAGCTTAGATGCCGAACACCATCCAGGCTTGGAGCATTCAAGCAAGCTCCTGGAAGACTTTTGGGAAACCCCATTTGCAGGGGTGTTACATAAGCCAAGGAAGGGCTGCACATACCTACCTCTTACAGGTTTAGCTCTTCAAGAAGCATGCCCCAGGAATCGCACCAGGAGGAGGCAGGGTCCAGTACCCATGGGAAGGGAGCTCCAGCCAGTTGGCATGAGCCAGGAATGTTATTTATTTATTTATTTGAAAATTGTTAACCAAGAAAAGCACATTGAGCCAAGTCTTGTTTCCAGGTGTGACCCAGGGAAAGGGAACAGAGGAGGAACAGCAGCACAAATACATGGTAGCAAAACATTTGAACAACATTCAGTGAAAAAAAATTAACACACAGTTAGAATAAATACAAAAAATTGTATGTGCGGAGAATAAAGTGTGGTACACAGCTCAATAAGAATGTTTAGCAACTACATATTGAGAAGTGGCAGCAATACTTCGTGAACAAGAACAGTACTGACAACAGGCAATTGACCTGAGGGGCGAGTTATTGCCTGATCTTGTAATGGAGGAGAAAACTGTAGTGGTGTGGAAGTCAACCTAAGGCAGAGTGGGGACCCAACAAGCTGCCTACCAGGATGGTTAAGGCTCAGCCATAGCGGTATAAGGTGGAATGGTAACAGAAACAGGTTGAGAACAGATCCAGAAACAAATGGTTTGATACCTTTTATTGGACCAACATAGATCTAACAAAAGAACACAGTGCCTAAGCTTTCAGACCAACCAAGACCTTCCTCAGAAGCTTATGCTAGTTGTTTGGGCAAGGAACAGGTTTGGAAGAGTTGAAATGTAACCTGGTGCCTTGAGGGAGCCAGGGGATGGGGAGAGGCAGAGGGTGGAGGGAAGCTAGTTCCAGAGTGAGGAATGTTGATAGGAGAAGGCAGATTGGTCAGCAGAAGAGCAGGGGTGAGGAGTGGCAAAAGTGTGAAAGTCCCTGGAACAGAGGAAACAGGAAGCAAGGGCAGTTGGGAAAGGAGAGAGGTGAGATAACATGGAAAATTATCAAACCAGTATTTGGATATGAAGGAGGTACAGTGAGTCTAATGACATGAGGGCAGAGGGAGGATGGATAGGAATGAATACAGTGAACAGGGGTGGGTGCTGGGGGGAGGGAGTGTGTAGCAATACAGCAGAAGGAGTTGCACAAGGTGTCCAGTCTGGCAAGGGAGGTGAAAGGGGCTCTGCTATAGACCACATCCATATGGTCGAAGACAGGGAGCACCACTCTGGTAAGAAGCTTACTGTGGACATGCAGAGATAAGCAGTCTTTGCTGTGGTATGGGGCACCAAGCTTGGGGCGTCGTTTTGCATAGATGGCTTCGATGTGGGTTGAGAATTCAAGCTTACTGTCTAGCCACACTCCATGGTACCCGAAGGACTGAACTGCTTCAAGAGGTTTGCCATCCAGAGTGAGAAAAATTTTTTTTTGGGGGGGGGCAGTGAGTCTGGCCAGTTTCTGACTAGTCTCAAAGGTCACGGGCACCATTTTTCTAGTGTTGGCTCTGAGTTGGTTGGATTAGAACCAGTGCAGAATGTTGTTGAAGTCCCGTTGGAGTAGTTCTTCCACAGCTGTAGTGGAGAGACCAGAGGTGAAGACCAGAGTTGGCCCAGGAAACAGGTAGGTTGTTCAGGAAGATGGAGAAAAGGATGGGACCCAGGATGAAGCCCTGTGCGACCCTATCCTGGATAGGAAGGGGAGGGGAGGTGACAGAGCGCCTCCAACCTGTATCAATTGCTGTCGGTCCAATTAGATTGGAATGGAACTAAGCAACAGCAGGAGCTGAGAGGCCACAGAACTCAGCTTGTCCAGGAGTGGATGGAAATTGAAGGTTTTGGCCAGATGGATGAATACAGTGGCTGTAATGTGCCCTGATCTATCCTGGAGAAGACAGAATCACTGATGTGCAGCAGGGAGGAGACTGTGGAATGGTGCTTCTGAAAACCAGACTTGAATGGTGCGAGGAAGTTGAAAGATGAAAGAATGTTGAGGAGTCTATGGTGGACCACTTTCTCTTGCAATTAAAATAGGGAGGAGAGGACGGAGATGGGATGGAGGCTCCCAGGAGAGGAGGGGTCACCCTCTTTGAGAAGTGGAATAACTCTGGCCAATTTCCAGGACTGAGGAACAGCACTGAGGGAGAAGAAAGATTAAGTAGGTGAGTAAGGGGAACTGCAATGGCAGGAGCTGAGAGGTGGAGGAGCTTGGAGTCCAGACTGTTGGGACTGGACTTTGACAGGTTGAAGAAGGAAAGGGCAAACAGGGTTTTCTGGACGGTGATGGGGGGATGGAAACCTGGTGAAGAATGGGGGAGCAGAGCAGAAGAAGAAGGAGCCAGGACGGGGAGAAGAAGGGAGGATGCAGGTTTTGAAGAATTCATGGAAGTGAAATGTAAGAGAGGTAGGTTCAGACACAGGTGCAGACACAGGTGAGCCATTACCATGAGAACTGGGGGAGCAGACTGGGCGGAGGGGGTGAAAAAAGAGTAGTTAACCTTCCAGAATTTAGCTGGGGCATAAAGGTTTTTATGGAGGTTGGCCTTGAAATAGTGCAAATCCATGGCCAGGTCAGCCTTCTTACAGTTATTCCTTAGAGCCCTGTAAGAGATGGGGTCTGGTGAGGAGTGGGATATCCTTGTCCTGGTGGTACTGGTGTCAGTGGCAAGGGATGAAGAGGACACATTCAACCTGGTTGTATCAGTGGCAGTTAATGACAATGTTCTCCTAGTAGCACTGCTTGTACTTTGAATGGTACTTTACTTTTTTCCCCTGGTGTCAGCTGATGCCACCACACTGGTGCTGGTGGACTCTGCAGGCTTTGGTGGGGTAAAACATACTTTTGTATGGCAAATGCAGCCTGAGCATCGCTCTGCAGTACGCTCACCCCCTCCTGCTGCTCTTCACCTACTGCAGCTTTGTTGGGGCTGCTGGACCAATTACATTTTCTGGTACTTCGTCCTCTGTTCACCATGGTAGTATTCCTCACAGGCAGAGGTATTAAATTTAAATTATATTTTTAAGAAATATTGTCATTCAAGCCACTGCAGCAATGCTAATCTGACACGTCTTGTGCACCTATAGTCAAGCCTGACTAGTAAATTCTCAGGAAAGAAATATCTTTTTGAAAGTTCTTCTCGGGCAGAAAGACTCAAACTTTCTCAGAATAAAAAATAGATATATACGGTCAGCCCGGTGGCACCAAGTGCTAAGGCGCTGGATGCCTTATCTTGCGCCACGCTGACAACCTGTGTTAAGGAACGAGCACGGGTCGTCAGAGATCAGCGGGGGGGGGCGTCGAGCTGGATGAGGCCAGAGGGAGCTCCAGGCGCTAGGCCAAAGGGTGGGTGGAAGGGGCTGTTACCAGGGCAGTAGTACGCATGCACGCTTCCACAGGGTAATTGGGAGAAAAATTGAGAAAATGGATCCTTCGGCCACAGGGTGACACCCGACCTTCCGCAGGCTTCACTCCTGGGCTGGGCATAAGGTAAGTCCAGATAATTCCGGGATGTCGGCGCTGGGGGTCAGTCGGGCTGAAGGGGGCACCAGTAGTAAAAGGCGATAAATAGTAAAAAAAAAAATAGATATTCATTTTTTACATTTCTTTTTGGGCAGAAAGCCACAAATTTTCTCAGGGAAAAAAAGCATTTTTTTAAATTTCTTCTTGGGCAGAAAGTCACAAACTTTCTCAGAAATGTTTTTTTTATTATTTCTTCTTGGGCAGAAACCCACAAACTTTCTTGGGAAAAAAATTATTTTTTACAGTATATTCTTGGGCAGCAAGCCACAAATTTTTCTCTAGAAAAAAATTATTTTTTTTTTTTTAATTTATTCTTCGGCAAGAAGCTACAAACTTAGAAAAATGTCCTTGAGTGCACAGTTGTATACACACACACACACACACACACACACACACGGAAAAGCAGCTAACTGAGACAGTGGGAATCAGCTGGCCCAGTGGCACACAGGGCTAAGGCGCCTAGAGTGCCATACCTCTCTCATGCCGGTGACCTGGGCTCAGGAATGAGCTTGGGCAGGCCATCGGACATTGGTGGGGAGGTTGAGGGCTGGGAGAGGACTGAGCAGCCATAAAGCAGCTCTCCTCTCCTCTCCTCTCCTCTCCTGGATTGGGGAGCCAAGCCTTCCAGGACCTTGGCTGCCACCAAGTGTAGGCTTGGTGGTAGCATCAGGCAGATGGGGGGGGGACCTGGCGCTAGGCTGGGGGGGTGGAATGGAGTCACCAGTTCTGGCATGCATGCCTCCACACGCATGCATGACTGTGTCACTGAGGACCCAGGGCATTAAGGGGAGAATCCAAGGGACAAATACCATGTTCCCCCATCACTGTATGTGACAGCTCTCTGGACTCTCAGGTCCCACTCCATGCAGATCCCTGCCAGCCTGATGGCAGAAGGAGCAACAGACAGGACTGAGAGATGGAGCCAGGACCTGAAGACAGGAGGAGGTGGCAACAGATGGGCCAAAAGCTTATTGGACAAAAAAAAAAACAACTGAGGCAGTGGGAGTCAACTGACTAGTCCCACCCTACCAGCTACAGTGCACTCGCACTTGCTTAAGTGACCGAGGAGGGACCCAAGACTGGGTTCCTCACAAGAGATGTGTGATATTAAATTTAAATTATATTTGTTATGAAATCAAGTCACTGCAGCAATGCTGAGCTGAAAGGTCTCACTCACTAATAGTCAAGCCTGATTAAATTCTCAGAAAAAAAGTCATTTTTATCATTTTTTCATGGGCACACACAGCGACAGACTTATACAAATGTCTTCAATGCACAGCTGTGCACACACACAGAAGAGAAAAGCAGTCAACTGAAGTGGTGGAAGTCAGCTGACTAGTCCCACCTGACTAGCTACGGTCTAGTGCACATTTTGTTCTATGACTGTCAGACAGCAGCCAGATGATGAGGTGAGAGGAGGACTGTACTGGCCAAGTCATCATGGATGCTGGCACTTGAGGTGATGGGGGTGGGAGTCCTCAAAGGGCGGATGGGTGGTGGGGTCAGTATATGGGCGGCAGGATGGGGGAATCCACTGGGCCACCAGGGATTGAATTATGAATTGCAACAGGCGATGGGGGCAACCACTATGTCACCAGGGATACTGTTACAGTTGTCAATGGGAGATGGAGGGGCCACTATGCCACCAGGGATACTGTTACAGTTGTCAATGGGAGATGGAGGGGCCACTATGCCACCAGGGATACTGTTACAGTTGTCAATGGGAGATGGAGGGGCCACTATTTATTTATTTATTTATTGGAACATCAGTTTAACAACCTTTGAGCCAGAGGCTAATTTACAAAGGTACCTCGTCACAGTGAGGACAAAACAGTGCAGGGAAACAACCAAGCAGACAAAACATCTGAGAACAATTAGGAAGCAGCCAGAAAATGCAGGCATTTGTCAAACACAGTATACAAACAGGCTTACATGTGCACTTTACAGAGTAGACATTATACAGTAGTTACATGGAGATTGATTCAGTGGGAAGAATAAAGGTAAGGTTGGGTGGGAGGTATCAGAAGAGGAGTGTGGGGAAGATAGTAGCAAGTAAAGGTAGAGCTGGACAGAAGGTCAGAGCGGCTCAGTAAGCCTTGTCTGGGAGGATAGGAGTAGGCTTAGAGGCAGGTACAGCTGCGTGTTGAGAGCAGGTAATTTCTAAGACTAGTTTTGAAGTACGATAACGAGGCGGCATCAGTGACTCCAGCAGGAAGGGCATTATACCAACAGGGGGCTCTGTAGGGGTAAGCCCTTTGACCT
This sequence comes from Neoceratodus forsteri, assembly GCA_016271365.2. Lineage (NCBI taxonomy): Eukaryota > Metazoa > Chordata > Ceratodontiformes > Ceratodontidae > Neoceratodus > Neoceratodus forsteri. The sequence continues at coordinate 36,824,223 of JADMNL010000037.1, read as the reverse complement.
TGCGAGGTTCTCGCCTTCGGTATAACCAGTGCAGTTTTGAGGGATATGCGGGTATGCACTGTAGGGTTAGCACGGTGGATAGTGGTAGACAGACCCGTGGGATAGCCCAAGGAGAGATTTTTTTGTTAGGAGGCAGGTTTGGTATTTGAGGCGCTCATCTAGGTTGAGTAGATTAGCCATGGTGTAAGATGGCAAGTGTGGGTTAGACTAGGAGCCCCAGTTATGAGCCTGCAGGCCTTGTTTAAGGTGAGGCGGATCTTGTTCAGGGCAGTCTGGTCTGCTGCACCATACACAGGTAGGCCATAGTCTACCAGAGATAGAACAGAGGATGTGACTGCAAGTCAGAGGGCATCCGTGGGGAGGCAGTTTTTGTGACGATAGAGGATACCCAGCCGAGAGTTAGAGGCTGAGGCAAGGGCAGAGATGTGGGCATGAAAAGAGAGGGCAGGGTCAAAGGTTATACCTAGGTATTTATAAGAGTGAACTAGCTCAATAGGGAGTTTAGAGGTGGAGTGGACTGCGAGAGGATAGTTACTGGATTTATTTTGGGGGTGGGCAAAGAGCATGGTTTTGGTTTTCTTTAGATTAATTACGAGCCTGTGCTCAGTGAACCAGGCTTCTGCGTCATTGTAGGATTCCTGCAGAGAATCCTGAAGTGAGATGGGATTACGGTCGGAGGCAAAGAGTACAGCATCATCTGCGGAAAGAAGGATTTTTCCAGTGCATTCACTGGGCAGGGAGTTGAGAAAAAGGGAAAAGAGCAAGGGCCCAAGAATAGAGCCCTGGGGACTCCGGAGCGGATAGGGCAGGTGCTGGAAAGTTTCCCGTTGATTTTCACACATTGTGAGCGGGCCGACAAGTAGCTGGAGCACCAGGAAACAGGCCCAGTGTCAAAGCCTAAGTGACTAAGGGTAGCTAGCAGGAGGGGGGGAGACAGTATCAAAGGCTTTTGATAAGTCAATGAACACTGCACCTGCTAGGGAGTCAGAGTCCAGTGAGGTGTGAAGAAAGTTAGAGAACTCCAGGAGGGCAGTATTGGTGCTGTGGCCTGCTCTGAAACCATGTTGTTCTGGGCAGAGGATGCTATATTTATTGAGGTATTCAGAGATTTGGGTGGCCACAATTTTTTCTAAGGCCTTAGAGAGAGGAGAGAGGATTGAGATAGGTCGATAATTGCTAGGGAGGGTCCTATCACCACCCTTGTGTATTGGGGTGACAGTAGCTATCTTCCAGGCAGAGGGGAATTGCCCTAGGCAGAGGGATTTCTTAAAGAGGCTGGTGATTGGTGAGAGAACCAGATCTAGAACCTGACGGAGAAGACTGGGATCAAGGGAGTCATTGCCAATTGTGTTACTCTTTAAGGCTTTGAGTAGTAAGGTCTAACTTCCAGGGCAGTGACTCGTGCCAAGTAGAACAAGGGGTGTGGGAGAATAGGGACAGACCTGGAGGGAGGGGGAGTGAAGAAATTATCAGGGAGCACCGGGCTAAGGTCTGTGAAAGAATTGTTGAGGTGGTTGGCAATAAGGACAGGGTCTGAGGAGACCGAACCATTAATGTTGATAAGCGAAGGTGGGGGGGAACGCGTGCCACCATTCAGCTGCTTAATGTTGTCCCAGAAAGTCCTAGCATTCCCCCATGAGGAAGTGAGGGAGACTTGATAGTGCTCAGCCTTCGCTTTGCAAGTGGCCCATGTACATTTGTTCCGGACAGCAGCATAGGCCAGCCTGTCAGCTGGGTGGCCCGTTTCCGTGGCAATATGCCATAGATTGTCCCTGTGCTTAAGAAGCTGGTGCAGGGTGGGGGTAATCCATGGGGCATGCATTACTTTGGACCAGCGTGCAGGAATGGGTGCAAAAATGTCACAAGCAGAGTTGAAGGTGTGAGTCAAGAAGGTAAGGGCCGTGTCAATATCCGGGGCGTTTAATATAGGAGACCAGTCTATGAGGGCTAGGAATTGCTTAAGGCCTTTCAGCCCACCAGGTCTAAGATGTCCCCGAAGGGTAGTTTGTGCTGTGGGTTTGGGCAGGGAGGTTGACCAATAGAAGAGAACTGGGGAGTGGTCACTAAGGCAGTCCGGGAGGATTTGGATATTGCAGATGCGGTTAGGCGGTTTGTGAGGACCACATCCAGGAGTGTGCTGGAGCCCATTCTAGGATTCACTCTAGTGGGTTGGGAGACTAGTTGGGTTAGGTCAATGGCTGTAAAGGCGTCACGGGAGGAAGTGGATGAAGGGCTAAACCAATTGATGTTCAAGTCCCCCACAAGGATTTGGTCAGAGGAGTGGGGTAGGGAGGTAAGATAATCGATTAGTGGGCCTAGTGCTTGTGCTTGATTCTTTGGAGGTATGTACGCTCTAGTCAGGAAGATGGGACCCCTAGAGGGATCAGGAGATAATTTTAGGGTTAGGGCCTGAGCCCTGAAGTCAAGGACCGGGGCTGGGAGGGCTAGTCCAACGAGAGGGTCTTTGACATAAATGGCACAGCCCTCACCTCGCCTACCAACACGGTCCTCCCGATAGAGGGGAGTAGCCGGGGAGTGAGACCAGGGAGTCAGGGGTAGAGTCTGAGAGCCAAGTTTCAACTATTGAGATAACGTCAGGTTTATGAACTGCAACCCAGCAACTGAGAGAGTCGAATTTTTTAAGAAGGCTACATATGTTCATGGAAGCAATAAGAAGCCAGGTGGATTCCTTTGAGGAGCCTTTGCAAGCTGGACCGGGATTGGGATGTATATTACCAGTCAGGAGCAGAAGGAGGAGAGCTGCTCTGGACATAGGGTGGCAGAAGGAGAGTTTTCGCCGGGAGCGATAGGAAGAGGAGGGGGGTATCGTAGCACAGGGGCTGGGTAGGGCAGCACAGGCTGAGGAAGGCTTGGTGAATGACCGAGGGAAGGCGAAAGGGGAGGAAAGGTAGTGTCTAGATGGGGGGTGGGGTGGAGAGGAGCATATGGGGTGAGTAAAGGAGGAGGGAGGGGGAAGGGCAGTGGCATAGAAGGAGGGGAGGGCAGGAGGGTAGGTAGGAGCAGTAGAGTAGTGAGGCTGAAGGTTAACAGGGACATTAGGGTTAGTGGAAGGCAAAATGAGGAGGAGGAGGAGGAGAGAGAGGCAGGTAGGCAGGAGGTGTGCATGCATGATTGGTAAGGGTGAGAGAGCTGAAGTGAAGAAAGATGGGGGAACTTGGATGATAGAGGGGAAGATGGTGGTGAAAGGTCTACCACTATGTGTAGTTGCCACCTTGGTACAGTGGCAGAGCCCCTCCCTCATGTGCACAAGGCACCAGGTTCAAGACTTGCCCAGGGTGATAGAAAAGGACCCAAGACAGTAGCTGCAGCACAGAGCAGGACTCAAAGTGTGCAGTAACACTCATAGAATGTTTTTGCAGACTATGAGGGTTAGAGGGTTTAAGCATCTTAGAACCTATCACAAACAATAGACTGATGTGATGGTTGAGTGGTGGGGCTGCTTAGTGAGGGTGCAGGGTTCAATGCCTGCAGTAGCAGCAAGAAAGAAGTGGTAAAATATTTTGGCAGACTGTTGGGGGGGGGGGTAAGAGACTATGAAAGTCTTAGAAAGTAAGAATAAGCTAGCAAGATACAATGGTTAAGAGATAGAGCCACTGACTCTGATAGCAAAGGTACAGGGTTTGAGAACAGCTTTGGGACAGAGGACAGAAATTTTGTTTCTAAGAAAGAGGAAGGAAGGGTTAAGAGCTTGAAAGTAGAGAAAGATATCGGCCTGGTTTGTTGGCTTGGTGGTTAGGCTGCAGACTTTGGTGTAAGAGGTGCAAGGTTTGAGACTTGCAGGGGGCCTAGTGGTGGGCTGATATGGAAGGAATGAGGAAAGCAGATAGCATAATGGATTAGGAGAGAACTTGCAGAGACCTCTAGTGGACAGGGATTGTAATAGTTGCTAAGAAGGAGTAGGGAGTGAGGCTGAGGGTTAACAGGGACATTAGGGTTAGTGGAAGGGAGAAGGAGGAGAGAGAGGCAGGTAGGCAGGAGGTGTGCTAGAGTGGAAAGTGCAGCAACCCCTAGTGGGTGGGGTGTATAAGCTGCAAATGGGAAAAGTGGACACTTAGTAAAAAGAAGGGTGTGTCACATCATGTGACCTGCCAGCAGCAATAAATGAAGTGCTGCCCCTGGGAGGGAGGTTGGGGAAGTGCTACATGACAGACTGTAGTGCAGGAGGCTTTAACTCTCAAAGGCTCTAGCAATCCCTGATTTCAGGCTCTGCTGCTGGGCACCATGCCACCAGGGATACTGTTACAGTGGGAGATGGAGGGAACCACTATGCCATCAGGGATTCTGTTAAAATGGGGGGATACTGTTAAAGACCAGTAGGCAGCTTGGCCCAGGACTGGGCAGCTGCAGTACATCTGCTCTGCCTTTGAGGGGGGTTGGGGTGCCGGCTTAGCTCCTGGTCAAGATGTGATTTTTAGACAGCGGTAAACAGTGCCACTCAGGGCCTGTTTACCACTGCTGCAAACCTTTGAATGTTCCATTGTGTTGGTATGCATGAGCGGACCACCTCATATGCATATTTGCAGTGGTACTTTAGTACCTTGGTGCTACTGGGTGTGGGGGGCACTCCAGGGGCCTCTGAATATGGCCCCACCTGGAGTGCTAGAGCAAACTCAGGTTAGTGCTGGTACTAACCCTGTTCATACTGCTGCTAACCTTTGAATATTTGGCTCATTACCTTTAAAATCACACATTCAAATGTGAAATCTCACCAATATAATTTCACTGCATCATATAATAGGCTGAGATGCACCTTAGGTTTAATTTGGCTGCAGTGAGTTTATTTCAAGGTAAGTGTTTAGATATATTTTACCAGTTTTTTCAGCTTGTTTCCAGCAAGAATCTTAGAATTTTTAAAATAAACATTTAATCAGGACATCTAGGTAATTGGTTGTCATGTAAGGGATCACTGTGATCAACTTTATCTGAAGCACATTCAAGTTCATAATTAGCAAGCCCATCCTAAATCCTCAGGTTTTTTTATCCAGATCCATTGAGAATTAAAGCATGTGTACAGTACATGGAAAAACCTACCTTGCCATTGACAGAAATGCTCAGCTAGTGCTACATTTAGGTGAACTGGGGTAATTTGCACCTTTGTTCCCACCTATTATTTTAGTCTATGTGGTGACAAGTAGTTTTTTGATTGACTACCTCAGCACAGGATATTAAAAGCTTAAGGACTAACAGGCTATTCACTCCTGACCTGGCAAATAATGGAGGGTGATTAACACTGAGGTAATCAATAACATGCCAGGATTTGACTGCAGTAGATGGCAGATACTGAGGGTGATGGATAAGAAAAGGAATTAACATACAGAATGACTGGCATAGGGGGGGAAACACTGGTGGATTGTGAGGGTGGCAGATAATCCAGGGGCAAATAAGTGAGGTTGCACTATAGAAGGCAATATCAACAGGCCTCACCGGTAAGGAACTCAAGCATTTCTGTTCCATAAATCTCTTCCAGACATTTGAAAGTGAGCTCATATTTCCTCACTGCAAAAGAGCTTCGTAAGTGAATAGAATGTCCGGAGCTTGCACTGCAAGATGTTGAAAATCCCCATCTGTATGACACATGATCTCCGACCAAACTGGTACTTCAGTGATGCCTCTGCTCAATTTTAAAAGCAAAAAGAGATAATCAACACAAGTGAACTGGCAACTTACAAGCTGGAGCTCCAAAACAAGCCCATTAAAGGAGAACAGTTACTACCAAGGGCCCCACACTCAAGTGTGGGTCTGGTGCCAGTGTGCACTTTGTGTGTAAAAGCATTTTGGTTTACTTACTGTTTACTGTACCACAGTAGATTGTATCAGACTAATTTTGCTTAGTTGTAGGCTGACATCTTCTTTTACTACAAATCCCAGAATCCCCTGCAGCTGACATCAGAGCAGTAGGCAGCAGTGGCAGGTTCAACAGGCTGTTAGAGCATTTGTCATCACAGCTCAGATGTTTTCCAGGTCTGCTTTTTTTTTTCTTCCAGGGGCCAAGTACAGTCCTCTGTGACTGTACATAGCCTAGGGAGGCCTGCAAGACCAGCAAACAAAAGATCAGAGCTTATATAAACCATAACATGTGCTGCATGCTATTGAATCTCTCAGCGCTGCCTACTGCTCTGATGTCAGCTGCAGGGGATTCTGGGATTAGTAGTAAAAGAAGATGTCAACCTACAACTAATCAAAAATTAGTCTGATACAATCTACGATACTACAGTTAACAGACAGCAAACCAAAATGTTAGAAATATAGAATCTGACAGCAGATAAGGGCCACTTGGCCTACCCAGTCTGCCCTTTTTGTTTATTTCTCATTTTTTATCTTCATTTTTGCTGCAGACCCACTTGATCTATGGTGCTGTCTCTGCCCCCTTACCCCTATGATTCCTTTGTGCCTATCCCAGGCATTTTTGAACCCCAAAACTGTTTCTGCCCCCACTACCTCAGCTGTAAGGTTGTTCCAGGAATCCACTACTCTTTTTGTGAATAAACATTTCCTCACATCTCTCCTGAACATACCCCCCAGCTTCATAGAAAGTCCTCTTGTTGTAGAGCACCTTTTTGTCTGAAAAATACTTCCCTCCTGTACCTTGTTAACCCCCATGAGGTATTTAAAGGTCTCTATCATTCCCCTCTTCCATCGTCTCCTCCAGGGAGTACAAATTGAGCCTCTCCTCATAGGGATTTTTAATGCAGACTCTGCACCATTTTGCTAGCCTTCCTCTGGACACCTCCACTCTGTCCATCTTCTCCCTGAGATGCGGTCTCCAGAACTGGACACAGTACTCAGGGTGGGGTCTTACTAGCGATCTATGCAGGGGCAACACCACCTTCCTTTTTCTGCTGGTGATACCCTTTCCAATGCACCCCAGCAGCTCACTAGTCCTCCCAAGTGCCTTATCACACTGCTGGCCACCTTTAGGTCATCCAATATGATTATGATACGATGTGGGGCCCTTGATAGAGACTGTTCCACTTTAAATCTCTCACCGAAACATTGCAATTTTAACATACTACACTTACAGCATGTACTCTCTTGTCTGAATTCACAGACTGTGAGTACAACTTCCACCACATTCACAGCAAAGCCTCTCTGAACTATATACCATATACCACTTCTTATGAGGTCAGCAGGCACAACCCTCTGCTAACTTGCATCACGCTCCAGTGATCACATTTTCCAGGCCTGCTTTTCTCCAGGGGCTAAGTACAGTCCTCTGTGACTGTATGTAGCCCATGGAGGACAGTGGGACCAGCAAACAAAAGATTAGTGCTTCTATAAACTCTAACATGCATTGCAGGTTATTGAATCTCTCACTGCTACCCATTGCTCCGATGTAGACAGTAGGGGATTCTGGTATTTGTAGTAAAATAATGTCAGCCTACAATTAAGTAAAATTGGTCTGATACAATCTGCTATACTACAGGTAATGTTAAGCAAACCAGAATGTTTTTGCACACAAGCACACAAAGCATGCACTGGGATTGGCCCCACACTTGAGTGTGAGGCCCTTGGTGGTGACTGTTCCACTATAAGTCTCACACTGAAACACTGTAATGTTAACATACAGCATTTACAATAAGTGTTCTCTTGTCTAAATTCTCAGATTGTGAGCACAGCTTCCACTGAATTCACAGCAAAGCCTCTCTGAACTCTGAACCAAATGCATATATACCACTTCCTCTGAAGCCGGTGGCAAAACCCTCTGCTGACCTGCATCACACTCCAGTGATTCTGTGATAGTTGCCTATGGATAACCACAGCATCCCCTGAACAGAGAACACTCTTCCACTAACTCTCAGAGCAAGTAATCTGACAGACAATTCTGCCATCGAACACCCCACTATGGCCCTAACGTTTACAATAATACCTCTGCCACCCAAAAGAACTCTCCAGTCGACAATACTCAAGGTCAGATTAACTCTGTCTGGACAAAGCTCTAGCACGAACCATGCTGCTCTCCTAAAAGGAACCACAGTAGCCTCTGCACTGCACTCTTTGATACAGTATGTCACAAAACTTTAATAACTTTGTTCACCGGTGGTATGATCCAATAATTTTGTTCCCCCAATTTTGTGTAACAGCATCTATTGCCTCTGACCCAGGCTGCCAAAATAAAAAAATTAAATGGTATCTGATCTGCAACTGAACTGGCTTGCCTTAAGCAGTCTGCAGCTGAAACCTGCAGACTACACATCCTAGCTCTTCTCTGGAACTCAAACCCATGGCTGCATGAAAAGTGACATCCAACCAAGCCTGAACTTGTTCAGGTTCCCAGTGATCTTTCTCCCATCTAGGTAGAAAACCCAATGCTAATAAGTCCAAAAGAATCTCCTGGTTGGGTCTAGTAGCCTCCTCCTGGGAAGAACCCACACTTATGTCCATGTCCAGCTAGAGGGCAACCTTCTTACCTTCCCCATCTCCATTTACCTACCACCACTCTCGCAATTTTAAGATGAAAGAGCCCGTGAAAGCCCGAAAGGTAAAACCTGAAAGACAAACAAACACAATCTTGACCCAAAAACCCAAGCAAAGCCCAGATATTGTCTGTGTTCTAAGAATATTTCAACATGGCGCTAGACAGAAAGAAGATCAAAACCAAATAGCCAGTCCCCTGGTTGAAAGATTTCTGTAGCTGCACCTGTATCCTCCAACCTGACATTTTTCTTGAAAAGAAACAACTCAGTGCATCTAAAATCAAAAATTTCTCTCAACTTACAGTTTCTTTCTGAAACTGTCATGAGATTAATGACATGTGGTGGGCTGGCTACCTGAACAGCACGACCTCTGTCCAAAAGACTGCAGATTTCTTCTGAAACAAAATTAGCATTTACTAAATCAGTATAATTATTTTTCATTACTGCAGGCTTTGGAAGTATGAAGAAAAGTAGCTGACACCTGAACTTTAAAATATCAATCCCCTTGGTGTTAACAACCCCCCCCCCGCACCCAGAATGATATACTCCTGCGTAAACTTCCCACTATTGAAATTTCCTTTCTAGTACATGCCAAAAAATGAGACTCAGATTTCAAAACTATATTCACCCCATCCCACTCAATAAGGTCTGAGGAACTGTATAGTATGTTACTATTTTCTTCCCCCCAAAAGCTCCCTGCATAGTTATCTTTTGAGATGACTTGGATGCCACAGTCAAGATTTCAGAAGGTGCACTACATCTGTCTGCTGCAGTTTTGTATACTGTACCCTCTACTTTTCAGTGACCCTTCTTGTCATGAGTGAAACAAAAACCTGTTCTTTGCTGGCTGTGGCAAGAAACTATGGCAGCGTAGTAAACATCCTGTCTCCTTGACTGACTCTAAACTACCTGACTCTGTTTCCGTTCTGATGAGCCTCCATGGTTTTCACTGCTGCCCTGGCTTCTGTCTTCACAATCCTCTTCTTGTTATCACTGTTACTGGCTGATTCATACATCTGATATTCCTTTATCCTAGCCCACCCATGCTCAGATTTATTAGCCAGTAAGTTCAGCTTCAGTCTGGTGGTGTTCACTGAATCCTCATCTGTACTGAAGGACTCTGCAGCTTTATCCAGTGACCCTGCTTCCAATGTTTTAGTAACAAACTTGAGACAATCTAATCCTTTCCAATTATGTTTGAATTCCTCCTTATTTCCCTTCTTAAACTGAGGTATCTCTCCTGTTCTGATCCTTTAAATCTTCCAAAGCTGTTGCTCACTGCCTTCTGTGAGTTCCTTCTTCATGGCCTCCAACTTTTCATTAAGCACATCTTCTATTTTCCTTACCACTGAAACTGTGGATTGAGACAAACCTCTCTGGGCCTGCTCCTCAGTTACAGCAGATAAATTTACTGTAGCTGTCTGAGAAAAGTTTGTACTAGGCAACCCTCCACAATCCATATTAACAATACACTCTACTCTGGTGCAAAAATTGGGCCAAACTGCTGATAGTATCAAGCTAGACTGAAGAAAGCCAGCTCAAAATCTCACTACCAGGGCACTGATTCAGCCCACCAAACCCATTGGGTCTACATGCTGCAAAACATTCTATTTTTCCAGGAAACTGATAGCCACTGAGAGCATGGGGTTTAGCATAATGAATAATGTATGAAATGTCAATGATAAATGAGTCTAAAGATTTCTGTAGATGGAGGACACATGTGAGACAAAGACAGATTTGTCTGACAGTGTGAGGGAGACAAACCTGTGAGTGAATTCAGCAATCAAACAACAGGTTGCAAAAGCTGTTTGAAAGTTGCTGCAAACAGATTTTTTTCTCTCTGGGGACAACACCAAAGCACCTGCCCCAGGCTTTGTGTGTTGTCAGAACTTGTCCAGACAGATGGCCTGAGTCACCTGAGGCTCCAAATTATTACCTACCCCTCAGAGGTGTGTGAAGGCAAGTCAAAGTGCTGTGAAGAGAACACTGGAGAACACTGGAGGCCAACATGGCCCCCACCCTTCCCACCAAGAAACATGTTGTGCCCACCACACCTGTAACATTGCCTGCATTTTCCAACTCAGAGGGAAATGTCCTTATGGAGTCATTTACTGCAGAGTCTGCTACGGTCATGAGTACTGGGTCAATACCCCTGTAGGGTCTTGAAGGTAGGGACTCGGGGAGTGGTGGCAATTATAGTGGAAAACCCAGAGGAACATCACACCAGCCATTTGCCAAGGCTCATGAGACTTTTTAATTTCCTTACTTTGTCTGTTTTGTGTTTTTTCAACCCTTATTGATGCATTAATGCAGTTTTTTGAAAATTATATTGCCCCCTCCCCTCCCATGCTTACATGTCTTACCTTGTCTGAGCATGAAGGCAGGGCCAGCACAATGGGAAGTGGATGGGAACAACTGGCCACCTCCTCATGGAAAAAATATGATCCCATCCCTGCCAAGGGGCACTGAATGAAAACATTTTACTTTATGGGCAACCAACTCCCGAAGAAGTAATGGAGTCCCTATGTTATTTCAAATTCAAAACCAGGTCATCTGAAACATTTCCTTTAAGGTGCCATTGTCCAAGTACCTGGGTGGATCACCAAGGGCACACCATTCATAACCAGTTGGTAATTGGGGCCAGGATGGGTCTGATCCCTCCTAAAAGCCCTTCTCGGGGCTGGAATTTGCTAGTAGCCACTACAGATAGCCTTTCATTTACCAGGACAGTAGAGGTATGACCTTGCCCTTTTCTAGACTTGTGTGGGCTTTGGTGATGGCTTTAAGTTAGCTTTGAAGACTTATCTGTTTAACCTAGCATATCCAGATTTTTAAAATATGTTTATGGATTGATTTTAGGAATTTAAGTTTTATGTATTGATCTGTTGTAAAAGCACCTTGGTTATGGAAAGGCGCTTTTTAGAAATAAAGTATTCATTCATTCATTCATTCATTCATCAATGTTAAAGTGATAAGCATTATCCTAAATTGTAGAGTGATGAGCATCTCCATTACATAGTTAACTGCACATTTTTCTTTGCTAATTTACTTTGAATTATTTAATGTTTACAGCCTCCATTTATGGAATTGTTATATATACCGCACCAGTGAATATATATGGTGGTGAATATTTTTTTTATTAAACATTGTAGTAAGAATGCATAATAGGGTCTGTCCTTTTAAAGTCTCATGGCTATCTAAATCGTATGCGTTTTTTTGAATTAAAGGTTACAATACATTGATTGCAGGGGGTACAGTAGGTACACAGCCCGAACTGTACAGTGTCCTGTTTACACTTCTACTGTTTGTAGTAAAAGTTAGCAAAGGTCTAAACCCTATATGAATTTTTATAATATACAAGTATTGATTAATGTATCTGCCTAATGCTAACAAAGCCTCAACTGCACAATAGAGAGTTGTAATACTATATTTAATATGTTGTATCATGTATGCGTGCACTTTTATAGTTATTTTATTTGTGACATGCAGGTCAAACAATAAACATTTTAATTGAATTATAAAAAAATGGTTAAATCAAGTTATTTGAGGATACGTATTTCTTTACAGCTAGAAAACAGTTATTACACTTAGAACACATTATAGTATATGGTTAGGGTTTATTGTGGATGGAAAACGATGGTTTTCCAAATCCAGTTGTAGGACAGTTCAAAGGTCAAAAAAGTTGTTGTACTATCGTTCTGACATCACAACCATAGTACAACAACTTCTTAACCTTCAACTGTTTCCCAATTAGGTGAAACATTGGCTTTTCAAAAAATACTGTACAGCATGGCGGCGCTGGTAAACGAGCGGTTGAGCACGAGCTTTACAGATAGTTTGGACACGGACTGCCATAGTCGGCACCCTGTTTCCAAACTATCAGTTTGTCAGCAGTTTTTTTTTTTTAAATAATCAGTGGTCCCTCCGAACAAAGCTAAGCTGGATGACAATGAGCAATGATACCTTCGGGGTCGGCAGCGGAGCGGAACTGCAGCGAGGACCGGGAGAAAATGGCAGTGTCTGGACAAGGTACAGAAACCAACAAATCCTTGTGAAATTAATGTGGCACAGTTTGTGGGGAACCATATACTATATAAAATAACAGTTAGGGAACTGTGCACATCAAGGCTGTGTTTCCATCTCGGGTGTCTGATGACATCATAGAGACTTCTCGAGCTGCGCTCTCGAGGTCTATGATGTCATCAAAACCCTTGATGAGAACACAGCCTTGTTGTGCACAGTTCCCTATCCATTATTCTATATATTTCATATAGAGCATGCTATCATCATTTAGAATCTGAAAAAAGAACACAGAGAACAACTGGTCAGATAGAGAGTTTACAATGAAATGAAAGGCAGTTTTAAACTAAAAAATGGTATATCACAAATTAAAACATTAAAAATGGTGTGGCAGATATCAAATATATAATGGGTGGTAGTTGAATAACACATTTACCTTCACACAGATGGGGTAAGACCTTCATAACAAATTTCTTATTTTAACCTTTGCTTTTATTGTGTATCAGAAAATACACACAAGGTACAGTCCAGGGAATGGCAGCACATCAATATCTCAGTTAACCAAACAAATTAATGCAGACTAATAGTCACACATTCCTACTTGTTATCAAAGAGGAGGGGGCTACCACTGTTAAAGATATGTAAAAAAATGAGTAAATCTACCAGGAGCCACAATGCTTTAGTGAAAATTACAACAGCAAAACAGTAACACTTCTTTACAAACCTGCCTATAAGGCACTTATCATGTACAGTATTCATTAAATTTACCTTTGTTTTTTGTGCTTTGTCTAAAACTCCCTATATGTAACTTGGAACAAAAATTACAGCGCAAACAGTCTAAAGCATTACACTCACATAGTAGCTTTATGCTATTACATTTTTCTTACTTCTGAACTCAGCCCAAGTGTTAATGTGAACAAAGCAAGAAAGGACGTAGTTGGGGTGCCTAGCTGAGTATAAGAGTTAAGGTAGCCACCAGAGTTTATGTACTTGAGGGAAAAATGCACTCTGCTGCCCACATGTGTTTCTTTCTGCTGGAGCAGAGGAGCATCATGAAGGATGTGCCTCTCCGCAATGCTGTCCCAAGGTAAGTGACATGGTGGTCATCACCTTAAGTCTCCATCACTCTATTAGTCAAGTTACGCCCCGAAATACATCACACTTGGACTTGGACTCCATTATTAAAGTTGCAATGCTGTGAAACACATTATTGTAATATGAACTAGAGACATTTTAAGATGGGATAAACTGAATTCACTAAACTTAGTATCCACCCTCCATGGCAAACCAGTCTATTAGCAAAACACAGAAACATAGGCTTTGTTGGCAGTTAAGGACCACTCAACCAAAATATTCTACATTTCTATGAACAGTGCCTTAAGAAAATGAAAGCAAGGGCAACTGCAATGTACAAGGTATACAAATTGTAGACCTGAAAGACCCATAAAAAGTTGTGTTTGTAACAAAGCTATGTCACACAGTCAATGCTCTGAATACTTCACCGGGAGGGAACGTACCTGCCATGTCCAGTTCTTACTCACAGTACAATGAAAACTAAAGAATCTCCCACAGGAGAGGGTTATGTCTGTAGCTCTCCTATCTCCCTTACTATTACTCTGTGACTTCCACATTCAGTTTAGCTAGCTTATTATCTGCAAATGCACCTGCAGCTTTAGGTCAATGAAATAATTAAGCAATAAGGCACTCCAAGGTGTGTGTTATTGTGTAGTAACGTCACTCCTGGGGTGGCTTGAAGCATGAGGTGAAGCCGGTGCTTCCACCACCCCAGAGTGATAATATACACAATAACACACATCTTGGAGTGCCTTATTGCAATTATACAATGGTTCGATGTTATACAAAATAAAAAATATTTAAAATTGTTTTTAGTAGATTTTTAGTGAGGCAGTATATATTTGTTTCTTAAGAGAAGAGAAAATAATATAGGTGCTCATACATACAGTGATGTTATTGTGTAATAACATCACTGTTTCAGGCATACACTGACCAATCAGAGTCCATGATTCTTTCTTGCCATTGTATAATAACGTTTATCATTCAAAGTGAATTGCAATCTTGTGGGAAGCTCCAGTGATATTGCAACCCAGCTTCCCTGAGCTTCGCTGTGACTCCTTCAAATGCTTTCTTTTATAAGCACATTCCATAAGAATAGTCTGGAAACAGGAGCATTTTACCTCATCAATTGTGGATGCATGCTCTCGAGCCATGCTCAGGATCATGTCTCTCTCCCCTATGGAACCAATCCCTATAAGTAGGGTTCATTGGGCTTCCAACTGTCCATGGGCCCTCCTAGAATTAATCCAGTAAGCTTTTATTACCCTGGTTAGGTTGCTGAGACTGAGTGCCTCTTGTAGCCAACACTCCAAAAACATGGCAGGATCCTCCCCTTCTATACCTTCTGGGACCCCCAGAATGCAGATTTTGAGGGCCCAGATGATATTCTCCAATTGCTTAGGTCTTGTGTGGAGGTGCCCTTGCTACTTCACCAATGCTGCTGCTGTCACCAGAGCCTTCCCCACTACTGAAGTGGACTCTGCCACCATCCCAGCCAGACCATCAGCTTTTGTTTCTACCACCATGAACCTCTCTGTATCAGCATCCAACTACTTTTCAATCTGCTGACGGGATTGTGTGAGGGTCATTATCACTTGGTACAATCCTTCAAGTGAGGCCCACATATTGCCAGCAGTGAGAGGTTGCTGGGGCTCCCCTTATTTAGAAGGCCTAGAGACATCATATCAGATTTTGTGGCACCCCTTTGGACTACCCATTGCTGTAAGTAGATGAATCAGTGCAGAACGTTTCAGACTATGCACTCCTGTCAAATTCCAATAAAAAAAAATACAAAATGTATACTTTTTAACTGATTTCAGTTCAAATTTAAAGGAGCTTCACAAAATGCATTTTGCTTGCTGAGCAGATAGAGCCCCACCCCCTCCTTCAGAACTAACTCCTGACTTCATCACTCATGTATATGTGTGGGAAGGAATCAAGGCCATGGAAGTACAGGGGCATCCATAGAAAAAAGATGGTCTGGAGGTGCTGTGGGTTATTCTATAGACAGGTAATGAATCTACCATCCACACAGAGGTGGTATACAGACATCCAGCACAGGGAGAGGAGTTGGATAAGGCACTTGGGGAAGCCATAATCAAGGTGACAAGTAAGGGAGAGGTGCTGCTAGCTGGGGACTTCAATTTACCATACGTGAATTGGAGCCTTCCAGCTGCAGTTTTGGCATGGAGTAGGGACATCCTTGACTTCCTACAAAGGTCTTTGCTCAAGCAGCTAGTCAAGGAACCAACTAGGGACAGAGCACTGCTGGATCTGGTGCTTACAAACTGGGATGGCATTGCAGACATCACAGAGGGCAGTCCCCTAGGTACCATACCATGTGGTTTAACATTCAGTTGGGAACAAAGGCACACCATATGAGGACAAAAGTCCTAGATTTTAAGAGGCAGATTTTATGAAATGGGAGACTTCCTCAAACACTGCCCCCGGGGGGGGCAGGGAAAGGTAGAGACACAGTGGGGAAAAATAAAGGAGGGCATAACTCAGGCAACCAACTCCTGCATGAAGGAAGTGAGTAAAAGTAGAAGGAAAAGGGACTCTTATGGTTCTCTAGAGAAGTGTCCAAGGTGGTGAGGGGAAGGGTTGTATTCAGGAAATATAAAGAAATACAGAGGGAGGAAGACAATGAGGTATACCAAGTAAATCATAGGGAAGCAGGAAAGTCTGTGAGGGAAGCAAAGGTGCAGACAGAGGAAATGATAGTTAATGGGGTAGCTGAAGGGAATACAACCTTCTTCAAGTACATAAGTGAGAAGAGGAAAGCAAGAGGAGGGATAGAGAGGATAAGGAGGGTGGCAGTGGGAGACTGCTCCAAAGATTATCAAGAAAAAGGTGATGTCCTGAACAGGTACTTCTGCTCAGCCTTCATAGTGGAGGGAGGGGTGATGGACCACCAGGGAGCAACAGAAACAAAGGAGGGGGGAAGTGGACAGAAGTTCATTTTCAAAGGAAAGAGTCCTAAAGGACTTGAAGCTCTTAACGTGGGCAAGGATATGGGACTAGACAGGATACACCCAGCAGTACTAAAGGAACTCTGGGAGGTGCTAGCTGCCCCACTGATGGCCTTATTCATCAGCTTACTGGAAACAGGCATGGTTTCAGAGGACTGGAAAAGATCAGATGTGGTCTCTCTCCATAAGAGCAGCAGCAGGGAGGAGGCTGGTCAGTCTCATATCAGTGGTAGGAAAATTATTGGAAACCCTGTTAAAAGAAAGGTTGGTAGAGTATCTTGACTCTCGTGGGTTACAAGATCAAGGGCATCATGGATTCAAGGGGCAGAGGCCATGTCAGCAGAATCTGATTAATATTTTTGACTGAGTGACCAGGAAAATAGATCAGGGGAGGGCAGTGGACATGGCCTATGTGGACTTTAGCAAGGTCTTCGATACTGTGCCATACAGGAGACTGATAAAGACATTGAACAGCCTATGAGTGGAACCCAGAGAGATGACTTGGATAACAAGCATTTGTCAATGCCGAATGTTTGCTTGCTGGCATTAGCAGTGGAAGTGCACGAGTTAGACAGATGCAGTATAGGAATGGCATTGAAGTACTGAACTGATGCCAACTCCACCCTCACCCTGCAGAGATGGACAGGCATTGGGGAGTGCCTTTCGGTTGTCACCCATGACGGTCATGACATTTCACCTCACCCTACCCTTCAGACACTGACAAGTGTCGAGGTGTGCCTTGGGGTGTTTGGGCTTTACATTCACCTCATTCCATAAGGAAATATGCTGAAATGGGCACAGTATAGGAGAATGCGGTGAACTCTGGGGGCAAAGAGTCCAAGGCGCACCTCAATGCCTGTCACTGGCTGCAGGGTGGGGGTTGGGGTGGAATGGCATTAGCATTACTGTCAACAATCTCAAGTCACACCCGACACCTGTCAGTCCCTACAGGGTAGGGCATTATGGTCGAAAACCCTAATGCCCTGGGCGTCTCTTGGTATTTTTACTCAAAGTTTTCCACATGGGCTTTTTGTGACTCCATCGCATGAACAGTGACACTATCAGTTTGTTAGGTGAAAGGTGATTTTGCACAGCGACTGTGCCATTTGGCGCCACAGGTGCAAAAACACATTTTGAACAGCATGTGAAAAGTGACAAGTGTACTGTTCATGAGGATGCATGAAAATGGCATTGTTGAAAATCTGGAGTGAAAATATACAAAAACTGGTGAAGTCACGAGCGTGTGTAGAAACTGCGCAATGTACACCCATAATGTAATTAGTTTGGGGATTTTTTACAGCAGATTTTCAACATAGGCATTTTGGGACCTCTGCTCATGAACAGTGTCACTGTGATTTTCTTAATCTGTCCCGAACACTAATTTCCCACAGCGACTGCACTATTCTGCGCCAGAAGTGCAAAAACACATTTCAGCCAGGGTGTAAAAAATGACAGCTGTACTGTTCATAAGGAGGTGTGGAAAAATGTCAGTGTTGAAAATCTGGACTGAAAATATTACAAATTCATGAACTTACGAGGGTGTGTGGAAATTGCACAATGCACACTCATAATAGAGTCATTTTATGGACTTTTGTCACCAAATTTTCAACATAGGGTTTTTGGGGGCCTACCTCATGAACTGTGACACTGTTGTTTCATTAATCAGTACCAAAATGTGGTTCCGTGCAGTGACAGTGAAATCACCTTTCGGGACTGAATAAGAAAATGACAGTGACTGAGTTCATGAGGTGGGGTCCCAAGAACCCCATGTTGAAAATTTCGTGAACAAATTCCCCAAAATGGGCGAGATATGCACCAAAGTTGGAAAAAAAACAACACATTTATGCCATTATAGAGCTTACCAGCGTTTTTCTTCAGTTCACAGTCGGCTTTGAGGAGTGCTGATGTGTTCCCGGTCCACCGAAGATCATCGCACTGGCTCCAGAGGTAGGTATGGGGTTGGGGGGAGAGGGGAGGTGGTGCAAGAGGGTGGGCGCGGTTGGTGGAGGGGGCAAGACAGTCAATGAAGGACCGTTTTTTCTTACAGGTGTTTTTTTTTCCTTTTTACAAAGATGACATGGGACTTTTGCCACGCTGGGGTGGGCTCCAGCATAGCAACTGGAAGTTTGTTTGGGGGAGGCAGTGGAGCCGATGGGGGATTGGGCACCCCCGTCAGCCATAGGGACTTTTGCCATGCTGGGGTGGGCTTCCATCATGGCACCTGGAAGTCTGTTTAGGGGGGTAGTGGAGCCCATGGGGGATTGGGCACCCTCGTCAGCCATACAGTGTGCGGGGAGGGGGGAGCGCATGAGTACGCTGGAGTGGGCTCCCAGCATGCTACTTGGTTGTTTGTTGGGGGAGGGACCAAGAAAAAACAGAGATGTCTATGACAACTGTTCAGATGCAGTGCTGACATGTAGGCACTTTGCTTATTTGCAAATTGCCTACACATTACCACCACTGATTGTAGCGGTCTTTTGCTTTGAACTGTATGCCACTGCATCTGAACTGCTTTCATAGACAGCTCGGACATTTATTGGTGCAGTGAGGCTGCACCTGCAAAGAGGAGCAGGGCATTGGAAGCGGAGTGGCACACCTATGAACATTCGTATGGTGGCACTATGTTTCTTGCACATGCATGCAAACAAACATAAACAAGCATTTGTCAATGCTGAATGTTGATTGCTTATATGTGCTGTTTAGGTATTTGAAAGTGAAAGTACCATGCCTAAGAACTGTCATGTGCCCCTCCCCCCAAGACATCCACTGTGTCTTTCTATTCAGTATTCACAGAAGAGGGGGAGGGGCAAGGGCCACAGCAGCACAGCAGTTGCAAAGGCTATAGGCCGGTCAGCCTCACTTTAGTACTGGGGAAGATCATGGAGACATTGGTTAAAGAAAGGACAGTGGGGCACGTAGAAGCCATTGGAGCCCAGGACCATAGGCAACATGGATTCACAGTGGCGAGGTCATTTCAGACTAATCTGGTTGATCTTTTTGACTGGGTGACAAAGGAAGTAAATCAGGGTGGGGCAGTGGACAACGCTTACCTTGATGTAAGCAAAAGCTTTGACACCGTCCAACAGAGAAGGATGATAAAGTAGCTGAGTAGGCTGGACATGGGGAAAGGGTGGTAAACTGGGTTAGAAACTGGGTAACAGACAGGAGGCAGAGAGTGGTGGTAAATGGGGCACAGTCTGGGGCGTGGGGGTGACCAGTGGGGTGCCACAGGGATTGGTCCTGGGGCCAGTCCTGTTCAGTGTCTTCATTAGTGACATTACAGAAGGGCTGAAGGGAAAGGTCTGCCTGTTTGCAGATGACACCAAGATCTGTAAGACAGTGGATACCCCAGAGGGGGAGCAGAGGGAGTGCAGAAAATGAGAAGGGACCTGGGGAAGCTTGAGAAATGGTCTGAGGACTGGCAACTGAAGTTTAATTCAAAAAAGTGCAAAATTATGCACCTGGGACATAGAAACTGTCACAAAGAAGGAAAGGGACCTGGGGGTTGTTATTTCAGATGACCTGAAAATGTCAAAGTGGTAAGACAGCTGGGAGGGCCAGTGACATGCTGGGGTGCACAGGCAGGGGTATCACCAGCATAAGGAGGGAAGTAGTGATGCCATTATATAAAACCTTGGTCAGGCTTCACATGGAGTACTGTGTGCAGTTCTGGAGGTCGCACCTTCGTTAGGATATTAACAGGCTGGAGATGGTCCAGAGAAGGGCTAATGAGATGGCGTAGAGTTTGCAGCACAAGACTTATGAGGAAAAATTAAGGGACCTCAGTTTGTACTGAGTGGAAGAGAGGAGGGAAAGAGGGGATAGGATAGAAACATTCAAGTACCTTAAGGGTATAAATATAACTACTGAGAAGCAGGAGACAGCTGCTATAGGCACATGTGCCAGCTTCTGTGTGATATTCTTTTATTCTTCTAAATCTGTAATCTCCAGTATTTCAGTAACCACATGACCACACTGCCTTCTATAGGCAGTTTTATGGTGGTTGATGCCTGGTGTCAGATGGCAGACAAAGGGCTCACCAGATTGTGTTACCAGTTGAACAACTTCATAGAGTGTTCTTTTACTGGTAAGCATTTTGGAAAGCTGGTGAAGGTATCACACTTTTTATTATGATTGTATCTCCTTATGTCTGTCCTCTTTGGTCCCCCCATCCCCACACCCCAACAGTCATCAGTGACCACAGCTGCAGCCTTCTTCTTGCCAAGATGGTTGGTGAGAAACATAGAAACAGAGTTTGACGGCACATAAGGACCACTTGGCCCACCTAGTCTACCCATTTCCCTACCTGATGGATAAGCTGAAGATTCTAGTTAAACAGCTTACTTCCTCCTACCCCCAAGTAGAACTGCCTTATGTCTGTTCGTGAGCAGCTGCCTTCAGAGTCTGTCAAGTCTGTTGTCTTTCAGTGCCACTTATTGGTCATCTTCCAATACAGGCAAGGCACTGCCAGCTGAAAAGTAAATCAGGACAAGCTGGTTTCAAAGTGGGGAAGAAATGGAGTGAGCAAGAATGAAGTACTCATTCGGATGCGGCGTCAATTTTAAGATCAGCATACTGGTGTGGACACTGCAAATAGAACCCCAGCTTTTTAAGCAGCCTTCTGAGGAGTAAAGGCTTCTTAAAGCACTGGGGTTGTGTTTATTGTACTGTTAGTGAGCTGCATCTAATTCGGAATTTACTGTACCTTACATCTGGATGTATGGTAGGGCCAACTTTAAATAAACACTGCACCTGAATTAACACATGATGCCATAGAAACATAGAACTTGTCAGCAGAAAAGGACTGCTCAGCCCAACCAGTCTGCCCAAGTGTTCTCTACCTACTTGTAACTCCTGCCTGTATATGTTACTGCATGTCTTATTCTGCCTGTGTCCATCAGGACCTCCTTGTGAATGAGCTTGCTTAATGAATTTTTCCTGCAATGAACTAGAACCTACTCCACTTCCATAGCCCGATTGATCTCTGTTGACCCCCGCCTTCCCCTTTTTCTAATATACTCCTATGTTTATCCCATACATGCTTCATGCCCCCTACCATTTTAGGTTCCATCACTTCTCCTGGCAGTCTGTTTAAGGCGTCTACCACCCTTTCAGTAAAGAAATATTTCTTCACATCTATCCTGGATGCCCCCCCACCCCGCTTCATTGTATGTCCCTTGGTTTGGGTGCTCATCCTCATTTGAAGGAAACTCCCCAACTGTACCCTCTTTACCCCTGTGAGGTACTTTGTAGGTCTTGATCATTTCCCCTCTCACCCTCCTCTCTTCCAGAGTGTACATGTTGAGATTCTTTAGCCTTTTCTTGTAGGGATTCCTGTGAAAATTCTGAACCATTTTAGTTGCCCTCCTCTGGAAAACCTCCACCTTATGTCCTTTCTGAAGTGTGGACTCTAAAACTGGACACAGTGCTGTAGCTGGGGGCATACCATGGAACAAGACAATGGCAGCACAACATCCCTCCTCCTCCTCCTCCTACTGGAGATGCCACGCCTTATGCACCCCAGAATCCAATTTGCCCTGCCCATAGCCTTGTGACACTGGACTGCCATCTTGAGGTCCTCTGATATAATAACTTCAAGGACCCTTTCATGTCTAGTAAGTATCAGTGCCTCCCCCCATCCCATACCCAGCATTGGGGTTCCGATGCCCTAGGTACATGATTTTACACTTGTTGGCATTGAACCCCAAGTACCTAAGAAAATGGAATTGATTTGAATGAATTGCAGGCTTTTAAGCAGCTTTTTGGGGAGTGTGTATATGTGTGTGTGTGGGGGGAGGGCTCTGCTACTATAAGTATTTGCTTTTGATTTGGTATAATGTACGAACAGACTAACCCTGCTCCCCACTCCGTGTGCTATATTGAAGATAAAGAGCCCAAATAGCATTGGGCCAAGTATTGAGACCTGTGGCACCCCGCTTGTCACTGCTCTGGGTGCTGAGAGCTCCCCCACCACCACCACCCTCTGCACCCTTCCCTGTAACCAGTTCTCTATCCATTTAGAGGGTCAGACCACCTTCCACCCGCACCCCTCCTTCTCCTCACTCTTCTCCTCCTTAGCCTGTGTCCCTCATGTTGGTAGTCCTCACCCTTTCTCCTCCTTATTCTTACCGGGTGGTGGTACCTTCTGTATTCTACTCAGACCACTCTGCCTTCCCCCTTCCAGGGTTACTACACCTCCACCTTTATCTATATCTAGGGCAGTGAGCTCATCAGGCTCCCCTGACCGGATCTTTCTACCAACCTCAGTCTTTTGACCACCCCCCATTTGTTTAAATCCACCTTAGTAGAGATATACCCCTCTAATCCTGGCTATTTTATTTTTTACATATTTTCTCAGAGGGCTATGGTCAGCTTAGTCATCCCGACTGACCCCCTCACCTGCCCCTACATCAGGCCGACCTGCTCACCTCCACGGATTACCCCCATGCTGGGGTGGTGAGGAGCTTCCCAGGCTCGACCCACCAGAGCAGGATCCTGTTGAGGAGGCACCATTCAGCGTGGGCGGGGTTGAAGCTCATGCAGCCTGACCATAGCCCATTTTCCACTTTTTCCCTTTACGGAGTGCGGGCGTGCAATGACGCTTAGGCACAGTGTGCCAACATCCACCACACTCTGCCACTCTTTACTACACCGCTGTAGTAGCATCCGCGGTCATCACCAGGGGCTGCTACAGAACAGTGGGTGCCTGGATCCTGCCCCGGGATAGGAGAGCAGTCCTCCGGATGCTCAATCCTATCCCTCCCTTGCCAACCCTTGGCAGCCCGGGCTTGCATCTGAACCCGGGTCGCCAGCATGGCACGAGGTGTGGCATCCAGCACCTCAACCCTCAGTGACACTGGTCCGGCAACAATGCTACCTTTAATACTCCCCTCCCCTTCCTGTTCCAGTGTACCCTGTCCCCCACGTACAAGTCACTATTCCTCCCAGACCCTACCCCAGTTAATCACTAACCCATAATGTTTCATGTGGCACCAATCCATTAGCCACTCGAACTCCTCAAGCCTACCATTCCTCCCCATGCTTGCACATGGTACCGGCAGTACCTCCAAGAATGCCTCCGTCTTCTCCACCCCCTCACACTGCCTGCCTAAGTACTCAAACCTCCCCCTCACTACTTACACAGTGTCTCCTGCGAAGTCGATTGTACCCACATACAACTGTAAATGAGGTTTCTTCCTCCCCCTTGCTGCACGCTTGAACAGTGCCTGCCCTGCCCCTCCTGCAGTCAACCTGGGGACAGCTTCAACCCAAATATGGATATGCCTTTCCCCCTTTCTGCCCCATCTCACCCATTTCAGTATAGAATCCCCCAGGAGGAGTACCCCCCCTGCCCCTTACCCCCTTTCCCTTCTAATGCCCCTTCCACCACCCAAGTATTCATTCTTCCCTGTCCCTTACCCCCGCCAACTCCACCCTCTGTGACTTCTGTATCTATAACCCCTACTTCCACCTCACCCCTTTTCTCTGCCTCATTTCTCCCATCCCTCTTGAACCCCTTCCAGTCTGACTACTTCCTACTGGGCTGCACATGTCAAACTCCCCTCCTCCCCTGCTGATTTCCAGCCCCTCTCCTATCCCCACTGTTGTCAATTTTGAGCCCCCATTCCCTTCTACCCCAATAGTGATTCCCCTCCCATCCTTCCCTCTTCCCATAGCCTTCTCTCCTTCAGTCACCACCCCTCCTTCCTTACTAGCCCCCTTCTACCCTTTTGTCCTCACTATCTCTTCCCCTACCTGTTGTCATCCCTCTCATGCCCCGCTTGTCCTTCCCCCTTCAGTATTTTCCTGCTCCCCCTCTCTGTCCATTAGCAGAGTTTTGAATCTATTCCTAGTTGATACCTGTCCTACATCTCTTCCCCCTATCAGTTCCCCCCTCCTAGTTGTTCCCCTCCATGCCACCCATGGTGCCTCCCTACCTGCAGCCATCTGCTCTCTCCCCTGGTACTCCTTGTGGCCTCTTCCTCCCCCATCAGGAGGCCCTCTGCCCTCACCTCGGGCACCCCCCTTCCTTCCCCTCTCTTTTCTGTTGGTGCCTCTGATACTGTGGTCGGTTTCAGTCCCTAGTTAGTCTTCCTCTGTCCCCCTTTGTCATCCCCTATTCCCCCCTCAGGATGCCTACCATACTCATCTGCCCACCCACTTAGACTCCTCCCTAACCTCCACAGTTCCTCCCTCAAACTAGCCAGTCATCTACAGACCATACCCCTTCCCCCATCCTCCAAGCCCAGTTTGGGATCATGGAAGACCCACACCCTGTACACCCCTCCATTCTTCCAAAGATGCCCGGCCTATTGACATGTGGCACCTGCCCCATTTTGGCCCCCATCTTATGTTACAGGCTCTTACTCCCAGGTTCTGTACTCTACTACAACTGTTAGGCCCCTGTTTACTCAAATTCCTGTCCCCCCCACAGAAGTCCCAATACTGACCCCTTGCTGACCAGGGTAATTCAGTCTCAAATCTCATCCGTTAGATACTGTATTACTGTAGCAATCCTAAAGCCTCCTTGTCCATTTTTCACCCCTCAGCTACAATACTTTTTGTTCTCGGCTCTCATATAGTTTCACTTAGCCCAGTTAGAAATCCTATTGCACTCCAAGTATTACTCAGCTCAGTTAGAGAAATAAACAGAACAAATAAATGTGAATTATTACAGAAATCATAGCAGTATAGCTCAGTACTTAGGTCAGTTAGAGAAAGAAACAGAACTACTAAATCTGTATTATTACAGCAATCTTAAAGTATCCAATCATTGCTTCGTCTCCACTCCATAGACCTTGTTGTAATATAGGACCACAGAGGACCATGGGTGGGAGGGTGAGCAACTGTAAAGTCCCGGCAGAGCTCCACTGAGCTCTCTCACTCGCTCATTCTATTTCTCCCGACGCTGCAAGCTGCCCTTTTGTACTGGGGTCCTGCTTGTATTGACGCCTTTTTCTGCCCACAAAGAAATCTGCAGCAGGCCCGACAGAGCTCCTTTGAGCTCGCTCACTCCCCCTCTCTCACTCACTCGTTCCGTCCCTCCCGGCACTGCAGGCTGCCCTTTTGTACTGGGCTCCTGCCTGTGTTGGCACCTTTTTCTGCCCACAAAGAAATCAGCAGCAGTCATGATACAGATCCGTTGAACTCACTCACTCCCCCCCTCACTCGCTCATTCTGTTTCTCCCACCGCTGCAGGATGCCCTTTTGTACTAGGCCCCTGCCTGCATTGCTGCCTTTTTCTGCCCACAAAGAAATCTGCAGCAGTCCCAACAGAGCTCCGTTGAGCTCACTCACTCCCCCTCCCTCACTCACTCCTTCTGTTTCTCCTGGTGATGCAGGCTGCCCTTTTGTACTGGGCTCCTGCCTGGGCTGGTGCCTTTTCCTGCCCACAAAGAAATCCGCAGCAGTCCCTTCAGATCTCAGTTGAGCTCAGTCACTCCTCCTCTGTCACTCCATCCTAATCTGTCCCAAACACTGATTTCTGAAAGCGACTGCGCTATTCTGTGCCGGAAGCGCAAAAACACATTTCGGCCAGGATGTGAAAAATGACAGCTGTACTGTTCATAAGGGGGTGTGCAAAAATGCCAATGTTGAAAATCTGGCGTGAAAATATTACTAATTTGCAAAGTTACAAGGGTGCATGGAAACTGCACAACGCACGCTCGTAACACAGTCATTTTATGGAGTTACATCCCAAAATTTTCAACATAGGCATTTTAAGACCTCTGCTCATGAACAGTGTCACTGTGATTTTCTTAATGTGTCCAGAACACTGATTTCCCACAGCGACCGCACTATTCTGCACCGGAAGTGCAAAAACACTTTTTGGCCAGGATGTGAAAAATGACAGCTGTACTGTTCATAAAGAGGTGCAGAAAAATGGCAACATTGAAAATCTGGAGTGAAAATACTGCAAATTTGTGAAGTTATGAGCATGCATGGAACCTGCACAACGCACACTCATAACATACTCATATTATGGGCTTTCGACACAAAATTTTCAGCATAGGCATTCTATTACCAGTATCACTGTGATTTTCTTAATGTGTCCTGAACACTGATTTCCCACAGCGACCACGCTATTCTGCGCTGGAATGGCAAAAACCCATTTCGGCCAGGATATAAAAAGAGACAGCTATACTGTTCATAAGGAGGTGCATAAAAATGGCAATGTTGAAATTCTGGAGTGAAAATATTGCAAATTGGCAAAGTTATGAGCGTGCGTAGCAACTGCACAATGCACGCTTGTAAAACAGTAATTTTTGAGATTTTTTCCACCAACTTTGAAACACAGACTTTTTGAGAGACCACCTCATGAACACTGGCACTGTTGTTTCATTAATCGGTCCCAAAAGGTGATTTCACGCAGTGACTGCGAAATCACCTTTTGGGACCGATTAACGGCATGACAGTGACTGAATTCATGAGGAGGGGTCCCACCAACACCATGTTGAAAATTTGGTGCCAAAATTCCAAAAAATGCCTGAGATATGTAAAAAAGTTAAAAAAGCACTATTTATGCCATTATACAGCTTACCGGCATTTCCTCAGTTTGCGGTCGGCTTTGAAGAGTGCAGATGTGTTCCCGGTCCACCAAAGATCATCGTGCCAGACTCCGGAGGTAAGTATGGGGTGAGGGTGATGTGGGGAGGCAGGGTGCGCAGTGGGTGGGTGTGGGTTGTGGGAAGGGGCAGGGAGACCGCGAGGGACCGTTTTCTTTTTTATAGGTTCAAAAACAAAATAAAAACCATCGCAGGATGTTTTTTGCTTTACAGGGGCATTGGGCACGCTGGGGTGGGCTCCCAGCATGCCACCTGAATGTTTGGAGGGCTGTAACTGATGGGGGATTGGGCACCCCCATTGGCACATATGGAGTGCTGGGGGGGTGGACAAGAGCAGAGGCGGATTGGGCACCCCCTCAGCATAAACATAATTTTGGCGAGGGAACCATTATGCCGACAGGAGTGGGCCCCTTCTGCAACCTGAACTCGCAAGTGGGATTCAGCTTTACAGGGATTGGGGCCCTGTCAGCAAACAAACACTATTGTGGGGGGCACATGCTGCCGGGAGTGATTGGACACCCCCTCGGCACTGGAGGCTCTGTCATGTTGTTTGTGAACATGGCAGCAAGCCACCGCCATGTTCACAAACAATATTACAATACCAACGTTCTGCCTAGCAATGACTGGTCACTCCCTCATTGCAGTGGAATGGCTGACACTGCTATGATGAGGCAGCCCCTGATTGCAGCGGCTGAAATGTTTCAAGGTTGTGGCACGCTGGCTGAACTAGTGTCAGCAGCAGCATGCCACCCCATTGGGGAAAGCGGGCCAAGCCTCAAAAGGCAGTGGGGGCATTGGCCACAACAGTGTCGCACCTCCACAACCTGCTTCTGCAGCAAGCTGCCGCAATATGTTTCTTGTGCATGTGCACAATCAGCATAAAAATGGGTAAACTCAGGGTCCCACTGAATGAGATACTGCATCTCTGCTCAGCACTTGTGGGTAAATAAATTGCAAAACAAAACGCAAATTAAACTTTAGCTTGAGATCAGCACATAAATTCAGGTAGGACCAAATGGTTCAAACATAGTTATCCCTCTGGGCAATAAAATATTTTGTAAGATTGTGCTGAGCAGTACACATAATTATAAAAGCCTTTAGATGCTCATAGGAGAAATATGTAACTTCTTAAGAAATAATACAGTACTTTGGAGGCCTAAAGAATGATTTGATTGGTGGTTGGCCATTATTGTAATGTTTTTAAGATATTTCTATGGTAACCATTTTGTGCAGTATAGTTTGCATATTATAGTTGTTTTGTACTTTATTACCCTTGCTGTGAGACACTACTCCTTTACAGGTTTGTACCCTTAACCCTGTAGTTGCAGCAAATTATGAAATAAACTTAATAGCAGTAGTAATAGAGGTTCTTCTAGTAACAGTCATAGTAATTCATGAGCAATATGTATGTAAATTACAAGGTTTGAAAAGAGGTACTATATAAAAACATGAACTCATAGAACATTTCAATTAGAATTGTTTCTAAATAGATTGAGCAAAGGTACATCCATCCCTGGTTCTTATCCTCCCTGTTCCCCTTTTGCTTTGTTTTCTGTACAGTGCACTAAAGTCTCTCAAATAATCTTTAGCTAAAATAAGAAATGGGTACTACAGGGAACTGGCTCACGCTTGTTTGGCCAGCCTTAGCTGTATAACCATTTCAAAGCTGACTTAGTGGCTCTGAGAATCAATCAGCTGAAATGTATAACTACAGAATCTCTGATTGACAGCTGTAGAGAAACCCATGGTGCCATCGTTGTGGTTGTTTAGCCACAGCTGTTGATGCTGAGTTCTACAGATAAATTTATGCCTCTGCAGAAGCATGCTTTGCACTGGCCAACATGATTCATTATGCCTGAGTCAGTCTGAGCCACCAAATTAAAAAACAGCCCACATGTACTTCCAGTACATAGATGTCTGGCATGACTAGAACATCAGATTTCCACCCACACTGATGCTATGCATTAGAAACTCTGCCCTAAGCATGGCAAGCTGTACTATAACAAATCCTGCGTTCCACTAATGGTCCACCATAATATCATCCTCAAGAAGATCCTGCTGGTGTTTGACTATGTGGTTGTGGTCTACAATCATGCCCTAAAATCTACACTTGCCAGGCTGGGCTCCCTTTTTCATACTTTCTTCCACTTTGGCCTACTGTATGTGCTCCATCTCTCACTCATCTCTGCTCTTTCCATACAAATCTCTCTCTCCCCTTCCCAGAGGTCCAGCATTTCTCACACTTTTCTTCCTTGCTGGCCAAACACCAGTTTGCCACTGTTCCCACTGACCTCCCCTTAACCTTGCCACACCATCTTCCTGCTCCCTCTAATCATATGCTGCTCATTCCGTTCATCTCTCTCTCTCTCTCTAACTCTGCAGCAGATCACTCTGGTTTCTCAATCTGCCTTCCAACACTGTGGAACAACCTCCCTATCCCGATATGCCTTTCAATCTCCCTATACTGTCTAACAACTCCTACTAGCACACTTCTGAAACCATCCACCTGTTTATAGCCGTCTTCTCTTCTCTCCGGCATTACAAGCCCTGCCCTCACCACACCTTTCTCTTCTTATTCATTTTTACACTTACCCTATTGCACAGCCCAACATTCAGTGTACTCTGAAATTTTGCACATTTACACCCTCGTGTTTTTATTCCAAGCATTTCCATTTCATTAGCTGCACACGTCCCAAGCTCTCATCCTTGGTACACCTTTAACTAACAGTATGTATTTTGCACACTTTTTGCATTTTGTTCATGGAATTTATTTCTTGTACCTTGCATTTAATTGTTCCTGTACATGCACTTGTTGTAGTTGCTTTATTTGTTGTTGCTGTATTCGTGTAACCCCCTTCCCTGGGTCCACACCTGGACACTAGCTCTGGCTTAGCAAACCTATCCCAGTCACCAAATAAAAATAAAATGCATGTAATCAAACTGCCATAGCCCTAACTCTCAAATCCCACCTCTCTCTCTCTCTCTGTTTTTCCACTGGGAGCCCGGGGACTACTCCAACGGTAGCACTTTTTCTTCACTCTCATCTCCCAATTTCTTGTATCTTTCTCTTTCCATTCTGCTTTTCCTTTCTGGTTGATTTCTCTGTTTGTGCTTTCTCATTTAAAGTGCACAGCCCTCCTCTTCCATCACCAGTTGAATCCGTATTTTTGGGTAACCTGCACTTACCTCACCATATGTATTCCCCCCCCAAAAAAAACTATTGCCTCCTCCTCTCTTCTCCTTTCTCTCTATACTAACATACTAAAATGCCAGCAAAATAGGCCTAACAGTCTTTTGTGTCTGCTTGTTTGGTCAGCCCCACCCTGGGAGCTGACTTTGCTGCCCCCCTCGCCTTCTCTGGCTTCTCCCTTCCCAGTTCTGGATATTCTTGCTGCATTGGATTTTGCTTCCAGAACCCTTCCCCTGTACCTGTCCCACCCTCTCTTGAACTCCTCCACCGTCTCTGCCTCCACCAGCCCCCTAGGCAGTACATTCCATGGCTCCACCACCTTCTCAGTGAAGTAGCACCTCCTCCTTTCTCCCTTGAATCTTCCCCCCTCCAGCTTCCACCCATGCCCTCTAGTGGCCCCCTCCTCCTTCCTTCGAAGCACCCTGACTGCTCGTCCCCTATTTACCCCCTTCATGTACCTGAAAACCTCTATCATGTCCCCCCAGTCCCTTCTCTCTTCCAGTGTGTACATATTTAGCTCTTCGAGCCTCTCCTCATAAGTCCTGTCCCCCAAGCCCCAAATCATTTTGGTTGCCCTCCTCTGTACCCTCTCCAGGAGTTTAATGTCCCTCTTTAAGTGTGGCCTCCAAAACTGCATGCAGTACTCGAGGTGCGGCCTCACCAAGCAGTTATACAGAAGGAGTATCACTTCCCTCCTTCTGGAGGTGATCCCCCTAGTGATGCATCCCAGCATCCTGTTGGCCTTGGCTGCTGCCCTCCTACAAGTCTCTGAGTTGTTCATCTTGACATCCACCACCACCCCCAGGTCCCTCTCAGCCATCGAGACTTGTAGCATCCCCCCAAGGGTGTACACTTGGCCCGGGTTTCTGGCCCCCAGGTGCAGTACCTTGCATTTCCCTGCATTGAACCTCAGCTTCCACTTTCTAGACCATCTTTTCAGAGCCTCCAGGTCCCCCTGTAGGGCCACCCTCCCCTCCTCCTCCCCATCCACCACCATCCCCAGTTTTGAGTCATCCGCAAAGAGACTCATCTCACTCCTGATACCTGTCCTTATGTCAGAGATGTAGGGCGTTGAACAGGAGGGACCCAATTACTGATCCCTGTGGGACCCCACTAATGACCCTCCTTGGGGATGAGACTATCCCGCCAACTACAACCCTCTGGGTCCGGTCCTGGAGCCAGTTGCCTATCCATCTGATCATCTGGTTCCCCACCCCCATTTCTCCCAGCTTATCCAACAGGCCCTCGTGAGGAACAGAGTCAAATGCCTTGCTGAAGTCTAGAAAGAGGACGTCCACTGGTCTACCCAGGTCCAAGGCACTCGTCACCCAGTCATAGAACTCCACAAGGTTTGTCTGACATGATTTCCCTGGATCAAATCCATGCTGTCTATCGTCCAGGCACCCCGACTTTTCCAGGTCCCCCCCAGCCTCTCCTTGACAATGCCCTCCATCACCTTGCCCACCACGGATGTCAGGCTGACAGGCCTGTAGTTCCCTGCCACCTCCCCTATCTCCCCTTTCACCAAGCTCTGCCTGGCTACTACTTGCTCTCACAGAACTTTATTCCTCACTGTTTGAATACTGCTCAGTTCTTTAAAAATTACCTGGCTGCTGTCTCTTACATGTAAACTTAAATGCTGTATTGTTTTTTTGTCATTCTTACCAACGTAATATTGTTCAAACATTTACATGTTACTTGTATTATGTACAAATATGTTTCTATTTTGATGTTTTGTCTCTGTACCCTCCCAGGTCGTGCCTGAAAAGAGTCTTTTGGCTAGTGCACCTTATCCGGTAAACAAAAACTAAATAAATAAAATAAAATAAATAAATAAATATGTTATAGATTACAAAGCTTGCATTATGATTTCAAATCAAGAGTTCAGCCCTCATCCTCTGGTTCCAAAGACGGGAGATTGGTTCTTAGTTTGGAACGCACAACATATATAAATCAAAGTACCAGTGGTACTGAGCAGTGGCAAAATGTCCCAAACACATGAAGTACCCCACAGAAAATGAGATGTAGCACCTCAGCTATCCTGTGTGAATTAATTGCTTGCAAATTGCTTTGGGATACAGTTTATGAAAAACACTAGATATGTCAATTCTATAATATTCTACAAGTCACACACTACAGGTATTTGATTGAAATACAAATGCTTCTAAGAGGTGATGAGCTATTTTCTCACTTTGCCCTAATTTTCTCAATCTCCTTAACACTTTTTCTTCAAACTTTTCTTCCATATAATCTCCTGAACTGTGGGGCCACACTGAGTGTTAATTTGCTTGATCAGCAAAAGAGGATAACAGTGAACAATCAGTTCATGATATCACTGCCAGCCACACAGAACCAGGGCAATTGTTAACAATGTATCCTCTTAGTATAAATCCCTCTATCTATCCACTGCAGACTCAGTACAAATAGACAGTTGGCATGACATGCATGACAATCAAAGGCATTTGCAAAAAGGGCAGTATGTTGAATGGGTTACACTTTATTTTATGCAACAAGGTAATTGCACTGAAGTTACATGTTTGTTGCATGAATGCATAAACAACACAAGCATTTGTCAATGCCAAATGTTTGTCTGCGGATATTAGCATTGGATGTGCAGGAATTAGATAGATGCAGAATAGGAGTGGCAGTGAAGTACTGAACTCTGGCCAATCCCACTGCCACCCTGCAGAGATGGACAGGCATTGGGGTGTGCCTGTGGGTCGTTGCCCATAATGCTCATGGCATTTCACCTCACCCTATCCTGTAGACACCGACAAGTGTCAAGGTGTGCCTTGGGGTGTTCAGCTTTACAGTCACCCCATTTCATAAGGGCATATGCTGAAATGGGTGCAGCACAGGAGAATGGGGTGCAGTCTGGAGCTGAAGAGTGTAAGGCACACCTCGATGCCTGTCACTGGTTTCAGGGTGGGGGTGGGATGGCATGAGCATTACAGACGGTGATCCAAAGTTACACCTCTGATGCCTGTCAGTCTGTACAGGGCGTGACGTTATGGTTAGAAATCCTCATACCCCGGGCGTGTGTTAGTATTTGCACTACAAATTTTCAACATGGCCTTTTTGTGACCCCCACCTCATGAAAGCATTTGGGACCTCTTCTCATGAACAGTGGCTCTGTGATTTTGTTAATGTGTTCCAAACTTCGAGTTCCCACAGCGACCGTGCCATTCTGCACCAGATGTGCAAAAACACAGATCAGGCAGGATGTGAAGAATGACAGCTGTACCATCCATAGGGAGGTGTGAAGAGATGGCAATGTTGAAAATCTGTAGTGAAAATATTAAAAATGCTCAAAGTTCTGAGCGTACATGGAAACTGCTCAACACATGCTTGTATCACAGTCATTTAGTGGAATTATTTCACCAAATTTTCAACATAGGCATTTTGTGACCTCTGCTCATGAACACTGTCACTATAATTTTCTTAATCTGTTTGAAACATTAATTTCCCAGAGTGACTGCGCCACTGTGCGCCAGATGAGCAAACATATTTCAGGCAGAATATGAAAAATGACATCAGTACTTTTCATAAGGAGATGTGGCAAAATGCCAATGTTGAAAATCTGAAGTGAAAATTTACAAATTTGCGCACTTTCGAGCATACGTGGAAACTGCACAACACACGCTTGTAACACAGTCATTTTATGGACTTTTGTCACCAAATTTTCAACAAAGGCATTTTAGGTCCTCTGCTCATGAACAGTGTCACCATGATTTTCTTAATGTATCCCAAACACTGATTTCCCGCAGCGACCATGCTATTCTGCGCTAGAAGTGCAAAAACACATTACGGCCAGGATGTGAAAAATTACAGTTGTACTGTTCATAAGGAGGTGTGGAAAAATGCCAATGTTGAAAATCTGGAGTGAAAATATTACAGATTCGAGAAGGTACGAGCATATGTGGAAACTGCTCAACACACGCTCGAAAAACAGTCATTTTTGGATTTTTTCCACCAAATTTGCAACATAGGCTTTTTGAGAGCCTACCTCATGAACACTGGCACTGTTGTTTCTTTACTCAGTCCCAGAAAGTGATTCCACACAGTGTCCGCAAAATCACCTTTTGGGACCAAATAACGCCATGACAGTGGCTGAATTCACGAGGAGGGGTCCCAATAACCCCATGTTGAAAATTTGGTGAACAAATTCCCCAAAAATGCCTGAGATATGCACCAAAGTTGAAAAAACCCTATTTATGCCATTATACGGCTTACCAGCATTTCTTCATTTCGTGGTCGACTTTGAAGAGTGCAGACGTGTTCCCGGTCCACCAAAGATCGTCTTGGGCTCCAGAGGTAAGTATGGGATGAGGGGGTGGGGAGGCAGGGTGCACAGAGGGTGGCGAGGTTGGGATGGGCCACCGAACTCAACGAGGACCGTTTCTGTTTACAGGTTTAAAAAAATCACTGGACTTTTTTACAGGGACATTTGGCATGCTGTGATGGGCTCCCAGTGTACCACCTGAGTGTTTTTGGGGGTGCTGTAGCTGATGGGGATTGGGCACCCCTATCGGCACATTCAAGGGGAGAGCCGCGAGGGGATTGGGCACCCCTCAGCACACAACAAACTGGGGGACATTATGACAATAGGAGTGGGCTCCCATTGGCAAATTGAACTGGGAAGGGGACTGAAGCTGATGGGGATTGGGCCCCCCATTGGCAAAGAAAGATTTTTGGGGGGTGCATGATGCCGAGGGGGATTGGGCACCCCCTTGGCACACAGCAAATGGGGGAAGGGGTTATAGTATGCTGACGGGGAGTGGGCTCCCCCATCAGCAAATGAACTGGGTCGGGGATGGCAAGGTACCACCCTGCAATGATGGGTCGCTCCCTCATTGCAGCTGCGGATTCATTTCAAGGTGGTGGCACGCTGGCTAAACTAGTGTCAGCAGCAGTGTGCCATTGCATTGGGGAAAGCGGGCCAAGCCTCAAAATGCACTGGGGCCATTGGCCCCCACAGTGCAACACCACCAAAACCCCCTCTTCTCTCCTAAGCTGTGACGAATTGTTTCTTGTGCATGCGCGCAAGCAAATATAAAAATTAGTTAATGGAGAAGTGACAGAGGGTGGTAGTTAACAGCACTCACTCTAATGGGGGGAGAGTGACCAGTGGGGTGTTGCAGGGCTCCGTAGTGGGACCATTCTCCTTCAACGTCTTCATAAGTGACATTGCAGAAGAACTGGAAGGGAAGGTATGCCTTTTTGCAGATGACACCAAAATCTGTAATAAGGTGGACACTTGGGGGAAGGGAGAAAATGTGTAGGGACCTTGGGAAACTTGTAGAGTGATCAATAGTATGGCAGTTGGATTTCAATTTCAAAAAAGTGCAAAAATCATTCACCCAGGGCATAGGAACCCAGGAGTTGAGTATAAGATGGGGGGGAGGGAGGTGCTGACAGTCACTAAGCAGGAAAGGGACCTTGGAGTTATTATATCTGGTGACCTCAAAGTAGCAGGGTAGTGTGACAAAGCAGTGGGTAGGGGCAGTGGAATGTTGGGATGCATAGGGAGAGGTATCTTCAGCAGGAGGAGGGAAGTGGCGTTGCCACTGTATCATTCGCTTGTGAGACCTCACCGGGAGTACTGTGTCCTGTTCTAGAGGCTGCACCTCAAAAAGGACACAGACAGGGTGGAGGCAGTCCAGAACAGGGCAAATAAAATGATGCAGGGGTTGCTTCAAAAGCCATATGAAGAGATACTAAAAGGTATCAACATGTACAGCCTGGAAGAGAGGACAGTGAGAGGAGTCATGACGGAAACTTACAAGTACCTCATGGGGGTGAATAGGTGCAGGAGGGCAATCTCTTTCAAATTAGAAAAAGTACCAGGACCAGAGTGCATGCAATAAACCTGGGGGGGGGGGGTTAAGAGGGATTTGAAGAAGTACTATTTCACTGGATGTGTGCCGGATACCTGGAACAGATTGCCAGTGGAAATGGTTGCGGCAATAACAGTACAGGGCTTCAAGCAAGCATGGGATAGATATAAGGGAATATTAGTAAATCAAAAGGGAGGAGGGATGGTAACCGGAGAATAGCTTGGGTCTTCGGAGACAGACTAGACAGAAATCATCAGGGCAGACTCGGTCGGCCAAGCAGCCAAATTCTATGTTTCTAGTTATGGGTCTTACCACAGACTAGTGGACATGTGTGCATTATTCCACTGCAATCCACTATGCATTTTCTATTTATGCAGTGGATATTAGAATAAAAAGGGGAGCATAGATACATTTATTTTCCATTATGATGCTCCTGTTATGAAAATAACATTTATTTTCATTTCAGGGGCATCATCAGTATTTATTTACACTCCATATGCATCTTTAGGTACCTTGAAAGTCACAAAGCCCACAAGTTCCATGAGTTCCTTGCCAGAACTAATTTAGAGTGCAGCAAAGAACAGGGCCACTCGCCATGGATACTAGTGCCACAGATATAGTACCAGTAGCTCAAAACAAAAAAATCTAGCACCAAGAACCACATGGACACACACTTCCAGTACGTAAGGTAGATTTATTAGTCATACGTACCAAAGCCCCAAGATACTCCTATTCAGTCCGCCAAAGTTTCATGCCAGAACCTGGCACTTTTACAAGGTGTAACAGCCACCTTCTCCCTACCTGTTATACAGGCAGGTTAATTAAAGTGACAGTGCTTACATTTCATTATGCTGAATTTTGTAAGAACTACCTACTGGCCATAAAAGTGCATGTACTGTATACAGTTTGTGCAGCATAAGCAAATAAAATGCATAAAAATACATGTGCAAAAGCACTATATGGATATTATATTTATATACAGTATATGGCTGAATACCCAGACTGACTACATATAATGTAAAATCCCCTCACCCACATTAATTAAGATACAAAGTACAGGAAAACTATTATCTTGTTACAAACATGGATCCCCAAGTGTTTTGTTCTGTTGATTACATAATGTTAATATCCCAAATCATAGTGTAAATACCAGTGGAGTCATGTATTATTTAAATAGTCTTATACAACTAAACAGATTTTTTAAGCTGATTTCATATGATGTGTCAAGCATAAAATATTTCTGCTGCTGCAGGAAAATGTTTTACATTCCAAGTTCATAGAACAGAACATTAACAAGGAGCAGCCAAAGAATGATGGCAAAAGAGACAATGGGGGGGGGGCTGTTGGGATAGAGGCAGTGGAATGTAAGGGGAATGTGGGTGTTGTGAGGGGCAGGGAAGAAGGATAAGAAGTTAAGCAGAGGAGAGGGGGTAAGGGAAGGAAATATGAAAGTGGATCAGTAAAGGAAAGAAACTAAATAGAAGGATAGAAAAAGAAGAGATTAGATTACATACACATTTATATTAACAGTCCTAAATAGACCGACTACAATGACTACAGAACACGGAGTAACTGTTGCAAAAGGAACATTCAATTATCAAAGAGGTAGTTTTGCAAAGGTCTATTAATAAATGCTGCAGGTGACTCCAGAAAATTATGGTCTCATATCAAGACACTCCTTGGAGCCAAACACACCAGAGATACAAATGATATGATACTAATTGGTGTGCATTGTAACAATCCAGACACCATCGCTAACCCTTGTAATCTCCATTTCTCTGATTTATCAAAATACTCGTCTCCCTCCCCCACCATCACCAGACAGGAAGCCCAAAGGATGCTACAAGCCATCCCTGATAGTACTGGTACTGGTACTGATTCATATGGTCTTGAGCACAAGCTCCTGAAACTCGCCACCCCTATTATTGCCTCATCCTTTGCTAAAATCTTTAACTTATCACTATGCCACAGCTCAGTCCCTATCATCTGGAAAATAGCAAAAGTCACTCCCATATTTAAAAAAGTAGACCCCAAAGATACTGCCAACTACCGGCCTATAGCCATTCTCTCTGTTCATAGTAAAATACCTGAAAAACTAGTAGCCAAGCAAACTATCTCTTTTCTACAAGAACATAACCTCCTCTCTGTTTCCCAGCATGGCTTTCACCAAGGCCACAGCACTGCCACGGCCCTCCTGAAATTCACAAATGATATCTATACTGCTATGGACAAAGGACTCCTGACCAGGGCGGTCTTCATCAACCTAACCAAGGCATTCGGCCCTGTAAACCACTCCCTTCTCCTCAACAAGCTCCAGTCCCTTGCTTCTCCACAGAAGCAGTGGCCTGGTTCAATAGTTACTGATCAAACAGAAAGCAGGCCATGAATTACAACTCCGTCCTGTCTTATCTCTCTACCATATATATTGTTGTTCCACAGGGATCTATTCTGGGCCCCCTACTTTTTTTATCTTCATTAATGATCTCCCCTCACTCTCTCCTGATTGCTCATTTCTGCTATATGCAGATGACTTTGTTCTTTATTCCAGTACCAGGAACATCTCAGACATAAATCTCTTGCTCTCCTCAGATTTCAACCACATTCAATCTTGGCTGACTGAAAACGACCTTGTTCTTAATGTGGGTAAAACACACTCCATGCTTTTTGGCTCCCCTGACAGACTCAGAACTAATCAGAATCCTTTAAAAATCTTATGCTCTGATGGCTCACTATTGG
This sequence comes from Neoceratodus forsteri, assembly GCA_016271365.2. Taxonomy (NCBI): domain Eukaryota; kingdom Metazoa; phylum Chordata; order Ceratodontiformes; family Ceratodontidae; genus Neoceratodus; species Neoceratodus forsteri. The sequence continues at coordinate 36,785,394 of JADMNL010000037.1, read as the reverse complement.
TCAATACTAGCTCTTTCAAGTACCTGGGCATCCTGCTTGACAAATCTCTGGATTTTGATCAACACACATTACTACTACCTGTAAGTCCGCAAATGCTAAACTTGGGAGTGCCTACCGGACTAGTTATGCCCTTACCCCATTGGCGAGGCTCACTATTGCACAAAGCATTCTGCTTCCAGCACTAGCCTATGGCTCAGTCACCTACTTATGAGCCTCAAAAACTACTCTTCACAAGTGGGACACCACCTATAATAATATCTGACAGTATGCCTCTGAATCCCCTTGCTACAGGCACCACTGTCAGCTTTATGCTGATCTAAAATGGCCCTCCCCTACCAGGGGTCAAAGTTAAATTTTGTAGCCACTAGCCAGCAGGGCTAGTGACTGGAAAAATCCACTGTCCCCACAGACATTTCCACTGGCCCAGCTTGTGTACTTACTGAAGTGCTGCCATCTCCAGTACATGCCCACAGGCTACTTAAATGAAAATCTTACTAGCCCAATACAAAATCTATCAGCATTTGGCTAGCAGGCCAGTGCCAATTTCAACCCCTACCCTACTGCTTATTGACTCCAGTCCCTTGGATCTCTTATTGACAGTGTTGCCAGATCAGGTCTCCCCCAATCCCTTGCCTCCATGCTGGACACACAAACCATCTCCTATGGACTTAGAACCACTGACCTAGCTCCCCTCCACATTCCTAGATGTAAAACTGCTATGGGCACATGGACTTTCTCGTATGCCGCACCTAAATATTGGAACACCCTTCCCCAAGCTATTTGTCTTGTTCTGACCCCTGACTGCTTCAAGAGGCTACACCGCAATCATCTGTGTCTCAACCCTCTGCACATGCTTTCACCCTCCATAGACCCTCCTGTCCTCTACCCCTGGACCACCTCATCTCTACCTGCTACTGCCGTTCTCTCCCCAAACTCTCTTCTTAACCTGACCTCCTGCCTTCCTCCCTTTCACCTCTTGCCATTGCCCTTTTCCTAGGCATCACCCTCCCACCTTCCCTCCTCTCTCTTTAGTTTCCTATTTTCTCCACCCTACAATTCCTTGCCCAGACCTAAAGAATAGTATATATACCCCTTGTCTCAACTATGTAGTTCTCACTAAACTGTCACACTTGTACTTTCTTTGGACCTCTATTCCTTTGGTTTGCTCAACTTGATCTGTTGTGTTCAAACTTTTTTCCAATTTAAACTGCACTTTTATTGTATTTTTGTAATGCTGTCTCTCCCATTTTGTATCCCGAATATTTGGTGAACTTGCACTTGTTATTTCTTCAATATTGTCTCAACTGTATTTCTATTTTACTGTAAAATTGTATTGGATCCGTACTCGCTGTTTCACCTATTGATGCACTGTTTACAACTTGTTGTTTTTGTACTCCTACTTGTACCCTCCTGGGTCGTGCCTGAAAATAGGCATTGCTATGCCTAGTGCACCTACCCAGTTACCAAAAACGAAATAAAATAAATAAATACATCCAAAGATACTTGGTGCTATCCTTAGTGTTAAGACAGATGTCTTGCTGCCCATCGAGTCTGTCTCCTGCTTCAGCGGGGCCACTTTACCCTTAATTTTGCTTGTAAAAATGTATCCAGTTCTGATTTGAATGTTGCTATTGTTTTTAATTCTGCTGTCTCTTTTGGTAGCACATTCCATAATTTCCCATTTCTCTGGGTACTGTACAAAAACCCTCTTCTTTCATTTTTAATGGAGTTTTCCAATTTGATCTGCTGATTGTGGCATCTCAAACTAAATTAATTTTCCTGTAGTTGTATACCCATACTTTCCATTAGTCCCTGGTCATTCATTCTTTTGAACATCTGGAGCATATCTTCTCTTACTCTTCTTTCTTCTAGGCTGCATACCTGTTCAATGTATCCTCACAGGGTAGATTATTTAGGCTAGGAACAAGCTTAGTAGCCCTATGCTGTACTCCTTCAATGTTGTTTATGTCTCTCCTTAGATAAGGATTCCATAGCTGTGATACATAATCCAGGTATGGCCTTACACAGGTCCGGTATAGTGGCAATATGTATTGTTCTTGCCCAACAATGACCCCTGTGGGGCCTCACTAGTCACCTCACCTAGTTCTGATAGTGTTCCCATTATCCTTTCCCTTTTCATTCCGTTATGTAACCAGTTTATCTATTTCAATATGTTGGTGTCTATGTCCATATTTATTAGTTTTTTATTAGTATACTATATGGAACATTATTGAAAGCTTTTTGGAAGTCCAAATATAGTATCTCTATTAGGATATCATATATTGTATATACATATATTTATTTATTTGAGTTTTGATAACCTGGTAAGTCCACTGAGACAATTACAGTCCCTTTTTCAGGGTTGACCTGGGGTCTAGAATCAGCCATACAGATACAGATACAGTTCATCCATGCATTTTTCATGTTACGGAGTAGGTAACAGACACATAACATATCACCAGTTAATATAAGTTTACAATCAGAAGCTAAATATATCTCATAGAGAGCAATAGGTAGAAACTAAAGCCTGATGCAAGCATAACAGTGCAGAGTGCTAATTATAGGGCAGATAAGCGGATGACATAGTATTGTATACATTCAACTTAAAGAAAAAAGTAAGACTAATATAATCACATTAACAAGCAATCACCCTTATTTTCCAATGGGGGAAGAAATTGTTGAGGGAAAAGGGAGAAAAACTGAAGGAGAAAGCAGTAGGAGAGGTAAATGAGTACCTGGGTAAGCACCATCAGCGAAAGCAAGAGCAGGAAGCAGCAGCAGACAGAAAGGTAGACAGGTGAGACTGAAATTGTGAGCGGAGGAGCAGGACAGAATGGAGGGAGGAGGAGGGAGTTCCAGTCAGTGACAGCAGCATATGAGAAGGAGTGTCAGGAGACAGCAAGATGTAGGTTGGGGACAATAAGAAGGGTGAGAGAGGTAGAGCGGAGGGTGCGAGGAGCCTGTCTTGGGCGAATGAGTTCTCTGAGGCAGGGATATATCTGTAATTACATATTTAATTGCATAATTATATATACCACCCTTCCCTAGTCAAGTTGCTCTGCCTCTTCTGCTTTCTCCTTAAAATCTCTCCTTCATGACTATTTTTCTGTCTCCTACAACTGTCCATGACTTCCCCCTCCCTCAGCCAGTTTTGCCCTGACAATCTGTTCCTGCTTACCTGTTCATTGTTCTGAAAAAGTAATTTCATTATCTAAATTATCTAATTTTTTTCTATTGCATGTATCTGTCATATTTGACTTTATTCAATTCTTGATTTTTCTACTTGATACATTGTATTTGCTGTAAATGATTTTCTACATCCCCAATCCTCAGGATGCATCTGGAAATGAACTGTTAGCAGCTCAGTACATCTTTCCTAGCTAAATTTTTGAAATAAATAATAAGTAAATAACTAATATGGTTACATGAACAAGTAAATAAATAAATAATATTTTTATTTTCATTCTCAGTTAATTTCCATGGAAGACTAGTGTATTTGTTGTACATGATATATTTTTTTAATTCATGTTGTGTTATGACTGATTTGTATTTCTTACTGATATCCTTCTCAAGTTTTTCTTTTATTTAAAGCAGCAGTACTAGTTATTAAAAAACATACTTTTTACAATAGTTATGTCAAACAAGCCCCACAACTGGCATAACTTGAATCATTTGCTTTTTATTTTTTTTCATTATATTCATTATTTTTTTCTGACAGTTTAGCACAGACCCTTGCCAGGATTGCCATACTGGATTCTGAGGAAAATGAGGTGCTGCCATTCTCTCATTGGTTATTTTGTCTGATGTAACTGGAACGCACCACCCCTTCCTTTGCCTGCTGAGTGTTTATAGGACAATCAATGTAAACAAAGGGTGAAAAACAGGAAATGGCACTGGGCTGCCATATTTCCTGTTGACCCACACAATATTATAAATGTATTAAAATCAAGGGAACCAATTATCAGAAAACAGTAGCAAACAACAAAAGTTAAATCTGAAACTTTAAACTACCTGTACCAGGCTGTGCAAAAATCTGGGAAGTAATGAACACTTTAGTACTATTGCTTTAACTTTCTATCATTTTACTCAGGATAGACGTAAAGCTTATAGGTCTATAGTTAGTAATACTAGCCTTGTCTCCTTTTTAAATTTTTCTTATAATTGAAGTTTATTCAATTTTTTCAAGAAAACACAAGAAGCCATCGTGCTGCAGGAAAACAGATTACACAGTAAGTGCACTCTCAGTCATAGTTAGGTGGTAACAACATTTCAGCAGTTATACAAAGTGGTACCAAGTCCTTTGTTTAATAATGCATTTAAGGAACAAAGTCATTATGCTTAGACATTATAGCCATTATTCATTGGCTCCAAAGCAGCTCAGATTTGGGTAGTTCATGGATAATTTTGGCTGTAAGCTTTTCCACAGTATATACACCTATCGAACGGTTTTACCATATGTCTATTGTTGGCATAACATTAGAAAGCAAATTTGTAGTTATTGATTTCTTGCCTTTTAAAATGCTAATGGATAAAAGTTTCCTGGTAGTCTGCTGTCAGTAATCTGTTAGCATTTCCAAAAATAAAACTAAATGGGAGGTCAACTGTAATGTTGGTTGGAAAATGTCCTTTAAATTTTGCTGAAACTGATCCCAAAACATCTGTAAACAAGGACAAGGGCAGAATACATGTGCATGTGGTGAGCAAGGTACCCCCCACACAATCTCCAAAAAGATGCCGCTACCTGACACACATATTTGGCCTTCTGGATGGGGGTACGAAAGAAACAACTAAAAACACTTCCAAAAAAATGCCTTCCAATAATGGGAGGATGTGGGTTTATGGGTGTACATTAGGTACTTGGTTCATTGCTGTGGGGAGAGATCTATTTCTAGATTGGCTTGCCATTCCTGACAGAAATAATCCATACTGTGTCCCTCTAGGTCAGTGAGGGAGGTGTAGCATTGAGAGATGAGTGAATTCAAGGGGGTCATTCAACAGTACCGAGAGAATCAAAAGGATAAGACCTGAAGCTTACTGGTCTCACAGACAGTTCCTTTTCTGCTTTTGAAGAAAACTTTGGAGTTGGAGGTATCTGAAATTATCCACTGGTCACCAATGGTGTTTGGTGGTCAAGATATTAAAGTCTGCAATGTCGGACCTTGCATACAGTGTATTGTGAGGTAGAAACCTAGCCTTTCCCAGTGTCTGTAGGTCGAGTCCAATTTAGCAGGATGAAATTAAGGGTTATAAGCAAAGGGCAAGATTAGATATTGAAAAGGGTTAAAATTCAAGTATTGAAATGTGTTGAGCCAAAACCGGAATGTGTCTGCGGTAAAGAGGTTAGTTTCATCTGAGGGTACATTCAGTAGTTGCTAGGCAAGAATCCTTTTAGTAAGTGGGATAAGCTCTCCTTCAAATATGTAAATTATTTTCCACACGGCACTGTAATTAGGTGAAGGCCAGTACACTACCATATATAATTATGCCAACCAGTGGTATTGTGCCAAGTTCAGTAGGGATAAGCCTCCCTTATTATTGGGAAGCCGCATAGTAACATATTGAGTACAGGGTCGAGAACCAGCCCTTAAGAACTGGGAAATCATCTTATCCCACGGCCAAAACTGTGATTTCTTTGGAGTTACAGGAAGGGTTTGAGGGAGATACAAGAGTCTGGGCAGTATTAGTGGAAGATTTATAGTTTGCCAATGCTGCAGTTCTTCACAGAAGGCCTATGTAAGGGGTGCATGCTTAGTTTGGAGAAGGGCCATAAGATCTCTCATTAGGGATATACATAAGTTTTTAAAAGCTGTCAAATCTCACTTAATCCTACATTGGGCCTTAGAGGTGATGGAAAACAGTTTTTACACTTCTAAATGCTCTCTTGTTTGCCCTTTAGTGTCTATCCAATATTCTTGTATGTTTTTGATCTTTTTTTTGTTAACTTAATCATCTAATTTTATTGCTTTTGTAACCACTCTGAATCCCTCTCTCCTCAGCAGTTGCTGCTCTTTCTTTTCAGGTACCCGGTGATAACAGCGCGACAAAAGACAGCAATATCATTCCAGGCTATTCAGATGAATAGCATGGAATGGTGTTATTGATATCTTAGAAATATGAAAAGAAAAAGCAGTAGCTGGTGAGGGGAGTGGAACGCTATACAGCATTGAGGGTACCCAGAAGCTTGATTATTTATCAAAAACTGGTTAAAGCATAGCAGAATACACAGCTAGCATGGAAAGGAAGATAAAAGGGAAGTTAATTATGTAAAAATCATTTACTGTCTCCTTTAATATGTGTGGAAGGATGGTAGCTGAATTGTAAGACTTCTCTTTTAGTGGAAAGCAGTTTATAACCTGTGCAAGCCCCGAATTCATGTAAAAGGTCCCACAGTGAAGGCACGGATTGGTCAGAAGATGTCAAAGAAATAAGAAGGTCATCTGCATGCAGTGATAATACTAGTTCTGCAGAAATGCCACCAACTTGAAATGATGTGGCCGCTGCAATGAGGGGCCACCTCATCAATGCAGCATCAGCAATTCTGCTGTAATGAGGGAGTAACCCATCATTTCAGGGCGGTACCTCGCCTGGTGTAACAGTACCAGGAACATTGTGGCTCTATGTGGCTGCCTCAGATCCGACAGGGGGTGCCAAATCCCCCTGTTGTCATGACCCTGACCCCCTTCATTTGCTGACAGAGAGCCCAGTCCCCATGAGCATTATGTCCCCACTCCCAAGTTTCTGTTGTGTGCCAAGGGGGTGCCCAATCCCCGTCAGTATCATGCACCCCATAACAGTCTTTCTTTGCCGATGGGGGCCCAATCTCCATCAGCTTTAATCCCCCCTTCCCAGTTCAATTTGCCGATGGGGGAGCCCACTCCCCGTCAGCTTGGTCCCCCTTCCCACAATATGAGATGGTACACTGGGAGCCCACCTCAGTACCAAACAACACCTGTGAAAGAAGACAACCAACCCACGTAGTCTTTTTTTTTTTTTACTTGTAAAACAAGAAAATGGTTCCTCACGGTCTCTCCTGCCCCTCCCCAACCCGTGCCCACCCTCTGCATGCCTCGCCTTCCCACATCCTCCCTCACCCCATACTTACCTCCGGAGCCCAGCATGATGATCTGTGGTGGACTGGGAACACGTCTGCACTCTTCAAAGCAGACCACAAATTGAAGCAATGCCAGTAAGCTGTATAATGGCATAAATATGTTTTTTTTTCAACTTTGGTGCATACCTCGGGCATTTTGGGGAATTTTGGCACCAAATTTTCAACATGGGTTATTGGGACCCCTCCTCATGAATTCAGTCACTGTCATGGTGTTATTCAGTCCCGAAAGGTGATTCTGCAGTCACTGCATGGAATCACCTTTTGGGACTGATTAATGAAATGACAGTGCCACTGTTCATGAAGTGGGCTCTCAAAAAGCCTATGTTGCAAATTTGGTGAAAAAACTTCCAAAAATGACTGTTTTACGAGCTTGCGTTGTGCAGTTTACACGCACACTTGTAACTTCATGAATTTGTAATATTTTCACTCCAGAGTTTCAACATTGGCATTTTTCCACACCTCCTTATGAACAATATAGCTGATATTTTACATATACTGGCCGAAATGTGTTTTCGCATTTCTGGTGCAGAATAGCACGGTCGCTGTAGGAAATCAGTTTTAGGGACAGATTAAGAAAATGACAGTGACATTGTTCATGAGCAGAGGTCCTAAAATGCCTTTGTTGAAAATTTGGTTATGAAAGTCCATAAAATGACTGTGTTACAAGCATGTGTTGCACAGTTTCCTTGCACCCTTGTAACTTTGCAAATTTGCAATATTTTCATGCCAGATTTTCAACACTGGCATTTTTTCACACCTCATTATGAACAGTACAGCTGTCATTTTTCACATCCTGGCTAAAATGTGTTTTCGCACTTCCTGCGCAGAATGGCATGGGTGCAGTGGGAAATCAGTGTTAGGGCTAGATTAACAACAAACGAGTGAGAAAGGGAGGAGTGAGCGAGCTCAACGGAGCTCTGTCAGGACTGCTGTGGATTTCTTTGTGGGCAGAAAAAGGCACTAACGCAGGCAGGAGCCCAGTACAAAAAGGCAGCCTGCAGCGCCAGGAGAAACAGAATGAGTGAGTGAGAGAGGGGGAGTGAGAGAGCTCAATGGAGCTCTGTTGGGACTGCTGCAGATTTCTTTGTGGGCAGAAAAATGCACCAATGCAGGCAGGTGCCCAATACAAAAGGGCAGCCCGCAGTGCCAGGAGAAACAGAATGAGTTAGTTAGAGAGTGGGAGTGAGCGAGCTCAATGGAGCTCTGTCAGGACTTTAGAGTTGCCCACCCACCTGCCCAGGGTCCTGTGTGCTCCTATATTACAGCAGGGTCTCTGGGGTGGAGACGAAGCAATGATTGGATACTTTAGGATTGCTGTAATAATATAGATTTAGTTGTTCTGTTTATTTCTCTAACTGAGCTAAGTACTGAGCTATACTGTTAGGATTGCTGTAATAATACATATTTATTTGTTCTGTTTATTTCTCTAACTGAGTTGAGTAATACTTGGAGTGCAATACGATTTCTAACTGGGCTAAGCGAAACTATGAGGGCTGAGAACAAAAAGTATGGTAGCTGAGGGGTGAAAAGCGGACAAGGAGGCTTTAGGATTGCTACAGTAATACAGTATATAATGGATGAGATTTGAGACTGAATTAACCCAGTTGGCAAGGGGGCAGTAGGGGGACTAGTGTGGGGGGAAACAGGAATTTGAGTTAATAGGGCCCTAACAGTTGTAGTAGGGTACAGAAACCAGGAGTAAGAGCCCGTAACATAAGATGGGAGCCAAAATGGGGCAGGTACCACGTGTCAATAGGGTGGGCATCTTTGGAAGGGTGGTGGGGTGTAAAGGGTGTGGGCCTGCCATGATCCTGGACTGGGCTTGGAAGAGTGGGGGGGTCTGCTCTGTAGACAATTGGCTAGTTTCAGGGAGGAACTGTGGAGGTTAGGGATGAGACTAAGTGGCAGGCAGATGAGTATGGTAGGTATCCTGGCTGGGGGGAATAGCGGATGGCAGGGGGCAGAGAAAGAACAACTAGGGACTGAAACTGATCCCAGTGTCAGAGACACTAGCAGAAAAGAGAGCAGAAGGGAGGGGGTGCCTGAGGTGAGAGAGAGTGCCTCCTGATGGGGGAGGAGTACCAGGGGAGAGGAGAGAGCAGATGGCTGCAGGTAGGGAGGGACCAGGGGAGGGACCGGGGGGCCACAGAAGGGAACAGGTAGGAGGGGGGAACCGATAGGGGGAAGAGATGTAAAAGGGGTATCGACTAGGAATAGATTCAAGCCTCTGTTATGGGAGAGAGGGGGAGCAGGAACATACTGAAAGGGGGGAGGACAAGCAGGGCATGAGAGGGATGGCAACAGGTAGGGGAAGAGATAGTGAGGATGAAAGGGTAGAAGGGGGGCTAGTAAGGAAGGAAGGGGTGACTGGAGGAGAGTAGGCTATGGGAAGGAGAGGGATGGGAGGAGCATCACTATCAGGGTCGAAGGGAATGGGGGCTCTAAATTGACAGTGGGGATAGGAGAGGGATTGAAAATTAGCAGGGGAGGGGAGGTCAACATGGTAAGCCCAGTAGGAAGTAGTCAGGCTGGGAAGGGGTTCAAGAGGGATGGGAGAAATAAGGCAGAGAAAGGGTGTGAGGCAGAAGTAGGGGTGCAGATGCAGAAGTCACAGAGGCTGCAGCTGGGGGTAAGGGGCAGGGAAGAATGAATACTGGAGTGCTGGAAGGGGCATTAGAAGGGAAAGGGGGTAAGGGATGGGGGGTACTTGTCCTGGGGGATTCTATACTAAAAGGGGTTATACGGGGCAGAACGAGGGAAGGCACAGCCATATTTGGGTTGAAGCTATCTCTGGGTTGACTGCAGGAGGGGCAGGGCAGGTACTGCTCAAATGTGCAGCAAGGGGGAGGAAGAAACCTCATTTACTGCTGCACGTGGGTACAAATGACTTGGTGGAAGAGATTGTGGAAGTAGTGAGGGGGAGGTTCTAGGAGTTGGGCAGGCAGTGTGACAGTGTGGGGGAGTCAGTGGCATTCTCGGAGGTACTCCCAGTACCATGTGCAAGCATGGGGAGGAAGGGTAGGATCGAGGACTTCAATGAGTGGCTGAGGGATTGGTGCCACACCACAAATTATGGGTTAGTGACTAACTGGGGTAGGGTCTGTGGGAATAGTGACTTGTACACGGCGGACAAGCTATACTTGAGCAGGGAGGGGACGGGAGTATTAAAGGCGATTAGAGGGGTATATCTCTACTAAGGTGGATTTAAACTAGTGGGGGGTGGCCAAAAGATTGAGGATGGTAGAAAGGTCCGGACAGGGGAGCCTAATGAGATCACCCCCACCAGATACAGGTAAAGGCAGAGGCGTAGTAACCTTGGGAGGGGACAGGCAGAGTGGTCTGAGTGTAATACAGAAGGCACTGCTACCCGATAAGAATAACAAGGAGAAAGGGTGCAGACTACCCGGAGGAGGGACATATGCCAAGGAGTAGAATGAGGAGAAGGAGAGATACGGGTGGAATGCAGTCTCTTTTTAACGCAGGAAGCCTGGGGAACAAAACTGCAGAGCTTCAGGTGCTTCTTTTAGAGGGGAAGGTGGACACTGCTGCAGTGACAGAGACTTGGGTCACAGGGTACCAAGATTGGAACTCAGCAATCCCTGGATACAGGATATACAGCAGGGACTGGGGGGTTGGAAGGGGGGGTTGCACTTTGTGTGAGGGAGGGGATCAAATGCATAACAGATGAGGGAGAAGACAAGAGGAGAGGACAGAGGCACTTTGGCTGCAACTCCTGGACTCCAAGAACAGAAAGCTGAGGCTGGGAGTGGTGTACAGACAACCAGCTCAATCCAGGGAACTGGATGGGGAGTTGGCAGAGCAGATAAGGAGGGTCTGTAGAAGGGAGAGTGTGGTGATAGTGGGGGATTTTAACCTACCATGGGTTGATTGGAGCACCCTGGCCACTAGCAGTACCGGGGAGCAGGTGCTCACTGATGCATTCTAGGACGGGCTTCTGATGCAATTGGAAAGTGGGCCTACAAGGTTTAGTAGCACTCAGAACCTTGTACTGGCAAATGGGGAGGCGGTGAGGGAGGTAAGGGTGGAGGACCCACTAGGGGGTAGCAACCGCCAAACAGTGTGACTCATTCTCACACTGGGCAGGGAGACAGGAGGCACAGGCACTGGGGTGGACTTTGGGAGGATGGAAGCAATACTGTGAGGGAGACTCCAGGATAAAAGGCTGGGGATGGATGCAGAACAAAAGTGGGGAGTCATAAAGACTGGGCTAACAGAGGCCACAGTAGCCTGCAGCAGGGCCGGGAGTAAGAAGAGCAGAGCCAAGAAACCATACTGGCTGAACAAAGAAGTGCTGCAAGGGCTGAGGGCATAGAGGGCTGCATACTGGAAGTACAGGAGAACAGGGAAGGGAGAGGATAAGGAGGCTTACGGGAGTTGGTCAAAGGAGGGGGCCAGGAGGGTGAAAAAAGCTAAGGCCTCCAGGGAATTAAGGTTAGCACAGGGCATAAAGGGAGGGGAAAAGGACTTTTTATGGTATGTCAGGGAAAAGAAGAAGTGCAAGGTGCCTATTGTGAGGATAAAGTGGGGAGCGGATTGGGTGGAAAAGGGAGAGGAGCAAGTGGAAATTCTAAATGAGTACTTCTGCTCCGTTTTCACTAAGGAGAGGGACTGTCCACTACCAGCATGGGCTGAGGGGTGGGAAAAGGGGGAGGAGGTGACAGACAAAATGAATACAGGGACTAGGGAGCTAGAGGGGCTGAGGGTAGTAACGGTGGACAAGGCACTAGGTCTCGATGGAATCCACCCCAGGGTGCTGAGGGAAATGGAGGAGCTGTTGGCTGAGCCACTGGCTGATCTGTTAAACACCTCCCTGGAAATAGAGTGTGTGCCCCAGGACTGGAGGGTGGCCCATGTGGTGCCGATACACAAGAGTGGGCCTATGGAGGAGCCAGAAAATTATTGGACGGTAAGTCTCACGTCCATAGTGGGTAAGCTTATGGAGGCAACACTGAAACAGAGGCAGGTGGCATTCCTAGAGAGTAATGACCTCCAAGATGGGCGGCAACATGGGTTCATCTCAGGGAGGTCTTGTCAAACCAGTATAATAGAGTATTATGACTGGATGACAAGGGAGTTGGATTGGGGCCATGCAGTACATGTCCTGCATTTGGACTTCAGTAAGGCCTTTGATATAGTGCCTCATGGGAGACTTGGGGGAATGTGACAGCAGTGGGGGTGGGAAAAAAAGCTGACTAAATGGATAGAGACCTGGTTACAGGGGAAGGTGCAGAGGCTGGTGGTGGTGGGGGAGCTCTCAGCACCTACAGCAGTGACCAGCAGGGTACTGCAGGGGTCAGTGCTGGGCCCGGTGCTATTTGGGCTCTTTATCTCCAATACAGCACATGGAGTGGGGAGCAGGGTTAATCTGTTCACAGATGATACCAAATTGGGGGCAGCGGTGGACAAAGAGGATGGATATGAAAAACTGCAGGGGGACATAACCAAACTAGAGACATGGTCAGCGGAGTGGCAGCTAGGATTCAATGCAAACAAGTGTAAGGTGATGCACTTCAGGCCTAAGAACCAGAAGAGGGACTATTGGTTGGGGGGGTGAGGTTGGGGATCACAGAGGAGGAGAAGGACCTAGAGGTGTTGGTAAATGGGAGCATGAACAACTCAGCCCAGTGTAGGAGAGCAGCAGAAAAGGCAAACAGGATGCTGGGGTGCATCGCAAGGGGGTTCTCATCCAGACACATGGATGTGATCCTATCTCTCTACAGATCATTGGTCAGACCGTACCTGGAGTACTGTGTGTAATACTGGAGGCCATATCTGAGGAGAGATATAAAGTTACTGGAGAGGGTGCAAAGGAGGGCAACAAAAATATTAAAGGGGATGGAAGGAAAGGAATATGAAGTTAGGCTGAATGAGCTGAACATGTACACACTGGAGGAGAGGAGGGATGAGGGGATATGATTCAAGCGTTTAAATACCTGAGGGGGGTAAATAAACCTAGCACCGAGGGGATGTTTAAACTGAGGAGTGGAAGAGAGACGAGGGGGCACGGACTAAGGTTGGAAGGTGGACATTTCAAGAGGGAAATGAGGAGGCACTACTTTACTGACAGGGTGGTGTCTAGTTGGAATGCACTGCTAGAGGCAGTGGTAACATGTAGGACAGTCAATAACTTTAAGAAGGACTGGGATAATGCAAGAGGAAGTGTCAGGGGGCAGGGGCTGGGACAAGCAGGGGAGGAACTGGGGGGGAGGAGTCTGGGGCAGCTGCAATCTAGGGTGCAAGCTGCACTCTCAGGCAGATTTAGATAGACTGATTGGTCTGTCCTGCTGGCAGATTCTTATGTTCATATGTATGTTCATATGTAAAATCACAGTGACTCTGTTCATGAGCAGAGGCCCTAAAATGCCTATGTTGAAAATTTGATGACAAACATCCATAAAATAACTGTGTTACAAGCATGCATTGTGCAGTTTCCACGCACCCTCATAACTTCACAAATTTGTAGTACTTTCACTCCAGATTTCCAACATTGGCATTTTTTCAGACCTCCTTATGAACAGTACAGCAGTCATCTTTCATATTCTGTCCGAAATATGCGTTTACACATCTGGCGCAGAATAGCATGATTGCTGTGGGAAATCAATGTTCGGGACAAATTAAGAAAATCATACTGACAGTGTTCATAAGCAGAGGTCACAAAATGCCTATGTTGAAAACTTGCTGAAATAATTCCACTAAATGACTGTTACATGCATGTGTTGCGCATTTTCCACATACGCTCGGAAGGTGTAGCATTTTTAATATTTTCACTAAAGATTTTCAACATTGCCATCTCTTCACACCTCCCTATGAATGGTACAGCTATCATTCTTCACATCCTGCCCAATCTGAGTTTTCATACATCTGGAGCACAATGGCACGGCTGCTGTAAGAACTCAAAGTTCGGGACACATTGACAAACTCACAGTGCCACCGTCCATGAGAAGAGGTCCCAAATGCTTTCGTGAGGTGGGAGTCACAAAAAGGCCATGTTGAAAATTTTTAGTGCAAGTACCAACAAATGTCTGGGGCGTTAGGGTTTCTAGCCATAATGTCCCACCTTGTACAGATTGACAGGCATCAGGGATGTGCCTTTGGATTGCCGACTGTAATGCTCATGCCGTTCCACCCCTACCCCCCCCCCACCCTGCAGCCAGTGACAGGCATCGAGTTGTACCCTGGACTCTTTGGCCCCAGAGTTCATCCCATTCTCCTATATTGCACCCATTTCAGCGTATGTCCTTATGGAGTGGGGTGGCTGTAAAGCTGAATACCCCAAAGCACACCTCAACATTTGTCAGTGTCTACAGGATGGGGTGAGGTGAAATGGCATGAATGTTATCGGCAACAACTCAAACGCATACCCCAATGCCTGCCTGTCTGTCTCTGCAAGTTGGAGGTGGGGTTGGCGTGAAGTTCAATACTTCACTGCCATTCGTACTCTGCATCTGTCTAACGCCTGCATTTCCAATGCTGATACCAGCAAGCAAACATTCGGTATTGACAAATGCTTGTTCAAATATTGGGATAACAGCAGCATTTGTCCCATCATCTGGAGCATCACCAGTTATAAAAAAATTTATTGAATAAAGCTGCAAATGGTTCCACCAGCCAGTCCTTAATTTCCTTCAGTAATCCTGGATGTGGCAAATCTGGACCTGTCACTTTGTCTATTTTGATTTTATCTAAGAGTTGTTTTACTTCCTGTATTTTTATGACATGTATGGTATCATTAGTTGTTCCTACTGTCTCATCTGCAAAATTACTATTGTCATTACGCCTAGCATTTATATGAGTGTTATTACTGTCGAACACAGAAGTGTTTATTAAAGACATCTGCAAGTTGATTGGATTCTTTAATGTCTATATTATTTCCACTATTGGTCTCGGTGATCTATTTATTCTATCTATTCTCCTAATACTGTTTTCATATGTATTGAAGGATTTCCCGTTATCTTTTGAATGCACCATCCTGAACTCTAGTTTTAGTGTTTTCTTTCTGATTATCCATTTACATTTTTTTGTTCTCTTCTACATCTTGTTACATTTTATAAATTCAGGTCCTGCTTATACTTGGGTTTCATACTTGGGTCAAACAGATGTACAGAAGGTTTAGACCCATATTAGTACATCTCCAGCTTTCTGGTATTTAACACCACTTACTTAGCAAGTAAGAATCTAAATTATTTTTGAAGGATTCTGGATTTCTGGCATTTACAATATGATTTGGTAAGGAATTCCATAGAGGGATAATCCTTTGTGTATAAAAGTAACATCTGAGGTCTCTTTTAGGAAATGTTAGTGGGAGCTCGTATATATGACTTCTTAAGTTACAGTTTCTAGTATTAAAGGTCATATCCATTTCTGCCATTAAATCTGTATCCTTGTGAAGTTTGTACATAAATAATAGATCACCCCATACTCTTCTTAAGGGCAGACTGGATGGGCCTTGCAGTCCTTATCTGCCATCAACTTCCATGTTTCTATGTTAACTCCAATGGGTACATATTCAATTCAAGTAATCTCTGACCATAGCTCTTATCACTCATACCATCAATCATTTTGGTTACCCTTCTCTGAATCCCCTTCAATCTATTTACATCTCTTCGTAAATAGGGACTCCATAAGGGTGAGCAGTAATCCAGATGGGGTCTAATGTAAGATCTATATAAGGGAATAATGCAATCTCTATTCCTTGACACAAAAGTCCTCTTAATGCATCCAATCAAGTTATTTGCTTTATTTACAAGTTGCCCACAGTGGGTACCAAAAGATAAATCTGATTTTATAATTATTCCAAGATCTTTTTCAGTAGTTACAGATTTCAATATTTTGCCATCTAGGTTATATTGATGTTTTGTATTATGTTCTCCCAGGTGCATAATAACACATTTGTCTGTATTATAAATCATATTGTTGTCCTGTGCCCACTTTTCTAAAAGTACCAGATCTTTTTCTAGATTCTTTCTGTTTTCATTTGCTGCCAGCTTATTATCATCCATAAATGTTATTGTAAAATGTTTTAGATTAAGTGTCATGTCAGAAATAAAAATAGAAAGCAGCACAGGACCCAATACTGAACCTTGGGGCACTCCACTTGTGACCAGACCCATTTTTGAATAGTGACCCCTGATGCCGACTTTTGGGTGCGGCAACATAACCATTGGTCTACCCAGTTTACCAGGGTACTATTTATCCCTAGTTTATACATTGTATCTACCAAGGTTGAATATGGTACTTTATCAAAGGCCTTACAGAAGTCTAAATAGATGGTGTCGACAGGTATTTTGTCATCCAGCATTTTGCTAACTTTTTCATAAAAAAACAAATTACTTGTAAGACAGGATCTTTGTTTTTTAAACCCATGTTGTGTGTTGTGTAATAATTTTTTGGTTTCCATGTATTTTTCTAACTTGGTTTTGAATAATGACTCAAAGATTTTACTCAAAATGCTTGTTAGACTTATTGGTCTGTAGTTTTCTAATAAACTTCGATTTCCCTTTCTAAAAAGTGGAGTGACTGTTGCAATTTTCCAATCATTTGGGATATCTCCTGAGTATAGAGAAAGACTGAATATTTTATGTAATGGCTGTTCCAGCCAATCATATAGTTCTTTGATTAGTTTAGGATGAAGCTTATCCGGTCCAGGTGACTTATTTACATTTATACTATCGAGTTTCTTTTTAATATCCAATTTTGTTATTTCAGTCAATGTCTCAGAGTTTGTTGAATTTTTAAATTAAGATTTGAGGAACTGGTTTTATTGAATACTGAGCAAAAATATAAGTTTAGTTCATCTTCCATTTCATGTGCTTTGCTAATTGTTTCTGTGCCTATATTCAGCAGACCGATATATCTCGGTATTATTTTTTTTGTCATCTACATAAGAGTAAATGCCCCCCCTCCCCACACACATCTCTTATGTAAGGTAATTTGAACTCAATTTTATTTTTTTCTAACCTAATTTTATGTTTACATTCCTTAAGTATATTTTTATATCTATAGTTATTATAACCATTATTATCTCTGGACAATGCCCTATATGCTCTTCTTTTCTGAGCCAACAGATTAGATATTTTAGGTGTAAACCAGATTGGTATTTTACCATTTTTGTTGTAAGATATTTTATTAGGAATACATGTTGTTTCTAATTTAAGTCTTTTGTTTTTTACCTTTGTCCAGATCTCTTCTGGAGAGGTAGATACATCTTCTCATTACCATTGTTTTAATTGTTCCAATATTATTGAAAAGTTTTCTCTATTATAATCTTTAAATATTGTTTTACCCATAATTTTCTTAGGATTTATTTTTGTGTTGAACATTATAATCTGGTGGTCACTATTAGCTAGTGGTGGTCTGATTTTAATGTTTATAATCTGATCCCAAATACCTGTTAATACTAGATCTAATATATTACTACTTCTAGTAGGTTCTGTAACTAGTTGATGCATACAATTTGATACACATGTATCCAGAAAAGTTTCATCATAAATACTGGTGGCTATTTTATTGGTCCAATCTATCCCAGGAAGATTAAAATCTCCCAACAATACAGTGGTTGTTACAGAAAAGTTGATGGTACCACAGCAATTCCCGCTACCACGGTAAAAATTGCCGCGATTTACCGTGGTAAAAACCCCAATGTTATTTAATGGGATTTTACCGCGGTATTGTGGTAAATCACAGTAATTTTACTGTGGTACCACAGGAATTACCGAGGTACCGTCAACTTTTCTGTAACAACCACTGTATTAAGTCAGTATTATTGGCTTTGGTGTTAATTTCATTTAGGATGTTATTATCTACTATAAGGTTTGTATCTGGTGGCCTATGACAAACTCCTATGCACAGATTTTTTTGGTTTTTTCTAGAGATTTCAACCCACAAGATTTCTAAGTGGCTATTCATAGGTGACTCTTCAATTATTTTATAAGTAATGTTGTTTTTTTTTATAAATAGGGCAACTCCTCCTCCTCTCTTATTGGATCTATTCTTAAATAGGGTATTGTAACCTTGTATGTTTGTATTCCAACTAGAGGTTTCCCCCACCAAGTCTCTGTGACTGCAGCGATGTCAATGTTTTCTTCATTCAGTATTAATTCTAGTTCATCTAGCTTGGTACAATGTAAGCTTCTTGCATTGGTTGATAAAAATGACAAACCCTTGTTAATATTGTAATTTTCATTGTTGTTTTTAATTTTACTACAATGTTCTCTACTCGTCATATCGACCCATTGCCCCCAGTATCTATTTTTTCCCCTTTTGTATATTTTGTAGTTTTATGAAAAATACAACCCAGTAGTCGTGAACCTTGTCTGCTGAGATGTAATCAATCAAAACCATATAGTTGAGGACTATTTAGAAAAAGTTCCCAGGATTTTATACATTCGATGTCATTTGTAAGGCACCATTTATGTAGCCAGTTGTTACATGCCTTAATTTTTTTTTTGTATAAGTTGCTCTGGGGACTGGTAATACTTCAGATATGACTGGTGTCACATTTGAGTTTTTTTAATGTTTGTATCATATGTTTCATATCTGTAATTATGTGCTCCTACTGTGTGGCTACTAAAATCATTTGTACCTACATGTATGATGGCAGTTCGATTGTTCACTGTATTATGAAAAATACCTGGAAGCATAGTTGTTACATCTTTAATTTTGGCACCACTGTAACTACAACTTGTAGTATTTTCTTTATTTCGTCTAGTAGAAAATCTGTCTGTATATTTGATTATAGAATCTCCTAATATGAATATGTCATCTTTTATTTGCTGTCCTGCATTGCTGTCATTTATGTTCATATTTCCCTCATTTTCCTCCACTGTACCTTCTAAGCCAGAATGCTGACCTACTGTACCTGTACAATCACCTAAGTTTTTTTTGTTGCTGTTGTTTAACCAGGAGTAGCACACTAAGCTGAAAGCTTTTTTACAGGTGCAACCTGGGAGCACAAAGAAGTTAAATGACTTGCTCAGGGTCACACAGTATGTAAGTGGAAGCTGTGGGATTCAAACCCAGGTCTGGTCTGCTGTTTGTGACCAGATTTGCAGCTCAGAGCCTTAAACCATTGCGCTATACTGCCTCCCTTTTTGTTTGTTTGGGTAATAATAATAATTGGCGTTAAAGGCTGTATTAAGGGAGCAAAATCACATGGACTGACATCCAATAATGATGTTGTGGGGGACAAACCAGTCTGGGTTTGTATATGTTCCTCTTCAGCTAGTTGCATAAGCGTGTCAAAGCTATTTTGTATGGGGAGTTGAAATTTGTTTGCTTTTCTCCCCCTTTTTTCCTGGCCTCCTACTTTGGACCTGATACCATGTTTCTGAATCTTCATCTCCCTCGTTGTCTTTATTTCTTTTTTTGTTTAAGGTATTTGTTTCTTTATTTAATCCGCCCTTATCTTGATCTTGAATTATTTGGGTTGGGGGGAAGGCTGCTAATAGTTGACATAGAGCTTGTTCAGTTTCAGCTACCCCACCTTTATACATTTGTTGCCCACTTTGTTTAATTTGTTCTTCATCTTTATTTTTAATCTGTGTGCCATTTATTGTTGGCCAATTTCCAGCACTTGTAGTCTGGTACCAAAGGTCAAAATCTCTAGCTGCATGTCAGCATTTTATTTACATTTAAAACAAGTAAACGGTGACTCAGTAATTTGTACTTCTGTGAATAGGTACATATTGCATTCTGTGCATAGATTTCCCACCTTTTCTACTAACAGTGTTACAATATCCATAGTTTTATTTTACTACTGCCCCTATAATAGGAACAAGCAAGAATATGAGCACTGTGTTTGAATTATACGTAATTTTATATGCTTCACCCTTACAATTACAGTCAGTATCTTACACTTGCAATATTGTATCTCAATAGGTACTGAGGCCTACCTGGAAAAGCTTTTTAAATCTAAATTCATCTTTCCTGCTCCACATGCTCAAGCAACTTCTTCATTTGAATCGCACATGTCTTTCGTCTTGGCGTCTCGTGCGAAATGGCCTGCTTGCTGCAGGGCAAGTTTAAGTGCTAAATTTGCCCCGCAAGTGTCTAGTGGGGGTCACAACACCCTCACAGCACAATAGTGCCAGAAAACCCTTCAGGTATATTTGTGCAGTTAAAAATAAGTTGCAGAAGCACACTACCACAAGCGCTCCCTTTTGCAATAAAAACGTCCTTTTGTTACAGTATTTATCTTAAAATATGCATTTCTCTTTTTGTTTATTTGTTTTTTAACCTTAATGTTACACCATGGTAATATTCTCAACACCTTTTCACAATGCATAGAGATTAATTGATCTACAATCATTGTTTTTGTCTGCACAGGTGTAGATCATATCTCATTGTTTCAAAACGTGGGCTAGCTCACACATGTCATTCAAGCCGAGAGGATCCATGACGTTCAACTTAAAAATCCACCATGCTTCCCGCCTGAGTCATTTGTTATCAAGATCACCCCCTCATGACCCTACTCTTTGGGTTCTCTATGCCTTGAAAAGAGAAATGATGTTCACCCCTACTGCTATTCTTCACGTGATTAAAACTCCTATTGCAGAAGTGCTGTGCTAATTCATTAGATTGTTTTGTACATCCTGTCTACATGCTGTAGTTATGGTTCACCTTAATGAACTGGCTCTTAGGGATCTTTTCTATGGTGCGGCGGGAGGGACAACTAGTAAAATGTAGCAAGGAATTAACATCTGTAGATTTTCTGAAGACAGTTGTATTTAAACCTCCTTTTCCATCCTTGATAATTCTCACATCAGGAAAATTAATTTCCCACTGATCAGCATCCACACTAATATGTAAGCGTGGACTGCTCTGTTCAAGATCGTTTTTGAACATGTTCAGTTCATTTAAGGAACCTCTTCACACCATAATCATATCATCAATGTAGCACCTCCACATTTACAAAAAGAAGAAATATGGATTCACCGCAAAACTGAAAACACAATCTTTTTCTCATATACTCAGGCATATATTTGCATAATTGAGGGCCACAGAGGCCTCCATTGCAATTTCCTGTTGTTGTCGATACAACTTGTCATCAAAAAGGAACATGTTGTAATTTAAGACTTCTCTGTGAGAATGAGAGTTGAGTAAGTGCCTCACTGTAATCAGCATTCTGTTTATGGCCCTTACAGTGCCTCCAAACTGGCCTGGTGGGGGACGTTTTATACACAGGCTCCACATCCGTCATGACAAGATACCAGGGGTCAGATTTTGAAACCCCCAGAAATTAATGGAGGGGCAGAAATAACTTGTGCAACTGGGTCTTCACTTGCAAAGCTGCAGTTTCTCCCACATGTGCTGGATTTTCAAAGAAGGATTAGTTTTACAGTCAGCTCCGTGATTTATGGCTCCTTGCAGCTGTTTTCTGGTGCAGCTGTGTCAAAATGTTACGCCTGGTTGGACCAGGCATAACAGCCTCTGTAGCTGTGCCTGCCACCTATGCATATGACTGTCTGCTGGTGTGAAGATTTTCTCTGCACTGGTGGACTGCAGCACAGGACTTTTTCAATCAGCAGTTTGAAAATCCAGCCCCAGGTGTCTTCAACATGCAGGTTTTTTAAGACACCCAGTATGTTAGTGGAGTCCCAGATATATGAAGGCATCCCCTGTACCACCATTTTAATGTGGGCATCCATGAACTGTGCAAGTGATTCTGTTAGTGGACTAATGCTGGCTACTATAGAGTGACCAGGGGGGTCCAAATGTTTAGGAATTTTAGGCAGTATATAAAATGTTGCCATTACTGGATGAGACACTGACAACAAATTTGCTGTCTACACCAACGAGCCCCCATGCAGTCATCCTTTTTTTATCTCTCTTTGGCTGTTCATTGCTAATGTCCTATTCAATGAATTCAGAATGTAAAGCTTTTCCTGCAATAACAAAAATATTTTATGTTTGAAGCAGTATGTGAAATCAGCTTTTAAAAACTATATAATTGTATCAGAGTATTTAAATAATGTATGGCTCCATTGGTATTTACTGGCATGCTTTTGGGATTTTAACATTACATAATCAATAGAACAAAAAAACTTTGGGATCCATTCCTGTAACAAAATAATAGTTTTCTTGTACAGTATGTTGTATCAATTAGTGTGGTTAATGGATTTCATATTAGGTGTAGTCAGTCTAGGTATCCAGCCAATGGATGTATATACAAACATATACATCTATATCTCTGTATAGATATATATACATATATATATATATATATATATATATATATATATATATATATATTATTTTCAAAAACTGTGTTAATGCATCATTTAGGGTTAAAGCACAAAAGTCAGGAAATGAAACCTTTAGGGTAGCCCTCAGCTCCCCTCATGTACCCCTCATCCTCCCAGACTGACAGATGTGTGTCACTGTGTTGAGGGGGTAGGTGGAACCCTAATTTAGGTCTCATTTCCTGACTATTTGTCTTAACCTAGAATATCTTGATGTTTTGAAAAAGAATTTCCTTACTTTTGAGAAAGATAGTAAATCATATCAAGATAGTTGGTGGGAGCAATGGGGCCCTTCAGGCCCCACACTCCCACCAACTTGTAAATTTCTGCCTAACATAACAGTACAAGGACTGAATAGCATATGTATTGGTGGGAGCGAGTATTGCGGGGAGCTCAGGAACCTTCGGGCCCCATGCTCCCACCAGCTTGAAACTAAACAAATTTTCTTTCATCAGAGTAGCATAATTCTGCATCTGTTGACATTGTACACACCTAACCACTGAAAAGAACCTTCATGGCAGTAAGGCTAGCTATCTAATAAATTTCAAGCCGCTACCACAATGCAGCTTGCTATCCACAAAATGTAAACTGCATCACACAATATCTCCACAACAAATTCATTTTCTGACACCCAAATAACATAATTCATATCGAAAGGACATCCCCTCAACACCCTCCAGATTTCAAGTTAAAAGACCAAACCGTTTACGAAATATTTAATTTTAAAGTTTGAGATTTTCATTCACCGGAGTGGCATAATTCTGTACCTGTTTACGTTTTACACACCTAACCACTGAAAAGTACCTCTGTGGCAGTAAGGCTAGCTACCCTATAAATTTCAAGCCACTACCACAATGCAGAACGCTATCCACAAAACATAAACTGTGTCACACAATATCTCCACAGCAAATTATTTTCTGACACCTAAACACCATAATTCACATCTACAGGACATCCCCTCAACACCCTCCAAATTTCAAGTTAAAATGCCAAACTGTTTCCGAGATATTTAATTTTAAAGTTTTAGCACCTTTAAAAATTCTTTGATCATGAGAATTGATTGTGATTTCGCGATCAGAGATCATCTTCGATCATGAGGGGACATCTAGTCGTGAAAATCGGACAATCTGGTTCCTCCAAATCTGGCTGTCTCATCCCGCCTTTACGAACGAAGCTCATGATCAAAGAATCTTGCAATCAAAGAATTTGCAGGCTCGTGTTTAAAGAATAAAAATTGTTAAAACTCCATTTTTTGACACAAGTACTTTAAACCACAGGCATGGCTCGATAGAGGGAAGACCCCTGGGCAAAAACCCATCCTAGTTTGACTTCACAAGTAAGCCCTGGGCTGAGATATTTTATTTTTTTCAACCGAAAAATCTGGCCATCTCGTCCCTCCTTCACGAATGAAGATCGTGATCAAAGAATCTCACGATCAAAGAATTTGCTGGCTCACGAGTAAAGATCATTAGCGAGCCGTGATCAAAGAATTTAAAAGTTTAAAAATCTATTTTTTGACAAATGTACATGAAACCACAGGCATGACTTGATAGAGGGAAGCCCCCCCAGAGCAAAACACATCATAGTTTTACTTCAGAAGTCACCTCTGAGCTGAGATATTTGTTTTTTTCCAACCGCAAACTGAAAAATAAAATGGCGGCCATTGTGATCAATAAATTCCTCACAATCAAAGATTCTTTGATCGCGAGCCTGCAAATTCTTTGATCATGAGGAGTGACCAGATAGCCAAACCCCCATTTTTCTTTCGCAAAACAACCATATAAATTTTTCCATAGACTTTTAATGGGAGCTAAAATGTTTAATAACTTTTGAATGGATTATAATTTTTCCACCAAACAAAAAGTGGCATGTTCCTTGACACAAGCTCTTTCTATGTGCCAAGTTATAGACTGACATGCCACACATCAGCCATGCAGCACCATGGACAAAATCCAAAAAATAGCCCATAACTGGTGAAAAGTGTATTTTTCAGTGTTTTGTTGCACAAAAAACATAAGTCTGACTGAAACACAATTTGGCATATCAAGAGATCTGCCATGCCCCACCACGTATACCAAATTTCGTGCAAATCCATTGAACAGGTCCAACGTTATTAACCCGCAAAATTTCAAGCTTAACATAGAAGTGCCTTCATAACCCTACATATAGGGGCGTGACCGCACCCCTATAATACATACATACACACATACACATATAATATATAAGTCAAAGCAAAATATATCACAGGCCTATCCATACACAAGGCCAAATTCCAGCTATACTCAATAGCAAGGGAATGCGGGGATCTCCAGACTTTTTAGTACACCTGGGAACAAATTATCTAGAAGGGAACAGAGAACTAGAGATACAGGTGAGATTCCGTGAGCTGGCCAGGGTTTGCCACTGTATAGGAAGCTCAATCTCCTTCTCAGAGATTCTGCCAGTACCAACGGTGACTGGGGAGAACAAGCAAAAACTTAGAGAGCTAAACCAGTGGCTCAGGGTCTGGTGCAAGGCAGAGGGGTATGGGCTAGTGGGGGACTGGGGGTGATACATGGGAGGATAAGGGGCTATATGCCAGGGATAGGATACACCTCAACCTGGAGGGGAGGGAGATCCTGAAACTGAAACTTTCTGGATTCATGGGCAAGAGGTGGGGTTTAAACCTGTAAAGGGGGGAAGGATAAAAACAATGACAGCACCAGGAGGGCTGCTTGAGGGTTCAGAACTAGAGCATGAAATGAAGACTAAGGACTGTATTGCAAATCCAGGGTGCACTGTGCAGGAAAGGATGATGGAGAACATCACATGGCCACAAAAACTGGGGAGGGGAGAGGGGTCGGGGTGGCGGATGGTCCTGATCAATGCCAGGAGCATTGACAATAAAATGCCTGAGCTCCAGGCTATGCTAGTTGAAGGAGCAGCGGATGTGGCAGCAATCACTGAGACATGGGCCACCCAAAGGAATGATTGGGACCTAAACTTGGAGGGCTACAAAATATTCAGGAAAAATGGAGGAGTGGGGGAGGTGTAGCACTGATAGTCAGAAATGACATAGTAATTAGTGAAGTGGAGGAGACTGTAGGGAGAGTGGAGGCGATTTGGGTAACCCTGCAAATGAGAGGAGGCAAAAGATTGAAAATAGGGGTGGTGTACATACCCCCCACAATGGAGGAGACACTGGAGGACAAACTAACTGAGAACATCAAGGGTCACTGTGACCTTGGAAAGGGTAGGGTGGTGGTCATGGGTGACCTTAATATGCTGGGGGCAGACTGGGACCCTATGACATCCTCTGTGGCCAGGGAGCAGAGACTGATGGATGTCTTTCAGGATGCCTTCCTAGTCCAGTAGGTGGGGAAACCTACAAGGGAGGGCAGAATATTGGAAATTGTCCTGGCAGACAGAAACCAGATAAGGGGCCTGGAGATGTGCAGCCCACTGGCAGGTGGGGACCACGCCATGATCTGGTTTCTGCTGTACCTGGGGGAGATGAAAACTGCACTAGCACAGTAGTAGTAGACTTCAGGGGGGCGGACTTCGAGGGCATGGGAAGGATTCTACGGGGATGCTTGGACAAGATAAGGTCAGACATGGATGCTGAAAGCTTGTGGGAGACCATTAAGAAGGCGGTGCAGAAGGCTACTAGGTCCTGTTCAAAAGTAAGGTGTAAGCATTGTAGGACCAGTAAGCTGTGTTGGTGGACCAGGGAGATGCAGGAGGAGGTGAGGGAAAGAAAAGTTGCCTACACGTGCTTTAAGCGCTCAAGGGGGGCAAGGGAACAGAGCGAGTCTGAGTTGATAGCTAGGAGGGTCACCAGAGTTGTGAGGGGAGCCAAGGCAAGGATGGAGCAAAACCTGGCTAGAGATATCTGGGGGAGGGAGCTCTACAGATACATAGGGAAGAAGAGAAAAGAGAGGGCACAGATCAGTAGAATTAGGACTGGGGAGGGATGGGCTAAGGTAGCAGGGGAGCAAGTACAGGTGCTAAATGAGTACTTTGCCTCGATCTTTACTGAGGGAGGCAGGGGATCCTTCCATCCCAATGGGAGGGAAGGGGAGCCTACAAAATTGTGAGGTCAGATGGAGTCTGGAGGACTGAAAGAGGCTAGGGTAGAGGCTGGGCCAAACCTAGAAGGGGAGGGGAGGGGGTTGCATGAGGGGGTGAGCGGGGAAGGAGAAACCCCAGTGGATAGGGTGAGGGAGGCCCTTTAAATGCTAAAGACTGACAAGGCACTGGTGCCGGATAAGCTGCACCCGAGGATTATGAAGGAACTGGCGGATGTGCTGACAGCTCCACTGACTGCACTCTTTAACATCTCTCTGCAGATAGGATGGGTGCCTCAAGACTGGAGGGTGGCTCATATGGTGCCTATCCACAAAGGGGGGTCTAGAGATGAGATGGGGAGTTATAGGCCTGTCAGACTAACTTCTGTGGAATGCAAAGTAATGGAGAGCATTATCAAGGAGAGGCTTTGGAGACAGCTGGAAAGGTTAGGGCACCTGGAGGACAAGCAGCATGGTTTTGTCCCGAGGAGATCATGACAGATCAACTCTGTGGAGTTTTACAACTGGGTGATGAGGGCCCTGGACCGACATAGGCCGGTGGATGTCCCATATCTGGATTATAGCTAGGCGTTCGATTCAGTACCCTACAAATGGCCTGCTAACAAAGTTGAGGGGATGGGGGTGGGGGGGCAGTTGATCAGGTGGGTGAAAACTGGCTTATGGGTGAATAAAGAGGGTGGTGGTTGGTGGGATAGTTTCATCCCCCAGAAGGGTCATCAGCGGGGTCCCCCAGGGTTCGGTACTGGGGCCACTCCTGTTCAATGCCTATGTCTCGGTCATAGGGTTAAGGGTTAGGAGTAGACAGAATCTCTTTGCGGACAACTCAAAACTGGGGGCACTGGCGGATGGGGAGGAAGGAAGAGAGGCAATCCAGGGGGACCTGAATACCCTGGAGAGGTAGTCAAGGAGATGGGGTTTGAAATTTAATGCAGGGAAATGTAGGGTGCTGCATCTGGGGGTCAGAAAACCCAGGCCATGTATACACCCTGGGGAGGTCACACTGCAAGCCACATTGGGCGAGAGGGATCTAGGGGTGGTGGTGGTTGTCAAAATGAATAACACTGACAATTGTCAAAGAATCGCAGCAAAAGCAAACAGGATACTGGGCTGCATAGCCAGGAGAATTACCTCCAGGAGGCGGGAGGTGCTCCTCCTTCTGTATAATGACTTGGTCAGGTCACATCTTGAGTACTGTGTGCAGTTCTGGAGGCCCCACCTTAAGAAGGACATAGCGCTGCTGGAGAGGGTCCAGAGAAGGGTGACCAGGATGATTCATGGCATGGGGGGGGGAGGCCCTATGAGGAGAGACTGGAAGAGCTTGGGCTGTACACACTGGAGGAGAGGAGAGACAGGGGGAACATGGTAGAGGTCTTTAAATATGTAAAAGAAATAAATAAGGGTGGAGCCAAGGAGGTGTTCAGGTTAAAGAAGTGGGGAACAACCAGGGGGCATGAATGGAAGCTGGAGAGGGGAATACAGGGAGGAGTGTAGGAGACACTACTTCACAGAGAGGGTGGTGGAGCCATGAAATGCACTGCCCAGGAGTGTAGTGGAGGAGGGCACTGTGGAGGCATTCAAAAAGGGGTGGGACAGGCACACAAGGAAACTGAAGCCGGGGAAGACCCTATCTGGGGGTGAGGGGAAGGCGGAGAAGCAAGCACCCAGTAGGGGGTTGGCAACTGAGCAGACACGACAGACCAAGAGGCCTATTCATCTGGCTTTTAGTACGTTAGTATGAAAGGCTGTTCTGTACTGTTGTGGTTTCATTTCACCTGGGATCGGGATCATCACTAAAGCCCTGCCACAGCTGTTTACAAAACTGGCGGTAGTGCAATAAGTACACAGTGACAGATCAACCCCCAAACTCACAAAACACTAAATTGCCATTACTAAATAGTATACTGGTACAGAGTTATATGCCATAGAAGGAAGCTCACACCAAGATGGAAAAAAAAAGAGGAAAAATAAGCTGACAGCAGTTTGATGTTTAGGGGAGCTAGAATGTCACTAGAAGATGACAGGTTATACATGTCATTTGGTATCATTTCTGAAACGATGGCATATCATGTAGATACATTTTTTATCACTACCTAAAACCACCACAGGCAAAAATCTCAAATACTGGCAGAAAAAAAATAAAGACTTAAGCATGAGGGCACATTAAACAAACACTTGAGATGGTGCTGTGTACTTTAAAAATGCTATTTGCCTTGTGTAAAAAAAGCCATGATCTGCCCAAGTGACAGTTTTTGCAGTCACTCCATTGAGCAATCTTCTCCCCCACACACAAAAAAGTGATGCAAATCTTTCATAAATGCACAAACAATTCATCTCTGTGACTGTCAATACGGTTTATAGTTGCTTCCTAGCTGATCCACACATCCTAGGCCTAACACACATCCTAGGCACAACACTGCCAACTTCCTGTTGGCCAGCCTGCACAGAGTGCCACAAAACTGGGGCGACAAAAATTCTCACATGCAACATCAAAGCAGGTACTTCCTCTTCGGAGACTCTCCCTCAACTAATCAGTGCATGCGCATCGTGTGTAATTCCCCCACCACCAGCATCACTGAATCTACAGTCAAAAAGCAAAACCTCATGATGCCAGTTTCTTTCACAGCATTCCAGGGCACATAAAATACACAGTGGTCCTGTTGGCAATACATAAGAGTCCACCATGAAGCTCACAAAAGTAACCCCCATTCCCCATCTGCTCAGGTGCCCCTCAGGGCATTGTCCTAGGCCCTTCCATATTCTTGAATGACCTCCCCTCTGTCTGTTCCTCTGTATCCATTCATTTGTACGCTGATGATATAGTTCTTTTTGCATCTGGTTTCTCTTCCTGTGAGCCTTAACTCACAACAACAGCTGGATTTTCGTTACATTCAGTGCTGGCTCCAGTCTAACCAACTGTCCCTCAATGCCAAAAGAGCAATTTCCATGACTTTTGGGACCCAACAGGGGCTTACCAGACTCACCCCTCTCCCTTTATTTAGAAACATAGAAACAGGGCCGGCCCAACGGAGCAGCGGTAGCACTACTGCTTGCGATGCTGGTGACCTGGTTTAGGAGCAAGCCCGGGGAGCTGGAGAGTCGACTGGGGGAGGAGGATTGAGTGCTCTAAGAGCACTCTCCTCCCCCGGAGAGGGAGAGATGCTGCTCCCGCTGCAATGCCGCCACCTGGGTGCACACGTGTGGAGGTGCAGTGGGGGCGCCATGTGGGAGGGGAGAATGTTGGCTGAGGTTCGGAGTGGCATCATGTGTCAGTGTGCGCATGCTTCCATGGACCCCCTCAGCCACCAATATCCTCTGGGGCACAGGGAGAAAAATGAAAAATGGCCCTATGGTTCACCTGGTTGCGGTGCTGGTGGGGGTGTGGTGCAGACCCGGGTCAGTCAAAGGCCCGACACATGGTGCAGGTGGGGGTAATCACCCCTTCCCCACCTGGGGGGAAAACTGAGGCAGGACAGGGGCCGAGGACCAGACCCAGAGTTCTTGCCCCCCCCCCCCACCTATGGTAATCCCCGAAAAGTGAACCACAGAGATAAGGGGGTTTGAGCCAAAAAAAAAGAAACAGAACATGACAACAGAAAAAAAATGAGGGTTCATCGAGTCTGCCCAAAGTTGCCTGGCACCTAGCATCAATCAAGGGACCTACCCCTCCCGTTCCGCTCTTCCTTCTTTACCCCATACTTGGAGCAGAGCTCATTTTTTGTGCCCTTATTTTGTCCCACCTGTGCTTGAAACCCTCTACAGTCTTGGCTCCCACCACTTTGGCAGGTAGGCTGTTCCATGGCTCCACCACCCACTCAGAGTGGTACTTACTCAGATCCCTCCCGAAGCTCCTTCCCCTTAGTTTCCATTTATGCCCATGTGTCACTGAACTGGTGCTCCTATCCTATTGGTGTGGAGCATTTTATTTATGCCATTAGGAACTTGAAAGTCTCAATTATAACCCCCCCTTTCTGGCCTCCATTGAATACATGTTCAGTGCTCTGAGTCGCTTTTCATAGGAGTACCCCTGGAGGCCCTGTATCATTTTTGTTGCCTTCTTTGTACTGCCTCCAGCCTGTCCGTATCTTTTCTGAGACGAGGGCTCCAGAACCGGACACAGTACTGCAGGTACAGTCTCATAACGTTTCCATAAAAGGGGAAGAGAATCTCTCTCTTTCTACTATCTATACCACTCCCTATGTACCCCAACATCTTGTTTGCTTTTCTGTAGGCTTTTTTGCACTGGCTTGATTGTTTTAGGATGTCACAGATAATGATTCCCAGATCCCGCTCTTCTGTAGTTGTACTAAGCTTAACCCCATTCAGTCAGTACTCTGTCCAGAGGTTCCCTTTTCCCCGGTGCATTACCTTACACTCTTTTGCATCAAACTTCAACTGCCACACATTTGACCATCTCTTTAGCCTTTGGAGGTTTTGTTGCAGTTCCCTAACTCACTCAAGGTTATTCACCCTTCTGCAAAGTTTAGTGTTACTGGCAAAGTGGGCAGGCTTACCCTGGATGCCTTCACCAATGTCACTAATAAACCTGTTGAAAAGGCCCAGGCCCAGGACCAATCCCTGTGCTACCCCACATCACTTCCCCTTCCATTGATTTGATCTCATTAATAACGACCCTCTGTTGCTTACCCTTTTGCCATTGTCCCACCCATCTGACTAATTCTTTGCTGTTCTACGGTCCTCAGAATTCTTCAGCAGGCATCTATGTCATGTGGTACTGAGTCGAATGCATTACTGAAATCAAAGTAAAGAAGACCCACTGTGTGACCCCTGTCCAGCTCCCTTGTTACCCAGTCAAAGAAGACAATAAGGTTGGTCTGGCATGACCTCCCTGCTATGAACCCATGCTGCCTATTATTCTAGAGACCATTTTTTTCAAGGTAGTACACTAGGTCATGTTTGATTAGGGTCTCCATCAGCTTCCCACAATAGATGTGACACGAGTCTGTAGTTTCCCACCCCCCTCATAGAGTGGTACCACGTCAGTCACTGTCCAATCTCTGGGTACTACCCTGACTGCAGTGAGTTGTTGAACAGATGTGCTAGAGGGTCAGCCAGCTCTTCTGCCAACTCTTTTAGCACTCTCGGATGCATTCCATCTGGGCCTAGGGCTTCTCTATCTTGAGGGCTGCCAGCCCTTTCTGGACCCTGTCCTTGGTGAATACTAGGGTTTCCATCCTTGGGATTCCCTTAGCAGCTGCACTAATGCCACTTTCAGGTGTGTGTGGGGGGGGGGCTAACCCTCCTTGGCAAAAACAGAGCAGAAGTAGTTGTTAAAGACAGTGGCCTTCTGTTCATCATCCTCGATCACCTGACCACCATCTACCAACCTAATGGTCCCCTACTCTTCTTTCATTTTTCTCTGATGTAATGGAAGAAATGTTTTTCTCTGGATTTAGTCCCTTCAGTAATCTGCAGTGCCATTGCTGCCGTTGCCTCCCTTACAGCCCTCTTTGCTTCTCTATTTATTTTTTAATGTATTCCTCCCACTCCTCCTCACCCTGACTCCATTTAAACTTATAGAATGCCTCCCTTCTGGCACTGACCATGTCCCTAACCTTCGCTGAGAACCACATGGGTCTCCTGTACTTATTTCTTTTAGCAACTTATTTCACACAGAGTTTTGTAGCCTCGAGGATGGCCACTTTTATAAAAGCCCACATGCCTTCCACACCTGCTATGTCCCTCACTTTGGCTAGTCTATTACTCACCGGCATTCTCATTTTGTCAAAGTGTGCCCCTTTAAAGTTTAGGACCTCCATCCTTGAGTATGTTCTTTCATCCCCTAGGGTCAACTCAAACCAGGTGGAATTATGGTCACCATTCACTAGTGGTTCCCCTACACTTCCTGTTGTTACTGCTTCTGAATTTGTGAAAACCACATCCAGAATGGATCCTTGCCTGGTTGGTTTCTTTACCAGCTGGGTCACCAGGCAGTCCTGGATGGTTTCCAACACAGCTTGACTTCTAGAACCTATTGTTATTGGAACACCCCACTCTACATCTGATAGGTTTAAATCTCTGACTACCACTACCTCCCCCTTTCCTACCACTCTTTTTATTTCCTCTCCTAGCTCCTTGTCCTTCCCCACACCTTGTCCTGGAGGTCGGTACAGCACACCAGGTGAAGTTTTTTTGCCTGATGCCGCTGTGAGCTGCACCCACAGTGGCTTGACTTCCTCCATTCCACTCTTGATTCTTCCATCTCCCACTACTTTAATACCCTCATGGACATAAACAGCTACCCCCCCCCCACCTTCCCTCTTGTCTCTTCTGAAAAGTGAGTATCCTGGCACTCTGAGGTCCCAATCATTGTCCGTGGCCCAGGTTTCTGTGATAATAATATTTTTATTTCTAAAGCACTATTCACAATGTACCAAATTAAAATCAATAGGAATTCTAAAAGCACAAAAAACAATTCAATTCCTATCACGTGATGGCAACACGCTCATCTTATTATCTGCCACCAATGCCTGCAGCTCACAAATTTAGTTGCCCAGGCTGCTGTTGAGGCAGACCGCCTTCCAGGTACCACCTAAATGTTTTTTGTTGTGAGTTCAGAGTTCTCCCTCCCCCCCCATCCTCTCTGTCCTGTACTATCTGCAGCACCCTTTTTTACCCCTTGCCTTCTGTCTCTTGCCTTACTTCAGCCTTGATCTTGGCAGCATGTTCCAGTCCAATATATTTGTTTCCAGACCACATTTGTGGGGGAATGCTGGCTAGGTTCCCTCCCCCCTCCCCCCCCATTAGCTGTGATGATTCTCTTAGTCTCAGACTCTCCTCAGTCAGTTTAAATGTCCAACATAGATGTCAAACTTCTGCCCTAGCACTCTTACCCCTCCCTTGTTAGGTGGCATCTATTATCCCAGAATAGTCTCTGTTTTCAGAAGTCTCCCCAGTCACCATCAAAGTGAAGCCTTTTTTCCTGTCACCACCCTTTTAGCCACCTATTAAACTTGTCTATCGCTTTCTAATTTTGTCCCCCCTCCCTCGTCCCACACAGAGAGGACGTCAGAGAAGGCCAGTGATGTTGAGTGCACTGCCAACTGTTACCCAAGTTTCTCAAAGATTCATTTTGCTGCTTCCAACTGGCTCACCAGATCACTGGTTCCCAGGTGAACCAGCACTCCCACCCCTTCCCTCGCCGTATCTACCATCCTCCCTATGCACCCTATGTCCCATCGGACAGAGGTATCGGCAAGGCACCTAACTATTCTCTCTTTTTGCATTTCCTGACCTAGTTCTGACTCTACCCCCTCTAATCATAGAGTCCCCTACTTCTAGGATTTATTTGACATTCTTATTTTTGTTACCGTTAGTGACAGGGTGGCCCCTGTCATAGTGGACACCCCTGGGATAAATTGAAACCCCTTCCCCAAGCAGTTCATATGTTTTGTAGAATGTCCAACATGCTGCTTGGCTGGCTATAACAAAACTAAGAGTACAGTTAAAAAACTATGAGGGTAATTTTAATAGAAGAATAACAAATGTTTGTGTCTGTTTTTTCTAAATGTTAGCAGCCCTCTTCTAAGATGTATTTTGCAGCAGACAGCATCAGGTGATATGACCCTGCAGGAGAGTTTAGGAGAGCACAGAATGTTCTAATCTCTGCTCTGACCTTTAACAATGTTGTAAACAAGTTATGTAATGTACTCCAGGTGGCTGCCAAATAACTGTTCTCTGTGGTGCAACAGTGGCCCCTAGTGGATAGTTTTCTGTTATGTCTGCTGTTAATCAAAAGGCAGGGGAAATTGTTTTTCCAACTTCTAGTGAGCTTATAAAAACTCCTACCTCAGTGCTGAAAGGATAGATAAGGTGGTCAGTTGAATACTGACTGAGGAAGGTGAAAGACCTCCTGGTAGTGTGTACTTTCACACTGTTTGATTAATGCTAGGCTGAAGAAAAGCCTTAGAAATTGTTGACGCTAAGCAGTTGTCTGACTTACCATTTTGCTTTCTGTATATTTTACTTGATGAAAATAAAATGATAAACACAACTGTGCATTTTTTATGCACCTGACTTGTGGTCTGCCTGAAATGGTGATATCCTAAACCCAGACCTGGTGACACCACTCACAGCATTAAGTGTCATTTCAGTTTTCTGCATGGGTCTACTGGCTGACTTAAAGTCCCTCCTCGCATCTCTGCAAGGGGTGCAAAACAATTTTCTGTCAGAGTGATATCGATCTGAATTGTATCCTTGTGGCCAACCCTTCCCCCTTTCTGTCCTTCCTCCCCACCACTCTCCACCTCCCAGGGCCAGTGGGCTGGTATGGGAGCAGGAATGGGGAAGCTCCAGTCAAGCTGAAGATGCAGCCTGGATATTTCCACCCATGCTGCCTCTAGCTGAACCCTGATCTCTGAAAGAGTTTTGCAGATGGGGTAGTGTCCCACTCTCCAGAGCAGCCCCCTGGAGAGGAGTGCCCCACACCCATTACAGTTCATAATCCTCATATTGACCTTACACAACAAGTATCCCATGCTTAGCACCTAGTGACTAAAACTGAGTGCAGTAGAGAAATGAAGGAAATAAAACGTCTACAAACCACAACACTTAGGTAGCAAGATGCTCTTATGCAAGTCTAGATTTGCAATGGCACAGCCTTACAAGCACCATTATGACAGTCTGAAGTGGCCTGAACTCCAAGCATCTAGCTACCATTGAAACAGTCCATGTTAGGAAAGTTTCCATTTTACAGTACCTTGCTTGTCTGACTAGACTGGTCCATTTTCCTTGGTTCTGTAGAGGAGCAGAGTGTCTGGCTGCTGGCTGCCTTGCTAGGCTGACTCCAATGGACAGACTCCAACAGCCATTGTGTATTGATCCTTTACATGGTGGGGCACAGCACGGGAAGCTGCTTGATGGCCTAGCCCTTAAGATGGCCCCTGCCCACTTCCTGGGTTCCCAGGCAGTGCCCGGGATTGGCTGGTGGTCAGGAAGAGGTGTAGCTCCCAACTGATTGGCTCCCTCCAGGAGCCTCATGAAGCTTATTAGCACCACTTTCTCCTTTCTCCTCTGGCAATCTTTTGTCCCTCAGTGGTTGGCAGAGGAGGTCCAAGGGCCCCTTGCACTAAGATCAGTCTGCTGCTCCTCAAAATATACTGCAAGGGCTATTTAAAGCCCCTGTCCACTTCCTGAGCTCCCTGGCAGTGCCTGGGATTGGCTGGCAATTGGGGATTGAGGCACGGCTCTCCACTGATTGGTTCTCTCCAGGAGCCTCACGAATCTCACTAGCTCCGCTCCTTTCTCTGGAAATCTTTTGTCCCTCAGTGGTTGGTGGTAGAGGTCCAAGGCCCCCTCATGCCGAGATCGGTCTGCGGCTCCTCAAAATATGCCACACAGGCTATTTGGAGCCCCTGCCCACTTCCTGGGTTCCCAGGCAGTGCCCAGGATTGGCTGGCGGTCAGGAAAAGAGGTGAAGCTCACCAGTGACTGGGTCCCTCCAGGAACCTCATGAGGCTTACTAGCTCTGCTTCATCCTCTCTCCCTGGTGATCTTTTGTCCCCCATTGGTTGATGGAGAAGGTCCGAGGCCCTTTCACACCAAGATTGGTCTTAGCACACCCTTGATGGTGCTATGATTGAGGAAGTATCCTCTTTAAAGTACTGTACTTTGGGATCAGGCTTGACTGACATCTTGATTTCTCGATGCATACTGGTGCCACACACCAAATAGCCCCACCGCAAGCTTGGTGCACTGAACAGGAACATAGCAAATATACCACTTTCTGCCTGCTGAGAGATTGTTTTAAAGATGATTCTCCCTATTTTTGACCGTGGTGACATAGGATATAGTGGAGCTCCCAAATCCTCCCTTGACAGACTGGACCCCCCGTGTCACTCTTTTTGTCATTTTTGCTTTAGACTGCCCCCCTCATACCCACCATTGCTCACTCTCCCATCTCTTGAGGCCAGGCTCCTTTCCCATTGTGCCTCCTTTATATCCAATTATGGTTTGGTTCTCTTCCCTCCTACCTTACATCCCTACTATCCTCTCCCTCTTCTTCTTCCTACCTTCTCCACAATAATACTTCCCATCCTCTCTCTATTCCTTCTAGAAAATCTACTGTTGGTCAATCTACTTTCTCATATCACTGTCCTAAACTCTGGTCCTCCCTCCCTTCCCCTTTCTATCTGCTCTGCCTCTACTGCTTTGCCCTTAACGTCTATTCTTTGTGACTTTTCTTCTTCTACCTGCAACTACCATATGACCCTTTTCTTCTTGCCCCCCAACACACACTAGTTTTGCTGTGCCCATTCTGTTCCCCATCCCCTTTCTATGCCTGTAAGAGTAGTTTCTGTTGCCTATCATATCTCAGTTTTAACATGTATCTGTTGTACTGATTTGTCTTCAATGTTTACAATTATGCTCCTCTGATATACTGTATTACTCTATATGAGTTCTATTAGTGCAATGTAGTGTTACTACTGTTTAGTTTGTTTTCCACCTCTTGGTCTTTCTCCACATCCCATCACCCCCAGGACACATCTGGAAATGAGCTGTTTGCAGCTCAGTAATCTTTCTTAGTCAAATCTTTGAAACACATTTGAAATAAATAAATCCTGTACAATAATGACACCCTCAACCTGCATGCACTAGACTGTGTTGAGGGGGGGTCCAGGTCCAGGAAAGATGCAATGGGAGTTGATCAAGAACTGTAAACAAACATGTTTTGTCTGGTAGCACTAGTATTGTGGTCACACTGTTTTGGACTTAAGAAAGGACTCAGAATCCAACTACCAGCTAGCTACAACAGCAATCTGCAGAACGTGAGCAATCATAAAATGTGTTGTTTAAACTAGGGACAAATTGAGACCTAAGGGGGTTGAAGGTGTCCATTAAAAATGAATTTGAATTTAAAATCAGAATGTTTTACTTTGCAGAATATTAGAGAACCTTCTTTGTGGGAAATGGACTGTGCCAGCCGAACATAGAAGTTCAGAATTTTAAGTACTATTTGCATGAGACACCCTCTTAAGGCTGTTAAGAGTACCTGGAATGTTTAGAAATGATTCTGATTGGCTAAGAATGATGTCATGATTTATATTAGTACTGATAACAACCGTGTTATGATCCTTACTTACCTATGGATTAGAGTCATCTATCACTAGGGTCAAGCAGCTTGACAGTTACAGCTCTGCAATTATTTTGACCACTTTAGCTGTATGGTCTCAGTTTAGAGCTCCGAAGGGGGAGGGTACTCATTGAAAGTACATTTAGCTAGGTGTGCCTACTTGTTTTTTCTTTCTTTTTTGTGTATGTTAATCATTGGAAAGTACCTTTGAGCACAAGTGCTCATTTACAAAGGTTCTATGTCTGAGACAAGAAAAGTGGATATACAGAACAATAATCAGCACATGAAATAGAAACAGCAGCTACACGGGAGCGTATTTAGCTGCAATCCCCCGTCCCCCGCCCTGCTCCCCTTCAATATTGTGCTCTGGAAGCAGTCCTAAAAGAGCAGATTGGCAGTAGCTTGCTGGCTGTGGGGGTTGAGTAGTGATTGGATCTGACGTCACAGAGAGGTGGTTTCCAGCCTGAGCTGTCACAGAGTCAGGTAATAGAGACACATTCAAACTTATGAAAGAAAGCTTCATACTGCACAGGCCTTTGTTTAAATGCCTGCGCCTTACTATCCATAAAAGAAACCGGACTTTTCACATCAGAAACTCCGTGCTGACTTTTTTTTTTTTATCAGGCGTTTCTGTTTTTTAAGGGGAACTAGTCTTGACACGCTGGAAAAAAAAAACTTACAATACTGTAAGTAACAAAGGCTACTAAACGAGGTAGGTGCACGTGTACTGACTGCGCTTGTGCTGCTTTGCAAAGTTTGAGATTTTTTTTTGTTTACCGTTAGTTTTTTTATCGGACCAGAAAGCTTGCATTGAGTTGTTAATTCCTTATTTTTGTTGTTTCGTTGCGGGTAGAATTGGTAAGTAGTGTGTTTTGGGTCAGTCAGGTTTGAGAACTCCACATCTGTGTCGTGTTTTTTTTTTTTTTTTTGTACTGGAAGCTTTAGTCTCCATGCGCCTAGAGAGAAGAATGCATGCCATCAGAGCATTCAAGTATGCAGGAGGAGGGGGAGGGGCTGCTTTTGTTTGGGAAAGGGTTTGCGATCCCGTTTATTGTCAAACCGATGAAATACGAATACATCCAACCCGCTACTACCCATTGGCTTTGGGTAGTGGAACGGTTTTTCAGAGGCGAGACGTTGCGCTCACGGAAAGCGTTGGTTTGTTTTTTTGTTTGTTGCTGCAGTTGTAACAAGTTCCTGCTGAACTTTGCTGAAGTGACAGCTGGGGGGCTGGTGCGCGTCGGGGAAACCCGCTCAAGTTCCTGTTGCCTTTGGAACAAAGGCGAGCCTGTCCGGGCATCTGTCAGTGTCTGAGGCAGAGAGAGAGAGAGAGGCGACGGGGAAAAGTTTCTTCCGAAGAGGGTAGAGCAACTCGTCCTGCTACATTGTAGCACATGGCCTACGATCCCGAGTTCCTGAGGAACCTTCTAGGTAAGGAGAGAGCAAGCGATTGAGTTTGTTGGTGGCATTTTAAAGTGATGGGCTGGGGGCAGACGGGCGTTCAAACGCCTTCCCACGACTTTACAGATCCAGGTCGATTGAATGTGAGGACTGCAGGATGTATGTTGTCGCTGGACACCGTGTGTGTGTGTGTGTGTTTATGTATGTATATATATATATATATGGATATATATTGTGTGTGAGTACGTTAAGGCGAGCGTGTGTCTGGGGGCCAGACAGTAACACGCGACACGTGAGTGTGCAGCTCGAGACGTTTTTATTCAGCCTGGGGGGACGTGAACATGACTGTAAATCAGGCAAGCGAAGAACCCTTTTGATAGGTACTGACTCGGTCGGGTTTAAAGGGATGCTTTTTGTTTAGTTTCGAGCTGAGTGTGTCTTATTGAAATAGAGGATTGTTTTCAGCTCTGGATTGGGGCTGCTTGCAGCGTGTCACCCAAAACGGGCTGGGACCAGGTTGATCATGCCCCCCCCCTTCCCTCCGTTTGAAGGTTCAGAGGGGGTAGAATGTGAAGAATCCAGTGTGAATGTGGGCTGCATGTTACTGGCCCCATATAGCGGTACATCTTCCTTTACAAGGGGTCGAACTTGTGGCGTCTATCACGTAGTCTGATCCAGTGGAGGACGAAAAGGAGGCCTCTGATTGGCTACTTTTGAATTGCAGGAATTGACAAGACAAGTGATTTTTTTTAACTGCGTTTTCCATTTAAATGGACCTTGAATCGGTGTGGGGGTAGATGGGAATGACATGGGGGTAATATGGTTACCAGTAACTCAACTCTGTGCTGAATTTTTCCCCAGCCTTCAACCGGGACACGGCTGCAGACTTTGCCATGATGTCTGACAGCGATCCAGGCGAAGAAGACAGCAGTTTTCATCTGGATCTCACCAGCTCCGGCAAGAGGAAGAGAAGAGGCAATCTGCCCAAAGAAGCCGTGAAAATTCTTAGAGACTGGCTCTATGAGCATCGTTTCAATGCATACCCGTCCGAACAGGAGAAACTAAGCCTTTCTGGGCAAACAAGTTTATCAGTGCTGCAGGTAAGGGATGTTAGAACTTTCTTTGGGATAACAAAAGAGGGAGTGGGGGAGGGGTGCAGACATTGACTCGTGCTGTCTTAGATTCTCATTGAATAGCATGCAGAGTTTGCTTGGTTAAACTATAAAATTTTTATTAAAGACTGTTGTGTCTTGAAATGGGTAGTAAAATGTACCTTAACATGTCCAGCACTGAACAAAAACATAATTCCTTGGTAAAGATCATAACTTCCTTTAAGTAAAAATGAGTCTTTCAAGCTGTGGAGCTGCCCTGGAATGTGGACTATAGTTGCATCCATCCATGTAGATTCATATGTTAATCAGCACATTTGAACAGTGGCTCAGAAGAGACTTTGTCATCTCTATTGGGCCCTAAAAGACGTACTAGTTCTTCCTTCTTTTATCAGTTTTAGTTTATCGTTAAATCAAATACGCTATAAGCAATACACAGGAAAATATCTGTTTCATTTATTTAAACATGTGTTGACCAGGACCATCCCCGCTCCTTTCTAGGTGTGATGGGGTGGGGGGAGGAGTATTACAAGGTGGCAAGAAATGAGTGTGAAGCAAATTGACATATAGGTAAGGCACAACACGAACACCTCACAGTAATATTTTTTTTTTATAACTGCTGGTATATTTAAGCAATATACTATGAGAGAGTGTAGGTGATGCCAGGATTTACCCATGCCTGGTGTGGTTTGGAAACCACACCAGAAGTGGCTAAATCCTAGCATCACCCAGACCCTTGAGTGGGATATTGCGATTATACACTGGTCAACTTGTTTTTTCCTAAGAAAAGAATAAGGAAAAAACTGTTTAACCTCCATTTACGGGTGACTGAACTTCTGTTTGTGTTTCGGGGGCAGCAGTGATTTCACATTGGGGATGGCAGATGTGGCTGGCTGGCACTTCTTCCCGTGGGGTGATCGCAGAATTTACACATTGTAAATCGTGCCAGCCAGCCAATCAGGAAGCAGTATTTTAAGACCCACTGTATAATGCAGGTTGTATAACCTAAAAGGTTGATGAGAGCAGTCAGCCTCAGGGACATTGTTTTATCAATCAAATTTCAAAAAGTGCACGAGGAGAAAATCCAACTGTTGAGGTGATCTGGTGCACTTAGAGTGGGGTTGTCATAATGCATACTTGTGTATTATAGGGAACGGGAATCATTTAGCCAGGAGTAGCACACCAAGCCAAAGCTTGTTTCCAGATGTGACCTGGGAGCACAAGGAAGTTGTGACTTGCTCAGGGTCACACAGTATGCACCTAGGCATTTGATGCTGTGTTATAAAGGCTTACTTACATAGAAACATAGAAGTTGACGGCAGATAAGGACCGCAAGGCCCATCCAGTCTGCCCTTACTAGTAATTATAATATTGGATAAAGTAACAAATGCAATGAGATGGTGTTTGTACATATTAAACATATATTGTACGGTGTATTTTTACATCTTCATATATTTTATCTTATGCTATGAAATATTCTGTATTTGTACAATGGCAGTATAGATGTTAAGGATACTATAGTATTTGTATCCTTAGTTTGGTGAGGAAGCATATATTCTCACTGTGGTCCCATAGAATAGAAGTCTGGTGTACTTTAATTCTGAGACTAGATAGTACTTTGAAAGTTATGCCTCTTACGGTTATAAGAGTGCATTCTTGAGTTCTTTGAGAGAACTGTGAAGTGAAGCGTGTGGTTATCCCAGGGGAAGCCTTCCTTCTGCCTGGAAGAATGGCAGTTGGTAGCCTTCATAGTTGATGCCAGATCAGCACTGTGGTCACCTGGAGGTGGGTGCGCACCAGATGGTACGTACCTTCCCCTAGAGTGTCTGCAGTACACTCCATCCCAGCCAGCCACAGTGTGCAAGTCTGATTGCATTGTTCCTTGTAACTAGTGTGTGTGTATGTGTGTGTATATATATTTCTGTGTGGTTATATTGCTGTATAATTTTAAGTTGTTCTGCCAGAGTCCCAGGACATTCTTGAAAATGAGCTTTGTTTAATGGAGTCATTGTAGCAAAATGAATACAAAATACATCTTCATTGGTAATTGCCTTGAAAGGAAAGGAATTTTA
Organism: Neoceratodus forsteri; assembly: GCA_016271365.2. Classification (NCBI taxonomy): domain Eukaryota; kingdom Metazoa; phylum Chordata; order Ceratodontiformes; family Ceratodontidae; genus Neoceratodus; species Neoceratodus forsteri. The sequence goes on along the minus strand of JADMNL010000037.1, from coordinate 36,743,285 downwards.
TTTTCTATAGTGCATTTCATATACTCTGTATCCCAAAGTGCTTTACATGCCACAGTGATTTGACAGCAGTCATTAGCTGTGCTCAAAAAGGGTAAGAAAAAGTTGAGGTAGTTAGGGAGAATTGTGCATAGGGAGGTTGAGTGACTTGTTCAAGGACACACAGTGAGTATGTGGTGTTTATAGGAATGAAACTTGGGTCCGCAGGCTGGGTCTACAGGTTATCCTAGCTCTGTGTTCTAACCATAAGGCTATACTGTCTCCTTAATAAAGCAAAGTACACTTCTGTTTAGTGGTTCCTAAAAATTGTTACTACTTACAGGGCTTTAATAAATAGGCGCAGTTTAAGTTTTGGGGAGAGGGCAAACAAAGTATCAGAATGTTTCTTAGAATAACTTAGTGGTTGTGGGACAGGTTAGCTGGATTGGATTATTGTGGCCAACAAATTGCAGATTGTTTTGGGGACAATTTTGTTTTAAAGAGCAGCTGATGTTCTGAAGGCAAGGAGCTGCCTATTGAGGACTTCAGTCGGCCATAATTTTGCGGCAGTGTGTGTGTTGAGTTATTTTACTTGGTCCTCGGAGTTACTTCCAAGAGTCACTGAGCGCCCACTGCAGCCCGATGCAATGCTTTACATAGCTGTATAATCTGATCAGGACCTCACTGGTCCTTACATGCTTTTTGATTACTTTAGAGGAATTTGTTCATGTAATGATGGGTCATTTACATGTAATACCACTCCTTAACAACATGTAAAATTGCCAGTAAAATAAAAGCATGTATGGCCAGCGCTGCATGGATTGCATTATATGGATATATATAGCATTTCAGCCCCTTCCATATTTTGCACCATTAGAACATCTCTTTGGGGTGGGGCTGTGGGCAAATAAAATATCTTTAAGACCACATGACAGTGAAAATTCCAAGGCTAATAAAGAAACTTAAGGTGATACCGGATGATTAAGGATCCCTCATGCACAAAAACAAAAATTCACATCATTTCGGTACAGACACATGCAATCCTCACGCCTCCACACAGAAAACTGGCATACAGTGACACGCCCAACCACATCATAGCGAAAGTCTGTTTTTTGCGACCGTTTCAGCTTGCACAGTATTTCTACTTCAGCAGGCTTCTGGTTACCTGGCCATTAACCAACACCTTGTGCCTTTATTTAAAATATGACAACTTGCACAGTATTGGGTTATTGTAGCCGTTTCAAGTAGCACTGTTATTGTTTGCCTTTTCTGTATTTGTGGGCACCATTATGCATTTCAGTCTCAAGCTGCGCAGTATTATTGTTTGAGTTTTCAGTTATTTGGGGGGCTCCGACCACACCCCCCGCCATGCATTTCAGTCTCACTTTTATAAAAGCCCACATGCCTTCCACACCTGCTATGTCCCTCACTTTGGCTAGTCTATTACTCACCGGCATTCTCATCTTGTCAAAGTGTGCCCCTTTAAAGTTTAGGACCTCCATCCTTGAGTATGTTCTTTCATCCCCTAGGGTCAACTCAAACCAGGTGGAATTATGGTCACCATTCACTAGTGGTTCCCCTACACTTACTAAAGCTACCCCTGAATTTACCACCTCTAAGTTGCGGGCATGCCCCCCCACCCCACAAGTACTACTGGAAGAGTCCAAATCAAACATTTCTGTTGGTTGCTTCTTGCCTGTACACCTGTGTTTGCAGAAGACTGAGAGAGCATGTCCCTTTCAGGTTCCTTTTCTGAAAGGTGAACATTTTAAGAACCACCAACCTAACCTCTCTTTATAGCTGTTGTCCCTGATACCCCAGATAATTTTGATGATCTTGCTTGCATTCTCTCAATTGCCTCAACACCCTTTTTTGTGTTGAGGAACCCAGAGCTGCACACCGTAGTCCATTCTGGGCCTGACCAGTGTGTATATAAAGTAAAATGTCCTGCTATGGCATCTCTGACCATCTAGAGCGTGATAGGAAAAACTTGATGAAACATGAGCTGTCTGTTAGCAAATGGCCTGTTATGTGCCAACAATTTACTGAAACCAGTTCTAACTAGCCACTGCCTTTTGGAAAGTTTCTGGACTACATCGGACTGTGGTCAAAGCAGCGCTGTGGCTACTCCTGATGATCCCTGCAAATACCATTATCATTGTAGGAGTGACACTGAACACTGTACCACATGAATTGTATTTATTTAGATGTTTGCACACTGGGATATCCACAGTTTGGCTTAACATCTACCTCTTAAGATGGTTGAGGGTGAAGTTAACAGCAGCAGAGGAATAACATTATTAAATATAAAATAGGCAATACAAGACTTCCAATGTTAAAAAAAAAAAAAAAACTCTGACAATAGGTCAGGGGAGGGACAAGGTAGGAAATTGGGGTGGAGTGGATGGACTGTGGGTCATCTTAAGCAGACGGTTTCTAATACATTATTAAGTACATGTTTACAATCAGAACAACTTTATAGACCTGTATTACAGTGAATCCGTGGAGAACAGCATTGTATACTGTGTTTGAGCACATAAGGATGGGATATATAGAATGTAAGCTAGGCTGGAGATTTATAGGATGTCAAGTCAGTTAAAGTTGCTTGCAGCAGCAGTTCTGGACGAAATCTTGATGGTACTTCACTTCCCTCTGTCTCCTCCTTCACCTACTTTGGAGGCATCCTGACTCCTCCCTCAGTTATTTGCTGCATGTGATGGGTGTTCATAAATCTGTAAATTCCATGCTGGGTGTCGCCTACAAAGTGGTCGCAGTCTGACTTCCCAAGCTTGTCTTGATTTATGACCACATTCTTGGGGGTGTGTCCCTTGTCTTGCTTCTCAGACCTCTGCACAGTGTCTACTGACTGCGGTCAGGTGAAAATGCCCTTTTGAATGTCTCCAAATTTAAAACTAGGGGAAATCTTCTTTTGCCTATGCTTCTGTCTAGGCTATGGAATGCTGTCCCCTTTGAGAATTGTCTCTACCCCTTGGTTCAGCTCACCACCTTCTCTCCCACCCCCAGTCTCATATCATAGTATCATAGTAGGTATCATAAGTATCTTCTCAATGTGGCATGGTGCTCCTGCCCTGCACTACTCTGTTTTAAGTATTTCATTGTATAAACATGAGTGGTTATATATCTTTTTATTGTATGATCATGGTTGCCTGACATCTTGATGTCCTTCGTGTACCTTCCCCACTGTTGCGCTATGTCCTCATCCAAATCCCCCCTCCCTTGCTTGACCGACGCTATGATGTTACTATGCTCATAATCCTCACCAGCCCTGTTGGTCATTGAATTTATCTCTAACTTATACCTTGCCCCAGCACTGTATCTGGGTGTACCTTCCACGTAAATGTAAAAACTGTAAAAATTGTCTTTTCTCCTGTTTTTGTACCTGAATGTATTCGTCTGAACCAATTACTGTATCAATGTACCTGTTGTACCCTTTTGTACTCTCCTGGGTCATTCCTGAAAATAGGCATAAAACTTGTCTAGTGTACTTACCCGGTAAACAAAAACTAAATAAAATAATAAACCATCCCCTGACTCCCCTGATGCTGCCTTTGTACCGTTGATTGATGCTTAAAAGAAAATGTTATCTCAATTCTACTTATGCTGTACTGTATTACCACGTTGTCACACTCTGTGGCTTGCCTTGTAAAACATTTTTATATGTAATCTCCCAGGTCATGCCTGAAAACAGGCATTTGATTGCCTAGTGTACTTAACTGGTAAACACAAACTAAATAAATGAGTGATCCATTGCAAGGACTGAGAAAGCGGCTTAACATAACACGTTCTAAAATCTTGCATATTGGGTAGATAGGGTTGGTCAGATTGGATGGGCCACGAGGCCCTTTTCTGCTGTCCACGTCTTTGTTACTGTATATTGGCAGACTTTTTTGGTGGTTGCGGGGTGACACTTCTATGTGGTCAGGGGCAGCAGTGCTGAAGATACGGAGATAATGATATATAGGAGCAGAAACAGGCCCATAGGGCCCATCCAGTCTGTCACCTTGCCTGACTCTGTACTGGCCTTGGTGAAGGCCCTACGAATCTATGTATTTAAGGAGGAAAAAAGACCACCAGTCCATCGAGCTCGCTCTGTGCACACACTCTGTGTCAATACCCTGCCATTCCTTTTTCATCAAGTTACTTATTTAAAGTGATTTTCTGTTTTCCAGCAACAATGTTACAGTTGGCAGTCTATTGGAACATCCCTTTACTTTGCCTTATCCAACCTGATTCTGCAGTGTGCCATTGAACAACATGGGAGAGAGCAGAATCCAGTTAGTGAGAGCCATGGCCACTGGTTTTCATTTTTTATTGCAAAACCCAGTAAAATTCTGGAATTTGGCCTGTCTGCTCACCGGTAAAAGCAAAGAGTTTCACAAAATTTGACATTTTCTATCACACAATGAATGTACAGAACTTGTATTATTCTTTAGTTTGCTTCCAGTGCTGTATTTTTGCTTTATTTGCTCTCTATTATGCCTTCTTGTAATTATTTATACACATACTAAAATATTGACAGTTGAATCCTGGTAAAATCTGGCAATTGTATTAGCAAACACCAAAGCAATCCTGGAATTCCAAATCTTGAAAATATAATTTTATTACTTCAGTCACCATAAATCAGTGGCCTTGGTAAGGGCACAGTAAAGTGGTGTTGCAGCCAGAGATAAACTAATGTTTGTGAATAATGGCTGTTCATTAAAACGGTGTATTTTTTCCCTTTAGGCTTCATCTGTCCATGTTGTTTATGCATGCTGTGAACAGACGAGCATATGAAGAAGCCAGCAGATGAAGGCCATTTGGTCTATCGAATCTGCTCATATTGCAGGGTCCACAGCTTGAACTACTGGTGCCCTCCCTCTCTCCCCACTCTTCCCATCCTCCCTACCCATGACCCTTACCCTTCCCCTATACCTGTCCCAGACTCTCTTAAAGCTGCTCACTGTCTTCAATGAGATTACCTCTTCTGGCAGTGCATTGTAAGTGTCCATCACCTTCTCTGTGAAACAGTGCTTCTGGACCTCCCACCCTGCAGCTTAAGAGTGTGCCCCCTTGTGTTATGGTTGCCACTCGATTTAAAGAGGTTCTTGTTATCAACCTTATTTATCTCTTTCAAGTACTTGAAGGTCCTAATCATGTCCTTCCCCTCTCTCTTCCCCCCCCCCTTCTGTTTTCCAGGGAGTGCCCTCAACCTCTCCTCGTATGCCTTACCCTACTGACCAGCTGTCAACTTTGTAGCCCTCCTCTGCACCTTCTCCAGCAGGTTAATGTCCTTTTTGAGGTGTGGGTACTAGTACTGAACTCCATACTCTAAATGTGGCCTTACCAATGACCCGTACAGGGCAGTATAACCTCCTCTCTTCTACTACTGACCCCCCTAGATATGCATTCCAGCATCTTGTTTGCCTTTGCTGCTGCTTTCTTGTACTGCGTGGAATGCTTCAGGTCACTAGTGATCATCACTCCAAGGTCCTTCTCCTCCTCTGATGCAGATACTCGGACTCCACCCGGATAGTACTCTATCCTAGGATTCTTGGCTCCAGTATGCATAACTTTGCATTTCTTGGCATCGAAGCCAAGCTGCCATATGTGAAGACATAATCCCCTGTTTGTGACGCTGGTCTTAGTTGCCACCAACATGATTTTGATGTCACAGTTTGAGGAATGTGACTGTAAAGCAGGAAAAGCAGCAGGAACAGGTGAAGTTTTAAGGGGCAAAGGAACAGTATGTCCAAAAAATATATATATATTTTTTAATAATTATTTATTTTTAAAAATTTTTTTGTGGTAACCTTTATGAAGTTTGAGTCCTGCCATTGCCAACATGGTCACCTATAGTTTTGGACACTTCAGAATTGTGATCGTAATGTGTAGGCCTGAAAAGACAGAATGAATTGCTTAGGTAGCTAGGTTAGACGCAACCCTTGTACACATTTGTTGATTAGGGTGGCCCATTTGAGATTCTGGGCTAGGTATTTGAACTGTTAGTGCTGCATTAAGTTGTGCTTTGCAGGTTCGTGAGGTAACTAGTGAAGCAAGTGGCAAATTGAAATGCTTTGTTAACATATGCCAAAGGAATTGGCATGAGAGTGCAAATGCACCCCAAGAGCACATGTTGATGAGAGGTAGAGGCATTCATACAGAGTGCAATGGTATATTGGATGTTTGAACAGGCTGTCTGCTCAGTGCTAGTTGATACTTCCAAAAAACTGTTTTAGTTAATCTTTTGGCACCCTTTTCCATTAAGCATATCCTTGGTGTCTGGTGGCATCCATTCCTGTTAAGCGGATTTCTGGTGTCTGTGGTACCCCTTCCCCTGGAGCACACTGAGTTCCTACCTCGCTCCCACAATAGCAACCAGCACATGCCCCCTGATTACCACTTTGACGGCCATGGTCTGACTTCTGCAAGTATTCCTGTATATACTCATGTACAAGTCAAACCCCTCTTCCCTGTGAATTTTAATACATGTCTAGATATGCCTCACATATACATCAACCCCCATAATCAGTGCTCTCCGCCACCTCCATAGCACCACTCCATTAGTATAGCATTGTTGGAAATGCTCTCCCATTCCACAATCACAGCACTGCTTCCAGGTACATGTAGTAGTAGTATGCCACTTCCAGTTGTCACTCTACACAATCACCTCCTTCAGTTTAATGTGCCACTAACTTCTCCCAGGAGGAATACGGATGAACGAATGGCACTCATGACAACAAGAGCTGCCAGCGTGTGTGTGTGTGTGTGTGTGTGTGTACGGACGCAGTGGTCCAGAAGAGCCGTTGATCAAAAACTTGCAAGAAAAATAAATTTAAAAAAGACATGGATCGGTGTACACTTAAATGGAACTTAGTTATAAGTGGTGAATTGTTCATAATGGGTGATGAGAATCTAAATTGGTTGTCTCCCAAGTTAAACAAGCTATGCAATGACGTCACTGCTCTAAACCTCACTCAACTTATACTTGAGCCCACACGCCCTAATAGCAAAACATAAAACCACACCCTGCTTGACTGGGCACTCTCAACCCACCCGCATCGCGTCATTAAATCTGGTCTCCTCCCTGATGCCCTTAGTGATCACAACCCCATTTTCCTTGTAAGTAAGGTCCATCGCCCCAAACCTCCCCCTAAAGTCATACCGTTCTGGTCCTTTAAATCCTTAGACCTTACCCCACTCAGCTCTGCACTTGCTTCCATGGACTGGGCCCCCCTCTCCACTGTCATTTCTGTCGACCAAGCCCTTGACTAGTTTAAGGATAAATTCATTGCCACCTGGAATGCCTTTGCTCCTTTCAGAGGGACCAGAGTCCATGGGCTTCACCTCCCCTGGATCACCCCCGAACTTCTGTCCTTTTTCAGGGAGCATGATCCGGCCTGGAGAAAACACACAAATTTACTAAACATCCAAATGACTACGCCAAGTACAGAATGCTACGCAATTCATGTACTAAAGCTACTAGACTGGCTAAGACAGATTATTTCAACTTCTCACTCCTGACTAACAGTAACTCTCCATCTAAATTCTGGAGGGTAGTTCATGCCCTATTCTCTCCCCCTCCCTCCCCCTCCAGTTCTCAAAATAAATAACTTCCAAGTTTCTGACCCTGGCTCCATAGCCAATGAATTTAATGCCTACTACACCTCATGCACCACATCTCTTTTAAATTCCCTCTAACCCTTGCTGCCTATTCATTTCAGCCCTTCACCTCAGCCAGTGCTACTCCTCCCCCTTTTTTCCTTTTCTACTATCTCCTCTTATGAAGCTCTTAGTCACCTCCTATCCCTGAACCCCACTAAAGGCTCCTCACCAGATGAGCTTGATCCTAAACTTCTCTACCTTTCTGCTCTTGCAATTGCTTATTCTATCTCCCTAATCCTTAACCTCTCCTTTATTTCTGCCCAAGTACCCTCATCCTGGAAACATGCTATAGTCTTTCCTCTCCCCAAGGGTGGTGACACATTCACTCCTGGCAACTATCGCCCCATTTCCCTCCTTCCTACCCTTGCCAAACGTCAAGAACATTTAGTTGTTTTTTTTTTTTTTTCAACTATCACCCTTCCTGTCCAGTTCCTCCTTCACCCCTTCCAATCTGGTTTTCAGAAGAACCACTCAACAACCACCTCCCTCCTCAGGCTTACTGACTCCCATCATTTCAGCGATAGACGATGGCCTGATCACCTCAGCCATCTTTGTCGACCTGTCCAAAGCTTTTGACACTGTTTCCTATCCCCCTGCTTCTTGATTCCCTCTCCTCAGTTGGCCTTGCTGTCTCAGCCACAAACTGGTTTAAATCCTACCGTCCTACCCTGACCTCTCGGCAGGATTTTCAACATCCTGAAGGGGGAATCAGGAAATGGCTACCCCTTCCCCTCATATTCAGTTCTTGCCTCTCCCCTCCATCTGCCCTTCTGGGTCACCCGTGTGCACAACCTACCCCGTCCTTTTTACTCCAGCAGCACTTGCGTACTGCCTTGAGCCTGCTCATGGTACACTCATGCACTATAATGGTTCTGTTGCATTATTATTGTTTTGTATGTTTATATGTTCTTTTGTATGATTTTGGACATGTATTGTAATTTACCCAATGTTCTACTACTGTTTATTGTACAATACCTTGTGTTCCAACTGTTGCATAATCTTACAATGTTATATTGTTTGTACTACCCACATACTGTTGTAACTGATCATCCTTCACATAAGTCGAGTTCCCTTTCTGAAGTGCTTATTTTTGGTACTAAAAACTCAACTTTGGAGCTAGTACATTGATGTGCTATATCAACAGGTATCTCAGTATGTTGGTATATCTGTATAGCAACTGCAATATCAGTGTGCAGTATGTTCTGGTTAAGTGTATCAGTATAATACAGTAGTTGCAGGAGTCAGACAGTGGTTTGCCACGGAGGTGAGTGGGGAGAGTATGGGCTCGCTGCCTTTGCAGGACTGGGCTTGGGGGGGGGGATCTGCCCTGGAAAGAGAAGATGCCACTAGATAGTATGGTTAATGGGAATGGGGAGCAGGAGGGGATGCCACCAGGCACAAGAGATATACTTAAGGAAATGAAGGGTGTTGGAGGGGCACCCTGGGCACCAAGGACATTCTTAAAGGGGGGGGGTCCACCAGACATCAGAGACTCACTTAACAGGAGCAGAAGGGTGTGCCACTGGACACAAGGAGTATGGGAAATGGGGGGGGGGCAGAGTACTTTTGGATTGTACACTGCAAAGACAGGATAAACACTATGGCATATAGCCTAGAGGTTAGAGTAACAAGTTGTGAATGAGCTTGGTACATCCAGCAGACCAGACCTGGGTTTGATTCTCACAACCTTCACTTACATTCTGTGTAACTCTGAGCACAGTGGTCTAGTTAAGGGGTGTATTGGAGTATTTTACACCCAGTTTTGCCCTTTTTACACCCTGTGTAGAGTCACGTGTAGTATTATCATCATTACCAGATGTTTCCATGGACTTTGCACATTCGCACTTCAGTTTACCAAAACAGTGTGACCACGTCGCAAAATACTACCTGTCATACTGAAATACTACCAGCTTGGAAAACTAATAAGTTTTTACTTCTTGGCCTAAAAAGTTATCTGGAGCACTGTTAGAGCAAGTCACTTAACCGCCCAGTGCTCCCACGTCACCCCTGAAAACAGGCGCTTGTGCCTAGTGGGCCTTACCCGGTTACCAAAGACTAAAAAAAAATATATATATTCAATTTTGTTGACCAGATGGTCCCTTTTTCAGGGGTGACCCAGGATTAGTTACATACAAGCTTGTAGAGTATAGGACACATCAGTGGTACAATGTAATGATACAAATCAATTTTTAGGAACAAACACAGTATTTGCAGACAGTTACAGAAATTCCAGAAGACTTACATTTTTGGCATAGTATTCTTGTGCTTTTTGTACAAATGTTCATTTAGGCAGGAGGAGGCTGCCAACATTGGCTGTGTTTAGTTACAAGTTATTGTGGTTACAGGTAACACACATCAGGCCATATTGGCTATTTTCATATTAATTAGCTTCAGTTGTTGTGCCTTTTATGCTGGGGCATTGCCCTCACGGGCAGTAAAGGTTACTTGGGGGCTAAATTGCTACGAGCATGTTTTTTTTGCCAGCAAGTGCACTTCAAGCCCTTTTCTGAAGGAAGCCAGTGTGCCGGCATTGTGCAACTGGTCAGGGAGATTGTTCCAGAGAATAGGGGCTATGTGGGAGGACAACTTATTTCCTGCTGTCGTTCTCACCCTGGGGATCTGTAGGAGCTTTGTTAAGAAAGTGCGTAGCAGCCTACTTGGGTGCTTGGGGGGCCAGCAGCCTGGCAAGGTCCATCGGGATGTATGTAAGATGGACAGTCATCTGTGTAAGGTAAGGGGGCTGTAGTGCCGTGCATGTAACTTGAGTGGGTCATTAACATTTTTGTTTGGTTTTTATGTTGTGTATCAATATTGTGCTTCAGTTCTAAGATGTTTGTATCACTTGCAAACTTGCAGACTGCCCAGTGTGCTCACGTAAGAGGTGCTTAGCGGGTGTGCTCATGTCTGGGGTTTGTGCCCGAGCAAGGGTTTAGGGCTTTACTTTGTACAGTGCTCACAGGAGGTATAGTGAAACTCTCTTTGCAGAGCCCAAAGCATTAGCACAAGGCTTCAGTATACCTCCTGTTGTGCTACTTTGCGTGCAGCACAAGCACAAAGTGTTTTTCATGGTGCTCAGATATCTGGTCCTTTGTCTCTTTTCTGGGGAGTGAAGCCTTGACTGTCTCATAAAAGACAGTGATGTGTACTTACGTATGCTTTTGAACACTACTGTGACTTTATGTAGTGATGTTTTGTTGCCGTTGTATAAATTTTGCATTTGTATTCCAGTTCGGGTAATAAGGATTGCTGCAGAATTACAATAGCTTTCTGGTTTTCAGAGTTAAACTGTTCTGGGTACAGTAAAGTGCACCCAAGTTTGTGTGCAGTCCTAACTATTGTGATTTATTTGGAAGACGCCAGCTTATAGTGGAGCCACAGACCAAGCTATTTGAAAACAATGCCCATTTCCAGCAAGGGACCCAGGTGAGGTGCAGGTCGAGTCAGGTGGGTTGTCTTGTAAGGATGTCTTTACTTTTGGTGGTGTTTAGCTTCAGGCTGTTTGTATCTATCATGACGCAAACTTTAAAAATTCGAAGCCAAGAACAAATCTTGTCGTATTGTTTCAAATACATGCAACACATATCCTTTTAAATTCTGGGTCTCTTTCCACCTCCCCCCATTTTTATTTTCTTTTTTTCTCTTTTTACTGTTGGAAGGTATGGTTTGCAGCTGGCCCGATGGTGATAGTGGTAGTGGTACCACTCACTGTGCTGATGGCCTGATTTCTGGAACGGACTCTGGTTACTCAGGACTGGCCTGGGAGAGGGACCTGGTGTAGAATGGGTGACAGTGCTGTGGGAGTACCTGGAAGGAGAAATTGTGCCATTCATTGTTATTTACACTTTGTTTCTATGTCTCTGGTACACTCTGTCATGTCAATTTACTCTGTCCCACATGTTCAAGGGGATATTAAACCTTGCTTTTTTTTTTTTTTCCCATAATTGAAAAGTTTGGAAAATTGGAATCGTTTAATATACAGGGTGTATTGTTTCCTGTGTTCATTTTGAAAGTCCTATTTTGTCCTTATTTGGCGTCTGTTTTTAATGCCTTTTTCTCTGCCAGATGGGGTCTCTCAATGACACAGTGCATGAGGTGAGCAGCCACGTCCACCAGTTAGCTAAAAAAAGAATGCTGTCCTCGTCCTGTGATCTTCAATGTGGTCACAGTTCAGTAGTCTTTTCCCATCCATTCTGAGGTCATGTTGTGCAAGTGTGAAAATCCCTTTATTCATTTCTTTTTTTTAATTACTTATCAGTTTTAGAACTTGGTAACATCAGCTGAACAGAAATGTACACTGCAGTTTACCATATACTGTAGTCCAGTGGTGGATCTAGAGGGGGTGGCAAAAGGTGCACCCTTCTCCCCCCCCCCCATTGTAACTTACTAGCTTGTTGCTGCTGCATTTCACTTTATTGAAAAAGTTTGATAAATTGATTGTACAAGTTTATATTTAAAACTATAGATTACATTTGTATTTTCTGTCAAATGTAATGAAAAACATACTAGCAGGCAATATAAAGGCTTAATGACTTAAAAAAAAAAAAATGCACATCAAGTACGCAAACCACCCCAGCACCCCTCTCCCACTGTAAAATCCTGGATGCGCCACTGTTAGTCTTTGCTGAACTGATGTCACCAGGTTTAGTACTGATAAGTAATTAAATTAACATTACGTGGGGGGGGGGCAGCTTTAACAAGGGGCCCTAAGTTAGGGGAAAATAGGACTATTTAAAAACGAACACATGAACAGTACACTAAGGATATTAAGCAGACTTCACAGATGCCCAAAGTTTGTTATACTAACATACTAAAATACCAGCAGAATACACCTAGCGGTCTTTTGTGTCTGCTCTGTTGGTCAGCCCCTACCCTGGGAGCTGACCTTGCTGCCCCCCGCCCTCTCTGGCTTCTCCCTCTCCAGTCCAGGGTATTCCCCCTGTATTGGAGATTATATATATATATATATATATATATATATATAATTTCTAACAAATACTAAAGAAAATCAAGGTTTATGTTCCCTTTAATTGGTGCAGAACAATAAGAACCAACTTCACAGAATGTCCTGGAAAATGGAACAGAAAAGTTCTAGGTAGTCAAGGTATTGAATCGCCAGTATGCTCAGACAAGGTATTGAATCAGCAGTAGGCTTAGACAAGGTATTGAATCGGAGGTATGCTCAATGTCATTTAAAAGAAGAAGGTAATACAAATCATGGCTTCCTGGCCAATGCCCTTTGGGGTAACTCTTGCCTCAGTGCTTGCGCACTAAGGTTGTGTAATACAAATTATGTTTTGTATCACAAAATGGCTTAAAATGTCAGAATTGTGCATATTGAATGAAAGCTATAAGATGCTATTTTCGGCTAAGTTTCTTGGTGCCCTTTTTCAAATCCAAGAGTCTATATGTAATGAGTTTTCAGGGGTTTACCTTAATTCTCCCCCACCAAATCAACAGGAAAAGTTGACACAAAATTGCAGTAGCTCGCAGATAGTTGCAGTAGTCCACAATTAGAATGGAGCATTGTGAGTATTTATACAGCAAAAAAATCCAAGATTATTGCAATCAGACACAGTCTGCACCCCCCCAGTTGTTTTGTACCATAGCCCCTCTCTTCTTCTGTGCACTCTCTCCTCCTTAACCCGTTCCCATATCAGCGGATTTTCAATCAAGCTGCCTTGGCCCCGCGCACATGGTAGCCAACAACATGCACCTAACCACAGTCTTACCCCCACCCATAGGACAGTAAACAGAGTCAAGCAGAAAAAGACACACTCCGCCCTCACACCTTGATCAGTGAGATACCTGCCCTTCTGGAAGTGTTTGAACTGTGCCAAGGGAGCCAGGGCCAGATCAAAGATTTCTTTTTTGAGGGGGCAGACAACCCTAGCGGGTTTGGAGCATAAAAGGCTTAGCAACATTTTTATCAGTGTATACCAGGTACAAAAATGTATAGATTTTTTTTAAGATGAGGAGCCCCAACAGTAAAAAAAAAAAAAAAAAAAAAAAAAAAAATTGTTAATATTGCTGTTTTTTTCATTTTATCAGCCCAGAGAAACCAGTCCCAAGGCATGAAGCTCTGCCTCCTCTGTTTGTATTTAGGAGGCTCAATGCACACCAGGAATGTTCTTTAGCATGGCATATCAGTGCTTAATAGGAAAAAACAGTTACTGGGGAAAGGACACCATCAGACATGTTGGATTAGCCTTATTTAAAACAATATGTAATGTTGGAAAACTTAAGGGTACTTATTTTTTGGCTTATGGAAGGTATAATAATTTCCTAGAGCTACAATGAAAGCATTAAAACAAGACTATTTGATATTGACAAACAGAAATATTATGTGGCCAGTCCATTAGAAAATATATTCTGTCCCACTCAAGTGATTCTAAAAGAAAACACATTTAAATGGAGCTGTATCTTAAAAAGCTGATGGGCCCATAAATAAGGGCTATCTTTACAAGGTATGGATTTGGAACTTTTCCAAGTAGAATCCTTGATAAGAGATGCAATCAAGATAAAAACAGTTCTGGTAATTGTGTATGAAAAGTGGGTGGTAAGAAGATTTCGTTTATATTTATTTGTAATTGTTTTGTTTTTGACCAGGAAAGGTGCACTAAGCGATTATAGCTTGTTTCCAGGTGCATCCTGGGTGGGGTCATGAACTTGTTTTATTGACAAGCGGAATGTAGGCCATAACACTTGGGAAACAATCCTGCAGTGCACTGCAGTGTCAGTGGCTCAGCAGGTTAACCGCTCACCTCTGAGGTTGGAAGATTGGATGGTTGTGGGTTCTAGCCCCACACCAGTGACTTGGGGTGAATTCCAGTACTGACACAGTAGTGAAGCATGAGGGGATGCTTGCATTCCTGAGGTGCATTCTTTCAGATGAGACATTAAAGGAGTTTTGTCAGCTGACGTGAAACCCCAACCACTGCAGAGTTCGAGGCTTCACTTCACTTTACATATCCGCCCCGTAGTCAGTATGGTAAATAAATTATTTTCATACCTCAGTGCTTGTAAAAATGGCGTAAAGCTCCAGTGCAGCCGGCATGTTTAAATATGGAGCCTCTCACCTCCCATGATCTTGCTGCACATAACACGAGATAATGATGCTCCATTGTTGCCCTTATGTATGGAGATATAATATTCTCCGTATCTCAGATACCCACTTCTGTTTTTACAGAATTTGCTCAATTCTGTGAATCTTTGTACTTCCTTTTTTTTTTTTTTTTTTTTGTTGTTGTATTTGAATGATGAATTGTAATACACTTTTTTTTTTTTTTTTAAGCCCCCTCTCACACCAGCATTGTCACCCGACTCCTCCACTGGACACAACAACCCCTTCCCCCATGTAGCAGACGAGCAGTCCCTCGGATGCTCAAGCTTCCTCCTGATGACCTGGACCAATTCCTGAACCCAGGTCGCTGGCATTGCAAGCAGTAGCATTGCCGCTGCACCAGTGGGCTGGGCGAATGTGTCTTTGTAATGTCTTGCGATAAATAACTAAACTTAAAACAAAAATAAAAAATCAGCCTTTCAAATTATCAGTTTTATTAGGGTCTGTTTTTGTATCACCCATGAACCAAAGCATTGTTTTTAGGATGTGAGCACATGCTAAGTGGGATACGGGTGGGTGTGCTTGGATGGTGTTGATGGGCATGGTCCACTGGGATGAGTTGGCGACCCCCTACAGCTGCCATTAATGGCTGTTGTGGCCTGTGGATGGTCATTCCAGGTTCCTCCTCTTATCAACCTAAAGTAGTGTCCAGAAAAAGTACAGAGTTGGGAGATTGGAAAGGGTAGGGGAGTGGCTGTTCTGAGGCTAGGATAAAGCCCACTACTTCCAGGGCAGACCCTGTATACCTCTCAACATTTTGTCGCTGAAATCTTGAACACTGACTCTCAAAATGTAGGAAAATGATTATACTGACCTTAATAATATTGAACACATCATCACATAGACTCAACGCTGGAAGCAAGTGATGTAATCACACTCCACTCCTGATCACAGCATGGGCACTAGCTGAAGGTCTGAACAATAGGGAGATAATGACTCGCATTGAGTCTTTTGTGGGGTCCTCATCTCCCACTGCCAGGTAATTGCAGCTGTTAATGACCTGTTAATCACCGGGCTGTCTGGAACACTAAAGAGATTAACATGAGGACCAGAGTCTGTTAAAGCAGGGATTATTTTAACTAGTCAAGACAGACAAGCATATGGTAGTTGCACGAGTCCAGGTCAGTTTGCATGATGTCCTGGACAAGTATAACAGCTTTAAAATCAACTCTTGATTTATGTCTCGTAGCGTGTCCTCTCTAATACACGCAAATAGTTTATTTCTGATCTGTGCATTTGAAAACAGATTGAGCTGGAAGGGGGAAGGTGAAGACTTGCATCTTAAATGGAAACACCCCTGGAGGTCGAAAGCAAATTTGCTGACCTCTCACACAGCTATGGCACAATACAGACACTAGTATTGTGCCATCCCAAAATGAAATTTTTTGTTTGTTTTTATGGCTCGTTTCTCGATTCTATATAATCAACCCAGATCAGAGTTGTTCCGGGGGGGGCAGAAAACTGGGAGAAAGGCATCACCTGAAAATGGACCATTCTGGCAGCAGTCACTGTAATGGTCTGTTTTTGGGATTCGCTGTCAGGGTGTAGTGCTGGAGGGGGCAGCTGATCTGAAATTGCAAGATAATTGTCACTGCAGTGGTTTTGTGCCAGTCCCTTGCTTATGACTTCCTCCTCCCCCCAAGCCATGCTCAAAGGGTGCCTTTCCTCACACAGTTATTTCACTGAGACAACAGGCTGGGAGTCTCAATGCAAACAGCTAGCAAAGCCTTTCACAGAGCATGGTGACCCCTGCAAGGTGTGGTCACATCACTTACCACACCCCCCCCGGCTGCAGGCTGTTTTTGGGGGGAGGGTGTCACCATGGATGTGACCATAAAGCCAGGAGCCAGTGGGGGGTGCTGAGCGGTGAGGGGCCATGATGGAAAGCTGCAGGGGAGAGTGGTCCACTGGATGTCGGGGACTGATTTTGGTTTGTGGATGGTGGTGGGGGTTCACTGACTCACCAAGAGGGTCAGATGAGGCAGAGGATCATACCAGCAGTGTTGACCAGGAAGCAGGCCTTAGGTTATGGGTTGGGTGGCAGTGGGGGGAGGACCACGTAGGCAGTATCGCTTATGCAACAGATGTCTGTTCATTGTTAAGTGTCCTGCAGCTGGTGTTGTGCCATGCACAAATGTCCGTGTATCTCACTTCAGGTGTTGGTGCTTGAAATCCCTGCTTGCACAAACCAACATCTGGATTACTCATTAGCTGCCAGGTGTGTTATCGCACGGGGGGGGGCTCTTCACTTGTCTCCCCTCGCCCCCTGTTTTGAAACTCCACACCTAGTGAATGCATTGGGCCCTCGGGCTCCTGAGATTCTAAATTAAGGGACATGAATTCTAAGCCTCATGCAAGTCAGAGAATCATCCGAACTGAAGAACAATAGACACATGGGTCTGTGCTTTTAAATGTTTGCTTCCAGTAAACACTGCACTTCCCCTGCTGTTTACCTTGCAAGTTGTGTTTGGGTTCAGATACAGCTGATATTTTTTTAATTAGTCAAAACGAAACTGGCTTGCTGAGAAGGTTCCTCTTGGTATCTGTGATCACATGGCCAAAGTGGAAACAGTTTCATTTTTTCTTGTTGCTATTTTGACTGTAAGAGTTTTCCCCTGCTGGTTTTCTTGGTTAGTCCAGTGAGGTAGTAGGTGGAACACTTTCAGACCAATAAACTTTTCTTTTTTTTTTTTTTTTTTTTTTTAAATAAGATGAAACCTCAAAGTACTTTCACAATGTGCTGTTCCAATCAGTACTGTCCTGATAGGAAGAGAACCATTAATGTTTACACCAGCTGTATTTAACCTTTTTAGGGCCTTCCCTGGTGTTTCTGCACCCATTGTCAAATTTATATTTTTTTGTCCAGTACATGGATGGTCCTCCAAATATTTAAAATACACAAAATAAATCACAGGTTTCCATGCATGTTTTGATGTATGCAGTGAGGCCCAATGCTTCTTGCAGGGAAAATATCAGTATAGGGTAGTTGTGAGTAATGCGACAGAAAGGGGTTGCCATGAGCTAACTACTTTCAAAATGGCAAGTTCAGTGCTGGTTGACTCAGGGCAAAGGTAACTAAGAAAACAATACAAAGACAAAACTTGTCGGAAAGCTGTTCAAATGATTGATTAAAATAAAAACATACAGAATGACAAAGATTTTTATGTAAAAGACAGGTAGACGTTCACCTTGAAAGATGCCAAACACTGCAATTGTTGGAGCCAGTTTCCTCCCTGTCATCCTATTTGCCAGGACAAATACACTTAATTTACCCCTTTTATGTCCACTTTGGGATGTAAACGGCCATGAAAACTGTTTTGGGTACATCAGAAAAATGCAAACTTGAAACACCAGGGAACATCCTAAATGTTTCTAGATTTTTCAGCTGTATCCCATTATTAGATCTTTTATACAGAGTTAATAGTAGGACATTGGCAACACTGTATTGTAATTCCCAGGAAATTGTCCTTTTCAGCTTGACATTAAACATTGATTTTAAAAATGTGTCCGTTACAACAAGAATGCAGAACAAATGTGTCCGTTACAGCAGGAATACAAAACAAATGTGTCAAGACTGAATTGACTCAGAAGCACTTAGCTAATCAAACAAGCTACACTGTGTCTGATTTGAATCAACATGTTAGTTGTGAAAAACCCCTCTGCATGCTTCTCTTCCAGTAAGGAAGCATCTGGGCTCCTGCTCTGCACCTGTGTAGTCATATCTTTGCCCCAGTGAATGTTATTAGCATGCAGGTAAGATTTTTAAAGTTGCCTATGCCACAGAGGCGAAAATCCTGTGTTCATGCTGTTTTTAGCTACAGGCAGTACATAGTTTATCAAAAATAATCTGGCAGCATGTATCATTGTGTGACTGTTTTAGCATAGTGGCTAAATGTTTTGGGGTCACTTTAGCCATGATGACTAATAGTTTCAGAATCCTAGGGGGAGGCCAGCCCGATGGTGCGGGGGGTTGTGGTGCTAGACGCCACACCTCAGGACACACCGGCAACCCAGGTTTAGGAATGAGCTTGGGCTGCCGGTGGTTGGCAGGGGGGAGAGAGGGTTGAGCAGCCGGAGGACTGCCTCCTCTCGGGGTGGGGAGGAGGAGACTAGTCATCCCACTCACTGACTGCCCTCTGGTGCTGGCTGGAGGGCAGTATGGATTGGGAGGCTTGATCCAACATCCTTACGTCGAAAAGCGGTGGGGGCGGGCGAAAAAGGGAAAATGAGCATGGCATGCTCAATGATGGTCTGCCGCTCCCGGGAGCAGTTCCTGGATTCTGAGTTGGGTCTCCGGAGGGGGAAGAAGCCAGCAGCCTCATCCTGGCTCCACCACAGGTGGGGGCAATCCACAGTGGGGGACTGCCAGAGGCTACCTAGCATGGGAGCAGCGGGACCAGAGAGAGAGAGAGAGAGAGTTCCTCCATTTGGAGGGCTGTAGCCACCTGCCAGGGCTCCAGTGGCTAAAAGTGCTTATGGAAGAATCCTAGGGGGAGCCATGTCTGTCATGTTTCAAGCATCATCCTCAAGGGAAACAAAAATGTAATATTAAATGCACATAGAAAAAGAGTTGGATTTGACATTTCAACCGTAGATCTTTTTTTTAGATGTTGTCTATAAAGAGAAAATAGCAATGTTAAAGTTAGACTGATTTTGCTATTTTGTTTTTATATATACTTTTCTGAAGAAGACCTATGGTTAAAATGTCAGTTTTCTAGTTTCAACATGTATTTAATTTTACCTTTTTGTTTTGTTTTCAGCCCACATGCTGATGTAACAGTTTTTTTCTGTTCTGTCATATTCAGGCTGGACACGCAGTACTACCTCCATGGCCCATGAACAACCAATAAACTACCTTACTGTCCGTATCTGTATGCTTCTGAGACCCCCTCCTCTCCACCCCCCAAAAAAGAAACATGGGTCTGTTTATCATGTAAATATTGTAGACAGTGTACTGTATTCTGAGTGAGTCATGTAAACTGTAATTTGTAATTGGTAACTTGTACCTTTTATTTTGTAGTGTATCGTGAAGGTTTGTTCTGCGCTGATTTCCATGCCAGCTGAAACCTTGTGCCACTGTTCAAAGGTCATGGAATGCAGTTATGCCCTTCTGTGGTACAACAAGATTCTAGCTGATTGGAAATCCTTGAGGCAGCTGGCGTTTTTCACAGCACTGCTGTGTGCACAGCAATCGGTTCAAGTTCTGAAATGAAACCGCCTGCCTGCTGTGGAAGCGCTGTGAAAACACTTTTGTTTGAACTATACACTTTTAAAAAAACAAAAAATAAACTGGTTGTGCATCTACATGCCCAACCAACCTGCGCTGCCACCGTGGGCTTTGGATTACATTGGACCTCTTGAGCTTTGCTCTCAAGGTCTGATGTAATCGGAACCCCTCTATGGCAGCACAGGCTGGTTGGGCATGGTTGCTCAGCCAATATTCTCTATATTGTGTAACTCACCCCGTGGCTGTACTTTGTTCCCCTGGGACCCACTTGCAGAATCAGTGCTTCACCTAAATAAGGCTGCTCTGGAGTGCAGAATGCCAGATGCATAAATAAATGTTTCTTTGCCTTCACTTGATAATGATTGTCGAAGTGATTGTATAGTTAGACTTGTACTGCTGCTCTTGCTACCACTGTTGCCTTGTTATTAATTAGAAAAATATAAACATAGAATTTGACAGTAGAAGGAGACCGAAGGTACATCAAGTCTGCACGTTACTATCTTTTATTATTACTGTCATGCACTGTTCTGTGCTCCCCGCCACCAGAATGAATCTGATTCAATCAGGAATCTGGCACTGTCTACCCCCCCCCCCCCACACACACACACTTTTTTTGTTACAGCTAACATGAACTGCTGCTCTGCTTTTCAGTGCTTTGAACTGACATTTCTCAGTGCTGACCTTTGACTGAAACCTATTTACATATCCCTGCTGTCAGTCATAGCCCTTTTAGCTGTAGACTGCATCTCCCCAAAAATGATTGTCGTCATACTGCTGTCCAGAAAAGCTAGTACCCTGTTAAAATGTTAGGTTGCCTTGGACACTACTTTAACCACAGTATAAAGAGAGTGCCCTGATCTGTGCAAGGGGTGACACAATCTACGTAAATAATTTTTCTTTTCTTTTTGCATACTTGTGGTTATTGGGAGATATCACACATAGCTCTTAATAGTATTTACATTTTGAGGATCCTTTGCTCCCTGTATAAAAAATCGGGGGATTCTGAGAAGTTTTGAGAGTCCCAACAGAGTTCCATGGTTCCATGAGGGTCCCATTTCTCGCCCCCCCCCCTTAATTTCAGGAGTGAACATTTGTGATAAGTGCCAATTTGCACATGGGGGGGGGGGTCACTGTAGCTGTGGGAAAATTGCCTAAATTTGGGGAAAAGATTACCACAATTTGGCATTCT
This sequence comes from Neoceratodus forsteri, assembly GCA_016271365.2. Classification (NCBI taxonomy): domain Eukaryota; kingdom Metazoa; phylum Chordata; order Ceratodontiformes; family Ceratodontidae; genus Neoceratodus; species Neoceratodus forsteri. Next base: position 36,722,108 of record JADMNL010000037.1, on the reverse strand, counting down.
TACCACAGCAAATTGCCATGCATCTCAAGGATGCACATTCTGGATGCACCCGCATTCTCAACTGGCTGTGCAAGATCCGGGACACTGCACATACTACAGCTGTTCTTCAGGCATTGGAGGACTCCTATGGTCTTGCAGTTAACACAGCTAATAAAGCATGCAGCTAGAAAAAGTCCTGCCCATTCATACAGTCAGATTCAACAGCAGTTACACATTGAGCATGCTTATTTCATCAGTTTGGCAGCTATGCTTTTAATTCATTCATTAATGCAAAGTACCATCAGTGTGTGCAGGGCACTTGTACTGTGTCGGACGCCTCATGAAGTGGTGGGGAAACATGAAGCCCGCAGGTCAGTTTTTTCTACTCTGCAACATTTTTGTTATTAAACTTTCAGTAAATCTGAACTATTTAGCATCCTTTACCCGAATATGTTTTTTTTGTTTTTTTTTCTGTTGCGTTTGTTTACTGTCTGTGATGAGCACACCCAAGTAGATTCTATGAGTGCAGTCCAGTTTTGTGCTTCTTGCTGTCTTGGTATAACTTACTACCCGCTACATGAATAAAACCTTTTATTTAATGTTGCTACTCAGTATTTGCTAAGTGCTATGCATTTGTATGGTTGAGTAGCACTTTATGTGCAAGACTGCTAATCATCATTTTTTGTTTTGGGGGGTATTTAATACCCTGTAGTAGACCAGCTCACAGCCTTGCTACTAAAAAGAATGGTCAGTTAACACTTGGAAACAGAAAACTTCTATGCTGAAACATGGAATCATGAAATAGTTGCATAAATGTATCTTTGTGCAGTATGTGCTGTAATCTGTGTGTAATTATTAAACATCTTGGGCAGGGCCCTGTTGTAAACAAGTCACAGCGTTTAATAGACTAGTATGTAAAAATGTATTTGAATTTGTATACCAGCCCTGCTTTTATGCAGCATAATAACTGTAGATAACACAGGTTATTATAGTTGCATCTCTGGAAGCTCTCCGGCCACATGTTATACCTGCCCGTCTCACCACCTGGCTAATCCTAATCCACCCTTTGTGTAGGTTGCGGTATGGATTCATTTCCTGATTATCTCTGTACCTTAAGTTTTGCTGTTGTATTTACCTAATGCTGTTCTATACTCTGTATCTCCAAATATCCATTTCGACAATGTATATGATGTCTGTATGAAATCTCACCTGTTGTTTCTGCACTCAGTATGTACTGTACTTATGCATTGCTGATTGTACCTATGTATTATTGTTGTATTTAAACTCTGTGTTGACTCCCTTGCTCCACACTCCCCATGTCACTTCTGAAATCGAGCTGTAGTCTGCTCAGTACACTCACCTGGTAAAACTTTTAAATAAGTAAAATATCCACTAAATAAAATTTTTCAGTTCTGTAGCAAAGGCTCCCTACACCAAATTTGTGTTGTAGGCACTCTTCCTCCCCAGTCAGAACCACCGCAAGGCCTAGAAACGATGCAAAATGAAATGCAAAAAGTAATTCCATGCAGCCTGGAACTTTTGTTGCAGGTAACGGTAATATTTTGCAGTGCTTGTTAATTCTGTCACTGCACATTAGTGTATTTCTTATGCAGGACCGGTTGTATATAATTTATGGATACTGATGGCTGTATATAATTTATGGTTACTGATGGCTGAAAGAATTCATTTTTCACATTAGTGTAGTGTTCTGGTTCCTCTTAGCATTCAACATGTTTTTTAAGGGTAGGTTCTCTGTTGCAAATATAGCAGAATGTAAAGGTGAAGTGTACAGAACATTAAAACCTGGTTTGCCTTGTCTGCAACGTTCTACTGATAAATAGAAGTATAATTACTGACTAGTCTGCATTGCACCCCTTTAAACCATGGTGTAATCTGCTATTGCTATGCACATGGTCTTGTTCAGCAGCAAGCATGGGGCAGCTCAAAGTTCTCAATCATGCTTACAGCTTGCCAGTCTCGTCACAGAAAAAAAAACAAAGTTTTATACCTACATTTTTGAACATCACTGCAGTGGGAGTGGCTGCATCTTCTCCTATTACTAAGCGTGCAAGAGAAATACCCAGAGTGCAGGCAAAAATGCAAGTATAAATTAAACATTTGAGGTCCCTCAGAACTGTCACATGGCTAGTGTCACTGTGTTGATGTTGCAAAACTGCAGTTTGCAGTTGTTTTGTAAGCAAAGTCTGGTACTTGTATTGCAAGACCCCCAACCCCCTGGACAAACGCGCGCGCACACACACAGTTCTGTTATTTGAAATACAAAAAGCTGCAAGTTGTTGTAAGTCCTGCATCTCAGAGCAGAACTGCATTGTTGTTGGTGCTGGTCTCCTTCACATTTTGCAGTATAAAGCCACCTTTCCTGCAGCTGCCATTGAAGCCCTCCTTAGCGGCATTGCATATGGCAGCAGTAATATCCACTCACCTGCCCCTCCTCCCACTCACCCAAGTTGATGCTCCCTATATGACGAATTCTCCTGTAGCTGCCATTGAAACCCTCCTCAGCGGCGCCACATAGCAGCAGTAATACCCACATGCCCCTCCTCCCACCCACCCAGGTTGATGCTACCTTTATGACGAACTCTCATGTGGCTGCCATTGAAACCCTCCTCAGAGGTGCCACATATAGCAGCAGCAGTAATCCCCACATGCCCCTCCTCCCACCAACACAGGTTGATGCTGCCTTCATGCCGAAGGGAACCAGTCAGCTCATGTTTGGCCCCCCATTCTCTGGCACTTTTTGTTCCTTCCTTCCTACTCCGCCCCGAGTTTTGGCTCCTCCCAGTCAGTGCCCAACCTATTTTCATCTCTCTCTCTCTCTCTCCAATTATTATTGTAGTGTAGCGCTAACTGTTGTACCTGCTACTTTTCCTTTACTAATCCCCCTCTCCATAGCCTTACACACTCTGCAAACCTCCCTCACTTCCTACTACTACTACTACACCCCTTCTCAGTTCACCCCCCCAGCTTACAAACATTCCTGCCCCCCCACCAGGATAATGAGGCCCCTTACAAGCACCTTATTATTTTGTCTGTTTGTTTTTTGCCTGGCTACTAAACCCTGCGCCAGTATACCAGCAAAAGAACAAGACTCCTTGAACAACTTTTATCATAGGTTTAATCCCTCTCCTCTCTGTGTCTCCCTCACCTGCGACTTGTTGCTCACCAACCCTGTTCTCCCCCTTGCTCTTATCACTAAATGGGACTGCTGTCTCCTGTTCCACTTTGTATCCTCTGTAACAATCACTTGACCTTCTCCTCTCACCACCATTCCTTGCTCTCCGCCTACTTGCAGGAGATGTTGAATGCAACCCTGGCCCTCACACACACACACACACACACACCATCTCTCATAACAACCCAGCATGGGGTCAGAAAGATGGACTAAGGTTTGCCCATTTAAATATTTGCAGCCTTTTTTCCAAACTCCTGGAGATGGAGGCCTAGGTCTCCCTTTATAAGCCTGACGTCATCTGCTACCGAATCCCCCACTGAATGTCTGTTTTGAACTGTCTGTCAGGGCCACTATAAAACTATATATCCACCCAAATGTGGCACAGCCGGTCCCTCTCTCTCTCTCACCTCTCACCTGTTGTCTAGCTTTGGGTGCCTCTTCCCCCGGGACACCATAATTCTTGGTGATCTCAGCATCAACTGGCAAGACAGCACTCACTTGGACTTCTACAACCTTCTTACCCAACACATCACCACCCCTACCTGGCTCAACAGCCTTTCCCTAAACCACTCCACCATCGACTGGATCATGACAAAATGAGAAGATAGGGTCACCCATGCTGGAATTGTATCTGAATCCATCGGCAACCATTTGCCAACCTGCTGTATCTGGTCCATTAAAACTCCCTGCTCCTCCCCACCCCAAAGTACCTGACCTTCTGAGACTATTCCAAATTCAACCCCTCACAACGTTGCACTTACATCATGGCTTATCAGCTGGGCTCCCCCTCTATATGATGAAAGATGTCTCCCTTGCACTTAGTTTCTTCCTCACTGCCCTTACTAGTATCCAGGAAAAGCATTTCCCTTTAATCACTAGAAGATTATGTAGTGGCAATACCCAGAGCTCCAGATAACATTTTAGGCCAGGAAGTAAAAACTTCCTAGTTTTCCAAGCTGGTAGTATTTTGTTATGCCAGGTAGTATTTTGCGACGCGGTCACACTGTTCTGGTGAACTGAAGTGCGAATGCGCGAAGTCTGTGGAAACATCTGGTAGTGATGATACCACCCAGGACTCTACACAGCTGTAAAAAGGGTCAAAACTTGGGTGTAAAATACTCCAGTACACCCCTTAACTGGACCACTGGCTCACCAGGGACCTCCTAAGACTGATGAAGGAGCGTGATGCCAAGTGGTCATCCTTTAAAGCCTCCTTCCCACGGCTTTGGAATGATTACAGAAACCTATATAACCGCTGCAAATGACTTATCAATTCCAGTAAGGTGACTTACATCAGTAGCCTACAGTCTCACAGCCTTGGTAACCAGTTGCTTCTGGTCAGCAATCCACTCCGTGCTTGTCCTGGGGCTAAAATACCCCACTCCAACTCTGCACCTCAAATGGCCCTTTGACTGATCCAGTAGGTGTTGCTGATGCACTCAAAAACAAGTTTACTAACTTGAAAGAATATCTCTGTAAATTACCCTCTCAAAATCCCAGCCCCCCTCCACCAGCCAAGCCTGCCTCTTGCCCTCCCCTCCAAGTCCACCATTCCACTTTAGGGCTTTCTCCCCCAGAGATGCACTTAAGCTACTCCTGAGCCTCCCCAACAAGGGTAGTGCTGGTAGCAATGGCCTCTCCCCATGGTTCCTCAAAATCGTGGCCCAAGACATTGCTAAACCCCTCACCAAGATTTTCAGTCTCTCCCTCCCTACTGCCACAGTTCTCTCGGTATGGAAACAGGTGACTGTTGTCCCTGTTTTTTTAAATCCGGAGACCCCAGTAACATGGACAGCTACCCCCTATATCCATACTCTTCAGCGACCTCCTGGAAAAGGCTGTTCATCACCAAGTTACTGACTATATGACTAAATACAACCTTCTCTGCCCCCCGCAACATGGATTCAGAAAAGGCCACAGCACTACCACAGCTCTGTCCAGTTTCTCTGACCACGTCCTCTGCAAAATAGACAACGGGATGCTTACTGGAGCTGTCTTTGTGGACCTCGACTTGGTAAACCACAATATCCTCCTTGACAAACTCTTGGACTGTCCTCTGCCACCAAGGACTAGTTTCACAACTACCTCTCTGATCGCACCCAATCAGGCTTTCTCATCCACTGCCCCTGCCCTCTGGAATAGCCTACCCTCCTCCCCCTTAGAACCTCAGATGCCCCACGGCATTTCCACTCTCTTCTCACATCTCACCTACTGTCTTCTGCCCCTTGCTCCTGCTCCCTTAGCTAATGAATGCTCCTTTGTCCCCCCTCCGACCTAGCGCCCATACAACTTTATATAACCCTCTTTTCTTAATATCCATTCTCTGCCATGCCTTAGCATTTGTATTTTAATTTGCTGCTAGTTCTAGTCTCATATTTTATTGTGTTGTAATTTTATTTTTCTACTAGTATGATGTCTCTTATTTTCTCAGTGCTTATTGATGTCTTCATATGACTTGTACCCTATGCTGTTGTACTTGCTGTATTCCTGTGCCATTCTTCATGGCCTGGGTTGTGCCTGAAAATGGTTCTTGGACCAGTGCACCTACCCGGTTATCAAATAAATCCATCAATCTACATATCCATTCCTGTTTTCCCACTCTCAGATTTGTGCATAAGTGATTCTTGTCCCTGACATAACTATCAGTATGACTCTAACAAACAAAGCAAAGGGTACTTGTTAGACTAGTGTCCCAGTTTTGTGAGAGGCAAATAAATGGGTGCTGACTTCTGGCTCATTAACATACTTTGTCTTGCAGCAGTTTTGGACCTTTTCACAACAAAGCTAGTGAAAACAAGCCTGCAGTCTTCCAGTCAGAAACGAAATGTTTTCTTAATGATGGTTGGGCAGTAGTTTCTGTAAGGGTGCACATCCAAAATAATTGTAAAAGAAATGGTTAAAAAAAAAAAATGGATGTGAGAGAGGTGTGTGTGTGTGTGTGTGTGTGTGTGTGTGTGTGTGTGTGTGTGTGTATATTTGTCAATAGGTAAAAACCTTGTGGCCAATTATTAAAGCAGTGGTTTTGGGAGTCAGCCTTCTTTGTGATCCTTCATCTCCTCCACCCCATCACCACCAACTAGCCAAAGATGGGGAGAAACGCAGACACTGGTAATATCAGCATTGGCACTAGAAACTAAGGCCCTATCCACGCTAGGGCATTTAAGCCATTTTAACAGAGTTAGAATGGTTTAAAAAGGTTTGCATCCAGATTGTAGAATAGTAGATCTGTGTTCTAAAACTGTTCGAACCCTGCTCAGAGGTAGGCTTGAGCACTGTTTTAGACCAACACAGTTGCCTTCAATCATGTTAACAGCAGTGTGGATGTGATGCATGCTGTACTGCCGTTTAAGGCAGCCACTGCCACGGTACTCTGTTTTTGGGTTGCCAAGAACAAAAAAAAAATACTCACAACCCTTCTCACACTCACAATGAGCTAGCGATCAAATTGCCATTGTTTTTTTGCCAAATTGCAAGTATCCCAACATGCATTGCAGTACCCACAATGCTTTGCCGGACTGCTGCATTTCTGCCCTAGAACTCAAATGGGCAAATATGGTGTTGGAGCTCAGCCTGAGCAATCGGGCAACCATGCTCAAGCATGGTAAGAGTTTTTTTTTTTTTTTTTTTTTAAACTGCTCTAAAAACCGCAATAATGTGAACAGGGCTTTAGAAGCTTCAGTCCAGGAAGGTGTCTGACTTTGCTTGTTTGTGTTGTGTGTCGTTTGTCAACTAGTTCTCGCCCTCTAATTAATTTACACATACTTGAACTTTCTTCTATACAAAAATCAAATGTTTCAGCCGCTAACCAAATATCTTTGATATATTTTTTTTTTTTTTGCAACTATAAACTATTAGTTGCACATATTTTCTGCTTGTTCTACTCCACCAGGAAGCTCTCTTCTCTCCTGAAATTACTGAATGACACTACTCCTGTTTTTTTTTTTTTTTGTTTTGTTTTTTACAACTGCATTCACTAAATTTCAGAGATTCCAGATGGTAAAGAGACCATTTTAAATCTCTAATTCTTTGTTAGCGCTGCCAACTGTGCCTTATAATAACAGCCTTACTTTGTTTTATGTTCCAGTGTTACCTGGAATTCTGTGATGTCACCTTTTTACTGATCGTGGGATCAGTTTTATACCGATTTTGGTTTTGGCAGAGGAATAGAGTAAACTGACATCATAGTGTCCAGGAAACCTAGAAACAGACCATAAACATAGAAGGGGCAACCCGTAAAGCACAGAACTTTTAACAGTAAATGAGAAAAAAATTTGAAGGGGAGGGGGAAGGCCCAACCGAAATATAAAAAGATTGATTAGCATGGGAAGAAAGCAACAAGGAATTTTTTTTTAAAATGTACATACGTTTAAAATTGTTCTCTTATCACCTATAATGGAAATAGGCAGTGAAAATGGCTAATGAGGAAACGTGTTACCCACTCAGTGAAATGGTTAACCTGAAGACATGTTACCACAGTGCCAGTGCTGACAAGTCAGACAGTAAGAGACTTGCATCAGCTCATCCAAGAGGGGACCATTTCCTGTAATTGCAAAGGCCCGGTAACATCCACAGCACAAGAAGCAACAGTGGTGGTGTGAGAGGAGAAGCAGTGTAGACCCCTGACAAAATAATTATCTGGTTGTGAATTGTGCTTGAACATATCAGTATATTCCTGGCACTAAGACAGAACCTGTCTGCAGCAGTCTAGCAGACTCCCCAATGTTTTGTGTATATCACGTCTGCTTCCTCAGGGGCGGAACTTGCAAGTAACATGCACCCACTTATACAAATGAGTTAATAGTGGCAGTAGTCGTAGACAGTAGTGTTAAATTATCACTCCGACTAGGAAGGTGAAGGAAATGGATAGCAAGAATCACTAAACTATACTTTATAATAAATAAATAAATAAAAGCCAACTGTCCAACATATATATATATGTTTCTAAAGGAACCCTATGATGTGAGGTGAAATAGACTGTAAATAGAGGGAACCATTAATAAAAAAAAAAATAAAAAAAAGGCAGAAAAAATTGAAAGGGAGACATACAGTACATCCATATGCACACATAATACTTTCCCAGAAGGCATCTAGGGGAGAAGTGGGGGAAAAAAAATTAAAAAATAAAGCCCTGAAGGGTGAACAAGGGAGAAAATGATCTAGTGCATGGAGGAGTCAAAAAGAGGAGCAGCGGTGCTAAGTGCACATGCTCTGATATTTTGGTGAGACTTATGTAAAAAAATAACAGCCTGCAGGGAAGTGATCAAGAAGTCTGCACTGCGATTTGATACAGAGGCCCTCCTCTTCGACTTCCGACTCTCTGAAAGTTAGTAATAGAATAAATAAAAAGTTAAAACTTTTAAAACTACTTTCCTTACACTGGAGAAGTATTCTGTGTATATGAAAGCTAGTAGGGAAGAGACTTTGAGAGTCCAGTTTGATTGTGTTGCATTTTATTAGTTACATGTTGAGGCCTGTCGGAACTGGACTTCCCTTTATTTAAAGATGGGACTTGGGGCCAGCCTGTCGGACAGAAATTGATTCAAGGTAGTATCTGTGAACAACTTGGAGGTAACTGGTAGAAAGTCTGACATTTTTCTTTTGTTTTTGTGGAGCAGAGAATTCAGGCTACCAGTTTCGAAAGTGAAATTTCTAGATAGCATAGTGGGACTTTTCAGGTTCGCGTAATGCTATAATTAAGTGTGGCAGGTAGGCAGTCCAAATGCAGCTGCTTTCCTACCCATTTTATAAAGTTTGATGATTTACAAATATGTTTACAGGGAGAGTCTGTTTCTTCCTACTATAAGGGTGCCACCAATTGCATTCTTAGGCTGCTGGTGATTCTGTCACTGTACAGATCTCTGGTGAGGCCTCACCAGAAGTACTGCACCCAGTTCTGGAGGCTTTATCTGAGGAAGAACATCAGCAGACTATAATTGGTACAGCAAAGAATCACCAGGTTGATACAGGGCCAGCATGGCAGGTCCAGTGAGAAACGGCTGGAGGTCCTAAACATGTATTAATTAGAATTCAGGCTGGAGCGGGGGGAATGATTGAAACTTGTAACATGGCATTAATCCTCTAGAGCAAATGGCGAGCATGGATAGGCGCAAGAGGGTTACGGGACGGCAGCCGGAGCGGGCATTAACCCAGCTTATATGCTGTGCCCGCTTTGGCAGTACCACGACCAGCCAGACACCCAGCCTAGCAGCACTGGGTCCTGTGGGCGAGCGAGCCGAGGAGCGAGAGGAGCGACAGGCCAGCAGCCCCACTCAGCAATCCGAGGCACAGAAAGGCAGACGGGTGGGGGAGAACCGCTGGGCGCACACCCGTGACAGTTCAGGCAGAGCGGGCATCCCCAGAGCCAGGCGGACTCCATTGAGAGCGCCCATGCCGGAGCGCGCACGAGCCGGCAGGCTTCCACTGCCACACCTTCACTGTCCATGGCACGATGAACCTCTTCTATGGAACTGGCCCACCGGCGATGGAAAGCAGAAGCACCCGGTCAGAGGAACACCTTGCAGGGCACACGGAGCAGCAGCATGGAGAGAGCAGCTGGAGGAGGGCACCGCCAGACCAGTATCCCAGAGGCAGCAGGAAGTGACAGCCCCCGACATGCAGAGCACGACTGCAGACCTTCTATGGCGGGCATGAGCAGAATACCCACACTGAACTGTACAGAAGAGGCACAGGAATCTTGGCCACCCACCTCCACGCCAATGTAGGGACAAACGCCGATCAGCACATCTGTATGTATGTAATGTTGTAGACCGTTGTCTGACAGTGCAGTAAAGCTTTATAACCTTCTCACCGCTTCTGCCTGTTATTCTTGATCTCGCACAGTGGGCCCCCGCCACATCCCTCCACCGACGCCAAGCAGCCCATAGTTCACAAGATATTACTCGTCGGTGGCATCAATGCGATTGATGCATGGGGCGGGTGGCCTCGGCCTTGGGCCGCCCCCGCCCCCCAATGCATCAATCCAGCATTAGATGCCACCTTCGTCGTGGCTTAATGCTTACATATAAGCTTCTTAGGCTGTAAACAAGGTAAACATGAAAAATGATGGCACAGAACTTTTTAACACCTGATGGACTGGATGGGCACTACACCTAATGAATAGGGACCCGGAAGTTATTCCTTAATTCAGTATATCAGTGCCTCATTGGACTGGTATCAGAACCTCCATATCGGAGCTAAGGTAATAATATCCAACTCACCTAGTGTGACAGTTGGTTCATGCAGCTTTTGCTTCCCGTATGCCCCCTGGACCCCCCACCCCACTATCGCCTGCAGATCAGTTAGCAACAGAAGTTCACTTGTAATGCCTAATCAACCTATCTTAGTAGCATTAATATACCCTTTCCCCCATGCTGTTACAAAGAGGGTGGGACTAAATGTGTGGTGTTAATCTCAGTATGTTCATGTATTAATACCATCATTGCGGTTTTTTTTTTTTTTTCGGTGTGTGTTGTATGTAAACCTCAAATGGACAATATTTCATGAATGTTTTTGTACCACTCAGATGTTTAAGAAAAATTACAAAAAAGTTAGCTGTGGACTTATTTGTGAGAACTAGGGATGCAGTCACTTGAGGAATGACTAAAGGTTGGTGGGGGTGGCAAATTCAGGAGAAACTTGAGATAGCTTTACTTCACTGAGAAAGTGGTGGAACCATGTAACAGACTGCTGGCAGAAATGGTGGGGGCAGCTACCCTAAATGAGTCTAAACACAGTTGAGACAGGATAAGGGGACTCACAGTCCCGATCAAGGTCAGCAAGGATTTAAAGGGTGGGGTAGTGGGGCGGGGGAAAGGATGCAGCCCACCAGGACAGTGGGTCAGTAGGTTGAGGTGGTATAGTAGGGCAAACCTGATCAACCTATGGTTACCTTTGTCAGATTCTATGTGTCTGTGTATATGGGGACACTCTTACAGTCGTAAGAGACAGCCCAGCTGTCCCTCTACCCACAAAATAGAACAATGATGTCAAACAGTGGGCATTGCAGAGCAACTGGGAGTGCTGCTGAATGCCTGAGATAATTCTGGTTAGAACTGACCTGTAAACATTGTACAAGACTTGTCAACCAGTCTGATAATAAGAATCCCCCGAACATACCCAGGCTTGCACAAGGATCCATGAGGCATGCACAGATACGCCCAAGTGTTTCACTTTAGAAATAGAAACAGAAAAATATTTACCCATACTAGAAGGTTTTTTAATAGGAAGGTTTGGCTTGCTTTTTGTTCCTTACCTGCTGAGGAAGACTGGTGGACTGCCACAAGGGGGGTCACAGACCCCAGGTTGAGAAACCCTGGTATCTAGAACAAATGATGTTAAACAGTGGCCATACCAGAGCAGCTGAGGCTACTGCTGAACATCTGGGATAGTCCTGTTTGGAATGGATTGCATAAACAACCCACAACAGCATTTGCAGGGAGACTGATCTCACCTCACACCTCAGATGGGTTGTGAAGCATAAGGCATAGCCAGATGCCTTCAGCTACCTGGGATGTGTGGTAAGACATGTTTTGCTGCACACCCTGGAACAGGTTATTGCGCTTAGAAAACTGTTCATTTAAGCAGAAAATATGTGCACTTTGAGCTCTGGAAAGGCACTGTGTAAATAAAGTTCCTATATTATGCAGAAAATGTTTGAATGAGTTGCTTAATAAGTTTACAAAGATGGATGCTAATCAGATTGACAGCCAGTTGTGCAGTAAGACAGTCATGCCGCACCACACCGTCTTATGATGTGGATGTGGATCAACCAGTCATGGCTCTCTTTTCTAAGTTTTGTAGTTTTAATTATTAAAATCCTAAAACAAAATGCTGAGTAGAATTTAACGTTTTTTCTGGTTTTCTGCAAAAAAAAAAAAAAAGCTCACAACTGCCAACCATCGGCAGATTTTTGTTATCTAGTATTGCTCCTAATTTACATTTTGGAAACATTTTTGTACTAAAGGTCTTCCATGAAAACAATATTTTTCTAACCCAAGGAATCCATCAGTATAACTTTTACAGTGTGCAGTGAGTCCACTGGATTGAATTGCCCTGGAGACAGAACTTAGTTTTTAATTCTAAAATTAATCGAAATTCTAATTCTGCACTATGGTCACACTCCCCCTAGCAATCCAATGTATGATTTGTTTCTGTGCTTCAGAGCAGTCACCCCAAAGTACAACTCCACTCTTCTGGCCTCCTGAATGGTTTACCATTTTATTGTATGCATATTACTTTTAGTTATTTCTCTGTGTTGTTGCATTCGGTTATTTATACTTTCTGCGTTTCTCCGGTTCCCAGGGCAGGAGAAGGCCGAAAACTGACATGGTTCCCACCTGTGGGGAACCACTTTTTGTTGTGAAGAAAAATTCTTATTTTAAAATAGCCACTTATTTTCTTTTCTACCTAGCAGTTTTCAATATTAAAAGTTGCGGTTCCTGCCCAGAGGGAACCGAACTGCTCTTACTGACAAAAATTTGAAATTGACATAAAAACTTCCTTTAAAATGGTTAGTTCTGAGGTAAAAATGACCGCGGTTCAGTTTTTTTCTGGGAAATGGACCGACAAATTCTTTCTCAGAGCCTTTTTAATGATTCTTTGAGCTCTGTTACAAATTATTTGATTGTTTTGGGAACTGGGAAACAGATTTATGGTCTGTCAGTGTTTGGCATGACAAATGCATTAAAGAAGAAAAGAACAGGACTTACAGGCTTTAAAAATGCTACCAGTTGTTTTCAGCTTTAGGCAAGGGCAGACTGCCACAGGCACTGTCTAAAGTGCCTGGGTCCAGACCAAGATTTTATAAACTGTGAACTCTGTTAAAAGTTTTGCTGTAAAACACAGAAGAAAGGGCAGGAAAAAAAAAACTTCATGGCTTCTCAGTCTGCCTCCATGTCACCAAAACGCAACAAAGGTTCAGACGAGGGTCTTCCCCTCAGAATCGGCAGCAGTCCCTGTCGAGGAGACAGTTGAAAAAGATAAAGTTGCACAGCCATCAGAAAAGCATGTGGGAATCCTCAGCCCAGTGATGGCAAAAGGGAAATAGCCTCAGAGCAGGCACTGGAAACAGTATCTGCAGAGGAAAAGCAGAAAACAAAACCTTTATCTGGTTGTACCGCTAAGAGGACTGGCACACTAAGCCTCTCCCCTTACTGCCCTAGCCACCACCTGCCTTTCCTCCCTGTTACCTCCCTTGACTACCGCACTGATGGTAGTGTCAGCCTCCAACCATCTAAATCACAACACCTGCTTCTGCTGTGCCTGCACCTTGATCATATTTCTGGCTCAGTTGCCACCCTCCCCCATCTACAGCACCTCTCTACCTCACCCTGCCACCTACCCTATTCTACAAAGCTGTGCACTCCCTATCCCTGCGCTACCCTGACAAGGCCCTACCAGGGCTGCTATTGCTATTTCTTCTTGTTTTCTCTTGGTGGTGGTCCACTCTTGTTGCTTCAGGATTTTTTCATGTTTTTTAGCCTTGTAATGAACCAGTTTACTTGTATAACATTTAAGACTCTAATCTAAATTATTATTTTGAAATGAATGGCTGTATTGTCTATTCCATACCCATGATGTGGAACCTTTGTAAGTAAGTTCACACTCAAAGGTTGATTTCTGAATAAACAAATAAATAAAGAATATCGTATAGCATGTAAGTGGCTCTGATGGGATTTGGACCAAATTCTCCTAGTTCATAACCTGAGCTCTAACCACAAGAGCATGCTGCCTCCTACCACGGTATTGATCTTGTTACGGGGGGAAGGGATCTAGTTAATTTGTCATTTTATTGCACTAAAACCAAACTGTTACATTACCCTGCCTGTGTGTACGTATAGAGCTGTCCACAAAATCCTAGACTTTGCTAAATAATTCATAGGCTTTTTTGCTGTTTGTCAACGTTTCATTTTGCTGCAGCCAACATACCTGTTTTCTTTTAATTTACACATTTACTTTTCTTGTTGTTGCTTTATACCAGTGACAGTTAATTATGGGCCACGATTATTCTGGCTGGCTGGCTGCAGTTAACCCACTGCACTAATGGTTTTGACAAGAGGGAAAAAGCATGTTTTTTTTTTTCCCTCACTGCTGGATTTGTTGACACTGTCAGCAGGACCAGAGGGAGAGGGTAGGCGGAAAGATAAAATTCCATGTTTATGATGCTTTGGTGGTGAAAAAATGTAAAATATTTTTGGAGCTTCCTTTCGCTTACAGAACATGTCCACCAAAAATGACATCCTGGCACAATCGGCATTGGTTCAGATGCTACAGCTATAACAAAGAGTTTATTTAGACTACACCACTGTACTCTTCCCCAAACTACAAACTGTAATTCTCCCAACTTCTAGCTGAACCATGTGGGTGTGCAATCTAATCAGCAGTCAGATATGTAGTTTGAAAAAGTAACCTAGGATTCTTCTTTAGGAATCCTTGTGCCACTGTACTTTTGGTGTGGATTTACTGTGTTTCTATTTTTTGGGAAACACTTTCCAGCCAGTAGGTGTGGCCAAGTGCCTGCCTGACTTTGCAAACAGTGCCAGCATCTCCTGGTACCATGCAAAAAGTCTCACCTTTGTGATGTGCTTGGCCTCCTTCGGGAAGGGGGGGGGTTGTGGATGTGATGCCAAGTGGCAGAGAATGCTATGCTACTGGGCTGATCTTCTTGTGCTGTGTTCAAACAACATTTTTTTTGTCTTGGCAAGTTATTCACACAACCAACATTCTTACTTTAATCTGCTACAGTTACTGCCTGCTGTATGTTTAATCTACTACACAAACCGTTACCTTCCTGGCATAGTTCTTTGCTTCAGCTTGGGAAGACAGTAGCCCAGCAAAGCTTACTGTGAACAGTGTTTGCAATTAATTGCCAATGTTTTGTATTCAGCAACTATTTTACGTAGAGTCAATGGAGTTTTTTTTTTTTTTTAATTTTATTTCCTCTTCCTTCTGTGTAGGCCAGCACTAATTCAGTTCCTGTACTATAGTTCCTACATCTTCTGAAGTGCTTGCAGTTTGCACCAGACTGCCACCCTGTCTAGCACTCTTACCTCCATGGATCTACCCATCTGGATGGAGCTGACTCACTGACTGGCAGGGCGACCAGGCAGAACATTTGAGTTTGGTGGGGTCAGTGCAGCACAGCTGAATGTGGGAAAGTGTGGCATCAGCATTTGTCCATGATCTATCTCCTTTTTCCATTTTCCACCCTCCTCTGAATTCTTCTGACATTCGGGCGTGTTCTTTACCTATGTTAGTCCTGATTAGGGGGCGCACTACTCATGACACTGTCTCGGGAATACAGTGCTGATGCTGGACGAGACGCAGCAGACCTGTGGTAACTGCGACATCACCTGATGCCACATCTATAACAGGGACAGAATCCCGATGGTATGGCAGACTTCCTGACAGCCACATTCCCCACGGTATGGTAACCCGGAGTTTGTCTATATATTTACCGAGGGAAGAGCTCCCCACCAACAGAACCATCAGGAGTGTGGCAGTCTGCTGTCAGGATTCTGTCCATCTGGATTTTGGCGCCAGGATTGTCAGTGTTGGGCTTTTGGGTGTCGGAATCTCGTATATCCCTGGACCATGGATTCCAGCCTGCATAAGTATGGTAAACATAAGCACTGCCCTTAGGTTGGTCACAAGTAATAACATTTTCACTTGGCATTAGTGCCCATTTCTGAAAATTGTATCACATTTTTATTTTATGTGCATTTACTTAAAATGACTGCTGGAGCAACATGTGATGACGTCTGCTAACCTCGCCAACCTTCATGAGGGATGTGAATGGTTTTATTTTTCTAGTGAAAATGCAGAAGGAGTGGGAGTCGCAAGTGATGATGGCATTCCATTTCCTTGAAATGGCTAACCCTTGTGCCATAGATATGCAGTAATCATTGGAGAACTGTGGTTGCCCAACAAATATTGAGGTCAAAACAGTGCAGGTGGCAACTCTCCACTCAACATACAGCAGAGGCAGTTGGGTAGAAAATATATTGAAGTGCTACCTAGCGGAGAGTCCACATGACCACTTACCAACACCTTAACACACTCTTACAGCTTACTTTTTTGGAAAACTAGGGAGTGATTTGCTAAAATTTGAATCTTGTTGTGAGTCCGCAACTTTGGACCCCTAACTTCAGATCCTGGCTAACATGAGGCAGTACCTGCTGTAGCACTGCAGTGTGCTACAGGATGTTTCCTAATATTCTGCAGATGTGGAGCTATAATTAAGCAATAAAGCATAATGGGGGTGTGTTATAGTGAGATAATACTAGCTCGGGTTGGTTGAATCACAAGGTGAAACCAAGAGCTTCCTCAGCCCAAGAAGGGCTGTTAGCCCACCATAATGCACTGTGATTATGAAATGGCTCCTTTTTTAGTACATTGGTTGTATTTTTTTTTTTTTTTTTGGACCTAGTTTTCTTGAACTACTTTCAGCTGGCCCATTATGCTGGGATAGTGGCCCAGCTGAATGGACCTCTTGGCCAGTTAGGGGACAGCATTCTTTATACCCATTCCATAATTGTACACAAAGGAGCTGGCTTAAAAGAGCACCTTCCTTTTCCTCAACCAGTACTCATAAGGCAGGAAAAGGGCTGCCCATTACCATACCCCTATAAAATATATTTCCTGCCATCCTGTGTAATCCCATTTTTATAGGAGAACTGCACTGAACCTGTAAGTCATTTTCTCCTGTAGAAGCTGAATGTAATGTAGAGGTTTTGAGTCTGCTACAGTTCCTTCTCTACAGGCTTGTTATCCTAGTGTGCGTTTCTAATTTACACGCATGTAGTAAGAACCATTTTAGAACTGTATAATGCAGCTTATGTCCTTGTTCATCTCGTCCTTGGTTGGCACCATGCATCCAAGTTCTGTTGCAGAACTATGTGCTTGAGAGGTACATAAGCTACATCATACAGTTCTAAAATGGCACTTAACACTAGAGTGTAAATCAGAAACTGCCACGAAGGCTGCTAATAAACCTCTGTAGATGGAACAATAACAGAACTGGAACCAGTATTTAACACCTCCCCAAAAAAAAGCTTACAGTGGAAAAATGAATGTCATTATTAGTTTGTTCTCTTTTAATTTCAACCTTTTACATCACACAAAAAAAAAAATCCAAATTTAAGAAACCATTGGGCTGAACATTTCGTGGCATATCCCTGGTCACCGACTGCAGTAGAAACATAGACTCTAATTGTAGATAAGTACCGCTTGGCCCACCTAGTCTGCTCATTTCCCTACCTATTGGATAAGCTGCAGATTCTAGTTAATCAACAGCCTACTTCCTCCTATCCCTCACTATAATTTCCTTATGTCTGTCCCATGGATTCTTGAATTCTGCCACTGTTTTTGACCCCACAACCTCAGGAATGTGGTTCCATGCGTCACCGCCCTCTCCATGAAAAAAATACTTCCTCACATAGCGCAGTGACCTCACTATATCAAGAGTGCATTGTCATTCTCTATATCAAATTAGTTTTGTAGCGGTAAACAGTGCAAGTGTAGACAAATCGAACCAATCATTACAGTGTCCCTTACCACTGGTCCAATTTGGCTCAGGTCATACTGATTTACAACTGGTCCAATTTGGCTCAGCAGGGTTTTAAATAATTGATTAGCAGTTTTTTTCTTGGGAAAATACTAACTGTACAGAAAGTATTTATATAGGTTTTCTAGAATTGTTATGTTTGTTAAACACAGTGAGGCAAGTGCTATACATTTTTACAATGTTTTAGCACTTTTATGAGCAAAACACTAATCAATTTTTAGAGTTAAATATAAAACCCTGCTCAGGTCATACTGATTACAAGTGAAGACATCTGAATCAAAACAGATTACTAGTATAGTCCTTTATCTACTTAACCTTGAGTCTAGAGGTAAAGAATTAGTAGTGCCAAAAAATAGCAGGCAGAGCATTTTAGTAATTGTTAAAAGTAGTCCCTTATTATTTATTTTTTATTTTTTATTTTTGAAGTGTTTTTCGATGTGCTCATTAGCTGGTTTTCTACCTAATAGCATTGGGTGTGATGTGAAAGGCAGTGCTTTACCTAGATGGACATTTAAGCAATAAACCACGACAGGGTATTGGTGATGCTGGTTTTACCCACGCCTGGTGTGGTTCGTCAACGAGGCCGCAGGCCGAGTGAGTAAACCTCACCAGGCGTGGGTAAAACCAGCATCACCAACACACTGGAGTGGTTTATTGCTATTATACAATGTCCCTATTAATTTTTTTTTTCACAAAAAATGAAGAGAAAAATCATATTTTTTCATTTTTTCCACTTTTTATTTAATTTGTTGTTACGCTTGAAAAAATAGTCCCAGAGACTACGAAGGTTTGGACAGGAAATGAGAGATCAGTGGGGTGGAGCTCAAATCAGAGGTCAGTGGGGTGAAGCTTTGTTTCTTTTCCCTGAATGAAAGGAGAGAGCGCAGTGTGGAAATTAAATGTTATTGCTGTTACTTTAACACAGAAGGTAAGGTTTCAGGCTTCAGGGTTTTGTTTTTTTTTTAAAGTTTGCGTCTGTCAGCTTTACGAGCGTGTTGCGATCAGGTGGCAGGCTGAAACAGGGAGAGAGCGGGGTGTCTTCAGCGCTGTGAGTACGGCGTCCGAGTAATACAGGGTCATTTCGTTGTTATCACCGTTTTCGGTGGCAGTTGGACATGCTGCGAGCGGGCTGGTTGTGAAGTTCAGGCTGGGCATGTGAGGCAGAGCAGCGGATTCTTGGCAGCTGTGCTGTTTCCGCTTCAATTTCACTATTATCGCCGCCTGGATTGATTTGAATATTGCTTCCCGCTAGTCATTAGCGATCAAGTCGAAGTTGTTTGATGTTCATTTTTGGTGAACGGCCGGGTTTTGGTTTTTTTCCATAGCGCGATGTACAATGGCGGTTTTGCGATTTGTAAACGGGGGTCGGAGTGTTTCTTAATGGGCTGCAGCGTGAGGTTGGCACAGCTGGCACTTTTTCCTGTTGGTAATGCTATATTTTACAACGGGGTGATAGTGCCAGCTGGCCAATGAGGGGTGTCCATTTTTTTATGCATTGTATAATTCTAATTATATTCCTCCCCCCACGTCATCATGTGGCCTCACTAATTGTTGCATCACAAACCCTGCTGCTTGATTGGTAACATGTCTTGCACGTTACCATTACAGCAGCAGGAGATTGGCTCTTCTTGGTTACTAGTGATGTCATTGTCAGTGAGCTCACAATGCTGCTGATTTATAGCGAGGAATAGAACTGATGTTGTTGGCTTCCAAGTAGGGCGTTTTTCAATGCATCACACCTAGTACTGTCAGGTAGAAAATCTTCTAATTAGCAAAACAGAACAGAAGAAAATACTTCAGATGTAAGAAGTGATAGCAGACTACTACTATTATTAATTCCAGGCAGTGCACTTGCTCTTTATAACATAAATTGCTACACAGCACTGGTTTCCTTGTTTAGCGTCCCATGTCGAATTTGAGGTTTTCTTCCGAACATTCTTCAAATATTAAATTCAGACAAACCAGCGTAATAGAACAAAATATTTAATGTGAGTTTGCACTTTGAAGAGAACTGTGAAAAACATTTATACACAGTGCAGCTCATATTTTATATATTGTCTGCATTTGCCTTCAAGATGTCCTGCATTACTAGGGTAATTTTATAGAAACAGGATCTTTGTCCGTGGGAGTTTTTCTACTTCTCCAGAACTAGTTGGCCAGCTGAAGTTGTACTTCTTTGTTGATGACATCAGTTGGTTGCTGTGGGAATAATGATGGCACAAACAGGATTGTGACTTAAGCAAAGAATTCAAAACAGCAGGAGTAGGGCAACTGGAGGGAACATCGGTCCTGTTTCTATGTTCATAAACCTAGTAGTGAAGACTAAAAGGAACACAAATTAGGACAATCTATAAAATATAAGCCAAGCTGCCTAAATATTATGTTTATGTGTTTGCAAGCTTTTCCCAAAAGAGGCAAGCTCTATTTAAATGCACACTGAATGTGAGAAATACAGTACAGTACTTCAGCCATGATCTATAAAGAAAAGGGGTAAGCACATTTATTGAAGGAGAAACAGTATGTATATGTGTGTGTGTGTGTGTTGTATATATGTAGAAGATGAAATAATATATCAGAAATATCTTCTTGAGTTGTACTTGACCTCTGACCTCACTTGTGGCAAAGTTATGAGTGTGGTCACGAGATCAAGTACAATGAAAGAAGATATTTCTGAGCTCTTGCATTGTCATCTCATGTTGGGTGTATACACCAGGCCCTGAATGTTTCATAAATAAAGCTGTAAACAAGTGATTGTCCTTGTCATTCACACTTTTTATGCTCGTTTCTATGATCGGAATATCTCTAAAGAATGTGTGAAGTAATGGGTGTCAATGTAGCACTGTTATGAGGTGTATGTGTGTGTGTGTGTGTCCTGTTATTTGTCAGTTATCAATAGGTCAGTTGTGATGTATCTAATGGGTGATGTCGTAATGTCTAATAGGTGAATATCTTGATATCATGAAACTTAGTGCAAATATATTACTATTTCTTTTTATAAATTTATACCCACACCGGTTATGTGCATACATACATACATACATACATACATACATATTATCTGTCTGTATATCTATATGAGGGAGATACCATTATGACAGCAGTAACAACGTTTTTTATTTTCACCAGCCAAAATATCATTTTTATTTTGCCACTTGTACCCCAAAAACAAAGAATAACAAGTTTTGAATGGAAGTTGAGAAATGGAAAAGATGTGGATGGGAAACTGTTGAATAATAGTTAGAAACTCTATCTGAAATGTGCAGTTGGAACACCAAAAAAACACACACACAAAACGTTAGCTATATATAGGATAAAGTGTGGGTCAGGGTATGTAACAAGAAGGTTACACACACCTGAGGGGTTAGATGCTACATAAACCCTGAGAGCAGAGCTCGAGGGGTTTATGCATAGCATCTAACCATGAGGGTATGTGTAAACTTCGAGTTTGCACACACCGACCCCTATTTTACTTTATGTGGTTACTGGGTTCCCTTTTTTCCCCTCAGCAATTGTATAAAATAAAAACTTACTGTGCAGCCACAGCCCAGTAAAGCTACAGTGCAGGGCCACAGTAGTTTTATTTATTTAAAAGCTTCTTTTTTTTTTTTTTTTTCCTCTTGTGGGCAGCCACCAACTGAAATCCATGTGCTGTGGTAGATTATTTTTTTATTTTTTTTATTACTTACCACCAAGTCCAGGGTGGCAGTTTAGTGTCAAGTTCGGTGAGCCACCAGGAAGGAAGGAACTGCGGTAGGCACATGTGCAGCGTGAGGGGAAACCATGCGCATGTTTGCCGTAGTAAACATTCCTTTATTACAGCAAATTACGTCACAGTTTCCCTATAGGGAAAAGGAAAACCAGTAATTATGATGGCCTTATTTTCAAAGGGTATTCTCTTGTTCTGGGCTCACTGAGATTCTGAAAATTGGGTCCTGTGTTTTGTGGATGTACTCTTCAATCCCATTATAAGATAGAAAGGGAGGATATTATTTTTATAACTCTATATTAAGCATATTTATAAAATGGGCATGACACATTCCTGTTTCATGGGTGGTCAAAACATGGTCATATGGGGGTAGTATAATGTATCAAATCCCTTTGATAGAACTGTGAAGTAATTACTATGGTTGGCTTTTAGCTAAACTAAAACTTATGAAAAGTGGAATGATACATACCAGTTTGGGCAAAGCTTCATTAAACCCACTTTCAGAAGTATGTTTAATATAGCTTCATCCACACTGTCAGCTCTTAAATCTTAATAAGGGGGAACTAAAGTCAAAATAAAAGAAAAATGTTTTGATTTTGTAGGTGTACTCCTAGTAAGTCATTCCTTTTATTTGCGGAAAGGAGTTTTTTCTAAATCTGCTTGCTGGTTTTATGGCCGCCGGGGATCTCCATGTTAAAATTTGTTATGGCTTTTCTTGTTTCCACAATGTCTCCTGTCCCATGTACGAGTGATGAATCTGGGACCATGGATTCAGAGAGTAATAACTGATGCAGCAGCAATATACTATTAGGATCCTGATAGTCTGGCTTCAACTAAATAATTCTGTCTAATCCAGACTTTCTGTTTTCTAGGTATGCATCTAGGTCTAGCCAGCAGAAGTGAAATATGTGTTTTTTAAAGCTTTTCATTTTATCAAACTACACAGAACCATTGAACAGCACACAAATCACCCAAGATCACAAATGTTATAATTGATGAAGCCTCAGCTAGCTGTTTCCTTTCAGGATAGCCCGGTCAATTATCCTTCAGGGATTTATCTTCTGTAGATGTAGCCTTCATTACAGTTGCCTGGACAAGGAGAGTAAATTAATATCTCAGTTCTACTACTATAAACGTGAAAAAAAAACAGCACTTGTTGAATTAATGGTCCTGGGTGCATCACTGTCACATGGTACAGGACACATTGTAGGAACAAGAAGAGCCATTAAAAATGGTAATGTGGAGATACCCCAGGGCCATAAAACCAACAAGCAAATTTAGGAAAAAACACTCCTTTCAACAAATAAAGGGAGGGACTTAATAGGATTACACCTACAAATCAAAACACTCTACACAACATATTTGTCAATTTTGACTTTGGTTTTCCTTTAAATACAGCTACTGTCCAAAATGGTCTTGTAGGAAACTCAATACATAAGCCACTAATTTAGGACCTTAGCAACTAGTATGGGTTTTTAATTTTTCTTTTTTTTTTCCTTTTACAATTTTCATCAGATTTGCAACTGGTTCATCAATGCCAGAAGACGACTTCTTCCAGACAGGCTGCGAAAGGATGGGAAGGACCCCAACCAGTTCACCATCTCTAGAAGAGGAGGCAAGGCATCAGACCTCACGTCTCCCCGTGCTGTGACTTCTGGAACAAATACACTTGTGATCCCACCATCCACTACCACTTCTGCAGTTCTGTCTGTCTCCGTATGCCCATCTGTGATCTGCCATGCTTTGACACCCACTACAAAAGACTTTACTGACCTCTGCAGTCAGAGTGTGGATGGCTGCAAAAAGACAAGTTTGAAGTCCATGGAACAGGAGCCTTTAAGGCCACAACTGGCCCTTGGAAACACAGCAGTGCTGATGACAAGAATGGACACAGCCAGCCCAACAAATGGACTGTTTAACACACCACCGCCAACGCCACCAGAAGTCTGTGCAGATGACTTCAGCGATTTCCAGTTGCTGGTAGAAGTTGCACTACAACGAGCAGCTGAGCTGGAATCTCAGAAGCAGATCACATCTAACTCATTGCTAACAAGTACAGAGTGCCATGGCACTACAAAAGCAAATTAATTTGCGGTCAAAAACTATTTTTATAGCCTTCATAGTTTGTCTTATAGACTTTGTCCGATATTTTGAGACAAACGGTGTCTTACTGTATACTGTGATTCTAGAGACCTGGCCTCAGTATGTTCAGGGAACAAAGAGGGGTAGTTTAGGAAGTGCCGTGGTGGTAAACTGAATTAACTGGATTAGTTGACATTCATATTGTTATTATCTTTGGAAAACTAACAGTGTGCACCAAGGGTGCAACATTGGTGCCAACCCATCCGCCACACACGAGTAGATTATTTTTTTAATCAGGCCAGTAAAATTGTCCTTTGAGTAATCATGCTGGCTTGTATTGGAGCTGGTAAATTCAGCAGTTGCGCTAGTGGAAAGTTGATGTGGTCTCGTGGATTTTCCCAACTAAACCTTCCTAGTCGATCACTGCAACTCTTAATTGCAAGCCCCTGACACGCTTCAAAGCTTGCATTCAAAAAAAAAAAAACAATTGAAAAGTGTAACTGCAAACTTGTCACTGTACATTTTTTTGCCTGTTTTAAAAAAGCAATTGTTTTCTCTACAGAGGCAGTTTTATGTTTCGTTACACTACTATACCAGGTAGTCCCATACTGGAACTTGAATAACATTCAATGGTTGCTTAAAATATAAAATCTTGGATATTTTCAGTCCTCTTGTTGGTCCTAAATGCTGCATTTTTAATCTGATCAAAGCTTTGCATCCTGTATAAATGGGCACTACCAACCTCTTAAAGAGCACCTTTCCCAACCAAAAAAATGATTAAACGGGGAGCTCCCTTACCTCTTGGGGAGTTCCTCCATGCTGTCTTTTCTTTTTTTTTTTTTTTTAATAGTGGACCCAAAGGGAGAGAAGGGATCATAATTTTCCCTCTAGGGGCTGCCCGCATGATCCCTCTCCACTTCCTGATTCTCCTGTGTGTCCCCGCGCTCTGACCTACTATGAAGTTTTTATAGCGGAGTGCATTACATTTCAATGGAACACCTTTTTTTAAATGTAATTTCCTGATTGTATATCGGGTTTTGGTACTTATTAATGGCAGACTTCAACTAACAAGAACTCTGTTAGTTGAATTCTGCCATCAGTAGGTACCAAAACCTGATTTACAATCGGGAAATTACATTTGATAAAGATGCACCATTGAAGTTAATGGCGTGCATCCCCGCGCTCTGGCCTATAAAGACGTCACAGAAGTCATAGTCGGGGACGCATAGGAGAATCGGGAAGTGGAGAGGGATCATGTGGGCAGCCCCTCAGGGGAAAATGATGATCCCTTCTTTTCCTTTGGATTCACTATTAAAAGAAGACTGCATGGAGGAGCTCCCCAAGATGTAAGGGAGCTCCCAGTTTAATTGTTTTTTAATTTAAAAACTAAAGGGAAAGGTGCCCTTTAAGGCTGAAATTTTCTAGTTAAAAAATCACTTTGAGATTGTTCAACTTCTGCAGAATTTGTTGATGTAGCTGGTTGTTTTTATCTGCTTTCTTTTAATTAGTAGAGGTGAAAAAAATGTTGCAATGTGTGGTTACCCCTTGCTGAAATCCACACACCAGATATTCTTATTGTAGGACAGTTTGAAGGTGATGAAAAGTAGTTGTGGTATTGTTCTGATGTTGTGTCGATACTACATTTCTGCTTTGAACTGCCCACGAGACTCCATAGCATGAATACAGGCATGCGAAGTGTGACTGGATGGATCCACTGATCACAGCTGGATGGAGCTGCTGAGTAAAGCCACACTTCAGCTGTTTGAAAACAAACACTGTCAGTTTAGGTATGGCAGACATGTTAACTACAAAAAAAAAAAAAACACTAACTTTTGACTGTCGAGTATAACGGGAGGGTAGAGGCAAACTAGCGACTGGGTACACACTGATCATTCTTTCAAGAAAAAATCATTTTTAATCCATATATAAAATTGCGCAACCATACACAACAAGGAACCATGGGATTGAAATAACATCAGACCCTCTCGGACTTTGTTCTCAAGGTCCCTTTGATGTCATCTGAACCCCTTGATGGAATCTCAGCCTTGTTTTGTGTGGTGGCTCGTACACTATTCTAAATATTGTAAATCCTACCATCTGGAACTGCTGAGTAATGTCAGTGTAGGATGTCAGTGCAGGCTCGATGGACCCTGTTTCTGTCCTCAGTCATTTGTCTCTATGCCAAAGCATGTTTTGTTTTAAATCCTCAATCCCTTTTTGCTGTGGGCTTCCTTAGCATTAAGAACACCCTTACACAGTCCAGCCACACACAGTCTTCTCCTCCTACTGCACCAGGGTAGCGGGGGGGGGAGTACCATGTTTCAGAAGGATGCAGTGGGAATAGATCATGAACAGTAAACAAGCCTGTTTTTTGTAAGGTAACCCCTCATCACCAATGTGGTAGACGAGTTTTTCACATTTATATATAGAAAAGGAAGCAAGCAGGTGGTGTACAGATCAGTCAGTTACATGAGAAAATTCTGCAGAAAATGAACAATTTTTAAAATGCATTTTTAAACTAGATGTAATTCAAAACCTTATGAGAGGTTGACTGTGTACATTTAACACATGATGCCATTTTTATTTTGCCTGCTGGAACAAAAGTAATTTTATGAGAAATGTTTTACTAACACAGCCATCATCGTTAATGAGCTGACAATTCAACAAACTGATTGCAGTGCTGTGTGTCCAAACAGAGCCCACTGATTACTGTAGGTGCAGTGGCAATAGCACCCAGTGTGCTTTCACTTGTTAGGTAACTCCTGAAAAAACAAGCTAAAGAAATTGAATCTTTGATTTGGTGTGAAGGGCTATTTAAAATCTTAATGTGTGGTGGTTGGCAGATTACTTGTAAGGCAAACAAACTTCTGCTGGAAATTCTTTTATGTTCTGAAGGGGGTTCTTCACTTATTTGTGGCATGTTTTGGGGGTTTATACCTTGAATTTATTCAACTGTTTCTTCCCCTAGGCCAACACTCGGAAGCCCTTTCCAACACCCCATGCCTTTTCTGACTTGAGGCTGCACCAGTGTTTCACCCAGCAATCAACGTTTTGTGCACAGCCCTGTTCTAGCCACTCTACTAACACATGGCTTATCCTCTACAAGTAGGACTCTGAGGATTCTCCCTTCTATCAAGGAGAATCTCATTTGACAGGTGGTAGTGCTATAGAGGGTGGAGCTGGTGAGGATGGACTGGAGTGTGGAGAGCCCTCTTCGAGTATGATGGGCATGGAGATTTCCTCTATACAGAGCTTCCCTCAATTGTTCTCCCCTAGAGTCCTCCCCATCATCCCTCCTGCGGGGGTCTGACCTGATAGTCCCTCCTGGTAGAATGCCAGGTGAGGATGTCTGAGGTTCATACACCAGTACCTACTTTAGTGCTTCTTAACTGGCCCCACAATCAGACTCATGATGCCTTTGCATCATCCATCAAGTGTACAAGCATGCGCCAATGTAAACTGACCTTTGAAGGGTCCCAGTGTTGCTTTCTACATAGTTCCCTTCCTCAGGGCTAGCAGTGGCAGCAGTGCACTGGAAGGAACCACCCAGCTCTCTGCCATTTAGCTCCTAACACCCTGAGCCTGGAACACAAACCTGAGCTGGCAGGACAGAAGTCACATTGCTGCACAGCCAGTGGCCTAGATGTGTTTTTTTTTTTTTTTTTGTTTCTTTATTAAGAGGATTAAAATACTCAGTTGTGGTGGAGCTCACTGAAAAAAATTTGGGATTTCTGGGTCCATACTCTCATTCTGGGGGAGCAAACTAGGGGCACCAATGCCTCTTGATGACTGACACTGTGATTTGAAGTTATTTATTCATGGGCAGTGGTTTTGGATTACATTATTGACCTGTTAAACAGGTGATAAAACGAACAGCTGCCATGATCAGTTTCATGCAGCACCAGTTTTAGATTATTGCAATATTCCATGCCTAAAACTACATTCCTGTTCTTTGGAATAGTTCTTATTTAGGCTCTTTTTTATATAAATATATCTGTTCAAGCATGTTGCACCTAAATATATGACCACTTAAGCATTTGTTACCTCTTGAGCAAAGTTCATCTGTCATTGTATATTGTTTTTTTGGTTTTAAACTTTCAAATGAGTCCTGCAAAGGGCAAGAGGTGCTATTCAGGACTGGCTTTTGTAGAGTAACATGTTGACCATTGTTTAATTGTTGTTATATATTCTTTTGTCGAGTCCTTATAGGGTTTGGAGAAAATCCTGTGTTATCAGTCCTCGTTTCTTACTGATTAGTAAATACAGCTACTGTACTGACCTTTATTTACAGAATACGATTGTTCAGATAAAATTATTATTTCAGAACATTTTTGGTATTGAGATTTATTTTAAATCTGATTAATTTAGTATACTACTTCTATACTGGTCTGTTTAATGACTCATAATACCCTCAAAACTTCCCTAAAATGTATATATCTAAACTAAGATTTTGCATCTAGCTTTGGATGTTTTCAACATCTTCATTAGTAACATTGTGCAGGACCTAAAAGGCAGAATTTCCCTGTTCACTGATGACACAAAGCTCTGTGACAGAGTAGACGCACCAGAGGGTGTAGACAGAATGAAAGGGGACCTGCAGAAACTTGAAGCATGGTCAAGGGTTTGGCAGCTGAAATTCAGTGCAAAGAAGTGCAGGATAATGCATATAGTTCACAAAAACCCTGACACAGTATAACAGTTGAGGGTGAGGATATAGCATGCACCAAGCAGGAAAGGTATCTTGGGGTTATCATCTCTGATGACCTCAAGGTAGGGAAACCGTGTGACAAGGCAGCAGGTAAAGCAAATAGGATGCTGGGATGCATAGGCAGGGGCATCACCAGCAGGAAAAGAGAGGTCATAATTCCACTATAAAAGACACTAGTGAGGCCTCACCTGGAGTACAGTATACAGTTCTGGAGACATTACCTATGTAAGGACATAGACAGGTTAGAGAAAGTTCAGAGGAGGGCAACAAAGATGGTACATGGATTGCATCACAAGTCCTATGAGGACAGGTTGGAAGACTTGAATATGTACTCCCTGGAGGAGAAGAGGGAGGGAGCGCGGGGATATGATAAGAGACATACAAGTATCTTACAGAGAGGAATAGGGTGCAGGAATACACTATTTCTAAGCAAAAAAAAGATGTTCCAGACTAGAGGGCATGGGATGAAGTTGGAGGTGGGACGATTCAGAGGAAACATGAGGAAGAATTTCTTCACAGTACGGGTGGTGGACAAGTGGAACACCCTGCCAGAGGAAGTACTGGGGGCTGAAACAATCACAGGATTTAAGAATGCATGGGATAGACATAAAGGAATTCTGGAGGTAAGGGGAAACAGACTTCTAGGAAAGTAAAGTGAACTTACAAGCTCAAATGGGCAGGCTGGGTGGGCCGTAGGCCCTTATCTGCCGACACTGTCTCTGTATGTTTCAGAGGGGGTGCTGCATCCATAAAGATGTCATGCTGGCTTATGTGTTTGTAGGGCGCAGTGCTATTGGTGTGTAATTTCCCTACAGAGCGGTACCATCACCAAAGTGAGCTCTCAAGTACCATCTGTTTGACATCGAGTCACCACAACTAGAGGTAAACAGGAAAATCGAGGCCAACCCATTTTATTGTGCTGGGAACTGGGGTTGCACCCCAAGCTCAGATCACAGTAGCAAGACGGCATGATGTATATCTTTGCCCAGGGAATATGTCCTGCAGCAGGAACATGGTCAGTGGACTCGCATTAGTGACATGGATGGTGTCGGGTGGGCCCCTGTGCATGTCAACAATGGCTATGGGAAGGGGCAGTTGGGCTGGGAGATTAAAGTGGGAGTTGGGGGATGTGGCTACCTGCCCCTGCTTTGACCCACTACCTCACCCCGACAATGGCAAGAGTATGAGCCATTCACACCCACTGTCTTGGAATCTGTCTGGGAAGAGGTAGCAAGACAGGTGACAGAGGGGCAGGAGAGTAATCTCACTCAGGACTCTCCGCCGCAAGTGTAGCATCCAGATGGAGTGGTTACCTTTGTTAGTACAAGTCTAGCAGCCCTAGCTCCAAGCCTTAGAAGGTGAGGAAAATCAAATGGGGGTGTGAGGCACAGCAAAGAAAAGCCCTTTTTAAGTAGTTGTAAGACAGAAAGAGCATAGCAACGGTACATTGAATTTGACGGCAGATAAGGACCGCTTGGCCCACCCAGTCTGCCCATTTCCCTACCTACTGGATAAGCTGCAGATCCTAGTTAACCAGCAGCCTACTTCTTCCTACCCCCACCCCCTAGAATGGCCTTATGACTGTCCCATGCATGCTTGAATTCCACCACTGATTTTGACTCCACAACCTCCTCTGGAAGGCCGTTCCATGCATCCACAACCCTCTCTGTGAAAAATACTTCCTTAAATTACCTCTGTGCCGCCCCCATCTCCAAATTGTGCCTTGTTCTTGCACACCTCTTTTCTGAAAGATGCTACCCTCTTGGACTTTGTTGATTCCCTTGAGGTACTTGAGCGTTTCTATCATGTCCCCCCTCTCCCTCCTTTCCTCGAGGCTATACATATTAAGCTCCTTAAGTCTCTCTTCATATGTCTTCCGGTGCAGACCCTGCACCATTTTAGTTGCCCTCCTCTGGACAGCTTCCATCCTGTCTATGTCTTTGTGGAGATTGGGTCTCCAGAACTGCACGCAGTACTCCAGATGGGGTCTGACCAGCTGTCTGTACAGAGGGATAATAACTTCCTGTTTTCTACTGGTGATGCCTCTCCCTATGCATCCCAGTATCCCCCCAGCCCTCCTTGCTGCCCTCTCACATTGCTTGCCCACCTTTAGGTCATCTGATATGACTACCCCAGGTCCCTTTCCATTTTTGTTGTTGTTAGTATCTCACCCCCCATTGTGTGCTCTTCCCCTGGGTTTTTGGTTTCCAGGTGCATTACCTTGCACTTCTTAGCATTGGTACAGTCCGAGAATACTTTAAAACGACGTAAAAAGGAATTGTACTCGGGAGTGCTTTTCTATAAGTACAGCTCCTTAGTGCACTTTAACAGTTTCACATGAAATGCACTTATACACTTTCTTGTGCATTTTGTATTTATAAATGATGTGGTGACTCATCCCCTGACTTTGGTGGAACCATGTTCTCTTTGTTATATTGCTTAAGTACACAGAGCACATCTTTCATTTTGCAGTGGCCAATTGGTTGATCTTCCTCGAGGACATCTTATATAACTATAGCCACCAGGCACTAGGACCACACAGAAACTTTTTGCAAGCAGTCTGCTAGGGGCCGCCCATGATGAAGTCTTATGTTGACAACTCCCATATAAACATGGGTGGCCCCTTCCCTCCTAAGTTCTTTTCCCACCATTGGCCATACTCACCGGACCATCCACAGAGATGCCACCACTACAGTCGACTGCTACTCAGAGTTTTAGAGTATTTGTTCCCTAGTTCACCATCATATTTTATAAGTGATCATTGTGTATGTCATCTGAAGAACCTGTGACGCTCTAGATGCTGCGAATGTGGTGAAAAGATTTGCTTGGACGACTCGTATGATGTCTGCGTGTGCTGCCCAGGCGCAGCCTGATAACGTTAACGCCTCTGAGATCTGTCTAAAGTTCAACACAGCTACTTAATGACACTGACAGAAGGCCCAGGAAATCCACCTTTTAAAACAGCAGGTAGTCAGGATAGAGAAAGAGTTCCAGGAGAAGCGATCTACCATGTTGCTGGCCTGTTCCTTTGGCTCCCATTCTTCCAAATTCCAAGAGAAATACAGGCAATATAAACACTGGGAGAGGGAGACAAGCAAAGAAAAATCCTCTCCGGTATGCTTTCAGTCGCCCCTTTATTCCAAGGCAACTGCCTCTGCAACGTCGACCGCCTTGGCAGCAACACCACCTGCCACCCAGACCTCTGATTCTACCAGGTTGGGACAGGCTGTGAACATTGCCAGGCCTGTTACAGCTGGTGGGCTGATGATGTCGGGGATGATTCCTCTTCCATTGACATCACAGGGTGTACCTGCAGTGCAAGCAAGTGTCGACATGCAGGTGGTGCGCTCATCCTTTACGGGCATGCTGCAGTGGCTACTACCTCATCCTGCAGTACCAGGAGCGGTGTCAATGGGGCACCCCAGACAAGCCCCAGCACTGATGGTTACTAGGTTGACGCGACAGTTGCCTTCCAGTGCGTTAACTACCTCTCCTGTTCTCTCCTTGAGGCCTACAGAACCTGTCGAGAAGGATCAGGAATATAACCCTGACCTCATAATACAAGAGGAAGAGGAAAAATATGTGGAGACCTCCTATGAGAGGTCCAGCTTCATCATCTTCACAGATCTCCACAGTCCCCTGCTGAAGACCCATTCATCTCCATGATGCAGCAACTCCAGTCTGCCATGGGATTTGAAGCCAGATATTACAAAAAAGAATTTGGTGGAGTTCTTAGAACTACCAGACTCCCCACCTATTATCATTCCTTCTTTATTGCCTGCCCAAGGGGATACCACCCTGGCTGCCTGGCACAGACCAAATATTAATTTTATTTAAAAGCTGGTAACCGGGAAAGGCACACTCGGCTGAGGCTCATCTCCAGATGTGATCCTGGGATAAAAACACAATACAGGGGGAACATAAATGGTACCAAGCAGATATAGACACAGTACTATATGAGTAACAAAGATATAAAATTTTTACAATTGCGTGCAGTAGATACACAAAGTTATTTAGATAGCAAGAACAACAAATTTCATGGCTGTATACAACTTGGTACAGTACTGTGGGAGTACTTTTCAGTAAGCCTTGTAAACCGCCATATGTTTGAGGTCAGCTTGTCACCGTGAAAAAAAATATGCAACCCAAATTGATTTTCAGTAGTAAAAAAGTTACAGACTTTATTCTTTGCAAACAAAACTAAAAAGCCAGCTAAAGTGCTAAGAACATTCAATAATGCATTAGTATTGGAAAAACATGTACTGCAGGGTAAACAATAATCATCTGAACTCAGCGATTCATTCATACTTTGTACCTCGTAGGAAACTCAAGCAACCATGAAAAGAAAAAAAATACAGTACTGTACCAACAGCCACACTTCTTTTATGGGTCAGTGGTGTCCAAACTAGAGAAATCTGACAGCAGCGTTGGATTGTCTATCTGTGAGCAATCCTGCTTGACTGATTTCGGCTTCAACCAGCTTACTAGTGGCATTCTGTAACAGTAGCAGGGATGAGAGCAGGTAAGCCACTCCCTGACCTTAAAGACTGAATTAGAGTTCTAATTGGGGAGTGCCAGGACAACGGTCAATTGGGGGAGATCCAGTGCAATAAGCTTACCAAAGAAGGAGAAGATCGCATTAGTGGTCTAAATAGGGAGTGCCAGTACAACAGACATACTACCCATTCAGTGCTTGCTTAAAGGTATAAGTAGCGCTTTTGTGAACTGTGTGACCGCGAATATAAATTGCCGCCAACAGCATGCCCAAGTCCAGACCGCTAAATAAAACAAACGCGATAGAAAGTAATTCTACAATATATACAGAGCTAGTTGAATAGAATGTGCATTAATTCTAGGTCTGAACAAGCTCGAGGCTAGGTATAAAATTAAGTGAGGAATAAATAGTAGAAAGGAGAACCAGGCAGGGAGGAAGTGAAAAACTTAGGTAACTGAGAACGCAGGGCATGGGGGGGGGGTTATGGAGGAGGGATTTGGGCGAGCAGAGTGGTGGATAGGGGAAGAAGAGGAGGAAGATGATTCCTGCCATTCCGAGGAAGGCAGATAAAATGTACCAGGCACCCTCTGGAAAGCCCTTTTTTGTAGGTCAGCTTGAGGCTGACTCGGTTGTGAAAAATGCAGTCCATAATGGGTCTAAAGAGCCTAAACATCTTAGTTCTCTCCCTCCTGACAAGGAGTCCAGGATACTAGATGTCCTGAGGAAGAGGACATTTGCTTCTGCTACCTTGGGCCTGAGAGTTGCAAATTATCAGGCCCATATGGTAAAATACCAGAATACCCTCTGGAGGAAGGTCAAGGCAGCGGCCCAAGCCCTCGCGGGGGGTACCCCTAAGGAGGAGGAGCTGCTAAAGGCCCTCCAGACAGGGGCAGATGTAGGTAAACATCTGTCAAGGTCCACCTATGACATTTCTGATGCTTCTGCTAGAGCAGCAGCTTCTACTGTCTGCTTAAGATGGCACTCTTGGTTGAGAGTGGCTGGATTTGACAATGATGTGTTGCAATCCATCCTAAATGCCCTATTCAGAGGATACAAGCTGTTCAAAGCAGACGTTTAGGATAGCCTCAAACCTCCAGTCTTGTGGCAGGACTTTAAAATCAGTACACTCCCTCTACCATACACAGCCAAGAAGTAGACGGGGTGCCCGTTCATCCGGCCAGAAACAGACATCATTCAGGGGTCAGACAACAAAGTAAAAGTAGAGGAGAGGATTGGCTTTGTCTGCCCCAGGATCCACCTCAGGTGCCCACTCAAAAGCCGCTAGGGGTGGGAGTGCAGCTGCAGGATCTGCATGATGCATTTTTATACCCCCACCCACCAGTACGTTCGAAGGTTGGTAGTGGGGGGGGTCACCTTTCCCTCCACATGGACCAGTGGAGGAAAGTCACAGATGATTGGGCCCTACAGATAATAGAACAGGGCCATGCTCTAGAGCTTCTGGAATTACCTCCAGACCATCCAGCAACTCCTTCAGCTTATCCTCCAGAACACATACTGGTGCTATTGGAAGAAGTCCAATCTAGAAATAAAAAATATATACTATCTATTCTGTTCAAAAGTTATTAAATCACACATCTATTTAAAAAGTGACTATTTGCAGGTAATTTGCACCCAGTGATCCATAACCATCTAATATCAAGTATAAACCTGATAACACCACTAAAACAGATCAAAGTATGTTTCATAGACCAAATTCCCTTATATGGAATTTCAATTTAAAACAGTCACTAATGAGTTAACAATGCATACCTAAATCCACCCAAACCAGTAATTGACCTCTGTCATGCAATATTTAATCCCAAAAAATTATTACTATTCCTATAGCAGAGACAAACATCTCATATTTAAATCGGTATGGATCAAAATTAAATGTCATTCAAAGTAACCACCACTCATATTCAGCTGGCATTGTACTATGCAAAATAATACAAGCATGTTTATAAAGAACAACCTCATTTTCTGTGACTTGTATGCCTCAATCTATGATTTAGTTAAAAATTCAGTAGTATTCAATGTTAGTGCACTCGACAAACTTGCAAATGATTTGTCGAAGAAAAATAAGAAAGCAGCTTTCATAGTAGTTCTCACTACTGATATTACAAATCATTTTCTAATGCACGCAGGACAAGTAACAAAGCTTAGGGATAAACATAAAGCACCTCGATCATTTGTTTCAGGTTTCATAAACATCTGTAAGAAGAAGCAAGTGATTGCTATGAACATATACTAATTAGATCAATAGTTATTTTTTTCTTACCCATTTAGGTAGAGAGGTGCCACAATTCAAAAACTTACTTGAAGTGTCTGAAGACGTCGACTCGATCTCCACTGTCTTTCTGTGGAGGTGCGGTTGGCGTCTTGCACGGTGTTTATATACTCCTGCAGACATTGAATTGGGCGCAGAGCGATGAGCCTCAGTCACATGATAGGCTCAAACTGCTGTGCGCCCGACCCGCTCAAAATGAGCGGGCACCATGCAAAAATGAGCAGGGTGACTGCGTGTGCAAGGAGTATGGCAAAAGCCACATTGTAAATGTATAGACAGATTTAGAATAATACTAAAGCATAAGCAACAACAAAATTATGACTCAAGAAATAACCTAAATAAATGCAACCACTAAGAGCAGGCTTAAACCACTAGCGCAGACATAAATGGGCTGAGTGTTCCCACAAGTAGTGTAAGTGAAGTTTTGTAATTTATATTACCAAGGCTACAGGTAGTAGGTGCAATCCTCACCCTCCCCGCATGTCCATGCCTGCTATGGTTTTGTCTGACTTCCCATTAAAACCTTGGCTTGTCTAATAGAGAGAAAATATTTGATTTAGCAGTTACCATTACAAACTTCATTTACTCTGCTTGTTCACTACTTGTGGGAACATTGATCCCATTTATGTCTGCGCTAGTGGTTTAAGCCGGCTGTTAGTGGTTGCATTTATTTAGGTTATTTCTCGAGTCTTAATTTTGTTATTGCTCATGCTTTAGTATTATTCAAAATCTGTCTATACATTTACAATGTGGCTTTTGCCGTACTCCTTGCACATGCAGTCACCCTGCTCATTTTTGCATGATGCCGCTCATTTTGAGCGGGTCGGGCGCACAGCAGTTTGAGCCTGTCATGTGACTGAGGCTCATCGCTTTGCGCCTGATTCAACATCTGCAGGAGTATATAAACACTGCGCAAGACGCCGACCGCACCTCCACAGAAAGAGTGGAGATCGAGTCGACATCTTCAGACACCAAGTAAGTTTTTGAATTGCGGCACCTCTCTACCTAAATGGATAAGAAAAAGAAACTATTGATCTAATTAGTATATGTTCATAGCAATTATTTGCTTCTTCTTACAGACATTTATGAAACCTGAAACAAATGATTGAGGTGCTTTATGTTTATCCCTATGCTTTGTCACTTGTCTTGCGTGCATTAGAAAATTATTTTGTAATATCAGTAGTGAGAACTAGTATGAAGGCTGCTTTCTTGTTTATTTTCCCTTTACAAATCATTTGCAAGTTTGTTGAGTGCACTACCATTCAATACTACTGAATTGTTAACTAGAACATAGATTGAAGCATACTAATCACAGAAAATTCGGTGTTTCTTTATAAACATGCTTGTATTGTTTTGCATAGAACAATGCCAGCTAAATATGAGTGGTGGTTACTTTAAATGAATGCCATTTAATTTTGATCCATACTGATTTAAATATGAGATGTTTGTCTCTGTTACAGGAATAGTAATAATTTTTTCGGATTAAATACTGCATGACAGAAGCCAAGTGCTGGTTTGGGTGGATTTAGGTATGCATTGTTAACTCATTAGTGATTATTTTAAATTGAAATTCCATATAAGGAAATTTGGTATATGAAACATAATTTGATCTGTTTTAGTGGCGTATCAGGTTTATACTTGATATTGGATAGTTATGGATTACCGGGTGCAAATTACCAGCAAATAGTCACTTTTTAAATAGATGTGTGATTTAATAACTTTTGAACACGATAGTTTATATTTTTTATTTTTAGATTGGACATCGGTGTCCCATCACTGATGAAGGATTCTTTTATCCAAAATGTTTTAAGAAATATCTGTGACACTCTGTCCTTCTATACATTCCTATGCATTAATAAAATTATT
Source organism: Neoceratodus forsteri (assembly GCA_016271365.2). Lineage (NCBI taxonomy): Eukaryota > Metazoa > Chordata > Ceratodontiformes > Ceratodontidae > Neoceratodus > Neoceratodus forsteri. Next base: position 36,685,229 of record JADMNL010000037.1, on the reverse strand, counting down.
ATACCGTATATTTGTGGTGAGCGGACTCTGCATTTACCAATCTGTTCTTTTGTCTTATGTGCTTTTATTGGTATTGAGCTACTCCCATTTAAGGATTTTTCTTTTGTTTTTTACTGAGGTTGGCTGGGCTAGAACCTTCCCAAGGCTGCTAGAGGAAGTACATACCCCAATGCAGAAAAGGGCCTTAGAACCAGTTCCTTGGAAACAAAAGGAATGGGGGTTCTAGTCTCACTACTTTCTAGTCCCCAGATGTACAGGGGATCTGTGGCCCATTCTGTACTTAAGGAATCTGAACCTCTTTATTCAGTGCAAGAAGTTCAGCATGGTCACTCTGCAAGGCCTGTTGCCACTACTACAAGGCAGGGGCAGCATGTGATCCCTAGACATGCATGATGCTTACCAGCATATCAAGATTTGTCCTCCTCACAGGAAGTATCTCTGGTTCCTTTTCCAGGGGGAACACTACCACTTCAGAGTATTGCCCTTTGGCTTTTCATCTGTGCCACGGGTCTTTACCAAAACAGCACCTTGGTTTTAGAAAGATGCTTTATAAATAAAGATTTCATTCATTTCATATCAAACGCTTAGCAGTAGTGGCAGCAGCCCTCGGGAGAGAAAGACTGTATGTCTTTCCTTATCTGGATGACTGGATGCTCGGCTCACTCCAAAGAGCAGCTTTACCAGACCCTAGCATGTACCAGGCAGTTGTTCAACGCCCTAGGGATCACAATCAAGCTGCTGAAATCAGTCCTGACCCTTTGTCAGTGCCTGTAGCGCAATACGGCAAGCCCCAGGACAGAGCGGAATACCTGATTACACAGGCCCAGATGGTCTACAACAGGTTTGTCACCGCCAGGACATTCCTAACACTGGCCAGTGGTACCATAACAATGGCTGCTGCCATCAGGCCCGACTGCATATGAGGATTCCCCAGTGGACATTGAGTTCAGTGGGAGCAACGCACTGACGACCTAGGGCAGATCTTAGCACCGGTCCGAAAGGTGCTTCAGTGGTGGATGGAACCCAGCCATTTGCTGAAAGGGTTCCTTTTCGATTTCCTCTCTCATCAGAGTCTCACTACAGATGTCTCGGGAGTTACATCTGGGATCTCAGACACAGGGAATATGGACAAAAGTGGAGAGCACCCTCCACATAAACATCCTAGAAATGAGGGCTGTTCTGTATGGTCTACGAGCCTTCCAGACCCACCTAACCCCAGGACATCTGCTGGTGCAAACAGACATCAGTGTGGTGCGCTACGTAAACAATACATGGGAACTCGTTCCTACCCCCTATGCAGGGAAGTGATGAGGGTTTGGTATTGGGCTCTGGAACACTGTCTACAACTGTCAGTAGTTCATACTCCAGGCACCCAAAACGTGTTGGCAGACAAGCTAAGCAGGTTACAGTTCAGACTGCATGAGTGGAAACTGCTGACCTCAGTAGCAGAAGAACTGTTCAACAGGTGGGGTTGTCCAGAGTTCGACCTTTTTGCATCCCCAATCAGTGCAAAACTGCCACTTTTCTGCTCACTGCTTCCTGGGACTGGAGTTTTCTGGTGAGATGCGTTGTCCCTCTCTTGGAAGGGGAGGTTCCTTTACACCTTTCCTTCCTTCCCTTCCTCTAATCCAGGGGGTGTTAAACTCCATATGGAGGGAGCCACTCTGATGCTCATTGCTTCCCTTTGGCCTCATCAGATTTGATTCTTCTTACTGTAACAGTTGACAGCTTAACCACCAGTGCCTCTACCCCAGTGGAAGGACTTACTATCACAGGAACAGGGAACTCTGGTTCATCCAGTCCTCAAATCACTCCGTCTCCATGAATGGCTCCTGAAGACATAATCATTGCTAGGTTTTGGAGTCTCAAAATGTGGCAGATGTTCTGGTGGCTGCCAGAAAACTTTTCACCAGAGCCACTTATTCCATGAAGTGGAAGCAGTTTGCTTTGTGGGCTGCTTCCCATCAACTGGCTCCTTTTACATGTTCAGTGAATCAGATTCTAGAGTATTTGTTGTCCTAGTCAGACGCAGGACTGCAATACAAGTACACTTGGCTGCCATTTCAGCTTTCCATGTGCCTGTTGAGGGTCGTACGGTTGCTCAGCTGGAGGTGGCTCCTACGTTCTTGAGAAGCATTCTGCACTTGAAGCCTCCTGTCTGCAATCCAGTTCCAGCTTGGGATCTGAATTCTATGTTAGAAAAGCTTACTTTGGGGTGTGTGGCCTAACCGCAAAGCAAGATGGGAGTGCTGATTTTTTCCTCGCTGACAACCTGGAGCGAAGTCTTCGACGTTTCTCTGAGCTCAGCTGAGCTACTGAACCCAAAACAGAGCTATCACTATCCAAAAACCTCTTTTACCCGCAGCTCTTTTTTCCAGCGATTCTGACGCGGGGAAAAGTACTAAATCTAACTCTGGGCCCAGAGTCCCGTAACAACGTGTGTGAAATCATGGCGCACAAATCAAACGGCAGTGGAGAGCCTTCTATATGAGACATGTTCTCCTTGTTAATGACACAGATGGAAGCTGCCGCAGTGGCTACCAATAAATGCTGCCGGCACACTGCAAAAACTCGATATCCAAATGGGACAAGTGGAACAAAAAGTTGTACAGCAAGAGAACACCTTACGAACCCATTGTAACATCATGAGAGACCAGGCGGCCCAAATCAGGGTCCTTCAGGAAAAAATGGACGACGTGGAATAATTTATGACTCCTAAGTTTCTCGGAGGGCTGCGAAAGGACTATAACTATAGCTTTTCTGAAACAAGCCCTTCCAGAGATCTTGTATCTAAAAGCCTAGGCCCATACTGGCCTGCATCCTCAACTACGCAGAGAAAAAAGCCATACAAAACAGGGCCAGAGAAATCAGAGCCTTGGACTGGTGTGGGTACTGAATTATGATATTCCAAGACTACTCGCGTGAGCTGGCTGCACAGAGAAAGGCCTACACTGAAGCTAGGTGGAGGCTTCATGACATCCAGGTTCCCTTTACACTCCGTTTCCCGGTAGTACTGAAAATAACCTATAATGGTTCCATACAATTCCACACACCAGAGGCTGCTATGGCTTTTATAAATACCACCTGACCCTCATTTAATAATCGCAACTGCAGCCCAGTGGTAAGCAAATTGGAGTCAATGACTAGTGCTCACCTGGATTGGAGGTCCCCAAAATGGGACCGGCTGACTCCGGGCGGGCAGAGGCCCAAAGACCCACTGGGCCAAGAAAGGAGCTGGAACCACGTTTCTCTAAAAGTGGAAGAGACCCCATCTGCTGTGCACACCAGAAGGGAACATCCAAAAGACAGAACACATAACGATGTCTGTTTCTACCCACGAGAGGTGTGCACACAGCGAGCTGAAGACCAAGAGATCGAATATACCAGCCCCTACTTCACGCAGAATAGATTCTCGCCTATCGCTCCCTTAAATATGGAAGACGGAGGAATTATTTACGGGGATGGATGTTTCCATGTCTGAAGCACCAGACTTGGACCAAGAGGAGGTCCAGCGACCATGGGCGGCTGAAGCAGATGAGGCCCTTCCGCTTGTTGACTTTGAACTCTCGACCGCGGCTTTGGGCCTTTCTTCAGGTCTGGTGAAGATTACCGAGCACGACGCTGGAAAGGAGGACCCCCCATGATGTGCTCTCTGTGACTATCTCCAGATGAGTCTTCTTTGGTTTTGTGTCTTGGAGTAACTGTGGGTGGGTTTAACTGGGGTTAAATGGGTTAGAGGGACAGAAGTGCCACGGGACTTATCCTTTTATTGTTTCCCTCAGCACATCTCCCCTACACCCAGATAACTGGGGTGATAAGACGGGCAGGGTAAGATCACCTGCCCCGCCCCCAACCACAAAAGACACTTCTCCTTATGGCTTGTACCAGAGAATTTACCATTTTGCAATGCAAAATTATTTAGAAACTGGAGGGGAGGTTTGGACTTTAGGGACAGCAGTAATCTTGTGTGGCACTTTATGTTAAAGGTGATCCCTGGGTCCTTCTCCCCCAGACCTTCCTGCTCCCATAGAGAGAACAGATCTTGACTTCATATCATTCCTTAAGCAGGACAACCGGAGGAATCCTACAGTGGAACCACCCCCCCCTCCACCGACTGAGAGATCACCACCTTTGTGAGGTGTCTCTGTTGGAAGCTGCATATGGCATCAGCCTACCCGCCACCATTCTAGACCCAGAAGAGCTAATATATACCCCCTATTGCTTCGGGAGATAGCTATCTAAGAAGCGGCTTTACCAGAACTGACCCCCAATATCTCCACATTGAGGTTGCTACTGCTTCATCCATCATAATCCTACAAGGCAAAGAAGGCGACCCATACAACAGGTTCATCGACATCTACCCCCCCCCCCAAAATAGGTACAGCAGGCGTGCCATTGACTGGGGCCTCAGCCAGCTGAGCCTGCTTAGGACCTCACAGTTTTTGTTTGTTTTTTTTCTGTTTCTAGTTCTTTATTGTTATTTTTATTTTATTTATTTCATAATTCAGATTTACAACCTTTGAGTCAAAGACTCATTTACAAAGGCACCTCATCTCAGGGAAGGTAGACAACAATTGGTGGTGGAGTACATCAATGGAGAATATTACCGGTGAGATACAATAAAAGAACACACAAAGCAATTCCAGTAATACAAAGGTGTACAAAGGCTTCAATTGGTTACAATCAGTCTAGTATATAAATAATAAGGTACTGCTAGGGGTTCTAGGGAGTGATACCTGGGGGGAAGCGGTGGTTGCTGGGGGAGAAGGCAGTCCGGAAGGATGTTGTCTGTAAATTGGGCCAGGCAGAGCTCTAGGTATGGGCCAGTTAGGGGCATTTACAGCTCCGAGTGTCAGTGAGGTGGTTTCGGAGGGCAATTTTGAAGGAGCCGATTTTGGGGACATTTGTGATATGAGTGGGGAGGGAGTTGTACCAAGAGAGGGCTCTGTGGTGGAATGATCTTTGGGCGAAAGAGGTCCTGGCTTTCTGGACCTGGAAGGTGGCTTTGGTTGCGCTTCAGGTGGTGACCGAGTGGGAGTCCAGTTTTAGGGATGCAGCAACCCCCGGGAGGGAGAGCCCAAGTAGTGATTTTTTTGCCGGTATACAGGTGTGGTAACGTAGACGCTCATCAAAGGTGAGTAAGTTCAAGGAGGAGTAGAGCTGGCATGTGTGAGTTCTGCTGGGGGCACCGGTCAGGAGCCTGCAAGCCTTGGTGATCGAGGTCTGGACTTTGGTGAGGGCGGTGGATCGGCAGCCGCATAGATAGGGAGCCTGTAGTTGACCAATGACAGGATGGAGGAGGTGATAACCAGCCGGAGGGCATTCTGAGGGAGGCAGTCTTTGTGGCGGTAGAGGAGTCCAATCCGGGTGTTTACGGCAGTGGACAGGGAATTAAGATGAGAGTGGAAAGAGAGAGCCGAGCCAAAGGTGATGCCCAGATATTTGTATGCAGACGCCTGTTCAGGGGGGTGTAGGGTGCTGGGGAGGATAAGAAGGGGGCATTTCTAGAGTTACTCTGGCGGTGGGCAAAAAGCATAGATTTTGTCTTCTTGAGATTCAGAACTAGACAATAGTCGGGGAACCATTTTTCAGCTTGGCTAAAAGTGAGTTGCAGAGAGTTCTGGAGAGTGGGGTCGGGGTGGGAGGCGACGAGAACCGCATCATTGGCATATATGAGCATACTGCCCAAGCAGGAGCTAGGCAAGGTGTTTTTTTTTTTAACTTTCTATTTATCCCCCCCCTCACCACAGCGCCTACCTTCCCTCAGGGACTCCCAAGGCATCGTGTCCGCCAGATCTCTGGGATATGAGCCTCAGTGTCCGTCCTAGCCGCCCTCGGGATTACCCAGGGGTGGGAGACCTACCCTAAACCCCAGCCATCATCCAAGTGTTGGCGGATTCGTGTGACCCCTCTCAGTCCTGGTCTCGTGATGCCGGGGCCCGTCTCCAGGCGTCGCTGCTGATGTTTTTTCTGCTTTTCTGGGGAGCGGTGTGTGTCCAACGTCAAGGCGCTCCCGCCGATGTCCATAACTCCCAACCCTGTCTGTTCACTCTGCATGCTTACTGTACCTCTGGCCTCCACCAGAGGTCAGCCAAATCCCGGTGTACCCCTTCCTCCCAGGAGAGGAGGCTGTCCTCGGACGGTCATCTCCCTCCCCTACCATTGACCGGCCCAGGCTCATTCTCGAACCTGGGTCCCCGGTGTGGCGCGAGGTGTGGCGTCCAGTGCCTCAACCCTCAGCGCCACCAGGCCAGCTGGGCAGGGTGTTTAGAAAGAGACTGAACAATGTGGGGCCCAGGATGGAACCCTGGGGGACACCTGAGTGAACAGGTAGGGCAGCTGATAGGGTACCATTTATCTTGACTCGGGATCTGGCATGGAGGTAAGTGGAGAACCAGGCAAGAGGGTCAGATGAGAAGCCTAGTTGATGGGAGTCAAGCAATAGGGGGTGACACAGTGTCAAAGGCCTTAGATAGGTCAATGAGCACTGCCCCGGCAATGTCCCCAGAGTCAAGTGCTGAGTGTATTTGCTGTGAGAACTCTAGGAGTGCTGTGGTGGTGCTGTGTCCAGGGCAGAAGCCATGCTGTTCTGGATATAGTATGTTGTATTTGGTTAGATATTCCATGAGTTGGGTGAATACTATTTTTTCCAGGGCTTTAGAGAGTGGGGGAGAATGGAGATCAGTCTGTAGTTATTTGGTAATGTGCGATCTCCATTCTTATGAATTGGGGTAATTTCAGCCGATTTCCAGGCACTCGGGAATTGACCAAGGTACAGAGACTGGTTTAACAGGTCGGTAAGAGGGTCTAGCATGGCATCTAGAGTTAGACGGAGAATCCTGGAGTCAATGGGGTCACAGCTGGGGTTGTGGCTGGAGAGGGCTTTTAGAAGGAGTGGTTTGGCTTCATGGGGAGATATGGTGCGGAGGAGAAATGGGGGGCGATTCAGGGTGGGGGAGTTGAGTTAGGGATAGGGTCAAAAAAGTGGACAGGAAGGACTGCGCTTAGGTCAGAAAAAGCGGTGTTGACGCAGTCAGCAATATGTGGGGGGGGTCAGTGGTAATAGCACCATTGACAGATATCTGAGATGGGGGAGCGTGTTTTTCCATTGAGCTCCTTAATATTATCCCAGAACGCATGCGCAGAGCCCCAGAAAGTGGCCAGGGTGGTTTGGTAGTATTTGGACTTGGCTTGCCTTATGGCCCAGGTGCATTGGTTACGAGTAGCATTATAGGCCTGTCTGTCCACTGTCCTGCCTGTCTCGACCGCGACATGCCAGAGGTTGTCTTGCTGCCTCAGTTGTTGAATAAGGGAAGGGGAAATCCAGGCGGCATTATGTCTTTTGGAGCGGGTACTGGTAAAGGGGGCAAAGAGGTCACAGGCCTTGCAGAAGGCTCTGGTAAGGTAGGCTAGCGCAGTGTCTATATCAGTCGTGAGTGAGATCGGGGACCAGTCAAGTTGGGCTAGGTATTGCTTCAGTTTACTGAGGCCCCCTGGGAAGAAGCGGCGGTGGGAGGTGACTTCACGCGTGGGTTTTTGCGTGGGGGAGGACCAGAAACAGAGGATGGGGAATGGTCGCTGAGGAAGTTAGCTAGGACATTAACAGTCTTGATTTTGTGGGGGCAGTTGGAAAGTATTATGTCAAGGAGGGAGCTGGTGCCACTTGACTGGTTAAATCTGGTAGAAAAAGTGACTGAGCTAGGTCAAGGACAGTGAAGGAGTCCTTTATGTTTGCAGCAGTGGAGCCTGGCCAGTTGACATTGAGGTCACCTAGGACGAGCTGCTCAGCTTTGTGGGGCAGGGTAGAGAGAGATAGTAAGGGAGTGGATTGCTGGTCCATGGGCCTGTGGGAGTAAATATGTAGTGGTAAGATAGAGAGAGCTCCTGCCCAGGACAGGGGAGATTTTTAAGGTGATGGCTTGGGCACCATGACCGAGCGTGGGGGCAGGGAGAGCATGGCTAAGGAGGGAGTCACTCAAGTAGACTGCACATCCGCTACCATGCTTACCAACTTGATCCTCCCTCTTGGAACAGGGTGAAACCTGGGAGGGAGACAGCTGAGTCAGGATTGTTAAAGAGAGCCAGGTCTCCACTATGGCAATGATGTTGGGCCTGTGTTGTGTGACCCAGCACTGGAATGCAGCAGTTTTCTTTGGGAGACTGCAGATGTTCATTGACGTAATGCGGAGGCCACACCCAGCAGGGTGCGAGAGGGGGTAGAAGACCCAGGACCTGTGTTGGGGTGGACGTTCCCGGAGAGCAGAAGAAGTAAGGTGATAAGTCTGAGGAGTGGGCTGCGGCGGTTGGGGTTGATACATTTGAGCTGACAAAATCTGGGGAACAGAGTGTATGATGTGCCAGATAGGATAGGAGCTCCTAGTGGCAGCTACATATAACCTGCTAATAGAGGAGTAGACACAGAAAATGTCACTGCTACCAGAGATATAGCCCTCTAGTGGCGAGAGGATATAATCTGCTAATGGAAAAGTCAACAGTCAAGGCACATAAATTCAACTAGAGAGACAGAGGGAGATACAGTAGTTAGAGATGTGTTCAGCAGGAGATAGTGTGGGCCACTTAGAGATCAGCTTCCACTGGTACCAAATCCAAAAGTCAGGGCTAGTACCTTGCAGTATCAACTGAGCTGTAGCTCATGGAGGATTTCTGAACCACTGTTTAGGTTCAAGAAATTGAGGGGTCCCTGGCCTTGTCAAGGCTCACTGGATCCCTTACAGTATCAGTTACATACGACTGTACTTAGGTTTATATAGGATTAGTACTGTACGTTGGACCCCTCACTTCTCACCGACTAAAACTTCTCTACTCACTACCTCCAACCCTCCAGGAAGGAGAATACCTCCTTCAGAACATCCATTTCTATATATTTATCCAGTTGACCCCCATGAAGGACATAGGATCCAACGTTAATCCCAGGCTGTAATAGTACTAGCAATCCCTTCCTACATGGACTTAAAGTCGTACAAGAAATAGGCAGGTAGCACAGTCAGGGAGAATGGCCGACACAATCTTTCATTCTTGCAATTTCCGAGGACTGAATACCCCCATAAAATGGAAAAAGGTCCTCTCTCATCTCAAACATTTAGGATCAAAGGTGGCATTCCTCCAAGAAACTAAGCTAACAAAAAACGACCATGTCTGTATGATAAAGGACTGAGTAGGACAGGGAGTGCACTCTGCTGTTTCCACCAGGAAACATGGTGTTCTCATCTTATTACACAAATCCCTACAATGGACCCTGCAGCCTCCATAGCAGACTCGGATGGCAGATGGGTGATGGCTACATATCTCACCCCCTCAGGTCCCATTACAATGTGCAATATCTATAACCCCAATAATGATGACCCCCAGGTCTTTCACAGGCTGGCTGTGGATATCGGTACATTTCTGCCTGACAACTACCCTCTTCTTCTCGGGGGAGACTTCAACTTAACACTTGTCCCCTCTCTAGACAGAAATGATACCGGCAGAGAAACGCATGTTAAAGGGGGAAGAGCTTTGCATCAACTGATAAAAAAAACCTAGCGCTCACTGATGTGTGGAGACTGTTTCAACCTAGAGACAGGGACTATACGTTCCATTTGGAAACCAACTCCTCACGCAGTAGGCTCGATTACTGGCTTACATCCTCCTCTCTTCTTCACAACTCCCTTGATGCTGCCATCCTTACAAGAGTTATTTTTGACCATGCCCCAATCCAGTTGACAAAATAATGAGGACCACCACCAACCTTATCTCGCTGCTGGAGGCTTGAACTTCTCCTCATACGAGACCCAGATTTCATCCCTTGGGCTAGAACAGAAGCATCCCTGTTCCTACAACATAACCCCCCCCCCCCGATACCTCAGCAAGGAACACATGGGAGGCCTTCAAAGCCACCATGAGGGGCAATATTATGGGGTATGCTGCTGCCAGGTGCAGAGAAAGAGAACAGTGCCTCCTTGACCTAGAAAAATGATTGGCAATCGCTGAAACCCAGTTTAAAGCCTTGCCGTTCCCCTCTCCTAGTTCCCCCATAGGCAGGACCATTCTTGGACTGCAATTTGAGATCAATCAGCTCCTAAATAGGATGGCCAAAGTGGTCATCCTACAGCTCCGGCACACCTTCTGAGAGGGAGGAGATAAGGGTGGTAAGGTATTGGCTTACCAACTTGGGCATCAGCAAACCAATCAACATACCATGCCTGAAAAACAATCAGGATATTGGCAACCACCCCACTGGCCATAAATCAGATCATGGCAGCCTTTTACCAGAATCATTACTCCACCACCCACTCGAACCCAGTAATCGGTATCCAATCCTTTCTTGATGGCCTGTCCCTCCCTACACTCTCCCCACGACAGTCTTCCCAGTTGAAAACCCCAGTCACTCAAGCAGGAGTGGGTAATGCCATCAAGGGCCTTCAACTAGGGAAATCCACTGGGAGTGATGGTTATACTGCTGATTTCTATCAGTCCCTGGCCCCCGTGATCACTCCACTCCTTATTGAAGTCTTTCAAGAAGCTGAGGCATGGGGGAATTCTACCTCCCTCCCTCCCTTCTTGAGGCAACCATTGTAGTTATCCCCAAAAAAGGGAAAGATCCCACTAACCCCGACAGCTATTGCCCAATCTCCCTTATAAACCTTGATAGTAAAGTCTATGCCAAGGTTTTGGCATCTAGACTGAGCCCCCTACTTTCACACCTCATTCGCCCCTCCCAGGTGGGATTCGTCCCCAGCCAACATAGCACTGATCACCTTAGAACCCTGCTGAACCTTAGGCACAAAGCCAGATATCTGACAACTCCAGCTGCAACCATGGCCTTTGACTCCATTGATGGGATTATCTATATCTGGTCCCTTCTCATCTGGGAGTGGGCGAAAGATTTATGGCCAGAGTGCAGGCCATCTATAACACACTTCTGCATGAGTAACCACCAATTCTACCCTTTCTCTTCCCTTCCCACTAGAGCATGGTACATAGAAACATAGAATTTGACGGCAGATAAGGACCGCTTGGCCCACCCAGTCTGCCCATTTCCCTACCTGATGGATAAGCTGCAGGTCCTAGTTAACCAGCAGCCTACTTCCTCCCCCCACCCCCTAGAATTGCCTTATGACTGTCCCATGCATGCTTGAATTCCACCATCTGTTTTTGACTCAACAACCTCCTCTGGAAGGCGCTCCATACATCCACAACCCTCTCTGTGAAAAATACTTCCTTAAATTACCTCTGAGCCGCCCCTTCTATCTTCAAATTGTGCCCCTTGTTCTTGCACACCTCTTTTTGAAAGATGCTACCCTCTTGGACTTTGTTGATTCCTTGAGGTACTTGAAGCTTCTATCATGTCTCCCTCTCCCTCCTTTCCTCGAGGCTATAAATATTAAGCTCCTTAAGTCTCTCTTCATATGTCTTCCGGTGCAGACCCTGCACCATTTTGAGTTGCCCTCCTGTGGACAGCTTCCATCCTGTCTATGTCTTTGTGGAATTGGGTTTCCAGAACTGCACGAGTACTCAGATGGGGTCTCACTAGCTGTCTGTACAGAGGGATAATAACTTCCTGTTTTCTACTGGTGATGCCTCTTCCATGCATCCCAGTATCCCCAACCCTCCTTGCTGCCCTCTCACATTGCTTGCCCGCCTTTAGGTCATCTGATATGACTACCCCAGGTCCCTTTCCATTTTGTTGTTGTTAGTAGCTCACCCCCACTGTGTACTCTTCCCTGGGTTTTGTTTCCCAGGTGCATTACCTGCACTTCTTAGCATTGAATCTAAGCTGCCATACATTTGACCATTCCTCTAACCTTGCCAAGTCCCTTTCATCCTTTCCACTCCACCTTGTGCATCAACTCTGTTGCAGATCTTTGTGTCATCTGCAAAGAGACATACTTTTCCTTCCAGTCCCTCTGCAATGTCGCTATAAAGACATTGAAGAGGACGGTCCTAATACTGAACCCTCAGTACCCCACTACTAACCCCCTTTTCAGAGTGGACTCCATTTACTATTACTCTGTGTCCTATTCTCCAGCCAATTCTTTACCCAGGCTGTCATCTTGGGACCCACCCAAGGCTGGCTAACTTGTATATTAATCTTTGTGTGGACTGTGTCAAATGCCTTGCTAAAAGTCTAGGTAGGCCATGTCCACAGCCCTCCTGATCAACTACTTTGGTCACCCAGTCAAAGAAATCTATCAGATTTGTCTGGCATGACCTTCCGCTGGAATCCATGCTGCTTGGGTCCTGTGCCCTCTGGCCTCTAGATACTCAACAATTCTTTCCTTCAGAAGTGATTCCATCATTTTCCCTACCACTGAGGTTAAACTAACAGGTCTGTAGTTTCCTGCTTCTGCCTTGCTCCCACTTTTGTGAAGGGAATCACATCTGCCCTCCTCCAGTCCTGGGTACCACCCCATCCTCCCATGATTTGTTAAAGAGGGTAGTCAGTGGTGTCACTAGTTCTACCCTTAGTTCTTTTAGAATTCTGGGATGAATCCCATCAGGCCCCATTGCTTTGTCCACCTTCAGTTTTAAGAGTTCTTTCAGAACCCTTTCTTCTGTAACTGGGCTGGTATCAACTTCTGTATCCAGAGTGTTTCTACTGTTTGTTTTAGGTACCTCCCCCTCTTCCTTTGTAAATACTGAGCAAAAATATTTGTTTAGTATCTCTGCCTTTTCACAGTCACCCTCTGCCCACCCTCCTCCCCTTTATTAAGCCTCACTATCCCTCCATTGGTCTTCCTTCACTCCCTGATGTACCTATAAAAGGTTTTATCCCCCTTCTTAACTGAGTTGGCTATCTTTTCCTCGGTTTGGGCCTTTGCTGTTCTGACTGCCTTCCCAGCTTCCTTTGCTTTAACTGATACAGTTCTCTGTCCTGTTCCTTCTGTGATTCCTTGTACTTCCTGAATGCTTTCTTTTTCTCTTGAACCTTCACTGCCACTTCCTTTGAGAACCACAGTGGTTTCTTACCTCGTTTCGTTTTGTTTATTTGCTTTACACAAAGGCTTGTTACCTCTGTGATGGCAGTTTTATTATTCCCATTGTTCTTCCACCCTCCTTCCTGCCCATTTGCTAGTGCATTCCTTAGGCACTACTTCATTTTGACAAAGTCAACCCTCCTAAAATCCAGTACCTTTGTTCTGTATGGCTTGACTCTATTGCTGTGTTTATTGAGAACCATACTGTTCGATGGTCGCTAGTTCCCAGATGGCTACCCAATTCTACATCTGTGATCCTCTCTTCATCTCCATTTCAGAGAACCTGGTCTAAGATTGTTCCCTCTTGAGTGGGCTCCAATACTAGTTGTCTAAGGCATGCCCCCTGTAGGGCATCTAGAATAACCCCACTCTTAGAAGTGGCTGCTGCAACTGCACTCAGTTAACATCTGGCATATTCAGATCACCCATCAGCAATATCTCCCTTTTCTGCCATTCTAAGTATACTTTCTATCATTTCCTTGTCCATTTCCTCCCCCTGAGAAGGGGGTCTGTATACAACCCCTGTGCAGATTGTGGTGCCATTGTCAGTCTCCAAATTTACCCACAGTGCTTCTTCTCCTCCCTGTTTACCCTTTTGTTCTGTTGCTTTGATTCCTTCCCTTATGTAAAGAGCTACTACTCCTCCTCTTTTACTCTCCCTGTCCCTCCTGTAGATAGTGTATCCTGATATGTTTACATCCCAGTCATGGTTTTGTGTGTACCATGTTTCTGTGACTGCCACGATATCCAGATGTTCCTCCTCCATCAAGGCCACTAATTCAGGAAGCTTGTTACTCAGACTACGGGCATTGGTACTCATTGCTCTCCATTTTTGATGGCTTTACTTTCTGTTGTAGCATCCCCCACTGACCTTTCTACCTCGGTCTTTTTCCCATTTAGTACCCTGTTTTGTAGGGAGAGGCTGGGATTTTTCTGCTGCTTATCAGTGCCTCCCCCCTTGACTAGTTTAAAAGCTTGCCAATGAAGCATTTAAACCGATTGCTCAAAAGACTTGTGCCCTTCCTGGACAGATGCAGACCATCTTGCCAGTATAGGCTGGTGTCCCTCCAGGTGGAACCCCAGTCCCCAATGAAGCCAAACCCCTGTGCTCCACACCATTTTTTCAACCACTCATTAAACTGCATGGTGCAAAGTACCCTTGCCTCACTCATGCCATTTACAGGCAGCACCTCTGAGAAGGATACTGTGTGTGCTACTTGTCTTAGGCCTCTCCCCAGTTCTACAAGTCCTTCTGCACTGCTCTAAGCTCATGTTGAGCCAAGTCATTTGTCCCTAGGTGGACAATGACATCCAGCTCGAGACTCCTGTGCAGGTGTTCTCGTGATCCTGAGGATCGCTTCCTGTCCCTACAAGCCATGGCACCAGGCAGGCACTTTACTTCAGTTTTCCCTGCTCCCCCAGTTCTATCCCCCTAATAATTGAGTCCCCCACCAGGAGCTGCTTCCTTTCCTTGTGGCATCCTCTGCCTCCTTCCTGTGGGCCTCCCTTGTGACAGGTGTCCTCAGCCTCCTTAATCTCCTCCGTGGGTGCATCCATAGGGGAGCTGTGCTCCCCCAGAATGGTGTATGGATTGTGGAGTGGAACAACTGACTGGGTGTGCCTCTGTTCCACCCTCCTCACCCTCCCTGAGCCCACTGTGGTCCAACTGCTGTGCTTTCTTTGCAACCTCTGAGGTAGTGCTGGTGGCTCTGGTGCTCCCTGGATGGGGGGGGTACTAGAGAGGGCTGCCCTCCTCCCTCCTTTTGTCTTCGAGTTGAGCCCCTAGCAGAAGTTATTCGGCAGCATCCCCACATATGCGGTGTAAAAATTGGAGACACTGAGTACCCCACCCTGATGTGTGCAGATGACCTCCTTCTTCCCTTAAATGATGCCCAATACTACCTGCCTCATTTACTTGCCCTCCTTGACTCCTTTACCACCTGCTCTGGTCTGAAGCTCAATCAGACCAAGAATGAGATCCTTCCCCTTAATGAGCACTGTCTACAAGGTACAGCAACTATGTATGGGCCATTATGGGCCCCCACAGGGATCACATATCTGGGTATTACACTCTTCCCTAAACTGAAACGTCTCTGGCAGACTAATATACAATCCCTGTTGAATACTACTAAAACCGAGTTCGACAGATAGAAACAGCTCAAACTCACCCTAGCAGGTAAAATAGCTGCTATAAAGATGGTGACTGACCTTCACTTCCTGTACCTCTTAGCCCATATACCTATTCCTTTGCCTAAGTAGTGGTCCCAACCTATAGACAAGCTATTTGGGGACTTCCTATGGGTGAGAGCCAAACCCCGCTTCAGTCAATCCAAATTAAGAGCCCACTGGATGCAAGGGGGCTGGAATCTCCCCTGGTTAGAAGGATACAAATGGGCATTTCAGGTAACACAAACAGTTTACTGGTTCCATACTCCCTCTTCTCTCCAAGGCCCCAGTGGGTCCAAATTGAACTGGCAATGACAAATACCACGGTTTCCTCTTCTCTTATGGTTATAGCTGGTAGGTCCTTTTTTCCACATACCTCCTCTCCAGATCAAGTCCCCATCCCCCTATAGTGGGAGATGTCCAGATGAGCCTGGTACTATGTTCACACAAAATTGGTTACTGACCCGCTTCCACTATTCTATGCCCCGCTATGGCAGAACCCCTCTATCATCATAGGCAAGGATTAGGTCACTTGGAGAAACTGGCATGCTAAAGGCCCCCAAGTGGTGGGAGACATATGTGATCGGGACCTTAACTCTATCTCTACCTTCCGGTACCTACAGAAACAATGGGACCTCCCACACAGTGATTTTTGGAGGTATCATCAGATCTGAGCTGCTGTCACACCCTTACTGAGAAGACCCAAACAATGGGATAACCCCTCACCCTCTCAAATTGGATCCAACATTCAAAGGTCTTGCAGGTAGAATTTACACCAGGCTGAGAGACACTCTGCCATCTCAGTCAGGAAAGTCAAAAGTAAAGTGGGAGAAAACTCTACAGTGTACTAACACTCAGTGGGGACAAGCCTGGAGGATGCTACAAATGGCACCAGGATGCCTGATCCAGGCTGATACAGAACAAAATCTTACACTCATAGTATAAGATGCCTGCTGTGTTCCACAAAGCTAAGTTCCTAGAATCTGACTGCTGCTGGAGATGTGAGGCAAAAGGGGGGACCTGGTTCATGTATTATGGTCCTGTCCTAAGCTTTACAGTCTTTGGGCAGGGGATGGCTCATTGGCTTCCAGAGTACTCCACAAGCAGATTCCCCTGACACTCCTCTTTTTCCTTTTGGGGATTTGAACCAGCCTCCCACTGCTGACCTCTCAGGAATACAGGTGGTTAGCCCTATTGGCCATACAAACAAAAAGGGCTCTGTTATGCAAATGGCACACCCCGGTCATCCCTACACTTGCTGAAGTGGAGGCCTCCTTCTCGGCCTTGGCTAAACTTGATAGGATCGCCCATCTTAAGTCCTATCAAATGGCCATTCACCAATGCTGGGCCCCATACCTGAGACATGTACAACCCCTACAGGGTGAGAATGATTCCCCGAACAATGGCTGGACTCAGCAGAGATTCTCACTGACACAGAATGTGAATGAGGGGACAGGACCTCAAGTGCGCCCCCCAGCTATGAATTTCAGACTACAGGTAAGTTATCTATACCCGACTCTAGTCATGGTCTGCTCATGGACCAACCAGAATTTTCCTACTTGGGCTTTTTGTAATATATGACCCTTTTTTACCCCTAACTTGGGATGCCCTTCTGTTGATGGGACTTGGTTATTTTGTTAGTATACTGTTATACTATATGTTATTCCAAGTAATATAGTGGCTTTAGTGCACAGATTCTTTGTGTATACCTTTATTCTTTTTAGATCATGTCAACTGATATGCCAGACTGAACCTATACATATCCGAATCACCAGATGCCTTGTCAGAATCGACCCTTCCTCAGCTGGATAGGTGTGTCTTCAGTCACAGACTCTTGCTTGTCATGTATAGAATATACTGTAGGTTGGTGAGCCACATTTCTCAATCAATTATGCTTGTACTCTTCTGTTCTGAGTTGAGAATGTTTTCTAGATACATAACCCTTGGACATACTAGATACAGTATACTGATTTGCACTCTGTAAGCATGTGCAACTTGCAATTATATAATTTTCCCTATACCCCCTCCCTTAACCTTCCCCTTGCCTTCCTACCTTCCCTTACAATTCCCTCCCCACACCCCCTTTCATAGCACTAATAGAGCTATACACTATGCTGTAATGTACTATATTATTTTTGGAAAACAAAATAAAAAAAATCCTTGTGGGGGGAGGCTTACTTTTGCTCCTTTTGAGCCAGCCATGACTTGTGGCCTATGCTTCCTTTCTTGGAAAGTGTTATTTTTAGTTGCCATTACTTCTGGTCAAAGATTCCAGAGCTTGAGGCTCTAATGTGTGAGCCTCCTTATTTGATTTTCCATAAAGGCGGGTGTCTTTACATACCATTCCTAAGTTTCTGCCTAAGGTGGTGTCTGAGTTTACTCTAAATCAAACTATCCACCTGCCAGTTTATTTTTGAGCATGCCAAGCCGGAAGCATTGCTCCATAATTTAGATGTACATAGAGTACTTAGCTACCATATATACCACACAAAGGACTGCAGGAAGTCCTCACATAGTTTTGTTTCTTTCACCCCTGGGAAAGCAAGTGTGCCCATTTCTGAACAGTGTCTGTCCAAATGGTTGGTCAACTGTATTACTTTTTGTTATAGGAAGCATGGCAAGGAACTTCCTGGTGGTGTTCGTGGTCATTCCATTAGAGGCATGGCCACTTCTGTTGCCTGTTTTAAGAATGTGGCAGCTGCAGAGATTTGTGCTACTGCAACCTGAAGTACTGTCCACACCTTCACTAAACACTACAGTCTGGATATTGCCTCTTGAAAAAGGGCAAGTTTTGGCCAAGTCATGCTTCAAGGCCGCGTTTTTTAGACCTGTGGCTTAACCACCCAGACTTTTTATTGCCAGAACTGCTTGGTACTTGTTCCATAGGGTGTGGCCTGATGAGAGATATCCTCGAAGAAGATGTTATTTACTTACCCCAACAATAGATCTTCAAGACAATCTCTTTCATCAGGCCATGCCATCCCACCCTCTGTCCCCCTAAGAAGTAGAGCTCTGTAACTTCTATGTTTTTCGGTAGGATGGTCTACCTGCTGTTTCCAGACTCATCTGGTTGTTGGAACTGTAGGTTCTCTCCCGGTTCGCTAGAGGGAAGTCCTCTAAGCATGATCTCTGGTGGGGAACTGAGGAAGGAAGGGGCATCCCACGTTTATATGGGAGTTGTTGATGCAAGACAGCATCATGGGTGGCCCTCAAAAGGTTTCCGTGTGGTCCTAGTACCTGGTGGCTATAGTTTCATAGGTGTGGCCTGATGAGATTCGCTCAACGATCTACTGTTACAGTATGTATGTAACTCTTCTTTTTCTTTTTAAAGGATAACTGTGCTGAATCTATATCATTTTTCCCACTAGAAGCTGTTCTTTTTTTCAATACTGGTTCAAATTATGTTTTTGTTGTAGCTTTCCATGTTTTTTAGTTATACTACTGAGTGTTTCTGGTGTACATGCTGCTGGTAAGAACCATTTTAGAAATGTATGATTAAGTTTTTGTCCCTGTTCTACTCATCTATTGTTGGCACAATGCATCCATGTTCTGCTATAGAACTCTGGCTGAGAGGGACATAAACTACATCATACAGTTCTGAATGCTACTCACCACCACAATGTAAAGCAGAAATGCCCACTGAGGTTACTAAAAGGCCTGTATAGATGGAACAGTAATAGAATTTTAACTAGCACAGTTTCTGTTGGGGAAACATGACTAGGCTCAGCACAGTTTTCACTTAAGTAGCCGAATTTCTCTTTATTTCTTATGCCATGTCTTTTGCACTGGATAACCCCACTGACAGGCAGTTCATCTTTAGCAGAGCCCTGCTTTGACTCGTGTTTATAACTGGATGAACTAAATCACTTGAAGGTCCGTTCTAGCTGTTCCTTTGATGCAGTCCATAAGGCGATTACATATAGGTGACTCACTACAAGGTTCACATATAAGTGGTAATTGTCAAAAATGCAGAAACAGAATTTGGTTTGAAGAGCAGCTGCTGATTTATTTTGTTTTTAACCACAGCATTGAACAACTCTAAGCCCACAAGTTGAGCTCTATTTTTTATTTTTGTTGTTTATAGTGATAATAGGTTTCCAAGCCAGATTACATTTTGGTTTTGTGTGTTTTTCTTCACTTCTGTTTTTCCCCAAGTTATCAGTAAATGTCAGCAGCATAAACCACTGTTTTCAGCAGTTTACTTGTTGGCATTAAGTGATAACCGGGTCAGTACTTTTCTAAGGAATAATAAATTATATGTAAAACCTTTGAATGTGATTCTGCTTTTAAACTGCTATCCATATTTTATTTATTTAAAATGTATTTTGCCAGTTAAGCACACAGAGCCCAGGGCTTGGGACTTGTTTACAGTTGCAGTCAGTGGGGCGGGGGGTTGGTTAGGGAATGAGAGGGTACAAAATACATAGAACAAACAGTACAGTTCCAAACAATTTCCATACAAAGAGCAAACAATACCATTCAGGGGTTCAAAATATATCGGAAGGCAACAAAAGTGCAATACAGTGACCACACAGTTTCAAGGTTCAAACAGTTCACACTGCTGAAACAAGTGTGCCTTCTGACCCCCACCAGGATAGGATTGCTGAACTTCATGGGGGGACCCCTAGGCATGGAAGGAGGATGAGGCTGGAAGTAAGAGAAGGCTGATGGGGATATGAAGATGGACTTGACCATGGCCTGGCTAGATTGAGGAGGGCAATGACTATGGAGGGTGGGATTGTTCCAGATGTAGGGGAGCCTGTAGCTAATGGAGACCTGGCCTCGGTTGCGCTTTTAAAGAAGGATGTGGAGCGGCAGCCTGCCTCATATCTGAGTGAGTAGGCTGGGTTTGCAGAGGGAGAGAATATATCAGATAGGTGTTTGGATAGTTTGCCAGTCCAGTAGTTTGGTCGCACAGGACCAGTGTGCATCAACTGTCATGCATGTGGGGGCAGGGGCGGGGTGAGGGACAGCACCGTTTATTGTACATAGTACAGTGATGTGTTTGTGGGTATAGCTCAGTTCAAGTCTACACAGTGCATTGAACAGAGTGGTCATTTTATTGAGGGAAGAGGAGTTTGCACCTTAGTCCAGAAGGGAAGGACTGATTGTTCCAGTATCTGTTTCCTTACTTGTTGGTGACAGGTCTTCCCTCAGAAAAGAGCACCAAGCTTAACAAACAACCTGGCTACAATCTGGGAAATGTGTTTGGTGTAATCAAGGTGTTGATCCAAGTGAAGGCCCAGGTACTTGCAGGTGGTGACCGAGTTCAGACAGGCCCATCCTGGGAGTATAAGGTCAGAAAGGGGCAGGTGGAGTTGATCCATTGCTTGGAGCTGAACAGTACAGACATGGTCTTCTATTGGTTCATGACAAGATGGTTGTCAGTGAACCATTTTTGGATTGTTGTGAAGCCCTTTTGGAGGGCACCTCAATTGAGAAGCCAGAGGAACTTAATGTGTACACAGTGATATAATCTTCATTTATGTGTATGCTGCTGGCAGAGATGAACAAGGGGAGATCATTGATGAATATGGTAAAGAACAGGGGTCCCAGGACCAAGTCTTGGGGACCCCAAGAGAGACAGAAAGGGCGAGAGAGAGTCTAACTTGATGGAGTGGGTGCAGTTGTCCAGGTAGGGATGGAACCAAGCCAAGGCTGTTGGAAAGACACTAGGGTCTGCAAGTTTGAGTAGGAGCCAAGGATGGTCATCGGTGTTGATGGCCTTTGCAGAGTCTATGAATCTGACTCCTGTGTCAAGTTCCTTGGCTGAGTTGGAGTGTATATGGTTGGTGACCCTGAGTAGGGAGGCGGAGGTTGAATAGTTGGTGTGGAAGCCAGACTGTAACAGTGTTAGAAAGTTGGATTCCACATAGTAGCTGAATAGTTGCCTGCTGACAGACCACTCAAGAGTTTTGGAGAGGATGAGTAAAAGTGAAATAGAGCTATAGTTGGAGGGAGAGTCAATTGGGCCACCTTTTATGGGTCTGTGCCACCAGAACATGCTTCCAACGGCATGGGAATGATCTGGTACAAAGGGACCGATTTGACAATATGAGCAACAGGGACAGCTGTTACCGGAACACCAATTTTGAGAAATTTGGGCTGAATGCTTTCAAATCCACAGCTGGATGCAGTATTTAGAGCCAGTAGTTCTTTGCGGACTGCATAAGCAGAGATTGTCTGCAGTCAAAAGTTGCTGTTTGTGGACAGCGCAGCGTGGAGTGGTGAGGATTGGTGATGAGAGCCCTAAGTCCTTAGGTGAAATATTGGTCTTAAGTCTTCAGTGTGGTTAAGTTGAAGCTGGGGGTGGGCCACTCATTGCCAAGGGAGTTGATTAAAGTGTTTATTGTCCTCCAGAATTTAGAGTGGTTGAGGGCATTGGAGGCTAGCGTGTTCAGGAAGTCATTTGCCTTCACTAGTCTTGTACTACTAGTGCAGTGATTCCAAAGGGAGGCAAAGGCTTGTGTGTCCTGGGTTAGCCCAATGGATTTGTGTCTGACCCAGGCCAAGTCTCTTCATTGGAAGAGTTTGATAAGGTCAGGGGTTATCCATGGGAGATGGTGACCCCAAACTCTTGACCACTTGTGTGCTGCATGTTTATTACAGATGGCTAAAAAGGTTGAGATTGAGGAGAAGTGAGCTGGGGACCACTTCCAAGTCAGTTTTAGAGAGGACTGGGGCCCAATTGGTTGTAAGGAGGTCCTGGGGGGATCTGTCAGGGTCGAAAACTTTGAATGATCTGGTTAAGATTATATTTTTGGGGGACTTGAGGGTTTAATTTTCCTCACACAGTAAGTCTTGCAGTGATCACTGAAAATAACAGGTATGATGCCAGATGTCAGGATTCTCTGCAATGAGTTGCCAGCACCCAGTTTATCATGCTGTGATTGGAGGAAATGCCCACCACGCCACGACGCCAGCTTGCCAGAAACCCACAGCACCACCCGTTACATACCCTCCTGCCCCACATTCGGAGGGCTCGCTCCCAACCCCATGCACTTCTACGTTCATGACATCCTATCGCCTTTTCATGACCCACCCCATCCAGTTGCCAACCCCACACCCTCGTCGTCGGGGCACTAACTGAAATTGGGTCACCGTTTCAGCAGGTGCCCACTTGCTAGTGCCCCATATCATGGTATATCGCTGTGGAAGCAAACCAAGAATATGAGTACTCCACTCCATCTTTTTGAGTGGTCTCTTCTGTGGGATATGTACACAGGGAGGTTGATGGCTGATGAAGGGACGTAGGCAGAAAACCAGGCTTCAGTCAGGATCAAGAAGTCCAGTCAGTTTAGGATTGTCCAAGTTTTAATTAGGTTAATTGTAGGTAGAAAATGCCTGACATTTATATAGAAGATTTGGGGACCCTTAGGCAAGAGGAGGGGCCCACTATTGGAGTCTGAAGACGGGCCAGGATCAGTCTCCACACCTCTTCCCAGTAGGAGCAACATTAAAAGGAACTGCTTGCATTGTGATGGGGCCTTTTGTAGAGTTCTATGGGTGGGTGTCAACAGCGGGGGGGAGGGGGTACGATTTAGCCTCATTAGTGTTTCAGGACAATCACAGGTGAGGTGTAATAGGCCTTGATGGATATCAAAATAGTGTGAGCCAGGGCTTGAGTTAGGAGGGGGTGGTGTGGAGGCATTGGAGGAGATAATGCAGAGCATAAGTAGTAGCATGTTGGCTACAGGTGGTCTGACTATGTGCCTGTTCTGGGCCCTTGGCAATAATCCTAAGTAAGCACTGGGGATTGCAGAGCTAGATGCCTGAGTTGCTGTGTTTCAGAGCCCAGATGGGAGATGTTGCAGCCAAAACAACTGGCCATAATACTCCTCAATTCTAATGATGGTTGGCCCTAGATAGGGAGTTTCAAAAACTACAGTTGTCAGGTAGTGGTTACCCCTCAACTATGCAGCAGTAACAAGAAGGATATTACACTGAGGGGACAATGGGGTACTATGTTAGGTTAGTTGGAACACCCTGTCCCACCAGTAGAGAACAGGGAGGATGTGCACTAAAGTGGATTAGTGCCTAGCAGAAAACCGTTACAGATTGAACAGTAACTCTAGTGATAACAGACCCTAGATAGGGAGCTACAAAACTTCACTTGTCTGGCAGTGGTTATCCCTCAGTTAAGCAGCAGTAACAAGAAAAGTGTAACCCCGAGGGGACACTAGGGTGCAGTGTTTGGTTAGCTGGTGCACCCTGCCCCAGCAATAGAGGCCGGGGGGTGTAAACTGAAACAATGATAAGTTAAAACCAAGCAGAAAACAGTTTTCAATTAACCAACTTGGTGAACTGTGCAAATGAAGCAACAGTATGGGGTGAGAGTAGGGCACCAGGCTGCAGCAGTGGAAGACACCAGCTTTCAAAAGTTCTTGTCCTAGATTCTTGGCATGGGGGAGGGCTCTGCTACTCTTCTGGACCCTGATAGATGGGGCTACCAGGTTGCTATCACTGATGGCATGCGTGCATGAGAGGTTGCTGAGAAGTGTGGTCCTGGATGGCCCTCCATATGAGAAAGCAAAAGTGAAATAAAAGGGGAACAGTCAGCTGTAAGAGCTCCACAACCAATTGTGGGGCAGGTCCCCATATATACTTTGTGTGCAAAAACATTTTTTTATACTTAATGTTTACTGCTGCATAGCAGGTTGCATCAGACTGATTTTAATGACTTCCGAAGTGACAATTTCTGTAACTGCAAATTCCAGAATCCCCTGCAGCTGACATCAGAGCAGGGCTGCAGAAGTAGGAGATTCAGTAGCCTGCCATATCCAGTGATGATAGCGACCACCACAAAAATAGCAACTCATTTTCAACACTATCATTTTGGGCTACCCTGCAAGGGTAGTGATGCAATAGCAAGGACAGTGACCGGAAGGGGAGGGATAGGGAGGAGAAGGGAAGGGATACGGAAGAGGGTTTAGGTAGGGGAATGAGCCTGCTGCAGCCGAGCCTGTCCTGTGGTATGGTGGTGAGGGTGACTGGCTCCCGTGCAGTAGACACTGGGTCAGCAGGGCAGACAGGGAAAGAATATGCCGCTGTTTGCAGCTCTTTTTTTTCTTCTATTCCCATGCTAGAGTGTTGTCCCTTCCTCAACATGCACCCCCTGGAGTAATAATCCAAAATCAGGGTCCCCCCCCCGCCAAAAGCACTGCGTTTTCGGAAGTGTGGTCACCGAGAAGGGCATATCACCGATTTGCGTTTCTGTGACATGCACTTGCCATAATACAATCGTTGTTTCGAGTCCATCTTAGTCAGCGAAGAGAAATGGGTGGGCAAGAGAGTCACCCTGTGGGTATGCTACAGGCCCCTTAAAACATGATGCCCAGCTGATCACATAAATTATGAGAGTAGCCAAATCTAATGTAGGGGTGATTTGGGGGGACTCTGTCTCCTGGGCATAGATTAACATCTTGAGAGGGTTAATGGCAGAGCTGAAAGAGATAACATGAATATTTGGTTCCAGAGGAGTTATACTGAAGGTTACATTACTTCAGTGCTCAGCCATAGCAGATTTCGCAAGAGTTCAGAAATCAGCTCAGACTAGAAGTTCTCAGTTGGCCACTGACTTTAGGACACCGTTCTCAAAGGAATTTTGTCATCACTACACAAACCAAAGGACATGGAGGTCATAATAGACAAAGGGCTGAAGCAGGACAAGAGGGTTAGCAGAATACTGGGGTATATCAAATGGGTGTGGGAGACCAGTAGAATAAATCCTGCAACTCAGAACCCTAGTCTGGCCTCACCTCGAGTACTGCATGTAGCTCTGGTCTCAATTTTACAGACTGTGGGAGTGTTGTGATGTTCCTGAGAAATCACAGTACTTTTTTTTTTTTTTTTAGTTGTTTTTAACCAGGTATAGCACACTAAGCTGAATGCTTTTTTACAGGTCTTTCAGTTGTGTGTCATGTACAGTACTCTTAATTACTATGTCTCACACACTGTGCCATACTAACAGGCTTTTCACTTGTGCTACACAGCCCTGCACTATTATATAGATAAAAAGGTAGTAAAAAAATGTTTACTTCAATAATTGTTATGGGATGCTAGGAGAGCCTGTTATGGATATAACAGAGTTCAGTGCAACCCCATTCTCTATGGTAAATCTGAAGAGTTAAAAATGTCTTTTGACCTAAACTGGCTAATTTAGAAAGATAGAATTTGCCAGCAGATAATGACAACTTGGCCCACATAGACTGGCATTTTTTCCCTATCTTCAGTATTACCGCAGATTCTACTTGCTCTCCATCCCATTATCCATACCCCCTTTCTTTCCCATAGGATTCCCTTATGCCTGTCCCATACATTCTTGAAACCCACCACTGTTTTTGCTCCCAGCACCTCCAGTGATCCCAGATTGATCTGGCATTTTCCTTGTAACTCCAGGGCAATGGTTCCTGTGTTTTCCTATAGATTGCATTCCTTCTTATGGAATTGAATTGCTCTGTTTTCCCATATAGCCAATGCAAGTTTATGAGAAGAATTTCTCTGTAGATGGCTCCAAAACCCTGTAAATTACAGGAAGCCATGAAGATCTGGAGCCCTGCACCTCTGCTGCAGGAATCCAGCACTTTCTGAGTAAGTACTTCTTCATATCTCTCCTGAATCTAGCCCATCCAGCTTCATATCCATATCCTCTTGTTCTCGAGCATCTTTATTTCTGAAAATACTTACCTACTCTATCTTGTTTACCTCACAAAGTATTTAAAGGTCTCTATCATGCTCCCTCCTCCTCTCTTCCAGAGTCTACATATTTAGGTCCTTTAGTCTCTCCTTGTGGGGCTTCTAATGTAGGTCCTTACCAACTCCATTCTGTCTCCTTCTGGAGATACGGTCTCCAGAACTGGACACAGTACTATAGATGGAGTCATACCAGCTTTCATACAGAGGCAGCACCACCTCCCTCTTTCTGCTGGTGATGCCCCTTCCTGTGCACCCTAATATCTCACTTGCCCTCCCAACTGCCTTGTCACACAGCCTGGCCACCTTTAGGTCATCAGATATGACTACCCCCAGGTCTGTTTCCTGCTTGGTGGTTGTTGGTACCATCCCACCCATTTTGTACTCTGCCCCTGGGTTTCTGTGCCCCAAGTTAATTATTTTGCACTTCCTTGCATCAAAATCAGCTACCGTACCCTTGACAAGCATTCTCAGGCTACTGCTCATCCTTTCCACCCCTCTGGAGCATCCACCTATTTACAGATTTTGGTGTCATCTGCAAAGAGGCAAAGCTTCCCTTCCATCTCCTCTGCAGTTTCACTAACTGTATTAAGACATTAAAGAGGACAGGTCCCAGCACTGATACTTGAGACACCCCACTGGTCGCCCTCTCTTCATCCAAGTAAACTCCATTTACCACCACTGTCTGCTGTCTATCCCCTAACCAATTTCTTACCCAGTTTACCACCACTGGACCCACTCCTATGCTACCCAGCTTGCTTACTAGTCTCCTATGCAGAACTGTGTTGAAAGCCTTACTGAAATCTAGGTAGTCTACATCCACCATCCACCCTAATCTAGTACCTTGATCACCTAGTCAAAGAAATCTGTCAGATTCATTTTACATGCCCCCCCCCAATTAATCAGTGCTGCCTTGAGTCTTGCAACCTATTGTATTCAAGATATTCCACAATCCTTTAATTCAGCAGACATTCCATTAACTTTCCCACCATTGACGTCAAGCTGACTAGCCTGTAATTGCCAACCTCTTGCCTGCTACCACTCTGTGAAGTGTTTGCCACATCTGCCCTTCATCAGTTCTCTGGAACCATTCCTGTTACCAATGAATGGTTAAATAGGACTGTCAGAGGTGCAGCCAGTACCTCCCTGTGCTTCCTAAGTTCCTTTGGATGTACTCTATCTGGCCCCCTTGGTTTGTCCACTTTCAGATTAGCGAGTCCCTTCAGGACTCTCTTCTCCAAACATGGACCAGTGTCCTCCTCCCTCCAATACACCTCTTACTTTTGTAGCCGTGCCCTTTTCCTTCCTCTGTGAACACTGAACAAAAGTATTTTTCAGGATGTCTGCCTTTTCTTGGTCCTTCTTTGCACAGTCCCCCTTCCCATTTAAACCTTACAGTCCCACCGCTGGTCTTCTCTTTGCTTACATACCTAAACAATGTCTTATCCTCTTATTGTCTCCTTACTTTTATATCCATGGAGAAGGTGTTCTCTTAGGTATCATTTTAAAACTGCAGTGTGAACAAAACAAACCACTACATGCCAAGGTGGAACCCCACAGTTGTGTCTTGACTATGAAATGTTTGCAATGGCCACTCTTAAGGAAACGCAGAAGGAGCAAGACAGAGAACTGTACCAGTTAAGGCAGCAGGAAGCAGGGAGGGAAGTCAGAATAGCAAAGGCCCAAACTGAGGAAAGGATAGCCAACTCGGTTAGGAAGCGGGATAAAACCTTTTATAGGTACATCGGGCAGTGCAGAATGACAAAGGGAGGGATAGTGAGGCTGAATAGAATGAACGGTGGGTGGGCAGAGGGGGATAGTAAAAAAGCAGGGATACTGAATGAATATTTCTGCTCAGTATTCACAAAGAGGAGGGAGGTGCCTAATCCAATTAACAGAAGCACTCTGGATAGGGTGGTCGATGTAGTCCTTTCACAGAAGAAAGGGTTCTGAAAGAACTGCTAAAACTGAAGGTGGACAAAGCAATGGGGCCTGATGGAATTCACCCCAGAATTCTAAAAGAATTAAGGGGAGAACTAGTGAAACCACTGACTACCCTTTTTAACAAATCATAGGAGGATGGTGTGGTACCCTAGGACTGGAGCAAGGCGGATGTGATTCCTCTTCACAAAAGTGAGACCAAGACAGAGGCAGGAAACTACAGACCTGTCAGTTTGACCTCTGTGGTAGGGAAAGTGATGGAATCACTTCTGAAGGAAAGAATTGTTGAGTACCTAGAGGCCAGTGGGGCACAGGACCCAAGGCATCATGGGTTAACAACAGGAAGGTCATGTCAGACAAATCTAATTGATTTCTTTGACTAGGTGACCAAAGTAGTAGACCAGGGAGGGGCTGTGGACATGGCCTACCCAGACTGCAAGGCATTTGAAACAGTCCCACACAAAAGATTAATAGTGAAATTAACCAGCCTGGGAGTAGGTCCCAGGGTAGTAGCCTAGGTAAAACATTGGCTGGACAACAGGACACAGAAGGTAATTGTAAATGGAGTCCACTCTGAAGAAGAGAGGTTATTAGTGGGGTACCGTGAGGTTCAGTACTGGGTCCAGTCCTTTTAATGTCTTTATAGAAACATAGAAGTTGATGGCAGATAAGGACTGTAAGGCCCATCCAGTCTGCCATTTCTTTTCTACCTTATAAATGTGCCATCGGCCTTTGCTCTGTCAGTGACCTATCTATTCATAGTCATTTGTATTGCTCCCTTATGCCTATCCCATGCCTGTTTGAAGCCCTGCACTGTATTCATAGCCACCACTTCTTGTGGTAAGCCATTCCATGCATCCACCACCCTTTCTGTGAAAAGAATTTCCTCACATTCCCCTTCATCTGCCTCCCTCTAATCTCATGCTGTGTCCTCTTGTCCTGCTATTTTTCTCATATTTAAACATGTTAGACTCTTTCACCTTGTTTATGCCCTTAAGGTGTTTGAATGCCTCGATCATATCACCTCTCTCCCTCCTTTGCTCAAGGGTATACATATTGAGCTCCGTTAATCTGTCCTCATATGTCTTCTGATGCAGTCCCTGCACCATTTTGGTTGCCCTTCTCTGGACTGCCTCAATTTGGTTAATGTCCTTGTGAAGGTGTGGCCTCCAATACTGCACGCAGTACTCCAGATGAGGCCTAACCAGTGTCTTGTAAAGAGGGATTATTACCTCCCTCTTCCGACTTGATACCCCTACTAATACACCTAACACCCCCTAGCCTTACCTACTGCTTTAGGGTCTGCTTGGATGATTTTAGGTCATCAGTGATGATGATGCCAAGTCTCTTTCTTCCTTTGTGACTGCTAGCAACTCCCTCCCAGCCTATAGGTGGCTTCAGGGTTTCTCTTTCCTATGTGCATGATTTTGCACTTCTTTGCATTAAATCCCAGTTGCCACTCTTCTGACCATTCTGCTAGTTTATCCAGATCTCTTCTCATTCTGCCCACCCCATCTGGATCATCTACTCTGTTGCAGATCTTGGTGTCATCTGCAAACAGACAAGCCTTACCCTCTAGTCCATCTGCAAGGTCACTAATGAAGATGTTGAAGAGGACTGGCCCCAGGACTGATCCCTGAGGTACACTTGTGACTTGCATCTCTTCTGACTGTATACCATTTACCACCACTCTCTGTTTTCTGCACGTCAACCAGTTTGCCACCCAGTTGACCAACTTCTGACCCACCCAGCCTACCCAGCTTATTTATCAATCTTCTATGTGGAACAGTGTCAAAAGTTTATAAGTGACAAAGTGCAAAATAATGCACCTGGGAAACAAAAACCCAGGGGAAGATTACACAATGGGGGGGAGGAAGTAACAAAAACAAAAAAGGAAAGGGACCTGGGGGTAATCACATCAGATAACCTTAAGGTTAGCAAGCAATGTGAGAAGGCAATAGGGAGAGGTATCACCAGCAGAAAACAGGAAGCTGTTATCCCTCTGTACAGACAGTTGGTGAGACCCCATCTGGAGTACTGCATCCAGTTCTGGAGAACCCATCTCTGCAAGGACATAGACAGGACAGAGGCAGTCCAGAGGAGGGCAACTAGAATGGTGCAGGGCCTGCAAGAGAAGCCATACAAGGAGAGACTAAAAGAGCTTAATATGTATACCCTTGAGGAAAGGAGGGAGAGGGGGGGACATGATAGAAACATTTAAGTACCTCAGTGGAATCAACAAAGTCCAAGAAGGTAGCATCTTTCAGAAAAAAAGACATGCAAGAACAAGGGGACACAATTTAAAGATGGGGGGTTCAAGGGCAATGTGAGGAAGTATTTTTTCACAGAGAGTGTAATGGATGCATGAAACAGCCTTCCTGAGGAAGTTGTGGGGTCTAAAACTGTGGGAGAATTCAAGAATACATGGGACAGACATAAGGCAATTCTCGTGGGGGATAGAAAGAAATAGGCTGTTGGTTAACTAGGATCTGCAGCTTATCCTGTAGGTAAGGAAATGGGCAGACTAGGGTGGCCAAGTGGTCCTTATCTGCCATCAAAGTCTTTGTTTCTATGTTTCTTATATGCTGTAGAATGTTTTGCCTAACTTGGCTCCTTTAGAATAACGTGCTTTCATATAGGATGGGTCATTCACAGATGATCAAAGGGGGCATGCTAAATGGTGCACCACACAACTCCCAAACTCTGAACAAAATCCAAAAATAGCACACGCTACCTTTGTTTTATTCCTGAAGTTCAAAAGCACGTGTTTGATTAGGTGTGCTACTGGTTTTGTGGCACTTTCATAAGAGTCCTGCCCCCCCCCCCAATGATGAATCTGAAAAGTTTCAGGTTTTTTTCTGCCTAAATCGGCTAATTTCTTACTTTTATCTCCATGGAAAAGCAGTTCTTTTAGTTATCATTTTACAGCTGTAATGTGAACAAGCCAAACCACCAGATGCCAAAATGGAACACCATGGTTTGATCCATGAAACACAAACACATGCAGTGGCACTCTTATACAGTACTGTGGAGTGCATTGCCTAAATTGACTTCTGTAAATGCTTCCACCTACATAATTCACAGGTGGGCAAAGCAAGCATGTTAAAAGAGTACCACACAACTCCCAACTCAACAAAATCCAACAATAGCATGCTCTAGCCTTGTTTGTTTGTGTGTGTGTGTGTGTGTAATTCAAACTTCTATTGATAGTTCAATAGTATACACAAATAACAAAGCGATGAAAAAAGTCAATGGAACAATAATTCCAATGAGAACTTATACAACTGTAGAAAAAAAGTAATTAAGCTGTAAAAATCTATACTAAGTGTCTGACAATTACCTTCACTTTAACTTAGGTAATATTTTTACAAAAGACAGAGTGTAAAAAGGGTTCCAAATGTCCAATCATTTCTCTATACAATCACTACAAACAAAGCTAATCTCTCCTAGCTTGATCTAGTGGTGATATGATTCACACAGGGTGGGGGGAGGGTTGCAACTGTGCATGACCGAACTCGGAGCTGCAACTTTCATAATGATTTAAATACCTTACATGGCTCCGTTTTCACTGGGAATTGGATGTAGAGGTTTAGTTAACATACCTCTACATGCCACAATGTTTAATTTTCTCCCGGGTAGATACGCCTTGCTCGTCATTTTTATGAGCCTTCCGGCATAGGACAGGATGCCAGGGGCACACTCCGTCTTCCGTTGCTGTGGCACTTTTGACATGGTGCCTCAAGGAGCAAAATTAAAAAGCTAAATATCTGGAGAAAGGTTAGCTGAATTTATTTTAAACCATATAGGTTGTTTTAAATGGGTGTTTTTGCAGCCCTGGTGATTGCCCCCACTGTTTTGTGCTGTTTTCCTTTAAGAACATGTGAGGTGACACCCTTTATATCCATAAGATGCCCTTCTAGCTTCCCTATAAACTTGTACAGAAAGAACATTGAGGCAGTACGTGATCAAGCCACTTTGTGCTTAGGATCCAGAGCAACTGCCAGTATTCCAAAAGAGGCTCTAAATTCATAACTTCAGAAAGGGCAATACTGTATCTTGCCTGAATTACATGTAAATCATGCTTACTATTTCACTTTGTAATCCATGTAAATCCCGGGTCGCCCCTGAAAAAGGGACCTCCGGGGCCCAGTGGGCTTACCCGGTCACCAAAATTTCATAAATAAATAAATAGACCAGTTTGGTCCAATTTCAAAGTGCTTTGTTAACACAACTGATTTACCTGATAGTTCTCTGAGGCTGGAGCTGCTACCCGGTTTTATTAAGGTTTAACTCTTTATTCAAGGCTAAGGGAGCACTACTGCTGAGAATAATAGCTGGTCTTGTTTAACTCAGAAGAGGAACAGCCTGCAGAGATGGACCTAAAGTGCTGCACTAATTGTAGTAGGAATGGGCAAACAACTTATTTCTACTGCTCCTAACTACTCTGCAGTGTTTCCATAGCAACAGAACAAACAAGAGCTCTTCCACCCCTCCCCCACCATTGCTGTTTTCTTGAATCATTTATTTTTCACTGCAATTGGAAAAACTTGCAACCAATTTAGTTTGTTAGTTAGTTAGTTAGTTACAACATATTTTATCAGGTGAGCACACAGAGCCTTGGGCTCATTTCCAGTTATGACCTGGGGGAGAGGGGATATAGGGAATGTGAGGGTACAAACAATTGAACAAACAAACACTACCAGTTTCCATTACACAAAACAAATGATAACATTCAAGATAGCAAACTCATCGGTAGTGACAAAGGTGCGGTTACAATGACTGCACATTTTACAAGGTTCAAAACAGTTCCCATAAGAGAAACTCATGTGACTGACCTCCATCAGGAAGAACTCCTTGTCTTTGGTGGGAGATCCTAGACATGGGGGCCTGGCATCGAAAAGAGGTCAATGGGGTTTTGAAGAGACCTTGACCATGGACTTGCTGGGTTTGAGGGAGGGAGGGAGGGCAGTGACTTTGAAGGATAGCTGGTTCCATATGTTGGGAGCCTGAAGCTAAAGGAGGCTTGCCTATCCCAAGGGCTCGGGGTGCTTGACATAAATATAACAATTATCAAAGCATTAAAATCATCAGTTCCATGCACATTAAAGTAATCAGAGAAGCAAGAAGAATCAAACCGGTAGCAGGTCTCTTTAAAATTCTTGTGTATTCCAAGGTGCTGCTTTCCTTCTGTAGTCTCCATGTGTGTCCTTTTTCCACCTTAGAGATCTCTTTAAATGCACTGTTACCTCATTCACATGGCATGCAACTTCATTGTTCCCATCCCCATTAGTTTTGCTGCAGTTTGTGAAATGCTCCCAACAAGCGTTCATGCAGATTGGACTTGCAGGTGGTGCAGGATGGCTTCGTGCATTGCGAGTAGTCTTTCGGTAGGGCAGGAAATCTACTTAAGTGCAGCTTAAAAAAATTACCTTGCACAGTTGTGAGTGGTGCCAGCTGTTCACACCGCCACATGAAACACCAACACCACTACACAATCCCAAGAAAAGGGGGATTGCAGTGAAATGAAATGCAATGCAATGCATGCAGATACTGCGATTTGGATTGTGGTCACATGAGTTAGGCAGCAATGCTGTAACAGTGCAGCACCACTCACAATGGTGCAGAACTTGCCATGTGAATGAGCCTTCTACCATTTCTCTCTGGTCAGAAGTCTTTTTTAACCACATTCTAGTGGCAGCAATCAGAGCTGAAAATAAATATTTCTCAGGCAGTCTGTTCAATGGAAGGGGGTCCCAGCAAAAGATTGTCTGGAACATTCTGTGTTTAAAGGAATATTACAGTCAGAATTTGCAAAAACATGTTTTCCTGAGGATTTTGGGACACTTTTAGAAACTTAAAGGAGTACTACAGTCAAAATTTGCAAAAAAAATAAAACATGCTGTGCACACTGTTTTAATGTGTCTATGTAGGCCTGGTGTGTCCTTCCCTTTGTTTGCTATTAAGAGGTTTTTTTTTTTCTAAATTAGCCTGCTAGTTATGTAATAGTTTTATGGCCCCTGGGGATCTCCATGTTAGCAAGGCTTATTGCTCTTCTTTGTACTACAGTACCTCCTGTCTTATGTGACAGTGATGCATCTTGGACCACTGATTCAGCAAGTACTAGAGATAGGATCCTGATGTTTTCGCTTCCACTGAATAACACTAGTTCAATATTAAGTTTTCTGTGTGTGTGTGTGTGCGCGCGTGCGTCAGGTCTGGCTATCAGAAGTAAATGTTTTGCTTTTAAAACTGTTCATTTCATCAAACTATACACCGCCATAAAAAAGCACACAAATCACCCCAGATTATCAGTGCTATAATTAGTAAAGACTGTTGCTGTTTTCTTACAGAATAATCCACTCAGTTAGCCCTTAGGTACTTCCTAAACTGTAAATGTAGCCATTAGTGCTCAGTGGATAAGGGAAGTTACTTAATATCACTGATCTGCTGTTGCAAAATTGACTCTAAACCAGTGCTTGTTGACTCTATGTTCCTGGATACATCACTGTCAAATGGGACAGGAGGCATTGTAGGAACAAGTAGAGCAATAAACCATGCTAAGATGGAGATCCCCAGGGGCCCCAAAAATACTGTAAAACTAGCAGGCTAATTTAGAAAAAAAAATTCTAACAACAGACAAAGGGAAAGACCCACTAGGACTACACCCACAAATTAAAACACTGCACAACATATTCTTTTTTGTTTTTTGTTATACTTTTCTCCCTTGGAATACCTGATCTACTCCCATGTCTTGGCATCCTTTGTGGGACTCCATCCGCCGTCCATATTTGCACACACTCCCAGGCCTTGCCTTCTAACTCCTGGAGCTTACCCCCCCCCCCAGTGGGTGGTGGGGAGCCCCCAACTCACCCATGTCCACATCCAGTTCAGGTGATGCACCGGAGCTGGAGATCACATGGACGGCCATGAAGCCACATGGTCAGGTTGCCATCTTTTTTCCAGTTTTTCTCCTTCGTGGCAGCGGAGCATGTAATACCATTGGGGGATGTACTGTGCATGCATCTGACGGCAGCTCCTCTGCCTCCCCTAGTAGATTCAGCATCAGTGTGCCTGCCCCCAGCCACCACTAGGGGCCAGCCAAGCACCGACAACTGGAAGCCCCCCCACCCTGGAGAAGGAGAGCTGTCCAAGGATGCTTCATCCTTTTCCACTCCTGCTGACCCCATTGACCCAAGGTCACTCCCAAACATGGGTCGTCGGCGTGGCATGAGGTAAGGCGTCCACTGCCTCATCCCTCAGTGCCCCTGGGCCAGCCCTGCACAACATTTTTTACTGGGGAATTGCACAAGATGATGGCAGGCTGCTAGGCTGTGAGTTTGAAGCTTCTACCTTTGGATCTTATTAGCTCATTAATTTACCAGCAATACCACCCAAACTCTATGTGCAGAGATAGAAGACAACTGGAAACTACTAAACTTCTTTCTGTAGCTAAAAACTGATTATAAGGCTGTAAATGGACCGAACATATATTCTCTATGAAACGCTTACAAGCAGCACAGCCAAATGACTGTTCTAAGAAATGGCAGAGCTGCTGTAAGGCAGTACGACAGGATAAGAAGATATCCTGCAAAGCTAAAGCAGTCAAAGAGGTTAGAGAATGTTTCCTTAAAGCTAAAAAATAATTGAAAAAGAAGGGTGTCAAAGTTCCTGAGAATAAGAATAATGAATTCATACCTGAACCTCTTGCCCCTAATGCATACTGAGTCAACCACAGCAGGATCAGCTGCAGGGAGCCCAGAGAATTAAACAGGCTGGTGCTTTGTCTCCAGATTCAAATCGGGTTCCCAGTTCAGGTAAAGTGGGATCAGAAGACTCAGCCCAAAGTTCTGCCATTTACATTGCTGTACAGTCAGCTTTGAATACTGCAACTGACTCTGCGAGTAATTCTTCAGTGGTGAAAGAAACTGTTGCTATGACCCCGGCACTGATGTTTGCTGTATCCTTAGAAAGGGACTCTTTTGATGTGAGAAACATTGAGGACACAACCACGCCCTACTTGGGGCCTCAGGGCTATCAGATGTGATGGGCCAAGCATCTATGGGAGAGCAGTCACTCAAACATAGCTCACTGGAAGAAGAGGTGGTTCTTAGCATTTAGTTGTTAACCAAGTAAGTACAATGAGCCAAGGCCCACTTTCAGAAATGATACAGATGGGCTACAAATGCAGCTATGATGATACATAAATTTCAATTAACAAGTACAGTACAATACACCACAGTACAACAATACTATACAGTGCTTAAATAGTATCACATTGAAACCAGTTGCAAAGATATTTACAAGTGAGATTTTAACTGAGTTAAAAGAATTGACTACTCTCATTATGACAAGATAATGGCAATGAATTTCACAGTTTAGTTACCTGCACAGAAAAAGCACATTCCCCCACAAGTGATGTTATCATAGGAACGAATAGTCACATACTGGAAGAAGATCTCAAAGCTCTATTTTCTTTCCTATAAACAATAAGGCTAAATAATGGAGAAGAGGTTTTTATATACTAGTGCCTCCTCAGCGGAAGACATAAATACATCCCTTGAAGAACCTGTTCTTAGTATGTTGTCTAGTAAACAACCAAGATTGTATTGAAAATTCCACCTACTGTAGGTGGTAACCAACCAGTTTCATTGTATAATGGGTAATGATGGGTACTTTACGGCATGAGTGTAGCAAAATGACAGATGGCATAAAATGTCTTAGTTATCTAACCTTGGGCTGTCGAAAGAATTAGAATGTATAGGAATTCTGGCGTGATATATCAGTCCATGGCACAGCAAGGGTTAAGTTTAGGTCAACACCAGACAGCTGTGTAAAAAGAAATTAATTGTAGTTTAAGAAAGGCAAAAGTGTAAATGTATCTATTGTAAACCCAGCTTATCCGGTTAGGAAACCCTTCAATTTAAACAAAGCACCCGTTTTCTGGTTTATTTGTTTATGAACATTCTTTATGTGGGCAGAAAAAGTCAAGTTGGAATCAAGTAAGATTCCAAAATATTTGAATTCAGTTACCTGTTGTAGCATCGTCCCCTCCAGATCAAATATTTGTAATGGTTGACACTTAGATAATCTTTGTTTAGATCCAAATAATATACACTTGGTCTTCTTGGTATTTAGCAATAATCTATGTTGCAACAGCCAGGTCTTCACAGCTCTAAAATCTATATTAAAAGCAACTACGTCTAAAAGATGTGCCAGTGAGCTACCCTGCCTACAGTACCTCCGGTACAGAAAGTACATAACGGAGGTACTGTAAAGACAATATTTACAGTAAAGATGCAGTGGAGTGCAATCTGCCTCCCCTGCCACAGCCTCGGGTCCCCCTTCCTGATCCAGTCCCGAGGATGACATCAGGTCGGGATGGGACCTGGCAAAATTCTATTTTGCCAGCAAAAGTGCCACGAAATTGGCATTTTGCAGCAATTTCACTGGCAGAATGCCACTTTCGCTAACAAAATGCCAATTCTGCATTACTTTCTCCAGCAAAATAGAATTTTGCCAGGTTCCCATCCAGACCTGACGTCATCCTCAGGATTGGATTGGGAAGGGGACCTAAGACTGCGGTGGGGGGGGTGCATTGCACTCCGCTGCATCTTTACTGTAAAATACTGCCTTACAGTCCCTCCATTTGTGGTACTCCCTGTACTGGAGGTACTGTAGGCAGGGTAACGTATAACTGACATGTCTCTACAGAGACGTGTCAGTTGCTCTTCAAGGGATGTATTTATGTCTTCCGCTGAGGAGGCACTAGTATATAAAATAAATCAAATTGTATACAGCAACAGATCTGACTGGGTGGAAATCTTCGAAATAGGATCCAAATATAAGGAAAAAAAGGGGTAACAGGAAGGACCCCTGGGGAACACACTGCTCCAGCAAATGAATACTAGAATAAGATCCGCCATAATAAACTTTTAAAGAACGATCTGTAAGATAACAATGGAACAATGCGCAAGGTGATTCTGCCAGTCCAGTGTATCCCAGTCTCTGGAGCAGCATTGTATGGTCTACTAAATCAAAAGCCTTTGACAAGTCAACAAAGACTATCCCAGTAAGTCTTCCCAAATCCATGGACTTCAAGGCTTCCAATGGACTGGGGGAAAGTGGTGATAAATCAAGGGCCAGCATGAGGGGAAGGGTTGGAGGAGGTGGTGGGATATCTGGGTAAGTAAGTAAAAAGGGTGAGAGGATGTGAGTTCAGGTGGGAGGGAGAGGGTAGGTGGTACAAGGAAGGGAGTGGTGGATATGAGAAATTGAGAGGATAGACAGGAGCAGAAGGGAAGGGTACAGGGCATGCCAGGAGTGAACAGAAGGGAGGGATAGGGTGTGTGTCAGTGGGGGGAGTGTGACAGGGTTGAATAAGGCCCTGCCCCATTTGTTGTGCAGAAAGAGTTTAAAAACAAGGGCTTGTTCTCTCCTTTCCTGTCTCTTCTCTTACTGGTTACACAATCACATTTTCTTGTTGACCAAGGAACTGATCACTCCGACAGTTTCTCAGTTCTCCACCTGTTGCTATCTGTCTGCCTTCCCTTGATATTTGTCTTTTCTTCCCCTTGCATGTCTTCAGGTATAAAAATATATGTGAATTTTTATGTGGAAATGTCACTGATACTGGGACCCCTTTGTTTAAAACTGTATATAGTTATACTGTTAAAATGATTGTAAAAAGCTATTTGGAACTCAATGGATTAAAATGAGATGCTGGTGTACAAACTGTGCAAAGTTGTCAACAAGAGGACAGTTCTGGGTTATTAAGTTCTCTTTGCTGCACCTGGAAGAACATTGGAAACTTACAAGAACATTGTATGAGAAACATGCTGTTTTCCCAAGTACAGACTCATAAATAGAGCAGCAATGCTTGTGCAAGAGAGAGACAGAGACTGAGATTTGAAATTTAGAAGAAAAAACTCAGAAGAAGGACTCTGTTTTCTATGTTTGTGCTGCCATTGTAAATAGTTATACTGAATATTTTTTATTTTTATTTTGCTGTTATTGAGAAAAATAGAATGCTATTTGCAAATTTTGAAACTGGTCCTTGTTTTCCTATGCTTCCTGACCTGTGCCTCGATGGTTTAGATGGGGGGAAGGGGACAGTGGGTGTGGAGCATCAGGAGGTACAAGATGGACAGGAGGGAAAGGAGGAGGCAGATGGAAGAAGGCAATAATATGAACAGAAGGATGGGAGGGCTATGGATGAGAAACAGGATGGTAATCTTAGAGGACTCAGTTGTGAAGAGGGTGAGATGGGTAGGAAGAGTCAGACTTTGAGAGTGTAGAATGCATGTCAGGGATGATAGCAGGGAAGGTGGGACCTCTAATAGTGCAGTGTGTGTGACAGAGAGGAGGGAAACCTCACATTATAGTGCACCTGGGTATGACTGACCTAGCCGGATGTGAGGTGGGAGCAGTGCAAGAGAGGTTCAAGGAGGTGGGGAGAAGCTGCAAGGTGGAAGGGAAGTCAGTAGCCTTCTCGGAGGTGCTTCTGGTCCTGAGGGCTAGTACAGCAAGGAAAGTAAGGCTTGCCAAATTGAATGAATGGCTTAGAAGGTAGTGTGAAGAAGGGTATGAGTGTGATGGCAGTTGGGAGGGGACATGGAATAGGAAGGACCTTTATGCACTGGATAAGTTATACCTAAGTAGAAAGGGAACAAGGGTACTGAATGGAAAGCTGGAGGACTTCATGGTTAACAATCTAAATTTAAACTAATGGGGGAGTAGCAGGGTGCACAGCATGTTCAGCCATCTGATGGAGGATGCTGATAGGGCTCCTCCCACTCAGGACTGCAGGAGGAGGGGAGAAATGGGAGGGGTTGGGGAAGAAGGGGGTGACCAGTGAAGATGGGAGTGGATGGGAGCAAGTCAAGAGTAAGGGGGGTCCAGAGTCATAGTGGAGGGTGGCATCTCTAATTGCCAAAAGTCTAGGGAACAAAATGGCAGAATTGCAGTCATTGTTGGCTGAGAGAGAGGTGGACATAGCAGCCCCTCACATAGACTTTGGGTACACAAAACCATGACCAGAACCTAGCAGTTTGGGGGTATAACATATACAGACAGGATAAGGGGATGGGAAGGGGGTGGGGTGGAACTGTACATGAAGGAAGGGATAATTTGCATGAGAGAGGAAGGTCCAGAGGGCAAGCCAGAATCTTAGTGGGTGAAGATCCAGTCCATTTAAGGAAGGAGGCCAAGGATGGGGTGATCTACAGACTACCTTCCCAAGATGAGGAATTAGGGTATTGGGGTCACAGATCATAGATATGTCCAGCAGGGGAGAAGTAGTAATAATGATGGATTTCAATCTAGCTGGAATGGACTGGAAGATCCCTGCTACCTCCTGCACTAGAGAACAAGTACTGCTGGATGTTGTCCAAAGTGCTTTCCTGACTCAAGGTGTCACGGACCCCACTAAGGACAGGGCCTTCCTGGATATTGTCCTGTCCAACTGTGCAAATTTTCAGTATGTGAAGGTGGATGCACCACTTGCAGGAAGTGACCACCACACAGTGTGGTTTCACCTGGATACAGGCAGAGGGATGGTCTCACCAAGACTGAGACAAGCGTCTTAGACTTTTGGAGGGCTGACTTCGGTAGGATGGGAGAAGTTCTGAAAGAACGCCTTGCTGGGATCAGCATGGGGATGGCTGTGAAACATAAATGGGCCATAATAAAGAAGAGATTGATGGAGGCCACTAGTGAGTGTGCCAAAATCAAAAATAAGAATGCTAAGGCCAAAAAACCC
This sequence comes from Neoceratodus forsteri, assembly GCA_016271365.2. Taxonomy (NCBI): domain Eukaryota; kingdom Metazoa; phylum Chordata; order Ceratodontiformes; family Ceratodontidae; genus Neoceratodus; species Neoceratodus forsteri. The sequence continues at coordinate 36,644,696 of JADMNL010000037.1, read as the reverse complement.
AGCTGGTTAAGCAAGATGGTTGAAAAAGCAGTGGAGGACACGATGGCAGCATTTAGAAAGTAGACGTGTACTCAGAAGGAAGAGGAGGATAGGGTGAACTACAGTCAAGACAGGCAAACAGAGTGGTAAGGGAGGCAAAGGCCACAAGAGAGGTACAGCTAGCCCAGGGGATAAAAGTGGGTCACTGTGGGGATGTTGATGTGGGGACACATGCCTAGCCTTTTTCAGGTATATAAGGAAGAAAAGAAACATAAAGGATGACACTGTCAGGCTACAAAAGGAGAGGAGCTGGGTAGAGGATAGTGAAGAAAAGGTGCAGGTGCTTAATGGGTACTTCTGTTCAGTCTTCACTCAGGAAAGGATGGACCAGTACCACAAGAGAGTGGGGGAGGGGAGACATCACAGATGCTTCGATTCAAGCAAACAGGGTACTCAAGGGCCTAAGGACCCTAAAGGTGGACAAATCACCAGGGCCAGATGGCAAGAGAACTGGTGGAGGTTCTGGCGGGTTCCCTGGCAGACCTGTTTAACACCTCCTTGGAGTATGGAAATATACACCAGGACTGGAGAACTGCACATGTGGTTCCTCTCCATAAAAGAGGGCCGACAGACAAACCAGGGAACTGCAGACCAGTCAGCCTGACCTCAATAGTGGGTAAGCTGATGGAGACCATCCTGAAAGAGAGAATGATTGGCTTTCTTGAGGAAAATGGGCTCCAGGATAACAGTCAGCATGGGTTTGTGTTGGGGAGGTCCTGCTAAACTAACCTAATTGACTTCTTTGATTGGGTCACACAGACAGTGGACAAGGGCCAGGCGGTTAATGTCATGTATCTGGACTTCAGCAAGGCCTTCGATTCAGTGCTAAACAGTAGACTTGTCAGGAAACTGGAGGACCTGGTGGTGGGGGCTAAGCTCACGGGATGGGTCAGAAGCTGGTTGCAGGAAAAAAAGCCTAATGATGGCAGTTAGGGAGAATTCTCATAAGCGAGGCCTGTGACCAGCAAGGTTCCACAGGGCTCAGTGCTCTGTCTGGTGTTGTTTGACATCTTCATAAGTGACATCACGGATGGTTAAAGATAAAATTCTGCCTGTTCAGGGATGACACCAAGCTCTGTGGGAGAGTGGACACAGAGGAGGGAAGAAAGGAACACAGGGAGAACCTGTCTAGGCTAGAAAAGTGGTCTGGCATTTGGCAGCTACGGTTCAACAGTAAAATGTGCAAAGTTATGCACTTGGAGGTGAAGAATCCAGGGACCAAATACTAGTCGGGCAGAGTGCAGGTAACCAGATCAGAAGAAGAAAAGGACCTGGGAGTGATAATCACAAGTGGCCTGACACACTCTGCACACTGCAAAAGAGCAGCAGCCAAAGCAAATTGGATGAAGTGCTCCATAGCCAGGAGATTTACCACCAGGAATGCTGAGGTCATTAATAGAAACATAGGAACATAGAATCTGACGGCAGATAAGGGCCACTTGACCCACCCAGTCTGCCCATTTTTCTCTACCTTTATTCTGCCACTGCACAGGTCACTGGTAAGACCACACCTGGAGTATAGTGTGCAGTCATGGTGCTTGCATCTTAAGGAGGATATCAACTTGCTTGAGATAGTCCAGAGAAGGGCAAGCAGGATGATTCAGGGCCAGCAGAGCAAAACCTATGAGAAGAGGCTCTGAGAACTCAACATGTACTGTCATGAGGAATGATAGGAGATGGCGAGACACAACTGAGGCTTTCAAATACCATAAGGGTATTAACGGAGTAAGCACTGAGGGGCCTCTTCAGCCTTAACAGGAACAAGATCACTAGAGGTTACAGCCTAAAGCTGGTGGGGGGGTTAAGAAGGAGATGAGGCACTTTTTCACTAAGAGGGTGGTGATCAAGTGGAATGAGCTGCCAGAGGAGGTGGTATCCCTAAAAGCAGTGAACAGCTTCAAGAGGTTGTGACAGGGTGATGAGAAAAGTTGTGAATAGAAGGTGGAGAGAGGGGGAAGTGAGAGAGGTCAAAAGGAAAATGAGGAGGGAGATGTTTCCTTTGTAAAAACATATAGAATTGCACAATCAAGTAGACTAGACAGACCATAAGACCTTTATCTGCTGGCATGTTTGTATGTTCATATGTTTGTAAGAGGTCATTAAAGGAAAATGGGGAGGGAAGTAAGCAGGGCAAGAACTAGGATAATGGACTTCAAGAAAGCAAACTTTAACAGAATGAAGAGGATATCTGGGGAAGAAATGTCAGGGATGGGTAATATAAAGGATGTGGAGGAATTATGGGCAGCTATTGAGGGAGGGATGCAGAAAGCCACTGAAATTTGTGTCAAGAAGTTTAGGAAGAACAGAAGAAGGAGGAGACCTCTTTGGTTTACAAGGAAGGTGGCAGGGGTGGTCATGGAGAGGAAAAGGGCATTCAGGAGGTATGAGACCACACAAAGGGAGGAGGATTGGGAGGCATATAGAGAGAAGAGGAGGGAGGCAGGGCAGAAGATAATTAGAGCTAAAGAGGTCATTGAGGATAAAATAGCAAAGCAAACCAAGAGGGGAGATAAAACCCTTTTTAGGTATGTGGGAGAAAGAAGGAAGGCACAGCAGGGAATAGTGAGATTGAGGGGGAAGGGAGGAATAAAACTGGAGGGGGACTTAGAAAAAGTGGAGGTATTAAATAGCTACTTCTGTTCAATCTTCACGAAAGAGGGTGAGGGTAGAGGACCAGAGCTGGAGGGGAATGGATTCTAGAATGTTCACAATCGATACAGTAAGGAAGGAATTGGGAAGGATAAAAGGTGGATAAAGCAATGGGACCAGACAGCTTGCACGCAAGGGTGCTCTGTGAGCTGAGGGAGGAGCTGGCAGCACCTTTGACAAGACTGTTTAACTTGTCCATGGATACAGGGTGGGTGCCTGGGGACTGGAAGAGTGCAGAGGTGGTTGCACTACACAAGTGGGGGAAGCAAGGAGGCAACCAAAAACTATTGCTTTCTGTCTCATTTCAGTGGTGGAAAAGGTAATGAAGATGTTAATAAAAGAAAGGGCGGTAGACTACCTGGTGGCCAGTGGTATGCAGGACGAAAGGCAGAATGGCTTCATGAGTGGGAAGTCTTGTCAGACCAACCTGATAAAGTTTTTCGATTGGGTGACAGGTAGTGGACCAGGGAGGGGTGGTGGACGTGGCCTGTCTGGGCTTCGGTAAAGCCTTCAACACCATCCTGCACAGAAGGCTAGTAAATAAGCTGGAGAGCTGAGGGGTGGGCCAGAAGGTAACTAGGTGGGTGGAAATTTGGTTGATGGGAAGGAGCTAAACAGTGGTGGTAAATGAGGTGCATTCCAGGGTAAAGGGGGTAATGAGTAGGGTGCCTCAGGGGTCCGTACTGGGACTCCTACTTTTTAACAATTATATCAGTGATCTAGTGGAAGGACTAGGGGGTACAGTGTACCTATTTGCAGATGATACAAAGGTTTGCAGTAGGGTGTACACCCAAGGTGGAGTGCAGGCCACGAGGCAAGACCTGGAGAAGCTGGTGGTTGGAAACCTGGCAAATAAAATTCAATGTGAAAAAGTGTACAGTGATGCACCTGGGGTAGAAAAACATTCAAGCAGCTTATACCCTTGGCGGGGGGAGGAAATCAAGGAAACAGAGCAGGAGAGGGATCTGGGGATTATTATATCAAGCAATCTTAAGGTGGGGAACCAGTGCAGCAAGGCGGTGGGAAAGGCAAATGGCATGTTGGCCTTCATTGGAAGGAGCATAACTAGCAGAAGGAGGGAGGTGCTAATACAAAACAATGGTGAGGCCACACCTGGAGAATGGGGTACAGTTCTGGAGACCGCATCTATGTAGGGACATTGAGGGAATGGAGAGGTTAAGAGAAGAGCAACCAAGATGGTGCATGGGATGCGGGAAAAACATGAACAGAGGTGGAGGGAGCTGAATCTATACCCACTAGAGACTAGAAGGGAGAGGGGGGACATGATTGAAACTTTTAAGTATTTGAAGGGGATCAATAAGGTGAGCTTGTTCAAAAGGAAGGAGGAAGCTAGAACAAGGGGCACAGCCTCAGATTGGAAGGAGGGAAATACAAAGGCAATGTGAGTGGGATGTTCTTCACAGAGAGGGTGGTGCAGGCCTGGAACAGGCTACCAGAGGAGGTGGTGGGATTGAAAACAATGGGATTCAAGAGGGCATGGGACAGACATATGGGGTTGGGAGGAGGGGAGAAAGTTCTGAGCCAGTTAAAGGAGGAGGGGGGAAGGGGTGGATATAAGGGCACACTAGCTGGGCCAGTGTGGTCCTTTTCTGCCATCAAATTTCTGTGTGAATCTGTGAATAGACTCCTTATCGCTATTGAAAAAAATAGCTAATAATGTTCCGGTAGAGGAAACTACCAAGATAACTGAAGTTAAAGTGAGGAGGAGGGGAAAAAATAACTACATATAATTACCTACTTAATATTAGGAACTCCAAAGGGGAAAGGAAAAAAAAAAGAGGATATATCTTATTCTGTCTTGTGCAGCTGTTTGGGGTCAGATTAAGCAATGGATGGTTCCGCCACCATATGGTGCTACTGGAAGGAATGAGATATCTAACTAGTAATGTATAACTATTATTTAGGCAGGTAGTGGAAGGGTTATATTTTGAAACTATTGCTCCTTTTTCTTTCTCGTTTCTTTCCTCTTATATCAGTATGGTAAAGATATTTTACCTGATCTATTTTTGGGTTTGCTGTTTTCTCCCCAGTTTCTAAGGGAATTAAGGGGAACAAAGGAAAAGGAGAAAAGTGGAGTATATAAATTAAAATAAAGTGTTGGACACTTATATACAGATATGAACATTTACAATGACACTTCATGGAGCTATAGTAAGTTTAATGAAAGTGGGGGACCAAATATGGGTGGATGTATCAAGCAGACCTACTCTTACATGGATCAACCTGACTAGCATCTGTAAAAGTAGGGTTATAAGGCAGGGCATAAGGCAGTTTCATCACTGTTGGTGCCCATGAAGGAGGAGGGTAAAAGTAAACGGAGTTGGTATTGTGTGTGTGTGTGTGTGTGTGTGTGTGTGTGTGTGTGATACAAATAAAATAGGAGACAAAGTAATGCTGTTTATACAGGAGACAAAAAAAAATAATATATATATATACCTTTGGGGAAATGCTTGAAATTAATTGACTTAGTAAAGGACACCAGGCTCTTATGCTAGGACACAATTGTAGGATGATTCTGCTTGTCTCTTTTGCAGCAGCTCTTATTTTTTAAATGGATGTATTAAAATTGTTTATTGGAACAATAATGGGTTCAGTAACCCAGTTAAAAGGAAAAGGATATTTAAATTACAAGTCAATCATTTTATGATATATATATATATATATATATATATAATGTGTGTGTAGTGATAACCCACTCTAAGGTGTGCGGTCACACTCTGATTCACATAGCCTGGTGTGTGTTACAGCAAATATGTCAACCATCCAAGGCATGATATCAGTGTGTGACCGACACCCTAGAGTGGTAATGGCAAAATTGTTTTGGAGGGGGGTGAAAGTGCAGGTGTGCGTGTCACATGCTGATATACGCATGGTCATGTGATGTGATGTTTCAACCAATCAGCAGACATGATTTTCCTACCCATTTTATAAATATATTTATATATATATGTAATAGATAACCCACTCTTAGGTGTGCGGTAACGCTCTGATATACGCTCACCTTGGTGTGCATCAACCACCCAAGGCAAGCGTATATCAGAGCATGACCGCACACCATAGAGTGCATTATCTATCTTATAAAATGGCAAAATTGTTTTTAGGAGGGATAAAAGTGCAGGTGAGCGGTCATGCTCTGATATACACATGGTCATGTGATCCAACAAATAAGGACATATATATATTTGCATATGCTTCCAATGATGCTTTGTGTTACTGGGGTAAGTGCAATTGTGTTTTCATATATATATATATATATATATATATATATATATATATATATATATGTGTGTGTGTGTTGTACTGCAGGAAACTCACCTAATACAAAAATAGATGCCAAAAATTGATGAGCTATGGAAAAGCCATTGTATGCATTCTATTCTTAATTAAAAGTGGCTGGTACTTCAATAACAACAACAAAAAACAATAGAATAACGCCTGAAACAACCACATGTGATAGCAATGAGAGATATTTTATAGTAAATTTAATCATACACAATAAACTGCTAACATTAATTTCAATGTACTCATCAAATTCAAATCAGACACCTTTTTTTTTTTTTGAACAGTTCAATAAAATAGTGGAATTTGGCCAGCCTTTCAGTATAGTGGTGGCACTACTGCTCATGGCACCGGCAATCTGAGTTCGGAAATGAGATCAGGTTGTTGAGGGCTGTTATATATGCAAGGAGGATGGCGTGTCCCAGAGGATGGTCACCTCCAGGGAGGGAAGACTCCATTCTCCACTGCAAGACTCCCATCTGGGTGACCACAGGTAGCAGTGAAGCTGGAGATCGACTTGGAAGGAGGGGCATGGCGGACATCAGCATCGGGACACACGCATTACATGCCCACGTGCCTGGATGACATTGCATGTGACATCCCAAGGGGTAGTTACAGGGAGAAAAAAAGCAACCCCAGCATCTCCATGTCGGTGACAGCCCTGGTATATCCGGGTCCCCTGCCTCACCAGTGTGTGCCCTACATAACAAGACAAGAAAGTTCAGAGGCATCTCCCACTTCGACCACACCTGGGGGCAAAGCCAAGGCTTGATGGAAGTAAGCTGTCTTGACTGGGTAGGAGGGAATTGGGAGGTGCTCAGAGGTCCCGAAGGAAAATGAAAGGGGTTGGAGAATACAGGAGCATGAATAGAAAGTAGAAAAAAAGTGGAATATCCACAGTCATACTTAATAGGTAGTGATTATAATACTATGCCAAACCCTCTTTTGGATTCATCATCTGGACCACGACAAGTGAAGCAAGCACCTATTACCCTTGCTTTACAAATGGATGGCTTTGCTTTAGGGGAATGCAGGGAGTGGCAAGAATCATTACAAAAGATGATGTTCTTGTTTTTCCCTCAGATATAAATCCTATTCTAGAACGACTGAGTCTATACTAGAGGATACAGTTAAGTATTAATTATTTAATTCTGTTCTGTTATCTGACAACGCACCCTGTCTTTGGTGCTCGCATCCATCCAAAAATCATGGTGAGAAAGATTAACAATTTCTAGAGTTGGTAAAAAAAGAAACTCAAGTTTTAAGATTGATTTAAATAATAAAGTTAAGCCTATAAAGCCTTTTTCAGAGGGTTAGAAATTGCCTTTCCAGTCAGGTTTCGGGCCAGGCATAACACTGAAACTGCTCTAGTGAGAATCCATAATGATCTGCTCAAGGCTAGAGATAGAAGACAGGATAGTTCTTGTGTTCCTTGATCTCTCATCAGCTTCTGATATTGTGGATCACGTTGTACTTCTTGGGTCGACTCTGTGAGTTTTGTGGACTGCCAGTAATGTCATCAAATGGTTTGAGTCCTATCTCTTGGACAGAGTGCAGCAGGTGGTGATGGAGAATTTCTCCTCCTCCCCAATACCTCTGTCCTGTAGAGTGCCTCAGGGTTCGATCTTGTCATTGATGTTGTTCGCAGTGTGTGTGTGTGTGTGTGTATATATATATATATATATATATATATATATATATATATATATACATATAATGCCCCTGGGTGAGATCATTTGACAAAACAGTGTGGAGTTTCACTGCTATGCAGATGACATCCAACTGTATCTGTCTTTTGCACCCAGAACATTGGGAGCTGTCAATGTGCTTAACAGCTGTCTGGCTAAAATCAATAACTGGATGGCTTCCAGCTGGCTGAGACTCAATCTGGCTAAGACTGAACTGCTGTTGATCGAGCCTGGTTGCGGGCGTGATGGGTTGCCACCAGGGGCAGACTCTGGACTTGTTCTGGGGTCTGTGCCACTGGTGGTTTCTTCGGGGGTGCGAAATCTGAGAGTGATCCTTGACTGCAGATCAGGTGTCATCTATAGTCAGCAGTGGTTTTTACCACTTGCAGAACATTGCCCGGATTAAGCCCCTCATTCTGCCTGAGGACCTGCTGACACTAGTGCATGCCTTTGTGACCTCAAGGCTCGACTACTGTAATGCTCTGTACTTTGGGATCATGGAAGGCACCCTCTGCAGACTGCAGCTAGTGCAGAACACAGCGTCCAGGTTGCTGATGGGCCTTTGAAGGTCCAGTCATGTGACTCCGGTCCTGTGTGTTCTGCACTGGCTGCCAGTCAGGTGGAGAGTCCTTTTCAAGGTGAGTCTTCTCACCTTTAAGGTCCTGTACACTCAAGGTCCTGGTTACCTGTCTGAGCTCTTGACATCGATGTCCTCTGCCCCTCCGCTCCTTCTCCTCAAGGGACCTCCTGGACATTCCCAAGGTTTGGCTCAAGACCTCAAGAAATTGTAATTTTAGTGTCTCTGGGCTGACCCTGTGGAACTCACTTCCATCTGCAGTCCAGGCTCCCTCAGATGAGGTGTTTAAAGGGAAGCTAAAGGCCCACCTCTTCAGTTTGGCCTTTGATTGCTGAAGTCATCCTTATTATCGACCTGTCTCTTGAAGTTTTGCCCTCTGGAAACCTTTTATTACTGTAGAATATTAATGTTGTTATGGTTGTGAAGAGGTTTGACTACATGTTTTAATTTATTGCTGTATATTCTACTCACGTTCAGCACCCAGAGCTGCTGGGATTGGGCGCCTCATAAATAAAATTGCTTTGCCTTGCATATTCTATAAGGAAAAGAAAGTCCTAGTAAGAGCAATTAAAAAAGCTTGAAATGGACATTAAATCTGCACCAAAAGAACATGTTAAAACAGGATGATAGTTTCACTTATAAAAACATAGAAAGATTAAAGTACAACTATAACAAAATAATGATGAGAAAACTGAGAGATTAATAATGTATACTAGATCAAAAAACTACACACAGGGAGATGAGTGGTAAATGGCTGTTATACATGCTTCAGAAGGAAAAGGCAGATCGAATTATATAATCAATAAAAGATGATGAAGAGAACTCTGTCAACAATGCAGAAAATATTAATAAAACATTCCACTCTTACTATAAAACATTATACACATCGGAGATAAGTAGCTATGATTCTCATGAAAATAATAAATGTACTAATATACCAGAAATTAACACACTCCAAAAGGATTTTTTTGGGATAAGCCAGTCTATCAGAAATTAATAGAACAATTGGACAGCTTAAGGCAGGTAAGGCATCAGGCCTTGTTGGACTAGGTATTGATGTATATAAAACATTTTCCACATTATTAACCCCATATCTTTTTGAATTATTTTCATTTATAAGGTTAAGGTCTTCCCTCCTTTCTTTGACAAGGACATGATTATTGTTATCCCTACAAAAGGAAATTATTTTTCCTTATGTACTGTACCTCTTATAAGACCTATATCCATTTTAAATGCTGATTATAAGATTTTTGCAATAGTTCTTGCAGCTAGGCTGGAATTAATGCTACCCACAATTATTTACATAGATCAGCTGGGCTTCATGAAAGGAAGGAGGGGAAGTAATAATATTAGAAATGCTCTGAACATTGTAAACATGGCTAAGGAACAGAACTCTATGGTGGTATCCCTGGATGCGGAGAAGGCCTTTGACAGTGTTGAATGGCCTTATCTACCAGTATTTACAATCTTGGAGAAAGCAGGATTTGGTGAGACATTTAGAAATTGAATAAAATTAATATACAGATCACCCAAAGCAAGGGTACTGAGAAACGACTTCCTGTCATCCGATTTTTCTTTTCAAAGGGCACCAGGCAGGGATGAATTTTATGCTCATTACTTTTTACAATAGTAATTGAGCCACTCATGAATAGTATACGGGATAATGAGGACCTGCCTAGTTTTGAGTAACGTAGAAACATAGAAGTTGGCAGTGGATAAGGACCTTCTTCCCACCTAGTCTGCCCTATTACTTTTAACAACTGTGCTCTTTCATGCTCTGCTAGTAATAGGTTGTCCCCTTTCCCACCTACCGGCATGCCTCTATGCCTATCCCAAGCTTTCTTAAAACCTGTACTCATTTCTGCTTCTGCCACCTCTGCTGACAGGCTGTTCCATTTATCCACCCTCTATGTGAAGAGTGCTTCCTCATATTCCCCTGAACCTCCCTCCCTCCAGTTTCAACCTGTGCCCCTTGTCTTTGAGCACCTTTTTCTTTGAAAAATGGTATTCTCCTGCACCTTATTCTTCCCTGTGAGGTATTTAATGTTTCAGTCATATCCCACATTTCCCTCCTGTCTGCTAGAGAGTACGTATTTAATTCCTTCAGACTATCCCTGTAGGGTTTGTGATGCAGTCCCTGTACCATTTTGTTTGCCCTCCTCTGATCTGCCTCCAGTTTATCACTGCCCTTACGTAGATGAGGCCTCCAGAACTGGACACAGTACTTGAGGTGTGGCCTCACCAATGTTCTATATAGTGGAATCCTGACCTCCCCTTTTCTGCTAGTGATTCCCCTGCCTATGCATTCTAGCATCCTGCTAGCCTTACCTGTCTCCTTGTCACACTACCTACCCACCTTGAGGTCATTAGAGATGATCACCCCAGGGTCTATTTCCTGCTTGCTTATTTATTTATTTATTTATTCAAGTCTCGGATTACAGACTTTTGAGCTGATATGTTATTTGCGAAAGTTCCACATCAAGCAGTAAGCAAACAATAGGTACACACAGGTTACATACAAGGGTTATATAACAAGTTTCATTGGTGGCACAAACATGAATATGAGATTCAGGCAAACACTTGGTACATACAGGTTACCATCATATTTATACAACAAGTTACATAGTTGGTTCAAACATGACAATGAGTTTCAGACATGGCTTTAGGATGTAAATGGTTGTACGGAAAATCAAGGAAGATTGTTTTGTTATGCAGGAGGCGGAGGGACCTCCAGTGGAAGGCAATAGGCAATGGGGTGTGGGGAGTGGGAACCAGGCAGGACCAAGTCTATTGTCAAGTTGTGGTAGTTGGGGGGGTAGTAGGGGGAGAGGAAAGTTGAGGACCAGAGTAGGAGGATGTAGCAGGTGCTAGGGAATGGAGATAGGGATAGGGGTTTGGAGGAGAGGGGGATATGGAGGAGAGGGGGATATTGGTGGAGCGGGAGGATTATGGAGGAGAGGGGGATTAAGGAGGAGGGGGGATGATGGTAGACAAGATAAGGATGGCTAAAAGAGACAAGGGAATAATAAAGTGCTTAGAGCATTCTACCCCCTTCCCAAGATGATATGCTGACCCAGGGTTTTTGTGACCCATGTGCATTATCTTGCATGTTTTGGCATTGAAACGCAATTGCCAATCCTTTGACTAATCCTCCAGCTTCTGTAGATCTCTTTCATTGATCTACTCCCCGGCATGTCCACCCTCTTTCAGAGCTTGTTGTCCGTCAGCAAACAGGCACATTTTCCTTCTAGATCCTCTGCAATGTCACTAATGAAGACAATAGAGGATTAGATCCAGTACTGAACCCTGCAGTACCCAGCTGGTCACTTTACCTCTGCAGAGTGAATGCCATTTGCCATGACCCTCTGAGTCCTATTATCCAGCCAATTCTCTACCTACCTACTACCCTTTTCCCACCCCATGTTCTCCAGCTTGCTTAACAGCCTTCTATGTGGCACAGCAGCAAAGTCCTTGCTGAAATCCAGGTAGGCCACATCCACTGCCCCCTGATCTACCTCCCTTGTTACCCAGTCGAAGAACTCAATGAGGTTAGTCTGGCACAACCCTCCTCCCATAAAACCATGTTGCCTTGGGTCCTGTAGTCCATTGACAACCAGGTGTTCCACTATTCAAAATTCCACTGGAACAGACTGGCAGCAGACATGGTAGAGGCCAAACAGGTGGTGAATTCAAGAGGACATGGGAATAAAAAGCGGGAGGGGGAGGAACCTGGAAAGGGCACAGTGACTGTAACTTCCATCAGGGGAGCAGGCCTTGGGGAGGGAGCCAAGCCGGGGTGGCCAAATAGGGTCTGGGATCCCCAGTGGGGCAGGGTGTAATGGGGAAGACTGTATGGGCCTTGAGGTCCTGTTCTGCTGTCAAATTTCTATGTTTCTACGTATATATGTTTCTATTCTTTCCTTAGTAGTGTTTCTATAACCTTTCCTACTACTGAGGTCAGGCTGACTGATCTGTAGTTTCCTTCTTCCTCCTCATTTCAACTTTTGTACAGGACCTCAAGGCCCATACAGGGCTATCCTAGATCTAGTACTGACTAACGGGAAGGATCACAGATCTCCAGGTAGAAGGTTACCTGGGGGCCAGTGACCATCACATGGTATGGTTCAATTTGGCTACTACATCTAAATTATCCCATTCCAAGGCAAAATATGGGACTTCAGAGGAGCTGACTTTGATAAGATGGCCAACAGAGTTAAGCTAGCCTGGCAAAAGAAACACAGGTGAGGGGTACAGGCAAAGTGGGCAAGCATTAAGGATGCAATACTTGAAGCAACATCCCATTGTGTTAGACAGAAAAGGAAGTGCAAAGAAGAAGGAAACCACTTTGGTTCTCAAATACAGTAGCAGAAAGGTCAGAGCCAAAGGCTGGCCTTCAGGAAATATAAGGAACACAGCGGGATGAAGATAGGAGGCATACCAAACTGCCCTAAGGGAAGCAGGGAAGGCAGTAAGGCAGGCAAAGTCCCAAACTGGGGAAACACTAGCAGGAACAGTAAAGAAGGTGACAAGACTTTCTATAGCTACATTAGTGAAAGGAAAAGTCCAGAGGGGTATTGCTAAACGGAGAAAAGGGAGCATGTGAGGAGGAGGACTAAGTAAAAGCATCTATCCTAAATAGATACTTTTGCTCAGTATTTACTGAAGAGAAGGTAGGGCAGGGCCCACAGCTCAGCACCATGGACACAGGGGAGGAGGTGAGCACTACTCCTTCACAAAAGAAAGGGTCCTACAAGAGCTCATGAAGCTCCAGGGTGGATAAGGCAATGGGACCTGATGGCATACATCTCAGGATACTTAAGGAGCTAAAGGTGGAACTAGCAGAGCCATTAGCAGAACTGTTTAGTGAGTCTCTGAGCACAGAGAGGTCCCAGAAGACTGGAGAAGGGCTCATGTGATCCCGCTCCACAAGAGTGGTAGCAGGGAGGAGGCAGAGAACTACAGACCAGTCAGTCTTACCTCAGTAGTGGGCAAGATTATGGAGGCACTCCTAAAGGAAAGGATAGTGCAACACCTGGAATCCATAGGGGCACAGGATCCAAGACAGCATGGGTTTACAAAAGGAAGGTCCTGTCAAACTAATCTCATAGATTTCTTTGACTGGGTAACCAGAATGGTGGACCAAGGGGGAGCAGTTGATATCACCTACCTTGACTTCAGCAAAGCTTTTGACACTGTTCCACATAGAAGATTGATAAATAAGCTGGGTAGGCTTGGCGTGGATCAGAAGTTGGTCAACTGGGTGGCAAACTGGTTGCGGGCAGAAAACAGAGAGTGGTGTAAATGGTATACAGTCAGCAGAGATGCAAGTCACAAGTGGGGTACCTCAGGGATCAGTCCTGGGGCCAGTCCTCTTCAACATCTTCATTAGTGACCTTGCAGATGGACTAGAGGTAAGGCTTGTCTGTTTGCAGATGACACCAAGATTTGCAACAAAGTAGATGATCCAGATGGGTGGGCAGAATGAGAAGAGATCTGGATAAACTAGCAAAATGGTCAGAAGAGTGGCAACTGGGATTTAATGCAAAGAAGTACAAAATCATGCACATAGGGAAGAGAAACCCTGAAACCACCTATAGGCTGGGAGGAGTTGCTAGCAGTCACAAAGGAAGAAAGAGACTTGGGCATCATCATCAGTGATGACCTGAAATCATCAAGCAGACTCTAAAGCAGTAGGTAAGGCTAGGGGGTGTTAGGGTGTATTATTGAGGGGTATCACAAGTTGTAAGAGGAGGTAATAATCCCTCTTTATAATACACTGGTTAGGCCCCATCTGGGTACTCATGCAGTATTGGAGGCCACACTCACAAGGACATTAACCAAATTGAGGCAGTCCAGAGAAGGGCAACCAAAATGGTGCAGGGACTGCATCAGAAGACATATGAGGACAGATTAACAGAGCTCAATATGTATACCCTGAGCAAAGGAGGGAGAGAGGATGTGATCGAGGCATTCAAACACCTTAAGGGCATTAACAAGGTGAAAGAGTCTAACATGTTTAAACATAAGAAAAATAGCAGGACAAGAGGGCACAGCATGAGATTAGAGGGGGGCCGATTAAGGTGGAATGTGAGGAAATTCTTTTTCACAGAAAGGGTGGTAGATGCATGGAATGGCCTACCTCAGGAAGTGGTGGCTATGAATACAGTGCAGGGCTTCAAACAGGCATGGGATAGGCATAAGGTAGCAATACAAATGAGTATGAATAGATAGGCCACTGACAGAGCAAAGGCCGATGGCACATTTATAAGGTAGAAAAAGAAATGGGCAGACTGGATGGGCCTTGCGGTCCTTATCTGCCGTCAACTTCTATGTTTCTATGTCTATGTCTATGACTACATCAGCCCTTCTCCAGTCCTTGGGTACCTCACCTGTTTCCAATGACTGGTTGAACAGTGCAGTTAGAGGTTCTGCCAGCACTTCTGTTAGCTCCTTCATTATCCTAGGATGTACCCCATCTGGTCCCATTGCCTTATCAACTCTTTCTGCCACTAGTTCCCTTAGGACCCTTTCTCTTCAAAAAGGGTCTTTGTCCATCCTATGCCCTTCGTGCCCTCATCACTAACTACTGTTGTCTTCCTGTCCCCTCCTCCATAAAACTGAACAGAAGTACTTGTTCAATATATTTGCTTCTGTTGGTCATCGTCTACACTGCCCCATCCTCCCTTTTCAGCCTCACAATCCCTCCTCTTACCTCCCTTTTTTCATTGATATACCTGTAAAAGGTTGTGTCCCCCTTAACACTGAGTTTGCTATGCATTCCTCTGTTTGTGCCTTGGCTTCCCTAACTGCCTTCCCCCCCTTTGTTTTTCCTGATACCTCTCCCTATCCTCTTCATCCTGTGTCTTTTTGTGTTGTCTAAATGCCATTGTTTTTGCTTTAATCATTTCCGCTACCTCCCTAGAAAACCACAGTGGTCTCTTCTCCTCTTTCTCTTACTGACCTGTTCAACACAGAGTTGTGTCACCATTGCAAATTCTGTTTTAATTGTCACCCACTGTTCCTGTACCCCCTTCTTTTCCCCTACTCTGACCAGTGCTTCTTCTTGTCATTTTCCCATCTGTCAAAAATCCACCCTTCTAAAGTCCAGGATTCTTGTCTTTGTGTGTCTTGGTTCTGCTGCCCTGGTTATTTCAAACCACACTGTTTGGTGATCACTGTTCCCCAGTCACTCCCCCACTTTAACCCCCATTACACTGTCCCATTCATAAGTACCAGGTTCAGGAGTGCCCTTTCCCATGTGGGTAACTGGAGTACTTGGATAAAAAACAAAAAAAAATATTATTATTTGCAGATGATACCTTATACATCAAAACTCTTTCAAAAGAACTGGAAATTATAGTAAATATGACAATACAATACAGATAGCAGACAGGATATAAAGTAAATTGGACCAAATCAGAGGCTGTCCACTGTTACCACAGGACTCATCATTAACACAAAATCAGATTCTGATGAATCTTAAACAGCAGGATCTGACATGTTCAGGAATTAAATTGACAGACTAGAGATCGTGGTTTCAGCTAATATGGACCCGCTGCTGGATAATATTTTCCATGACCTCAATAAATGGCAGACCCTTCTTTTAACCCTAACTGGAGGTTTTCATGTAATTAAAATGAATATTCTACTCAGACCCCAACATATCTTCCAGTCAATACCATTAATAATTCCAAAGAATTACTTTACTATTATTGACAAAATTTATCGGAGCTCATTTGGGAAAAGGCTAGACAGAGATTTAAAAAAAAATAGTCACTAGTAATAATCAAGCTGGAGTGAAGCTTCCTAATTTATTGATTTATCACTATGCAGCTATTTTGGAGCCTCTTGAAGGCATGGTTTAGTAATTCTCCTCCCGTATGGGTTTATATGGAATTTGCATTACTTAAGATCCAGACAAGGACAGAATATTTTCTTTAGACATGTAAATAAGGCTAAAGTTTTAGAAACAGGTAACAGATTTCTTGATTTTATCTTAATAGTCTGGAACGATATCTGGAATGATAATTAATTATCTAAGTAGTCTCACATCATAAATATTCAAAGGCATTAGAAGGTTTCATGGAGCATGGTATAATAACAACTGGTCATTTTACAAGTGGGATATATTGAAATCATTCATACAATTACAGGAACAATATCACCTACCAAAACATCTCTTCTTAGATACCTTCAGTTTAGAAAAGTTATGCAGAAATTATTATTTACAGATTTTAAAAATAGAAAATGGTCATTTTCTTATAGATTTTATTACTCAAGCTCCAAATAGACATAATTATCCAAAATATTTAACATATTACTATAGATAGATTTACTGGATTTAAGTAAACTACATAAGAGCTGGCAAAAAAAATGTAAATGACAATACCACAACACAAATTGGAATAATGCCGTCGATATGAAAAACTATTGATCAGTGATAGGCATTATCAGATCAATTTTTATACTTCATAAAATATACTATACACCATTATAAATTGTATAAGTTCAGTTCAGAAATTTCAAATAAATGTAACAGATGTATTTCAGAAGTAAGTATAGTAAGCCATGTTAATTGCTCATGTGAAAAACTGGAGCCATTCCGGGACAGGATATTTCAAAAGTTTCATAAGTTTATTTACAAGTTTATAGCTTCTGTCAAAAGGGACTCACCATTCCATGAATGGAGGTGCTATTTCATTTAAGTACTGTATATATCTAATTTATTTTTAAATGCTTCAGTTGTGTCACTAATTACTATGTCTTCAGGAAGTTCGTTCCACGGGGTCACCACTCTGTGATTTATCCAATACGATCATCTATT
Source organism: Neoceratodus forsteri (assembly GCA_016271365.2). Taxonomy (NCBI): domain Eukaryota; kingdom Metazoa; phylum Chordata; order Ceratodontiformes; family Ceratodontidae; genus Neoceratodus; species Neoceratodus forsteri. The sequence goes on along the minus strand of JADMNL010000037.1, from coordinate 36,627,619 downwards.
TGTTTTGTAATTCTCCCCTTGTAGCTGGTAACTTCGAGATCTTGTTGTTTTGATGATTGTAACCTTTTTTTTCCCAACCCTAGACATTCCCATTTCATACCACTAATATACTTCTGAATCTTCAAATGGTCCACAGAAATGGAACTGTGCCTTCTGGGGCTCTCATCAATTCTGCAACTCCCTGAGGGAAGGAATTAAAATGATTGTATATGGCATTAATTAATGCCAAAAGGTGCATTGCTAGAATGTGGAAAGATATTTTACTACCTACTTGGGAAATGTGGAAACATTTATTTATGAGTGTAACATTTTAGAGAGAAATTATTATTTTATAGGTAAACACATGGAAGTATATTGGAACATCTGGGCTTCTTTGAATAATGCATTAGAATGTGGGTCAAATAAGCCAGCCCAGTGGTATGGAGGGCTGAGACACTAGGTGTCTTACCTCCTGCCACACCAGCAGCCTGGGGTTGGGAATGGAACCGGGTTGCTAAGGGGCAGTGGGGTGAGGAAGGATGATGCATCCCAACATAGCTCTCGTTCCTCAGGGAGGGGTGGGGGCTTGAGTGGCGTGCTGCTTGCCCACCACCCAGCAGTGGCAGGGTGGCAGCACATGCTCATCACTACGCAGAGAGGAACCACATTCAGGATACTGGTGCTGTCTCTGCGGAAGCTGAGCTCAGACATCATGTCCATTGCACATCCATGGGCCCAGAGAGAAAAAGGAGGAAAAACACTCCAGGCAGGAGGATGAATGACACCCCATGAGCCCCACACTGGAAGCCAGGCACAACCACAAGTCCTGTGGTAAAGGAGGATTGTAAAGGTAAGTCCTGAAGGAGCCAGGTGATAAGGCTGTGGGTGGGCAGTCAGAAGGGCCACTGGAGAGAACTAGGAGGTAAACAAAATATGGAAAAAAAAATAATATGGGTCAAATTTAACATATTAGTTTATAGTGACATCTTAGGGTTTTGAAATTGTTACTATCTTTAACTGTGTATCCCTATGTATGTACAGTAGTAAGTAAAAGTTTATTTTCTTTTTTCAGTCCCAGGGGTCTGGGTGCTATTATATAAATAGAGGTGCAATAACAAGACAAAATAATGATTATTAAAACAGATCATGGACTGGCCTAGTGGCACTGAGGGTTGAGGTTCTGGACACCACACATCGTGCCATGCTGGCAACCCAGGTTCAGGAACAGACTCAGGGTGGGGGTCGGCAGGGAGGGGGAGATCAAGCATATGGAGGACAACTCTCTCCTTCTGGGGTGGGTTGAGGGATTGCCTCGCTCTGTAAGCGGCCCCTGGTGGAAACCGGGGACACTACAGGAGTGGCACTGACATGGGGGTGGGGGCTGTGGCAGACATCAGCACTACATGTGCAGATGTCAGTGCACGTCCATGCCCTAGGGGGAAAACATAGAGGAAAACCCTGGCTACTAGAGAGGTGACAGCAGGGCTCTAGTACCCAAGCCCGCACACCCAATGCCAGCCCTGGCCCAACTTGACTCTCCATGTCCCTGCCTCCTCCCTTGTGAGCCTGGGGTGGGGCACATTACCCAATTCCTCAGTCAAGGGTTTAGGCGGGTGGCAGAAGCTGGGTGAGTGGGTCTTCACCCGAGAGATGATCTGGTGAGTCTGTGACTGGGAGGGAAAAACAGTTGACAAAAAAAAAAAAAAGGTAATGGCAAATCACAACAAAATTCTATAAAATAAGTAAGCAGTAAGACACAACGGGGTGTGCATTACGGTGTGATAACCACACTCCTAGGGGCATAGTTAGGCACGAGGCCAAAGGCCGCGTGCCGGTCATTCCTAGTAGTGCTGTTATCACACCATAAAGCACAACCCCGGAGTGTCTTATTGTGCTTATAAAATGTCCCTTTATTTTTAGAAGCAGTTTTTCTATTTTTAAACACATTTTTAAATAAGTAAAAATGTAAGTGAATCTGTGCTTTTAACATAAAATAGTCCTTCCACCTACTTGGTGCTAGATTAACGTAGCGTTATACAGTGTGTGCCTCCCTGCCCACTTAAGCTTCATATTCCCCTGCCAGCTGCAACAATTCACAAATGCTGTTTTTCTCATTCTAAGTATGACACATAGCCCCCTTATTTTATTTCATTCTTCTCACTCTGTAGACAAAACTAAAAGGAAGCCATAACCATAGGTGCGGAACCGGGGCTGAAAGGAGGTAGCCACTCCACTTTTTATTTCTGTATGACAAAAACTAGTATAGAAAAAGTGCCCTTTGTACCCTCATAAGTGCCCTTTTGATTCTCAGTCCCCTCAGCTTGTACCATCTTCCGGCAGCCATGGCCATAACAGGGACTTCTCAGTTCCCCACTGCTGCAAGCATGAGCGTGGTTCAAAACTGCCACAATGACTGACAGAATCATGAACTGCTCGCTCTGTTCTAAAAGACAAACAGCAGGGTGAGTCATTTACCACCTTTTCTCTTTGTTTATATAGTATTATTGCTTACTTTTTTCAATCTGTTTTTTTCCTCTGTGTTTCCCACATTAGAAATGGAATGTTTATCATGGAATGTTTAATATGGACTACAGGGATTCAAAATTCTGCTCAGTTCTATTAGCAGAATGTTCCTCTACTAACATACTGTACACACAGATAACAGAGGCCTGTTTTAGAGCCAGAGACTCAATTATCTCACTTGTCAGGGAAAGAAGAAGAGATTTCCCTGATGAGCAGGTAAAGACAGAAGGGGGATTTTTCACTATTAGCAAACAAACAGTTGTAATGAAAACTATAAACAATATTTAATGTTACTAATTTGTTTGTGTGTGTAAACAGAGTGTGACAATCTGGCAAACAACATTTAATTAATTTGCTTTCTTTTATATTTATGATAATTTTAATTTTAGGGCCCAGTTGAAGGTTTCTACAGTGTAAAGATAGCGACCATGTTTGTGGTGGAAGATCAGTTCTGGTTGTAGGGAGACTGATGGAAGATAGTCCTGGTTGTAGGAGGACTGATCTGCTCATTGTGTAATGTGGTTTAGGACCAGGATGACTGTGCGTATACAGAGAAATAATGTACGGTCAGCTGATCTGTCTTGGCCAATGAGATTTCTAGATTTTTTTCTTGCCATTTTATAGCATCACAATAAGTAAACAGTTCAGTAGTATAACCCTTAAAACTTATAAGGGTCCAAAACACCTCTCTGAACTGGTGTGCCTTCAGACCCCGCTTGAATACCTCCACCAGCGGAGCCTCCCACAAAGCTCTTGGGAGTGAGTTCTAAGGGTCTGGGGCTGCCACTTTAAATGCACAGTTTCCTGAGGTCTTCAGCTGGGCCCCGGGAACCACTAGGAGGCCCTCAGTAGAGGAACAGGGGGACCGCACAAGGCAGACAGGCATCAGGAGGTCACTCAGATAGCCTAGGCCTGAACCGTATTGTGTCTTATAGGTGAGCAAACCCACCTTGAAGGCAATTCTCCATCTCAATGGCAGGTGAGCTATATTTATATATTTGTATGCATGTTTCTTACTGTCTCTTTTTGTACCTACTGTTTTATTGCCTCCAATAAAAAATAAACAATTTTTATTATTAAAATACCTACTGAATAGTGTTTACATTTGCTTTATTTTTCATTGGGGATTTTTAATAAATCTGTATCCATTATTAGAATATGCTGTATCCATATTTTGAATCCTATGCACATTTTTAAAAAGAAAAATCTCAGTAGAGTCTTAGCCCTACTTAGTTGTATATACATGACTGGCGACCTCAGTTTGTAGGAGGGGATAATAAATCAAAACAATTATACTGATACAGAAGGCTCATATAAAGTCTAACACAAAAAATGCTTTCCTACTGATCAGCTCCAAAAATCATTAATATACTTTTTCTGGTTAACATTTAGAAAATAGTCCATATCTGTCAGCCAGTAAACATGAGATGGTAAATAAATCACGTTACATCAATTTTCTATTGTTTAGAGAACTTATGAAAATGATTAGGTAGGTAACAAGATCAGACTAAGCAGGGGTAACTTCTAAACACCCTCAGGTGTTATTTCTATTAGTTGTGCATTATCTGTCAGAATAAACACAGGGGCCCGGATATTCAAAGGGTTTGCGCAGGCGCAACCCTGCATTGTGCACCAGCGGGATATTGAAAAGGCTGCCTGGTGAAGTACAAATCCCGGTGTGTCAGGGTGCAATGTAATCGCATGCGGCGCAGATGCAGGGGTGTGCCCTTGCATATGCGGCACATCCTGATATTCAGCCCGGGATGTGTGGTGCATATGCTGGCGCACCCTGCATTGCTGCGCGCATAGGGGAGCTCAAGGTTGAACTCATGCAGTGTAGGAACAAATCCCTGCCACCCACAGGTGGGCTGCTGTAATACGAGGGAGCAACACAGCGGCCCAGCTGTGGGTCCACCCACCCAGAACACTGTATGCAAGCACTCACAACCCTGATGGTCAAGTGGAACCCCCCCCACCCGGGTTGCCGGGATAATGGTAGATGAGGTAAAGCTCGGTCCCATGTAGTCCAGTGGCCCTCCTTTGAGTCCCTGTATCCCCAATAAATATGATAAATGACCATCCCTAGTGGTCTAGTTGTCCCCCCTCCCACCGAGTCCCCAATTCCCAGATAAATGTATAACTGACCATCCCTGGTGGTCTAGTAGAAACCTTCTGCCCATTGCTGCGATCTCAGTAAACCTCCAAAAGAAATGCCCTGGTGATCAGTGGCACCCCCACCCTCCACCCACCCAGAAGCCCTTGCCCAGCCACCCCCGTCATCGGTGGTTGGCTGCAACCTGCCCACATACCACCCACCGAATGACAGGTAAAGTATGGGCTGTAAGCCCATTGGTCCCCAGTGTGGACCAATGGGCTTGCAGGGCATACTGTACAAGACAGTCCCAAATATGTGAATGAATCGGAGACAGGGGGGCCACTAGACTACCAGGGATTACTTTTTATACCTATACTGCGATCGTGGCTAAGGGGCAGGGGATGCCCTGGGATCCCCACTGCACACATCATGCTGTGCAGGGTGCCAGGCGCAAGTTGCCAGGCTGCCCTGCACAAGGCATGCAAATGGGGCCATAATGACATGCAAATGGTCCTATCTGCACCTTGCATATATTATGGCCTCATTTGCATGCCCTCTGCTGAATATCGCAGCTGATGCACCTAGAGCAACTGCACTTGCACTGGTGCATCCCCCTTGTCCCTATCTGTGGCTTGCACTGGTGCAGTGCCACTGCGCCAAGCACAGTATGTGCACTGCCCTTGCCATATTCAATGGTGCTGCGCCATGGTGCATCACCATTGAATATCATTGGCCCTGGCACCAGCGCATCCCAATTGCACTGTGCCCAGGCTTGCGCCACTGCCTGGCGCAGTCTGAATATCTGGGCCTGCATATACAGTGTTATCCATGAATCCATAAATTTTGAGCCAGTCGAAACAGTTGAAAAAAAAAATTGATTTCAATAAATTGCATAGCAGTATAATAGCCGGAGCTTATTCTAAGTCACATAAAACAAACAGATTGTGTTCAGTTCATTAACCCATGATAGACCAGCAGATATCCTGTGTAAATAAATTGAAGAAAAATTGGTAAGTTCAGTTATAAAGGTCTTAAAGAGCAAATTGTCCACTGAGATATGGGAGACAGATTAAAAGGGTGGAACAGATTTCTTCAGTCTTATAGTCCCAGTATATGAAGCCCTCAAACACTCCTGGCTGTGGCTAGAGTTGCAGCTGAAGATACCTTCAGCCACCATGGACCTCCACAAGCTTCAGGCTTGACTGACCACCACGCATGGCCCCTGTGCTCAGTCTGGCTTTGCTACGGTCCAGCTAAATGGGAGACTTGGGATTACTAGACTGAAAATAAATATTTAATGTAACACAATTCGACTGCTTTGGACATATTTATCAAGCCCAAATTCATGTCATCAATATTTATTTCATGTATATCAACTAAAAATCAGAAAATTAGGGAAAAGTCTTTTTTTTTTTTTTATTTTATTTAAAAATCTTCTAGTTTACCAACAGGCCCTGAAAATGTCCCAAAGTTCATTAGGAATCCTGACAAAATAAAACTGAAATTACAAAATGTACATGACAATGCTGTACTTGTAATTGTTATGCCCTGCTACAGTAATGTCCCAATGGGGCCCTCTTGGAAACTATGTGCAAACCTAAGTAAGGTTACTGTGGTATGCACAATTACAAATAAATAAATATATATACATATATCCTTTTAATGTGCGACTACAATAACCAGTTCAAAATAACCTGGGCCCCAGTTAAGGGGAAGTGGCAGAAAGAGTGTAACATAAGGTTGGTCAAGTTCTTGTCTCCTAAACAGTTCACTGCATGAAAAGATATGTAAGGAAAACATGTAAAGGTGATTTTTTTTTGTTTTTTTAATTTGCATCCTTTGTGTGTTTCTGTCTGACTGGTATAACCCCATTATATTAAGTACCCCCTTTGTTTATCCTTAGTTATTTCACGCTTAGGTTCTACCACGTCTCAGCATACTAGCATAGCACCCCTACTGCTAGCGTTTGCACCTTTATTCAGACTACATGGACCTACAAAGGCATGCCAAATTCTAGAAGGAAGTTTGCCTGCAGTGTTCAGAGCTGGTTGCAAACAGGGCTTAATTCGTTAGAAGAATGGATATTTTACACAGCATATGGTGTGCGAATGTTGCATAAGAACTGATGTGCAAAACATCAGAGCATTTTTCTTACCTAGAAAAGGCCCTGGCACACCTCTCAACCTCCTGCCTCATAAATTGCAGACCATGCTTAAAAAAATCAGGGACAAAGGACCAAAATCAGGGACAGATCTGCAAAATTGGTGATATCCAGTCAAGAAGTTGGTAGAATGGGGGCTTAGTGTAAAATGCATCTTGTAAAGAAAAACAACTCTCTAACTTTGTTTGACATTATTTTGTGCTTACAATCCCCACTGTTTAGTCACCGAAACATGCATTTTAGCAGGGACAGTGTAAAATCATGAGGCAAAATCAGGGAAATCCCTGAAAACCAGGGACAGTAGGAAGGTATGTGGCCCATCAAGTCTTCCCAGAACTACCTACCTGTTGTTTCTGTGAGGGTCCTAGTGCCCTGCACTCACCTTTCCTCCCTCCCTCCACTTTTGATTGAGTCTTCACCAGCCCCTTATGCTTATCCTGCCCAGGTTTGATTCCCATACTGAGTTTGTACAGATTACCTTCCTTGGTAGCATATTCAGCCCTTCCACCCCCTTTCCATGAAGAAATGTTTTCTGATGTCTGTCTTAAATTTTCACCCCACCAGCTTCATTGAGTTCCCCTTGATGCATGTGTTCCCACTCCGTGTAAACAACTTTCCACTAGATTCTTGGCAATGGCAATTGTATTTATATGGCACCCAATCCCTAGGGCTCTGGACACCTCACAGCAAATTAATTACTAAACTGAAAATCAAGTATCAAATTAAAACATTTAAGTCCTAAAGACAGTCTCAAAACTTAAAAAAGTGAGTTTTTAAAGATTTGTGTTTAATTCTTAATTCTGTATAGGTATGTTTACATCTCTATCATTTCCATCCTCTCCTTCTTGCCTCCAGTGTATACATGTTAGGATTTGGCAACCTATCCACATAAGTTTTATCCTGCTGCCCATAAATCATTCTGGTTACCCTCCTCTGCACCACTTCTACCCTGTCCACATCTTTCTTCAAGTACAGGCTCCAAAAGTGCACACTACTCCAGGTGAAGATGTACCAGACACATATACAGTGGCAGAATCACCTCACTTCTGAAACATAGAAACATAGAATGTGTCAGCAGAAAAGGATCCATCTAGCCTGTTCTATTTTCCGTGCCTAACACTACACCCTGGACTCTGTTTGGTCACAGGTGTCCCTCCCTCCTCCCTTACCTCTATTTATTATGCATATGTGCCTATCTGACACATGTTTGACACCACCCACTGTCTTTGCACCTACCACCTCCTCTGGCAGGCTGTTCCAGGAATCCACCACCCATCCACAAGGTATCAACATTTTCAATTGAATCAACTCTTAACGTACTTGTCTCTAAAGGCTATCTATCCAACAACCATTTTGAAGATCAAATGAAACTTTTGGCCTGTTCTCAAAACCACTGCAACTGTGCCCTTACAGCTCCTTGCTATTACTAACTAGTCACTACCTCATGCATCATCTTTATGGAAAGGAACCTGTTATAAAAAGGGCCCTCCCCTGCTGCCCCACAGAAGCAACTTTAAACCCCTTTTAAAACATCTAATACTGCAGCTGTTGCTCCTCTCAGGCAACATTCACCCTAACCCCGTCCCACCACAACTTGGCCACAAGGTTACCAGCAGTGCAGGGTCACTCTCCTTGGCAAGTATTAACATCTGCAGCCTCCTCTCCAAACTTGATACCCTCTCTGCCTGGGTTTTCCAGCACAATCCAGACATCCTATCAGTGCTGGAAACATGGCTGTCTCCGAAGATACCTGACTCTGCAATGGCAATTTCCAGATATGCAGTTTTCAGACAGGACAGACTTACCAAGAAAGGAGGAGGCTGTGCCCTCTACCTTAAAGAGTCCTTCGTGGGTTATGTCATGCCCTTTCCCAGCTCAGGAAATGACATCCAAATCCTTGCTGCCAAAGTACTTCTCGGAACTCATAAGAAGATCCTGACTGTTGTCTCTGTCTATATACCCCCAGAGTTGAGCAATCTGGGCTTTCCTCCCTCCTTGACTGTATCAGCTCCTGGATCAGAATGTAGACGTTATCCTGCTTGGTGAGTTCAACGTCAACTGGCTGGCCTCCAGCTCAAATAGTTATAAGGATGCCCTAGCTGCTTCTAACTTCTCACAAATCGTCAAATCACTTACTAAAGTAAACTACAGAACAGGGTCCTGTACACTTCTGGCCAGGGTTTTAACTAATCATCCAGAGCATATCTCTGAAGCTACAGTCCCCCCAGACTCCTTAAGTGATCATTCCCCTGTCTTGTGTATCTGGACCAACAAATACAACAAACCCCCCCCCCCAAAAAACTATTAACAGGCAAATGCTGACCCCCGGTCATCTTGAGTCACTTAAACACTCCTTCATGAAAAATGACTGGTCACCAATTGATATAGCCCCCGATATAGACACAGCACTTGACTACTTTATCACCTGTTTCAACTCAGCCTGCGATGTTCGTGCTCCGTTCAAGAAGTGTAAGATCAAGGGTGTCAATAACCCATGGATGACACTAGACCTTCTTACATAAATGTGATCTCGAGACCAGCTCTGGTATCATGCTAAGGCTACTGGCACTCAGACTGACATCCAGGCCTACAAAACAGCAAGGAAGGCATGCACCAGAGCAATCTGCCATGAGAAGGCTAACTATTACGGGCGCCTTCACCAGCACCTGGAATGATGGGAGTAAATTCTAGTGTAACCTTGCTGAAGTGACTGGAAAGGATCCCAAAACAACACCCACAATGTTGAACATATATGGTACCATCACTCTTGACCATGTAATCATTGCTAATGCATTTAACACCACTTTTGCTGACCTTAGTCATGTGCTACCCCCTAACATTTTTGATCCCACCACAGTCAACTCAGCTCCTGTTAGTTCAGGTTTGCCACCAGGGCACCTTCCTTTCCATTTCAAAGCCATCCTGGAAAGCCTAGCTAAAAAACACATTCTTATAGTGCTTGGAAAGTCTAGGGTCTGTGGCGATTCACTGGATATGAAACTTCTCGTCCTCACCATTGATGAAGTCCTGCTCACACTAACCAAAATCTTCAATCGTTCCCTCATGCTCTCCCAGTTCTCCCAAAAGTGGAAACTGGCAGTGGTGACTCAATCACTAAAAGCGGTGAGAAGACTCTCACGAACAACTACAGGCCTATATCCATCCTCCCTCTATCCAAAGCATTGGAATGGATAGTGGCTGATCAGCTTACAGATTACCTTGTAAAATACAGCCTGCAATGTTCCCAGTGGCAAAGGGCACAGCACTGCCACGATACTCCTCGAATTCACCACACATATCCATCATGCACTTGATCAGGACCAGTTGGTTGCCACCTCTTTTATTGACCTGACTAAGGCATTTGACACTGTCAATCACTCCATTCTCCTTGAACAATTATCCCTCCTTGGTCTTTCAAGTGAAACTACCTTCTGGTTTCAAAGTTACCTCAGTAACTGGACCCAACAGGTCAGGATTGGTGAATTCCTCTCGTCATCCCTAGTAATCTACTCTAGAGTATCCCAAGGTTCTATCCTGGGTCCCTTGTTATTCAGTATATTCCTGAACAATCTTCCTGTCTTCTGCCATGACAGAATGTTACTGTATGCAGATGATGCCGTAGTCTTCACTTGCCACACTGACCCCACTTCCCTTCAGTCTCAACTACAGAAAAGTTTCACAGAAGTGGAAGACTGGTTTTGCTCACGTAAACTCATCCTTAACCACAAAAAAACTAAAACAATGTTGTTCCATGGAACCCACAACAAGTACAAGGACCATGAGCTCATAATTAACAACCACAAAGGCGTCACCCTTGATCAGGTGGCTATGTTTAAATATCTGGGCCTGACCCTTGACTGCACCCTCTTTTATACCAAACAATATCGCTAAAACTGTAAACTACTGCATAGTGCTACTATACAAGTGATTGCTAATGGATTTGAATGTATGTCCATAAAAGTTGAAATCACACCTGTGATAGCCCTCCGTTTCATTGGCTGCTACAGACCACCATCTGCTGGGTCGCAGCTCCTGTCTCACCTTTCATCTATCATGGTCTCTAGTAAACTTGAAACAATTATACTGGGGGACCTTAACTATGACTGGCTGTCCAGTGCCTCGTCACCTCTCAAATCCTTCTGCGACTCCCATGGACTGTCACTATTCATCGACGAAACAACATGCATTAACAAGAAAAATACTATGAGTAGCATTCTTTTAGATGTCTTACTAGTGAACAAACTGCACTTCTTCTCCCATGCTGGCATCTTTCATGCTGGTGTAAGAGCCAACCCTAAACCTACATCCACAATGAAGTTCTCTACTAAAAGTTCAAAATGGAACTTTGACCCGCTGGCTTATATAAATGAACTGAAAGCCTCACTGTTCTGGCAGAGCTTTTACCTTGCCAAATCAGTAAACAAAGCACACACCATCTTCCAGGAAATTATAACAAATGCCCTCAAAACCCACGCTCCGCTGGCCAAAACCCGCATAAAGCCTAGAACGTATCGTCGGTTCACTGCAGACCTTAAGACTGCATTAGTAAAAACAGACAAGCTTTGGAAAAAAGCTTGCAAATCACAACTAGATAAAGACTGGTGTCTCTTCAGAACTGCCAGAAACACCTGCACTAAGTTGATCAGAGAGGCCAAGTCTAATTTCTACCGCTCAGAACTGGACTCTGCCTCAAAATGCCCCACCAAATTCTGGTCCACAATAAAAGAACTATCTGGGCATTCGACAGGAAATGCGCTCCCCTCAAAAATCTCCTCGGACAATGTCATTATCGATGACAAAAAGGAAATATTACAAGCCTTCAATAACCATTTTGCGTTTGCAGGTCTAGCATTTGACAACTTGCCCACTTGTAGCCTGTGCTCCCAGATGACTGTACTGTCCCCTGAACCCAACCTAACAAGTGCCACCTTTTCCTTCTCATCTGCGTCTCTGAAAGAGGTTGAAGACCTTCTCTTTCATTTGGACACTAAGAAAAGCGCTGGCCCGGATTCACTTGACCCCCTACTACCTAAAGATTGCCTGGCACGTTCTAGCTGTGCCAATTACTCATCTATTTAATCTGTCACTGTCTCAAGGGTCTCTTCGCAATCTATGGAAAACTGCTCACATCATCCCACTATTTAAATCTGGGGATCCCTGTGAACTAAATAATTACAGGCCAATTTCGTTACTCCCCATTCTGTCAAAACTTTTAGAAAAAATTGTGAATGTCCAGTTGAGAGCCTTCCTGGAAAACATAAACGTTTTAAACTCTATACAGTCAGCTTTCCGAGCTAACCATAGCATGATTATGCTGCTGGCTTAGGTAACAAATGACTGGCAGCATGATCTAGAGAACAAAAAGTTTGTCTGTGCTGTTTTCCTATACCTCAGTAAGGCATTCGACACTGTCGACCATTGCCTACTTCTTTCTTCGTTAAAAGCTTTAGGTCTAGACACTACCTCACTGGACTGGTTCCATGATTATCTAACGGATAGGCACTAGCAGGTTAAGGCAGAAGGAGAGCTTTCCTCCCTCAAACCGTTAATAAGAGATGTCCCACAGGGCTCCATCCTAGGACCACTCTTATTCACTATATATATTAACAGCATAGATATCGGCATCAAGGAGGCCAACATTCACCTGTTTGCAGACGATACAGTACTCTACCTAAGCCGCACATCATCTGAAGCTGCCTGTGAAAACTTGCAATCTGATTTCAATATCTTGCAGTACCAGCTTCTTAGCAAAAAACTGCTCCTCAATGCCAAGAAAACAAAGGTGATGATACTTTCACCTGGCAACCACATGGCTTACCCTGCTATTATTGGTACTCTATCACCTATCACCACCTTATTAGGAGAAAACTTGGAGTTTGTAACGAAGTTCAAATACATGGAGGTCTAGCTAGACCACAAACTCTCATTTGTGGAACATTTGGAGGATTTTCTGAAAAAACTGAGGCAGAGGCTTGGTCTCTTCTATCGGATAAACCGCATTCTAACCACAGAGGCAAAAAGGCAGCTAGTCCAGTCCACATTCATCTCCTTAACTGACTACGCCAATTTCATTTATAGCCAATGTAACACCTCATATCTGGGAAAACTAGACATACCATACCACAGAGCACTGCGATTCATTACCAGTCTCCCCTTCTCCACCCACCACTGCTCCTCATATGCTGCAGTGGGGTGGACCTCCCTGCAATACAGGCGCAATAGAAATGCAGCCATATGGACATTCAGAGCTGTTACCAGTAAATTACCATAGTATATCATTGATTTACTGCTTCTAAGTGGGCCCCGAAATTATGCCCCAAGGAGCTGTTCCCTAATTTCTTTGAGGGTTCCCCGGGCCTGCACACCTTTTTGGAGAGTGGCCATAGGCTTCTCACTGCCGACTCTCTGGAATAAGCTGCAGAAATCCTTGAAATTAAGGTCCCCAGTTAGTCTTGCAGTGTTCAAGACTTTGTATGCAAAAACGGTCACAGAACTATGCCACTGTTTCCACCATCTCTAGCTGTTCCCCATCTGCATACTGTCACCCCCTGCCCTTCTTTTGCCCACAACAAACATTACCAATTAGGAACCCTATACCTTAATTCTTCCTTCCTACCCTGCCTCTCCTTCCATCTTCCAAACCCTCTAACCTACCTTTCCCATAAGTGTGTACTCCTGCATCATTCCCATCTATGCCCCCTCACTCCTTTACCCTTTGATACTTGCACTTTGTGTGAGGTTTCTGTTAATTTTGATACTGCATCCGCCTCTCTTTATGTAGCTCCCTTACCAATAACCCCTTTTTATTTCCCTGAATATGATATGTATATAGTTAGAAATATTACAATATGTGCTCAAATATTACACTGTTTATTATTACACAGTTTGTTTTTATTATGTTCACACGTTTTGTTTTCTTGCACGTACATAAATGCATTGTATCTTGACCTTGTGTGATGCAGGTCCACCTTGTAAATGAGCTTGCTCAATGGTGTTTGCCTGGATAAATAAAGATTTGACTGATTGATTGATTAATAAGCATAAACATTGCCTAATGGCTGAAGCCTTGAACCTCACTATCCAGAGCTCTGTTATCACAACTATTGACTACAGGCTCATTATCTATGGATCCGATACTGATACTGCACTCTGGCACATAGCTGTAGCCCTTAATAAGGCATGTAGACTCCATATTTCAGCTGCCCGCTTTTCTCACACATGTGACATTTATGAGCAGGCTAACTGGCTCCAGCTATCAGGCAGGCTAAAGTACCAGACCTGCATCCTAGCTAAGAAGACATCACTGGGCCTTATGCCCCCTGGAGTCCAATCTATATTGACCCCGCAGCATGTCCGCCGTCTAACTAGAAGATCGGACAGTCTAACCTTTACAATACCTTGCTGCCTGACCTCTCAAGCTCAGTGTTCTTACCTTGTCAGAGCCTCCACCTGGTTCAACTTGCTACCTATAGAAATCTCCAACATTGCCACATTGGTGCTTGTGTAACCATGTCAACACCTCATGGCTAGTGCCTTCAGATTGCTTTTACAACCTCCCAGGCATACTACCCTCAAGCATCCATCCTCACTGCCTCGGCTCCTCCTCTTCTACCTCCCATTACTGGGTATAGGATGAATCTGTCTCCTTTTCCTTTTCATCCCCCCCCATTCCTCCTCTCTTACTATTTCCCATCCACCACATACCCAACGCAATGCTGTCCCTGTTTCTCCCCTCATCTCATGCCACCCCCTCACCACCACTCTTCTTTCTCTTTTCCCACTAACCCACTCCTAACAAAGCTTCACTGAGCAGCCTGTGACTTGTACTGTATAATTAACTTGCAACCCAATTCCTTGACAATGCCTTTGGCTGCTATTATTGTAACCTTACTTGTCTTTTTTTGTCAGTTCCATTGTAATGATCATGTTATGTTTTGTACCTTATTGTCATTATTGCCTTGACATGGAACCTTTATAAAAGAGCCCTCAGCTCAAAGATGTCATCCGAAATACAAGTAAATAAAAAAATAAATACTGTGAAGAAGTATTTCCTCACATCCCTCAAGCTTCATAGCATGCCCACCTATTCTGGAGCTCCTTCTCCAGTGAAAGAGACTCCCATCTTGTACCTTATTCACCCCCTTGAGGTACTTATAGGCCATAGTCATGTCCTCTATTGCTCTCCTCTCCTCTCGGCATACAAGGTCAGCTCCTCAGCTTCTCCTTGTGTGGTTTCTCATGACATCTCTCTTCTGCTGCTAATCTGCCATCCTATTCAAATTCCAAAGTACCCTGTCACACTTGTACTGTTGTCCTCAAGTTGTTTGATATTATTACCCCAAGTCCTTCTCACTGTCATACCACTCCAAAGCACAAACACACACACACCCATTCTGCATTCAATTATTGGTTCAGTCCCTTATGTGCATTACCTTGCACTTCTTGGCATTGAATATTATATATCAAGCTCTTAACCACTCCTCCAGCTTTTCCAGGATTTCATCTATGAAGAAGCAGCTTTTCCCCAGGATCCCTCTCCAATATCACAAATAAAAATCCTAAAGATGACTGGTCTAAACGATCTCAGTGGCACTCCTGATTTACCCCAACATCTGAGTATTCTCCATTAATGATAACCCTCTGGGTTCTGTTATTCAAACCATTTTTTTACTCATCTTGTGATTGTATTCCCTACCCCCAGGTCCCCCAGCTTCTTAACCAGCTGTCCATGTGGGACAGAGCTGGAGGTAGTATTTTGACTTATGATTTTAATTGTTGTACTTTAATGGTTTTATAGATGATCAATAAATGTAAACTAAAGTACAGTATGTCCACCACATGTTCCTTTTCTACCAACTTTGTCACCCAATGAACAAAGTCAATCAGGTTCCTCTGCCACGGTGACTCATGTTGTCTGAAATCCTGAGATCCGTTCACCTCTTGGAAAATCCAACAGCCTCTCCTTTATTAGGGTTTATACTGTATAGCATCTTCCTGCCATGAATGTTAAGCTGACTGGTCTGTAGTTCCCAGGTTCATACCTGCTTCCACTCTTGTTCAGAACTGCATTTGCCATCCTGCAGTCCTTTAGTGCCTCCCCCATCTTCAGTGAGTGTTCAGTGAGAGGGGCATCTAGTACGTGCTTCATCTCTTTCTGTTCCCAGGGATGCAGTTCCTCCCAGTCCATGGGCTTTTCCACCTTCAGTGCAAGTGCCTTTGGCACCCTTTTTCTTGGGATTGGATCCCCACAGATGCCTCCTCTCCATTGTTGTGACTACACAGTCTGGTAATGGCCTTTTATCTTCTGCCAATTCCTATAGCTACAGACTAGAAAACTGATTCAGTATATCTGCCTTCCCATTAGCCTCTCTCCTCCCTCTGTCCCCCTTCTTCAGCCAGACAATTTCCCTCTTTTGTTGTTTGCTTTTCCCATGTATAGTAGGATGAGAATGTTCTAGACCCTTCTTTACTTTACCCCCCCACTATTCTCAGCTTTGTGCCAGATGTCAGCCTGTACCCTCCTCTCATTCTCACTGGCCTCCTTCATCTTGTTTAGATACCCACCAGTCTCCCTCTTCTTGGCTATTTTTTTTTTTAATTTCTGGAGGCCTGCTTCTTTACCCTCACAACCTCTTGTACCTAACGCGCATGAACAACAATGGTTCCTGTCCCACTTGGTTTCCCTACTACTCTGAAACAGTTTCCCATGACCTCCAATACTGTATTCTCTAGCAATTTCCATTTTTTAACCCCAGTACTGCCCTTATCCCTTCTAGCGTTTCCTGTAATAATTCCCTCATCCTGACAAAAGGTGCTTTTACACACAGGTTTATGTAATGGAATAACTGTTACAGAAACAGTATTCCGTTACATCCCTTGTGTGTAAAAAGCATTTGTTTCATTCTCTTGGTGAACGTTCGTCCAAACCGAAATCTCTGCTTCTTGCGGTTTGCACGAGCGTGTTTCGTTGATCTGGCTGTGTAAAACAGCCATTCCGATACCACTGCAGAAACTGCCATTGAGGCAGCAAACTCTGGGGAGGGAAACAAATGGGCGGGATGGCGGAATACTTTCGAGGGGGTGTAAAGGAAACCAAACGCAACAGAGTATATAGGGACCACACAGGTAATGTTTATTTCATTTTACAAACCTGTGTGTAAAAGCACCCAAAGTCTGCCCTCCAGATGTTTTATTTTTTGTTGACTGGGAAGGAGGGCTAGGCAACTTTGCTTATTTTCAGCCAAGTGCCATGGGGAATGGGAGCTACAAATGGAAATCAATAGAAACTGAACCAGATTAAGCTGCTGGTTGTGTTTTAGTGAATGGGAGAAATGTAGCCAAGAAATTCCCTAGTGTTTTCAAGAAGTGCCATGGGATCTTTAATGTCCACCTGAGCAACCACCAGAATAGGCAGATGGGACTGCTGAAAGACAGCACCTCAGGTGTTCGGCACCCACCTCATGCTGCAGTATAGTGTCAACACGGTCTTTCATCTTAAGTTCCTAGTGTGGGGCTAGAACACACAATCTTTCAATGTGCCAGTCTCAGAGGCAAATGTGCAGCTTGCTGAACAACTCACACTGATGAAGCCCATCACTTTTGCTCTCTACTTCTAATATGATAGTACACCACGTGGATTGATGGTCACTGGTTCCCAATGCATCCTGTACTGTGATCTCCCTAATACTGTCCCTGCTCATGCCATTCAACAGCATGTTATGTATCCTAACGCACATATTTCTTTAATGAACAGCTGACACCTCCAGGAGAAAATATTTAGACACAATTCACACTGTATTTATATCCTGTGTTTCTTCTTCCTCCCATTATTTTTAACTGAGGTAATATGCATGAAAACATAATCTTTGCTCCTTTTCCCTCACATGAGGCCATAATGCTCTGCTTGAGACATTTTATTTGTTTATGCATGTATGTATTATATTTATTTATTTATTTATTTATTCATTCATTCTTTTTTTATTTATTATTTGGTGACCAGTTAAGTACTCCGGACCAGAGGTCTTTTTACAGGCATGACCTGGGCCACTGTAATGCGAGAAGAACGACACACTGAGATAAATTGATTATGGAGTGTGAGACGTCACCAGTTGTTTAACAGCTGAGGCATTACTACATAGCAGCAATCAAGAGGCACACTGACAGAAACAATGACATTGCAGTCATTCCCTTGGCAACAGACAGTGATGACACAGCAGAGAATTACTACTGGAGGTTGGAAAAGATCCATTAAGATAAAGTACGGATTCCTGTTTTCTGCAGATTTCTTCAGTCACAAATGATGGGCGGATCTATAGAAGATATGTGAAATACAAGCTTAACTATTACCCAGTATTGTTTTTCAAAGTTTCTTTGAGGTGTCAGCAGCTTTTAAATAAGAAAATGACCATGTAAACAGTGCATAAAGTAAGAACAAAAACAGCGCTGTGTCAGTGTGTGAGTTGCAAA
Organism: Neoceratodus forsteri; assembly: GCA_016271365.2. Lineage (NCBI taxonomy): Eukaryota > Metazoa > Chordata > Ceratodontiformes > Ceratodontidae > Neoceratodus > Neoceratodus forsteri. The sequence continues at coordinate 36,609,395 of JADMNL010000037.1, read as the reverse complement.
CAAAAGGATAGTACTGTAGTAAATTCACACCAAAAATCAAGAACAGAGTTCTTTTATTATTCTTTGACAACTGAGTAATGCCCACTGGGCTGTTTACAGGAGCAGCCAAGGAGGTTAAGTGACCTGCTCATGGTCACACAGCATTTTATTCATTTATTTATTAAATTTTGTTAACCGGGTAGGCCCGCTGGGCCCCGAAGGTCCCTTTTTCAGGGGCGACCCGGGGATTGTTACATAAGGTTTGAACATACAGACAGGTACCACAATGTCATTTGCATTTGCAGACAACTCTCTGCCCTGAGGGAGGAAGTTGCCCGTCTTCAGGCCACACCGGACAGCAGTAAGGGAACCTTCCCCATCCAGGGAGCACCAGAGCCACCACCACTACCTCAGAGGCTGCAAAGAAAGCACAGCAGTTGGACCACAGTGGGCTCAGGGAGGGTGAGGATGGTGGAACAGAGGCACACCCAGTCAACTGTTCGACTCCACAATCCATACACCATTCTGGGGGAGCACAGCTCCCCTATGGATGCACCCACAGAGGAGATTAAGGAGGCTGAGGACACCTGTCACAAGGGAGGCCCACAGGAAGGAGGCAGAGGACACCACAAGGAAAGGAAGCAACTCCTGGTGGGGGAATCAATTATTAGGATAGAACTGGGAGGAGCAGGGAAAACTGAAGTAAGGTGCCTGGGTGCCATGACTTGAGGACAGGAAGCGATCCTCAGGATCACGAGAACAGCTGCACGGAGTCTGAGCTGGACATCATTGTCCACCTAGGAACAAATGACTTGGCTCAACATGAGATTAGAGCAGTACAGAAGGACTTTTTAGAACTGGGGAGGGGTCTAAGACAAGTAGCACACACAGTGTCCTTCTCAGAGGTGCTGCCTGTCAATGGCATGAGTGAGGCAAGGGTACTTTGCACCATGCAGTTTAATGAATGGTTGAAAAAATGGTGTGGAGCACAGGGGTTTGGCTTCACTGGGGACTGGGGTTCCACCTGGAGGACACCAGCCTATAATGGGGATGGTCTGCATCTGTCCAGGAAGGAACAAGTCTTTGAGCATTCGGTTTAAATGCTTCATTGGCAAGCTTTAAACTAGTCAAGGGGAGGCACTGATAAGCAGCAGGAAAATCCCAGCCTCTCCCTACAAAACAGGGTACTAAATGAGAAAAAGACCAAGGTAGAAAGGTCAGTGGGGGATGCTGCAACAGAAGGTAAAGCTATCAAAAAACGGAAAGCAATGAGTACCAATGCCCATAGTCTGAGTAACAAGCTTCCTGAATTAGTGGCCTTGATGGAGGAGGAACATCTGGATATCGTAGCAGTCACAGAAACATGGTTCACATAAAACCATGACTGGGACGTAAACATACCAGGATACACTATCTACAGGAGGGACAGAGAGGGTAAAAGAGGAGGAGGAGTAGCTCTTTACATAAGGGAAGGAATCAAAGCAACAGAACAAAAGGGAAAACAGGGAGGAGAAGAAGCACTGTGGGTAAATTTGGAGACGGCAATGGCACTAAACCGCACGGGGTTGTATACAGACCCCTTCTCAGGGAGAAAATGGACAAGGAAATGATAGAAAGTATACTTGGTATGGCAGAAAAAGGGGAGATATTGCTGATGGGTGATCTGAATATGCCAGATGTTAACTGGAGTGCAGTTGCAGCAGCCACTTTGAAGAGTGGGGTTATTCTAGATGCCCTACAGGGGGCATGCCTTAGACAGCTAGTATTGGAGCCCATTCAAGAGGGAGCAATCTTAGACCTGGTTCTCTCAAATGGAGATGAAGAGAGGATCACAGATGTAGAAGTGGGTAGCCATCTGGGAACTATGACCATCGAACAGTATGGTTCACAATAAACACAGCAATAGAGTCAAGCTATACAAAGGCAAAGGTACTGGACTTTTAGAGGGCTGACTTTGCCAAAATGGGTGAGTGCCTAAGGAATGCACTAGCAAATGGGTAGGAAGGAGGGGTGGAAGAACAATGGGGAATAATAAAACTGCCATCACAGAGGTAACAAGCCTTTGTGTGAAGCGAATAAACAAAACTAAACGATGTAAGAAACCACTATGGTTCTCAAAGGAAGTGGCAGTGAAGGTTCAAGAGAAAAAGAAAGCATTCAGGAAGTACAAGGAATCACAGAAGAAGCAGGACAGAGAACTGTATCAGTTAAAGCAAAAGGAAGCTGGGAAGGCAGTCAGAACAGCAAAGGCCCAAACCGAGGAAAAGATAGCCAACTCAGTTAAGAAGGGGGATAAAACCTTTTATAGGTACATCAGAGAGTGAAGGAAGACCAAGGGAGGGATAGTGAGGCTTAATAAAGGGAGAGGGTGGGCAGAGGGTGACTGTGAAAAGGCAGAGATACTAAACAAATATTTTTGCTCAGTATTTACAAAGGAAGAGGGGAGGTACCTAAAACAAACAGTAGAAACACTCTGGATACAGAAGTTGATACCAGCCCATTTACAGAAGAAAGGGTTCTGAAAGAACCTTAAAACTGAAGGTGGACAAAGCAATGGGGCTGATGGGATTCATCCCAGAATTCTAAAAGAACTAAGGGTAGAATTAGTGACACCACTGACTACCCTGTTTAACAAATCATGGGAGGATGGGGTGGTACCCGAGGACTGGAGGAGGGCAGATGTGATTCCCCTTCACAAAAGTGAGAGCAAGGCAGAAGCAGGAAACTACAGACCTGTTAGTTTAACCTCAGTGGTAGGGAAAATGATGGAATCACTTCTGAAGGAAAGAATTGTCGAGTATCTAGAGGCCAGAGGGGCACAGGACCCAAGGCAGCATGGATTCACAGCAGAAAGGTCATGCCAGACAAATCTGATAGATTTCTTTGACTGGGTGACCAAAGTAGTAGATCAGGGAGGGGCTGTGGACATGGCCTACCTAGACTTCAGCAAGGCATTTGACACAGTCCCACACAAAAGATTAATATACAAGTTAGCTAGCCTGGGAGTGGGTCCCAAGATGACAGCCTGGATAAAAAATTGGCTGGAGAATAGGACACAGACAGTAATAGTAAATGGTGTCCACTCTGAAGAAAGGGGGGTTACTAGTGGGGTACCACAGGGTTCAGTATTAGGACTGATCCTCTTCAATGTCTTTATAAGTGACATTGCAGAGGGACTGGAAGGAAAAGTATGTCTCTTTGCAGATGACACAAAGATCTGCAACAGAGTTGATGCACAAGGTGGTGGAAAGGATGAAAAGGGACTTGGCAAGGTTAAAGGAATGGTCAAATGTATGGCAGCTTAGATTCAATGCTAAGAAGTGCAAGGTAATGCACCTGGGAAACAAAAACCCAGGGAAGAGTACACAATGGGGGGTGAGATACTAACAACAACAAAAATGGAAAGGGACCTGGGGTAGTCATATCAGATGACCTAAAGGTGGGCAAGCAATGTGAGAGGGCAGCAAGGAGGGCTGGGGGATGCTGGGATGCATAGGGAGAGGCATCACCAGTAGAAAACAGGAAGTTATTATCCCTCTGTACAGACAGCTGGTGAGACCCCATCTGGAGTACTGCATGCAGTTCTGGAGACCCAGTCTCACAAAGACATAGACAGGATGGAAGCTGTCCAGAGGAGGGCAACTAAAATGGTGCAGGGTCTGCACCGGAAGACATATGAAGAGAGACTTAAGGAGCTTAATATGTATAGCCTCGAGGAAAGGAGGGAGGGGGGACATGATAGAAACTTTCAAGTACCTCAAGGAATCAACAAAGTCCAAGAGGGTAGCATCTTTCAAAAAAGAGGTGTGCAAGAACAAGGGGCACATGTTGAAGAAGATAGAGGGGGGCAGCTCAGAGGTAATCTAAGGAGTATTTTTCACAGAGAGAGGGTTGTGGATGCATGGAATGGCCTTCCAGAGGAGGTCGTGGAGTCAAAAACAGTGGTGGAATTCAAGCATGCATGGGACAGTCATAAGGCAATTCTAGGGGGTTGGGGTAGGAAGAAGTAGGCTGCTGGTTAACTAGGATCTGCAGCTTATCCAGTAGGCAGGGAAATGGGCAGACTGGGTGGGCCAAGCAGTCCTTATCTGCAGTCAAATTCTATGTTTCTATGTCATACAGATCGTATAGGGTAACTAAAACAGCATACAATTTTCCAGTTTTTGTGCAAAGAGGGCAGGAGATGCATGGTATTAGTTGTTAACAGTCATAGTACAGTGCAGTGCAAAGGATACAAGATACAGCAAAACAGATCAGTTCATGTAAGGTCCGCTGATGCATTCAGTACAATTAATACGGGGTTATGAATACACCATACAGTTTCTGTAGAAACGGACAACAGATACTTTATAGTATGCAGTACAGCAGTGACAGGTGGAGTGAGGTGATAAGTGCTTTTAATATCTACGAGAGGTTCATATGGGGTAGTGAGCCAGCACAAGCAGACATTAGTCGTTACCCTTGTAGGGGAGGATGCATGCAAGTGGAGGTTGTGGGAATGAAACCCAGGTCTGCTGGATGTACCAAGCTCATTTACAGCTTATTCATTACTCTAATCTCTAGGCTATACTGCCAGTCCCATTTGTCTATATTAATTATTTATTTCAGATTCAGAATAATACCTTTGAGCCAAGACGGCTCTTTTACAAAGGTTCCAAGTCAAAAGAAGCAAGACACCACATAACAATACATAGGGCAGAAAATAATATCACATGTTACAGTATCAAATATACATAATAGACAAGGATTTTTGGTTACATAAGTGCAATGATATGAACTTGATTGTTACAAGATTATGCAGTGAAAACTTTCACAGTTTGGTTACTAAGTGCAAAGTAGTAAGGTGACAGCAGCCAGAGAGGGGTTTTGTCTAGGAGGAGGTAGAGGGGTTAGAACGTTTAGAAGTGATGTTCAGCACAAGATCTTCAGGCGTTATCTATAAAGAAAAAACAAGCATAGTTAGTGGAGAGTAGAGCGAAAAAATAGAAACACAGAATCTGACAGCAGACAGAGATTAATGGCCCGTATCATGCTGACCTATAGTTTCAAGTCTCCTATAATTAAAATAGGATCGACAGACAGACAGACAGTTATGGGGAAAGGGAAAAGGGTGGGTCTTTAGAGAGAAAAGTGATTAGTCCAGTTAACAATAGAAACAGGAAACAAAAAGGCTAGACTTTAAAGTAATGAACTGTGAATGGGCTTGGTACATCCAGCAGACCTGGATTTGATTCCACAATTTCCACTTGCATACTGTGTGACCCTGAGCAATTAAGTCACTTAACACCCCCCCCCCACACACACACACACACACACACACACTGCTCCTGGGTTGCTACTGAAAACAGGCACCTAGTGGACATTACCTGATTACCAAAGAATGAAAAAAAAATACTGGATCTATACTGGGTCAGATGTGGAAATCTGTTTAAAAGATGATGTCTTTTCTGGTGAAAACTTGACGGCCTGACTTTCACAAGGAATAATATACTTCTAATACCTTGTACTGGGAAGGAGAGTACTGTGTGTCTATGGTTTGGAGAGATGTACAAAAAAACAGAAAAAGAAAAATCTGGTGTGGATGGGGGAAGGGAGATTGAAGGAAGAGGAGTGAGAGCTGATGAGGCAACAAATGGAAACTAACGAGTTGATTACTGACACCTGGCCACCAAACTCTTTTTCTCTAGACAGCACACACTGACCCCAGGACTCCTAATGAGCAAAGCTGTTAGCTACAACTTACTTCAGCTACTGGAAGATGACCTGAACCTCATTCCAACTCCTTGTGCTGATTTACCAAGGCCACACCGACCCCACGTTATTGGACTGCTGCCGCCTGAAACCCGGCCTGTGCTCTTCACTTGTGGGCTCCGCTGTCTCTCCGTTTGCTCCCTCAGTAGTACCTCACTCCTTTCTTGTTCCAGTGTTATTCTTCTTAGTGAATGAATTACAGCTTACTCTTGTTTCGGCAGCCCAGACATTTTAAGAAGGTGTCCTTGCTAGCCACATCCACTACTGGACGCAACAACAAATCAGGAGCATTGAGCACCAGGAAACCTGGTTGAGATCTGTATTGTTAAAGTAGACTCCACTTTGCAGCAGCTGTACCCCTGTGCACAAACCACCCCTGAGCATGAACAAAGAGCTGCACCAAGCCTGCAAAAGTGGAAGCAGATGCTCCAGGCTCACCAAGGCAAGACCAGCTGCCACAGTGCTGAGACCTGACCACATGGCGCAGGATGAAAGTTAGTAAGAAATTCATGCTGGAGACCAGCTTTTCGAGGTGGGGGGTCAACTATGTAATTTGGGTGGGGTGGTTGTTTACTGCACTACGAGGACACTGGAGGACAGATGAGACCCGTGATGCTCAGGCGGCTTTCAGGGAGGCATTAGTGCATACTGATAAAGAATGCAGCACAGTGTGTTACTAATAGAGGAGCTCCGTGATGGGGAAGCTATAGCAGCCTTAGCCCCCCACTAAATTCGCCTATGAATGTGGGTAGAAGCAGTCAGGAAAACCAGAAGAATATGCACCCATAGTACAAATGCCCATACAAGTGGTCTATCTATGAAATTGTTAATGGCACTTTACCTGCTCTTCATCATGTACCTAACTTATTGCAACCCTGTCTGTCTCTGTAATTGCTCTGTACCACTTATTTTATCTAGCCTGTATCGATAACTTTTGCTTTTACTGTATTTGTATGTTATATTTTTGCTGCCCATACTGAAATGTGTATACTTTTCCTTCTTGCAAATATGCTGTACTATTGTCAGTGTTTTTTTCCACACTAATACTGTACTTTGTAACCTCCTGGGTTGTGTCTGAAAATAGTCACTTCTGTGTCTAGTGCACCTACCCAGAAATCAAAAACTAAATAAAATAAAACTAAAAGTGTGTCCACCTATACCCTGCATAGAAAACATGTGCAGACATACCCACACATACAGTACATAAATACCACACATACATGAATGCAAATATGCCCAAGGGGTGAAGAAAAGGAAATAAGTTCAGTAGTAAGACATATTGTGACTGAAAGATGAGTTAGTAGACCATAAGTCTGTATATCAATCCAGAGGGCTGCTGGGAACATACAAATGTGATAAGCTTGGCTAGCAGTGCCTGAAGTACTGCAGGATATGGCCTGCCCCATATAGCAGTAATGATGCCTCTCCCATCATTTAAATATAAAGCCTCCTCCGTGTATAAGGTTCCTCATATTCCACATGTCAAATGGCTACAACTTTACATGGGAAGGTTCATCTGTATGAAAGGCCAATGTTTCCTCTAACTTTCCCAAAATATAATCTTCATACACATTTATTTCAGTTCTTCTCTACTCTGTTGTGGAGATTGCCTGTTAACTTTACCTCCCTCTTCCCCTGCAATTACATCATAATAAAGAGACCAGCTGAATTCTTCTACTTGTGGTCTCACCATCATGATGATGGGGAAATAGGAAGGTAAAAGCAGCCTTGTGGCGTAATATTATAAATCACTTGTTTGATTTCAACCATTTAGAGCTCAGAACCACAGGACATCTGATCCTGTGTACAGCTGTCATCTTGTGTGGGAAAGTTACAGTGGAGTGTTCCACTTCACAGATGAGGGAAGTATTACACTCATTTTTCTAAAATAAAAAAAAAACAACACAAAGCTTATTATGAATCCCTCTAGCTAATTTGAGTGATTTATAAGTAAATAGTACCACTAAGGGAATTTCTGTCTTATTGTATAAGAGACTGCAGTTGCATGCTGTTTTTGGCTTCTCAATATAAAAATGACATTCAGCCAATCAAGGGTGTAACACAGGGCCAGCAAAATGATTAGCATTATGGGGGATAAAAGCTTTGAGGCAAGGCTGGAGGCCCATGACATGTTCACTTTGGAGAAAAGGAGGCAAAAAGGTGGGATGATCCGTCTTCCACATATTCAAGGGTACCAATAAAACTGAGCAGGCAGAGATGTTTGACCTGAAGTGCCACAGAAGGATATTTTGACATGTTCTGAAGCTCAGAGGTGGTACAATCAGGGGTAGAACTAGGAGGTCCAAATTCTCCCCAGATGGAGGCAAACCTGTGGAAAAGCTTGCCAGTGCAGCGAGTGGACAGAAAGACAGCACAGCTCTTCAGAGTAAGCCTAGGCACAGTTTAGCTTACCAGGAAATTCACAGGGTAGCAAATGGTATGGAAACCAAATAAGTGAATACATGCCTGCACAGAATGCTTAGTCATCCGTGCTTGTGATGTGGGTGGGGGGGTGGTAGACATGAGGGACCTAGAGTCCCTTCTGACTTTAAATTACTGTGTTACTATATTATTATGTCAACAGCATTATTTTGTGAGGTTTGAGCACCCAGAACCACTCCACTTTGCTTCATGATCCTTTTGCCAAAGCTCACTATATGACTCTCTTCTACAATATGAGACTGAGACATCCCTTGGAGACATTATTAACTTGTAGTACAAGCAGAGAGTCTGAACAACTCAACAGAGCATAACTTAATAACTCTCCTCTAAGTTATACTTGTTGTCTGCCCTGGCTGAGGTAATTCCTAAATACTCCTTTTTCTCCCTCTCCTGACAGCAGCCTAACTGTTGGTTATGCTATACCTGCAGTGCTACTTCTCCAAATTCATTGTCAGACCATTTCCTACTGTACATATTGCTATGGGCTGTCCATGTTGTCTGCTCTTAATTTCAGTGTGGTTTTGTCTGTATTATCCAACTGTTTATTTTGCCTTGGTAGCTTATACATTGCCTGTTTACTGTTTTGTTTACACACTGACTGCACTTTACCACTGAATATATTTGTACGCTGGTACCCCTCCTCCTGAGTGGCACCTGGAAATGAGCCTTGGTGAGTGGTTTCCCAGATTCTAGTTTTCAATAAATAATTGCAATGAAGCCTTTTGTTTTTGGGGCTCCCAGTAAGGTATGTCATGAAGGGCCCCTAACTCATTCTAACTTTGTGTCTCTATTCGGTTGGGCTGTACTGTAGCAGGTAACTTCAAAGCATTGTGATATCATTTTGAACATGTCTTCCAATGCCAATAATGTCTCTTCTGTTGTGTTGTAAGAGGGCACAGTACAGCAAATCAATAATTCACAAAATCAAAGACCGGTACCTTGAACTGGGGTATGCAGGGGCCGGGATGAGCAGGGACCCCAGCAGTCACTGGGATGGAGGATTCCTAAGACTGGCTCTGCATAACTGAGAAAAATTAGTAAGAAGATCGTGTGAAATTTGCATAGCAAACTAGTTTTAGCTACTGTACATCTATGTTCATTTATTTATTTATTTTTGCTTTATTTCTTTATGCTCCACCGTCCGTCTCAGCTGCCCACCCCTTGAGCTACCTAGGACTTCCCCAACCCGCCAACCACCCCCACTGCCATTCTTGCTCTCCCTGTGCTGTGGCTTCAGTTGATCTGACATATCCCTTTGCAGAAGGGGCCCTCCCTGGGGGAGGAGGTACCGGGGAAGGAGATTTTGCCTAGAGGTGTTCCTTCCACACTGGGCACACACACACTGGGGGATCAGCTCGGACACTTCCAGGCTGCTTGGAGAGTGGGGGGGGGAGCCAGCTGCTGTCATCCAGTCAGCCGAGCGGGCATTTTCCATTTTCTTCCCCAATCCAGACACAAAGTGGTCTGGCCGCAGCAACATCCTTGGGTAGGGGCATTCAGCAGTGTGTCAAGGCCACACGCCACCAAGAACACCAGCCGTAAACCACCACCAGTAGCTGCCTAACAGTGACCTGAGACAGCTGCCCCCCAGAAGGGAAGCTTCCATAGGACACTCTAAACTCCCTCCCTGCTGGTCTCCGCTCGTATGTATGTATGTATGTATGTATCACTCAGAGCTTGAGATCTTTACAGGTGTGATCTTGGGTAGGTGGTTATACGGGAGAAATGAGCAGTAAAATTCAGTTTATAACTAGCAAACTAACAGTGAGGTGCAGAACACAAAATCACAATTTGCAACAGTTGTGCAAACTAACAGTGAAATGCAAAAAACAAAAATATTAATTATAATTGTCTATGTCTGGGGAAAAGAATGGAGGGGAGGGTGGGGAGGACTAGGACTCTGGAGGAGCAGTAGGCCCCAGGGCCAAATAGGGAACTTGGACAGACAGAATGGACCTTTGGGCTTTTTCTGCCATCATTGTCTAAGTTTTTATGTTTCTATAATGCAACGGCAAGGCATTGAGCAAGCAGGGGCACCCAGTTGGATAAAGTGCACACAGCACAGTGAAAAATAATGTATCAAAATTCATTTACACAGTAATTTACTGAAGTTTTTCTGTTTGGACTGGCTCTTGAGCACAGCAGCATGGCTTCCACTTGTAATGCGAAGTGCCCCAAGATCAGGAATTAGCCGGGGCAGCAGCAGGGGTGGGTAAGGGCTGAGCAGATCATTAGGTTCTCACCTCCAGGGACAACTTATATCATCACCTGCTAGAACACTGTCACCTGGGTGACCACATGTACAATGTGAACAGAAGCAGTTAGGAAGGTTAGGTAGCCTGCTGACTGCACAGGAGCTCCTGTATTCAGGTGCCCATGGGGAGGGGAAAAGAAATCGGGGCAAAACACCTTGACCTACAGAGTGGAGTACATTACATTCTAGCCTCATCCAGCACACATTCTCCTCTCTACTTGACAGAGATTTTGGGGGGGCTTCCCCCCTTCAACCTGACCTCGGGGGTAACTCTGGGGGTTAAGGAGAGGGCAGCAGTTGGTGGAAATGAGAATGGGTGGTTGCCAGGAGCTGATCGGAACTGGACCAACAAGGAAAGAAATCACAGATAGAGAAGTTTTGTTTTATTGATTCATTCATTTTTTTGTTGACCCAGAAAAGAGGGTTAAGCAATACTGCCTATTTTCAGCCTTTTCATGGGAAGGGAGATACTGATGTAAGCCAACTGAAATCGTTTGTGGTATTGTTTGTGAATGAGGAAAATTTGACCAGTATATTGGGGAAATTCCCCAACTCTTCTCAAAAAGTGCCACGGGATAGAAATATAGAATTTGTCAGCAGAAAAGGACCACTTGGCCCACCCAGTCTGCCCAGATGCTCCCTGCCTAATCTGTTTCTGCAGACCCCAACTGGTCTCTGACAACCCTTCCTTCTCCCCGTCCATTTACAGATATAACCCTATGTCTATCCCAAGCATGCTTGAAGCCCCCCGCTGTTTTTGCTTCCACCATTTCCTCTGGCAGTCTGTTTCAGGCATCTGCCACCCTTTAAGTGAAGTAGTTCTTGCTCACATCCCTCTTAAACTCCCCCCCAGCTTCATTATATGCCCTCTGGTCCTGGTGCTCTTTCTCATTAAAAGACACCCTCCTGCATCCTGCTTGCCCCTGTGAGGTACTTGTAGGTCTCTATCATGCCCCTCTTGCTCCTCTCTTCCAGAATGTACATGTTGAGATTCCTCAGTCTCTCCTCATAGGGCTTCTTGTACAACCCCTGCACCATTTTATCTGCTCCCTTCTGGACTACCTCCACCCTGTCTATGTCCTTTCTGAGATGCAGTCTCCAAAACTGGACACAGTACCCTAGCTGGGGTCTCACCAGCAAGCGACACAGTGGCAACACTAGCTTCATCTTTTTGATGGAGATACCACTCCCTGTGCACCCCAGCATCCAATTAGCCCTTCCTACTGCTTTGTCACACTGCTCTGCCACTTTGAGGTCATCAGTTATGATTCCCCAAGGTCTCTTCCCTGCTTAGTTACCATCAGTACTTCTCCATTCTATATTCAGCTCCAGGGTTCCTCTGCACCAAGTGCATGATTTTGCCTCTTTGGCATTGAGCCCCAACTGCCATGCTCTTGACCACACCTTGAGTTTCCCAAGATCCTTGTGCATTGTCTCCACCCCCTCCTGAATATTCACCCTATTACAATTTTTGGTATCATCTAAAAAAGGCATACCATAGAAACACAGAAACATAGAGATTGATGGCAGATAAAGACCACTTGGCCCACCCAGTCTGCCCATTTCCCTACCTAATGGATAAGCTGCAGATCCTAGTTAACCAACAGCCTATTTCCTACTACCCCCTACTAGAACTGCCTTGTCTGTCCCATGCATTCTTGAATTCCCCCACTGTTTTTGACCCCACGACCTCCTTGGGAAGGCCATTCCATGCATCCACAACCCTCTCTGTGAAAAAATATTTCCTCACATTACCTCTGAGCTGTGTCCCCCCATCTTCAAATTGTGCTCCCTTGTTCTTGATCATCTCTTTTTCTGAAAGATGCTACACTCTTGGACTTTGTTGATTTCCTTGAGGTATTGCATGGGTGGAAGCTGGAGGGGGGAAGATTCAGGGGAGAAAGGAGGAGGTGCTACTTCACTGAGAGGGTAGTGGAGCCATGGAATGCACTGCCTCGGGGTCTGGTGGAGGCAGAGACGGTGGAGGGGTTCAAGAGGGGCTGGGACAGATACAGGGGAAGGTTTCTGGAAGCAAAATCCAATGCAGCAAGAATATCCGGAACTGGGAAGGGAGAAGCCAGAGAAGGTGAGGGGGGCAGCAAGGTCAGCACCTAGGGTGGGGGCTGACCAATCGAGCAGACTCGAAAGACCATCAGCCCTATTCTGCTGGCATTTTAGTATGTTAGTATTTGAAAGTTTCTGTCATGTCCTTCCTCTCCCTCCTTTCCTCAAGGGTATACATATTAAGCTCATCTAGTCTCTCTTTGTATGGCTTCAGTGCAGACCTTGCACCATTTTAGTTGCCCTCCTCTGGACAGCCTCCATCCTGTCTATGTTCTTGCAGAGATGGGGTCTCCAGAACTGCATGCAGTACTCCAGATGGGGTCTCACCAACTGTCTGTACAGAGGAATAACAACTTCCTGTTTTCTACTGGTGATGCCTCTCCCTATGCATTCCAGTATCCCCCCAGCCCTCCTTACTGCCTTCTCACATTGCTTGCCTACCTTAAGGTCATCTGATATGACTACCCCCAGGTCCCTTTCCATTTTTGTTGTGGTCAGTATCTCAACCCCCCCCCATTGTGTACTCTTCCCCTTGGTTTTTGTTCCCTAAGTGCATTACTTTGCACTTCTTTGCATTTAATCTAAGCTGACATACATTTGACCATTCCTCCAACCTTTCCTTCCAGTTCTTCTGCAATGTCACTTATCTTAATCTGGTTCAAGGTCAGTAAGCATTCATCTGTATCCCCCTCCTCCCGGGTCGTGCCTGAAAATAGGCAGGATTTGTCTAGTGCACTTACCCGGTCAACAAAAACAAAATAAAAAAAAAAGACATTAAAGAGGACTGGTCCCAGTACTCAGCCCTGTGACGCACTGCTGGTCACTGTCACCTATCTGTTAACCAGGCTCTAACCCAGTTCACCACTTTGGATGTCACCCTAGGATGCTCAATTTCTTTACTAGTCTCCTGTGTGGCACAGTGTCAAAGGCCTTGTAAGTCCAGATAGACCACATCCACTGCCATCCCTTATCTATTTTCTTGGTCACCCAGTCAAAGAAATCAATCAGATCTGTCTGACATGACCTTCTCCCCATGAATCCATGCTGCTTGTGGTGTTGCAGCCCACTGGACTCAAGATACTTACCAGGCTCTCTTAGCATGGTTCCATTGAGTTCCCACCACTGAAGTAAGACTGACCAGCCTATTTATTTATTTGTTTGAAAACTGATAACCAGGAAAGACACACTGAGCCAGGGGTAATTTCCGGGTGTGAATGGAAAGGGTATTCAGTAAATCAGAAACTGCCATGGAGAAGCATTCCAAAGATAAAGTGCAAACAGTGAACCATTCAGCAAGATGCAAATTCAAATAACAATAAAAGGTGAGCAGAAGTTGCTTCTATGAGCAGCACCAATACCCAATTAAAATGAACAAAAGCAGGTTGATACAAATAAGTGCAGCAGTTGTAGTGACATGAACAGATTCCAGTGGGACCATGGCAGGTCTGAAAAGTGCACCAGGGTGAGGTCAGGTAGGGGACGGACAGGAGTAGGAGGAGGAGGGAGGAACTTTTGCTGGTGCCTAAGGGAAATGGGGGAGGGGGGGAGAGATGGAGAGGAGGGGAGCTAGTTCCAGAAGGAGGGAAGGCAATAGGAGAAGGCAGACTGACCAGTAGAGGAGTGAGGGTGGGGGAGGGAAAAGGTTTGAAGATTCCTGAAGCAGAGGGAGTATGAGGCAGAGGGAATGGGTGAGAGTAGTGTGGCTAGGTAAGATTGTATTTGGAGATGATGGAGATGCAGTGGGATTAGTCGCATGATGGATAGGATGAAGTAGAAGAAGCAGTGATGAGTATGAGGGGGGAGTTGGTAACAAAGCAACTGAAGGCATTTCAGAGGGTGTCCAGTCTGGCAAGGGAAGAATAAGAGGGAGAACAGTATCGTAGACCACATCTGCATAGTCGAAGACAAGGAGCACCATTTTGGTAACCTACTCCCGGATGGCCTACAGGGACAAGCAGTTATTGTTACAGTACAAGGCTCCAAGCTTGGGGCAGAGCTTGGAGTTGATGGCATTGATGTGGGCAGAGATGTCAAGTCTACTATCAAGCCATACACCGAGATACTTGAAGGAGGGAACCACTTCAAGAGGGGTGCCATCCAAGGTGGAGACGGCAGGGAGGGCTCGAGTTTGGCCAGCTTCTGGCTGGTGCCAAAGATCATAGATACTATTTGTTGACCTGGAGTTGGTTGCATTGGAGCCACTGCAGGACACTGTGGCAATCTCCCACTAATGTGGTTGAGGGACCTGAGAACTGTGTCATCTGCATACATGTGAATATACAAGTTGGCACAGGCAGACGGGAGGTCATTGATGAAAATGAAGAGAAGAGGACTGGACCCAGAATGGAGCCCTGTGGGCCCCCAGGCTGGACTGATAAGGCAGAGGACAAGATGCCTCCTACCTGTACTGACTGCTGACAGACTGAGAGGTAGGATTGGAACCAGTCAGCAGGAGGGGCTAAGACACCAGAGGAGCTCACCTTGTTCAGGAGGAGTGGATGGGTCACCAAATCAAAGGCTTTGGCCAGATTGATGAAAATGGCTACTATGATATGCCCCCATCCATCCCATTGAGGATGGAGTCAGTGACATGTAGGAAGGAAGAAACAGTGAAATGGTTCTTCTGAAAATCAGACTGGAAAAGAAGAGGAAGCTAGAAGAGTGAAGGAAGTCAGCAAGCCTGAGAGACAAGTTCTCTTGAAGCTTTCAAGAGAGGGAGGAGGGAGATAAGATGGATGTTGCCAGGGGTGGAGGAATCATTACTGTGGAGAGGGAGAACTTTGGTAATTTTCCACAACTGAAGGACAGTGTAGAAGGTGAGGAAGAGGTTGAGAAGGTGAGTAAAGGGGAGGCAATGAACGGAACTGAGAGATGGTGAAGTTTAGGGTCCATGCCATCAGGGCTAGGTACTGACAGATTGAGGAGAAAAGGGTAAGTAGGGTTTCTTGGGTAGTGATGGGATTTGAAACCTGGGAGGGTGGGGTGGAGGAGGGTAGAGGTGGGGAAGAGGAGAGAGAGAAGCGGGGAAGGGAGAGAGCACAAGTAATTAAAAAATCATTGAAGTGAGCAGCAACAGAGGGAGGGTCAGAGACAGGTGAACCATTAACCATGAGGACTGGGGAGTGGACTTTTTAATTTTTTTTTTATTTATTGAAGTTTCGGATAACACCTTTTGAGAACAAGTTCATTTCATAGTTTCCACATCAGACGACAATACATATTGGAAAAGTATGAGACGGGGAAACAAACAAAACAAGGAATTACACAAAACATTACAAGAGTGTATAACTAGAGTAGTTGTATGGCATTGTACAATGTATGCCAAGGTGCATATTTGATTAAAACCTGGAATTCAAGGGTCATATTAAAGGGGGGTCTTATGAATCTTTACAGGAAAATGAGAAGAGATTCAGCCTAATATCTAATAATCAACAAGGTAAGGGATGGCATCAGCCCAGGGGCCTCAGTCAGAGGTGAGAAGGTGTGGGTCAAAGCATTTTAAAGTGAGTAAGGGAGCTGAGGAAATATAACGGGGAGAGGGATGGGGAAAGCCATAGAGGGCTGAGGGGAAAGAGTGGAAGGGATCAAGAAGAAATGTGAAGGAGAATGATTAGCAACTTAGAACAGTTATTTACATGCTGAGAACAGTTATACATAAGGTCAGGATAGCATAAGGTTAGAATAAGTACTGGACTGGGGATGAAAAAGGAATGAATCACCTTCAGAATTTAACTGGGAGTTGATTGTTCTGGAGATTGGCCTTAAATATAGGAATTTGGCAGTGTGGATGGCCTTTGTACAAGTATTTCTGAGTGCCTATAAGAGAGGAGGTCAGACACAGAGCGGGTTAAAGGGGCACTGTCAGCTTTTGAGCCCATTGTTACAGTGTCTGGACTGAATGTGTCTGGAGGAAGCACTATCAATATAGAAAAGATTGATGGCAAGAGATTTGGAAATCACAGCAAGATATTTCTTATTTTTGCAAAAAGTACATTCTGTTTGTGCCAACCGAAATGCCCATGATACACATCCACGAGCTGGAATGGTGCCAAACCGTGGGTAAACTATTCATAGATGAGTTAGTAATTTGAGTCACATATTAGTAAAATGTTACAGTTTTGCCAGCTCATGCCACTGATCTCTTCAAGTTATTCCCTTGAAAAATGAGTGTTCTAATCCATTTTATTTTAGTGTAAAAGTTGAAGCTGTGATTCCTCGGCATACATATTAGAGATGGCACTAATGCGCATGCCCAGAGTCAAGGCTTCAACTTATATACACAAAATAAAATGGGCTGAAAGCACTGGTTTTTCAAAGAGAATAGCTTTGAAGACATCAGTGGCATGAACAGTAGCAGCTGCAACATTTTCCTAATGTGCGACATCAAATTACTAACTCATTCATGAATGAGTTTGCTTATGGCTCAATACCATTCCAGCTCGTGGATGCGTGCCACAGGCATTTCGGTCAGGACAAACAGAATGTGTTTTTCACAAAAATAAGAAATATTTTGCTCTTATTTCCAAATTTCTTGCCACCAAGGTGTTTTATATTGATAGTGCTACCTCCAGACCCATTCAGTACAGACAGTAATAAAATAGGCTCAAAAGCTGACAGTGCCCCCTTTAATTTGTACTTGGCCCAGGTTTTGTAAAGGGACATGCACATATCAGTGAGGTCATAGGTGATCCGGGGGTGGTAGGGAAGACTTAACCATGGACTTTCTGATAGGGGTGTGCTTGTCCCAGACAGAAGTAAATTTTGGATAGAAAAGAGAGAAGGATACATTAGTGTACATACAGGGTGGAGAGGTTGAGACATCAGTCAGTTGCAATGGGCCTATAGCTGCTAGCTTCCTCTCTGCTGTTGCTTTTTTATTTAGCATGCTTTACCCTCCCACCTGACTGGCCCACATCGGACCAACTTCTGCCCCCAGCCCCATCACCAGTTTCCTGGGACTTACCTCCCTGGTGTTCCTCCCTGGCTTACACCCCAGGGCGGGGCCTTTGGGGGACCCTTCCCCTGTCGGATCTTTAGCTCAGTTTCTAGGAAGTGCCACGGGGTGACAGTGTGAGACCTGTGGAGTGAGGTGGGTGACATACCGTGCAGTCAGCATTTTCCCTTCTTCCGTCCCCCAAGAGGCATGGTGTGCAGTGACATCAGTGGCACTCATGCTAACGTCTGCCCCACCTCCAAATCTAACACGTGCCGCCCTCTGACCCAGGTCTCGTTCTCAAACCCAGGTAATCGGTGGCACAAATGGTAGCTCTACCGCTGTGTTGGCAAGTTGGCTCTCCTTACTGTTGCTCTTATGTAGAGGGACCAAGTCCTTCTTCAGTCCTCTGGAACCACACCTAATTTCTAGTGAACTGTTGAATAAGGCTGTCATTGGGGCAGACTGGGTGGCTAGCACTTCTGTGAGTTCCTTTAGTACCTTTAGGTGTATCGTATCTGGTCCCATAGCCTTGTCCACCTTCAGAGCTACAAGTCCCTTCAGATCTTCAATGTCAACCTGAACAACTAACAGATAAGACAGATGGTACCTCAGTGTAATGCTCATCCAAGGGCAGTACCCCCCTCCCACCCACCTTGACATTACAACATCCCTAGTACTGCACTTTAACAAAAAGAAAAAGGAAACTCAGAAAGTTTTACTACAAGTGTAATTAGATCCTTAGGTAGTTACATGTGACAGTCCTTCCGGCTTTGAGAAACTTGAGGTATGCATAAAACAATCTAGCACAGGAATGTAGAAGCAGCATAGTAGTGAGGAAAATGCAATCCCATACCACAAAAGCACATCTCAAAGGCATTTCCTGAAATGTCTTAGTTTTAGTAGGGAGACAAGAATAGGAGGCACTGCCCAAGCACTGTCTCCCGTTCCAATTGGCTGGTTCCTCAGATCAAAGAGGGACTTGGTATCAACAAAGATTGATTACTGTCATAGGATCATAGCAGATACAGTGCTTCAAGACCTCTAGCACAGTCTGAAGGCTTCAGGAACATAGACAAGTTCAGGATGGCAGGGTAACTGGACCGACACATCAGGAGCTGCACATCAACAGACAGTGGACACATGCAGATGCAGGTATTTCCTGTGCTGGAAAGCAAGGAAAAGAATGACTGGTCTACAGAAAGAAAGGCAGTTGTTTTTGGTGTGAGAGCAGCAGATAGTTGAATGTGGTGTTATGCATCTAGGGCTGTTACCTCGTAAAGCTACTTTTAAAAAGTAATCAATTACATATTATTTGCTCTAATTTGCCTCAAAAGTAATCAAGGATGGATTACTGAATACTTTTGCAGCACAAAAATTCAGTTCATAGGCACATCTCTCAGAAATGTGTTTATGTGGGACACTACAATGGGTCATATAAACTACAAAATTCTGTTAGCTTTACACAGTATCCAAGTAATTCCTCCTATGCACACAGTGTTGGGGACATTAGTATTTGTGCATACATCCGAAACTGCATATGTTAAGAAAATTAACTACACAAATTAAAGCCTGCAAGAAAGCAGGTTCAACAGTATAATAATTAACTTCTTTCTTTTAGCACGCTCACCTCTGGAACCATAAGATAGGAAGGTTGTGGGTTTTAACCCCGCACCAGGTACTTGGGGTAGTATCCATAACTGACACTGTACTGTAGTGTGAGGGGTTGCTGCACTGTTGAGCTGCCATCCATTGGACGAGCTGTTGAAATGAGGTCCCGCCTGCCATCTCTGGCCACTATCCATGTGGAAGAAGATCCCAAGGCATGAGCAAGAGTAGTGAAGTTATCCAGTGTCATGACCAACATTCCCCTGTCAAAAAAAAGAGGTCTTATAACTCATCCTATCAGCATAGGCAGTTTTAGGCACCAGCAAAGCCTGTGGTTCCTGGGGACCCCTGCTTAAAGCAGTTCACATTATTATTTAATTTTTTAATATTATAATCTTCTTAAAACAGAAATAAATGGCTATGCAGCTCCTTCTGATGTGGCCTCATGATATCATGAAATGCCTAACCAAGCTATGACCCAGTCAATAAGAGATGAATGGGCACCAGTGGATGGGATGGGAAGAACAGCTCCAAGGTGTAACGCTGATCTCCTAAAAATGTTAAATGCACCACTGGTTGTGCTGAAAATAAAATGGTGCACATAAAGGCTACTGTCAAACACATGGAGTGATGGTGGGCCACATGGGGGGGGGGCATAACCACTAATCCTGCTGAGGGCCCCCAAACCCTAAACCTGTCCATCAAATGCATAGAAACATAGAAGACTGCTGGCAGATAAAGACCGCTAGGACCATCCAGTCTGCCCAATGCACCTAGAAACAAGCTGCCATAGCTCAGTGTCTTTACAAATTACAAATACTGTAAATAATATTTGCTCCAGGCAGGAAAAGTTTATTAAGCAGTTGCACTTCACAATCAATGGAGAGCACAGTTCTCTTGGTTATCTCCAGTGTTTGGCAGGCAGCAGACTGAGGCCCCATATTCAAAAGTCCCTTGCGGAACCGCGCAAGTGCCTGCACCGCGCATCTGAGATATTCGGCCTAGTATAATGAGATATTCAGAAGATGTGCCATGAGATGCACCCACACATGTCCGGCTGAATATCCCAAAGACGGCAGTCATGCAGTGAGGATGCATGGTGCAGCAGTTGACCTGAGCCCTATGCGAAGCATGAGGACATGTGTGATGCAAAGCACTTATGGGTGCACAAAGTTGCAGTATTCAGCTGGGATATGCAAATGATCTCATTGCACATTCCAACCCCATCTCCCACATGCACAGCTCATTACTGGAATGTATTCAGGCTATTCAGATACCCCAGGCATGCTCAGTTCCAGCTTTGCAGGGCTGCCCTACCACTCCACAAAGGTGAACAGGAGGTACTGCAGCCTATTTCTGTGTGTGTGTGTGTGTGGATTGCATTGGCCTGGGTACTGTGCTATTACCCATAGCCATGTACAGGGTCGGACTGGGGTACAGGGGGCTCACCTGGACAGTGGCCACAGGGGCCCACTTGGACATGCAACAGGGGAGGGCACAGGGTGACACAGTCTGAGCAGTATACCACATGCATGTGATACCCCAGCTCCATATGCAGCATCATCACCTGCAGTGCCCCACACCCCCCCGTATGAGAGGAACATGGTGATGACTGCAGGGAATGTCAGTATGCAGAGGGTGAACAGGTACCCGAGTGGGTGGGTCCCACTTGTGTGCACCCATGGTGTGCCACTGTGGGTGTGTGACACAGATCAGTCCCTGGCCTGTGCCAGGCTTCCACTCATCCACCAGGCTACCTGGACACCATTGCTCCAGATTGTACCCTGGACACATGCCACCGCCAACTGGCACTCTGCAGGCCATGACCCCAGTACATTTATCAGATCAGGCTGTCCACTCCACAGGAGTGTCCAGGGGCATCTGATAGCACTGGCATGTGGCTGCTGGGTGTCTATGTCCAGGGTGCAGTGTTGGGTGTTGCTCGATACATCCACCCTGGCATGATAGCTGTGTGTGGTGCCTGGAGCATGTTCTGGTGCACCCTGAGCTGTCTCTGGATGGCCTGCCTGCAGTTCTTGGCCTGCCTGTGGGTGGCTGGCTAATTTAGGCCATCTTTTGTGTGCCTAACTTTGGGCGGCTCATTTCTGAGAAGCACGGAAGATGCACTACACATTCTGGCTGAATATAGGGATGCGCGGCATATTCATGGGCATGCCCCCTTTATTTGCACTGCATACATTATTTCTGCGTGATGGCACATCCAGAGATGGGTAACACATCTCTCCCTTTTGAATATCTGAGATGTGCGGTGCATCTCCATTTTGGGCCTTGCATCTCCTTTGAAAAAGTGGGCCTGAGTGTACAAGACTCACGCCTTTTAAACTAACCCTAGAACACCAGTCAGCATGTAATTTCATCCAGACTGAGCAATTATTAACTGCCTAGGTCAGGGAACCTGGAGATATGACTAAAAGTTGCAGACTACCACACTTTGCTGTACTTACAACTGAAAAAGATAGACTGCAATAACTACATCATGATTTAAGACAAAAGGAAAATGTGCATTTATGTGCAAATTGCATACATTCAAATAGTATATAAGAAGTGTTACCAAACATGCATTAGCTGTTCCAGTCAGAAGGACTGCCTTGGGAGACGAGCCTTGCCATCAGGGCTCCTGCTTGGATAAATGAGCTACCAACTGCCTCCACAAGCCTTACCCAAATTGGGCCTTTCAAGTCCGAGCTAAGGAGTCTATCCACCCTTCTGTACATTGCTCTTGCCACTCTTAACCTAATGAGCCAGCACGCCTGTTCACCAAAGCCATGCTCCTAAAGACTATCTCCTCCTGTACGCTGCCACAGCCACTCTTAGCCTAGCAGGTACCAGAACCCTAAGCTTGCCATGGTTCTTCTTTCACTTCTACAATTTGATGCAAACTCCATGCTCACCATCTGCCCATGTCTGCCCACCTGCCTGCTCACCTTTCTCCTCTCACACTCTACCTGACAAACCTTCACTGCTGACCTCCTTACACCACTCACCTTGAGCCGATCGTCATCCCTCCCTCTGATTCCTCTTCTCCACCCAATCCTGATTGGTTCCCTATACCCTTTCTGACTACTATGCCCAGGCTGACTCCTCTGGCTATAGCCTAGTAACCTTTGGGTATCAGTTTTGATGAACAGCTCCATCT
Source organism: Neoceratodus forsteri (assembly GCA_016271365.2). Taxonomy (NCBI): domain Eukaryota; kingdom Metazoa; phylum Chordata; order Ceratodontiformes; family Ceratodontidae; genus Neoceratodus; species Neoceratodus forsteri. Next base: position 36,587,207 of record JADMNL010000037.1, on the reverse strand, counting down.
CCTGTTTCCTCCCAATACAAGATCCTGCCTAGCTTCCACCTCTGATTTTTTTTCTCAAACTAGCACCTAACTCTGACTTAAGCACTTAATTTTATGGCATGACATGTGAACCCAACCCTATTGACTATGTAGCCTTGTTTTAGTTATGTGTTGTTATTTGCCTATGTTATCCTACATTGTTATGCTATTGCCAATGTTTACTGATTTCTCCTGTTCACATTTTTCCTACTATTAGTTGTTCTTGACAATGCCGATTAAGCTGCTACTGACTCCAAACTTATGTACCCTCCCATACCCTTGTGACGATGATCCTTTGTAAATGAGCTTTAGCTCAAAGGCTGTAATTTGATTACTAAATAATTAAGTAAATAAATAAATAAAAATACAAGTGTAGTGGACTACAGTTATTTGTTATGCCTTTTGTCAGTGATGGTGTTTCACCAGCAGTCATAGGGATTGCAAAGGCCAATTTCAGCAGACTTGTAGGGATGGCAAAGTCCAGTTTAAGCAGAATCGTAGGGGTTGTGATGCCCAATAATTTCAGCAGAATCATAGGGGTTTTAATGCCCAATATCAGCGAAATCGTAGGGGTTCAAAACCCAATTTCAGCAGAATCATAGGGATTTGCAAAGCTCCTGTACCCATCAAAGTTTGTATATATAAATAAATGCTAGGGAAGCCTTGTTTTATTGGTTCCTACTTAGATACATAGATACATAGACAGTGTCGGCAGATAAGGGCCTATGACCCACCCAGTCTGCCCATTTGAGCTTGTAAGTTCAGTTTATGTTTTCCTAGAAGTCTGTTGCCCCTTATCCCTGACCTCCAGAATTCCTTTATGTCTAGCCCATGCATTCTTAAGGGGGTTGCATGGGCATAACTGGGGTTGCAAAGAAATCATAGGGATCTCAGCTGCAACCCGCAACCCCTAAATGGTGTCACTGTCTTTTGTCTTATGAAATAGCATCAAATCTTTGCATAAACCACATATTACACACTAAATACTGTATTTATTAATCTAAGTAAGCCAGGCAAAGGAAGTAACTAAAAATAATCTGGATTATGTTAGGGGCAAAGAGGAATCTGATTACATGTGGTGATCATTTCTCTTTATATAGGTGTTTATATGTAGTGAACCCTCTCTTTACATACTGTAGGTGTTATACTCCTGCTGCACCTTGAGTTTAAATTGTATTGTGCAAATCTTTTTCTTCTACATGAGGACCAAAGAACGGTGCATCGCAGCCACCGCACTGTGAAAGTCTCAGAAAGGGCAAGCTATTTATGCTTTTTTCCAGGGGCCTGCCTGAGTAGTGTACTGTGAGGGGAATAGTGGTAAGGAGGGGAAAGAGGGAAGCAGAGGCTATGGGGGGGTGGAAGGTGGGCTTCTCAGTGGTGCATAGTAGCTCCACTGGTTGGGGAGGTGAACCATGTGACTGCAGCTGCGAAACGCATGGATGCAGCACCCTCATAAACTCCCAGAGGTCCAAGTGACCCCACTTATGAGCAACCCCTAAACATGAAGGCCACAAAGCATGAGTGAGCCTCTGACCCAGGACCATCTGCTGGTTATCTGCAGGGTGGATTGGGGGTCTACAGGGTATGCTGCATAGCCATGGTGACCACTTGAGTAAGGAATGGGATAGTTCTTCAAAAGGAGGGCAGTAGAGGAAACCAGAGGGACATACACGTATGCACTATACCTTATCTCGGTAGGCCTACAGGGACAATTCAGCGGGGTAGGCTGAAAACTCTGTCCAATGTAGACTCATGGGGAATGTACTAAAGGCTTAGGCCAATACTCCACATATGGGGTTTGCCCAGATCCCAGTTCAAGGTGGAATAGGCAGTAGGGGACAATGTACAGGCAAGACACAGGTAGGAGTCAGGTTGTGAACTGCAGGGGTTGCAGAGCGGTAGTGTTTTAGGCACAGTTTAGAGGCTGGGAGGTGCATTCCATTCAGGAGACCAGGGTTGGTTCATGATGGCAGAAGTACAGCTGCTTACGGCAGAAATTAGCAAAATCTGGAAATGCAGATGTTCAAGTTCAAGTTTATTGCAGGAAAGACTCATGAGCAAGCTCATTCACAAGGAGGTCCTGAGGCGCATACACATACAGTTCACAATGACATATTACAGATGGTAGAATTTAACAGGACACTGGAGGCTCAGAGGGTCCTAGTGTCTAGGACCCCTGTCCCAAAGGGCAAAAGGATAAGGGAGGCAGGCTAAAGCAGAGTTGGAGGGAGAAGTGGAGTACAGGTATTATACAGCCTTTAGAGTTACTGGTAAAAATCATTATCAGGTCCTAGGTTCTCCAGAGAGAGAGGCAGTGTCCAGGGAAGTCTACAGGGTAAAGGGCGGAACGTGAGGGGAGAAAAGGTAGCAGTGGGATGGACAGTATATCATGGGTCAGGGAAGTATCAGAACTTAACAAGGGAGGCATTGGGGGAGACGGGATGGGGGGATACCATAGAACAATGGAAGACAACATTGCCAACCCATCTCCCGGATAAGGGAGCAGCAAAGACAGAGGGCTGGAGGGAGAAAACTCTCCCAGGGTGGAAGTACAGTAAGGCAGGGATGGGGACAAGCCACAAGAAAGGCGGGGGGGGGTAAAAAACAGGTGAGGGAGGCTAAAGGATTGAAGGAGGACTTCCCAGTCCAAATACTGATTTCATTTACTCTTACATTTACTGTATTATAAGCAAATCTGTCAGATAGATTTCAAAGCATGTATAGCACTGCATTAAAAAAGGTTTCATAAATACTGAAAATGCAAGTTTAAAAAAGTATTTTGTAAAACATTTTCAAATTATGGCATTTTTTTGATGTCTCAGGCCTGTACTCTAACCCCAACACCACACTGCCTGCTGCCAGCTGCCAGTGGCTCTGCTGTGGTATCAACTCTGACTGCAGAGGAGAGAGAGCAGCTTCCAGGACCTCTTGGGGCCTGGGGCCTTTTTCCTTGTCCTGCAAACCCAACTTATGGTCCCTGAACCTAATCACTCCCCCAGCATGGTACAGAACCAGATGATTCCCTAGGCCTGAGAGCCTGGTGTCAGTGTTGTTTTAGAAACCTAAGCTGGACTTTTCTGGGACATTCGCATTGAGAACATGAGTGGCTTAACAAACTTCACTGAAAAAGAAAATTCTTTAGAAGTACAGAGTTGCTTCATATAAAATAAAAGTTTTCCCTTACACATATCCAGAGAGAATCACTGGTATATTTCATATTCTTCAGAAGATCTGAGTCAGCTCTGTACTTTTAAAGAATTTTCTCATCTGTACACTCTGCCTGTGTTGGTTGCAAGTTCACAAGCAGTCAGTGCTGAGCAGGGTTGGTCTGTCTGGGTCACAGGCCAGGATGCTACTTGAGGAAGACAGGCCACTGCTGCCTGAGCCACTTAGTACCCACCTAGTTGAAGCAAGATTATTATTTCCCTATTGTCATCAGTTGTTCATGTTACTTGTCCTAAAGACTACATGCATGTCATTATTTATTTAGTTTTTGTTGACCGGGTAAGTGCACTAGACATATCCTGCCTATTTTCAGGCACAACCCGGGGGAAGGGGATACAGATGAATGCCAAATGACTTTGAACCAGATTAAGCTGTTGGTGGTATTTTCAGTGAATGAGGAAAATTTGGCCAAGACACCAAGGAAATTCCCCTACACTTTTCGATAAGTGCCATGGGATCTTTAACATCCACCTGAACTACCACCAATCCAGGCAGACGGGACCTCGGTTTAACATCTCATCCGAAAGACACCACCTCAGAAGTACAAAACCCCTCTCATGCTGCACTACAGTGTCAGTACTGGGATATTAACCGAAGTGCCAGATGTGGGAACTGAACCCACAGCCCTCTGATCTCCCAGTCTCAGAGGCGAGTGTGCTACCTACTGAGCCACTGACACTGACAAATATTCAACATCACAGCTTATAAATCCATTGGGACAGATATTCAGTGCAGCCAGCACATTGTGAACATACAGTGGGTGGTGCTCTGTTTGATGACAATTTGACCTATAATTATTTAACCAGTAAACTACGAATGACACACTGCACACAGCTGCTCATAAATATATACTGCTTTGGAATGTTATGTTTGTTCACTGTCCGTCAATTAGCAGTAGCATCCAAGTTTCAGTTTCTAGAATAAGAGACTGAAGAATGAGATGGACATGTAAAGGGAACTAATTTCCATTAATCAGGCCCATGGAGGATGCTACTGTTCTACCAAGTAAAAAGGAACACAGTTTCATACTCTCATCTGAGTTAAGCTTGTCAAATCAAATTTATCAGTCCATCTCTTCTTGCAATGTGTTCACATCAGCCATTTGTAAGAATAAGAATTATTATGCCTTCATCCAGTTTATGACATTTGAAATGGACACACAAAATGTAATAAAAACACCATTTCTAATTTATGATGTGTAAGGGTGGTGGACAAGTGGAACACCCTGCCTGAGGAAGTGGTGGGGGCTGAAACAATCACGGGATTAAAGAATGCATGGGATAGACATAAAGGAATTCAGGAGGTCAGGGTTAGGGGGCAACAGAGTTCTAGGAAAACCTAAACTGAAGTTACAAACTCAAATGGGCAGACTAGGAGGGCCATAGGCCCTTATCTGCCGACACTATCTATGTATCTATGTACATGCTAGACTGTCCAGTGCAACAATGCATGAAGCGGCACTACAGGTACTCAACAAACCAAGATTAATGCACTGCTGCTAATAACTGCACAATACATTTATGTATTGCTTTAACAATTTCAGCTCTTTACTCTGACCAAACCTATCCTACTACTTTCTATATACATATTATACACAAAGATACACTAACATTATTAGGCCAGGCCTTGTGTTGTATTCAAAGTCATGGACTTTCTTAATGTACATGAGTGACATTAAACTTTTTTAGTACTATGTCAGATCAGACGTCACAGGTAAAATGAACAGTAAGACCACCAAGTCCAAGACAAATCAACAGTGCAGAATCAATGAATAAGACAAGCCCTCTTTAAATCAAGAGGGGGAGCATATTATTAGGACACAGGCTAGGATTCATTTCATATTATCATAATGACTTTTATTTGTATTTACAGGTGAGCGGCTGAGGTGATTTGTGCTGCAGAGACCCAACTGATTCCCCCTGGGCCTGGCCTGCAATGTCGCTCTGCCACACTGCCTGCTGCTCTCTAGTGTTCCTCCTGGCAAAACTGTCCTCTGTGCCATCCATCTCCTAGCCAGAGTAGACCCAGCTCCAACCACTGCTGCTGCCACTGGTGTTCAGTTCCTTCCTTCTCCTTGACTTGCGTCCTGCATCCTGACATTCACTGCATAGACACCCCAGAGTCACACAGCAACAGTGAGCAGCACACACCTGAGACCCACTGCCACAGCTGTCACCAGTGCCAAGCAAGCAGGTGCACAGCAAGGAGTAGGGACCCAGCTGATAGGTGGTCTACCTCAACGTTGGTAACTGGGTGACTTCACAGCAGGGCCCTGAGGTGAATACCAAGACCCCCCACTACTTTTGAAATCAAAATAGTAAGTTGCCAATCCAGGCTGAAAAAAATGTTTATTGTTACATTTATCCTTTGGGGGTGGGGTCACTGTGTGCTCTGATTTGTTGGTTTGCACAGCAAGGAGGCCCAGGCAGTGTGAGGCCCGGTATGTCTCGCTCTTCTCTGAGTCAGCACCCACCCAACATGGCAACCTCTTAGTCGATCTCCTCCATGATCTTCAGTTGTGTACAGCTGGTCACAGTCACCTACCCAGTTCTGAAGTGCAGAGAGGACCACTGCCTGTTGGCGCAGTTGAGCTCCTGCTGCTGCTGCTACAAAATGATCCTTGTGCCAGCTGCAGGAAGCAGTGAGAGGGCAGGAGCCACGTGACAGTGACATCAAGTAAAGTATACGTACAGGTCAATTACTGAACTCCAGAGGGGTCCGTGGGCTGGGGAAGTGGAAGATGGGAGAAGAACCCTAAGGTGCTGTGCGGCTGGTGGCTGCAGCATGTATGCTCAGCTCTGCTCAGCTCAGTCAATTTGTGGGCTCCATCAGGGTTGAACTATTTGTGTTTGAATGTGACTAATACAGAGCCACTCTCACGCAGCATACCCACAGCAGGTGTCAGGATTATATCTGCCAATCTGCCTAGCAAGCACACACAAGATAACACCCTACTCCCCCGCCAGAGTCAAACAGATGACCAATCAGTGAGGCTGGCAGCAGGTAGGCAAAAAAAGAAAGAAATTGAAATGTGAACAGCACAGGTCAGATGTCCTGATACAGGCCAGGATGCAATTAGCAACCCTAACACCCAGAGTCAGTCCGCCGCTGGTGCTGAGCTTTTTGAATCCTGCATAGGACCACATACTGCCCTGCTTGACAAGCAAATTCTAAGGACTGTTCTGACCTGATGTCTTTACTGGCCTGCTGGCTACTGACTTAGCTGGCTTCATTTTACAACACCCTACTGCTCAGCGACTACACAGTGCATCACTCACTAAATGACTCAATCCGTCTTGGTGGCTCACATCACTCACTCTTTAGTCTTTTGATTGAATCAATTCACTGACTCACCAGCCTGAGTGTGGACCATTTCTGGTGCCCACTCCCGCTGAATGCTGATTGCCACCACTGATGCTGAGCTACTAATTGTGTGTGGTGACTCAGGATGGCTACCAAGCCTCTCTGTCTCCAGAACTGGACAATACGGTCATAAACCTGCCTGCCTGGTAGTACACGACAGGCCCACTTCTACACACCAGCTGGGCCACATACCATAACTGACTCACTCTCTAACAAAATCAAAAGTGGCATGGCAACAACCGCACCTACCAACAGTACATTCAGTGCAACAGTGTATGCGTGTGACACCAGATAGTTATCAGAAGATCATAAAACACAGCTGTTAGCCTCTATTTCTGTTTCTGAAGTCACCAATGTTATTAAACGTTTGTCATCTCTCAGTCCCCGGGTTACCAATTGAACTCTATGCTTCTTGTGCGATATATTCTGTCAGAGATTATAGCCATTGTTTTTCAATATATTTTGGACTCTAGGGGCCTGATTTTCAAAGGGTGATGCAGGGCTTGTGCCAAGTTCTGAGTCAAACCCTTTTTTGACTCAGCTGCGCCAAACACTTTTGCTATAACCGAGCCCAATTCTGGTGCATTGGGTGCATTTGCAACACTTTACTCAATTTACAAATATTGGACACAAGCCCTGTAAAATGGGTACCCAGGCTTGCCACAAATTAGACCAGAAAAAGTAGGTTTAACTTGTGTCAACTGCTGTATGGAATAAAAAAATCCTGATTGCCTGCCAGGAGAATGCCATGACCCCTGAGCACCATGTGCTCCGAGCACCGAGGCTTACAACATTCTTGGCCCATTGAAAATCGGTCCTGGGATGTGTAGTACACTACATCTGTTGATATTTCTTTATAACTTTATTTAAAAGGGCGATTGAAAATCCCTGGCAAATTGGTGACCTATTAGCCTTTTGAATTCAGATACTGACCAAATTATTTTGTAAACATTTACAAGCTGTAGCTAACCATCTGTTTAGGGCCCAGACATCTTCCATTCCAGGGAGATCTATGTGTGAGAATTTATTTACTCTGAGAGAATGTAGTAGAACTGGGCACACAAGGGAAGGTTGCTATGTGGGTTTTGTGATTGGACCAAGCTTTTGACAGTGTACTGCATGATTACCTTTTTTCTGTTGTGTCTTGTTATGGTATTCCTGCCAGATGTATTGGGTGGATTAGATCCTTGTATGTTACTGCTCTAACAGTTAGGTAAAGGAACTTCCAGTCTGTAGAGGGGGTCAGACAGAGTTGTCCTTTTAGTCCATTGCTATGTGTGTCTTGTTTGGATCCCATTGTCAAGAATTTACAACAGTGTGGTTCCATAAAATGTATTATGCACAAGCCAGCCCAGTGGAGCTGAGGGTTGAGGCATCTAGCCTTACCTTGCATCACACCGGTGATCAGGGTTCGGGAACAACCTCGGTCATTAGGGAACTGGCTGGGAGGAGGGGGGGTAGGATTGAGCCACCTACCAGCAGCTCTCCTCTCGGGGATGCTGGCCCTCCGTAGTTCTCTCACCACCAGGTGGAGGTCCGCGGCGTGAGGTGGGCAGTGGGTAGTAGAGTGTGTGGTGTCCTTAGTGCATGGCGTGCACATGCCTCCACACATGCATGTCTGCACCAGGGATGAGCAGGTGATGGGTAAAAAACAGGGGGAAAACCAAATAAACAATTAAAAAAAAAAGTATTATGCACCCCGTAGGTGGGACCAAATTGTTCATCATGGCTTAAATGGATGATTTTTGCCTTTTTTTGGCAGATGAAACATCAGGAGTGGCATCTATTGATGCTTTATCTAAATTTACAAAGATTTTGGGATGTGAGATTAATAAATCTAAAATTCTTGGGTTTTTGATAGGTTGCACTCAGTCCACTCAGGAATGCATTGCAGGCATTCAAATTTCTGAGCAACCAGTACAGGTCTTGGGTGTTCTGTCTGGTCCACAAAATCTACCCCCTGAAAACTGGACTGAAAGGTTGGATATTTGTAATAGGAAAGTCCAGCAATGAAAAAGCTAGACATTGTCCAAACTGAAGAGTGGTCTTAACTAAAAAGTTTTTCCTTGATATTTTTTTATTATTTATTATTTATTAATTTATTGACTCAGTAGGCCCACTAAGACTAGAATTCCCTTTTTCAGAGGTGACCGGGGGGAGGAGGGATACAGATGGTAACCAGCTGAAATTGAACCAGATTAAGCAGTTGGTGGTATTTTTAGTGAATGGGAGAAATTTGTCCAGAACACCGGAGACATTCCCCTACTCTGATAGTAGGGGGAGCAGACCGACTGTGAGCAATGGCCACTTCGAGTGGAACTCCAGTGGCAATGGATGTTGCAGAGGAAGGGGAGCGGATTCTGAACTCCAACCTATTACTGAAGGAAACCATCGTACCCCAAGTTAGCAGCTTGAAATTGAAGGAACATGAGGAGAGTGAAATTTTCATGTCGACAGAGGATTTGAGTAAATCGGGAGCAGAGCTGGACACTATTTCTGCTCTAGAACAAGAAATGACAACAAAGGAGGCTTTACAGGTAAAATTGCGAGAGGAGCTGGACAGAAATGCTTGTGAGAAGGAGCGACTATCGGAGCAGCTTGTAATATGGCAAGCGGGAAGTTCAGTTCTCAAAACGCCTGGCCAGCTTGTCAAATGGCCTGCCAAAATGCATGATGTGGCATCATCAAAGGAGATTGCAAGGTCAGGTGAGTCAATTTCTGTTTCCCTACCAGTGTCATGCATCGCTTATTTCTGTGCAGTGTCAAGCAGCTGGCAAATCTAGGAGCTGAGGTAGGCGTGCTGCTAAAAGCCAAAGGAGACAATGTTCAAATGGGGATTCAGTCACACATAGAGGAAAACAGGATTAAAGAAGTTTCAAAGGGAATTAGTGGTGCAGTGGGGAGCAGAGATAAAGACAGTGCTGTGTCAGGTGGGGAGATGCCTGCTGGGCTGACCACCTTATCTAAAACTATGGGGTTTGTTTTCCGTAGCACCCTGCATAGGAATACTGAACAAGAAGGGGTCCCAGGAGCTGAGTTAATTTTCCAGAAAACACCAGAAACGCAAGGAATGACTGTGTTCTCCTTCACAAAACGTAGCTCTGTGCCTCGATTGGGGTGGTGGAAGAAAGTAAGGATAAGCGGAATGCAGTAACCTTGACTAACAGACATTTCAGTAAATAAAATTTGCCGGTGGAGAATATGAGGCCCATTTCTGCTTCTGGAGGGCTGAAGCCACCCAAATCTACTGCAGATGCATTACAGGCAGTTGCTACATTAAGTAAATCAGCAATAGCGTCCCCCTGTGAACCCTGGTCACTCCAGAAGGCACTCAAGCAAGGCAGGATGGACACAGAATAACCAGGGAACATGGCTCCCCACCCCTGACTGGGACCCCAAGCTGAACTTTTCTCAAAATACGCCGGAATGGCACCTGAATGCTTTGCATCAACAACCAGACAATGCAACCCTAGTACAGCAGCATATTAAAGATACACTTAGGAACTCTAAGGAGCAGGAAGCTGATTTACCAGTTACTGGGCCAAAGGCCGAGGTAATGCCGGATCCACGCACTGAGGGGGATACAGCACAACTTTTGGAAACTGGGGATACAACTCAGTGGTCTATGGGACATCAAAAACTTTTGTTATTAGACCTATTTACAAAATAAAAAAGAAGATGCACAGCGGAGGAATGCCGTAAGGATACGGTACAAAGGTGGACTGGATGTGAGACCTGATAGGCACCATGTGGGCAGGCTGTTATTAAGGACTCTCTGCACTTCTCCCCAAGAGAAGTTTTGCTTTAACAACATTTTAGGGGAGGACAATTTGATATAAGTTTCCGCTCTGCTTATGCTCTTGATTTATTTTGGGAACGATACAACCAAGTTAAGTTCTCCCCCACGTGGACCCCCTTTTTGGTTATTCCATTGACCAAACCTCTGATAAAATTTGTAACAGTCATGTTTCGTAATGAGGGGGTCAACGTGGAGGACATTACTTACTGGTTGTCCCAGAAATGTGAGGTGTTAAGCCCACCCGTGGCAATCCTAGACACAGAAATGTTCTGGCCTGGGGTGTGGTGGTATAAAGTGAAACTCAGGCAAAGACCACATTCTGAATTCTTTTATGTTGGGCCATGATAAGGGGTTTGCTTTTATGCTGGACAACCTCAGGCATGTTACAAATGTGGGTCCAGAACTCATTTATCTAGATCCTGTGATAAGCCCCGGTGTGATAACTGTGGGGAGATTGGCCACATTGTGTTCCAGTATGCCAATCACACTAAGTGCAGCCTTTGTGAGGATACTGGTCATGTATTTACAGAATGTGCCTGGGCAGCCAAGAACAAGACCTGTTGATACAGCAAGCACAGGATTCAGTCTCCACCTGAATACTGACCTAAGGGAGCCTAGCCTGCCAACCCTGTCTTCATCTGAAGGGAAGCCCCCCACCTTCTACACCTCATTAAAACCCTGTTTTGCATGAGTCTTCTCCTTCCCCAGTCCCCCCTGCCCCCTTCCCTCCTGGATCCTGTGTGTTACATGGACCCACCGGAGGATAGTAATCATGATTCTATTCCTGTGCCTTCAGTAATCCTGCCTGTGAAAAGATCAATAAGGAATATTAAGGCCATCCTGGCTCCAGCCCCTGTTGATTGTGAGTCTGCAATTCCTTTGCTGTACTGGCTACACAATGGGGGGATTTCAGAGATGGAATGTGGGGACTTGGATTCCCAGTCCATCAAAGCAGACCCGATTACCCCAACGCAGCATCATGTGGGGTATAAGGGAAGAAGAAAAGAGAAGGAAAAAGATAGTTGATCACTCAGTGGTTTAAGGTCTGACTTCTTTTGTGTTGGATTAAATGTACATAGCATATTGAATTCAAGGAGAAGAAATGTTGTGTATGATTATATACATAGAAATCTTATAGATATCTGCTTTATACAAGAAACGTGGATGTTTACTAGCGACCAGGCAAGGTTTTTTCAGAAGGAATGGATTTGGGGCCCTTCCTATTGGTTCTTTGGCACAGAAATGGCCGATGAGGTGGGGTTCTTGTTTAATTCTTATGACTTCAGCCTGATTAAATTAATAGATCTATTCCCCAGCAGATTACTAATTTTAGATGGGTTGTGGAAACAGATGGATTGTAGACTGATCAATGTCTATTGTTCACAGGTCAAAGCTGAAACAGTGGCACTTTTGACACTTTACACTTTTGATTACCTCCTATAAGGTTTTCTTATGTGGGATTTTAATTGTGAATTAAAATCAAAATCTCGGGGGGCAGCGGGACAAGGGAAAAAGATCTACTGCAACACTAATGCATTGTGGAGATTAGTAGAGACTGCTGATCTGTTGGAGGGAAGCAAATATCAGACAAGTGGTCCTCAGTTTACTTATAAGTGAAATAAATACACCTTAGTTATAGACCACATGTTTCTCTCAAAAAATCTTCCCCAATTTCAGTTTACAACTAGGCCTCTAGAGTTTTCAAATCATTTAGCATTACATTGCATTTTTCCAAACACTCCAACAAGGCTACAACATAGGCCCAGATGGAAATTGAACTCCTCTGTTTTAACTAATCAAAAACTGATAACTAAAATTCGAGAACAGTTACTGGCCTGTCTTTCTGCTAGTTTTTTGTACACCGATCTAGGAGACGATTCTAAGGCGGACATCAAAACTTTGCTCATCAAACAAGGGAAGTACATGGAGAATGACCAATTCCTTAAATATCTCAGATTGTGGCAACAGTTACAATATCTTTTTTCTATAGTAACTACTTCCTAGACAGAATTATATGGCCCAAACTGATAAACTTTAAAAGAATATGAAGGAGTGTCAATAATGATAGCTAAACACTATGAAGGCATTATTACAAAATGGAACTAAAAATCCCCTCAAGGATCTTTTGAGGCATTAAAAAATTTAAAGACTCCTCTTTCCTAGATTCTTTAAAGAACAAGAATGGAGGTATACTGCACATTACTCAGGTCTTCATAGTATTATTAAAGAGCTTGTGTCATCTCATAACCCTTCAAAACCCCCTTCAAGGCAGCAATAAAAGGAAATGGATACCCTGGCCCAGAAATGATACATGGAATCCAGATCTCCTCAGATCCTTTGAAAATTTTAGGTATGCAATTTGGACCCCAAATGTACCCACCCTTAATTGGGAACCCACTCTAAATAACATGGACCATAAAGTCCAATGCTGGAAACAGTGGAAATTGGCTAAACTGAAACAAATACATGTGATTAAACAGTTTATCATTCCTATGATTTTGTACATTGCTATGATCTCCCTCCCGATTCATCTGGAAACTAAACTATATAGCCTTTTTTCAGATGCTCTGGGGTAATAAACTTAACCCCATAAAACGACAATATACATATTTAACAAAAGTAAAAGGTGATTTGGGTATGGTTGACCTGGTGGTCTTTTTTTCACAATCTCTTTTTCTCCCAGACCATAAAATATGGCTTGATTCCCACAAACTCAGTCACTTCCTTCATTTTTGATAAAGGCAAATCTGACTAGATATTTCTCAGCACGATGCCTAACTCCTCCCAAAGTATCAGGACACTTGCATATACCAGAGTTTTTCAAACCAGCAGCTCAAAAATTATATAAATGGGGATTGTCTAAGCAGTGCATAAGGGACAGTAAAAGGCCTAAATTGTATCAAACGGTTATGGCGGCAGTATACCTAGAGGAGCCAATTTTTAAAAATGACCCTACTTCTCAGATTCCAGGTATTCTGCAACAATTGAATAACACTAGAATCCTGCCCCACATGTAGGAATTTCTGTGGCTGACAGTGTATGGGAGGATCAATGTAAGAGGTAATGCTAAGCATAAGGCTAACGAGGAAAGTAACTGTCCACATGAGGCCTGTATAAATCAGGAAGAGTCCATGGAACTTTTTTTTTCCCAGTGCTCCTATGCCAAATCCCTCTGGAAATGTCTTGCCTCCAAATGGAAAATGGTGTGGTTATTGCAGTTGCAGTATGATAATTTGGTTTTAGGTCAATTTCACAGCATAGGGGAAGCCTATTATTTATTTTTTTATTTATTTATTGAAGACAATCGGAATTACAATCCTTTGAGTCATAGACTCCTTTGCAAAGTCAGTACAGAAAGAACAAACATAACATATATTGGTATTATACATAGGTACAGTATATACATTGAGTCCAGGATCCTGATGTGATTTTTGGTCTAAGCTGTGACTAAAAGGTTGATACAGATTCGGGGGTCCTAGTTGAACCCTGAGTCAGTTTTATATACATTGTGATTGCAGGACCTGAGGATGTTGTCAGGGGTAAGGGTGGGCATTTATAGCCCTGATATTACGGCTTTACTGCATACATTGGCACTAGGTAGACTGCTAGCAATGAGCTTCCTTTTGTGCTCTGGAGATGGTGGAGGTGTCTTGGTTGCAGTCACAGGTGGCTGATACAAGGAGGAGGTCCTTGAAGCCAGATTTAAATTGGCCAAGACTAGGGGCTCGGGAGATAGAGGCTGGTATGCTGTTCAGCCATAGGGGAGCCCTGTATCAGAAAGATCTTTGTCCTAGGGCAGTCCTACAGTGAGGGACTAGGAGAAAGGTCCCAGTGGTGCGTCTAGGGACCCTTCTGTGGGAGATAGTCTGGATGGGGGGCCTTTGGTGCTAGATTCATGAGATTTTTTTTTGCTTGGAGGGTGGTGTGGTATTTAAGCCTATCTTCGAAGGTGAGCCAGTTAGCATATTTGTAAAGCTCACAAGTGTGGGTGTCTCTATCACTCCCAGTGATACATTGGTAGGTTTTTGTTGGTTTAAAATTCTATTTATGGCAGGCTAGATGCCAATGGGCACTATACCAGAAGTAATGCCTCATGAGACGATAGGGAAGCTCATTCAGCAGGCAATGGAGAAGGTCTATATTAAGGATTCTGAGGTAAATCGACAAGGAAGGTTGTGAATTGGTGGAAAGGGTTAGCCATGTTTATTAAATATAAATGAATAGGGATGTGTTTATATCTGAATGTATATCTATCAACTAAATGGCTAGTGACTAGTTGAAAGATTATAACATTAGGGGAGGTGTTGAGGGAATAGGTGTGATGTAACACTGTTTAATTTATGTTCACCCCACCCAGTGTTGCACTTGTTCCCCATCCTGCCTCTCTCACCCACCCTCCTTTCTACCTCCCTCCCAGTTACCCTCTCTTCCACTTTCCTACGCTTACCTGGCACAATTGACAGCAACTCAGTTTTTCCACTCTACCTTTCCCTTTGACAATGCCCTTCTGACAGCTTCAATCCATGTAAATATTATTTGTTGTGACTCATATTCTTAAATGTATGCCTAATTGTGTTGTTATAACTGTTATCTATATCACCTGTAGCTTTAGACCATGTATACCCTGTACTGAATTCTGTATTCAAACTGCTTGCCTGCTAATCTCACACAAACTGTATTTCTATTCTTTGTATACTGATGTGGAACCTTTGTTAAAGTGCCATTGCCTCAAAGGTATTTATCTGAAATTCTAATAAATAAATAAATAAATGTTTGGAAGTTTTGGTTTCGTTAGTTTTTTTTTTTTTATCCTGAGTTTGTGTGACTATAACACAGTATGTAATGAAATAGCTTTTTTGAAATTGTTCTTTTTTGATGTTATTACAATAAAAATTCCCCTACTCTTTTTGAGAAGTGTCATGGGATCTTTAATGTCCACCTGAACAACCACCAGAGCAGACAGACGGGACCTCGGTTTAACATCTCATCCGAAAGACGGCAGCTCAGGAGTGCAGCATCCTCCTCATGCTGCACTGCAGTGTCAGTATTGAGATATTAACCTAAGTGCCTGGTGGGATAAACCCACAGCCATCTGATCCCCAGCCTCAGAGGTGAGTGTGCAACCTGCTGAACCACTGACACACATCTCATTTTTTTTTTTACTACAGCAGCTGAGCCACAATTTAATGAGTCCTTATTTTCAGTTACCGTGAGAAGCCAACTGAATACTGTATGAAGGGAGCTGACATACCTGGCAATTAAAGAAGAAGAAGAAGAATCAGCATTTATATAGCTTTTCATCACAGTATCCCAAAGCACTTTACAAGCAATGCTAGACTGGTAGTGAAGTGACTAAATGTGGTGTGGCACCATATTGCACATCGTCACCCACACACAGCCTAGATAATTGCATGAACCGGTTTATGGAAGGAGAATGTTGGCCATGGCACCGGAGTGTTCCTGCTCTTGCAAAGAGTGCTCTGGGTGCTTTTACTTCCACCTGGACACCCACCAGGACAACACCAGGATGGGCAGAAGGGACCACGGTTTGACTCCTCATCCGAAGGACAGCACACTCCACAGTACAGCACCCCCAAAACTGCACTCGGATGCCAACAATTTTTAGGTGCAAGTCCAATCCCGGTGTGGGACAAGAACCCATAACCTTCTGGTCCAGAGGTGGATGTGCTACCAACTGAGCCACGCTGAAGCCTTAACCCGATTCACCAGTGGTGTTTTTTTTTTCCATTCTTCGTTTGTTACATCATTTGCCCCAGTAGGTCATTATTTAACTAGTGTATGGTTTCCCTGGTGGTCTGAGGTTTTAAACCTTTTTTTATTGAAATAGGTGATAGATACCCCTAAGGTGACTAAATTATTATTTCTTCCAGATTACATGGTACCAGTGGTTATGAAAATGGAGATTTGGAAGTTGACAGGACACCAAATTCAGACTTTGTCTGGAGTCATTCTTTATGGTGAGGTAGTGCATACTGCATTTTGGGCTGAACCAACTTTTAAACATTGTAGACCTGATATAGGTTTCAGCTAGCAGTAACACTGCCTACGGCACTGGACTTTCATGTCCCTTGGCAGATGTGGCATGTGAATTGGCTCTGTTGTCATGAGAGACTGTCAGTGAGAAGAAATAAATAAATGTAAGAGTATTGAAGAATGCGAGTATTGAAGAATGCATGTGCCCTTGATGTCCTGAGCAGTTGGAAACTATGGAACGTTTTTTGTTAGACTGCAGTTATGCCAAAGGCTTTTGGTCCTTTGTGGCACTATGATGGAAAATGCCATAGCTTGAGAGACTCTTGTGTGAAAACATTGTTTTCAGGTGGTTTTCTACACACTCTGTAGCCTATAATGACAGCATTTTAATTGTTTTCTTTGCTCGTCTTAAATTTTATTTGTGGCAGGCATGATGCCAATTAGTACTACAACAACTGGACTGCTCATGTGTTTCCATTGCTGGAATGGTGACAAAGGCTATGCATCCAGTATACTGTACTTAAACTGAAAGAAATGAACATGCTTTCTGTTGCACCTGTGGATAAACTGTGGAAATCTTTCTCTTGGCTGCAATTGTGAATACAGAAAGGGAACAAGTGATATTTGTTTTAGCTTTAGGTTACATAGGGGTGTAGTTGTACTAATTGTGTAATGATATTGATGTATGATGTATTTTTTTATACCTGTTATAACAACTGTAAATGTTCCTAAGTATGTATTCTCTGTAACTAATTCCGGGTCGCCCCTGAAAAAGGGACTCCAGGTCTCAGTGGGATTACCTGGTTACCAAAATCTAAATAAATAAATAGTTTTTCTTTTCTTTTTTTTTTCTTCTTTTTGTTTTCTTTTTACAAAAAAGCTTTATCTTTTGTTCCCTATGATTTTTTTTTTATCTCCTGGTTTATAGCATGTTTTGTATTAGATTTTCCTTTATGATCTGTTATGATGGTTATGTTTTCTTTTAAAGAAATACCCCTACTCTTCTTGTGTGACTGTACTTTGCCCAGGGAGGACAGTGGACCAGCAAACTTCTGATCCGAGCTTATAAAAACTCTAACATGTACTGCAGGCTTTTGAATCTCCCACCACTGTAGCCCTGCTCTCTCAGCTGCAGGGAATTCTGATATTTTTTGTTTCAGAAATTGTCAGCTTGGAATATGGCAGAAACAGCCTGATACAATCTACTGTACTGCAGTAAACAGTTTTTTGCACAGAAAGTTCAAACTGAGACACTTGGGTGTGGGGCTCTTAAGGTGCTTTTACACACAGGTTTATGTAACGGAATAACTGTTATGGAAACAGTATTCCATTACATCCCTTGTGTGTAAAGTGCATCGGTTTCATTCCATAGGCGAACGTTCATCCAAACCGCAATCTCTGCTTTTCGCGGTTTGCACCGTTGTGTTCCGTTTCGTCGGGCTGTGTAAAACAGCCATTCCAAAGTGATGCACAAACAGCAATAGAGCAGCAAGCTCTGTGGGGGTGCCAAAACACAAAAGGAGGTGGGAGCTGCCGGAAAACTTGAGGAATGTAGAAGGGATCCTAAAAACGCAACAGAGCACAACGGCGCCACAGGTAACGCTTATTTTGTTAAAAACATGTGTGTTAAAGTGCCTCTAGTGTTGACAGTTCCCCTTTGAGGGTGAGCCAATCTGCAGCAGCCCAACCACCACCCAGCTTGCAGCATTCCCTGAAACACATTCTTCACAGTTACAAGAGCTATCGATCCCATCTCTAAACTACCATCCTACTTTTGTGAATGAGGGAGGGGCGATCTGTGGTGTAGCTAGATGAACTTGGAGAAAAGACAGTGCTTTCTGTTTTGGTGATATTTTTCTTGAATAACTGTGTTAATGTACATAGTAATATTTTCAATATTTCTTGCCATTTTTTGCTGATTGTTGTGGTGCAGCAGTGCATAATTTTAGTTTGTTTAAAATATGTGGTTATATTACTGAAGTTTTCAATTTGCTATGCATTATTAGTGTGTGTGTGATTATGTGTGTGACTTATGTCATCAAATCAGACACCTTTATTATGCCACATAATAATTTCAGCAATGTGAACCTGCTATCCACTGCAGCTGTATGATTTTGTACTTCTTTGTGGTATCTTTACTGGTACTAGTACTAGTGACTGTTCCTGCAGTACAGTACACTGCCCCCCGCTGCCCACCCCAACTGGCAAAGGTTTTCTTTTCCAGATTTGAATTTCTGATGGTGAGCACTAGTTAGGTGTTGTGCCTTTGTGTCTGTAACTCTTCAGTGCACAGCGCAATCTTAATCTGTCTGTGCATTTGCATCTTTTTAAGGCCCAATCTCCATCTGTAACTTAAGTCACAGTTGTATCTTTGGCTTCCCTTCAGAGTACTGGACAGGTGTGGTGCTTAATTCTGCATGAACGTTGTACTCATTAATATGTGTTTTTAAGTCAGAACCATCATCATGAGTCACTTGTGATACAAATCACGTTCTTCATCATCGCGGTCACAAATCACGATTCACGATCATTCACGTTACTAATCACAACATTCATTTTTTTTCTAGTTACTTGGATGTATTGTAAGCTTTTTTTGTAGTATCTCTCCAGGCTTCACCACCCCACCATTGTACTCATTGATACGTGTTTTTAAGTCTGGGAGTCTTAAGCTACAGCTCATCAGGGAAGTACAGCCTTAGGCGGTAGGCATTCACGTTTCTTCATCATCACGGTCACAAATCATGATTCACGATCATTCATGTTACGAATCACAACATTCATTTTTTTACTAGTTACTTGGATGTATTGTAAGCCTTTTTTTGTAGTATCTCTCCAGGCTTCACCACCCCACCATTGTACTCATTGATACGTGTTTCTAAGTCTGGGAGTTTTTAAGCTACAGCTCTTCGGAGCCCGGGGAAGTACAGCTGTAGGCATTCACATTTCTTCATCATCACGGTCACAAATGCAGTCACAAATCATGATTTACGATCACCACCCCACCATTGTACTCATTGATATGTGTTTTTAAGTCTGGGAGTCTTAAGCTACAGCTCATCAGGGAAGTACAGCCTTAGGCGGTAGGCATTCACGTTTCTTCATCATCACGGTCACAAATCACGATTCACGATCATTCATGTCACGAATCACAACATTAATTATTTTTACTAGTTACTTGGATGTATTGTAAGCCTGTTTTGTAGTATCTTCCATGCTTCACCGCCCACCATTGTACTCATTAATGTTTGTTTTAAGTCAGGAGTTGGACAGTGTCTGCAGTACATACACAGACTGGAAAGAAGACTGACTGCACACATGCAGTTTAGCACAGTATACTTGCACTGCTCAGAATACAAAGTGTCACACATACAGAAGACAACATAAAAAGGGCATAATTATATACAAGGGTCGGGGATGGTGGAGGAATACATTTTATAACACAGCAAGGAAGGTGTCGGGGGGCACATGGTGTGAGGAAAAAAATAATAAGGTGGGATCCCATGGTGATCCAGCAGCAGCTCCAGCATGGACATAATTTGCAATTGATGTCCCTCTATATGATCCAGCCACTGCTCCACAGCACTCACCCTCTCGTTGTTCTCCTCAACAGCACTCCAGAGAACTGCCAAGTTAGCCTGTGTCACATGCAGTTCTCTGGGGTCCACATGTTCTACAGGCTGACCTGCTTGTGGTGGTGATGGGGCTGGGGGTGCTGGTGGAGCAGCAGGTGTTGCTGTGGCCCTCCTCTTCTTAGGGATGCCACAATGCACAGCTGCACCCTCTGCCACAGAATGGCCAGCAGGTGCAGGCATGGTCTGTTCTGTGGCAGCCTACCACTCCAACTGCTGGTGATTGAGCATATGGGTGTGCTGGCCCCCAGTCCCCAGGTGAGTCCCCTGGGGACCACAGCGCACCTCCACCTCACATAGGTGGCACTTGATCACACTTCTGTCCCCCCGACAGAGTCAAAAAAACTGCCAAACAACAGAGGTGCGGGGAGAACCAGGTACAGGCTGGGGATGGCCAGATGAACTGACAGCCAGCTGGTCACAGTGATGAACAGGGATGGGATCCACACCTGGGCCCAGGGGAATAGGCACATCCTGCTCCAGAGGACCTGGTGCTGGACCTGGTGGTGGTGGTGGTGCTGGTGGTTCAACTGCCTCAGAGTCAGGACAGGAGGCGGTGATGGTCCTGCTTCTGGGTGGGGCACTCACAAGTTTTGAGTGGTCTAACAGGAATGGGTGCCCATGCCCCTCCACACATGCGTGTGGTATGACGCTTACCACTACTACGCTCTCCCAGAGCTGCTCCCGCCCCAGACATTCAATCACCCTGGTCCATCTCTCCTACTGAGCTCCCTCAGGCCGAGCAATCACTACTCACACTGTCACACAACACACACACACACACACATACACACACACACACACACACACAGTCACACACACACAAACAAACAACTACTTATAAAAGTAAGAAAAATAAAATTTACAGAAAGAACAAATTAAGTAAAAAAGAGTACAGAAAAGACAAAAAAATTTAGCTTTTAAAAAAGCTGTCGGGTCTAAATCAAAGTTTAAATCTCCTCCCTCGCTCTGATCTAAAAGTATCAGCAGTCTCAAAACACTCTACTCTCTCTCCGTCTGCACAGGAGAAAGTAAAGGTGTCTGCTTGTATGACTCACTTTCTTCCTGCCTAGCTAAACAGCATGTGACTTACAGTACTGTAAGCCATGTGATGTGTGGGGGGGATGCCAAATCTGAAACACCAAGTGGATCACTTAGAATCCTAATGAGGAACGCAAAGTCCATTAAAAACAATTACTTCAATGGACGCCGAAAAAGCGTTCGACAGGATTGAGTGGCCATATCTGTTTACAGTCTTGGAACGCTTCCGTTTAGGGGAAAGCTTCATTAAAATGGTAAGAGCATTGTATCGGGCACCCAGGGCTGCAGTTCTGGTTAATGGGAACGTAATTGAACAATTTGCGCTCCACAGGGGGACAAGGCAGGCATGCCCTCTCTCCCCTCTGCTATTTGCAATGGCACTAGAACCACTGGCTATAGCCATCAGAGAGGACCTAAGAATACAAGGGATAAAAGGGAAAAGTGGAGAACAGCATAAAATTACACTGTATGCTGATGATATGATGTTATAGGCGATGAGCCTTTCACAGTCTATGCCTGCCTTGCTGGAAACCATAGGTCAATTTGCCACATTCTCGGGATATAAATTGAATCTGGGAAAGTCTGAAATCATGTTTCTGGGAGAAGAGAAGGGGGATGCGGGTGGTACATGGGGTTTGAAGAGGGTAGGTACGCACCTTACTTGTTTAGGGATCAAGATAGGTAGGGACTTGAGATCACTCTATAGGCTGAATTACACCCCAGTATTAAAATTGGTAAGAGAAGACATGGGCAGATGGAGAAACCTTCCTATATCATGGATAGGACATATTAATTTACTTAAGATGAACATTCTTCCCAGAGGAGTCCTATACCCATTACAGATGTTGCCAATAGGATTGACGGGAAAGATACAAAGGCATTTGAAAGGACTGCTCCAGGTTTATATGGCAAGGAAAAGCCCAGGGCTTGTTTAAATAAGTTGAAAGCTGACCAATCTCAAGGTGGGCTGAACTACCCAGACATGAAGTTATATTTTTGGAGGCACTATTGAGGATTATCAAAGACTGGTGTACAGGCCAAAGAGGCCAGTTGGATGGACCTGGAGGAGGAGGGATTTGGGGTCTGAATCTCGTCTCTGTTAGCAGAAGCAGGTAGAAGGGGGTTATGGATAAGTGGGCTTCGAGTATTCTAGTGAAGGGGTAATAGATAGCTGGGACCAAATTAAGAAGGTGATAGGAATCTTTATTTTACCATTAGTTGGGAACCCATTTTTATCCCAGGAATAGGAGACCCAGTATTTCAGAGTTGGGAAGAGAGGGGGTAATGCCTTAGTGATATAAGGAAAGGAGTGACTCACCCATTTAGTGATCTTAGGAAAGATCTGGGCCTACCAGCACATCACTTGTTTAGATATTTCCAGGCGAGGAAATATGTTCAGGGTATTGAGAAGCAGAGTCCCTGGTGCCTGATTCAGATTGTGGAGGACTTGTTACAGCAAGTTAAACAGAAACCTGTAGGTATTATAAGGAAGGCTACATCTCTCCTGCACCTCCAGTGGCCAGATACGACAAGTAAAACTAAACACCTGTGGGAAAGAGATTTGGGAGTTATACTGTCTGAGGAGCAGTGGACTTTAATGAAAGGGACACACCAGGGGTTATTACTTTGTAATTAATATAAGGAGGCAGCATACAAATTTGTTCACAGGCTGTATACTCCACCAGTTGCAGTGAACAGGTACAACCCAACAATATTGGCTATCTGTCAGAGATGCGGGTCAGCCCTGGGTACATACCTACACTCCTTTTGGACGTGCCCGATTCTCCAAGCCTTTTGGGGCAATGTGACGAAAGAGCTGACAAACATGAAGGGGCAGCAGGTTAGAGTGGAACCACTTATAATGTTGTTTGGTGTGGATGGCACACACCAGGATGAGTGGGAGATGCTAGAGAGATGGGTCTCTTGGTATTGGCAAAGCAATGTATTTTAAATACATGGGTCTCTGGGATAAGCCTACAATTAGTCAGTGGAGTAATCTTGCATGGGATGCGCTGCAACTAGAAAGTTTGACATATAAGGCTAGGGTGCGAGAAAATCAGCTTGTGAACATGTGGGCACCCTACTTACATTCTATGCATCCCTTGGAGCAAAGGATATTAAGATGTGGTTAAAATTGAAAGGTATGGATTTCCATAGTGGATGAAGTGAATTCTCGATTAGTTGGGGGCGGGGAAGGGAAGGGGGATATGGGGGGGAGGTGTGGGAGGGGAGGGAAAGGAAATTTTTTTTTTTTCTTTCTTTGTTCTGTCTCTTTCTGTGTTATCTTTCTGCTCTTTCGTCCTGGGGGGCACTTCGGTGTCCTGCTTTTCCTTTCATTTTTCTTTTCCCCTCTTTTATTTTATCTCCACTAGGATGTAACATCTTAAGATCAAAATATAGAGACATGTATCTATTCTGAGTTGGATGTATAAGGTCTACAAGAACGGTATTTAAATTAATTGATGGAAATTGATGGATGTAATGAGGGAGACCTGTAAGATATGTTTAAGAATATTATGTGTCTGTGGAGATGTAAACTATTGTCTTGCTGTGGTTTCAAAAGATAAACTAATAAAAAGATTATGCAAAAAAAAAAAAAACAATGACTTTGCCTTACTTCGCATTGCCATTCTGCCTTAACACGAAGTGGTAATGACAAGGCGGAGTGAGCACTTTGCATTGCCCACTCTGTGTAGTGGAGTGATAACGCCAAGTGCCCACTTCGCTGCTCACTCTTCAGCTGCCGGAATTTAAATTGCTGCATCTCTAGCCAGAACTCTTCTTCAAGGGGTAGGTAGTGCAGCAGATTAAATCAAACAAGTAATAGATATCGGTGCAGAGTTGACCATTGCTAAGCAACTGTATACCAGACTGAATTTGACATTCACAGATCACTACCAGCAGATTCAAATAACTGAAGCTGTGGTCTCAACCAGTCTAAATGAGGAAATAGTTCACATGATAAACCTCACATCCTCATTAGTGATGCCAGCAGCCTGTGTTTGTGAACAAGCCGGACGTTGGGGCTGGTCGGAGGTGGAGATGGGGTGGGGGTGGAGGAGGAGCATGGAGCATCCCAAGGGACACTCTCCTTCTCCAGGAGACAGGTAGAGCAGTGCAGCCAGTAGCAATGCCACCCGGTGATCACAGGTGTAGTTGCATGGTTGGTGCACCATGGGGGCAGGGATACGCCAGTGATGACATGCGGAGCAGGCTCTGCATGCTCATGCAAAGCATCCTTGTCACCAATGTTAAGAGGGAGGGACATGGATAAAAAGTGAAAATGACCCAGCACCGGTGATTATGGACACTGGCACTTGGGCCTCTACACTTCTGCCAAACAACCATAGTTGAGGGTGCATCGCCCCTTCCCTGCCTGGGGGGGGTAAACCAAGGTTCTTCGGAGGATGGGGCTGGTAGGTGACAGAGGGTCTGAGGTCAGGTGTGCCTAGAGAGCTCTTGAGAGAGATGAGTGCCAGAGGCAAACATGGGAAAAAGTGTAGATAAAAAAAAAAGAACTGGAAGACAGGAATCTTGCTTTCAGAGCAAGGAGCAGCTAACTACAAAACTAGAACTTTTCTTACTAATAGAACAGTTCTATCTCATTAGGAGTCAGTGCCTGTTGGGATTAAAAACAGATACTTTATTAGAAGAGGGGGTCTCATTTATGGTAAAAAAGGAAAGAAAGTGTGTTTTTTTTGTGTGTGTTAGGGAAACTGAGTTTGCCAAGTCAGGAGGGGGAAGTTAATTGGGGTGGGCTTAGAGTACAAAACCAAGTGTATCCAGTTACAGTTCCTCTGCTAGCTTTTTGCAGAAAGGAATCTTGCTTTCAGAGCAAGGAGCAGCTGACTACAAAACTAGAACTTTTCTTACTAATTGCCTCCTTCCCTCCCTCCACCCTTGCACCCTTAGCCAGTTCTACTTTATATGCACTGGATTTGACTGACAACTAGGGTTACCACCTGTCCCTATTTCTGCAGGACAGTCCTGATTTGGGCATCTGTGTCCTGCAGAAAACATGAAAATACTACATGTCCTGACAGTATAGCATAAAAAATATTTTCTGACTTTCCTCAAATGCTGCAAAACAACATAATACCTTAACTAAAATACCTTAAAATGGTATGGAACACTAAAACCAGCTAAAAAACGACAACATTTAGTCTTAATTCTGATTATTTAGACAATATAAGTCTGTTGCACTGGTCGAGACTACATAGTGTCCTGCGTAAAATCATGCTTCAGTAAGAAATGTCCCACTTTGGACTTTTTAAAAGATGGTAACCCTACTGACAACAGGAACTTCCTGTTTGACAGTAGGAAGGGAAGGATCACTGAAACACATAGGTTTCATCATCCTTGAAGGAAAAGAGTAGCTCTCCCTCTCCCCCTAGCTGCTGGAGGTCTGACTCTGAGCAAGGAAGAAGGAGACTACTGAAGAATACAGGAAGTTCCTGTCCCAGAACAGGAAGGGCAAGAACTGTAAGGGCACATAGGCAGTAAGAGGAAAAACAGAGGAAGGAGTAAGCTACAAAGCAACAAGAGAGGGGCCAAAATAAGACATGATGGGAGTGGTGCAGTACAATGGCTGTGGAGTGGCAGTCTTCCGGGAGACTTTCTGAGGTTGCAATGCAGCTCTATTTGTAGGCACCTCTGGTCTGAGGTAGGAGGTTGCCTGCCTCCAGGCTGACTTGGCTAGGATTCTGAGTCTTCTCCCCACCAGGGACCAACAGGGCCACCGCTGCTACCTCAGAGGTTGCCAAAAAAGAGGAGTGGTTGGACCAAGGTGGGCCCATGGAGGGAGAGAGTGGTGGAACAGAGGTGCATTCCTCCAGTTGTACCTCACCACAATTCATACGGTGTTCTGGCGGAGAGTGGTTCCTCTATGGAGGCACCTGCAGTGGAGACCAAGGAGGATGCTGGGAACCTCCACAAAGGAGACCCACAGGAGGGTGGCATGGGACCCCACAGGGAAAGAAAATAACTCCTGATGGGGGACTCATTCATTGGAAGGGAGGAAGGGGAGAGGGAGGTAAGGTGCCTGCCTGGTGCCATGGCTTAGAGGGACAGGGAGCGAATCCTCAGGATCGTGGGAACAGCCATACAAGGGAGGGAGCTGAATGTCATTTTCCACCTAGGGACAAATGACCTGACTGGAAATGGGATCAGAGCAGTGCAAGAGGAGTTTGAGGAGTTGGGGAGGGGCCCTTAGACTAATAGTACATATGGTAACCTTCTCGGAGGTGCTGCCTGTTCATAGCAAGGGTGATGTTAGGTACTGCACCATGAGATTCAATAAATGGTTGAAAACTGGTGCAGAGCTCAGGGCTTTGGCTTCATTGGGAACTGGGGTCCACCTGAGGGACACAGGCCTATAGTGGCTGATGGTCTGCATCTGTCCGGAATGGGAACCAGGATCCTAGGTGATAGGTTTAAATGCTTCATTGGCAAGCATTTAAACTAGCCAAGGGGGGAGGCACTGAAAAGGAGCAGGGAAAACCGAGCCTCCCCCCACAAAACACAGTAGTTAGATAGGTAAACACCAAGGTAGGGAAGTCAATAGGGAGCAGGACAGAGGTAAATGCAGAAGAAGGCAATAAGGACAGGGATGGGGCTAGAAGGGGTAAGGCCATCAAAAAATGGAGGGTGATAAGTACTAATGCCTGTAGTCTGTGTAACAAGCTCCCTGAACTGGTGGCCTTCAGGGGCGTTGGCGGGGGGGGGGTTCCTGGTTGCTCAGAACCCCCCTCCCCTGCTTGCCATGTGAAGTGCCAAAAAAAATAAAAACATTTTAAATTCAGCCACAGTCAAGTGGAGTGATGCGATCCCTCCTGGATTTACTCACAGACAGATGCAGTGCCAGATTTCAAGACTTCCACCGTGAGCCACCCATTGCCATTCTTTTCCAACAGCGATGCAGTCCATTTAAACTTTAAAACCCACTGTCTGCTAAAGATGGCATGCGGGCGCTGAGTCGGCTTGATGAATATGTGCCCTGCTCTCTCCGGGCGCCGGGTGAGACATCGGCGAGAGCGCCAGCCTGCATCACATGATTGCAGATTGGAGCAGTCACATGATGCATAGCCGCTGAAGCGCACTGCACACTGGCAGAGAAAGAAAGATTCCCGCGTGGAGGCAGCAGCAGCTAATGTCTTGGCTAGGCAGTCTAGAGTGGTGTGCATTTGAATCAGGCGGATCATTGCAGGCTTATTCGGCATGACAGCATGTTAAGGGAAATGGGGGACTCAGTAGTCTTGGGCAGGCTGTAGCATTAATCAGATCAGCCTGGGAAGAGGTTGACTAGTGAGGGGACGGGTGGCAAATCTAGAGAGGCCTGAGTGTCTAGTCAGACTGAGAAGGCAGACTCGAGTGTGCACAGTGATCAGGGATTTTACAAGGTAGCGCTGCTGCACTCTGGCAAGGAATAGTAATGGGGCAAACATGATTTAAAAATGAAAGGGTGGGGTATTAAGGAAAAATTACCGGGGGGTCCTGGAATTTTGACAAACCAAGTGGCCTGAAAGTGGGGATTTCTGTCAAATTCTGTGCTGATTAAATCAGTTTAAAAATTTGAATGGAAAGTGTTCTTGCACCCTGTATTTGTCAGAATAGAACTCCTGAGCCATGTTTTGCAAAATATTGTGAATTTATATTGTGTGACAAAACATACAGTATAAGTCTGCTGAACATCAGCCCTATTATCCTAAAGATGACCAATGGAGACTTTTTATTTATTTATTTATTTATTTTTGCTGTACATGAATTTGGGATATCCTAATTGCAAGACAAGAATAATGGTGGTAGTGTGATACTGCTCTTATAACAAACTGCAAAAGGACATCCTGGTAATGTGATCACTGAATGGGGGCTGATGTGACCAGGGGGAATAGAAAATGAAAGTGTGGCTAGCTCAAATGAGGTGACTTATCTGTCACATGAACAACATGGGGGGCTAAATAAAATTATAATATGAGTGGAGGATGGAAAAATGACCATGGGGGGTTCTCAACTTTGGCTCATTTTAAGGTGAATCTTCTGCTCACATCTCACACTGAAAGGGGCTGTGATGACATGAGGGGCTGGGGAATGAAAGTGTGGCTGGCTCAAATACAGCTTGCTAAATGAACACAATGCAATGAAGGACTTATCTGGTCACAAGTGAGACAAACAACATAAGGAGCTATCAATAAAAATGATGGTGGTGGAATTTTGATGCGTTTTGTGACAACAGTTATTGCCTAAAATGCACAAACTGCACCATTTAACTTCGTAAATTTTCAAAATTTTCTGGGGGGCATGCCCCAGACCCCCCTAAGTGTTTGGGAATCCCCCTCCACTAAATCCTGGCTACGCCCTGCCTTGACTGAAGAGGGACACTTGGTTATCATGGCGGTTACAGAAACATGGTACACTGAGAACCAAGACTGGGATGTCAACATACCAGGGCTAAAAGCTAGAGGAGGGGCAGGGGAGGAATGAAGAGGAGGAGGAGGAGGAGTATCTCTCTATGTAGAAAGGGATCAAAGCAATGGAACTAAAGGATAAACAGGGAGTAGAGGAGGCACTGTGGGTTACCCTGGAGACAGGATATGGTACCACAATCTGCACGGGGGTTGTATACAGACCCCCATTACAGAGGGGAGGCAATGGACAAGGAAATGATAGAAGGCATCTTTAGAATGGCAGGAAAAAGGGGTGATATTGTTGATGGGGACCTGAATATGCCAGATGTTAACTGGGGCACCTTTGCTGCAGCCACATCCAAGAGCAGTGTAATTCTCGATGTCCTACAAGGGGCATGCCTCAGACAGCTAGTGATGGATCCCACTCAGGAGGGTGTAATCTTAGACCTGGTACTGTGAAATGGGAACAGAGAAAGGATCTCGGATTTAGAAGTGGGTAGCCATCTTAGAACAACTGACCACCAAACAGTGTGGTTCATATAAACATAGCTATAGAGTCAAGCCATACAAAAGCAAGAGTATTGGACTTTAGGAGAGCTGACTTTGGGAAAATGGGAGAGTGCCTCAGAAAAGCACTAGTAAATGGGCAAGAAGGAGGGGTGGAGGAACAATGGGGAAAAATCAAAACAGCCATCACAGAGGCAACAAGCCTTTGTGTGTAGCAAATCAACAAAGCAAAATGAAGGAAAAAAACACTATGGTTCTCAAAAGAGGTGGCGGGGAATGTTAAGGAGAAAAAGGTAGCATTCAGAAATATAGAACACAGAAACATAGACTTTGACAGCAGATAAGGACCGCTTGGCCCACCTAGTCTGTCCATTTCCCTACCTAGAGGATAAGTTGCAGATCCTATTTAACCAACAGCCTATTTCTTCCTACCCCCCACAAAAATTGCCTTATGTCTGTCCCATGCATTCTTGAATTCTCCCACAGTTTTAGACCCCACAACCTCCTCAGGAAGGCTGTTCCATGCATCCACCACCCTCTCTGTGAAAAAATACTTCCTCATATTGCCCCTGAGCCATCCCCTCTATCTTCAAATTGTGTCCCCTTGTTCTTGCACATCTCTTTTTCTGAAAGATGCTACCCTCTTGGACTTTGTTGATTCCACTGAGGTACTTAAACGTTTCTATCATGTCCCCCCTCCCTCCTTTCCTCAAGGGTATACATATTAAGCTCCTTTAGCCTCTCCTCATATGGCTTCTCTTGCAGACCCTGCACCATTTTAGTTGCCCTCCTCTGAACTGCCTCCATCCTGTCTATGTCCTTGCGGAGATGGGGTCTCCAGAACTGGACGCAGTACTCCAGATGGGGTCTCACCAACTGTCTGTACAGGGGGATAACAACTTCCTGTTTTCTGCTGTTGATACCTCTCCCTATACATCCCAGTATCCCCCAGTCCTCCCTACTGCCTTCTCGCATTGCTTGCCAACCTTAAGGTCATCTGATATGATTACTCCTAGGTCTCTTTCCATTTTTGTAGTTGTTACTACCTCCCCCCCATTGTGTAATCTTCCCCTGGGTTTTTGTTTCCCAGATGCAGTATTTTGCACTTCTTTGCATTGAATCCAAGCTGCCATACTTCTGACCATTCCTCCAACCTTGCCAAGTCCCTTCTCATCCTTTCCATGCTTCAGGAAGTATAAGGAAACACAAAAGGAGCAGAACAGAGAACTGTACCAGTTAAAACAGAAGGAAGCAGGAAAGGCAGTCAGAATAGCAAAGGCCCAAACTGAGGAAAAGATAGCCAACTCAGTTAAGAAGGGGGATAAAACCTTTTATAGGTACATTAGGGAGCAAAGAAAGACCAAGGGTTAATAAAGGGAAGGGAGGGTGGGCAGAGGGTGACAGTGAAAAAACAGGGATACTGAACGAACACTTCTGCTCAGCATTCACAAAAGAAGAGGAGGGGCGGTACCTAAATCAAAGAATAGAAGCACTCTGGATAGGGAGGTCGATACCAGTCCATTCACAGAAGAAAGAGTTCTGAAAGAACTCTTAAAACTGAAGGTGGACAAAGCTATGGGGACTGATGGGATTCACCCAAGAATTCTAAAAAGAACTAAGGGTTGAACTAGTGACACCACTGACTACCCTTTTAACAAATCATGGGAAATGGTGTGGTACCTGAGGACTGGAGGAGGCGGATGTAATTCACCTTCACAAAAGTGGGAGCAAGACAGAGGCAGGAAACTACAGACCTGTTAATTTGACCTCAGTGGTAGGGAAAATGATGGAATTACTTCTGAAGGAAAGAATTGTTGAGTTCCTAGAGGCCAGTGGGGGACAGGATCCAAGACAGCATGGATTCACAGCAGGAAGGTTGTGTCAGACGAATCTAATAGATTTTTTTGACTGGGTGACCAAAGTAGTAGATCAGGGATGGGCTGTGGACATGGCCTACCTAGACTTTAGCAAGGCATTTGACACAGTCCCACACAAAAGATTAATATGCAAGTTAGCCAGCCTTGGAGTGGGTCCCAAAGTGGTAGCCTGAAAAATTGGCTGGACAACAGGGCGAGAGTGTAATAGTAAACAGAGTTCACTCTGAGAAAGGGGTTACTAGGTACTGCGGGTTCAGTACTGGGACCAGTCCTCTTTAATGTCTTTATAAGTGACATTGCAGAGGGACTGGAAGGAAAAGTATGTCTCTCTGCAGACGACACAAAGATCTGCAACAGGGTCGATACAGAAGGTGGGGTGGAAAAGGATGGAAAGGGACTTGGCAAGGTTGGAGGAATGGTCAAATGTATGGCAGCTTAGATTCAACAGAAGAAGTGCAAAGTAATGCAACTGGGAAACAAAAACCCAGAGGAAGAGTACACAATGGGGGGTGAGATACTAACATCAACAAAAATGGAAAGGGACCTGGGGGTAGTCATACCAGATGACCTTAAGGTGGGCAAGAAATGTGAGAAGGCAGTAAGGAGGGCTGGCAGGATACTGGGATGCATAGGGAGAGGCACCACCAGTAGAAACAGGAAGTTGTCATCCCTCTGTACAGACAGTTGGTGAGACCCCATCTGGAGTATTGTGTGCAGTTCTGGAGACCCCATCTCTGCAAGGACATAGACAGGATGGAGGCTGTCCAGAGAAGGGCAACTAAAATGGTGCAGGGTCTGCACCAGAAGACATACGAAGAGAGATTAAAGGAGCTTAATATGTATGCCCTCGAGGAGAGGCGGGAGAGGGGGAACATGATAGAAACTTTCAAGTACCTCAAGGGACTTAACAAAGTTCAAGAGAGTAGCATCTTTCAGAAAAGAGATTTACAAGAACAAGGGGCACAATTTGAAGATGGGGGGTCAACTCAGAGGTAATGTGAGGAAGTATTTTTTTTACAGAGAGGGTTGTGGATACATGGAACAGCCATCCTGAGGAGGTAGTGGAGTCAAAAACAGTGGGGGAATTCAAGAATGCATGGGAAAGACATAAGGCAATTCTAGTGGGGGGTAGGAGGAAGTAGACTGTTGGTTAACTAGGATCTGCAGCTTATCCATTAGGTACAGAAATGGGCAGACTAGGTGGGCCAAGTGGTCCTTTTCTGCCATCAAATTCTATGTTTCTGTGATTCTATGCACTCAAGTCACCACTTTTTGTTTAAATCAGGAAGTGCCAGTGGGTAGGCCTAATGCTTCACTAGTGTGCCTAAGGTTTTCCAAAGGTGCCACCCCCTGTATCCAGCTCACTTGATCAAATCTTTATTGACAGCCCTATAAAAGTGAGCTGGATATGGGGTTGGCACCTTTGAAAAAGCATAGGCGCACTAGGCAAAACATTAGGCACACCATACCTGATGTGGGATCCAGTTGCCTTTTCAATGTAAAGATGTTGCACTGTGGATTTCTTTAGTAACTACATAAATTTTGTTTTCTTTTTGGACTGTTACTTAATTCTTGCACCCATTTCTGAATGCAACCATTGTTGGACACAAACAAAAAAAAGAACCTTGCATCCAGTGCAGCTCGTGCCCTCTGCTTGCAGTTGGCCCTGGGCCAATGAAGCCTCAAACTGTTCTCTGATCAAAGAAGAAACATTTTGAAAATATTTCTGTTGTTCCTCTTCACATAGTTTGACCTTCTTTCAGAAAGAAAAAGGATTTGCCCATTCAATAATAGCACCAGATCGCATCCCTACCCTGAAAACTGGACCCACTGCATCTCTGGAAAGAGCTATAATTTACATGACACTGCAATTCCCAAGGAAAGCCCTAGTTCAGGTTATGAACATATTCCTGCCAGAAGTTACCATGTTTTACAGGTATTCTGGGCTAGTTACTGCAAGTCCATGTCACTGCCAAAAGGATCTGTCTAGTCTGTGAAAGAACACTGTTAGCCCTAGAAAGACTGATTTTGTCCCATTTTAAATACAACACCAAATTGAGCCCCATGTTCTGCAGCTTGTTACTCTGTTTTCTCTTTCCCAAAAAACATTTTTTTATTATTATTAATTAAGGCACAAAACCAGCATTGTTTACTTATCAGCAATTAAAGAGTGCATGTTATATGGAGGATGATGCATGGGCAGCAGTGTGTAACAAGTTTTTTTTTCACCCAAGGGTGTGTGATACCACACAAACCAAAAAGAGGGAAGTTTGAATGGTTTATACTGGTATCACACACCAAGGCGTAAATAAAAAGTTTTGCTGCTGTCTAAAGTTTTATTTTTTATAAGTACTGGTTCACAGAACAGTTGGATAGTTTGGCAGTCAGTGGGCACTAGTGTAGTGGACTAAAAACAAAAAGCATTGTTGGCCTACGCACTTGGCGTTAAAGTACGTGGGGCTGCAATCTGAGAGTGAGACAATAAGGGAATGTTTTTGGGTTGTGAATTTTGTGATCAACCCTAGTTAGTGATTATATAGAGAATAATGCATAGGGTGTGCTATGATTTTTTTACACTCTGAGGTGAGTGATGAGCCATAAACCTCAGAGCGAAGCTTAAGAGGTTTATGAGCTCATCATTCACTGAGGGTGCTTAAAAATAAATATACAACACACCTGCCTAGAGCTTTATTTTTTATAATTAGTGGTGCATTTTTTTTTATACACAAGAGTCCTTTTGGACTTTGTTTTTCTCAGCTTCAGTGCCCTAGTTCATAAGTTCAATAAATAATTAAGCAGTAAGCCACAACAGGGTTATTGAGAGTTAATCAACTTTTAGGTCGTTGTGAGGCACAAGACCCACAGGCCGAGTGTCCTCACAGCACCCAGGATGTTGATTAATTAAGCAATAAGGCACACCAGGGGTTAGAGAATATTGTTAATCACCCCTAGGGGTGTAATGTGACATGAGGTGCAGCTGAAAATTACATATGATTAGATGACAGTTACTCTAAATCCTGGGAGTGTCTTTTGTTTTTATAAAAATTGTTCTAAAGAAAAGTGTTAACAGTATACTTTTTGAATGTTTTCCTCATTTAGAGGAGATTTTAATAAAATAGTTGTTTCACCAAAAAAATAAATCCAGAGAGGTGGTTTTTTTTGGTTTAAAAGAGAAATGTCACTATATCCTGCCGAGTTGAAAAGTAGCCTCCACACTTCAGGCATATGTTAGTTACTTATGAATATTTAAATATTATACATAGAGTGCTGAATGCGTTCTTGCATTTCTATGTTCATAAAACACAGAAAATATGCATGGCTTTTCCCTGGCTCTTGGTATCTGTCTCTCTCAGGGCGTGTGTGTGTGTGTGTGTGTGTGTGTACGCACATGCATGCGTGTGTGTCTCTGATGCTGTTTCTCTCTCTCCTGTGGTGTCTCGCTCTGTCTCCCAGGCACATACAGCCTGTCAGGGTTCTCTCTCTCTCTCTCTCTCCTTGCACTTTACAGAGACTGATGCTGCAGAAAGTATCTCGGGGATAGGGAATCGCAATCACCTTCAGATCTCTTGCTCTCTACTGTGCAGTGCACTGCTGCCTTTCTCTTTCTCTTGCTCTACATGCACGGTGAAGCAGCTTGCCGTGGAGCACAGTCAGAGGACACTATCATCAGGAGGGAGGGAATGGGCAATCTGAGTGGGGGCTCAGCAGTACATGCAGGGTGAAGGAGCTTGCAGCAGCTCGTGTGTGTGTGTGTGTGTCTCTCTCTCTCTCTCTCTCTCTCTCTCCATGCAGCGCAGTGTGCTGCTCACTTTTCTCTGTCTACCGTGTGGTCTGTTGCTGGCTTTCAATGTCTCACCTCCTACATGCAGGGTACAACAGCTCGTCAGGAACACATTTGGGGGACACTGCAATAAATGTACCAGTGGGTGAAATGTATAGGGGGGTGCCACGTGCCCCTACAACCTCAACATCATGCCCTCGCAACAGTCTCCTGGGCTCAGACTGTCTGCTGAGTCCCTGCGCTGCCTCCTGGTAACACTCCCACCGGTCCTATCTGTGGATCACGGTGTGCCCCATCGCATGGGTCTTCCACTTCATGGTTGTTTTAATGGCTACCCTTCATTGTACTTTCCGTAGGACAAATGAGTCCCGATGAGGGACCAACTTGGCAGATTTGAATGAAGCAAGAAATTTTTTTTTTCAACTTTCAGTTCATCTTCAGATTTAGAGTCACACAGGATGCCTTCTTGTTATACTTCAATGGTCATGTTACCTAGTCTTAAAATAAACATTTTTTTTTGTTGTTATTTGCTAACAGCAAAACATAATTCTAATATGTGTTTAAGGAGCAGTTTACCCCTAACTTTGGCTAAAAGCCAGGGCCCCAAATGGTTCATTAGGGGTCGACAGTGCCCCTTTAACAGCACATAGCCCTGTCAGTGATTTTTTGGTGACAGACATAACACCTTCTGGACAGACCCACAGAATTTATTAGTCTGAGCCAAAACTCATACTGCAGTTTTGTCTACTTTGTGTCAAACCCCAGTGTCAGTGAGGAGGACAGTAAACTGCCAAGACATTTGTCAATACTGTAGTGTTTTTTTGTTTTTTTTTTCACAACACAAAAAGCGTACAAGCATAAGAACACATGAAATTGGCAGCAGATAAAGGCCTTCTGGTCTAGCAAGTCTGCTTGATTGTGCAGCTAGCAACCCTTTTACTACAGCTGCCCCCCTCCCTCCCTCCACCCTCCCATCCCCTTTTGAAGAAGCCTACTGTTCTACAGCATACCACTTCCTCTGGCAATACATTCCAGCCAGACACCACCCTCTCCATAAAAAGTGTTTCCTCATTTCCCTCCTGAACCATTCCCCTTCCAGTCTCAGATTGTGCCCTCAAGTGTTCCTCCCCTTCTTTATTTTGAAAAGCCCCTCCATGCCCGTCTTATTTATTCCCTTTGTGTACTTGAAGGTTTCAATCATGTCCCCCCATCCCTCCTCTCCTCCAGAGAGTACATGTTCAGCTCCCTCAGCCTGCTCTTGTAGGGTAAGTCCCCTAACCCCTGGATCATTTTTGTTGCCCTGCACTGCACCCCCCTCCAGTAACCTAATGTCCTTCTTGAGGTACGGCCACTAGAACTGCACGCAATACTCCAGGTGTGGTCTAACCAGTGACCTGTATAGCAGCAGGATCACCTCCCCCCTCCTGGAGAATATGCCTCTGGCAATACAACCCAGCATCCTGTTGGCCTTTGCAGCTGCGTTTCTACACTGTGCTGAGTTGTTCATTGCTCCTGTTACGATCACCCCCAGATCCTTCTCTTCCATCTTGGCTAGTTGAATCCCAGCTAACTGGTAGCTCCTCCTTCGGGTTTTTTGCGCTGAAATGTAGCACCTTGCATTTCTTGGCATTGAATTCCAGCTGCCAAGTATCCGACCAGGCCACCAGTTTTGCCAGATCATCTTGCAACCCCTGCCACCCTTCTAGGTCATCCACTACTACTCCCATCTTGGTATCATCTGCAAACAGACTGATCTTGTTCTTGATGCCTATTGAGATGTCTGCTATGAAGATCCCAAACAACACTGGCCCCAGTACAGAGCCCTGTGGCACCCCGCTTGTCTCTGCCCTGGGAGATGAGAGCTCCCCTGCCACCACCACCCTTTGCTGTCCCCCTTGCAGCCAGTTCACTACCCATCCCACCATCTTCGCCCCCGCCCCGTGCCTTCCAGCTTACTTCCTAGCCTGTCATGCGGAACCCAATCTAATGCCTTACTGAAGTCCAGGTAATGGACATCCACTGCATGGCCCCTCTCTAAATGCCTGGTTACCCAGTCATAGTACTCCACCAGGTTGGCCTGATAGGATCTGCCTGAAACAAACTCATACTGTCTGCTGTCCTGCAGCCCATTAGCCTCTAGGAGGAAAACCAGCCTCTACTTCATGATTGTCTCCATCAGCTTTCCCACAATCGATGTGAGGCTTACCAGTCTGTAGTTCCTGGCTCATCCTTGGGGCGCTCTTGTGGAGGGGTACCATGTGCCCATCCTCCAGTCCTGAGGTACACTCCCAAGTCCAGGGAGGCATTGAACAGGTCTGCCAAAGGTTCTGCCAGCTCCTTCAGCACCCTGGGGTGTATGCCATCTGGCCCTGGTGCCTTGTCCACCCTCAGTGCCCTCAAGCCCTCCAGTACTCTGCCCACTGGGATTTGCCCATCTGTCACCCCCCCCCGTGCACACACCCCCCCGTACAGCTCCCCCTTTGTCTTTAGTAAATACTAAGCAGAAGTACTCATTTAATGCTTCTGCCTGTTCTGCCCCTGTTTCCACACCCACATCCTTCTTTATCCTTACTATTTGGTCCTTACAACACCATGTCTCCCTGATGTACCTGAAGAAGTCCTTCTCCACCTCTTTGCCCTGTGCTAGCCTGAGTTCCCTGGTCACCTTGGCTGACCTGACTGCCCTTGTCATCTCCTTTGACTCCTTCAGGTATTCTTCTCTGTCCTCCCCCTCCCCATTTTTTGTACCTTCTAAAGGCGACTCATTTCTTCCTTACTTTTTCCATGACCCCCTTGCTCACCCAGCTAGGCTTCTTGGCCCTAGCCCTCTTACTCTGGACCCCTGTACATGTTACGGTTGCCTCTTCAATTCCCAGTTTAATGACCTCCCACTTCTGGTTAGTGTCCATGTTTGGATAGATTCTGGCCACATACTCCTGTACTATTTCCCCTCATCCTCCTGAAGTTGGCCTTCCTGAAGTCTAACACCCTTGTGCCAGTTTCTACTCCCCCTTTCCCCATGTTTATCGTGAACCACACTGAGTGGTGGTCACTCCCCGCCAGCAGTTCTTCCACCCCAGCACCCTCACTAAACTCACCATTCGCCAGCACAAGGTCTAGGATGTTCCCTAACCTGGTTGGCTCATTGGCCATCTGCAATAGGAAGCTGTCTTGGAATGCATCCAGAAGTACCTGCTCCCTCCTATTCATGGTGGCTTGGGCACCCCAATCTACTCTCAGCAGGTTGAAGTCTCCCACAGTCACCAAGCTGCCCATCCCACAGGTTCTTCTGATCTGTCCCACTAGTTCCCTGCCTAACTCCTCAATCTGAGAGGGTGGCCTGTACACCATTCCCATCCTGAGGGTCCTATTTTTGGAGTTCTGGAGCTGCAGCCATAATGACTCCATGCTGCCCTCCTCCCCTTCCTCCCTGACATACTTCAGTCCTTCCCTCATG
This sequence comes from Neoceratodus forsteri, assembly GCA_016271365.2. Lineage (NCBI taxonomy): Eukaryota > Metazoa > Chordata > Ceratodontiformes > Ceratodontidae > Neoceratodus > Neoceratodus forsteri. Next base: position 36,549,113 of record JADMNL010000037.1, on the reverse strand, counting down.
TACAGTGACATCCCCCCCTCCTTTTCCTTTTACCCGGTTCCTCCGAAATATCCTACACGCTGGTAGTGCCAGGTCCCAATCATGGTACTGGGTGGCCCATGTCTCAGTGATGCCTGCAATGTCCGCCTCCCCATCTGCCATGAGAGCCTATAACACTGTTTTGTTCCTAGACTCCTAGCATTCAGGTTGCCATCCTCCAACCCACTTCCTTCCCTCCTTTCTCCCTACTTGCTCTCCCTTTCTAGCATCCCCTCCTGACCACCCCCCTAAGTCCCTTGCTGTTGGTTTGGGGGGACAAGCTCGATTGGCTTCTCTACCTGTGGATCCTGCCTGACTTCTGCCCACTTTCCACCCCCTCTTCTAGTTTAAATTCTTGCTTGCTAAGTATTCCCCCAGTTTCTGTTTCAATGCCCTAAGATCACTACCCTCCCAGGTCTTTGTATTTGTATTTGGGGGTGGGTCTCATCACAAGCATTCACTAAACTTGTTTCCCCAAATTGGTGTACTTCATTTTAATTCACTGATCCTTTGAAATACAGATATGTCTCTGTTTCCTACAAGGAACATCTCAAAATGCTCCCTTGCAGACTGGAGCAGACCAGTGCCATTTTACGCTTCGTAGATTGCACTACCAGCAGTGACCGTGGATTGCAATTTTCAGTTTCTTTCACTAACACAGGAATGTCTAGCTTTGTAAAGCACACTCTAGCACTTATAAATGCAAACTGCAAGCTGTGAGGTATACAGGACCCTCTTAAAAGAGTTTCTCCAGTTTTGATCTTGTGGCAAAATGCTTTTGAGAACAGTGCTGATCATTTTGGGGGGAGGTAGTATAGCATAGTAGTTAAGAGCCCTGAGCTGCAGACCTAAGCTGTGTTTACATGGCTGATTTCTCTCCTTCTGGAGAGCATTGCAATGCTGACCCAATGCAAAAGACATGCAGCGTCTGTCTACACAGCCCCTCTCAGCGCTGGTGCAAGATGCACTGGAGAGGGGCTGTGAGTCATGAGGTGGTCTGCTGCTAAAAGGTAAAGACACCCCCAGGTTTGGCACATTGCAGTAAGCAGTGCAGCCTGTCCACAAGGCCGCTTAAACCACTCACTCCCGAACGTGCTTCCAGACTTTCTGGGACTGCGGAGAGCATCAGGGACTGGCTTACCGCAATCCGTTAAAGCGTCCACATGGCAGCATTTGCACGCTGCAACCCGAGCTCGGGTTGCTGCGGTGCAAATGCCACCATATAAACATGGCTTCAGAAATCCAGGTTTGGAATCCTACAGCCACCACTTGCATACTGTGTGACCACGACCATGTCACTTAACTTCCTCTGCTCACAGGATGCACCTGGAAACAAGCCTCAGTTTAGTTTGTCTTTCCTGGCCAAAATAGTGAAAAGTAAAATAAAAAACACAAGGAAAGGAACTGAGTAGTTTCTTTCATGCACACTGCAGGAATGGCATTTATATAGTGCCTTTCATACACACTGTATTTCAAAGTGAGTTTCAGGCCCTGAACAGTTGAAACAGTCAAACTGCACCTAAAGGGTAAAAGACAAGGTTTAATACAAGGAGGTTAACACAATTAAAGGCTAGGGTACTGCCTAAAACTAATATTAGTTTTTAAAAGCAGTCAACCACTATTTTTCATATCTGATGTACTTTTTTCTTTTCCCTTTGTTTAATTTGGAGATTGTTAAAGGAGAACTGCACTGAATCTATTAGTGAGTTTTCCCAGTATAAGTTGTTTTTTTAATATTGGTTCAAATTCTGTTATTGCTCTAGCTATCCATGCTTTTTAGTTATTTTGGTAGGTGTTTGTGATGTACATGCTGCTGGTAAGAACCATTTTAGAACTGTATGATGTAGTTTATGTTCCTGTTCTATGTGTCTATTGTTGGCACAATGCATTTAAGTTCTACTGTGGAACTCTGAGGTTGTTTGGGACATAAACTACATCACACAGTTCTAAAATGGTATTTACCACTAGACTGTAAAGCAGAAACACCTACTGAGGTTACTAAAAGGCCTGCACAGATGAAAAAATAACATTTTAATCAGTACTTAAAAATAGCTTGTATTGGAAAAATGACTTACAGGTTCAGCACAGTTCTCCTTTAAGCCCCAGTGTGGAGTTGTGATCGTATTACAGCACACTGTCTGGCAGCTGACATGACTATCTCTATTCCCCACCACCACCACCACCACTACATCATCAACACTATGACCTCACTGATTGTGACATCACTGTTGCTTAGGAACAGCCAGTCAGTGTCTGTCATATCAGTCGCTTATGATGTCAATGTCAGTGAGATCACAATGCTGATGATGTAGTAGAGGGGATAGAGATAGATATGTCAGCTGCCAGACTAAGATCTAAAGGGTTGGTAAGCAATGTGAGAAGACAGTAAGGAGAGCTAGGGGATACTGGGATGCATAGGAAGGGGCATCAAGTAGAAAAGGAAGTGGTTATCACTCTGTACAGACAGTTGGTGAGACCCCATCTGAGTACTGTCTGCAGTTTTGGAGACCTCATCTACACAAGGACATAGACAGGATGGAAGCAGTCCAGAGGAGGGCAACTAAAATGGTGCAGGGTCTGCATCAGCAACCATATGAAGAGAGACTGAGAGAGCTTAATATGTATACCCTTGATGAAAGGAGGGACCGGGGGACATGATAGAAACGTTCAAGTACCTGAAGGGAATCAAAGTTCAGGAGGGTAGCATCTTTCAGAAAAAGAGATGTGTAAGAACAAGGGGGCACAATTTAAAGATAATGGGGGACGGCTCAGGGGTAATGTGAGGAAATTTTTTTTCACGGAGAGATTGGTGGATGCATGGAACCGCCTTCCTGGGGAGGTTGTTGGGTCTAAAACAGTGGGGGAATTCAAACATGCATGGGACAGACATAAAGCAATTGTAGAGGGGGGGTTGCAGGAAGTAGGCTGTTGGTTAACTAGAATCTGCAGCTTATCCAATAGGTAGGGAAATGGACAGACTGGGTGGGCCAAGTGGTTCTTATCTGCTGTCAAAGTCTTATGTTTCTATGTTTCCACACATCCAACACAGTGTTATCAGATAGAAGACTTTCTAATGAGCAAAAGGAAAAAGGAAAAAATATTTCAGAAATAAAAAGTTGCAACTGACTACTCCTTTAAATTTGTATTATTTTTTCTGTATGCCTATTTTGGCTCCACTAGCTCTTTAAGGTCACACATTAAAGGCCTGGGGCTAGATTCACAAAACTTTGCCCTTGCAACAGATTGTATGCTGGGTTGGTATTCACAAAAGCCCCATTTTCACACTCAAACCGGGTTTGCACTGGGGCAGAGTGTGGAGAGCCACAATGCAATTGATGGGAGGGGACCTGCACATCAGCGCAGTCCGGAACACAAAGCATTTGCTCTCACAAGGGCCTTTTATGGGATCCTCTTGCATGGAGCAAATACCACCAACCGAGACATTGCTTTAATCCTCACAACCTAGTGGTTGGTGGAGATACTGTGACGCCTCCCACAGTGCCAGTCACTGGCCCTAGTGGTAACGCCAGTACTTCCCTGGTGCTAGTGCTGCCCCCCACCCCCGCAATCATCGATCACCCAACCACTATCAAAAAGTAATTTCCTGGTTGTAGTGGTCACTCTCCCCACTGATCGCCATCCCGAGCTGAAAAAGGAGACAGTATAGCTGAGTGGTTTAAGGCTCTGAGCTGCAAACCTGGAGACTTGGTTTGAATTCCACAGCCCCATTGGCATACTGTGTGACCCTGAGCAAGTCACTTAACTTTCTTGTGCTCCCAAGTCGCACCTGTAAACAAGCTTTCAGCTTAGTGTGTCTCTCCTGGTTAAAAAAAAAAAAAAAAAGAATATTCCCCATTGGTAGTGGTTCCCCACCACCGTGATCGCCGATGGTGGGCTAGAAGTCCAAAATAAATATAGTCCCTTGTGCTATTGGTTCCCCCTGCCCCGTGATCACCGTCCCAATCACATATGCATATGCAACTTCCCTGGTGACTAGCGGTCCTTCCCCCTGCCAATCACTGGCCCGCAATGACAAATAGAGTTTCTCTGGTGTCCAGTGGTCTCTCCCTTCACATGATCCCTCGCCCCATGGCTACAGTATGTCAATATTCCCTAGTGTCCAGTGGTCCCTCTGCCCTCCGATCCTCTGTAAAGTAAATTACATCCTTTCCCTGGTGTCTAGCTGATCTTCCTCCCTATCCCCAAACCCCTGTAACCTAACCATACATTTCTTCCCTGGCATCTAGTGGACCCCCACCCCAACCCAGGTAGTGTCCCACCACCTCCTCCCCCATCCAAGCCAAGGCACAGCAGGCTGGCCTCCTCTCTCACCGAGTGCTGGCCACTGACTGAGCTGTCAATGACGGCTGCATTGCATGATGCGCCCATTGATTGACAGCTCAGAGTGAGCTGTCAGTCAGTGAGCTTGTACTGTATACAGTTTGCGCTTATTGACAGCTCAGACAGTGGTTGGCCATGGTGGAGAGAGGAGGGCTGTGCTGGTCACTGGACTGAGTTCGGGATGGGGAGGGCAAGGTGGTGGGACACTACCTACAAGGGTGGAGGGGTGGGGGTCTACTAGATGCCAGGGATGGGATGTATGTTTGTGTTATAGGGGATAGGGAGGGGAGTCCACTAGACACCAGGGAATGGGTGTCATTTATTTTACTGGGGATCAGGGAGCGAGAGAGACCACTGGACACCAGGGTATAGTATCCATACCTCGGGCATGGGTGCAGGTAGGGGAGGGACCACGTGACACCAGGGAAACTCTTTCTATCATTCTGGGCTGGTAATCAGCAGGGGGAGGGACCGCTAGCCACCAGGAAGTTGTATATACATATGTGATCAGGTATGGCAACGGGGGGAGGGTGGGGACCACTAGCATCAGGGATTATGTTATTCTGGACTTCAGGTCGATGATCACAAGGGGTACTAGACACCAGTGAAATGTTTTTATGTAGTTGGGCCAGGATCACTGGGGTAGGACCACTAGTACCAGGGAGAATGTTGTTTTCTTCCTGGCCCATGATCAGCGCTAGGGTGGGACCACTAGCAGCAAAGAGAATGTTGTATTTTACTGGTGGGGGTGCTACACTCACCATAGCCTCTGTAAACGGGACCACAATGGGCATGCAAATGGCCATATAGCACCTTGCATACCCAATGGGCTCATTTACATGGCTGGCTGCTATAGAGAATTGTAAATAGAGCACCTGCACTATTCATTGTGGAGCCATTCTACTGGCTGCACGTGGGGCTGGCTTTCGTGGGGTTAGCACTAGCAGTAGTGGGGTTAGTGCTGCCTCCACCTGGCTCTATTCTCAGTCAGATAGCACAGTGTGCTAGCCGACTGTGAATAGCAAGATTGAACACCTGGGAAACCACAAAGCGTAGTGCAAATGTGTAAGGGGGGGGGCTCAACTACTGTAGGCCATAGTCTGACAACACAGCATTTACAGGACATGCAAAGGTGTTCAGATTCCTGGAAGCAGTGCACAAAGTGAACCACTTCAAGCAATAAGTACTGTATGTTGCGGAAAGATTTCTAGCCACAATCAGTACCTCAGCAACCTTAGAGGATACCTCAAAATGTGCAATGGCTATGTCTCCATGAGCCATGCATGCAGATGTAGGAACTTGATCTGGACTGACCAGGATTCCATGTCCTGTTGCAACACACCCCACCACAGAGGTAGAGGGACAGGAGGTTCCACTGCCATTTGTTGCAGAAGTAGAAACCATATTTGGCAAGGCCAGAATGGAGCAGAACCTCTGTATCGGAGGAACTGGAGGAAGGTGTATAGGAATTTCCTATTCCGTGAAGAGGGGGCAATGTATCTCACCAAAATGCTACAGGACCCAGAGCAAGCAGAAACTCCATAGTTTTGTAATGATACAAAAGGTCCACTCTGGAAGACCCCATCTTGCAAACAGTTTGTTTACCGCAGAGGTCAGCAGTTTCTGTTCATGAATCCTCGACTGTGACCTGCTAAGGCTGTCTGCCAAGACATTTTGGAGATCTGGGAGATGCACGGCTGATAGTTGAAGGCCGTGGGACAGAGCCCAGCGACATACTCTTATTGCTTCCCTGTTTAAGGGATAGGAGTGAGTGCCCCCTTATTTGTTAATGTAACGAATCACATGTATCACACTGGCATTGTCTGTCTGTACTACAGGACTGGGGTAAAGACGATTCTGAAATGCCTTGTGGCTGTACAGGATAGCCCTAATTTCCAAGACATTTATATGCATTTTTCTTGCACAGACATGACGACTCCTGTACTTCAACTGCACCTGTGCACTTAGATTGTCCGCTCTGTCCTGAGGAAGTACGGCATACCCCTTCTCTGTGTCCAGGACTTCCTCTGTGTATCACTGTCTTTGGCAGGGAGGCAAAACTGACTTTGGTACATTCACTGTAATACCAAAGTCAAACAACTGATGTATCCAAGACAGAGTATGTTGCAGAGATTCCCTGGAGTTGGTCTTCAGAAACCAGTTGTCCATGTAGGGGAACACATACAGGTTTTCCCTGCAAAGAGCTGCTGCCACTACTGCAAAGTATTTGGGAAAGATCTGTGGCACAGAAGACAGGCCAAAGGCAATAATCTGAACAGGTAGTGTTCTCCCTCCAGCATAACGTGGACGTACTGTCTGTGATATTTCCTGAGCTTGACATGACGTTATGCATACTTCATGTCCAGAGAACAAAGCTAGTCCCTGTTTGCAGAAGAGGAATCAGATCTTGCAGGGTTACCATTCAAAATGTTTGTATTCGATATAGAAGTTGAGATCCTTGAGATCCAACACAGGACACAGATCCCCCTGTACGTTTTGGGACTAGGAAGTATATGGAATAGAACCCTTTGTTTTTCTACTGAGGAGGGACCAGTTCTATAGCACATTTTTGGAATAATGACTGAACCTCTGCCTTCAGAAGGGACAAGTGGCCTGGAAGAGAACAGGAAGGAGGTGGAGGATGATCTGGAAGGATTTCTAACAGCTCCAGAGCATGTCCCCTTGAAATTATCTCCAGAACCCATTTGTCTGCGATGATCTCTAGCCATTATTTCAGATGCAGGGAGCTCCTGCCCCACACAACCACTCCTGGGGGTAAAATTGGAGGTGGGGGTGTAGCCAGAAGAAAGTTAGGCAGACCTATTGGGGGCAGCACCACTGGAACCAATTGCTTTGGGTGCTTTTGTATGGGTACCTGGGGGAAAGAGACATGGTAGGGGGCCACTTCCCATATCACAGCTTTAATGATCATAGGCATAGCCACATCTGACGGCAGGCTGACAAAAGGAGACCCTCCCACAACCCCCAGCAGGAGTCGGATACAGCGGCTTTACAGACCTTAGAGCCATTTTGGAAGTCTGAAGGCCACGTAAGTCCTGTTCAGCATCATAGCCAAACAGTTTTGTCCTTCTAAAAGTGGCATTCAAAACTGCCTGTTGCACATCAGTGACAAAGCAGTATAGCACAGTGGTCTAAGGCTCTGAGCTGCAAATCTGGTGACATCAGTAGACCAGACCTGGGTTTGAATCCCACAGCTTCCACTTGCATACTGTGTGACCCTGAGCAAGTCACTTAACCTCCTTGTGCTCCCAGGTCGCCCTGTAAAAAAAAGCCAGCTTAGTGTGTGCTATACCTGGTTAAAACAACCAAATAAAAAGCCAGCAACTCTGAGCCAAGAAGATCTTCTCATGCAAATGCCAGAAGTGGCAGCCCTGGCAGAAAGCATTGAGACATCATAAGCTGAGCACAGCAAATGCTTACCAAGCTCAGCACCGGTAGTTAATTCTTAGCAGAGCCATAAGGCAAAGCCTGGGCTGCAGTACAAGCAGTTTTCCACACGCTGTTCTGATATTTTCTCATGTGGGCCTGGTAATTTGCAATTCTAAGGCTCAACGATGCAGAGACATATGTATGTTTGCCCATCACATCCAGCCTCTTAGATTCTTTGTCAGAAGGCAAAGTATGCATGTGTTTAAGTGCTCTTGACCTAGCATGAGCAGCCATGGCAACTACAGAGTCCGCTTCTGGCTGGTTAGCATAATAAAGCTTAGCAGGTGGTGCTGGATACTGCTTATTAACCTTTCTAGGAACTGCAGGCAGTGAGCTAGGTTTGTATGATGCAGACAAGGTAGCTTCCTCTAATGCAGGACATATAGGTGGAATTATAGTGGGATGAGAGCAGGGCACCTCCAAAAATGTCATTAGATTTCTTTTTGTGGAATCTTCCTCTTCCACAGCAAAGCCCATGACAGACTGCATTTGCAGCATCATGGCTTGGAAAGTTGGATCCCCAGGAGCAGATCTTGGGGTATAACTCACTGAGTCCTCACTGCAGGATGAGAAGATAGAAATAGAGCTAGGTGCTAGATATTGTTCTCCCTCATGTTCCTCCTACAAATTCATGAGGTGAGGATTATATTCCACTTTATTGTCAAAGTCACTATCGATGATGGGAGCCACAGAATGCACTGGTGACACCAGTGGCTGTAGGGCTGCCACCCTTTGGATGAGGGAAAACAAATACTAAACCTCACCTCAAAGTGCTCCACTCTTTTTTTTTTTAATGACTGAAGAGTCTATCACTCCTCTCCTTCAAACCATTTGTAATGTCAGAAAAGACTTTAAAAGTGATGAGAAATAATTTTATATTGTTATTATTTATTTCTTTTATTCTTTAATAACCAGGTAAGGCCAATTGAGCACAAAGGCCATTTACATGGGTGACCTAAGAGCACAGGGAGGTTAAGTATCTTGCTCAAGGTCACATAGTAGGAGAGTACAGGCTGTGAGAATCAAACCCAAGTCTGCTGGATGTACCAATCTCATTTGCAGCTCATTTCTCTAACCTCTGTTAAACACCCTTCCATTTCCTCGTCAGTCATGTATTCTGATAAGCTCTGACCAATTTTTGATAAATTAATTGTTAATGTTTCTGGTACCTTTCATTTTGCATTGTGTTGTTCCCTTTAACTCAGCAGCTACTGCTGTTTCTTTTCATATTTCTAAGACATTCCACAAGTTCAGTCATACCATTCCAGACTATTCACCCGAATGGCCTGCAATGGTGCAACTAATATCATGTACGAGCTTGGTACATCCAGCAGACCAGAACTGAGTTTGATTCTGACAACCTCCACTTGCATACTGTGTAACTCTGAGCAAGTCACTTAACCGCCCAGTGCTCCCAGGCCGCCCCGAAAACAGGCACATGTGCCTAGTGGGCCATACCCGGTTACCAAAGACTAAAATAAAATAAAAATAAATGTGATGTTCCGGTATTACAAAAAATGAGAGCAGTAGACACTGAGGACTCAGGAGAGAGGGGATAAATGCAGTGATAGAGGCAATACAAATTAGATAAATTAACAAAAAAAATGGTTTAAACCCCATCAGAATATAGGACAAACAAAGCTGAATGCAGGAGAACATATTAAGGTGTGAAAACTGTTCCCTATCACAGCAGTAAAAGACCATACTTAAAATGCAGAGTGGGAAAGATTTAAGTTGATTTACTGCTAATGATGTAAATGGCTACAATTTATACCTCCCAGACAGATTGGTTTTACAAACAAAGGTCTGTGATAGCAGAACTTCTTTATAACCTGGACATGCAGCCAAAAGAAGGAATGATTTGATACAATCAGTTTTAAGAGTATGTAAGCACTCAAAATAGCCCAAAAACCTGACTAAATGGGGGGGAGAGATACCAGAAGGAGCAAAGGGAGGCAGGGAAGGCAGTTAGGAGTGCTAAGGCACACACCAAGTAACATACTGTAAATTCGTTGACAAAAAGAGGATACAACTTTAGGTTTTATAGGTACACAAGTGAAAAGAGGAAGACAAGGGGAGGGATAGTAAGGCTGAAAGGAGAAGGAGGGGGTAGTCTGGAGGAAAACCATCAAAAAGCAGACATACTGAACAAATACTTCTGTTCAGTATTCACAAAGGAGGGGGCAGGAAAATAGGCCAACAATAAGGGACAAAGTCATAAAGGGCAGAGAGAGATGGACTTAAGTCCTTTTTCAGAGGAAAAGGTCCTTAGAGAACTAACTGCAATAAAAGTTGATAAGGCAATGCGACCAGATGGGGTACACCTCAGGATACCGAGGAAACTAAAGAGGCACTGGCTGCACTTCTGACTGCCCTGTGCAACCTGTCATTGGAAACAGGGAGGTACCATGGGACTGGAAGAAGGCAGATGTAGTCCCTGTATACAAAAGTGAAATGAGGAGGCACGAAAACTACAGGCCAGTCAGCCTGACCTCCATGGTGGGAAAAGTAATGGAAACTCTACTGAAAGAAAGGATAGAGGAACACCTATTATATAATAGGGGTTTGCTGATAACCCATAAGATAAAAAGGCAGATCAGCACTCAAAAGCAAACTGTTCATAATGACGTGTACTTAGTGAAAAACAGCAGGTTATCATTGCTGTGTGATTACATATTTGCTGTTATCAGCACTGTGTACATGTCATTAACAAACTACTACCCGAACACAGGTGTGCCCGGCCAGTCCGGTAAGCCCGGTGGATTTCGCTTACGATGCTGGCGACCGGGTTCGGAACGGACCCGTGTCGAGGGCTGGCCAGGGGAGAGGGATCGAGCATCCCAAGAACTGCTCTCCTTCTCCGGGGAGGGTAGGGAGCAGCACCGAGCACTGAGGACTCCTGGAGGAGGCTGGGAGCTCTCACGCTGCAGCGCTGGTACCAGGGGAGGAGGCAGGGGCGGACTGCTGCGTCATTGCCGTCCCCCACCTCAGAGGAAAACCAAGGAAAGAAGGAGGAGGTCCTCCATCTGGTGAAGCCTCCCAGGGCTGAGTCACCACTGCCGCGCACTCCCAACTAGTTACTGGTTCCACGGCACTGGAATTGGGGCACCAGTGCCGCGGCCCCGCCCTCCAGGGGGAAAGCCGGGGGTGACCGGGAGGGGTGGCAAATAGGCAGGTGGTGGGAGCTCCGGGGGCCGTGACTAGGCGGATGGGAGATGGTGGACCCCCAGGAAAAAAGGAATATTAAAAAAAAAAAAAACACTGCCGAACACCGCGAGAACAATTGAAGAGAAATGAACACCCCACAGAACAGATAAATAATTAAACAAGAAAAACATAACCTCAGAAAACAAATAAGAACAGCTGAACCCCTATTATATAAAATGGATACGTGAAGGCAGTCATACGATGGTGAATTTGTAGTACTCCTGGCAAGTGAGCTCGAGGTCTTCTCACTTGTGGTCCTGCTGCAGAACCACTTGTGATAACCCCAAGCTCACTTGCCACTCGCATTGATAAATCTGCTATCGTGATGACTGCCCATCACATATTCTTAGTTGCTAATGGTCTGCAAGTTCCAAGCTAGCATGGTTTCGTTGGGGGTGTGCCTGTCAAACCTCATAGAGTTCTTTGACTGGGTAACAAGGGAAGTGGATGGGGGTGGGGCAGTGGATATGGCCTATCTGGATTTTAGTAAGGCCTTTGATGCCATTCCATATAGAAGTTGGGGAACCTAGGAGTAGGTACTAATGTGGCGAAATGAGTGGAGTTGGATGAACAATAGAACTCAGAGGGTGGTAGTAAATGGCATACACTCTGGAGAAGGAAGAGTCACCGGTGGGGTACCACAGGTATCAGTGTTGGGTTTGGTCCTCTTCAGTGTCTTTATCAGTGACACTGCAGAGGGTCTAGTAGGGAAAGTATGCTTGTTTGCAGATGACACAAAGCTTTGCAACAGGGTAGACATACCAAGGGGGTGGACAGTATGAGTGGAGATTTAAAAAAGCTGGAGGATTGTTCAATGGATTGGCAGCTGGGACTGAACACTAAAAAGTGCAAAATAATGCACATGGGACACAGAAACCTGGAAGAGAAAGAAATAGAATGCTCAAAGCAGGAAAGAGACCTGAGGGTGTTATCTCTGATGACCTGAAGGTAACTAAACAGTGTGACAAGGTGGCAGGGAAGGCTAGGAGGATGCAGGGATGCATAGGCAGGAGAATCACCAGCAGAAGAAGGGAGGTAATAATTCCACTATATAGATTAGTTAGGCCACACCTCGAGTACTGTGTCCAGTTTTGGGGGCCACATCTTCAAAAGGACATAGACCAGGTGGAGGCACTTCAGAGGAGGGCAACCAAAAAAGTGTGGGACCCACATCAAAAACCTATGAGGAGAGTCTTAAGGAATTAAATATGTACTCCCTGGAAGAAAGAAGGGAAAGGGGATATGACTGAAACATTTAAATACCTCACAGGGATGAGCAAGGTACAGGAAAGTACCATTTTCCAATGAAAAAGGTGTTCAGGATGCCGGCCCGGTGGTGCTGAGGGCTGAGACACTGGTCACCTTACCTCGTGCCACACCGGTAACCCTTGTTCGGGAATAAGCGGGGTCGGGAGGAGAGGAGAGGATCCGCGTCCTGATTGCTCTTCTCTGGGAGGGGGTCCATGACAGTCGGCCCTCAATTGCCCCCTGGTGGAGGCCGGTGGGCAAGGCGTTGCACTGTAAATCAGGAGAATTTGGGGCAGATGTTAGGAGGGAGCACGTGCAGACACGACGCGCTTCCCTCCACTGGTGTCATGGCACACCTCAGCTCCAGGTGAAAAAGTAAAATGAAAGTCCTCCTGGTTGGGTGGCTTGATGGCGTCCACAGTGCACTGGGTCTGGGGGAAGTTGCCTATCTGGATCCACAAGGTGGGTGAGTTAGGGGGCTCCCCACCACCTCACTGGGGGGGTAAGCTGCAGGGGAAAAAGACAAAGACCCTGATGGAGCGTGGGAGTTATCGGATGGTGGCCAGAGTCCCTAGGGGTTGCCAGGAATAGGAGCAGACCAGGAAGGACAGAGAAAGAGATAACCAAAAAAGGGTATTCAGGGATGAGGGGCACAATATGAATGTGTGGTGGGGGGGAGATTCAGAGGAAATGAGGAAGTACTTCTTCACCGACAGGATGGTGGACAAGTGGAACAACCTGCTGGTGGAGTGGTGGGGTCAGAAAATAGTTACAGGATTCAGGAACACATAGGATAGGCACAAAGGGATCTTGGAAGTTGGGGAGGGGGAGAAGAACTAGAGCTGATTAGGGCCTGTAGCGTTATTGTAGGTAGGGAAAATAGGGCTGACTAGGTGGTCTGGAGCCCTTATTTGCCAACAACTTTGTTTCTATGTTTAAATTTAAGTAAAATTGAATGACTGGATAAGGATCCTTAAAAACAGGATTATCCAGTCTAAGACTGGACAGGTGGCAGCCGCCCTAGGCAGCTGAGTGGGAGGACTCTGCAGCATGCTAGTAGAAGTTGACAGGGGCAGAGTATCAAGAGGCCCCATTGACAGATTAACTGCCTGTATTGGTAGTCCAGGCAGAATTCATCTGATCATTTCTTAGAATGACAGCAGCATAGCCTGAGAGTCAATGTCACCCTGTAAAGGGGTCAGGACTACTTGCATCAACAGGCCTTGGCCCAACAACAATGGTGTCCCGATCCTGGTGTCTCATCGATGGTTGGGGGAGCAGTAGTCAATGCCGCAGGAATGGACTATGATGCAGTAGATTTACCTTGTCTCAATGGCGAATGGGACTTCACCGATGAAACAGATCTTTTTTTTGTTTCCTCTTGGTTTTTGCTTGTGGCCGGATGACTAGGAGGGCCACTACAATGATCGTTCCCCGTTCCAATCCTTTGACGTGGCTGGCCGTTCACTGCAGATGGTGAGGAATACACAGATGCTGCTCCTACTCCGTGGTGTCACACGGTGCTGCCTGAGGGAGGCAGTGGCTGGGCACACTGCTGACCATGGCAGCGCACCATAGGTGTGCTGTGCCACGGCAACACCACTGCGCAGGGACATGGGGTATACTGTGCTGGAGGGAGGTGGGGCATGGGGGTTGCTTCTCCGGTGCTGATGTCTGACTCTCTCTGTCTCCCGAGGATCGGTGCAGAGCCAGGATGGCCGGAGCTGCTGCCAGATGGCAGCAGGCTAACGGAGGTGCACAGGCAAGGGATGCTGACTATGTGGGAGGTGCTGGCAGTCGGGCGCTGGTTGTGCCGCAGCATGCAGGTAGGCACTCTGTCAGTGTTTGTTGTTGTGTGGGGTTGGGGTGGGCCACAGTCCCCTGTGCACATGGCCATTACAGCCGTGCATCGCTGGCATGGTCCATTGCACCATGCTGCGCCTTTTGCATCTGTGTGGCTGCTGCGGGTGGGCTGTGGGTGCATCCGGGTCCCAGCCATGCCACTGCTACCCCTCCCCGCATAGCCCTGTTCCCTGGCAGCCATGGATGTGGTGTGCTGCGCATGGCTGGTGTTGGTGTGCAGTGCTGTGCATGGCTGTGGACGGTCGGGATGGCGGCTCGTGTGGGAAGGCATACTGTGGATGGCTGTGTGCCTACTAGGGCACATGTCACCGCTGTCAACTGCGCATGGTAGATGGGCTACAGTCAAATGGCGTGCACTCATCCATGTCCCTCCTTTGTCCTAGGTGTCCATCGGTGGATGACAACACCAGGCTCCTGGAGTGGATCCTGAGGGGTCGCCACAGCCACCCTTGCGGTGGCACGATCATCAAGCAGGCCCTGCAGCCGTGCAGAGCAACGGAGGACCAGGCACCAGTAGGGCACATGAACAACACGTGGGGCCTATTGGCCTGCATCACCCTCCCTCTCTTCCCTGACCCCTTCCTCCTTTGTACTCCTACCTAGCCATGTCCCTGTCCGCCTGCCTCCTTCCCCAGCCTACCATCTTGATTGTGGCCTCCCCACTCCCTATCCCTGTTCCTCTGTATATAGTTGCTGCTGTTTGCACATTTTAATACACATCTATTTTGTTTGCCATCCGTGTCCGTGTCTGCTTTGCAGCTGGCGTATGGAGCCATGCTGCAGTGGTGTGCATGGTGGCCATGTAGTACGTCTGGGGTTGACTAGGGTTTATGTCTGGTGGTCTGTGCCCAGTGGCCAGTGTGTGTGCCCTGGGGTGTACGTGTGCACCCTGCTAGGACTGTGTGGCCTGTGTGTTGTGTGCTGTCGGCATGTGTGTTGTCAGCTATGGTCCCGGTGGCATGTCCCGTACCGTCCTGTGGGTGTTGCCTGTGGCTGCTTGCCAGTGGTCATTGGTGCCACGCCACCTCCATGCACTGCTGTGGTGTGCGTGGTTGGGGCCTGCGGGCATGTGCCTGCCTTGCCTCCCTCCTGTCATCCCCTGCACCCTGGTGGCAGTGTGTCCTGCTCTTGTGGCATGCTCCACACTGTGCCAGTTGCCCTGTGCCATGGCCCATGTGCCTCTGTCCCTTGCCCGGCCCTTGTTGTGCTCTTGTGCTTCCTGGACTTGCTCCATTGTGCAGCCCACGTTGCGCAATGGCGCCTGCTGACTTGCTTTCTGGTGCAGCCCTTGTTGCGCGATGGTGCATCCCTGAGATATTCAGCCATCTTGCGGTCACTTGCAGTTGTGCTCAGCCTTTGAATATCTTGTTGGGTGAGCACTGCCGCAGTGTACTTGCGCTGCGCGCCTGTTGCGCCTGCCTCTGGTGCATTTCTGAATATCCGACCCCTTGAGTACTTTTTTTTTTTTTTAACCCTAACCCTTGCTAGGACTACCATTCTAATTTATTTATTATTCTTTGGTAACCAGGTAAGCCCCACTAGGTACAAGTGCTTGTTTTCAGGGACGACTCGGGAGCACTGGAGAGATTAAGTGACTTGCTCAGAGTCGCACACTATTCATGTGGAGGTTGTGGGAATCAAACTCAGGTCTGCTGTATGTACCAAGCTCATTCACAACTCGTTACTCTAACATCTAGGCTATACTGCCAGGCCATCTTTTACGTGGGAAAAACCTAAATTAAAATCTTTAAAATAATCACATTTTGGTGGAATTAGAAAATGCTCCCACCAAATAAAACTGAACGGTGTGTGGAATCATATATAGTAATAATACGAAAGAGAGTCTCCCCTATTTGTTGCACTGCTGCTTTGAAAATGTGAAAAAAAAAAAAAACAGTTTATAGTCCTTTTAAAGAGGGACTGGATCAAATATGTGGAAGCTACACTCTTATTCCTGGATTTTTTTTAAAAGATTTTCTGTATGCAGCTGTGTGATAACATCTAATATTGTTAACAAAACAAGCAACTTTTAGGCCAAAAGTTGACTTTTCTGCACTGTAACGAATGTTAAGATTTAATCTCTATCCACTGAACAGTTAGCACTTACCCCGCCTCACGTTCTTAGAAAATATCCTATGTATCTTAGAGGTATGTTACCTAATGAACTCACTGTACTGTCTCATTACTTGTAGGTCTCTGTAGCATGAACAAATGCACAATAGAATAAGGAGTTAGACATGTATGACCCATAGATAAAAAGCTATGCCTCATGGATCTGAAAGCTGTTGCTTACTGTAAACCCTCAGCCTGTATATTGTACCATTGTCTTTTATTTCATGTACTGTTACTTCCGGTCGCCCTGAAAAGGGACCTCCGGGCCCAGTGGCCTACCCGTCATCAAAATTCAATAAATAAAGATTTCTGCCTTAGTTTGATATGGAACTAGTCCTACATTCAGCAGAGTTATCGGCACAGGCATGCAGACAGGGTCAAGTCATTTTGAGTAGCCTGGCCTCACTGATGATAATAGCACCTTTACCTGTCAGAACTGCTATACTCCCCCCACAGCACCTATACCTATCAGAACTGTTCTGCTTACCCCAACTGGAGTACAACAAAGGAAAATGGAGGAAATGGCTACCTTCTTGTCTTGTGTGACAATCCTGAGATTGCTGTTAGATACTGTGGGAAAAGAAGGGTAATAAACTAAGACGTGAATCAACTATGATTCACTGTTACCAGTTTAACTGAACTACATGTCTGGTGTGTGTCTTTTCCTTCCTACTGCAACAAGACTATTTATCACAAGGTGGTGTTTGTTGAACATGATGGTAGACATTGTGAAGGGACTACTAATCTCACTGTAATTCAGTGAATCTTTTCATTCAGTACTTCTCCTTTGCCAAGAATGTCATTCTAACAACTTTGTCAGCTATATGTGCAGGTGGGAAATGCAAGCTGTAACATTCAGCAGGTTGCATTGTCATGCTAAAAATTACTTACTTGAGTATTTTTCAGTCACCTGAGTTCTGTGGTGATTTCAGCATTATCACATCACCTGGAATGGTACTGCACCTATAAATGGTCTTAAATTTTGAAAAAAAATGAGAAGCTCATTTTTTGTTTGCTTGTGAGCATGCACAAGAAACATTATGTGGCAGCAGGAGAAAGTGGGTTGTGGAGGTGCAGCAGTGTGGCGGCCAATGCCAGCACTGCATTTGTGAACTTGGGTCTGCACCAATGCAGGCCAGTGTCCCTCGATGACACTGGTTCTGCAAGTGCCACCAACTTGAAACAATTTGGCCGCTGCAATGAGGGACTGCCTCATCATTGCAGCATCAGCAATTCCGCTGCAATGAGGGCACGACCCATCATTGCAGGGCTGTACCTCACCTGGTGTAATAGTACCAGGAACATGGCAGCTCTATGCAGTCGCTTCAGAGCCAACTAGGGTGCCCAATCCCCCTGTTGGCATGCCCCCAACTCACTTCATTTGCTAATGGGGCACCCAGTCCCTGTCGGCATAATGTCCCCACCCCCAAGTTTCTGTTGTGTGCCAAGGGGGTGCCCAATCCCCCTCGGCATCATGCGCCCCCCCAACAGTCTTTATTTGCAGATGGGGGGCCCAATCCCCGTTGACTTCAGTCCCCCCCTTCCCAGTTCAATTTGCTGATAGGGGAGCCCACTCCCTGTTGGCATAATGTCCCCACCCCTGATTTCTGCTGTGTGCCGAGGGGCTTCATGCCCCCCACCTATTTCGTGCAGGCACGGGGAGCCTAACCCTCGCTGCCTTGGTCCCTCTCACAGATGCAGGTGGTACACTGGGAGCTCATCCCAGTGTAGCAAACACCACCTGTGAAAGAAGAAAACCGACCAGCGTAGTTTTTTTTTTTTTTTACCTGTAAAACAAGGACGGTCCCCTCGGTCTCTCCTGCCCCTCCCCAACCCGCGCCCACCCTCTGCGTACCCTGCCTGCCACAAACCCTTACCCCATACTTACCTCCGGAGCCCGGCGCAATGATCTTCAGTGGACTGGAAATATGTCTGCACTCTTCAAAGCCAACCGCAAACTGAAGAAATGCCGGTAAACTGTATAATGGCATAAATAGGTTTTTTCAACTTTGGTGCATATCTCGAGAATTTTGGCACCAAATTTTCATCATGGGGTTATTGGGACCTCTCCTCATAAATTCAGTCTCTGTCATGGCATTATTCAGTCCTGAAAGGTGATGTTGCGGTCACTGCGTGGAATCACCTTTCGGGACCGATTAACAAAACGACAGTGCCACTGTTCATGAGATGGGCTCTCAAAAAGCCTATGTTGCAAATTTGGTGGAAAAAAAAAATCCAAAAAATTACTTTTACGAGCATGCGTTGCGCAGTTTCCACACACGCTCGTAACTTCATGAATTTGTAATATTTTTACTTCAGATTTTCAACATTGGCATTTTTCCACACCTCCTTATGAACACTATAGCTGTAATTTTACATATCCTGGCTGAAATGAGTTTTTGCACTTCCAGTGCAGAATAGCACGGTCGCTGTGGGGTATCAGTATTAGGGACAGATTAAGAAAATGACAGGGACACTGTTCATGATCAGAGGTTCTAAAATGCCTATGTTGAAAATTTTGTGACGAAAGTCCATAAAATGACTGTTACAAGCAAGCATTGCACAGTTTCCATGCACCCTTGTAACTTCACAAATTTGCAATCTTTTCATGCCAGATTTTCAACACAGGCATTTTTTCACACCTCCTTATGAACAGTACAGCTGCCATTTTTCACATCCTGGCCGAAATGTGTTTTCGCACTTCTGGCACAGAATAGCACGGCTGCAGTGGGAAATCAGTGTTTGGGACAAATTAACAATAAGTGAATGAGAGAGGGGGAGTGAGCGAGCTAAACGGAGTTCTGTCGGGACTTTTGCATATTTCTTTGTGGGCAGAAAAAGACGCCAATGCAGGCAAGAGCCCAGTAGAAAAGGGCAGTCTGCAGCGCCATGGGAAACAGAATGAGCCAGTGAGAGAGGGGGAGTGAGCAAGCTCAACGGAGCTCTGTCAGGACTACTGAAGATTTCTTTCTGGTCAGAAAAAGTCCCAATACAGGCAGGAGCCCAATACAAAAGGCCAGCCTGCAGCACCGGGAGAAACAGAACGAGTGAGTGGGGGGGGGGAGTAGGCGAGGTCAACGGAGCTCTGTCGGTACTTTGGAGTTGCCCAACCACCTGCCCAGGGTCCTGTGTGGGCCTAGGTTAGAGCAGAGTCTCTGGGGTGGAAACAAAGCAATGAATGGATAATTTTAGGATTGCTGTAATAATACAGATTTAGTTTTTCTATTTATTTCTCCGAGTTGAGTAATACTTGGAGTGCAATACGATTTCTGACTGGGCTAAGTGAAACTATGGGTCTGAGAACAAAAAGTATGGCAGCGGAGGGGTGAAAAATGGACAAGGAAGCTTAAGAATTGCTACAGTAATACAGTATCTAATGGATGAGATTTGAGACTGAATTAACCCGGTCAGAAAGGGAGCAGTAGGGGGACTAGCGTGGGGGGAACAGGAATTTGAGTTAATAGGGCCCTAACAGTTGTAGTAGGGTATAGAAAACAGGAGTAAGAGCCTAACATAAGATGGGGTCCAAAATGGGGCAGGTGCCGCATGTCAATAGGGTGGGCATCTTTGGAAGGGTGGTGGGGTGTAAAGGGTGTGGGTCTGCCATGATCCTGGACTGGGCTTGGAGGATGGGAGGGTGTATGCTCTATAGACAATTGGCTAGTTTGAGGTAGGAACTGTGGAGGTTAGGGAGGTGTCTAAGTGGCAGGGCAGATGGGTATGGTAGGTATCCTGGCTGGGGGGAGGAATAGGGGATGGCAACGGGGGGACAAGGGAAGAACAACTAGGAACTGAAACTGACCCCAGTATCAGAGACACTAGCAGAAAAGAGAGGAGAAGGGAGGGGGTGCTTGAGGTGAGGGAGGGAGGGTGCCTCCTGATGGGGAGGAAGACACCATGAGGAGTACCAGGGAAGAGCAGATGGCTGTGGGTGGGAGGGACTGGGGTAGGACCGGGGGCACGAGGAGGAACAAGTAGAGGGGGAACAGATAGGGAAGGGATGTAGGAGGAGTATTGACTAGGAATAGATTCAAGTGTCTGCTATTGGGGGACAGGAAAATACTTAAGGGGGGAGGACAAGCGGGGCATGAGAGTGATGACATCAGGTAGGGGAAGAGATAGCGAGGGTGAAAGGGTAGAAGAGGCTAGTAAGGAAGGGGGGTGATTGGAGGAGAGAAGGCTATGGGATGGGGAAGGATGGGAGGAGCATCACTATCGGGGTCGAAGGGAATGGGGGCCCCAAATTGACAACAACAGTGATAGGAGAGGGGTTGGAAATTTTTAGTTTAGTTTATTAGTCTAGGAATTAATACCTTTGAGCCAGGGCTCTTTTACAAAGGTTCCACATCACAAAGAACATTTAACAAAGCACGATACACATTACAGGTAAAACCAGACAGGAAAGTTACATCATAAATTTGCTATTAACAGTTTAAGGCAGTAACGTTTTTAAGTTTCATAGAAAAACAAGCTATAACAGGTTCAAGCGAGGAGACAATTTCGAGATTAAGGAAACTTCCAGGAGAGGGTGATCATTAGGCACCAAAGGAGGCTAGAGAGGAGGAAAGGTGGTGAGCGGGAGTAAGTGAGAGGGACAGGAAAAGGGGGGAGTGAGTTTGGGTGGGAGACAGGAAGTAGTAGAGGTACCAGAGGGTTCATTAGTCAGGAGGAAGAGGCCTCAGATGAGGATGGACATGAGGAGTAGTAGTCTTTATCTAGCGCAATCACAGTTGCTAGTGGTGGTGAGGTGGGCATAGAGCATGGATTTGAAAGCTTCAAGCGAGGTTGAGGATAGAGTAGGTGGACTAAGCGCATTGAACCATGTCGGGGCCCTGTATGCGAAAGATCTTTGTCCCTGTGCTGTCCGACATCTCGGAACCAGGAAAGGTTGGCATTCAGATCTGGTGGAGGGTCGTGAGCAGGATTCAGTCGGAGTAGGTTTTGAATACATAATGGAGTCAGTCCCAAGATAGATTTTTTTGCCATTGTGCAGGTGAGATAAATAAGACGATTTGATAGGTTCAACCAGCCTGATTCATAGTACAGATCACCGTGTGAGTCAGTCTTTGAGCCCCCATGAGGAGCAGCCGGCAGGTTTTATTTAGAGTGATTGAGATACTTGAGCAGTGGAGGTAGCTGGAGCCATAAATAATAAGGCCATAGTCAATGATTGAGATTATGGAACTCTGTATAGCTATTCTCAATGCGCTTGATTTAGAAATTGCTGATTCTGGAATAGTATTCAAGGCGTTGGTTCACTGTTTTCGCGAGTGTTGTCAGTATGAGTTGCAAAGGTGAGCCCTTGGTCAAAAGTGATGCCAAGGTATTTGAAAGTATTTACTTGGCCCAGTGTAATTCCTGCAGAGGTTTGTATGGTGAGTGGAGTATGCCTATTTTTGTTTTGGTGATTGGAGAAGAGCATGGCTTTTGTTTTATTGTGGTTTAGCACAAGTTTACTATCCAGGAACCACCTTTCAACACTAGAGAAAGCAAGTTGCAGGCTTTTCAGTAGGAGTTTGGATCCTTGTGGGAAGAGAGAATTACAGCATCATCAGCGTATAAGATTATTTTCTCCTGCAGATATCTGGGAGGGAGTTAAGGAACAGGCTAAAGAGGAGCGGTCCAAGAATTGATCCCTGTGGTACACCCGAGAGAACTGGTTTGAAGTCGGAGAGTTCATTAGAGATTTTTACAGCCTGTGACCGATTGGACAGGTAACTTTTTACCCAAGCACAAGGACCTTCGGCCAGGCCTAGGCTAGAAAGTAGGGAGGTAAGTAGGCCATGATGGACTGTGTCAAAAGCTTTTGTAAGGTCGATAAAGACTGCACCTGTTTGGCACCCTTTGTCCAGGGCTGAGTGGACTTCTCCAGAGAAATCAAGTAAGGCTGCTGTTGTACTATGTCCTTTCCTAAAGCCGTGCTGTTGATTACAGAGTAGATTGTATTTGTCAGGTAATCAGAGAGTTGGTCTGCCACTATTCGCTTCAAGTGCTTTGGAGAGGGAGGAGTATTGATATTGGTCGATAGTTTCCTGTTGAGGTTTTGTCCCCTTTGTGCACTGGTGTAACTATGGCAGATTTCCATTTGTTGGGAAATTGACTTTGTAAAGTGACAGATTAAGAATTTTTGCAAGGGTGAATTACTTCATCCAGGGTGAGAGACAGGATTTTTAGATCTAGCGTGTCACTACTTGTTCTGGATTTGGAGCAGGCCTTTCTTATGTACTTGTGTGCCGTGCACTTTGATTTTCTTGGAAGTAAAATTGTGGTTTGTCACCAGGGGTTTTGTGATACTAGGCTAGGCACAGGTAAGTCCGAGAAGAAATCTGGGGAGGACCCCACTAAGGTCTGTGAATGTCTTATTAGCGCATCTGCAATAGACTTTGGGTCAAGAGTGGTGGATCCATCAACTTTCATAATGGTAGGTGACGATTTTGATTGTTTACCCATTATGTTTCGGATGTTGTCCCAAAAAGCTCTTCCATCACCCCAGGTGGATTCAAGGGCATTTTTGAAATAGGCACTCTTCATTTGCTAATTTGTGAGGTACATCTATTTCGTGCCTGCTTGTATTTTAGGGTATCATGAGGTGAGCCTGTGTCTCTGGCAACTGCACAGAGGTGGTCCCGAACCTTGAGCTCGGCAAGTAGTTTGGCAGTAATCCATGGATTTGATAGCGCTTTGATTTTATGTTTTTACTGGGGCGTATAAGTCGCATGCAGAGTTGAAAGATTTAATGAAGTATTCTAGTGCGGTATTAATATCAGTTGATTCAAGGATTGGCGTCCAGTCCTGTTTTAGGAGATGGGTTTTCAACTTGATAAGATTCCCATAAGGCAATACTCTGCTTGTTATAACTTTGGGGGGTGGCTTGAGAAATTTATTAGACCAGGTACAGGACACTGGGGAGTGGTCACTGAGGGAGTCAGGGAGGACTTTAATGTTTTTTATCCGGTCAGGGTGATTTGTGAGAACCCAGTCAATAAGGGTGCTTGTACCAGTTTTGTAATTTTTCGGGTGGGGAGGTTACCATCTGAGTCAAGTTTGCTGCTAGGATGTCATCTTTGTAAGAGCCAGTGTCAGAGGCGAGCCAGTTTATGTTGAAATCCCCGAGGAGGAGGAGCTCATTTTCAGAGGGCTGCAGACTAACAAAATCAAGTACAGACTTAATACTGGCACAGTGGTCTTTTGGAGGATATAGACTGCGGCCACTGTGAGAACTTTGTTTTGTGCACCAAGAAGCAGTTTGATAGGGAGGAGTTGCATCCAGTATTGTGTGGGGTGAAGCTGCCACGCTGACAGGAGAGGTTGTCCTTTATGTAGATAGCACAGCCCCCACCTTTTCTTGCTTGCCCGGTCGAGTCTGAAAAGATTGTAGCCTTCAAGCCGAGACCGCATGATCCGGGTGCTGGGAGATAGCCAGGTTTCACAATGGCTAGTATATCAGGGTTTTTTGTCCAGCGAGAGTTTGAAGAGATGCCAATTTGGGAAGGAGGCTGCAGATATTTAGAGTGATAATGGAGAGACCACTACCAACTTTCCCTGTTTTGTGCTTGGTTGCAACAGGACCAGGGTTTGTGTATCCCACCAGATATTAAAAGTAGGAGGAGCAGGAGTTTCAGTGATGCCATTCGTAGTTCATAATAGGTTGGAGTGAGTTTCTGCTTGTACTTTTTAAGATGCTTGGATTGTCTTCTGGAGTCCCAGTAGAGGGTGATCGTTAGTGAGTTATAATGATGTGGCAGTTTCCAATTAGGAAATATGGCTCTTTGCACCCAGGTATTAATTGGGTGATGGTTTGTTTAAGACTTCCAGAGTAAAAGCCATGAAATTAGCAGGGGAGGAGGAGAGGTCAACATGGGAAGCCCAGTAGAAAGTAGTCAGGCTGGGAAGGGGTTCATGGGGGGATGGGAGGAATAAGGCAGAGAAAAGGGGTGAGGCAGAAGTAGGGGGTGCAGATACAGAAGTCACAGAGGGTGCAGATGGCGGGGGTAAGGGGCAGGGAGGAATGAATACTGGGGTGGTGGAAGGGGCATTAGAAGGGAATGGGAGTAAGGGATGGGGAGGTACTTGTCCTGGGGGATTCTATACTGAAAGGGCTGAGATGGGGCAGAAGGGGAAAAGGCACAGCCGTATTTGGGTTGAAGCTATCTCTGAGTTGCCTGCAGGAGGGGCAGGCACTGCTCAAATGTGTAGCGAGGGGGAGGAAGAAGCCTCATTTACTGTTGCACGCGGGTACAAATGACTTGGTGGCGGAGACTATGGAAGTAGCGAGGGGGAGGTTCTAGGAGTTGGGCAAGCAGTGTGAGAGTGTGGAGGAGTCAGTGGCATTCTCGGAGGTACTCCCAGTATCATGTACAAGTATGGGGAGGAAGGGTAGGATCGAGGACTTCAAAGAGTGGCTGAGGGATTGGTGCCACACCAGATATTATGGGTTAGTGACTAACTGGGGTAGAGTGTGGGGGAATAGTGACTTGTCCGCGGCGGACAGGCTACACTTGACCAGGGAAGGGACAGAAACATAAAGGTGGGATTAGAGGGTATATCTCTGCTAAGGTGGATTTAAACTAGTTGGGGGGGTGGGGGAGGCCAAAAGACTGAGGTTGGTAGAAAGGTCCGGACAAGGGAGCCTAATCGCCACCCCCCCAAGTGTCAGTGGCTCAGTAGGTAGCACACCGCCTGAGGCCAGGAGATCAGAGGGGATGGGTTCAGTTCACATCTGCACTTCTGCTAATATCCCAGTACTAACACTGTAGTGCAGCATGAGAGGGTGCTGCACTCTGAGGTGCCGCTGGATGAGATTAAAACGAGGTCCCATCCGCCTGGACTGGTGGTAGTTCAGTGGGTGTTAAAGATCCCATGGCACTTATCGAAAACAGTAGGGGAATTTCCCCCGGTGTCCTGGCTAAATTTCCCTTATTCACTAAAAAAAATACCACCAACAGCTTAATCTGGTTCAAGGTCAGTTGGCATTCATCTGTATCCCCTCCCCCGGGTCATGCCTGAAAATAGGCAGGATTTGTCTAGTGCACTTACCCAGTTAACAAAAACTAAATAAATAAAAAAAAATAAAAATATAGGTACAGGCAGAGGCGTAGTAACCCTGGGAGGGGGCGGGCAGAGTGGTCTGAGTGTAATACAGAAGGCACCACCACCTGAAAGGAAAAACAAGGAGAAAGGGTGTGGACTACCAGGAGGAGGGACGCAGGCCAAGGAGAAGAGTGAGAAGAAGGAGGGGTACAGGTGGAAGGTGGTATCTCTCAATGCAAGAAGCCTGCGGAACAAAACTGCAGAGCTTCAGGCGCTCCTTTCAGAGGGGAAGGTGGGCACTGCTGCAGTGACAGAGACTTGGGCCACAGAGTACCATGATTGCTACTCGGCAATCCCGGGATACAGGATATACAGCAGGGACCAGGGGGTTGGAAGGGGGAGGTTGCACTCTGTGTGAGGGAGGGGATCAAATGCATAACGGATGAGGGAGGAGAGGAGAAGACAGAGGCACTCTGGGTGCAAGTCCTGGACTCCACGGGTAGAAAGCTGAGGCTGGGAGTGGTGTACAGACCACCAGCCCAATCTGGGGAACTGGATCGGGAGTTGTCAGAGCAGATAAGGAGGGTCTGTAGAAGGGGGAGTGTGGTGATAGTAGGGGATTTTAACCTACCAAGGGTTCACTAGAGCACCCCGGTCACTAGCAGTACCAGGGAGCAGGTGCTCCTTGATGCATTCCAAGACGGCCTTCTGATGCAATGGGTAAGTGGGCCTACAAGGCTTGGTAGCACTTTGGACCTAGTACTGGCAAATGGGGAGGCGGTGAGGGAGGTAAGGGTGGAGGACCCACTAGTGGGTAGCGACCACCAGACAGTGTGGCTCATTCTCAAACTGGGCAGGGAGACAGGAGGCACAGGCACTAAGGTGGTGGCCTTTAGTAGGGTGGACTTTGGGAGGATGGGAGCAATACTGTGAGGGAGATTCCAGGATATAAGGCCGGGGATGGATGCAGAACAAAAATAGGGAGTCATAAAGACTGGGCTAACAGAGGCCACAGTAGCCTGCAGCAGGACCAGGAGTAAGAAGAGCAGAGCCAAGAAACCATGCTGGCTGAACAAAGAAGGGGTGAAGGCATAGAGGGCTGCATACTGGAAGTACAGGAGAACAGGGAAGGTTGAGGATAAGGAGGCTTATGGGAGTTGGTCAAGGGAGGTGGCCAGGACAGTGAAGAAAGCTAAGGCTTCCAGGGAATTAAGGTTAGCACAGGGCATAAAGAGAGGGGGAAAAGGACTTTTTAAGGTATGTCAGGGAAAAGAGGAAGTGCAAGGTACATATTGTAAGGATAAAGCTGGGAGCAGATAAGATGGAAAAGGGGGAGGAGCAAGTGGAAATTCTAAATGAGTACTTCTGCTCAATTTTCACTAAGGAGAGGGATTGTCCACTACCAGCATGGGCTGGGGGTGGGGTGGGGAAAGGGGGGAGGAGTTGACAGACAAAGTGATCACAGGGACTAGGGTGCTAGAGGGGCTGAGGGCAGTAACGGTGAACAAGGCACCAGGTCCCAATGGCATCGACCCCAGGGTGCTGAGGAAGATGGTGAAGCTGTTGACAGAGGCTGAGCCACTGGCAGATCTGTTCAACATCTCACTGGAAATGGGGTGTGTGTACCCCAGGACTGGAGCATGGACCATGTGGTGCCCATACATGAGTGGGCCTAGGGAGGAGCCAGAAAATTATTGGATGGTCTGTCTCATGTCCATAGTGGGTACGCTTATGGAGGCGATACTGAAACAAGAGGCTGGTAGCATTCCTAGAGAGTAGTGACCTCCAAGTTGGGTAGCAACATGGGTTCATTTCAGGGAGGTCTTGTCAAACCAGCCTAATAGAGTATTATGACTGGGTGACAAGGGAGTTGGACAGGGGCCATGTTGTACATGTCCTGTACTTGGGACTTCAGTAAGGCCTTTGATTCAGTGCCTCATGGGAGAGTTGGGGGAAGGTGATGGCAGTGGGGGTGGGAAAAAAGTTGACTAACTGGATATATACTTGGTTACAGGGGAAGGTGTAGAGGGTGGTGGTGGGAGAGCTGTCAGCACCTAGAGCAGTGACAAGCAGGGTGCTGCAGGGGACAGTGCTGGGCCCGGTGCTATTTTGGCTCTTTAGCTCCGATATAGCACACGGAGTGGGGAACAGGGTTAGTCTGTTCGCAGATTATACCAAATTGGGGGCAGTGGTGGACAAAGAGGAAGGATGGGAAAAACTGCAGGGGACGTAACCAAACTAGAGACATGGTCGGTGGAGTGGCAGCTAGGATTCAATGCAAACAAGTTTAAGGTGATGCACTTCGGGCCTAAGAACCAGACGAGGGATTATTGGGGGTGAGGTTGGGGATCACAGAGGAGGAGAAGGACCTAGGGGTGTTTGTAACTGGGAGCATCAACAACTCAGCCCA
Source organism: Neoceratodus forsteri (assembly GCA_016271365.2). Lineage (NCBI taxonomy): Eukaryota > Metazoa > Chordata > Ceratodontiformes > Ceratodontidae > Neoceratodus > Neoceratodus forsteri. The sequence continues at coordinate 36,521,434 of JADMNL010000037.1, read as the reverse complement.
GTGTAGGAGAGCAGCAGCGGAGGCAAACAGGATGCTGGGGTGCATCGCAAGGGGGTTCTCATCCAGACACAGGGATGTGATCCTCTCTCTCTACAGATCATTGGTCAGACCACACCTGGAGTACTATGTGCAATACTGGAGGCCATACCTGAGGAGAGATATAAAGTTCATGGAGGGGGCGCAATGAGGGCAACAAAAATGTTAAAGGGGTTGGAAAGAAAGGAATATAAAGTTAGGCTGAAGGAGCTGAACATGTACACACTGGAGGAAAGGAGGGATATGATTCAAGCATTTAAATACCTGAGGGGGTAAATAAACCTAGCACTGATGGGGCGTTTAAACTGAGGAGTGGAAGAGAGAGGAGGCGCAGGGACTAAGGTTGGAAGGGGGACGTTTCAAGAGGGAAATGAGGAGGCACTATTTCACTGAAAGGGTGGTGTCTAGTTGGAATGCACTGCCAGAGGTGGTGGTAACATGTAGAACAGTCAATAGCTTTAAGAAGGACTGGGATAATGCAAGAGGAAGTGTCAGGGAGCACGGGCTGGGACAAGCAGGGGAGGAACTGAGGGGGAGAAGGCTGGGGCAGCTGCAATCTAGGGTACTAGCTGCACACTTGGGCAGATTTAGATAGACTAACTGGTCTGTTCTGCTGGCAGATTCATATGTTTGAATGTATATTCATATGTAAAATCACAGTGACTGTTCATGAGCATAAGTGCTAAAATGCCTATGTTGAAAATTTGGTGACAAATATCCATAAAATAACTGTTACAAGCATGTGTTGTGCAGTTTCTATGCACCCTTGTAACTTCACAAATTTGTAGTACTTTCACTCCAGATTTCCAACATTGGCATTTTTTTCAGATGTCCTTATGAACAGTACAGCTGTCATTTTTTTACATCCTGCCCAAAATATGCGTTTACAGATCTGGCGCAGAATAGCACGGTTGCTGTGGGAAATCAATGTTCGAGACAGATTAAGAAAATCTTACTGACAGTGTTCATGAGCAGAGGTCACAAAATGCCTATGTTGAAAATTTGGTGAAATAATTCTACTAAATGACTGTGCTACGTTCATGCGTTCCGCAGTTTCCACGTATGCTCGGAAGTTCTAGCATTTTTAATATTTTCACTGCCGATTTTCAACATTGCCATCTCTTCACACCTCCCTATGAATGGTGCAGCTGTCATTCTTCACATCCTGCATGATCTGTGTTTTCGTACATCTGGCATACAATGGCACGGTCACTATGAGAACTCAAAGTTCGGGACACATTGACAAACTCACAGTGCCACTGTTCTTGAGAAGAGGTCCCAAATGCTTTCATGAGGTGGGAGTCACAAAAAGGCCATGTTGAACATTTTTAGTGCAAATACCAACAAATGCCCATGGCATTAGGGTTTCTAACCATAATGTCCCACCCTGTATAGACTGACAGGCATCAGGGGTGTGCCTTTGGATTGCTGACTGTAATGCTCATGCCGTTCCACCTCCACTCCCCTCACCCTGCAGCCAGTGACAGGCGTCGAGTTGTGCCTTGGACTCTTGGCCCCAGAGTTCACCCCATCTCTTATACTGCACCCATTTCAGTGTATGTCCTTATAGAGTGGGGTGACTATAAAGCCGAACACCCCAGGGCACACCCAGTACTGTCAGGTGTCATGTTATGGTGAGGGAAAGGCATGAATATTATGGATGCATAACCCAAATGCATACCCCAATGCCTGTCTGTCTCTGCAGGTTGAGGTGGGGTTGGCGTGAAGTTCACTACTTCACTGCCATTTGTACTCTGCATCCGTCTAACTCCTGCATTTCCAATGCTAATACCAGCAAGCAAACATTCAACATTAACAAATGCTTGTTGACTCGTGGTAATATGAAATTACAAGTAATCACTTATAACCAGTCGTATTGCTTGATTTATACAATCAGTTTTCCCCTCCAGTAGTGTCTCTAAATTTTCTGTTGAATACATTTAACATGATGTATAACATGCTTATATGTACAGATACCCTATCTCGTGTGGCAGGAGTGCTTTCTTGCAGGTTATTTTACCAGAACTGCTCAGCTTTGCAGTTCACTCTTTTTAGGAACTTGTAAGAAAAAAAGAACAGTTATGTACTTGTTATAACAGTAGATCTTTGAGAGACTCTCATTCATCATGCCACACCTATGGAATTATAAGCTGCCAGGCACTTGGACCACATGGGAACTTTGCAAGCAGACCGCCAGAGGCCCCCCACGATGACGTCATACATTGACTGATACATAAACATGGACAGTCCCTCCTCTCCTCAGTTTCCTGCCAGAGATCATGCTTCGAGTACCTCTCTATAGGAAACTAGGGGAGAACCCAGTACTCTTGTGAACCCAGGTGAGGAAGAGGGCTAAGGGTAGACTAGAATGGGGATAGGAGCAATCCAGGCTAGAGTTTCAGGCCCAGAAAGAGAGAAGGAAGGTGAGATGGCATGGCCAGATGAAAGAGATTCTCTCAAAGAGCTACTGTTACAGAAAGTACGTAACAGTTCTAGCTTCTTCAAGAATGTATCTTTCATCAGACCACACCTATGGAACAAGTACCAAGCAGTACTGTCAGTGAACAGTTTGGGTACCTGGAGCCTGCAGGCCTAAGAAAGTAGGCCTTGGAGCACAGCTAAGCCAAATTCAGCCCTTTCACGAGAGACAATGCCCAGACTGTAGTGTGTAGTGAAACTGTGGACAGCATTCCATGTGGAAGCTACACAGATATCTGCAGCAGACACATTTTTAAAACAAGCAACAGAGGTGGCCATGCCTCTTGTGGAATGACTATGAACCACCCCAGGAAGTTCTGTATTGTATTTCTTGTGAAAAAAAGTAATACAGTTGGCTAGCCACTTAGGCACTGTTTGGAAACTGGGGTGCCCCCTTTCCTGGGGTGAACAAAACAAAAAGCTGCGAGGGCTTTCTGCAGTCCTTTGTGCAGTGTATATAGTACCCGAGTATTCTATGTATATCTAGAGTATGAAGCCATGCTTTCACTGGATTGGCATAATCAGGATAATAAACCGGTGGGTGGATGGTTTGATTTAGAGTAAACTCAGACACCACCTTTGGTAAAAACTTAGGACTGGTACACAAAGACACCCTGTCTTTGTAGAAAATCAAATGAAGTGCCAGCTCCCTAGTGCAGAACAATGGGTGTTCACTCAGCACACTAGCGACATGGGTTCGCTCCCCAGGCCCAGATGTCAGGGAGGGAGTTTACAGTGTCCTTTGGACGTGTCCCTACTGGGGGGATGGGTTGGTCCTAGACCACTGTGATGTCTCCTGGTAGTGGCTGGCATTCTTGGCAGCATGTGGTCTCAATGTGCCGCTGAACACCCCTGCCCCAAAGCTGAATCACTTTGCAGGTGGTGGGTGGGTAGTGAGAAAACTGGAAAACTAGCCACTTGGTCAACTGAATGACAGCAGCTGGTCCCCGCTCACCACAGAGCCCGGAGGTGTCCGTGCTGACCCCTGCCGTGCCAGAGATACATGGAATGCCTACGGGTGACTCTCCTCTCCTGACTGCCCTCCACGGGGGAGGGTCCCTCCTGATGAAGGGATGTGTCGGGTTACCCAGGGTCATGGCATTCAAGTGGGTGGCAGATGGTGAAGGATGTGGTGGCAGAAGACCTAGGAGGCCCGAAGGAGTGGCCAGCTGAGGGCTCTGGGGACTGTAAATAAATAAGACCAAAAAAAAGAAAAAAAAAAAGAAAATTAAATAAGTAGGCTCACACATTAGAGCCTGTTGCTCAAAATCCTTCAAGCAGAAGTGATTGCAACTAAAAACGACACTTTCCAAGAAAGAAAGCATAAGTCACAAGTTGCAGCTGGCTCAAAAGGAGCCAAACTAAGCTTTTCCACAACAGAATTCAGGCTCCAAGCCAGGACTGGATTACAGATGGGAGACTTTAGATGCAGAATGCCTCTCAAAAACGTATGGGCCACCTCCAGCTGGGCAACCATATGACTTTCTATAAGCACAAAGAAAGCTGATATGGCAACCAGGTGCACTTTGATAAGGGAGTACTGCAGGGAATCTGATAAAGACAGCAGATACTCTAGAACCTGACTGAACAGATGAATGGAGCCAGGTGGTGGAAGTGGCCCACAAGTCAAACCATTTAAACTTCATAGAATAAGTGGGTCTGGTGGAAGGCTTTCTAGCAGCCACCAGAATATCAGCCACTTTTTTAGAAACCCCAAAATGATCAATGGCTATGTCTTCAGGAGCCATACAGTACCTGCCAATGGAGAGATCTGAGGTCCAGACAGACCAGGGTTCCCTGTTCCTGTGACAATATGCCCTTGCACGGGGCAGAGGCATTGGTGGTTCCACCACTAGCTGCTGCAGTAAGGGGAACCAGATCTGTCGAGGCCAAAGGGGAGCAATGAGTATCCGAGTTGCCCCCTCCATCTGAAGCTTGATTAGCGCACTCTGAATTAGAGGGAAGGAAAGGAAGGCATATTGGGACATCCCTTTCCAAGACAGGGACAATGCATCTCACTCGAAAACTCCAGTCCCTGAAGCAAGCGAGCAGAAAAGTGTCAGTTTTGTGTTGTGTGGGCATTAAAGGAGGTCCAGCTCTGGATGACCCCATCAGTCAAACAGATCTTCGACAACTGAGATCAGCAGTTCCCACTTGTGCACCCTGGACTGGGACTTGCTTAGCCTGTCTGCCAAGATGTTTTGGATGCCTGGAACCTGTACTGCTGACAGTTCCAGACCATATTCCAGCGCCTAATACCAAACCCTCATGGCTTCCCTGCACAGGGGACAGGAATGAGTCCTCAGTTGCTTGTTGATGTAATGCATCACACCAATGTTTGTGTGTACCAGCACAAGACCTGGGAATAGGTGGTTCTGGAAGGCCTGGAGCCCATACAGGACAGCTCACATTTCTAGAACACTGATATGCAAGGTGCTCCCCACTGGGGATCATGTACCCTGTTTCTGATGGGAGCCCAGATAAGCACCCCAACCCATCCCCAAGGTATCTGTTGGGGAAATCTAGAGAGGGGTGGGAATCAGAAAGGGAACACCTCACCCAACAGGTTGCTGGATTCAATCCACCCCTTGAGCACTTTTCACACAGGGGATGTAACTAGAATCATATGTTCTAGATCATCTGCGAGCTGATCCCACTGGACTGTCATGGTCCACTGGGGAATTTGCACGTGGAGCCTGACCAACGGTACTGTCACTGTGGCTGCTGCCATGAGACCCAGTAGGTGTAGGAATGTCCTGGTTGAGACATACCTGCTGTAGTGTACTAGCTGTGCTTGGGCAACCAGGCAGTGGGCCCTGTCCAGAAGCAGGAAGGTTGAGCCATGGGCCATGTCCAATACTGCTCCTATATACTACAGTCATTGGCAAAGTGTCAACACTGATTTTGGTATGTTGACAATCATCCCCCCCGAGAGTTGACATGTGTTTCGAGCCCAAGTCTGCAGGAGCTGATCCCTAGAGTGGGCTTTCAATAGCCAATCATCCAGGTAAGGCAAAGCATAAAGGCCTTCCCTGTGAAGGGTTGCTGCCACTATTGCCAAGCATTTGGTGAAGACCGCAGGCACAGAAGACAAGCCAAAGGGCAACACCCTGAACTGGCAATGTTCCCCTTGAAACAGGAACCTCAGATAAGTTCTGTGAGCTTCCAGATTTCGATATGGAGGTAAGCATCCTACATATCAAGGGAACAGATCCAATCTCCTGCTTGCAGCAATGGAAGTAGGCCTTGCAAGGTGGCCATTCTGAACTTTTTGTACTCTGTGAAGAGGTTTGGCTCCCTTAGATCCAAGATAGGACCCAGGTCACCTGTCCACTCTAGGACCAGGAAGCACTGAGGAGTAAAACCCTGTGTGCCTTTGTTCTAGAGGCACTGGTTCTATGGCCCTCTTTTGTAACAAAGTCGGTATTTCTCCCAGAAGCAGGGTAGATGTTCTGGATGATAGTGGGTCTCTAGTGGGGGGGGGGGGGCAATCTGGAGGTATTTTTACAAGTTACAGAGCATGGTCCTGTTCTATGATTTCTAGAACCCATGCATCTGTCGCCACCTTTTACTACTGGTTTAAGTGGAGGGAGAGGTGACCCCCTACAACCACCTCTGGAGGCAAAGTTGGTTGGGGGGTGTACAAGGAGACAGGCAGAGCTGCTGGGGGTAGCTCCCCCCTGCTCCACCACCTCTAGGGACTTTTGAGTGGGCACCTGGGGTGGTACTGGGGTGGTAAAGGCTCCTGCTCCCTTGCCTCTGCCTGGCTGTTTGGCTGCTGTCTATTACCAGCTGGATGAAAAGGACCCCTACACCTATACCGCTAGGCTGGGTATGGTAGAGGGAATGCACAGACTTCAATGTTCTGCCTTAGGCCTGAACAGTGGACAGGATATCTTGTACCTCAGCACCACACATTTTATGTCCTCAAAAGGGGGCATTAAGCATGGACTGTTGCACATAATTCACAAAGCCTGCCACCATAAGCCAAGAATATCTCCTGAGACAAATGCCAGAGGCTGCAGCCCTGGCAGAAGCATTTGAGACATCATAGGCTGAGTGGAGTAGATGCTTGCCCACAACAGCCCCAGCAGTAAGGGCTTTGAGAAGGTCTTATTTTGGGGTGTCCTCTGGCAAGGCTTGTGCAGCTGACTTGGCCTTCTTCCAGAGGGTGTTCTGGTACTTCATCATGTGGGCCTGATAGTCAGCAATGCAAAGGCCAAGGGAAGCCAAGGCAAAAGTCCTTTTGCTAAGAACATCCAATGTCCTGGACTCTTTATCAAGAGGGAGGGAACTTAGGTGCCCTGGACCTGTCATGGGCAGCATTAATGACTACTAAATCTCCCTCAGGCTGGGTGGCAAAAAATGGTTTCCTAGAGAAGGACCATGTACATTTTATCTGCTTTCCTGGGTACAGCTGAGATATTGTTGGGTCTGTACCAGGCAACAAAGATGGCATCCTTTAAAGTAGGGAACAGAGGTGGCACAACTGCAGATTCTGGCAACTCCTGAAATTCTGTAAGGTTTTTCTTGGTTGTGTCCTGTTCTTCCAGTTCAAACCCCATAGCAGCTTGTAACTGCTGCATCATGGTGAGAGAAGTGGGATCCTCTGGAGCGGACCTTGGTGAGTTTATCACAGAATCCTCACTACACATGGACACAGTGGAGGTGGTGCCCCTGTCATAAGGGCTTTCAGCATAGTCCTCAGCCTCCTCCTCCTCCTGCATTATCAGGTCAGGATTATATTTATACTCTTCATTGAGTGGGTCGACAAGGGGATGAGAGCGGGCCAGTGACGGAGGTGCCATAGGAGGTGGCTATGGCAAGGGTGTACCTTGCAGCATCAAGGGAGCTTAATGGCTCCCCTGGAACCAGGAGGTTAGGTAGTAGGCACTGAATCATATCCGAAAAGGAGGATAGGATCTCCTGAATGTCTGCACCCATGTGGTTGATGGAAGCGAATGAAGGAGTCGACGGGGAAGGCTGAATTCCTGATGTCAAACAGCAATGTACCAGCCATATTAGGCCTGGTAGTGCCTGCGCAAAGCCCTGACCTTGGTGCCAAGTCAATGGTCCGGGGGGGGGGGCAGTGTTGCTTCTGGTGTGGACAACGACACAGAGGAGGTTGTACCTGCTGTGTGGAGGAGTGACCTGGAACACACCAGCTAGGCTCTTTCATTCTCCTTGCCCTGGTGCTTGTGTTTGTGACTCCCTCACACCTTGTCCCGGGATTTGAAGACCTGCACTTGGTAGACAGGGCTGGCGTTACTCTTCTGCTGGAGCTCCCTCGCCATACTAGCCACCTTCTGTTTAAGGAGGTATTTTTCTAGGGTCCCCTGACTGTGTCACCTGCTAGCAAAATTAAAAGCCTGACAATGTCTGCAGGCTTTCATGTTGTGGTCCAGGACTAGACAGCAGACATAGACGGAGTTGCCAGTGTAGATTTTCTCACCACAGGCACAACACTGGAACAATTTTGATGGTTCCTTCGAGAATACACAAATGGCTGAAAATCAGTATAAAAGTGATTACTTTTTTTGCTAAAAGAAATAAAACCGTAGCTACTGCAGCGGCATTTCCTTCAGCAGTACAACGAGTATGGTCAATGGCTGGAAAAGAACTGAGGAGAGGCAGGGCCACCCACATTTATGTATTAGCTGATGTCTGACGTCATTGTGGGCAGACCATGGCTGGCTTCTTGCAAAGTGTCAGAATGGTCCTTGTGCCTGGTGACTTACAGTTCCACGGGTGTGGTACGATGAAGAGATATCCTCGAAGAAGTTTACAAAACACTCTAATACACTAAGAGACCCTGTTACCACACATGTAGGACCATGGCATCATTTTAACCAAAATAAGTATGTAAACAAATGAACATACGGCTCCTTCACTTGCATTTGTTTTTAAATTGGTCCATATTTTCTTCTGTATTAGGCCAATACTGTACCCCACCCCAGAAGACAACGCCAACATAAAAACAAGACGGTGCTCTCCTGATTAGCCATCCGCTCTGATGCAAGAAAAAAAACTGGTGGATAACTGAGGTTTAGTAAAAAAAAATACTGGTCAGGTTTGTTAAAATATTTACTGTTCTTAATTTGTGTTTCATGTATATGATCTTTAAAATTGCACACTAAAATGTGAAGTCTCATCATTTCACTGCATCATAAAATAGGCTGCGAGGCACCTTAGTTTTTCTTCAGCTGCAGTGATTTTGTTTATTTGAAGGTAATTGTTCAGATATATTTTACCTGTTTATCAGCTTGTTTCCAGCACTTTATTGTAATCACTGCACAGAAATGTTTTGGTATCCGATTGTCATGTGAGGGATCACTGGGCTCACCTCCACCTTATGGATGTTCAGGTTCGTAATTAACAGGTCCATCCTAAATTCTCAGCTATTTGCATCGAAGTCCATTAAGAATTGAAGCATGTGTACAGTACGGTACATGGCAAAACGTACCCTGCCTTTGACAAAAAGGTGTATCTATTGCTCCATTTAGGTGAATTCAGGTAATTTACACCTTTGGTACTACCTTTTGTTTTAGACTATGTGGCAACAAAATGTTTTCTAATAGACTGCTTCAACACAGGATGTTAAGTGCTTAAGGATTAACAGCTTATTGACCTGGCAGATCATGGAGGGTGATTAATATTAAGGGAAATGATAACCGAGTCAGACTTTGACTGTGGCAGATGGTGGATAGTGAGAGTGGCAGATAATCGAGGAAATTGACATGGAGGATGATTCAGATAGTGAGGGTAACAGGTAATTAAGGGCCAAAAAACTGAGGGAGCACTGTATTAGATGGAGAGAGAGTGTGCTCTCAGCCAATCAGAGCGTTCTTTTTCCCTGTGCATGAGACACTCGTACTCTGAGCGTCTCACATGCAGATGCCCTGGAAACAGACGTTTGGGGGCGGATTTAAAAATGTAGTACAGTATATTGATCACCCACAATCCATAATATATTAACACATCATCGGAGACCACACTTACGGTTGTAAGAGTGGTCTCACCTTCATGCTTATGGTTTTCGAACCTATACCCTCTGAATGTGCGTGACACCACTCGTGCTACTGTAAGTGCAGTCTCTGAGGAAACAACATACAAAAGTAGTCTCAACACAGGATAAAACACAGCAATGCCAGAATTATTTAATGCACCAATGTTTCTCAAAAGTGACACCTGGTTACTTCCTGTATGGCCATGGCTGTTAAGTCCCCCTGCCAGGCTGGCTCTTACATGGCTCCCATCCACCTTGGCCACCTAAGCCCTCCACCCAACTGGTAAGATCCACAAACTATCACAAATTATTATGGAAAAAGATAAAAATCTTCTGTCCATTGACATCAGATCCTTTGATGGTGTGCTGTCACTTTTAACTGCTCGCCCTTCTGTTCTGTCAGACGAGCAGGATCAGAGGAGAGGGATGAGTGGCATGGTGCACCATTGAAGAATATGATCACCCAATTTCAACAGACAGAAAACATGCATTTTTACTGAAATATCTGGGGGTAGCAAGTGGGTCTCAGCAGCTGCGGGGTTTGAGTCGAGATGTGGAGACCGAACAGGGGCAGTAACAAGTTTTATATGTTGGGGTAATGACAAGGGAGTGTGTGATCAAACAATGTGGGGGGGGGGGCACGGAATGGAGAGACAAACAAAGGGGTGGAATTGTTTGTGGGGAAGATACATATTTATGGGACTCAAAATTAAACTGATACTACCAGTGTGACGTGGGAGTGGGTGATCTTGATAGGCAACACACCTTTTGTTCTACAGTTCATATGTTCTTGTGAGTGCAAAAATCAAAAAAATGGCAATGAATGGGGGCTGACAGGAATGAGAGCGGTGATGGACGTGGAACTGAAGTAAAGGGAGCAAACAAAAAGGAATGTTAACACAGCTAGTGGTTGGCATGCACTGTCAGTTGCCATGCAGATGTGTGCAATTAGGGTGTGGACAAAAGGCTCTCCTCTCAGTGCCAAGTAAATGAATGGGTACGGTCACCAGTGGGTGTATAATGCTTGGATAAGAACCACTGATTTAGTCCAATCCAAAATGACTGTAAAGGTTTCCACATATCCTAGCCATAAGATGACAGGTGATGGTAACATCACGGTAACAACAAGTAATTCATGACTGCTGGAAGGATTGAAATGTTGATAATGATATTGCTGTGTTTGTCTTTGATTTCTGACCATAAGGCCATACAATATGCTGCCCTATTAACTGTCTTGTCCAGAGTGCAGACTCCTACTTTTGAGTGACATTGGATTTTATTTCATAAAATCAATACACCATTATAAAGTATATATAATTTTATTCTCTTCATGTACGACTGCACATGTAGTTTTTTGTTGCATTGTTTTGAAGTAGACATTTTCTCATCTCATAAATAATCCCCCCATATCTCTAGAACTATGTATAACAAACTGCCCCCTATATACCCATTATTGTGAACAAATGAAACAAACACTAGATCTTATATAAAACCTGATCTACCTTTTTTTTTTTGCTGTGTTTAAAATAGGACAATCAAGCAGGGTCAAATTCTGTGCAAAATAAAAAAAGGAAAGAAAACCTTTACAAGCTAATTTTTATTGGCTGTACTTTTCATCAAGAACAATCCCCACTTCTTTATGACCCCAGCAAGCCCCAAACTGGTTAATGGTGGTATGCAACCCAGTTATGTATGTATGTATGTGTGATAATTTCTGGTATTCATACGAACTCAAACCAACAGCCTTGTTAACTGTAGATCCCAAGCTGACCAGCAGCCATGGGAGGTAAAACTCCAGTCCTTGGATTAATGCACTCTGCCAGCCTTTCAGCTTGATTTAACAATTCTTCTGTCTTCAAACAAACAAAAAAAAGAAAAATACAGTGCTACGTGATGCTGTTAAACATGCTCTTTTTTAACTTATATGTTTTTGCCCTGGCATTCTAGACCAGACATACCCCCAGCTCCACCATGCAATCCGCACCTGGCCATGCCAGTCTGAGCCATCACACTCTGGTTCCCCCAACAGTAGGGCCCACGTACACGATGAAGGTGGGAGTTGACTGGAGGCCTTTGCAGGGTGGGGCCCTGAGGTTAACGTTGGGTAGCAGCACTAGCGCTTGGACTGCACTGCAGGGGAGCCTACTGTGTTCTCCTCCTCATCCCTGACACCAATGCGCTTGTTTTATATCACTGGCACGTGTGTAGGGTGTCCCTTCACAACCTGATGTATCCATGACTGTGGCCCCTTTAGCTGGAGACATTAATATGCATCTGATGACTTCCAGCCTGCCCGCAGGGGTAACTGTGTAAGCATGGAACGACGAGCTCCCCCTTCTACAGTGATGGAGTGTGCCTTCTCTGGCAACACTTCGACCCTGTCCACCAGCTGCAGTGATCCAAGCTTGCAGAGAAAACCAAGGAAGTCTATCTGGCAGCATAACATGCTACCTCTGGGCCAGCCGACAGCCTCAGAAACTAATTTTAAATTGAATTTATTTTTCTTTCTGAGTTTGTATGAGCTGGATTGCAGCTATATTTTCAGAAACAAAATGGGGTACAAACCTGAAAGCCGTTTGCATTGCAGCCACAGATTTGCTTCCATTTTTTAATGGAGACCTTTAAGCCACAAATGCACATATTTCATATTAAAATATTACAATTTCTGGTCAGTTTTTAGATGCAAATTGTAAAAGCAAAACAAAAGAAAAAGCTAAGATCCTCCATGGCAGCCTTGGTATTTTATTTTTTTTTTCATTTTTAAAACTTGATTTTGTTTTTGGAATGAAAATTCATTTAAAAATGTATGTAAACTCCTTGTCTCGCAAGGAAGGGATGGTAATGCATGCACTGTACCTTACAAAACAGTGGTCCTTTAATTCACAGTAGTTAGGTGTTGTTAATCCACCTTTTCATCTTGCAGGGAGAAAAATGATTTGTGGTGAAACAGGTTTTAAAAAATACTCCTGCAGGCCAGCCAATATCATGGCTGAAAATAAAAATGGTGTAAGTTGCAAATGTAACTGGATCAATTATCCTTGCACAAGACACCATTTCCAGCAGAAGTAGGGTCACTAGAGGTCCATTTTGTTTATCGAGTCCTAGAAGTCTCAATTTTCTGTTGATGAATACCTCATTACAGATTCATTTGATATGGAATGAATTTAAATAATCAGATGTGTCAAATAAAGTATTAATTGACAAGAAAAAACTGTACTCAATAGGCAGATTTATTACTCCGGAAGTTAAAAGTTGGTTCATGGGCTTTGCTTAGAGTTCCTACATCAAGCTCCCCAAGCGTTCCCAGGTGATATACACCCAGTCATGTGTTATTGCTTATGGGTAGAACATCTCTACTTTGATTTCTGCATTTTATTTTAAGGATTCGCTACATCCTACTACATCAAAAACTACCAAAACCTTGCTTACTGTGGTTGTGAAGGAAATGATGCAAGTAAGACCTATGGGATTACCCTTAATCTACTTGATTTGGCTGAAACGGACAGGCATGATAAGCTAACAAAACCTTAAGCCCAGTTGGAAACAGAACTTTATAGTTACTCCGTTGCTTATGAAATAGACCAATCAACAAAACAGCAAGAGGTTTCTGGGCAGACAATCTGCCAAACATAGACACACTTGGAAGATAACGCTAGGCAAAGTTCCTGTAGAACTTTGCTTGGTCAATATAACATGTGCTTATTATTTTTCAAGAGAGCGCTATTGACTAAATTTTGCTACTACTATTATTTTGAACTAAGATTCTTCCAGTACGTCAGTTATAGGCCCTACACTGCTGAAAATATGAAAGACCATGATCTATTGCTCTGTTCAAATAAAATGCAGTGGGAAGGTTCTATAGCAGAATGTATGGAGATCTGCGATGGAGGAAGGTTACAAGATTATATGAGGACAGGACTGCTTTAAGGACCTCCTTAGAACATTTTAAACATGTATATATGAAGCCACATAGCCATGTAAAAAATAACAGGGTTTTGCTTTCTTGTAATAAGAACTTGGGGTGTAACACTTCTCTTCATGTTGTTTTAACAAAACATGTATTCCCATTATGATAAATCCTATTTAGAATATTTATACATTTGCGCAGGGCATTGTAGGGTTTCAAATGATACTGGCAGTTTGAACCTTGTGCGAGGACATTTTAGAGTCAGAAATTTTAAAGTGATTCAAAAACATGCACCGAGTACATTTAAAATCACAGTAATATTCAAAAAAGGAGACACCGCAGCTTTAACTTCTCAAGCCTGCCCACTAAATAGGGCCGCATATTACTAAGTAGGAAACTTGAAAGGGAGACTCGGCCATGTATAACAAAACTCCACAGCCCTTGAAGAATCTGCTGGGTTTTTGTGCCAACCAGCAACATGACAGGAATGAGCGCAGTGGTTTCTTCCCAGACCGTTAATGAAGAACCCTCGGACTCGCAGTTGCAAAACAATATACTGTATGCCAAAACCCCCAAGGTGCTGACCAGCAGGAACGAAACAAGTCCACACAAAACTGCAGCTGACTGCTTCCATTACTAAAAATACCAATTAGGTAATGAACAGGGTAGGCGTTCTACTCTAATTACAATGTGTGTATGTCTGTATGTATATAATACACACATATAATATGCATATATTTGTGCACACATATACAACATACATGTTGACTGCCTTACAAGAAACTCAAAACTGAAGCACTGTGCATGGCTTCAGAAGAAGAGGGCACAGTACCAACAGTAGGTTTGAGTTTTCTGCAATAAATGCTTATTGCATACCCTTCCCTAATTCAAAGCCTTTCAGAACCTTTTCATGAGTGTTCCAGTACCTCTGCACCAGCTGTTCCTTTTGCAGTGCAGAGAGAGAGAGAGTCGTCAGGAGAGGTCATAGGTTTGATCCTTCATGGGTAACTTTAGTACTGGGGGTGTTTCACAGCTAGGCCATTAAATAACATTTCTTTGAATTGAATGCTGTCAAACTGCGCTAGACAATGCCATTTTTAAAGGTATAGCTGTTAAGCACAGATCATCTAATAAATGTGTACATGAGCCATTCCATAGTTCATTACCCACCAAAGAAGACATCATGGGTTGTTCAGGTATACTCAAAACAAGTATGATTATTTTTTTTTTGCTGTTTCAAGTTCCACATACTCCCATAAGGATGTTTTTTTTTTTTTAATAGTTATTCATTGTTCCTTTATGCTCCTCCCCATTAAGTGACCACCAAGTCTAAACACCTCTGCTCCTGTCATCCTCCATGGCCTGCCTTCCCAGTAGTAGGGCCTTCGAGGTAGGGCATACCCCCCACTCATCTGGAGCTTGCATCCAATGAGTAAGTTGAGGGATGAGGCGTGTGTACCATTTGTCCTGCTGGCGGCACTTCGGGAATTCCTCTCCCTTGTATTCTCATCAAATCTGACTCCCTCTGCACTGTGTGCTGCTGTGACTTTTCCCTGGCCCTCCCTCTGCCCCAGCAGTGCTTTACAGTGTTGCTTGTGAGCCTTGTGCATACGTAGTGACAGTACAAAGGGGGGAGGGGGCTAGCTCCCTGGCCTGCCACGAGGGGCCATTGCAGCACCAACCATCTCTGGGTTGGAACGTGCTGCTATGGACAACATTCTCCCCAGCCCCAGCTGCATGCATCTGAGTTGCTCCCCAAACCTGAATCTACTGCACTGCAGCACAACACATTCCTCCAGCCAGCAGGTGGCCACACAGGCTGTTTTCATTAGATACACTGGACAACACAAAAAAAAAAACAGGTTCTTATACCTGCTGCGTTTTGGTTGTAACTGATTCCAGAACTACTGATGGATCACTGTGGAATGACTCTTGTATGTAAGTATGTATCTTAATATGCACCCATAGATATATGTATGTATACTATACACACACATACATATAAGTATATATACACCTACCTACCTGTCAGCTAATCCTTTAAATACAGGATAAAATGCTACTTGGTATCTGATTGTGAGAACAGTACGCCAAAGGTATTTCATTTCATTCTTTAGCTATACAGAAAAGTGACGTAGTCCAACACAGTGAACAAGTTAAAGCCATGCACATGACAGAGAGCAGCATGGCAAGCGCTCTAGGCTGTTTGTTTTTGTTGGTTCGTTTCATTTGTAAATGAGCTAATAAGTCATATTAGATAGAATAACATTTACAAAGATTGATATTATAGTCTACTGGTCTATGAGATATAGTAGTCTATTGAGCTTAGATGGCGATGCCACAGTTCGTGATAATCATGGTAATATCTCCTTGGATACTTAAAGCACAGAAAGGTGCAGGCCTCAATGTCTTACTGTCGTCCCAGATGGTAAGAAGAATCAGATTAGTTTTTGTTCTGCTGTGTTTTTTTTCCCTCTCTCTTGCTCAAAGTCGGGTCTGTGCTTCTGGGACATAGATCTCAATGCTGTCTGCACTTTCTGTTGCAGAGTTCTGCCGTACTGATGCAGCCCGTTTTGCTGCCATGAGTCGTTTGAGGGCTTCTTGTCGCTGTTTGTCCATGGAGTCAGACGCTTTGTCCCTAGTTAGGGGAGCCTTGGGCTTGGCTGGCTTCTTTGGCACTGGAGGTGGTGGCTTTTTCTCTTCCTAAAATAAGCATATAATATGAATATGAATAACAATAAATGGAACAGTAATACACAGCATAGTGTACAGTCTCCCGAGAGCAGCTGTTTATGGAACTTGTTGCCACTTAACCTGTTAGCATGTAAATCCACAGCTCATTTCCAGTACTTACTCAAATTACACCCATCAGCTCTATGCATGTTCAAGTGCTTTAATAATGGTAACTAAACATTTTGTATGGCATTTACAATATATTGTATTACTTATGTATTTATGTATATTATTGTACTGAAATTCATCTCTCCTGGTCATCCTTGACAACTGACAGCTCCTGCACCCCTCCCCCCTTACCAAATATTAAATAAATAGACACTGTTACTTATAGTACTCACCAGAAGAGGGCGCCAATAGCTACTCATTTTTTTCTAAAATGGTTTTACCAGGTTAACATACATAGATATACAGTGATCCTCGTTTACTGATGTGAATTTGGGAAAGGGGAACATCAGAGAGACAAGCAATACAGTTATAACAAATAGATACACAGTGTAGTAAGAAAAAAAACACGATAATCACCAAATAAGTAAATAAAATACCCGTTGAATTACTGAGCCCAAGGTTCTGACCAGCAGAGGGGGGACCCTTGGTATGAGCCCCGATTCTCCAGAGAGACATTTTCTGCTCCATCAAAAGATGTTGAATTTCAAGCAACCATCGTCAACGAGTTGCCTGATTAAATTCCTGATGTAAACTACAGGACTTGGTGTCATGTGTGGGTCCCAGACACCTTACACAATGTGTGTGATTGTCAAAGCAGTAGATCTTCTACTGTAATAGCAGGAATGAAATAAAGCTGGTTTCTTTGAAGAATCTATAGATATTCATTTCTTAGTTCCAAATTTCTCGTCAATGACTGCCGCACAGAAACTGCACTAGCTGCTGCGCAAGCTGAAGATGGTGGGAAAATGAACTGAGGATACCAGGGACCACCCACACTTATATAGGAAACAGGAAGCTGATGTCATGTGTGTGCGGTCCCTGGTGAAAAACTGCTAGAAGAGCTGCCGAGCACCACAGCGACCTCTGCTGGATACCCAAAAGTATTACCTACTGCAAGAGACCACTCCATGGAAGATCTACAGTTACAGGTGAGTAACTTATTTTCCTAGGGGCATGGATGTAGTGTACTATTCACACTTCTGGCAGATTCTATTTAGGGAACAGAGATAGGAGAACCGAGGACCCAAAACCATCATCCCAGCATGACTCAAGGTCGATGTGGTAGTGGGAGATGAAGGTATGTGCTGACTTCCACGTAGCAGCCCTGCAGATCTCCTGGATAGGGACGTCCCTGGAAGCAGCCACTGAGACAGCTGTATGTTTGGTGGAATAAGCCGTAAGCCCCAAGGGAGGCTCCCTACCAGTTAACCTATAGCAGAGGTCGATGCAGGATACAATCCACCTGCCAATCGTCCGCTTAGCTGTCAGCATGGCAGGTGCGGCTTCAGCACAGGTGACAAACAGCTGGCGACACTCTCCCCGAACTCCAGCAGTATGCTTCTTATAGCAGGCAAGCACACACCACAGGACCAGAGTATGGAGCCTGTGCTCAGCCTCAGAGGTGTGACTGGTGAAGTACAGTGGGAGATTGATCACCTGGTTAAGGTGAAACTTCGAGACAACCTTTGGAAGGAACTTCGGGTTGGGACGAAGGACAACCTTGTCCCTGTGGAAGACGAGGTAAGGAGACTCCACCGAGAGTGCTTGGAGCTCACTGATCCTTCTGGCAGATGCATGTGATGGTCACCAAGAAGGCGGTCTTCCACTACAGGTACGACATCTCACACCTGTGCATTGGTTCGAATGGCTTGCTGTTCACTAGGTGTGACTGTAATCACTCATGGCTGTTTCAAAGGATTTAAATGCATGTTTTTTCAATTACAATGTGTTTTCATGTTATACGTCATTGTGACGTCATAAGAGTACGACTATTTAAGTATCTGTTTGTTGTTAGCCTCAGCCTCTGATAAGGGACTCTTCTGAAAGTCCGAAATGTGTCAGGATGATGCTGTTTTGCTAGGGGGTCAACCGATACCCAGTTTGTTTGCTGTTATGTGATAAATAAAAACAGGTTACTCACCTGTAACAGTAGTTCTAGGAGTGGCATATGTTGTTCATCCACACTTATTGGCATGTCCCTTTCCCCTTTAATTCTTGCCAGAAGGTCTTCAAGCTGGCTCCTCCCACCCACCCAGGTGATATAACCCTCGGCTCCACCCCATGACACCAGATCTTAGCCCGCTGGAAGCCAGGTTTGTGCGTCACAGCCAGAGAGGTCGAGTGGGTCAGTGTGGATGAACAACATATACCACTCCTAGAAAGTGTGGTTACGTAAGAACTTACCATAACAGTAGATCTTCGAGGAACTGTCTCTTGCAGTAGGTTATTACACTTGGGAGTTCTACCAGGCGGTGCTATCATATGGCAGCTTCTTCCAGCAGTCTTCTTCAGGGACCGCCCACATGACATCACTTCCTCAGGCTCAGTATAAGTGTGGGCTGTCCCAGGTAGCCTCTGTTCCCCGCCGGCTTCTGCATACAAAGGCAAGAACCGAGGGACCAGGGAGACCCAACCCAACATCCTGAGATCCGGGGACTCTGTGCAAAAGGCAGGGGGGATGGAGAGCAGGATTGTACCTACTGCAAGAGACAGTTCCTCGACGATCTACTGTTATGGTAAGTTCTTATGTAACCGCACTATCTTCTATGGACTGGTCTCTTGCAGTAGGTTATTACACTTGAGAGAGTACCAAGCAGTCATAGCCAAAAAGGGAGGACAGGAAAAGTAGGAAGCTAGGCGAGAAGCCGAGGCCACAAGCAAAGCAAACAGGACCGTTCGGCGAGAACGGCAAAAAAGCGGCGAGCAGAGTCCAGGCGGAAGCCATGGAGGAGCTGCAGAAAATCCAAGAGACGGCCATATGAGCACGAGAAAGGGATGGCGTCCTATCAAGTCATAGTCAGGACAACTCACACCACACCTGGTAAGGCAGACATGCGAAGGGTGGGCGAGGAATGAATACTCCATGAAGGGAGAGGAGTAGAAGGGCCATGCCAATGATTCAACCTGATGAGCAGGGGTCATAGAGGCCATGGCATACAGTAAGTCCAGTAGCACTCCAAAAGCACGGAGTACAGGAAGGTGGAGGAGGGTACCGGGGCAAGACGCACCGAGAATCCCACAGCAAGGAACACCTGAAGGGCCCCAAGACGGAGGATAACAGGAATTCCAAAAGATCTGCAAAGAGGAGTGAAGCGTTCATGATCGGGAAGCAAGCCTCCAAAGAAAGGGCGGACAGACCCCTGGGTGCCTCCGAGGCTGGCAAGAGGAGGTGGGGGGAAAGCCCCGAGGTGTGGCTAATGCACAGGGGTGGGTCTGGCCCCCCCAGAGGGACGGGCATGGGATGGAAGGGTAGACATGGCAGCCCCTCTGGAAGTCCTACTGCTGTCACGAGCCACACCCCAGTAGGGGGCTGGGAACGGGATGCCCTGCCAGCAGAGGTTGAGTACCGGGCCAGGGGGGCACAGCAGAGGTCCTGAACCAACCGCAGGGTATGCCCTGAAGCCTGTAGGAAATCCAGAATGGCCTGGGTACCAGGACCAAACAACCTGTCCCCACAGAAAGGGGCATTGGCAACCAACAGCTGGGCATCGAGAGCAAGACCCGATACCTGAAGCCAGACATGGTGCCACAAGGCGGAGTCGGTGGCAGACAGATAGGCAGATGCATCAACCGCATCACAGCCCGACCGCAGCAGGTGATGGGAAAGACAGCAAATGGCGGACAGGGGCTATGCCAACAGGGCCGATCCCTGGGAGGGAGGCAAGGTAGAAAGCAGGTCCAAAGCGGAGGCACTCAAGGTGCAGAAGTACCAGACCACATGGCCCACATAGTTGAGAATGCTAAGTAGCAAGGTACCAGAGAAGAAAACCTTCTTGCCAAGAAAATCAAGGCGCTGGGATTCCTTATCCGGCAGCACTGAACTGGTGTGGCGGGACCAAGCAGTCCGGTCATGAGCCACTGTAATGACCACCGAGTCAGCCGTAGGAGCGGTGGACAAATAGGGATGGTCCGACAGGGCCCTGTACAGCTGGTCAGACCCACGTGGGGCGGGCGGAGCAGAAGAGGGGTGATGCCAAGCCGCAGTCATGGCGTTCAAATAAGCAGGAATCAAGGGAGGGAAGACCAAGACAGGTTCCTCGGGCAGGTCGAGGTAGGCAGCTATGTTCTGTCGAAGGGTATCCTGCTCCGCAGAGGGGAAGCCAAACACCTGGATCTGCAATAGCAGATCCGAGAAAGAAGGGTTATGGGAAGTGGAGGCATCAGGAGGGGCAGGCAGGGCAGCGTCCATAATAGAGGACGCAGCGAATGGGGAATCCGGAAAGCCCACGTCAGAGGCGTCCTCCACGAAGGGATCCTTCACGCCTGATCCCCAGACACGGACCCTCAAAAACGGGGGGACGACAGGCAGAGACATCTGGATCCTGGCGAAGCTGCTTAGGTGGGGCGGAGGGGGAAAGGCGTGGCATAAGACCTGGCGGTGAGTCCTGAGACGGACCGTGTCCCAAAGATTGCAGGACCTCAAGGACAATGCGGGCAATGCCAGGCACCTGGGAAGGTGGGAGGTCCATAGTCGGAGGGTGCCCAAGGGCAGCGCTCGGTGGAGGGCGAGGAATATCGGGGACGTCAGTCCTGGAAAGCCGGGGAAGGGCATCCTGACCCCTGTGGGGAGGCATGGGAGGGGGGGGCAAGGAACAAGGGGTGAGCCCCAGGAACCCCATCTGAAGACAGAAAAGAAGAGGCACCCGAGGGCACCAGAACAGCAATGGAGGTGGGACCCTGTCAAACCAGGACTAGAATGCAGTGCCAGGAAGGGGCGGGGAGACGGAAGGGATCCTCCAACAGGGGCGATCCTGGGGTGCGGGCCCTGCCGTCGATGGGGGAAGGAATGCAAAAGAGAACGTTCCGTTGACAGGGGAAGTGGCCCCGTTGAAGAGGAACAAGAAACATGATGTTCAGTCGACGGAGGAATCATCCCCGTCGACGAGGAATGAGAAATATGATGTTCTGTCAATGGGGGAAGCCATCCCGTCGATGAGAAAAGCTCCATCGATGGGGAATCGCCTCCATCGATGAAAGATGAGGAATAGAACACTCTGTTGACGAGGGAAGCATTCCTGACGATGAGGGAGAGAGCAATGAAGGCTCTGTCGATGGGGAAGCAGCCCATTGATTTGAGGAACACCTGTAGATGGGGAATAGTGCCCATCAACGAGAAACATGTGCCAGAGTGCTCCATCGACAGCGGATGCATCCCCGTCGATGAGGAAGGGAGCAACAAAGGCTCCGTCAATGGGGGTAGCAGCCCCGTTGACGATGAACACTCTGTCGATGATGGAAGAGCAGGAGAAGCCACCGTCGATGGGCAGTGTTAGAGGAAGTGTGAGGAGTGAGAGTCCCTCTCCCTCTTATGCTGGGAACGTGAGCCCTGAACCGGGAAACCCTTAGCACGGGTCCCTGAGGTCCATTCCAGCAGGGCTGCCTTGTCAGCCATAGAAGAGGCCAAGGTCCCAGCAAGAGTGCTGGGCCAAGGAGCAGCGGGGTAGCTGCAAGTGGTTCACAGGCCCGCAGCAGAACAAGGAGAGCTGAGGTAGCTGTGAGTGGTTCACAGGCCCGGAAGAGTGTAGAAAATTCGGGTTCAAGTACACGTCGAAGAATGCAACACAGAAGAGTGAGCTGGCTGCTGTGCGGGCTGAAGACAGCGGGAAAATTAACAGAGGCTACGTGGGACCACCCACACCTATACTGAGCCTGAGGAAGTGATGTCATGTGGGCGATCCCTGAAGAAGACTGCCAGAAGAAGCTGCCGTGTGATTGCGCCACCTGGTGGAACTCCTAAGTATAATAACCTACTGCAAGAGACCAGTCCATAGAAGAGCTAATGCTACAGGTGAGTAACCTGTTTTTCTAGGGATGTGGATATGTTGTTCATCCGCACTTATTGGCAGATTCCTAGCAGTTCTCCAGGACGAGAGAGGCAAGGCGCACACCCCCTACTTTGGGAACAGAGACTGGAAAACTAAGGCCCCAAATCCAGCATCCCGGCATGACTCAAGGTCAATGTGGCAGTGGGTGATGAAGGTGTTTGCTGTCTTCCAGGTAGCAGCCTGGCAGATTTCCTGGATAGGGGTGCCCCTGGAAGGAGCCACCGATGCAGCAATATGGCGGGTGGAATGCGCCCTTAGCCCTATGGGAGGCTCCCTACCTGTCAACCTATAGTAGAGATCAATGCAAGATGTAATCCATCTGCCAGTCATCCCCTTTGCTTCAGGTCTGCCAGAAGTGGCTTCAGCGTAGGTGACAAAACAGCTGGCGAACCTCTCCCCGAATTTCTGCCGTTCTCTCCTTGTAATAGGAGAGAGTTTATCTCAGGTCCAGAGTATGGAGCCTATACTCAGCATCCGAGGTGCAGTTTGGGTAGCGCACAGGCAGAGTCAATACCTATTATGGTGAAACTCTGACACCACCTTCGGGAGGAATTTCAGGTGGGGATACAAGACAACCTTGTCCCTGTGGAAGACCAGATAAAGAGACTCCACCAAAAGCACCTGGAGCTCCCCAGTCCTTCTGGCTGACGTGATAGCGACCAGGAAGGCCATCTTCCATGACAAGTGTGATAGCTCACACTTGTGCATTGGTTCAAATGACTTGCCCATGAGTTTTGCCAAAACCAGCAGTAAATCCCACGGAGGTAGGGGTTCACGCACTGGAGAGGATATGTGATGTAGACCCTTGAAAAAGCGCCAGATCACCTTCTCCTGCGCCACCGTCTGCTGAGCGGCCCATGCCCGGTAAACAGAGATGGTTGCCAGGTTCACCTTAAGAGCCGAAGACCGAAGACCCCCTTTGGACAGAGACCAAAGGTAGTCTAAAATGCTAGCCGCAAGGCAGGAGAGAGGGTCCAGGCCCTTGCCCTGACACCAAATGGAAAACCTTTTCCATTTGAAGGCATAGCACTTCCTGGTCAACTCCTTTCTGGATGCTTCTACTACTGCGAGTACATCCTGGGAGAATCCCAAAGCCTGGAATGCTAGCCACTCAGGTACCAGGCTGTCAGGTGCAGGGATTGAAGGTCCGGATGGAATACCTTCCCCTGATTGGCTGAGATCAGGTCCGGCATGCTGAAAGATGCCTCAGGAGCCTGTTGCTGAGGCTGAGGAGATCTGGATACCAGAACTGGTGGGGCCAGTCTGGTGCTACCAGGATCACCTGCGCCCTGTCCCTCCTCACCTTGAGAAGCACCTTGTGGATCAAGGGAAATGGAGGGAAGGTGTAGAAGAGGCCTGGGATCCATGGCCTCGAGAAGGCATCCCCCTGCAGCAAACTCCGTTGAGGGGGGCGGACATGAAACAGCCTCAGCTTGGTGTTTTCCCTGGTGGCAAACAGGTCCACCATCAGTTTGCCCCAGTGGGAGAACAGGCTGTGAGCTACCTCTGGATGGAGAGACCACTCGTGGGATGTCTCGCCTACACGGATGGCTAGGAGATCTGCCTCCAGCCAACTCACGAGTGTCCAGATGAGGAGCACTTCCCTGTACAGCAGCTGGGAGTGCGTGACACCCTGTTTGTTGAGGTAGTACATAGTTGTGGTATTGTCTGCCTGGACTTGAACCACTTGACCCTGAAGCTGCTGAGTGAATGCTGACAGCGCCAGTCTGACCGCTCTGAGCTCCAACAGGTTGATATGTTATCAGGATTCCTCGGGGGTCCAGAACCCGTGGGCCCTGTTGTTCCCCATGTGGGCTCCCCAGCCCATGAGAGACGACCATAGGCTCGGGGCCGACAAATGGGATCACTTCCTGCATATGATTTAGGATGGTCCACCACTGGAGAGCGTCCCACATCCTCTGGGTCACAGTGATCAGCTGGTTGAAGTGACCAAGGCGCTGAGTCTACTGGGCGGCCAGCTCCCATTGAAGGGGGCGCATATGCCACCGGGCCTATGTTCCCCAGAAGGTTCAGAAAGTCCTGGGTAGAGTGCAAGTGCCCAACCAGAAATGATTGGGCAAAAGAGGAGAGAATCTTCTCCCTGTCCACCGGGAGCCATGCTCTGGCTCAGCAAGAGTTGAGCTCTGCCCCGATGCAGCATATCACCTGTGATGGCATGAGCTCCAACTTGGCCTTGTTGATCAACAGACCAAGTTGAGAGCAGGTCTGGAGGGCCAGGTCCCTGGATCTCTCCACCTCTTGTTGGGTGGAACCTGCTAAGAGCCAGTCATCGAGATAAGGGTATACTCTGACCCCTCGATGCCTGAGATGGGCTGCCACCACTGCAATGCATTTGGTGAAGACCTGTGGGGCCGATGACAGGCTGAATAGCATGGCTCAGAACTTGTATAGGGTTCCCTCTGCTCTGAAGCGGAGGAACCGCTGGTGAGATGGATGGATTGGGCATGTAAAAACGCGCCCTGCAAATCCAGTGAGCAGAACCACATGTTTTGCTCCAGGGATGGTATGATATGGAAAAGAGTTACCATCCTAAAGGTGCGTGGCCTGAGACACTGATTCAGGTTGTGCAGATCTAGAATGGGGCGCCAGCCTCCTGTCCACTTCAGGACCAGGAAGTACTTGGAAATGGACCCTGGGTTGACTGAAGGATCTGCCATTCGAACCACTGCCTCATTGAGAGGGAGTTGGGCTATGCCATCTCTCAGAGCCGACCGAGTGTGGGCCGATACTCTCCTCTCGTAAGCAATGGCTCGGCAGGGAAGGTACTGCTCAAACTCTAGAGGCAGACCCTGGCCGACCACTTCTAAGACCTACCTGTCTGTGGTAACAGCGGACCAGGTGGAAAGAAAGTGGCAAAGCTGGACCCCCACAGGAGGACCCAGAGCTGGTGTGATGGGAATAGGGGTGGCAGCCCCTATCCCATCACTGGTCAGGCCTGGAGGAAGAGGGTCCAGATTGGAACCCATCTGAACCCCGACCTCCCTGTCTGTGGGCTTCTGGAGCCTGGACTTGGGCCGAGGGTACCAAGCTTGTGCCTGCTGTTGCTGCCCACCCTGGAAGGAGGGCTGCTTGGCCGCAGGAGCATGGTGCCGAAAAGGCTTCTTCTCCTCTTTCTTGGAGCCAGGGGCATCCTTTTGAGCAGAAGTAGCAGAGTCCATGGTGGCACTGGACTGCTCGATTCACTGAAGTTGACCATCGACACCTGGGCCAATGGGATCGGTCCCCAGGAAAGGAACATCAGTGAGTTTGTGCTGGGTATCCACCATAAAGGTGGAAAGCCTCAGCTAAGCCCTGCGGTGCAGGGCAACCGCAGCTGCCACCAAACAGGCACAAGAGTCCCAGAGGTCCAAGGCCATCTGAAGTTGCTGCTTGGCAACGGCTTGGCCCTGGTCCCTGGACCTGCTTGACTGCAGTATGAAGGTCCATGGGGAGGTGCAGTAAACTTCATCCAAGGAGCCCAGGAGGGCATGGGAGAAGTGCGCCATGATGACGGCAGAGCTTGCCTGATGGAGGCCTAGAGAGGAGGCTGCATAGACTTTCCTGGCATAGTGGTCCAGTTTTTTGGACTCCTTGTCAGGAGGTCTATCAGTGTCAACAGAGCTGCCTGTGCATCCAAACACAGAAGCAATCACTAACCCCTCCACCGAGGGATGTTCTATGAACCCCAAGAGGGACCCAATGGGCACTGCATACCTGTGGGCCATCCGGGTAGATGGCGCTGGGCAGGAGGCAGGATGCTACCAGAGCTCCAAAGCCAGACCTACAATGGCCTCAGACACTGGGAAGCTTTCCATAGGGGTATCCCCTCTTTTAAGAATATATGTAAGAGGGTACTCCACCCATTTCTGGACAGGTTCTGGGGCATCCCCGTGGATTCAGAGATAAGGGGGGGAATTCCCAAAAATGATGAAGGGCCCTCCTCTATTAACGGACTACCCACTGACATCATCCAGCAGATGAGAATGGAGGTCGGTGTCATCAGAATCAGAGGTATCCGGAAAAATCGGTTGGCCACTAAGGTCCCCCTCTACGTGCCTGGGGCAGTTAGGCGTAAGGGTGACTGAAGTCCTGCGGGGAAGACCCAGAAGAGTCCAAGCTTCCTTCGAAGGAGCCCCTCCCGAAGGCTGTTTAGGTGGCAGCTCCACCACTATCGGTGGAGAGATCGATTCTGGCCGAACAGGGGCAGGTTTTAACGGCTCCGCGGGCAGAGGAACCGATTTAACCAGTTCTAAAGGAGCCGGCTTTGGCCTGGGAAGCAAAAGCCAGGAAATAGCTGGGGTGGAAACCGTAGAAGGCTTCTGCCTGGACAGAATGAGCTGTTGCCACATTAGATCTTTGTAGCGTCGAGGGAGTTTCTGCCAAAGCCTCTCCTCATCCGAGGAGGATCAAGATAAATGGTGCCATCGCCTCTTTTTAGTGCACTTATTCATCTTCCTTGGCCTATCGGTCAAGGGGGTCCGAGATCTCGACCTCGA
Organism: Neoceratodus forsteri; assembly: GCA_016271365.2. Classification (NCBI taxonomy): domain Eukaryota; kingdom Metazoa; phylum Chordata; order Ceratodontiformes; family Ceratodontidae; genus Neoceratodus; species Neoceratodus forsteri. The sequence continues at coordinate 36,494,785 of JADMNL010000037.1, read as the reverse complement.
TCGGACTGGCCGAACGGGTCGTTCGGGGGACACCGGGGGAACCGGTGAATTTCCTGGATCAGGGACCGGTTCCTCAATGGGACTGCCAGCAGGCTGGGTCTCCTCATCGGGTAGAAACAGGACCGGAGTCTTGTTAAGAGAGTTGTCGGCCACGTTGGCCTTCAACTGATTGATAAGAGTCGAGTGTGATCTCAACTGTGTCGTTGATTGAGACTTCGGCCAGCTGACCACATGGCAGGACAGAGAAGCCGGCAGTTGAAGTCACAATCTCGACCGAGGTAGAGACTGGTGATTCCTGGGACTGAGATTGCTCTTGATCCCAAGAATATCTTCGCAGAGACTAAGAATGTCTTCGCAGAGACTAAGAATCTTTTGGTTCCTCGTCCTTTTTATGGGACTGGGAGGTACGTGAGCCCGAAGGTCCCTCGCCCTTGGTAGGAAGAGACTGGCACATCTCCCGAAAGGAGCCAGAGAACGTGGAGCCCAGGTTGAGTGGAACAAAAATCGGCTGAGAGGAGAGCTCTGCAGCCCATGCTGCCTCTTCCTCGAAGGCCTGCATCTGTTCTAACTGCTCAGCAGACCCCACAGCCGCAGAGACCATCCACCAACCGGGCCTCTTTGGATTTCACTGGTGGATTCCATTTCTCGGGCCTGCCCAACTTGAGCCATGCGAGACAATCGTCGAGGACATTTGGGTGAAAACCAAGACACATCTCGCATGTCTGGGTGTCATGGCTGACACCCAAGCAGTAGACGCACGCGGCATGTGGGTCTGTGAGCAACATTTTCTGGCCGCACAGGCACCAGCAAAAACCGAGGGAAGATTTATCTTCCATGATTGAATAGCAAAGTCACAATCGCTAGCTCAAACGAGCTTAATCTTCAGAGGATCTGAAGAAATAGAGGCCAGGGCCTACAAAACGTGGTAGCGGAGAGGAGGCAACCTGAATCTTCCAGTGGAAAGGAAGATCTGGCATCATGGGGCGGAGCCGAGGGTTATACCATCCGGGTGGGTGGGAAGAGCAAGCCTGAAGACCTTCTGGCAAGAATTAAAGGGGAAAGGGACATGCCATTAAGTGTGGATGAACAACATATCCACGTCACTAGAAAATATTTTTTTTACTTCAAGCTGCCTGGGGCCTTGTTACTGTGGGGCGAGTGCCCGAATTCTACTGTGTTTGGATTGAACTACGTTCATTAAGCACCACCTTCCTTGTCCGCTCCTAAAGTGTCTGTTCTAGCTTTATTTGCATCAGGCAGCAGGATAGGTTAATAAAACACTGCTCTAACCTGCAGAAGTGTGCTCTTCTACATAAACACAACCAACTGGGAATTTGACATGACAGTCAACAAGGAGAAATGCAACACATTCTGACTACAAAATTCAAATCAGCAATTTAATTTGAAAACCGTGGTATCTGCCATGCTCAGAAGTGACTGTGCCACTCCCAGAAGTAAACAGCAGTAACTTCACAATTCTCCAAATACGTATCATGGACAGGTATTAGGGTAAGTTCACTAGCCTGGGGCAGTTTGCACTATGCCCAAGACAAAATCGATCTCTGTATACAGTGCTAGACTGTATCTTCTCCATGCGGGGAAAAAAAGACTATTGAGTGGTAAATTAGGCCAGTCCCTCTTAAAAGGTGTGTGGGTATGTGCGTGTGCGCACGCGCATATACATGCACGTGTGTTGATGGGAGGCTGATTAGTTTGGGGAAATTTAACATAACCAAGTTATGTGTGTTCCAACTTACGCGATCCCTTACCTTCTTTTCTGGTGTCTCTGTGAGCAGCCAGTCATTGGACTTTAGGTGGTAGAGTTCATCAAACTTCATGCTAATGTCTTCAATGGAGAGCTGAAGAAGGTCCCAGAAGCCAGCCAGATCCTGTGCAGTAGGTCTTGGATTGGAATTTGGATTCTGCATGGCAGATGACAGTAATAATCAAAGACACTGATTTTTTATTTTTTTTGTACAATTTACATCAATTTATTTACCCAGACTAGCCCAACAGAGATGCATCATCTCCTTTTCAGTGGGTTCCTGCTTCTATCCATTTCCACAATTGGGTGGATGTGGACGGGGGACTAATGGTTCTCATGAAGTAGGCAGAGAAAGTGCTGGATATACATATACTGATTGTTTACCTCTTAATCAAGGCATGGCCAGAGGTTATGTAAATGGTCTGTTAATCACCGTTGAAGGGATTAATGTGCTATGAGGTGTAGTGAGGTAAAGCTGAGTGCCACATGCCCCTAGAGGGTGATTAACTGGCCATCAAAATAACCCCTGGAAGTACCTTATTGCTACTGTAATAAAACTGAACTTTGTATTGTGCTGTATCTTACCCAGCATGTGATTATTTTCTGCATGTATGTTTGCCAGAGATGAACATAAGGCTGCTAGAATGCTCACAGTCAGTCAATCAGGAAGCTCCACATCTCACACCCTTTTAATAATGGAGAAAAGAAGTCTCAAAGAAGCCCTGAATGGCAAATGGAAGAAGCCAAGATGTTTTAGTTGTAACGCAGAAACACAGAAGGTGATGGCAGATAAGGACTGTGTGGCCCACATAGTCTGCCCCTTTTCCCTACCTAATGCAATACCGCAGACCCTAGTTGATCTGTGGTTTACCCTCTCTTCCCTATTGCAAGAGTACTTCTATGTCTATCCCATGCATTCTTGAATTTCCCTACCATTTTTCCCCACCACCTCCACAGGTATTCTGTTCCAAGCATCCATTACTCTTTCTGTGAAAAAGCACTTCCTCACGTTGCCCCGGAGCCTACCCTCCTCGAGCCTCATATCATGCCCCCTTGTTCTTGTGCACCTTCTTTTCTGAAAGATGCTACCCCTCCTATACCTTGTTTATACCCTGAGGTACTTGAATGTCTCTATCGTAACCCCCTCTTCTCCTCCAGGGAATACATATTGAGGTCCTCTAGTCTTTCCTCATATGACTTTTGGTGCAGTCCTTGCACCATTTTTGGTGCCCTTCTCTGGACTGCCTCTATTTTGCCCATGTCCTTCCAGAGGTGTGGCCTCCAGAAATGGACACAGTACTTCAGATGAAGCCTCACTAGTGATCTGTACAGTGGCATAACCACCACCTTTTTTTCTGCTGGTTGATACCGCTCCCTATGCACTGTAGCATACAACTGGCTCTCCCCACAGCCTTCTCACATGTTTGATTACCTTTAGGTCATCAGATATAACCCCCCAGGCCCCGTTCTTGATTGGTGGTCATCAGTACCTCTCCCATCTTGTACTCCTCCCTTGGATTTCTGTGCCGCAAATGCATGATTTTGCACTTCTTTGCATTCAGTCTTAGCTGCCACACTCTCGACCACTCCTCAAGCATGTTTAGGTCCTTTCTCATCCCCCCCAGAATGTCGACCCTGTTGCAGATCTTAGTGTCATCTGCAAAGAGACATACCTTCCCCTCCAGCCCCTATGCAATGTCACTGATGAAAGAGGACTGCCCCCAGCATGGATCCCTGTAGCACCCCACTGGTCACCCCCCTCTCCTTGGATTGAAGGCTATTAACCACCACCCTCTATGTCCTGTCACTCAACCAGTTTCTGACCCAGTTTACCACTTTGGGGTTCACTCCCATTCTGCTCAGCTTATTTACTAACCTCCTATGTGGGACGGTGTTGAAGGCCTTGCTAAAATGTAGGTAGAAACATAGAAACTTAGAATTTGATGGCAGATAAGGACCGCTTGGCCCACCCAGTCTGCCCATTTCCCTACCTGATGGATAAGCTGCAGATTCTAGGTAATCAACAGCTTACTTCCTCCTGCCCCCACCAGAATTGCCTTATGCCTGTCCCATGCATTCTTGAATTCTCCCACTGTTCCTGACTCCACAACCTCCTCAGGAGGCTGTTCCATGCATCCACAACTCTCTCTGTGAAAAAATACTTTAACATTACCTCTGAGCCATCCCCTCTATCTTCAAATTGTGCCCCTTGTTCTTGCACATCTCTTCTTCTGAAAGATACTACCCTTTGTACCTTAATTCCTTGAGATACTTGAAAGTTTCTATCAAGTCCCCCCTTTCCTCAAGGGTATACATATTAAGCTGCTTTAGTCTCTCCTCGTATGTCTTCTGGTGCAGACCTTGCACCATTTTGGTTGCCCTCCTCTGAACAGCCTCCACTCTGTCTATGTCTTTGCGGAGATGGGGTCTCCAGAATTGCACGCAGTACTCCAGATTGGGTCTCACTAACTATCCATACAAAGGGATAACAACTTCTTGTTTTCTACTGTTGATGCCTCTCCCTATGCATCCCAGTATCCCCACAGCCCTCCTTACTGCCTTTTGACATTGCTTGCCCACCTTTAGGTCATCTGATATAATTACTCCTAGGTCTCTTTCGATTTCTGTTGTTATTAACTCACCCCCCATTGTGTACTCTTCCCCTGGGTTTTTGTTTCCCAGATGCATTACCTTGCACTTCTTTGCATTGAATCTGAGCTGCCATGTATTTGACCATTCCTCCAACCTTGCCAAGTCCCTTTTCATTCATTCCACCCCACCTTGTGTATCAACCCTGTTGCAGATCTTTGTGTCATCTGCAAAGAGGCATACCTTTCCTTCCAGGTGCTCTCCAATGTCACTTATAAAGATATTAAAGAGGACCGGTCCCAGTACCGAACCCTGCGGTATCCCGCTAGTTACCCTCCTTTCTTCACTGTGGACTCTGTTTACTATTACCTTTTGCGTTCTGTTGTCCAGCCAGTTTTTTATCCAGGCTACCACCTTGGGACCCACTCCAAGGCTGGCTAACTTGTATATTAATCTTTTGTGTGAGACTGTGTCGAATGCCTTGCTAAAATCTAGGTAGGCCATAGCCACAGCCCCTCCCTGGTCTACTACTTTGGTCACCCAGTCAAAGAAATCTATTAGGTTCATCTGACATGACCTTCCTGCTGTGAAACCATGCTGCCTTGGGTCCTGTGCCCCACTGGCCTCTAGGTACTCAACAGTTCTTTCCTTCAGAAGTGATTCTATAATTTTCCCTACCACTGAAGTCAAACTAACTGGTCTGTAGTTTCCTGCCTCTGCCCTGCTCCCACTTTTGTGAAGTGGAATCACATTTGCCATCCTCCAGTCCTCAGGTACCACTCCATCCTCCCATGATTTGTTAAAGAGAGCAGTCAGTGGTGTTACTAGTTCTACCTTAGTTCTTTTAGTATTCTTGGGTGAATCCTATCAGGCCCATTGCTTTGTCCATCCTCAGTTTCAAGAGTTCTTTCAAAACCTTTCTTCTGTGAATGGACTGGTATCAACCCTATTTAGAGTTTCTCCTTGTTTGGTTTAGGCACCTCCCCCTCCTCATCTGTTGTGAATACTGAGCAGAAATATTCGCTCAGTATCCCTGCTTTTTCACTGTCACCCTCTGCCCACATTCCCTCTCCTTTATTAAGTCTCTGTATCCCTCCCTTGGTCTTTCTTCGCTCCCTAATGTACCTATAAAAGGTTTTATCCCCCTTCTTAACAGAGTTGGCTATCTTTTCCTCAGTTTGTGCCTTTGCTATTCTGACTGCTTTCCCCTGCCTCCTTCTGCTTTAACTGATAAAGTTCTCTGTCCTGCTCCTTCTGTTTTTCCTTATATTTCCTGAATGCTATCCTTTTCTCCTCAACTGTCCCCGACACCTCTTTTGAGAAGCATAGTGTTTTTTCCTTCATTTTGTTTTATTGATTTGCTTCACACAAAGGCTTGTTGGTTCTGCGATGGCTGCTTTGATTATTCCCCATTGTTCCTCCACCCCTCCTTCTTGCCCATTTGCTAGTGCTTTTCTAAGGCACTCTCTCATTTTCCAAAAGTCAGCCTTCCTAAAGTCCAATACTCTTGTTTTTGTATGGCTTGACTCTATGGCTGTGTTTATTGTGAACCACACTGTTTGGTGGTCACTTGTTCCCAGATGGCTACCTACTTCTAAATCTGAGATCCTTTCTCCTTCCCCATTTGAGAGTACCAGGTCTAAGATTGCTCCCTCTCGAGTGGGTTCCAACACTAGCTGTCTGAGGCATGCCCCCTGTAGGGCATCAAGAATTACCCTGTTCTTGGATGTGCCTGCAGAACAGGTACTCCAGTTAACATCTGGCATATTCAGGTCCCCCATCAACAATATCTCCCCTTTTTCTGCCATTTTAAGGATGCCTTCTATCATTCCCTTGTCCATTTCCTCCCCGAGATGGGGGTCTGTACACAACCCCCATGCGGATTGTGGTGCCATTTCCTGCCTCCAGGGTGACCCACAGTGACTCATCAACTTCCTGTTTACTCTTTAGTTCTGTTGCTTTAATCCCTTCCCTTATATAGAGAGAGCTACTCCTCTTTTACCCACCCTGTCCCTCCTGTAGACTGTGTAGGCTACATCTACTACCACTCCCTGATCTACCTCCCTGGTCACCCAATGAAAAATATCAGATTTGTTTGACAACACCTTCCTGCTGTGAATCCCTGCTGCCTTGGATCCTGTGCTCTGCTTGATTCAAGAAATATCACAATCCTTTCCTTTAGCAGTGACTCCATTAATTTCCCCACCAACTAGGTCAGGCTGACTGGCCTGTAGTTGTCAGCGTCCTCCCTGTTCCCACTTTTGTGGAGAGGGACTACATTCGCCCTCCTCCAGTCCCCTGGAACCACCCCTGTCTCTACCAATTTGCTGAACACAGCTGCTAGTGGTGCTGTCAGCTTAAAGCACAAGAAAGCAAAAATACAACCCAGAAGGGTAGTAGACTTCCAATTATGAAGCCTGCCTTGCACACGGATTTGCATATGCATAATGCCTTTATGGACGCTATGCTCCACTGTTTCTGTAAACTGCCTCTTCAGTGTACCAAATGCCCAAGACATTCAGCTATGAAGTGGTACTCAGTGGGAAAAGCTGTTCACACAAAATGGCACTAGAGGGCAGCTCTGATGTTGAACTTCAAGGGGTTCCCTTCTATTTTTGGTGGCTTGCAAAACTGCCTGGGGTGGGGGTCTGAATCCGAAAGTTATTACTATATTTTAGGAGCTGAAATTCTTCCCATGCCCCAGATTTTGGAAATCAATGTAATACGACAAAAATATTTAGAAGGTCATATGACGTATTACTGGCAACCCCTACCTTTCTTTTTCAGAAAACAAATCAAACGAGTTTGACTTCCACATGCAAAAATGGGTGTCATGTAATTTTCTTTCTTGGAGGTGAAAAACTTCCTCTTTCATTATTTTGGAAACTGTAACCTCATTTTTGGAAGTCAAATACTTTCAAAACAGTTCTCTAAAATGCTGCTCTATAGCCAGCTTTACTCCGGGGTGAAAGAAAGAAATATTTGGCAGACTTTTCTGACTGATTCTCAGTGGAAAACGTCAGTAGTAGGCGTTTTTCCTAAAGGAAGCCCCAAACTACTAATTTAGGAAAAATACAGCTTTATTCACTCAGCAGATATGAGCCAGACAATGGTTTGTATGTCAAACTCTGGTTAAGAAAAACATGGGAACATGGAAAGGAACTCTTTTAAAGAAGCAGTGTCACCTATTGCATAATATATTGTCTTGGAAGTTATGGGAAAATTACAGCAGCACCGCTGAAAGACTGGAAGTCTTCAGACAAAGATGGGTTAGGCGAGTAGACTAGCAGACTCTGAACTGTGTTCTCTCTCTGAGAAACAAGCTTCTGCGAGTATATAAACATAATACTGCCCCCACATAGGTGATGCAGCCTGCAAGTCCCATTCATTAGGTATCCTGCAGCTCCGTTTACAAGTTAACGTCATCCAAACACAAGCTTTGGGGGTGGGACCACAGTGCTCAGACACTGTAAATGAATGATATGAGCATGACCTATTAAGGTAAATATATAATGCCTGCACAGGCCGGCCCAGTGGTGCTGAGGGTTGAGGCACTGGATGAGACACCTCGCGTCATGCCGGCGACCTGGGTTCGGGAATGGACTCGGGCTGCCGGGGGTCAGCAGGGGAAGAGAGAATAGAGTACCCAATGGGCTGCCCTCCTCTCCTGGGGTGGGGTCCTGGGATGCATCGCTCTATAGTGACCTACGGTGGAGATCGGTGGCACTACCAAAAGCGAAGCCGTAATAGGGGTGAGATGCAGCAGCCGTCAGCACCGCGGGTACGCGGATGTCATTGCACATCCATGTCTCAGGGGAACACACCTACCAGGAAAAACCCTCTGAGCATGTAGAATGATGCCTCTGATGGGGTCCTGCCGGCCACCCCCCAAACAAAGCCCATCTTGAGGGGCAGGGGCCCAAGGGTGATGTGGTCTCTCTCTTTGTGTCCCTTCCCGGGGAGGGGGCCCCTCCAAGGGGGGTAAGCCATGATTCTCCCTGCTTCGGCTGAGATTGTGGTGGAGGCTGGTGGGATTGCAGAGCATGAGACTCCGCATAACAGGGCTGATACAGGGAAGGTCTCCAACGTTTCTCAGGGAGATGAACAGAATGTACAAAAATAAAAAAAACTAATAATGCCTGCACAGAAAGACTTTAAATTAGGGTACATTAGTACCTCAAGCAGACTGCTGCTTGGTAGGAGTTGCCTGCCCCAAGAATAAAGGAGCTGTCAGCAAGAACAGCCACTTACCAGGTTGTCTTCACAGAGGCCTCGGAACTGCTGGAATTTTTTTGACATTAGTAGCTGTGCACTTCCCACTGCACTGCGGATCTTTCCTAAGACTAAGAAAACCAAAAAAAAAAATAACATTAATTATCTTCTACCAATAGAATTCAAGCATTCTAGCTCTGCCCCTGTAGTGTGGGTGTGACGAGTCACCATCTGTCATGTGTTCTTGTTTGTTCAGATTTGTTTTACTTATCCATTTAGGTATATATCTGTGTTTAAGGCCTTGTTCAGACTAGGGTATTAAAAATGGTTTAAGCAGCTTAAACCGTTTTAAAGTGCCCAAGCACGGTTTGCGTTCACACTTAACATGCATTGTAATCTGTTTTTTGAAACCGTGTTTAAATCCTGATAAGACCTAGGCTTAAACACGGTTTCAAAAACGTTTCAGAAGTTAACTCTGATTTACCTATAGTGCAGATGGTCAAGCACGGTTCCCCGTCATGAAGCTGGATGTCCCTACATGTGAATCGGTCGGCAGGTAATTTGATGCAGAGGCAGTAGTGCGGATGCTGTAAATCATTTTTAATAACGGTTTACAACATGCTGGCAGCAGTGTGGATGCTAGAACATGGATGCCACAGCATGGTAATTAATCCATTTTAGCAAAACAGTTTCCGTTACCGTGCTGTAGTGTGAACACAGCCTAAGAGCAGCTCACATGATCCAGACAGGCAACTCATACAAAACAGCTGTCTGCTCGAGAAGCTACTTTAGCCTGCATTTAAATTTTTTGGCAAAGGAATTAAATAAAATATTTAACTTACGGTGCCTGGCTCGTAGCGGTCGTATACAAACTACATGGCTGTACAGCGCTGCAGCCCTGTCCCTAAAATAAAAACTCTGATTACACAAAGTGGGGAAATGGGGTTGCAGGAGCTCAGTATACATCTTACTAGGATTGGGGCAGATGGCTACCTAAAGATACATTTACTAACTTTCCATGCAGTTCTACATGCATGTGGCTAATATATATTATGTTTTAGCTGCTTACATGTAGAACTGCCTGCAAAGTTAGGAAGTGTATCTTTAGACGGCCCCTCTCCCTGATCCTAGCAATACATATACTAGGCTCTTGCGGCCCCATTCTCTACTTTGCATCATCAAAGTTCTGATTTCAGGGGTGGGACTGCGGTGCTCTGGGGCCATTGGGCTCGTATATGGAAGTTATAAGCCAGCACTGTAGCTTATATCTAAATACTTTTATTTATTTCCATTGCCAAAAAAAATTCTAATGCAGGTTAAATAATTCCATGGGCAGGCAACTCTTTGGCATGAGTTGCCTGCTTGTGATAAACACAGGTGTCAGATGCTCTTTACAGAACATGTGCCTAATACAGAAATATGGTATGTTTCACAGAATGAAGGTTTGGAGCCTTTTGATTCCTTAGTAACAATCTTATGTGTTTATTTATTTACCAGTTTGACTATTTTCTTATTATTTTACCAACTACTAGTTAAAAATGAATCGAATGGAATCCGTGTAATAGGATGCCAGCAGATTTGTACTGGTAAAGCTGGCAGTGTATTTCAGTAGGAAACTTCAAATCTATTTGCAGATTGTTATAGTGGCGTGCAGCTTTTCTTCCACTAAAATGATATGGACCGAATATGAAAATGACTTTTTAATAATCTATGAATTCTTGTTATGATTCAGCAGGTGACAGTTTCCTCCTAACTAGATTTTTTTCTACTTGAGAAGAAGAAACAGAAGCTAATTACTTTTTTAAATGGTAATATTCAAACAGGTGGACCAGAATATTACAAACATAAAAAAGGTAACAATTTGCTACTGATAAAAGTTTCCATTTCTTTTGAAATAAATCTATAATGTCTCATTGAAATACACTGGGCTCCTAAGCAGCTGGGATTTTCTTACATCACATTCTCTAGAATGATTTTTACAAGCAGTGTGAGAAGTAATGGGGAAAACACACGGCAACACTTCAGCGTGCCAGACTTCCTTGTGCGATTCTGTAATGCTGCCTGTAATATGGTACTTATGTGCAGACCAGCGTTTCTCATGTCAGATAGTAACAACAAATAACTTCACCAGTACAAGCTTCGGGGAAAAAAAAACAAGCAAGTTCAGCTAAAAAATAAGTGAATTTATGGCACAATAAAGCGACCCAGCAATAATATTTACAGAGCTCCGCCAGTGTGTGTGTGTTGAGGGGGTGGAGCCCCCCAACTAAATAGCATACCAGCATTTTCAAGCAACCCCTTTTAACAACCAAACAATTTACTTGTAGCAAAAAAAGAATTAAATGTATTGCACAATTAAGTGACCCAGCAATATTTACAGAGCTCAGCTGAGGGGGGGAGCAGAGCCCCCCAGGTAAGCAAAATTAACTAAGCAAAAAGAATTGCATTTATTGCACAGTACTTTCTTTAGTTGGGGGGGGGGTGGAGTGCTCTGTAAATATTATTGCTAGTTAAAAACATAGGTATTTTGTTTAGTAGGAGGGCTCTGCCCCCACACACCCCCTGGCAGAGCTCTGTAAATATCACTGGTGGGTCGCTTTCTTGTGCTATAAATGTAATTCTTTTCTGAGTCGCTGGAAAATGCTGGTCTCTGAAATATGCTGCTATTCTGTTTAGATCCCAAATATAAGTGGTAATATCGGCGCTACTTTAGCATGCTTCCTCGAGCACTTTAGGAATTTGCATTTTTTGGACATATTAGATTGATATTACCGCTGTATTTGGGGGTCTCCGCCCCCCCCACACCCCCATCCAATGTATGCATAGAGCGTATGTGTCTGTACTTTTATCTCTTTTCTCTCGGTACCTGTTGCATAGTATTTCAACTTGCAACGCATGCACAACACATTACCGTAGATTCTGAAGTAGCCGCTACAAGTCCAGCACAATATAGTAATGCCAAGCACACTAGATTCACCACACAAACCGATAATATAAAAATAGAAAATAATGACTAATACACTAAAACAGAATAAACAAAATAGCCAGTTCTTTCTTTATTAGATGTGAACACATGCTCCTTAAGGGAATACAAATAAGTAACATTTCTTCCGGAGTGAGATGTTTCGATTCGGATTACTAAAGCATTTCAAAGGTCCCTTTTTGTCTCACATTTGGTTGCTAGTAGAGGTTAGTCATCAAATCCGACACCTGGAAGTGCCCCAAATCAACCCCCCTAGACTCTACTGATGCTTCTGTGGCTATAACTGACAGCGACGGTTGGGTTGTTGTTAATTCCTCAGTTTAAGTCATGGTTGCATCAAAAGAAGACAGCATGCCAATATTAAATTCCAGACACCTCTCCAGTTAAGAACGGGGCTGTGCCAGGAAACCGACTCGGTGACAAAAATGATTTTGCTAACCAGTCAAGCATGCAGGAATTATTAGACCGGGGACAGGCTAATGAAGGCATTTAATCTGAAGAAGAGACGGTGGATGGGAGTGTGGTTCTGCAGAAGCATAATTCTTGCACTTTCAAATTCCTGGCAACAACAGAAGATACCAGCTAAAGTAGGGAACTGCCTAAAATAGACTTATAACACCAGGTTTTGTATGCACAGTGCGTCTGGATGATCTGCTGCTACTTCATGGAACTGCCTCGTACTCCATTTGGGACCCTGAAAATTCCTTAATGTAATACTGCCTTTGGCAAGAAATGCTGTCGATTCATAAAAACATGGACGAGTAGTATTTTAATGGTACTGTACTTTCACCTCCCAGAAGAGACCCGCTACCTGAATACTGGAGATCGGAGACGGGCGAAATTATAAATCCCTAAGAAAGGAAAGTTTCCAAGATTGGTGGCTTTATCAACTGAAACAATGTTATACACTATGGGATGGCTGTGCAAATGGTGTTACGAAAAGGGACAGACACCAATATGGGGGACTCAGGTTTGATTCTCACCAGGTCTCCCTCATCAGATAAACAGTGGGATGTGTTGCAAAGATACAGCTGTTCTGGCAGTGGGTCAAGGGTAGTTTTAATATAAGTTATTTTTCAGAGGGAGGTCTTGGGAGCATAAGAACTCATGAAAATGGGATGATGCACTGTATAACAACAGGAAAAACCCTCTGCCTCTCACCAAGCTTCCAAATAACTGGAGGTGCCCCAGAGGCACTCGCCTCCATAGAAACATAGAATTTGACGGCAGATAAGGACCGCTTGGCCCACCCAGTCTGCCCATTTCCCTACCTACTGGATAAACTGCAGATCCTAGTTAACCAGCAGCCTACCTCTTCCTACCCCCCCCCCCCCCCAGAACTGTCTTATGACTATCCCATGCATGCTTGAATTCCACCACTGATTTTGACTCCACAACCTCCTCCGGAAGGCCGTTCCATGCATCCACAACCCTCTCTGTGAAAAAATACTTCTTAAATTACCTCTGAGCCCCTCTATCTTCAAATTGTGCCTCTTGTTCTTGCACACCTCTTTTTGAAAGATGCTACCTCTTGGACTTTGTTGATTCCTTGAGGTACTTGAAAGTTTCTATCATGTCCCCCTTTCCTCCTTTCCTTGAGGCTATACATATTAAGCTCCTTAAGTCTCTCTTCATATGTCTTCCGGTGCAGACCCTGCACCATTTTAGTTGCCCTCCTCTGGACAGCTTCCATCCTGTCTATGTCTTTGCGGAGATTGGGTCTCCAGAACTGCACACAGTACTCCAGATGGGTCTCACCAGCTGTCTGTACAGAGGGATAATAACTTCCTGTTTTCTACTGGTGATGCCTCTCCCTATGCATCCCAGTATCCCCCCAGCCCTCCTTGCTGCCCTCTCACATTGCTTGCCCATCTTTATGTCATCTGATAGGACTACCCCCAGGTCCCTCTCCATTTTTGTTGTTGTTAGTATCTCACCCCCCATTGTGTACTCTTCCCCTGTGTTTTTGTTTCCCAGGTGCATTACCTTGCACTTCTTAGCACTGAATCTAAGCTGCCATACATTTGACCATTCCTCTAACCTTGCCAAGTCCCTTCTCATCCTTTCCACCCCACCCTGTGCATCAACTCTGTTGCAGATCTTAGTGTCATCTGCAAAGAGACATATTTTTCCTTCCAGTCCCTCTGCAATGTCGCTTATAGAGACATTGAAGAGGACCGGTCCTAATACTGAACCCTGTGGTACCCCACTAGTAACCCCCCCCTTTCTTCAGAGTGGACTCCATTTACTATTACTCTCTGTGTCCTATTCTCCAGCCAATTCTTTACCCAGGCTGTCATCTTGGGACCCACTCCCAGGCTGGCTAACTTGTATAGTAATCTTTTGTGTGGGACTGTGTCAAATGCCTTGCTAAAGTCTAGGTAGGCCATGTCCACAGCCCCTCCTGATCTACTACTTTGGTCACCCAGTCAAAGAAATCTATCAGATTCGCCTGGCATGACCTTCCGCTATGAATCCATGCTGCCTAGGGTCCTGTGCCCTCTGGCCTCTAGATACTCGACTATTCTTTCCTTTAGAAGTGATTCCATCATTTTCCTATCACTGAGGTTAAACAAACAGGTCTATAGTTTCCTGCTTCTGCCTTGCTCCCACTTTTGTGAAGGGGAATCACATCTGCCCTTCTCCAGTCCTCGGGTACCACCCCATCCTCCCATGATTTGTTAAAAAGGGTAGTCAGTGGTGTCACTAGTTCTACCCTTAGTTCTTTTAGAATTCTGGGATGAATCCCATCAGGCCCCATTGCTTTGTCCACCTTCAGTTTTAAGAGTTCTTTCAGAACCCTTTCTTCTGTAAATTGGCCGGTATCAACTTCTGTATCCAGCGTGTTACTACTGTTTGTTTTATGTACCTCCCCCTCTTCCTTTGTAAATACTGAGCAAAAATATTTGTTTAGTATCTCTGCCGTTCCTGTCTCCTCTGCCCACCTCCCTCCCTTTATTAAGCCTCACTATCCCTCCCTTGGTCTTCCTTCGCTCCTGATGTACCTATAAAGGTTTTATCCCCTTCTTAACTGAGTTGGCTATCTTTTCCTCGGTTTGGGCCTTTGCTGTTCTGACTGCCTTCCCAGCCTCCTTTGCTTTAATTGATACAGTTCTCTGTCCTGCTCCTTCTGCGATTCCTTGTACTTCCTGAATGCTTCTTTTCTCTTGAACCTTCACTGCCACTTCCTTTGAGAACCATAGTGGTTTCTTACATCGTCTTGTTTTGTTTATTTGCTTCACACAAAGGCTCGTTACCTCTGTGATGGCAGTTTTATTATTTCCATTGTTCTTCCACCTCCTTCCTGCCCATTTGCTACTGCATTCCTTAGGCACTCACCATTTTGGCAAAGTCATCCCTCCTAAAGTCCAGTACTTTTGTCTTTGTATGGCTTGACTCTATTGCTGTGTTTATTAGAACTATACTGTTTGATGGTCGCTAGTTCCAGATGGCTACCCACTTCTACATCTGTAATCCTCTCTCCATCTCCATTTGAGAGAATCAAGTCTAATATTGCTCCCTCTCGAGTGGGCTCCAGTACTAGTTGTCTAATGCATGCCCCTGTAGGCATCTAGAATAACTGCACTCTTATGCAGCTGCAACTGCACTCCAGTTAACATCTGGCATATTCAGATCACCCATCAGCAATATCTCCCTTTTTCTGCCATTCTAAGTATACTTTCTATCATTTCCTGTCCATTTCCTCCCCTGAGAAGGGTTCATACACAACCCTGTGCGTATTGTGGTGCCATTGCCTGTCTCCAAATTTACCCACAGTGCTTCTTCTCCTCCCTGTTTACCCTTTTGTTCTGTTGCTTTTATTCCTTCCCTTATGTAAAGAACTACCTCCTCCTATTTTACCCTCCTGTCCCTCCTGTAGACAGTGTATCCTGGTATGTTTATGTCCCAGTCATGGTTTTGTGTGTGCCATGTTTCTGGACTGCCACGATATCCAGTTGTTCCTCCTCCATCAAGGCCACTAATTCAGAAAGCTTGTTACCCAGACTATGGGCATTAGTACTCATTGCTCTCCATTTTTTGATGGCTTTACCTTCTGTTGCAGCATCCCCCACTGATCGTTCTACCTCAGTCTTTTTCTCATTTAGTACCCTGTTTTGTAGGGAGAGGCTGGGATTTTCCTGCTGCTTGTCAGTGCCTCCCCCTTTGACTAGTTTAAAAGCTTGCCAATGAAGCATTTAAACCGATTGCTCAAAAGACTTGTTCCCTTCCTGGACAGATGCAGACCATCCTGCCAGTATAGGCTGGAGTCCCTCCAGGTGGAACCCCAGTCCCCAATGAAGCCAAACCCCTGTGCTCCGCACCATTTTTTCAACCATTCATTAAACTGCATGGTGCCAATTGCCCTCGCCTCCCCCATGCTTTTGACAGGCAGCACCTCTGAGAAGGATACTGTGTGTGCTACTCGTCTTAGGTCCCTCCCCAACTCTGCAATGTCCTCCTGCACTGCTCTAATCTCATGATGAGCCACGTCATTTGTCCCTAGGTGGACAATTACGTCCAGCTCGGAATCCCTTGCAGCTGTTCTCGTGATCCTGAGGATGCGCTTCCTGTCCCTCCAAGCCATGGCACCAGGCAGGCACCTTACTTCATTTTCCCAGCTCCCCCAGTTCTATACCCTAATAATTGAGTCCCCACCAGGAGCTGCTTCCTTTCCCTTTGGTGCCCTCTGCCTCCTTTCTGTGGAGGCCTCCTTGTGACAGATATCATCAGTCTTCTCTCTGGATGCATCCATAGGGGGCATGCTCCCCAGAATGGTGTATGGATTGTGGAGTGGAACAATTGACTGGGTGTGCCTCTGTTCCACCCTCCTCACCCTCCCTGAGCCCACTGTGGTCCAACTGCTGTACTTTCTTCACAACCTCTGAGGTAGTGGTGGTGGCGCTAGTGCTCCCTGGATGGGGGAGGTTCCCTTTCTACTGTCCAGTGTGGCCTGGGGGAAGGTTTCCTTACTACTGTCCAGTGCGGCCTGAAGACGGGCAACTTCCTCCCTCAGGGCAGATAGCTGTCTGCAAATAGGGCAGCATCTCAGCCTCCAGAAAGACTCCCGGGCCTCCAGGGCCAAAGAATCAAGAGTTGCAAGGGAGCGTCTACTCCGAAGTTCCAAAGTCACCATAGATGTAAAGACAATACAACAGAGAACAATGCATGTGTAGCCATGCACAACAAAAGCCTGTGTTTCCACTGCAGGGTTCTGACAGCATCATAGTGATCTTCAGAGTGAAGCTCAAGATGTCCCTCGTCATCAGAACCCTGAACTGGAAACATAGCTGAGTTGTGCACAGCTGCTCATGTCTTATTTTCTACAATAAATGGGCTGAAATACAGAAAAAGCTGCTGCTTTTTCTTTCCAAAGAACTGTTTGTCTTTTTATTCATCCTCCAGAAATGAAACTCAACGTTTCATGGCTCTGTCACTTCATAAGGAATATGGTGGTCTTACAGTCACTTGTCTAAGCTTTACTTTTTCTATAATCTGAAGTATCATCTCAGTAGCCACCTTATCTTCCCTGGCTCACCTCTTCCTAATAAAAAACCCTAGGGCAGCTTATGTTAGCCAAGTTCACATATGTTGCTTGGAACTGCGTATAGTTTTCTCCGTTTCTTTGCCAAGGCAAGGGAAAAGAGAAAACTACAAAGTTCAGATTGAAAAGAGTAAAAAGGGGGGCTATTTTTTTATTTATTTTTTATTGTAAATGTAAGGAAATTAAATTAAAACTGCAGGTGGCACAAGTTTAACTTCTATTTAAAAAAGCTGTTGCATCACTGAAGGGTATGACAGCATTGTAAGACCTTTGAACTGTGGTACAGCAGCTTTTTAGCTAGGATGGAAATCCATGCACAGCAAGGGGTTACCACATATTATACTTCAGCCATAAAGCATGGCAGGGGGTGCATTACGGTGGGATAACGGCCCGCCTCGGGTAGGTTGAAGCACAAGGCAAAGTTAAGTGCTTCCAACACCCAAGAAAGACCATTAGCCCACCATAACACATCCACTGGAGTGCCTTATTTGTATTATGAAATGGGTCCTAGTTAGTAAACTGAATGTATGTTTTAAGCATATTTTTCTTTTTTTTTATATTTATTTTGTTGAGTTTTTGATTTGAACTTTCATTAAAGACATAGTTCGACAAGATCTCTTACAATTCTATACGCATTGTTAGTTAACATTCTGTTATTTGTTATACAAGTTTATCAACAGGTACCGTCCTTTCTTAATCATCTTTCCCCCCCTACCCCCACAGTCATGGTTAAGGACAAAATTCTGGATCCACGCCAGCAACCCAGGTTCGGGAACGGACCCGGGTTGTCGGAGGGCCAGCTGGGGGAAGAAGGATGGAGTGTCCCACGGACTACTCTCCTTCTCCAGGGGGAGGGTGGGAAAATGATCGGCGCACTGAG
This sequence comes from Neoceratodus forsteri, assembly GCA_016271365.2. Lineage (NCBI taxonomy): Eukaryota > Metazoa > Chordata > Ceratodontiformes > Ceratodontidae > Neoceratodus > Neoceratodus forsteri. Next base: position 36,476,814 of record JADMNL010000037.1, on the reverse strand, counting down.
GACTCCTGACGGAGGCAGGGGATCTCATCGCGACTGGCTCACAGCTCTGGGAGGCGGGGCGGACGCTGGCATCATTGCACATGCCTGCCTCCATAAGGAAAATGGCAGAAAATCAAGGCGGGTAAGGACCACTGTCTACATGAAGCCCTCCTGGAAGACCTTGATTCACCACCATCGCTGCAGGTCCCCCGACTAGGTATTGGCTCTGTGGTCACGGAAGAAGTGGCCATGGCCCCGCCCTCCAGGGGACAAGCCGGGGGTGACTGGGGGACTTCAGCAGCCATAGATGGTGGTGGAGGCTTCCAGGGGCTGTGAACAGGACTGACAAATGACAGGGTCCTGCCACAGAAAAGATAAAATTTTTAAAAATAAATAAATAAATTCTGGATCCACCTCCAGAAGATGAGTGATGCATCTGTGCCATTTTATTCTAAATGTCTGCTCCTTATCTGCAATTTTTGCAGACATGGATTCCCTTTGGTAGATGTGTCATTATTGTTCTCCAGTCTCGTATTTCTGGGATTTTAGTTGTCATCCATCTTCTTGTTATGGTCTTCTTTGCTGCAAGCAAATATGTAGGCAAAAGTGTTTTGGTCCAAGAGGGACAGTGGTCCGGATATATGTCTAGCAAAAACATTTCAGCTGTAATCTCTATTGTCCCTCCTATACTTTTGGATATTTCTGTTCGCAAGGGGATCCAAAATGGCATCAGTAATGGGCATTGCCATATAATGTGTGCAAGGTCTGCCAACTGGCAGCCACATTCCCTCCAGCACCTTCCAAACACCTCTAGTAGGTATTTGGCAAGTTTTTCTGGGGAGCGGAAGTATCTATATCGACAGTTCCAGGAGAGTTCTCTCCAGGAGTTTGAAGAGGTGATCTTTACCGCAGCTAGTGTTGCTGCTGACCATTGTTCGTCTGGAACCACCTGGTCTAAATCTTTGATCCAGCTTAGCAATATGGTTTTCGTTGTTTCTGAAGTTAGAGCCCTCATTATTTTGTAGAGGGACCCTGTAAGATGTCCCCAATGGTTCCCCTGAACATGGTCAATGTATATTTTAAGAAGAGGAGGAGTCACTGCGTGATTGTAGCTGAAGTTATTCGGTTTCTCAAAATGTAGTCTCTAACTTGCAAATACCTGAACCGATCTGTTTTCGGTAGTCTATATTTGAGGACAAGTTCCTCAAATGATAAGACTCCTGATGGCCCCAGAAATTGAAACACATGTTCCAGTCCCAACTGTCGCCAGCAAGAGAAAGTCAAGTCTGATTGGGATGGTAAAAAAAGGTCCTCTTCTGAAATTAGTTTACAATATTCATATATAGACTGAAGGGCTCCTCTCTTCTTACCCTTATACCATATTCTCGGCACCTGAGATGTTATATTTAGAAAGTCCTTCAGAGGTACGGTCTTGCCACGGGAAGAGAATACAATCTTTTGGATGTCATGGAGATCATTCATATAAAACTCTAAGGTTTTCCATGGGGCATGGTAGTTTCAGGATAACCACAGTAGGTGGATACGAGAAAATGGTGTTTCAGCATATAGTTTCAGGTCTGAAAGGTTTAACCCCCCCCCCATGATAAGGACAGCTTTAAACTTTTTAGTCTAATCCCAGGACGACCATTTCCCCAGATAAATCTGGATATAATGTTGTCCCATGATTTGAAATAATATCTGGATGGGAAGAAGGGAACATTCTGAAACAAATACAATAACTGGGGAAGAATATTCATTCTTACAGTTTCTGTTCTTTGTAAAAATGATAAGGGAAGTTTCTACCATTTGTCCAGGTCTTGTTGGACAGAGGTTCATAATTGATCAGTTCCATGACACTTAAGTTTAAAGGAATATATAACCCCAGGTACTTCATCTTGGTGGATCTCCATTTTAAATGGTAAGTTTGCATCATGCTTTGGGGGTGTAACTGAACAAGAGGATTTTCGTTTTTGTGATGTTTAGTTTAAATCCTGCTAGCACTTCGTATTGTCTCAAAACATTCCAAGCCTCTGGAAGATTAAGCATATTTTTCTTGAGCTACTTTACGCCATGCTGTTGTGATAATGGCACGGTTAAAAGCACATCTTGGCCAACCAAGAGCCAGCATTCTTTCTGCCCATTTCATTTAATAATAATTTTGGCCCAAGATCCACATAAAATGGTAACGAATGCCGTTCAGTTCTGTCCTGATAGTTTATACTTGAGACTAGGGTTGCCACCTTTGGATGAGGTAAAAACCGGATGCTAAACCACTCCCCAAACTCAGCCTCTGGCTCCACCCCCTTTTATGACTGGCGTGTGTATTGCTCCTCCTCCACAGCCATTTGTAATGTTAGAATAGACGATACTAGTGACAGGAAATTATTTTTATACTGTTATTTATTTGATTTATCTATTCAGGTATTTATTTTTATTCTTTGGCAACCAGGTTAACTCCCATAGGCCAATAGCCCATTTTACAGGAGTGACCCAGGAGCACAGGAAGGTTAAGTGACTTGCTCAGGGTCACACCGTATGTAAGTGGAGGTTGTTGGAATCAAACTCAGGTTTGCTGAATGTGCCAAGCTCATCCACAGCTTATTGCTCAGCCCTCTGTTAAACACTCTCCCATTTTCCTTTCCATGTCAGTAAGGTATTCTGATGCTTTGACCAATTTTTGATAACTTGATTATCAATGCTTGTGGTACCCTTAATAGTGCACTGTGTCCCCCTTTACCTTAGCAGCTACTGCTGTTTCTTTTTATATTTCTAAGACATTCCACAATTTCAGACACACCATTCCATGTTTATCTGAATGACCTGTAAAAGTGTACCTAATATCATGGAATGTTCAGGTAATACAAAAAATTAGAGCAAATGTGGTGATAAAGGCAATAAGTTATATCATTAATTTAATAAAAATGGGTCAAAAACATACCAGACTATAGGACAAACAAAAAGAAATGCATGACAGCACATAAAGGTGTAAAAGCTGTTTCCTGTCGTATCAGTAAAAGACCATACCTAAAATGCAGAGTTGAAAAGATTGTTAATTTACTGCTAATGATCTTAATGGCCATACTTTACACCTCTCAGACAGTCTGGTTTTACAAATGAAGGCAGGTCTGAATGACTATGACATCAGAACTTCTTTGTAACCTGGACATGCAATGCAGCCAAAACAGTGAATGATCTGGTACATCAGTTTTAAGAGTATACGAGCACTCAAAATGACCCAAAAAACGGACTTCATTTAATCAAAACCAGATGACCGGATAAGGACCCTAAAAACTGGATTATTTGGTCAAAAACCGGAGAGGTGGCAACCCTATTGAGGACTAATCAGCAGTGCATTACCTGTAAAATTCCATGCTGCTCCCTGAAGGGCTTCAAGGGATACGAAGGCATGATCAATCTTGCACTTCCAAAGTGTTTTAATTCTGGTGTGAATGTTAAGAAATGTTCATCTAATTAAATACGTAAATCAGGAGCTCTGTGGCTGCAAGTGCAATAAATTAAAGCAGAAGTGAATGCTATTGTTAAAATGCTGTACCTATATATTTATTCTGTTTTGGTGCCCTTTTTCCTAGCATGCCCTTTCTGCTGTAAAATAATTCCTTTTTTCCATTTTAATTCTGTTAAGCATTTCTCTTTTGATTTGAAAAAAAGAAGGACTTTTACAGAGCACCTTTCTCGGCGTTGCACTGAAATCAGAGGAAGCTCCCTTACCTCCGCAGGAGCTCCTCTGCACAACAAATGGCCTTTGAAATGATGCCCCCATGGAAAGACAAGGGATCGTAAATTGTCCCTTAAGAGCTAGCAGCGTGATCCCTTTCCACTTCCCTGTTCCTGGCCATGCCCCTGCACTCCGACATTTTATGACACCGCAATAGGGAGAGTGTGTGTGTGTGGGGGGGTTGGGGCGCACTCTTCATAGAAGTGTATGGAGTTTGATTTTAAAATACAGTTTTGGGCTGTTTAAGTGGCCATTTGGTAAAACTGGAGCCAGAGTTAAACTAAAAAGACTCTTGTTAGTTGAACCATCGCTCCACTTTTACCAAATGGGCACTTAAATGGCTGAAAACTTTACTTTAAAATCATGCTCCACACACTTCTATAGCGCCCCCTGCGCTCTTCCTATTGCCACGTCATAAAACAGGGCATGGCCAGCAACAGGGAAGTGGAAAGGGATCGCACTGCTAGCCCTTCAGGGGAAATTTGCGATCCCTTCCCTCGGGGGCATAATTTCAAAAGCTGTTCTTTGGGGCAGAGGAGCTCCGCGGAGGTAAGGTGCCTCTGATTTTGGGGAGTTGTAACATTAGCAGGATTGGTTCTTTAAATATGGCTATTCCTACGCTTTTGTCAGTATTTCAGCTGTTTTTGAATACCCCTTTCCCAGGGTTGGGCAACCTAAGATAATCAGAGGGCCACAGGTGCAGCCCTCAAACACCTCCAAGGGCCACAAGACCACCTGTACCACAGTCACAAGCCAAAATAATACATTTGAATTAAAACAAACTATATATATATATATATATATATATTAATGATAACATTAAGAATGTAATAAAGGACTTGAACAATTCAATGCAGAATAAACAGCAAAAGCAGATGGATGAGGGGGCCACAGGTTGCCCATAACTGCTTTTGCTCATAACGCTGGGGAGCAGTGCCTGCTGCATGCTAGTGCACCTTAGTCACAAGGAAAATTATTTTATTACTGGGTATTCAAAAACAGCTGAGAATACCAATATAAACCAGAGGCTAACCTTATTTAAAGTAGTGTCCTTTAATTATACCAAATAAAAAAAAATGCTCAAGCAGAATCAAAGATGGGGTAAAAGGCATCTTACAGGAGAGGAGAAAAAGGGCAATGCAACATTTATAAACATATACTTTACTATATATATGGAGTATAGCCTAGAGGCTGGACTATATGAGCTGCAAATCAGATTGGTACATCCAGCAGACATGGGTTTTATGGCCACAACCTCCACTAGTATACTCTGTTACTCTGAGCAAGACACTTAACCACTCCAGTGCTCCAGGGTTGCCCCTGAAAACAGGCGCTTGTGCCAAGTGGGCCTCACCAGTTACCAAAGAATTAAAATAAATATGTGAATAAAATAAGAAGGTACAACATTTCACAGTAATATGCACTGCTGTAAAGGATATGCATGGCTCAGCTTGTCTGTGCTAAAGGGACACCGTCAGCCCCTTAGGTCTCAATGTGTCCACAGTTTAAAGAACACATTTTATGATTGCTCACATTCTGCTGAGATTGCTTAAGTAGCAGGTACCTTGATTCAGATTCCTTTTTTCTTTTTAAACATGAAAAACAGCCTGCCCACCATACTAGTGTTGCCACACAAAAACCCGTTTGTTTACAGTCCTTGATCAACTCTCACTGCATCTTTCCTGTACTTGGAAACACCCTCAACACAGTCTAGCCACTCATGATGCAGCGGGAGGACAGGAGACTACTGCATCTCAAATGGCTGCACTATTCTGAGGGGTTCATAATGTTCAGGAAGTATACAATAAGAGTAGATGAAGGATTTGAAACAAAACAAGATCGAGCATAATTACACCATTAGCATGCACTTCAGTTCTACTAAGGCAGCAGATATAACAACCAGCTACATCAGTGACATTTAGAGATGGAAACCAATCATAACATGTGGCTTTTCAATTACAAATAAAATGATGCAAAAATGGTTGACAGTGTCCCTTTAACACAAAGTGCAATTAGGAGGAGCTGAACAGTGTTGTCACAGCTGCACCATAACATGCTGAAAGGGAAACGTGTTAGCACCACTCTACTGTTGGGTTGCAGATACTAGAAGTACAGAACACAAATGCTATACTAAACCAATGGTCTTCCATGACAGCACCATTTAAAGCTCTGTTTTGAGCCTTGCGCCAAAGTAGCTGGTACCCTCATGCACCCCTTAGGAATGTCACCATATGAAAATGGTCACAGTATGATAACCTTAGGGTTCTTATATTATTATGATATAATAACCAGTTTTCCCTTTTTCTCATAGGGAAACCATGGCGTAATTTGCTGTTATAAAGTAGTATTTATAACAGCAAACACACGCACAATTTCCCTTGCTGTGCACATGCTCAGGCAGCAGCGAGACCAGTAGAGACCGCTCACCACTTCCGTCTCGCCCGACACAGAGCCGCCAGTAGAACTCGGCAGTAAGTTCTCCCCCCCCCCACACACACACAAACACTGGAAACACATAAAGACCCAGTAGAAGGACAAAAAAAAAAGGTTTACAATAGGGCAAATCTCGGCACCGGGCTAAAACAAAACTACACCGCAGATGCACCGCAAGCTCTTTATTTTATATAACTGCTGAGGCAAAAAAGGAAAACCCAGCAATTATAGAAAATAAAAATGGGTCGGGTGCCAAATTCAATTTTACACACACCCTCACTGTGGGATGCTTTTCACAAACCCCTTGGGCTTCACCCTTGGGGTTTATGTAGCACCCCACAACTCGGGTGTGTGTAAAATCTCGTTACACACCCCGGCCCATACTTTATTCTCTATATAATTACTGGTGACCCCCTTTGTCACATGGTTAACAAGCCTCTGTCAAACGCTGTAATAACCCAAAAACTGATTATTACGGCACTCTCAAAGCTTCTTTTGAGTAGCAGTATCTTCGAGGACAGTGATGCTTTAGCTCTGCCATCAATCAGCATTGTCATGCTACCTCATTGGCTCCTATTCTGTTAGTGGGTGGGCTGAACAGTTCCTCAAACATGGCGGCTCCATTCCCGCCAAGCAACGAACCGTCACAACAATGCACAGTTTCCACAATTGTAAGTCTAAGTTTTTTTTCGTTTTTGGTTTTTCAATAAGTTATCCGGTTGATCCTGCCTTCTAAATTACTGAAATGTACCTGGTTGATCCTGCTGTGCATCAGGCTTGGGAAACTGGGAGTCCGACCCAGCACAATCACCATTGACATTGTCCCTGCTCTGCCTCACTTCTAAACTGCGAGGTTAACTGCAGTTCAGCAGTTTTTAAAAACAAAAACAATGTCGCTACTGGACCGGAGAGAATGAGTGAGAGAATTCCCTGCACCAGCATAATTTTTTTACGGTGTGTGATGACCTCATAAAACTCTTGAGTTTCATTCTCAAGGTTTATGGGTCGTCACACACCTCGGGTGTGTAAACAAAATCCATAGCACACAGTTGCATAGCTATTATTCTCTATATTATGGTGTCTGCTTTGGGTTTTGTGGGTGTACCCCTCCGCACCCTGAACAATTTGGGAGAACTAAGAAGATAGATATATTCTATCATGATACCTTATGATATATCATGAAAACCCAGATATGATATAGACAAACAGACATGACATCAGTATCGTCAGTGAATATTATCATGATCATTGTGAAACATGGTTATCGTGACAGCCCAAGTCTACATGAAGGTCTGCTGCGGAGTCCCCCCTTCCTGGACTGGGACATGCAGCCAGTGGTAGTGCTACTCTCAGTCCTGAACCTGGGTCACCAGCTTGGAAGTGTGATGAACTTCCTCTGGGCAACCAGGAAGTAGTGCTATGTGGAATGTTCAGATCCTGGCGGAATGCAATTTTGCAGAATTTTGTGAAATTCCATGCCAAATTTCTGCCGAATTTCATTGGAAGCGGAAGGGTGAATTCCACTGTTGAATAATGTGGAATGGGATCTTTATTTATTTAGTTTTTGTTAACCAGGTAGGTGCACTAGCCATAAAATGACTATTTTCAGGCACAACCTGGGAGAGTACAACAAAAGGAGAACAGTTGAACAACAGCAACATGGGTACAATAATTTTTTGCTCCATTACTGCAGAATTACATTCAACAGAGCTCAATATATTCTGTGGAAATGGTCACATAAGGATTTTCCGTGGGAAAACATTGTTCCTCAGAATATAATCCCGCAGATCATAGCAAGTGGAATTCTGCAGAATGAACAGCGAAATTCCAATGGAAATTCTGCTGCCAGAATGGCCATTCTGTGCTAATTCCACCACCGGAATGCCACATTTCCAACAGCACTATCAGACAGCTCCAAATATACTAACATACTAAGAAGCCAGCACAGTAGGTCCTCTGGTCTATCGAGTCCGCTCAGGGATCAGTGACTGTTTAGGGCATGGTGTTCTTCCCCCCCTCCTCCCTGAGGTCCCTCTCCCCATTCCCAGGCCGCCCCCCCAATTCTAACCCCGTTAAGATGCACTCTCCCCCTATACCTGTCCCAACCCCTCAAACCCCTCCATAGTATCCACATCCACGAGTTCTACCAGTAGAGCTTTCCAGTATTCCACCACCCTTTCAGTGAAGTAGCGCCTCCTCATCTCCCCTATGCAATTTAAATGACATGAATAAAAAAAAATTTTAATTCACTCTTTATGCCCCGTACTATGCCACTATCCAGATCTCCCTCTGGGTTCCTCTTGGCACTGTGGCTTCACCAGAACCTGACCCCTACAGCTGCCCTTACCTCCATGCAGCCGTGGATTGCTCCCTGGGCAAGAGAAGAGGGGGGACTCCTCTAACTCACTATGCTTCATCAGGTCCGGCAGCTGGGGAGTACAGGTCTGGTCACCTCTGGTTTACCGGGGTCCACTGTCCATCTGACAGTGTTTTTTTTCTTTCCTGTTTCACCCAGTCCCTGTAGATTCAGGCATGCAAGGGAGGTCCAAGATGTGTGTGCATGTGAGCCTGCTGCCACACTGAACTTCCGGCTTGTATCCACCCTCCATGGCCTCAGCTGCACTGCCACCTGTGATCACTCAGGTGGCAGTACTGCAGCAACGATGGCGACCCACCTCCCTAGAGGAGGACAGTGTCCCTGGGATGCTCAATCCTCCCCAGTCAGCCCCCGATGATCAGAGCATATTCCCAAACTTGGGTTGATGGCAGTGCGAGCAGTAGCACTACCGATGCACTGACAGGCCAGCCGTGAATACTTTTTTAATGCAACTGTTGTCTTCCCAAGACAACCTTCCTTGAATCTGACAAGATGCAAGGGTGGACAAATATTTTATTCTTTGCTTTGCTGTACAGGAACAGAAGTAGCTGGTCCATTAATCCACTGTGCCTTGGGGGCTTGCCAGTGTGCCAGCACTCAAACTGGTTAGAACTGAAAAAGCATACAGTACTTTACAAACAGTGCATTGAATTTTCTGATTCCCAGTGCTCAAAAAGGCTGTGGTCTCAGTTATCAGACCCTAGGATTTGCGCATCACAGCAGTATCTTAGTCTTGTAACAGTAAACCGGTAAAGTTGTTACCTGACCCAACAGAAACATGAGTCGCTTTTACACACAGGTTTTTAAAATGGAATGAGCTTTACCTGCGGCGCCGTTCTACTCTGTTGCGTTCTTAGGATCCTTTTACACTCCAAGAGTTTTCCAGCAACTCCCGCCTCCATCTGTGTTTTGGCACCCCCCACAGAGCTTGGTGCCCTATAGCTGTTTCTGCACTGCTTCAGAATAGCTGTTTTACACAGCTGGACGAAACGGAACACAACGGGACGAACCGCAAAAAGCTGAGAATGCGGTTCGGGTGAACGTTCACCAAGGGCATGGAACAGATGCATTTTATATACACAGGAGGTAACGGAATACTGTTTCTGTAACAGTCATTCCATTACAGAAACCTGTGTGTAAAAGCGCCTAAGGATACATGGAATTATTCTGCAACAAGCAGTACTGTCCTGATTGCTCCACATCAAAGGTAACAAATACAAACCACACTGCCTAAGCAAGTGATCATCAGTACATTTTGCTGTGCTCATGGTTGGACTTGGAATACCAAAGGATGGCTACTGGTGTGGTGCAGGCCATAGTAGATCACATAAAGACTGAGATGTCACCTGTAGACTCCAATTGTTATTTGCAGAAGCTAAAATAGTGCAACTAAAAGTTAGTACATGTTCTCCATGGCATGAAAAAATGTAAACTTTGGCACAGTACATGTCATGCACTTACTGTGCACTTACGAGGCAACACAAGAGGACAGCAAGGGTCAGCCACGCTATGCTCAAACGACAAAAAGTCGCACTGGGTCAGTGGTGCTCAATGACGCACTTCAAACTTCAAGACACAGAAAAAGTCAGGCACTTACCACCTCATAATAAAGGGACTCTGGCTCCAGAGTAATTTGCTTCGTTGTCATTTATTGAAGACAATCTCACGTGAAATAAGACACAGGCATACGCATCATGCTTGCCTGATGCATTTCGGAATAAACATTCCTTTATCAAAGGCTCTTTATTGTTTATTCCGAAATGCGTCAGGCAAGCATGAGGTGGTGAGTGCCTGACTTTTTCTGGTTTGAAGGGGCAGCCACTCTGTCTGCCTACTGGCTGTCCCAACTGCAGCACACAGCACTGAAGCGATGCAGAATGATGGGCGAGTTACAACTTACTACCATTGGTGATAGCAATCCTGAATGGAAATGCTAGGGCAGACAGTATTAACAAATCTCAGCTCACTGATGTCTAAACTGAGACGCTCCGTTTACTACTGTCTGCAGTGCCATTACTGAATGTAAGCACAGGGATCACTTCCCTGTTGGCCCACATGGCTAGTCACTACAGCACAGTTCTGCTGAGAGGCAACAAGGACCTGTCAAGTTGCATTCATGGGTGATGATGATGCTGTTTGCACTTACCACCCAATGTAGCATCCGGATCCATGCCGTGCCTTCCTACCACCCCCAGCTGTGAGCAGCAGGGGTCTTGATGCTATAGCTGGGTGAGGAGTGCAAACAACATCATCACCATCTGTGACTGGCTGGTAAGAATCACAGAATGCAGAGTGGCCTGCACCCTCATGACCGGGAACCGAAACAGCCTCATCTCCAAAATGCAACCAGCCGACCCTGGTATGGGATTCTGGGAACTGCATGCAACCACGTTCTCCTGGGTGGCAGTGCAACAGACTGCCACCGTGACACTGCCCATGCCCTGAATCTGGAATTTTAACATGTAGATTAATGTATGGGAAACCATACATAGCAACAACCGTACACAATAAGGTTCATCAAGGGCCTGTGAGAACATCATAGGGACCTTGAGACCAAAGCTGAAGAGGTCCTTGATGTCACCAAAATCCCCGAGATGGAAATACATGCCGAGCTGGTATGGGTGTCCATTTAATATATTATATAGCATATAGTCCTCTATACTTTAGAATGGTGCTTACTGACCACTGCCACCTGATGGGAGGTAACACGCTGTGCAGACACACGCTGTCCCCCAAGTTTCAGTTTCAAGCAACCATTACACTGTGCGGTGTATGATTTTCTCTGTCTCTCTTGCGGTACAAAAAATAATTTCAGACCAGCATGTGAAGGAAGAAATCGACCCAGTCAGAAACAGACTCAAGACCTTGGGGACAGTGAACTCCTTTCTGCCTGCCTGCAAATCGTTTATGGTGGAAAAGCACTCCAGTTTAATGAGCCAAAAGATGTGGACAGGTGGCAGAGAAAGTGGAGGAGTTCCAGCCTCGAGAAGAAAATGAGTTAGAGCTAGAAGAGGATTAAAGGCATGCTTGGTATCACAGTTTATGATCTGACATACATGTCTAGTGAGCCAAAATGCTTTGTACCTTATAGCAGGACCTTAAGGACTATTTTTCTTTATTTGTATATATATATATCTATATCTGGCATGATTTTCAAAAGACGGTGGGAGAAGTATTTTCAAGTTGCACAACATCGATCCCAGCCCTCCACACCACAGGGACGGCTTCTGAATAGATGTATATTAGTATTGGTTTACCACACATACGCACACCTACTTTTCAAGACTACAAGGCAATCAGTGTCACCATCAATTATCAGGATATCATGTTTATACATATTGGAAATCCTAAACCTTTTATGGAAATGTGCTATATATAGCGTTGTTTTAAAACAATAAACTGTAAGTTCCAGGGGAACAGTCAGCACTACGAGCCCCACACCCAACTGTGGGGCTGATTCCAGTTTACACTCTGTGTGCACAAAACAATTAATAAAAAAAATGACTTACTGTTTTACTTGCTGTAGAATAGTAGACAGTATCAGGCTTATTCTGCCGACTCCCAAGCTGACATTTGCTGTAGCCAGAAATCCCAGAATCCCCTGAAGCTGATGTCAGAGCTGGGTTGCAGCAGTGAGAAATTCAACGGCCTGCACTGCATGTTAGAGCTTTCATAAGCTCAGAGCAGATGTTTGCCGGTCCCGCTGTTCTCCGAGGGCTAAGAACAGTCCTCCGTGACTGTATGTAGCCTCAAAAAGGCAAAGGGATTAGTAAACAGAAGATCTGACATTTTGAAAACTCTAAGAAGCACTGTAAGCTAGTCAGTTTTCCACTGCTGCAGCCCGGCTCTGCATTAGCTGCAGGGGAGTCTGAGATTTCTGGTTACAGCAAATATCAGCTTGGGAGTCCGCAGAATCAGCCTGATACAATCTACTATGTTAGCAATAAGTCACAACAGGGCATTGGTTGTCAGGGGTTAATGCAGGCCCAGGTGTATAATGAGGCACAAGGCGTTTGCACTGACTGCCTTTTGCACCCAGAAGTGCATTAACCCCAGACAACCAATGACCCGAGTGTCTTATTGTGCAAATGAAATGGTTAAACTGAGACACAATTTAATTAATTGAAAAAATTCATTTTTTTTTTTTTAAACAGGTATTTTTCTTTTTTTAAAAGTAAGTGGTAAAACATAGTCCCTCCCTACCCATCAATCATTTGTCTTGTCACATATTCAGCAGAAGGAATGTTTGTTTATTACATACATAGGAATTCAAACTGCTGCAGAATTCCTCTGGCAGACTGTGCACCCCTTTACACACTCTGAAGCAGAGTAAGCAGCACAGACTGCCCTGACAAGCTGGTTAGAATAAAAGGGGGATTTCTCATGGGGTTCAAAGAAACACCAGGGGCAGCATTTTCAAAATGTAAATGTAAAACTATGATGCAAGGTGCCTGCGCCAAATGGGTATGACGCAAGTTTGCAGCGATACAGATTTTCAAATGCTGGCTGTGGCAAAATCAGGATGCCATGCGGCAAAGCCCCCAAGTGCCACCCTTGTGGTAAAAGCACCAGTGCGCCAGGTTGCAAGGGGGCTTGCGCCACAGCAGGGCTGCACTATCCCCTTGTGTCCTATTCTAAAAACCCCGCCATGGTCGCAACAGGGGGCTGCGTTTAGACCAGCCAGAAGGTGGTCTAAAGGCCATGCATAGCAGCCTGGCACAGCGGTGATTGGGGGTCTTCAAGGCAGTAACTAGAGGCATATGGAGCATGGGGGTGCCCTAGAGGGCAACAGGGGCATGGTGGCGATGTGCAGGGGGGTTGAGATGGCACACAGGGAGGGTGTCCTGTGCTACTGGAGACAGCTGATTGGCCCAGGTAAAGGGGGCTGGCAGACAACGTCTGGGACCTGACCCTCAGAGGGATACAGCCCTGGCACCTGCCCCACTGGTGCTACTGACCCCAGCACCGTCGGCAGGCAGCAGTGGCTACAGGTTGTGGGGTACCAGTGGTAGCTGGGAATGATCCCCGGGCACTACAGAAGTCCCCTGGTTCATGACCCCCCCATGTGGGTGCAGGCTGCTGCCCTCCAATGATGCTGGAGTCAGTGGCACCTCTAAGGCAGGTGCCAGGGCTATATCTTTCTGAGGGATGGGTCCTGGACTATGTCTGCCAGCCCCCTTAGCCTGGGCCAATCAACTGTCTCTAATAGCACAGGGCACCCTCGTTTGGTGCCACCTCAACCCCCTGCACTCTGAGGCCGCACCCCCGCCACCCCTAGGGTAACCCCCGTGCTCTGTATGCCCCCATCTCCTTCTGGCAGATGTATTTACCCTGCCTTCCACCTTCGTGGCCCCTTGATTGTTCCACCAGGTTGGGGGGGGTTGACAGAGCCTTCCACCAAGCTCCACAGGTGCACCACATGTCCAGCGCAACCATACAGATGTGGCATATCTCGGGTCTTGGGCACAGGGAGTCTCATTTTTGTAAAATACAGCGAGGGGTCCCTGACACCCTGGGATTACTGCAGCCCTAGATCATCACAAATTGCGCCGATCTAAGGACTCTGTGAAAATCGAGCTCCTGGAATTAAAACTGTTAATAGTATTTCATTTTTTAAGATTGTTCATGTGTGTAAGGAGGGTATCGTGAGAGGAAAGAATGTTAATTATTTGCTTAATTTTTTAAATTTAAGGGAGTTTTACTTTTTGATGCCTTGTTGATTTTCAGTGAGTAAAGGTGGTAGCCATGTTCGTAATGGCAGTCGGGGATAAGCGATGTGACTCATGAATTCTGAATGAGACAGGCCCAAATTTCAAATCCTATTGCCTGAACGTGTTCCAACCTGTGCAATTCTGGGCAATTACCATATGGGTCTCTTATCTTATTTAGCCAATCAGGAAGCAGGAAATTTTCAACCCATTTTATAAACTGCGGTAAACATTAGTTTTAAAAAAAATGGTTTTGCACACAAACTGCAAACTAGGACCAGACCCAGACTTGGGCATGGGGTATTTTCAATAAAACTAGAATGACGGCTTCAGTTCTGCTGATTTACATGGGGTAAACCTAACCCCACACACAAAACCCTGTGACTAAAGTCCACCCTTGGGGCAGGATTACTAAGGCTACCTTTTTATCCTGTGCAAACAGAACAACTAGAATTGAAAATTGAAATTGCCATTTTAAGCACCACTTAGGATCAATTTTTCATGTTAAAAAAAAAGTTTGAATCATGTGTATAACAAAAACTGGTGCCACGTTTGTGTAATATTCTAAATTTGTGCCACGTCTTTAGTACTAATGATGCTGATTTGCAACCAGTTTGGGGGAGAATGGAAAAATAAAATGGATTTTAAGATTATGTAAAACAAAACTGCCCATTTTTGAAAACTGAAAATCAGTGGCCTTAAGTTTTGGTAACCCCCAACCCCACCAAAGTCACATTACTGCTAATATAAAACAGTACAGCAATTTGAAACATTTTACTAATAAAAATGATTTAAAAACACAAACACAAATCTGCCAGTGCACATACACTGCTTAAAACAAAGGCAAGGGGCACACACACCTCATACCTGTGTGAATATTTTATGGTAGTATTTACATGGGCATCAGCTAATCAGGAGATTGCATTTACAGTGGCAATTTTATGATGTGCAATAAACCTACTCTAATATTAACATACCTTCTTCAGACAGATGGTTCTCTTTGGTCTCTTTGTCCATCTGATGGCACCATCCTTCCATCCTCTCTGACTCGGCCTGTAGAAGCTTCAGAAACCAATGGCCATCCCGACAGCAGGACAAGGACTGCACCGTTTCCACTGGAGAGTTGGCTGAAGATTCCAGCCATGGATCGGGTGGAGGGAGAGAGGAGGGGTCTAGTGCTGGATCCATGCTCTCACTATAAGAAATGTTCTTTTTTTTTGTCTGAGAGATCTTTGCATGTTGCCGTACAACAGAGTCTGCACTGAAGGAGTTGTGATGCTGGGGAAAGTCCAAGCAGTTTTTGTCTAGAGATTTGACACTAGAATTATTCAATTCCTGCGTGTTAGAGTCAGTCTCCTGTTTTGAAGTCATACTGCTGGAGCGGCTCGCTCTAAATAAGCAAAAGAATAATGAGTTAAACTTAGGTTATTTTTATTTATTTGACAACCAGCTACGTACACTGATCCGAGAGACTGTTTTCAGATACTACCCAGGCCATCAAGATGGCACATACAGTACAGGCAAAGCAGCATACATTTCAGAATGGCACACACAGCACGGTCAAAACTAACATACATAACTGCTACAGGTAGAATCAATACAGCTGTACAGTGATGTAATAAGCAACAAATGACAATTAAGCCCCCCCAGTTAGAGACCCAGGGCAGGCATAGAAAAAGGGTCACAATATGGAACAGTAACATCCTGGCTGGTTGGGAGGTTGACTCCTGATAATATATAGTAACGTAGTACAATTCAGTGTTCCTATTAAGATTGCAGATCTGGGGGTTCACTGTACCATCTCCAAAAATTTTCAGAGGTACAAAACTAAATTACAAGGCTTCACTGTACCATTTCTACAACATTTTTTGTGAGGTACATGTAATACAGACAGAATTATGGGGGTGCAGTGTACCCCATTCACACAAAAATGTGCTTGACTTTCATAATTTGCATGTGAATCACATACAGTTATACATGAATGGGAACACTAGTACAATTAATAGACACCCAGGCCAGGCACAGGAAAAGGGTTGCAGTATGGAACAGTAACATCCTGGCTGATTGGGAGGTTGATTCTAGATAATATACAGCAATGTAGTACAATTAATAGACACCCAGGCCAGGCACAGGAAAAGGGTTACAGTACGGTTTCCTAAAGGAAAGGATGGTGGAGTACCTGGAAGCAAAAGGGTTTCAAGATAAACGCCAACATGGGTTCATCTGGGGGAGATGGTGTCAAACAATCTTGGTCGAATTTTTCGACTGGATGACAAGATCCCTGGATGGGGAAGCCGGGTTGCATCCCTGGATGGGGAAGCCGGTTTATGTCCTATACTTGGGCTTCAGCAAGGCTTTCTACTCGTTCCCACATGATACACTGATATATAAGCTGAGGAACCTGGGGGTGAGGGAGAAAATGGTTGGGTGGATTGCTAACTGGCTCAGTGACTGGCAGCAGAGGGTAGTGGTATGGGGAGAAGCCTCTACTCTCGGGGGTCATCAGGGAGGGTCCCTCAAGGATCAGTTTTGGGCCCACTCCAGTTCAATGCTTTCATTGCAGATATCAGAGAGTGAGTTAGGTGCAAAATGAGCCTGTTCGCAGACGATTCGGAACTGGGAGCGGTGGTGGACAGTGACGAGGGGATGAGGGCACTGCAGGAAGACTTGGTGAGGCTTGAAAGGTGGGCACACACCTGGCAGTTAGGTTTCAATGCTCAAAAGTGCAGTGTACTACATTTGGGCACTCAAAATCCTGAGTATAACTACCATTTTTGGGAGAGATACAGCTGAATATCTCCAAGGAGAAAAAGGTCTGGGAGTGGTAATGGATCCCAAAATGAACAACTCAGAACAGTGCAAGAGAGCAGCTGCAAAGGCAAATAGAATGCTTGGATGTATTGCTAGGGGGATGACATCGAGGAGAAGAGAAGAGAAGTTATACTGCCCCTGTACAACTCCTTGGTGAGGCCGCACCTGGAGTACTGTGTGCAGTTCTGGTGCCCACACTTAAAACGGATGTTGCCATACTGGAGAGAGTCCAACAAGGAGCGACTAAGATGGTCCAAGAGCTAGGTGATATGTCCTATGAAGAAAGACTTGGTGAGCTGAACATGTACTCCCCAGAAGACAGAAGGGATGGGGGGACATGATTGAGGCCTTTAAATATTTGAAGGGGATTAATAGGGTAAACACGGAGGGTCAGCTCACACTGAAGGGGGAAGGGACTACTAGAGGCCATTGCCTAAACCTGGTGGGGGCGGAGAGGTATAGAGGAGAGGAGAGGTGAGGAAACACTACTTCACTGAGACAGTGGTGGCACCTTGGAATGCATTACCAGAAGAGCTGGTGACAACTGAATCAGTGGGAGAATTCAAGATGGGATGGTACAAGTACATGGGTAAGTTACAGGTGGGAGAGGGAGTCAACAGCAGGGGAAATCTGGGAGGTACCTATGAGCAAGGGATACATGAAGGATGGGGGGGCAGCAGCTGAGACTTAATTTTAAGTTGCATCGCAGGCAGACGAGATAGACCGTTGGGCAAATCTGCTGGCAACCTATGTATGTATGTACAGTATGTATGGAACAGTAACATCCTGGCTATTTGGGAGGTTGACTCCAGATAATACTGTACATAGCAATGTAGTACAATTAACAGACAGTGATTAATGTCCATTAATGTATTTGATAAAAGCATCCAGCATGTTACTGAAAGCAGGGTCAAACCCTCGCTAGAGCCAAATGCTCAGTGTGTGACCTTGGGCAAGTCACTTAGTGCTCTTGTGGCAGGCTAGGCCTCCCACCGCTTGGACCAGGTCCCAGATTGGAGGAGAGCACCATCTCCAGTGCAGGGCCTGCAGGAAGCTGTTATTCATCCTGCCTTTCTTGGTCCATCACTCGGGGAGCAGACAGCACCTGAAGCGCATGCACATACATGCAACCATGCTTAGCAAGGCACCTGCCTATGTCCCCCTTCCCTTACATCACTTCAACTGCATCCATGTTGCAGTGGAGCAGGCAGCTCTCCTTTCCCAGAGGAGGAGCGCGTGCTCTGGGACACTCAAGCCTCCTCCTCCTCCCAGCTGGCCCCCGATGACCCAGGTTTGTTCCCAAACCCGAGTCACCAGCATTGCGAGCAGTAGCGCTACCACTGTGCCGGCAGGCCGGACAGCTATTTTTTTTATTTGTTTAACAAAACTGACAAATTTACATATCTGTAAATTGTCATGATCCTGAGGAAACTGCTACTGCACCTGCGTTCGACAATGTTTTTTTATGTGTCTCATACTACTAAGCATGGGCCAACTTCAAACACTACTCAACTAAGGAATGTAAAAAAAAAAAACAACAGGTGCAACAGGTACCCAAGTTAAACCAATCCACAGTGAGCTACCGCAATTTTTTTGCAAGTGGAATAAATAACCTATTTATGACTCTCTCAATCTCAAAAACAACTTGACCAATTTTGTCAAATTCCAAATCAAAATATAGACACAGAAACATAGAAGTTGCTGGCAGAAAAAAGGCCCTTGGCACATCGTGTCTGCCAACTGGTTGTCAGTAGTGACTGAATACAGTCAGCCTAAGGGAAAGAGAACTAAGACCACAGGCAACATGAATTTCATTTTTCACAGACTGGCACGTTTAAACAATTACTGTGACTGAAAACAAGCCCTGCACAATTTCAAGTCCCTACGCCTTAAAGAAAAACATCCACCTGGAATTGGACCACACCTCAGTGTGAGGCAGGGTCCGATTAGCATTTTCGCAGAAAGAACATTTTACTTAAAAGTGGTTAGAAACATAGAATTTGACGGCAGATAAGGACCGCTTGGCCCACCCAGTCTGCCTATTTCCCTACCTAATGGATAAGCTGCAGATCCTAGTTAACCAGCAGCCTACTTCTTCCTACCCCCCACCCCCTAGAATTGCCTTATGACTGTCCCATGCATGCTTGAATTCCACCACTGTTTTTGATTCCACAACCTCCTCCTGAAGGCTGTTCCACACATCCACAACCCTCTATGTGAAAAAATACTTAAATTACCTCTGAGCCGCCACCCCCATCTTCAAATTGTGCCCCTTGTTCTTGCACACCTCTTTTTGAAAGATGCTAGCCTCTTGGACTTTGTTGATTCCCTTGAGGTACTTGAAAGTTTCTATCATGTCCCTCCTTTCCTCAAGGCTATACATATTAAGCTCCTAAGTCTCTCTCATATGTCTTTCGGTGCAGACCCTGCACCATTTTAGTTGCCCTCCTCGGGACAGCTTCCATCCTGTCTATGTCTTTGTGGAGATTGGGTCTCCAGAACTGCACGCAGTATTCCAGATGGGATCTGACCAGCTGTCTGTACAGAGGGATAATAACTTCCTGTTTTCTACTGGTGATGCCTCTCCCTATGCATCCCAGTATCCCCCAGCCCTCCTTGCTGCCCTCTCACATTAATTGCCCACCTTTAGGTCATCTGATATGACTACCCCCAGGTCCCTTTCCATTTTTGTTGTTGTTAGTATCTCACACCCCATTGTGTACTCTTCCCCTGGGTTTTTGTTTCCCAGGTGCATTACCTTGCACTTCTTAGCATTGAATCTAAGCTGCCATACATTTGACCATTCCCCTAACCTTGTCAAGTCCCTTCTCATCCTTTCCATCGCACCTTGTGCATCAACTCTGTTGCAGATCTTTGTGTCATCTGCAAAGAGACATACTTTTCCTTCCAGTCCCTCTGCAATGTTGCTTATAAAGACATTGAAGAGAACCGGTTCTAATACTGAACCCTGCGGTACCCCACTAGTAACCCCCTTTTCTTCAGAGTGGACTCCATTTACTATTACCCTCTGTGTCCTATTCTCCAGCCAATTCTTTACCCAGGCTGTCATCTTGGGACCCACTCCCAGGCTGGCTAACTTGTATATTAATCTTTTGTGTGGGACTGCATCAAATGCCTTGCTAAAGTCTAGGTAGGCCATGTCCACAGCCCCTCCCTGATCTACTACTTTGGTCACCCAGTCAAAGAAATCTATCAGGTTGAATTAGTTTTTATCTGGTTGATCCTGCCATCCTTCCTGTTACTATCTTCTGATCACGCCCAGCAGCGCACGTTATCTGAGAGCTGTGAGCGGCCAGGCTACTGTATCAGTGAGTGCCACATTAGCTCAGTTGGAAAGTATGTCTTGGTGCTATACCCAGACATGGTATAGACTGGCAGTTGACTGCCAGTCTGCACCTGGTCTCAGTATGCTAGCACCCGTGACATACTTTCAAAGCACTCTCACTATACAGTAAACCCATACCAGCTCCCACTTGCTGCTCCCTTGTCTCAGATGTCATTCTTGAGACAGCTGTGAGTGTGCTGCTAGGGCGATTACATTCAGAATGGTGGCTTCCTTAACATGACAGGTAGATAAGTAGGTAGAGCAATGGAAAAATCTGCTACACAGACAGCAAAGGGCAGATAAGTACTTAGCCACCTTCTCTTTTATAAATCCTACTGTCAAATTCTGAAGGCCCCAAAAATCTGACAGAGCCTCTGTAGAGACCAACCAATTGTCAACATTTTGGATATTCATTTTTGCTATGCTGATTAGAGCATTGTTCTGCCACCGTGTTAACGGCCTATGTGCAAGTGACACAAGACTTTTAAAGTATGAACTTCATAACTTACTGCCACTCGTTCTCCACCTGCACCCCGATGGACTGGAATGTAGTGATTGAAAGGGGTTCCTCTTTTGGTACTGGCTGAATACTGTCAACCTAGGAGAAAAAGAAATAAACAACAGAAGCATGGATAAGATGTTTCGGAGACTGGCACTGTCAGCATACTTTCCCCATGAAGGCTGGCTTCCAGCATCGTCTGTGTAAACTCTAACATTAGAAGTCCAATAGTTAAGTCCCTCATTACTGTTCCCCCAGCTACTCTATTTTTTTATTCTTCACAGACCCATCTTCCCCCTCCCTGTACCCCATATTCCCTTTTTTACTTTCACCTGTCTCTCCTACTGACACCCCAAAAGCCCTACAAGCACTGGAGCTTGCTAAAAGAAATAACCCTGATGGCTTAGACCAGGCACTCTTCTTTCTGTCTTCTTGCGTAATTCCCGCTCCAATCTCTTGCTTTCTAAACCACTGCTTACTCTACTCTACAGTTCACCAGATTTAGAAGATTGTGAGAGTCATACCTTTACACAAAGGGGTGACCTTACATCTCACCTCACCTTACTGTTCTTGTCAAGTTACAAGAGCATTTCGCCCACTCCGAGCTTACCACTTTCCTTTCTTCCTCCTTCCTCAGTTCAGTCTGGCATCAGACCCAATCATTCCACAGTCTACTCACTTCTATGGATCACTGGCTTCATCCTCACCGGGGTAGATCAGGGTCTCCTTACATCCGCCATTTTCACTGATCTTCCTAAAGCTTTTGACAGTCTCCCACCATCCCCTACTGAACAAGGTACCCAGTGTGGGTCTGTCTAAGCAAGCTACCTCCTGGTTTAACTGTTACCCATCTAACATGGTCCAGTCTGTTTTTGTTCTCCATCTCCTCCTCCACAGACATGGTGGGGGGGGGGGGGGCACTCAAGGCTCTGTCCTTTTCTCTCTCCCTCTCTTAAATATGTACATATATATATATGTACATATATGATCTGCCCCATGTCTGTACTTCTCTACACACACTCACACTCACACTCTTATGCTGATAACACAGATCCATATGCCAGTGGCTCAGTATTACCTCCTATGAATCCACTATTCAGCCTGACTTGGATAGCAGTCAGTGGTGGTTTTGCTTTAACTGGCTTACCCTGAATGTAACAAGGGGACATTCATGAACCATGCCCTTCGCGACTTGAAAAGCTATTTTAAATAAGGTGTTAATTAGTCTTGTGTGTAGCCGGCAGCGGTTCAGAGATTTTGATAACAGTGTCTATCCCATATTTATACTACACTGTCACAATCTTGCACTGCAGCATGAAAATCCACTAAGTTAGGCTATCACACTTTCTGCTGCTTTGCCCTAAATGGTCCACCCCAAAAAAAAAAAAAAAAAACAGCACTGTGATTTTTATTCCTGCCTCGGTTGGCAATTCATGGAGAGTTGTGGTCACTTGCACACTACCCTGCTGATCTTTAGGTTCTGGTTTAATACTGTCCCCGACTTCCTGCTTTTGTACCTTCCCTGCTCTCCATCTATCTCCTTAGACTGTCAAAAGAAAACTTACCCTAGCAGTAGATCTTCAAGAAAATGTCCTCCATTGAGCCACATCATGGACCTGTAAAAGCAGTCGGCATCAGGACCACCCAGAACATTTTTCTAGCTGGGACCACCCACGCTGACATGCCTTGTCGCCATCTATATGACATGGGTGCCCCATCATGCTTCAGTTCCCACTGGAGACAAGCTCAGAAGATCATCAGACTGGCAAGGACCGAAGCAACTAAGACCAAATCAGGCACACAGGAGAGGATATGGAAACCAGAGAAAATATGCCAAATTCAGACATAGGAGGAGAACCAGCATGTGAGAACAGGCAGGATAACCACCTGTCCCTGCAAGGGGGGGAAGGACAGGTGCGTCTCAATGAAGTGGATTCTCTTGAAGATCTACTGTTACAGTAAGTAACTACAGTATTTTATCTTCTTCGAGGAGATCTCCCTGCATTGAAACACATCATGGAAAGATTCCTAAGCAGCACCAAAGCACTGAGGGAGGACAGAAGGACCTAAGGACCCCGAGTAAGGAGGTCTTGTAGGTCAGTAATGCCAAATCTGGCACGACTATGAGAGATGATATCCAGACTGCATTGTTTAGTAAATGTATTAACAGTACTCCAAATGGCAGGAGTACATGTGTCAGCAGTGGGCACACTGTTGAAACAAGCCATGGAAGTAGCCACCCCACAGGTGGAGTAAGCATGGACAGGACCAGGAAGATATTTACTGAGTTTCTGGTAACAGAAAGAAATGCAGCAGGCCAACCATTTGGAAGGACCCTGCTTCAAAATATGGGAGCCCACCTTTCTGGGGTGAAGGCCACAATGAGCACAGAAGATTTTCTACAATCCTTGGTATGATCCAGGTACCAACACGACATCTGACTGACATCATGCACAAGCAGACGATGTTCCCCACCCTCAATGGGAGTCAAGAAATAAACCTAAAGGTCAACAGTCTGATTGGTGTTTCCTTTCCTCAGAAACTAAAGGACTGGTATGCAAGATAATCCTCTCCTTGTGGAAACTAAGAAAAGGAGGCTCTGCAACCAGCACCTGCAATTCAGAAATGTGCCCAGCAGACATCAGTCACTAGAAGAGTGTCATCCAAGAGAAGAAGTACACCTCACAAGTAGCAACGGGCTCAAAGGGAGGAACGGTAAGGGTCTCCAGAACAGAACCAAGTCCCACATCAGAACAGGATCACAGATGGGGGGGGGGGGGATGCAGAAGTAGGATACCTCTTAAGAACCTGCAAGAAACCTCAGACTGGCTGGGCCTCCATCTTGCTGTTGGTGAAGGCATGAAAAGTCAACACTGCAGCCAAGTGGACCTTAATGGAAGAATACCTGAGGCCAGAGTCCATAACAGACAGGAGGTAGTTCACCACCAGATTAACTGGGCACATAAAGGGGTTGTGTCAATGGACCATAAGGTAAAATGTTTCCATTTTTGCGAGTAGGTGTACTGAGTAGACAACTTCTGAGCCACCAGGAGAACAGCCACAACTGCCAGGGTAACCCAAAGTGGGAGAGATCTACATCCTCAGGAATCGGGTGTGGAGGTGCAGGGATCAAAGATCTGGATGCACCAGAGCACCTGCAACATAAGTCCCACTCGTAGAATCAGGGTGGCTGACTCTGCCCTCAACTTCACCAGAACCCTCTGTGTCTGAGGGAACTGAGAAAATGCATACATGAACCTCCCTTTCCAAGAGAGAGGCAATGTATCTAGCCAAAAAACTCCAGATCCTGGAGCAAGTGGCAGAAACAAGGCAGTTCTATGTTGTATGGAGATGCAAAAGGTCTATGTCTTGGCAACCCCACTTTAAGAAGGGGTCATCCATGATGGAGTTGAGTAACTCATTTGTGGCAGAGATGATCCACAAGGGCTTTGAGGGTGCCAGTAAGGAAGACAGCCGACAGGAGCAGCTGTGTTCCACGGTCCAGTGCAGACTCTCATGGCCTCTCTGCAGATAGGATACGAGTGGACACCACCTTGTTGGTTGATGTAGTGTATCATGAAATTTTGTCTCTACAGAACAACAGCTGATGACCCGGAAGGAGGGTAGTAAAGGCATGTAAGTCAAGCAGAACATGAGCTCCTTGTTAGTCAACCTATGCCCATGATTCATCACCAGATGACCATTACAATATATAAAAATGATGTGAAAGCTACCCCCATAGATTATAATGGAGCACATCCCTGCACTCTCCCTAGGATCACGTTGTAACCTGGCTGAGCACGGGAGCAGAACATGGGCAGCTCTTAAGACCGGAAAGTATGAGCGACCCAGTAAACCTAAATTTATGAGTGCTACTACATTTTAACTACTGGAATATTTGGGGGTGGCATCTACACATTAACATTGTTTCCCTGAGGTAAGGCACCGATATATGAGGTGCACACACTGAGCCTGGTAAGTCTCTTTAAAGGGGGTAATTCCCCTCAAAAGCACACCCGAGTTCTTAAACATCTAGCGACTTTTAAACCAGATGATGCATTTCTCCAAGAAACACATTTGTGCGCGTCAAAAGCACACTTCTTTCGTAGATTGTGGGTGGGCTCCGCTACTGGAGCTGGGGGTAGTTCTCGTAGGCCTGGGATAATCATTTTGATTCATAGACATATAGCTGTTCAAATTCTCAGACAGCATGCTGACCCAGATGGTAGATTTCATTTTTTTTTTTTTTTTACATATGCAACTGGGCACATCTGAACATTTGTTGGGGTCAGTATATGGTCCAAATTCTGATAACCCTGCCTTTTTTATGAATATCTTAACACTTATTTCTAACTATGATACCTTACCGAAAATTATTATGAGGGACTGGAACCTGACAATAGAGGAGGGAGGTGGGATTATGTGTGAAACTGGGGACACTGGGTAGGAGCGGGGTACCATTAGATGTCAAGGAAACTACTACTACTACTATGCTCGTTTACACTCTGCTACAAGATACGTTTTACTTGCGGTTATTAGCGCTGTTTAGACAGCCTTTTAGTGCATCCAAAAAAAGCTATCAATATGCCACAACACCCTGACTCATGCCTCTGCCTCTCATTTGCATGTACTCCTGGGATGCCTTTGAGCTCGCAAACAACTTTGCTCAGTGCACAATGAGCCTTCCAACATGGCAAGGGTAGCACTAACTGCTGAACCACAGAACAATTCTCACTTTGTGTGGATCAAACCCAGTATGCAAAGCGCAAATGTTCGAATATGCAGCCCAGAATCTTTTCCCCTTATATTTCATTTGTACCTGCCCTGAAGTTATCACAGTCCTCTGTTTGTAACATCAGTGCAGGTATAAGCACCAGGAACAGATGAAGTCTAAGGGAAAAGATCACGTTTTCATGTAAATGTAAATAATACATAATGACTTAAAAATCAATTTTGGGAGAGTATTTAGAGGCTGGATTCTGATGATATCAATTGGTATTGTTTTGTAGAAAACTGGGGAAAAAAATCACTTTACGCTCTACCATGGTGAACATAAAAAGAAATGTGGCACCATATAAAATTATTGGGAAACAAAAATGAACAGCACAACGCTTGAAAAGGAGTGCATGATGAAGTACATAAGTATTTTTTAAATCATTTACACAATTTCAGCCAATCAGCACATAGAGTCACTATACCTTTTAACCTGTATACTGTGGTCTCTCTTGCAGAGACATTAAAGAGCAAATGACACGTCTCGGTAGAGACGTGCCAGTAGTGCCCTATCCTACCAACAGGCCTTCCTGGTATTAGGTAATGCTAAATGGAGTTACTGTAGAGCATATTTCATTATAAAGATGTGGCAGAGCACAATGCTCACCCCTGCCGCAACACTGGGTCCCCTTCACGACCCAAGCCTGAGGATGACGTCAGGTCAGGATGGGGACCTGGCAAAAATTCATTTTGCCAGCGAAAACTTTCGCCAGTGAAATGCTAATTCCGTGTCACTTTCGCTGGCTAAATGGAATTTCGCCAGGTCCCCATTCTGACCGGACATCGTCCTCAGACTTGGGTCGGGAAGGGAACCTAATGCTGTGGCGGGGCGCGCATTGCACTCCGCCGTATCTTTATAGTAAAATACTGCCCTACAGTACCTCCATTTGCGGTACCCTCTGTACCAGGAAGTACTGAAGGCGGGATAGGGCATTACTGGCACATCTCTAATGAGACATGTCAGTTGCTCTTTAAGAGTGGAGTGTTCCAGTTCACAGCCAGTGGAGAGCGGGCGACTTCATTTAACTTTTGAAATTAAAAATATATAATTAAAATGTATCAATAATCACTCCAGCTAACTTGGGTAATTCATAATAAGTTAACTGGGCCTCTGCAGGGTGCCTCTTCTGGCAAAAGAGATTACTCTCCTGAGGTTTGGCCAGCCAGAACTGCTTTGCTTCACTGTCCTCTCACCTAAACCTCACACTCAGGGCCTCTTATACCATAAGAGACACCCTGCGGAGACCCTATTTTTTTTCCCCCAGTGTATTTATCTCCTGGTTCTCCCCCTTACGGCCCCCTTCTGACTGACCCTCTAGCCTTGTTGCCAGTCTTCCCCCGGGACTTACCCTTAGCCGTCATCCTCTGTCACAGGACTTGTAGCTGTGCCTGGCCACCAGTGCGGGGCCTGCAAGGGGGGGGGGGTTGTCATCCTGCTGCCTGGAGTGGTTTTCCTTCCATTTTCTCCCCTGGGTCCTCATACATGCAATGGACATGATGTCAGAGTTCTGCTTCCACAAAGACAGCCCCAGCACCCTGTTCATGGGTTCCCTTCCCTGCGTGGTGACATGCATGTGCTGCCACCCGGCCATCGCTGGGTGGCAGGCAAGCAGCGTGCCACTCTAACCCCCCTCTCTGACGAAGGAGAACTGTGTTGGGACACTCAATCCTCCCTCACCCCGTTGGCCCCCAAGCAACCCGGTTCTGTTCCCGAGCCCAGGTTGCTGGCGTGGCAGGAGGTAAGGCACCCAGTGCCTCAGCCCTCCATGCCACTGCGTTGACTCTCTGCAGAGACCCTATTAACCTATAATGTGAACAGCCGCATTAAAATCACTATATTAAAAAATCCAGATGCCTTTATCGTATTTTCCTTCCTTGTTAATGCTAAGGATTGAAAAATCCATGCTTAAACATGAGACTTCTCCCTCTCAGCATCTTATTCTCTCTGTTGCTGTAATGTCCCAATTTCTTACCACTCCTTGAGCCTCAAAGGTATTTCCTCTGCCAAGCTATTTCCTCTGCCAAGCGAATAATTCTTTTTTAGTTATGTGTTTTTCTACAGGCTAGTAAGGCACTCTACAAACAACCTCATATTTGTGAAATCAAACTAACTTCCTTGGCAACAGAGTTTGATGTCACAAATACAGTATTGTAACACTGCACCCCAAGCATCGGGGAAAAGATGGACTACAAAGGGCAGGGAGATTACTCATATTTTTAATAATTACAGCACAAATGAATCATCTTATTGGCCCTCTCCAAGTGCACACAATCCCAGACTGAATGCATGTATCAACTGCAACCACCAAAGGGTACGATCCTAGCACATAAACAAAACCTGGTGCACAATCTCTCAACACTGGAGAACAGAGTAACAAGACACACTGAAATCCAACCCTCAATGCACTGTAAAACCACAAACAAAAGGGGTGCTGCAGTGGCTCTGAACAGAGGACTACTGTATATAAAGAGACACACAAACTAGTACTGGATAAGACTTGTTACAGAGACCTAAAAGAAGACCCCACTACAAAATACAAAACTTGAACGTATGATCATATACCTTCGAGGAACAGTAAAGCAAAGAATGCTATCAGACAATCCAGTTTAAGGAACATTTTGCATGCCCTGCAAACTTCATAAACTGGGAACTCCTGGCCGGACCATCAGTTCTCGGATTGGCACCCTTATGGAAAACATTTCAGGCTTTACAGAATCGATCTTAAAGCCTCCGCTGCTGGCTAATTTGTCTGTCTGGATGCTCTAGTAACTGCCACAGTTTCATGGAGGACATTACAGACTTTCCTAGAATACCTGAATTAACAGGTAAACTACATTTAAATGCCAGCATCGCCACTATGGTTGTCCATGCCCTTGATGGCATATCAGTTTCCCAAAATCTTCTACGGAAATGGGCATCCAGAGAAGACATTCCCCGGCATACCACCAGTCTAAGATTTAGTACACAACTTTTCAGTCAATGGCAGACATTGTTTTTTTTTTTAATACTCAAAAGTGGGCAATAAGTATAGCACGGCACACTGAACAGGGTGCTGCCGTGACAGACACACTCATTCATGCATAACATGCCTGTCCAGCAAGCGATGCATGTACAAATGCAGGGCTGCGGTAGTTCCATGCAAAGTGCAGCATACCACACCCGTTTCCAGTGACAGGCGCCCAGGAGCAAAGGGATCTAGCCCATCCCAAACAGGTTATGCCTTTGCTCCTGGCTGCCATATTCAAATGCCGACATGCTAATGACCACAGAAGACAAACAAGGCACTGAGAGGCTGTTTGCATGTTATTATGTGATTATTAGCAGTTCTGCACAAGGCCTCCGCAGCTGTGTATGCATGGAGGAATTTAGCAGAGAGATGTTCAGTGCCCCCTACTGCCCCTGAAACACATACCAATCATATGATTAGGAACAACGAAACCCTGATACTCTAGTTGACCCTCACCCCATCCCACTTTGTTAGTAATTAATATTCCCTGGTGGCCTGTGGTACTCCTCCCCATCCTCACCCTGTCCCAACGGGCAGCATTACTACAATATCCCCTGGAGTCCGGTGGTGCTTCCCCCTCCCTGTAGCCTCCTGTCCCATGCCACCCTCTCAGATTGCATCCAGTACTTAACCCCTCCGCCACCTCCCTGGCTGGCCACTGTCTTCCTCATAAAAGTCCTGCATTGCCATGTACCACTGTGTTGCAATACAGTATGTGTGGACTGGAAATGAACTATGTCTTCATAACGCCATATTGTGCATGCATGCGGACTTCATTTATTTTCTATAATATTTTTCTTTTACTCCTAATGATGCCAAATTGACATTTTTTCACCAAGCTTGGATGGAATCTTTCGGACCACCTCCTCATGACCAACGTAGTTGTAGCATGTAACGCTCAACCAAAATGAGTGTCTGGTGAGGGATGCTGGACACTATGAAATATTTGGGAAATGTAACCAGGGATCAGGCAAGGGGGCATTTTGTGGCATTTTACAATGAACACAGTGCCAGTGCTGTGGGCTGGGGGTGTTTGTGTATCACCATGCTCATTAAAAGTAGAGTTTTGGAAGTAATGAAATATCACTGCCACAGCGGCCTTTTAGCACTTCCAAAATCCTCTCAATACATCACTACACTCCATATGCAAGAGGCACAGTCCCATAACTTGGCAGGCTAGGGCAGACTAGATGGGCCAGTTCAAAGAGCTGTATTTATTTTATTTACAAAATGTTTCACCAGGAAAGACAACATGAGCTGCAGAGCAGCTCGTTTCCAGAAACGTCCTGGGGGAAGGGAGTACAAAGGCTGGGAGGCAAATAAGCATCACATAATATAAACTTAATACATAATTACAGTTAACACAATACAGGAAAGCATTTTTCAACTAGAGTAGTGGACCTGGTTGAGTAACCTCCAGGGAATTTACATGGTGCCACCCAAGGGTGAAGACCAAGGGAACAAAGGGTGAAAGGTCAGAGAAGTGCGGTGAGGGAAGGGAGTGAGGCTTGAGTAAGTACAAGTAAAATCCAAGG
The DNA here is from genome assembly GCA_016271365.2 of Neoceratodus forsteri. Classification (NCBI taxonomy): domain Eukaryota; kingdom Metazoa; phylum Chordata; order Ceratodontiformes; family Ceratodontidae; genus Neoceratodus; species Neoceratodus forsteri. The sequence goes on along the minus strand of JADMNL010000037.1, from coordinate 36,446,609 downwards.
GAGGGAGCAAGGGGGGGGAGAAGACAAAGAAAGCCTGGTCCAGGGATCCCCCTTCAAGATGCATGGAAACCCTGCCAGCAGGGCAGGATAAGAAGGGGAAAAAAAATAAGAGGGAGAAAAGGAGAGAGATGGGGGAAGACGAAGGAGGGGTGACAGGAGACTAATAAAGCGGCAGTTGTAGGAGAACAGAGGGTAAGAGGTTAGTTTGGGGGGGAGAGGGACTGGAAAAATGGGATTGAAGGGAGGGAGAACAGGGAAGAGTACAGTGCAGGGGGACGGGAGAGAGGGTTAGGGAGAGGGGAGAGGGGGGGAGGAGGAGAGTCAGAAGGGATAACGAGGTTATTGGATTAGAGAGAGAGGGAAGTAAGGCCCTGTAGGCCTCTATCTGCCGACATCTTCAGTTTCCTTCATTTGCATGTATTTGGCATGATCACACTAATCATGCAGTGCCACGCTGGGTGTCTCTGAGCACAGCAGTGGCCGCACTAACAGGCTCTCGGACACATTATGTCAAGTTAGCGTGGCACTAAACCTGTTAGCACCATGCTAAACATTTGAAAATGGGGCCCATGGGGTACCGCAATGAGCACTCAAACGGCAACACAATATACTAACATTTTATATCCAACCTTGAAGAAGATTTTCACAATCATCAGCGCTACAAATTACTAATGTATACCCCCTAGGACTTATTTGTAATTTGGACAGAAGCACAACTAGCACTTCAATAGTTTCTACCAAGACTTCAACAACTTCCACCCTCTATAAATCTCACCACTGAATATTCCACCGCCAGCATAAACTTCCAGGACATGACAACGTTCACAAACTCCTGGCAGCCCCTCCTCTCAAGAATGTAGCAGTGTGCAAGAGAAGGGGGTGGCCTCGGGCAGAGTCAGCCCGGATACCAGGCATCTAGCTGGAAGTCTGGACTGGTTACATAGTGTATCCTCTACTCCACTGGACCATGAGATTATGGGATATGACAATATAAATCAGTCATGGTGGGGATAAAGAAATGGACATTTACACAAAAGTCACAGATGGACACCGGTATCTGCACAACACTAGCTTCTATCCCAGTTACACTAAAAAAGTCCATAATTTACAGCCAGGGGTAAATGAACTGGGGTGGGGGCTCCATGGATGGGATATGTTCTGAAGAAGAAACAAGCATCGGACACCTTACTGCTCTGTGTAGATCCATCCAACAAGGCTGCAGCCCCAGATAAATTGACAGGAAAATGGAATGGGGAGTACAGATACCCAAAGAAAACCTACAGCAGTACAAAGAGACACCAGACTGTCTACCACTTGCAGAATAACACCATATCACCACCCCTGCAGAACATTATGAAAGAACTACAACTTGTGCTCAGTGAAGATGGTAAACTTAAAAACCTATTCCCTGATCTACCAATAATAGCTTAAAGGAAATTTCCAATATAAGGTATTGGGTTTCATAGCCCAATACCTTATATCATCCTCAGCTCATTGATACTAAAATGTTCATTTTTAAGAGACTAGTTTTAGTAGTGGAAGGGATCGTAACTGGCACCAAATCCACGGACAGCCAATCCCTTCCAACTTCCTAATAAGCCGGTCTTCCCCAACTCCACCTCCACGCTCTCAGAATTTGAGGTTGCAGCGCAGAGAGCGTTGGGCGAGCCTTTACATAGTCCATATGGGGGCTGTTTTAAATACCGATTTATTTAATTTTAAACACTCCTAGAGGAATTAGCAGTCACTTAACTAGTAGGGACACTACTAGTTAAGTGACTGCTTAGCTTTGTCTAGGACTGTTTAAAATGGCTAAAAACTGGCTTTAAAATAGCCCCATAGACTTAGTAGTGGACTTGCCCCTGCACTCTCCCGGCCACACGCACAAATTCTGGAGAGGGCTGAGGTGGAGTTGGGGCAGAGCGGAGCACTTGGAAGCTGGAAGGATCAGTGGCCAAGGCTTCGCACCAGTTACGATCCCTTCCACGGCAAAAAGTAAGAACTTTTAAATTAAAATATTTGCGTTTGTCAGCTCAGGACGATATAAGGTATTGGGCTATGAAGCCCAATACCTTATATGGGAAATTTCCTTTAAGTTCCTAAAACTGATGGACTCTATCAAGACACTGGTTTCATAACACACTATGGGAACCTCTGACCTTTTATTATACTCCAGAACTTATGTATAGAATTGCACCGCTTATTCACAGTATACTGCTATAGTTCTAACCTTTTTGTTTACTCTCCTAAAATCCCTATATTATAGGTATTTTAAATGATGGGACCTTCCAGGACCAGAAAAAAAAAATCATTAATTTCGGATACTAGCCAAGTAGCAGGAGCAGATCACACAGTTATCTTCATATATTTTTTAAAGAAATCAACTTCGCTACTACGATTACAAAGTGCAGCCATACTCCCCTGACGAAACTGTGATGCTCCCCTCACTGCAACTCTAGCAGCTCCCCAAGCACTCAGGCTCACTCCACAACTACCACCAATAAAACCACAACTCAAGCCAAATAAACAAAAAAAAATGTACTTATTGCAAACAAAAAATTGATGGCTCAACTAATTCAGCAGCACAGGACTGCAGAAACATGAAACACAGTAGCACTCCCTCGCAGCGTCAGCACACGCTCCCACAGCAGTCATGCTCACTCCACCAACATGACAAACCAAACCACAACACAAGACAAATTAAAACAAAATTATTTTTATTCATTTTAAATTTAAAAAAAGGTTACTTACTTACTACTTACCAGCAGACACAGGCCACACGGTCTATCAAGTGTGCAGCTAGCACCCCACTTTGCAGTTGTCCCTCCCCCCTTCACAATCCACACAGATGAATGCCAAGTGGGACTGAAACAGATTAAGCTGTTTGTGGTATTTCCAGTGAATGGGGGAAATTTGGCCAGGACACCGGGGAAATTCCCCTACTCACCACAGTGGGATTTGCTGGCCAATTCCAAACTGGCCAGTGTGCCTGAATTGCTGGAGGAGATGGAAGTCTCTGAGGTAGGGGAACCAACCTCCTCCCCTATCCTCGATTACTAAGAGGTCAATGTTACTGAAGAAGCTTTGGAAGTAAATTTGGATTTTTTAGAGAAAGAAGAGGTCTTTATTTCTATGGAGAATCTCACACTAAATCTCAGGAGAATGCTCCTGATCTCAGCAGATGGACTCTCAGAATAAGCAGATTGAGAGTTTCGCTATATCTAAAGCGGAACTCTTGGCTATGTTAGCTGCAGAAGAACAAATGTTTGCCCATAAAAGGCACCTCTTTCAAACAAGGATCTCCCAGATGGTTGACAAAGAATGGGCTGACAACCCAACACTGCAAGCTGACAGCCAATGCCCCATTCAGCATGACGGAACTGTTATCTCACCACCGACAGAAGATCCCGGCACAGTATCTACTCCTAAGGTAGTCTCTTCCACTACTTTTGATGCTTCAAATAAGGCTGGCAGTGATATTACCTCAAAAAGTAATTTGTGCCAAAAGCCTGTAGGGGAGAAGGGTGGAAATTTAAGCACAGCCGATTATATTATTGAAACAAATATAAAATCTACGTTTAAAACAGTGTTGCCTGAAAAGCCACAGCTGGACCAACCCAGTCTCATTTCAGAACCTGTTCATTTTCGAATGGGGTCAAATCAACAGGACGATGTGACTGTTGTTCCTTCACAGCTAGGAGTGCTCCTAAGCCCCAGAGAAAATAAATATCTAAAGGTCAAAGGGAAGCACTCAACCTAGCGAATCAGAATACTGAATTTAAAAGTATGACAGGTGCTCCTCAAGCTAGGGGCCTCAACCAAAGGCAAGACATGGACTTGGCGTTATCCAACAACAGTTCAGCAGCTCTCTTGGCTTTAAACCCGCAAGAGCCTCTGGGAAACAATTGGTCCCTGGGAGTACCATTACAGTCTGCTGGCTGGAAACAAAACTCGTCAGGTAAACTGGATACCTGACCCAGACTGGGATAATCATAGTCCTCTCTCTCAGGACTCTTCTTCATGGCACCCAACGATTAATATCCATGTACCCAACACCGCAGTGGAGAAAACAAATGACAGTGCCCCTTTACAGGTGGATTTAACTACATCTGTCCCAGCTTCAAACATTTCCTCACCAAGAGGGATTTAGAGACTATTACAGAACAAGGTGCACCTCAGGCGGATGTCTCTTCAGAGTCCCCCAAGAAGCAAGAACAACCCAATATGACCAGGCTGGAGGATGAATTGAATTCAAAACCCCTTATCAGAGTTATTTAAAAAATCTAAAAAAGAAGCAGCACCTCGGCATAATGCCGTTTGAATAAGATATAAAGGCAGGATGGACACCCGACCAGACAGATACCATGTGGGAAAAATATTGTTAAAAAAAAAAAAAAAAAAAAAAGAGTCTTTAAAATGTACCCCTAGGGATGTATATGCATTCATTACTATATCTGGGGAGGACAACTACGATATTAGTTTTCGCTCAGCATATGCCCTGGACTTATTTTGGGAGAGATATAACCAGGTTAGGTTTTCCCCTACATGGGCATCTTCTTGGTTATTCCATTGACAAAACCTTTAATAAAATATGTCACAGTGATGTTTAGGAATGAAGGGGTCCACATAGAGGATATAACCTATTGGTTATCCCAAAAAAAGTGATGTTTTGAGTGAACCTGAAGCTATACTGAATAGCGAATTATTCTGGACAGGGGGATGGGAATATAAGGTGAAACTACAACAAAATGATATAGGTGTAGAGCATATACCCAATTCCTTTTTGTTAGGACGGGATAGGGGGGTTTGCTTCTATGCAGGTCAGTCCAGGGCATGTTATAAATGCGGTTCCAGAATGCACTTGTCCAGTATTTGTGAAGTTCCCATATGCAATAATTGTGGGGAGGTAGGACATGTTACGTTTCAGTGTGCTAATCACACAAAATGTGAATTGTGTGAAGAAGTAGGCCGTGTATTTTCAGAATGTCCCTGGGCAGCAAAAAATAAGGCCTCTGTGATAAATCCTGATCTGTTGATACAGCAAGCACAGGACGCTGCAACCCCCCCTCCTAAAAATGATAATGAAATTCTCAAGATCTCCCCCCACCCCCAGGTTTCTGAGGAAATACAAGATTATGGGAAAACAAATACAGGCCCAAATCAGGATGTAACGCTCCCTACTACTTTTCAGCCAGTCTGTTATGTGGCTAGGCCAGAGGATGACAAATCATCCTCAGCACTTGTCTTGGACAGGGTTCCTGTACAGACTCCTCGGACGTCCACCAGGAGTACACAGCCTCCAAAAAACAGTAAAACTCTGGAAATGAAAACTTCCTTCACAGTTCTAGCTAAATGGGGGGGGGGGGATGTGGACAGTGGCCAGGAGGGGTCATTACCTCAACACCCTGATACAGGGGACCCAGAGAAAGTAGAGGATTCTGAGGGTTATAAAACCAAGAAAAAAAAAAAAAACTTTGGGTTTGAAATGCAGGTTTGTAAAGTGGGATCTGTGAATGTTCACAGCCTGTTAAACCCTAACAAACTGCATACCATTTTTCAACATGTCCTTACTGACAAACTTACTTTGTTTTTTCCAGGAGACCTAGATGTATACCTCGGACCAAGAGACAGCTTTTAGAGCCGAATGGACTAGTGGTCCTTCTTTTTGGTCGTTTGGCCCGGATAGGGCTGATGGTCTGGGCAAAGCGTTCTCCTCTTCTTCTTTAACCAAACTTATTGATGTAATAGCAGGTAGATTATTAATTATAGATGGCTTTATGGGAACCTCAGAATATCGCCTTATAAACTTATTTGGGGCACAAACAAAGGCTGACAGGGTAGAAATGTTTCACACCCTAAACATTAGTTGGTTACTTTAAAACTTGTAATTTTGGGGGGTGATTTTAACTGTGAACTTAAAGACCCCTCCACAACAGTGGGGAAAAAGATTTATTGTGATTCAAATGCGTTTAAATACTGCATTGACAGCAGAATTAAGAGAATGTAAATCTACCTCAAAAACAAGCTCCTGTTTCACCAACTCTAGGGGAAAGTATTTTTCCACTATAGATTATTATTTATTTATTTATTTACTTTTACTTCAAATTCCCTTCCTATTCCCCGGTTGACAGTGTACCCCGTGGAATTTTCCGACCATTGTTTTTTGCAAATATGTTTTCAGGAAACCAAACATATGAAACCTGCTCATAGTAGATGAAAAATGAATGTAGCTACCTTACAGGATCCAACTATATAGAAACAAATATATCGGCTACTATGGGCAAGAACTTCAGTAAGCTTTTTATATCAGGATATGGGAGAGTGGTGGGAAGATACTAAAATGGAGATAAGGAAATGGTTTAAAAAGCATGGAAAAATATCTGAAACAAATACATTTTTTACATATTTCAAACTCAGACAGCACTTACAATATTTATATACTATAGCTTCAACATCTAGATACGATTTCTCGGCCCAAACAGAAAAAGTTAAGTCAGAAATAGAAGCTTACCAATATGACCATGCCTTGACAGTATGCGCTATGCTACAATATGGCACCCAGAAATCCCCCTTGGGAGATCCTTATGAAGCATGCAAAGCCAGGAAATCAAACACCACAATGGATGAGTTATTTGATGAGGAGGGGAACATTGTTACCTCTGTCTCAGAGATATCAAGTAAAGTACAATATTGTCACACTTCCAATCACAGCAGATGACCTCTCAGTCTCCTAAGGTCCATGATTTTCAATCATATTTCCAATCTCTACATATACCTTATTTCCCTGAAGTATCAAATTCTATGGATGAGTCTATTATGGCACCAGAAGTTCTCATGGTGATTAAAAACTTAAAATTAGGAGCATTCCCAGGGCCTAGAATCCCAGATGAATTTTATAAAACATGCAAAGGAATTAAGTACTTGTTTAGAAGTAGTTTTCAACTCCTTTCTTGTACAAAACTACAACTACGGGGCTAAAACCAGTCTGAGATGTCTCCGCACCTCAGGACAAACTCTCCTCGAGGTCCCTAAAACTAGGACTAAAGCCGGATCCAGGTCCTTCGCATGTACAGCCCCTTCCACCTGGAACAACCTCCCTCTAGGGGTGCGAGAGGCAGGAACAGGCCCAGCTTCCGCTCTAAACTTAAAGCACACTTGCTCGATAGGAGTATCTGCCAGTGCCTTAGGACCTGACCACCGTTACTGCCTCTCCTAACTCTGAAAGCGTGCCCTTGGTCACCCTTCCCCATCTACCTTGATTCCTCGGGATGGGACCCTGACTCTAGGCAAACTAGCTAGCACCATCTACTTTGATTCTTCTGGATGGGACCCTGACTCTAGGCAAACTAGCTAGCACCTTGCGCTCTTCCTGGGTCCCCAAGATTGATGCATGTACAATGTTTGTAAATATTAACTTCCACATGTTCTTACAGTCTTTATGTTCCCTACCTCCTACCTGATTGTACCCCTAATGATCTCATTGTCTACCAACTTGTCACTTTATTACCTGTACTGTTTCCTTTGATTGTGTATGTAACTTTCCTCCGGGTCGCCCCTGAAAAAGGGACCTCCGGGGCCCAGCGGGCTCACCCGGTCAACAAAATTCAATAAATAAATAAATAAATAAATAAAAAGTCATCCCCCCTTCCTTTACAGAAGGTTTAGCAGTTTTTTTTATAAAAATGGGGACAAAAGGTTGATTCAGAACAGGAGACCCATCTCCATTTTGAATTCCGATTTTAAAATTCTTTCAAAAGTCCTTAATAATAAACTTAAATGTCTAGCACAATTGGTTGTCTCCCCGGTACAATTTTGTGGTATTCCTGGCAGAAAGATCCACCAGGCACTTAAAGAGTTATAACTGAATTTTCTGAAGGAAAAAGCCTTAACCATTACATTGTATCGGTTGATCAGAAAAAAAGCAGTTGATAGGGTTTTTCACCCCTTTTTTTTTTTTACTTTAGAACAATATGGAGTTCCAAAAGATTTTATAAATTGGGTACAATAACTCTATTCAACAGCATCTGCAAGTCCTATAAGTTTGAATTAGGTTACCCAAAGTTTCAGAGTTACAACAGGGGTTCGACAAGGGTGCCCTCTAAGCCACTTGTTATGCCAATTCTCTCTAGATCCATTAATTAAAAAAATAAATGATTCTGCCTTATGGCAGGGTGTAGCATATGGATTTCAAGCAGATGAGCTGCGTATCATAGCTTATGCTGATGATGTTTGCCTATTTTTTTTACAAAGCTGCATCAGTTAGATCTGTTTATGCAGGAAATGAAAACATTTTCTGCAGTCTCGAATGCCAAATTAAATCCGAGTAAAAGCAAAGGATTATTTATTGGTCCAGAGGGTGTACTAAAAGAGACTATAGGAGGAATTATGGTGGCACTAGAACCCCTACAAATTTTAGGAATACTCTATGGACCAAGGAATTTACCCTCCCAAAACTGGGAGGTAGCGCTGTGTCAGGCAGAAATGAAAGTTCAAAGATGGAAGGCACTGAAATAGTCCAAACTCAAATGGATCCAAATAATCAAACAGTTTATAATACCCAGTTTTCTATACATAGTAATGGTATTTCCACCACCTCTAGTATTTGAGACCAGATTGTATGACTGTTTTTTTTTCAATTGCTTTGGGGTTCAAGACAACCCGGTTAAAAGATGTTTCACCTATCTCCCTAGGGAGAAAGACTGGTTAGGGATGGTGGATCCCAGTATTTTTTTTTTCATTCTATTTTTTTCCCCAAATAATAAAATTGGGTTTATGTCCTACAGAGCAGTTAGATAGTAAATGGATCACAAAGACTATACGTCATTAGTTTTTATTTTGGAATCCAGCCCCCCCCCCCCAAAAAAAAAAAAACATATAGTAAGCTTAAGTTGCCTGTTTTTTTTTTCCCAAACCAGCAGTCCAGAAACTAAGTAAATGGAATCTACAAGACAGTATTATTAAAAATAATACAGCTAAACAATTGTATACTGTTATTCTGACTCGAATACATCCGGAAACCCCGGTCTTTAAAAACTGTCCCCCTGAAGAAACGGAGTCGGTCTTTGTTCAACTGGAAAATGACAGGATCCCTTCTCATATGTGGGAGATATGGCTAACTATGTACAGCCATTTGAACGTAAGGGGTAATTCCACTGTTTTGTATACATATTTGCCTTTGATATTATACAAAAAAAAATTCCCTACTCTTTTCGATAAGCGCAATGGGATCTTTAACATCCACCGGAACTACCACCAATCCAGGCAAAAACAAACAAGGGACCAACCAGACACACTGGGAGCACCATGGGCATCCGATTGTCAAAGTGACCCTAGCAACAAGGCACAAAAGCAGATTAACACATGTAAAATCAGCAAAAAGTCCATTAGAATTTATACTTTTTAAATTAAAATAAACTCTACCTGCACTATCAGAACTAGTGCCTACTGCATAAATCAAATACCCAGAAGGGGACTTGTGTGATAAATGATTTATCTATACTCATGCTGTTTGACCTTGGACACCTCATTCATGGCTTATGCCAATTGTGAGGCTACCCGAGGTCAAACAGCACTGGTATATATGAGACGACATGGCCCTAGCAGAAATCTCTATGATATTTTTCTCGACTGCAGTTTGAACTTATGACATCACGAGTGGCAAAACCATGAGTGATATCAAAGACCAAACTGCACAACAGAAAAATATCACAAATATTTCTGTAAGGACCATGGCATATTTAATTTACTCCATACCTGCCCTGATTTAGTTTGTATCTTGTCATTAAATATAATTTTGTTAGGCCAGCTTGGTGGCACGGAGGGCAGAGACACCCATGCCTCACCTGCTGTCACGCCGGCGACCTGGGATTGGGAATGACCCTGGGCCATGAGGGGGTTGGCTGGGGGAGGAGGATTTAGCATCCCAGTGGATGGGATGGCAGACTGTGCCACTGCAACACCACCACCCAGGTGACCATGAGTGGCAGTGTGGCCAGACAGCAGTTCCAGGTGGGGGACACTATGCTGCTCCACGGAGCGCTGCAGACCTCACACCACCTACTGGGCTCATGACCACGGATCTGAGTGAGGCACTGGAAGGAGGCTTTGGGGACACTCTGATGATCTTGCCACAGGGGTCAATCTGTGGAGTACTCTGTGGCCAAGTAAATCCCAGAGTTGGTGGGTGGTGGGGTTGGGGGAACCATGAGAGTTAAAGGGGGCTGCCAGCAGAGGGGAAGAAAAAAACAATTGAAGTTTGTTTTTTGCTGTGCTGTTTTTGGATGCCAGAGAGGTGTTTCAGGATGCCAAGCCATTTTTTGAACTGATGCACGTGACATTCATGACTCTTCACGTGCATCAGTATGTCAACGCGTTCATGCATTTGTTCGGGAATCTGATGTTCAGTGAGGTTGGAAACAGCCTTATGCGGTACCAGGGAGATGCTGACTCAGTTGGGGTGGAAAGACCACTTTCTACTGGATGAAAGTCAACGCGAGTGTGGGTCATGAAGAAGCGAAGGTGTAGGTCAGGGAAACGGACACATTTCATGGTGGGGGTGGGGGGTTGAATGTACCAGAAGTGAGAATCAGCTGTTATTGCACTAATTGCTTATGGCAGGGTTTTATTTTGCATGTAAACTGCTGAAATTTAATGACAGTGATGGCTTTAGAAATCAAGAGTGTTACATCAGAAGCCGGTACGTGAGAGTGCAGTGGAGTTCTAAAAATAGAACCATGCTGCTGGCTATAGCCAATCTGGCTGCACAGCAGGGGTCAACAACCTTATTTTGCATTAGCCAGCAAGGCAAGTTGATTCAAAATTGCACTAGCCTGCAGATGGTTGCACTAGCCCTTAATTACAATGGTAAATTTTAATCACTTATACAGGAAACAATGCAAGCAGAGCCAAGAAATACTCTGATTATTGCACATTTATCCTGCTCCCACATTGCTTCCAGCTCCACAGCAGAAAAAAAAAAAAAAAAGACTACAATGCCATCACAGACAGTGAGCCCCCCCATTGTTTTGTACCATGGCCTCCTCTCTTCCTCTTTCTGCTCCCCCACACCAAACCGAGAGAGGACATCACAACAGCAAATGTTCAATCAAGCAGTCCTAGCTCTGTGCACACAATAGCTGACATCGTCATGCACCTTCCCACACTGTCACCACCATCCACAGGGCAATGAACAGAGTCAGGCAGAGAAAGACACTCTCAGCCCCCATCCTATAGTCAACTGGAGACCTGCTCTTCCGAAAGTTTTTGTACAGTCTCAAGTGAGCCAGGAGCACATTTAAGGCCCTGTCCACACTACAACATGGTGTGCTGTAACGTTCTCAAAAACGTTACTGCCCTTACCGTTACGATGCATCCATACTGTGACAGTAACGTTTTTGAAAATGTTACGAGCTGGTGCTATTGCGTCCACATTTATGAAAATTATCCAGGTTTGCTACCGGTTTTAAGAACGGAATTTCATGTTTTGCGGCATTCTGGTAGCAAGGCGAACCATTTCACAAGCCAGACGAGCATCAGCATTGGTAAGCAAACCGTTACCAACTATGTAATGGTTCTCATTCTGATCTCAAGACTACCTCTGAACAGGTCTTGAGATCGGATCCAAAAACGGCAGCGGTAACGTTACAGATGCGGACGCCAACCGTTTTAACAAAACCCTGTAACGGTTTAGCCACTCTGTAACGTTACCGAGAAGGCAATGTGGACAGGGCCTAAGGTTTCTTTGGGGTGGGAACTAGACAACCCTAAGGGGCTTGGGAAATAGAAAACTATGACATTTTTATTTGTAAAAGCATTGATTTTAATATGCTCTGCCCCAACAATAACAGATTTTTCTTTAACACTGTCCTTTCATCAGCTCAGGGGAAACAGTACACAGACATAATACTATACTATCTCTATTTCTGTATAGGATTATCTATGCACCTCAGGAATGCCTATTTCAAGGTTTCAAATTATGTATTTTATCAAGGCTTATTTTTGTACCATACATGATCCAAAGCTTTGCTTTTAGGCTGAAAGGACATGCTGAGTGGGATACGGGTGGAATTGTATGGATGGTGATGCTGGCATGGTCCATTTAGAAGAGCTGAGGACCCTCTACACTTGCCAGTAATGGCAGTTATGGATCTATTGATGGTCACTTCAGAGTCTGGTCTGCAGTGGTGTTCAGGGAAAGAACAGAGTTAAGAGATTTGGAGGGGAGAGGGAAGTTATGGTGAGGCCAGAATAAAACCCACCACCTGCAGAGCCAATCCTGTATACCTCTTTACGTTCTGTCACTGAAATGTTGGATATAAACACTCAAAATATAAAAAAATGAGAGGCACTGGTCTTAATAATATTGGACAAATTGTTAGACATAGACACATTCAGAAAACTGGAACCTAGTGACTTAACAAGCACTCTACTCTTGATCACACCCTGGACACTAGCTGAAAGTCTTTGCAGTGGAGTGATAATGACTCACATTGAGTCTTTTGTGGGAACCCTCTCTTGAACTGCCAAATAATTGCAGCTCTTAATGAGCTGTTAATCACACCTTGCCATCTGGAACATTGAGAGAGATTAGAATGAGGATTAGAGAATGCTACAGTAGAGACTTTTTTAATTTCATTAACAGCCATGAAAATCTGCACTAGTCAAGACAGGCAAGTAGAAAGTTAGCTGCACTAGCCCTGGTCAGTTGCACTAGTGTTTGGGCTAGTAAAACAATGTTAAGATCGACCCCTGCTGCACAGTGAGTATATTTCTGTCACTACGGACCTACAGTGAGAATATCATGATATTTCCACACTAGATTCCCATAGTAGCAAAAGTATCCCTGATATGTGCCACTATTTACTTTTACAGGTGTGGCATAAATATAGCAGTATATATTTAGAAAATGGGCAGTGAGAATTCTTCTTTCTTTTTAAACATTTTATTTAAATCGCCCTCAAATACATTTTCTAAGCAGAATAATACCCTCCAGGGTGGGTAGTGCGGACTATACTGGACCTTCCAAGGGCTAGAAGGCCCTCCACCTGCAGCATTGGGCCTCATTACAGGTGATCCGGACTGCTTTGTTCAATGGCTTTCACATACTAGTATACATTAAAAATTTCAACACCGATGCAAAAGGTTCTCAAGAGAAGTTATGAGCTGGTGGGGGGCATGTGTTGGGTGATGCCGGTGAATTAAGTTCCAGCACCAGCTCCTCCCCACATACCCACACACAAACAATCCCTCAGGCAGCCCCCTGCCACACCCAAACATACAAGATGATCCCTGTCCTAAAACAGACCTTTTCTCTCATTTTGTGCTGATGGTGCTCCACTCTGCTGTGCTGCACTTCCCATTTACATTGCATGAATGATGGGAGTGCAATGGAGGATCATGGGACATGTGCGTGTTGGGGGGAATGTGAGTGTTGCTGCCAGTCCGCATGGCAACTTACACCGCTCGCTCCACTATGCATCCCCAACCTCGCTGCTGCTCCAGAAGTGGACCAGGGAATGACTTACCACAGTTGGGCAAGTGTCTATAATGCCACAGATGCAGTACGACACATCAGATTCTGTTACTGCCGTGCAAATGTGGCACTGTAAAAGTGCTTTTGACTGTTCCAGCATCACTATAATTAACCATTACCACATCTATTGAGCTAATGTTCCCAATGTACCTCTGCCATTTCCTATGCTAATGCCTCAACATCCCTCTCATTGATTTCACTTTAACATCCACGCTGCCACCCTCTTATTTATAAAACCACCTTCCTGATCATCACCTCCCTGCTACATACCCCCTCCTTAGTTACCGTAACTTGTTTTCTAACACACTATGCATCTTTAGACCACAAGACCAGATTCCTTTGCTCAAACTGCTATTACATGGTCCCGAAAGCTTTTGTACTAGAACATCTACAATACGTACAATTTCTTTGTTGGTCCAATAAAAGGTATCACACTATAACAAATCCAGTTTTCCAAGGACTAACATGACCGTAAACATTTTTTTTCCTGTATTAATGGGAAGGAAATAATGAAGGTTAAGGAAATGCTGAAGGCTCTACTCCTTGTTGTATCAACTATTATTAATTTTTATAATTCTCTCTCCTGGTATGCCCATCGTTTCATGACTGGACATTACTTCTTCAGGGAATGGTGGCAACTCTCATTTAATTATACAATGCGACTATGCTGGCTTGCATTCTAACATCTTGCTTTGCAGTTCCGGTACTCATCTTAGGTCACTGCACATCTTGCTTGGCTAACCAAGGAGTCTAAAACTGTGGGAGAATTCAAGAATGCATGGGACAGACATAAGGCAATTTTTGTGGGGGGTAGGAAGAAATAGGCTGTTGGTTAAATAGGATCTCCAGCTTATCCTCTAAGTAGGGAAATGGGCAGACTAGGTGGGCCAAGTGGTCCTTATCTGCCGTCAAAGTCTATGTTTCTATGTAACCTTCTTAATATACTCCGATTACCTTTCAGCTGAAATGTGACATGCTTGGTTTATTCATCCTGCATGCTGGAGATGTAGCCAGCTCCTTGCTGCAGGGAACCAGGAAAGCTGTGCAACAGCAAAAGATGAGTAAAGGAACTGCATAGCAGTATCCTGGGGAAGACCAAGAGGTGCATTATAAGAATTAATATTCTGTACAATATGGAATAGCGCCTTCACTGTTTCCTTTAACCTGTATACAGCATACCTGGGTGAGCCAGTGCGGGTTCAAGCCTAGCTTGAGCCGAAAACGTGACTCGGCAGCAGTACATAATCTCAAGCTGACCGCAAGCTGAGCTACAATATGCTTAAAAAAAAGTTTCAGCCAGACCAAATCCACTCCTCCCTCTTTTTTTTCACTTCTCATTTATCTCCCGATTTTCCCATGAGTCTACTATCCAGTCTTTGAACCTGCCAAGGAATTTGTATCTTCAATTGAATCCCCATTTGTCTTTACCGAAAAAGAGTTGTGTCACAAGTCTAACACAATGAATATAACTGAACAAATCAATTGGAGTATTTTAGAAATAGGAGTGTTATAGTAGGGCCCCCTTATGTTTTTATGTTTGACATGTGAGAATTTAACCCCATGGGGGGGCGGTAGCTGAGGGAGGTGGAGAGCGGTTTAGAGTGTTTTTTTAAGTATGAAAGCAAGTAAGGGGGAAAACGGGCACGGTGCTAGTTACTGTACAACACCGGATTACTTGGGTGCCCGTGTTCCCTCCCTCCCTCTCTATGCCTTACTGAGAAAGTGAGCTGAGGAGGGCATTGAACGTAAAGTACAATGAAAAAATGTTTTTTGCCCAGTTCCTCAAACTGAGAAGCACAGAATGGTAGACACAGATGGCAGTCAACTGAAGTCTGACGCCGCCTCCGTCAGAATCGCATCTATAAAAAACAGGTACGAAGGGGAAGGGAATAACAGACTGAGCAGATTTCAGTTGACTAATTTACATAAGAGCATATTAAATTATTGATAAACTTGACAGGAACGAGTGTAGCTGTGCTACACTGCACATACAAGCATTACATTCTACACTGCAGTGTGCCATTCCTCCCAGCTTCAAAATCATGAGGCAAGATTACATGGATTCAACAAATAAAGAAAGAATATAAGTGGATTTGATTTTGGAATTGATGAAAAAAATTTTTTACCCGAATCCCTGGCTTACCCTCCCCTACTAGGGGAAGGTACTAGGTCAATATAGCGCTGTCAAAACAACGCATGCATTACCACGCTGCAGAAAGCTCTAGAGGCACTACAGTAACAGAAGTGTTACAGTGATTTGGAATAACTGCTACCCCTGTCGCTGTATAGTTAAATGCGGCAGTATCAGGGAGGCCGCTGGTGCAGTGCCACTGTTCGCAGTGGGGTGTGCACAGTTCTGGTACTGTCAAGTGTTTTCACCGACAGTGTTCCGCTTTGCATGGTTTTGTGTTCTCTGTCACTTGTCCACACAATTTACACTGCGGCATTATGACCCTGTGCACTAGGGGAAAGGGCACACTGGTAAGTTATAACATTGGATTACACAGGTGCTTGCAAAACGCATTACTCTTTCTCCGTCTGCACAGGAGAAAGTAAAAGTGTCTGCTTGTATGACTCACTTTCTTCCTGCCTAGTTAAAGAGCATGTGACTTAATGTACTACAAGCCATGTGATGTGTGGGGGGGCTGCCAATCCTGAAACACCAAGTGGATCACTTAGAATCATAATGAGGAACGCGAAGTCCATTAAAAACAATGACTTCAACTTACTTTGCATTGCCATTCCGCCTTAACGTGAAGTGGTAATGACAAGGCGGAGTGAGCACTTTGCATTGCCCACTCCGCGTAGCGGATTGACAACGCGAAGTGCCCACTTCATGTTCACTTCACCAGTGGAATTTTAATTCGCTGCATCTCTATTTGTGGCTGCTGATACTTTGAGATCAGAGCAAGGAGGAGATTTAAACTTTGATTTAGACCCGACAGCTTTTTTAAAAAGCTACTTTTTTTTTGTCTTTTCTGTACTCTTTTTTGCTTAATTTGTTCTTTCTGTAAATTTTATTTTTCTTACCTTAGTTAGTTGTTTGTCTGTGTGACTGTGTGTGTGTGTGTGTGTGTGTGTGTGTTGTGTGACAGTGTGAGTAGTAATTGCTCGGACTGAGGGAGCTCAGTAGGAGAGATGGACCAGGGTGAGGGAATGTCTGGGGCGGGGGCAGCTCTGGTAGAGCGTGTTAGTGGCAAGCATCATACCGTGTGCATATGTGGAGGGCATGGGCACCCATTCCTGTTGGACTGCGTGATATCTGTGAGTGCCCCCCCTCCCCGGAAGCAAGAGTAGCACCACCTCCTGTCCTGACTCTGAGGCAGTTGAACCATCACCACCAGCAAGTCCAGGTTCTCTGGAGCGGGATGTGCCTATTCCCCCGGGCCCAGGTGTGGATCCCATCCCAGTTCAGCACTGTGACCTGCCAGCTGCCAGTTCATCTGGCCATCCCCTGCCTGTGCCTGGTCCTCCCCGCACCTCCATTGTTTGGCAGTTTTTTTTTTTTTACTGTGTGGGGGGACAGCAGTGTGGTCAAGTGCTGCCTATGTGAGGTGGAGGTGTGCCGTGGACCCTGGGGGACTCACCTAGGGTCTGAGGGTCAGTGCACCCATATGTTCAATCACCAGCAGTTGGAGTGATAGGCTCCCACAGAACAGGCCATGCCTGCACCTGGTGGCCATTCTGTGGCAGAGGGTGTAGCTGTGCACTGCAGCATCCCTAAGAAGAGGAGGGCCACAGCACCACCTGCTGCTCCACCAGTCCCCCCCACACAATCAGCAGGTCAGCCTGTAGAATGTGTGGACCCCAGAGAACTGCGTGTAACACAGGCTGACTTGGCAGTTCTCTGGAGTACTGTTGAGGACAACAACGAGAGGGTGAGTGCTTAGAGCAGTGGCTGGATCACATAGAGGAACATCAGCTACAAATTATATCCATGATGGGACTGCTGCTGGATCACCATGGGATCCCACATTATTTTTTTTTCCGCTCACACCATGTGCCCTCCTCACACCTTCCTTGCTGTGGTATAAAATGTATTCCTCCACCATCCCCGACCCTTGTATGTAATTATGCCCTTCTTTTGTTGTCTTCCGTATGCGTGACACTTCGTATTCTGAGCAGTGCAAATATACTGTACTAAACTGCATGTGTGCAGTCCGTCTTCTTTCCAGTCTGTGTACGTACTGCAGGCACAGTCCAATTCCCTGACTTAAAAACAAACATTAATGAGTACAATGGTGGGGCGGTGAAGCATGGAGAGATACTACAAAACAGGCTTACAAGACATCCAAGTAACTATTACAAAAAATCAATGTTGTGATTCGTGACGTGATCGTGAATCATGATTTGTGACTGCATTTGTGACCGTGATGATGAAGAAATGTGAATGCCTACTGCCTACGGCTGTACTTCCCCATGGAGCTGTAGCTTAAAACTCCCAGACTTAAAAATCAGTGAATACAATGGTGGGGTGGGGAAGCCTGGAGAGATACTACAAAACAGGCTTACAATACATCCAAGTAACTAGAAAAAAAATGAATGTTGTGATTAGTAACGTGAATGATCGTGAATCGTGATTTGTGACTGCATTTGTGACCGTGATGATGAAGAACGTGATTTGTATCACTAGTGACTCGTGATGATGGTCCTGACTTAAAAGCGCATATTAATGAGTACAATGTTCTTGCAGAATTAAACACACCTGTCCAGTACTCTAAAGGGAAGTCAAAGAAGCAACTGTGACTTAAGTTACAGATGGAGATTGGGCCCTAAAGAGATGCAAATGCACAGACAGATTAAAGGCGCTTTTACACAAAGGTTTGTAAAACGAAATAAAAATTACCTGTGTGGCGCCGATGTACTCTGTTGCGTTCGGGTTTCCTTTTACACCCCTGCAAGTATTCCGGCTAATCACGCCTCCATTTGTTTCGGCTCCCCCAGAGTTTGCTGTTCTAATGGCAGTTTCTGCAGTGGTACCGGAATGGCTGTTTTACACAGCCAGATCAAATGAAACATGTTTGTGCAAACTGCAAGAAGCAGAGATTGTGGTTTGGACGAATGTTCACCAAGGGAACAAAATAAATGCTTTTTACACACAAGGGATGTAACAGAATACTGTTTCCGTAAGTTATTCCGTTACACACACCTGTGTGTAAAAGCTCCTTAAGATTGCACTGTGCACTGAAGAGATGCAGACACAAGGGCACGACACCCAACCCAGTGCTCACCATCAGAAATTCAAATCTGGAAAAGAATACCTTTGCCGGTTGGGTGGGCTGCGGGGAGGGGGGGCAGTGTAATGCACTGCTGCAGTAACAGTCACTAGTACTAGTACCAGTAAACATACCACAAAGAAGTACAAAAATCACACAGCTGCAGTGGATAGCAGCTTCACATTGCTGAAATTATTATGTGGCACAATAAAAGGTGTCTGATTTGATGACACGCGTCACACACATACTCACACACACACTAAGTAATGCATAGCAAATTGAAAACTTCAGTAATATAACCACATATTTTAAACAAACTAAAATGATGCACTTCTGCGCCACAACAATCAGCAAACAAAATGGCAAAAAATATTGAAAATATTACTGTGTGTACATTAACATAGTTATACAAGAAAAATATCACCAAAACAGAAAGCACTGTCTTTCTCCAAGTTAATCTACCTACACCACAGATACACCCCTCCCCCCAAAGCACACAACCCACTGTCTCTCAGTACACAGACTGAATGTTGTACATTAACATTCCAAATCCATACACAAAACAATAAACGCTCGATGATATGAGGACAGGAGGGTTTCCTATAATCAGTGAACTAAAGTTTCAGCAAAGAAAATGACTCAAAAGGCTTTTTAACAGCTTTTGAAGGTTTGAATGCAGAGAGCTCTCAGAGCAGATCGTCTCCTACAGCTTCCCTACACACTACCCCAAACTGAGGCTGTGCAGAACAATCTAGAGCCCATGTGACCACAAAATCCCATGAAACACTGCAAAATTTGCCTTTGGAGGCTTAAAACAAGCAAAGTACATTGTTTTCAATGGACTTACGTGTTACTCGATAATAATCACGAAGTACTCTGCTTCGTTGCAGAAACACTCCACAAATTCCACCTCCACTCCGCGAATTGGGGCCACTTTACCCATCACTACTCAAAACCACATATATAGTAAAAAGGCATAAAAGAGGAAGGCATAACAGACTCGGTTGCTTTGAGTTTAATAATCCAAAGAATACTGAATCATCAAATTATTAACAAAGTTGGTATGAACAAGTACAGTTGTAATACACTGCGCATACACAATTTACAATACAGCGTGTTCCCACCCTCCATCCACAGAACCATAAGGAATGACTACATGGATTAAATGAATAAAAAACATCCTAATAAAGGCGATAAATATGCACAATGTGTGGAAACTGATTGTAGAATGATTAATCTTTTTTGAATCTCGGCCCGTCTGCCTGCCCCCCCCCCCACGGAATCTCATAATTTCTACAATCGGCGCTGCTTCATTATAACACTGGGGAATTGAGACACTGTGTTGTGAAAATAATTGATTGGAACTTGGGCTATGAAATGAAATTGTGAATTTTCATCTGCTGTTTAGTGACTTGAAACTGTTTGGGAACCTTTCGTATCATAATGTTAATGATTAATAGGACGGGGGAGAACGGGAGGGGCAGCAGCATAATAAGGTGCTACCTGCACACTCGAGCAGACTCAACAGACCGTGAAGCCTGTTTCTGCTGGCATTTTTGTATGTTCGTATTAAAGGAGGAACAAGGTGTATGCATGGGATACTCCTCTCGTAGGCATTAAACCTATGAATTACAATTCAATAGTTGAGGACAGGTGACAATAACAAATTAGCAGATAATTAGCTGGTGCAGCAGAAAGATTTACCACAGTAACCCAGGTTCCGGAATGGACCTGACACCAGAGGGCTGACCCGGGGGCAGAGGTGAACTGAGCAACCATTGCCGCCCGAGGAGAAGAGGTTGAGTGCCCTCAGTCCAGTGCTCCCGGGTGACCACAGGATGCACTGTTACCGGAGATCGTTGCTGCTTGGGGGCATGTCGGGCACAAGATGCTGTTGCGTCGCAGCATCTGCCTTGACATGCCTCCTCGAAAAAGAAGAAACACGGCCTCTGGCACACCACATGATGCCTCTCACCCATTGTGGACCCGGTGGTCACCCCAGCACATCTTTGATAGAATCCACCGGGGCTACTGGGGGGGCTCTAGTGGCTCTGCCCTTGGGGATAATCCAGAGGTCACTACATTCAGGGAAGATCCCAAGTCCGGTGGCAGGGGCGGCTGAAGGGAAGCCACCAGATGAAAAAGCATAGTAAGTGAAAAATAAATAAATAAACATGATATTTATGGCAGTGTGAGGGCAGCATCCCAGCATTCTCCCCGACGAAGAGGCTGTTGGAGCCTCCAAGCCCTGGGGATTGTATTCCTGGCTGCAGTCATTTTGCTTTTATAATGGGTGATGGTTAGAAAATGTAATAAGTGGTGAAGACAAAATAAAAAACTCTGCAGCATCACCTTGGTCCACGAGTGCTACATTTTTCCAGTCCGTCAAATCCTGCAGCATCCCCATTCTGTCCCGCTTCTGGACCTCACTCACAACCATCGCTCCTTTGATTCAAAATAAAATGTAGCCCTGCTTAAAACATTTCAGCCAGCCTGCTGCTGTTGCCTATATGATTTTGAGTTCTCACTTGTCTCGATCTCCAAGGGGGGTGGGGGTGGGGGCTTACTACCATCCCAGCTAGCCATGTTGTGATGTGCAGTTCCGCCCCCTCCGGCTGTATGCACTACAACAAACTGTCGACAACTGTGCAGAGGGATCGGATTTGGTGCCATCTGCTAAGTGTTCTCGTTACAGTCATTTGGTCAACCCTTGTCAACTGGTCCTGACCTATGCATGTGTCAATGTCAGGTGAGAACCAGCAGGAGGCAGAAGCAATCAGAGGGAGCTGGTCTGGAGAGAAGTGATGCCTCGGGGGTTGAACAGCAACGTAGGAGTCACACCGGGAGCGGACAGTAGTCGAGCGAATGTGGAAACTGCAGAGCCCAGTGAACAAGTTGCAGCAGAGTAGGCCAGCAGTGTACTACTAGTAGGTAAGAGCCTGGGGAAGGTTTGTTGACTGGATAGTTGTCACAGTTGCAGAAGGGAGGGTGTGCGGCAGGGGCATCACCAGAGGTATGAAGAAGGGGGGGGGGGCTAATGCCCCAAAGTCAAAATCCTAACAAAGCTTGGGGGGTCCGGAGGCATGCACCCGGGAACATTTTGAGATTTTTGTCTTTAAATAATGGCTTTCCTGCATTTTAATGGTGAAATATACGTTTGAGAAGCCTGGTTATCATGACATCTGTTAAATGGTACATGTGCAAAAATTTGGTTACTGGACCAGTGAGAACAACAGAGAGAGACACCATTATCCCAGCAGATCTGTTCGGAAGACTATAGCACCCCACAGCAAAACAGAGACCATTCAGATACCATTATCCCAGCAGATCTGCTGGGAAGGTTACTGGACCCCAGCGCAAGTAAAAGACCAGCCAGCAGACACCATTATCTCAGCAGATCTACTGAGAAGCTTACAGGACTCCAGAGCAAGTGAAAGACCTGCCAGCAGACACCATTACCCCAGCAGACCTGTTGAGAAGGTTACAGGACCCCAGAGCAAGTAAGAGACCAGCCAGCAGACACCATTATCTCAGCAGATCTACTGAGAAGCTTACAGGACTCCAGAGCAAGTGAAAGACCAGCCAGCAGACACCATTATCCCAGTAGATCTACTGAGAAGCATACAGGACCCCAGAGCAAGTAAGAGACCTGCCAGCAGACACCATTACCCCCAGCAGACCTGTTGAGAAGGTTACAGGACCCCAGAGCAAACAGCCACCACTTAGACACTGCATAATTCTGAACAAGTCACTTAAAATTCCTGCCCTTAATCTCTCTCTCTCTCTCTCTCTCTCTCTCTCTCTCCGTCAATTTCTGTAGTCTCTGCATTTCCCTCCTGTGTGCTGCAAAGTATCCCTCCCCTCCCTCCCCTCTTCCTGGATTCTAAGAAGTCTGAGGATGACTTGTATGATTGTGTCTCTGTAGGTTGCTATATAAAAAGGCAGCAAAATCCTCTCCCTCTCTCTTTGGATTGTAAAGTACTCAGGAATAGTCTGTATGAAAGGTGCTATATACAGTAAATCAAAATTTCTTTTCACACAAGCCACAGGCACAGATCTTCCTTCTCTAAACTGCCAAACAACTGTGTAAAGACTCATGCTGCACAGCCTTTTAGATGTGTACCACATCTGTGCCTGTCTGAAAAATATACCTGCTGTGCAAGCAACACTGACTGTGTTGGCATGGCAGTTTCTAAAAGGCGGTCACCAATTACAATCCCAATCCCAATTTATGTCAATCACTCCCAGTCCTGTCCAGGTGTTCCCTCCTACAAGGCAAGGCATGCCAAACCGCTCATGCTTCTGAACTGTGTCCAAGGGACTAGCAGAAGCAGAGCGCATTTTAGTATCCCCGTGCTCCTCGTCAGATTGGGATCTAACTAACCTGAGAGTGATGATGACAGATCCCTGCCCCAAGCGCTAAGCTCTCCAATGGTGACATCCTGACTCCTGTCCTAATATTCTCTTTGTTGACAGCACAGTACACAGCAGCCAGCCACCAGTGCACTCAGTCCACTCACGAGACTTACTACTTTTTTTCTCCTTCAGACTTGTGAGCGGACAAGTGAAGTGCCCCAAAGTTTGCCAGGCAAGCAGACCAAAGAGGACTCAGGGAGTGAAGGGATTAACTCCCCACCCACCCCCATGCACAGCCAGCTGGCTTATTGAACAAACTGGCTGGCTGACCATTTCCTGTCTCTATCCCCCTCCCCCCTTCCCGCCTAGAGCCGTCTGGTGCTGGATCCTTTGTCTTGGCCAGGCCAGGTCTCCGGCCAGTGTCTAAAGGGGCCATAAGTCAGCGAAATGGGCTGATCTTAGCCCCAGATACCCAATCATCTGTCCAAAAGCCAGGTCCACCTCTAGGCTAGAAAGGGTCTTCCCTGCTAGCCAATGGCAGTTCTGGACTAAGCAAGTGATAGAGTAAAGAGCACAGGAGTATGGATGCCTGGAGGCTTACTTGAAGCTCTGGTTCATAGCTTCTGGGTGGCTGCTCCTCTAAAGCCAGTAGTCCTCGGGAGTCTCCAGCAGCAGCAGCAGTCACACCTTAGCTCTGGAAAAGGACCAGCAGTCCACCTGATGGCCAGCAGCAGCCAGTTCCATAGGGTGAGCTCCCTTTAGTTGTCTGCTCCCTTTGTTTGCAGTTTTTGTATTGGGGTTTTCTGGGGTGTCCTGATGCCGAGTGCCTAGAAATGCATGTGGTACAAGCATCACATTTCAGATGCAAAGTGACAAGGCTAAAGCTCACCCAGGTTCTCTTTTGTTCGAATAAAAATATGGCTTGGCAAGTCTGTTAGTTTGCTTCCTGTTATTTTGCAGAATAAGTGTAGCATGGTTTGTGTTTTTTTGGGGCTGCCATTGCAGTTCCTCTGCCTCCCCTCTCCAGTATGCTGGCTGTTTTTTTTTCTGGCATTGACATTGGGTGTTGCCACACATGGGGCTGCCAAAGCAGTTCCCCTGTCTCCCCTCTCCAGTATGCTGGCTGTTTTTTTTTTTGTTTTTTTTCTGGCATTGACATTGGGTGTTGCCACACATGGGGCTGCCAAAGCAGTTCCCCTGTCTTCCCCTCTCCAGTATGCTGGCTGTTTTTTTTCTTTCTTTCTGGCACTGACACTGGGTGTTACCACACAAGGGGCTGCCACTGCAGTCCCCTGTCCTTCCCCCTTTGTTTACTGCCTCTAGTGCCACTTGCTGGTCAGCAGGCTGTTGCCCTGTCCAGCTTTGCTGGAGTGGTTATTTTTTTCTCTTCTTTATTTTGTTAAATTTCTTTCTCTTCCCCTTTATGGAGGCTCCAGGTTGCCTCCCATCCCTTTACCTGGCCTTCTCTGTTGGCTATGGGATGTGGTGCCCTTTTTTTTTGGGGGCCTCTATTTTCTGCCTTCAGTTTTGTCATTTTTTGTTTTTATTTTATCTGTTTTGTGGACTCCTCAAACCCCTTTCTTGTTCTGGTCCTCGAAATGACCCCCAACTGTGATCCTTCTCCTGTAGCCCCCCTCCCTCCAAATGAAGCGATGGCTTCCGTTTTGATGGTCACTGGTGGTGGAGTTCCCCTGCTCAGCTCTCTTCCCCACCTCTCTTCCACAGTAAATTAGTGCTACTGCAGTTGCAGACCTGGGCACCCAGCTGATCGCGGTCCATGCGACTTTTACCAAGAGGGGACAAGTTTGGGCAGACAGACCATGAGGTGCAGCAGCAAAGTGTGTCTTGGCAGAAACCAGCACCCGGACCACTGAAGTTCCACCCTGCTACTGTTCAGGGGCAACCAGAGCATTGGGTTGGAGCAGAGCTCTCCGAACTCCACCACTAGCACCACCAACGATCGCAGTGGGATCCAGAGGACCCAGGCCAGGCAAAGAAAAAGGAAAGTGCGCTCCATGTGGTAGAGATATAAAGTGCTGACTAAATCATGGCTATTTTTTTTGCTCAGCAAGCAATGAAGCTATAAGTCTTTAAATTTTTCAGGGAAAATGATTGGGGGGGGGGCTTGAGCTTACATTAGGGGGGCTTCAGCATCTCCAAAAACAGCCTGGTGATGCCACTGGCAAAAGCTGCAGTTCTGCTCAGATGGAATAACGGAGTGCGAGTCCCGGCTCCCTCGAATGGTCAGATTTAGAAAGATGGAGCAGTGGCTGGTCAGAAGGCAGGATTCATGGGAACAGTTGAGTTCACTGTGGTTGAGCCCAGAATGATGAAAGCAGGAGAGAGGACCAAGAACTAAGAAGCAGCTGCAGCTGGGAGATGGGAGCAGCCCTGGTCAAGATGACAGGTCAGTCCCTAACAAATTTCACTTCCAGTACTCTGTACATGCAGACAGTGCATATGTACAGAGTGCTTGCTCTTCAATCGTCATGTATAGGACTCAGTCAGCTGAAGTCCATCCAGTATTAATGCCAATCTTATATGGCAGACGTACAGGCTAGCAACAGCCAGGACACCAGCTTTAAGGAATTAAAAAGAAATCACTGCTGAAGAGAAAAGGGGGGGGATAAAAAAAGTTCAGTTTTGCATTTTATGATTCTCAGTCTTGTCAAATGTCTTGAAGCAATGGTTACTGAATGCAGTAAACCACTGATGTACAGAAGTAAGTTTGTCTATAAAACTTTGGCTCCCAGATACAATCAACTACATCAGCCTGCTAGTTCAGTTTAATTTGGTATTGAGATTATTCATTTTTAATTTTATTTATGTATAATTCAAAATATAAAACTTTCATTAAAAATGAAACTAATGAATTAAGTGTGTGTATGTTTGGGGCGGCTGAGCAGACCCAACCACCTCAACACCAGATGCAGAGAAGCAGCTGTGGCCAGTCGACAGGAACAGTCACTGTCAAGCAGGTCAGTCGAGCTTGAGTCAAGCCCTCAGCCTCCAGAGTTGGAGACGGAGAAGCTCCAGTCTGGAGTGGTCACAGCCAAGTAAGAGCAGAACCCATCCCTTCAGTGCAGCAGCAGCAGGGCACTAGGAGTTGAGAGAGGGCTGGAGATTGGGGGGGTGAACAATTAGTGGGTGAGGTGGATCTCGTCTGTTGTCTGGTGGTCAGTCAGAAGTCAAGGATGGATGGACGTGGTGTGCCAAAGGCTCAGAGAGGGAAATCTGTGAGGACAGCATGGACTAAGGTAGCAAGCAACAAAGTACTGGAGGGGGTCCAGCGCAGAGCCACCAGGATGATCACGGGAGTGGAGGACAAACCCTATGAGGACAGACTGAGGGAGCTCAACATGTACTCCCTGGAGGAGAGGAGGGATAGAGGGGATATGATCGAAACATTCAAATATAGGAGGGGCATAAACAAGGTTAGTACAGAGGGGATTTTCAAATTGAAGGGTGGGAGAAACACTGGAGGGCACAGTCAGAGAGAGAGAGAGAGAGAGAGAGATATTGGGGGAGGTTTAAGAAGAGGATGAGAAGACACTACTTCATGGAAAGGGTGGTAGATGGGTAGAACGCAGTACTGGAGGAGATGGTAATGTCAAGAATGGTGGGAAGTTTTAAAAAGGGGTGGGATAGGGTCAAGGGGAAAGTCACTGCCGAATGTGGGGGTAGCTGCACAGTAAGAACACCGATAGCTGCACAATCTAGCAGACTCTACAGATCCTAGGGCCTGTATCTGCTGGAAATTTTCATATGTTCAGAATGGAAATAAAATTGCAGAAGTAAATACATCTATTATTTAAAGCGGCAGTAATTGTCAGTGTATGTGACTTGTGAGAGTCATTTAATTTTTTTTTTTTTTTAGTTAAAATGTATAGCTTTTAAAATTAAAAATTAATGATTCAAGTCATTAAAGATGGCTGTCATTCGCAATTTTGAAAAAGCTCTCCCACTGAGCTTACTTTCTGACTGCACATACCGCACTGCAGTCATACTGTGGTTGTATTAGGGCGGTCCTATTTTCCTGTTCCATTGGTCAAGTGTGCTGGGATGCAAATTTTGAGGGTGGTGCGACATAGGAGGGGGCCCCGTGGATACTGCTTTACATACAGCCCATGACAAGGTAAATCCGGCCCTAGCCAGGCCAATCTCAGATCACTCCATCCAGCCAGATCTGTTCTCTGTCCTACCTCTGACAGAAGAGGTCAAAAGGAGAGATGAGATCACTTATTTTGTGCTTCCCATGCCACGCCAACCCCCAAGACAACTCTAATTTTAATTTATTTTTATGTTACTGCACAGTTTAATGTTTACTGCCATCACAGTATTGCCCAAGAGAGTGGGAAGTAACAATACAGCACTGTACTTAGCATGAGAAAAGCATGCCCAAGTGAAAGCTGATTGTAGCATAACTGAGTGCTGAGAGAATAACCCTTTTAAATAAGCTTCTGTTAAACGGGACAACTGTTTAATTGGGACAGAAGGTTGTGCTGTCCCAATTAAGTGGCTTGTACTCTACTACAAAATTCTACTGAGGTGCATACCCCCTTTAAAGAAATCCTGGCACTAAGGGAAGAAATCTCCACCAGTGGCTGGAAAATGGGGGTGCATCACTTGCAGCCTGCGGACTCTGCCTTACCTGAGCTATAGCTGCTTCTGCTCTCCATACAATTCCTGTGTGTGACAAAAGGTGTAAAACCAGTTTTCTCATGTGTGAGGGGGAGAGCGGTTCATTGTGTAAAGATTGCAGCAGGGCAAAGGGCTGCATGTTCCTACTGCTGGACCACCTTACCCATTGGCTGGACTCAAGATCTGGTTTTAGCCAAGCCATGCCCTTGGCTCAGGTCTGGCTTGGCTCTTTCTCAAAAAAAAAAAAAAAAAAAATATTCGAAGCTTGCCCAGCTGTAGTGTACAGAAGGCCTTTCAGATCATGATCATTTAGTGTACCCAGCAAGGCCAAGGACATCTTGGAATGTTCTTAACTGTAGGAAGGAAACAACGAAAAGGTGCATGCTTTTAATTTAAATATGGTGTTTTGAAGTCTGTCAGTGTGAACATGAACATTTATAATTAGGGTTACTGCTAAAGCCATTACCTGTATTCCTATCGAGGACAGTTTTCGCTTGGGGATACTTTCTACCTTTGGCTCTTCACTAGTTAGCGTTCCTTTGTCACTCTTTAGGGTTGCATGTTTCGTCAGACTCTCTGGTACCTCCCGCACGACAGCTGCCACAGAACTTCTTGTGCTAGGTCCCCTGATGCTATCAAAGCTGTCCGATGAAATGCTTAATCCTGACTGGCTATTGTCCTCACTTTTGGGGTCCTGGTTGTCCAAGTACGTGTCTTGTGCTGACTCGGTGCTACTCTGCACTGTAACGGAGATGAAGGGTTTGGAAGTGGTCCGAGGGGGAACTGGAGGTGGAGTCTTTTTATACGCTGCTAGACATGTTGAAGCTGCAGGTAAACAAAAAAGACAAAACATCAACATCTAAAACAAACTGGAGGCTTCCTATGTTTGGACACCAGCAACTAAATGATACTAGTGAAAAAAAGGAAATGGAAATTTGAGGAATACATTTTTTTTTTTTAAACTACCACTTTACTTTGTCAGTATCATTTTCAGGGAACATATGAGCTGGTACTGCACATCAAAAAAATAAAATATATCAAAAAGACAATTTCATTTTCTGTTAAGAAAAAATGGTTTATTATAGCATCCCCTTGATATATATATCCAACATTACATCATCATTTCAACTTCTTCTTATCCCAGTTAAAACCAGAACATTTGGGGTCACCTGAAGGCCTCATGGCCCTTCGTAGTACCTTACTCGCAACCCAGCTTTGAGAATGGATACGAGAGGTGAGTCAGTCTGGTCAGGGCTTTGGCGGCATATTCTTGCCTGGGGAAGGATAGTCCCACAGCAAACCTTACAATGGACTAGTAGGGATGTTCCTACATGAGGGTCTACAATCTCGTGATCATACCACAGCCACAGGCAGTTTATTTCGATTTTTTGCTTGAGGCTTAGATTTAAACTATTTTAAGTGTTATTAATTTAATAATTACTGGTCAGCAATTTTTCTGTATAGGCTGACCCGGTTGATATTTGTCGTAATAACTGGCTGGTTATTACGGCATTCAGGCGCCCCGTCAGTTAAACCATGCCGCTCCCTTGTTGGCTTCTGGTCTGTGTGTGGGCGGGCTGAAGACACCAGCAAACATGACAGCTCTGTCTTTTGTCTACCCAGGAGCCACCACAGCCACCTCCTTCAAGTCCCCTAATTTATTTATTTTTAACAATATCTGGTTGATTCTGCCATCTACACTTTGGCAAAGCTCTATCTGGTTGATCCTGCTCTTTCCTCGGCTTCGGGACTGTCGTGGCTTAACTCGCAGTGCCAGCACAATCGGGAGAACCCTCAGTGTAAATGAGAGTTTAAAAAAAAAAAAAAAAAAAATCTAGGGAGAATTTTGGTGGAAGGGATTTATTAGTCTAGGAATTAATACCTTTGAGCCAGGGCTCTTTTACAAAGGTTCCACGTCATAAAGAACATTTAACAAAGCACGATACACATTACAGGTAAAACCAGACAGGAAAATTACATCATAAATTTGCTATTAACAGTTTAAGGCAGTAACGTTTTTAAGTTTCATAGAAAAACAAGCTATAACAGGTTCAAGCGAGTAGACAATTTAGAGGTTAAGGAAACTTCCAGGGAGAGGGTGATCATTAGGCGCCAAAGGAGGCTAGAGAGGAGGAAAGGTGGTGGCGGGAGAGTAAGTGAGAGGGACAGGAAAAAAGGGGGAGTGAGTTTGGGTGGGAGACAGGAAGTAGTAGAGGTACCAGAGGGTTCATTAGTCAGGAGAAGAGGCCTCAGATGTGAGGATGGACATGAGGAGTAGTAGTCTTTATCTAAGCGCAGATCACGGTTGCTAGTGGTGGTGAGGTGGGCATAGAGCATGGATTTGAAAGCTTCAAGCGAGGTTGAGGATAGAGTAGGTGGACTAAGCGCATTGAACCATGTCGGGGCCCTGTATCGAAAGATCTTTGTCCCTGTGCAGTCCGGCATCTCGGAACCAGGAAAGGTTGGCGTTCAGATCTGGTGGAGGGTCGTGAGCCAGGATTCAGTCGGAGTAGGTTTGAATACATAATGGAGTCAGTCCCAAGATAGATTTTTGCCATTGTGCAGGTGAGATAAATAAGGCGATTTGATAGGTTCAACCAGCCTGATTCATAGTACAGATCACACGTGTGAGTCAGTCTTTGAGCCCCGTGAGGAGCCGGCAGGCCTTATTTAGAGTGATTGAGATACGCCTTAGAGCAGTGGAGGTAGCTGAGCCATAAATAATAAGGCCATAGTCAATGACTGAGATTATGGAACTCTGTATAGCTATTCTCAATGCCGCTTGATTTAGAAATTGAGTTCGAATAGTATTCAAGGCATTGGTTCACTGTTTTCACAGTGTTGTCAATGTGGGTTGCAAAGGTAGCCTTGGTCAAAAGTGATGCCAAGGTATTTGAAAGTATTTACTTGGTCCAGTGTAATCCCGCAGAGGTTTGTATGGTGAGTGGAGTATACCTATTTTGTTTTGGTGACTGGAGAAGAGCATGGCTTTTGTTTTATTGTGGTTTAGCACAAGTTTACTATCCAGGAACCACCTTTCAACACTAGAGAAGCAAGTTGCAGGCTTTTTCGTAGGGAGTTTGGATCCTTGTGGGAAGAGAATTACAGCATCATCAGCGTATAAGATTATTTTCTCCTGGCAGATATCTGGGAGGAGTTAAGAAACAGGCTAAGAGGAGGCGGTCCAGAATTGATCCTGTGGTACACCGAGAGAACTGGTTTGAAGTCGGAGAGTTCATTAGAGATTTTACAGCCTGTGACCGATTGGACAGGTAACTTTTACCCAAGCACAAGGACCTTGGCCAGGCCTAGGCTAGAAAGTAGGGAGGTAAGTAGGCCATGATGGACTGTGTCGAAAGCTTTTGTAAGATCGATAAAGACTGCACCTGTTTGGCACCTTTGTCCAGGGCTGAGTGGACTTCTCCAGAGAAATCAAGTAAGGCTGTTGTTGTACTATGTCCTTTCCTAAAGCCGTGCTGTTGATTACACAGTAGATTGTATTTGTCAGGTAATCAGAGTTGGTCTGCCACTATTCGTTCAAGTGCTTTGGAAAGGGAGGGAGTATTGATATTGGTCGATAGTTTCCTGTTGAGGTTTTGTCCCCCCTTTGTGCACTGGCGTAACTATGGCAGATTTCCATTTGTTGGGAAATTGACTTTGCAAAGTGACAGATTAAGAATTTTGCAAGGGGTGAATTACTTCATCCAGGGTGAGAGACAGGATTTTAGATCTAGCGTGTCACTACTTGTTCTGGATTTGAGCAGGCCTTTCTTATGTACTTGTGTGCTTGTGCACTTTGATTTTCTTGAAGTAAAATTGTGGTTTGTCACCAGGGGTGTTTTGTGATACTAGGCTAGGCACAGGTAAGTCCGAGAAGAAATCTGGGGAGGACCCACTAAGGTCTGTGAATGTCTTATTAAAGCGCATCTGCAATAGACTTTGGGTCAAGAGTGGTGGATCCATCAACTTTCATAATGGTAGGTGACGATTTTGATTGTTTACCCATTATGTTTGGATGTTGTCCCAAAAGCTCTTCCATCACCCAGGTGGATTCAAGGGCATTTTTGAAATAGCGCTCTTCATTTGCCTAATTTGTGAGGTACATCTATTTCATGCCTGCCTGTATTTTAGGGTATCATGAGGTGAGCCTGTGTCTCTGGCAACTGCCCAGAGGTGGTCCGAACCTTGAGCTCGGCAAGTAGTTTGGCAGTAATCCATGGATTTGATAGCTTTGATTTTACGTTTTTACTGGGCGTATAAGTGCATGCAGAGTTGAAAGATTTAATGAAGTATTCTAGTGCGGTGTGATATCAGTTGATTCAAGGATTGGCGTCCAGTCCTGTTGTAGGAGATGGGTTTTCAACTTGATAAGATTCCCATAAGGCAATACTCTGCTTGTTATAACTTTGGGGGTGGCTTGAGAAATTTATTAGACCAGGTACAGGACACTGGGAGTGGTCACTGAGGAGTCAGGAGGACTTTAATGTTTTTATCGGTCAGGGTGATTTGAGAACCCAGTCAATAAGGGTGCTTGTACCAGTTTTGTAATTTTCCGGTGGGAGGTTACCATCTGAGTCAGGTTTGCTGCTAGGATGTCATCTTTGTAAAAGCCAGTGTCAGAGCGAGCCAGTTTATGTTGAAATCCAGAGGAGGAGGAGGCTCATTTTCAGAGGGCTGCAGACTAACAAAATCAAGTACAGACTTAATACTGGCACGGTGGTCTTTTGGAGGGATACAGACTACGGCCACTGTGAGAACTTTGTTTTGTGCACCAAGAAGCAGTTTGATGGGAGGAGTTGCATCTGCGTGTTTGTGGGGTGAAGCTGCAGCGTTGACAGGAGAGGTTGTCCTTTATGTAGATAGCACAGCCCCACCTTTCTTGCTGCCGGTCGAGTCTGAAAAGATTGTAGCCTTCAGCAGACCGCATGATCCGGAGTGCTGGGAGATAGCCAGGTTTCCACAATGGCTAGTATATCAGGGTTTTTGTCCAGCGAGAGTTTGAAGAGATGCCAATTTGGGAAGGAGGCTGCAGATATTTAGAGTGATAATGGAGAGACCACTACCAACTTTCCTGTTTTTGTGGCTTCAGGCAACAGGACCAGGGTTTGGGTGTATCCACAGATATTAAAAGTAGGAGAGCAGGAGTTTCAGCGATGCCATTAGTAGTTCATAATAGGTTGGAGTGAGTTTCTGCTTGTACTTTTAAGATGCTTGGATTGTCTTCTGGAGTCCCAGTAGAGGGTGATCGTTAGTGTGAGTTATAATGATGTGGCAGTTTCCAATTAGGAAATATGGCTCTTTGCACCCAGGTATTAATTGGGTGATGTTTGTTTAAGACTTCAGAGTAAAAGCCATGGTACAATGTTTGGGTAGTAGTATAGAAAGGTGAGAGTAGGTGGAGGGTAGGGTAGGCGGAGGAGTTGGCATAAAGGGAAAAGGAGGGTGAGGGTGAGCAGGAACAGGTGGTGGGGACTAAGCCAAAGCATTTTTTTAGCGAGGCAGGAGAGAGCCGAGAAGTAGTGTGGGCTAGGCAGTCGGGGGTGGGGTGGCGAGCAATAGGAGGGTGGTGGGGTACGGATTTTAGTGGGCTAAGGTGGATAGCTAAGCACTATGGCGAAGTACAGAGAAAAATGAAAAAAAAAAAAAAGACTGGGAGGGTTTGGTGCCAGAGGGTTTAAGAGAAGTACTATAGTACTGTTGAGATCCAGGATCACATAATATGTTAAAGTTCCTGAAAGGTGATAAATTGTGGCTTGGGCATATGCAATGTGTAAAATCCTTTTGTCTATATGTTTCCTTTGTTCTTCAAAGTCCTCAGAGATAAGTACAATACCTTGGGAGTAGGTTCAGACAGTAGGCATATGCAATGTGTGAAATCCTTTTGTCTGTATGTTTCCTTTGATCTTCAAAGTCCTCAGAGACAAGTACAATACCTTTGGAAAAGGTCAGACAAAAATGTTGATTCAGTCACAAAATGTGTTAAAATTCCTTTGTTCTTTAAAGTCCACAAGTGCAGTTGCTTTAAGAGTGGTCAGATGAGAATGTTGAAAATGTTGATTCAGTTGCAGGACCCAGCATCACCATGTTTGTAAGACTAGTTGTAAGGCATATGCTTCCTTGGGAGGCTTCAAGAAGTTGATTTAAAATTAAAAGCTGATACCTGATGATGGCGAATTGCAGAAATTCAGTCCAGGAGACTTTCACCAATGTTGTGTGCAAGAATGGGACAGGTATTCCCAGCAGAAAAACATGTAAATGAACAAAAACTAACCTACAGACACAGACAAGCACAAACAGCCACCCACACAGCCCCAGGAGGAGGAGCTAAGGGATGGTTTTGGTTTTCAGGTTAAAAATGGCTTTTCTATGGTAACTAATAGTGCCGAGTGGCTCTCACTCACAGGTACACTGTTAAGAGTTTGAAGTTGCTCTGCATGTTAATTTCTTCTCAGTGTTCGAACCTTGAGAACTGCTGTTGGATACCACTGGAAAAACATTCTCAGTGTGTGTTATCCGGGGTAGAATTTAAGAAAAAAAAAAGGGGGTATTCTTGGTGAAATACCAGATTCAGAATTTTGGTATCCCGCCTGAAAATCTGGTATTCAGTGGGTTTTATGTTACGCGCATACATAGAAAATTTTTGAACACCCATGTGTAACTCGGCCATTTTATGATTTTTTTCACCAAAATTTTCAACATGGCCTCTTTGGGACCCAATCTCATGAAGAGTGCCACTGTCATTTCTTTCATTGGTCCCGAAAGGTGATTTTGCATAACGACTGTGCCATTCTGCACCACAGGTGTGAAAACACATTTTGGGCAAGATGTGAAGAATGACAGGTGTACCGTTTATGGGGGGGGGGTGATAAAATGGCATTGTTGTGAATTTCGAGTGAAATATTGAAAATTGCCAAAGTTACGAGAGTGCGTAGAAAAATTTCAATGACCATGCATATCTCAGCCATTTTGCAATATCTTTGTATCAAATTTTCAATATGGTGTTTTGGTACCCAACTTCATGAATAGTGCCACTGTCATTTCTTTCATTGTTCCCAAAAGGTGATTTTGTACAACAACCGCATTTTGGGCAGGATGTGAAAACAAAAAATTATCAATGTTACGAGAGTGTGTAGAAAAATGTAAACGACCATGCATATCACAACCATTTTTTCAATATTTTTGCACCACAATTTTAACATGGACTTTTTGGGACCCCACCTGATGAACATTGGCACTGTCGTTTCATTACTTGGTCCCAAAAGGTGATTCTGCGCAGTGAATGTGAAATCACTTTTCAGGACCAAGTAACGAAATGACAGTGTTCACGAGGTGGGGTGTCAAAAACACATGTTGAAAATTTGGTGCCAAAATACTGAAAAACCGCCGCGATATCAACAAAAGTTGAAAATGCCATTATATGGTATGTAGCTTGACTATTCAGTTTGCAGTTCGGCTTTGAAGAGTGCAGACATGTCCCGGTCTACAGAAGATGACAGCCGCCGACCCTGGATGGTAAGTATGGGGCACAAGGCATAAATTAGCGTTGGACAGTTGATTAGTGGCCTTTGCTAATCAAAATGAAAAATGATTAGCAATCAGCCAATTTTGATTAGCAGTTATATAAAATGGGTATTTTTACTTTAACCACGTAATTACTTATTATTGTACACATTAATAAAACAGACATTGTATACATAGTTTTGAAACTGAATTTGCCATTTTGACCAAATCGTCTGTTTAGCCTTTCTTATTATCCCACCTCATGTACCTAGTGCAGAAACTTTTCCAATCCCTCCAAACTGTAATTGTGCGCAACTGCAACACCTTTCTGCGCCACAGGTGTGAAAATACATTTTGGCCAGGGTTTGAAAAATGACTGCTGTGACATACATGAGGTGGGGTAATAAGAAGGCTATGTTGAAAATCTGGAGTCAAAATATTAAAAAATTCCAAAGTTACGAGGGTGCATAGCAAAATTGCAAGAAATGGTCATAACTGCCACTTTTTCATATTTTGACCCCAATTTTAAACATAGCCTTCTTATGATCCCACCTCATGAAGAATAGGACGGTCATTACACAAATGCTGCCTGAAAAGTGAATTCACCAAGTGAGTGCGAAAACACCTTTCGGGCAGGAGTTGCTTGATGTCAATTATATTGTTCATGAGATGGAGCCCCCAAAAGGCTATGTTGAAAATGTGGGGTCACTATCTCAAAAAATGACCGAGTTATGCACCAAAGTTGAACCCCCGATTAAATAAATAGGATTGCATTTACCCGTAGTTCTCATACTGCAGTCGCCCGTTCCAGCAACAAGATGCGTCTTCGAGAGTGCAGATCTCAAACCTAGGACCTGTTCAGGTGAGTAATGATCTGTGGTGTCAAGGGGGGGGTGTGGGGAAGAGGGTGCACAGTGGGTGGTCAGGTGGGGGGACGGGAGTGATCGGCGATGGACTTTTTTTTTTTGCAGGTTTAAAAAAAAAGAAAAAACACATCAAGGGACAAACAGACAGCAATCTGATGGTAGGGTGTGCCACTAGACACCAAGGTACCTCACAATAATGAGGACAGCGATCGGAGTGGGGGGTGCCACTGGATACCAGAAAACTTCAAAAATAATGGGGACAGCAATCGAATGGGGGAGGGGGTCCACTAGACACCAGGAATAAAAAACACTATGGGGATGGCGATTAGTGGAGAGAGGGGGCACTAGACTGTCACCAGGGAAACAAAGGGCTGGCAACCGAAGGGTTGGGGTTGGGCGCCACTAGACACCAGGGAAAGTAAAAAAAAAAAAAAATATACAGGGGACAGCCAGCCTCTATGAATAGCAACCATTGCTAATCAAGCTGGAAATTGATTCATGTTTCATGATTCCTGGGTCACAAATTGTGATGTAAACCCACTTGTTTTATGCCTTGGAGCAAGGGGGGGTGGGGTAGTGGGTCACTCAGTGGAAGGGTTGGAATGGGGAGGAGCAGGGAGGCAACTAGGGACAGTTTCTATTTTGCAGGGAAAAAAGGCGTTTCTTTTTAAACAGACAGGGATTACTGGAACATTTCAAGACACTTTGAAAATGCTCCCCAGTGTTCCAAAGTACCGAGGAGCACCAACATGGGGATTGGACCACCCATTGTTGGGTCAAATGCAGAAAAAAACTGGGCATCTCCCATGGAGCATCAGGGACTGAATTTTGGTATTCCAGTACGAAATTTGGTACCCAAAATGTACCAGAATACCGTTAAATTTGAGCCCTGGTTATATATATCTCCAGTTTCAAACAGTGCCTATCATTTTGTATTGTCAACAATACCAGAAACATGTACTTGTGCAGTTTCTTTCCTGAATATTTGATGTGATATTTTTTATTTATGTATACAATTTTTGTGGAATTTTTCCCTGACCCGGGACTCTAACAATTGCGGCTGTGCTTGCACGCGGAGGCACATACATACTCCGGGCACTGGCTCAGCCCCTTCCACCCCACCCCTGGCAACTGCTGCCATGCCCTTCCGCCTACACTACCCATCGGACCTCTACTTGATGGGAGTGGAACTATTGGGGGGGGGGGGAGACAACATCCCCGGGACGGACAGGACAGCTGCTTTTTGGCTGCTCAATTCTGCTCCCTCCCCCTCCCATGCTGGCTCTCTGATGATCCCAAACCTGGGTTGCTGGTATGACACGAAGCAACGTGTCCAGTGCCTCAGCCCTCTTTGCCACCGGCACATGCTGCCATTTTTAAGAGAGAGACACATGGCACACAGGTCAGGGTGAACAAAAATTGCTGACCAGCAATTATAAAAAAATTAAAGATAGGAAAGTGTGCATATGAGAATGTAATACACACCCTTGGTGTGGGATGCTTTAATAAACCCGAAAGGTGACCCCACACCTTGGGCGTGCATTAAATTCTCATATCACACACTTCCCCATCCTTTATTCTCTAGATTATAGAGGGAGTGCTCCAAACCAATTGGAGCACCCCTTTCCTCTGCATTCGAGTCACTCTTATTCTGTGAAGGGTGTCTCACACACAGCTGCCCTGAAAACGGGCATGTCTGGGTGTTTTATTTGTTTGTTTGTATTTGTTTTTTCAATAGAAAGAATTGAATATGACAGAACATAAAATAGTTGATAGAACACTTAGGCAGATGCAGTGGGACTGGAGGTCCTTATCTGCCCACAATTTCTATGCTTCTACCTTTGCTACAACAGATTAGTGTTGGTTGGATAATATCCTACCAGGACAGGTACCACTGGATGACATAATTTTGTTCATCTTTCAGATGGCCCCACAACTATCTGACTCCAGCTCCGAAATCCAATTTGGTCATAGAAACACAGAAACAAAGAATTTGTCAGCAGAATAAGGACCAATCAATCAATATCTTTATTTAACCAGGCGAACATCGTTGAGCAAGCTCATTTACGAGATGGACCTGGTTAGCTCCGGGTCAAATGGTACAATGCATACAGAGATATTTACAATACAACCAAATAACACAAGTAAAGAACAATTAATGCAATTAAGTACTCAATGTTACATCAGTCATATCAGTTCAGAGTGCTTCTGTAAAATTTAAGGAGGACATAAGATGAGGCTTAGTAGGAACTTCGGTACAGAGAAGTGATCAGCCACTCGTGTAGGGAGTGGATGCAAGCACAGAATTTCAAAAGCAGTGTAATCACACAGTATCCCCAAATGTAACACATTAAACAAAAGGATAAGGGTCTTAACAGTCCAGGAGCAAAGTAATTACAGTTCTTTTGGCAAATTTCGGCATGGGAATCAGATTTATGCTTGGTTTAAAGCGGACACAGAAGCAGACTGCAAGAACCAATCGGAAGCCAACGCCGGGGAGTGCTCACATTCCAATTAGATGGCTGCTATTGCCATGCTTTGCTAATGGAGAATCCGAGCTTAGGTTCTCAGGTGGCGGTAGAGGCAGCGCTGACTGCCCAGTGCCCGGGTTTCCCACACATATGGGCAGGGAGCCCGTGGAAAGCATATCCTTAGCAGGGGATGGAGGAAGGGGTCGGTATTAAGTACTAGGCCATGGACAATGGAACATCTGAACCAGCAGGAGGACTAAAACAGCAGGACAACAGAATTGGGTATTCCTTGATGCCTAAAGACTGGCCCAACCACAGAAATTTAGAAAGGAGTGTAATCAAATAGAGTCCCAACTCTTGAAACTCTAAACAGGAAAAAATAGAGGTCATAACTGTTAGGCAATAAGTAAGTACATCTCTACTGTATGCAAGTTTTAGACAGAAAATCAGACTTTAACTTAGTATTGAGGAAGACACAGGAGCAAACTGCAGGAGCCAATCAGATGCCAGAGCAGAAAAGCACTCGCGTTCCGAATGGATATTCGGCAATGCAACACCTCGCTAGTAAGGAGTCCGGTCTAGGTGTCTCATGCGGTGGCTATGGAGGCGACAACCACCCGGTATCCACATTTCTCCCACTTGAGGGGTAGGGAGCCCCTAAAGGGCTAGTCTACGGCAGGGAAGAGAGAGAGAGTTAGGGGACAGAGGAAAGAGATAGGAAGAGTGGAATGCAGTGGAAAGGGAATACGAAGATGAAATAGGGCAGTTAAATGGTACAGGATAGGGGAATGAGAGCCACAGAATAAGCAATATGTAAAAGACAGCAGGGTGAGTAAGGTGTAGTGACCATGAAAGCCATGAAGAGATAACCCTACAGGGATTTCTAGAGGGGGAAAAACATTTAAAGCCTAAGCCACTCACAGAGTTAAGGTCACCAAAGGTTACAAGCCTGGCCCATCCAGTCTGCCTATCTTTCCATGTCTATATTGTCACTGCAGACCCTACCTAATCTCCAAATAACCTCCCCCACTTTCCTACAAAGATTCCTTTGTGCCTATACCATGCATGCTTGAAGCACACCACTGATTTTGCCCCCACTACCTCCACTGGATGACTCTTCCAGGCATCCACCACTCTCTCAGTCAGGAAGTACCTCACATTCCCTTCTAAATTTCCCCCCTTTGAGCCTTATTACATGCCCGCTTGTTCTTGTGCACCGTCTCTGAAAAATATTCCCCTTCTGTACCTTATTCACCTCCACAAGGTATTTATAGGTCATACAAACGTGCAAAATTGCCAGCAAACATAGGCCACTTGGTCTATCAAGTCTGCTCAAAGTCTCTATCATGCCCCTCCCTCTTCTCCTCCATGGTGTACAT
The DNA here is from genome assembly GCA_016271365.2 of Neoceratodus forsteri. Taxonomy (NCBI): domain Eukaryota; kingdom Metazoa; phylum Chordata; order Ceratodontiformes; family Ceratodontidae; genus Neoceratodus; species Neoceratodus forsteri. The sequence goes on along the minus strand of JADMNL010000037.1, from coordinate 36,406,649 downwards.
ACTGACACTCCTCAGTCTTTCCTTATAATGCTTTTTGATGGCGGATTTGGAGGCAGGTACCAACACTATCCAACAGAATGTCACTGCATCCACAAAAGCATGATATCCCAGCACCACTACAACAGATGGCTGTGTAAGGCACTCTGGCATCACAGGTAGTCTTGTGAGATAATTGCCATGGGCAAGTTTGTCTTTCGAACAATCGGACTACAGTAGGCAAGTCGGTCACTTTATAATTAAAATTAAACACAGGCAGCCAAAACGTAATGTAAATGGCCAAAGAGAAAGAATGCCCCGTGCCTGTAGAATGATAATGACATGCAAATACAATGCTTACTTAGGTTTTATGAACTTGACTAACTGCCTAGATAGCTTATTTGATTATTATTTACACTGGTGATATGTCTCTGTCTGTCGGTGCATGTCTCTCGCTTTCACTCTCACTCTGATAATTAACATGCAAACTGCAAAAGCTTACATCTGGTAGCCTGGTAACCACAGTAACTGCTTCCTCCAAACACTAACAAAACAAACAACCAGCTGGGAAAAATTATCTGGTTATCACATGGACAGGGGGTATAAAAAATTCATTATGCATTATTTGTGACAGGTTCCAAAGAGCATAGGCAGTCCGCGTTGCAAGTTAAAGGGACTCTGGAATCCAACTCATTAAGAAATAAAACAGAGGTAGACGTTCCAACTGTGGAGACCAAACCATCACTTCAGATCAGTGTTAATCTTTTGGCTTTTGCCATGACCTTCATATAAATGTCAGTCACTTCAGAATTCTAGAATTCAACTCGGCACACAGAACAATAATTTTCATAAGAAGAAAAAAAAAACGGAACCAATTATTAAATCAATTACATAGTTCCTCTCCTCTGCCACAACCAAGGAAAGCAGGATTACTATTTGTCAGTCCCCACACGCTGCAGCACAGACTAAGGTTGCCATTACATGTCAAACTTTTTGTTAAGTACAAGTTAAAGAGCTCTTGACATCACAGGGAAACTTATAAAAAAAAACAAAAAAACTAAATATTATACATAATCAACTTGCCTTTTAAATTTCTGCATTTAACTTCCCTTTTCCATTATTATTATTATTATTAGAGCTGTGTGAGTCACAGAATTTGGCCCTATGGGTCAATTCTGAGCCAGGCTGACCCAAGTCTGAACTGACCCGATACGGAATGATGCCTCCTACACTGCTCCCAGCACTCTGCGTGCCCCCTGCAACTGGCAAAAAACACATACTATATTACAAAAGGCCACTTCTAACGCTCTCCTGTGCTGTCACAGTGCCTTGACTGACCCTCCGCTACATCTCTTACATATAAACGGGCTCTTCTTAAAAGGGGTACAGTCAGCACTAAGAGCTCCACACTCAACTGTGGGGCTGGTCCCAATTTGCACTTTGTATGCAAAAATATATATATATTTTTTTACTTCCTGTTTACTACAGTATAGCACATTGTGTCAGACTGATTTTCCCAACTTCTAAGTTGACATTTTCTGTAGCCAGAAATACAAGAATCCCCTGAAGTTAACATCAGAGGAGACTGCAGCAGTGTGGGATTCAATACTCTCTGGTGCATGTTACAGATTTTATAAGCTCGGATCAGATGTTTGCAGGTCCTGCTGTTCTCCCAGGGCTAAGTACAGTCCTCTGTGATTGTACTCTATCCAGGAAGGACAGCAGAACCAGCAAACAAAAGATCAGAGCTTATAAAAACTAACAAGCACAGCAGGCTACTGAATCTACCTGCTGCAGCCTTGTTGTGTCAGCTGCAGGGGATTCTGGGATTTTCAGTTACGGAAAACAGCTTGGAAGTCAGCAGAAGCAGTCTGATACAATCCTTTATACTGCATTATAACACACTCACTCCCATTCACCAGCAGCCATCAGGTGACCGTGGATTAATACTTAATCCATGGTTGCTCCCTGCAGAGCTGAGACAGAGGGTCTGCAATCCCCTGCAGTACTGCTGTATTCTCTCCTAGCTGCAGTTCTATATCCCTGACTCTTGCTCATTCTGCTTCCATATCCCCAAGTCCTGGTAACTCTTCCAATGTTCAGTAGAGCTCCTCAGCTGCTTATGGGCTCCAGTGTGCATATCAGGTCACCAGATCGCGTTCCATCTGAACTCACCAGTCATCACTGACTCCTGCTCACCCTCCCTCTGTAGCCTCTAGTCCTGGTAACCGTCCCGGTATTTATGATAGCTCCTTGTCTGCATCTGGGCTCCTCACTCTCCCTCCATATCCCAGAGTCCTAGTAGCCATCCCGGTGTTCAGCATAGCTCCTCATCTGCTTCTGGGGTGCAGTGTGCATGTCACGTTGGCCGGTAGAGTTCCATCTGATATCACCGGTAATGCCCTCTCTCCTCACTGTTTACTCCCTGGCTCCAGTGTACAGCTTCTCATTTGCTTCTGGGGCCCAGTGTACATGTCACGTCGCAAATCAAGTTCCAGCTGAGATCGCCGTCATATCTTCTCTCCTCGCTGTTTACTCCCCAGCTCCAGTTCGCGACTGCTGCTCCTCTCGTGTCCATGTCACCTTGCAGTTTATCTCCCCGACTCCTGCTTACCCTCCCTCTGTATCCCCAAATCCTGGTAACCAGCTCCTCATCTGTTTGTGGGTTCCAAAGTAGGAACCCATGTCACCTCACCAGCTCGAGTTCACAGAGGTTGCACTGCACTCCAGAGTTGCAATATCACGCCTGTTCCGCATCTTAAGTTGCGTTGCAAGTTACTGTTGCAAAGTCTCCCCTACACAGTTCCCAATTTCCCTGGCCATGTTATAAGTGAATTAACCCACTCCAGAGTGTTAGTTACATGGGAATTAATTCACCTGGGTGGTTGTCAGCCTCGGGTTGCAGACTCATGTGACAACCCCCCAAGTGTGGATTAATTCCTAGTAACCCACGCCTGTCATGGGTTAACCTCTACATAAATAGTAAGTAAAACAAAAATATTTTTGCATACCAAGTGCAGACAGGGATCGGCACCACACTTTGGTGTGGGACTCTTAGTGCTGACCATGTTATAAGTGAATTAACCCCCTCCAGAGCGTCGGTTACCTGGGGAATTAATTCATGCCTGGGTGGTTGTCAGTACTCAGCCTGTGGCCTTGTGTGACAACCCCCTCAGGCATGGATTAATTCCCCAGTAACCCACGCTCTGTCATGCGTTAATCCTTACATGTAACATGGCAATAAATTTAAGTTAAAATACAAGAGAACCATTTATCCAAACCCACCATGTGACACAAAACTAGCGGGTATTAATCCCCTAGTAATGCCCGCTAGTGCAATACCGACAAAAAACACATCTAAAGTGCCCTCTGACAACATAGAAAGGCAATAATGCCCGCTCCTGCAGTACCGAAGAAAACCACATGCAAATCGGTATAACTGATCACCCGCCCACCCACTCCGGGAATTCCGTGTATGGATGCATCTCTCTGTATCTGAGCAAACTGTTACACTGTACGAATTCACGTCTTGTTTATTCCACCCACTCACTTTCCACAACAAAAAGGGCAGACACACATCCAGACAGACGTATGGTTGCAGGCAGGGTAGTGTGGACCATACAGAGCTGACAGAGAGCCTTACCTTCCACGAGCTGGGCCGCCGCAGAGCGCAAATAGCAGGACCAGCACAAGTGCAGCAGCAGCAAAGTCATCCACCAGCAACCCGTGGAGAGCAAAGAAACTCACACTGAAACAGCTGAGGTCACGGTTTTAAAAATAAAACACTACAGGCACCGCGAAAAGAAAGAAACACGCTAATTAATTGTAACAGTCACCAAGGGGACATTTTACTAGCTTCGTAATAAAAGTAAGTACCGTGTAAAAAGTGTAACTGTTCATAAAATGTTTAATTCACTGCACTGTTACAATTAGATATTACTTTTGTAAAACAAAGTTTTTGGTAAACGTTTCTCTCATCACAGTGTTACAGAAAGTAAGTCATTATGCAAATTTGTAGTTGTGGTATCCCACAATTCATAGGAAACAGTGGAAATCAGTAATTTTTGAGCATATTAAAATGTTATTGTACACGTTTGATATTTTTAAATATGATGTTCAAACATTCATATACTAGCATTAAAAACAAACATATTGTAATATTTTCCAAAAATAAACACCACATTAACAAATACTGTTTCATTGAAAACCTTGGTTTCCTTTTTTTCCCCCTTGAAATATATGTGTGTGAACACAAAATATATACATTTCGTAGATTTTCTACTACATTGGACAATGTTTGTCATGCTACAAAGCGCATTAAGTCACTCGAAAGGAGGCTTCTACTAGGGGATTAATGCATGGTTGTTTGGTTAGAGCACTCTGCCTTCGGACTCGTGCCCCCACCCCCCAAACCATGCATTCATTCCCTAGTAGAAGCTTCCTTTCTTGTGGCCTAATGCCTACATAAACAGTAAGTAAAACAAAAATGTTTTTGCATACAAAGTGCAGATAGGGACCAGCACCACACTTTGGTATGGGGCGCTTAGTGCCGACTTTTCCCTTTTAAATCCCTACAGATAGAAGTGATTTGGGGGTAGTTTTTCATGTTTTTCCAAACAAAACCTCAGTCTGGCCCATTCTGCTGATCTCCCTACCCCTGAACAGCCCACACATGTGGCCCGACCCGATTCCCAGCCCTAATTCAAGAATTCAATTAAAGAATGCATGGGACAGACATAAGACAATTATGGTGTGGGGGGGGGGGGGGTAAGAAGAAGTAGGCTGTTGGTTAAATAGGATCTGCAGCGTATCCAATAGGTAGGGAAATGGGCAGACTAGGTGGGCCAAGCGGTCCTTATCTCCCATCAAAGTCTATGTTTCTAAGTAATAACAATGCATATTAACATGGAAAACAGGGTCATTATCCATTGGACTTCATCTATTGGCTGTTTGTACACCTGATATCATATCATCTTCTTGAGAAATCAGTCACTTACTTAGCAACAGGTTATGTCAGAAGCATAGGATCACGATTCATGGTGATGGGTTGCAAACAAACAATCAGGGCAGATGACATTTACAGGGCAGAGATCCCGTTTTCATATCAATGTACACAGTTATAGTGAAAATGGGACGTTAAAAACAGAAAGCAGTAGCGGCTCTAGCCACGAATGGTTACCAGGGCACAGCTGGGGCACAACACATAGCAGCCAGGGCACTGATATATTGTTACTATGGGGGAAGCTCTGCACCATATGGGGCACCAACTGGGGCACAGCAGTTTTTTTACCAGGGCACGTGCCCTGGCGGGCCCTGGTGTAGAGCCGCCACTGACAGAAAGTAGGAACTTCCAGTGACATCATACCCAGGAAAGCAGCCAGAGCACCCAGCTCCATCCGACTCCAGCTAAATAACCTCTTAAACAACTCATAATCACCAAATTCTTTTTCAATGGCCTGCCTAGAGGTTAGTTTAAAACATGGGGAAAACTAACCGTGCACATTTGCTGAATGACTCTGTTAATGGGGACAGATTCACAGAGGGCGGCACAGATAGTGAGTGCTCCCAGGTGTCACACTCCATGAGGCAGCAGAGATGGGAGACCACGGTACATGGATCCAGCACCCTCTAACACCAGATGGACTTAATGCTACAAGAGCCCTGTGGCTTCATAAAAGAAATGCTCCTTGCAATGGAAACACTTGACTCCACATGGACATAAATAAATTAGATAAATGACTAGCTAGGGCCGGGGGCAAGGATCAACTCATGGCACAGCCTACAGACTCCACCAAGTAGGCAGTAGTCCAACTTCATGCCACAGTATAATCACTGCAGGACAAAGCAGAGGACACAAATAACTGTGCTCGCAGACATCCAGAGAGCACAGAGGGGCCAGATATGATCCATTTTCTACTAAATATGCTCCAAACTCCACTAGACCTGTCAGAAGACATCACATTAGGAACTGATCGAGCCCACCAAGCAATGGGCACAAAATCCTCCACCCAGATGCATGGCCCCGATCAGTCATTTTCAAGTACCTCCATTACCAGGAAAAAGAACGCGTCTTGCACACCACCTCTCAGCAGAAAGAAGTCCAGTTTTAAAACCAAAGGCTCTACAAAGGCAATGACTACCCCGTTCACTGATGGCTAAGGGTAGGACCTACACTGCTTAAATGAGGGTCCTCCATGAACAAAGTCTCAAATTCAGAACCCCTTACCGTGAAAGAATAACCATCACCATCTCAGAGGGCACCCAGACTTTCGAGTCCAGTTTTGAGCTGTAGCACAGAGGTCTCCTCCTTCCAGCATCACCGAATGGGGGGGGATCCCCCCCCCCACCCCCACTCCCACTGGCATCCAGACTTGCACAGCAATTGTGGTCTAAGCAACTGAAACAGACCCAGAAGGAATAGCATCACTCTCATGCTGTAGTGACCTTTCAGGGCCTAGTCGGCTGCCTACAGCAGATCAGCATCAAGCCTCAGCTACCTCCTCCTCGTAGATGGCTCCATCTTGAAGTAGGGCCAATGCTTTTCAGTTTTCAAATTTTGCATGAAAACCCTCATGTTACACCAGCTTTTTAGACAAATTTTTGGGGAAAAAACAATCAGATTTGAAATGAGAACTGCGCTGAAGCAGTAAGCCATTTTCCCCAATTCAAGCTGTTTTTTAAGTACTGGTTAAAATTCTGTTATTGTTCCATCTCTGCAGACCTTTGAGGAACCTCAATGGGTGATTCTGCTTTAGAATTTGATGGTAAGCACCAAACTGTCTCATTTAGTTTATGTCCCTCTCAGTCACAGAAGTCCTATTGTAGAACATGGATGCATTGCTTTAAAAATAGACGATTTTGTTATAAAATAATTCATTAACGGTCAGACAGAGGGTGTCATTTATGGTGTTAAGTGTCCATGTGATTTAATGTATATAGGTAAAACAAAAAGACCATTCAAACAACGTATAGGGGAACACAAAGGTTGTATTAGGAACAAGGATCTTACTTCCCCTATTGCTAGACATTTTATTGAACAGGGGCATCAAATTCCGACAGTTTTTTTGGACTGGAAAAGGTCCTACAAAATCAGAGGGGAGGTAATTACAATGAAACATTACTTCGAAAAGAGGCATTTTTCATTAGTGAGTTTGAAACCAACAACCCTAAGTATGGTCTAAATGAAGAAATAGCATGGCAGCCCATGTTATGATTGAAAGTTCAATATGTAAGGGTTTTGTACATCGTTGAAATGCAATTCGATTCTGATTCTTCAGTCAAAGGTTTCCTAGTTTATGTTTATATTGAGAATTTGATAATAAGATATGAACATATGTTTAAAGTGAATAATATTGATATTCCAAGGCACCTTTGACACCATACTTTACGGCATTTGGTGCCGTTATTACACAGGTCTGGCATTTAAGCAGGTCTGATACACCTGCTACTGATGTCAGAGTCATTTGCCAGATTCAGAGGTGCAGCTCTTCTCTGTTTAAGCGGATGAAACAGACCCGTGTGTTTACCCCCACCAGACACACTCTGTGGATACTTTGGCTGTAAGTTGAAAGCTGCAAACCTGTGCGTTAAAGTACTAGCTAGCATTGTGAGGAATATTTAGCTTTTGTTATCAGGAGCTTGACCAAAGTTAACTTTCACTAGGGGGAGAAGGTATTTGTTTAAGCAGTTTTTAGGAACTTAACTAAATACAGCAAGAAACGTGTTGTATATCAGAACTGATTGAAGTGAGCATTTTAATAGTTTTTGTCCCGAGTAGAACCTGATCAAAACAAATCACTTTTTTGTTGAATGTAACAATTATTAGAGTAGATTAAAATAGAGTGGCATCCTTATAGTGATGAATACTTGTGAAAGAAAGTTATGAGATTAAGTTTCCTTTAGGGAATGCAGTAAGACTTGCAGTTAACAATGTGGTGGAATTTAATGTTTTACAGGTAAAAGCAATGAGAAACACTTTGTTGCAATCTTGAGTTCATTATAATTAAAAAATTACAGGTCAGTTTGATGTATATATTTATATATTAGGATCAGTTTATTCAATGATGAGTTTAAAAGCAAGTGTTTATATGTTTTATAATTTCTCACTAGGAGTATGTGGTGGGAGTCGAATAACCTATGGAATGAAACTATTGTGTGAATGAATTACAAGCGTTATAAACGTAAGGGCTATATGTTTGTCCTGTCTTGTTTATATAACAAGATTAAAAATTATGAAAATGGTAACATGTTGTTTTAAATATTATTTTGTTATTTTAAAAGGAACCAGTCTTCCTGATGAAGGGATATTTCTCGAAATGTAGAAATAATTTGTGACTGGCTGTTAACATAATAAATGCGAATATTTGGAATGAACTGGAACATATGTTGTCATTTTTTGGGGTGAGTGGGCCAGTTAACCAGTATTTATGGCGAATTTGTCGTGCGTAAGCTTATACTGGTGTCTGTAGAATAGAACACTAATACTCTTCTTAATTTATTCTTTGAGGCACTGGCTGGACTGGTACTACTTGGATTTTCCCACTCTAATATCTCATCTGCAATAAAACCAAGACCCCCCAGCTTCTTCTTTTAGCAGGGCATTTAGTGCCTCCCTAGTTGTTTTCAGTAGCTGCTCTGCCCTGCCCAGTTCCCCACCTGCCACCCCCCCAGGTCCTTCAGCCACAATTCCAACTCCCCACTTTGCTCCTGTTTTTTTCTTTTTGAGTCTCGCCATATATTCTACAATCACTCCTCACATATATGCCTTCTCTGAGTCCCAAAAAATAGTTTTGGCCGTTTCCTGCCCTGCATTTGTCTCCACATAGAGCCACCACTGTTCCTCTAAATGCTCCCTGAAATCCTGGTTTCTGACCATGTATGTAGGGAATTTCCTTGGGGGGGGGCCCCTCTTCCATCCTTACAGAATATTTTAAAGATCACCATCGCATGGTCAGATACATGTATGGGGCCGCGTGATACATCCTGGACCTTCCCACACCAATTCCTATACATAAAAATATAGTCGATACGTGACCATGTTTTGTGCGGGTTAGAGAAAAATGTATACTACTTTGCCCCTGGATTAGTCGAATGCCATCCATCTACCAAGTCTAGGTCAGCTATACCTATCTGCCATTGCCTCAGTCTCCGATGTTCTCCCCTTGCCCTCTGAGTGATCTATATGGAGGTCCATTGTCCAATTAAAATCCCCACCCAACAGTAAGCCTGGGAACTGTTCCTTGGTAAGCAAATCCAGTAAAGACATATAAAACAGTGGGTCATAGACCGCTAGGGCGTATATGCTTCGATATGTAACTTTTTCTCCATACAGTTCCCCCCGATATGAAAACATATCTGCCCTCTTTCTGATCTTTTACCACTTTCTTTATTTCAAAGGAGAAGGCCTTATGTATGAAAATAGCCACCCCTCTTCTGTGAGACGAATAGGATGCCGCATAGCACCTCCCAACCCAACTTCACACCAGTCTGGCATGCTCCACTTCTGTCAGGTGAGCGTCTTGAAGTAACGCCACTTGCACCCCTACCCTTTATAGAGCTGTTAACCGCAATGTCCTTTTCAGTAGATTTGCTATTCCCTTTACATTCCACGAAACCACACAAACATTCTGTGTCTTAGCCATATATCAGCATACTCTCCCCTTTGATCCCCCACCATATAAGTTAACATATGAACGAGCCCACATATTCCATTGGGACCCATAGTGCTGTCTAATCAATACTATAAGAGCTTGTAAAAATCCATGCACACATGAAACAGCTAATGCACCTGAACACATTAAAACAAAAACAGTTAGAACAAGAACCGCAAAAACAGTAATGGTATTAAACCCCAACTTATCTCCCTCTCCCCTCCATGCCCCCTAGTCTCTCCCTCCCCTTCAATTCCCAGTAGTTCCTGATTTGGTATTGTCTGGTTCAACTGCCCCCTTGGCCCTCCCTTATACCTCCTTAGCACCCCCATTACTTAGTCCATGCCATTTCCAACTTCTACTCATTCCTGGTCCTCTCAAACCCGCTGCCCCTCCTCCCCTTTTTATCCCGTCTATGATGTGGTCACCCATCCCCTCATTCACCAGCATCCAATACTTATACAAATCATCTCCCCCCATGCTTCCTCCACTCCTCTATCCCAAGCCATGACACTAACTGCCACGTAAACAAGAGTGTCATATTAATCCCCACTTCTGACAAGTTCGCCCCACTGCCCCACCTGACAGCGGAATCCACAATCGCTATACTCCTTCCCACTTCCAAACAGTGTGTAGCGTCCTTATGGTATTTCTGACTCCTTTACAGCTCCACAAGTGCACGATTGCCTCACCCTAGGTCCAGTATACAACCTCCCATTTCCCTCTCATCCAGACCCCATAACATTTTAGAAAACGAAGATGGAGGGGAAGAGAGAACTTTCCAACGACTCCCCTTCTGGCATCTTTACCTAAACAACGTTTGCTCAACTTTTAAATCCAGCATGCCCCCAAAACAAGCATCTCTCCCATCCCCCAACCCAGCTCCCACCCAGTCGAATAGCGAGAAGAGGACAGCGGGCCTCATCTATCAGTACTCCCAGTGACTTGTATCCTCTCACGTATGCCCCTGCCTCCTCATTCAACCTACTCCCCCCATCAGCCAGGAGCCACATGAGGGGGACTCCCCCAGCGGCAACCCTCAAAAGAGAGGGAGGATGAACAGAAGAGGAGCGAGGCCCCCCCCCATATATCCATTAGTGTGTTCCTCCTCACATCGTAGCATCCAACATGGGGCCCCGCAAATCTAATTGGGGTAAAGTTTCAGATAACAAGTCCTCCTCAGTCTCTTGAATATGGGTCTTCATAGTCCATCTTTCAGATATTCAATATCGAGAGGATACGCCCTCCATCTCCCTCTGTCCACACAGGCGAGGGCAAGAGTAGGCCGAACCCATAACAGCAGCAAAAAACAGACTCCAATGAGCGTAAAGTCAAAGTCTCAAAAACAGCAAGTTAGGGAAAATGTCCACTCAGCTTGGCAATCCTCAGCCCACTTTCGATTGCAATGATTTAACATATTGCTCAGCTTTAACAACCTCCCAAAATGAAAATGTTGCCCCTTCATACCGAATCTTCAGAGTTGCAGGATAACTTAAGAAATTTTCCACCTTCATGCTTCTTAGCTGGGCCATCACTCTACTGCACTTTTTCCTCCGCTGAAACAGTCTGGCTGAGTAATCCTGTGATAAGAATCTCCTCACGGTCTTGGAAGTTACGGAACCTCATTATGATCTGACTCGGCGGTTGATCATGCGGAGTTCTAGGCATAACTATGCGGTGGGCTCTCTCCAACCTTACGCACCCGTTTTTAGGTTGGAGGCCCAGTAACTCTGGCAGGATTTTTGCACAAAAGTCCAGGATACTTGCACCCTCTTTACCCTCTGGGAGTCCCCTCAGGCGCAGATTAAAGAGTCTCTGATAATTTTCCTGGTAGTCGAACGCCTCTTTAAAATCCTCCAGCTCCTTTTGCAGAGCTCTTACTTGCCCTGGTACTGATGCCAGTTCGTCCTCCAAGTGGCAGATTCTAGCCTCAGCTTGAGCCAGCTTGTTAGCCTGGATGGTTTGCTGCTCCAGAACCTCCTCCAATTTTGAGTTGAGCTTGCCTTCTAATTTTATAAGTCATAGTTCTAGTGCTGCTATCACTTGCCCAGTAACTTCTCTGCCGAGTGCCATCACCTCTGCGGCTGATAAGGAGACTAGGCCTGGATTTTCAGCAGTCGCTGCCACCTTCTTACAGCTTTTATCCGCCAGCCACTGACTTTTTGCTGGATTTGGAGTTAGATATTCATCCATGGCGCTTTCCGATACCTCTCCACACACAGAAGACTGGAAATACGAGGTATTTAAATATTTTAATTCTCTATTTTTCGGCCATCGTAGCGGAGCAGTGAAATGGCGAGTCTGTCCGTTTAGCTGCTCATTAGTGCCCCCTAAAATGGTTCTTAATATGAGGATGTTAATCAGAAACATCCACTAGGATAACTAAAAAGACTGGATAGCTAGAGCAATAACAGAATTTGAACCAGAATTTAAAAACAGCTTCTGGACTTCTGGTGACATCACGCAATAGATAGCAGCTTAAAATGGAGCTCCTGCACCCCAGGTATTATCACTGTTATAATCAATTGCTATTGCATGGTTTTATAGGTTGATTTCGTCACAGACAAGGCTCGTATTTGTATGGTCAACATGGAGTGCACAAAAAAGAAACCTCCCACAGACTTAAACAGTCAAACTATTGAATGAAGTGTCCCGTGGCCTCCCAGCCTTGCCCCATCCCGCTCTTCCATTTTCACAGTGTTGAGCAAAGAATCAGAAGGCTTGAGGTCGGAAGATGCCTCAACTTTTACAAAGGCTGACGGGCACAGAATGCTCAAAATCCTGCACCACACAGATGCCTGGATTTCAGGCATCCAAAAAGATTTCAAAAAGCTGGAAGCGTGTACAGCCTCCGTGCAAACTCATGTGGAGGGCCTCCAGTCAGAGCATATGGTCTTTGGGAGATCTTTGGCGTATCTCCACAGATGAGAGAAAGAATTGACCATGCGGGCAGAGGATGCTGAGGCAAGAGCCCGCCGCAACAATATTCGCATTTTCGGCATCGCGGAGGGGGTGGAACCCCTTCAAAGGAGGATTTCTTGGATACTTGTCTTAAAACAGAGCTGGATCCGAGGGAGAGCTTTAATATTGAGATAGAGAGTGCACACAGAGTTATTGCCCCCAAGCCTAAACAAGGTGCACCCCCCAGGTCTGTAATCATCAAATTCTTGCACTTCCCCACAAAATAAATAATTCTCAGACTAGCATGGACCAAGCGAGATCTCAATCTAGATGGCCAGAAGATATACATTGATCAGGACTTTCCTCCACCAATGTTAGCCAACTGCAAGAACGTTCTGGCAGTGGTGAAGATGCTGGGAGACAGGGGGAACAAGGCTTACCTCAGATACCCTGCTAAGCTGTGGGTTCAAGACAAGGAGGAAACAAGAATGTTAGACTACCTCCTACAGGCTATTTCCCATCTAAAAGCTCAGGGGGTTCCCACACCAGACACAAAGGAGGAGCAAACTGAGAAGGAAATCGAGGATCTGCTGTGGTCAATCACCCCTGACTCCAAACAGCAAGCAGGAGAAGGAGAAATTATGCCCTCCTCCCATTGCATGCTGACATGTCTAGATGGATCCAAGTTAAGAAAACATGAGTTTCTGATTGAATTGGGTTTCTGATTTGCTTTTCCTTCCTGGGCTTGAGCTGGGGGCCCTGGCCCTGAGCAGTGTTGGGGTCGAGAGACTTCCTTTTCACAACAGAACTCCCCTGAAGGAATGTTTAGTTTGCTTTCACCATAAATCTGTAGTGGAGAACACACGGCGGATCAAACTGATTAAGCTGAATTGACTGTCAGCGGGCCGAGGGGCCACCCTTTCTTGTTATAAGTTTCAGTTTTCAGTGAGAAGGTTTTAAGGGGAGCTTTCCAGGTGGTATGACGACATTGTTCTTCCCCCTATGGACAAGCTGCCTCTCCCGAATGGTGCACGCAGCTGGACTAAAGCTAAGCTTTTGTTTGTTTTTTTCTCTCCCATTCATGGGAGTATTTAGCTGACTAACTCATGGTTGTACCATCTTTTCATGCCTAGTTAAAGTATTCTGGCATAGCTGCTAGAACAGTTATTGTTATTCACAGTCAATTCGGTTCCTTTAGAGTTTCAGGCAAAGTTCATCTAAGCTACGGCATGGGAGTTATTCTCGCTTCTATACTGTTGGCTTAGATTGGTACTGGATAAACTAACCAACTGGGGGGGGGGAGAGAGAGAAAAGGGTTTATTGGGGCACTAGTGTTTCTCACAGTTTAGAGGACTTGGTCTCCCAGCACCCTTTGGTCTCCCCTTGGGAGATCAACCCGGACCAATACGTACTCTTGTGGGTCCATGGCCCTGTGAATGGAGGCGTTGCTTCCCTTTTCCCAGATGGCTATGGCCAGTGTGAGATACTAAGGTGCAAAATTATTAAATAAATACATAAAGAAATTAAAAATAAATAGATAGTGACTGAATTCGGATTTAACTGCACAGGGTGTGCAGTATATATTTTCCCTTTTTGCCCAGGGTGCATCACTCCGTCCACCCTCTGCACTGGATCCAATCAGCTAGGAGTGGGTCTGATCTCCTGGGCACTGGGGGATCTACCCTTAGCGCATACAGACGCTTTTCTCCTACTAGCCTAGGGCGTTGGCTCCTAGCCTTCTGAGGCTTTTCCACTCTTTACCTCTGACTTAAAGCTCTGATTGAGCTTATAGGTACTTAGTGAATTAACTGGTACCTTGTTCTTTTGTGTGTTATTTGTTCTGTACCATAGAGATTCCTGTTTGGGTCCAGCTGGGTGCAGTTAACCCAGCATACAGGGTAATGTTTTGTATGTTTGTTGGGCACTTTTAACTTTTGTCTTTTTTTTCGATCTACTGCTCTTTTTCTTTACAGGTTAATCCTCGGGTGTATCTAGAGCAACGGCTGAGGAATGTAATAGTGTGGATTATGGAAAACAAGGGTGTTGGTTACCAGGTAATCCTTTCTCATGGCCTCACTTAAGATCATTTCTATCAATGTCAAGGGGATTAATGGGGTGGTTAAGTGGGCAGGGTCCTCCAGGAGCTAAGCTGCCTAAAAGTGTGATGTGGCCTGTCTCCAGGAGACTAAATGCTCAACCTGAGACAATTTAAAGTTGCGGAGATCGTGGGTGGGAGGGGTCCACTTAGACTCGCACCCGGATGCCTCCAGAGCAGGGGTGGCTGTATTATTACGCAAAGGCTTAGTATTTGAGGTCCATAAAGAACAAGTGGCAGGGACTGGTCATTTTGTGATAGTTTCAGGGGAATATATGGAACACACCCTCCACCTAGTGGCCGTCTACACCCCCCAACCCCTCATCAGGGACATTCTTTAGACAATTTTTCTCCATAATAGGATTCTCTTCCCTCAGGCAGGATAGTCATGGTTGGTGACTGGAACAGAGTTGAAAATGCTCTTTTAGCTAAGAGTTCATTGGGGAAGGGGGGGGGGTGCTGCATGCTCTAGACTTCTAAGAACCCTAATATCTGAGGGTGGCTTTGTAGACTCTTGGAGACAAAGGCACCTGGATACAACGGATTTAACCTTTTTCTCTGACTCTGTGGGATCTTACTCCAGGTAAGATAGATTCTACACTCGGTTGATGCCTCAAATCTGACAGATATAACTATACACCAGTCACTTTCTCCGATCATGCTATGATCAGTGCCAGAGTGAGCTGGGAGGGGGAGAAAGCCAAGGGGTCATGGAGATTTGATCCTGGGTTGCTTAATGACAGGGTATTTGTTGACCAAACACAGGAAGCCATTCAGCAATATTTACTAGAGAATAGGGAAGAAGACACTCACATCAGATGTATTTGGGATGGATTGAAGGCAGTCCTCCGGGGCCAGATCATAAGCTACGTGTCATATAAACATAAATGTAAACAAGCAAAGTTGGAAAGATTATTGCCTGATATTGCAACTCTGGAGGCTGAACATAAACAAACAAGGGATCCGTCGACTTTGGCTAAATTAAGGGAAGCTAGGGATTTACATAATAAGTAGATGACAAAGAAAACTGAAAACTTGCTGAGGTATACTAAACAAAGATGTTATGAAGTGGGGGGGGAGGGCTAGTAGTCTCCTGGCACAGACTGAGAAAGCAGGAGGCGGATAGGTATATCCCTTCAGTTAAGCAGCCAGGGTCTGGAGTGTTGTCCTCAGACCCTCTGAAATAGCGGACAGTTTCTGTAAGTATTACACTGAGTTATATACCCAGGAGAGGGGCAAGGACCATATTGGGGATGTGCAGAATATCTTAAAGAGAGTAGTCTTGCTGGGACTGGATGCTATGCAGAGTCAGAGACTGGAGGCCCCTTCACTGAAATGGAGGTTACAAGAGTCATCAAAAACCTCAGCAGAGGGAAGGCCCCAGGTCCGGATGGATTCGTGGTTGAATTTTACCAGCACTTTGTCTCGGAGTTGACCCCATTATTAACCAAGGTGTCTAATGTAGCCCATGAGGAAGGGGAGTCCTCGGCCTCATGGGGGGACACGGTGATTACTCTCATACCGAAATTAGGCAAAGATCCTACGGAGTGTGGGAGTTACCACCCCATATCTTTGATTAATTAATCAGGATGTGAAGATCTTTGCAAAGATTTTAAGTGTGCGACTCCAGGAGTACATTTCTGAGCTGGTTCACATTAGACCAAACGAGCTTTATACCCGGTTGACACATCCAGGACAATATTAGACTCTTGAACGTCTTGTCTGCCTCGGGGGCATTACCACCTGGTACATTTAGGGCGGTGATAGCCTTAGACACCAAGAAGGCGTTCGATTGCCTGGATTGGGTCTTCCTGGATAAATTTGGATTTGGGGACACATTTAGGAAATGGATTGCTAATCTATATAGTGACCCTAAGGCGACTGTTTGGGTAAACAGGGTTACATCGCAGAGGATAAGGATAGAAAGGGGAACCAGGCAGGCATGTCGTTTGTCACCCCTGCTGTTTGCCTTGTGTATGGAGCCTCTTGCTGCCCTGATAAGGCAATCCACTGGTTACAAGGGCATACAAGTACAGGGGGTTGAAGTTAGGTTGGTGTTGTAAGCAGATTACACTCTGCTGTATATTACTGACCCAATAGGCCAGATGCTGTTTATTAATACCTTGTTAAATGAATTTGGCAGAGTGTCTGGCTTCAAAATTAATGATACCAAAACCGAGCTTTAAGTCACTGGGAAGACCCCGACTGGAGAACTTCCATTGATAGGTAATTATAAATGGGCAAAAGAATGTATCAAGTATCTTGGGATATGGATCTTCAGGGACCTACTAAAATTATATGATCTTAATCATGGGAGACTTCTGCAGGTTGTACAAGAGGATTTCAAGAGGTGGGGAGAACTGCCTCTCTCCCTGTTTGGGAAAACAGACTGTAAAAAGATGACTGTACTCCAATGTTTTTTTATTTCTGTTCCAGTCCCTGCTCCTCAAACCCCCTACAGGCTTTTAGAAATCACTTAAGTCTGCCTTGCGGAGATTTATTTGAGCGGTAGACCCCCTAGAATGAAGTGGAACTCTTTACTTCAGGACAAGGGAAAGGGGGGACTGGGCTTGCCAGATCTTAAAAAAATATTACTGGGCAGCACAACTCCATCCCCTGCTACCGATTATGACTGGGGCAGAAATACAGGTTACTCACCTGTAACAGGAGTTCTAGGAATGGTATATGTTGTTCATCCACACTCATTGGCAGTATCCTTGCCGCTTTAAATCTTGCCGGAAGGTCTTCAAGCTTGCTCCTCCCACCCACCCGGGTGGTATAACTCTCGGCTCCGCCCCATGACGCCAGATCTGGCCCGCTGGAAGCTCAGGTTGTGCGTCGAAGCCGGGGAGGTCGGGTGGGTCGTGTGGATGAACAACATATACCATTCCTAGAACTCCTGTTACAGGAGAGTAACCTGTATTTCTAGGGACATGGATATGTTGTTCATCCACACTGATTGGCAGACTCCTAGCAGTTCTCCGGGAGGAGGGAGGCAAGACGCACACCCCATATACTTACTTGGGAAAGAGAGACTGGAGAAATCGAGGCCCCAAACCAGCATCCCGGTGACTCAAGGTCGATGTGGTAGTGGGTAATGAAGGTGTTTGCTGACTTCCAGGTAGCAGCCCTGCAGATTTCCTGGATAGGGACGTCCCTGGAAGCAGCCACGTTGCAGCAGTATGGCGGGTAGAATGAGCTCTTATCCTCTGGGAGGCTCCATGCCCGCTAACTTATAGCAGAGATCTATGCAGGAGGTTACCCACCTGCTTATCATCCGGCTTGGCTGCAGGTCTGCCAGATCGCTTCAGCGTAGGTGACAAACCGCTGGCGAACCTCTCCCCGAATTTCACCGTGCAAGCCTTATAATAAGCGAGCGCCTCTTCTAGGGTCCAGAGTATGGAGCCTATATTCGGCCTCCGAGGTGTGATTGGGGTAGAACACCGGCAGAGTCAACACCTGGTTAAGGTGAAACTCCGACACCACCTTCGGAAGGAATTTGGTGGGAGGCGAGGGACAACCTGTCCCTGTGGAAGACCAGGTGAGGAGACTCGATGGAGCGCCTGGAGCTCTCCCATCCTTCTGGCTGACGGATAGCCACCAAGAAGGCGGTCTTCCACGACAGGTGAGAGAGAGCACACCTGTGCATAGGTTCGAATGGCTTGCCCATGAGCTTTGCCAGTACCAGCAGTAGATCCCACGGAGGTGGGGTTCCCTGACTGGAGGGAAATGTGATCAAGGCCTTGAAAGCGCAGACCATCTTCCCTCCTGGCGCCATCGACTGCTTCCCCGCCCGCGCCTGCAAGCAGAGATGGCTGCTAGGTGCACCCTAGGGTCGCCGACCTAAGCCCTTGACTAGAAAGGGACCATAAATAGTCCAAGATGCTTGCAAGGAACAGGAGGAAGGGTCCAGCCCTGTTCCTGACACCAAATGGAAAACCTTTTCCATTTGAAGGCAAGCATTTTCTGGTCGACTCCTTACGGGACGCCTCAACTACATTGAGGACCTCGTCGGAAAGACCCAAAGCCTGGAACTCTAGCCGCTCAGGAACCAGGCCGTCAGGTGCAGGGATTGAAGGTCCGGATGGAACACCTTCCCCTGATTGACTGAGAGCAGGTCCGGGCGAGCTGGAAGCTGCCGCGGAGTCCTGGAGCTGAGACTGAGGAGATCTGGGTACCAGAACTGGCGAGGCCAGTCTGGGGCTATCAGAATCACCTGCGCCTTGTCCCTCCTCGCCTTGAGAAGCACCTTGTGGATCAAGGGAAATGGGGGAAAGGCGTAAAAGAGGCCCGGGGTCCATTGCCTCGAGAAGGCATCCCCCTGCAGCGAGCCCTGCTGAGGGGGGCGGGCATGGAACAGACTCAGCTTCGCTCTCCGTGGAGGCAAACAGGTCCACCTGAGGTGTGCCCCAAAGGGAGAACAGATGCTGCTACCTCCGGCAGGAGAGACCACTGGGATGCAGCCCCTATCCGGCTCAGGGCATCGGCCAGGGTGTTGGAGGCTCCTGCCACGTGAATGGCTAGGAGATCCGCCTCCAGGCTGCGCAAGTGACCAAATGCGGAGCTTCCTTGCATAGAAGCATGGAGCGCGTCCCCGCCCTGGCGGTTTAGATAGTACATGGTCGTGGTATTGTCCGTCTGGACTCGGACCACTTGACCCCGGAGGAACGGAGCAAAGGCGGTGAGAGCTAGGCGGACCGCTCGGAGCTCCAGCAGGTTGATGTGGCATCGGGACTCCCGCGGGGACCAGAGGCCATGAGCCCGGTGTTCCCCCAGATGGGCACCCCAACCCATCAGAGAGGCATCGGTCGACAGAGAGACCGTCGGCTCGGGGCGGACGAACGGGATGCCCTCCTGCAATTGATCTGGAACGGTCCACCACTGGAGAGCATTCCACATCCCTGTGTCACCGACTAAGCTGGTCAAGGGATCGCAGCATTGTGACCACTGGCTGGCCAGTCCCACTGAAGGGGACGCATGTTCCAGCGGGCCCAACGGACCACGCTGGTACAGGCCGCCATGAGACCCAGGAGGCGCAGGAAGTCCCGGGCAGGGCGCAATTGCCCAACCAGAAATGATCGGGCAAAGGAGGAAAGAACCTCGGCCCTGTCCGCCGGGAGCCCCGCTCTGGCTCGAAGAGAGTCGAGCTGCGCCCCGATGAATAAAATCACCTGCTTCGGCTCGAGTTCCGACTTGGCCTCGTTGACAAGGAGGCCCAGTTGAGAGCAGACCTGGAGGGCCAGATCTCTGGACCACTCCGCCTCCTTCCTGGAGGGAGCTGCTATCAGCCAGTCGTCCAGGTAAGGGTACACCCGGACCCCTCGGCGCCGCAGGAATGCTGTCACCACTGCCATGCATTTGGTGAAGACCCTGGGAGCTGGAGACAAGCCGAAGGGCATGGCTTGGAACTCGAAGAGAGATCCTTCCGCTCGGAAGCGAAGGAATCTCTGGTGAGACGGACGGATAGGGACGTGAAAAAACGCGTCCTGCAAGTCCAGAGAGCAGAACCACACGCCGCGTTCCAAGGATGGTATTATCTGAGCCAGAGTGACCATCCTGAAGGTTCGAGACCTTAGGAACTTGTTTAGGTCGTGTAGGTCGAGAATGGGGCGCCAGCCCCCCGTCCGTTTCGGAACCAGGAAGTACCTGGACACAAACCCTGGGTCTGAAGGAGGGTCCACCACCTCTCTTACCACCTCCTTCTGGAGGAGGAGAGTGATGTCGGCTCGACGAGCCGCCAGTGAGGCTGGGGATCCCGAAGGCCCCCGAGGGGCGACGGCTCTGAAGGGTGGTGCCTGCTCGAATTCCAGAGGCAGGCCTCTTCCCACCACCTCCAAGACCCACCTGTCCGTGGTAACAGCGGACCAGGCGGAACGGAAGGCCGGAGCCGCCCCTCAATGGGGACCCAGGGTGGCAGGTACGGGATGGGGCGACACCCTCAGCCTGTCACTGGGCAGGCTTGGAGGAGGGACCGGCCGAGGGACCTCCTGGGCCCTTTCCTCCTGCCTCCTGTTGAGGAAGCCGCGGCTTGGGTTTGGGATGCCAAGGCCGAGCCTGCTGGCCCTGACGCTGTTGGCCGCGCCGGGGCACAGAAGGACGAAAGGGCTTAGGCTGTGGTTTGCGCCTTTGTCCTTCTGCGGAAGAGACCGAGTCCAAGGTGGCATTGGACTTCTCGATCCTCTGCAGGTGACCTTCCACCCCAGGGTCGAGAGGTCAGTCCCAAAAGGGAACATCCGCCAACTTGTGCTGGGTATCCGAAGTAAAGGTGGATATCCTCAGCCAAGCCCGCTGACGCATAGCCACTGCGCCACCGATCTGGCACATGAGTCCCTACATCAAAGCAGTCTGGAGCTGCTGTTTGGCCACTGCCCTGCCCTGGTCCGCACCTGTTAACCGTAGTCTGCAGATCGGCGGGAAGATGAGGGATGACCTCATCCAGGGAGCCCAACAGGGCATGAGAAAAAATGTGCCATGAGGACTGGCCAACTGGCCTGACGAAGGCCGAGAGAGGACCAGCGTAGACTTTTCGCCCGACATAGTCCAATTTCTTGGACTCCTTGTCAGGAGGTTTGTCCACATCCCTGGCGTTGCAGGCGAGCGCTGTCGTGCTAACCAACCCTCAGCAGAGGGGTGTTCAAAACCGGACAAGGAACCGGTGGGACCCGATACTTCCTGGCCATCCTGGCCAAGGCGCAGGGCAGCAGGGCGCTGCCAAAGTTCCAGTGCTGGACCCACTATGGCCTCGGCCACCGGAAAGGCCTCCGTCGGAGAATCCTCGGTCCAGAATCTCCGTGAGGGGATACCTAGCCCGTTTGGAAACGGGTTCGAGCTCCATCCCGGTAGACTCCGAGATGAGCCGAAGCAGTCCTAGGAAGGACGACGGGCTATCGTCCATTGGCTGACCTCCTGAAGACTCCAAGTCCAGTCGCTTGGAGAAGAAGGAGGAATCATCTTCGGACTCGGAAGAGTCCTCGAAGAGCTGCCTCTGGCCTGAGCCACCCTTCACCTGCCGAGGTCGGTCGGGAGTGAGGGTAACTGACAGCCGATGGGGTAAACCCTTAGCCGACCGAGAATCCTTGGTCGGAGCCCCAATTGGTGGCTGTGGAGGCGGAGGTTCCACCGCAATCGGTGGAGCAGCTGGTTTTGGCCGAACAACCGGCCTGGGTATAGGCTCCTCGGGCAAGTCGAGGGGTTGTGTCGGCTGCTCCGGTGACAGCCACTTAATGGCGGGAAGGCGCCGAGTCGGCTTATTCGCCAGGAGGAGCTGTTAACATAAGGTCCTCGCATCACCGACGTCATTTACGCCGAAGCCTCCCCTCATCCGAGGAGGAGGACGAGGACGAGCGGCGACGCCGCTTACCGCGGTGTCGAGACCGAGACCGCCTATGACGGTGGGAACGGCTGGACCGCGAAGAGGTCCGAGACCGAGAGTCCCGGAATTTCCGAGGTCGGTGCGAGGAGGTGTCGGCCGGAACCGGCACTCCCTTCGGCTCGGAAGGTCCATCCGAGGGCTCCGGAACCGGAGGCACAGGCGAGCCCACGGGATCCTCAACTCCTCCCGGGGGAACCGGGGAGAGAGGAATCTCGGCTGCTAAAGGCGACAGCCCGTCCAATGGGTGAGAAAAATCTCGACTTCATCAGTGGAAGTCTCGGTCAACTGACCTGACGGGACACCGTGAGGCCAGTGGCCGGCCTGTAGCGGTCGACCGAAGCCGACGGTCGACGGCCCGGGGAGAGGGACCTTTCCCGCTCCCAAGAGCGTCGACGGAGGGACTTACCCTTGTCCCTCTTTTTGGACCGAGAAAAAGGTCCAGCAGACGCAGGCCCTTCTCCTTTAGTGGAGAGGGACAGACAAAGCTCCTTAAAGGAAGCCGTGTAGGAAGAACCCAGAGAGAGCGGGATAAATGCCGCGGCCGAGGAAGATACGGCCCGCGCCGCCTCCTCTTCGAGGGCGACCATCCGCTCGAGCTGATCCGCCGAGCCCGCCGCCGCGGACACCGCCAACCGGGCTTCCTTGGACTTCACCGGAGGGAAACGCTTCTCGGGACGGCCCAGTTGCAATCGGGCAGCACGGTCTTCGAGGACGTAGGCCGAGAAAGATGAGCACAGGTCGCAAGCCTGCGGGTCGTGCTCAAGGCCTAAGCAGTAGACACACGTGGAGTGTGGATCCGTCCGAGACATCTTCTGCCCGCATGGGCATCTCCGAAATCCGGGAGTCGATTTATCCATCGCAGCCGCGAGGGATCGAAGACTGAAGTCTTTTTGCAAAATATTATTTTTAAATCCGCAAACGGAGAAATAGGAACCAGTCACAAACGCAGAGCGTTAAGGAGGGAACCTGAGCTTCCAAGCGGTAAGGAAGATCTGGCGTCATGGGGCGGAGCCGAGAGTTATACCACCCGGGTGGGTGGGAGGAGCAAGCTTGAAGACCTTCCGGCCAGATTTAAAGCGGCAAGGATACTGCCAATGAGTGTGGATGAACAACATATCCATGTCCCTAGAACCCCCTTTATGGGTGGAATTAGAGAGGCTAGAATCTTCCAGAGGGGACATTTGGGATCTGGTATTCATGGATAAAGGGGGAATTCAGAACTTACTTAAGCAATAAGGCATGACAAGGTATGTGTTATCGTGTAATAACATCACTCCTGGGGTGGGTTGAAGCACGAGGCGAAGCCGAGTTCTTCCACCACCCCAAGAGTGACGTTATTATACAATAACACACACCTTGGAGTGCCTTATTGCAATTATACAATGGCTCGATGTTATAGGAAAAAAAAAATGTTTTTAGCACATTTTTAGTGAGGCAGTGTATCTTTGTTTCTGGAAAAAAAAAAAAGTGGCTCATAAGCATCATCAGGATCATCCCAAAAAATCAATACAGTGATGTTATCTTGTAATAACATCACTGTCTCAGGCATACATTGACCAATCAGAGTCCAGGAAATTTTCTTGCCATTGTATAATAGTGAATAACCAGTGGTCCAAGGTGATTATCTCCTCCTGGCTAGAAATCAATAAGAAATTCTCCCTTAGGATTAATTTGGGTCCTCAGTCACCGATTAAAGCGTGTTTAGACTTTATGCCCTTTACCTGGGACCATTGATTCAGGAGATGGGATAGGGGAGGTTTGACTAGGGTGGGTCAGATGTACACAGACTCCAATATTAAGTCTTTCCAACAATTGGCTCGGGAGTATAAACACCCCAATAGCGATTTGTACAGATATTTATAGTTGCAACACTTTTTACAAGATAAGGAACGTCAGGGTCTGGGAACTATTATGGACAATAATAACCCCCTTGTGCATTTTATGGTACTTGAGGTGGGGAACAGATAGTCACGCGGCAGAGTTTCCAGGCTGGTCGGACAGTTTTCAGCCCTTGAATCACACCCTTTGGAAAATGTTAAACAGGCCTGGGGCTTAGAAATCGGGCGGGCACTTGAATGCCCCACCTGGGCCACGATCTGTGCAGCTATTCATTCTAGAACAGCATCTTACAGCTGGCGTGAGTTCCAGTGGAAAGTGGTTGCCTGACATTTCCGCACTCCGGTAATTACAAAACATTTTGGCCAACATTTCTGGGATCTATACTGGAGGAAGTGTGGGGAGAGGGGTACTCACATGCATGTGTTTTGGACATGCCCCGAGATCCGGCCTTATTGGACTTGGGTTTTGGCCCTAGTGGGATCGATCTTTGAGGTGGATCTCCCCAAGGACCCTGTATACTGGGTGTTGGGGGAATTCCCTCAGGTGATTAGGCATTAGTCCCAACGTCATCAGTTTAATATTGTAGTAACTGCAGCTCTTAAAGCAATTATGCAGAGCTGGATGTCCCCGGTCGCCCCCTCAACAGATGCTTGGTATACAAACTGTCTGGCGACCTTTGAGATGGAGGAACTTACAGCCAGAGTAAGGCTTAGTAAAGAAAAATTTAAGGCCCGATGGTTACCATTTTTTCATTCTGAGGCTCAGAGGGAACAAACAGATATTTTAGAGGTCCTGGCGAGGGTGTCATGAAGTCCCTTGAGGGGCCTTGTTCACTATCCCCCTGTACTGATGTGGAGTACGTCTGCCTGGGTACAGGTGAGGTGGATCTCATGAGTTTGAAATTTAAAATTACTATATAACTTGGTATAATTGGAATGTTGGCATTGCACCTGTATCTCTTCTGTTCGTTCTTTCCTTCTTTCTTTTTCTTTCTTCCTTTCTCTTTCACTTTTTCTTTCTCTCTCTCTCTATTCTATTCTTTATTTTTCTCTCTTTAGGTTAGTTTTAGGTCTTAGGCTGTGTTTCCTCTCTTTTCTTTATCTGCGGCTCAATTATAATACATTTAAAGGTCCCTGATTGCTTGTAGAGTTATATTTAGGATGACATGGTATTATCAGCTGTAAATGAAGTATGTAATATTTTTATGTTATAAAATTGTAAGTGGACCTAGCTGTTTATGAGTTGTAAACATAATGCCTCCTTTGTTCTTTCTCTTTTTATTGTATTTTATTAAAATCAATAAAATAAAAAAAAAAAAAACAGCTTCTAATGGGAAAAGTGACTTAAGATTTTGCCAAATGGACCTGGCCATTTTTAAAAATGGAAAATCACTGGCCCTACCGAAGAGATGGCACATTCAATAAACTGAGGGAGGGGTTTGGGTTGTCTTGGGGGCCCTTCATGCTTTTGCTTGCAGCCTCCCTATTTTCTTCCCTCTCCCCCTTCCCCAGCACCTGGGTTCCCAGCCTCTGTTTAACACTCAACATCCCTAACAGCCTTTCCACTTGCATAGCTGAGACTGTCAGCTTTCCTACTTTGGATCTCTTACTGCCCTGTTGTATGACGAGACAGGACTCCTTGGCATGACACACCTTTTAGTGCAACAATTTTTCTTTTGTTTTGCTACCCTCTCACCTATTACAGGCTACCACATAGTGCTCACTGTAAGTCTAAGGACCCCCGTGACCTTGCCCCCATTACAGAGCGTTTCCCTCACGGCTGCATGGGCATACCCAACAGGATATGGGCTGGGCAAATACAACAGGTGTTGTGAGCTGACTTGATGTTATGCGATCCTCTACTGGTGAGGGCAGATGGACCCACTTCTATTCGTGACTCAGGAGGTGGGTGCTACTATTCATAGGTACAGAGGCTGAGTCTGGGGGCAGGGGTGGATGCTGGGAGGAGGGGTGTGGGGGTCTCGAGTTGGGGAGTACTGGGGGGCAGAGTGCCCGGGGGAGGGGGATCACGGCAGACACCTGCCTTCCAACAGTATTGATCTGTGGTGTGGAACCTAGAACATGAAAACTGGTCCGACTCACCTTCCTGAGCCTACAATAAGACACAACTGTTACCCTGCATAGGGGAGCTCCTGAACTCGTTATACCTATGACTATTAGTACTAGAGGGCTTCAGTTTGATTTGGCATGTCAGGCTTACATTATTAAAACTCATCTTTTTAGCCTAACGTTCCCTGCTAATGTTTTTTTAATCTACAAACATTTTTAATTATTTTATTTATTTAGAATTGTTTATACGACTCAATTGTTTGTACCACCCAGCTTAAATTGTGTGAGCGTGTTTTACTGTACGGTGCCCAGAGCCTCCTGGATTGGGCGCCAGATAAATAAATCTTACTTACTTACTATTCAACATAACTTTACTAGGCCACCTGCTGCCCACTGGTTTCCTGCAAATATTGCGGACTTGAGTTTTCTTCAGTGTTTACAACAGATCTATCAAATGGTTTAGAATTAACACTGTCTTCCTTATTTGGGACTAGCACATAAGTGGTCTGTTAGCCAAGGCATACAGGGTCATTTTATCCCCCTCTGGACTGGAGTGGGGAGACAATTAGTACAAATCTAGACCTCAGGTATAGTAGTGCATATAGTCCTTAGTGGAGAAGCTGGGGACTGTGCTGTCTTGCAGCTACATCTTCTACCCGCTATACTACTATACTTTCCCCCGATCCCTTTCATCAACAGTTTCATGCTTGGGAAGGATGAACATATGGTGTCAGTCCCATCCCTGTGGCAGGCATTGCCCGTCAGAGACCTCTCCGTGGAGGCATTACCTCATATAGGATTCCAGCACCCTGAGGAAGATCCTCATAGTTGGATCTCTACCTTGTGAGCCCAAATGTCTGCTATAGTTACACCCTGGTGGTGGTGGTATGTTCCAGTCGGTGTGTTTGTTTTATGACCTCATTACTTGGGAAGGTTTCCCAGCTTTGTCCCTTGTTAAGGACCCTTGGTAAAATAACACAGTTTGTATGGTTCCCATTTCAGAGTCATGGGATGCCCCTGCGGGTCGGCTGGGCTAAGTCATAGCACCTACTATGTCTGTATTTACCAGTGGGTTCCCCCAAATTGCAGCATTACTCCTTGAATGTGAACGGGTTAAACAACCACATCAAAAGAGCAGAAGCCATGTCCTATATTAAGAACGCCAAAACAGACACAGTCCACCTACAAGAAACTCATCAGAACCAACTAGAACCCAGTAAACAGACAAAATGTTGGTCTTCTTCACTACACGCCTTGGAAACTACTGGGGGCATCCTCATTTCCAGACATGGCTGCAAGGTTATGCTGGTTAATTTGTACCCAGCCACGTAGATCGAACAACTCCCCCAATAACTAACCTGGATCTTATAAAGACCCATACCCATGGTACTCTTTATTAACAGGGATTTTAACCTCTCTCTCTCTCAAAATAGATTCCTTTGACCTCACCCCCGCCAAACTGCTGCACAGAAATGTGTCCAATTCTTCACCACTGAAGTAGGCTGGATGTATACTGTACATGGTGTTTTTTTTGCATCCAGGTACTGCTAAGCAGTATACTCATTTTCCCCCTCATGTACACAGGACATATTCCTGAATTTACTCCTGCTTCACACAAGTGGAGCACATAGGCAGCCTGGCAGAAAGGAAAGTGGCACCTTGCTACACCCAGATCATGCCCCCGTTTTGTGTGCATGGGAACTAGGCTTGGAAAGACAAGACACTAGGTGGTGGTGCCTTAACCCATACCTCTTAAGTCTACTGAGTTTAAGGTGTTTCTACAAGATAGGTAGAGGAGATAATGCATGATAACGCGATGATAGAGATGTCAGATTTCATAAAGTGTGATTCCCTAAGGCAGTCCAGAGAGGCCATATTATTAAATATTCGGTGGCCCACAAACACGGCCAATAACACAGGAGTCCGGACACCTTACAGTTCCTCCAGCTGGCTCATCAGCTGGTGGAGTGTCTGTGCTACCCCAGACGAAAAAAATGAAAGCAGAGTTAGATGCCCTCTGTTTACAGAAAAAATTAAATTGCACTTCAGTTTCTCTAGCACCATTACTACAAGGTGGGGGCCAAGGCCTCCCACCTGCTGGCATACCAGCTATGCTGCCAGCGTAGTTACGTGACCATTTCAGCAGCTGTCCACCCTACCTTCAGGATCCACCTAACCAAGGTCCAGGATATTACCAGAGCCTTTTGTGATTATTACTGTGCCTTTTAAGAAAATGGTCTTGAAAAATAATGTATCCTGATTGACTGAAAGCCATCTCCAGGCATGCAATTATTTTTCAATAGATGCCTGGCAAAAAACAAGTGCCAGTTCAGGGTGCCCCATTACTTAGGGTATCATTGGGCACCTCGAATTTTTAAATTCACTAGCTGCCATTTTCTTCTTTCGGTTTGTGAGCGAGTTGGCGGTTGGGCAAGCCCCCCACCTGCCATCTACTAAAACCTTCAGCCCTGTTAACTGGCCACAGACAAATCACCCCCATAACCTAAGCCATCACTTTTGTCAACCAAATAAAAAGTACCTTTTTTGTTTGTGTTTTTTTTTTGTTTTTTTAGTACCACACTACATCAGCCACTTTTGAGATCCCTGTCTGATCGTGGTAGACACAGCGCCATTTTTGCTCCACCACTGATCACTCGCTCCCCAATCTGCCAACAAAAGCCACAGATCTTCTGCAGTAAAGAAAAAAGTGTTATTTTCAAATACATCGCGCTGTCATTGTCCTTCTTGAGTTGACATCCTACCACCAACATCGTTGCGCCAGTCCGCGAGAGAGCATGCGCAAAATTGCTGTGTTCACCTCCCTCTCTCCCCTGCTGACAAAACGAGAAACCATCAACATTTTTTTAAACTGGTACATCTTCTCAGCTCTGTAGATCTGTTGCTTGACTGCAGCACTACTGCCTTTCCCGATTCAAGCTCAGCATTCCATACAAACAGACCCAGTGTGTGTGTTGGGGGGAAATGCAGAAAGAGAGCAAGCTCAACAACTTAAAAACTAAACAAAAAAGAAAAAGACCACAGGCTGTGTAAGGGGATGGGGTGGAAAAATGAGAAACAACCGTGAGACACAATATGTGTATGTGTGTCTATGTGTTGGTGGTGGGGGGGACCTATCACCAGTGAGCCAATGATAAAAGACTGCATTGCCCTCTACTGGCAAATGCACCAGTGGGGGGACTATTTAAAGGGAAAATCAACTTTACCATCATTTGTACAAATATTGTTTTATTCGCTTTACACTTTTTAATTCTTACATAAAAATGCTGTATGCAGCCCATTTTCTAAGTGCAATAATACACTCCAGAGTGTTAGGTAGTGGGCAATACCAGATCTTCCAGGGACTTTAAGGCCCTCTGCCTGCAGTGTCGGGCCTTACTATGCCCCTGGGCAGTCTGCTATTACTCAATACCACCCACCCTGTTGGGTATTATTGCTTGTGTATTTCCCCTGAATCTGAGCCCTCCACACAAGCCATTACTGACTACTTGTCACAGCTCTCCCTACCATGCTTCCCAACTGCACTCTGTGAGCAACCGATGTCACCACTGACATATGAGGAACTAGAGACTGTGGTGCAAGATGCCAAGACACTTAAGGCTCTGGGACCCGATGGTTTGGGGATAGAGTACTCTATGCCGAGACTTCATAGAATTCTATCAGTACTACTATGAGTATTCTGGGAGGCCATGCAGGGAGGAGCCTCCCCTCCATCCTGGGCACATGCTGCCATTCAAGTCATCTTGAAAGTGATGACGAATGCTACCCAGTGTGGCTCCTACAGGCCAATACTGGTGTTGAACACGGACTACAAATTGTTTATGTCAGTGCTGACCCACAGGGTTGAGAAGCTTTTACCTGTACTCCTCTGGGTGGGGTGGGTGACAACGCTCTGTAATATTCTGACTCCTTGCAGTGTAAAAAATAATGTCTACACACTTTACTGGTACAGTTGGACTGTCATGTAAGCAACTACGTTCAAAGCGCAGTTTACAGATGCACACAGTAGAGGGGTCATAAAAATGACTTAAAAACTGGATAGTGCCCCTTTAAAAATATATATTTATAAAACACACACACAAAAAAAATCGGATGTTGTCCATTTTAATAGATTCATCTTCCATGCTTCTTTTATCGTGATCATAATTTTAGCTAGTATTCCACAGCCTTCTTTTTATTTTTACAGGTAGACTTTTCCACCTATGCAATCTACAGGATGTTGTTTCATGCTGTGCCCTGTCGAGACAGGTGGGGCTGAAACTACCTCACCCCCCTCAACTCCTGCTCATTCGTCCAATACCTGCAAAAGCACGCTGCTGTGAAGCAGTCTGTTACATAACTTAGTCATCAGCACCAAGGTATTAATCACCAGGCACTTCAGGTTTTAAAGCAGACTTTCAAAGTTTACCATAAAAACTGAAAACTGACCCCTTTAAAAATGGGTAAAAAAAAAAAAAAAATCAAACTAAATATCAGGCACTCTGGCCAAACTAATTTCAAATCCCAGCAAGATTATGGTAAGCAACATGCAGTTCTTTTAAAACCTGGCGACATGAAATCAACAGGTTATCTGATCACTAAAATCGCCCCACCCCATTCCTATCTGGCACAAGTACTATCCAGAATATCCACTGTCACAACCTGGTGTTTTGTATAAACACAGAAAAAACTCTAGAAATTAAATATATATATATATATATTTTTTTATTCATTTCTATTCCCCCCTTCAAACTGCAGCTGCTGACCTCCCAGCCCCACCCACGCTATCTGCTACCCTACCTCCTCTTACCTTAGACATTCTCCTCCGAGGTGGGGCAATGGCGAGCTGACCAGACTCCCCCTGGAATGAAACTGTTCCAGGATGCAGTCGGCCTGTCAGGGTCCGAGAGCACCTGTAGTGCCTCATTCTGACTGCGGTGTGGGCATTTTCTGCTATTCCTTCCTCACCATCAGAGATGCCAGGACAGAGCTCAAGATGGACCTGTGCACACAAGGCATGATGACATTTCATCTCAGCCAATCAGTGTCTCCTAACCCTTCCAATAGCTCCTGCCTGCGCCGCGTGCTGTGGTCACCCAGGTGGTGATTGGGCAGTGGTAGCTGGATCCCTCCACAAGGAGTAGGAGAGTATCCTCTGGTATGCACAATACTTCTCCCTCCGGCTGGCCCTCCAAAGAATCAGGCTCATTCTTGAACCTGGATCACAACTGTTGCGAGC
This sequence comes from Neoceratodus forsteri, assembly GCA_016271365.2. Classification (NCBI taxonomy): domain Eukaryota; kingdom Metazoa; phylum Chordata; order Ceratodontiformes; family Ceratodontidae; genus Neoceratodus; species Neoceratodus forsteri. The sequence continues at coordinate 36,375,511 of JADMNL010000037.1, read as the reverse complement.
AGTAGTGCTACTGCTGCACCGGTAAGTCAACCTTGAAACTATACATCTTTAAATCCACAGTATAGTGCAGAGTCCTTACTATTCTCGATGTAAACATGAATGGCAGCATGGCTTACAGACTAGACAAGAGCTTTGGGAACCAGGAGATCCAGGTTCACATCCCACCAGAGCAACTTACTCAGTTTGTGACCCTGAGCAAGTCATTGAACCATTCAGCACTTCAGACCACCCAGCTGAAAAATATTTATAAGCAGGACCCTTATGAAAATGAGTTCTGAAATGGCAAATGTAAATATAGTTACCTGATTGGCAAGGGCCCATCCCCGACTGTGCATTACAATACTACAGTTAACTAATTGGGTCTCCTACAAACCAGAAATCAGACAATATATTCACCTTATCAACTTGGTGTGATGTCACACTAGGTTGTTAGGAGAAAGTTCAAGCTGCTCAGTCATCCCAAGCTGGAAGCTGTTACACTGTCATGCTACAAACAGCTGTGACCTCATCTGTTGGCTTACTTGTGCTATAAATTCAGACCCTATCAGATATTATAAAAAATAGAATTTGTGTTACTATGTGATCACTCGTGTTTTTCCCACTAAACGTACCACCTGTGTGTTTTACTTTTATAAACTCACTTGAGCTTCACTCTTGTGGTTCATGGGGTGAAATGCACCCCCCCCCCATCCTCCACAGACTGACAGATGCCAGGGTGTGCCATTGGGGTCATGTGGCCCAGCCCTCACTCCATTCCATGTGTAAGCAGGTTGACATGCTACAGAGGAGAATGGAATAAGATTTAGGCCTCACGACCTCAATGGCACACCCCGCATCTGTCAGTCTGTGGAGGATGAGCTGCAGGGTGGGGGTGGGGGGTTAGGGGCTCAACCCTAATGTTTCACTTCCTGACTTTTTTTCACTTTAACCCTAAATGATGCATTAAATGCAGTTTTTTTGCCATGAATTTCCTTATTTTTTGAAAAAGTGTAATATGACAAGTAAAAAATATGTACTGGTGGGAGTGCTGGGCCCGACCAAGTTTCCCATTTCTGCATAGCAATGTGCACCTGTGGGAGTGCAGGCCCACTTCCGCAGAGCTCCAGAGCCATACAGCAGCCCTATAGGGCAAGAAACTCTCGTAACACTGTAACCGTGACAGTAAGTAGATCACGCGACAAATCACAGACCGACCTGTATCTTGCACTGTTTTCCGAGACATAGGCACCAAAAAGCACTGGACAGGCACTCTTTGAACCCTTGTGACAGTCATTTCACAATATCTCATGAACCATGCAACATACAAAATAAATTCCACTGCAGGCTTACTCTACGAATTAAATCTTTTTCCAGTTGCATAGATCACCTAAAGGTGATCTGGGCCATCAGTAGTTAAAAGTCTATCTCGCTTTGTTTTCAAGATAACAGCGCCGAAAGTCGTGAGACAGACTGCAATGTAATCCTATGGGAAAAACGTCAACTACGTCATTGAATATCTCTGCAACCGATGAATTTCCCAGCACCTAAACAGCATAATTCACATCTCTAGGACATCCCCTCAACACCCTGCAAATTTCAAGTAAAAAGAGCAAACCGTTATTGAGATATGGTTGTCCCAATTTGGGCCATCTGGTCTTCCCTAGGGTCATCTGGTCTTCCCCATGGACATCGCAAAATATACATATAAATTTTCCCATAGGATATAATGGGAATTTCAAAGTGTCATAACTTTTGAAGGATTAATATTTGTTCACCAAACAAATGCTGGCATGTTCCTTGGCTCGAGCTCTTTTTACGTCCCAAGTTTCGGACCACTAGACCACATGGTGTCCGTGCAGCGCCACAGACAAAAAACATGCAAAGTGGCGAAAAGTGAATTCTTTTGGTGCTTCGTTGCACAAAAAAAACGTACTGTACGTCCGACTGAAACGCAACTTGGTAAATCAAGAGATCTACCATACCAGACCATGCATTCCAAATTTTGTGCAAATCTGTTGAACGGTTGCAAAGTTATTAACGCACAAAATTTGAGGTTTAACATTAAAGTCCCTACTCAACACTAAATATAAGGGTGCGACCGCTTCCCTATAATATATACAGTGTGTGTGTGTGTATATATATTTTTTTTTTTTTATTTAGTTTTTAGTTGACCAGGTAAGTGCACCAGACAAATCCTGCCTATTTTCAGGCATGACCCGGGGGAAGGGGATACAGATGAATGCCAACTGACCTTGAATCAGATTAAGCTGTTGGTAGTATTTTTAGTGAATGAGGGAATTTTGGCCAGGACACTGTGGAAATTCCCCTACTCTTTTCGATAAATGCCATGGGATCTTTAACATCCACCTGAACTACCACCAATCCAGGCAGATGGGACCTCGGTTTAACGTCTCATCTGAAAGACATCACCTCAGAAGTGCGGCGCCCTTCTCATGCTGCACTACAGTGTCAGTACTGGGATATTAACCCAAGAGCCAGATATGGGAACTGAACCCACAGCCCTCTGATATCCCAGCCTCAGAGGCGAGTGTGCTACCTACTGAGCCACTGATACTGATAAATATGGACACTGATTATATATATATATATACACATACATACATACATACATACACACACACACACATATATATGTATGTATGTGTGTGTGTGTGTATATATATATATATATATACACATATATATACATACACACACACACACACACACACACACACACACACACACACATATATATATATATATATATATATATACATACATATACACACATATATACTGTATATATGCACAACCAGGTGTTTGATCTCATTGCTATGCCCCAAAACCAAATCCATTTTATAAATGTAATAATTATCCAGGTTATGTGTTAAAGCATTTGTGATGCATTTCCCAAGGTGTATGAACACTTGGCCTTTGGCTACATGCCTCACAAAAATCCTGGGGTGTGCACTGCAAATGCTTTACCTTGAGTGACTCACTTAATTTCCCAAGTGCTCTAGTTCACCCCGCTGCAGAAATGGGTAGAAGCAGGACCCTAATGGAAATGAAATTTTGCATCTGTCTCGGCTGGGCTATCCAAAATAATATTGTAAAACAAAAGCCATATTGTGTTATCTGTTCTTAATATATCATGTCTGCAGCACCTATAAAAAAAAATCAAATATATATAAAAAAAAAAAAAAAAAAAAAGAAAAAAAAAGTGTTTATTATTGCTTATAAATCGCATTGCAGCTGTGATATCCTGGGTAAACATGGTAAAATAAAAAAACAAAACACAAAAAAAAAAACACACTGGAGTCCCCATGTCTTGCGATTTTAGCCAAAGCAATATTGTTATCAAGTCTGGAGACTATGGCCTACCTTTTAAAAGCAGAACAGGACATTTTCACACAAATATTTATTTACTTTACATTTTTGGCCCGCCAAAGCACAGTGACCTGTAAACAGGTTAAACCTGGTTGTTTCCAGGTACATCCTAGGGGTTTGGGTGCACAGAACAGATAATTACAACAATAAATAATGGACAAAAAAAAAATTAGCAGCATGGGCCCTATGCACTAATGGGCAAAGGTTACACGCTAAAAGCATATAACTCGCCCGTGCAGCTCCGCACCTGCAGAGAAAGATGTGCACCGGCTGCTATTCATGAATGGCTGCCACCTGTCCATAGCTCCGCCCCCCACCACCAAACAAGGCAGGTATGGTGATTCACAGACCCAGCTGAGCATCTAATGGGATGCCTGGTCTGGGTCTTGGAATGGATTCCTTCCGCCCGATGGCGTGGGTCTGGGGTGCATGAATAGTAACGTAGGCACCTGGACCTGTGCGGTATGACCCCCTTGGCTGACAGACTCCCTGCCCGAGCCCATGTGGCATCCTGGGGCCCCCCCTCCCATACACTGTTAAGTCCCAGCCATAACACAGTTAACCCCCCCAAAACCGAACTCATTGGTAGGCCAGTGGCCCCACCTCCCCGAGACACCGACATCCCCCCCCCCAACCTGTCGGTTGATATTTCGGGCATGCACAGTCAGCTGCCCCAGCCCTCCTCATCATCTGCCTAGTGGGATGGGGCAGCAAGGAGCATCGCTTCCTGGTCCTGTCACACCTGGCATGTGGAGCCTGTGGGGGCACGCAGTGGGTTACGGCTGCTGTAACCTGAACCCATCCCCGCATCCAGCATTATGCGGTTTAGTGCATACTGTTAATGATGGCACGGCCCTGGCGCATTGCAGTCCACGTGGCAGAGGGAGCTGCCGTGTACCTGCCTTGCACTCTGTGAATGCTGTGTGGGGTCTGCGGGACCCCGCTCGGTGGCATTCAGGCATATCAATGCCAACATGCCCAGTTCACACAGCACATTGGCATCATGCATAGGGCCCAATATTCATAGTAACCAGTAACAATGTATCAATCCCAAAGATCTACATAGATGGGAGAGTGTGTCTTTTTAGTAGATGTTGCAAAATGTTGGGATAACTTGCCATTTACATGTCATAATGCGGAAAGTCACATGGTTTTAAAATCCTATTTAAAATCATATCTGTTAAAACAGTCACATTGTATATGCTTTTAATTACTTAAATCGGCTGCTAATTTCTATTTTGTACCATCATGTGTTGTTTCATTATTTAGTGTTGTAATATAAGTTATTAATGCGCATCATCTTTAGCTGCAATTATCGTGGCTCCGGGTCGTTCCTGAAAAAGGGCTATTGCTCAGTGTATTTACCCGGTGAACAAAGTAAATAAACAAATACAGGACAGATGCACACTGTAAGTGTATAATGAAGTGGTGACTTGAGGCCGAATTTTCCCTGGTAAAAATCTGCTGTGCCTTAACACTGATTTATATTGGCTTCCAAGATAGAAAGTCCCCAGTCACAAGGACTTTGTGCCCTACCTCCATACCATTCATTTCTTATTCTGGGAGCTGCCCCTGAACAGCAGCTGAATTAAATCTAAATGCAAAAGTTGTCCCTGCGGTGGTGTCGTCAGTTCTTTAAGGCAGTAGTGCAGTAAAGGGGCCTGTATTGTTCTTGATGCAATCAAGAGTTCCTTCCAATTCAGTTTGTGCCAATTCGTCTTGAGACTAGGGAGGTTCCTAAGGACTTTGTAAACACAGTACATCCTTTTTTTACCTGAACAAATATAGCACCAGGCATTGAACCCTGACCCCACTGCCCTTACCTAGTATGACCCCTTGAACCCCTCAGGTGTTCCCTCCATGGCAAGGCCCTAAGAGGCAGTGACCCTCATGGGAACCTCATTCAGGTTGTATTCAATAAATAAAATAAATAAATAAAAATGCAGTGGGGTAGGCAGATGGGACTGAATGTACCCTGACATCATACTGCACTTGGCACTGTTTGTTTCATTAATGTCCACCCCTTCCACACACACACACACACACACACACACACACACACACACACACACACACACACACACACACACACACTTTGGGCATACAGCGGCATATCCAAACAGCATACTCCCTCCAGCATGGCTCCTTTCCTAAGGTGGCAGAAGAGCAGCAGCATCAACAACTCTCCCTCCCTGGAGCAGTTGAGCATCCCCTCTGGAAGATTTAAGCCTCTTCCCCTCCTGCTAAACCTCCCAATTGCTGGACTCGCTTCTAAATCTGGATTGTTGGTGTTGCGTAGATGGGTCAGTGAAAAGCAACATTTACTGCATGTGCTAATTTTCTTTTCTCCAATAAGTATAACTTTGGCCAGTAATAGGATTTGAGAGCATGCTCACATCATAACCTCAAGGCCTTCCTGGCTGCACTGCTGCTTCAGTGTAGTAAACAACAACAACACTGGTGTTCTTACTGCTGCTGCAGCCAAAACATGCTGGAATAATCCAGATGTAGCCGGTGCAGAAACAATAACATATTATTGTTTAGTACCTAGAGGCCAGCGAGGCACAGGACCCAAGGCAGCATGGATTCACAGCGGGAAGGTCATGTCAGACAAATCTAATAGATTTCGTTGACTGGGTGACCAAAGTAGCAGACCAGGGAGGGGCTGTGGCCTACCTAGACTTTAGCAAGGTATCTGACACAGACCCACACAAAAAGAATAATAAACAAGTTAGCCAGCCTGGGAGTGGGTCCCAGGGTGGTAGCCTGGGTAACAAATTGGCTGGACAACAGGACACAGAGGGTAATAGTAAACAAAGACCACTACGAAGAAAGGGGAGATACTAGCAGGGTACCACAGGGTTCAGTACTGGGACGGGTCCTTTTTAATGTCTTTATAAGTGACATTGCAGAGGGACTGGAAGGAAAAGTATGCCTTTTTGCAGATGACACAAACATCTGCAACAGGGTTGATACACAGGTGGGGGGGTGGAAAGGATAAGAAAGGGACTTGCCAAGGTTGGAGGAATGGTCAGAAGTATGGCATCTTAAATTCAATGCAAAGGAGTGCAAAGTAATGCACCCTAGGAAACAAAAACCCAGGGGCAGAGTACACAATGGGGGTACTATAAAAAAAAAAAAAAAAGTTGTTGTCATCCCTCTGTACAGAGGGTTGGTGAGACCCCATATGGAGTACTACATGCAGTTCTGGAGACCCCATCTCCACAAGGAAATAGACAGGATGGAGGCAGTCCAGAGAAGGGCAACTAAAATGATGCAGGATCTGCACCAGAAGCCATACAAAGAGAGACTAAAGCAGCTTAATATGTATACCCTCAAGGAAAGGAGGGAGAGTGGGGACATGATTGAAACTTTCAAGTACCTCAACGGAATCAACAAAGTCCAAGAGGGTAGCATCTTTCAGAAAAAGAGATGCAAGAACAAGGGGCACAATTTGCAGACGGGGGAGAGATGGCTCAGGGGCAACATGAGGAAGTATTTTTTCATTGAGAGGGTGGTGGACACAAGGAACGGTCTTCCTGAGGAGGTAGTAGGTTCAAAAACGGTGGGGGAATTCAAGAATGCATTGGACAGACAAGGCAATTCTAGTGGGGGTTAGGAAGAAGTAGGCTGTTGGTTAAGTTGGATCTGCATCTTATCCAATAGGTAGAGAAATGGGCAGACTGGGTGGGCCAAGCGGGCCTTATCTGCCATCAAAGTCCATATTTATAGGTTTGATTCTATACCAGAACACACCTAGAAACAAGCTGTTCCCAGCTTGGTGTGCCCACCTGGCCAACTATTTTAAATACATTAATTTTCAGAGGCAAGACAAGAGTTTTTTTTTAAAACCTCATACATCTTTGCCGGGCCCACCACCATGGATGCTAAGTAGAGCAGGGTGGTGCTGTGTTTGCAGTTGGTAGAAATGTGGGCTCTCATAAAATGGGTACGAGAAACCAAGACCTAGGATTGGTCGCAGCACAGGTCAGAAATACTTTATGTTCAGAACCTCATTTCTCAGTTTGTAAATTAAAATAAGTGGCACTATTTTATAACTGTATTAAGGTACTCCAGGGTGTGTTTAACCATGGAAAAAAGCACTTCTCGGGTGCATAAGGCACTCACTACTGCCTCGTGCCTCACTTTCTGAGGCATGCCTCTATCTCACAGTGATACAGACCTTGAGGAGATGGCTAAAAACTACTGGAGCTGCCCAGCAGCACAATAGCTACGAGTTGTGCTGCCGTTGGAGTACCAGCATCGGGCAGCCAGGGCTGGGGCTGCAATAACGACAGCAACGTTTCCAAGCCTGGACAAGCATGCAAACTGAAAAACGGGAAAGGGGAGGATAAGGGGAACCTCACAAAGCATTCCTTTACACAACGTGTGGGTGGGGAACACGTGGAATAACCTACTCGAGTGGGAGTATAAAATGACACTGTTCAGGCTTTCAAGGTAGGACTAGAAAGTTTCTGATGGGGACAGCACTGAGAGCTACATAGGATGAGTAAGGTTAGCAATCAGGGCAGTTAAACTTGGATGTGCCTCGGTACTAAAACTGGGATGTAGTCACTGCCATGCACCAGACAGAGCAGAAAAGGTGGACCCCCAAGTCCTTTGCACCATCACAATACTATGAAATTATGTACAGTAACTAAGATTATAAGGAACATACAGCTACTGCATACTGCATTTTTAGAGTTAAATAGCACTGCTGCTTTAGAAAGTTACATACTATGGATCCACCTTAAATACAAGAGGCAGAAGTGTAATTACACATAGTGAAGTATTTCTCACTCATCTGCCAACGCCCAAAATGATTTAATCAGACTACAACACCTTAACCTACATTTCACACATAGCTGCCAAGAAACACAGTCTATAAGACAGCTAGTTAAGACAAATTACATTTGCTTAAGCTCAAATCAATTTATGAAATATAAGAGAGTTTGATATGATAAAACTGAAAAAGCTCATATTTTTTGTGTTTTAATGTGGAAGCAGCATTGTTACATGATGTCAGAAAGCGTGCTCTACACCGACGTGGAACCTTTGTAAAAGAATCTCTGGTTCAAAGGTATTTGTAATCCTAGTACTCAGGAAAAAATACATATAAAAAACACTGGTATGGTACCACACAATGGCAACTGGACCTCGACCGGCCAAAAATAAAACTTCTTAAACGACACAAATAATCCGTTTTAAAAGTATTTAGTTAATCATACTGGTTAAAAAGTGCCCCAAATCCCACAATAAAACGGGCACATAATGTACATTTTGCACCTGGTGAAGGCCTTAAATATACAAACATTTGGAAGATTTGGTAAAAACTTACCTGCTGAGAGACTGGCACAAATATTTCCAGTTTAAGAGACTGGGGCTCCCACACCTCACGCCACACCGGCAACCCGGGTTCGGGAATGAGCTTGGGTCATCGGGGCTCGGCAGGGGAGATCTAAGACAGCATCCACAGACAGCTCTCTTAGTCCTGGGGTGGGTTAGGGGCTCTTTCGTTGTGCTGGCAACCCCTGGCGGAGGCTGGAGGCACTGCAGTGCATGACACAGAAGCATGGGGATTGGGGCAGCGGTGATGTCGTGTGGGAGCATGCGCACGCTGGGTGAGACATCATTGCACGTCTGTGCCTCAGGGGAGGAAACACGAAGAAAATCCCTCTGCCCTCGGGTGAGGCGACGGCGATCTCTGGCAAGCTGACCCACCACACGCCCAATACCGGCTGTCTCTCTCTGGTTCTCCTCGGGGTCTGGGAGTCTCTCCGTTGGGGCAGGAGAAACCCAGATCTCGCATACCCAATGTAGTCTCCAGAACAGTCAGTTCAGGTGGCCGGTTGAGTGTGGCAACTGTCAGGGTGACTCAGAGATGCCCCGAGGGTAGGGTGCAGGAATAGATCATAAAAAAAATAAAAATAAAAAAAAAGCCTGGGACTGGATCCCCAAAGGTCCTGCTGCAGGCACAGGATCAAATTCTGTTATGTGCCTGCAGAATGATAAATGTGGCAAAACCTTCAAATGTTATCTTCAAATGTTTTGTCGCATTTACGATACCTGACACTGCTTTATGTTAAAATAATGACACAAGCATCAAATATTGATGTATGCATCATTATAAGGCACCTGCTTCACTACAACGTACAGCAGATGCACATGATACAGAGACTAGCTCTAAGGTAGTCTCAGCTATCAGCACGAGCAGCAGTGATACGGCACGTGAATAAGGAAAAACTCTGCTAATAAAATGCACCCCAAATTTCATTCCCTAGCTCACCACTTCTTGCAACTGATGGGTCAGTTTTTTGTACCCCCTACAAAAGTTTTTATCCTCCTTGGCAGAAGGGGCAGCTTCTCAGCCCCGTTCCTGGGTGTTTGCAGCTCTGCCCTACCGCCTCTGCAGATGGGGATCCTATCCCCTGTGGATTCCTCCGCATGGAGGGGCCAGGGAAGGAGGGCCACCCCCCCATCCCAGAGCAGCAGTCTGGGCCACAGCACAATGGGCAGGGTTTCCTAAAGCCCATCTTCCATGTTTTCTCCTCTTTTCTTCCCTGTGCCCACAACTGTGCAATGAGCATGATACACATGCTCCGTCCGCCTCCACGGAGATGCTCCCAGCACTCTGTGCATGGGATCCATTCCCACTATCTGGTTCGATTGCCACCTGAAAGTAGCTGGGTGGCGGCGCAGTGAACAGTGAACCACAGTAAGCCCCCTCCCCGAGGGAGGACAGCAGTCCTACGGACGCTCAAGCCTCCTTTATCTGGCCAGCCCCAAGCAACCCGAGTCAGTTTTCGAACCCAGACAGTCAGTGTGGTAGGAGGAGAGGCATTCATCTACTCAACCCTCCACGTCACTGGGACGGCTACAGGGGTTGATTTTAACAGTAATTTACAAGTATGGGGTATAGTTCAAATTGCCTCAGACGAGTTCAGTTAGCCCAATGCTTGTCCAATACTTTATTTTTTTTATTCATGTATTTGGTAATCGGGTAAGTACACTAGAACCAGGGACCATTTACAGGCACGACCCAGGCCATACAGATGTCACATGTAGACAACTGCATCATAATAAGACATAAAAGCAGTACATTTATAGTAGTGTCAATGATACTTAGTTACAACAGATTCGAAAACCTGGAGAAAGGGTCATACAAATAGTACAATAACAAATAGTTCACAGATGCAGAGTACAGTCAATATTTGTCACACATACAAGTGCATGGTTGAACAGCCAGATAATGCTTCAAGAATGCAACAACTGACATCTACGCTAGCAGTTACAGGTTGATCTTGATATAAGTTTATTCCTTACAAGAATGTTGGTCTTTGCTGTATGTTCAAATGGGGTTGCATCTGCTAATTCAGGGTTCACGCTGCTGTAGGAAGGAATTTGGAAACTCCCTTAGAGTTCTTCTTGATTTCCCACCACATCCAGGCAGGGAAGGGAAGCAGGTGAGCATGAACAGAGGTCAGAGTATGTCACAGGGGTTGGGCACTGAACTTCCAGGGTAGGAGGACACGGGCCAACTCACATTCCCACATCCCCCTGCTAGCTGACCAAAGGAGTAGTGAAAACAGCCACGCAGCTGCTGTCATTGAGAGAGGGTGGAAACGCAGCGACAAATACAAAATGCAACTGTTTAACTGGGTAGAATCTATGCTTGCCCTTGTCCTTATTGACATTTATGAAAAATCCATGGTTGGTTGCAACTGCGGACTAGTGCAAGCTCCCATGGGCTAATGCAATTTTTAATGAACTTGTCTTGTTGCCTAGTGCAAAAACATTAAGACTAAACCCTGTAATGAATACACTGCACCTCCTCCACTGCAATTTATTTCAGAAAAGACATTCTCAGGCAGTGGTGCTTAGAATCAGGGCCCCTAGTGCTCTGTGGCACTTCAGTCCTGATTTCTGCAGCAGGGCTCCCAGGTTTCTGTGGCAGTGTTTGTTAATTTCTGGGGCACAAATTATTAATTTCTCCTGCAGAATACAGTGCTGCCATTGGCAAAAATGTGATGTGATATCATTAATGATATCACATACTGAGCACAAAGGAGGGGCTTCAGGATAAAGAAGGAGGGGACCAGGCACTATGGAAAACTACATTGACTGACAACCGCTACAAAAGCAGACAGAATAACAGTTCAAAGTAAGTTCCGATCAGTGACCTCGTAACATCAACAATAAATCACTACACTGTCATTCTCTTCAGATGAGCTGACCTTCGATGGTGGAGTCACAGCATATCAGACATTCCTAATGTACTGTTAACTATTTAATGGTTAATTTTAAATTTTTTAGCCTGCAAACCTAAAGCTGGGATTATTTTTTTCTCAAATAAATCCGATTAAATTGAAAAATTATGTTTCAATTCCTGATCTTTTCTCATTGTATGATGGCAGCAATACACTCCAGGGTGTGTCATACCATGGACAATTGTCAAGTGGCTAAAATATCCCCTCTAACCAGTGAGGATTGTGGAGCACAGTGAATACAGGTTACTCACCTGTAACAGGAGTTCTAGGAATGGTATATGTTGTTCATCCACACTCATTGGCAGTATCCTTGCCGCTTTAAATCTTGCCGGAAGGTCTTCAAGCTTGCTCCTCCCACCCACCCGGGTGGTATAACTCTCGGCTCCGCCCCATGACGCCAGATCTGGCCCGCTGGAAGCTCAGGTTGTGCGTCCAAGCCGGGGAGGTCGGGTGGGTCGTGTGGATGAACAACATATACCATTCCTAGAACTCCTGTTACAGGTGAGTAACCTGTATTTCTAGGGACATGGATATGTTGTTCATCCACACTCATTGGCAGACTCCTAGCAGTTCTCCGGGAGGAGGGAGGTAAGACGCACACCCCATATACTTACTTGGGAAAGAGAGACTGGAGAACCGAGGCCCCAAAACCAGCATCCCGGCGTGACTCAAGGTCGATGTGGTAGTGGGTAATGAAGGTGTTTGCTGACTTCCAGGTAGCAGCCCTGCAGATTTCTGGATAGGGACGCCCCTGGAAGCAGCCACTGCTGCAGCAGATATGGCGGGTAGAATGAGCTCTTATCCCTCTGGGAGGCTCCATGCCCGCTAACTTATAGCAGAGATCTATGCAGGAGGTTACCCACCTGCTTATCGTCCGCTTGGCTGCAGGTCTGCCAGATGCGGCTTCAGCTTAGGGTGACAAATAGCTGAGCAATCTCCCTCGAATTTCAGCTGCAGGCGCCCTTATGCAATAAGCGAGCGCCTTCAGGATCCAGAGTATGGAGCCTATATTCGGCCTCCGAGGTGTGATTGGGGTAGAACACCGCAGAGTCAACACCTGGTTAAGGTGAAACTCCGACACCACCTTCGGAAGGAATTTCGGTGGGGCGCAGGACAACCTTGTCCCTGTGGAAGACCAGGTAAGGAGACTCTATGGAAAGCACCTGGAGCTCTCCCATCCTTCTGGCTGACGTGATAGCCACCAAGAAGGCAGTCTTCCACGACAGGTGAGAGAGGAGCACACCTGTGCATAGGTTCGAATGGCTTGCCCATGAGCTTTGCCAGTACCAGCAGTAGATCCCACGGAGGTGGGGGTTCCTGCACTGGAGGAAATGTGATCAAGGCCTTTGAAAGCGCCAGACCACCTTCTCCTGCGCCATCGACTGCTTCCTGCCCGCGCCTCCCGGTAAGCAGAGATGGCTGCCAGGTGCACCCTTAGGTCGCCGACCTAGGCCCTTGACTAGAAAGGACCATAAATAGTCCAAGATGCTTGCCAAGGAACAGGAGGAAGGGTCCAAGCCCTGTTCCTGACACCAAATGGAAAACCTTTTCCATTTGAAGGCATAGCATTTTCTGGTCGACTTACGGACGCCTCAACTACATTGAGGACCTCGTCTGAAAGACCCAAAGCCTGGAACTCTAGCCGCACAGGAACCAGGCCAGGTGCAGGGATTGAAGGTCCGGATGGAACACCTTCCCTGATTGACTGAGAGCAGGTCCGGCGAGCTGGAAGCTGCCGCGAGTCCTGGAGCTGAGACTGAGGAGATCTGGTACCAGAACTGGCGAGGCCAGTCTGGGGCTATCAGAATCACCTGCGCCTTGTCCCTCCTCGCCTTGAGAAGCACCTTGTGGATCAAGGAAATGGGGGAAAGGCGTAAAGAGGCCCGGGTCCATTGCCCTCGAGAAGGCATCCCCTGCAGCGAGCCCTGCTGAGGGGGGCGGCATGAACAGACTCAGCCTGCTCTCCGTGGAGGCAAACAGGTCCACCTGAGGTGTGCCCCAAAGGGAGAACAGATGCTGTACTACCTCCGCAGGAGAGACCACTGGGGATGCAGCCCCTATCCGCTCAGGGCATCGGGCCAGGGTGTTGGAGGCCCTGCCACGTGAATGGCTAGGAGATCCGCCCAGGCTGCGCACGAGTGACCAAATGCGGAGAGCCCTTGCATAGAAGCATGGAGCGCGTCCCCGCCTCTGGGCGGTTTAGATAGTACATGGTCGTGGTATTGTCCGGCCTGGACTGGACCACTTGACCCCGGAGGAACGGAGCAAAGGCGTGAGAGCTAGGCGGACCGCCGGAGCTCCAGCAGGTTGATGTGGCATCGACTCCCCGGGGACCAGAGGCCATGAGCCCGTGTTCCCCAGATGGGCACCCCAACCCATCAGAGAGGCATCGGTCGACAGAGAGACCGCTGCTCGGGCGGACGAACGGGATGCCCTCCTGCAATTGATCTGGAACGGTCCACCACTGGAGAGCATTCCACATCCCTGTGTCACCGACACAAGCTGGTCCAAGGGATCGCAGCTGCCAGGACCACTGGCTGGCCAGTCCCCACTGGAAGGGACGTGATGTTCCAGCGGCTCAACGGACCACGCTGGTACAGGCCGCCATGAGACCCAGGAGGCGAGGAAGTCCCGGTAGGGGCATTGCCCAACCAGAAATGATCGGGCAAAGGAGGAAGAACCTCGGCCCTGTCCGCCGGGAGCCGCGCTCTGCTCGAAGAGTCGAGCTGCGCCCGATGAATAAAATCACCTGCTTCGCCTCGAGTTCGACTTGGCCTCGCTGGACAAGGAGGCCCAGTTGAGAGCAGACCTGGAGGGCCAGATCTCTGGACCACCTGCTTCTTCCTGGAGGGAGCTGCTATCAGCCAGTCGTCCAGGTAAGGGTACACCCGACCCTCGGCGCCAAGAGAAATGCTGTCACCACTGCCATGCATTTGGTGAAGACCCTTGGAGTTGGAGACAAGCCAAGGGCATGGCTTGAATCAAGAGAGATCCTTCCGCCGGGAAGCGAAGGGAATTCTGGTGAGACGGACGGATAGGGACGGAAAACGCTGGCCCTGCAAGTCCAGAGAGCAGAACCACACGCCGCGTTCCAAGGATGGTATTATCTGAGCCAGAGTGACCATCCTGAAGGTTCGAGACCTTAGGAACTTGTTTAGGTCGTGTAGGTCGAGAATGGGGCGCCAGCCCCCCGTCCGTTTCGGAACCAGGAAGTACCTGGACACAAACCCTGGGTCTGAAGGAGGGTCCACCACCTCTCTTACCACCTCCTTCTGGAGGAGGAGAGTGATGTCGGCTCGACGAGCCGCCAGTGAGGCTGGGGATCCCGAAGCCCCCCGAGGGGCGACGGCTCTGAAGGGTGGTGCCTGCTCGAATTCCAGAGGCAGGCCTCTTCCCACCACCTCCAAGACCCACCTGTCCGTGGTAACAGCTGACCAGGCGGAACGGAAGTGCCGGAGCCGTCCCCCCACGGGGGGACCCAGGGGTAAGGTGACGGGGATGGGGGCGACACCCCTCAGCCCGTCACTGGGCAGGCTTGGAGGAGGGACCGGCCGAGGGACCTCCTGGGCCCTTTCCTCCCTGCCTCCTGTTAGAGGAAGCCGCGGCTTGGGTTTGGGATGCCAAGGCCGAGCCTGCTGGGCCCTGACGCTGCTGGGCCGGGCGTTGCCGGGGCACAGGAAGGGACGAAAGCGTTTAGGCTGTGTCGCGGCCTTTGTCCTTCTGAGCGGAAGAGACCGAGTCCAAGGTGGCATTGGACTTCTCGATCCTCTGCAGGTGACCTTCCACCCCAGGGTCAAGAGGTCAGTCCCCAAAAGGAACATCCGCCAACTTGTGCTGGGTATCCGGCAAAGGTGGATATCCTCAGCCAAGCCCGCCGACGATAGCCACTGCGGCCGCCACCGATCTGGCACATGAGTCCCTACATCCAAAGCAGTCTGGAGCTGCTGTTTGGCCACTGCCCTGCCCTGGTCCCGCACCTGCTTAACCGTAGTCTGCAGATCGGCGGAAGATGAGGGATGACCTCATCCAGGGAGCCCAACAGGGCATGAGAAAAATGCCATGAGGACGGCCGAACTGGCCTGACGAAGGCCCGAGAGGACGCAGCGAGACTTTCGCCCGACATAGTCCAATTTCTTGACCCTTGTCAGGAGGTTTGTCTACATCCCTGGCGCCGCCGGGCGGCCGGAAAACGCTGTCGGTAACCAACCCTCAGCAGAGGGTGTCTCAAAAACGGACAAGGAACCGGTAGGGACCGATACTTCTGGCCATCCTGGCCGGGGGCGCAGGGCAGGAAGCAGGCGCTGCCAAAGTTCCAGTGCTGGACCCACTATGGCCTCGCCACCGGAAAGGCCTCCGTCGGAGAATCCTCGTCCAGAATCTCCGTGAGGGGATACCTGGCCCGCTTTGAACGGGTTCGAGCTCCATCCCGTAGACTCCGAGATGAGCCAAGCAGTCCTAGAAGGACGACGGGCTATCGCCCATTGGCTGACCTTCCTGAAGACTCCAAGTCCAGTCGCTTGAGAAGAAGGAGGAATCATCTTCGACTCGGAAGAGTCCTCGAAGAGCTGCCTCTGGCCTGAGCCACCCTTCACCTGCCGAGGTCGGTCGGGAGTGAGGGTAACTGACAGCCGATGGGGTAAACCCTTAGCCGACCGAGAATCCTTGGTCGGAGCCCAATTGGTGGCTGTGGAGGCGGAGGTTCCACCGCAATCGGTGGAGCAGCTGGTTTTGGCCGAACAACCGGCCTGGGTATAGGCTCCTCGGGCAAGTCGAGGGGTTGTGTCGGCCGTTCCGGTGACAGCCACTTAATGGCCGGGGAAGGCGCCGAGTCGGCTTATTCCCGGCCAGGAGGAGCTGTTGCAACATAAGGTCCTCGTACCGTCGACGTAATTTACGCCGAAGCCTCCCCTCATCCGAGGAGGAGGACGAGGACGAGCGGCGACGCCGCTTACCGCGGTGCCGAGACCGAGACCGCCTATGACGGTGGGAACGGCTGGACCGCGAAGAGGTCCGAGACCGAGAGTCCCGGAATTTCCGGGGTCGGTGCAGGGAGGTGTCGGCCGGAACCGACACTCCCTTCGGCTCGGAAGGTCCATCCGAGGGCTCCGGAACCGGAGGCACAGGCGAGCCCACGGGATCCTCAACTCCTCCCGGGGGAACCGAGAGGGATCTCGGCGCTAAAGGCGACAGCCTCGTCAATGGGTCGAGAAAATCTCGACTTCATCAGTGGGAGTCTCGGTCAACTGACCTGACGGGGACACCGTGAGGCCAGTGGCCGAAGCCGAGCGGTCGACCGAAGCCGACGGTCGACGGCCCGGGGAGAGGGACCTTTCCCGCTCCCAAGAGCGTCGACGGAGGGACTTACCCTTGTCCTCTTTTGGACCGAGAAAGGTCCAGCAGACGCAGGCCCTTCTCCTTTAGTGGAGAGGGACAGACAAAGCTCCTTAAAGGAAGCCGTGTAGGAAGAACCCAGAGAGGCGGGATAAATGCCGGCCGAGGAAGATCTGACCCAGCGCCGCCTCCTCTTGAGGCGACCATCCGCCGAGCTGATCCGGCCGAAATTACCGGCCATGGGACACCGCCAACTGGCCTTGGACTTCACCGGAGGGAACGCTTCTCGGACGCCCAGTTGCAATCGGCAGCACGGTCTTTTGGGGACGTAGGCCGAGAAAGATGAGCACAGGTCGCAAGCCTGCGGGTCGTGCTCAAGGCCTAAGCAGTAGACACACCGTGGGTGTGGATCCGTCCGAGACATCTTCTGCCCGCATGGGCATCTCGAAATCGAGGAGTCGGTTGTCCCGCCGCGGCGGGGTCGAAGACTGAAGTCTTTTGTAAAATTTATTTTTAAATCCGCAAACGGAGAAATAGGAACCAGTCGCAAACGCAGAGCGTTAAGGAGGGAACCTGAGCTTCCAAGCGGTAAGGAAGATCTGGCGTCATGGGGCGGAGCCGAGAGTTATACCACCCGGGTGGGTGGGAGGAGCAAGCTTGAAGACCTTCCGGCAAGATTTAAAGCGGCAAGGATACTGCCAATGAGTGTGGATGAACAACATATCCATGTCCCTAGAAATGATATTTATCAGACAGAAAACCTGACGCACTTATCACTCCATTCGACTACAGAAGTTGAAGAACATGGCAGAGACAATGTTGAGTATAAAAAAAACAAGGCCTAATGCTTTGGGCAGGGATAGATCATTCTGTTGGCTTCTGAAATGAGTAGTAAGAGATGTAAACTGAACAGAACACCAGCATGTCGAATGAGATGTGCCAATAACATAGAAATATAGAATCTTATGGCAGAAAGAGACCGACAGTCCATCAAGTCTGCCCTTACTATTCTACCCTACTATGCTTCATCACAACAAGTCCTCTTCAAGGGTATAAGGCAGCACTGTACAGTTAATAAAATAAATTTGCATACTGTACATGCTTTGTCTTCCTTAAAGTTACACATGGGTGGTCTGTGTTCCATACGAATTAATTTTTTTACCACTTTATTTTGTATTTGTTTAACCCCTGTATCGCTCATGGTACCATCTTCAACTTTCTAGGCCACACCACAGCCCCAACCTCATTATCTCCATTACTGTCACTTACCCCAGTTTTCATGTCTTGCCCCCACATAGCAGGGCCATTTGGCCAGCGTTCCCCTCTGGAGACCCACTGGCTGGGAGAACAGGCAGTGGGCTAGTACCATCCTGCAGGACTAGTGTTTTTCAGTTTCTCCCCGGCCCAAGGCTAAGGTCCAAAGCTCCTAGCATGAGCATGAGCCTGCATGGAGCTTAGCATTAGTGTCCTCCCTCCCTCCCAGCCTGTGACACTTATGCTGTACTACCACCTCTGGTTACCTAGGTGGCAGTAATGCAGTGTCACAGGCAACCTCCTTAAGGAGAACATCTTCGAGGATGCTCAGGTCCCCGCCCCCCACCCAGCCCTCTTGGTTTGTTCCCCGAACTTAGGTCAGTGGCAGCTAGAGCAGCAATGCTGCTGCTGCTGCTGCGTTAACTTATTACTGCTTTAATATGTTTACTGGTTTACAGATGCATGGAATGCCTATTAGGACTATAAAATTGCCTCCTCATGCACTGTTATGGCGAGAGGAACGCAAACTGAAGGTGAATGGTCCCGTCACCCTAAGGACACAAGAGTTTGCAGCTACACAGCCATAAGAAACACTCTAAGAATCCATATAAACATAAATCGTCAAACTATGTTTGAGGGCTTAATGAGCACCACTCAATGGTGCCTTTTCCTGGTAAAACACATTAGTACAAGTAATATGTGTAAAGTGCACAAAAAGGTTTTTTTTTTCCCCAAAAGAAAAGATGAATGTCCCATTTGAAAAAAAAAAAAAAAAAATGAACTTTCCACATTTTTTAAACACTGCCTGTGGGGCACTCTAATGGCTACAAGAAGTCTAAGTGCAGTTGTAACATGGGCCCGAAAGACAGCAGTGAAATGGACAAACACGACTGATCAAAAGATGTCAGGTGACGGAAAAGTAGCGGTGATTAATCCACCAGTAGAGCCCGCTGGCGCCCTACCAGAAGTAGCCACAGGGTGCAGCACTGCGACCCAAATGAGGAACTCAGAGATCCAACACAGCATCAGCGGCAACCAGAGGCACTGTGCAGCAGTGGTAGACATGTAGAGATATCACTAGTACACTGCGCTCTGACAATGTGGATTCTGCCGAGGTCTCCAGGAGTCTGACAGATAGAGAACTGCATAGCTACGTTTGGCTTCTGTGGACTCAAGCGAATAGTGCGATGGGTGGACGATCAGTAAGGGGGGCACTCCACATGACAGGTATACTGGTTACAGTAAGGAAAACAGAGAACAGCATGCAGCGCCAGTGAAAGACAGACCAGAACTGTGCAGGTATGCAGTCTCGAAACCTAATTGTGAGGAACCATATGCTTTGATTTGATCTGATATCATACTGGGAGACTAATCATGCTGTAAAGTTTCAAACCATCAAAATTTCTGTTTGTAGTGCAAAAGAAATCGTAACAAAGAAATGTTGGTTAACGAAGCAGAATGCATTTCGTACTGTAGTGAATGTCACCGTCGATGTTTACCGCTGTAATCAACCAACATGACACACAGAATCACAAAGGTATTATGTGGCACCCATGTTACAAGTGCATTAATCACCTCCAGCGTCGGGCTCTACCGGGTGATTAATGCCTGGTGGGTTGTTGGAAGCACTCGGCCTTTGGCCTTGTGCAGCAACACCCCCCACCCGGGCATTAATCCACCGGTAGAGCCTTCCTCTGTTGGTGATTAACACTTACGCAAATCCTTAGCTCCCACTGGCTGACTCAGTGCTGATAATCATTTTAATTATCGATTTATTGCTGCTTGCTACTAAATATGACATCCTGAAGTGCTTCCTGAAACCTAAACACAGCTTTGACACTGTGCGTGCATGAAAGCCTGCTGCTAATAAGGCAGGGGCAATGGGTTTCAGGACTACAGGCAGTCAAGAGTTGATAAAGAAATCAAGAGAAGCAGTGCCAGCCTCCATACATACTGTAGCATGGATTATTAAACCACTGCCAAAGTAATAACGAAAGATGTTTACAAAAATTCCCTCTACAGAAATCTAACAGAAGTAAAGCCAGGGCTTGTGTTAACCCCCCCAAGAAGTCCCCAAATGTGATATTTAGGGATTCTGAAGCCCACAAATGAGCTGTGTGTCAGCACTAACCCTATCTAATGGACAGTTTATACCTGCCGCTAGTAATAAAAGTGTCAGGTAATGTAGTATAAAGACAGTCTAGCAGATTTCTGACCCCTTAGGTTTTCTAGATTGACCACAGCTAAGAACAGGGTCAAATTGCCCTCCAATTTGCAAATGCTAGCTTTGTAAAGCAACTGAATTATTTTAAAATATTTATATGTACAATGTGATGTAAAAGACAATGCTGATTTTACCTTTTTAAAGCAGCTTCTTGCTAAAAATTCCTCCTGCTGTCAAGATACAATTAAAAAGCAGTCCACCTCACAGGTCTGGTTTTTAATTAGTCAGAAATGTGAATGCTTCTAATTGTTTCATTTTATATGAGTGTTTCCAGCCATTACTATAACCCTTTTACAATGCATTCAGCCAATCAGATCGCTCCATTTCAAGCCACCATTTTATAATTTGTGGTTCTGCACACAAACCTGGTCTTATCCCGGATGTCATGGCACCCAAGGTAAAATATCCCAGACATCACTGCACCTGAGGTAACATATGACACGATCGGACTGACCTCTTCACAGATCATTCTGAACTTAGCCACTGGGGCTGAAATGCTAAATATGTTTTGCCACAAGAGCAATATTTTAGCCAATTATATAACCCTAGTTGAGTACTACATCACAAATCTAGCTACGTCCCAGGAACCCGTGATCCTGCTCATTGCCACTGTGGCTAAAACAGCTCAGCGGTCTCTCTGCCCCTTTGAATTTTATGTAGTCATCTGTGACTGCAGCACATACCCAGCAGTATAGCCTACAGGTTAGAGGAACGAGGTGTGAACAAGCTCGATACATCCAGCAGACCAGACCCGAGTTTGATTCTCACAACCTCCACTTACATACTGTGCAACTCTGAGCAAGTCACTTAACCGCCTAGTGCTCCCAGGTCGCCTGTGAAAACAGGCACTTGTGCCTAGTGGGCCTTACCCGGTTACTAAAGACTTTTTAAATAAAAGCTATGAACCCAACTAAGGTTGTGAGTACATGAGAGAACACAAAGTTGAATAAGCTAGTCATCCCTTACCTCTCCGGTTTCCATTTTATGGCCTTTCAACATGTACTTAGAGGAGGATTCTGGAGTATCACCACTTGCGTGTACTGGGTGTCTGCATAAAACACAACAGCACACATATACCCAACCATACACAGTAACATAACATGTAGTTGAGATAAGGTTTCTTATGTAAAGCCTCCCTCTCCATTTAACCCCCCCCTAAAATTACTTTTATTGACAGTCAGATGGATCAAGAATCTTGCAAGGGGGTAGCAATTTTGTCAAGGGGGTGGCATGCTTTCCAGAAAAATATGAAAGGTTCCCTTTTGAAGCACTGAATACCAACAACTAGATTTTACTGGCCCAAGGGAGTAGCATCTACCAGTGGTGACATTTTTTTTTTTTTTTTTTAATTAGGCCAGAAATCATTTTTTTTTTTTTTTTTTTTTTAAATATTGAACCTTGGAATTTCCCAGGCATAATCGTGGTGTGGCGTGCAAAATTTATTAATTTTTCTTTCACAGGCTTTTCCAGCTATATTATCAGAACCAACACATATCTTTTGTCTGGGGTGAGTATCTGTGTCAAAAACGCAATAACGACCTCTCATGACAAAATAATCCAGTGAATAGTCCTATAAAACCGTTTTTTTTTTTTTTTGGTATAAAGGAGCAGGATAATCCTGAAGCTCCGCATGTCTGTTTTTTTTTTGTTTTGTCATAGCTTTACAGTCAAATACTTCCAACTGAACACAGGAACGGAGGACAGATCATCGGAAACCTCATGCCCTTTAGGCTTACCTTATGCACAAAACCGATAACATGTCTCAGTATGAAACCCTTTTCTGCACAATAATTAATCTCCTCGCTCACATGGCTATCTAGCCTTTGCATCCCAAGTCAAAAACTGGCACTGACAAAGCAATGAAGCAGGACTCCAACTTCAGCTGCCAAGTATGAGTCACCTCCACAAGCAGGAAGTGATTATTTCAGTGTGCAGGTGACAGGGTTTCAAGTCACGCGAGGCCCATCAGTATTCAGGAGCTGTGCAGCAGCCGCTATAACTGCACAGCTTACTCAACTCTTGCACTGCATGTACACAATTATAGTGCAGAAAGATTGCTCCCCTGATGACTGGTGTGGGACCAGTTTCTGAGCAACCAGGTCTGACACCCGTCCGATCTGGGACCAGCCTGGTCTGAGACCAGTTTCTCCTTCCAGCTGCACTAGTCTGGGATCAGTTATTGTCACATATGTGTCTAACCACAGGCTTGCTAGGCAGCAGTCAGCATAGTGTAGTGGTTAGTGCCCTAGGCTGGGATCCTGAAAGACTGGGTTTGAATCTCACTTTCCCCTAAAATTCTTTTGACCCCAAAATTTCAGTGGTATGGTGATCTATGACAGCATGGAGTTGGTAACAGTAAATCTACACTAAAGGGAGTTGGTGCAGGAAAAAAAAAAAAAAAGTGCAACAAAGAAAGCTCCTGTACAGCGGTGAAACTGGCCCCAGACCAGGTGGCTTGGAAACTGGTCAGAGACCAGGCTGGTCTCAGACCAGGTTGCACAGAAACTGGTCTCCGACCAGTCATCAGAGGAACAAACTTCCTACAGCAACAATGATCCTGGGTATTTTCAGGGTCACAGCTGCACATTCCTGGATCTTTCTTTCTTTTACATAACTTCAACCAATATGTGCTTAGAAATATGGGCCCTCTTATCCTGTGTGCTGTTGTCACTTCATGCAGGATTGTTAGCCGATGGTTCCACTTCAGAGGTGCAGGGAGGCAAGTGGTTACAATCCCCTTTAAATCCCCCCCAAAAATATACCACAACACCCTAACTTTCAAGAACATATCCAGCTTACCCTTGAAGTTCCCCACAAAATCAGTCTCTGACACCTCTGCTGCCAGAATATTCCACATCTGCACCACAATGTTTAGTAGAAAAGTTCTTATAAATCACTAACTCGAGCTTTGCTTTGCAGTCCTCTTGCCCAATCTTCGCGAGAGGACTCTTTTATACAACAGACGACACCACTCGGAGGATCTATTAGCTTATATTTGTGTGCTGTATTTTCGTTTTATGTTGTCATGCTTTGTGTTGTCCAGTGCCAGGCTGTAAAATCCCAGTGGCCACTTAAAACAAATCAGCAGTGGCCCAGCCAGGTAGCCCGATGGTAGAGTTACTGTTTGCTACACTGGCAACCTGGGTTCAGCCATGGACTCGGATTGCATGGGACTGGCTGGGGGAGGGAAGAGTGGATCAAGCATCCCATGGACTGCACTCCTCATGTCTTGAGGAGGGAGAACCAATGCACCACTGCTTGCCTGCTACCTTGGGGGAGCGACACGGTAGTAAAGCAAGTGAGTCTATGCAGGGGAGGACCCTCACTCTGATACTGATCCATCCGTATGGCCTCCATATGCATGAACAGTATATCACTGCATGCTTTACAACCCTAAGGAGAGAAAATGGGTAGAAAGCCTCGATGCCGCAGGATGGCACTCCGGTCCACAGCAGACCCCTCATTACTGACCAGGCTGCTCCTCTGGAACTATCTGGATTGTGTCCCCAGAGGCCAGGCCAGCACCGACAGCCCCACCATGGGTGAAATCTGTTGGGAATTTCACCAGGGTAGAGGTAAGGTGTGGAACAGGTTGATGATGCAGTCTGGTGGACTGGAGCAGAAGGGGCCGGCCGGTTAGGACGGAGGATGAAAACCTTGACTGTAAGTCTAATTAAATATTCATGAGCCTAGCGAGGCTCCTGATTAGCTATTGGATTGGTTATTAACATCTTAGAAATGACCAATCCAGATGCCAGCTGATGCTGTGGCCGTTGTGCCACATGCACAGCTTGTGCCATTCCACTCAAACCCTAAAGTAAAAAATAAATGATAAAAACGAAAGTTGCTATTGTGAATTAGTCTTATAATAACAACTCTGAAGTCGTTCCTTTCCTTGGATAAATGATCGACTGGAGGGAGATGGCCCTCGGCCTTGGGCCACCCATCCCCCAACCAGTCATTACTCCCTCGAAAATGACCAGATTCTCAGTCGTTACTGCTTAATAAAAAAAAAAAAAAAATCAGCCATGGCCACTAAAAATCATGCTGCAGATGGTCACTAGGTTTTGGATGCCTATCCTTTTCCACACTATAATAATTATTATTTAAACATAATGCCATCGTTGGAGGCCCTTACTGTGTGTCTTTTATAAAATGCACTTCCGGAAAAATAGGGTTGGCAGAAAGCGTACAACAAAGGAACAGAACAGTAGGCAGGGAAGGAGATGATCATACCAAAAAAGGTACGGGAGCCAATAAATAAGGTAAAAGAAATGAAATAACAAAAAGGTACATTTTTGTTACAGCAAAAGATATATAAAGCTTAGGGAGCAGTGACAGTGACCCTTTCCACGGAGGAAGTCAGAGGCAGGACAGAAATCTGCAAGCAGAAGTAAAGCATACAACGGGCAAACAAGGGTGGTAAAGCGTTACAAAGGAAATGGGTTAGCATGTATATACAGTAATGCAAGCTACACTAAAAATGAAAGAAGGGGAACTAGAAGTCATAACCGTATCAAATATGACATCATAGCTTTTACTGAAACACTGGCTTTAGTCAGGGCAGAACTGGGAACTTAACATTCTGGTTATAGCATTTTTTAGAAGAGACAGGGAACACAGAATAAGACAGGGTGTAGCACACTACTTATTAATGAACGGAATGCAACATTAGGTGGAAACGATGTTTTTAAGTCTCTATCAGTCAATAACATGAGTTGGCCATAGCCAACAATAGCTGCTTTGGCTTGGCATTAACTTAATGGTAACTGACTGCAGAAAACTACCAAAGGTCCATCTAGTCTGCCCAGTGTTCTCTATCTGCCCCGGGACCTACTGTCAGTACAGGTTGTATCCCTCCCAATCCACCCCCCGCTCTCCTCCCTGTTGCTACTGACATGAGCAACCACCAATCCCTTCGCCCTGTCCCAGCCATGCTTGAAACCATTTAGGGTCTTGGCGCCCATAACCTCTGCTGGCAGGCTGCTCCACAGCTCCACCTCCCTTTCCGTAAAATACAGCTTCCTCACATCCCTCTTAAGTCTTCCCCCACCAGTTTCCACTCATGACCGCAGGTTCTTCACTCTGTACTCCTGCCCCCCCCCAGTCTGGGCTCCGGTAAGTACATATTCAGTGCATTGAGACGACCTTTGTAAGATCTGCTTTGTTGGCCTTGAATCATTTTGGTCAGCCCACAGTGCACTGTCTCCAGCCTGTCCCTGCCCTTCCTTAGGTAAGGACTCCAGACTGAGCACAGTATTCCATGTGTGGCTTCACCAGTGACCGATATAGAGATAGTAGTACCTATGTATTTACTTGTATTCTGCATAAGAATTAATAAAGTATACTGAATTAAAAAAAAAAAAAAGAGGTAGTAGTACCTCCTTTTTCCTGCTTGTTGTTTTGTGTTTGTGGTTTGCAGTAATACAGTACAACTTTACACAGTAAGGTAATCTAGAAGCCACTGTTACCTAAAGCAGGCTCCAGCAGTGTCAACAATCTTGTATGCTATGAGCTCACCTCCCTCAAAACAAAGGCACAAACAACGCCTTTCGACACCAGTGAAAAAAAAAAAAAAAAAAAGGGGACAGCAACTGGTACAGAGCTTCTTCTCTCCACACCCCACCCCCACCCGTCAGCCACCATCTGAATAAATGGGAGGCAACACACACAGTAATATGAGCATGCACTCCCATTCTGGGAAGTAATCTCTGAGGCACTCCACAATCCTTATAAAATGGGTTATGTTCACCTAATAGGCTGCAGATGCACATGTGAGTTCAAAGGTGAATTCAGACAGTGACTGCTCAAGGAGGTGAGAGGAGGTGTAAGCCAGTCAACCGTCTCTTTCTTAGGACTGATATATCCTTTTTCCTGGGATGGTATGGAGGGTTGAGGAAAGATGGGTGTTGCAATGGTTGGGTGGGAAGGGATGTCTATAATTTTGCAGCAGTGGCTGGGAGGGGGGAGGTTGGGACTGGGTGTTGTGAATGAATGGGAGGAAGGCAAGGGTTCTTTCCTGCTGGGGCTGGGGATGATAATAGGATGGCAGTGTGTGCTGCTTGCCACGGGGAGAGAAAGGAGGTTCTAATATACACAAACTGGTGGGGAAACAGGAAGGAACGAGGTGCTTCCACCGAGTGGGGAAAAGGGAACCTGTTTTTGATGAGACAAAAACTAAAAGGAACTTCAAGCTGGGAATTGCAAGAGTTACGTGTAACATGACGTTTTGCACTTTGCAACATATGACATTTGGCACTTCGCCAACACCTTGCTGGAAACGTAAAACCTTGTACCCCACTGCACCAGCAGTTCTGGTTAGAAGTGTAGAAAGGTGGAAAGCTTCCCTTCAAATAATTTTTTTATAAAGTTTCCAGACCTTGCGTACCACAAAGTGGCAGTCTGTAGTTCTTCCCCTGGCGTAGTGCCCACTTTGTCAGGCAAATTAACCAGCAAAGTGGCAATATGTGTAGTTCTTTGCCTGATGACAAGCATTTCACGAGCAGTGCCAATGCTTGTAGTTTTTTTTTTTTTTTTGTTTTGTTTTTTTTAAATATACAAACTGTGTTTTATGGTAAACAAAAAGGGAAAAAAAATATTCATCCACGCTCTCCCACTGCTCGCTGTCCTACCAGGTGCCACACATGTCGTCATGAGGGAATGTTGTAACTGCATATTAGCAAGAAGGTGGTGAGAAAAAAAACATTTAAAATGATAAAGTTATGAGAAAGGGAAACTTGGGTAAAATAAAAATACCTAAATCCATGTACATGACCACTGCACATTTTTCAGATGCACTTTTTTCACATCTTTCCTCGATTCTCATTAGACTGTGACTGGTCAAGGTGGAGGGAAAGCTATGCCAGTCACTCGCCATGATAACCGTGGTACCCGTATCCTTTTTGTGGGGTAAGTGGGAAGCAGGTTGTAGGTACCACAGTGTGGTGAGCAGAGCAATCAATTATTTAATTAGACATATTATTACAAGGTTGGGTGTGTGGGAGAAGGAGGATTTCAGCACCAATGGGGGTGGATGGGGAACAGGAAATTAACTTTACAAAGCTTTCTAGTGAAAAATGCAACTTTGCCTGGAGCGGGGGAGGGGAGGAAAGTGGTAGGGTGCTGAAAGGGTGATGGATATACTTGCATGGGCAGGTGGTGGCAGAAGCACACTCAAAAGCAGTGCATCATTCACGGAGTAATTTTCTGGCTTCCTTCTGGTACACCTACTCTTAAGTGCCAACCAGAAGTCGACCAGCTAATGCCAAGCAGCCTTGAGAAACTGAGGCTAGGTGCACTGTTATAGGACCCTTACAGATCACCAGATAGGTTAAAAATAATGAGAAGGGACACCCCAAAGGCTTAGTAGTAATAAGGCATGCTGCCATGGAGGTAACCGGAGTTCGGGAGTTAGTATAGGATGCCGCATTGGAAGCCACGCCAGACTGCACCAGCTGCCACGTGGCAGTGCACGGTCATCAGCAAGGCTTGGCATTGGGCTCTGGTGCTGCAGTGACCTCTGCGGTTGGGCGAGGGGAGCTTGCTCCTTCCACAGGATATTACTCATATGTGCAAAGGCTGGAGAACCCTAACATGTAGTCACTCAAGAAAAGAATGGAGCTAGGGGACACCAGAGAGACCTTCAAGTACCTCAAAGGTATAAATAAGGTCAATCTGGGTGACTTTTTAGGTCCAGCAAGCAAACAGGGGAGCACAATAGCAAACTGGCGTGAGGAGGCCAAGAGGTACTTCTTCATGGAGAGAGTGGTGACAGAGTGAAGCAAACTACCGGAGGAGGTTATAAACCAGAAAACAGTTATGGGATTTAAGAAAGGGGCTGGGATCAAGTCAAGGTCAGAGTAAGAACATCGGGGAAGGGAAGTGAATGTCATGTAACACCAGATGCAAGAGCTCTGCAACAAGCAGACTCAAGAGACCATAATGGCCTTTTCATGCTGCTAATTTTGTATGTCACTATTCCCAGGTTTGTATCACTGTGTGCATCAGTCAAAGCCACCAGGAAGGGGCTGCTGATGCTGGGGGAGGAGGGAGGAACCAGGCAAGAAGCTGGAGAGAGAAAACCAAGACCGACCATGAGTCTCTCCAGGGAGTCACCACACGCCAGACCCAATAGACTTGTACCAAAGAAGATACAGAACGTCCTGATATACTACTGCAAACTAGTAGTACTTGAAGGTTTACACAGGACACCAAAGTCAATTTGAGCAGAAATGACAGCTGTATGTAACAGCCTGAGTTTCAAGATGTCCCCAGTTTCTACTGCCAGCCACATAGGATCTTGTCCACACAGTGGCCTGCCTCAGGAGGGAGGATGGCCCTTCCCTGGTGTCCCTGCCATGGAGAGAACAACAACCATGGGGGAGGTTGTGATGGAGGATGATCTGGGGAGGTCAGGTGTTAACTGTCCTGAGCAGGGTATATCCCTAGGAGCCGAGTATATCCTCGAAAAGCATGGCTGGAACGAAAAAATTCAATGGAAAAAAGAAATAATGAAAAAAGGAAATCTGTTCACAATTCTGTGAGGTATGTAGAAATCACCGGCTAGTAATAGCTAATTATGTCTAATCAATGAGTCATGAGGCAAATGCACACCGATTGGCTGGTGTACCGAGCATTAATCCCTTAGAAATGCCTGGTACAGATCAGAGTTGCACACACATTTATAAACTCTCAAAAAAAAAAAAAATGTTCCCACTATGTGACCTCAAAACCATTCATTTCCTTTGATTAATGGACGGCAAGGTGAGGTTGGCCTACGGTTGTGCCTTGGCGTGCCCCCACCCCCCCAAGCCAGTCAATAATCATCAGGAAATGACCGGTTGTTCGGTCATTACTGCTTAAGTAATACATGGGATCTGTATGTAGACCAGTCACGATACTCACCATTACCAACATGACAAACGCAATAACACATAAAATAAATAAGCGTTACATATGAATTAAGCCGATGGGAAGGCCTAACTAATTAGGTCTTTAAACAAGATTTAAGAATCCCAAACAAGGGAGAGTCTAAATGCTGTAACAACTGCTTTAAAAATCATGAGCAAAGCTTTCATTTATATTTAGATGTGCTGCAGTTTTTGATTCACTTACAGGGTACTGCTGATTCCTCTGTGGTGTTTTCTGGTCTATGTTGCTCATATAATGAGAAAAGCTGCAGCATAGCTGAGGAAGATAATCGCAGTTATGTCCTGGCTTGGTTTGTATTTCCCACCATACTGTCTAGCAGACATCTAGCACACTGACATCATTTGGTGTGCAAGTGGGACTGACAGGGAACTGACAGTGCTGCAATGCCGTGTACCATTCAATTTATGCTTTAGTTACAAACGAGACACACTTACAAAACTATCCCTGGAGTCATGTGCCAATTCCCTCCCTCAAGCCATACCACTACCAAAAGTATCCATGTTATTTAGCACAAACTGAGAGTCAGACAGTGAAAGAAACGGACATCTCTATAGCACGCAGTCGCTCATCTACTGAATTCCTCTGCACGCACCTGCTCTACAGAGAACAGGAACCCTACAGGAAATAGACCTAATCTAAGAAGTCACGCATATAAGACGTTTAATTTTGGAACAACAGTATGTACATACCTGGTCTGAAAGAAGGCTAGATTCTGAACTTAAAGTGTTTCATTACCGAAATCGAGCACCATAACCCTGCAAAATAAGCATTTAAAAACTGGAGCTGTGACTTGACACACGTGCATCGAATTGCTCTGCATGATTTTGCTCTACAAAGGACGTGCCACTTCAGGATACAGCCCCAGCCTGACTGAGAAGTGATACATGCACAGCTTATGTAACTTTGGAGTACCAGTACTTAAATAACTGGTCTTAAAGAAGACTTGATTCTGAACTTGGCAAAGTGTTTAATTACCGATAATCGGCGCTATTTACACCCTTCTAAAATCCGCATTTTAAAACTGGAGCTGGTGGCTCAGCACAGGCTCAGCAGCATCAATGCTTGTGTGCAAGCATCGAGCCAGAGCTCCCGTTTTAAAATGCGGATTTTAGAAGGGTGTAAATAGCGCTGATTATCGGTAATTAAACACTTTGCCAAGTTCAGAATCAAGCCTTCCTTCAGACCAGTTATTTATTTATTTACTGTTGTTCCAAAATTACATACATTGTGCAAGCACGACTTCTCAGTCACATCAGGGCTATGTCCTGTAGGGCCGCATCTTCTCTAGAGTAGAAGCCCACAGAAGAATTCAGCGGACAAGATAACACCCTAAATGCTTGGGCCATTATAAATGTTTTGAGGAAAATTTTTAAAAATGATGAAAGAAAGTAGGAGATAGTGTCATCGGCACATAAGTTATTTTCCAAAAGTTGAGGAGACGCACAAAGACTGCAGCAGACTGCAACACATACGCACTTTCTCTATTCACAGACCCCCAATGACATCATAATGATATTGACTTCTTCAGCACTAGATGGCACAGCATGTGTACAGATCGGCGATAGCACAAGACAATGGAGCAGCAAAAATGAATCAAATAAACAGAAATATATTTAAGCAATATTGCATGATAGTGTGTGTGTCGTGCTCGAATGTCGTCATGCCTTGGGTGGTTGGGCATGAGGCCATAGGCCTGAAGCATGCTGAGAGAGTGAGAGAGACAGAGGAGAGTGTGTGGCCACTCGCAGCAGAGCTGTGAACTGCAAGGGTGAATGCACGGTCTGAAGATGTTAATGGAGTTTGTGTAAAGCCAGTAACAGTGGCTGCTTTAAAAAACTGCAGTTTGAAAAGCGGGGAATTGCTAGTGGATTAAACCACTTATAAAGTGATGGGGGAGGGCATATAAAGTGATGGGGAGGGCATATAAAGTGATGGGGGAGGGCATATAAAGTGATGGGGAGGGCATATAAAGTGATGGGGAGGCATATAAAGTGATGGGGAGGGCATATAAAGTGATGGGAGGGCATATAAAGTGATGGGGAGGGTATATAAAGTGATGGGGAGGGCAGCATGTAATGCTGTGCAACATGATGGGGAAATTGTGTGTAGTAATACACTTTATTTGCTTACATGTAAAGAGGTCACGTGTGTGTGCCTGGACTTCATACACTGATGTTAAGCTCAGGTAACATCAATGTTCCAGGCACATACTGACCAATCAGAAGAGCAGAAATATTCTTGACATTGTATAATTGTCTATATTAAAGGAAAGCAGCCCAAAATGTGGGCTCCCTCCCCCGGCCAGCTTACCCCCTGGTTTAGCTCTGACCAGCAAGAGGCGGGATTTTTAAATGCTTGCCACTAACTTGCTGTTACATTTTAAAACTCAGGAACCCGGAAGTATAGGAGGTAAGGAACCTCCATTTGCTGAAGCGGTGTGGTGATGCACCGCTCGCTTCAATACAAAGTACTGAAGCGAGCAGTGCATCGCCGCCATTTCAAAATGGAGCATCCCTGCCTCCCATACTTCCAGGTTCTCAAGTTTTAAAAATTTAAATACAGCAAGTTGCGAGGGGGGGGGGCACTGGAACTATGTACAGGGAAGAAAAAAGAAAGTATTAATTAAGAGGGGGGAAAAAAGACAGCATCTAAGGTCACAGTTTATAACGGATGAGTTTAGGGACACAGAGCATTGAGAGCAATACCAGAAGCAAAAAGTGGAAACAATAACATGCAAACAAGGAGGGCTGGGGGGATACTGGGATGCATAGGGAGAGGCATCACCAGTAGAAAAATACAGGTTACTCACCTGTAACAGGAGTTCTAGGAATGGTATATGTTGTTCATCCACACTATCTGGCAGGTTCCTTGCCGCTTTAAATCTTGCCGGAAGGTCTTCAAGCTAGCTCCTCCAACCCACCCGGGTGGTAAAACTCTCGGCTCCGCCCCATGACGCCAGATCTGGCCCGCTGGAAGCTCAGGTAAAGGCCGGGCCGGGGGTTGAGTGATAGGATGAACAACATATACCATTCCTAGAACTCCTGTTACAGGTGAGTAACCTGTATTTCTAGGGACATGGATATGTTGTTCATCCACACTATCTGGCAGACTCTAGCAGTTCTCCGGGAGGAGGAGGCAAGCGCACACCCCTAATACTTACTTGGGGAACAAAGATTGGAGAACCGAGGCCCCAAAACCAGCATCCCGGCGTGACTCAAGGTCGATGTGGTAGTGGGAAATAAAGGTGTGCTGACTTCAGGTAGCAGCCCTGCAGATCTCCTGGATAGGGACATCCCTGGAAGCAGCCACCGATACAGCAGTATGGCGGGTAGGAATGAGCTCTTATCCCTCTGGGAGGCTCCATGCCCGCTAACTCATAGCAGAGATTTATGCAGGAGGTGACCCATCTGCCTATCGTCCGCTTGGCTGCAGGTCTGCCAGGTGCGGCTTCAGCGTAGGTGACAAACAGCTGGCGAACCTCTCCCCGGATTTCAGCCGTGCGCTCCTTATAATAAGCGAGCGCCCTTCTAGGGTCCAGAGTATGGAGCCTATATTCAGCCTCCGAGGTGTGATTGGGGTAGAACACCGGCAGAGTCAATACCTGATTAAGGTGAAACTCCGACACCACCTTCGGAAGGAATTTCGGGTGGGGGCGTAGGACAACCTTGTCCCTGTGGAAGACCAGGTAAGGAGACTCGATGCTCAGCGCCTGGAGTTCTCCCATCCTTCTGGCTGACGTGATAGCCACCAAGAAGGCGGTTTTCCACGACAGGTGGGGGAGACCACACCTGTGCATTGGTTCGAATGGCTTGCCCATGAGCTTTGCCAGTACCAGCAGTAAATCCCACGGAGGGGGGTTCCCGCGACTGAGTGGGGAAATGTGATTAAGGCCTTTGAAAAGCCGCCTCGACCACTTTTTCCTGCGCCACTGACTGCTGACCGGCCCGCGCCCGGTAAGCAGAAATGGCTGCCAGGTGCACCTTAAGGGTCGTCGACCTAAGCCCTTGACTAGATAGGGACCATAGATAGTCCAAAATGCTCGCCACAGGACACGAGAAAGGGTCCAACCCTTTTTCCCGACACCAAATGGAGAACCTCTTCCATTTGAAGGCATAGCATTTTCTGGTCGACTCCTTACGGGACGCCTCAACGACGTTGAGGACCTCGTCGGAAAGACCCAAGGCCTGGAACTCTAGCCGCTCAGGAACCAGGCCGTCAGGTGCAGGGATTGAAGGTCCGGATGGAACACCTTCCCCTGATTGACTGAGAGCAGGTCCGGGCGAGCTGGAAGCTGCCGCGGAGTCCTGGAGCTGAGACTGAGGAGATCTGGGTACCAGAACTGGCGAGGCCAGTCTGGGGCTATCAGAATCACCTGCGCCTTGTCCCTCCTCACTTTCAGCAGGACCCTGTGAATCAGGGGAACGGGGGGAAAGGCGTAAAAGAGGCCCGGGGTCCACGGCCTCGAAAAGGCATCCCCCTGCAGCGAGCCCTGCTGAGGGGGGCGGGCATGAAATAGCCTCAGCTTCGCGTTATCCCTGGAGGCAAACAGATCCACCAGAGGTGTGCCCCAGCAGGAGAACAGGTCTTGTACTATCTCCGGCAGGAGAGACCACTCGTGCGATGCAGGCCCTATCCGGCTCAGGGCATCGGCCAGGGTGTTGGAGGCTCCTGCCACATGAATGGCCAGGAGATCCGCCTCCAGGCTGCGCACTAGTGACCAGATGCGGAGAGCTTCCTTGCATAGAGGCAAGGAGCGCGTCCTGCCCTGGTGGTTTAGACAGTACATGGTCGTGGTATTGTCCGTCTGGACTCGGACCACTTGACCCCGGAGAAACGGAGCAAAGGCGGTGAGAGCTAGGCGGACGACGGAGCTCCAGCAGGTTGATATGGCATCGGGACTCCCGCGGGGACCAGAGGCCGTGCGCTCGGTGTTCCCCCAGATGGGCACCCCAACCCATCAAAGAGGCGTCGGTCGATAGAGGACCGTCGGCCGGGAGCGGACAAACGGGATACCCTCCTGCAGATGGGATGGAGCGGTCCACCACTGGAAGCGTTCCACATCTCCTGGGTCGTCCCACAGCCGCTGGTCCAGAGGTGCGCTGCGTGACCACTGGCCGGCCAGACCCACTGGAGGCGATGTGCCAGCGTGCCCAACGGACTACGCTGGTACAGGCCGCCATAAGACCCAGGAGTCGCAGGAAGTCCCGGCAGGAGCGATTGCCCAACCAGAAATGATTGGGCAAAGGAGGTAAGAACCCGGCCCTGTCCACGGGAGCCGTGCTCTGGCTCAAGAGTCGAGCTCTGCCCCGATGAAGGATATCACCTGCTTCGCTCGAGTTCGACTTGGCCTGCTGACCAGGAGGCCCAGTTGAGAGCAAACCGGAGGGCCAGATTTCTGGACCGCTCCACCTCCAACCTGGAGGGGCTGCTATCAGCCAATCGTCCAGGTAAGTACACCGGACCCCTCGGGCCATGAAAAGCTGTCACCGCTGCAATGCATTTGGTGAAGACCCTGGGAGCTGAAGAAGGCCGAAGGGCATGGCCTGGAACTCGAAGAGGGATCCCTCCGCTCTGAAGCAGAGGATCTCTGATGAGACGGACGGATAGGGACGTGAAAAGAGCGTCCTGGAAGTCCAGAGAACAGAACCACCGCCGTGTTCCAGAGATGGTATTATCTGAGCCAGAGTGACCATTCTGAAGGTTCGAGACCTTAGGAACTTGTTCAGGTAGGTGTAGGTCTCAAGATGGGCAGCAGCCCGTCGTTCGGGACCAGGAAGTACCTGGACACGAACCCTGGTTCTAGTGAAGGTCCTCTATCTCTTTTATCACCCTTTTCTGAAGGAGGGAGGGCGATGTGGCTCGACGAGCCTGTAGAGATTCTGGGACCCCAAAGCCCCAGGCAGGCGGCTCTGAAGGGTGGAGCCTGCTCAAATTCCAGAGGCAGGCCTCTTCCCACCACCTCCAAAATCCACCTGTCCGTGGTAACAGCGGACCAGGTGGAAAAGGAAGTCGGAGCAGGTCCCCATGTGGGGAACAGGGGCGAGGTGGCGGGGATGGGGGTGACACCTCAGCCGTCACTTAGCAGGCTTGGAGGAAGGACCAGCCTGGGGACCACCAGGGCCTTTTCCTCCTTGCTTCCTATTAGAGGAAGCCGATGGCTTGCTTGGAATACCAATGTTCAGCCTGCTGGCCCTGACGCTGTTGTTGGGCCAGGCATGCGCGGGAGTAGAGGACGAAAGGGCTAGGACTGGGGCTTATGACCCTTGTCCTCTGTAGCGACGAGACCAATCCAAGGTGGCATTGGATTTTCGATCCTCTGGAGGTGGCCTTCCACTCCAGGGCCAAACAGGTCTGTTCCCAGGAAAGGAGCGTCCATAAGCTTGTGCTGGGTATCAGCGGTAAGGTGGATATTCGCAGCCACGCCCTTCTTGTATAGCCATAGGGCCGCCACTGACCGGGCACATGAGTCTCCTATATCCAGAGCAGTCTGGAGCTGTTGTTTGGCTACTGCCCTGCCCTGATCCCGCACCTGCTTGACCGTAGTCTGCAGGTCAGCGGGAAGATGAGGGACCGCCTCATCCAGGGAACCCAACAGGGCATGGGAGAAATGTGCCATGAGGACGGCCGAACTGGCCTGACGAAGGCCGAGAGAAGAGGCAGCATACACTTTCCGCCTCAAGTAGTCCAATTTCTTGGACTCTTTGTCGGGCGGTTTGTCCACGTCCCTGGCATTACCGGCACGCCGGAAAACACTGTCCGTGACCAGCCCTTCAGCCGAGGGGTGTTCAGAAAACCCGGACAGAGAGCCAGTAGGGACCGCATACTTCCTGGCCATCCTGGCCGAAGGCGCAGGACAGGAAGCCGGACGCTGCCAAAGTTCCAGGGCCGGCCCGACAATGGCTTCGGCCACTGGAAAGGCCTCCGTGGGAGAATCCCCTCGGTCCAGAATCTCGGTGAGGGGATATCTGGCCCGTTTGGATACGGGTTCAAGCTTCATCCCAGTGGATTCTGAGATGAGCCTAAGAAGTCCTAGGAAGGACGAAGGGCTATCGTCCACTGACTGCCCCCCAGAGGACTCCAAGTCAAAACGCTTGGAGAACAGGGAGGAGTCATCCGACTCCGACGAGTTGTCGAATAGCTGCCTGGAGCCTGAGCCACCTCCACTTGCCGAGGCTTGTCAGGCGTGAGGTGACCGACAGCCTACGGGAAGGCCTTGGGCCAACCATGATTCTTTCGTCGGAGCCCCAGCTGTCGGCTGAGGTGGGGCGGTTCCACCCTAAGTGGTGGGGCAGCCGGAATAGGTCGGACAACTGGCCTGAAACAGGCTCCTCGACCACTACCTGGTCGGTGGCAACCACTTAATGGCCGGAGAAGAGGCCTGAGCCGGCTTATTGGCCAGAAAAATTGTTGCCACATGAGGTCCTCGTATTTCGGCGTAGTTACTGAAGCTTCCCTCCTCGGCCGAGGAGGAAGAAGAGGAAGAAGGCGACGGCCAAGTCAGCGTGCTGAGACCAAGACCGCCTATGTCGACGGGAACGGCTGGACCGCGAAGATGTCCGAGACCGAGAATCTCGGCTAGGCCGAGGTCGGTGAGGCGGGGAGCAGAGGATCGGCGATCCCCTCGGTTCGGTCGGCAAAACCGACGGCTCCTGATTCACCGGTACGGGAGAGCCGACGATATCCTCAGCCCTCACCGGGGGAACCGGGGAGGAGGGAATCTCGGCTTCTCCAGCCAACAACCCGTCTAACGGGTCGAGAAAAATCTCGACCTCGTCGGCGGGAGTCTCAGTCACCTGGCCCGATGGGGGCACCGTGAAGCCAGTGGCCGGAGCCGAGAATTCGGCCAAGTAGATTGTCAGCGAGGAGGGATCTTCTCGCTCCCAAGAGCGTCGACGATGAGACTTACTCTTAGACTTCTTCGAACCGATGAACGGATCGAAGAAGTAGGACCCTCGCCTTTAGTTGAGAGGGTCAAGCAAAAGCTCCTTAAAGGAAGCTGAATATGAAGTCCCGGCGATAGAGGGACAAAGGCATAGAAGAGGAAGCGGCCTGAGCGCCTGCTCTTCAAAGGCGATAACCTCTCGCTTGTTGGTGAGGATCCGCAGCAGCGGAAACCGCAGTCGGGCCTCTTTGGATTTGACCGGAGGAAATCTTCTTTCGGGACGCCCCAGATGTAAGCGGGCAGCGCGGTCCTCGAGGACGTAGACCGAGAAGGAGGAACACAGGTCGCAAGCCTGTGGGTCGTGCTCCTGGCCAAGGCAATAAACGCACGTGGAGTGCGGGTCCGTCCGAGACATCTTCTGCCCACAGGGACATCTCCGAAATCCGGGAGTCGAGTTGTCCATCGCAGCCGCGAAGGAAGAAGACCGAGAAAAGTTATAAAAATTTTCTCTCTTTTTTAAACCGAAGGATTTTAGGCCCAAAACTTAATCGCAGAGCGTTAAGGAGGGAACCTGAGCTTCCAAGCGGTAAGGAAGATCTGGCGTCATGGGGCGGAGCCGAGAGTTTTACCACCCGGGTGGGTGGAAGGAGCTAGCTTGAAGACCTTCCGGCAAGATTTAAAGCGGCAAGGAACCTGCCAGATAGTGTGGATGAACAACATATCCATGTCCCTAGAACAGGAAGTTATTATCCTCTGTACAGACAGCTGGTGAGACCCCATCTGGAGTACTGTGTGCAGTTCTGAGACCCAATCTCACAAAGACATAGACAGGATGGAAGCTGTCAGAGGAGGGCAACTAAATGGTGCAGGGTCTGCACCGGAGGACATATGAAGAGAGACTTAAGGAGCTTAATATGTATAGCCTCGAGGAAAGGAGGGAGAGGGGGACATGATAGAAACTTTCAAGTACCTCAAGGGAATCAACAAAGTCCAAGAGGGTAGCATCTTTCAAAAAGAGGTGTGCAAGAACAAGAGGGCACAATTTGAAGATAGAGGCGGCTCAGAGGTAATTTAAGAAGTATTTTTCACAGAGAGGTTGTGGATGCATGGAATGGCCTTCCGGAGGAGGTTGTGGAGTCAAAATCAGTGGTGGAATTCAAGCATGCATGGGATAGTCATAAGGCAATTCTGGGGGGTGGGGGTAGGAAGAAGTAGGCTGCTGGTTAACTAGGATCTGCAGCTTATCCAGTAGGTAGGGAAATGGGCAGACTGGGTGGGCCAAGCGGTCCTTATCTGCCGTCACATTCTATGTTTCTATGTTTCTATGTATAGCTGAGAGAGAGAGGGAGTTTGAAAAACATGCTGCCAGCAGAAAAGGACCATCAAGTTAATAATCATATTATTATAATTATAACGTATTTATATTCATGAGAAATGGATAGACCATTGAATCACGGACTCATTTACAATGGTTTCCAATTGATCATTTCCAGGTGTGTCCTGGCAGCACAAAGTGATTAAGTGATTTGCTCAAGGTCACACAGCACACAAGTGGGGTTGTGGGAAACAAACCCAGGCTTACTGGATGCACCAAGCTCCTTCACAGCTCATTACTCTAACCTCTCAGTTAGGAAGGATGGGTAGGCTGCTGAAAAATGAAGCTACATTTATGCAAAGGATATGCACAACTGCCTCTATTTTTTCAGAGAATAGAGAATAAGGTTTTCCAGAGGATAAGGAAAGAAAGTAGGGCAATTGTTAGACTTTAACAAAATGGTACTAAGGCCAGAAAAAAATGAATATTTTGATTCCATGATTTTTCCAGGCATTTCCCTAGAGTGGCAAACAACATAATTCTTTTTTCCCATTTCACAGGTTTCAGTCTGTTAGTTGTAATAGCAAAAACAACTTGTCTTTTGTCCAGGTGGAATACTGGAGTCAGAAACTCCATTTGATTTCGTGTAATATTATAATCTGGGAAATATTCATGTAGAACAAAGTCAGAGTAACTACATACTATTTTTATATTCTTCTTTAAAAACTCATTCTACCCTGGGTGGCCATTCCGTATCAGGCAAATCAATGGATGGGTCAGACTTCATATGGAGTACAAAGCAGCAGTGCAATGAAACTGGGCAAAAAATCTAAGCCTAGCCATTTTTCACTATAACATATTCCCTGCATCTTCCAGTTTTATTTGGTGATAAACAATTCTAGTTATACTTATTTAACTATTTTATGTATGTTTTATTTTTTTTTCCCCTCAAGAAAAAAAGATGGCTCCCAGATTTGGCTTACAAATAACTCTGTAAACCTGGTGAGGGTTAGGACCAAAAAGAAAAAACAAAACAGAGTGCGCAGCATGGAAGGTGGAAGGTACCTAGAAAAGCAGACTTGGCAGGTATGCACTGCACTGCTGCTTTAAATTAAGGAATGTGCTATACAGTCTGTCCATTTGCTCCAGATCTGAAAGACCATTATAAGTCTAATTAATTATTCATGAGCCTAGCGAGGCTCCCATCAGTCAATAACATCTTAGAAATGACTGATCCAGCTGCCAGCTGAAGCTGTGCAGCATGCGTGGCTCACGCCACTCTGCTTAAAACCTTAATTAATGGGAAAGAAGAACATTATTATTGCGAGTAGACTTATAATCACAATAAGAACCGAGAAGCTAGTAATTTCCTTGGACTGACAACCGGCTGGAGGGAGGTGGCCCTCAACTGCGTCTTGGGACACCCATCCCCCCCAACCAGTCATTAATCCCTCAGAAATGATCAGCTTCTCTGTCGTCATTGCTTAAATACGACACATTTTAATACTGTCAGGTTAAGAAATATGCGCGTGCAGCTGACCCATTACCGCACCAGCAGCACTACTGCTTGCTATGCTGCTGACCTGGGTTTGGAGACTCGGGATGCTCAGCAGGCCGGGCAGGGGAGTGAGGATTGAGCATCCCAATGACAGCTCTCCTTCTGGGGGAAGGGGGACTCTGTCCTGCTGCTTGACTGCCTCCTGGTGGGTGGCAGGTGGTAGCACAGTGGGAACATAGAGAAGGGGGGGAGGGGCGGCTGTCAGACACAAGGCCTGCATGTGTTTCTCGGCTCACCTACTTGCACATCATCAAATGCCAGCACCCTCAGGGAGACATACCAAGAGCTAAAAGAGCACCTTTCTTGTTGCTTACATCCAGTCCTAGTAAGAACCCTTGCCTGCCCTGGTGCAAAAATCAGAATTTTGCTTTGCCCCTGTTTTGGAAGGGAAGGGACTGCAATTAGGCTCCATGGAGCCAAGCTGCCGATCCCCTCCCACTTCCTGATACTGTGATCTGCCCCTATGCTAGCACATTTTCTGTTGTCACAGAGGCGCACTCCATAGACATGAATAGGGCCATTTATAAAGCTCCTTTTTTTCACATTTTAGATGCCCAGCGTGAACAAATCAAGGGTACCGCTGTACTAACAAGGACCTTGTTAGTACAGTAGTACCCTTGGTTTGTTCATGATGGTCATCTAAAATATGAAAAATGGAGTTAAAAAAAAAAACAAACAAACACCCCAGTCATGTCTACGAAACGTGCGCTGGTGCTCTCCTTATAGTGACATCAGAAAAATGGGCAGATCACAGTATCAGGAAGTGAGAGGGATCAGCAGCTCAGCTCCATGGAGACAAATTACAATCTCTTGCCTTCAAAAAGAAGGGCAAAGTAAAATTCAGATTTTGGCACCATATGACTTGGGGGCAGGTAAGGGTCCTTCATGGTTCTTCGGGGGCAATGTTAAATAGACCGGAAAAGGTGCTCTTTAAGGGAAGAGGCCCTGTTCTCTGTTGTACCAGCAACCCCCACAGGCCCATGCAGCACCGACATGGCAGGTCACCCATCACTACTGTGACTCTGGGAAAGCAGTAGACAACCAGCAAGTCCATAAGATGGTTGGTAACAGGCCTGGGGCGTGCCATTGGGCGAGCCAAGGGATGAGAAAAAGCTTGCCTAACCAAATAAAAAAAAAAAAAAAAAAAAGTATGTGTGCAACCCTCTTCTAACATGAGGAAGGAATGAGGAAGGAGGTAGACTGCAGTAACCCTTTAACCTTGGGGGAGGGTGACTCGGAGGGACATCTGGCCCAAGGAGAAGCATGTCTCTGTCATCGCTTGATGTCACTAGCTGTTGGATGATGGAAACCTTTTCTCTGAAATCCTCCACTGCCCATGCCAGTTAATTAAGCAATAAGGCATGACAGGGTGTGTATTATTGTCTAATAACATCACTCCTGGGGTGGGCTGAAGCACAAGGCATAGCTGAGTGCTTCCACCACCCCAGGAGTGACATTATTAGACAATAACACATACCCTGGAGTGCCTTATTGCTATTATACAATGGCTCATTTTTTAATAAAAATAATAGAAAGCTTAAAACAATTTTAACATTTTAATTTTTATTCTTTTTGTACGAGAGCCATATGTTGGTAATATAAAAAAAAGTAGTCCAGTAGGTGCTGCTGCTGCTTATACTGTGCGTTTCTTGTACATGGTCAACCCCCCCCCTCCTCCCCAAAACAACATATTAGTTGTTTTGTGGAGATCTTTGCTCTACCATGACATTTAATCAGTGTGGTCCCCTGCTTGTCCTGTGAGCTGGTGAAGATTATTTTTAATAAAGTCTCCCCTGTGAAAACTATAGCCAGTAAAAATCATAGCAGAGCCGAGCAGACACTTCTGGTTTCCCGTGTTCAGTCAGACGGTAACTGGGCATCATCGGAATGTGTAAGATACAAAGCTGGCAGGTTTTTTTTTTTTTATCGTGCTAAACTGCTTTATTTGAATGGCGTGTGTGTGTGTGTGTGTGTGTGTGTGTGTGAGAGAGTTCGCTGACAAACCGCTATGGCTTTGGGTTTCTTGTGAAAACAGACAAGTGTGCATGTTTTACTAGACTGAGGCTGCATTGTCTGAGAAGTGAAAGACAGACGGCTGCCCGTTTTTTTTTTTGTTTTTTTTTTTTTTTTTTTTTAAGCCAAATCTGACAGCTTTTATCTGGATTAAGCAACTTTTCTGCAAACTAGCTGTAGAAGCGAGACACACAGGTAGTGAACTTTGTGCCGGGTAGGCGGCGGCTAAGACCCGCCAGTTTCAGGGCATAGTCGGCTTCGCTGTGGACTTGTGTTGTGAGGGAGGGAGGGATTTCTTTAAGTGTTCTCTGGTCAGTTGTGTGCCTGGACTTAATACAGTGAATTTGTAGTTCAATAACATCACTGTCCAAGGCACACACTGACCAATCAGGATACAAGAAATTCTCTTGCCATTGTTTAATGCTGCTTATAAAATGGGCTCAAGAAATCCTGTAACCTGATTGGCTACAACATCTTCTGAGCCGTGTCCTTATCAGAAGATATTGTAGCCAACCGGCACTACCCTGCACTCCTGAGCCCCACTACAGCAGCAAATCAGTGAGCTGTGCCAACCCTAAACAGAAACACAGGCTGGCACAGCTCATAGCGGGGAAATGGCAGGCTCTCTAAATAAAACTAATCTCTGTTATGCGGCACCCCCCCACCCATAACCAACCTCAAAGTACATAGAATCACTGTAAATATTTAAGAATTCAAACTTTATTCTCTGCTCCACGATGTAAAAAAAAAAAAAAAAAAACCTGTTGCTTGAATTGTCCACCGGCCCAACAGCCTGCCAC
Organism: Neoceratodus forsteri; assembly: GCA_016271365.2. Taxonomy (NCBI): domain Eukaryota; kingdom Metazoa; phylum Chordata; order Ceratodontiformes; family Ceratodontidae; genus Neoceratodus; species Neoceratodus forsteri. The sequence continues at coordinate 36,332,567 of JADMNL010000037.1, read as the reverse complement.
GTTCCACCGAGCATCCCGCGTGTTGAAAACAAAACATCTTTCTTCGCTAACACTCTCGAGCCCAATATACCAAGTATGCCTCCTGCATCTTCCACTGTTATGAGCTACAACAAGTTATTTCAGTAATTGCAAGAAAAACAGACACCTTTCTTAATTGTAAAATTAAATCTTGCACTGCTCTCCAAACCGGACCGCGATCTGTGAAGCCGATCGCAAAACCAAAAGTAACTTCTCAGCGGTTGGCTCAGTCACACAGATATCACTTGCTAGTTATATGGTGCTCACTCTGTTGTACACATCAAAATCAGCTTTAAAAAAGAAATGATTTACTTAAACAAAGCCAGCACGTAATGGTACTTCCATATACAGCAAAAATAACAGAAACCCGGAAACATCCATCTACTGGGGCTGCTAAGGGATGTGCTCGCTCCCACACACCCAGCTGTTTCAGAAAAATCCTAATATAAAAATAAAACAAAAGGAAGGTATTTAAAAGAATATATATATATATATATATATATATAGAAGAAATCACACACAAAAACCCTATTTACATCTTGAGCAGTGCGCAAGAAACAGCACACAAAATAGGGCAGCCCAACTGTTAAGACACTTGGTCCTGGTGCATTAAAGTGTCAAAGTAGGAAAAATATTAAAAAAAAAAACATTTTTCACAGTTTCTGTGGGTATCTTCTCTAGACAGAGTCACTGACTGGCTACTATAGACACAGACACACAGCAAGCTATAGTAATTTTCAATTAAACAGAGGGACTACTTTTTCTATTTTGTACAGATATATTTATTTTATGAAAATTATTACTCCATTTTTTTTCCAAATTAACTTCATTACCAGGGGTCCATTTTATAAGCGCAATAACACACTCGGAGGTGTGGGCTATCTCCTGATAAGAGCATGCCCAGGTGCATAAGGCACTCTCGCGCAAGCACCTGTGCTGCTTAGCACACCTAGGGTGTCTTATCAGGAGATAGCCCACACCTCATCGTGTGTTACAGCTACTCTCCTCCCTCCGCAGCTCCCACAAGGAGGAGGGGCCTCTCCATGAGGAACAGACATGGAGTCAGGAGAAGTGTAGATTGCTGTGATTCTCCAAGTGAAGGTAACCAGGCAGCAGTACCTTCAGTGGAAACAACGAAAACCAGAGCCCCCCCCTTACATACACACACACACACACACACACACACACACACACACACACTACTGGTGAAACTTTGAGGGGGGGACAATTTAGGCATATTTTTGCTTTGGTTTTACAAATTCTCTCCCTTAAGCTTTCACACTTTCTTTATTATTATGTTCATTGCAATGGAAGCAGGATCACTATCCCCTAATCTGCTCTAGCTGCTTGTCTAACCCACAATAACAACCTGTTGTTATGAAAACAATTATGATATCATAAACACAAAGACTGTCATGCCAGGCACAGAAAAGCAGCCAGAGCAGACATCTAGGAGACAGGGATCCTGTTTTCATGTTAATGTACACAGTTATAAAGAAAAACAGAAAGCTAAATACAAAAAATCTATACAAATGTTCATATAAATGAAAAAATTTTTTTTTTTTTTTAAGGTATCTGCTGGGACATCAGAGCTCTGTCTTTGCCCCAGCACCTTTTGCATGGAGGTTCTTCTTTTAAAAAAAGGTGCTCCAGTCACCAGCAAAACAATTACATCAGCAGAACTCAGCTACAAAATGTTCCAAGCATTTCTGGATTTGCAGCTATTCTGTTCTTCACTGTAGCAATAATGTAATGTTGGGGGAGGTTGTGTGAGGGATTATAAAATGGGTGGGGAAAATCCTGTGCTCAGACTGGTGGAATCTGATCACAAGACTATGTATTATTCCAGCACAACACAGGTCAGAAATCTCACCTTTCGGAATCTCATTACATGGTTCTTTCTAAGACTAAAAATCAAGGAAACCATTTTATAACAACAACAAGGCACTTCAGGGTGTGCACAACTGTGGAAGAACAGCACTTCTCAGGTGCATGAGGCCCTTGGCTCTGCCTCGTTCCTCACTTCCCAAGGAAGGCTGTCATCTCACAATAAAGCATACCCTGTAATACCTTACTGCTCACGTAATGGCAGTGCAAGCAGCAGATAAGAACAGAGACCAAAGGCCAAGGTCTTTACTTTCTGCCGGCAGTGCCACTGTTACAGAGGGCAACCTCCTAGCATCACATTATCACTATTATAGAAAGTGAAAAATCTGTCGGGAAAAAAAAAAAAAAGGAAGAAAGAGGAAGTGTGTTATTAATAAATTAGTTATTTAAATCTTAACCTAAACAAGTTATTTTCTGAATGAACCAGGAGTCTGACACCATTTTTTACTCACTCTGAACTTCGCTTCTGACAGAGCGTTCCCAATGTGAACACTACGTCAAAAGCTCATTAGCATACTTAGTGTGCCTTTGTCAGCTCATTCACATAGCCAATGTGCCTTTGCAGCCTGACAATCTGATTGGCTGAGTGGTCTCCATTCATTAAAATATTTGTTACGGACATCCACCATGAAAACAGGATTTTTGCCCCTTACAGTTCACTTACAGTTCCTGGCCCAGAGCTGGATGTGCTACCAACTAAACCACACTTACAAGGGTCAGTGTGGCTCTGTTGGTAGCACATCCACCTCAGGGCCAGAAGGTTGTGGGTTCTAGCTCCACTTAGGGGTTGGGCTCATAGGATAAATGTTTGCACCAGAGTACTGGAGTATGGCAGTGCTGTGTGGTCAGGGTGTGCCACCCTTCAGATGAGATGTCACAACAAGGTCCTCTCTACCCATCTGATGCTGACGTTGTGGTGGACATCTATGAGGAAGTAAAAGAATCTAAGGCACTTTTCACATGGGATGGGCATGTCCCTGTTCTGGCCAACATTCCCCCTTCCCATAAAACTGGTCATTGCCCAAGGCTATGTATGAGTGCTGATGTGCAAAATGGCTGCCACAACACATTCACAGTCACTTCAGTACCAGTCTGTCATTGCATGAATAGAACTTTGGGATGCAATGTGTATGTGTAACCCCTAGATGGCGCTATCCCAGGGGCTACTACCCCTGCCTGATTTGCCACTAACAGGTTGAGGGGCCTGGATCCAATGGCGGGTGCCTCCACCCAGAGGTCAGGGTTTGCAATAGTTAAACTAACTTGGTCACAGCCCTCTGGGACACTGCAACCCCCCTTTCTTCCCACTAGTGGCCCACACAATATATCAGAATTACCTTCACAGTATACACTTACCCCCAGGTCTGGTTCCGGCACTGGGACCTCCTGTGAAATGAGATACAGTGCAACAATCACAGTACAGTACTTTAACATAGACAAATACCTCAGGCAGTATAACTTTGCTGAAACAAGCAGCTCTGATTTATTTAGGGGGATATAACAAGGACAGGGGGAAATCAGGTTAATTAGCTTATCACTCTAATAATCTACCTATGGCTCTGTGCACAGGCCTATCCCTATCAGTTACTGTCCCTGGGTACCCAAGCCCTACTGGCTAGTCCAAACCGTGGCAGCTGGTAGGGGCCCTTTCACACAGAGAAAAGGAGAATTAAACAGTCAGCAGTACAGTAATTCCATTTGGATTTAATGTGGCAATTCAACAGGGAGCGACCCTGAATTAGTACTCACGACCTCCAAATAAGATAGGGTCCTTCAATGTCAGCAGGGCTCACTTGAGGTACACAAACCTCTCACACATCCATATAAAAGAAAGCACTATACCAGGCAGGCTGCATCTGTATCCGATCATAATTACTGCACAATACCGGGAGAACACACAGCAGATTCAGTTCCTGACAGACCGAGTGCAATTTTCAGCAATTCCTCCAGTCTTCTACAGGGTGAGCCTGGTTTCTACTCTTCAGAGATCCTTTGATTCTTTTCAGGGACAGTTCAGTCCTAACAAGCTGTTACACAAGCTGCAGACCGGAACTCTGGGCCTTACACCGTTTTTGACTAAAACTGCACACTGAAAAAGCACAGGGCTCCTTCCTTCTTCACTGCCAAAGCCCAACTCAAACTCCAACCGACAAAACCGGGCACTTCCTTTGAGTTCCTCCCAGTTCTTGACTGGATTGGCTGTCACTCACAATAGACTGCTGCTGTTGGTCCAAAAGGCACTGAAGTCTAAACTACATCTCCCAGAGTCACTGCCCATACAATCCTCTTGTGGCTGGCTCAGATTATGAGTCAAGTTCTGATTAGTCCAAGGCACCATTTTAGAGCTAGCTTACCCCACACTGATTGGTCCAGTTCAGCAGTTCAAAACTAGAATGGGAACTAGCAGACACAGTTCTGACTGCAAAGAAAGCAGGTTAGACAAACTGTAATTTCATTATTACTCTAAATAATTTCTGGCAAACAGTTACATCTTTCAGATAGGTTCCCTTTGCACTCCTAGTGACTGCAAAAATGAAGTGAATTGGCAGCAGCTTGAGTGGTACTCAATCAAAAGAAACACACAGTCCCCCATACAAACTAATTATGTCTGCAAGCAGACAGCTCTTAAAGAGACAGTACCAGAGGTTCTAAAAACACTCACTGATAAATGGCTTAAATGCCAAACACCATTCAGGCTTGGAGCATTAAAGCAAGCTCCTGGAAGTCTTTTGGGAACCCCCATTTGCAGGGAGGTTACATATGAAAAGCACTATTTAAATGCTGATTCTTCTTCTACAGCTGAGGCAGATTCTGGAGCTGAAATCATGATACCTGGCTCCCTACCTTGTGACATCATAGTCTGTTGCTGAAGAAATGAAGATATTGTTCAGCTTAGGAATCAGGCTCAGTTGTCAATAAACAGCCCTGTTATCATGTAAATACCCGCAGTAAAGAAGGGAGTGGCTTTAAACTCAAAGCATCTTTTTTTTGCTGATGGCTGGATGCCCTCTTTATAAAAATATAAAATTAGTGTACATACCAGTAATTTTAGTTATTGTCTAGCACTAACCAGTACCAGCTGGTGTCGGCTAAAAATGTATGGCTTTGCTGTTGTAAAGTGAAATCCAAAGTACAGAATTTGCTGCATTGTAAGCTATGCTATGTCCAAAACAGATCAATTACACTGTGACTCACATGTACAGACCATTATAATCCACATACGGAGGACCCACAGTGAAGAACTCTTTAGTTCTTTACTATATTTGACAGCTAGAAACACAGAATTTTGATGCCAGAAGGAGACCAAAGGTCTAACGAGTCTGCCCTTGATATACTACCTCACCCCACCGATCCACTGTACTGGTGGGCTGTCACCCTTTTCTCCTGCTTCCCCTTCCCTCAAACCTGTGTTATCCCAGCCAGGACTATAAGCCCCCTTGCCTTGTCCCGGCCCTGTTTAAACCTAAGGGTAGCTGCCCCCACCACTTCCACCGGCAGTCTGTTCCACGACCCTCTCAGTGAAGTAGAATTTCCTCACATCAAATTTCTCTAATCTTTTTCTGATATGCGGTACCCCCAGAGCTGAAAATCAAATCTTGCACTGTACAACACTTTGCCTGTGGACTTTTCATTATATATTCCAGTATTATAGGTGGAATCAAACAAAATCACTTTTCCAAAAGAATTCTATAAAACGTAGTAATTTAAGGTCAGGAGAGACCTTAGGGCCATCAAGCTCCCCCCCTCCCAATAAGATGGTACCTTCAAATATTCAGATTATGGGCATGCACATTAGCACATGTATACAAGCACAACTTTTATAAACAAAATAAAATGTGAGAGCACTTGTTTTTCAAGGGGAATGGCTTTGAGTGGATCAGTGGCACAAATGGTAGAAGCTTCAACCTTTTACTACTATGTGACGCCAATGATGAACTTGTTCATGAACGAGTTTACCTACAACCTGGCACCATTCCTGCTCATGGACGTGTGCCATGTGCATTTCAAACAGACCAAACATAATATACTTTTTGAAACAATAAGAAATAGCTTGGGGTTATTTCTTTTTTTTGGGAGGGGGAGCCACCCACCGCCAATGCCATCTGCTCGGTCACGGACCCCTCGGCTACCACCCCCACAGCCGCCGCCCTCCCGATACTCCCGGCTAGGGTGCCGCAATCAACGGGGTAAGTCGGGAGTCGGCCTGGGGGCTGATTGCAGCCGAAGGGTGAGCTTCATCCAGGTGGTGGGGTAGTCATTTTTCTCCCTGTTTTTGTAGGAGGGTGGGGACATGCAGTGACAATCAGCATCCACCCCACCCTCTGAACGCGCTGGCGCCGGTGTAGGCAGTACACCCAGCCTCTGCTGGGTGTCCATGTAGCACCAACACACTCCCCAGAAGGAGAGCAGTCCACAGACACTCAGTCCTTCTCCCCTGGCCGGCTCTTCGATGTCCCAGGTCTGTTCACGAACCCAGGTCGACACCCTGCCCCTGCGACAACAGACCAGCTTGGGGTTATTTCAAAATCTCTTGCCATAGATGTTTTCCATAATGACAGTCTTTCCTATAGACACATTCAGTGCAGACACTATAAAACTGAGCTCAAAAGCTGACAGTGTCCCTTTAAAGGCATGTCCCTGCATCCTGCTGGAGCCGTGCAGATCATGCATTTCTGTCTGTTCAACTGAGCTGATACTCTTTAGTACGAGGGAGACTTGAGATCATGTGCCCGCTCTGCCTCTTTTTCAAGCACATTAAAAGCCTCTATTCTCTCCTAGCCAGTTTTATCCTCCATACTACTGATGATTTTAGTGGTCCTGATACCCGATTCTCTGCAAACTGTATTTGCTTGAATTATCCTTTGTTTATCCCCTCAGCAATTGCTACTTGTCTTGCCTACTGTGGCTTACTGTTATGCTTTCTGTTTCCCTCCAATTGTACCATGTTAAATCTGTTTTTCACCACGTGAGAACCTGTAATGCTACCTACTACCTCTGTTATGTTGAATAAGCTCCCTCAAGGTTTTTACATTGTGTACATTTGCATAATTTATTGTTTGCTTCTCTCCCTGTTCATTATGTTGTACTCTCTCGGGTCATGCCTGAAAATAGTCATTGTGTTGGCTAGTGTACTTACCCGGTAAACAAAAACTAAATAAATAAAAAAAAAAAAAAAAAAATTTTACAGCCTCATTGTCCTATTTGTAATGGGAAGCCTAGAACTGTACACAGTGCTCTTGCTGGGTCCTGACCAGTGCCTTGTAAAGTGGAAGGGTTATTTCCTGACCAGTACCTTGTAAAGTGGAAGAGTCATTTCCTGACCAGTGCCTTGCTTTACATTTGGCTACACTAAATCTAAGAATTCAGGAGTCCGATCAGTCACTTACCTGGTTCAGGTCCTCCTGATGCTTGTCCCCATCCTCAAGGATGCCCACCGCCCAGGCCAGCTTAGTGTCATCTGGAATTTAAGCGGTCACCCCTTAGGAGACTTGTGAAAATGCAGAGGGATGTGGGGATAGGGAACACTGCAACTTGGTGGATTAGTAACTAGCTGGGTGGAAGAGCTCAGAGGGTAGCTGTCAATGGGGAATACTCAGGGGTTAGAGCAGTCTCTAGTGGGGTACCACTTTTCAACATATTCAGCTGCAATACACAGAGAGAATCCTGGGTAAAATCAAGACTCTTTGCAGAGGATACTAAAACCGGTGACATGGTGGAAACAATGGAGGGAATGTGGGGAATGAAAACAGACCTGGATAGACTTGAAAAGTGGTCCAAGATACAGCAATGCAAATTTCATGCCACAAAGTGTACAGTCATGCATGCTGGCAAAAGAAATTCAAAAACACAGTGCTGGCTGAGGAAGTGAGGGTAGAGCAGACAAATGAGGAAAGGGACATGGGGATCATTATTAGCGGCTGTGTAAGATCCCACAGGGAAACAAGCTGAAATGTTGGGGTGCATAGGGAGGGGAACTGCTAGCTGAAGAAAGGTGATTCTGCCCCTACAGATCTTTGATGAGGCCTCACCCACACCTGAAGAAGGACAGACACATCTTGGATGGTGTTCAGAGAAAGTCCATGAAAATGATTCAGGCACAGCATGGGAAGCCATATGAGGAGAGGCTGTAGAGCCTTGGCACTTGGAGGCCATTCCAGCACTTCACACCCATCCCAGTAATAACCACCCCCTATGCATTCTACCCACAATGCAATGTCATCTCAACCTCATAAACGAACTTTGTCCAAAAGTGATCACCAGGTGCCAGTCCTTATCCTGTACATGGCATCCAGAGTTTGCACATGCTTCCTCACTGTGCTAGCCCAAACTGCTGAACAGTTGTTTAATTCAGGGGGTTGACTGGAATAGCACACCCACAATGCACATCAAGAGTGCACTGTGAGTGTTTTATGCTAGGCGGCCCATCAGCAATAATTCAGGAATGGGGGAACCTATGTGAACTCTGGATAATCCAAGGATGAGGACCAGGACCCGGCAATGGATCACTATTGGTTAAAAACTGCTCCAGGAGACTGGTTTGAGGGTCCATTAGGGCCAATGATTTTCCATTTTTAATGGAAAACCCCATTTATAAATGGAATTCGTCATTTTAAACCACTATTTAGTAGTCAATTTCTCATGAAAAACCTAGTTTGTACCAGCTGTTTGGTCCATTTTTGATGGAAAAACCCAGTTTGTACCAGATTTTTTAACAAACCCCTCAATTTTAAGCCAAATATTTATACAAGACATGCAGTTTTGCTCTAAATGTTGGGGAAAAAATGATTTTAAGATTTTGCCCAATGGAACTGGCCATTTTTGAAAATGGAAAAATCACTGGCTCTAGTCCACAGGCTGATTTACGTATAGGACTGCATAGTGGATGAGATGTGAGTGGGTGATTTGTGTTTATTACAGGGGGATATAAGTGGGCGGTGGAAGAGTGAGTTATTGCAGGCAGCAGGGAGGCGTTCCCAATGGCAGACTGATCATTTGAGGATGATGTTGCTTGCCAGCATTGGAGATGGGTTTTTGGTGCGAGACTGATTGGGAAAAGTGAGATTGAACAGTATAAAAAGCTGGTGGGGGGTTGTTTTTATTACTTCTGAGTCAGATGGGATGCAGGTGGATGGTGTAGATTGCAGTCAGTGGGATAAGGGATGAGTTTTTTCTTTTGCTCTGTCCCCACACACACCCAACCTGCCACTCCTAATCTGCACACAGTCCCATTCTGCCCACCAGTCTCACTCTCTACTGCTGACCACTGCTACCTGACTCCTCAGGCTATCCCCTCATCCTCAGAGGGAGGGTCTGGCTTATACCTGTCAGAAGACCCTCCCGGCCTGGGGAAAGGAAGTGACAGTTCCTGTGGGGTCCTCCACGGGCATGCATGGGCTGGTGAAGATGTGCCAGTGCACTTGGGGGACTGTTGGCATGGGTGGACATGGCAGCCATCATCTGGTCAGGCCAAGGCAGGTGTTATTTTCCATTTTATGGGCCCCTTCCCACTCCCCAGCAGCCTGGAGGCGAAGCCAGCCAATGTGTGTTCACCCACGCTGGCTAAGGCTATGTGGAACACCTGGTGTCACTCTCCAAGGGGGGCCCTGCAGCACCCTTCGCCAGGAAGAGAGAGTGTCCACACAGATGCTCCATCACTCACCCTTGCCAGCCTCTGCTCCTATCATCCCAGGCTCAGGACTCAAACCGGGATCGCCAGCATGCTGAGTCAGTGCCCTAACACTCGGCACCATGGATCTGGCTGGAGGATTTTTTAATACACTCATAGGTGGGACTGCGCAGTGGGTGGGATGCGGGGAATAAGGACACTAAAAAGATGGGGGAGAGCAAGGGTGCTGCAGGAGAGGGAAGGGGAAAAAGATGTTAAGATAAAAAGTTAAGGTTTGCTGATGAAGTGATAACAGTCAGGAAATTGAACCCTAGCAAGTGCCTGGACTCAGTAAGGCAATCCACAAGTGGGTTACCATTCAGCAATCCCATCTTCCAGTGCAAATGTCACATCACATGGGGCATTGATTACAGTACCGCACAGTAACCTAACCCCCATCATGCCTTACCACCAGGATTGGGTCTTTCCTCAAATGGAAAATGTTCCCTTTTATAGCTCAGATTACGCTAAAATAGCTATTGTTTTCTGGCATAAGGGGGTAGCAGCTGCTACTTCACTATACACCTGGATCCACTCGTGCTTACCACCGTAGTAATGGCTTCCATTTTTCAAGACATTTTGTTAATAGTTTCGTCTTGTGGTAGTCTTCATAAGGTTTAGAAACCATCTTGGAGTTCAAGTTTGTGAGTCAGACTTCTGAGAATTTCAACTTTTCCTGAACAATTTCAGATATCTGATCTCTGCATTCCTCCAACCTTATTTCAAATTGGTTATTCATGTGGCTGGCTTCCTGGAATGTTAAAAATGATAACCATCCCATTTGGTCAGATTTTCTTTTAATTCACAAAATAAAAAGCCTTTCATTAGAGAACTGACAAAAGTGCATTTTAAAGTAATGCAGGTTCGTTAAATCTAAACATTATTTTCATAAAATGAAATGTGTAATTATACCATGACAGGACTTGGTCACACACTAAGGTTTTGGCCTTCTCTTTGCTCCAGCCTAACTCTAGTTACAGCAGTAATACTACAGTCCCTGACCACAGAGCTGACATGAATAGCGAAAGATGGAGACACACACAATAGGGGAAACCTAAAGTCTAACTCACATATGATTGCATCATGGGGTGTAACACTAAAGTGATTTTGTTCAGCATGAAGAATTCTTCTTAGCATGCATCACCCATCTCACACCCAGCTGCAGTGTGTGTGTGTGTGTGTGAAGTAATAGTGAGCTAAGCAGGCTAGGATTTTATTTGCTCCACACCCATATATTTCTCCTAGAAAACCAAAACCATAAACTGGGATGTTGGCCCACTACAGCTATGCTCTGTTTGCTCCCACACTTTCACTTTTGAAGGGGGAAAAGGTCTAAAGCAGGGCGAAAAGCACACTGATCTAGTAAAACTACTCTAAAATGTATTTTTATTGACAAAAGTGTTAGTAAAGGGACAACAGGAGTCCCATTATAGCTGGCTCCAATACAGGTTCATGGCACTGCCTGCCCATGAAATATCACTGGGGAGGCAGCGCTACAGACTCGGATGACCATAGTTGGTGGGGGGGGGGGGAGAGATGACTTGTAAAATTAAGACAATAGATATATTTTGATTACAGAAATGTGTCGCTTTGCATAAGGAGGCTTATGGATACACTTCTGAAAGATTTACATATTAACTGAAAGCAAAGCTTTTTTTTTTTTTTAAATATGTAATATACCACCAGCCAGGCAAGGCCCATCTCCTGAGCAACAAAGACATCCCACATGGACTGAAGCCCACGTAAGGCAATCATGCCCATTTATACATGCATTTTTGTGTCTCAGATTTAAATAGTTCAGCAAGAAATTATTCCATCCGATAGGCTAAAGCTGACAGACAACATTGGCTAATGTGTCCTTGTTACACAGTTAACGTTGCCAACTCCACTTGGCAGCAGAACAGTGGCTAGGATCGAACAGGATTACATACCCTACTAGCTGATCGCAGCCGAGGATGCCAGCTGGGCCGTGGCCTATATCGGATGATGGGTTATTGATTGCCACTTCATTTTGTAAGGGAGGGGTTGTGTTTCTATTAGCACCAGAGTAAGAGGTACGAGTAAGGAGATCTGTCTGGACGGGTACCACGGATAAGCTTGGCACATGGAATTATATATCACAGTGTAGCAAAACTGGAGATAGTGGTGGAGAAGAGGTCACTGGAGGGTTACATGCTAATGGCCTCGTACACCTAATTTGCTTAGCTTGTAGAATAAATTGTTTGCATGTGGCCGTACAAAGTTCTACATAAGCATTACACTCCAGAGATGCTGGATGCCATCTCTCCTGTAGTTCTTTAGAGGTTTCTCTGCCAGTCTTTCTTTGTGGCCAAGTGTGATGCAGTAGCCTCTTGTGTTTGTGCCTGTTTTGCATCCATATTTATTGTTTAGTAAATAAGGACTAAATTAATCTCATGTTGAATAATTTTCTTAAAAATGCCCCAGGTTATTTTCATCTGAATGTTGTCAGTCGTGATGTTAAAGAAGTACACTATTGCTATTTCAGACTGGCTACGCCTATTCCTCTATTTCTTTGTCACCTTTCCAGAAGCCACCTGAATGAGTTATCACATGGGGGAGCCTGGGAAGCCCTGTGTAAACAGGTAGCTGTTTAATCAAAATACAAATACCGCACTTTGAATAAACTGGGTGACAGGGTATTCTTAATGGGCTGCTGGTCTTCTTTCTCCCTTAATATGCATGTATGTATCTATTTATCTGGATCTTGGAGACAATGAAAGGTCTCAGCTGACACAGTTGCTTTGATCGGGATGGATTTGGGGGAGGGGTCCTGGGATGAGCAAAATGATTCTGTCCCTTGACCTAATTTGTTAGGACTAAGGCCTGATTTAAGAAATTCACCATTTGTTATGGTACATACTTTTTGTTTCAGGTACCTTCATATTTGGTTGAGCCTGCAAACCCCAAACCCACCATGATGGCTCACTGCATCTCCCAGAGACCCCCGCAGCGAAGCCTCTGATGACATGGATGATGGGTGCAGCAGTGGCGATCATCTATGTGCCTGTATTTCTCTATGAACTTTTAATTAAGTATTGCAAAGCATTTCGTGCAGGCTCTGCTAATACCCATCTCACTCCCCCAACTTTGAAGACCAGATATAAAAGTACGTAAAACAAAAGGTAAGGACCATAAAAAATATTTAATGTGGTAAATCTCTTAATTAGAACCTCCAAATCCCAGCACATTCGTTTTTTGTTTTTTTTGCATTATGTTCTTTATGCATCTTTGAGAGCACAGCCCCCTCACCTACCGTCTCTGTGACTTACGTCCACTCCATGTCCTCCCATGGATGACCCCCCCCCCCACATGAAGGGCTGCCAGGGGTTGGGCCCTACTCCCCCCAACAGAGCTGAAGTGTTGGTTCTAGAGCAGGGAGCTCAGCAGACAGTGTGGGGCCTGTGGCAGGGGTGGCATTCTGCGTGGCCTGGGGGTTTATGCATTTTCTTCCCCATCCCATGGATGCTGGAAGACCTTGGCTGACGCAGTTTGTGTCAGACCGCCGATGCCCCCCCCATCCCCAATCCCTGGCTCCAGCTTGCACTACCACCTGTGCTCAGCCAGATGGCAGTATTGCAGCACAGTTTAGAGCCCTCCCACCCGTGAGGAGTCGAGGATACATGGGATATTCAACTATCCTCCCCCGGCCAACCCTCCAGTGAACCAAACTTGTTCCCGCATTACTGCTACGCTGGTGGGCCAGCCCCTCCCAACGCATTAATTCAGGGGACATGACCATTCACCTTGAATAATTAGAAAGGACTTCGGAAACGACTTTGAAATTTGCATTTCTTAAATTTATTTCATCGATTGTGATAGGAGAAAATAAAGGCTGAGCCTTTACTCCTTAGGTGGAACAAAGTATTAACAGAATTTAAGGTTTTCACCAAGAAGTGCAGCTGTTCTAAACAAGAATACCTAATGTTAGGTTTTCAAAAGTTGCCATGATACTTACAAATTCATGACAAAAGCTTGTGTCTTTCACTGACAGAAAAGCAGATACAAGATAGAAAATCCATGCAGTAAGGTACTATGTAACCCTGTCCTTTGCTTTCTGTGCTTAGCATATATAGAATTTGGATGTTATGCTTGGCCAACAAAAAAAAATTGAAGCTTGCAAACAAACAAAAAAAAAAACCTCTGCCCACCAGCGCTAAAAGCAAACATAGGGTAACATAGTCTTGCAGTAATTTCAGGTCCGAAGGGACCCTCATCCCCCACCCCTACCTCTGCTTTATAATTTATTTGTATTTTATTGCACAATGTTTGCCTAGAAAAGGCACATTAAGCCACTGCTAGTTTCCACGTGTGTCTGGGGAGCACAGGGAAGTTAAAGCAGCAGTTCAACGAAAATGGGTTAAAATTTGACCCCGCCCTTTTTTCCTTATGATTGATGCCAGATGTCTTCCCATTTATTTTGGTGGTGAAATTTTAAGTTTCCATTATCATTTAAGAATTTTATTAAAATTTTCAAATAATTATTTCTCAAGAAAAAAATATGGCTGCCTCATTTTAGCATAGAAATAATATTGAGGATCTAAGGAGGGTAGGAGTCCAGGCAAAAATGCAAATGTACAGTACACAGCATAGGAAGCATCTAGAAAACCCAAATCATCAGTTCTGCTAATATGTTTTATAGCCATAGCAGAAAATTAGCTTTTTGGAATAACTTTATTCATTGTACTGCTGCTTTAAGTAATGTACTCATGATCACACAGTATGCAAGTGGTGACTGTGGGATTCAAACCCAGTTCTCCAGGTCTGCAGCTCAGTGCTGTTAACCACAGTACTATACTGCCTCCCTTCATAAGCAGGGATGAATATGTGCGGCATGCAAACATGGTATTAAACACAATACTGAACAAATCATCTAGTTCTTCCAGCACACAGCTGAAACAGCAATAAAAGGACTGAGCCAGTGCAGCCTAGTACATATTTGAAACTAGTTCAAGAGTAAGCATTCCCTGTGTATAGTGCCCAGCCCTTCTCTGGTTCTCCTTCTAAAGCATGGCACCATTTTTAGCCAGTAAGGATTGTTTTCCCAAAACATTCCAGGTACTCTTATAACCATAACAGGGTATCTCATGCAAACTATTCCAAAATGCGGTAGTTCTAAATTCAGTTGGCATAGTCCATTCCTGACAAAGGGGTTTCTCTAATTTTCTGCAAAGTGAAACATTTTAATAAGAAATTCTAATTTCACTTCTTTTTTAAACTGAGGTGTTAATGTGATTTACAATATGCTTATATGTATGGTTACTTTGTCTCTCATGGTTGTAAGAGTGTCGTTCAAAGTAACAATGTAATGTAAAGCTGGAAGGGACTCTAGCTCCATCATGCCCCTTCCCCCACCACCAGTTCATAAGCAGAGATTATATAAGTTTGCTGGGCAAACACATACCAATTTATAAGGACTACCAACTCTAGTAACACCAAGGAGCTGGGTTCTAAACTACTCAGCTTCACCTGGGAGCACAGAGTTCTCTCACCCAAAAAAACTCGAGGAGGCAATCTTGTACCCATAAGAAACACAGTAACTGTACATATGTAATTTATTTATTTATTAGTAATTTACGATCAGTACAGGCATACTAAGCTGTGACAGCATGTTTCCAGGTGTGTCCTTGGGGTGGATTACATGGACCTGTTTTCTTGATTTGGGGGGATGGGGAGAGATACTGGCCATGATACTGAAGAAACTCTCTAACTCTTCTTTGATAAGCGCCATGGGATCTTTAACTTACACCTGGACAGTGACCAGAGATGGACAGAAGAGACCACGGTTTAGTACCTCATCCAAATAATGACAAACCACAACAGTGCAGCACCCATTCATACCACATTACCGAGTCCGTTATGGGTATTAGGGCTGGCAGTATAGCCTAGAGGTTAGAGTAAAGAGCTGTGAATGAGCTTGGTACATCCAGAAGACCTGGGTTTGATTCCCACAACCTCCACTTGCA
The DNA here is from genome assembly GCA_016271365.2 of Neoceratodus forsteri. Lineage (NCBI taxonomy): Eukaryota > Metazoa > Chordata > Ceratodontiformes > Ceratodontidae > Neoceratodus > Neoceratodus forsteri. Next base: position 36,317,012 of record JADMNL010000037.1, on the reverse strand, counting down.
TACTGTGTGACTCTAAGCAAGTCACTTAACCACCCCAGTGCTCCCAGGTCACCCCTGAAAACAGGCACTAGTGGACCTTACCCGGTTACCAAAGAGAGTAAAAAAAAAAAGTAAACCCTAAGCACCTGGTGTGGGCCTAAAACCCACAACCTTCAGGTCTTCTGGCCCCAAAGGTGAGTCTGTTACCTACAGCCACTGATACGGACTGTACTCTGATACTGACATGTAAGGAATAATATATGCCAGGGTGTCTGGTAGTGCAGAGATATATGGGCACTGTTGGTGCACTACAAAGCACAAGGCACAGCAGAGTGCTATCAACCACCAGACATGTCTGTATATCTAGGACACCCTGAAGTGCGCTATTCCTCCTAGCGTGTGGTCCTTCACACGGGGGCCACTTGTACAGCACCCTTGGCTCTTCTTGATGGAGGAGGGAATTTGAACAAAATCAGATGTATCCACATAAGTCTAAAGATAGGTCACTTCTGGTTGTCCCAAAATGCACTTCCAAGATGGGTGAACAGGCCTTCTCAGCATTTGCCCCCAAGCTCTGGAACTCTTTTCCTATGTCTCTAAGATGCTTTAAGACTCACCTAGCTTTCACAAATGAACTTCAGAATTTTCTCCTACCTGATCATAAATGCTTGTGTAAATGAACCCTTTTGTCATATTTATATCATGCTTAATCTATTAACTGCCTGACAATTTTGCACTCCTGAAGTTTAACTTTTTTCTGTTATTACGTTGCACTGAATAAGGCTATGTTTCTCCTGTGCTAGCCTGTACTATGGTGATGTCATGTGTTTTTCCAAAAGTATTTATTGATGTCTTTGTAACTTGTTGTCCATTTACTGTCGGTTCTTCTTCCGGGTCGTGCCTGAAAATAGGCAAGTTTTTTCTAGTGCACCTATCTGGTCAACAAAAACTAAATAAATAAAACAGTCATAATTTTTTTTTAGAAAGCAACACATTTATTGAAAAAATCCACCATTAAATCTGAGGTGCCCCGCTGTGCTAACTGTACAGTCATGAGAATGCTCTTGGCCAATCAGAGCAGTAGGATTTCTTCAGTTATTTTATAACATACAGAAGATGATTCTTATGGGCAGACAAATACCAGGAAGGCAGTGTGGTCTGGTGTATAGAGCATAGAACCATGTTGCAGGAGATTGTGGGTTTGGATCCCACTAGGGCCACAGACTCACTGTATGACCCTGAAAGAGCCAACTGACCTCCATGGCCTTCAGTCCCCCAGCAGCGACAGGAGGTAGAACAGCACCCCCCACTGAAAAGGAAATGCTGCATCTTAAGCCGTGTTTACACAGCGGCAGCGTTCCAGCATCTGTGCCACTCCCTTCACACTGTGCTCCCTGCTCCTCTGGTGATTCCCCATTTACACAGCTCGCCCTCACAGCGCTGCAGGTCACTCTGAGGAGGGGCAATGAATTCACTGAGGATGAAAAGAAAGATGGCCCTTGCAGCAGAGCGAGTGCAGCACAGTGTTCGCACCACTGCGTAAAGCGCTCGCTCTGCTGCTGATCCCCCAACTGAGTCGGATCAAAAAAAGGATCTGAAGGGGGCTTAAGATGCTCCGAAGAGTATTTGCACTGATGACTTTGCAACGCAACAACCCATGTGCATGTGTTGATGCGCCGCAAAGTTGGCAGTGTAAACAGGGCTACAGACTGCAATCCAGAGTTAATAAACCATAATATGGCCTTCCCATTGGCACAATGGCAGAACTGCCATCTGCTATGCCAGTGGTCTGGGTTCAGGAGCAAATTGCCTGGGGTAAGCCAGGGTGGGAGTATTGACCATCCTGAGGACTGCTCTCCTCACCCAGGGAGGGCTGTGTCCCCCACAGTGGTGTCATGGCAGTTGGGATGCCTAAAAGGTGGAGGATGTCGACAAGACTTTCCGCATCATGGCACGTCAATGCCCAAGAGGAAAGACAAATGGAGGAAAACATTCCTGCCATAGAGGGATGAAGGACACTTACACCACTCCCAAAGGCCTGGCACCAAGTGGGCATCACACTGGATCTTGCTTCGGGGGGCAAGGTCAAGTCCTCCTATGCCTGCCATGAAGGGCAAATCATGAGAGCACAAGGGTACGTCCCAGAGATGGTGACTGACTAGGCTGGGGAGGGCCATCAAAATGGGGGCTGGCCGGAAGAAGGAGATACTACACAGGTAAAAAAAAATGTTATCACTAAAACCAACAGCATCACTTCATTCCACCTCAAGGTAAATGCCAAAGTGTGTGATCAAGTATGACATTCTACAGCTTCAAAGGGGCTTTCATGCTGCTAGGTTGCCTATCTATGTCTTCTATAGAAGGCTGTTGCTTATTTTCATGTTGTCCTGCCCTTCCAAAAGTCATACACCTTATTATCTGCATAAAGCAGGGGTAAATCTTAACATTGTTTTACTAGCCCAAACGCTAGTGCAAATTGACCAGGGCTAGTGCAGCCAACTCTCTACTTACCCGTCTTAACTAGTGCAGATTTTCATGGCTGTTAATGAAGTTAAAAAAGTCTCAACTTTAGCATTCTCTAGTCCTCATACTAATCTCTCTCAATGTTCCAGATGGCCAGGCATGATTAACAGCTCATTAAGAGCTGCAATTATGTGCCAGTTCAAGAGAGGGATCCCACAAAAGACTCAATGTGAGTCATTATCACTCGACTGCTAAGACTTTCGGCTAGTGTCCATGGTGTGATCAACGGTAGAGTGCTGTTAAGTCACAGGGTTCCAGTTTTCTGAATGTGTCTCTAACTAAATTTTTTCCAATATTATTAAGACCAGTGCCCCTTATTTCTCTACATTTTGAGCGTCTGTATCCAACATTTCAGTGACATTCCTGGGGTGCATAGATCATCCTATACAGAAACAGAAATAGTATAGTGTTATGCCTGTGTACTGCTTCCCCTGGGCTGATGAAAGGACAATGTTAAAGAAAAATATGTTATTGTTGGGGCAGAGCATATTAAAATCAATGCTTTTACAAATAAAAATGGCATAGTTTTCTATTTCCCAAGCCCCTTATGTTTGTCTAGCTCCCACCCCAAAGAAATCTTAGATGTGCTCCTGGCTCACTTGAGACAGTACAAAAACTTTCATAAGTGCAGGTCTCCAGCTGACTACAGGGTGAGGGCCGAGAGTGTCTTTCTCTGCCCGACTCTGTTCATTGCCCTGTTTGTGGTGGTGACAGTGTGGTGAGGTGCATGATGATGCCAGCTATTGGTGTGCGTAGAGCTAGGACTGCTTGATCGAACATTTGCTGTTGTGATATCCTCTCTCTGTTTGGTTGGGGGGGGCAGAAAGAGGAAGAGAGGAGGCCATGGTACAAAACAATGGGGGGGGGGGCGCGCCTCACTGTCTGTGATGGATGGCATTGCAGTCATTTTTTCTGCTGGGGAGCTGGAAGCAGGATAAATGTGCCACAATCAGAGTATTTCTTGGTTTTGCTTGCATTGTTTCCTGTATAAGTGATCAACATTTACCATTATAATTAAGGGCTAGTGCAACCATCTGCGGGCTAGTGCAATTTTGAATCAACTTGCCTTGCTGGCTAGTGCAAAAAAAGGTTAAGGTTGACCCCTAGCATATAGTTTCCTGATTATTATCATATGATAAATAGAAACATAGAATGTAAAGGCAGATAAGCACAGCTGGGCCAATGCAGTCTGTCCATTTTTTTTTTTGTCAAGATCTCCGTTTTTTGCTGCAGACCCAACCTGATCTCCGGCGCCATCTCTTCCCCTCCCTTCCTTACCTCTATGATCCCCTTGTGCCTGTCCCAGGCATTTTTTTAACCCAACCACTGTTTTTGCCTCCACTGGAAGGCTGTGCCAGGTGTCTACAACCCTTTCTGTGAAAAAGTACTTCCTCACATTCCTCCTGAATTTGCCCTCTTCCCGTTTCATAGCTTGTCCCTTGTTCTACAGCACTCCTTTTCTCAGAAAAAAATACCTCCTGAACCTTATCTACCCCCGTGAGGTTTTTAAAGGTTTCTGTCATATCCCTCTCCTCCAGGGTGAACATGTTTAGCTCCTTAAGCCCTCCTTGTAAGGTGTTTGTTGCTGACCCTGTATACAGAGCCCTAGATACTGCGGAGGTGGTACTAGAACACAGTACATGGCTGCGGAAAGGATTACTATTACTATTATTCATTTGGCATGATTCAGAAAAATATCTACATGCTGTACATTATAAAAACAATATGGACGAAAAATCTTCAGCACTCACCACCACAAGCCAGCTGTTAAGGATTACCTAAGATGCTGAAAAGGCTGAAGACTCCAAAGTAACTGGTGCAAAAAACTCTTTTTTGTTAGGAATACAATAATAAAAAAAAAACACTCTACCAGTCTGGTGAAGCTGTTTTTGTCATTGTACTCCTGACACTGAACTAGAGCATTTGCACAGTTGCTTTTAAACCTTCACTCTTCGCTCAATCTTAACCTTCAACTGACTTGACTACATAGATTTTCTTCCATTACTCTGCACTTTCTGTCTGGCAGCATCCATTTCCTGGTGCAATACCTCTGTTTTTACATTACAAAAATACAAGATCATCAATGCAAATAAAAAATTACAAAATAATAATAGAAATTATCAGCAAGTCAACTATTACCTTTTATTATGTTTTAAGAGCCCTGTAAAAGCTCATGACACTGGGGACTCGATTTTAAAAGGCACTGTTAGATCGACACATGTTGCAGCAAATTGCTAGCTGCAGCAAACCTGGGTGTGCCAGGGACCTGTGCCTGATTTTACAAAAAGTGGGGTCCAGAAACCAAAGTCCCTGCAAGCAGACAGCTGCGCTGAAGAAACAGCACATGGGGGAATGCCACAAGCCACAGGACAAGCTTGTAGCAGCAGTGGCCAGCGATGGCGACCTGCCAGATGGTTGTCCTAGTGGCTGGCGGATCATCCTGAGCATGCCCTAGTTCGTGGTGCGGGGGTGACGTGGGTCAGGATGGGGGGCAGGAAGTGACAACGGCCCCCAGTGGGGCAAATGCATGATCACTGCCTGCAGTGCAGGTCTGTGGGGTGGGGGGGCAGACACACCAGTGTCACCATGAGGGGGGAGGGGTCATGGGCTTATACCTGCCATTGACCACTGGCTGCTCCAGTGGTGATCTAACAGGTGTCAGGGGCTCTGAGGGCACCTTCCCCAGGAGGGCACAGGGTCACTACCCAATCCAGCAATGGCTCTGGGACTGCTGCACAGTGGGTTAGATCAGCTCCAGGCTGCTCTAACAGCAGGGTCTGTGTACCCATGGGAAGGGGCTTGCAAAATCCCACTTTTGGGTATACTGCAGCTCTGCCCTGGTACAAGTCCCCTTTCGCCATGGCACAGTGGTGCGGCCATTGCATGAATAGCGCAAGCCCGGTTGGTGGAGGCGGTTCCCCCTCCCCATGGATCAGGGTGCCTTCTAAAATAAGGACTGGAGCAAGGTGCAGTGCAAGGGGCCCTTTGAGCCATGTCTCCTTGACACAAGACCCTTGTGCCAGCCCCAATAGTTTTAAAATCAGCCCCTGGGAATTTTATGAATGTTGAGGGATAAAGGATTCTGAATTAGTCCAACCAAAGAAAAAGACCACTGCTGAATCAAAAATAAATTTGATTTTGGGACCAATCATGAAACTGCATCCAAGCGGGCAGGAAGGGTACATACTACTAATGGCAGGAGGTAAGATAAGGTGGCTGACCAATATGGTGATCCAAATAAACTCACAAGAATTTTAAAATGAACCCAGAGGTGAAGTGAAAACTAATGCAAAAACTTAAAAAGGGTTGCACAGTACTCCCTTGCTATAAGGTCCCTCCTTTCAGCAAATGTTGGTTATAAGGAACAGCTGTGATGGCTCCCATTGTTTTCAGCTTAATCCTTGGTAGGTGTTAATGGGTGAAAACAATGCAATTCATCACAGCTGTTCCCTGCTACTTCTGTCACTGTCACTCTTTTCCATTCAGCCTTATTAATACCCTGTTCCCTGACAGTCAGGAGTTGATTGAGTCCCACTTTAAAAAAGAAAAAAAAAAAGTTAACAGCCTGCTGCTATAATGTGCCAGAGTTTGTATGTCTTTATGAATATGGGGCCCGTACAAAAAAAAAAAAACAATCGGGAATGTTTCCCTTTGAGCGTTTTAGCCTTAAAGCCCTCCCCCTCCCCCCGACAGTCATCCCAGTTTACAAGCAAAAGTGAAAAGTGAACTGACTTACGTCGTGTTCCTGCTGCTACGGCGAATTTCCCAGAGTCTGTCATTTTCTCCGCCACAGAAGCAAGCGCAAACAGTATTACTGCAATTGCAATCGGCCAGCATGTATGGGGGAGAGAACAGAGATCTACGACCACTGACCACACTATGGTGAGCAGGAGTGAAACCATCAGCAATGTTGTGCCAGAATAACACAGCCATAGTATACACTGGGTAATCGTAAAAAGCAACTGCCTCATTTAAAATCAATACATTTGTGATTGCTGCCCTGCTGCTGTATGTTGTGGTACTGACCACTACTGCACTAAGCCGAGTAGAAAAGGCAGTCCCTCCTTATAATGAACCCTCACTATAACGAACGAACCGATTGGATGCCGAAGCGTTTGTTACAACAAGACACCACTATAATATGTGCACGACATGATGCGCCAAATATCAGGTGGGCAGGTGCATTATGAATGCACCACAAAGGGGCCAGTTTCAAAGCTAGTATGATGCCATGTAACAAAAAGATCCGACTGCCCTAATAAGCTTTCAGATGCTAGAATTAGTACTCTTTTCAGGTTTATTTTTGGATCTCTACAAATCTCCTACGGTGACCTTCTTAAAATGGAACCAATTGTACCACTGACACATGAGAATGCCAAGACCTACTTTACTTATTTATTTTTTTTTTTTTTATAGATCATTCCCGAAGAAGACCCACAGTCAAAACATCTGTTTTAACTCTTTATTTTCCACTTTCAGCGAGCATTTAATCAATCCCTTCTGTTTCATCTGCAGCCCACGAGCAGATGCAGCACTGTTTATGTTCTTCTACCAAGACATCACAGAAATGACTGGAAAATTATAGCACAGAACTACAAAGATAATTGGGGGGGAAGGGGTGACTTGAGAATAGGACACATGAGGAGAGACTGGAGCACCTGGGGGTGTTTCTCACTGGATAAAAAGACTGAGAGGGTTAAGATGATTGATGTAATCAAAATCATGAAAAGTTATACAAAAGTAGGCCAAAGCAGGATGTTTAGCAGAATCCAGAATAGCAGGACCAGGATGCCCAAATAGAATATTAAAAAAAAAAAAAAAAAAAGGGGAAGACAGCCAGGAGCAGAATGGAATTAAAGAGATTCACCACCATAAACAGAAATACTCCTGCACCTGAAATATAGGTGCCTTACCCCCATAGGACTCGAGAATTGTGAATAGTTCCAGTTCCAATCATTTATGTAAAAAATTGCATCACTCATAAAAGTCTGGAAACAGGGTCTCACGGACTTCCCTGTTACAAGTGCCGCCCTCACTCTGCCCCCGTGCTCAGTAACGCTATCACGAGATGCCAGTGAGAGTATGGGGAGGCGCTCAATATAATCAATGGGTGGCAGCTTTTCCAGCTATTGTATTATCATGGCCAGTTAGCAGCAGCCAGCGTAGGCACCGGTCCAGCTAACAAGGGGCTTGTTAGTCAGCGGTCGCCATTCGTACACTGCGCTGATAACCATAAAATAACTAGGCTGCCCGCTGAGATGTGGGCGGCATGCCTTCTCGCGGCGTCTCGTGTTCGCATTACTAGCCAGCGAAAGCGAAAGGAGGCACTTGCAACAAGGAAGTTCATGGGACCCTGTTTCGAACTTACAATGCAGTTTACATAAATGTTAGAATTGAAATATTCACAATTCTCGAGTCCTGTGGGGGTAAGGCACCTAAATTTCAGGTGCAATAGTCTTGATTGGTGAATCTCTTTAAGAAACATTTTTTTCAGTCAGAGGGAAACAGGCTTGTGGGACAGATTACTAGTGCAAACAGTGTTCAGAGGTTTAAGACTAGCACTGACAAATACCTAAAGGAAAAGGCATTTCAGGTTAAACTTATTACTGTTAGGGTAGCAAGGAGGAGTTCAATCTTACTTCCTTACACTACACCAATGTGAAACGAGCATTTGTCAATGTTGAATCTTCACCGCTTACGCAGTTGTTGTACCGCCTCTTGCTTCACATTTTTACTATATACAGTATTTACCCTAGACTGACCAGATGAAACATAATATGTTCTTTGTAATGGGGTCCTGATTTTACACAGTTTTATACTGCATTTACCCAGGACAGTAGAGGTGAGGTGGAGGTGTGATATCTTGTTTTCAGCATGGTCCTACATTCTGTAATGTATTTTTCTAGGACAGAGCATTTTAGATGCAACATTTTTTCATTGGGATTCTGCTGAAGGGTACTATTTATACAGAAACATAGAATCGGATGGCAGATAAGGACCGCTTGGCCCACCTAGCCTGCCCATTTCCCTACCGAACGGATAAGCTGTAGATCCTAGTTAACCAACAGCCTACTTCCTCCTACCCCCACACTAGAATTGCCTTATGTCTGTCCCATGCATTCTTGAATTCCCCCACTGTTTTTGACTCTGCAACTTCCATAGGAAGTTTGTTCCATGCATCTACAACCCTCTCTGTGAAGAGATACTTCCTCACATTACCTCTGAGCTGTCCCCCCTTTTTCTTAAAATTGTGCCCCCTTGTTCTTGCACATCTCTTTTTCTGAAATATGCTACCCTCTTGGACGTTACGGATTCCCTTGAGGTATTTGAAAGTTTCTATCATGTCCCCCCTCTCCCTCCTTTCCTCGGGGCTATACATCTTAAGCTCCTTTAGTCTTTCTTCATATGTCTTCTGGTGCAGACCCTGCAACATTTTGGTTGCCCTCCTTTGGACAGCCTCCACCCTGTCTATGTCTTTGCGGAGATGGGGTCTCCAGAATTGCACGCAGTACTCCAGATGGGGTCTCACCAACTGTCTGTACAGAGGGATAACCACTTCCTGTGTTCTACTGGTGATGCCTCTCCCCATGCATCCCAGTATTCCCCCAGCCCTCCTTACTGCCTTCTCACATTGCTGGCCCACTGTTAGGTCATCTGATATGACTACCCCCAGGTCCCTATCCATTTTTGTTGTTGTTGTCAGTATCTCACCCCCCATTGTGTACTCTTCCTCTGGGTTTTTGTTTCCCAGGTGCATTACTTTGCACTTCCTTGTGTTGAATCTAAGCTGCCATACATTTGACCATTCCTCCAACCTTGCCAAGTCCCTTTTCATCCTTTTCACCCCACCTTGCATATCAACCCTGTTGCAGATCCTTGTGTCATCTGCAAAGAGACATACTTTTCCTTCCAGTCCCTCTGCAAAGACATTAAAAAGGACTGGCCCCAGTACTGAACCCTGCGGTACCCCACTAGTAACCCCACTTTCTTCACTGTGGACTCCATTAACTATTACCCTCTGTTTCCTGTTGTCCAGCCAGTGTTTTACCCAGGCTACCACCATGGGACCCACTCCCAGGCTGGCTAATTTGTTTATTAATCTTTTGTGCGGGACTGTGTCAAATGCTTTCCTAAAGTCTAGGTAGGCCATGTCCACAGCCCTTCCCTGGTCTGCTACTTTGGTCATCCAGACAAAAGAAATTGATTAGATTTGTCTGACATGACCTTCCTGCTGTGAATCCATGCTGCCTTGGATCCTGTGCCCTACTGGCCTCTTAAGTACTTAACAATTCTTTCCTTCAGAAGTGATTCCATCATTTTTCCTACCACTGAGGTCAAACTGGCAGGTCTGTAGTTCTTGCCTCTGTCTTGCTCCCACTTTTGTGAAGGGGAATCACATCTGCCCTCCTCTAGTCCTCAGGTACCACACCATCCTCCCATAATTTATTAAAAAGGGTAGTCAGTGGTGTTACTAGTGCTTCCCTTAGTTCTTTTAGAATTCTGGGGTGAATCCCATCAGGCCCCATTGCTTTATCCACCTTCAGTTTTAGGAGTGCTTTCAGAACCCTTTTTTCTGTGAAAGGACTAATATCAACCCCCCTATCCAGAGGGGTTCAATTGACTGGATTAGGTGCAGTGGTGGATGGGGAGGAGGGGAGGGTGGCCTTGCAGGAGGACCTGGAGGCTCTGGAAAGGTGGCCAGGAAAATGGAAACTAAAATTCAATGCAGGGAAGTGCAAGGTTCTGCACCTGGGAGTCAGAAATCCAGGCCAGGGGTAAACCCTGGGAGAAGACATGATTCAAGTCACGGAGGGTGAGAGGGACCTGGGGGTAGTGGTAGATGTCAAAATGAACAACTCTGAGACCTGTAGGAGGGCAAATAGGATGCTGGGATGCATCATCAGGGGAATTACCTCCAGAAAGGCAGAAGTGATCCTTCCACTGTACAACTGCTTGGTTAGGCCACATCTCGAGTATAGTGTACAATTTTGAAGACCACATTTAAAGAGGGACATTACACTCCTAGAGAGGGTCCAAAGGAGGGCAACCAAAATGATCTGGGGCCTGGAGAGAGGACCTAAGAGGAGAGGCTCAAGGAGCTCGGCGTGTACAGCCTGGAGAGAGAGGAGGGGGGGGGACATGATAGGTCTTTAAGTACATGAAAGGGATCAATAAAGGAGGCCCAGTCAGGTTGCCCCAAAGGAAGAAGGGTGGGGCAACAAGTGGTCACGGGTGTAAGCTGGAAGGGGGCAGGCTCAGAGGGGAGAGGAGGAGATGTTATTTCACTGAAAGGGTGGTGGAGCCATGGAATGCACTGCCCAGGGAGCTGGTAGAGATGGAGACTGTGGACGGGTTTATTTATTTGCTTTTGGTAGCCGGGTAAGCACGCTAGACAGCTAGTGCCTATTTTCAGGTGTGACCCGGGAGAATTACAAGGTATACATAGGAGAAATACATTGTCAACATTACAACCTGGAGCAGCATACTCCAACAGCGGGATAAAACATCAGGGATTTTTAAGGCGGTAGAACAAAGCAAAGGGATTACATATCAGCAAACACAGTGGGTCAGATATCCTACATAAGAGGTAGGATAAGAGGGGATGGGACAGGTACAGGGGGAGGGTAAATCTGACCAGACACAATACAGGTGGAACATCTGGGACTGGGGACAGTATAACCTAAGGGGGGGGGGGGGGAGAGACACCAAAATCGTCCCTCAGTGCGGGTGCTGAAAATCAAGCAGACTCGAGAGACCGTTAGGCCTATTCTGCTGGCATTTTAGTATATTAGTGTGTTAGTATGTTAGGTATCTCCCCCTGTTCTTCCTTTGTGAATACGGAGCAGAAGTATTCATCCAGTATCCCTGCTTTTTCACTGTCGCTCTCTGCCCAACCACCTTCCTCTTTATTCAGCCTCAGTATCCTTGCCTTAGTCTTTCTTTGCTCCCTAATGTACCTATAAAATGTTTTATCCCACTTCTTAACCGAGTTGGCCATCTTTTCCTCAGGTTGGGCAAATGCTATTCTGACTGCCTTCCCCGCTTCCTTCTGCTTAACTGGTACAGGACTCTGTCCTGCTCCTTCTGTGTTTCCTTATACTTCCTGAAAGCTATCTTTTTCTCCCTAACCTTTCCTGCCCCTTCTTTTGAGAACCATAATTTTTTTTTCTTTCATTTTGATTTGTTTATTTGCTTCACACAAAGGCTTGTTGCCTCTGTGATGGCGGTTTTGATGTTTCCCCCACTGTTGTTCCACCCCACCTTCTTGCCTGTTTGCTAGTGCTTTTCTGAGGAACTCTCGCATTTTGACAAAATCAGCCCACCTGAAGTCTAGTACCTTCACTTTTGTATGGCTTGCTCTACAGCTAAGTTTACATGTCTACGTGTCTGCTTGTCTGCTTTTATTGTACATCATTGCCAACCTTTGTATGTATGTTTCCCCACATCCTTTGATGTGGAACCTTTATAAAACGAGCGGCTCCTGCTCAAAGGTACTTGTAATCCAAGAGTTTAATAAATAAAAAATTAAAAAATGTATTGTGAACCACACTGTTTGGTGGTCGCTTGTTCCAAGATGGCTACCCACTTCTACATCCGAGATCCTCTCTCTGTCCCCATTTGAGAGTACCAGGTCTAAGATTGTTCCCTCCCAAGTGGGTTCCAAAACTAGCTGTCTGAGGCATGCCCCCCTGTAGGGCATCGAGAATGGCCCTGCTCTTGGATGTGGCTGCAGCAAAGGTGCTCCAGTTAACATCTAGTTTTGCAATATACTTAGCTAGGATAACCCAGCTGAGATGCAATATGTCATTTTCAGTGGGGTCCTGCTTTAACATTGTTGTACTGTGTACTGTATACCCAGGACAGCACAGCTCAGATGCCATCTCGTTTTCAATGGGATCCTGCTTTTTCCAGTTTTTACTCTGTATTTACCCAGGATAGCACAGCTGAGATGCAATATCTAGTTTTCAATGGGGCCCTACTTTTACCTATTTTTAGAATGTATTCACCCAGGATAGCCCAGTTCAATCAATCAAACTTTATTTAAACAGGCATTTACATCGTTGAGCAAGCTCATTTGCAAGATGGTCCTGGGCACAGAGGACAAATTAATTTACAGTGTTCAACATCATGTGAAAGGCAAGTTACATTATTTTTCCCCAGGACAGAGTAGAATAGATGCACCAGGCCCCTGCTTTTACACATTTTTACTAAATATTTACCCAGGGTAGACCAGATGAGATGCAGTGTCTCATTTTCAGTGGTGTCCTTCTTTTCCCCATTTTTAGATTATAATTTACCCGGAACAGGACAGCTGAGAGGCGATATCAAATTTTCAGAGGGCTCCCACATTTTGATCCCAAATTTCCAACAGTCTTTTTGACAGAAATGCCTGTGTTAAAAGTGTACATGCTACTAAAGCAAATTTCTAAATCTCCACTCTGGAGCAGGCCAAAGGGAACTCCCAAAAAATCTGGAAGACACTGAGATCCATTGAAGGCCATCCTGCTGCTTCCTCCCTTCCTACCAAGATTCTGGCCAAGGACGGGATGGTTGAAAATAAACTGTGAATCCTCGAAGAACTTAACCTTCACTTTGCCACTGCCGGGTTGGCATTAGACTCCTCCCCATATGCTAGCCGAGTGAATAGCAACACTAGCCCAGATACTACACATGCTACTCCACCTCATCCCTTCCAGTTGTGCCTGTTTAGCTACAAAGAAGTCAAAGACATAATTCTTAGCCTTGACACCAAGAAAAGTGCAGGGGACAATGGCCTTGAATCATTTTTCTTGCGGTTAGGCTATGCCCAGCTCACAGCCCCCATCTTTCACATCTTCAACCTCTCTATTACCACAGCCACTGTTCCATCCTGCTGGAAATCTGCCCATATTCTTCCTCTCTTCAAAATCAGGAGATCCTTGTGACTTAAACAACTACCGTCCTATCTCTATCTTGCCCGTTCTCTCCAAAGTGCTGGAAAAACTTATATACAACCAACTAAAAAAATCACCTCGAAGCGCACTCACTCCTAAACCCGGCCCAATCTGGCTTCAGGTCGAAGCACAGTACCATCTCAGCCTTGGCTAAAGTCTCTAATGACTGGATCCATGCTATGGAAACCAAGAAGGTTACTGGAGCAGTCTTTCTAGACCTCAGTAAGGCCTTCGACACTGCAGACCATCACCTCCTAATCATCTGTCTTACCTACACAGGTGCCATTCCATTTACCTTACAGTGGTTTAACAGTTCTCACAGGAAGGATACAAAAAGTCAAAGCTGATGGCCTACTATCTGCCCCCCTTTCAATTGCCAGAGGAGTCCCTCAAGGCTCCATCCTAGGACCAATCCTTTTTTCCCTGTACATCAACAACCTTGACTCCCACATAAAGAACTCTAGCACACATTTCTTTGCGGACGATATGGTTTTGTACGCATCAGGCTCGTCCTTAACTGAAGTCTAGCGATGACTCCCTTGATCTGAAACTCATTCGGCTTACCCTGGATGTCACACTACCTCACCTTACAAAAATCCTCAATCTCTCGCTATGCCTTGGTCAGTTCCCCTCAACCTGGAAGCAAGCCATAATCACCCCCATTCTGAAGAGCGGTGACCCCACTAACTCCAACAACTATAGACCTATATCAATACTCCCACCTCTCTCCAAAGCTTTGGGGAAAAAATAGTCTCTGACCAGATAACAGAACACCTTACTAAACACAACCTTCTCAGCCAAGAACAGCATGGTTTCCGGACTGGCCATAGTACCGTCACTGCACTTTGTGAGTTTACCTCGTTCATCCATGAGGCCCTTGACCAAGGCTCAATCGCAGGGGCGATCTATGTGGATCTGACAAAGGCATTTGACACGGTCAGTCACGAGCTACTGCTGTGTCCTTCCACAACTAAATGTGGTCCCAGAGGCAACTGCCTGGTTCAAGGACTACCTCTCAGGACAGTCACAACAAATCAGAGTAAACACCACCATCTCCATCTCCAAAACAGTTTGCTCTGGGGTCCTGCAGGGGTCTATACTTGGCCCTCTGCTTTTCACCCTCTTTTTAAACTCGCTCCCTAAGGCGTGTAGTGGTCATCTACTACTCTATGCTGATGATGCGGTACTGTATTGGAAACACCCTCAACCGAGCGCCCTCCAACTGCCCCTTCAGGGTTTTTTCTGGGAGCTAGAGAACTGGTTCACAGACCATCGCCTGATCATCAACTATAAAAAAACAAAGTCCATGATCTTTGCTCATCACCAAAGCCCACATAGTCAGTCAGCACTCTTAAGAACTCACTTGGTGTCCCACTGGAACATGTTACAAACTTTAAATACCTGGGCATCACATTAGACACCTCCCTCTCCTACCATAGGCACATCCAACTTCTCTCCTCCGCTGTCAATGCCAGAGTGGGCATCCTCTACCGACTCAAGCACTGCCTACCCGCACAGGCTATGCAACTTGCTGTCACCTCCTCCATCTTCTCCCTCGTTGACTATGGGATAGTTATATATGGCTCTGCTGAACCCTCCACACTTAGCAGTATAAACATTGCCTTGAATAAAGCCTGCCGTCTAGTTAGAGGTAGTGACAGACTTACCCACATCTGCGATCTTTATACTCTGTCTGGTTGGCTAAACCTCCAACAAAGACTAAAGTACCACACCTGCATCCTCGCAAAAAAGATACATCTTCAGATAGCCCCCAATGGCCTACTCCCCATTATCAGTGCAGCCCCCCTCAGGCGCAACACAAGACTTGCAGCAAACCCATCATTTCTAGTCCCCCTCTGTAGAACATCCATAGGGCAAAGATCCTTCCACTACCGTGCCCCTTGCTGGCTCAATACGCTACCACCACCACTCACCCAGACCCGCAGCATCTCACTATTCAAAATAGGTCTCAAAGCTCTACTACTTGAGAGTGCTAAATGTGTCTGTAGCTAACGATGCCCACTCAATTATGCTACCAAACCCTCCACATTTCCGGACACAGGGTCTCTCCAGACCCCATGAATCAGCCACCTACTTGTCTCTGTCTAGGGATTACAAGAATGCTGCTAAATACCTCACTGTTTTCTAAGTTTAAGCCTGGACTGCTCTGTCAGTACTGTTTCTGTAAATACTGCCTGTTTATGTCTGTATTTGTTTACCCTCCACCCCCTGTAACTGACGTGGAGCCTTTGCAAAAGAGTCTGTGACTCAAAGGTTTGTAATTCCGATTGTACTCAATAAATAAAAATTAAAATAAATAAAGTCAGGGAAGCACTCCAAGCTGACTTTATCCAGCTAGAAAGCAACCTTATCAATGCCAAGCTTCTCTTAAATGCAAAAAAACAAGACAATGATTTTCTGAGACTTGCCTTGTCTGGTGCCTACCTACCCACCTAAAAACTTCATAGTTACCTCCCTAGGTGAACCCTTGGAAGTCGTACCTAAATTTAAATATCTAGGTATGTGGATAGACAACAAGCTTTCCTTCAACGACCACATCGAGGATCTATCAAAGAGGCTTAAAGCAAGCTTGGGTTTCTTCTTTAGAAATAGGACCCTCTTTTCTCTCGTGACCCACAAAAGACTTGTCCAAGCAACATTCCTTCCCTTGCTTGACTACGGAGACATTATCTTTATTTCCTCCCCAACCTTGAGCCTATCTAAACTGGACATACTCTATCACCGTGCTCTTCGCTTCATTACTAACTCTGCGTACAGGACCCACCACTGTGATCTTTATGCAGCAGTTGGGTGGACCTCTCTTGCCACCAGACGCCTCCTGCATGCTGGCATTTGGACCCTCAAATTACTACTCCACAAACTACCTGTCTATTTAACGTCTTTCATACACATCTCGAGCAGCGTCTACTCCCTAAGGAAATCCAACCTTATCCTACTAGATGGTCTCAGGACGGATCCACAGCTGGCCAAAGAGCTGTCTCATACGCCTCCCAAACATTTGGAACCAACTACAAGCCATGCTGAAGCTAACCAGCATCGTATCAATTAACTCCTACAAAACACTAGCTATCTCTAAATTAAAAGACATATGTAAGTGCTACTAGGCCCCCCAACGCCAAGTCAACTTCCTAGGTACCAACTGACCCTCTACTTATTAAGCTGAAATGTGTTGCATAATTTAGGGCAAGGTTAAAGCTAGAATGTACTGCATATATAGCATAAGGACCTCTATTGTGTATACCTCTTGTATTATATATTTTTTTCTTTGTTGTTCTACATTTTATATCTCCTGTCTATGTAATTGCGAACTGTATGTGTATGTGCCTCAGGACCTCCTTGTGAATGAGCTTGCTCAACGGAGTCTTTCCTGCAATAAACCTGAACTTGAACTTATGATCCAATATCATGATCAAGACAGGTGGATTTTTTTTTAAAATCCCATTCAAAAATGATTTTGCAGTGAGACTACAAAAACATGTTTTGGTTGGGATCTGAAAAATGACATGTCAATCATACCCAGTTACCAACGAATAAATAAAATAAATATTCAGGAGGTGGGGTAACACGAGGGATATATTGAACCTTAGGGAGCAAAATATGTAAAAATAAAGTTAGGAGTAAACACTGGAACAATTCAACATTTCTTCATAACTTAGTTGTTTTTTGTTGTGTTTTTTTTTTTCACATTTTTACCACAAATTTTCAACAGCCTTTTTATGACCCTCTCCTTCTGAACATGACAGGTGTCATTTATAAAATACTGGCAGAAATGTCATTTCATGCCACAAGTGCGAAAATACATTTTGGCCAGGATTTGAAAAATGACACCTGTCATATTCATGAGGTAATGTGAAAAAAAATGGCTACGATGAAAATCGGTGTCAAACTATTGAAAATGTCCAAAGTTATGAATAAGCATTCAAAAATGAACATACCTGCACAACTTTATTGTTTTTTTAACACTGGACCCCGGGTTTTCAACATAGTCTTCTTATGACCCCACCTCATGAACCCGGTAGGTGAAAATGTTCAAATCCCGCCAAAAGGAGATTTTGTGCAGTGACTGAAAAATCTCCTTTTTGGGCAAGATTTGAAGGATTTCATTGCCCTTGTTCATGAGGTGGGGTCCCAAAAATGCCATGTTCAAAAGTGTGGGGGGAAAATATTAGAAAGTGACCAAGTCATGAGCATAAGTTCAAAATACACTGGACTGCATACCTGATTTCCTCAGTTCCATATCAAGCATTGAAGACTGAAGATGTGTCTCCACTCCAGAGAGGAGTACAGTATTGGACCCCCAGTAGGTAAGTAAGAGTCAGGGTGTGGTGCTGCGTTGGAGGGGGCAGGTGGGGAGGGGATAATGGCGGCAGCAGTGACAGATATTGATGGACCATTTTCCTTTTTACAGGGTGCATAAGAAAAAAAAAAAAAAGACTACAAGGGAGAATTTCTTTATTTCAGATATTGACAATGGGTACCGGGCACCCCAGTGGCGGTATAAACACTACAGGTAGGAAAAGCAATGGGGAGGTGGGAGGGATACTTGGCAGAGGGTGGGAATTACAGGAATTAAAAAAATAAATAAAAAGACTACAGAGGATGGTTTTTGTTATTTCAGGTACTAACACTGGGGACTGGGCACCCCAGAGAGTGTGTGTGTGTGTGTGTGTGTGTGTGTGTGTGTGTGTGTGTGTGTATGTATGTATATCTATATATATATCTATATATCTATATATATATATATAGATATATATATATATAGATATAGATATATATATATATATATATACACACACACATACACTACATACACACACACATACATACACACACACATATATATATATCTATATATCTATATCTATATCTATACACACACACACACACACACACACACACACACACACATACACACATACAAAGTCACACATACCCCCATAATGCAAAGCACCATGGGCTGTATATGCAAATCACCACAGATTATGCTAGTTCAACTTTAAACAGAAATGCATGTTATCAAAAGCTCTCTCACACACACACACACATATAAATAATTAGATTCTAGAAAGTACCTTGGACACATATTTGTGGACCTCACTAAGGCATCTGACCTAGTGGAGTACACCCTTCTGCTTGGCACTTTAACACATTTGAATTTTTCTCCCGAGACTGTAGCCTGGTTTCAAAGTTACTTAAGTGATAGGCTACAGAGAACCAAAATTCACAACACCCTACCTGACTCAGTAACAACTGACTGTAGAGTGCCCCAGGGATCAATCATATTTTCACTCTTCATAAACTCAGTCTCAGGTGTGTGCCCCCTCACTGGCATGGTCCTTTATGCTGACGCCATTTTCCAGGAGGGAAATTACATAAGCCATATAAAGCAGACACTGCAGTCAGACGTTTCCTCCATGGAATGATGGTTCAATCAACAAAAAAATGGCCCTGAACACACACACACACACACACACACACACACACACACACACACAAAAACCACAAACGCCATGCTATTCTTCAGTTCCTGCAAACCACTTCATGACTCACAACTGTCTGACTCCACGGGCAAGCAAACTGAAATAGTTAATGAATTCTGCTACCTAGGGGTTATCCTTGACAACTCCCTTTCCTCTGAAACCCATGTGTCATATGTCACAAATAAACTCCATCAACCAACAGGAGTACTATACAGAGTCAAAAATTGCTTAACAGCTGAGTCCAGGAAAATCCTATCTGCCAGCCTGCTATTCCTATTAATTGAATATGGACTGTTAGTATATTCCTCAGCCAGTGGGTCTGTGTTATTCAGGGTTAGGGTCCTCTACAACTCAATCTGCAGATTCCATACCAACCTTCCGAGCCGCACACATCACTGCATGCTCCTCTCCTCTGCCTCGCGCCTCTCACTGGACAACCGCATAAAACTCATGTCACTGGTTTTCCTACAGAAGGTGGCTCTAAGTTTAGCCCCCCCCCAAAGCATCCAGGAAAGGTCCACAGAACCAGTAATTAGTAGGTCCACGAGATCATCCGAGGGCCGTGCTTTTCACACCCCAAGGATGAATAGTAATCTGGGTCAGAGATTTCTGGTCTACAGAATCATGAGTTGGTACGACAAGTTGAATATATCTGTAACTGCTCAGAAATCTATTCAGTTTTAAAACGGCATGTGCACAGTATTTATCATCACAGTCTATTTGCAACTGCTTATTAATTAACTTATCCTCTGTACACTCTACTGTTATTTATTCAGTTTCCACTGTTGATACTCACTGGGCATTACGAAAAAGGGTCTCTGCCCATTAACGTTTTTCCAATATAATAATATTTTTAAAGTGCCTACTTTCTAGCCCCACCCACCACGACAAAGGTAAACATCTTGGTGTGGTGCACTGCTGCTTATCATCAGAAACACACGCAAGTAGCACCATCCTAATGCCTTCACAGTATGAAGCCAGTTAGTACATTAAAAAGCAACCTCTGTGGAAGACAGCTTTAAAAATGGGTAACAGTGGCTCTAGTTCTTGGCTTGCTGGTACGCACGAAGGACAGCCACAGCAGCCAACAACTAATGAAAATCAAATGTGGCAAACAGAAAATATACTGCGGCTAATGAAAAGTAATGCACTGTGCCGTTTTCTTTTCTCACAAATACTGCAATTTGCAGCATGTGGATAAACCCTTTATCCCGTAGAGCTCACTGACTCGAGTAATTGATAATAAAGCTAAAATTAAAAGCGGTTTTAAAAATATCTGAGGGAATCGAAAATATGTGGAGGATGACTCTTAAGGATTTTAGAAATATATCACTGCTAAAAATCTATGATGTACTTTTTTTTCCTAGCTGATACTGCTGCTTTTAGTAAAGGTTAGAAGTGCTCTCATGTAACTAAAGTGACATACTGTATTCATATATAGACATGTACACATTTTGATAAATTGCATGGTGTAGGAAAGTGATGTAGCATTCTTCTGGGAGAATGTTTGAATGAGAAGTTCAAGTACTCCAGGATTTTCTTTACGATTACGGCACTGGAAGTTAGTATGGACAACTGATCTGCACACGGCACTACCGGATCATTCACTACTTATGGCATGAAAAGAACAAAGGTGGAGTTTGTCTGCACTATAAAACTGCTGTACTATCAACAGCAAAAAAATGCGATGTGTTGCCAGGGGAGTTGCCAGGCTGTAGCCTGAAGGACAGGGCCTCTGGGCAATCATTTGCATCAGTAAAGTTTGATTTAACACAGCAAGCCATGAACCCAATCCACCCCAAAACAATGCTTGGGTCTTCAGTTTGCAAAATCCTACTGACTACCCTGGTTGCATTTTTTGTGTGTTATTTGATTAGCCTTTTGATGTTGTCAGCACAGCAGAGAAAACAGATAAAAACAGGCTTTTAAAGCATGACAAATCAACATACCTTCAAGGAACTTTAAGCACCAGTGGTCTCATTCAGGACTCATCTGTTAAGTGGATGGAACGCCAAAATATGTCTTAAAGCTTTCAAGTCGACATCCCTCAAATAAGGGAACTGTCCTGATTTGCACTACTAAAGTCATGGAGGTTTTCATAAGGCCCCTAATGTGTGTGGTTAACTGAACAGAAAATAGCAGAAATGCACTTCCAGACCGAAAGACAAGAGGAGCAATTCCTTTTAACGAAAATACATACAAAAAAACAAAATAGGACAGAAGGTTTGTTACTATCACACCCTCTCCATAGTCCGTGTACACATACTTTTCAGTGGTAATACCTTGTTACCTTTGCTCCAGTAAATGTCCATCTAATCCTTCCTTTTTACTGTACCGCTTTTTCTCCCTCAGCAGCTGGGGCGGGCTAAATCAGACCTGCGTCCATCACCCCAAACCGGTTAACCCTCCGCCCCCAAAGTTTCACCTGGATCTGAAGTTCTCCCATGGATTTCCATATGTAGTGGGCCAGACTGTCCCCCTGCCCCCACCCAAAGACACATATCCGGAGCCGGGACAGGTGTCCCAGGTGATGGCATGGATATGGGAATGACTGGCAGGACTTCGCAAATCCATGGCAGCCATTTTCCATTTTTCTGTCCATGGTTCCCACTGACACAGCAGGGACACTGTTGGACACCCTGTGGAGGCACACATGCACCATGTCAAACCAAGGCCCCTCATTTCATGCTGCTTTTGCCTGCACTCCCACCAGGCCTCCACCTGGTGGCAGTCACGGGCCAAGCTAATGAGCATTCCCTTCTCGGAAGAGGACAGCAATGTCATGGACACTCATTCCTCTCCCACCCCAGCTGGCCCCCAGCACCCCAGTCTGCCTCCGAACCTGGGTCACTGGTGTAATGGGTGGTAGCGCTACCGCTGAGCCACTGGTCCATCCTCATCTAATCCTTTCTTAAACACATCTTGCCTTGCAAGCGTTTGGACACTACTTGGAAACGAGTTCTGAATACCCACTATTCTTTTTGATAAGTACAACAGTACATTCTCCTTGCACCCCAAATGACAGCCCTCCTGTAGATGCTTGTTATGGCCCCTAGCGGTAGTTTCTTTTTTTTCTCATACTCGGTCCCTACTCTTCACACAATTCTGGTTCCTTTAAGAAATTGTCTCCCCTTATTTTCCACTGCTCCAGGATCAACCAGTTTAGGGTATTCAGTCTCTCCTCATATTCCATATCACCACCACACCGATTACCATTTTTGTGACACTGTCCACATCCCTTCTATGATATGGGGTCCAGAACTGGCAGCAATACTCCAACCAAGGCCTCACACGTTGTTTTTTTTTTTTTTTAAATCACAAATATTTATTTATCTGGTTAGTTTTTGATAACTAGGAAAGTACACTAGACAAGAATAACAGCTAGTGATGTACAGTGACTGCTATGTAGTGGTGCCCTAGAGCTGCATACAAAGTTTTGCTTTATACATCCTTTTTCTTTGATTCTGATGGTTTAGGGGGCATTGGAATTGCATGTCAGGAAGTAAGGAAATGTCAAAAAATGTGCAAAAAAAATCAGACTCTATAAGTGTGACAGCATGAGGAAAGGTAAATGTTATGCTGCTTGAAGCAGCATGCACGACTGCACTGCCAAGAACAGAATTGTGACATGAACATGTTAACGTACAAAATGGGGGAGCTGGGTTAAGAAAGAGGGGGAAATAGGTGGCCCTAGATGAAAGAAAGGGGTGGGGAGGATTTTTGGAGCATGAGAAATGACGGCTTTGATGACCGTTTGTACAACTGGGAGGGTAGCGGCAGGTGGATACAAGTCTTCAATTCCTTATAAAAACTGTAATGATCCAACACAAATTGGGAACATTAGTATTACTGCAGTAAAATAATCATTGCAGCCAGGGCTTTAAATTCCCATAATTTAGGAGTCCAAGGGGAGGTATGTCTGGCCTGGTACACCAACTTTTCAACTCTACCTTCCCAGTGGGGCATTTACTGCCAGGTCACCAAAAAGTCCCACAGTTCATCTGTCCCCAAAATTGAGCTCGAGTCCCCAAACTGTAGAAATAAAAAGCAGTCAACACCCCCAGAAGAACTGTGTCTTTTAAATTATCTGGATTTCTGTAAAAACTGTGAACATAGAAGCGCTACTGCAAGAATTAGGTTTAAAATAACTCCTTTAACGTTTAGCACTTTATACTTTAAAAACACAATTTCATGTTGTTGCAGTGAAAATGCAGCTTTCGATAACTACTTGCACATGACCTGTTCCAGTCTCAATACTATGCTTTTATAAGACTGAAATGGATTACCTTGGTCCTATATAACCAATATACATGTTCTGAAAATGTTAACTTATACATGCTTTTACAGGGTTTGAAACTGCCACCCACCTGTCCACCAACTGCGGGCAGATTTTCTGTCAAGTGGATGCAATCATCAATTTGAAGCACCCGCAGGGTGCCTTGTGTTCAGCCAACTTCAATGATTTGCTAGAGCCTAGCTGAACAGCACACCCTGTGCACGTCCAATCTGGAATTTTATTTCTCCCCCTTCAGCTGCGTGAACCAGACAATGCCGGCTCCACCCCTCCTGATGTGCTCACATCCTCCCACTTTAACATGCTAGATAAAGTGCAGAAGCATGTAGCACACCTAAGAGTGGTTTCCAGAATGACAGGGGCAGCTAGAGAGCCAGAGTGGCAGTAAAAACATCCACGACAGCTGTGGATAAAGGAGTGAGTGGGCAGGACATGAGTAGGTAGAGGCATCGAGTTGCAGGCAACAAAGCAGCACCCTACTGGAGTTGTATGTAGGTCATCTTTATGCAATTCTTTTTCCATTTAAGATGAAGACCCCGATTTTAGAAGGTAGACGAGGGTTGCGTCAAGCCCTGCGTCTACCGCAAAGTTTGATGCAGCTGTGCCTAACAGTTTGTCGCAACTTGCTCTGAATTTTGGTACCTTTGGCACAGTTGCGACAATTTACTCACTTTACGGTAGCTTGCACAAATGGCTCACCCCATGGCGCAAATGTAGACTGGGGGAGCTGATCTAAGTCCTGCATTTGGCACAAGGGACTTGCAGCTGAAATTTCTTAAAATCGGACTTGCTGTATTAGTTGACACAAGTCAGCTCTTGCGTCAAACTCCCGGCCACAAGTCCCCTGCAATGATCTAATGACTTTTTAAAAATCGGTCCCGAAGAGTCAGTTTCTTAAGAATGATACAGTACTGCTGTCTTGATATACATTGTTTTAAGAATCTTACTAGACAGAAATACATGTGGATTTAAACTGGCTTAAAAGAGTATATTATCTGTTGTTTCATAAGGCGTTCCTTTTTGGGTTACTAAAGGACACTGCACGTGAGCTACAGTACATCAGAAAGGTTAAGAGCTCAGGGACTGAACTGTGTGTTGGGACTTGAGAGGGAGGCCAGTCAATCGTCTTGAGCTGTAAAATACTGGGCTGGGCTTTGTTGAGCCTGTGCTGTTTAAGCAATTTTGTTAGTGGCCACCCCAGCAGACATGTAGTCTGAACTGCATTGTGTGCGTTTATGAATTTTCTTTTTAACCAGGAGAGACACACTAAGTTGAAAGCTTGTTTACAGGTGTGACCTGGGAGCACAAGGAAGTTAAGTGACTTGCTCAGGGTCACAGAGTATGCAAGTGGGGGCTGTGGGATTCAAACCCAGGTCTCCAGGTTTGCAGCTCAGAGCCTTAAACTACAGTATTATACTGCCTCCTTCCTGTCTAAGTGCTGAAGTGTGTGTGTATATAGGCATGCACGCCAGAGACTGATGGATGGGAGAGGCTTCAAAACAGAGAAAAAAAAATCACATGGACAATGCAGACATTGTTTTTTCTTCATTATTTTAGTTACTGGCAGTGTGGGCTAGTGAAAAGCCTGCAGGGCCAATGGATTTTTCCAGCCACTAGCCCTGCCAACTAGTGGCTGAAAAGGTTAGTTTCAACCCATTTTTTCTGTGAAAAAGCAGCACATTACTTATGTCTTGGGTTTTTAGTCAATAGCCTGGAATAACACTTTGCAATATGTTAGAATGTATTTGTACTTTTATACTACATTTTTTTAAGTCAATACCTGTTTGATATGACAATAAACTTTACCTAACAGAAGAACTGTGAAGAACATACTTTTGGAACAAATGCAGCTTATATTTCATGTCAGCGCTGTGTTTCTTCTCCCCACTATTTATTATTGAGGCCGTATGCATGGAAACAGGAGATTTGTTCCTTAAGAGTTCATCAACTGCTACTGATTATTCCCCACCTGCTTGTGACATGCAGAAAAATATACGGGGAGGTGTGTGTAATGTTATATACACCCAAGGTGGTGGACGCTACATAAACCCCAAGAGCGATACACAGCTCGAGGGGTTTATAAAATCATCCCACACCGAGGGTGTGTGCAAAATTCAAGTTTTACACACCTCCCCATGTTCCAGTTTACATGATTGTTAGGTACCGTCTTCTCACCTTGAAAACCCTACCCAGCAATAATAGAAAACAGTATGGCCTGTGGCTCCGGTAGCACTAGTTCAATAGTGCAGTTGGGCTGAAGCTAGTGGTGGGTGAAGTGAGCGAAATTTGCTTCATGGAGTAATCCGCGAAATTCCACCCATTTCGCAGAGCGAAATGCAAAATTTCGCCTGGAGGAGTGGCGAAATTTCACCCAGCGGAATGGTAAAATTTCACCTTCTGTGGTGAAATTTCATCTTTTGTGACAAAATTCCACCTTCCGGAAGGCGAAATTTCACCCAAGGAAGGTGGAAAAATTTCACAAATTGCTCCACCAGGCAAATTTGGCCACTTCGCCAGCAGAATTTAAATTCCCTGCATCCCTACCTGAAGCATAGTGTATGCATGAGGGAGGCAAGGGAGGCAATGTAGGCATGTGTGGAGCAAGACAGACCCGGCACATGTTCACAGTTATAACTATCTGGCTATAATGGCAAATTATAACTGGGTTTCTCTATGTGTGAAAACACTCACCAGTTATTATATTTCAGTTATTTGTACATCAACAGACTGTGATGACAAAGAATTATGACTTTTTCTGTTTTTCCCCTGCTCCTCCGGCTGTCCCCCTTCAGCTCAGGCTTCCCCAGCCCTGTTACCCTGATGTCCACCAGGACTTACCTGCCAGTCAGTACCTACAGAGCTCCCCCCCCTTGCAAGGTTAGTGGGGCCCTTATCTCCATCAGGAAACAAATCCAATATTTGAACCGGTGTGCGTAGCCAGTCAGGTGCAGGGCCTGTGAAGGTCCGAGCACCATCCTGCCACCGCAGATTGTTTCCATGTTTTTCTCCCCCGAGCAGCAAGGCATGTACTGATGCCATGGCATGTGGTGTGTGCACCCACCAGCCGCACATCGACATCTGCCCTACCCCTCCTGCCTTATCTAGGCAGTCCCGGGTGCCTTCCCCCAGCATACTGCTAGAGGCCAGGCAAACACCAGGCTCCACAAGCCCCCAGACAAGGATCACAGTCCTCTGGATGCTTCATCCTCCTCCCCTCAACCAGCCCTCCAATGCACTGAACGTGCTACTGAACTTGAGTCGCTGGCATCATGGGTGGTAGCTCTACCGCTGCCCCAACAGGTCAGTTGAACATTATGACTAAGTGCGAAATAAGCTGTAGGGGCAGATGAACTCAAAGGGCTAAAGGTCCTGATTTTGTGCAAATCGCCTCAGTAATAAAAAGGGAAGGAGAAAACTATACAAAATATGTAAAATACAAGCTGAATTGAGTCTAAATATTACTTGTTTTAAAGTTTTCCCAGCAGGATCAGCAGCTGTTGAAAAACCCACTTGAGGGCTTAGCACATTCATTTTAAAAGTGCTTTGAAGGGCTGGTGGCTGAAAATACATATAGGTAGCTCTTTTAAGAACAACTAAACCAGCTTCAAAAGTCCATGTATGGACTAGGGGTTGCATAAATTCATTTAGGCCTTTACAAAGCTTCTAAGCATTCAGGGCATGTAAATCAGATTATGGACATGTATTTTTTTTTTTTTTTTTAATATTTGCCACAGTGACCGGGCAATTTCATACCCTGCTTTCAACACAAGTCACACTGGCCTTCTCCCTTCTCCAAAAGCCCCCACTCTTACTTAGCCTGCTGCCACATCTACTGGGAGAGGACAACAGGCTGGACTGGAGTTAAATAAGTTCCCCACTTCCCCATCACTGCTTCATGGCAAGGCAAAGCCCTACCGGCCATGATATTTTATATGCATATCAAGATTATCTAAGAGCAATAAAACAAGCCGGAGCATGTTGGAAGTGGGGAAGGGGCATGGAGAACTGCTATGAATTAAACTGTTATGAACTGGGGGGGTCAAAGTTGTTAATTGGGTAAAACAAATGATTGATGGGATAGGAGGTAGACGGTGGTGGTAAATGGCACTCGATCAAATGAGGGGAGAGTGACTAGCAGGGTACCACACGATTCAGTACTGGGGCCAGTCCTGTTCAACATCTTCACAAGTGACACTGTAGGAGAATTTGAAGGGAAGGTATGTTTTTTTGCAGATGGCACCAAGATCTGTAACAGGGTGGATACTCAATAGGAGGTGCAGAAGATGAGAAGGGACCATGGAAACCTTGAGGAGTGGTCAAGAGTATGGCAGCTGAGGTTTAATGCCAAAAAAGAGTAAAATCGCACACTTACACGGATACTTTTTCAGCTTATTTTCTATGGTCAAAGCAAAAGGTTGAGAAGTTTTTTTTTTTTTTTTGTTTAGTTAAGAAAATATATTCATGTATTTATCTATTTACTTAAAAATTGCTAACGGGAACCGGCCTGTGATTGCAGCATTAGGATTACCGCTGGCAATGCCAGTGAACCAGGGGAGGTTGCCATCCTTCTCTAAAGAGGGAATGTGACAGATGCCGCCATGCGAGTGCCACCTGGGTGACCACCAGTGGAGCTGCAGGTGACCCTGCTAGCTACAGGAGGAGGGCATGTCTGCTGGTGATGCATGTTATCACACTTGCATAGGCACACATGTGCACCCTTGTTGCCGATGTCCCAGGAGAAGGAAAAACACTGGAAAAGCCCCCAAACTGAAGCAGGAGGAATTTGGTCTCCTGTAGGCCCCAAACCAGTGACCCTGGCACCTCCTCTACTAGATTCGGTCATCACAGGTGCTTGAGGAACCCAGAACGGTCCCACCATGGGGGTTAGGTAAACCATGAGGATAAGGCGGGAGAAAGTGAGGAGAAGTCAGGTCATGAGCCTGGGAGGCCAGCAGAAGGGGTATGTTGGAGGAGGAGAACATAAGCAGAAATGAAAAAATAAAAGAAAGTGGTAATTGGGAGGCACACTGAGCTGGGGGGACAAAGTGGGAATGCATGTACAAAGACAGCACAGTGTTACCACTGACGCAACCATGGCTGAAATGCTGTGGGGTAGAGGCATGGTTCTAATGGGCCTTTCATGATGATGCTAATGTCACTGGCCATTTTGAAGGGCATAAAAGGTTGAGAGGGACTGGACCCCCTCATCCCCCCGAGTGGTTGTGCCAAGGAGTGTTACACAGCTGTTGCATGGCAGCTATACAATTGATGAGTTTCAATTAAAAAAAAATAATTTCGGCACACTGCACACCCTGTATTTTCTTCTATTTCCCTTCCTAATGTTTTGACCTGCTGCAG
Source organism: Neoceratodus forsteri (assembly GCA_016271365.2). Taxonomy (NCBI): domain Eukaryota; kingdom Metazoa; phylum Chordata; order Ceratodontiformes; family Ceratodontidae; genus Neoceratodus; species Neoceratodus forsteri. Next base: position 36,288,423 of record JADMNL010000037.1, on the reverse strand, counting down.
GGCATGTCCTGCTAGAGCAGCTCAGAAAGGGATGGGACAGGCTGGTGCATTTAGTTAGAAGGAGGGGGTGCAGTAGGAAAGGGGAGGACTGCCACATAGGTAAGGCAGAATAATTAAAGTAGGGTGGGCAGACTGGATGGGCCAGGAGCCTTTTTTGTCATTAACTTCTATATATCTATGTTTTATGTATCTATGGATTGGGAGTAACATCAGTTCAAACATCAGTCTCAAACTTCTTCCAGTAATCTGCCCTCCGCTTGCCTTCCCAAGCTAGCATTTATATTTAAATCAGGCATTGCTACATGCTTTAGAACATGTCAAATACTGAACTGACACACTCACTTAAAATCAGCAGTCTTATGCAAGTGGAATCTCACATTCCTGGAAACTAAAGTCGCTACAGATGACCCGTTGCTTAGTAACAATCTGCATACCTTAAAAACAGACTCTACGTTTCTAGCAACAGCTGGCATGTGAAATGGCAGCAACTAACTGTGAAATAATCTGAACATTTTATTTATTTATTTTTACTGGTTGTTAAATGTTATTCACCAACCCACATCTGATATTCAAGGTAGTGTGTGTGTGTGTGTGTCTGACACGTGTGTATGTATACAAAGATGTTACAAAGCAAACAACTCTGTACTTGGACACAATGTACTGTTGTGGGCTCAAATCTAGACTAGAGACATCACTTAACAAAAAAGATACATGTCATTTTGGAGTGTGATATACTGATTGCGTATACCACAGTAGCCACGATTGCAGTGCTTCGCCCACTGAATAATCATCATATTACACAACAGAATTTAAAGTACTCCTCTTGTCTGTACAGCTTGTTTTTGGGCAGGGGAGAGGGGGCTGTCACTTTCACAGAATATTTAAATCGGTACACAGTGATGTTCTCTAACTTTGCATGCAATAAAAATGAAATATCCGTTCTGGATAAACTGCAGCAAGGTTAGTGTGGTCTAGTTGGCAGTGCTCTTACCTCGAGCATTAAAGTCTTCAGTTCCAATTCCCACGTGGAGGAGTAGGGGTAATACCAAATTCTGACCATACAGTGCAGTAACTGAGGAGAGCTAAACTGTAGGAGGTGTCATTCTTGGACAATAGCTCAGAGTAGGTGGTGCTGGGTGATAAGTGGCATTCCCTCAGAGATCAGTCCTAGGTCCTCTTGTTATGTATGTATTTTCATTAATGATTTAAACAATGGAACCGCTCATACCACTCAACCCCCTGCCTTGTAAATCACAGACAATGATGAGAGAAAAAGACCTGTCAGCCCATCCAGTCGGCCCACTCTACCCAACTACTCTGCAGTGGCCACAGTGGCCTTCCCTCCCATTTGTTTCCACCCCCCTTTTCTTGCTAATCTCATATGCCTGTTCCATCCCAGTTAAAGTTGTTCACTGATTTGGCTGGTACCACTTCCTCCAGCACCCTGTTCCACCAGTCCACCACTCTTTTTGCTTATGGACATCCCATTTGAATATCCCCCTGTGAGTTTAAAGGGACACTGTCAGCTTTTAGCTGATTGTTTACAGCCCCAGTTAAGCACGATGCCAGCACATATAATTATTCTGCATATAACTGTCACTGTGCCTGCTTATCTGAAAATTAGCATTTCTGCACCCCCCCTCCCCGATTTTAGTATTTACTGGGCCAAGTGAAATCCTGGGTGCTCCACACTGGTCCTGTGCATGCACTTCTTACATGGCATGGAAGCGCCAGTAAACTCGTGTCTGAACAAGTTTAAGATTTTATTTTTTTTTTTTTACGCATTAATTTAAAACAATATTTCAGTAGAGGACAGTATTCTGAGTCTTAAAAAGTGATTGCACTTCTGAAACGAGCACTCTAACATGTTTCATGCTGTAGTTGAAATCTAGAGCCGAGACTCTGGCCATGCACACGGACTGCTTGTCCTAATGCACGTCCCCAGAGTCACAGCTTCATATTTCAGCTACAGAATTAAACAAGTCAGAGCGATATTTCAGAAACAGTCATTTTTTTTAAGATTCTGGATACTGCCCTCTATTGAAATAACATTTTAAAGAACACCTTTCCTGGATTTTCCTTATTGCCCGCACAATTATCAGGAGGCTCCCTTACCTGACTGGGAGTTTCTCCATAGTAGTTGTAAAATTAATCACATTTTGGCCCCAATGGGGCTAACCGCTCGATCCCTTCTACTTCTTGGTCTCCGACACCATCCACGCGCTTCCTTGCTTTGTGATGTAATTATATGTCTAGCATGGGGATGTGCTCCATTCAAGTCTATGGGGCGTTATTTTAAAAGTTATTTTTATTACTATGACCGGACTTTCAGTACAAATCGTGGCAATTATTCAAGTAACGAGACTTCATCAGGACCATCTTAAGGAAAACCTCAAAGTGGACCAGAAGTGGAAGACTGCTGGGATACTCACCAAGCTTGAGGCACAGCTACATAAAGCATGGCGTCAATGCTGGCGGAGAAATACAGGTTACTCACCTGTAACAGGAGTTCTAGGAATGGTATATGTTGTTCATCCATACTTACTGGCAGGTTCCTTGCCGCTTTAAATCTTGTTGGAAACAGACAACAGAAGTGGCCATAAATTTCCTATAACAAAAAAAATATTATAGCTGGCCGGCCGTTTGGGCAGGCACAAGAGCACCCTCCTTCCCAGAGATGAACAAAACAAAAAGCTGAGAGGACTTTTTCAGTATTTAGTGGGATCAAGATAGAAACGTAGTGCTCTATGCAAATCTAGGGTATCCAGCAATGCTTCCTCTTAGTTAGCATGCTCACCATAATGCACAGGAAGCGGAATGGTCCGACTCAGTGTGAAAACAGAAACCACTTTTGGCAAAAATGTAAGAGATTGGTCCATAAGGAAACCCCATCTTTGCAAAAAAAAAAAAAAAAAAATCAAAAAGGAGGCTCACTCATAAGAGACTGGAGCTCAGAAATTCTATGAGCAGGTGTCATATTGACAAGAAAAAGCACTTTCCAGGAAAGGAAATGCATGTTCCAGGTCATAGCGGGCTCAAACAGAGCCCTTGTCAAATTTCTCTAAAATAAAATTAAGGTTCCATGGTGGAACCGGTTTACAGATCAGGAGACATAGCTGCAGAATGCCCTTATGGAGCACAGAGGACACTTCTAGTTTTGCCACCATTCTTCCATCAACAGGGGCATGGAAAGCTGAAACACAGCAGCCAGATTCAATTTAACAGATGAGTACTGGAGATCAGAGTCAGATAATGATAGAAGGTAGTCTAGTACTAGCTTCTATTTCAAGGAATATTTATGTCGGGTGGCAGGCTCCCTAGCTGCCAATAAGACATCAGCAACCTTAAGGGAAACCCCAAAATGGGCAATGGCTATCTGTTCAGGAGCCATTCATGCTGATGCAAGGACTTAAGGTCCGGATGAACCAGAGATTCATGCTCTTAGGGCAGCAGATCCCAACACAGGGGAAGCTGAACAGGAGTTTCCACTGCCAGATGCTGCAGAAAAGGGAACCAAATCTTGCGAGTCAAAAGGGTGCCATCAATAGGTTCCGCCCACAGCTTGAGTAGCATTCTCTGTATGAAAGGTACTGAAGGAAAGACATAAAGGAACCTCCCATTCCAGGAGAGTGACAAAGCATCTCACCAGAAGACTCCATGCCCTGGAGCGACAAGCACAAACGTGGCAGTTTTGCTTAGTGTGGGGACACAAAAAGGTCCAATTCTGGACAACCCCACCTTGCAAAGGGGTTGTCTGGAGCAGAGGTCAATAGTTCCCATTCTTGAGTCAAGGATTCAGACCTGCTTAGCCTGCCTGCTAAGACATTTTGGGCACCTGGGAGGACACCATGACCGAAAGCAGAATGCCTTGAGACATGGCCCTGATGAAGACAGTGCATTTCAAAACAATAAACTATACAAAATGAAACCAATTCTATCAATTCCTGTTGCACTGCCAGAGTGCATGGTATCCCCCTCACCCCCGACACACACATATGACCCATGCAACTCTGATCCTGTTAACATGCACCTCAATGTTTACCAACACCCAGCACTATAAGAAACAGTCAGATGGGAAGATATCTGCCTGTGGTATCATTTATTTTGCTCCCAGCTTGATTTCCTCCATATCACTCCTGCTTGTCTGGAGGTCCTCAGCACCTGATGGGGCTACCATGTCTTAGGTTAGCCTAACATGAGCTACCGAAGTCTGCATACTCACACAGCCAGCTCAGTTTCTATCCTTCCAAGTACACGGTTCTGTAAGCCAGTCAGAGAGAAGCGAACTGTAAGGCCACTTTTGGGTGGGTCTGGGACATCAGAAGAGCACCCTGGTGAGGGTCCCCCTTCCCCTCAGCATTTTCCTAACCCATCCTGTGACACAGAGGAGTGATGTCAACATGCTTCTCTGAGAATGTGCTGTCCCTTTGCAATACCTCTCTTACAAACTGCATGTGCTTAGCGCTAAGAGGCAGCCATATAGCGAGACAAGCAGTCCCTCACACTCCAAGGAGGACAGCATGTGAGGAATCCTGGGCTCGTCACATGAACCATGGTCACCTACATGCCAATCAGTCCCCCACTGCATGGCACTACAAAGCCGTCTCTAACTGTATTTTTCAGTTCAAGTCTGTTGCATTCTTATTTGAAGGCATAATATAAATTGACAACACATATATCTCAGACTCATCCATTGCTGTCTGATGCGGGACAAGGTAGGAGTTATTTATTGCCATGACGTTCTTAAGGCCTATTTAAATGGTCACATATGCACCACAGTAACCAGAGCTCTCGGGTTGCTGTGGTGCAAATGCAGCCATTAGGACACTTACCCAATCAAGGTAAGTCCATCCTTGCACCTTTCCTGGAGCCACTGGAGGACTGGGGATGCATTTTGGCTGTACCGCTCACTCCAGAACACCTGCCTGGTGCCCCCACACAACTGAACGCCACTCCCCCTCCAAAAACATAGAAGTTAAACGGCAGATAAGGACCGCAAGACCCATCCAGACCGCCCATTTCTTTTTCTACCTTATGAATGTGCCATCGGCCTTTGCTCTGTCAGTGGCCTATCTATTCATACTCATCTGTATTGCTCCCTTATGCCTATTCCATGCCTGTTTGAAGCCCTACACTGTATTCATAGCCACCACTTCCTGAGGTAGGCTGTTCCATGCATCCATCACCCTTTCTGTGAAAAAGAATTTCCTCACATTCCCCCCTAAATCGGCCTCCCTCTAGTCTCATGCTGGGTCCTCTTGTCCAAACATTCATGACCCCTCTCTAGCACTGCTTGTATCAGTGCTGATAGGCACTGTTTAAACATGAATCAGTGTGGGAGGTCTCAGGGGCCACAGAGCAGGCCAGCACGTGTGTCTGGTGACAGCCATGTAAACAGACCTTTAGATTGCCAAAGGCAGTGTAGGGAAGTCCGACACCTCTATTCTGTCTGAAATGTTCAAAGATTTCATACTGATAAGGCAGCAGTTACTACTCTGGACTGACTGACCGATTTTTCCATGAATGGGTACTTTTGTTAAAATAACAGATGAAGGAAAAGGATTGTGCAGATCTGTGCACAATGGACCAAGCTTAAAACAGAACAAGTTTAAGATTATCATGTGGCATTCCAAAGCTACATCAGCAGACCTAGTTATGGGGTTTACAAGTTGCCAAATTGCAAATGTCTGAAGCTCAGTCAAGGCTGCCTTTAGATGGTGCCTGTTGCTGAGTGGTGAAACCTTGCCCTTGCAAAATGTCAGATATTTGCAATCTGGCAAAGTGGCTTGGAATGCCAGCCCTTGCTAATTTGCTGAGCTGTGGACATGCTACAACATAACAAGGGCCTTTTGTGAAGTACTGTCTAATGTAGCAACATTCCAAACAGACTGGCATATTTCTCTTGTAACTGGACTACTGCTTGCATTCTATTTATGTTCGATCTAGAATACTATGCTTTTACTTTGAATGTGGTCCTCAGGGATTTCATCTTATCAATGTGTGCCTCAGTATTCATACTCACAAGCAAAAGTGGCTGCACTTAACTGAGAATATAAACCCAGAGACAACAGCAGATATACTGCACATAAATCTATTTTTCTTTGCATATAGCAAACGGCAAGTACCAAAAAGAGTATAAAGTAGAATAGTCACGGTAAAACGTGGACAAATGGCTGTGCAAAAATGCATTTTACTAATAAATACATGCAAACGGTATATAGACTGTAATAAGATACTAGACACTGGAGTGTTACTACTGCCTGCCAGAGCTCTGCCTTTACCTTAGCGCTTGCTCCGTTCAAGACCTTCCTCAGGGGCTTATTTACATTTGCTGTAGAATCTCATGCCTTTACATTAAATGTGATCTTCAGGGAATTTCATTTCATTGGGGTGCTTCGGTATTTGACACACAGTAAATAAACTATAAAAAGGAGGCAGCAGGCCATCTCTTACCATTTCACATTCAGTAGAAATATACAATCCCCCACGTGACATTAAACAGATGAAAACTTTCCAGAACAGGTTTATAAGCAGCATTTAGAGAATATGGATTATCTTGTACATCAGCTGTAAGCACCTGAATACTATACTGGTAGTGGTCGCTTAAGAAATAAGCCAAGAAGGGGTGTGGGTTATCGGGGGTTTACCACGGCTGGAGTGGTTTGCCTACAGCAGCAGCCGAGTGGGTAAATCTGCGCCAGCCGTGGTAAATCCCCCAATAACCCAGATCCCCCGAGTGGCTTATTGCGATTATACCAAGTACTGTTTTTGTTTTATTATTTAAAAAAAAAAAAAAAAAGTTTTTGTTTACTTTCCCCTGATGTACGGAGCTGCTCTTTTACAGTCACCGCTTAGCGGGAAACAAGATGGCGGATGGAGTTCCGTGATTTTTGCCGTTGGATTGCTTTTTTTTTTTTTTATAAAACATGCGGCAGGCTGGCACCTTTTGCGGTGATTATCGGTAAATAATCAAGGCAGGTTAGGTGCCAGCCTGCCTATCTGATTGGTCGGTGTCCGAAGTACATGGTATAAAGTATTGTTCTGTCACCCAAAATAAACTCACTAGTTGGAAACACAGAAGCTTGCCACAGGCAGTATAAATTCACCTCACCTAGGAATTTCCAACTTCTGCAGTCATGCCAACCTTTTTTTTTTTGTTTGTTTAAAAAGAATTTATGACTTTTGACCCCACTTTTATTCCATAATGTGCTTCCTCTTTTTTAAAGATTTTCTTTTTTCTCGGTTTGGTAGCTTGGGGGGGAGGGGGCGTGGTATATCTGTGATGTTCCCCTCGTGACCCATAGCACATTTTTATTAACTGTTTATTAATAGTTATTTTGTTTTTGACTATGTAAGCTGTATTAACTGTGCTTGTTTGCTATACCAGTTGTGCTGTTTTGTATATTTTTTGGTACTGATTGTGATGGAATTGTATCTCTTTTACTTTATTTTATTTATTTCATTTTTGATAACCCGGGTAAGTACAATAGCCACAAGAGGGACTATTTTCAGACATGACCTGGGAGGTCACAACATAGCAGTCAGAAAAACAGAGTAACAATGTCAAGATATGACATATTGGAAATACAGGAGTGTAAGTCAAACTAAGTAATATATCAGACTCGGCAATAAACAAGAGAACAGTAGGTTTTTAGACATCACGTAAGTGCAGCAAGTTACTATGTCGAAAAACAAGTGCATCAATTACTTTAAGCAGTTCTTATTGCATATTTTATTCTATTAATAAAGCTGTCATTATAAAAAAAGAATTTGACACTTTTGGGGAAACATTGGAAAACATAATATTTAGACAATTCAGTTTATACATTTGCTGTATTTGTATCACTTGTATTCTTCATTAATGGATTAATTTACATGGAAACATGATCCATGACCCCTACAGTTGATCTGCTCCCACTCTTGAAACTTTTGCTTAAGTCATAATCTTCTCTGAATGACATCATAATAATTCATTTGTTTAATTACAGTTGATTTACCCTAGACAACCCAGCTGAGATGCAACACCTACTTTTTTGGGGGGTTGGGTCCTGCTTCTCCCCATTTCCGCAGCTGGGTAGACTGACATACTGGGAGGTTTGGTGACTTACCCATGGTCACACAAGGCATATCTGACTGTCGCAGGGTTTGAACCTACACTCTCCTACCTCCCAAGCTGGTGCTCTAACCATTAGAACAAATTGCCTCCACAATTTTCACAACAACAAACGGTGATGTCACAAACATATGATGGTGACATAAGCAAAGGATTTAGCAACAAAAAAAGAACTCAGGGGACAAGGATCTTGTTTCCATAAAAATCAACCTAGTAATGAAGAACAAAGGAAAGATACATGTAGACAAATAATGAGCTGAATTGTAACTGAACATTGTTTTTCAATGTTTTGTCCAAAGTAGTTTATATAAGCTCTGATCTTTTGTTTGCTGGTCCCACTATCCTCCATGGGCTTGTACTTAGCCCCTGGTGAAAAGCAGTCCTGGAAAAAACATCTGATCAGAGAGTATAACAGTTCTAATATGCACTGTTGGCTCTTGAATCTCCCACTGCTACCTACTGCTCTGATGTCAGATGCAGGGGATTCTGGGATTTGTAGTAAAAGAAAGATATCCTACAACCAAGCAAAATCAGTCTGATATAATCTACTATACTACAGTAAACAGTATGTAAAACAAAATGTTTCTGCCCACAAAGTGCACACTGGGACCAGCCCCACACTTGAGTATTGTGTCCTTTGTTTTGATTGTTCCCCTTTAAAGTGGCAGTGTCAGCCATTTTTACATCACGTCATTTCCACTTGAAAATCCACATTTCATAAATGCTTACCTTCTGTAAAATTAACTGAGGTTGCTTGTTGTTTCATCTGCTTTCTTTCTTGGTAAAACTGAAATGCATGCTAATGGTGTAATTATACACAGCCTTGTTTTGTTTCAACTCCTTGGTCAACTAGGACCCCCCCCCTCATTTATGTATTTATTTATTTATTTATTTATTGCATTTTGGTAACTGTGTGTTCCCACTGAGACCAAAGGTCCCTTTTTCAGGGGCGACTCGGAGTTAATTATATACATTGTTTATAGGTTGATATACAATTACATAATCTGGATCAGAAAAAAAACACAATTAACATTTAGGTACAGATATATCAGACATGACAGCAATTGACTTGGGAGTCACACCCAGGGTATTACAGAAAACCAAATAATTAGTCACAATTTAGGGAGAAAGCCTGTAAGAGACCAACAAGTACTAGTGCTAGTGCTAGAAAGGACAGTATTCCACAGTGTCAAGCCAGCTAGGGAGCTGGATCATCATGATGTAATAGTCTCCTCTTCTCTAACTGCATCATGAGTAGCTAGACTATGATGGGTGTTGCCAAGTCTAGGAAGGAAGGATGCAGTGGGAGTTGATCAAGGACTGCAAGCAAACACGTACGTGTGTGTGTGTCTGGAGAAACACCAGTATGGTGGGCAGTTTTTTACTTTTAAAAAGAACAAAAAAAAAGTGAATCAGAGTAAAAGTAACAGCTACATCAGCAAATTCCACAGAATATGATCCATCACCAAAGTTATTATACATCTATATCTATATCTATATAGATATACACACACACACACATACACACATAGATATATATATATATATATATATATATATATATATATATATATATCTATATCTATCTCTTAGCACCATTTGCAAACTGTGAGAGGCCTTTCGGCACCATGCAATTCTGCTTAAAGTTGAACCAGCATAATATTCTGTGGTGATTTGCATATGCAGCCCATGATGCTTTGCATTGTGTGGGAATGTGTGATTGTGTGTGTGTGTGTGTGTGTGTATATTATATATATATATACATACACACACACACACACACACACACACACACACACACACACACAGGCCTAATGGGGTTGACTGTGTCCCATGATCGGCTACCAGTGTCACTTTAATGAGTATTCTTCTCCAAATGGCGATTGTCAGATTCTGAATGAAATGTAAACTTACTGCTACTGCGAACATGTGTTACAAACATGGTGTCTTTCTTTTGAAAATGGAAATAAAAGCAGCAGGCAGCTGGTGCAACAGTAGCAACTGAGTCAGCAAACTGCATATCTATCACTCAAAGCCAAACCAAGAAATAATAAAAAAAAAAACTGCACTCTTATGCATTTCTGAACTGGTTTTCCTGTTTGCTACCCCTATTTGCCTGCTACCGAGTCCAAGCAATACACTATTTTCCCCCTATATTTTATGTAGTCACCCTACAGCTGGTATGCTTGGTCTTGGTTGACATTCTGGTGGCTACATGGTCTGTGCTAAGGTTAAAAAAAAAAAAAAAAGAGATTTAACTGCAGACTTGTCAAATTGGCACCGATATTATCCTAATAGGCAATGAATGGACAATGATGAAAAGGATTAGCAGACAGCAAATTTCTCCGACAGATAACGAGGAGCTGATGTTCAACTAGCGAGCCTGTCACTGGCGTCATTATAAACCAAAAACCATTTAAAGAAGCTGGCATCCTAGTCTCGGTGCTTGCCCCAGCCTGCCTCAAAGCGACTTTCCAAGGAGAGATGAAAATGTTTGAAGATCCTGATGCAGCAAGGAGGTTCTTAGAGAGCAGTGTTCAGCTGCCGGATGAATTAGACTCAGATTTCAAAGAAGATGAAGCAGAAGTTACACATTATAACCCAGTTCAGCCCACTGCCTCCTAACCCTCCCTCAACTGGACTCAAATATGTTATGATGCTTTCATATTTTTCTTTCTTTGTTGTTTTGCAATGCTACAGCTGTTTCACTCAAAACAGCCCGCTATAGATATGAAATTAGTGTTTTCATTACTATTCCTGTATGAATTGGCAGGAAAGAATAATATTTGGAAGCACAGATGGACTTTATTATGCTAATTTTATTTTTGTCTCCTCTTGCATAAATTAGTAGCTAACTTACTTTAAATACCCTTAACATTTAAAAAAAAAAAAAAAATTCTGTTTATTTGATTAAGCTGTTAACTGAATGCATGTTATACTGAATCTCTGATTACTCTATTATTTTCTTGTATGTCATTTCCAATGGTCTCTATGAATAAAGTAAAAAAAAATAAATAAATAAAAAATAAAGCAAACTTAAAACTTTTTTTTGAAAGTGGCAATAACATTTTTTGAAGAGCATCTGTTTCTATGTGCTGTGCGTGCATCTGTCCCATTGGAAAGGAGTGGAAGTCTATGAATAATGGTAATTTGCGGTACAATATTACTGGTGAGCTGATGTTCAACTAGATTTGTAACACGGCATTAATGGCCCAGACACAATCGGGATCCGGGATAGTCTCAAAAGCGTCACGGGACCATAGCCGGAGCGGGTATTAACCCAGCTTATATGCCGTGCCCGCTCCGGCAGTACCGTGACCAGCCAGACCCCCAGTCTAGCAGCACTGGGTCCTGTGGCCGAGCGAGATGAGGAGTGACAGGAGCGCCGGGCAGTCAGCCTCATTTGCCGTCTGAGCGTGGAAACAGGGAAGGGGGACCTGAACCTGCGGCAGACCGAGCGGCCAGACTTCCACTGCCAGACCTTCACCGTCCATGGCACGGAGAATGTGTTCCATGGAATGGGGCCACCGGTGATTGGGAGTGGAAGCAGCCAGGCAGAGGAAGAGAGCGCAGGGCACACCGAGGAGCAGGATGGACAGCCCAGCTGGAGCACGGCAGCACGGAGCAGTGTGTCGGAGGCAGAAGGAAGTGACAGCCCCCAGCATGCATAGCACCAGTGCGATCCTCCTCGGAGCGGCCGAACTGTGCACCTGAGACCTCCCGTGGCGGGTATCAGGAGAATACCCGCACCAATCTCCACACAAGTGCAACAGCGATGTTGGCCGCATGCCTCCGGCGAAGCTAGGGACAGAAGCTGATCACCACATATGTACGTATGTAATGTTCCACACTGTGCTCTGATCCCAAAGTGAAGCTGTACAAACCTCACACCGCTGCCGCCTCTCATTGTTGATGTCGCACAGTGGGCCCCTGCCAGCTGCCTCCACCGACCCGCGGCCCGTGTTACAAGCGCATTAAGCCACTCAGTCGGTGGCATCTAATGCGATTGATGCATGGGGGATGGGTGGTGACCCTCGGCCTTGGGCCGCCACCGCCCCCCCCATGCACCAATCCAGCATTAGATGCCACCTTCATCGTGGCTTAATGCTTACTTATAATGTAAGTAGAAAAATGTAGGTATATAATTAAGAATGTCACAATTTTCCCCCAATTAGGACACTACCTGGCCATGGGCCAGAACATGAATAAAAGTCTGCATTTATAGTTAGGGCATAATCCATAAAGAAACCCTAGATACATGCAACCTGTATATAGCTAACACAGAAATATAGAAACATAGAATTTGCCAGCAGATAAGGACCGCTAGGTCCATCAAGTATGCCCATTTCCCTTACCTGTATCAGCAGCCGCTGACCCTACTTGGTCCTTGGCTTAGCCTCCCCCCCCCCCCATCTAGGATATCCTTATGCCTATCCCATGCATTCTCGAATTCCCCCGCCATGTTTGCTCCCACTACCTCCCCAGGTAGGCTATTCCATGCATCCACCCCCCATTCTGCAGGGGCCAAAATTGGGACCAGTCCACTTTTTTTTTTTTGTTGTTGACCGGGTTAGCGCACTAGACAAATTCTGCCTATTTTCAGGCATGACCCAAGACTTGCCAAATGCTGGTAAATTTTGTATTGGGCTCGTAATAGTTTCCTCTGACTAGCCCTGCAGACTTGTGCTGGGGAAGGTAACATTTCAATAAGTACACTATCTGGGCCAATGGAAAAGTCTATGGGGCCAGTGGATTTTTCCAGTCACTAGCCCTTTTGGCTTGTGTCTCCAAAACTTAATTTCGATCACAGATTCTGTGAAGAAAAACTTCCTCACAGTGCTCCTTAGCCTGCCCCCCTCTAATCCCATAGCGTGCCCCCTTGTTCTTGTACATCTCCTAAACTGAAAGCTGTTGCCCACCTGCACCTTGTTAATGCCCTTAAGATACTTGAAGGTTTCTATCATATCTCCCCGTTCTCTCCTCTCTTCCAATGTATACATATTGAGGTCCATTAATCTCTCCTCATACATCTTCTGGTGCAAGCCCTGCACCATTTTAGTTGCTCTTCTCTTCTCAGAACTGCCTCTACCCTGTCTAAGTTCCTACAGAGATGCAGCCTCCAGAACTCTACAGAGTACTCCAGATGAGGCCTCACTAGTGTTTTGTACAGTGGCATTACCACCTCCCTTCTTTTGCTAGTGATACCTTTTTCTATGCACCCCAGTCTGGGGTACCTACCTCTGCACTTACTAATGCCAGCACACATGACGACATTCACATACCCCAGTTCCCCAAGCTCAGTGCATGCAGTGCAGTGCAGACAGGCATAGGCATGGGCAGGTCAGGGGGATGCAAGTGCTGGGCACCAGGCTGGATGCCCGGACCAGCTCCACAGTAGATCCAAAGCCCCACATGAAGCAGGGGCTGGCCGACTGATGTTTCTCCATTGGGAACACCTTTTTGTTTTGTTTGTTGCTGGACTGCGTCAGTACGTTTCGTGGCCAGCATAAGACAAGAACGTAGGGACTGCAAAGGACAGCAACAGCACTGACTAATACAGTATAAATACTGCAGGCTTTAGCATTAAACCATCATAAAAATTACAGGATGCCATACATGAGTTGGGTCATGACCTTTGCAATGGCGTCAAGTAGGTTCACACACCAGACTGAAGTACCTCCATTTACATTTAAATCCTGATAAAATTAGGAGGGTGCAACAGGGCTAATCATTGTTCATGCCTACAAACTACATAGGTAAACAGAATAAAAGGCTGAGGGGATCATCCCTTTAAAGTAAAACTAAAACTGTGATGAAATATGTATTTAACATGTTACTATACAGCATGAAGGGAGTCACATTTGCTAGAGGTGTACAAGGCAGCCACGTGGTCTACAGTACATGCCTTCACTACTTACTGCTATCTGGATATCTAAACTATAAGGGAAGCCATCTTTGGTACTTCTGTGCTTCAGAACCTTTTTCCTAAATAGTTTCTAGACCCTGCCTCTCCAGTTATTAGCTGGAATCTGCTACTTGTATGATATTAAAAATACACTCTTGTTGCTAGAAGAACAGAATACTCACCGTAGTAATAACATTTCTTCTAGAAAGTATATTTGTGAGATACACAAGCCCTAGCCTACCTACCCTTATACAACCTGTATATAAAGTTTTCTTCAGGTCATGTCAGATCAAATGTTTTTAAAAGTTTTCTTGCTTTAGTATTTTACAACTTCAAACTCAGTTTCTATCATTTTTCATCTTGTGATCTGTCATTTCTTAATGAACAGCACAAGTCAGTTGAATGGTCACTGCTCTCTTCTCTTCAGTTATAAATCTGCTGTTGGAATGTCAGGGGAGCATAACCACACTGAGAGTTTACACTTTAGAATATTAAAGTTCTACCTCTGGAACAACACCTCAGGGCTGAGACGCTGCTATTTTATTACTCAGAAATATACCCTCTTGCAGAAACATGACTACAGTGAGTAATATTTTCATTGAAACCTTAGTCCAGGACAGCATTTTGGTATGCAAAGCATTCAGAAAACTGCTGTGTATGCTTCCATTTCGGCCTTTCTGCAGTCTGAGCCTCCCGTGTCCCCTCACCTATAGTTTCAAAAGTTGGATTGCATGTCAGCATACTGTGGTTTTGTCTTCACACACACTCATTCTGCCCTCAAGAATGCAACTCAATCTTCTACTTAGCCAGTGTGTTTTACTGTAGTTCTTGCCCGCCAATCTCTGAGCATAGCTATAAGTCATATGAAGTCACTGAGCTCTCTTGATACATAGAATTTGATGGCAGACAAGGCCCACTAGGCCCACCTAGTCTGCCCACTTTTCTCTACCTGCTGCAAAAACCAAAGACCCTACTTGATCTCTGGCTTTGTTCTTCTACCTATCACTAGGGCACCTCTATGTAAATCCCACACATTTTTTAATTCCCCTACCAAATTTGCCCCCACCAGCTCCACCAGGAGGCTGTTCCATGCACCCACCACCCTTTATGTCTTTGACAGAAACCTTTGCTAGGGGTTGTGCTTGAACACTGTTTAATTAGCTTTATTATAAGTAACCGAATCATCGGACATTATTTATGAGGCCGGCATAGTTTCAGATTAGTTCATTACACTCCTTGAAATGCTGGTACAGTTAAAACACCACAGCCCATGTCAGTCCTGTGAAACCGCGGTTCTCCCTGTTCCAGAAATTGCAATGGAACCGGTGAAAAAAATAATAAATTATATATAAAGCTGAGCCAAACTAATGCAGATTATAAAATGGGTAGAGAAAATCTAGCAAGCTGACAGGGTACTTAAGGGCCTAAGGGCACCTAAAGGTGGATAAATACCCAGGGCCAAATGGTGTTTACCCAAGGGTCCTAGGAAAACTGGTGGATGTTCTGATGGGTCCCCTGTCAGACCTGTTTAACACCTCTCTGGAGTCAGGGAATTAGCTGCAAGACTGGAGAACTGCACAGGTGGTGCCTTTCCATAAGCGTCGGCCAACGGATGAACCAGAGAACTACAGGTCAGTCAGTCTGACCTTAGTAGTGGACAAGCTGATGAAGACCCTCCTGAAAGAGAGACTGGTGAGCTTTCTAGAGGATAATGGTCTCCAGGATGTGAGGCAGCATGGTTTTGTGTCAGGGAGGTCCTGCCAGACTGACTTCTTCAACTGGGCCATCAAGACAGTGTACAAGGGCCAACTAGTTGATGTCCTATATCTGGACTCCAGCAAGGCCTTCAGCTCTGCGCCTCACAGGAGACTGGTCAGGAATCTGGAAGACCTGGAGGTGTGAGCTAAGCTAGTTGGATGGGTCAAAAGCTGGCTGCAGGACAGAAGCCAAAAGGTGGTAGTTGGGGGGTAGAATTCTCAGAACCAAGGCCTGTGACCAGTAGGGTCCCATAGGGCCTGGTGCTGTGTTGTTTTAACATCTTCATAAGTGACACTGTGGATGGAATCAATCTGTCTGTTCATGGATGACACAAAGCTCTGTGGGAGGGTGAACACAGAGGAGGCAAGACAGGAACTCAAGGAAGACCTGGCTAGGCTAGAGAAGTGGTCTGCCTGTCATTTGACAACTGGGGTTCAACGCTAAAAAGTGTAAGGTTATGCACATGGGGAAGAAGAATTCAGGGACCAAATACTGTGCTGGTAACTTGGTCAGAGGAAGAAAAAGACCTGAAAGTAATTATCACAAGTGACCCAAAACACTCAGCACACTGCAGGAGGGCAGCAACCAAAGCAAATCAGATGCCAGGCTGCATAACCAGGAGAATTACCAGCAGGAAGGCAGAGGTCAGTCTGCCTCTGTACAGGTCTCTAGTGAGACCGCAGCTACAGTACAGTGTGTAATATTGATGCTGTTATCTTAAGAAGGATATCAACTTGCTGGAAAAAGTCCAGAGAAGGGCAAGATGATCCAGGGCCAGAAGGGCAACACCTACAAAGAGAGGCTCAGGGAGCTCAGCATGTACTGTTTTACGGACAGAAGTTCAGAAGTTTGGAGGGGGGGGGGAAACATGATTACGACCTTCAAGTACCTTAAAGGTAAGCAGGCCCAGTGGCGAAGAGGGCTGTGGTGCTTTGCGCATTACCTTTTCCCATGCTGGCAACCTGGCTCAGGAGCGAGCCCAGGTCAAGGAGGGTCAGACGTGGGGGGGGGGGCGCGGAAGGAGTAGGATTGAGCATCCAGAGGACAGCTCTCTTCTCCCAGGGTGGGGTTGCTTGCCTTCTCGGCCCTTGGCTACCCACAGGGGGAGGCCTGAGAGAAGCGCCGGCAGTGCAAGAAGCACGAAGGGAGGGGCTGTGGCACTGTAGATATGCATGCCTTCACATGCACGCTTACACAGGCTGAAGCAGGACTAAGGGAGAGAAGCAGAAAATGGTTGGTGTGGGCTACACATGAAGCCCTGCACGCCTTCCTCCGCCCCACACTGTCAGCCGGCTACCATCTGGATGTGTGTCATGGGTGGGTAGGGGACGGCCCTCCCCTTCCCATCCCCACCACAGGGCCTCCCCTTCCCATTCCCACCACAGGGGGCAATCTGTGGGGGATTTCTGGGCAAGTTGGTCTGGCGAGTGCTGGGTGAGAGGAGGCAGGGACAGGGTTGAAAGCCTGCCTGCACCAACCGAGAGGAGAAAAATTTCTATGAAAAAAAAAAAAAAAAAAAGTACCTTAAAAGGTAAAAACAGGATGAGCACCGAATGCCTGTTCAACTTTAGTGGGAACAAGACCACTGGGGCACAGCCTAAATCTGGTGGGAGGAAGGTTCAGGAGGGAGTTGAGGAAGCATTTCACCACTGAGAGGGTGGTGGCCAAGTGGAATGACTTGCTAGAGGACACGGCATCCCTAAAAACAGTCAACAGCTGCAAGATAGGATAGGACAGTGTGAAGAGGAACATTGTAGGTAGAGGAGGGGTGAGTGGGAGGGAGCGTATCAAAAAGGAAATGGTGTTTGGGGGGTCCCGCTATAAACAATGGGAACTGCACACTCAAGCAGACTGGATAAACCGAAAGGCCTTTATCTGCCGGCATGTTCGTACTGTATTGTACCGTATATCACATTTTCTATGACATGTGACACAAGGTAAATGATGTTGCCAATGATAAAGTTAGGCACTCAGCCAGGATCACTTTACTTTTCAATTCCTTGGGGGGGAAAAAAATCTGTAAAAATGAAACTTTAAAAATGACAATCAGATACAGAGAAAGATGTGATTCACAGAACAGTGTGAAAAAAGCAGAGCAGTTAGAGCAGCTATTTATGCTCTTGTGAATGGTTCATAGCTATATCAACTCCCAACCAGATGCAACTTATTCTCTAAAAGCGGACATGTGGTCACAGTGAACTGACTTGCTCTGTCTTGATTTCCTGTCGTCAGCAAGATCAGGGATTTTTCTAATCACCACTTGTTTCTACAATTGCCAAACTGACAGAGTAAAATGAAGTCAAATATAACAAACTCTTCTGAGACAAAGGTTAGACATAACTACAGCAGATCCTCTGAAGTGCAAGATTCTGTACCCGTGAGTGTGCAAGCTCTTATGCAGACTCCAGATAAGAGATCCCGAGCGATACCACAACCACTTCTTACAGCTGCTTACTGAATATGTGGGTCAAAGTCGAGAGTAGCTTAGGCCAGGTTCACAAATGAAAGACCAAACACTCCGTGCCTCAGATGCTCAGCAGTGAAGTAGTTAAATAGGTTTTCTACCCTGGTGGGTCTTTTGACGCTACAACTTCATCACTTTACCTATTTATGTACCAAGGATGGCAGGAGGCCACATTTCACTGCGTGTGATTGCACGTGGGTGTGTGCACCGGAAGAAGCCACACACTTCATTCACCTCTGCATTTTTTCTATATGTTGCCAGCCCTTATTAGACCACAAGTAGAATGTACTGGCTTTTTTTTATACATTAATGTTTGTGCTGCATGCAGTTCTGGTTTGCTCATATATGCTTAGGGTTACCACCTTTGGAGAAGCCCAAAGTGGGACATTTCTTACTGAAACATGATTTTTTGCAGGTCAGTACGTAACCTCAACCAATGCAACAGACTTGTTTTCTTTATATAATCAGAATTAAGGCTGAGTATTGTAGTTTCTTAGTAGTTTCTATTGTTTCCTATCAATTTAAGGTATTTTAATTAAGCTATTATAATTTTCTGCAATATTTAGTGGAAAGTTAGAAAATATTTTATCTACTATAAAGTCAGAACATGTAGTATTTTTCATGTTTTTTTGCAGGACACAGATGCACAAATCAGGACTGTCCTGTGAAAATCAGGACAGGTGGTTACCCTATATATGCTTTGACTTGTTTTATGGCTATGACAAAAAGCTGAATGCCAGAAATGTCAAACTGAAACTGCTTATGGCAGCAACTCAGACTAGCCGGTGGGGGAAAAAAACCTACCTGCACTTAACTACACAAATGAAGCATGGCACTGATAAAAGAAAAACTATGAACTTTGCAATGCTGTATGTTTAATTCAGTTTTACTTATTGCATATCTGCAGAAAATCTTACATTTCCTGGACCCTATACCTGCCCTACAGCCATTATACAATCTCAATCAGACGCCCTTTTGCATGAATACTATAACTGGTGTAATGACAGCAGGATATGCACAGGGATCAGGAAGAATTGTATTTCTTCGGAGCTACAATAATGCATTCTGAATTTAATAAGAGTTGGCTAGAGCCAAACCAGCTGCTTGTGTATTGAGTGGACTAGATATCTTTCATCATAAAAATGTAATAAAATGTACAATTAAGGTGGTAATTTGTAGGTTGCATGGTAATGTGGTATGCCCTACTGAATGACTCAATGCCAGGCATTCTTTCTGCCAAGTACCTCCTCTGTGTATGATGGTGCTAATAAAGAAGTTTCAAATACCTCCTCACTCAGATGCTGGCTGGCTGACAAAAGCAAACACACCTATACACAGTCCAAAAACTCGCCCGTACCCATACTTCTACCCCTCATTCACACTCACACCCCTCACCTGCTCCCACTTCGTTCCCTCTCCTACATCAAAAATCATGGTGATTTCCGCCACCAATGCAAACACTCCTATCACTTACGTGCCCCGGTACACCTCAGCATCATCCACATCTAGCAATCACAGCTGTCCATTTTTCTGGATTTTTAGAGATATTTAATATGAGTTCTGGAAGGAAGGGCCCTTGCTAGGGCAGCCCTGCTTTTCATTAATACAACATGCTATACTTGCAAATAAAAGCATACAGGAACAGATTCCTTCAAGACACTACTACATGCATACAACCAAATATTTCTGCGAACTTCTTACCATACTATATTGAATGTATTGTCTGATCGCATTTTTACTTCCTCAGGCCTGGCTAAATTGGGTCATCGATCTGGGCCCACCTCCCAGGTTAAGCAAATAAATAAAAAATACACACACGGTCACATACAAACAGGTCCATGCTCACATATGTCATATACATAAGCACATGCTCACATAAACCCAGGCACACATAAACATATAATTTGATGGTAGAGAAGGACCGCTTGGCCCACCTGGTCTGCCCATTTTCCCTTCCTACTGCAATACCGCAGACCCCCACTTGATCTCTGGCTTTTACCCTCCCTTTCCTACTCGGTAATGTACCCTTGTGCCTATCCCATGCATTCTTGAATTCCGTCACAGTTTTTGCCCCCATCATCACCTCTGGGAAGTTGTTCCATGCATCCACCACCCTTTCTGTGAAAAAGTATTTTCTCATGTTTCCAGAGTCTACCCTCACCAGCTTCATAGCATGACCTCTTGTTCTTGAACATATGTTTCTCTGAAGAATGCTACCCTCTTGAACCTTATCACTACCTGTGATGTATTTGAAAGTCTCTATCATATCCCCCATCTCTCTCCTTTCCTCCAGTGTGTAAATATTGAGGTCCTTTAGTTTCTCCTAATAGGGCTTCTGGTGCAGACCCTGCACCATTTTAGTTGCCCTCTGGACTGCCTGTACTCTTCCTATGTCCTTCTGGAGATGTGGTCTCCAGAACTAGACACAGTACTGTAAATGAGATCTCACCAATGATCTGTACAGTGGTAACAACACCTCCTTTCTGCTGGTGATAACCCTCCCTATGTACCTTAGCATCCCACTGCCTTGTCACACTGTTTGGTCATCTTTAGGTCATCAGATATGATTACCCCCAGGTCTCTTTCCTGTTTGGTTGTCACTGGTACCACTCCCCCCATCTTGTACTCTGCCCCCGGGTTCCTGTGCCCAAAGTGCAGTATTTTGCACTTCTTTACATTGAAGTTTAGTTGCCATGCTCTTGACATTCACATGTCACCTACACACAGACGCACTCTCACATATACATCTGTTTTCTGCTAGCAAAAGATTTGTTCTGTTTCTATCTGTGGGGGCTCAGAGGGGAGACAAGCTCACCAGAGAAAGATTTTTTTAATGAATTTACTAGTGCTGTGCGGAATGCAGAATTCCGCCAGTGGAATTAGCATGGAATGACCACTCCGCCGGCAGAATTTCTGCTGGAATTTTGCTCGTCCTTCTGAGGAATTCTGCCTGCTGTGATCCAACAGCATTTTCCCCTAGAAAATCATTCTGCAACCATTTCCATGGAAAATATTGAGATCTAAAGAATAGAATTCTGTGAAAATGAAGCAGAAAATCCATTCCGCATTTTTCTACCTTAGATGCCCAGTGTTCTGCTTCCAATGAAATTTGGCAGAATTTCAGTGGAATTTTGAAAATTCTGCAAAATTCCATTCTGCCGGAATTTGACAATTCTACACATCACTACAGTTCACCTTCATGAATTAAACAAAAACTTACACTGACCCACCCACACGATGTGCAGATCCGGCATGTTCCTCGTTAGTGCTCCAGATAACGTTGGCATTCAAGACTCATTTACCCACCATTTCCGAAATCAGGTGAGTAAAATATAATTTTGAGGAGTAAAAGTGTTTATTTATGTAGCATTTCCAAGGGTTGGGATGAGTATCGGTACTCAAAAAAAAAAAAAAGTCAAAGAGTACTACTTAAAATTTGGTGAGTAAAATACTCACCTTATCTGGTAGCACCTGTCCAATCATTTCAAAAAGTTGCCCTTTGTTTTTCTATTTCCCCATCTAGGGCTGTTGCTCTTGTTCTCAGATGACCCCAAACTCCAGCAGCAGCGGAAAGTCCCAGCATTTAAGGTAATGGCAAAGTAGAGCCCCAACTGTTACAGCAAATTCCCGGCAGGTTCGACAACACCTGTCACTGCATGGAGAACAGAGTTTTCAGCAGACCCACTGGTAGCAGCGCCATCTGGCACTCAAGCAGTGGTTGGAGCACTTGAAGGGGTCCAGGAAGCTTGCCATGTCCACTGAGATGTGGAAAACGTCAGTGTTCTTGATGGGCTTATCCTGGTCCCATCAAGACAAGCAGATGCTGAAAACTTTCCTGCCGGCTCAGTGGGTTTCTCACGGTTTCCTGCAGGAGAGATGGGACATCATAAACTTTCCCAGAAGCTCAGTGGGCTTCTCCCAATTATGTGGTGGGGAACATCAAAATCTTTCCCATCGACTCAGCAGGCTTCTATTGGTCCCCTCTGGAAAGAGGACATTGAAAACATTCTGCCTGCTTGACTGGCTTCCAGTCCTCCTCAGGAGAGCATCATGGTGTAGCACTTTCCTCCAGCTTGGCGGACTTCCCCGCCCCCCCCCCAAAAAATATAATAGGAGCTGCATTTTGTGTCATATCTTGAGCACAGAAAATAATTAGAAATATCACGAGAGATGCATTTGTTGAGCAGCAGTAACCAGCTCATAGACCATGATGTATCTCACTTTATAAAATGGGTAGGACATGTCCTGCATCCTGATTGGTCAAAAATGAAAAGCAATGTATTTATGGAGCAAAAGCCAATGCCTTTGCACTTCTTTTGGCAACCAGAACACACCACGCTGACATATCAATGTCTCCAACAATTCCCAGTTGCCATCACAAACATGGCTACTATCTTTACGAACTAAAAATACTGTAGCTAACCTTGAAAAGTAAAACTCTCTTAGATTAAAAACAAAGGGCTAGAAAATCTGGTGCAGGTGTGTCTCCACTTGTGGAGCTGCAGTTTTCCCTGCAGCTGTGGTATTTTCAAAGGGGGGAGCTAGTTTATGACTGGCTCCCTGATTTACGGCAAGTTGTGGCCAATTTTCTGGCACAGCTGCAGGGAACCGTTATGCCTGGTGGGACCGGACGAAAGATCCCCACAGCTGTGCTGGCTGAAAATAATGAACTCTGCAGGGGTGGAGATTTTGGTCTGCAGCGGCCGCTGCGGAGCAGGATGCAGTCCTGGAAAAGGCTTAAAATCCAGCCCCAAATTTTTAAATATCCTTTCCCTTCATAAGACCCTCCTTGCACACATATATGCATTTAAAAAAAATTAAAGCAGTACTCACAGCTTTATTTTCTGGTGCTGCTTTGCTGACCATGAAAAAAAGTCACCCTCCTATACTTGCCTGCTAACCAGGTAAACCTCTATTGCTTACCCTGTCACAGATTAAACTGAGGTCCTGCTTCCATATGAGGCATGTGTATGTGTGTGCGTTTGCGTGCTTGTGTGTCTCTGAATACTTGCATTCCATGATTAACAAACATTTCATCTACTAAATGTGTGGAAAGACAGATTACTAATATGTAGAGTGGAAATACTTTTATTACTTAACCTTTAACAAAAAAAAACCTTTTAATTAAAAATACTTGCCATTTTTTTTTTCCTTTCTCAGTTTACCCATTGTCTAAGCACACAAAACAATCTAGAGTGCAGGTTGTTATGTGATAGCCGTAACTGCAGGTGATGAAGGCACTTGGGGTAAATGCCTCAAGCCTCACAGTATAGCTGAGCATAGAGTTATCATATAACACCACCACCCAGCTGTGTCTTATTGCTTCCAGACCTGACAACTATGCCACACCTGAAATCCAACACTGTGTTTAAATGGGATTTCCCCTGCAAGGGCACACAAATACAATGATCTCACTTTTATGTAAACATGAATGAACAACTCAGATGTAACCAGCAATACCTGCATGGGTACTAGACTAAAGTTTTTAGAGTGAGTCAGGGATTTAAAGGAGCGCCACACCCTCCTATATTGAGAATTGTACCAGTTTACTTGTCACCAGTTAACTATTTCTACAGCAGTTAAGGATAGTTACCTTTTATTTTCATAGTTTTCTCATTTATTCCTGAGAACTGCATTAGCTGTGAAAAGATATTGCTGTGCCCATGTACACTACGTATCTACTGGCAACAAATCTAAATAACCCGAAGGACTCTCAAGTAACACGCAACATGAAGGTAATTTGCAAGAACAAAAAAATCACAGCCTACCACTCCCAAGAGGTTTTTGAAACTAACAGAAGGTAAATGGGGTATTTCACACCTTTGCTGCTACTTGGGTATTGACACATCCTCTTCTCACTGTTCATGAAAGCTCCCAGGAACAACTGATATTTCAACAATGAGGAAACAGAGCCACCAAGGATAGATATAGAGGAAGACAGCCAACAGCAAAAGTAACCTAAAACAAACATTTATACTCCCAACTCGCCGAGCTGACTGATGACAAGAAGACAGTTAAAATTTACAATATGTGAGGCTGTAATGTTCCTTTAAGGAAGAACTGCTAAACCTGTAAGTCAATTTTTCTTGTAGAAGTTGTTCTTACTGGTCCCACTTCTGTTCTTGTTCCATCTTTATGGGTCTTTTTTGTTAAAGTGGAATAGTCACCACCAAGGGCCCCCAAACTCTAGTATGGGGCTGGTCCCAATGTGCACTTTGTATGCAAAAACATTTTGATTTACTTACTGTTTACTGTACTGCAGTAGATTGTACTGGACTAACTGTGGTTAGTTGTAAGCTGACATCTTCTTTTACTACAAATCCCAGAATCCCCTGCAGATGACATCAGAGCAGTATGCAGCAGTGAGAAGATTCAACAGCCTACAGTGCATGTTAGAGTTTATATAAATAAGCAATACGACGCTTCAGGGTGTGCATTATGGTGAAATAATTGCATGCCTCAGGTGCACTGTTTTTATTTTATTTATTTAGCTTTTTGTTAGCTGTTAGGCACGAGGCGCAGCCAAATGCCGTTAAATGCACCCGAGAAGTGTAATTATTTCACCATAATGCACACCCTGAAGCGTCTTCATAGTTGTTTACAAGTTCAGGAGACAGAACCTATAATTGAACTTGCCACCCGAAGGTGGTTTTAATTATCTATATAAACAAATTCGGTGTTACCCATATGTTTGTCTAATGATCCCTTAAACATATCCATAGTTTTACTCTCAACTATTGAGGCTGGTAGCGTGTTCCACAAATTTACCACTCTCTGAGTAAACCATTGAAGTCTTTTTTTGTGTTCGGCAGTTTAACTCCTTTTAAATTTCATATTGTGTGATCTTGTATGTAATGCAGACAATTTTCTTTCAATACCTAAGGTTTCTATTAATCCTTATTGCTTTTAAAAAAATTGTATTTAAACACGACTTAAAATGAATGAAAATAAGAAGAAAGTATTTTGAAGACAACAATTGGGCCTTTCATTGAAATATGCTTCCATTTTAACTCTGAATACAAAAAAAACTAGTCCTTATTCTGGCAACTGGGGGGTTAGCTAAAAACATAAAACATAATGAAAACTGTGTGTGGCACACATTTTTGTAAGAAGAAGACATGTTACCCTGCATTTCAAATCAATACGAGTACTGTTTCTTACAGGGACATTGCCAACCCCCTTGGGCCTCAAAGTGTCCCCAATTTAAAAAAACATATTGTTCACATTCTATAGAGACTGGTGATGCAGCTGGTAGTTTGATTCTGATCCTTATTTTCATTAAAAAAGTGAAAAACAGACTACCCACCATACTGGTGTTACCACACAAACACAGGTTTGTTTATATTCCTTGATGAGCTCCAACTGCATCTTTCCTGGACTTGGGAACATCCCCAATATAGTCTAGCCCCTCATGATGCAGTGGGAGTTTAGGAGGCTATTGCACCATGATTTGAGAGCGTTTCTAATGCTCAGGAAGTATGCAGTAAGAACAGATCCAGGATTGTAAACCAAACAAGGTTGTTTATAAATATAGATTAGCATGCATTTCAGTTCTACTAAACAAGGAGATAGACAAAACAAACAGCAACATCAGTAAATTGTAGAGAGGGTAAGCGATAATGAAATGTAGGTTTTTAACTAGAAATAATATGATGAAAAACAGGTTGACAGTGTCCCTTTAAAATGTGTTCAAAACATTAAACCTGCCAAGTTGTCTTTTTTTTTTTAGTGGTGGCGGCAGTGATAAGATTTTACCTAAAAAGAAAAAAAAATATATATATATATGATTCAAATGTATATGCGTTTATAAACGTCAGGAATGTATTTGAGCAGTTTGGGTCTGCCTCTGCATATGTAACTGTGTTTCCCCACCATTTCTCTGTTTATAAAATATTATTGCCTACTTTTTTCATCCTGTTTTTTTGCCCCTGTCTTTCCACACATTCAAGATATGGAATGTTTACCATGGAATACAGGGATTCAAAATTCTGCTCAGTTCCACTGGCAGAATGTTCCTCTCCTAACACTGTATACACACACACACACACACACACCCCCCCCAAAGGCCTCTTCTAGAGCCACAGACTCAATTTTCTCACTGCCAGGGCAATCAGAAGAGATTTCCCTGATGAGCAGGTAAAGATAAAAGGATGATTTTTTCATTGTCAGCAAAGAAATAGTTGTAATGAAAACTATGAGCAATACTCAGTGTTTCTAAAGTGTTGATGTGTGTAAGGAGAGTGAGAGGATCAAGGAAACAACATTTAATTAATTAGTTTTAATTTTTATTTAAAGATCAACAGAAATTATAGATTTTGTATGACAGAAAATCACTCCTTTTTTGGGCTAGGTTAACGAATAAAGATCTCACTATGCCACCCTGTGCTGTGTCTTGTGCTTATTTGGTACTCAACTTATTTAATAAGCAGGTGTCAGTGACATGTTGGCCCATGAAATCGCCTCTGTTTTTCCCCAGTTTCGGCTAAACACTGTTTGGCAATAATGTCATTCAAGGACTGACGTCAATGACTGCATGAGTGACATCCATCTAGAACAGCCCTTCTGTTATCTTCAGACCACTAATCACGTTTCCCCACAAAAATAAATAATCCAGGACAGCGTTATTGTCAATGATGTTGCCGAGATCTAAAATGCTCAAACTTTGTGTAAACAAACAAATAAAAAAAAAAAAAAAGCAACTTCACAGTTCTGAAGTCTGCCAGTGGCACAGCTCCGTGCTGTTGCAGACAGTTCCGTATCTTGTGGCGCTCGTTCTAAAAGTAACATTACAGCTCACTTTTCATTCAGCAAGCAGCCGTTGCTGTAGAAAGGAGCAATTTTCATTTGATTTTAGATACCAGTCTGTACACCATTCATATTCAGTTTTCCTGTGAAATTCGTAAGTGAGCAGATCGGGTTTGATGCTCAGTCATTTCAATTTCGGCCAGTGAGTTGAGCACATTCACATCGATGACAGGTCCTGAAATCTTGACACTGATAAACTTTGTACAAATTGCTCTAGTGTCATTTTTTTTTTTTTGGGGGTCTTCTATCCAGTTCTACATGCATCTCTCCATTATAGTACAACACCCAGAGTGAACTGCATCGTGCATGCTACCCAACAGTCTTCATCAATTCTGTATACCTCTTTTGTCCATAGACACCACAGTCCATCTCCACTTGCCCCAAATTGACTGTTCTTTAATCAAAAAAATCCAGCTTACACAACAAGCTGGATTAACTGCCCATAGCTAGTTTCTGTCACAGATACCTGTCCAACTCTAGTCATCCCAAACATAGAGCCTTAAAGCAGCAGTGCAAGATAAATCATACCTCTGTTGCTGGCTTTGTGTTGCAGGTCCCTGTCCCTGAATCACTGCACTGTGTGTATTTTTTGTTGGTCTGCTCGTTCTAGTATTTAAAAATATAATTTAATACTTTGGGTTTGTTTACCTGAGTGTTGCGACTGTTGCAAAAGCAGGGAGCAGCATTGTGGGTAGCGCACTGCTAGTCCAGCTCCCTCCTCTTCAGGTTTTGCCAGTAAGCCTAACATTCATTGCGGACACAGCAAAACCAGACCGAACAGTGATTACTTGCCACTGGAGAAAACAAAAGCATACCGAAACACAGTGTCATGTCCAAGACTGAGAGAGGAAAAAAAAAAAAAATCAGTGGGCTGCACTATGCTGAGCAGGAGCGCGCCACCATGGGAACGGATGGATCTGACGAAGGTAAACACTGCACATCCAAGCCAACGCACACAAAGGAAAACAAAGCTAATGCCGCCATCTTTCCTGTAGCACTACAACAACTGTAAACTTTTATTTTTTTATTCAGAACATAAAAATGCTGGGACCCAAACAAATACAGATTTGTGAACCGGAATTCCTGCAGAACCACACCAGACCAAAAGTAGAATTTTGATAACCACTTCCTGGTTATCCAACACTGTTGCTTTAAAAAGCCATAGCTTGGTGTGCATTTCCTCTTCCCCTAATAGTCATGAATACAATGAGCTAATGCAGATGGATTTGCTGATAAACAAATATACAAATGAAATGTAATTCTGTTTTTCTTATTTTATTATTCATGATGCTGGCAGGTTGGAGAAGTGTGTGCTGAGCAGGTGTCTGTGTTAGCAGCGATAAGGTAGAGATGAAGCGAAAGGAATGATGTATTTTTTATTCATTTACTTTTTTTTTTTTTTTTTTTTTTTAAGGCTGTAAGCAAGAGCCAGGAGGGAGTCAGAGATCAAGTACGGTCTGCAGTGACAGGATACAATAGGCAGGGAAAAATGGGCAGACTGAGTGGCTAAGCAGTCCTTATCTGCCATCAAATTCTATGTTTCTATGTCTAATGTCTCATCACAGCTCTTGCCCTGTAAGCCGCTGTTCATCTTGGTGACCTGTGCTAGATCTTCTAAATGTTTTCGCTGTCCTATATGTACTGCTGTAAACAGAACTGGGCACCGCACCCTCAAAGCCGTCCAGCCAAGCCCTTGTACTAAGTTCAGCTCCTTTGACCCTCACCTTATAGCCCCCCCCTCAGTGAATCCCAAAACTGCTTTTACTCTCTTGATTGCAACAGTGAATTGCTTGCCTGGCTTTAGCTTACTGTCCACAACTACCCCCAATTATAAGTCTAATTAAATATTCATGAGCCTAGCAAGGCTCCAGATTGTCTACAGGATCACTAGATTGGTCATTAACATCTTAAAAATTACCTATCCAGCTACCAACTAATGTAGTATAGCAAGTAATGCCTTAAATGCAAGATGTTTGGTTGGCTACCTGGCACAGAGGAGACTGGGGGTCACTCTGGCATTCTGTTGACCCAGGTTTGTGCCACGCATCTGGGAAGTCAGGAGCGCAGGCTGGCGGGGATAGTGAAGGAGCGTCCATTGGATTATCTCCTCCAAGGGCAGGGGGAGAGAGGAAGCTTGCAGCACTACTCTCTAGTGGCTCCTGGTGGTGGCTGGTGGAGGTGCAGGTGTGGGTAACCAGGTGCTGTAAGCCACCCAGACTAGTCATGCATGCGCAAGAGCAAATGGGGAGGAGGGCAAGCAGGGTAGGGACTCAAAAGGGAAAACAGATACATAGAAAATGCCAGCAGTAGGGGACCAAATAGTCCATCTAGTCTGCCCATAAGCCTACCTTCCTCACCTAATTGTTTAGTGTTAAGATACCTTTGTACCTATCCCAAGCTCGTTTGAAGGTCCCAACCATTTTAGCCTCCACCACCTGCTGTGGTAGGCAGTTCCGGGCATCTACCACCCTCTTGGTGAAGAAGAACTTTCGAGTGTTGCTCTTGAACCTCCCCCTCCAGCTCCATATCATGACCTCTAGTTCTTGAGAGACTCTTGACTTGAAATAGGTCATGAACCTGTACCTTGCTTTATTCCTTCAGGAACCTGAAGGTTTTGATCATCTCCGCCTCCACTAAATACATGTTAAGGTCATGTCAGTCGCTCCTCATATGGTTTTCTGTGTAGTCCTTATATCACTTTTTGTAGCTTTCCTCTGTACTGTTTCCAATCTGTCAATGTTCTTCCAAAGGTATGATCTCCAGAACTGTACACTGTACTCCAGGTGTGGCCTCACGAGTGATCTACAGAGCGGTAAGAAGACTTCTCTTTTTCTGCTGGTAATCCCCCTTCTTATGCAGCCCTGTATACCAGTTGCATTTAATGCAGCTCTCTCACACTGTCTGGACATTTTTAGGCCATCCGTTTTGATAATCCCCAGATCTCTTTCTTGCTTTGTGGCTTCCAGTTTAACCCCACCTAAATAGTATCCTTCTCCTGGCTTACTCCTTCCAAGGTGCATTATCTTGCACTTCATCGCATTAACATTTAGTTGCCATGTTTTTGACCATAGTTCCAGCTTCTTTAACGCAGCCTTCATTCTTGCCACACCACCGGGAATGTCAACCCTACTGCATATCTGTGTGTCGTCTGTGAACAAACTGATTTTGCCTTCCAGGCCTTCAGATATGTCACTAGTACAGACATTGAAGAGAACAGCGCACAATACTGACCCCAGTGGTATGCAACTGGTCACTCCTTCTTCCGATAGAGAGCCGTTCACTAGTACACTCCGGGTTCTGCCACTCAGCCAGCTTCTTATCCAGTTTACCACTTTTTGCCCCTTTCCCATGCTGTCGAGTTTGTTTAATAACATTTTATGAGGGACTGCATCAATGGCCTTGCTGAAGTCTAGGTATACTATGTCCACAGTGCTGCCCTAACCCACTATTTTGGTTACCCAGTTGAAAAAGTCAATTAGATTAGTCTGGCATGATTTTCCTGTGGTGAAGCCGTGCTGTCTTTGGTCCATTCTATAATTTTCCTGGAGAAAGGAAATAATCCTCTTTTTGAGTAGGGCTTCCACTATTTTGCCCACCATTGAGACTAGGCTCACTGGAACGATAGTTGCCTGCACTCTCCTTACTCTCATTCTTGTGTAGAGGGATAACAGTGGCCTTTTCCACTCCTCTGGGACCTCTCCAAGTTCTAACGATAGGTTGAAGATTCCTATCAGGGGAGCTACTAGTTCTTCCTCAAGTTCCCTCAGTAGCCTTTGGTGAATTTCATCAGGATGCTGCACCAATATGCCAGATGAGGGCCTCTCTACCCCACTACATGCCTGGACCCTCCTCAGAACACTCAACGGACATGCCCCCTCTGGATGCCACAGTGACGCTCCATCACTAGGCCACAGCACAGCACCTGGCAGGGACAGGCCTGCAATGTGAGAACAGCCTGGGAAGCCCCCAGCAAGGACATGCTGCCCAACAGGCTCCAAGAGATCTGGACAGGAGTAAGTCCCAGAGGAGTGCAGTCACGGGATGAGTCTGGCTGGAGTACAAAATAAATAAATCTGTAACCCCCATCCCCCGGGACGAGGCTGAAAATAGGCTAAACTGTTTAGTCCTCCTTTCCCGGTCAACAAAAAATAAATAAATATATGTAGCAATTCTCATGCCATAATGAAATCAAAAGGTAAGTAAAAAAAAATTTAAAACCAAAGTTACTGTTGCGATTAGACTTATAACTGCAATAACAACCTTGAAGCTGGTAATTTCCTTGGGTAAACAACAGACTGGAGAAATTGGCAAAAACCTGGCCAAAAACCTCTTAGAAATTACCAGCGTCAAGGTCACTATTACTTAAATCTTTTTCATCAGTTGTGCTGTGCACTGTTGTACCATATGGTATAGGTGTGACCCACACTCCTCACTATGATATCTCCACATTAAACCCTAAGCCCCACTTATTGACCCCCCAAATGTACGCTGAGTCTCCCTTCAGCAACTCCCCTTCCCCACCTGTGTTCAGTACTGTGGTCAGTTTAGTGCTGCCAGTAAATTTAAAAAAGCCTGCTACCAGCTCCCTCCATGGTACTGTGCTAGACAAAAACTGTGTTTCAATCAATCAGTCGATCATCTTTATTTTATCAGGCAAAATACAGATTTTTTACTAATTAATCACTTCTGTCTCAGCAGAAGTAGCACCCGTTTGGATTAAGCAAACAGATACTTCATTAGAAGAAGGGGGGCTCATTTAAGAAAAAAAAAAAGAATGTTTTTTTCTGAGGAAGGGTGCAGTAGCCGCTTAATTTTCTGAGAGCAGAGAGTGAATCTAATTGAGGTGTGGTTTAGCAGCTTAGGCGTACAAAAGCAGCTGTCTCCAATTACAGCTTCCGGCTGTTTCTGGCAGAAGAGAACTGGTTGCAGAGCAAGAAACAGAAGTCCAGAACTACAGATTTTTTTTTTTTTACTAACTGCCCTCCTTCACACCCAAAGCCAGTTCTAGTTTTATAGCCACTGAATTTGACTGACAACAGGAACTTCCTGATTGGCAGTAGGAAGGGAAGGATCACTGAGGCACATTAGTTTCAGCAACCTTGAAGGACCTAAAAAAAAAAAAAAAAACTCTTTATCCCCCCCTGGCTGCTGGAGGTCTGAATCCAAGCACGAGGGAGGAGACTACTGAAGTCTACAGGATGTTCCTGTCCCAGAACAGGAAGGGTGAGAGTTGTAAGGGCACATAGGCAGTAGGAAAGTAAGTGTAAATATACATAGAGGGAGGAGACAATAAGCATACAAAGCAACAGGAGAGGGTACACAAAATAAGTCAAGATAGGAGTGGTGCAGTGCAATGGCTGCGGAGCAGCAGTGTTCCGGGAGACATTCTGGAGGCTGCGATGCTGCCCTGTTTGCAGGCACGTCTCTGGTCTGAGGGAGGAGGTTGCCCGTCTCCAGGCTGACCTGGCTAGAATTCGTGAAACATCTTCCCCCACCCAGGGACCATGAGGGCCACCACCGTTACCTCAGAGGTTGCCAAGAAAGAGGAGCGGTTGGACCAAGGTGGCTCAGGGAGGGAGACGGTGGTGGAACAGAGGTGCATCCTCCAGCTGTAGCTCTCCACAATCCATATGCTCTTCTGGCAAAGAGTGGCTCCTATATGGAGGCACCTGCAGTGGAGACCAAGGAGGATGCTGGGAACCTCCACAAAGGAGACCCACAGGAGGGTGGCACGAAACCCCACAGGGGAAGGAAACAACTCCTGGTGGGGGACTCAATCTTTAGGGGGGTAAACATGAGGGAGGAAGGGGATAGGAAGGAAAGGTATCTGCCTGGCACCACGGCTTGGAGGGAGAGGGAGAGGAAGCGAATCCTCAGGATCACGGAAGCAGCTGCACGAGGGAGGGAGCTGGATGTCATTGTCCACCTAGGGACAAATGACCTGGCTGTAAATGGGATCAGAGCGGTGCAAGAGGAGTTTGTGGAGTTGGGGAGGGGCCTTAGACAAGTAGCATGTGCGGTAACCTTCTCGGAGGTGCTGCCTGTCTATGGCAAGGATGATGCTAGGGTATTCCGCACCATGGGATTCAATGAAGGGTTGAAAAACTAGTGTGGAGCTCAGGGTTTTGGCTTCATTGGGGACTGGGGAGCCACCTGGAGGGATGCAGGCTTATACTGGTGTGATGGTCTGCATCTGTCTGGGGGGGGATCCAGGATCCTAGGTGACAGGTTTAAATGCTTCATTGGCAAGCATTTAAACTAGCTAAGGGGTAGGCACTGAAAAGAAGCAGGTAAATCCCAGCCTCACCCCACAAAGCGCAGTAGTTAGAGGGGTAAACACCAAGGTAGAGAAGTCAGTAGGGAGCAGGACAGGGATAAATGCAGAAAAAGGTGTTAAGGACAAGGATGGGGCTAAAAAGGGGTAAGGCCATGAAAAGAAAAAAAAAAAAGTAATGAGTACCAATGCCTGCAGTCTGTGCAACAAGCTCCCTGAACTAGTGGCCTTGACGGAAGAGGGATGCCTGGATATTGTGGCAGTCACTGAAACACGGTACACAGAGAACCATGAGTGGGAAGTCAACATACCAGGATACACAGTCTATAGGAGGGACAGGGTGGGTAAAAGGAGGAGGAGGAGGAGTAGCTCTCTATACAAGGGAAGGGATTAAAGCAACAGAACTAAAGAGTAAACAGGAAATTGATGAGTCACAATGGGTCACCCTGGAGACAGGAAATGGCACCACAATCCGCATGGGGGTTGTGTACAGACCCCCATCTCAGGGGGAGGAAATGGACAAGGAAATGATAGAAGGCATCCTTAAAATGGCAGAAAAAGGGGAGATGTTGTTGATGGGGGGACCTGAATATGCCAGATGATAACTGGAGCACCTTTGCTGCAGGCACATCCAAGAGCAGGGTCATTCTAGATGCCCTACAGGGGGCATGCCTCAGACAGCTAGTGCTGGAACCCACTCGGGAGGGAGCAATCTTAGACCTGGTACTCTCAAATGGGGAAGGAGAAAGGATCTCAGATTTAGAAGTGGGTAGCCATCTGGGAACAAGTGACCACCAAATAGTGTCAGGGTTTTAAATAATTGATTAGCAGTTTTTATCTTTGGACTATATTAACTATACAGAAAGTTTTTATATAGATTTTCTAGAAGTGCTGTGTTTGTTAAACACAGTGAGGCAAGACCTATGCATTTTCACAAAGATTTAGCACTTTTATGAGCAAAACACTAATCAATTTTTAGAGTTAAATAAATCCCTGAGTGTGGTTCACAATAAACACAGCCATAGAGTCAAGCCATACAAAAACAAGAGTATTGAACTTTAGGAAGGCTGACTTTGGGAAAATGAAAGAGTGCCTTAGAAAAGCAGTAGCAAATGGGCAAGAAGGAGGGGTGGAGGAACAATGGGGAATAATCAAAACAGCCATCGCAGAGGCAACAAGCCTTTGTGTGAAGCAAATCAATAAAACAAAACGAAGGAAAAAAAACACTATGGTTCTCAAAAGAGGTGGCAGGGACGGTTAAGGAAAAAAGGATAGCATTCAAGAAATAAGGAAACACAGAAGGAGCAGGACAAAGAACTTTATCAATTAAAGCAGAAGGAGGCAGGGAAGGCAGTCAGAATAGCAAAGGCACAAATGGAGGAAAAAAAATTGACAACTCTCTTAAGAAGGGGGATAAAACCTTTTATAGGTACATTAGGGAGCGAAGAAAGACCAAGGGAGGGATACAGAGACTTAATAAGGGGAGGGAATGTGGGCAGAGGGTGACAGTGAAAAAGCAGGGATACTGAACAAATATTTCTGCTCAGTAATCACAACAGATGAGATGGGGGAGGTGCCTAAACCAAACAAGGGAGAAACTCTGAATAAGGGGGTCGATACTAGTCCATTCACAGAAGAAAGGGCTTTGAAAGAACTCTTGAAACTGAGGGTAGACAAAGCAATGGGGCCTGATGGGATTCACCCAAGAATACTAAAAGAACTAAGGGTAGAACTAGTAACACCACTGACTACTCTCTTTAACAAATCATGGGAGGATGGAGTGGTACCTGAGGACTGGAGGAGGGCAAATGTGATTCCACTTCACAAAAGTGGGAGCAGGGCAGAGGCAGGAAACTACAGACCAGTTAGTTTGACTTCAGTGGTAGGGAAAATGATGGAATCACTTCTGAAGGAAAGGACTGTTGAGTACCCAGAGGCCAGTGGGGCACAGGACCCAAGGCAGCATGGTTTCACAGCAGGAAGGTCATGTCAGACGAACCTAATAGATTTCTTTCACTGGGTGACCAAAGTAGTAGACCAGGGAGGGGCTGTGGATATGGCCTACTTAGATTTTAGCAAGGCATTCGACACAGTTTCACACAAAAGATTAATATACAAGTTAGCCAGTCTTGGAGTGGGTCCCAAGGTGGTAGCCTGGATAAAAAACTGGCTGGACAACAGGACGCAAAAGGTAATAGTAAACAGAGTCCACAGTGAAAAAAGGAGGGTAACTAGCAGGGTACCGCAGGGTTCGGTACTGGGACTGGTCCTCTTTTATAACTTTATAAGTGACATTGGAGAGCACCTCGAAGGAAAGGTATGCCTCTTTGCAGATGACACAAAGATCTGCAACAGGGTTGATACACAAGGTGGGGTGGAAAGAATGAAAAGGGACTTGGCAAGGTTGGAGGAATGGTCAAATACGTGGCAGTTCAGATTCAATGCAAAGAAGTGCAAGGTAATGCATCTGGGAAACAAAAACCCAGGGGAAGAGTACACAATGGGGATGAGTTAATAACAACAAAAATCGAAAGAGACCTAGGAGTAATTATATCAGATGACCTAAAGGTGGGCAAGCAATGCAAGAAAGCAGTAAGGAGGGCT